>CP126893.1:38618750-41220000 GCA_030440675.1 Furcifer pardalis
GTTGCTTTTGCAGCTACTCCTGAAAGGAAGGTTCTTCGCAGATGGGAAAGTAGGATTCTAAGATTTCCCCCACATGCAGCCACGTCAAGCAGGGAGTGAACTAAAGCTGACCATTCTGGCAAGGGCCCTTCTGGAAGTTTAAGTCTATAAAACAGTCATTCCAAATTCTAGATTGAACCCATGCCCAAGTTTAGCGTGACTATGTACAGCATCCTGTCTGCTCTTTCAGAAAACCCTCAATGAGCAAGCTAAAAATATCCGGTCTTGACACTGAATTGTGCTATTGCCAGTCCTGGATAAATTGCTTTGGCATAGGACACGGAATCTAGAGTGTTGTTAGATTTGAAGTGATGTTTACATCACACTGTATGTGTATGCTTGTACCTGGCAGATCTTCACATCTCCAAATGGACTCCCTGACCTCTCTCTATCTTCCTGGCTCCATATGATGGCCTTCTTTAGCAATCTTGGCTTGTAAGATTTTTTTATCGGCCAAAAAGGAAAGCTTCTGGCTTCTGCAAAAATATATTCTCTGTTTAAATTTCACAGGTGGCAGTTCAGCAAAACAAACAACTTGGGAAGGGGGACACCGTGTTCCCACACTGGCCTATTGGGTAGGAAAGATCCCACGAAATGTGACCAGCACTATATTGTTAAGGTAAGAGAGCAAAAAGTTTGCAATTGTAGATGGTTTTGGGACCCTTGGATGCTCCTTCCATAAAAGGGTGTTAATGACTAAATCCAACATTACGTTGGGAACTGAAGACCATCACTCATATGTATCAGGGCCTCAGAGAACATACATTGCTTTAAATTAAAAGAATCTCAGTTTTCCGGTGTTAAACAAAATTCACAGAAAGAAAGTTTGTACCAAGTTAACCAGTAACATACTCTGCTAAATGTCCACAATTCAGTGCAGTCCTTCGTGTCCTTTAGCCCCTTCTCTCAGAACTAGGCTGCAACTTTAGCAGATAAGGATCATAAAGATGTTTTTTCGAAAAACTGCATAGTTGTCTTCTCAGTAAACAGGTTCAGACACGTCAATCATTGAACTATGGCAGTATTTTTACAGAGATCGTTGTTTTCCTGGATAAGATGGAGCTTGAAGCAAACCAAAAGGTTAAACTGGGGATGTTTGCTCAGATAAAGATTTCAAAATATCTGTCTTGCACAGAGAGGAAAATTCTGTCCCATTAAAAAGCATACCTGGGAAGCATATGAAGCCCCTTTACCAATGGAGGAGAGAAAAACACACATACAGTGTGACACAAAGAGAGCAAGCTGTCATACTCAAAACTGTCTTCTCATGTAGACCTTCAACCCTGGGCTTCTGGTTTACATAGAGAAGCAACTTAGTCAGAGCAGCCTGTCTCTTTTCAGACATTGTATTTCTATGTTCACTGCAATGGTAGAAGGGACAGGGATGGTGTGTTCTTCCTCACTACGGGAATGCTCCAGTTCCTTTCTTAAGGCTAAATAGAAGTACAGTCATACCTCGCATAACGAATTTAATTCATTCTGTGAGGCTGCTCGCTATGTGAGTTTTTCGCTATGCGAGTCAGACTTACATAACGAATTTTTCGCTATGCGAGTCAGACTTTTCCCTATGGAAAAACTCACATAACGAGCATTTCAAGGGGGAAAACTCGCATACCGAAAAATTTTCACTATGCGAGTTTTCCCCATAGAAACGCTCGTTATGTGAGTTTTTCCATAGGGAAAAGTCTGACTCGCATAGCAAAAAATTCGTTATGCAAGTTGGACCGCTTAGCAAAAAACTTGCTCGTTATGCAAGTTTTTCGCTAAGCGAAACGCTCGTTATGTTAGGTTTGACTGTATTAACAAAGACATCTCAAATCTAAGCATTTATCCAGATGACCTGCTATGGATGCTTCCCCAGAAGCTATCAAATGTGTGTGTTTCTGTATTTCAATTCCTATTGTGCTTTTACATAGGTGTGTTGCTGAGGTACTTTTTATCTTGGCTAAAAATGTGACCATGGAGTTGTCTCAATGAGCAGGGAAAGGAGGTCCTTCTGCTAGGACACTCCTGGTAAGGAATTATCTTCTTAGTTCAATCCTCATGCCTAACCTCTGTGGCAGTGATGCTGAACCTTGGCACTCCAGCTGTTCTTGTACATCAATTCCCAGAAGCCCTGATCAGCAGAAGTGCTGACTTGGGCTTCTGGTAATTGAGGTCCAAGAACATCTGGAGTGCTAAGGCTTTCCGCCATGGCCCTATGGAATATTCTTCTAGGTCTACTTTGTAGTTCTGCAGTTAGTCTTGTTGAAATTCTGGCTCTACATGGGTATCACCATAGCTCAGTGAGAGTCCATCCAGTAGCCCATCCTGCTACTGGACATGTGTGTTCTCCCTGTACTTAACTTTTTCATATGCCTGAGAAGAGGATCCCCCCTCCCCTGGTCTTTTGCAAGGATTGTTATTTTGCCATGGCAAGGGGGCTGGTGTGATTCGATGAGGTTATGGGCTGTGCCTTGAAGGGCAAGCCAAGACAGTCAGCCCGTAGTGGTGAACTTAGACTAAATGCAATCCACTGGAGAAAGAATTGACCACCCACTCCAGTATCCTTGCCAAGAAAAACCCATGGACAATATCAAAAGGTTAAATGATATTATGTTGGGAGATGAGCCCCTCAGGTTGGCAGGTGTCTAATACACTACTGAGGAATTGCAGAGGGTAAGTACAAGTAGCCACAGAAAGAGTGAAGCATCTGGACCAAAGCTGAAAGGATACCCAGCTGTGGATGTGTCCAGTAGTGGGCTTCAAAAAAAATTTTTACTACCACACTGTGGGTGTGGTATGGTGGGTGTGGCCAGGGGGAAAGCCCTGCATTGAAACCGAATTAGGACTCCTTTATTTCAAAACTTGGATGGGCACAGCCAGCCAGAAGTTCTGATACTGGTTCTGGCAAGCTTGTGCGAACCTGCTGATGCCCACCACTGGATGTGTCTGACAGTGAAAGGAACCTGGTAAGCTGGACATGGTCAAAAATGAGATGGCAAGATTGAACACCAACATCCTGATAATCAGTGAATTGAAGTGGACAGGGATGGATTAATTAAATTCATGTGGTCATTATATTTACTTTTGTGGGCAAGAATTCCCCAGAATGCCTTCCAAGAGGCAACAGGACCAGATATGGAAAAACTGATTAGTTTAGAATAGGAAAAGGAGTACGATAATGCTGTATATTGTCACCCTGCTTATTTATGCAGGGAAAATATCAACAACCTCAGTTATGCAGATGACAACACTCTAAGCACAGAAAGTGAAGAAGATCTAAAGCAGGGGTTCTCAACCTTTTTAAGCTGGGGGCTGGGTCACGCTCCTTCAAATAGCTTCGGGGAGCAGGGGGGGCACATGAAATGGTGCCGTGGGCTGCATCTGGTCCATGGGCTGCAGGTTGAGAGTCCCTGGTCTAAAGAGCCTCTTGGTGATGGTGAAATAGGAGAATGCAAAAGTTGGCAGATGACAAAGGAGCCCCGGCATGGTTTAGTCCATGGGGTCTCAAAGAGCTGGACTCGATTGTACAACTGAAGAACAAAATGGTATTGTTGAGGCGTTTGAGAAAAGGAATTTAGATGCTCCTGCTTGTTTCAATTGGTGGCTGAGATCTCAGCAGATGCTGATTATGATTTTTCATGGGATGAGCCCAGACCAAAAAGGTATGAAGCCCAATCTTCTTCCCTAGAAGTAAAGTCTCAATTTTGAATGCCTATGTCACTTCCAGGCACTCCTTCTCTAGCATGGAATTATTTCTTTCTCTGGGGAAAAACTTCCTGCTGTTGAAAGAAATAGGATGAAGGCTTCCATCAGAGCATGTTTATAACCACACGTCACCTAGGGCAAATTCACTTGCCAGTGTCCCTTGGTTAAATTAAAAGTCTCAACAAGATAATAATAATAATAATTTTGTGTCAGAAATTATTCTGGGGTGAAAGGATTTTTTTCTGGAAAAACTCTGCTCAGGGGGCATCCGGATAAGGCTCCTTTCATGTCCCCAAGATCTTTTTTCACCGAAGTGGTCCCTATTTATCTACTTGTAATTTCTTGCTTTCAAACTGCTAGGTTGGCAGGAACTGGGACTGAGACAAGTGCTCAGTCTATTGTGCAGTACCTGGATCTTGAACTGCTGACTTGTTGGCCTTTCAACTAACAAGGTGTGCTTCTTAACCACTGAGCAACCACAGCCCCATCTCAACAAGATGATCCACTCTGGTTATAGGATGTGCATCAGGTTGGGTGACCTAGTCCAGTTTGCGACATTCTATGGAGAATATTGAACATTTGCCAAAAAGCTCATGTTTAGGAATAATGACGATGGGGGAAACCCACAGGGAATTTGGAAATTCCCATTGCTGGAATTTCTTTAATCTCTCTTTGAGCAGTCTCTGCATGATTTCCAATAGCATGATAGGGAGGGGATTGGATGGATATTCACCAATATGAGTAATATGCTGAGCTAAGGAGGTTCTACCTTGTTTATCTGAGAAGACAGAAAGATCCTCTTACATAAGCTTGTACAGACTTTTCTGCTCATAATTATTCAAGTCATGAGACACATACATCTCCACCCCTCCTGCCTCCTGATACTGTGGATGTCTGTTAAGACATCCACTGTTTGGTTTTTCCTGGGCAAAACATGTTTTTAAAAAACCCTCATTTCTGGCTGCATAAATTTCCAACTGTTATACCAACACTTTGAGTTAAGTCCCAATTAGATAATTCCTTGCATTGATCTGTTAGTTTGCCACAAAAGGGCCCTCCTACATGATTTGTAGTTTGCTGTGTTTAACAGGGCTGAAATACCATCATTTTTTTTCTCCTGCTTGAAAATAATAATGTCTGGCTTTTTGTTTGCCCTAAGCAGTTACTAAGCTTCCTTGAGCCATCTCTAGAACCGTTGCAGCTTCTGTTGCAACTGGCTCACTAAATCTGCTTCAGGAGCAGGACTCTGCAGTTTTGCCCTTCCAGTTCTCCTTGAGCAGGTAAGAAGATCAAAGGACAACCAAGTAAAGTGGGGGCTACTCAGATATACGACAGATCTACTCTCAATGTGGAAAAATACAACGAATGCAATATTTATCTGCATGCAATTTATGCAATACTGTATGTCCAAAAGAAGATCTGGTAAATGGCTGGCATAGTGCCATTAAAGAAGCCCACTTCTCGTCATCTTAACATTTTAATTTGTTTTAATTTTATTTGTCTCACATACAGTACTTTCATAATTTTAAATTGTGCAATGCTCTGATACAAATAAAGAAAAAGGCTGCTTACACAACCCACAAACAGTGGTGGGCACCAACAGGGTCGCACCAGTTTGCCAAAACCGGTAGCAGAAATTCTGGCTGGCCCCGCCCATCCAAGTTTTGAAATAAAGTAGTCCTAATTCAGGTGCAATGCAGGGCTTTCCCCTGGCCGTGCCCACCATACCACGCCCACAATGTGGTAGTAATTTTTTTTTATCCCACCACTGCCCACAACCCCCTCAGATTTCCCACTTTCCCCCACTTAAAAATTGCTTTTGTCAGCAGGGAAAAAAAGGTGAATCAGTATTCCTGAAGACAAGGTCAACATCCTTTTATTAAGCAGCTAATAATGATGATGATGATGATGATGATGATGATGATGATGATCCCTATTTTTCAAAATTCAGAGTAGACTTTCAGCTTCTTCTAGATCAGTTATCCTTTTCCTTATTTTCTGGTAGTCTGTGTATGTGTTGGGGTATTCTGGGACAGAAGAATGGCTCCCAAATACATCTAGGTTACTCACCACTGATCTACGTCTGTGCGCGTACATGCGTGCATGCATGTGTGTGTGTAAAAAAGAGAGAGAGAGAGAACTTTATAGGGAAGATACCATGATTTTTGTTTGTCAGTTATATCTTTGGCTGTCAATTTCTTCTCTTTCTTATCTTATCTAATGTTACAACTTTGTGTAACTCCTAAGAATGTTAGCTTTCGCTGTGGAAAGGTATTTTCTTATCTAATCACCTGGATGATATTTTTCAGAAGAAACCTTGAAAATGTAAGAGTTTATGTCAAAAACCTGAGAAATTAAGATTGGGACTTTTCCCATAGTTAAAGAGATATACACTAGTACCCTGGATAACGTTATGACATGGTTCCACAAGTCATGACGTTGTCCGGTTTTTAGCGTTGTCCGGGGTATACATCGAACAATGCTAAAAAAAACCTGAGAAGAGGCGCTCGCACGCGCGCGAAAGGGCGCGCCAGCAGGAGCCTCTTCTACCAAACGGGTATAGCAACGGGGATCGCATGTCAAGGCAAGGGATCAAAGCAGGGGGTGCCACCCCCCACTTTGATCCCTTACCTTAATGTGCGATCCCCGTTTCACGCACCTGGGCAAGGGTTGGCTTTTCTGAATTACCCCCTCCCGGGGGAGGAATCCTTACCCTTTCGGAACATCGGGTGGCTTGCAGGCGCACGCGCGTCGGTGGGGGTTAGGGCAGGATACGGAGGTCTCCCCCTTATCCTGCCCTAACCCCCACCGATGCGTGCAGCTCGCCTGAAGTTTCGAAAGGGTAAGGATCCTTATCCTTTCGGAACATCGGGTGGCTTCCAGGCGCGTGCGCGTCGGTGGGGGTTATGGCAGGATACGGAGGTCTCCCCCATATCCTGCCCTAACCCCCACCGATGCGCGCCGCTCACCCGAAGTTTCGAAAGGGTATGGATCCCCGTACCCTTTCCAAACATCGTGGGGGTGGGCGCTGGGGGGGTTGGATTGGGTAGATGTTCTACCCAATCCAACTCCCCCCCCCCCCGCATACGCTTGTTCCGGATAACGTTAAAAATTGTGTTATTCGATACAAGATTTTTCCAAAAATCTTGTAACGTTATGCGGTTTTCGTGCTATACGGTACTTGCGTTATCCGGGGTATTGCTGTACATTGTATAATTCTTTAGAATCTCCCTCTTCTTCCCTATGGTATGCCTGTATCTACTAAGAGAAGCCAAAGTCTCCATCAGGAAAGGGCAAGTTCTGGTTCCCCAATCAAATTATGCATCTTAAATCAACAACAACAATAATAAAAACAAGCTTATCCATTCGGAGAAACTTGTTACCTAAATGCTAAACATCCTGGTCAACTTTCTTGTGATGTTTTGAGGCAGCTCTCTTTATATGAGTGGTTCTGGATGCTGAATTCCACACCTGGTTCTACTGTTCTTCCCTGCATAGCATGCTTGCAAAAATGTAAATATACAGTACATGAAATTCTGCCAGTCTTGCATTTTTGTCTTCAGTACTCATACAAGTGATAATTAGACCTTATTTGTACTTGTGAATGGGTTCCCCATGAGTGCTATTATTTAAGCATATTTTTGCTGTAAAAATGCCACTGCTGTCATTGCTAATGCTCATAATTGCCATGGAATTTGTTCCTACCTGGGCTGTTGGCAGGTGATAGCACTGGTAGTTTTTCCATCATGTTTAATTGTCGTCCCCCCCAACTCATTACAACAATTTTCAAAGAGAGAGTCGAGTTCAGCAAAAAACAAATTAAATTGGATGAAAGAATGTATAGCAAAAATTGAAAACAAAAGATTTTGTTGCCTTAATGATACAGTAATAGACTTATTTCAGACAAAAAAAAAGTTGTGCGTGAGTGAGACTAAATGGCAACCATTTATACATGCTCTCAAGAGTAGCAATACAGTACATAGAAACATGTTGCAAATCACTTTATATATATACTATATGCCAGTTTAAGAATACAGTCAAACCTTGCATAAAGAGTGCCTTGCTTAAAGAGTAACTCGCTTAAAGAGCAGAATTTTCTTTGAATGTTCGCTTCGCTTAGCAAATGAAACCAACCAAAAACTCGCTTAACAAATAAATCGGGGTTCGGAATCCCCCCCGCCAGAAGTCAGAATCGGTCACTTACAATGGTGTTTCACTTAAAGAGAGCAAACTTGCTTAAAGAGCAATCCCGTGAAACGCATTATGCTCTTTAAGCGAGGTAAAACTGTATGCATTTTATAGCCTTCCTAAACCCTGTGTGAAAATTGGCCACACCTCTGAATGACATGCATTTCATGGTCTGGAAGCCACACAAGAGAAAGCCTCCCTTGTGCCTGCTAAGTATGCCTTGGCAACAGGCGGTATACTCAGAAAGGCCTCTCCTGAACATCTTGCTGTCCGGACAGGTGGTCCATTATCCTCCAGCTGTTTAGATTAAAACTGCTATCTTAAATTGGGCCTGTTATGCAACTGGAATGGACTGTGGTGGCTCAGTGGTTAAAATGCTGAACTTGATGGCTGGAAGGCCACAGATTAGCAGTTCGAGATCTGAGTGCTGCATGACAGAGTGAGCTTCCATCTCTGTCCCAGCTCCTGCCAACCTAGCAGTTCGGAAGCAAGAAATTGCAAGTAGATAAATAGGGACCACATCAGCAGGAAGGTAAACAGCAATCCGTGCACTCCGGTGTTTAGTCATGCCTGTCACATGTCCATGGAAATGTCTGCAAATGCAGACAGCGCTGGCTCTTTGTCTATAAACAGAGATAAGCACTGAACCCTAGGGGACAATACAAATGGCTTTCAAGCAAGGGTGACCTTTACCTTTACCTTTAAGCAACTGGAACCAGTACAGGTCTACAGGGACCATATGATTGTAATCCAGAGTATCAGTTTTTTGTTGTTCAGTCGCACAGTCGATTCCGACCCTTTGCGACCCCATGGACCACTGTCCGCCAGGCACTCCTGTCCTCCACCATCCCCCTCAACTCGCTCAGCTCTGTGCCCATTGTCTCTACAATTCCATCTAACCATCTCATTTTTGGCCGCCCCCTTCTTCTTTTGCCCTCGACCTTTCCAAGCATCAAGGCTTTCTCAAGTGAGCTCTTCTCATTTGATGTCCAAAGTACCAGTACCTTAGCTTCATAAGGGCCACTCTATTGACTCATGAGTCAAAATGTGTCAGGAATTTAGTAGAGAGGGTTGATTTAAGCCATCGCCCATCCCATTTCTGTATTCCTAAAACAATGCTAGCCAACAAACTGATAGCCCAGAGCAGTGGTGGAACAGCTGACAGCCCCCAACCCCCCTTTTTATTTTGTAGATTGTGTGAAACAAATAACCACTGAGAAGAAAGACAATGGGAGCATCCTGTGTGCAGGCTTACCCAAAGGATACAATAACATTTCATTTCATTTTTTGCATTTGTATCTGGTTTTTAGGCCCCAAAATGGACGTGTCAGTATCCCTTAGTTGCTTGGTAGCAACAGGATGTCAACTGAATTCCCTGTCAATAGAAAGAGGGGGGGGGGGTTTGATAGGCCTCCCTCAGAAAGTGATTTTGGAAACATGGCAGCACTGTGGAAACGGTCCCTTAACCCTAACACTGACAGCCCTAAGAGTTGATTCACAGGGAAAAGCTAGCCTGTTTTGTGTTGTTTGGTTCAGTAGTTTTATACTGCCGTCTTCTCAAGGCAACTCACAGTTACAACATGAGAGCTATTAAAACCCATGTAAATTAATCAGACAAAAAAATTGTAAATTAATCAGACTAAAAAAAATCAATGTAAAGAACCTCAGACGAACACTAACAATCCAAAAAGGAACAAAACAAAATGGAACAAAGCAAAGCAAAGTGACACAGAATAGAACAGAACAAAACAATAAGCAGTGCCCAAAATTCGGTTGCTTAGTTACACATATGGAAGGCAAACAGAATAAATTCCAATGTCTTCTACCTGGCAATTATTGAGTCATCCGTGAGATTTTTGAGTGTTCACCAAAGCCAGTGGGCACTTATGCCCTCAAGAATGCCAGGGACGATGGGGAGGCTTCGATTTCATCCCCTCCCAGTTATCCCATGTACATAGCTTGTGGGAACAAATTGGCACATGCAGAACAAATCTGATGCCACAACTGCACACTTGTTGCTCCTGATCAAGAAACTTAGCATCTCATACCATAGTAGGCTAGTCCTGTTCAGGCAACCCCAATCTCCCCGTTCTTGCCTAATAGGCCAGATCAAACTAGAGATTGGAAGGTTAATGGAAAGGGTTAAGAATACATTTATATTTTTAAAATTGATAAAATTAAAATATTTTTGTTGAAATTAACATTGAGATTGAAATAACAACAAAGTTCCATTTTGAATTGGTGTTTAAATTTGCCTAAAGCTTAATCAAATAAAGATGAAAAAAAATCTTATCTATAATTTTATTCCATTTAGTCTCTACAAATTAATTTACAGCTCAAATCCAGGGTTTTAAATATGAAACAACACATTTGTTTCACAGTTGAAATTGTAATGAAAGTTTCAACTATATATATATTAATATTTATCACACACTTGTTCTTTAGTGAAGTGTTCCCCAACCTTTGGCTTTTGGACTTCAATTCCCAGAAGCCTAAGGCAGTACATTGGCTGATCAGTGTTTTGGGGAATTGACTTAGGCTTCTGGGAATTGAAGCCCAAAAACCAAAGGTTGGGGAACACTCCATTAGTGGACTGAGGCAATATATATGACAAGGAAAAGAAACCTGAGGGGGGAAATTAACTAAGTGTTGCAAAAAGTATTGCCTTTTATCAGCTTTTAAGGAATGTGTAGTAAGTCAGTTGCACTGAATGATACCAAGTTTAGAGTTTTCCTGATATGGAATAAAGTACTGTAATCTGTCCTATTCAAAGTGTTCATATTTTTGTAAATCTCTTACATGTCTGTAAACCATTGTTCCTCAGGCTCTGTTTATAATTTTAAAAGTTGGACGTTCCACCTTATTTCCTGATAAAAATGGTGCATCCCTCATTGGGGGAGAGGGGTTAAATTAAATTACCCTTAAGCTACTCTTTTATGGTAGCCTGTCTAACTCTGAAATACTACATCCTGTTGTAGTAATCTAGGAAGAACATTTTCAGTGTAAGATTTAAATGAAGAGAGTGGAACATGGCTTAATGCGCTTAACACGGTTCCACGCTGCATTTTCAAGAACGGGATGTTAAGGAAGAGTTACTAATTCATAGAGGCAATCATGATGTATGACGAATATAACATTTCACGGGTAATGAGGATTCAGAACAAAAGTTAATCTTTCAGAATTAGCAGGCACGGTGTCAACAACACGACACAAATCAGTATGGAAAATAAAAACAACGTAACATGACTTCTAGTAATATAATAGTAATTGCATATTGTCAAATCAGTTCTGAGTTATGGGACCCTCTCTAGGGTTTTCCAGGTACAGAATGCTCAGAAGTGGTTTAAAATGTATTGGGGGGAATCTTGGGACTGTGCAATTCGCTCAAGGCCACACAAGTTGACTCTTCTAGGATGGACAATGAAGAACTGAATGTCCAACCACTGGCTGATCAGTTGGATGCCTAAAGAACTGAGCCATCCAGCCAGCACAACATCTAGTAATAGTTTTTATCAAAGCGAGATAGCTTTCAGTTTTCAGGGTCCCCCCCCCCATAACATATGAATGCAAGGATCCTCATACATGAGGAAAGTTCCTGTTCCATCTTCACCACTACATTTTCCAGGGAGACTATTAGGAACAGCTTGTCATGTGAAAAGAGACTGTGGAGTCTGAGAGGCGCATTGGAAAGAGGCAGTGTGGCTGGAGTGCTTGGTAAGCTGGTTTGAATACAACATAAGGTCAGTTGTTTATGACAGGAGTTCTCAATGTTTTTTAATCAGGGCCAGGGTAATGTTCTCTTAGACAACTTTGGGGGCCAGACAGCCATTTTGCCCTTCCTCCACCACATGGCACTTCCTGGTGTGGTGGGGGCCCACATGAAATGGTGCTGCGGTTCACATTCAGCCCATGGGCCGCAGGCTGAGAATCCCTGGTTTATGGTATATTAAATAAGTAACACACTTATTAGGGGCAAAATGCTGATTACCTTGTGAACCGCCCAGACTGCAGGGGTTCGGCCCTAGGCACCATTTCATGTGGGCTGCCTCCGCCACACCCGGAAGTGCCATGTGTGTTTCCTTGTTATTTTTTAATTTTAAACAAATCTAATTTTTAATGCTTTTTAAATGTTTTTGTAAAGTTTTTTATTTGTTTAAAATGTAAGCTGCCCAGAGTCGCCTTGGTGAGGGGGCAGTGGTAGAAATGTGAGTAATAAATAAATAAATAAATAAATAAATAAAATGTGCAGGCCACCCTCACCACCCCCATCGTGCAAGCAGGGTAAAATGGCCATCTGGTCCCCAAAGCTGTCTGAGGGAGCATGACCTGGCCCTCGAGTTGAAAAGGTTGAGAACCTCTGGCCCAGAGAGTGCTCTAAGTGCTGTGAGCTTTATGTCCTAAGTGAGGATAAGCTTGATGATGTCTCAACTCAGAGGGGTGGGGAGAGATGTAGAGGAATGTGTTGTTGTTGTTGTTGTTGTTGTTGATGATGATGATGATTATGTTGTTTGTAGAGATAAGAACTGATCGCTCCAGACATGAGACAGATTAGGCCTTGGGAGTGCCAAGCCCAACCATGTGCCAAGGAAATTAGCAATTGCGAAGGAACCGCTAGGGTAAGCTGGCCTGCCAACCATGTGTTAGCAAGCAGATGACCATAATTGTACATGGCTGACTTATGTCTGTGCCTGTAAGGGATTGCTTTTATAGCTATGTTTAGCATTAAAATAGCAGCAAAAGTGAGGGCTGCTGTAGCAAATGGTGACTATCTTGCTTAAAACGATAGCCATAACCATTACATCTGAGGAAAATGCAGCTCTTGTGAAATGACCCTATTGGCTAGGGGGCCTTGTGCTTCTTCCTTTTCTTTAGATATTCAGGGAGATCCCTTTGCTCTAAAGGCAGTCCTGAGAGCCGCTCTTCCACAGGAAGAATTCCAGGTGGCTTAGCCTCCGTGTGTATTAGAGGCAGGGAGCCTGCCTTTACCTAACAGAAGATCACTTTGTCCCACTGTAGTTTTCCCACCAACATGCCTGACCCAACAGGGACTCTGCAAGGGATCTGAATTTTACATGATTGTCTTCTTAGGACGAAAATGGAACTGTCATCAGGAAAATGATGCAGAATTTCACTGGCATCATTCTCTTGCATCTGTTTCTTACACATTGGGGATAAACTGGAAGGTGTGTTCCTATGTTTATTTTAAAAAATGGTGGTAGTTTCTGTAAATATTCTGTATGACTCCAGGGAGGCATAAGTAACTCTGTTGTTCATGATGCCATCAGGCCACTCTACCATTGACCGCACTCTTCACCACCCTGAATTGGTTATTCCTTCCCTCTAGCCTTGTTGCGTTTCCTCCCTCTCATTTCTATCCAGTAGGGCAGAAGGAAAGGAAGGCACAAAGAGGAGGGTGGACCGAGTTGAAAGGAAAGAGACCAGCATAGAGCAGGTCCCAATGGTGTTACTCAGAGAGGTCTTCTCCATCTTGTAGGCTGCAGATCTTAGCAAAAGAAAAGACGGCACAATAAGAATATTGCCATCAAACATTTGGGACTAGGCCAGGGATTCTCAACCTGCGACCTGTCCATTTCATATGGCCCACACTGCCTCCACCACACCTGGAAGTGCCATGTGGTGGAGGAAGTGCAAAATGGCTGTCCGGCCCCCAGAGATGTCTGATGGAGTGTGACCCAGCTCCCGGCTTTAAAAGATTGAGAATTCCTGGACTAGACCTTTCCCCAGAGGGAAGAGACCTCTTAGTTTCCTAGGTGTCCCTGCTTGACACAAGGTAAGTGCTGGTATCCCCTTGCAGTGGGATGGCGTCTCAGGCAAACTGTTTCAGTATGCAGATGAAAGGAGGTTATGATAGAAATTGTATTTTCAGTGCTCTTGCTTGACAGCCATTTTAGTCTCGTGAGAGAGGGGAAAGGAGACATTGTAGAAAATGAAACGCAAGTCTGAAACATATGCATTAAGCTGTTCTCTATTTGTGACCCACTTTTGGAAGCCATTTACTGTTGTGCTGGCCATTCACAACAGGCAGGTGGTGGGTGGGCGAGGAGGCATGGTGAATTATCATCAAGAACAGCAGATTTTAGGCAGCCTTTCTCTGTGCGACCCAGTAAACATCCAGCTGTTCTTTCCTTAGGCAGATTAATCTTTAATGATAGAGGGACACATTGTGACAGTCTGAAGTGTGTGGAGCATAATCTAGTATCTCTGGTAGAATCCTAAGAGTTTAGAAGTTCAGTACAGTAGGAAAATAGGCTTTGGAGTCATGTTTCTCAACAACAACAAGAAGAAATTCCAGAAATACAACAGGTGGATTTCCATGTCTTCCACAAGGTTTTCCACTACTTGTGCTACTTTTCTATACAGGTACAGCCACTATTCCAAATCAATATCAATTCTCTGCCATCCTCGCAACCCATCCAACCCCTCTTGCCCTCACCCTCAATATAATGCTTGGGGGAATACGCAGCCCTCAAAGAAAGAATCTATCAAATTAGTGTGTACATGTTTTATAATTCATAATTTGACCTGTGTGAAAGATACGACTCTTTTTTTCTCCCGGTTTGGGCTTTTGCAAAGAGACAGGCATAATTCAAGCAGAACGGAAGCACAGTTTGGTAAACGATACCTAGTTCAGGCAGGGCACGATCCGAGGTCTGTGTTTTGACATAAAACGTATCATGACAGAGATGAGAAAGGCTTAATTGTGACACCCAAAAGATGTGACAAAGGGGCTGCGGTGGCTTAGTGGTTAAGAAGCTGAGCTTGATGACCAGAAGGTCGGCAGGCCAGCAATTCGAGACCTGAGTACTATGCAATGGAGTGAACACCCATTGTCTGCCCTAGCTCCTGCCAACCTAACCATTCGAAAGCAAGAAATTGCAAGTAGATAAATGGGAAAGGTAACAGTATTCTGTGCACTCTGGTAGTCATGCTTTCCACATGACCATGGGAACATCTGCAGATCTACTCAGCAACATTGGCTGTAAACAGAGATAAGCATCCCCCCCCCAACCCCTCTATAGCTGAATACGACTGGCTTTTGAGTAAAGGGAGACTTTTACCTTTAAAGATGTAGCAAGGCAGTCATTTATGAATTTCTAATCAAGGTTTATTTTCTCCTTCAGCACTTTAGACATATTCCCTACCTTGGTGTCTCTGGCAAATGCAAGACTCCCTCCCAGCAGACGGTTTGACGGCATAGACCTGTCTGAGATCCTCTTTGGACGGTCAACCAAAGGGCACAAGGTATGAAAATAACAGTGTTTGGTGGAGATGCTTCTAATATGGAAAAACACTGACCTTCACAACATTGTTTTTATTTTCTTTATCAATAGTAATAATGCTACCGCATGCTACTATATGTTCCATAACAGCCACACATGGATAAGTAACCACTTTGTGTAAATATAGCACTTGAGCCTGGAGTCAAAGAATGTCAAGAAGAAGCTGCACTTTAGATTTAAACTGTAGAGGTATTGACTACTCAATATATCAAGTCTTGCATCAGAGAATACAGGCTGAAAAAATAGATTTAACACAAAATGGAGAGGTTGGTTAGATTAATGCAGAAGAACTTGAACTAGGATGATTATGCTAGGCATATAGAAACAGAAAGTAGATGTAAGAAGAGAGTGCTGAGAAAAAGGAAATAGCAAATGTCAAAAAGGGGAACAGAGCTTACTCTGTTAGAGAATAATGTGGGGATTCTGCAGGGAGCATTGGAGTCAGAGGCGTAGCTACCGCCGTATCTGCCGTATCAATTATACGGGGCCCCCGGGTCACGGGGGCCCCCAACGTGCGTAAACAAAACAAATCTTTACCCTTCCTAAGGGCCCCCAAAAGATTTTTATACGGGGCCCCGCCAAGGCACGCTACTCTTCTGATTGGAGTCCTTGTAGCCCTTGCTATAAAGATCAGAATAGTGAGATGTTACGTATTTCCAGTGTTGCTATATTGCAGTGATGGCGAACCTTTTGAGACCAAGTGCCCAAACAGAGGGGCGGGATGAACTCTGTGCTGGGGGAAGGGAGGGATGAGCTCTGTGGTGGGTCAGTGACACACATGCCACAGAGAGGTCTCTTGAGTGCCCCCTCTGGCACGTGTGCCATAGGTTCGCCACCACTGCTATATGGAGTTGAAGCTTTGACATTTTACTGTGTTTCCCAAACTATTTTCTGCAGAACACTGGTGGACTTCAATTCCAAGAAGCCTAAGTCAGTACATTGGGTGATCAGTACTTTGGGGAATTGACGTAGGCTTCTGGGAATTGAAGTCCAAAAAACCAAAGTTTGAGAGACACTTGAAAAGAAAATCAAAGCTTTTGAAATGTGGATCTACAGACATCTGCTAAGGATATCATGGGTTGACAGTGTGACTAATACAGAAATGTGCCAGATAGATAAAGAACAAGAACTGTTTAAGGCCATTAAACAAAAAAAGCTCCAATACCTTGGGCATATCATGAGGAATGACACAAAGTATAGAATACTCCAACATGTTATGCAAGGAAAGATCCCTGGGAAGAGAGGGCCTGGTCGTAAGATGGACTTCATGGCTAAAGAACCTGAGAGACTGGTGTGGCATGTCCTTGGAAGAACTGTTTCGAGGAGTTAAGAACAGGAAGACTATTGCCATGATGCTAGCCAGTATCCAGAAAGGATATGGCACTTGAAGAAGAATAAATGGATTCTAGATTCAGTGAAGTAAACATGGCATGTGAATAACATGGAATTCACCAACACAAGGCACAGAGTAGAGAGAATTAGAAACAATAAAAAGGAAGAAAATATTGAATCACAAACATTTTATGGAGGGCCTTGCCAAAAAAATTCATTGTGATCTGGCAGTTCAGCAGTAAAAACACTAGTTTGCAGAGTAGTGGAAAGAACACACAAGGATTTCCCCCCTTACCATAGAAAAGGTGAGATGGGGCACCAAAAATAAAGCAACTTTATTAGGTCATTTATGCTGCAGTGGAGTTTGGGTCCTTCTCTCACTCGTCAGATTGGGTTAAAGAAAGCTGTAGCTGGCAACATAGCTGAAAGTGAGTTGCTATAGAACAGGGGTGCCCAAACTCTGGCCCGGGAGGCTGGATCCAGCCCCCCAACGCCAATTCATCCAGGCTGCGAAGCCGTCATTGCTCCCAGAAGTGGAAGTAAAATGCGCCCGTATGGCCGGGTTTTACTTCCACTTCCGGAAGTGACAAGGGCTTTGTGGGCCAGATGAATTGGTGTCAGGGGCTGGATCCGGTCCTCAGGCCATAGTGACCAGCGCCCTGAACCACGTGGCTGGCCCACAGCCGAAAATGTTTGGGCACGCCTGCTATAGAAGAAATCAAGTGATAACCCCATAGTTCTCTGTAGGGCAACTTTTAAAAAAACTTTTAGTTTTGGGGGCATGAGAATTAAAACAGTTTCAAGCTGTTCTTGTCTTCTGGTGTGGTTTTGCCAAACTGAGTTTGTTGTTGCGTTGAGTTCATGTGCAGTGTCATAAGAGTTCTCTATCACAGTTCGTGATGTCAGCAATCATTAGGTAGAGGTTCCTTTTTTGTAATGGCTGAAAATGATTGCCAGTGTATATTTATGTGTTTAAGACCCTTGGTGGCACAGTGGTTAAGCTGCTGTATTGCAGTCAAAAGGTTGTGAGTTCAATCCTGACCAGAGATCATGGTTGGCTGAGCCTTCTATCCTTCCGAGCTCAGTAACATGAGTACCCAACATGTTGAAGGCAAAATGCTAATTAACTTGTGAACCGTCCAGAGAGTGCACCAAGCGCTATGGGGCAAGATATAAGTTGAATTGCTAATTGCTCTATGGGTGTTTTAGGTTAAGGGTAAATAAACATTTCTTGCTTGGTTTATCCTTAAAACCTTTAACAAGCCTTTTGGAACAAAACTGAAATTCTGGAGTTGAGGGGTGTATAAAATGCCTGTAATAAGTCAGCTGTGATGGTTCCTAGCATGAACAAGGTCTTTGTATTGACATTCAAAATGGAATGATTAAAGGTGTTTCATTGTTTCATTGAATGCTGTGTTTCCTGCTGTTTTTAAAAAGGTAACGGCCAACCTCCCTCCTAAAGGCTTTCTGTTAATTAGAGGAACTCATATGCTTTGCTGGTTTTGGCTAGTCTGATTCGCAAAGGCATGTTTTCGAACGCATGATCATATTGAGCTTGGAGACACACCAACTATCTCCCAAGCACTCCAGCATTGAGATAGTGAGCCTTGATACACTTCTGAACTGAGTAGAAAAAGCAGGACTAATTCTTGTTATGTTGTACTTCAGCAAGAGTCAGACAGCAGTGCCAGAGGTGATGGGTTTGGGAAAGACAAGCAGAATTTAAAATTGTACAGGAATGTTTGCACCCTGCCCTTGACAGAGGGTCCACCATGACCTTGTTTAATGACTGTGTAAGCCATATACTTTCTGGAGAATCCGAATCCTGTTCTTAACTCTGTTGATGTTGAATTCTTCTCTGTCATTAATACTGGTTGATATTTACAAGGGTTCTCACATGCATTCCTTTTCACACACATCTTGAGGGCTTCCCATTTGTTATGCATTAGTAAAAGGTTCCTCTTGCTTGGAAGCCACTTGTGTTGGACTCTAGCGGGCAATGATCATCTCTGTTTACAGCCAAGGAACCAGCACTGTCTGCATCTGCAGGCATTTCTGTGATCATCAGACAGGCATGACTAGGTGCTGAAGCCCATGGAATGCTGTTACTTTTCCTACCAAAGTGGTACCTATTTCTCTACTTGCAATTTCTTAATTTCTGCAATTTCTTAAAGTTTGACTCTATCCTATTGCTTACATCACAGAGTGAGGGCTTTTATAGTTGACCCACTCTCTGTTTCAGAAGATCAGTCTTCTTGTCAGGTGGAGATCTATCAATGTGCAGATGTAGACACACGTGCATTGCTTAGCCTCATCCCTTTACCATTTGATGGTTTTTGCGCATGCATTTTGTATTGTTTTTTCACAAATACTTTCTGGTGTTGGCAGCATAGTGTTAGTCTCTCTCCCCTTTGCAGCCTAGTCTTGTTTGTGCTGTCATGTTAAGATGACTTATCCTAGGTAAAGGTCACCCTTGCTCGAAAGTCAGTCGCATCCGACTCTGGGTTCAGTGCTCATCTCTGTTTATAGCCAAAGAGTCAGCACTATTGGCATCTGCAGACGTGTGGCAGGCACGCCTCAGCACTGGAGTGCACAGAATGCTGTTTACCTTCCCACCAAAGTGGTCCCTATTTATCTATTTGCAATTTCTTTCTTTCAAACTGCTAGGTTGGTAGAAGTTGGGGCAGAGATGGGAGCTCACTCCGTCATGCAGTACCAGGGACTCGAACTCCGACCTTCCAGTCAGCGAGTTCAGCATCTTAAACACTTGAGCCACTGCAGTCTCATGACTTATCTTACTTTTCTTTAAACCTGCTGTTTCCAACTATTGTCAGAAAAGCTGAACTTCAATAGAAAGGCTTTCAGGTGCACCCAGTGACTGCCTATTTAGGATTTTTATCCTCTGTTTTCAAGGATTAGGGATTCATGTAGAGTTGAGTTTTTTTCATTAATCTGACAAAATACCTGCTGCCCTGATTATCTGCCCCAAGGCATGGAGGACTCTTTGGCTGACTTGCTCAAGCTGGTGTGGTGATCTGAGCATGATGGTGGGAAGGATCATAGATGTTTCCATGTTGGCCAGCTTCATTTCAGACCATCTCCTCCTTCCATTATACCTATGCTACAGTTACTGTCATAACTGTTGTGTTTGTCAAATCTCCTAGAAAGCTGCAGTGTGTAAGATATGTTTACTTATGTATTTCAAGTCATCCCACCACAACCCAAGGTAAATGATATAGGAACTTCCATGGCCCTGTGTTACACAATTTCATAGAATGTTAAAAGAAGGAAGAGAAGGTCTAGACAACTTAACATACTGTACCTCTTAATGCTTTTAGCTCATTACTCCATTTCATTAATCCCAGTAAGATCTATCCATGAACAAGCATTTCTGATTGAGTGAGATTCACTATGCAGTATTAATATTCAGGTAGTGCTTAACTAACCTGACAACCCTGAGGATTAGCAGCCTTGGCAAAGTCCACAGGGAAGGGTGATGGTCCCCAAGTGGATTAAATCCACTTGAATCCATCTTGATGGAAGGCAGCAGCTTCAACAATACTGGCCTGGAGCTGAGGAGGACTTTGCATGCCAAAAGAGCTCAGGACCAAAAAGCGACTCACAGATGTGGATCAGTGGTACAGGTGTCACACTGCAATGTGGAAAGCAGATGAAAGGCCACACTATTATATTCTCAGGACTGTTTTAATTTGCCATGGTGATCGCTAATATCTGGAATCAGACATGGCACAAGAAGAAGATGAGATCTGTAAATGAACTTCTGCTTGTTAAAAGCACTAATTTGTAACATGAAAAATATTTGTGGATAATTCTGAAAGTCCCAATCAGTTGAATGAAATTGACTGCCAGGTTCAGTTTTAGTACAAGCAACTTCTACAGGTGGTAGAAGCCATAATGCTCCCTCACCCCAGTCATGGTGCTGTGGTGGCTCAGTGGTTAAGAAGCTTGCCTTATTATTTGGAAGGCTGGCAAGTCGGCAGTTTGAGATGGATGATGGATTGAGAGCCTGTCTCTGTCCTAGCTCCTGCCAACCTAGCAGTTCGAAAGCAAGAAATTGCAAGTAAATAAATTGGGGCCACTTTGGTGGGGAAAAAGATCTTGGGGACATGAAAGGAGCCTCATTCAGGCATTTCCCCCAGAGTTTTTCCAGCAAAAAACTTTTCAACACAGAATAATGTCTGACACGAGATTATTGTTACTCCTATGATGAATAAAAGAGCCTTTTATCTTTTAAATGAGGTTCATCCTCTTGACGCATTTTGTTTACAAGTAGACGAGCTTTTCTCAAAGACTTCTAAAAGTACACATGTACCCTCTTTCAGAGAAAAATTGGCTACTGCTGGCAAAATTATGCTGTTTTTCTTCACAGCTGTGGGCAAGAGTCCTGTGGAGGTGAAGAAAAGGACAAGGGCAGAGTATTTTTTTTAGCTTTAAATGCAAATCTGATCCTGAAGAGATTAATAAACAAATACTTCAGAATTAAGTGTTTTTAGAATGAATAATGTTTATAACTATGACTGTTATGCAACTAATGCAGTTTCAAAAGCTGTTTACAATTAGAATCAGCCTTACTTCAATCTGTCAAGTACATATTATTGCACAGTATTTCAGACCTAATTTCTGTAACCTGTAGTGGCTGTTAAGCTTCATATTAAATAATAACAAGGCTTGATTCATACAGGCTTTAAATTCTGCAGAAGTTAACTTTCTGGAAGAGCAGTGTGGTCGGATTCAAAAGAACAGTATTTTCCCATTATAGTGGCTGAGGAAAATGTTTCCAATGCTGAAGCTTCTGTTGGTGACACCTAAGAGAGCCATTTCTTCTTTTGTGTCCCAATCGATCCCTGGACTGCCAAAATAAAGCCACTTTTTTGGCTTTGTCATTGCTCAAATGCAAGTCCTCAGGTTTCTGGCAGTAATGAGCAGACCAGTAGATGAGCTGGATTCTGAATCTCTCCACATTCGCCACTGGCATGTTGTTGTCTGCCAGCAGCCTCCACTTGAGCATGTTTGTCAAGGGACTCCATGGATCCCTATTCAGTAATAACTAAAAAGCTCTGCAAGTAACCGTTCCATGCTTTGTCTGCAGCATCTGTAGTTCGGGCTGGACATGGATCTTGCATTAACACCCTGCAGAGCCAGCAGGTCAAGGAAGATGAAGGTCTTTCAGCCAAGAGCCCAAATTAAATTTCAGAGATAGGTCAGTGTGACCAAAGGTGGAAGAGTTGGACTAAAATACCAGAATATTAGCTTGTTAAAGCTTTTGCTAACATAAAATATCTACAGGGAAGCATTTCAATTTTTCAGAAGCAGGGAAACTTTCAGGGACAGGGGGGAAGCTACCAGATAATGTTAGTCAAGGGTAAGATTGCTTAGTTTTCTAGGGCGTCCCAGAGAGCCTAAATGGGACCTGCACAGGGCTGGTTTCTGCTACAGGGCCTGAGGATGTTGACCTCTGTGCAGTGGTGAGCAGCAAAAAAAAATAATGCTACCACACCGTGAGTGGAGCCTACATCGTGGGTAGAACCTATGTCATGGGCAGAGCCTGTGTCATGGGCGGAGCCTGCATCATGGGCAGAGCCTGCGTAATGGGCAATCTAGTCACTCCTGCCATGTGGCCATGTATACATCTGCAAACACAGGCAGCAATGGCTCTTTGTCTGTAAATGGAGATGAGCACTGCACCCTAGAGTTGGATATGACTGGCTTTTGAGCAAGGGAGACCTTGAACCTCTTGCAGGGACAAAACCTGACAGGACAGGGCAGGGAGGTGGGCGTGGACACCCAATTTCACCACCACCCCTGCCCAGAGGCCACCCAATTTTGCTAACACGTCTCCCGGTGTGTGTGTGCGCAAATCTGTTGCTGCCCAACAGTGTGGTACATAGTACTATACTAAATAGACTAATGACTTTCCTTCTGATCCGATCTAAGGAGTGTCATTGTGCAAGTACATTCTGGAAAATGTTGGTGTGCCCACTATGTGCAAGTTCCCCCTTAAAATGTTCAATCACTGTTCTGATAGGTATTTTTCCTTATTGTATTTTATTTAATGTTTTTCAGGTGACAGGATGCCCTTAGTTGTGCAGCACCAATATATGAATAACCATCTTTGTCGGCCTTCCTTGCTTTCTGTATGAATCTAATTTTTTTAAAGTTTGAATTGCAGTAATAAATGCACAATTTATTATGGTAATTCATGGCCAGAAAAATGAACCCCCTTTTGTTCTTTCTGGCCCCAATCTCAGAAGAACAGTTTGTTTTCCCTTCCTAAGTTTTGTACTTGTACAATGTCCATCTCTGAATAAAGGATATCTTCAACAAAATAGTTCCATCTCCAGGCTTTGAAGAAAACAAGGCAGCTACACAACATACACAAAAATGATTTATTTCAAGGAGCTTGTTTTCGTCTTGGTTAACTCCAGGCTTTCTTGGTAATTGCTTATTTATAACCTCTCCACTGCAGTGTAGAAAAACAAGCTTTGTTAAGAAGTTCATTAATTTTACTTTAAATTCCAACCTTTGCCCTTTCATTTGCTTGCCCACAACACTGTTTGTGGAACAAGTTGTGGGCTATAAAAAGCCTCAGGACTGTATGTCAGTTCAGAGTCTTAAATCTGACAATTCTCCTGGCTACGATATTCCTATTGGCCAGCCAGCACGATTGGGCAGCCAGGGGAGGGGGGAGCCCAGTTCTGGGAACCATGAATGTACACTTCCGTCACAATTTGTTCAAAGTACTTTGACTGAAAAGCCCTATTTCTAGCCCAGAGAGCAGACTGTGCTGATGTCAGTCCAAATAAAGGATGAGTTGGAAGGAGGGAGCAAGCTATGGAAACACTGAATCTGCTATCTGCTCGGACAGTACAGAAATACTTAAGGAAGCATGGTTAAGATGCTGTATTTGCTTCCTGTCAAAATGACAGAATAGCTCTCTGTCAGATTCCATTGGGTGCATTCATCTGTTCACCCAAGCTTACCATCTTTCCTTTCTTACTGATGGTCATAACAGTCTTTGCCATCAAGGATGCCTTCTGCCATGTGGTAAAGCTAGCTAATCCTTCCAAAGAGTACTATGTCAAGGTTGACTCAGGGCTCTGATTGGTTACCATTGTTTCACAGTTTGGCATTTTGATATACAGTGAAGTGACTGTGGGTGGCTTAGTGGTTAAGATGCTGAACTTGACGACTGGAAGGTTGGCAGGTCAGCAGTTCGAGACCCGAATGCTGCATGACGGAGTGAGCTTCCGTCTCTGTCTCAGCTCCTGCCAACCTAGCAGTTTAAAAGTAAGAAAGTGCAAGTAGATAAATAGGTACCACTTCAGGGGGAAGGTAAATAATGTTCTGTACTCTCAGGTATCTAGTCATGCCTGCCATATGTCCATGGAAATGTCTGCAGACGCCGACAGCGCTGGTTCTTTGGCTATAAGCAGAGATGAGCACTGAGCCCTAGAGTTGTATATGATTGGATTTCGAGCAAGGGTGACCTTTACCTTTATCTATATCCAGTGAACATTTCAGAGACTGAATGTTGGAAGGCTTGCTATGTTTTTTTGTTTTAACTTAACAGGGCAGAGATATCTTCCTTCTATAGCTACGGAGGTCCAGGATGAAGTGATGGCAAGGGTTCCAAGGTGCAGAAGTAATTAATAATCATCCATATAAGTAGAGAATAAAGGACTTGAAACTTGGGCAACAGTATTTAAGACCACAGGCTGTGAGCTCCAAGTCCCTAGTTCAAACCTCAGCTTAGCTGAAGGCTCAGGACAAGACACCATTCATCCCAATTGTACAGCTAAAATAACACCAACTTACCTTATTATAGGGACTGCAGTGGTTTAATGGTTAAGACACTGAACCTCACGACTGGAAGGTCATCAGTTTGAGACCCAAGTGCTGCATGACGTGAGGTCCTGTCTCTGTCCCAGTTCCTGCCAACCTAGCAGTTCGAAAGCAAGAAACTGCAAGTAGATAAATAGGTATCACTTTGGTGAGAAGGTAAAGAGCATTCTGTGCACTTTGGTGTTGAGGCATGCCTGCTACATGACCATGGAAATGTCTGCAAATGCAGACAGTGCTGGCTCTTTGACTGTAAACAGAGATGAGCACTGAACCCTACAGTTGGATACAACTGGCTTTCGAGCAAGGGCAACCTTTGGTCTTTACCTTATTATACTATTCTGAGGATTACTGAGGTTGCTAATAGTTATTATTTTTATAAAAAGGATTAAGTTGGTTCAGAAACTCTGAAAAGAAAATGGTTTTTCACTATAGTGCCACTGATGTATTGGTGCCTCTAATGCCAGCAAGACCACACAATACTTGGATCAATTTCAGAAGAGCCTACATTTGCTTTAAATTAAGGTATTCATTGATGTATTGTCAACATGAATGCTGCTCTTTTAAAAGTTGAAAATTAAAAAAATAAACCAACCAGCCAATGTTCTTCAGTAATGGGAGGAAAGGCACTGCATGGTTGGGCACTGCATGCACATAGGCCCATAAGCTAAAGGGAAGCAGAGGTCCTGTGTCCCTGTGAGCATACATAAATGCACCTTTACTCACATGTACTCCATCCTCCCACATACAGCACTGACCAGTGATAGTGAACCTTTTAGAGACTGAGTGCTCAAGGAGGAGGAAGCAGCACACGGGCAGGCACCACAAGTGCCCACGCACTGGCGTGCCTCCAGCAAAATGACGTGGGTCCATGTGGATGTGCACCACTTGAGGTGCACCGGCGACATACATGTGTGCTGCCCCTCATGTGTGCTCTACTCCATTCTTACTTCATTTGTGTCAGAGGCACCACAAAGCATATACAGTAAAACACCGGATAACACTAAGACTTGGTTCCACAAGTCTTGGTGTTATCCGATTTTTAGTGTTATCCGATCCATGTTAAAATCCTATGGGATGGATTGGATAACGTTAAAGCTCCATAGAGATACATTGTAAGCGCACAGGCTTTAGTGGTTGTTATCCAATCCATCCCATAGGACCTTAATGTTATTCGATCTAATTCTCCTCCCCATATTACTTAACGTTATGCGATTTTAGCGTTATCCGATCCAATCGTTATCCGGTGTTTTACTGTAATATCATACAAAGCTAAAACCTACATATTTAAAACAAACAGGAACTAAATGACATCTGCCCAATATCAGGGTACATCAATAGCATTTCCTCTTGCCTCACTCCCCCACAAATGCTTCCTACCCCTCCCCACAGGCCTCCCCACTCCCCCATAAGTGTCCCCCCCCCTTACCTCGCCCAGCCGCAGCCTCCTTGTTAGGATTTCAGCCTCCCCCTCTTGGCTCCCCTCTGGCGGAGTGAAAACGGAGGTGAGGAAGTGGTGCTGGCGGGGCGGGGTGGGGCAGGGCTTCCATTCAATGGCCCATGTGCCAGAAGAAAGGCCTCTGTGTCCCACTTCTGGCATGCATACCATAGGTTCTCTACCAGGGGCATAGACTATTCACACCTGTGTACTTACTGAGGTTACCTTGTTTTTTTGATGGCTCACTAAGAAACTCTTTCAGCACATAGCTCAATAATATAGGAATCTACCCACCAAGCAATACCAAGATCAATCTGCTTTATTTCTGTGTTGTTTAGAACAATGTTTGCTTCTCACTCAGCAGGATAGAACTATATTGAATTGTCCATTGAGATGGGGGTGATTGCCCCAATCATAGGCATTTGGACAAAGGAATTTAGCTTGTTGTGTTTATCTGTCTTTTTTGTAAGATCGTTATGATGGTGGAAGGAGATTTGTATGCTTTATTATTTTTCAGTTTCACAGTTTTTCTGGTGCTTGTTCAGGCTATCAAATATCCTGTTCCCCTTGCTATCTAGCATGTCAGCTGGGGCTTTTTTCAATTTTGTTTCCTTGGGATTTGAGAATGTGAAGAATGACAACTATTTGTGTTGTTGCTGTTGTTGATGATGACATTAGCTGTCCCTTGACGCTCACTCAGAGTACAGACGCTTAGTTCACACACCCAGTAGTAAGTACTTAGCATCAGCCTGTGAAAAAGAGGACCTAACTTGATCTAAGCAAGGAGTGCTTCTCCTTCAGTTTTATGTTGAGCAGGCTAAAATGCACTGGCTAATTCTGATGTCTCCGATTCCAGGGCAACCTGGTTTACAGATTTCCCAACTTTCTATACAGTGGAATCTTGTATAATGAATGCATCATACAATGAAAAAATTGTACAACAAAGAGAATTTTGGAAGAAATGGGTGCATCATACAACAAAAATCTCGGGGGGGGGGGATTGTACAACGAAATTTTTCTTTGTACAATTTTTCCCATAGAGATTTTGTTGTATGGTTTTTCCCATAGAGATTTTCGTTGTACGATGCATGGATCATACAATGAAAACAATCGTATAACGAAGTGCCTCATGGAACCAATTAATTTCATTATACAAGGTTCTACTGTAACTGTTTCATTCATAAATGAGAGAAGGCTCTTGTTTGCCATTCATTTTATTGACGGGAAGGACCAACCGGATGATTTGGAAGAGCCGTTTCATAGCAGTCCTGAGGATGAACAGTTGTCTGAAGCTCTGCATTGTTGAGGCTTGCTGAGGTTGTTGAAAGATTCTGTGAATGGAATGACAATGTCGAGTGGATGTGAGTGACGGATGATGGGAAATTGGTGCCAACAAGAGAGAGAGACTGACATAGTCCAGTTGTGTTAGCTAGATAACAAATGGCACTTAGTTCATAAGAATGGGAAAGACTATTGATAGGGAGACCTAGGCTTACTGGATAAGAGGCTGAACTTGATGACTGGAATGTCAGCAGATCATCAGTTCAAGACCTGAGTGCTGTACCAATGGAGTGAGCTTCTGTCTCTGTCCCAGCTCCTGACAACCTAGCAGTTTGAAAACAAGAAATTGCAAGTAGATAAATAGGTACCACTTCAGTGGGAAGGTAAATAGTGTTCCAGGCATTCTAGGCATGCCAGCTACATGCCCATGGAAATGTCTGCAAACACAGATGGCGTTGGCTCTTTGGCTATAAATAGAGATGAACACTGAACCTTAGAGTTGGATACGACTGGCTTTTGAGCAAGGGCGACCTTTACCTTCAGTCCAAGACTTTTTGATACCTGAGACAGGAAAGCAGCTGATGGATCAGCACACACGGATCATCATGATTGTGTTCACAATCACTAGTCATCATCATGACCAACAGCAATCATTATCATCATCATTATCATCAACAAATGCCACAAACAACCTCAAAGTACTTCATCCAGAATGCTCTTGGTAACTGCAAAACACAATGGCTCCATGGGCATAGCACTCCAGGTGAGCTCCAAGTTGCATTTTTGGCAAGTGATAGTCTTGTTCAAAGAAACAGGGCTTTCTCCTTGCAGAAGGGATTGGTAAATCTCCCCTTGCATAAGGAGTAGAAAAAGAGATCAAGTTTGGAACAGTGAAGGTCAAGCAGAATTATAAACATAGTATTTATAGCCATTCACTTTATTTTTCACCTCTAGGGCAGAAAATCCCACAAGTGTCTTTGTTCTTGCTTGACAGCAAAATACAATAATTGCAAACACAGTAACTAAGACTTTATCTTTGTGAAATCTTGAATCAGCTGCCTTGCTCTATCTAATAGTAAAACTGGTCATCTAGAGCCACATTCATTCTCACCAACGAATTTCTGCCAGGGGAGATTTGCAGAGAAATGTGCTAGAACAGAGGCGTCAAAGGTCAATGAGTGGTCACATTCTTCAGTGCTAAAACTTCTAGCCTCTTAACGCATTTAATAAAGCAAATATTTTAAAACTCTTAGAGTATAATATCATATAAGATTGAACAAGTTTATACTCTGTTCTAGAATTGGGTGGAGGATCTAAGATCGGTGCATTTTGCAGCATCAGTACAAACTTTATTATGCAATTCCTCCCTCCTTTCATACACAAAAAGTACATTGGTTATTATTACTGCTCAGATGCTAAATCTGGAATCATTTGTGAAAGAATGAACAAACCAGTGGGGTTTTTTTTTTTGGGGGGGGTTACATCAGAGTTTACCCCAGGGTAACATTAACGTGACCTCTAAGCTACTGTCAACCATCTCTTCATTACCACCAGGAAACAGGGGGTAATTATACGAAGCACATTCTGATGCGTCCTTGGTTGGACAGATGAGTTGATACTTTTTAGAGTTGGCACGTGCCATTCATACTGAAAGGCAAGCGTTCTGTCTTGACAACAGCTGGCCGATCATTATTGTGTAATCTGTATGCAAGTCTTGAGAACATTTGAATGTCTACAGTCATATAGCCTGTTTCAAATAATGTGACTTGGAAAAACCCAAACAAGTCAAGCTTTTAGTTCTTCTCCTTCTCCTTTTTCTGTGTCCCGATTAAACCCTGGACTGCCAAAATGTTGTAACAACTATGTAGTTGAAATAAACCAGGAGCAGGTTCAGGTTATTTGAAGTCAATTTAATGTCACATGGTCTTTGCCTCTGTGTGTACACATTCGCGAGCATCCTTCTTCTGCTTTCATGTCCTGATCAAACTCCGGACTACCAAAAACGAAGCCACTTTCTTCGCTTTGCCGTTGCCCAAATCCAAGTCCTCAGAAGGTGCACATCTCTGGCAGCAATCGGCAGAGCAGTAAATGGGCTGGACTCTGAATCTCCACATTCACACCACACCATGTGTTGTTGTGCACCAGCAGTCCCCACTGGAGCATGTTGGTGTTGCATTTAGGGACTCCAACCCTCAGCCTATTCAGGGTCTTCCAAGTGACATAGGGGAGGCTGAGACATTCAGCTGTATCCTCCTTTAAAGATGTTCCTTGTCCAGTGAGCTACTTCCTCCATCTTTTAATTTAGTTTGCTCTATTGTATTTGTTCTTGCCATAAAGCTCTTCCTTGATCTGACCCAGTGGACTTGAGGCACATATCCATTTAGAGGGTGTCAAGGATCAGTCTCTTGCTTAGTTCTCTCGGCATACGCCTAATCTTAGGTGGAGGGATACCAACAAGAGGGTATATTTTCATTTTTAGTACTAAACCAAGACTTTATCCGTTACCAAGCAGAATTCTTAGTGAGAAACTCCCAAGCGTTACAAATTTTGGCATAGCTACTAGGTGAGACATATCTGGGCCATTCCCAAAAGAAAGGAGGACATGGCAGTGTTGGTAGAACTGAGCCCTTTCCTGACACCAAGATACTGTACATTTATCTGGCAAATGGTGACAGGTAGAGTCTGGAATGGCTTATGCCACCTGGTCATAGAAATAAAGACAAGCTGTACACTTCAGTGTGAAAGTGTACCTTTTGGTCACACAATGAAGTTTAGGTGGAAGTCTTTCGAGCAGTCCCTAGACGGCATCCTAGAAAAACAGAAGAACTAATACTCCTGTGTGAAGAAAACCATCATCCTGTAAATTCCAAGAAACGTGAAACATAAAAACCCCACCAACCACCACCCAAAATGAAAACAGATCAAACAAAATTTAATTACACAACTCTTTTGGTGAGCTGAGATGTCCAATCAGTCACTTCTCCTAGAGAGCCCCCTTCTGGTGCATGATTTCATGTCACACAATTTTAGGGAGTTAAATTTAATCTTGCCCTTTTCACATGCTTGATAAATGAAATTTCAACTGCTTCCTTATTTTAAAAACAAAACCCTAATGTTCAGTTGTTATAAATAGTCTGAAGGCATCCCTTTAAAACTGTTGAAATGTGATACCAGTGGGTAGTCATTGTTACTGATTTCCTCCCCCACTCGCCTCTTAATTAATAAATCTGGTATCATTCTAATAGCCTGGTTTAACACTTTGGTTGTCCCAGTCTATAAGAAGGGCACTAAAGATGACCTATCTAGTTTTCAACCTGTTAGCCTTTAGTTGGTAAAGTTTACACCAGCTTTTAGGCCTCAAATTAAGTACAGTATATGTTAGTGATACTGATATTTTGAAGGGAAGTAGGTTGCTCGTAGGGCCGCAGTGGCTTAGTGGTTAAGACACTGAATTTAACAACCAGAAGATCAACAGATTAGCAGTTCAAGACCCAAGAGATATGCAACAGAGTGAGCTCCTGTCGTCTGTCCCAGATCCTGCCAACCTAGCAGTTTGAAAGCAAGAATTTGCAGGTAGATAAATAGGTACTGCTTAGGCTAGAAAAGTAACAATTCCATGCGCTCGGCGTCTAATTGAGCCATGGAAACATCTGAAGAAGCAGTCAGTACTGGCTCTGACTGTAAAAACAGAGATGAGAACCGCATGCTATAGTCCAAAATTTGGGGTGCCCAAATTACAGCCCGTGGGTCAGATCCAACCCACAGTGCCAAATCATCCAGCCCCCGGCGCCCTCACCACTCCCGGAAGTGGAAGTAAAATGTGCCGTAAATGTACCCATAGCTGTTGTGAATCCGTTTATGATAGCCGCGGGTGCATTTACAGCAGCGTGTTGCACTTGTGCGGGCACTTTTTACTTCCGCTTCTGGTGAGAGGTACCACATGGCCGGCCCACTGCCTGAAAAGTTTGCTATGGTCATATATGACTGGTTTTTGAGGTTTCTCTAGTCTTGATCTTGGTTACTGGCCCACCTGTTTGTTTGTTTTAAACTGAGGTGACCAAAAGGAAACAAACTGCTTACCATTTTTTTCCTGTTTAAAATCTATGTTTGTTTTTCTGTCATGTTCTTGTCTTTGGAGCAAGTTACAGTGGAGGCTTACAGTTCTTAAATAGATTCGCTGCATTAGCCAAGACCTCTTACTAACGCACCTGCAACCAATCAGTATATCAGACAATAATTTATATTTCGCAGATGTTCCCATCATTTTATTCAATTTATATTTCGCAGATGTTCCCATTGTTTTGGATGAGTAGCCATCTCATTCATTTTTAAGAGCTGTCCAAGTCTTGTTCTGTTGTTCATTACGCAATTGGATCTTTAGAGACTACTGGGCCATTTTCTTAAGGACGGCAAGAATTGTGTCTGAATAATTAATTTCACCAAAACCAAAATACTGTATAGACTTTCTTTGAGAGGAAGTTTAATCTTGGCATATGGAACATTGAGATGATGGAGCAGATTCATGTAAATATCTTAGTATATCATTCCATGAAGCTGTAGGTGACAGGAAAAATATACCAATGGATCAGTTCCTTTGTTAGTTCCACAAATGGTGCTGGAGTTACTTGGGCTGGGAAAATGGAATGAAAAGAAAGCCTTAATCCCTTCATAATTTCCCATATGATTGCTTTGTAGGTTTTTTTGGGGCAGGTGGGGTGTGTGTGCTTAGGAGCTCAATCGATTCTTGGCCTTGTGATAATAATAAAAATAATAATTATTTCATGTCAGAAATTATTCTGGGTTGAAAAGATTTTTGCTCGAGAAACTCTGCTCAGGGGATGCCTGAATGAGGCTCTTTTCATGTCCCCAAGATCTTTTCCCACCAAAGTGGTCCCTATTTAGCTACTTGCCATTTTTTGCTTTTGACCTGCTAGGTTGTCAGGAGTTGGGACAGAGACGGGCGCTCAATCCGTCATGCAGTACCTGGGTCTCGAACTGCTGACTTGTCAACCTTCCAGCTAACAAGGCAAGCTTCTTAACCACCGAGACACTGCAGCTCCTTGTGATGTAATGAATAATTGCTGCTTTGCTGTGGAAACGTGAGAACAGCCTTGAAAGTGTACATCCATAGAACTGCTAAGCTGGAAGGAGGATATCCTGCCTGTGTATTCAGCCTTATCATGTGTAATTCAAAGGCCGGTTATGTTACAAGCAGATGTCAAGAGCAGATGAGCTCAAGAAGCCTGCAAAAGCTCTTAATTCCAGAAATGATGCAGTATGACCTGAGGTTATGTGCTAAACAGCAGCCTTCTCCATCTTGGAACTGCCCTTTTCTCTTGTACTGCAGTTCCTATCATGTCAGTAAATATACTGGCTGGGGATGACGGAAGCTATAGCACAAAATGTCTGCAGGTGCCACTTTATCCTACATATGGTTCAGATTACAGAGGAAAAACAGACCAATTTATACAGTCTTGGGACACTCAAATCCAGTGGTAACTGTTTCTGCTGAAAAATCTGAGCCTGAGACTAACTGAATAGTTATTATTTGCATTCCCACCCTACTGCATTTCTAAGCATTAAGTTTTGTTAAAAACAAAATGGTATGGAAAACAAGGCATGGAGTCAAAAACATACTTTAATTTTAAACCTATCTAATTTTTAATGCTTTTAAAATGTTTTTGCAATGTTTTTATTTGTTTTATGTGTAAGCCGCCTGGAGTCGCCTTGGCAAGGGGGCGGCGGTAGAAATGTGAGAAATAAATAAATAAATAAATAAATAAATAAATACTCCTGAAAATATGAGCCATTTTAAAGCAAAATTATATTCCTGAGTAAAGACAGCCAATCAGTAAAACCCCATTTTATGGGAAAAGTCTGTTCCATAACTTTTTCTGTAAGTTGGTTTATCCGTAAAATGAAGCACGATTTCCCATAGGGACGCATGGGGGAGGGGGGACAGTCCCAACCAGACCAAAAATAATAATAATAATAAATTCAAAAAATAATCTAAAAATAATCCCTGGCCCAAAGAGGCCTGTGGCTGGGAGGACCCTTCATTGCTCATCCATTGGAGACACGAAAGAGGAGTGCATGCATGGGTCCTTGTACAGTAAAACACCGGATAACGATTGGATCGGATAACGCTAAAATTGCATGACGTTAAATAATCTGGGGAGGAGAATTGGATTGAATAACATTAACGTCCTATGGGATGGATCGGATAACAATCACTAAAGCCTGTACGGTTACAATGTATCTCTATGGAGCTTTAACGTTATGCGATCCATCCCATAGGATTTTAACATGAATTGGATAACACTAAAAATCGGATAACACCAAGACTTGTGGAACCAAGTTTTAGCATTATCTGGTGTTTTATTGTATATGTATGGAACGTGTGCAAATGTACTAGAGGAAACATTTAAAGACCTCATGACTCCAGCAAGACCTTTTAGGGGATGTGTATCGGTATCTTCTGTGTTTGAGAGAGATTGGGTTGATGAGAGTCCAGACAATCACGAGGGGAGGCAGGCACAGACCCACACTGAGATCTGATTGTATCTTGGGCAGTGCCCAGCCCACACTGTGCACTTCTAGAGTCTGTTTGGCCCTTGACACTAAAGAAGGTTCTCCTCCTGGGTCTGCCGTATTTCCTTTTATTCTATGTTTATATCATGCTGTTTTTACTCCTGGAGAAGGAGACTCTGCATTGTCAGCAGCCTGGAAGTCATGAATATGTCATGAGCTGGTGGTTATTGGTCTGCTTCCGCTCACTGGAATCTGGGAATTTTTGACTGTGCTTGGCAGACTTTCTGAGAGAAAACTGCTTGTGCCACTGAGTCAAGGGAGAAAAACTGCTCTTCCGGAAATGAAGTAAAATGATAGTTTATGCTTCTCATGCAAAAGGAATGATGTCACTCGGGTGTGCCAGTTGACCCTGCATGAACTCGTAAAGAAGTCCTACTTAGATGTTGGTACCAAAAGCCAGGCTGGGACCCTGAGCAGGAGAAGATGGTTCATCTAGTTGTCATCCTTTGTACAATGTAAGGCATGGGCGAGATAAATTACATTCTGTTCTGTTCTTTAATGAAAGACTGAAACATTCATTTACTATGCTTGCAAACGAAAATAGAAAACTCCCAGCATCAGTACCGGACCATATGTACACTAGAGCTTCTCTGAGGTATAAAACCAAGAGAGCAATGTATAAACAGAGAAGTGTAGTAGTACTAGAGTGATTGGTTTGTTGTGAAACATTAGTAAAGGTAAAGGTCGTCCTTGCTCGAAAGCCAGTCATATCCGACTCTAGGGCTCAGTGCTCATCTCTGTTTATAGTCAAAGAGCCAGTTCTGTCTGCATCTGCAGACATTTCCATGGACATGACTAGGCACTGGAGTGCACAGAACGCTACTCACCTTTCCACCAAAGTGTTACCTATTTATCTACAGTACTTGCAATTTCTTGCTTTTGAACTGCTAGGTTGGCAGGAGCTGGGACAAAGACGGGAGCTCATCGGCTAGCACCCTCCTGCCATGGTGTTCCCCAGAGCCGTTTTCTAGCTCTTTTAAAATAAATGTGTTTGTGATAAAGTCTTAACCCTCCACTTTAAAATTAAAATTTTAAAGTGGACACTGCTGTTTCAATTAAATATCCTGCTCTTGCGTAATGAGTGGGTGAGGCATCGCTTTTGCAAAGTAGAAGCAAGATCTGAGATTCTGCATATCTCTAGTATAAATGCAGCCCAACATAAAAAGGACGTTGAGCCCAGAAAAGTAAGATTATCCGTGATAGGAATGGTTCCAGCTACTTCCTGCTTGAGAGAGGCATATTCTCTTGGCTAGCACGTCAGCGTCTTGTTTTTTCTGTGCACGCACTAGCATAGAATTAATTATCCCTTTGCACGCACATAAAATATGTTTTTAGTGGGATAATCTTCGGTTCACATAATTCTGCGTTTACAGCAGGCACGATTATGCAGGTATGGGTCCACATGAAATGGTGCTGCAGGCCGGGTTCGGCCTGCGGGCCATAGGTTGCAAAACCCTGGGATAGACTGTAAAATCTGATAAGAATCAAAGGCAAATGGATGGTTATTGGGTTATTGCTAGAGATAGCTTTTCATGCTCCCTTCAATGTCATGAACGTTATTGTATTTATTGTGACATCAAATGATATTGTAAACTCTGTTGGCCTTTGCAAGTTCCAGAGGTCACAGAGACACTCTTCATGCCCTGATATATATGGGGAAGTGCAGGGCCATAGCCGGGGGGAGGGCAGTTGGAGCAAAAACCCTCCTGAGCTCACAGCCCCCCACCCACCCCCATGATGTCAATGTTATATATGTGAGTGTGACATTGTTGCCCCCCTGAAATTTTTTTGCCCCTCCTGAGAAAATTTTCGGGGCCCACTCCCAATTTAGAATTCTGGCTATGGCCCTGGGAAAGTGAGATGGGGAGATTAGGCAGCCAGGTGGTGTTAAGAGAGAGAAGAGTGGAAAATGAAAGGGAAAAGGGAGCTGGGTGGAGTAACCAAACTCATTTTACTGTGGGGAGGATATGAGGAACTGTGTGAGACACACCTCAGTGAGCTGGGAAAGGAAACTTGTTTTTCTTAAGTCATTAGCTCATTGAGAAGACTGAATCTGTAAAAGTGCTGTGACAGATATCTTAGTTTAGCTATGCATTTGAACTTACAAAAGTTGCCAAGCAGAGAGAAAGATTTATGTCCTGCTTGGTTGACCTTGAGCAAGAAAGAGAAGTAGCTATGTCAAACCTGGATGTTACATGTCAGCAGCAAAGAAAGAAGCTCAAAGAAAACTTGCACATGTTCCAGCCTTGGCATTTAAACAATTGCAATATATCCAGAACTGAGATCAACAATGAAAAATTAACAGGAAAGTCCTGTGCATGTCAACATGTAAGTCAAGTAGAGTTCTTGCTCCCCAGGTAATGGATTAGATGGTATTTTCGAGCCCAAGAAAACCCAAAATGTTTGACAGAGGCATTGTTTTCTATAGCATACACAAAGGTGGCTTTTTCTATTGCCATTGAACTGTCCGGATTAAATAATTTTTACAATTTTTAAAATAATAAACTAAACCCTACAAAATTAAGGTGGGATGAGTATATAAACTATATCCGGCAAATCCTCTATTTTCTAATTTTCTAGTTCTAGGAAGAAAAAAGTAGTTATCAAACCCACTGCCTAGCAGCTTCTTCCATTTGCATTTTCCAACTTGAGTTTAAATAGAATACTTTTAATGGTGTATCTATATTGGTTCTCAAGCCTAGAAGTGATCGGAGTAAGTGAATGACTGCCATTGGAAGCAACCAGTGTGCAATTTCTCCCCGTATCACTTGGGCTTTTGTGTATCTCTCCAGGCTGTGCAAAGCAAAATGGCCAACTTTCTAATCTGAGTGTCTGTGTGTTTCCTTTAGACATTGTTCCACCCTAACAGTGGGGCTGCTGGAAAATATGGAGAGATACAAGCTCTTCGGATTGACCAATACAAAGCATTTTATCTCACAGGTAGGTTGTTTACTTGGATTTATTCTGTGCTTTTATGCAATACTTTCTCCACTGTCTTGTTTAAAATAGTGAGGCATAAATAAAACCAGTCGTTTCAGTTATCTTTTTTTACAGCACCACAACTCAGTCTAATCTAACCAGAAGTATCTTTTAGCCAACGACTCGATGCCAGTTGGTTGGGCGACAATAAATAACCTGATTCCTTAAAGGGGCCAACAGCTATGGGCAGATTCACCTTTTAACTGGCATGATGGCCCCCTCAGTGGAGGAAATGCCACTGGAAAGCAGCATACTCGGCCCAATGGCAAAATGAGTGGAGGAAGAACCACTTCACTATTCTTATTCCCAAAGGTCATGGAGGCAGAAGAGGCCATGCCAGATGGAAGGTGCACCTTGTCCATATCCTCAAGGCTGCGGCAGTCCATTGCAGTCTTGATGTTAAATCCTGCATGTCTCATTTCATACGTGCTGCAGGGGATGGCTGCGTGATCACAGTGTGTGGGTCACTTCATGGCAAGCTGGGATCCACCTTAAACAAATTCACTCCAGCGGCATTTTTTCTGAAAATGATTTCCAAGAGAATAAATGTATACTTGGATATGAGTAGCAGCCAACAACAATCTTTTAGGCATTTGTCCAGATCCCTCCTTTCTTTCCTTCCTTAAAAAAAAAAAATCCAGGCAGAAGTGAGAAATGTAACATAATATGGGATGAGCCTTTTGAGAGAACAAATGGGAGGCTCTGCAGGGAGTTGTTGAAGGTGTAGGATAATTATAACCACCCAAATATTCTGTGGGATTCCATGGCATCTGAGCAGATTCTAGCTGGAGGCACAGAACATCCGCTTAACCCAAGTCCGTTCCAGTTTTCTATGATGCAAGTGAATATTTATTCACTGGATATTTCCTCGTAGAAGCATAGGGAACTGAACCTGAATGTCATTGAGTCCAACTCCATGCTAAAGCAGGAAATACACGAGTCAAACATTCCTAATAGATATCCACCCTTCCTCTGTAAACCTCTAATGAAGGACAGCTCACCTCTCTTTGAGCCAGACCATGCCATTGTCAAAACTAGTCAAGAAATTCTTCCCAATGTTTAGGTAAAAATCTCATTTCTCATTATTTGGTTCTATTGCTTCAGGTCCTACTCTCTGGTGCTACAGCAAACAAATGTGCTCCATCTTCTGTATGACAGCCCCCCTCCCCCTAAAAAAAATATTTGAAGAGATGTATCATGCCGTTTCTTAGCCTTCCCCTTTTCTAGACTAAAACCAGCTTGTTCCTGTAACCATTGTGGTCATCTCAGCACATCCTGGTTAGTCAATATTCTTCTTAAACTGGGTTTTCCAGGAGTTGATTTTAGTATTCCTGGTGAGAGCTGACCAAAACAGATTAAAGTGGTGGTATTACTTCCATTGATTTGGAGACTATCCTTTTGTCAGCATGGCAGTTGATTTGCTTTTTTGTTCTAGTGTCATACCATTGGTTACTAAGACCCATAGATCACATATACTGCTGTAAAACCGGGTTTAACCTGACTTGCATTTGTGTTTGTTTTTCCTGCCTAAATAGAACGTCACATATTTCTTGGCTGTTTGGTCTCAGATCTCCAATCTGATTAGGTCATCTTGAATCCAGATTCTGATTTCTGAAATATTAGCTCCTCTTTCCCAGTTTGGTGTCATCTGTAGATTAGATAGGAATCCCTTCTACACTGCCATCCAGATGCTGAAGAATATTGGGCTCAGGATAGAATCTCTTGTTACCTCACTTGGTTCTTTTCTCCAAGATAACAAGGAACCCCTGGTAAAATTTAAATTCTTGTCAGAAATTATTTTGGGTTGAAAGGCTGGAGAAACTCCGCTAAGGGGACACCCAAAGGAGGCTCCTTTCATGTGCCCAAGATCACTTTTTTATTGTATGGCCTATGAGTCAGCTACAATTCCACATAACAGGAGTATTATCTAGCCTTTGTTTTTTGAGCTAGGCTGCAAGAATATAATGAAAAGGCTTTGTCCAAAGCCTGGCTGAGTAGGCAGTACTGTGGCTGAAATTGTGCTGCATAACTTATGCCTGGCAATGCATGATTATTATTTTTAGACTTGGATAGAGCTTCATCAGGGGACCCAGCAGACATGAGTAAAATATTTGAATGGTTGAGCTGCCCCTGGACTCTCCATTAAGAATTACTATGAATCAGATCAACTCCAAAGTCAAAGCATGTAGAGCACGGAGCATGGATTTGCTCGTCTTTCCACAGAGACCTTGCCTGTGATGACTCTAGATTGGTGGTTCTTGGGTCTGACATATTTGTAAGAGGGGCCACAACACTTGCTTTGTATGTAGATTTTAAGACACTTAAATTTTTTAAACCAATTGTTTTAATAACATTGTATAATTGTTTTCTAACGCAACTTACTGGGTTTCTAGTTGTCTTTGTTTTCTTTTAATAACTTGTGAGCTGCCTTGAATCCATTCATAGGGAGAAAAGTGGCAAAATGAAAGAGTGAATAGGAGAGGCTTCGAAAACACTGAGGACTTAAACCCACAGAGTCTTCCAAGTGCTGACCTTCCTCTTTGGGACCATAAATTTGTGGTTATCACATTATTGTGCCTCAGTGGTCATTTTTGTGCCTTCTCTTGTTTCTTGCGGATCTCTCCCCTTTTTCGGATCACAGGGAAGACAGACCAGCTGAGGACACCTGACTAGATTTCCCAAGCCCCTGGTACTGTATACAGCCTGTCACATTGTGGCGAGTATCAGATATGGGAGTCCTATGGAAAGATGTAGGCAGCTGCAGAGTCAGGTTTCCTGAACTATAATTACAAGGCTCTAATACATTATCACCCTCACCAGATGGTATGGACTGTCATTGCACATAATGTATGCTGTTCTTCCTTCTGTCCTTGCTTTCCTTGACCGTGGCTTCCCAGTGACTGCTAAAGGCATGACCGATATATTTTTACTGTATGTTTCTATATAGAGTAATACCTCTGATAACGACTGCATCGGATAACGCTAAAATTGGATAACAATGCAAAATTTCTAAAGAAATCCGTTCGCGTTATCCGATGCAGTCGTTCGTAGCAGCAGGGTGGCTGGAAAGCTGAACGGGGTTCTCCATTCAGCTTCCCAGCCACCATGCAGCTGTGGAGGCAGGGGTGGGATGGCTGGAAAGCTGACGGGGGGCTCCCCCTTCGGCCTCCCCAGCCACCCCACAGCTGTGGAGGCCGGGGCGGGTGGCTAGGGAAGCCAACGGGGAGTCCCCGTCAGCTTCCCCAGCCACCCTGCAGCTGTGGATCAGGTCCCCCGACCTGCCCAGAGCTGGGGGGGGGGGGCAGAGAGCCCAAAATAGGTTTTTAAAAATCCATTTTTTTTACCCATTTCGGGCTATCTGACTCCCCTGCTGGCTCCAGGGGGTGTGCATCCCGATCCAAGCTGTTTTCAAAGCCTCCCCCCCCCCCCCGGAGGTTGCAGTAAACCAAAATGTTGGGATTCAAATCCCGATGTTTTGGCTTGCTGCAGCCTCCAGTGGAATGGCTTTTTTTTAATCGTCGTGCGATCAATGCATCGCACAACGTTAAAAACCAGATGACAAGACTTGTGGAACCAAGTTTCATCATTATCTGAGGTACTAGTGTATACTGTTCCTCCATCTGATCTTCTCCTAGATGTGATTGCTCGCATACATCATGTCCTGCAGTGATTGGGCCTCCTCTTTTTGCCCATTTAGTTTATGTGCTTTTATTTCTCTGTGACAGTATTATCTCAACAAATTTATTCCCTCAGGTAAGGTAGAGTAAAATTGCGAATATAACTTCCTACTGCATCATATCATTGATTTCATCAAGCCATTTCCAAGTATGACGTTTGAGAGTTAAGATTTTTTTAAAGATATGGTTCATGCTTGTAGTGCATTGTCACTGGTTATCGCTGGTTTTGCAGTTTTGTAAATAAACCATTTGTGTTAAGAAGTGCATTTTCAGCATTTGAAAGGTAGCAATCTGAATTTCTGGGAATAAATCAAAAGTTCTGTGCAGTGGGCAAGGCCAGCCTTGAATAGGAGCAAAATGATCTAACACCAGAGAGCTAAGAGATCCACAGATTCAAGAACATCTGCTCCCACCTAGCAGATAGAACTATTGGCGTGCCAGTCTCATCACTTCAAGTCATAATTTGGTACCTAGCTTTCAAGTGAGAGATGCACAGAAGGGAGCAGTCTTAAGTGGTTGATGTTACCTCCTTAGAGCAACTCATTTCTCCTCAGCTAGTCTCTAGTACAGTGATGGCGAACCTTGGCATTCCAGGTGTTCTGGTACTGCAATTCCCAGAAGCCCTGATCAGCAGGAGTATTGACTTAGGCTTCTGGTAATTGAAGCCCAAGAACACCTGGAGTGCCAAGGTTCACCATCACAGCTCTAGTACTAGGACAAGCCTATGGCCATCTAGGAGTTAGTAAATAATATAATCCCTCTTGCCCTTCACCACTAGCTGAGTTGGCTAAGACAAACCACAGTCTGTCATTCTGTCTGTCTGATCTCTTTCCAGGGGGTGCGAAGGCCTGTGACGGGCATATTGGAAAGGAACAGCACCACAGGCCTCCTATGATATTTAACCTGCAGGATGATATTCAGGAGCAGAAACCCCTGGACAATCGCAGCACAGAATACCATGCTATCTTGCCAGCAGTGAGCAAGGCTCTTGCAAACATTCTTCAGGATATTGCAACAGACAACGTATCTGTAGCTGATTACTCTCGTGACCAAGCCGTGACGCCCTGTTGTAACCCACATCACATACTCTGCAGGTGCCAGTTGCCTGATTCTGATTTCTCCTTGGAAATATTCTGAGCTACTGGATGGATACAAAGATTTTACAAAGGACAGGTGCCATCTGTACCATTTCTTTGAGGCCTGTTCAATACCGAAGAACGTTAGTATGATCTTGTACAATTGTTATGCAATAATTGGGAAGTGTTGCTTTTCTAAATAAATGCTGAACTGAAGAGTGTTTTCGTCCATTTGTGCTTTCATATCAGATTACTAAAATCACTTCAAACTGCAGTCCCTTGTGGTTCTTAAAAATTGCTTGCTTTTGTAAAATGTGACCATCCCATTTCAAGAACTATTCCTCTCAGTAGAGGTCAGCTCAGTTGAAAACTAAAAACAGAGGTCATATTTGTGTGATAGCATAAAAAATGACCACCTTTTGGGTTTGTCCCTGTTCATCATATCGCATGTAATTTAGCTGTTGCACAGGTTTGCGTTTCATTGCTCCTGCTCCAAACGTGTAGCATCTTAAGAATGGGAAAGTTGTGTGATACGGCATTGGAAGAGAGTAAACATAGGATTGCAGCTTTTTAAATAGCAACCATGTAGAAGTCCTGAAGTCTAACATTACAGCCAGGAGCCTAAAGGCATCTGATAGCTGGTGCCGCCAACGTTCTGATACACTCAGTTCACATTTGAAAGAACTAAGAAATTTTATATGCATCCATCTTATTTCCTTTTGCTCTAATAACCCTGACTCTGGTAGACTATTTACAAGCATCTGCCTCCAATCATAAAGGTCAACAAAAGTATAAGAGTAATTTTGTGTCTGTGACTACAATTGTCCCACAATTACTTTATTCATGGATTTTGGAAAGAAACTGCTAGGAAGAAAGAAAAAAAATCTAATTGTAATGGTAACAACTATGAGATTATTGTTAAAAAATGGTAAATAAGATTGTGAATTTGAGCTGGAAAACTGGTCTAAAGAACTATGAAATAGAGCAATAAATGATAGATTGAGATGTGAATTAAAAGTTAAAGAAGGGATTAACAAAAAGAAATGATTTTAAAGAGATTTGGGGAGAATTTATTATGTTCTAGTTAAAACAAAAGGAGTAAGACTGGGAGAATACACAACCTTTGGGAAAGAGGGGACAAATACATTAAAATGTTATATACAGTAATACCTTGGATAACGTTTACCTCGGATAACGCTAAAATCGCATAACGTTAAGTAATATGGGGAGGAGAATTGGATCGAATAACGTTAAGGTCCTATGGGATGGATCAGATAACAACCGCTAAAGCCTGTGCGGTTACAATGTATCTCTATGGAGCTTTAACGTTATCCGATCAATCCCATAGGATTTTAACATGCATCGGATAACACTAAAAATCGGATAACACCAAGACTTGTGGAACCAAGTCTCAGCGTTATCCGAGGTATTACTGTATTAACAATAAACTGGTGGTTTATAATGTCTCATTGAGGGTGGATGCACATGTTTATGTAATTGTCTACTTTTTTTATACATTGTTGTTATTGTGGTCGTTATAGTTGGTTCTATTAATAAAATTTTAAAAAGTCATTTTTGTGTCTGAGTAACTGAGGCATAGACAATGACCTGCCAAGGTACAGAAAGAAAAAGATACCAGTTCACAAATGTGCAGTAAGTGCATTTGAAACATTTCATATAGACCCATTCTCTTTAGGGCACAGTTCAAGATGCAGGGGAAAGACAACCGCTTCTGACAATGTTACGACTTTATTGACAATTAGTCTAGCAAAGCTCCAACCCATTATGTTGAGAGTTCTGTTTTTGGTTTGTTTTTTAGTAATTCACTGCAAAAATATTATGGCTATACTGTACAAAGACACAGCTCAATAAACCTTTTATAAGTACATTTATACAAGGCATAAATTAGAAAATGGCAAGCAGGGGTATAAAATTCAGGTTCTGTCCGGGGAACATTTACACTGTGGTTCTTGAATACGAAGCAACGTGCATATACAATACACTGATACCAAACCCACTCTGGGGTCCAAGAAGCTACACCAAGGGGCATTTAAGCAGACTGGGTTTAAAAGCACTGGAGCATCTTTGCTTTCCTCCCCTGCCTTGCGGATTTCTTCTACATTCCCCTTGTTTTGCCCCATCTACCTCCCATCGGCCGCTCTGGGCTGCTGCTGCTGCTTGCCACGCCTCATGATCTCTTCACTTTGTTCGTCTGGCTTCCACGGGACAAGATTATCTACCAAAATCAAAACAGAAGGGCCTTACTTTTCCTGGTCAACGTGCCGCTTAGCACCACTGGCTGCTGCAAACAAGACTTTGCACGCATGCAGAGGAAGGAGCAGGGAGGCGAGTGCCATGCAACCGTTTTTCGTTTCTTCTCGGCCCACCGCATGTGAGTCAACTGCGTCCCTACGTGTAGAAGACCTGCCTGACTCGGGAATGACACACAAGAAGATCCAGTGGCCCCCGTCAGGCATCTTGACCCAGCAGTCTAAGGTGGAAAGGGTATTTCTGGTTTAAAGAATGAATCACATCCTTGTCTTGGTTGCAAACAGAGCAGAGACTGGGTCACTGGAAGCATCCGTTAGTTAAACTCCAGGAAACAAAGCAAGGCAACCGAACTAGCAGGTTGGGATTTTAAAAAAATAAAAGCGCTGCAGCAAAGAGAAGCACACACAGCATGTTCTGTCACTTACAAAATAAACACAGCACTTATAAAGATTTTGCCACATGAAAAACACTTTTGTTCTCTTGAAATACACAAGGGAAAGTCCTGTATGGATCTTCCCCCGCTATTTCAAGTTGTTTTGTTTATATTATTATCAGTACTCTCCCACAATACTGCAATATCCTTTTGTCCCGTCTTCCTCATCCTGCCAGTTGTATCAATTACTCAATTATGAAAGCAGATCTGAATGTACATTAGTCAGACTATAAATTGCTAATCCTCCCAGCCTTATACAAGTGAACAGCAACACTGGCTAGTCTTCAGTGCTGTTGTTCAGAAGTTACCGGGAAATATCATTTAGAAGCAGAGGACATGCACTTGCTAGTTTCCAAGGTGTTATCCATCTGCATAAAGGGCACATAAGCAGTGCTAGGTACAAATAAGTGTGCACTTTTCTTACCTGTGGAGGGCTTACCCTGTTTGCTAGATGCATGCCTAATAAAGGGCATGCACTCCACCAGATGGTTATGGGCAGATAGGATGTACACAGGAAGGTATACTATGGTCAAGCTACAACTGAAATATTCACTTCATCTTTTACCAGCTGTAGCGAGCAGTGGGAAGGCTTGAGCAACAGCAGCAAGAATATTTTGTCTTATAAAGAAGTGAGATCTGGATAGCAAAATGATTGACTGGGGCAGTGATAGCCAACCTTGGCACTCAATGTGTTCTTGGACTTCAATTCCCAGAAGCCCTGAGTAGTACGAGTGCTGAGTTGGGCTTCTGGGAATTGAAGTCCAAAAACACGTGGAGTGCCAAGGTTGGCCTGGGGACATTCATAGGTAGAAGACACTGGCCAGGCATGCACAGCCGTTCTGGACTCTTGCTAGTAACAGAAATGCTTTTTAAAAATCATTTTTATGTTACTGTCTGCATGATTTCTGAAAGCAATTGCCATCACATCATCCTGGAGAGTTCATTTTTATATGACTAAAGCGCTTAATTGTCGGACCATACGAAGGAGGAGGCGTCAAGAGACGTCACCAAAATAAATAACACTGTGAAGTAAAGTAAGAAGGCCAAACACCGAGTGACTAAGACTCTATAAAGCTTAAAGAATCCTATGTAAGTCATCTTTTTTTTATTAAGGCAACCCAAGGTAAAACAAAACACAAGCATTAAGTGCAGTAGCGTCGCCCTCTTAAAGAGGTTGCCTAGCACATCTGAGTAGATGTCAGTGAATCTTAGAAGTTTGTTAATCATCTACACATGCACAGTTAATGCCACAATACAGTCTGGAAGGCAAAACAGAAACATTATGACACTTTATTACATAATATTCTCCCCCCATCTCCCCCCTCCCCCCAATACTCTCTTACTAAGAGTTCCCAGCCATGTATCTATGAGATGGGTGGATTATTAGGTGAGAAAACAATACTTCCTTCACTGAGCAGAATGCTAGGAATTTAACATTAGCCTACCCAATGGCGTCTTCTCGGAAGATACAGCTAGTGATAAATCCCAAAACTAAGTCCATTATATTTCCTGACAGAAATAATATAAAGAACAGTAGACTGGCAAGCAGCAGCAGCAGCAGTAACAAGCCAAGGGATGGGTCTGGTGGGAGCCTAGCCATGCAATAAGTACGGCCAATCCGTCCGTTCCCTGCAGGATCATGAAAGGAACTTCTCCACGGTGGACTCAGATACACTCCAGTAATGCAAAACCATTCCGAGAGGGATGGCCTCACTCGGAAGGAATCAAACCCTAGTCCATGTTTTCCTGGTCCAGCTTTTCAACTCCAGACTGATTGTCCCGGAACTTGGAAGTGATGTGTTAGAAGTAACACAGTTACTTATAATCAGTTACCTTCTTTTATCCATCCAAAATGCAAACAAGCTCTTTTTCAAAACTTAGGTAAAGGCATCCCTTGCTAAAAAGCCAGTCACATCCGACTCTAGGGCACGGTCCTTATATCCATTTACAGCCAAAGAGCCGGCCGCGTCTGTAGACGTTTCCATGGTCATGTGGTAGGCATGACTAGACACCGGGGCACAATGAATGCTGTTACCTTTCCTACTGAAGTGGTACCTGTTTATCTACTTGCAATTTATTGCTTTCGAACTGCTAGGTTGGCAGGAGCTGAGACAGAGACGGGAGCTCACTCCGTTGTGCAGCACTCGAGTCTCAAACTGCTGACCTTCCGGTCATCAAGTTTAGTATTTTAACCACTAAGCCACTGCGATCCCTTTCAAAAAGTACATAAAGGCTAAAATCAAGTACTAAACTGCCACGAGAGTAGGCCTAATGAAGAGTAAAGCTTACGTAGGTGATGATTCACCAAACTACTCTGATTTAATCTGCCTGCTCTTGCTGCAATTTACTAGTTCATTTCAGCCAACGAGTGGGAAAGAACTTGTTTCACTGGAGCAACAAACAGCATTCCTAGGTACTTTTAACAGTTGATGTTTGTTTTAAAGACATTTTGACTGAGTTTCCCACACTTTATGACATTCTTTTGTAAATTTAAAATCTCCAATTCCCCCCCTCCCAAAAGTAATGTAAAATTAACAGAGCAACCAGAGTAACACAAAGACCTTTCTAACACTGTAATAATTAACACACACACAAAATATGCACAAAGTATTATCATGAGTAATGGAAGAAATTAATTTAAAAGTAACTTCTGAAGTTGTGGTCATTCCCATGTGATTCCTTCTCCATACCACCACCAGTTTCAGTCCAGTTCCTTATGCTTCCCCCCCCCCAATCCATAGATGGTATAAATAACTAGCTATGGCAATACAGAGCGCCCCCTGGAGTCACTGAGTGGCATAAAAAAATCTGTGTCACTAAGAAAATAGTCTAGATCAGGAGTTCCCAACCTAAGCCCAGTGGGCCAGATCCAGCCCCCGGTGCCATTTCATGTGGCCCCCACTGCTCCAGAGGCATTTGAGAAACAAAATGACCCCCCTCTGAAGCTGTTGGGACAAAGTGCAGACAGGGCAAAACGGCTGTCCGGCCCTCGGAGCTAACAGAGAGGGTGTGACCCGACCCCTGGCTTGAAAAGTTTGGGAGCCCCTAGTCTAGATTAAGAGACACTCAAAGAAACGGACATGTGTCAGAGAAAGGGCAAACACTGTCCACCATTTAAAAAAAAGATTTCTAAAAAACAAAAGAAGCGCCAGGTCAGCAGTCTCAATATCAGCTTCCGTCTTCCAACCTGACCTTACCAGTCCTTCTCTACTCTACCCCACATCCCTAGCACGCTTCCTCACTGCAGGTGCCCGGGTCCCCCCCTCCAGGAATCTGTCCTTTTTTCTTCTGCCCACCCCATTCCATCTCACCACAAGCCTGTTGGAGAACAAACAAAGAGGTGTGGGTGACCCAGCAAGGGCTGCGTCACATCGTTGGGTTTGGTCCATTTAATCCAGACATAACCAGGGTTCAACAAATTGCAGGGACAGCTGCCTTTAAGAGCTGCCCTTACCGATGTATGGTTTATCTCATCTCAGAGACGAAAATCTCCAAGCAGAGATCCTGATTCACCCTGTGAATAAGTCCTCCTCTTGGGAGGGTTTGTGTGGGAGACAATGAATGTCACGAGATTTAAATATATTTATATTAAACTCAAATCTGCACTTGTCTTGCTCCACAAGCCAATCTCCTGTCACTGCAGGAGTTACCTGCCCATTCCTATAACCGTCTTAACTGACATGGGCTACAGAAGAATAGGAAAGAACAGCTCTTCTGGAAGAAGCAAGAGGACCAGAATACAGGTTTAAGTACTCCTAATGCTCACAGGTGGAAATTCATTTTCATCATCCAGACACACAGGTCCAGTGGCAAATTCATGCTCAGGTATAACTTCTCCCCGAAGGGCTCCTCCGTCTTCTGAATAACCTGCCGGGGGGGAAAAAAGGCCAAAACATTATAAACACAGGAAAGGTTATGAAGTCCAGTTATGAAGCAGCCCTGTTAGATGACTGTCACTTTACATAGCACAGTTCGGGGCATTTTGATTTTTGGCTCCTTCCAGCCTTAGGTGAAAAAAGATGAGTAAAGGAATGAGCAAAGTGAACTAATGCTAAAAACATTCATAGAATCATAGAGTTGGAGGGGACCTGTGATCTCCTGTTTAATGCAGGAATCCAAGTCAAAGCAGATCAGACAGACGGTTGTCCAATTTTCTCTTGAATGCCCCTAGAGTTGGAGCGCTTGCAATCTCCTGAAGTCAATGGTTCCATTGTTGTACTGTTCTAACAGTTAAGAAGTTTTACTTCTGTTATTGTTTGCATAAAAAGTTGAATAGCAGAAAGGGGGTTTAACAAGGAGATATGAGATATGGGCTTGTAATGTAAACACCAAGTGCTTCAGAAGAAATGTGCTCAGAGAAACAGGGGAGCATTGGTGCCCATCCAGCAGCCTGGTTGACTTAATATATGGAGGCTACTGATTAATCACACATTCAGGTGCCCATCCTTTAAAAAAGTGCTGGTTCAGATATCAAATGGTGTATAGCAGCCCTGTCACAATAAGTGGATTTTTTTCACTCATTAAATCTTACCTAGCGAAAGCCTTCAAAATTTCAGCCTTTTATTTCAGCCTGGATAGACTCAGCGGGGAAGCAACCTACAGGCACTAAGCTTGCCACTAACTGCAAATGTCAATTGGCTAAGATATTTCATACCACAGGATGGCTTGGTTCACAGATAAAATATTTTTAATGACTCCCCCGCCCTCCATGCTGAGTACTTGCTCTGATTTCTCTCTACTACTTGCTGACTTGGGCAAACCAACACTAGTAGGAAATCCACTGTATGCTGAATTTCTATGTCACAGATAATCAGAAAATGCATACAGAAGGGAAACGTGGGGAGAGGATGGAGGAAACACACTAACTTGAGAGGCAGCCCCACTATTCAAATGATTTGGCCTTTCTAGCCAAGCAGTACAGTACTTTGATTTCATAAACGGGCATCAGTTCTTCGTAGGTTCCAGAGTAGGCATTTTATTAAGAAACTGATGCAAATAAACTGAGAAGAATCCAGGCAGAGGCCAAGAAAAGAAACGTTGGGAATAGAATGGAAGTGACAGTGATACAGACAAAAAGGAAATGGGAGATATGCTTGAATTCACTGGCCAAGATCTTGCAGCATAAGGCAAGGCAGGAACTGATTGAGTGTAATAAATGCAGCTGCTATTTGGAGAAGGGTTATAATCTTCAAAGTCATCTAAAGCTTCAAAGTGTTGGGAATTTTTTCCCATTAATTAAATTTTGAAATACCCAGAGGGAAGATATGCTTTGCTCATGAGGTATGTGAGGCAACTGTTGAGTAACCTCAAAATTATAGAACCCCATGGCTTCCGCAGCTTCTCCTACATGTAGGTCAATGCAGAGAATACAGCCTCCTGGCTTTTCAGGAGCACGTTGCAAATTTGGCACGTACAAACTTTAGCAACAAACCGAGACGTGCTGGTTTTCACAAACACAATAACTGCTCAATGGAAAGCGAAAGCCTTGTGACAAGGCCTCCTATCATGCAAAGGGGACAGCAATGGATTGAAACATACCAGATAGAGAGGGTAAAGGATCAAGATTATAGGGCTGGTAGGCTGTAGAGGAATGCAGTAAGAGGCCATTCAGGGGAAGATTACACAGGCCACATAAGGCACTGGGCAGAGCAGCTCAAAGACAGAGGAGGCAGAAACTCTAAGGCAGAGCAATATCTGAAACTAAGACAGATAGAAGGCCACTGCCAGGCAGGGATGAGTTCCCCACGTTCCAGGGGAAGCAGGATGGCTTGTGATCCAGGTAATCCAAAGTGCCACCCTGCCTGCCCTCAGCATGTCCCCTTTCTGCTAGTAATTGTAGAGGCTTGGATGCAGCAGAAAAACCAAAGGAGATTCCTGTATCAACAATGGGGTTGTCTGGGAAGATGGGACCTCCGTGTCTGTCCGTGGAGTTTCCTCTTGGCAGGAAGGAGGTTACGTCTAACGCTTGTTCTTCATCACAGTCCCTTTCCTTAGAAGGCAAAAGATGCCATGAGGGGTCTACAACATAGTTCTGCATAGAACGTGTTGTTAAAGCCTTAAAACAGCCGTGCCTTTTTGAAAAAATCCTGCACATTTGCAAACACCCACAGCAGGTTGATTATTATGTGAGCAGGAAACAAAATCTGGTTATCTAACAAATAAAGCTAAGATTCCAACAGTCTCGGCAATACACCCGGGGACGCACAACCTAGGACGTTCCCCGGGCTGCTTTGACATCACATTTTAAGTGGCTTGGGATGAAACATGATCAGTGGTGGGATGTGAAATATTTTACTACCCCACCGTGATGTCATCACAGTGTGGGCGGAGCTAACATCATGTTGTCATGACATTGTGGGCAGAGCCAAATAAAATAAAATAAAAATAAGCACACACACACACACCTCAACCCACCCACCCATCCACAACACAAGGACAGCAAGGAGGACAGCAAGGAGGCTGTGCATACGTGCCAAGCACTGTAGGCATGCATGCACACAAAGTGCTTGGAGCGCATGCGCAGTGGGGGAACCAGTGAAAAGGTAATCCCCGAAGGTGGTTCCCCACAAATGCTGCTACCGGTTCTCCGGGACACTGGGGAAAGTTACTACCGGTTCTGGCGAACTGGTGAGAACCTGTTGCATCCTATCACTGAACATGATGCTTTACTAATATTCTGTGGCTGTTTTCCAGGTGCAGCAGTCACTGTTCTTAAAACGATAAATATGAAGACAGATGCAAATTAAGACCTGCGCCAACATCACACAAGTCTCGCTTTCTGAAAGTGGAGGTTCCCAAGGCACCAAATTCTATACCATCCTTGGTGCTTTTGCTGCATGACGCTCCTCTGTCAGGTGAGCCCTGTGGTTTGGCCTGGATCCTTTGCTATCAAATGCCAGTTTGCATCTTTTTCTGTTTCTCAGGAAGAAAGGGCAGGGTTTCTGCAGGGGCTGGAGTCTTTTCAGTCTTCTTTTTTTCTGAACTGGGGGTGGTGGTGAATAATATAAAACATATATTGTGTGCACAACTTTCATTTCTTCACAGTGAATTCATTACATTTTATGGGTTAATGTTTCCAACGGCAACAATGCTCTTTTTGAGTCATGACTATCATTTCTCACTACTGTAATTCCTTACTGAGACAAGTTTGGATATAATACATCATCATCAAGTGAAGCTGTCACAATCAAAGTCAAAATAGCGTTGCTGATGTTCAACTTCCAGGAGAAGAGAAAGGAGGAGAATGTATCCATTTTTAGTCATTCTACATGTGGTGTATTTTTTTTAATGTAATAACTGAATACAGTAAAACCCCGGGTTACTGATGCCTTGGCTAACAGAAAACTCGACTTACGGAAGGAAATTCTGAGGAAATGGCATCCTGATTTACACAAAAACCTCACAATACGTAAAAATTTTTTTTGGGTGTTCTGACACTTCCCAGGGTTGTGGGGAAGTGTCCGGAGCATTTCTGCTCCATTACTGAAAATTTTCATTGCTTTTTGGCTCCGGCAGCAGCTCTCCTTTCGACCAGGAAGTGCTAGAAATTCCCCTGCCCCAATCAGCTGTTAGGCAGGGAGTTTTCTTGCAATTACCAGGGCTGTCTGCTAGATGGTGCTGGTAGATATGTGATGAATATGCCATGAAAGTTTTTTTAAAAAAGCTCCAAAGCTCACTAAAAAAGCCAAAAACAAACAAAGCCCCAAACCTTGCTTTTTCTGTTCCAAACTCTTTCTAAAGTGCACTTTGGAATTTTTTGCCACTTAGAAAGAGTTTTGAACATAAAAATTACTCTTTTTCCCTGCTCTTTTCTAACCTCCAGAACTTTTTTTTTATTTTCAATGTATTCTTTGGTAAATTGTGTTTTGCATTACAGAAAAATCGCTTTACAGAAAATGTTCCGGAACAGATTAATTCCGTAACCCGGGGCACCACTGTATATTCATTTTAATGTGACTTTCTGGACATTTTAACATTAGCACTTACTGTGGCACTTACCTGGCATCATAGGAGGCAAAGGCACTGTACTCTGTCTGGCTACTGTTGCTGCGTAGGTCTGAGGTACCAGAGACTGGAGATCATTTTCCTTGTTCTCTTCTGTCTTTCCCACATCAAGCAAACTAATTGTATAGGAAACAGGGGTTTGGGGAGGAAATTAAAGGTAGGATTTATTTTATTCGCTCAATGCATGCATATTTCATTGTGAAGAGAATAAAGAATAAGCTGGATTGATAAAACAGGGAGACCCTGGGTTAATTTTGATCCATTGGTTAGCCAATATAAATACATGAATGTAAAATCGTGGATGTCTACTCAGGTCTACATTGGCCCCTGGAAGACAGGATGGGGTCATGCTTAGGTTGGTGTAGGCTTGTTGTGGAAGAAGGAGACTGGGACCACAGTGGATCTCCTGGCCACATCTTTTCAGCACTAGACAGAAAACATACTTCCATGCAGGTGTTGTTGTCCTAGCCCACAGTCGGGAATGTTGGCGCTCCAGCTGTTCTTGGACTTCAATTTCCAGAAGCCCTGATCAGCAGGTGTACCAACTTGGGCTTTTGGGAATTGAAGTCCAAGAACAGCTGAATCGCCAAGGTTCGCCACCACTGTTAGACTTTTAGGCACACTGCCCTTCAAATTCTTGATCTGTTAAGGAGACAAAGTTATCATACACAATAATGCAAAGTAGTTTTAGGGCTATATTTCATTCAATACTGAACAAACTACACTTTTATTCCACCACCACCCTCCACCAGAAATGAGCAGTCCTTCATGAGCAGCTGCTCTGACACCATTGATGGTAGTAGTTTTGCATTACAACAAGCAATGGTCCAACTCTTCTGCATAGCATACAGAGAAGGTATTCTAATAATATAACTTACAACAAAAGGAAACTAGGGGTGGCATTTCCCTGTAGCTGTAAACACAACCAACTCTCTACTCTTGGCCCATTGATAAAGAAGCAGGCCTAATTCTGGACTGGCAACACACGAGAAGTCACCGAAGCAAGTTTGAGACATGCCCTCAAACACCCGGGAAAGATATGTACAGGCTTTATGTCACAGCTGGAATGTGGACACATTAGCATAGAAGATGGGCATGCTACAGCGGAGCCCCAGATCGCTTAGTGCCATCTCTAGATGGCTCACAACGGAGTAAGTATTTTGCCCCCAACAAGCTGAGTACTCATTTTACCAACCTCGGAAGGAGGGAAGGCTTAGTCAACCCTGAACCTGTTGGGACTGAACTCAGATCGTGAACAGAGTTAGGGCTGCAGCTTAGCCACTGCACCCGGGGTGTGTGTGTGTGTGTCATGGCTAGGGTTACTTTCACCTACAAAAAACGAAAATGCTTCAGGGCAGTTTTATCATTGCTTGCAGTGTTCCTCTTTATACTCCCTCCCAACCCATAGATTCATGTTTCCCATAATTCTGTTAACAGATGGACGGTACCAGTACCTATGCGTCTTGATTAAAACACACTCCCCTCCATCTTGAGGGTCCAGGTTGTAGAAGTAAAGGTGTCCGTCAGATGTTGTAACTAAAAGCCGAGGCAGCTTTTGGATCCTAAAACAAAAGACACAAAGGAGGGTAGCTGAATGGAGCAACAGAGGAACGTTCTAACTCAGTGATGGTGAACCTTTTAGAGACCGAGTGCCCAAACTGCAACCCCCAAGCCCACTTATTTATCACAAAGTGCCAACACAGCAACAGGGGAGGGAGGAAATGCTCCCATGGGGCTGCTGGGCAGGGAGGAGGGGCGAACTCTGTGCTGGGGGGAGGGAGGTAGTGATCCCATTGGGCTGCTGGATAGAAGGGCAGAACAACCTCGGTGCTGGAGTGACTGCACGGGTGCCCACAGAGAGGGCTCCGAGTGCCACCTCTGGCATGCGTGCCATAGGTTAGCCATCACTGTTCTAACAGTTCCTGGATGAATTCTTGACTGAGCAATTACTGTGTAATTCGCTTTCAAAAATGGCAGTGGGAAGAAAGTGAGGATCTCTCTCTCTCTCTCTCTCTCTCTCTCTCTCTCTCTCTCTCTCTCTCTCTCTCTCTCTCACACACACACACACACACACACACACACACACACACACACACACACACACGAAACTGTCCTTAGTCTGTAAAATGTGAAGTAACAAGCAATTAACAAGGAAACTTTTTCCTAAATAAAAATTTTCCAATTGTAACCAATGGGAACAGCAATAAGAATGCCAGTACAGTCAAACCTCGTTTAACGAGCGACTCGCTTAGCGAAAAACTTGCATAACAAGCGGGTTTTTAAAAAAGCAAGTCGGCTCACATAATGAGCATTTCTATGGGAACGCTATGCGAGTTTTCCCATAGAAATTTTCATTATGCGAAGTTTGACTGTACAATGTTGACAGAGGAGGGAAAGATGCTTCATTTACCTAGTAGACTCCAGCTAAGTGCTCTGGATTCTCCAACAGAAAGCTAAACCTCTAAAAAAAAAAGAGCGAAAGTAACCCTCCCCATTTCCCTTTCAGATTTGGCTAATTTCACTCTAAGTTAGTCTTCACATGACCACCAAATCCCCTTAGATCTAGGGCAGGGATTATCAACCTGTGGCCCCTGGGCCTGATGCGGCCCACAGCACTATTTCATGTGGTCCACCACCACAGAAGGAAGTGCCACGTGTTGGAGGAAGGGCAAAATAGCCATCTGACCCCCAAAGATGTCTGAGGGAGTGTCACCTGGCCCTTGGCTTTAAAAGGTTGAGAACTCCTGATCTAGGGCATAAAACAGCAACTGCAGGTCGCAGTTTTTTATTGCTTATATTCTTCCCTCAGTAGAATACAGGAAAATATATCGGTGGCAGAAGCGCACCACCAGAGATACAAGAGCAGTAATATTCAGCATGTCTGCTAAACAATCAGGTCAAAACTATTAGGGCTATAGCACACAGAACAGCATAATTCTAACCAGAAAAGGTGCTGTGCCATTACAAGAACTCAGAGGCAGAAACCTGGCACCTCCAGATGTTTTGGGCGACAACTCCCTCAATCCTATCAGCTGTAGTAGCAGTGGCTGAAGTATAGCCCAGTGTTGACGAATCTTTTAGAGACTGAGTGTCCAAACTGCAACCCAAAGCCCACTCTGTGCTGGAGGAGGAAGCACTCCCATTGGGCTGCTGGGCAGAGTGAACTCTGTGCTGGGGGGAAGGAGGAAGTGTTCTCATTGGGCTGTTGGGCAGTGGGGCGGGGTGAACTCTGTGCTGAGGGAGGAAGTGCTCACTGGGCTGCTGGGCAGGGCAAACTCTGTGTTGGGGGAGGGAGGGAACGTTCTCATTGGGCTTTTCAGCAGTGGGGCGGGGCAAACTCTGTGCTGGGGGAAGGAGGGAGCGCTCTCATTGGGCTACTGGGCAGTGGGGCAGGGCGAACTCTGTGCTGGGGTGGCGGCATGAGTGCCCACAGAGAAGACTCTGAGTGCTCCCTCTGTAACGTGTGCCATAGGTTCACCACCACTAGTATAGCCTAATACAACTGGAGAACGACAGTTAGCCTGCCTCTACCATCGCCATACGTACGTGGAGAGCACACAGATGTTCCTTTGTCCAGATATGTTCAAACGTACAGTGGCAAAGGCCCGGTCCTGACTCATCATACCCGATACTTGAGAAGGGAGGTAGTTGGTGGCAGCCATGAACATCTTGCCCATGTAGCCACTCCAGGATGCTGGTTCTTCTGGGCGGCTAGAAGAAACAAGCAACCAGTTGACAAGATTCTCAGTTTATTTAAAACAAAGACCACCACTGCAGCAGCAACCATACATCCACATATATTAAAGACATTTAACATCAATGGTTCCTACTTGTTCCTCCTTTATGTTGCAACCCTTCTGGACAGGAAAGATTGGCCAGCTGCACACCACTGCCCAGGGGACACCCAAATGTACTCACAAATCCTCCAACAACTTCAGGGAGGCTCCTTCTATGGCCCCCTTACACAAGGCAATTCTGTATTGCCAATACTCTGACCTCAGTATATGATACTGTGGCATATGATACCATCTACCATCAGTTGCTGCTCAAAAAGCTCTACCTCCTTACTAAAGATCAGGGACTAACAGAACATGATTCGTGTTCTACTTCAAAACCAAGTATTCTTTGTTGAATTAAGAATGATCAAGTAAAATGGGGCTACTAAGATATAGGATAGTTTCTGTGAATGTGGAGAAATTCAATCAATGCAGTATTTATATAAGTGCAATTTATATCCCAGCATGTATACAAAAGAAGGGACTGCAGCTCAGTGGTTCAGACGCTTGATGATTGGAAGGCGGCAGGTCAGCAGTTTGAGACCTGAGTGCTGCATGACAAAGTGAGCTTCCATTTCTGTCCCAGCTCCTCCCAAACTAGCAGTTTGAAAGCAAGAAATTGCAAGTAGATAAATGGGTACCACTTTGGTGGGAAGGTAAACAGCATTCCGTGCACTCCAACGTAATAGTCATGCCTGCCACATGTCCCCGGAAACGTCTGCAGACACAGACAGTGCTGGCAGAGATGAACACTGAACCCTAGAGTTAGATACGACTGGCTTTTGAGCAAGGGCAACCTTTACCTTTACCTATACAAAAGAAGATCTAGTACATGGCCAAAATATTTAAGTAGCCCATGTTTGGTTAAAAAAATAGCTTAATCATCTTAACATTTTAATTTGTAAGAGTGGTTCCTACTCTCCCCTCGTCATTATTTTTTCTTTCTCTTCCTTCAGCTCTGGCTGCAGGCTTCCCTCATAGTTCCTGCAACCAAGCCCAGCTTTCTACACCCATTCTGCAAGTCCTCACAATCCCATTCCTTGACTAAGATGTATTCCACTATGTGGCTTCACACCTGGGCCTCAGTCATGGTAGCCAAACAATGCACAAACTTCTTGTGAGACAACTTACAAAAACTAATGTGCAATCAATTTCTGGAAAATCTGTTTGATGATCCATGTCTTCAAATCCCAGTGCTCAGATAACGAAGATGGCTCAGATATGCATGAACTTTGTTTCTTCACTCTGCTTCAAGTCTTGCTGTGCCAGATCATAATACTGGTGCTTCCAGACAAGACTTCTGTTCTGTAGACAACATGGTTCATTCACAGCATTTCAGCAGCAGCATTGTCTATCTGGCCAGATGTCTTCTACTTATGACTCTACAGTAGAACCCCATAGAACGAAAAAGCTCTATTCCACAGAGCTCTTCATTATACTAATTTTTTCGTTATGCGGGGTACCGCCAATAGCGCAAAAATGTTTTGTTATAGGAATTTTTTGTTATACAAAGTGTTTGTTATGTGGGGTACCACTGTATATGTTTTTCTATACCATTTCCTACCTTTCTTTTCTTACAGAAAAACTCTCTTAAAGAGAAAAATATGTAGGACCTGAACAATACCATCTGAATAAAAGACAGGAGATCTATATCTGGAAGTGCAAAACAGGTGATATCACACCAAGTTGGAACACTTCATGGGAAGATATCAAGCAAGTACTGTAAATCTTAATTTTCTATGACCCCATCTACCCGTGGGGGGTAGGCTTCCCTTGGGTTCAAGAGAGGAGGAAACCTCCTATTACCCTTATTCCCTAATGGCAATCATTATTCCAACATCAACAACAACCTGCCAGAAAGGAACTAGATGGGTGTAATTGGACTCCCCACCCCCACCCCCGAGATATGCCGCCCTGTCTGGATACCCACCTGTCTGTGAGATGTTCCAGTTTAAAGATGTGCACAGTCTCAGTGTTGCTTGAGGCACACAAAAATTGTGAGTCCATACTGAATACAAGAGAGCTGATGTTCACGTACCTAAAACCAAGAGGAGAAAAGAAGTTGGTTTCAATTGGCCCATGAGATGCCAGGCCATAATATGGTATGGCTTGAAAAAAAAGTGGGATGTCCATGTAAGAGGATGGAAATGAACACAATATAAGGATTTGTGGACTGTATTATCACTGAAAGCAATAAGTACAATAGTGCAGAACCGTGATTTGGAGAATAAGTTGTGAAGCTCCAGCTCAAAGTCTCATCACATAAGCAAGTCATCCAGTCCCTCATCCCTGCTCTACGAGGACAAGAATTCTGCATATATTCTGGCTCATGCTACATTTTCAAATAGCTTCTGGCATTCACAGAGCTAGTGATAATGAGATCTGCATTCTCCAAAGGAACATGAAAACTAGTCTGAAGCAGGTAGGATACACCACGGAATACCTTGCATCAACCTTTCACCTGTTAGGTAGGCAATCGGCAATTCCCTGACATAAAACATGATCCCATCCACCGTGTTGCTGGGGAAAAGAGGCTGCAGCACCCCTTAGGGCGGCAAATGCCATGTCCTCTGCACGAGTCACAAAGGACATACAAACACATTCAGACACTGCAAAGTACCTCAAGACATATCTCCCAAGAAAGGACTATCTGAGCCCAAGAATGAACTGCTATGTAAGGCTTGCAAATTCTGTCCTCTCTCCTGGGACACAAGCATGAGAACAGCAAACTGACCTCTTCATTCCTCTTCTGAATTCATAGAGCTTTTGTCCTTCAGGGACAGAAAACACACGGATGACCGTTCCCTGAAAGAAAAGAAAGACGGCATTCAAATTGCTCAACAGTCTCATCAAACAACATTTTGCCTTTTCTTTTTTTCAACAGAAGAACTGGTGAGATGCCACCATATCACCATAACAGACACACGATTCATCTGAATGCCAGGACACAGGAAAACAAATTATTCCACTGAATTTTAAGAGGAAATTACATTTCTGTACACATACGGAACTGCGGTGGCTTACTGGTTAAGACGCTGAACTTAATGACTGGAAGGTCAGCAGTTTCAGACCTGAGTGCTGCATGATGGAGTGAGCTCCTGTCTCTGTCCCAGCTCCTGCCAACCTAGCAATTTGAAAGCAAGAAACTGCAAGTAGATAAATAGGGATTGCTTTGGTGGGAAGGTAAACAGCATTCCGTGCAGTCCAGCGTCTAGTCATGCCTGCCACATGTCCATGGAAACATCTGTAGACACAGACAGCACTGGCTCTTTGGCTATAAACAGAGATGAGCACTGAGCCCTAGAGCCAGATATGATTGGGTTTCGAGCAAGGGCAACCTTTACATACATACTAAGTAATTTAGATTTACAAGTTTAGTAAAATATGAGGGCCTGAAGCTCAACAGTAGCATCTTTAGTTGGAATCAAACCTCGCTGATTTTACTGGAACTTACTTCCAATTATATATTGACTGGAACCATAAATGAACACATATTTCTCACCAAGTTAATCATAATGAGGAACATGTATCTAAATGAAAGATAATTACTTCTTTACCAATTGTCTTAAAAAGAGCTTTTCACTTCTGTAGCTCCACCGTTTCAAATGAATAGATGCCTTTGCTAAGCAACAGGTGGCTCGACAGGGAAATAAATAAAAGTAATTTGTTACGTTTTCACATACAGGCCAGGCCAGAATTTAGGAAGTTTTTAAATTTAAATTCCCAGAATCCCCTAGGCAGCATGGCTAACATCAATGCCGGCTGAAGGAATCTGAGAGCTGTCATTCTAAAAAGTAACATTTTTGTCTGATGTAAAGTAGCAATGATCAAAACTAAGCATGCTACTTCATAATTCATAACGGGCTTAATAAGCAGAAGTACTGATACTCCTTCCCCAAAGAAAATTCAATGCCAAAAGTATTAAATACGAAAACGAATTCTTAAAAGACACAGCCCTTGACAAAAATAGTAAGCCAAGGACAAAGCAAATACCTTTTCCCAAGAGAAAAAAAGTAATAATTTGCCAAAGGGATTCAAGTGATTATCAACACTATGGTTTCCCGAAGCCACCTTCTTCCTGGAAAAAGGCAAACTTGGCCTGTCATTTTGTCAGAGGAGTCACCATGTCACTCACTCACCTTTCCTGAAGCACTTGCTAGCTTTGACCCTGTGGAGTTGAAGGTCAGGGCAGCGAGGGGACCATCATGGGCAGAAATCGAACTGACATCTCTCTGTTGGTGATGGGGATTAAAATAAAACATTACTCAAGGAGAAGAAGCTAAAGAACATCTCAATTCAAGGAAGAAAACAGTGTTGTGCAATTAACAGTGAAGCTGAGGAAAACATACTGAGGTAAATCTAAAGTGATTCTGAGGTAAATCTAAAGAGATTGAGAAGAGAATCAGAAGAATAATAAAGGAAGGAAAACTTGCTCTCTCAAAAGATTAAGAATAAGTTAGAGAGTGAGATTAGTTTATGTTGCGGGGGAAACCTAAGTACAGTAAAACACCGGATAATGCTAAAACTTGGTTCCACAAGTCTTGGTGTTATCCGATTTTTAGTGTTATCCAATGCATGTTAAAATCCTATGGGATGGATCGGATAACGTTAAAGCTCCATAGAGATACATTGTAACCACACAGGCTTTAGTGGTTGTCATCCGATCCATCCCATAGGACCTTAATGTTATTCGATCCAATTCTCCTCCCCAGATTACTTAACGTTATGCAATTTTAGCGTTATCCAATCCAATCGTTATCCAGTGTTTTACTGTATTGATTTTTCCTGGATCTTTTGGAGTAGTGATGTCTATAGTATTTAGTTACCTATTTTGTGAACAATGTATCTTTAATATCCTTTATGAGAAATAAAGCTCAATTCTTTTAATAAGATGTTGTTTATTGAAGGGAGGGAGACAGAGTAAAGACAGCTTAAGCCAGGAGGGGCCACACTGCTACCATTCTCTCCTTTTAACATTTCTGGGGATCAATTTTAGAGTGGATCTTCCAGGTTGCAGCAAAAGGGTCTTATTTGGTTGGACCAGCATTCCATGGAAAATGGCTCGATGTCTCAGTAGTCCCAAATTGGACCTGCCTGTGTCTAGGAGGCCCAGGAGGGGACAAGGAGAGGACTGAGGCAGAGGGAGTTTAGTGCCAGGTAACGCTAAGGTAATGTTGGCACATATCCAGTAGGAGTCACTGACAGGCACATTTGCACATGTACGGGCACGTCCGTTTCCAGGGTCATCGCCACAGGCTGGATGGAATGGCATCGGTGTCCAGGTCCGACCCACAGGCCGTAGGTTGTGAACCCCGATATACACCAATACATTAATCTACTGTTCTTATGCAAATCAGAAAACAAAATAAAAAACACTGTAGCGCTTTAAAGACTAACTGCTCTATTTTTATTGTTAGCTTTCATGGATCAAGTCCACTTCTTCAGACAAGAACTTATGTTCTTATGCAACACTGCTTGTTTTTTTAATCCAAGACATCACCACGTAGCCAAGTGAATGGCTTATGTAACCCTGTGACTTCATTCTGTTTCCCACATGATCCCTGCCTTACTCATATTGCAAGTACAACTATTCTCAGGAAGAAGAGCCAATAATTAGAAAAGGAAGGGGGATCAGGAACATTTGGGGAGACAAATAAAGGCGTCCACTGTCACGATCTAAGAAGCTGTGTCAGTTTTGAGACACTTTTGTACCTACCAAGTTGTTCCCGTCGTACAAAGCAATCTCGCCAACACTCACACTCCCTGGGTATGCCAAGTAGGAATTGGAATGGTTGATGGAAAGCGCACACAAACCTAGGAAGGGGGAATAGAATGGCAGTGTCAGGTGGAGGTTTTGATCACAGCATGGCCTCTGGTGGAAAAGCTCAGCCTGCATCACTCAGGCACCTTTTAGCTCTAAGACAAGCCAAGAGCCTGGCTGGGATGATGACTGAGATGTGTTAGTAAGGGGATCCTTCTGGCTTTAGTGACACCTGCAAGGAAGCCGCAGTAGATCCCTGTTCAGCATCACACAGAAAGAGCCTCCTAGAAGACTGTCATATTGTTGAATCACAATCGGGTGTATTCTGGTAACGGCAAGCTTGTGTTGCCGGCTAATCTTTCTCACACTAGGTCTGGTGGAAGGAGCTGCAGAATGAACTCACCAAAAGGTGCCTTCATTTTGGCAATTTCACGGCTGACTTAGACATGGAAGAAGCATCTCACCCACAGAGGCCACCTTGTTTTCTCTCCGTTCCAAACAAAATCCTGCTTCAGTTTAAAACACCACAGTACACATCAAGGTGATGCTATCTGGATTTAAGGGAATATGGTTTCATCCAGACCATGTGGCCTCCTTATCAGAATCTAATAGTGCAGCTGCAACCTCTCCTTTTGTCATAGATCTTGAATGTACTCAGGGAGACTATATGCCCCCCCTCCCCAAACAGTCACTGTGGAAACTGCGGGTTAAGAAATGGGGCAGAGCCAACCATGCCTAACACAGAAGGGAGAAAAAAATAGTTATTCTACACTGAAAAGAAAAAAAGATGTTCCCATTCTTCTGAGCCTAGAAGGCAAAGACCACAGTCATGTTTCAATTGTCCTTAGCTAAACCTGATACGTAAGGGCTGAAAAGGCAGCAAAATAGCACATAGGATATCTCGCGCTTTACTTTGGCACAGCTCACTTCCTCCTGTTGGCAGTCCTGACATCCTGATCTATTCCAAAAGGACATGCCTAAGAAAGTGCAAGAAGCAAAGGCCTGCCTTTGAGAGAGCTGATAAAACCGACTGTTCTTTCTTTCTTCATGTCAGATGTACCACCAGCATATAATGACATACAAAGCTAATATTAACACATCTAAAACCAAAACAGAATTAAAAGGAGCTAGATGGCAGCTAGCCTGCTATTGACTGTAGGTATCATTTCACACTGCAGGGTGGTATCACACAACTGAAAAATCTACCACAGAAATGACTCTAGAGACAAATGAATGGCTTTCATAGCTTTCTGACTTCATTATGGAGTATAGTGCTAAGCTAGCTATGTATATCCATCTATTTTTGCAGGGAGTATTTAATCACCTAAGCCCCTATTTGCTCTCCAATGTATACAGGCCAAATGGACTCTTCCACCTGTGCAGGAAGAGGCCAGAGACCCATTACATTGTTTGATGAATTGCAGAGAGAACACAAAGTGTTCTAGAAAAGAGGGAGATATCATCAGAACTAAGAAAATGAAAAGAAAAGTAGGCTTGTAATCTTATTACATATTTTAGGAAACCGTTCCTAATCTGATATCACTTGATGAAAGGCGCAAGAAGCAGGCGTATGGTTGAGTTTTCTCATTTGTAAACCAAGTATCTTTTTGGTGAATGTGACCAAACTAAAGTGTGAAAGGGATATATTTGCCCCTCTGGATCATGTTCACTGGACACAGAATTGCTGGTGTGGAGCCATATCTATAATTGTTTTTTTTAAATTTGCTTTAAAAGTCCCTTGTGCCCTACAGGATAGTAGGAGATAATTTTGCCATGCTTTGTTCATGGTCCTCCAAACATTCCAGTTTCCTGGAAAAGTACCTAAGCTGTTTTAAATAAAAAGTCGGTCCACTAGACTAGACTGATGGGGCTTTTTTTTAAATTAAAAAAACCCTTGTTTATAGAAAAATATTGGGGGAAATGCAGGTACAAGAGTGTTGCAGTGGATTCTAGGACTTCGGGAGGTTACCCACCTCTGCTGAAAAAAAAATGCTTTTTCCTACTATTACATGCTCAAATTAAAGGGTACAGTCAAATATGACCCCAAAAAAACGCTGAAGATATCAACCACCAAATTAAGAGTTTAGTTGCCAATATTTTGTAAGATGAAAACATTTTTTGGCATATTTCTTATATTAAAATGTGTAGGGTACTAAAGTTTTGAAGGATGTGCCTCTGAGGTTGTGATTAATGGTTTTTTAGAAGATCAGGAACACATGCTCCGTTTTACAGAAAATCCAATAAAAGATTTATTAGCTCCCCCTTCATTCCTATGATGAAAAATATCTGGGACTCAGACAAATACTTGTTTTAGCTGCAGCCGAAATTTAAGACAACCAAATATACAAACAGCAAGAAAGACCGGCGACCTGTTTTGACAGGACTCCAAGGGATGGCATTTCCAACACCGGAAGGTCCGAGCAGTCCCAGACAGGTGGTACGTGGAACTTTTCAACAGGAAATAGGCCAGACGTGTCTTTCAGGCAAATGCTTGTGCCAGAATAGGCTGCTTGGCAAGAATTCAAGAGCAGTGCAGGATTTACTCAGCTCTGCTATCATCTGGTATCATAACTAAGAAGTCTGGCAGCACCTTCTAACTTTGGTTTCAGTCTGTTTACCCATCCGTGTCCAACAACTCATATCTTCTTCCAGTGAGATGAGTTGTACAGAATAAGGCAGGGGAGCTAATAAAAGGAGAGGAAGAAAAGGATGATTCTAATGCTGTTCGTTGAAACTTTCATCACTATGGAAAGTATGAGGTGAGAGAACCATAAATATGCCCTTATATTTGGGCTAGGATGGGCTTCCTGGAATACATCAGTAACAGCCAGCACTGCCAACTATGAGACTTCATGGGTGTTGCAGTTCAATTACCCACAAAACCACACATTCCCCCTTCCCCCAATCTAGAACCTGAGCTTCAGCTCTTGGCAAAAAAACCCCAGGACATCTGGTTGTTTTGGTGGCTTGTTGCATTTCAGGCTCCCTTATATACACTTTATAAAAATGCCTGATGTTCCATCCTACTTCAACCAGCACATATAAGTGCCACAGTTACACCAACTAATGCCTCTATCAAAGGGGAACATTTTAACCCTGATGTAATCATAGAGGTTTCAGATGGAAGCCTGTATACCAGTGATGGCCAACCTTTGGCACTCCAGGTGTTCTTGGACTTCAATTCCCAGAAGCCCAAGCCAACAGACCTACTGATCAGGGCTTCTGAGAATTGAACTTAATGAACATATTGAGTGTCAAGGTTGGCCATCACTGCTGTATACTTTTGTAAGTGTCACACTTGCCAAATTCTGCAAGCATGCATAAGGAAGAAACGGGGATGGGGTGGGGGAGAGGAGCTAGGGCCATTGCCTAAATCTCACTACACAGGACTGGCCTGTACAACATGCAAGCCAGGTAACAGCAAGAAAATCTCTTAGAAAAGGAAGACCTTGGACTTCCCATCTATACAAACCCAATGAGAACATTTAGTGAAGCCTGCTTCCTGAGCCCATCTAGCTATTAGTTTGGACCTAAAAGCAAACCAAGCTTGTGGCATTGCGTCAGTTAGAATTTTTGCCTGTGACAGTCAAGGAGGAAACCAAGCTGTGAAGGGCCTGGGAAAGAATTCAGCTGCATAGAGCTGATTCTGGGAAAGAGCAAAGAGCAGAATTTCTGTACTGCTGTGTAAGAAGAACCATCAAAGCAGAGTGGCCGCTCTGTTTGGGATTCAGATGGCATGGTATCAGCTCATTACCCAAGAGGCACAAACAAAACATTCCTGAGTTAGTCTACAGAATATTCCATGACAGTACTTGAAACGCAAGTACAGGATGGAGAGCTCATACAAGCATCCACTTGCCCATCTGAGCTACAGATGGCCTTGAGAGAGGCAGCAAATGTCAAAAGAACCCTAAAAGGCCCTGAGATCAAGGATGGGGAGGGAGACCACAGTATCCATGAGCACCAACGGAAGAATATCCCTGGCTTGCCCCCTCCATAGGACCTACAATAAGCCCTATGACAAGTTTCACTTGATTAGTTTGTGATTCAGCATTCTTTGAACAGAAATAGAGGCCTACTAGCAAGACACGTGGGGAGAGGCCCTCATCAGCTGCACAAAACAAACACTATCAACAGCTACAGCTACTCACAGCAGAGGAAAGTTCTGCATTTACAGTTAGGTCAACAGAGAAGAATCTTTCTCTGCTGTGAACAGCTGTTGACATTATTTGTTTTGTGCATTTCATTATTTATATGTATGAACAAAGGATGTAAAGAAATTCCCTATTACTTCAGGAGACTGGATAAAAAAAAAGATAACCCCACTGACCATATTTGGGTTTGTCTTTAAATACAAAACAAACAAACACACTCCTTTTCACTACTGTTCTGACATTTTTAGCACTTTCCTCTTAATTATTAACAAAGACATTTTAAAAATCTCTGGAATAATTAACACGATCAGATGTTTATGGCAGATATTATCAGCACTAACCATGTTAAAAGTGTATCACCTTCTGGATAATGCTCTTTTAAAAAAACCACAATAAAGGTTCTATTCTTTGGCCCCTAGAAAGACATTTTAGTAAGTACGTGTCTCCAAAGGCTGAGAAGTAAAGTCATGGGGAATACCTAGCAGTGCGCTACATCCAGTCTTCAGTAATTCTCCCCTAACCTAATTTTTAGCGTTCAGCTGAGACAGAAATGTTGGCATCCTTTTCAAACTCCATTATCTGTCGGTATAACAATTATCTGAACTCACCTCTGTTCTTTCTCTGTCTTTTGGCAATGTGTGTAACTGTATACTTAATTCCCATTTTTATTAATCAGAAAGCAATTCTGCATTAGACCAAGCCAAAGCTGAGTATGTGCGGGTGAGAAATCTCAGAAGATGTCCATACTTTATACAGGCCACAGTTAAAGAGACACATGGTATTCCAGATATCTTTTGACAGCAACTACCCCATTCCCCAAGTGCTGTCAAGAATGAAGCATGCTGTGCGCTGCTATCCAGTAACTTCTCAAGGGCTTCACCTTCCTTACCCCCAGTACTGGTTAAACAGAAGAGGAGAGTAATCTGTCACTAAGCCACTCAAAATAGTGTAATGCAACACTGTGTGGTTTCCTCAAGCAGGAAAATCAATTAGTTTCCCAGACCACCACTTCCGCTCTAGAGGCTAATATACAAATGTCAACCTGCACCTGTTCGACAATGTCATGGTAGTCCTGTCACAGGCAAGGAACACTGAAGCACTTGTACTAATACATTGTGTTCTTTCTGTATTAGCTATGCCACTTGAAAAAAGGCAAAACAAAGCAGTTTGAGACTACCAAACAATTGCAATACTTTGAGATACAAAATAAGGAAAACAGCAGTTAAGGCCCAAGAGTCGAGGGCAGCATATGAACTTCTTAAATGTTGTTATAATGCAGGTCCTATCATTCCTCAACATTGGTTATGTTGGCTAGGGCTACTGGGAATTGTAGTACAGTAATACCTCGGATAACGTTTCCATCAGATAACACTAAAACTGCATAACATTAAGCAATGGGGGGGGGGATTGCATCACATAACGTTAAATCCTATGGGATGTGGAACCAAGTTTTAGCGTTATCCGAAGTTTTACTGTATAATGACACTTGGTGAACCACAACTGCCAGCCTTAATCTAAGCAGACCCAAGTTTTATAATTGTCACAGAACTCTTCTGCATTTTCTGTTTATTTTGGGAAAGCTAACAAAGGGTTCAAATGTGATGGCTGGAAGTACAAAGCCTCCTAGAGAAAGTACAGAAACCCAAGTTGAAACATGCTTTTCAAGGCAATGGTTAAACACTAACAAGACAGACTGTGCTACAAGAGGCAGGTGTCTTGAAACTGCCTTCTCAGGAAGAGCAGAGCCAGGTTGGTTGTGCCAATACAGCCACTATGTTCTTGACAAATACAAAACATCCCACCTGAATTTCTTCTGAACTGAATGGGCTAGTAAGGTTCTGAACACCATGAATATATTTTGCCTTTAGAAGAGCACACATTAATCAACCTGTAAAGTAAGAATATGTTCAACATCTCAGTTTCTAATTCTCTGAAAACATTCTCAGTTTTTCACAGGAAATGGTGAAGTTAGATTTAATTAACTGGAAATGAAGCCATGCGTATAGTGGCAGGATTACTTAAACCTACAACAGTTGAGAAAATATACTCTCCTGTTGGTATCGCTCCATTTAAGAAGAAAAGTAGCAGTGGATGTTGAGAACACTAAGCAACAGAATGACCCTCGACATCATCTGAATGAATATGAGCCTCAAGTCCACCAGCTCAGATCCAGGAAGAGCTATATGGCATGAACAAACATTCTTGAGGGTACACAAGAGCAAAACCACATTAGAAGGTGGAGGAAGGAGCTCAGTGGACAAAGAACAACATTAAAGAAGGATATAGCTGAGGAATCTGGGAGGACCCTGAATAGGCTGAGGACTGGAGTCCCTAAATATAAGACCAACATGCTCAAGTGGTCAGTGCTAGCAGACAATAACACACTGTGTGAATGTGGAGAGATACAGAATCTGTCTCATTTGTTGGTCTGCCAATTGCTGCCAGAAACATGTACTGATTAAAACTTAAGTTTGGCGAAAGACAAAGCAAATAAAGTGGCTTCATTTTGGAAGTTCAGGGTTTGATCAGGACACAAAAGAAGTAGAGGAACAGGGGAAAATCCCTGACACAATGAGGGCAAATGTAATCTACCTGTCACTCCCATCTCAAAATCTTTAACATGGTTATCTGAAATAAACTACAAACAGTGGAAAGGCAGGCACATTATATCCTTTTCTTCTTAAGTCTTTTTTCTGGCATCCCTACTTTGATTTCCAAGGCCCATATCTAGAACCAGTCACAATATTATTGAGATAAACAAATCTGCACTATCAGCATACAATCTGCTTCTAGTGGGACATTCTAAAATTTAAACACAGCATATTCTTGCTTTACCCTTTCAGACATTACAAACAGTTGCTTATGTTAGACATCTTCCTGGCACTTCCCTCGGCGTACATATCTTTTATCCATGGTTTCCAATGTGGGGCACATGCTCCACAAGGGGGCAATTCGAGAATGAGTTATTAACAGTGAATGCCCTTTGAGGCTTCTTCCACATGAGTAGTTCACTTTTTAAATAATAAGAATTATATATCACAAGGGGGGAGGGCATCAAGATTTTAGAGATGCTTAGATGGGGTGTGGTCAAAAAATAGTTTGGGAACCACTACTCTATACTATTCACACACGAGAAGTGACTTATAAAGACCCTACCTAATAGGGCTTACAAGATAAGGGAGATATTTAAGAAGTGGTTTTACCAGTTACATCCCCACACCCTTAAGTCTCTGTGGCTAAGCAGGGATTTGAACCCAAGCCTCCTGAGCCCTCGTCTGTCACCCTACCCATTACACAACACTGAATATCCCAAATTCACATACTGTACAAACATAAAATTTGGAAGTAGCACAAGGAAATAAGACAACAGAAACTGCATTTATAATAAGTTTGCCAGTCTCAAGGCCTAGTGGTACCCTCAGCACAAGTACAGTAAAACCCCAACTTACAAATGCCCAGATTTATGAAAAATTCAACTTATGAAATGGTTCTGTGCTGAAATCCATACCCCAATTTATGAAATACAGTAATACCTCGGATAATGTTTGCATCGGATAACGCTAAAGCCGCATAACGTTAAGCAATCTGGGAGGGAAATTGCATCGAATAACATTAAGATCCTATGGTATGCATCGGATAACATTCGCTAAAGCCTGTGCGGTTACAATGTATCTCTATGGAGTTTTAACGTTATCTGACGTATCCCATAGGATTTTAAAATGCATCAGATAACACTAAAAAATCGGATAACACCAAGACTTGTGGAACCAGGTTTTAGCGTTATCCGAGGTATTACTGTAATCCTTTTTCCTATGTGTTACCTCGAGTTAAGCAAAAAATGCCATTTCCCCCGTGGGTTTGCTTCAAGTTACATAATCTGATTCACCAAAGTGCATTGCACCTGGGAGGTGTATAAAAAACACATGCAGCCTTTTTGAGCCCTGTGTGTGGCAGTAGAGGGGTTGGAGAGGAGTTGGCATGTTTTCTGTGTCTGGATTTTCGGTGCCAAATTTGAATTTACTGGCTATTTGTTGCTGGATTTTCTGAGGTTTCTGTCCATTTTCAAAACTTCTTTAAGGTGAGGAACAGCGACTTTGCTTACACATGTTTTCCTTTCAATGCTGCTGTTGTTTTGGGGTGGCTTTTTTCTTTTTAAAATGTTGTTTAAATGTTTTTCTAGGTTTTTCCATGGTGTGCCACCCATGTGCCAACTACAATTCAGCAAAGCATGCCTAATTTAGACTTCCATGCAAAGCTGATTTTTTTTTTGGGGGGGAGGGGTTCTTAATCCCCCCCTCCCATTTTTAAATGTGCTTTAAATTCATTTTAAAATGTTTGTCTGGGTTTTTCTATGTGTAAAAGCATTTTTCTCTTTCACTTAGGGTCTGCTGCAATGGCACCAAAGAAACCTGAGGAAGGTGGAAAAAGGAAGAAAGCGGAGGAGGATGTGTCTGAGTTAGCGAAGGCTGGTGGCCGGGAGCTAGGGACAGATGATCTGTTGGATCTGCAGCAGTCTATAGAGAAATTGGAGGAGGAGAAGGAACCTCTCTCCACACAAGATGCAAGAGAAATTGTGAAGCAGAGGGACAATCTTAAGACACTGTTGGTACGGCAGGCCCTAGATCGGTTTGGAGAAGAGAGGGTCGACACTTTTGAGATTGAACACATGTTCAATTTTTGAAAGGAGGCCAACAAACGATGAAATGTTTTCTGAAGAGGCCGCCTCCTCCACAGATTGCTAAAACTGTGTCCAAAGTTTGGAAAGTTAAGATTTGTTCATGTTTACTGGGTTTTTTTACGTGAAGTTTTTGCTCTGAGAGTGCAATGTAGAAAGTTTATAAAGGAAAGAAAATTTAACCAGTTATGTACAGTACAGCATGCACATGTGTGAGATGTGTTCATGTTTGCAATGCTTATTTTTTGCCACCTAGACCAGTGATGGCCAACCTTGGCAGTCCAGGTGTTCTTGAACGTCAATTCCAAGAAGCACAGGAGTGCAGAATTAGGCCTCTAGGATGTGCAGTCCAAGAACACCTGGAGTGTTGCCAAGGTTGGCCATCACTGGCCTATGCACTTTACTGTTTAAGCTTTCCTGTTTTGTTAAGTTTGTTAAGAGTTTGTTGCTGTTGTGTTGTTTTTCATTACTGTACTGTTTTGAAACTTTGAAGGTTTTGTGTCAGAGCTGTTATTGTTGTGAACATTACTGCACAGTAAAGATTGCTTTAAAGGTGCTTTTATTAAAGGACAGAATTTGAAAAGAAACAACTCTTTATTTTTGTCTGGTTGTGTGAATGTGTGATTTAACAACTGTTAGGTTTTGTTTAAAATACTGCATTAGTGCTGGATCCCCTGGTGCTCAACTTCTGCAGTCAAGGTGTGAATGGATTACAACTAGCAAAAGACCAAGTCAGCACTCCAGCAGATCTGGCCTTCTGCTAATTGAAATCCATACAGCTTGAATGCAAACGTCTCCCATTCATCACTGGCTTGACTGTTTGTTACTTCCACAAGCCTCATTCGGCTTGGGGTGTGGGGTGGGGTGCTGCTTGGAATCCTTCCCTAATGTTGGCTGGGAAGCTGAAGCCCAAGCAACAGAAGACAGCAGGCAGCGTTTCGGGAGGATTTTGACCCCCCCCCCCCATGCCTCAAGCCAATGACATTTTCAATCTGGGATCCACCTTAAACAAATTCACACCCATGACATATTTCCTGCTTCAGGAAAAAATGCATTCTCGGATGAGAGTTGCAGTTTACGAGTTGCAGTTTACCACGCTTCATGGAAGTGCTATCTTGTTAAAAAGAGTTGACACAGGTCCAGTCTATCCGCATTTATTCAAAAGCCTATCCACTGAACTTGCATTTAATGAAGCAGGTTTAGGATTGCAGATTAACGCTCCTGAAAAGAGAGTCACCTAAGCAATATTTAGCCTCTACTGACATCACACACAAAAATGCATATTTATCCTCTGCGCTGCTTGGGATGCAAAAAGACATATTTGTTTGTTCAAAAGAGAGATGCTCCCTGAAACAACAGACATTACATCATACTCTCCCTGTCTTGCTCATCTGGAATTTACATACCAGTTTCCCCCGATTTTTCAGGGAGCTACAACATGAATTTGTAGAAGAAAACATCATACACTGATAGGGCAACAGACTCCTATATAAGTGCATGTAATGGATAGGCATGAGGACTTCAGCATGTTAACTCCCGATGTAACTGTGAGCAGCCAAAGGAATGTCTGTTTCATATTCTATCTAGTGAAAGGAGCCGTCCACTGGATGGATGCATCTTGCCACAGCACCATAACACCTCAAATCTAACAAACTTCCTTCATTTTCTATACTTCCCTCTAATGATTTTCTAGATTCTGCAGATGAGATCCTTTCCTTACAACCACTGTTTATGAGCTACACTTTGTACTTTACCTGTTGTGTTTGAAGGAGTGTCCAGAATTGTTTTCAAAAGCTTCATGTCCTTAATGTTATGAATATAAATAGATTCTTCCAAGCAAACAATTAATCTCTGTAAAAACAATACACAGCTTGTTATTTAGAAAGAGGAGAGTGCCCCATATATTCTTAGACGTAGTGGAAGGTAGTCTCTTAGGACAGATGGCTTGCAGGTCTCCTTCAGATATAGACTACCACCAGCCAGCCCACTCCTGTCCGGCTTCTTGTCGGAGGAGGAAAGTCAGGTCTGTGACTCTGTCCCTTAGGCTGAACTTCCATCCTCACAAGTTGTGTGAATATGTGAGATAGAAACAAAGCCTGGCCAGGTTATCCTGCTATGGTAATAGAGTAGACCATACTACCAGTGACCCAACACCGAGTGTCAGGCGGTGGTTAACTAACCTGACAATCCTGAATAGGTCTCTTCTTCACCCTTATTGTTGGTCTGGTTTTAACTTGCTGACTTTTACTAAGTTATAATTTAAGGAGAGAGTATATATATCCTTGTAGCGAGGGCTCTTCTTTCTTTGTAAGAGCAGTATTAGTATTTTACCTTCGTGAAGCTAGGTTTTAGCAATTATTAATGGATTTTAGTAATATTATCCCTTTAGATAGGTAGCCTGGTGTTGTACGTCAATTTTCAGTAGGTTTTGATAGCACAGTATGTTTTATTATTACCCTTATCCAGCTTAGCTTACGATATAGTGTTTATGTTTTTTGTCTTCTTGTTATGCTGGTCATGGACCGTAAACAAATAAAAGTAAATAAAAGTAAAGACAACCCTGAGGACTAACAGCCTTGTGTGCTGAAGTCCACAGAGAAGGGTGATGGTCCCCAAGTGGATTAAATCCCACTTGACTCCATCTTGATGGAGGGCAGCAGCTTCATCAATACTGGTCTGAGGCCGATGAGGACTTTGCATTGTAAAAGGGCTCAGGACCAGAAAGTGACTTGTGGAACTGGATCAGTGGGCACGGGGGGTCATGTAGCGATATGGAAAGCAGGTGAAAGGCCACTGCATTATATTCTCAGGACAGTCTTCATGGATGATCGCCATGAGGATCACCAACATTCAGATTCGGATGAAGAAGACGAAGAAACAAAGCGTGGAAGGAGGAGAAGAAAGCAACAGCTAGTACAAATGTTTCACGGCAAGGTGTATTTTATGATCCTTGGCTGACCTGCAGAGTGATGGAACAAAATGGCATGCAGCGGTGCCTGAGTGAATGAAAGAGAGAGGTGGAGAGGGAGGGAGAGAATGTGTTCCTTTTTTGTCCTCCTGCCAGTGGACGCCTCAATGCTCACTTTGGCTCCTGACCGTTTTGTTCCAACTGGCTCTGCCCACCATCAACTGCAATGCTCTCCAACCCACCAACCACAATGGGCACCAGCCCTCACTGTCTGGAGAGCAGGAGTGCCAAAGAGGTACACAGTCCAGCTTAGACACAAACTGTCTACTGATTGGGGGAGAAAGGCATTCAGAGACAAGCAATAAATAGAAACAATGCAGAAATGCTCTATACTACCTGTTGGAACATTTTAAATAGATTTGCCCCCCTCCCGGGGTTAAACTACTCCATTACTGTGGGAAGAGGTAGAAACAAAACAGTGAACAACAATCTATCAGATCACCCGCCCCCTTGGTTGCACAACTTCCTCACCTTGAAAAAGCAGTGAACCTCAGGAGCCAAAGTGCAGCCTTCCACTTAATCTGGATGTGACCCTTCTATCAAAATAAGCTGTAGAGCCTTTACCCATGATTTGGTAGGCCATAAAGTTGGACTCCCATTCTAAGACACTGGATGGGAGTACCATACAATGAAGACTGCAGTCCTATACTTACCAACCTACCTGAAAGACAAAATGAGAGACATGTTGCGCTCATGTATATAAACACATGCTCACATATGTGAGAGACATTTTAGAGCAAGAAAGTCTTCTCTTCTTTCTATTAACAGTATTGCAAGCACAGCCAAGTGGTCAAACTGAGTCATTTCAGTGGAGTCTTCCAAATAATATATCACTGACATTTTCCACTAGCTCATGCTTAATGCTCTGATTTTTAAACTTGTCTGGTGACATTTCCTGGCATTTTCTAGCCAACATAGCTTTCTGTGAGAAGCAATTCCTCTAGGGGGGGAAAACATTGATTTTCTTGTGAAGTCTACTGTTACTCTAAGGGAGTTATTTAAAATCTCCACTTGATCTTGTGAGATAAATATAATAATCCTTTCAGTCATATTTCTCATATTTGCTCAGAGCCACCTTCTTTTTAAGGTGAACACTCCAACCTTTGGCTTGGCATTACTGTGTAACCCTCACGAACCAACCTGGTGGGGGGATGGAATTCCCAAATACACATGTGCAGGTACATTTATGTTAAGGCAACAATGGGCACTGGTCAGCACATAGGATTCAAAAACATATCCCTGTGCTGTAAGTGAATTCTGGGGTGAAACAGGAGTAACACCACACATGCCATGACATCTATTCTTAGATGCTAGTTAGCAGGTTTGGGTGAAGGTCAAATCACAAATGCCCACAGAAAAGCAATACTCCGCTGCACGTCTAAGGATATTCACTCAAAAAATCTTCTTTGTGTATAATCACTTGAAAAAAAGGGGCACAGAACCTTTGATCCATCTATTTTGGATTTTTAACCCCGAGAAGCCCTGGACAACCTGGTCAATGAAATGGATTAATATGAGTTGTGGTCTAAAACTTTTGAAGGGCCATAGGTTCTCTGGTCGGATGGAAATGCATCTTCCAGTAATGCCAGATGCTCTCTAGACCAGAGGTGCCCAAATGACGGGTGCCGCCGCCAATTAATCTGGCCCTTGCCGTTCCCTGAAGCAGAAGTAAAACGTGCACGTGCATTATGTGCCCGTGCATGCACATAACGCTGCCGTAAATGACCTGCGGCTGTTGTAAACACATTGTCAAGAAAATATGTTCTTTTGTCTGTCTTCAGCGGACTGCTTTTGTTGTCTGACTTAAAGAGGGGAATACTGTACTTCTCTTTTTACTCTCTCCATGCTGTTCAGAGTAAATCTCTGCAATTCTTCGCTCCCTCAGTAGGTGTCCTTCCTCCCAAATGGAAAGGTCCACATTCCTCCTGTTTGTGGAGAAAATAGTTGCTTCTTTGATTTTATCTGTGTTGGCCTTTTCTTCTTGCACCCTCAGTTTGTCATGGTTGTGCCAGGGAGGGGGCGGCAGAGGAAGCAAGTACAGTACCTTTCTCTCCATAGGATGCTGTCTGTACTCCCTGTACTGCACAAAGGATTCGTAATGATTCTCTCTCCAGTCGCACAGTCGATTCCGACCCTCTGCGACCCCATGGACCACTGTCCGCCAGGCATTTTAAATGGTGGCTATTCAGATGTCCCTAGGAAGTTTGCATGCAGTCCAGACAGAAAGGTGCTGGCCTTCCACTGATTGCCTAGAGGAGAGGTGCCCAAACTTTTCTGGCTGTGGGCCGGTCACATAGTTGAGCGTAACTACAAAATGTAGTAATTTCTACTAGCTAGTTTTAGAAAGAACTATGTGCTCACAGTGAATGAATCATCCAACAGCTATTAATAGGTCACCCTTGCTTGAAAGCCAGTCTTATCCGACTCTAGGGTTCAGTGCTCATCTCCACTTATAACCAAAGAGCCAGCACTGTCTGCATCTAGAGACATTTCCATGGCAATATGGCAGGCATGCCTAGACATCTGAGTGCATGGAATGCTGTTTGCCTTCCCACCATAGTAGTATCTATTTATCTCCTTGCAATTTCTTGCTTTCAAACTGCTAGGTTGGCAGGAACTGGGACAGAGACAGGAGCTCACACCGTTATGCAGCACTCGAATCTCTAACTGCTGACCTGCTGAACTCTCTCCCACCATCCCCAAGCTATTAATAAAGTTTCACAAATGGAAACTTCATGCTCACAGGCAGTGTACTTCTGGCTCCCAGCTGCTTAGGACAAACAATTGGAGATCAGTACCTTCCTGCTCAATTTGTTAGCTTCCCAGGCACATCTGGTGGGTTAACTTTTAAAAAGGGATAATGGCTGACATAGAACCTTACATAGAATAATGAAAAACTGTGTTATGTTCTACTGTATAATCCCCACTGAATTCAGGGTTGGCCAGTGTAAGTGCCAGCTGAATTACCCCGCATGCCTCAGGGAGATTGAAACAGGGTCCTTAGTTCTTCCAGCAAGAATTACGTGGGCAAGCCCTCAAACACTGGGTCAAAAAAAAATCCAGGAACTTCTCATCCAAAAGCAGTTCTCCAGGCCAAACCAATCACAATAATCAAAAGGAGCACAATTCTTGAGGGGACATGACAAAGGTACCTTTCAAATTCTGCTTCTAACCAGCTATGCCATTTCACCAGCTGGAAACAAAACCTGCCATCTCAGCAACACTTGTAAGCAATAAACTACCCTGGGATTCAAGGACTTTAGCAATTCAATTTCAGGAAATTCTTATACATTCAAAAGCAGTGTGTCCAATCCAGAAAAATAAGCCAATAACAACACTGCTATTTTGAAAATCTGGAGCTTTAGCAACTTTTTACTGTTAGAAAATGGAGAAATGTTGGATGAGTTTATTCCTAAATTATGTGATGACATCGCAGCACACACAGGGGGGAAAAGCTGAGAAGGTAAGGGGATTCTCTGCGCCAGTTTGAAATAGCTGGAAGGCTGCTGTTTGAGTGACACATTGGCCCTTGATTCTGAGCTAATGTCACTGATTACAGCAATAATAGCCATTCTGATGATGAACATACATTTGACTTTTGGCTTCCAACAGCTGGCTTTACATCCCCACTTACAGTCACCGTAGTGTTTATCTAGTAATGTCTAAAACTCTGTTTCATAACTTCTACAATCAGCTTGCTGACGTCGGAAAGCGCAAGAGGTAACAAAGTGGGAGAGAAGGAGAAAACAAGGCAGTGTAGGAGGGAAGTGTGAAGGGAGAAGATATGCAAGATACACAGAAGGAACAAACAAGATAGTGAAAGATGGATGATTGACGAGAGGATGGTAGAGCAATGGTAATCTGGAAAATCATGCAAGTACATGGGAGTGGAGAGGGTGGAATTGAGAACTGTCCAAAAACCAAACCCTACTATGAAAGTAGGGCTATAATTATGACACACTTTATGTCCTTGACTTGCCCGGGAGGGAGAAAGTGGCCACAGCTGCTGGGGTTCAGTGGCTTTAGGAACTTTGCTGCTGCTTTGTAAGCCCTCATCATCGGCTGGAGTTTGGAGGGCTTGAGGACGTTAAGCGACAAAGGACTGGCTGGGGAAGGAATTCAACAGAAGGAACACAACCCACTTGGGTGGCTCCCCGCTACCTCCTAAAGGAGGCGTGGTGGCAGTGCCAATGCCAACACTCTCTCCCTGGGCCGGGCCAGCTGGTGAAGAAATGGGACTCACCTGGGTGGTCCCCAGTTACCTCCAAAAGAAGGTGCGACGACAGTTCCAGTGCCGCTGAATGGGACTCATTTTCCTGGGAATGGGACTCAGGTAGGCCACACAGGTGCAGGGAGGCCCGTTAGCCTTGGGCACCTGGACTTCACCAGCTCCCAGCACTCCTGGGCCACGCCCCCCTCCAGACTTTAAAAGCTGCCCATGTTGGCGGGCAGCAGAACTCACCATCGCTGCCACCGCCTCTGGACTTTGGCCATGGCCAGTCCGGCCAGGTGAAGACTCAGCTGAGCGGGGAGCTGGCGGCTTTAAAAGCTGCTCCGCCACCCCCTCCCTACTCTTGCCTGTAGCCAGTCCGGCCAGGAGAAGACCCACCGAGCGAGTGGGGAACTGGTGGCTTTAAATCCGCGCCACCGCTACCACCACCACTTCCGGACTCTCGCCTGTGCTTGTTCAGCCTTTTTGTAACATTTTTTCTTTGTAATGTTTTGTGTAATGTTCCTATGATTTTCGTAATATTTTTGTAACTTCATGACGTATATTGGGGCTTTATTTTACTGTACTGTATTTTGTGATAGTCTATTGTTTTGAATTATTGATGTATGATACTTGATTATACTGTGACATTGTATTGTTCTATTGAATTGTTACATTGTGTTCGATTGTATGTTGTGAGCCGCCCTGAGTCGGCTTTCACCGAGTAGGGCGGCATATAAATAGAATAAATGAATGAACAAATGAATGGATGATATATCTGAGAGTAAATAAAACAGAACACTGAAAAAAGACAAAACGTGTTGTGGCACCTTAAAGACTAGCTTCTGTATTTAAATGTGAGCTTTCGTAGATGAAGAAGGTGTAACACCTTTTTTTTGTCTTTTTTTTTGCTCTTCTCTTTTGTTTACTCTTAGATATGTTTGCACAGCTACCACTTCCAACACTTTATGATGGCACGCTTTATGACTATTGTTGGGGAACTTATTAAGTCATTAAGTGCAGAGGCATGATGCTCTCTGTTATGGCTTCACAAATTTAATGAGGATAAAAGACAAAACCAGATACTGTACCTTCTTACACTCTCAAAGGGTTAGGGGTCATTCAAATACCACGTGACCATTTTAGGGGGGCAGGGGGTCGACCAAGTCACATAAAGTCATGGAGGGGGAGGGGGATTTGGCGTGAAGTCACATGACTCCAAAATTATCATTTGCTTTTTGCATCCAGCTGGCCATAGATCTGTCTTCAAACCACATGATTGGGGGGGGGGGTGTCGGTCAAAGGTCATAGAAAGTCATGAGGAGGGGTGTCAAAAAGTGGCCTATTTTAGTATTTGAAAGAGCCCTTAGTCCTTCTGAAAAAGATGAAGCAAGTCTGTAACCCAACTGTTGTGAGCAAGTACATTCTAATCACACAACTGAACAACTTGGGACCGAACAAAGACTGAGGCCCCTTACCTGTCGATTGAGCCGGATGGAGAGGATATTGCTAGAATAACTGTAGTTACAGATTTCGGTCCCTTTCTTGAAATGGTAGACATTCATTTGCCGTGGCTTTGTGCGACTCACCACCACTACCAGGCTGCTGGAGAAGAGGCGTTCTACAATGTAAACATCTGGGATTTCATCTGCAGTGGAGAATGAGAAGAGAAGGGGGTGAATATATAAATGCTTTTATTCTGATAAAGATAGCAAAACCCTGGATCATTCAATGAAGCTGCCTTTTCCGAAAATATGAGCCTCACTTGGTAGACTCTGATGTGGGTCCCACAAGGCTGGCCACTAGAACAAAACAGACAGGGGGTCATGACTCATCTCTGGGAAGACCTTACCCACCATGTATTCCTACAGTATCTGTCCAATGTTAGCATGAGAAGCCAGTTATGCTGCTTAGGAGAAAAAGGCACATACCAAATGCTAAAAGAGCTTTTGTTCCTCTTAGTCAGAGAAAATGCATCTCTTCAAAAAACGGAGGGAGGGAAGTTCCCACACATACTGTCGGTTGATAAAACAAGACATGGGTGACAGAAACTTCTGTGGAATGGGAGGAAATCACACAGGTTTCGAGAAGGAAGGGACAGCATGTGCATCAACCATCACTCTTCTGTTTGACAGCCTCTGCTGAAAGTGATGATCTGGTCTTCCTGTCAGAAGGCTTAAACTAGAACTAGAGAACAGAGGAAGTGTCCAGGTCAGTTTACACAGCAGGCATTAAATGATAAATTCTTCTCTTTGGCCATGATCCCAGCATTTGCTTGCACCTGAACTATCTTCCCTAGCAGCTGCTTCCAATAAAGCTCACTTACATGAGCCAAAAATGGCTTTTGACAACCTCCAGCAGAGGGAATTAATTTTAACAGTGCTTTTGTGTCTATCTGCTAACTTGGGAATGGTAGGCTAGGAAATAGCATATGGGGATTATAATATGGAAATGAGCCTTTTGCACATTCAGACTTGGAACAATGGGGTCCTGGTCACTGACCCAGCTGTAATCGTCTTGGGTTTTCGAAAGTATTGAAATATGTTGTCTGGCTCAATTAATAAAAAGTTTAAAGTTTCACAGTATTTGCAAATGGAGTTTCCCATGAAGAGAGAGCACAGAACAGCATTCCTCTAAAAAAAGTATTATTTTTCTGAAGCACATGTATGTTTTTTCCCATCAACTTCAACTTTTGTACTACCATCTTCCATTGGACTGGCTCTTATTGGTAGCTGCTATTGGCCACTTCTGTTGGAAGTCAGACAATATGCCAACAATAATAAAGAGTCCTATACTCAAGTCTCCTTTGAAAGTTGTTAAAAAGTAACTACCCCTCCATGCTTAAATGGGAATGTTTGCCTAAGCCAGGGGTTCCCAACCTATGGCCCGTGGACCAGCCCCAGCCCACGGCACATTTCATGTGGCCTGCCGCCACCGCATCCAGAAGTGAAAGTGTTTACATCAGCCGTAAATGAGGCCACGGCTGTTGTAAACGCAGAAGTGGGCATGTTTACAACAGCCGTAAATGTGCCCACTTCAATTTCCAGGTGGCGTGGACCAGCCCGCCCAGTTGTCTGGGGAGCATGGTCAGGCCCATGGTGTAAAACGGTTGGGAACCCCTGGTCTAAGCAGTGTACAGACCACAAAACTTTAGGTAGTTTGGAATCTAATATGAAAAAAATGCTGCATTTTACAACCAGGGTTATTTTAAACTATGCATTTTTTCAAGCCTCCCTTACCCTGCCTCCACTGAATTCTTAACAGGCTGGTTCAGACGTAGTACTAAAACGTAGTTTAACATTATGAAAATGTGCTGAAGAAAACCTTGAATCCACATGTTCTTCCTGCAATGCAGCGTTCACTTGGATTTTACATTAAATGGAACTGGCAATGTTATCTGAACCCTAAAAAACCTGTGGTTTATTGTACTTATGGTTACTGGAAACGTATCAATTTTAATGCATCATTTGTAAAGCTGGCTTGTTTCTAATAATTACAGTTAACCACAATTCAGATAACATACTAAATTGCTCTCAATTTAAAACAGTAGCAGACACTTTCAAGAGAATCATGCAACATCTTTGGTGTTTTTGTTAAGAAGGCTTCAACATGAAATGTTACTGAATATCATTGTAATAAATAAAGCATATCATGGCCACAGAAAACCAGTTGTGAGCCTTTTTTTTTCTTCCTGTCACAAAGTGTCATCCTGGTTCAGGCATTTCTAATAACTCAGTATTGAAAAGATCTTCTCTGTTACATTTCTAATCCAACCCAGCCACAAAATTATGACTTTCTGAAAAGAATGTGGTTTTGTCACATAGAAAGTCAAGGCCATTAACAGGAGGATTGTACCCGGTAAGCCTGGAAACAACAGCATTGCTCTACTGTTAACTCAAGGGTGGCCAACCTTCGTGCCCCAGGTGTTCTTGGGCTTCAATTCTCAGAAACCCTGATCAGGAGGTGTGCATACTTGGGATTCTGGTAACTGAAGTCCAAAAAGACCTGGGGCACCAACATTGGCCACCCTTGGTTTAACTGTGTGCCATCCAGGCAGTCTTGATTTACAGTGACCCTTCTCCAGTTTTTCTAGTAGACAGTATTCAGAAGCAGTTTACATTCCCTTCTTCTGAGGGAACCCTAAGACTATGTAGCCTGCCCAACAGGCTGGCTATTCTAGGATATACAATGGGAAATTGAATTCTCAACTATACCTAACTCACTGAGCTGGAAATATTGAGCCTTGGAAAAGGGAGGTTAAGCAAGGATATGTGCATCTTTCACAAACATAATCCAGGGAACATTCAAAAAATTTAGGCATATAAATTTCAATCAATACATGCCACTATCACTGAAATCAACAGGATTTTTAAAGTGCTTAACGTATGGCAAATCACAACAGAAGGACCTATTTTTATTCCATGAATGACTAAAGAGCCACAAAAGACTACTAATGACAGACTATGAAATGAGAGGTATGAACTATAGAATGGAAGACTTGAGTTAAATATAAAAGAATATTCTTCTAAATACAGTAAAACACCGGATAACGCTAAAACTTGGTTCCACAAGTATTGGTTATCTGGTGTTTTACTGTACCTCAGCATTTGAGGAAGCCTAATATGAAGAGAATACAGTACAGTATCTGCATTTTTGAGGACTTTCAAAGAAACAATGTTTTATCTAAAAAGAGGCTGGTCTTTTGCACCAGAATGAAACTAATTGTAATGCAAAATAAAAGCTGCCCTCAAATAATACTTTGTAGTATCAAAACAGAACAGACTTACTGCTTTCATGTACTTGGTCCAGTTGCTCCACAGAACTTAAGGAAAACAGTCTGTATCCAGTTTTGGTTCCAATGGCCAGGGAACTGTAGAGTAGAATGTCGATATTATTAATGTGGAGAGTCAAAGACATTCCCTATCAAATTCTATTCAAGGACTTGAAAACATTGAATGTGCAAAGCGAGAGATAGCAATGCCAATTCTGGGAATACAGCAGGGCCCAATGCTGGTGTCTCCTGGGTGAACACAAAGGCAACAACTCTAGCAGATCCAAGGCTTGTGCCACCAAATTGTCCTGGTTGAAGCTTCCTGCAAAAAGCATATTTACACCAGCACTTTCTATGGGAACAAAGAGAACATGCTTCTCTCCACCCACAGCAAAACTCCCATCTCTCATGGATATCTGAGGGATTATGACTTTACTTGCCCAGAATCAAGCTAAAAGATACTATGCACAAGAATCTACATTTATTACATTTTTATTCTCTCTTTCTTCCACAAAACCCAAGGCAACATATGCAGATTGTATCAGGTCCCTGGAGAGTGCCCATCCAGATACAGAGTAGAACATAACCAGCTTAACAAGGTCCGTAAGGCTGCTATCTCATGTGCCATTAGACCACAACCTCAGCCTTATAGGATACCTATTCCTGTGGCTAATGCTAAAAGCTATTGACAACACTCTACCTTACTAGACACAGTAAGGTACAAGCCATAACATTCAGTACTGCCTTGATAGATCTTAGAAGTCATACATTTTGAAGTTCAGTTTGCCAACCACCTTAATATATCCTAAGATGCAAAGCACACAAGAGACATTTGCAGAGACAGCAATCAATTTGCTACCAACATTCTTTGTTGTTCAAAAGCTCCTTAAACAAATCCATCACACATCCACAGCTGAACAGCTAACAGCTGCCTATGCTGCTTTCAATGCCTGTCAGAAATACTGACATTCAAAAATGACTGCTCAGACTCTTCTCAACTGTTTGAGGACATGAATGAGAAGGTAGTAAGGAGACTGAATGCAAGCGCTGTAGTAAATGTACTTTAGGTTGCAATCCTACATCCATTAGGTGAGAAGTGAGCCTCAATCTAATATCATGGAGCGGTACCCAGAAATTCCTAGAAGGGGTTTCCATTAGTCAGAATCAACATGATGGTAATTAGTTGGGGGGCAAATGTTTAATGGCATAACTTTACATTGGAGAAATCCAGATCAGGTGCTGGAAGCATTTAATCAAAACTCAAGTTTTTCAATATTAAAGAGGGAGTCTTTAATATTGGAAAATCATTGCCGCAACTTTGCAGCATGACCGCTGAGAGTAATTTTCCAATATTAAAGGCTTCTCTCCAATCCAAAGAGTCCTGTGGCAAAAAGAGGTCCCTAGACAATCTCAGAATCTGAAGGAGAAATTGGAAGTTTTAAATTAAATTAAATATTAACATTGCCAGGTAATGACATCATTACCACTCATGTACCAACTGGATTTCAGCCATTTTGTCCTGTATTTCTCCATCTGTGTATTTTACTTTTTTCTTACTTTATCTTGTACATATATGTAGACACCTCATTAACTGACCTTTGGAATAACCCAACAATATTATTTTGCTGTATACTGTATATCCATCCTTACATATAATATCCACTGACCATTTCAGTTCCTCACCCGTTCATACAGAAATGTCAAAAAATGTGAACAAATTGTACCTTCCCTCCTTAAAACAAAGCTGTACTTTGCCAATAAAAGATGCAATCTGTAACACATCAACAATCTACATATCAGAAAAATGTCTGCTGTTATTTAGACTCTACAACAGGGATTCTCAACCTGCAGCCCACAGCACCATTTCATGTGGCCCCCCCACTGCCTCCACCACACTAGAGTGCCATGTGGGGGAGGAAGGGCAAAATGGCTGTCCAGCCCCCGAAGTGTCTGAGGGAGCGTGACCCGGCCCCTGGCTTAAAATGGTTGCGAGCTCCTGCTCTACAACATGCCAAACTCCTAAATGGAAACCGGATATAAAAATTAGAGATGCAAACCTGTAAAGCAGGAAATATGACACATGATGGAACTAAATACAGTAAAAGCTTCTAAGTGTCATAGCACATCCTGGCAGAATGGCATAACTAGTGTGACTGCTAAACTCTCACAACATTGGCTATATTGTGAAATACTGTATAGGTTATAAGTAGGACCAAGAACTAAGCTGAGTATAACTTATTAGTTTACAGCTTTACTCTACAATTCCCCTTTTATAACTCCTCTCCAAGGTATGAACTTAACCCAGCTCAAGTTCCTCATCAGCTCAGTGGCATGAGTCAGTGTTTGTACTGAAACCATTTGTTGCAATGAAAAGTACCACAAAGGGATCAAAACTATACAATATAGTACAGCCTTTTCTGAACTACAGTAAAACCCTGATTTATGTAAAAAGTATGTTCCATATCTTTTTACGTAATATGGTTTTTTATGTAAATCAATGCATTCGCATAGGGATGCAATGGGAAAAAACCAGTCCTGACCGGAACAAAAATAATCAAAAAAATAATTAGCACAAAGGGAATGACGAAGCGATCTGCCTACCGTTTCCATGCTGCTGCTTCCTCAATGGTTTGTCTGCCCGTCGGGGGAGCGGGAACAGCCACCGCCACAAGCACTGCCGCCACCAGTGCTGCTATTATCCCCACTGCTTCTACCGGCACCGGTAAAGCACAGGGGGCACATTCACTCAGCCGTGCCCCCTGTCCAAGACCTCCCTGTCGCGCACTCCAGCCAGGAACGCACGTCAGTTGAATAACACTCGGTTGCGCTTTGTCCGAGGTCACCGCTGCAGTGCACTCTAGCTGGGAATGCACTTTGGATGAAGAGTGGGAAGGAATGATCTTCACCTGATGCACGCTCCCAGCCAAAGCACGTGGCGGGGAAACCTTGGACAAAGAGTACAACTGAACGGACCTGACCCTGTGCTCCACCAGCGCTGGTAGAAGCAGCGGGGACTCTGGAAAATGCAGCAAAACTGCAAAAATCGTCAGCACTGCCTCCGCTGCTGCCATGGAAAGTAATGTCTTGCGACTTCCAGTGGTGGGGGTTGGTGGCGTGAGGTGGAATTTTTAATTCTAAAATGGCATGGGCCCGTTATTTTAGAGTTTAAAATGACAGCAGCACCATTTTAGAATTACAAGACGCAAGTAAACCCCTTATGTAAAATGATTTATTTGTGTAAAATGGGATGCGTTTTCCACAAAAAAATCATTACCTAAGTCGATTTTTGCATAAATCAATGCGTACGTAAATTGGGGTTTTACTGTATACCATTTTAGACTGCAGGTGGAAGATTGTTTGTCTGAATATTCTTGCCATCCAAAACACCCTGCCCAAAAAAAGCCAGTATGCAAGGGAATAGAATTCTTGACCAGCCCTCTTTGTCAGCAAACTACTGTTCTAAATGCAAGGAGCTTTGTATCTGGAACCATCAAAATGCCTTGTCTTTCATTATAGAGAAATTGTAGGAGGCACTGTGCTACGTAATGTTCCCAATCATAACCCTGTTCTTAATCGTCAGCAGGCGTGAAGTGCGACAAAATCAGTCTTAGATTTCTCCTGTTAGTATTTTACAAACCGCAACATGTTTGACTTCCACATCCATAACAGAAATGTCTTTAGCCACATAGAATTTTTGCCAAGAGCTGTTTAATTCATAATCTTAAATAATGTAAATGTTATATTCTAAATTTAAATCTTACATTTTAGTGCTTAATTGTGAGGTTTCTGACATAAATAAGGAAAGAAATAAAGCCACATAGTTTATGTGGGAGATCAGGGCTGCTCTGTTTGTTAATCAAAAAAAAACCCGGGATAATTTGGACACGTCTCTAGAGCAAAGCAATGCTTATTCATGCATACAAATCCCTGCGTCTTCTTTCCCAGCCCTCTAGTGCTGCACTTTCTGCCCTTATAAATTTAATTTGCATACCACTCAATTAGTTCAGGCATTACTCAAGGTCCATGGTGGCGAACCTACGGGGTCACTCAGAGCCCTTTCTGTGGGCACATGTGCTGTCGCCCCAGCACAAAGTTCACCCTGACCCTCTGCCCCGCAGCCCAATGAGAGCACTTCCTCCCTCCCCCCAGCACAAAGTAGGTTTTGCGTTGCAGTTTGGGCACTTAGTCTCCAAAAGGTTTGCCATCACTGCTCTAGTCAGTTTACAAGTTAAAACCCCAAAATACCCAACATAACAACACAATTGACCCCTCTTTCATTTTATGAAAGCCTTAAACATTCTCCTCCTCCATCTATAGTCTCTAACACTCCTGACCTCTTTTCATCCTATAACCTGGCCTTGTTCCTTTAATGTAGACTGTAAACCTGCTGGTCAGGAAATAGATCATCACTAGAACTGCTCAGCTGATACAAAATAAGAATTAAATAGCAGCTATAAACCTGTGACACAGTGGAACTAAGCAACCCTCCCATCAAGGTATTAATTATTATTTTGGTTAAGCCAGTCCTCCATCAACTATAGTGACTTACTACTCGGAATTCTATTGGTTGTTTATTCCAGATAAACACAACAACATCAATCACAGTGACAAACTGCTGCTAGTCAACAAGTTATCAATTGTATCCCTGCATAACAGTCATGTGATTTGGCACATGATGAGGAATACAAACAATGACTTGTTAACGAGTGAAAATTCTTACCTACATTTCACACTTCTGCACTATGCTTACATAAATAGGATTCTGGTCAATATTCCTAACAGGATAAACACAGAGAACTCTATAGCAAGGGTCCCCAAACTTTTCGTGCCGCAGGCCGGTCACATGGTTCTTCTCACTGGAAGTAAAATGCGCCCACACAAAACACTACCATTAGCGCACCTGCAGCTATCCTAAACGCATTTATGACAGCTGCAGGTGCATTTATGGCAACATTTTATGCATGTGCAGGCATGTTTTATTTCCACTTCCGGGAGCAGTGAGGGTTGGATGATTTGGCATTGTGCGCCAGATACGGCCCACGGGCTGTAATTTAGCCACCCCTGCTCTATAGTGCTGTGGAAATCAAGACCACGACATAAATGTTCTATAAACCCTTGATTCCCATATCTATGGGAAAGGACTAATTCTCCTTCTGCTAACAATAAATCAGAAAACTTCAGCATGATAAAGACAGAAGTCATCTCATTCGATTGTTGCATCCTCTGAAGAATAAGCAGAACACAGCCCAGCCTAGTGTACTGAAAGCCTTTGTTTTGTCTAAAGTAGGTCCACCTGGATAGATGGATACAAGAGACTCTTTGTAGAGAAATGCAGCTGTTGCATTGCCATGCCAAGGAGAAGGAATTCTTTCTCCTCCAGAGGACAGTACTCCCTTCAAGATCTTACATGATCATTGTTTAAGCAACAGCTATAGCTATTCTGCTTTTGAAAAGCAAATTGGCTTCGTGGAAATTCAGTCCATTCCATGCCTCTTTGCAAAACATATGTACAACTAACTACATGAGGTTTGTAGATAAAAGGTTTTGGGCGCCTGGCTTGTGGATGGTTCTGGGCAGAGTTCTGGGGTGATTGATGGTTGAATGATGATGGGGTAGCATGGTTAGACTGTGGTGGAAGTACAGTAAAACCCAAACTTACGAAAATAGTCCATTCCGTAGGCTTTTGCTCAAATCAGTTTTTTATGTAACTCAAAGCAAACCCATAGGAAAAAATATTTTTACGTAACACGAAGCAAACCCATAGGAAAAAATGAAATGTTTATGTAAATTGAAGCAAACCCATAGGGAAATGAATTTTTACGTAACTCAAAGGAAAAAAAAATCTTTATGTAACTCGAAGCAAACCCATAGGAAATTGTGTAAATTGGGACATGACTTTAGCACAAAATCATTATGTACGTCGAATTTTATGTAACTCGAGGCATATGTAAGTCGGGGTTTTGTATAGTCTGGAGGTCAGGTGAGAATTCTGTTGAGACAGGACTAGCTGGAGAGAAAGACCAGAAAGTTTGAGCAGAAGAGACCTAAAACTTGTTTGAAGAAGGAAGTCTGTGGTACAGTTCATGCAGAAAACTTTGCCTACTGTAGTTAACAGTGTGCTTATAAGGAAGACGGAAACTCTGTAATACAGGTACAATTATTTTTAACTTTAAATTCTGAAAATATGCATCTTGATCTTTATTGATGTTTCTAACCTTCATCATTTATATCAGGCTTTCTCAACCTTTTGGGATGGGGGCCAGATCACTCCCCTCAGAATGGCTGTGTAGGCTGGTCATGTGTCTCCGGCTAGTTCCTGCGAGATTTCACGAGATCTCAAGATTTCTGCAAGATCTTGCCGAAAACGTGCGTTTTACCAGTTTTCAGTGCTTCTAGGTGGCAGTGGTGGGAACAAGGAGGATGTCAGGGGGCGAATGAAAAGGCTTTGGGAGCCGGGTTTGGCCTGCAAGCTGTAGATTGAGAATGCCTGATTTATATCAAAGAACCTACCTTTTCTTTATATCTAATATCTAGAGTTAGTTAAGTGTTGTCAAGTCAGAACCAACTTCCAACAGCCCTTTTAAGGTAAGTGTTTAAGGAGTGGGTTTTACCAGTTCCATACCCCAGTGAGTTTCCATGACCAAATGGGAATTCAAACCCTAGTCTCCAGTATCTTACTCCATCACTCTATCCACTATACCACAAAATCTATAAAAATCTTGTTCCATTGTTTGAACTACTTCATCCTCATTATTTGTTCTTTATGGAACCAAGAATAGAGAATCCAGACTACTAACAAGGGAAAATATATTCAAATCCCATGAAGCTTCACTTTACCACTATGAACAGAGTTTTATTTTAGTGTGAGAAACTCTTTCATAGAACACCTGAATTATCTGCGATGTCAACTTGGGGTGAAAGAGACTCTGGATGGGACAGTATAATAGTACCTCCAAAATATTTGGAAGAAACATTAAATCAGAAGAGATGAAAAGATATTTTCACTAGTCTTCAATGGGATTTTTTTGAAGAAAAAAACTGCTTTTCATGTTTGAGATTCAAAATAACTGCTGTAATCATGAGAACTAGACATTTATTTCTATATAATCAAATAGGTTTCTTGGAAGGAATTTCCTTTTTCTCGGTTATATGAAAGTACTCAATGGTGGCATACAATGCTAAATCATCTATGAAATGTTTCCCAACCTTTGGTTTTTGGACTTCAATTCACAGAACCCTAAGTCAATTCCCCCAAGCACTGATCAGCCAATGTACTGACTTAGGCTTCTGGGAATTGAAGTCCCCCTGTGGGGCATGGGCCCCACGTTGGGAACCACTATATTAGCTCATAGTGCATTGATACAGAACTTCAACGTACATGCAGTTTTACAGGCTGCTTTATGTATTACAGCAGGCCTAAGCAAACTGTCCAGATACTGGTGGACAGTAGTTTTCACCAACACTAGCCAGGGTAGCCAATGGTAAATGGTGATGGGAGTAGTAGTTTAATGATAACTGAAGAGCCATGAGCTACCCAGCTCTATGTTACAGTCATTACTCATTAGAAAAGGGGGCCAGTTATGGCACCTCTACTTGTTTCTGAATACAAAAGCAAGCACAAGGTAAACAGGCATGCAACTTCCTCCTTGCACAACCTAGGGTAAAAGCAGGACATGCTACAGTTTTAACTCATGCTTGCTACCTACTCTATTATGTGATACTATTCTGCAAGAAATTCACACTGGATTTTGATCCAGAGGAGAGGTCATAAGCCATTCTTTCAAAGTGATTGCCTTCTAAAAGGAGTCCATCAGAGATGTTCTTCTGTAGGCAACTCAAGTCAGACATTTAAGAAAATGGGACAAATGAATCCATCCTTGGCTTTTAATTGGTGAACACGTCATCATAGCAGTTCCTGTGGCTTTGTTGTTAAGCAAGTTCCATTCCTTGGCATCTGGTCTAACTAAAACAGATGAAAAGGCAGCACAGGACAAAAGGCAGGAAGAAAGCCAAAGCACAGGGCATCATTACAGGGCACTGAAGCCAACATACAAAGCTGGAAAGTGATGGAAGGGAAAACCTTAGGGGTGGGCCTCAGATTTCTTGAAATGCCAACCTATTCCTAGGTTGATGGGAGGCAAACTCAAATAACAGCTTCCCCTCACCTGGAGGTGTATGGCTGTGCTGGGCCATCATCCACTTCTTGACAGCGATGCTGCATGGGGATTATGGGAGCTGTAATAACTAGTGTCCAAAATCCAGTAAGGCACAACTACAGTAGGCCTATATTGTCAGAAGAGATTTGGCGAGTCAATTCCTCTTACAAGTTCCAGAGTCAATGGGCCTACCCCAATTGTGACTTTCTACTGAATTTTAGCCTCGGTAGACTTTTTTCCTTTCATGTCTAGGTCAGGCCTTAAAATGCCAAAATGAAGCCATCTTTTGGTGAAGTTATTCCATAGTTCCTTTCGTCTGGCCAAGTGTGAGAAAGATTAGCTGGCAAAGCAAGGTTGCCATTGTCCAGGGTACACCAGAGTGTGGTTCAAAAATACCACAATCTTCAAGGAGGCTCTTTCTGTGCACCCCACTACGGTAAACTGATGGTCTAGGACCAGGGATTCTCTATCTGTGGCATGCAGCACCATTTCATGTGGTTCCCAGCTGCCTCCACCACACCAGGAAGTGCCATGTGGTGGAGGAAGGGCAAAATGGTTGTCTGGCCCCTGAAGCTGTCTGAAGAAGTGTGACCCGGCCCCTGGCTTAAAAAGGTTGAGAACTCCTGATGTAAACTCACAGCTGATAGTAGTAAAACCCTGTTTTAAATGTCTCATTTAACTTAAAAATCCATTAGGTTTCCTATAAGTTGCTTCTGACTTGGCACACTCACAAGGAACCCAAAACATCTTGGGAGACATGAGATGGCAGAAACCACTGCACAGCGCTGGGGTTTCCAGGAACCCAAAGAATCCACAAGATGTATGTGGTTCATGGAGAAACATCAAGACTACTTGGGAATCCTTATAAAGTGCCCAATTTAGGTGCACCTGGCCAAGAAAAACAACCCCATTCCAAACCATTTTTATTTGGGTGTGTGTATGTCATTTTTGTTGCTATTTATAACTTATTTACTATTTATGTCAAATTTTCTATTGTAAAGAGTTTTCATGTCTGGCCAGGTTATCCTGCTATGGTAATAGAGTAGACCCGACAGCCAGCGACTCACTGCCAAGTGTCAGGTGGCAGTTAACTAACCTGACCACCCTGAGGACTAAGTGCCTTGGGTGGCAAAGTCCACAAGGAAGGATGATGGTCCCCAAGTAGATTAAATCCCACTTGAATCCATCTTGAGGGAGGGCAGCAGCTTCATCCATCCTGGCCTGGGGCTGAGGAGGACTTTGCATGCCAACAGGGCTCAGGACCAGAAAGCGACTGCTGGAGCTGGAACAGTGGTATGGGTGTCATGCTGCGATACAGAAGGCAGACGAAAGGCCATGGCATTCTATTCTCAGGACAGTCTTCATGGCTGATCGCTATGATGATCGCCAATACTCAGATTCGGACAAGAAGAAAGAGTTATTCTAATATCTTGTATTAATATTCCATCAGCTAGGGAGGCCCATCTCTCTAGCACTAGGAAGAGGGCCTTCTCTGTGTTCGCCCCGGCCCTTTGGAACCTCCTCCCAACTGAACTGCGCCTTCAGACAGAGCTCCTACCCTTCCGGAGGGGCTTAAAAACCTGGCTGGCGGGACAAGTGTGGGGACCAAGGAATGTGGGATCCCACACGGGGTGGCTAATTTAAGGGACAGCCTCCCTTTCTGTTCGGTTTTATTCCGTGGGGCTGTTTTACTTCTTGTTCTATTTCCTGTTTTTATGAACTTTTAAAGTTTTTAATTATTAGTATTTTATTGGTTTAGTTTATGATCGCATTTTATCTTGTAAGCCGCCCAGAGTCGGGTACACCCGATTGGGGCGGGATAGCAAATGTGAGCAAATAAATAAATAAATAAAATAATGTAAATATCCCAGATGGGCGGGATATAGATAAATAAACATCTCATGCCACCTGAGGTCTCAGACAGACCCATCGCCCAAAAGACAGTGAACAAGGTTGTTGGTAACAACAACAACTACTACTACTACTACTACTACTACTACTACTACTACTACTAACAACAACAACCTGGTTCACTATATTTTGGGCGGTGGGTTTGTATGTCATCATCATCATCATCATCATCATCATCATCATCATCATCATTATTATTATTATTATTATACCCTGCCCATCTGGGATGCACTCCCGCTGCGGGCAACTCACAATGTTAAAAAAAAAGCAGATCAAACACAATAAAACCATATAAACACCACCCACCCACCCCCAAAAAGATCGTGGTCGGTTCCCAACATCCCTTCTTCCCGCCTTTCTCCAGGCCAAACCAATGAACCGGGAGGGGGGTGTTGTTGTTGTTGTTGTTGTGTGTGCCCATTTTCTCTGCTCCAGGGCCCCCTCCCTCCCTCCTTGATCCTCTGCCCTGTCGCCCCCGCCTAGAAAGAAGGGGTGGCTTGGCTTCCATCCTTCTTTTCCTGGAGGAGGAGACGTGGGGGATCGAACCGAGGGGTCTCTGCCCACCCAGTTCTAAGCGCGCGCTCCTCCCTCCCTCCCAAACACCCCCTCCCCCTCCTATTTTTAAAACGTACGTGCAGTCCTGGTTGTAGGAGAAGCAGGTCAGCGCCTCAGGGCTCCCCTCGCCGCCTGCGGCCTCCATCGGGCCGGATCCCCGAGCTCGATTTCGTGTTACCCCCCACTCTGGACGGACGCGGTTCGGTTCCCGCCCACCGGCTCGTCCGGACCCCAAGCCGAAGCGCGACGCGTCTCATCGCCGCCGCCACTCCACCCTCCCCAGCGCCACCGACCTCGGGTAAAAAGGGGGCGGGGCCAAGCTCCCCGATTGGGCGCCGCGGACCCAAAGGGGCGGGCTTCTCCCGCCCCCTCCGGCCAACTCCGCCCACGACGCCAGCAGGGCCGGCGCTGATTGGCTCGGACGGGGGGGGAAACAGCTGATGGGAGCCACCTGGTTGTGTTGTGGTGGTGGTTGCATCAGACGGGGCGGGCGTGTGACGTCGAGAGCGGTGAGGTGGCGGCGGGAGGGATGAGGCGGGCTCCTCTCTGGAGCCAAAGCCCTCCCCCGTTGCCCTTTCTATGAGGACCTCTTGGAACTGCCTTCCTTTTGTGGCAATAAAAAAAATAGAATTACATAAATAAAATAATAATTTAGTGTCAGAAATTGAAAGGATTTTTGCTGGAGAAACTCCGTTCAGCCACCCCCTCCTTTTGGGTCCCCAATATCTTCCCCCACCAAAGTGGTCCCTATTTATCTACTTGCAATGTCTTGCTTTTCACCTGCTAGGTTGGCAGGAACTGGGACAGAGACGGGAGCTCACTCTGTCACGCAGTGCCCGGGGTCTCCCAACTGCTGACTTGCCAGCCTTCCAACTAACAAGGCATGCTTCTTAACCACCGAGTCACCACAGCACCCCTTCTGTTGCTGACAATGTTTTATTTTTCATGGGTTTCCAAAGAATGACTCCATTCTTTTTCTTTATTCGAGTCAGAATATTATAATAACATAAAACTAAAACAAAAAGTAATTAAAAGGGTTAAATGACATCCACCCAATATTGGTCCACCTCAGTAGCATTTCCTCTTGCCAACATGGTCCTCCTGAGTGCACGTTGAGGGGCATTGTGTACATTGCATAACCCTAGGTGGTGGTCACATCCAGTGGTGGGATGTCAAAATTTTTACTACCCCACCGTGATGTCATCACAGAGTGGGCGGAGCTAATGTCATGATGTCATGACACCATGGGCGGAGCCAAAGAAAAATAATAAAAAATAATAATAAAATAAAAATAAGCACACACACACACCCCTCAACCCACCCACCCACCCACAACACAAGGACAGCAAGGAGGACAGCAAAGATGACGTGCACACGCACCAAGCACTGTAGGCATGCATGCAGTGGGGGAACCAGTGAAAAGGTAAGCCCCGAAGGTGGTTTCCCCCAAAAGCTGCTACCGGTTCTCGGGAACACTGGGGAAAGTTACTACCGGTTCTGGCGAACTGGTGAGAACCTGTTACATCCCATCACTGGTCACATCAAAAGGGTGGGGTATACATGTGAATAAGTAAATAAATCTAACCCTTTTAAATTCTATTTTGTTTTTAGATGTGTTAATTTTAGCTTTGTAAGTTATTACATGGGGGTGGTGCATCTGACATGAATAAAGAAAGTAAATAAATTTATGGGTGTGGCCTTGAGGCTGTGGTGGCTTAATGGTTAAGATGCTGAGCTTAAGGACTGGAAGGTCAGCAGTTCACGACCTGAGTGCTGCGTGATGGCGTGAGCTCCCGTCGACTGCCCCAGCTCCTGCCAACCTAACAGTTCGGAAACAAGACATTGCAAGTAGATAAATAGGTGCCACTTTGGTGGGAACGTAAACAGTGTTCCGTGCACTTCGGTATCTAGTAATGCCTGCCACATGACCACGGAAACACCTGCAGATGCAGACAGCGCTGTCACTTTGGCTGTAAATGGAGATAAACACCTCACCCTAGGCTAGACCATTTTTTCCTAGCCTTTGGGGGGGGGGGGATGCCACACCTAAGCATCTCTAAAATCTTTATAACCCCCCCTCCAAACATATAATTCTTATTATTCAAAAAGTGAACTCCTATTCATGTGGAGGAAGCCTAAAAGGCCATTCACTGTTAATAACTAATTCTCGAATTGCCCCTACTTAAAACTCAAATTGGTCTGAACAAGTTCGAATTGTCCCCCTTAAAAATCAAATTGCCCCATGTGCCCCACATTGGACCTAGCATAGCATCACATTCATCAGTGGAAGCTAGTAGTGGCTTTGGTGTTTACAGGTATTGCCAAGAAAACGGGCAAATCGCAGCTCAGGTTGTTGTGGTTTACTGAAAGGAATAAAGCTTTTAAAACTTCCAGGTTATAGAACAAGAGAGAAGCTTTATTTTAAAAAAAGATCTTTTGCAAAAAGGCCTCCTACTCTCTTAAGAGGAAAAAAAAGACAAAACAGTTCAGGAATACAAGTAGTTTTACCGATACAGTAAAAAGTAGACAAACAGGGTGCTTAGAAGATACACATCAAAAGCAAGAAATTGCAAGTAGATAAATAGGGACCACTTTAGTGGGAAAAGATTTTGGGACATTCCCTGAGCAGAGTTTCTCCAGCAAAAATCCTTTCAACACAGAATAATTTCTGACACGAAACTATTATAAAAATGTTATCTCTTTCCCAGTTTGCTACCCCCCTTTCACAGACTTAAGCCATTCCCCCCCCCCCGGATATATGAGGCTATGGGACTGCAGTGGCTTAGCGGTTAAGATGCTGGACTTGATGACTGGAAGATTGGCACATCAGCAGTTTGAGAGTTGAGTGCTGCATGATGGAGTGAGGTTTCGTCTCTGTCCCAGCTCCTGCCAACCTAGCAGTTTGAAAGCAAGAAACTGCAAATAGATAAATAGGTACCACTTTGGTGGGAAGGTATACAGTATTCTGTGAACTCCAGTGTTTAGTAATGCCTGCCACATGTCCAGAGAAACATCTGCGGATGCAGACAGCGCTGGCTCTTTGGCTGTAAACAGAGATGAGCATTGAACCCTAGAGTTGGATATGTCTGGCTTTCGATCTCTGGCAACATTTACCCTTTACCTTACTGGATAACATGATTGTAAAATGGTGGCGGTGGGTTTTTTTACTGATTTCTTTTTAGCACCATAGTAGCCAAACCCCTGCTGCTTAGCACAATGAATTCACTAGAGCAGGGGTTCCCAACCTAAGGCCTTTGGGCCGAATCCAGCCCATGGCACCATTACATGTGTGGGGGGCGGGGCGGGCAGCGGCAACCCTCCAAGGGCATTCTAGAAACAAAATGACCACCCCTTTGAAGCTGTTGGGACAAAATGGCCACCTCCATCATGCAGAGCGAAATGGCCATCCAGCACTCGAAGCTGACTGAGAGAGTGTGACCCAACCCCCAGTTTGAAAAGCTTGGGAACCCCTGCACTAGTGTAAGCCCCTTCGAATTAGGGATTTGAGCGAATCCACTGCTTCATAGGGCACAAGACCAGAAAATATGTGATCCTTAGCAGGTAACCAAGGGTGCTGGAATGGACTGTACAGCTACCTCTCACATGCACCACAGATCCAACAGCATAACTGTGCCGGAAAAGGGAGTGTGTGGGGACCACTAGCTGCTCTCCAATCAATTCTATGACAAGACCATTAGAAGCCTGCTAGTACTGTATGAGGATGAGCAGGGGCGTAGCTACCGCCATATCTGCCATATCAATTATACGGGGGCCATGGGCCACGGGGGCCCCCAACGTGCGTAAGCAAAACAAATCTTTACCCTTCCCAAGGGCCCCCAACAAATTTTTATAGGGGGCCCCGGCAAGGCACGCTACACTTCTGAGGATGAGGGTGACAAGAAAAGACATTTATATATTTGACCATCCTTAGAGTGGTGTCAGCAACTTTAGGAAACCATGTTAGGTCTCCAAAGATGACATGAAAATTGCCCCCATCTGGTTTATAGAAACTGCCCCCCTAACTGGCAGGTTGCTTTAAATCAGGGGCTCCCCCAATCTGTGGCCTTCAGGCCACATGCAGCACCTGAGTTCTTTTGGGGAGGCCCTTCAACCTGTTTGTTTACTGCTATCACCCTCAAGGCATTTCCCCTCAGACCCACACTTGGCTCTTCCTGCCTCAGATGCCACCATCTACAGCTGTTTTCCCTGTTCTTTTTCTTACAAAGAAAACACAATAGCAATATTGTTCCCTCCCGTCTCCATGATTCCTTCTGTCTTCTCGGTCTTATTCTCTAGACTAGCATTTTGCACATTCTGAGTGGCCAAGAGAGCTCGGTTACCTGTACCACTCAGCTTTTCACTCTCCTTCTCCATGCATTACCATGTTGAAGGATATGTAGGTCAGTAAGGAAGATGAAGCAGCTGGGTGCATAGCTAAAAAGTGAGGTCTAGCCTGCTTTTGCAGAAATGGAGTGTAAAAGGCCTGGTATTTTTGGAAGAAAAAAAAGGATACATAATGTTTTGCATACTGAACATTTCTAGAGGTTTCACCCATCATAGCTTCTCCAAATGGCATCCAAGGGTACTGGGGAGGTTCCTGCTTCAGGCAAAAACATTCTTTCTGGTTGATCTGATTTTTTGCCTTGCTTCTTTGTGCCTCTTCTTCCTTACCAGCTCCAACTAGGAGTCTTCTCATGCATCTTTGATTGCAGGAGCTGGTGAATGGCCCCTTGGATTAAGAGACGAGTGCTCTCTTGGCAGGGGAAAATGACAGGTTTTCCCTTCCTGTATCTTCCTCCAACCAAGTTCCCTTCCCCCAGCTGCCATTTTGTTTCTTATGATTGAGCCTTTGGCTGGCAGGCAGTGATGGGCATGTGTGTACCCTGGCGGCACAGTGGTTAAACTGCTGTACTGCAACCAAAAGGTTAAGAGTTCGATCCTGGCCAGGAATCAAGGTTGACTTAGCCTTCCATCCTTCTGAGGTTGGTAAAATGAGTACCCAGCATGTTGGGGGCAAAATGCTAATTAACTTCTGAACTGCCCAGAAAGTGTGCTAAGTGATATGGGGCAGTATAGATGTGTGATTGGTTTGCTTTACCCTGCATATAATTTGAAACCAACTTAATAGCATATCCTCTGCTCCAGTTGGAAAGCTGTTCTTTTATTCACTCTCTTTACCTGCCATATTTTGGAGGGGCCCCAATTTTTAAAGTATTAGTAGTGTGCTTAATAAGAAATGAATCTCACAGTATTCAATGTACTGTATTTAGGATTGTAACTCTGCCATCTGGTAGTCTAGATTCATAATCAAAATGGTTTTTTTTAATTGTGGTTCAGTTAGACCCCTATAACTATACTTCTCATATTTTTATTTATTTAAGGATAATACTTAAATTTTGCAATTGCTGCTTGGCTAAAAAAAAAAGTAAGATGTCTGCAAAAGAAAGTGCTATTTCAAACAAACAAAATAATGCCAATGAGCACCAAGTATTTAATGACAAAAGGACTTTTGAGTACTTCTTTGTTTTAAGCAAACTTAAAGCAGTTTGTCTGATATGTCTTGAAACTCTTAGTATTAAAAAACTACAGTGTTAAATGATATTTTGAATTATGTCACAAGAGCTACTATTTTGCCTGGCTCACTCAAACCATTGTCAACAGATGCTAACTTAGTGGCAAATGTTTAATGCCACAATGTTTGTTTTGCACTCATCCTTTAGATGTGATGATGCATCAGCTTGCAAGATTACGTGGCAATGGAACCAATTATAGCATTGTTCAGCACCAAAATACCTCTGTGTGACGCTTGACAGGACACTTTTAAGCAGTACTACCTGAACACCAAAGCCAAAGTTAGTAGAAGAAACAATATCAACAGGAAACTCACAAACTATAAATGAGGAACTCAACAATTCACGTTGCATACATCAGCTTTGGGCCTGAGCATCTCTGCAGCAGAGTATGCTGCTCCATCCAGTATGGAACACATCCACACAGGCAAGAGAAGTTGACATAGCTGTTAATGAAGCCATTTGTATAGTTACACGATACCTCAAACCTACACCAGTTGAGAAGATATAACCGCTCATTGGTATCGCTCCACCTAGGATAAGGAGAGAAGAGGCAGTGGATGCTAAGAGAACTAAATTATGTTCTTGAAAAATATAAAAACATCCCACCTGAATTTCTCATGAATTGAATGTGCTAGTAAGTTCTGAACACCATGAATGTATTTTGCCTTTAGAAGATCACACATTAATCAACCTGTAAAGTAAGCATATTTTCAGCATCTCAGGTTCATATTCTCTGAGAACATTCTCAGTTCCTCACAGGAAAAGGTGAGTTTAGACTTTCTTAACTGGAAATGAAGTTGAGAAAATATGCCCTCTTGTTGGTAATGGTCCACCTAAGATAAAAAGAGAAGCAGCATTGGACTCCAAGTGAACTAAGCGAGAGAATGGCCCTCAACATCTTCTGAATGGATATGAGCCTCAGGTCTGCTGGCTCAGATCCAGGAAGAGATCTTTGCAAGAACAAACAGTCTTGAGGATACACAAGAGCAAAACCAAATTAGAAGGTGGAAGAAAGAGTTCACTGGTCAAGGAACAACATTAAAGGAGGATATGGCTGAGGAACTAAACCTCGCCTACGTCACTTGGAGGATCCTGAATAGGCTGAGGGTTGGAGTCCCTAAATATAAGACCAACATGCTCAAGTGGACAGTGCTAGCATACAACAACACGCTGTGTGAATGTGGAGAGATACAGAATCCTGCTCTATTTATTGGTCTGCCAATTACTGCCAGAAACATGCACTGATGCGTACTTAAATTTGGTCAATGACAAAGCCAAGAATGTGGCTTAATTTGATCAGACATGAAAGAAGAAGAATCAGTTTGCAAGATAATTTTGTTGTGCAACCATTTGCAATTCAATAGGGCCAGGCTTCACAGCAGGTTTGAATAACAACCGGAGATTTTCCATTACTGTATTGCCGGTGGTAAAAAGCGACAATGTTACTGTTCTTTTAGGCTGGCCAACCATTGTGTGCTTCTGTACCTGATGTGTATACATTGATGTCATGAAGTCTCCCTCTTCTCTCTGACAAAGTGGACTTGATCCACGAAAGCGTCTTCTTCTTTGTTTCATCATTTACACCATCTGGTTCACATTTAAGTACAGGATTTAGACTTTAAGGTACCACAAAGTTTTTTGTCTTTTTTGTTTTGTTTACTCTCTGATATTAATATAACAATCCTTTTAAAAATCAATGTTTTACAGCAGAATAGTTTTAAAAAGCATGTTAAGGAGAACCTGTTGATTTTTAGGGCCCACTAGGTAAAAGTAAAGGTAAAGGTCACCCTTGCTTGAAACCCAGTTGTATCTGACTCTAGGGTTCAGTATTCATCTCTGTTTATAACCAAAGAGCCAGCACTGTCTGCATCTGCAAACGTTTCCATAGTAATGTGGCAGGCATGTCTAGACACTGGAGTGCATGGAACACTGTTTACCTTCCCACTGAAGTGGTTCCTATTTATCTTCTTGCAAATTCTTGCTTTCAAACTGCTAGGTTGGCAGGAGCTAGGACAAAGACAGCTCACTCCGTTGTGGAGTAGTCAGGTCTTGAACTGCTGTCCTGCCGCCTTCCAGTCAGCATCTTAACCATTTGAGCCACTGGAGTCTATCATGTTGTTAAATGTATTGCTGTGAGTGGCAGGCCATTCAGTGATAATGAATTTGTTTTAAAGTGCATAGTTAAAGTAATGGAGGAAATATGTCCTATAAGGCATCATGTGTTAGTTTATTTACACTTACAATCATCAGGTATATTGAAGAACTAGTAGAAGAGCTGTATATGTCACTGAATGTCAAGGCAAAAAGTTTTGTTTTCTCCTTTTCCAATTAGATGGGAGCGATTACATTATAGGTACTGAATGACTATTATTATTTACCAAGGGGCAAATTCCAGCTTCAGAATTACAGATCATTGTGTGAACTGCAGAGTTTGAAAGGCACTACAACTTCAGAAAATATATTTTTGAAGGTGTGTGTATCAGTAGAAAATCTTTTTCTGAGCTGGGATAAGTTGAAAAGCATCACAACTGATAGTGCAAGAAATATGGTGGGAAATAAAACTGGTACAGTTGCAAGAATAAATGAAGACATGTTGACATAAAAACTGTGCTCTTCCTATGCAATTTGACTGCATCCGTTCCCACGGGGTGAGGTATCATCAGTATGCAGATGATGCCCAATTGTATATCTCGGCCCGTGGAAACACTAGTGATGCAGTGGAAGTCCTTTCCAGGTGCCTGGAGGCAGTCAGGGTCTGGATGGGGGACAACAGGCTTCAGCTGAATCCTGGCAAGACTGAGTGGCTGTGGGTATGGGGTCCTGTGTTATCTCGGGAACTACCATCTTTGGTTCTGGATGGGGCAACTCTGCCCCAAACAGACCCGGTACGTAACCTGGGGGTCCTCCTGGACTCGCGACTACTGCTCAAGGAGCAGGTGGCAGTCGTGGCCAGGAGGGCCTTTGCACAACTTTGTGTGATTCACCAGTTACGGACGTTCCTACACCGGGACTCCTTGCTCATGGTCACACATGCCTTAGTCACCTCCAGACTTGATTACTGTAATGCGCTCTACATGGGGCTGCCCTTGGTGACCATTCAGAGGCTACAGCTGGTCCAGAATGCGGCTGCACGAGTAGTGTTGGGATGCGGGCATTATGCCTGTGCCTCACTGCTGCTGAGGGAGCTGCACTGGCTCCCAGTTTGCCTCCGGGTGCAATTCAAAGTGCTGGTTATTACCTTTAAAGCCCTATAAGGTAGTGGACCAGGATACTTAAGAGACCGTATCGTCCCAAGGACATCTGTCCATCCCACCAGAGCGGACCAGAGAGGCTCTCTGGTTGTGCCATCGGCCAGAGAGGTGCACCTCTCTGGCACTAGAAGGAGGGCCTTCTCGGTGTTCGCTCCGGCCCTGTGGAACCTCCTCCCAATAGAACTACGCCTGCAGACGGAGCTGCTGTCCTTCAGGAAAGGAGTGAAAACCTGGTTGGCAAGTTAGGTCTGGGGAATGGATTGATCAATTTCCCCAGCTTGGCTGGATGGTTTGAACAAATTTACCCCCAGTGCCTCCTAGCTACAACGCCTAGTTTTTAATGTTAAGTTTTTAAGCTTATTTTAAAACTGTATATTATACCATTCAGAAGTCAAGGTGGCTTAGCAGAGGCAGAGTTATCAAATATTTTTTCAGTCTTCATCATGAAGTTCGTGTTTTTATCAAGGAAAAAAGAACAGATCAAGAAGTACTTTCTGACTATGGATAGATTTTTTATTTGTCTTTCTTAAATGATATCACAGAATCAGAACACATTGAATCTAAAGTTGCATGGAAAAGGAAAGTTTGGTTGTGACATGTGTTTTGAATTTAAAGCTTTTGAAGCAAAACTAAACATTTATGTGAAGAAACTAGTACATTTACAAAGACAATAGTTTGCATATTCTGTTCTACCTGAGATATTTATAAACTGATTTTTTTTTGCTGCAGGCATGTTCACAGTCTTTTTCTAAGATGAAAATTGTGAAATCCATGTAGGTCAAGATTTAGAGATAAACAGTTACGCAACACTTTGTCGATGTCTCACAAACCTTGACTTGGATATTAATGCCCTGGTTAACAGAACAGAGCCCCCCAAATCTCACTGACTAGGTAGGCATAGGTAGCTAGATAAAAGGATTCCACAGTAAGATAGTGTTCCAAAATGGATTAATTTCAAGTTAACATTTCTTCATTAGCCTCTGAATGTTGACTTTTGATTTACATCAATTGGTTAATAATCTTGTTTCATTTTGATTTAAGATGTGCACTGGGCACTCTACTGTAGCTTCTCACGTCCCAAAAGGTTGGTCTTGAATAGATCTAGAATGAAACCACCATCTGACTCATTAAAAACAAAGATGGGCAAACTTGTCTCCCACTGCCCCAAAATTCTGCTACCAGCCAGGACACTGGAATAAGATATGTGCTTGTAGTACTTTTGTAGTTATCCACTATTATGCATTGTTAACGGTATCTGTCTTATGACAATCTCAATAAGATTTTCCAGATATATGAGTGGTTTTACTAATACTAAGCCCCTGGCCAAGCAGGGATTTGAATCCAGATCTCCTGAGCATCAGTCTCCCACTCAGTATAGTATACCATGTTGGCATTCTTTATAGTTGCATGCTTAGTATTAGTGCACATTAAAAAAAAAAAGTCCGGCTAGAAGTTTCCTATAAAGTTACAGTAAAGCCCCTGGTAATGACGGAGGTCCATTCCAACAGCCTCCATTGTAACCCCCCAAAAAATTTACAAACTGAAATATCCATAGGGATACATTGAAAAATAATTTTAAAAGGTCCTGAATTGATCGTTGCAAAAATACATTAAAAATACATTATAATTTTGTAAACTGGGATGGCATTTCCATAGGATTTGCCATTGTAAACTGCAGCAAACTTAAACTGAGGTGGTTGTAATCCGAGGTTTTACTGTACTGTATATCCAATTAAAGAGCCATACAGGGTCAGTGGCATTGTCTGACCTAGACAGGAAAGAAGTACTGTACAGTAATACCTCATATAACATTAGTATCGAATAACACTAAAATCGCATAACATTAAGGAATCTGGGGGGAAGAATGGCATCAGATAACATTAAGATCCTATGGGATGCTTCAGATAACAACCGCTAAAGCCTGTGTGGTTACAATGTATCTCTATGGATCCCATAGGATTTTAACATCCATCAGATAACACTAAAAATCATATAACACCAAGACTTGTGGAACCAGGTTTTAGTGTTATATGAGGTTTTACTGTACCAGAATGAATGCTGCTAAAAAGTTGCACTGGTAATTAATACTGCCATCTAGTGACAGCTCAACCTCCTCACCATTCTCTTCTGAGATGGGAGATCAGGTTGCCACTTGACAGTAAGCTCCCTGTTGAATGATCAACTTCCAGCTTAATTAAGATCATGGGACTTGTGTCCAAAGGGTTGCTAAACCAACTTTTGGCTGAGCTAGGCATGCAGTGGGCTTCACAGCATGACTCAAAATATCTCAGGCCATAGTAGTGAACAACCGAACAGAACAAAGCAAGATAAACCAATTGTAATAACAATAAAGGTTCAAGTTCTTTTACCATAAAAAGAATTCTAGATACTGTAACCCTTTTTTCTATTTGTACCCTGCAACCTTATTATTAGCTGATATCCCTATTCTTCCTCTCCCACTTCTTTTAAAATTAATCCAGGACTGAAAACACTTTCTCAGGATTTCTTTCTTGATTCTCTGAGCTCTCAGGTTTGGCCCACAGAAGCCACAGGGCGTTAAATGTGATCAATAACCATGCAAGCAGAAATGCCTAACACGCCGACTGAGTGCCATTGTGCGTGTTCCAGATAGTCAGATTATTCTGAGTTCTACACAACCATCCTTGTATGCAACACACCTCAAGCTGCAGCTCTATACAGACTATATCATACTATGGCTACCTTCCATTTACTCCAGCAAAGTTTTAGTGGCTGATGGAAAAATTATGTTGCTTCCTAGGTTTATATACCTTTAAAAATGTGTATTGTATTGAATGGCTGATTTATAACTTCAATTGATTGTTTGCGGACTTTTATTATAGGATGTAGGAATCTACCTTTTTAAATGTTTCATTGGAGGTGACTGTAAAAACTGGGATATGCTGAAAATTATCATCATCATAACCACCCTTATGGTGTGAGAAGGAACTCTCATTCACCTTCAAACCACCCACAAATACAATGAGAAAATTAATCACGAATGAAGAAGATGCTACCATTTTCTTCCTCTCGCATGTTGAGGTCAGGTGACACGTGTGTGTCCCCTAACTAGATGACTTTAAATTAGATGGAATAATCACTAATATAAAAAATTAGTGAAGATTCACATCAGCTCAAATGCAGTAATTTGCAATGGAAACAGAATGTAGTGAGTGCTGGCTCATTGAGAAGGCAAAGATTCACAGATAACTTTGTGGACTGCAACTAATGAAAGTACAGGTAATTGCATTTGAGGTTAAAGTTTTGCCAGGTCAGCTTGACTTATGGAAACTGTGTACGATCATGGGATCAATTTAGCTATCACCAGTTCTCAACAATAACTGATAAGAGGAAAAATATGTAACCAGAAGAGTGACAGGATGTTATGAGTTCCTGGACTGTATCAGGTGCGAAGCGGCGGGCCAAAACTTTAAAATAGCACTTTAGTAATCAAACTAAGGCTCTTATGATTATCCTGAGTCAACATTGTTAATGATGGCTGGTGGAGATGGAAATTGCAGCTGGACTCAAGTGGAAGGCACCATACTGGATACCTTTTTTGGAGTGGTTCTTTCCCTCATAAAAACATTGCTCACATGTTGTCCTTCAGGTGTGCCACAAACGTAAGTTTTCTCCACTTATTGTTTAATGCTTTCACTTTAAACCAGAAGGAACTACCACACAAAAAAAGATGCACAGATGGCTTATGACGGGGGCAGGGGATGATGTGCCCCCCTCAATAAGTAGCTCTTTGACCGCCCCACCCCCATTTTAAAGCAACTCAAACAACTGACATTTATTTACTTCTGAAACTTGGCAAATTAATTTTTAAAAGTACAGTACAGTAACTTGTTGCAGTTATTATTTCGTAACTGCTGGTTGCAAGTTTTAACAAGTAATTCTGCAACTTGTCATTTCTCAAAAGTAGCAAAAAGTAAGTTATATTTTCATTATTTGAAAAGGCAAAATGTCTGATTGCATAAAATATCCCCCCCATCCAGTTCATCATAATCTCAATAACAACAGGAAACAAGTGATGAGTCAGTAGTTTGAACCACATGATATTTTTCTTCATTGCTTAATGAGACCACTCTGTTGACCGTGAAACTTTTTTTTAAAGTTAATTATACGTACTATGGAAAGAGTGAGTGGACGCACCCCTTGTTAAGCTGTAAAGCTATAAAAGCTGCTACATATCCAGAACATTGCTGATAGAAAAGGGACATGCATACAAACCTCCTGTTATGATTCCAAGGACTCCCATCCGGGGTTTTTCCCCCATTACCAGACTTTAAATTTGGTAATTGTTTTATTGGGTTGGATGGTTTCATTTGTATGTTGTACTTTTAAGCTATTATTTATTTATGTCTTATTGTTTGGTCCTGTTTTATTGTGAAGCACCTAGAGTAATGTTTTACACCAATTATGGCGGGATGTTACACAGCTGAAAAGGAGAGGAATTGTTGCTCTATTACGCATCCTGTGAATTGGACTCATTTATTTCATAATAACTTGCCTTCCATTGATTTAAAAGACAACAGAATATGGGGGGGATGGGGGGATGTTTGGATAAAATCAATGGTCAGGATGACACCACTGCCTGCTCAATATCAGCAACTGAAAGTAAATCCCAGGGGCTCCATGTCAAACATCAGTCTTTGCTCAGCATGAACAAGGTAGGGGATATATGAACATGGTACAGTATCCTGCACCACTGAGCACATTGAGAGATAATTATCCCAGTCTCACCATCTCACTCACACTGTGCAGAGCCTGCTCTTTGACAGGAACCCAATGGAGTCTGTTTCCAACTGCTGATAATGGGCACAGCCGAGGTGGATGGTGATGAAAGCCTAACGACTTTATACAAACATTCCTATCCTCCAAACACTCTCTAGGTAAAGGTTGCCCTTGTTCGAAACCCAGTCATATCCTACTCTAGTGTCCGGTGCTAATCTCTGTTTACGGGCAAAGAACCAACGCTGTCTGCATCTACAGACCTTTCCGTGGACATATGGCATACATGAATAGACACCGGAGTGCATGGAATGCTGTTTACCTTCCCACTGAAGTGGTCCCTATTTAACTACTTGCAATTTCCTGCTCTTGATTGGCAGGAGCTGGGACAGAGATGGGAGCTCATCTGTAGCACTTGGGTCTCAAACTGCTGACCTGCCAACCTTAGTGGTCAAGTTCAGCCTCTTAACCACTAAGCCACCGCAGTCCTAAATACTCTCTAATTAACTACAAAAAATTTCTTCGCTATTTCTCATTCCTTATTTTTTTAAAAAGCTACCAGGAATTTTTATAAAGCTGTCGTCCATCCTTCTCTCCCCTGTTCTAATTAGTGGTAGCATAGAATTCATCGTTTTCTTTTTCAAAATAAGTGATGCCCCAGCTGCAACCTGATAAGTCACTTGCCCATCTCCTGCCTTAGGATTCTGCCATGTGATCCTGCTAGCAGAGGTCAGGCCCAAGAAGCTACATGGCAAGCAGAAAGAATCCAATGCAAATATGCTGCTCAAATTTATATTAAGAAACAAGGTTATCTCTACCATTAAGCAGACCGAGGTGACCGTCTTAGGCAGCAAATGCCCATCCCAGCCAATCCTCCTAAATGCACCAGCCATTTGCGTCCTGGTGCCCAAGAGAGGGGGCTCTCTCTCTCTCTCTCTCTCACACACACACACACACGTACATACGTACATGTGTGTGTGTATGGAGTATACACACCATATACTGTACTGTATATTCCATCTCACAGTAGTGGGTGCACTTATTAGTTCTGTAATTTTGTTATGTACTTTTTAAAGTTGTTTAGATTATATTTGTTGCTGATGTTAGATGTATGACTAGTATGTTTGTTATATTTTGTAATGTTGCTGTTTTAGATTTAATAAAAAAAGAGTTTAGTTTGGTTGCTTCTAGACCATTCATGTAGTAATGGCTTCCCTTACTTGGCCCTTTAAATTTCTCCCACCCCCCTAATGCAAGGATTCATGTTCTCTCACCTGACCTATGAAAGATCACTTTTAAAAGAAGGCATATTGAATACAGTGGAAAGACAAATCCTATCTCTCTCTTCCACTATGGGGTTTTTTTTTACATCTTATTTGAGAGACATTCCAATCCTCTTTAGCGAGTGTAAGAATCCAGGCAGCAGCAGCTAGTCCGGAAGGAAGAGTCAATTATATCGCAGGGTCAGAGATGCTTGAGAAGCATTATAAAAACAAACCAGCAGCATTCTCTTTCTGTCAACTTCAGCTGACGTTTTATGCCTCTTTGAGTGCATGATCTCATGAAACCTTATGCTGCCAAAAACATGCAAACCTATTCATGTCTGCTCAGAGGATTTACTTTCAGGTAAATGGATTGAGGATGGATGGCAATTTTAATCTGTTAAAACCAATGAATAATAATAGTTACATTAATCACATGCCATTGAGTCAATTCTGAGTTACGGTAACTCTTTTCAAGTATTTCAGGTAGAGAATACTGTACTCAGAAATGATTTACCATTCCTTCTTTGGAGAGCACCTTGGGAGTCTGTAGCTTCCCAAAGCTACACAGTCTAGTGCCAGAAAACTACAAATGCAGGTGATACCTTTATTAGACCATTTCTTCTTCTTCTTCTGTGTCGAGGTCAGACTTTAAACTGCCCAAATGAAGCCACCTTTTGGCGAATTCATTCTGCAGTTCCTTTCGCCTGACCTAGTGTGAGAAAGAGTAGCCGGCACAACAAGGTTGCTGTTGCTCGAGGCACACCTGATTGTGGTTCAAAAATGGCACAATCTTCAAGGAGGCTCTTTCTGTGCACCCCTATTAGACCACTAAAATAATCAAACCACCTGTGAGCTTTTGTTGGTCAAAGTCCCCTTTCTCAGAGCTATACACTAATGTCTTGTGGGTAGTGCAGAAAAATATATAAAAATAATCCCAAAAATTAATGGGAAAGAGTTGTGCCAAGTTTTTTCTTAGAGATGAGTTAGGAAAAATACAGGCTGTATTGGGGGTGTGACAACCTAAACCTCTGGTACTTTTGGTTAGATGCAGTGGTGGGATGTCAAAAAATTTACTACCCCACTGTGATGTCATCACAGTGTGGGCGGAGCTAACATCATGATGTCATGATGTTGTGGGCGGAGCCAAATAAAATAAAATAACAAATAAAATAAAAATAAGCACCCACCCACCCACCCACAACACAGACCCGTAAATAAAATAAATAAATAAATAAATAAAATAAAAAATACATTAAAATACACCCACCCACCCACCCCAAACAGAAATCAAACAGACCTTTTAAACCAGAGCTTAAAGCTTATTCTGGCTAATCTTTCTCACACTAGGTCAGATGGAAGGAACTACAGAATGAACTCATCACAAGATGGCTTCATTTTGGCACTTTTTAACTTTTCAACAGTTAAAGAAGTTAGATACTAAGTCTTTGCCTAACCAGTTCTCTAGGATAATATGCCTTAATGTAAATGTAAAACAGCTGTATCTCCTTAAAGGTTCTCCAATTGGAACAGCACAGGTGTAGCTTATTGATGAAGTAACTCCAAGACTGCTTAAAAACCCCAAGCCAGGCCTGCCGGCTGCCAGGCCTTTTTAGGAACTGTGGTAGTATGTCAATATAGGTAAAGGTATTAAATACACATTAAAATACACACAGACACACCACATCCAAAAGTGAGTCACTTATCCTGGGGAGCAGGCTATAGGGAGGTTCAGGCTAGCAGCTTTTCTTCCTCCTCCCCGCTTGGGAGGACAGCAAGGAGGCCGTGCATATGCGCCAAACACTGTAGGCGTGCATACACACCAAATGCTTGGTGTGCATGCGCAGTGGGGGAACCGGTGAAAAGGTAAGCCCCAAAGGTGGTGTCCCCCCCCCCCAAAAAAAAAGCTGCTACCGGTTCTCTGGGACACTGGGAAACGTTACTACCGGTTCTGGCAGACTGGTGCGAACCTGTTACATCCCATCACTGGTTAGATGTCACACTCCAATTCTTCAAACAAAGTAACATCAGGTTTACATGTATATAAAGTCCCAAGTAAACATTCCGTGTTGAGGCATGCCTGCCACATGTCCACAGAAATGTCTGTAGACACTGACAGCACTGCCTCTTTGACTATAAACAGATATGAGCACCGAACCCTAGAGTTGGATATAACTGCCTTTCGAGCAAAGGAGACCTTTACCTTTACCTAAAGTTCCAAGTACAGCCATCTTTTGAAACTGTGAGATTTTATTTGGCCCTGAGCTGGACAACAAAAAACTTGGGGAGTCTTCCATCAGAAAAATGGGGTTAAAATGTACCGTAGGTCAAGCCAACTGGAACCAAATTAAACCCAAATTAATAATAGTTCCTACTGGTTGTTTTCTTCATTTTGTAGTTCTTCTGTACTGTCCACAAGCCATCAGGGCATTGTCCTGAGAAGTTTGTCTTTTGCCTCATGAAAATTTGCAGCCTTTGAATATTTTTAATGGTCTAATAAAGGTGTCATCTGCTCTTGTGTTTGTGTGTTGTGTAAAGACCATGATTGGCGAGATGTGTTGTGTAAATAAAGACCATGATTGGCGAGATGGCTCAGTGGTTCAGTTGGCACTTCCGAATCTCTCCCCCCCTGCGCCTCTAGTCTTCTTGGGGGAAGAGCTTGGATGCTCGCAGAAGGAATTCTCTACATAAAAACAACCCTGGGAAAAGGCTGTCATAAATATGAATGTACTTAACTGCACACTTTATTATTATTATTATTTATTTATTCACGTTTGCTATCCCGCCCCAATCGGGTAAACCCGACTCTGGGCGGCTTACAGCGTAGCTAAAAACACAGACCAAATCCAATAAAAATAATAATGTTTAAAACCTCGAGAATTCATAAGAAAGAATTCATAAGAAAAGATTAAAACAGCGTAACGGAAACGTCGTTGTGGTTTTGCTTGGCTGAGAAAGACGAGCAAAAACAACAACGCCCCGCCTGTACTCTGGAATAAGGGCAGCAGCCAGTAACGAGTGGTCGTTATTTGTAACTTTGGCTTATTGGGCTTATTGTTTACGTTTAATTTTGTGTTGGTGTTGGGGGAAAAAAAAGTTTGAATCTGTTCTACCCCGCCCAGAGAAGGGAGAATATCCCAGATGGGCGGGATCAGTGATGGGATGTAACAGGTTCTCACCAGTTCTCCAGAACCGGTAGTAACTTTTCCCAGTGTCCTGGAGAACCGGTTGCAGCTTTTGGGGGGAACCACATTCAGGGCTTACCTTTTCACTGGTTCCTCCACTGCACATGCACGCCAAGCACTTGGTGTGCATGCACTCCTACAGTGCTTGGCACGTATGCACAGCCTCCTTGCTGTCCTCCCAAGAGGGGAGGAGGAAGAGAAGCTGCTAACCTGAAGCTCCCTATAGCCTGCTCCCCTAGATATCCTAGAGAACTGGTTCGGCAAAGACTTAGTACCTAACTTCTTTAACTGTTGAAAAGTTGAAAAGTGCCAAAATGAAGCCATCTTGTGGTGAGTTCATTCTGTAGTTCCTTCCATCTGACCTAGTGTGAGAAAGATTAGCCAAAATAAGCTATTTTAATGTGTATTTTAAGTGTATTTTAATGTATTGTTATTTATTTATTTACAGGTTTGTGTTATGGGTGGGTGGGTAGGTGGGTTGAGGTGTGTGTGTGTCTGCTTATTTTTATTTATTTTATATTATTTTTTAATTTGTTTTCTTTGGCCCTGCCCACATCATGATGTCATGACATTGATGTTAGCTCCGCCCACACTGTGATGATGTCATGGTGGGGTAGTAAAATTTTTGACATCCCACCACTGGGCGGGATATAAATGTAATTTAAAAAAAAATATTAAGCAATGAAGAAGATCTGCAGTAGAGATAATAGAGGTATTAGAATTTTTGATTGAAGAGTGTGATATAAAAGTAGAAAAATGTATTATTATTATTATCTTTCTTCTAACAATATGTATCAAATGTAGTATTCCTGTGTGGGGGGGAAATTTTTTTTTTTTGGTATTGTATGTTTGTTTTTCTTATTGTTTTCTAGTTTTATTGAAAATGTATAAATAAAGAATTTTAATAATAATAATAATAAATAAATAAATAAATAATAATAATAATAAATAAATAAATAAATAAATAAATAAATAAATAATAATAATAATAATAATAATAATAATAATAATAATAATAATAATAATAATAATAATAACGAGTTCCCACTCTATGCAAAGGAACGCGGCAGCTCCTACTTCCTAGCCAGCGTTCCATTGTAACGAGAGCGCGCGCGCATCTCTCCCTCCCTCTCTCTCTCTCTCTCGTGCGCGCGCATCTTTCTGTCGTCTCTCTCTCCCTCCCCCCCCACCACTTCTTTTTGTGCTTAGGGGGAGAGAGAGAGAATGGTGACGAGCGGTCTTGACGTCAGCGGCCGTTTTAAAGGGGAAGGACTGGCTTTTTTTACGTGCGCCCGTATTAGGGGGCCCCCATTTTCCCCCTGCTGCTGTGCCCCCTTTTTCCTTTGGGCGGGAGGCCGCCGAGGCGCCTTCCCCTTTAAGGTTGCCAAGGGGACCGTTCGGCAAGTGAGAACGAGGCCCCCCATTGACGTCAGGCCGGGTGGCGATTGGCGGAGAGAGAGAGAGAGCAGGGTTTCCGGTTGGGGAGCGATTGCTGAGGCGGAGAAAGAGCAAGGCCAGGAGTCGGGACGAGGGGGGGGGAGGAAGAGAAGAAGGGGGGGCCGCCGCCGAGGATTAGGCCCAGGCAGGGAGTTTGTTGCCACCCGGACGGAGTAAGTCCCTCAGAAAGTGGGAGGCGGAGGCGCCTGAGGGGAGGCGGCCGCGGCCTCCTCTTCCTCCTCCCCCTCCCCCCGTTTTTTTTTTACCTCAGGTGAGGCGGAGGCCGAGCCCTGTCGAGGTCTGTGAGGGGACACCGTTGAGGGGAGGCCTAGAAAGCCCGGTGGAGAAGAGCGGGACGCGCGCCCTCGGGAGGGAGCAACGTTGTTGGGGCTTTCGGGGCGGGCACCTCCTTCAAAGTGTGCCCGTGCCGAGGAGGGTGGCGGCGGCTTAGGGTCCCATATCTGAGGTGGATTGGCGTTGGAGGAGGAAGCAGGTTTGGGGGGGGGGCCGCCGTGAGACCGAGGTATGTTCACCTCAGGGGTCCAGAAGGGTGTTCCTGTGGAGGATGACGCCATGTAGGCAGGGGAAGTGTGTGAGAGAAATTAAAAGCCCTTTTTGGGTTTGGAGGTGCTTATTCTTCTTCCTTAGGTCAGACTTTGAAACTGCCAAGACGAAGCCACCTTTGGGGGGTGGAGTTGGTTCTGCAGTTCCTTTCGCCTGGCCTTGCCTGAGGTGCTGAAGGCCTTCCTTGGGAGTACAAAAGCCTTGAGGGGAGAAAGGTGGGGGGGGGGCGGCGGCGGCCAGAATGCTCATTGAACCCAACCCAGACTCGAGATTTGCACCCAGCGCTCTGGGGCGGTGTAGAAGTGTCATTTAATGGATTGCCACCCCCCTGGATCTGAATGTGGGATTTGTGTGTTGTTTCTGTATTGTTTTTAACTTTTGATGACTTTTAACTCTTGATGATTTTTATTGATATAGATTGTTTATTATTATTATTATTATTATTATTATTATTATTATTATTATTATTATTATTATTATTATTATTATTATTATTATTATTATTATTATTATTATTATTATTATTATTATTATTTATTACACTTGATACCCCGCCCCAATCGGGAGAACCCGACTCTGAGCGGCTTACAAAACACTAAAAATAAAAGTAAAAGCATAAGAAACAGTTTACTCCAATAAAACATCAGTTAAAAGGTCATCAAAATATTACCACAAAAATTAAAAACAGTACACAGTCCCACTTCCAGACCCAGGTTGGCAGTCCTTTTTATCTCTTCTTTTGATGTAAGCCGCTCAGAGTCGGGTCCTCCCGATTGGGGTGGGGTAACAAATGCAATAAATAAATAAATAAATACAGTAATACCTCATATAACATTAGTATCGAATAACACTAAAATCGCATAACATTAAGGAATCTGGGGGAAAGAATTGCATCAAATAACATTAAGATCCTATGGGATGCTTCAGATAACAACCGCAAAAGCCTGTGTGGTTACAATGTATCTCTATGGATCCCATAGAGGATCAGATAACACTAAAAATCATATACAGTAAAACCTCATATAACACTAAAACCTGGTTCCACAAGTCTTCGTGTTATATGATTTTTAGTGTTATCTGATCCTCTATGGGATCCATAGAGATACATTGTAACCACACAGGCTTTCGCGGTTGTTATCTGAAGCATCCCATAGGATCTTAATGTTATCTGATGCAATTCTTCCCCCCAGATTCCTTGATGTTATGCGATTTTAGTGTTATTCGATACTAATGTTATATGAGGTATTACTGTAACACCAAGACTTGTGGAACCAGGTTTTAGTGTTATATGAGGTTTTACTGTAAATAATTGCTACTGCTATTCTGGCCCTCCTAGTGAGGGATGCCTGTAAGGACGGAGGGCGGGAAGATCCTCTGAGTGGAGAGGAGAGGGTGGTTCTGAGGGAAGGACTATTTTAGCTGGCTTGGGGAGTGGAGCTATATATGCAGGGTGGGAGGCCAAAAAAAAAGGGGTTGGAGTGGCATCCAGATTGGAGAAGTGAAGTGGAGGTGGGGAATTGCTCAGTCTTGCTTAAACCTGCTGGAGCTTATTTTTCTAACATAAAAAACAACAACATTACATGGGTCTCCAGGACAAGATTCTGGCTTGGACTCTCTGGAAGACAGTTGACTTGGAAGCCAAGTAGGAAGATCAGAGAACAATCAAAGTAAAATGGGGCTACTTGGATATAGGGCAAACTTTATGTGAATGGCAGCGTAGCATTTATGTGCATGGAATTTATGTGCATGGAATTTATAGCAATTTGAAAGCAAGGCATTGTATGTAGATAAATAGATACTGCTTCAGCAAGAAAGGTTCTGTGTGCTCCAGTGTCTACTCATGCCTGCCACATGACCACAGAAACATCTGCAGACACAGACAATGTTGGCTCTTGGGCTGTAGACAGAGATGAGCACCGAACTCTGAAGTCGGATGCGACTAGTTTTTGAGCAAGGGAGACCTTTACCTACAGTAATTTATGTCCATCACATATTTGAAAGAATATCTAGTAAATGGCTAAGATAATGCTTTTGAAGTAACTTGTTTCTGGTAAAAAATATGTAATAATTTTACCTTTTAAAATCTGATTTGAATTTTACCTATATTTTATATGTACAGTTGTACCTCGCTTAAAGAGCATAATGCGTTCCACAGGATTGCTCTTTAAGCGAGTTTGCTCTTTAAGCGAAACACCATTGTAAACAACCAATTGTGGGATGGATTGCAAACCCCGATTTATTTGTTAAACGAGTTTTGGTTAGTTTTATTTGTTAAGTGAAGCGAACATTCAGAGAAAATTCTACTCTTTAAGCGAGTTACTCTTTAAGCAAAGTGCTCTTTATGCGAGGTTTGACTGTATCCATAATTTTAGATTATGCAGTTCTGTGAGAGGGTGAAAGATGTTTCATATCATGTGTGGAGGAGAGGAAAAGAGATCAGAATCTTAACTCTTATTTAGCACTGGCTAAACAGGGAGAGATAGTTTTTAAAAAGCTGTCTTTGAAGTAGCTTGTAGCTGAATTCTTGAATTTCTGGATTTTCTTTTCTTGAAAATACCCCAAATGAACTATGTTACCTTCAACTTTCCTTTTTTTTATGGATGTGAAAGGAAGGCAGCTTGGAAGAAGATAAAGTTGACTGATTCAAATCTGCTGTAAATGACAAATGCTATAAGCTGTTTTTCAGATGTGCTGCATTATAGCTGGTTATTCTGTAAAAGCATAGGACCATTTTTCCGTATTGCCAACTGATATGCATCCAGGTTGCCTTTTGTTTGGGGTTTAAACTTGAATGCAAGTATGAGGACTACTAGACTTGTCAAATAGGAAATGTTTTCAGAACATATCAGTGATCTTAAACTTGGAATTTACTTGAAGAAATTCAAAGTTCTGCACCAGATTTTACTTTACAGTTGGTCAGAGTATCTAGCGGCAAAAATATTTGGTTTGCTCTTATTAACAGAAATACTGTAGCTGTCTATGATAGACTTCATTTGCTGAGTACTTGCCTCACACAACTGAGGATATTTATTTTGAGAGATGCTTTTTGTATTGTTCTTTAGCAGTTCGGTTTGAACAGTGATATCTGATGCTTTCTATCTGTTTGAATACTTTTTCCACTGAAATTTACAGGCTATAGTAAAGCCGTGGAATAACTTTGGGGCAGTTAATTAAGGAATTTATTACCAACCTTCATTACACAAGTTGTCAAAACAAAAAGGGGAATTGTAGAACTTCAAAGCAGCGTGATGTGAATGCCACGTCGGAATGTGTATACTGTTTGAGCAAAAACAGGTGTAGTGTAACCTTTAGACTCTTTGCAGTGATCACAGTTTGTTAAGTGTAACTGTGCTTGGGTTGTAATATGCAGTTCTGGTGTACTGTAACCTTTATACAGTGGAACCTCATACAACAATCACCCCGTATAACAACGAAATCGTATAACAATTAGGTTTTGGGGGGGCAAAAAGGCATCTTGCATAACAATTTTCCCTATGGAAAGAATCGTATATTTTTCCAATGGGAAAAACCACTTAGCAAAAAAGAAATTGTACATCGTATAGCAATTGTTTCGTACAACAACGAGCTCCATGGAATGGATTAAAATGAGGTTCCACTGTACTAAGGATTACAGTTGATAAGAATGCAGTATGTGTGGAGGGTAGTGGGTAGTTCAGCATTATCCTTGTGTAACCCTCAGTTATAGAAATCAGAGGTATAAGTTAGTTATCACAAGTGTATTGCCATATGTGCAGTGTGTCTAAATATGTCACCTAGGAAAGCATATATTAATAGGACAGTAACACTTGGGAGTTTCAGTTATTCACTTTCTTCCTTCTTCCTTCCTTCTTGAAAGGTGATACTGGGATCAACATCCTCTCCTCTAAATTCTGTGCATACCTGTAGTTGTTCCTGTTAGCAGTTATCTCAAGTAAGTATTGAGCAGTTGGAATGTATATTGTCAAACTTTATTTTTATAAGTGATTTACAAAACCATTACTAAATGTTCTACTAAGCATGAATTCAGTTTTGCTGTACCTCATGCTTCTTTAGTTGCTGATTAACTGTAAATAAGTTAGAGTGTCTGGTTCCTATGTTTACTGAAAAATATAAGTGCAGTAATGCTAACAAAGCTGTAGAATGTCTTTTTAAGATCTTTCAAATACATGCTTTCTTTCAGATAGCAGCAATGGCAACCTCTGGCAGTGAAGAGGAGCGTAGCCTCCGTGAATGTGAGCAGTATGTGCAAAAACACAATATCCAGCAACTCTTGAAGGATTGCATCGTCCAGCTATGTACAGTGCGGCCTGAGAGACCTATGGGGTTCCTTCGAGAATATTTTGAAAGGCTGGAGAAGGTAAAAATAAAATTGGGGAATGGGACAAAAATTAACATATCTTTAAGAAATCTCTCAAATAATGTAAAGTCAATGTTGAATTTGGTCAGGAGTACAGTATATTAAAACTGTTTTTTCAAAGAAAGTACAAAATAATGTTTTAGTGGGGTTTTTTTTGCATTTGATTACTAGAAACATCTATGTAATAGTTTCAAAGGAGAGTAGAGAAATTAGTTGTTAGGAAAATGATTTTCAGGAACATTACAAAGACAAGTAATTTCTCTTTACATGATATTAGAGTCCTTGGCACATATATAATCAGAATTGTATGTGTTAAAGAAGTTTTGTTGTAAGGTATTATAAACCTTCAATAAGGTTTTTATGGAGGTACATAGACAAAAAAGAAAACTTTTAAAAAGCAGCTGTGCCATTTTGTTTAAAGATGGACTAAAAAATGTCCGGGCCTATATAAAATCATAATCAGACATCAAAGGTAGAAGAAAACAAATAGCAGTCCTGCTTTTGGAAGAAAAAAATTGAGGATTTTATGAAAGTTTCTGTTAGCAAAGGAGAATGTCTTCTGATATTTTGTGACTGTACTGTATAGTATAGTATGGTTTAGTGAAGTTATGGTAATCCATTTCTTTTTAATACAGTGTTAATCAGACATTTTTCTTAATTAGATAGATCCTATGGTACCTGATTTTTAAAATACTTTTCTGGTTCCTTATGAAGCTGGGAATTTGTAAAGTGTGGGCTGGGCTTGGAAACATGTTTTCAGTTTCAACAATGAGATGCCTCAATGAACATTTGTAGTGATAAAGATTAATGGGAATGTGTGGAACAGCCAACATTTCCACACTCCGGTTCAGATTTGTGTTTAAAACTATTAAAGTATTACTATTACTCAGGTGGAAGTAATTGCATATTTATAAAACTAGTTTCATGAATTGGGCGTATAGCTGTAGTCACTTTGAATGTCTTGTAAGGTTAAATTATCTCCTTTTTGCTGATCTATTTCATAAGTAAAAAACTTTTAGATTACCATATAACCCCTATTAAAAAACACAATATTTCTATTCTGCCCCCTCCTGATTTTGAGGAGGTGTAATGAATCTGCAGCATTACAGAAATGGTTGGCTGAGTTCCCATCTTTACTGAACTCTAGTCATGCTGCCTTCGGTTTATGAGGGGTGAGGTCCAACAATGCAGAATCCACACATCATCACTTGAAGGGAATATCATTACAGTAATACCTTGGATAACGACTGCATCGGATAACGCTAACATTGGATAACGATGCAAAATTTCTAAATAAATTTTGCATCGGATAACGATCTGTTAGCGTTATCCGATGCAGTCGTTTCGTAGCAGCAGGGTGGTTGGAAAGCTGAACGGGGTTCTCTGTTCAGCTTCCCAGCCACCCTGCAGCTGCAGAGGCATGGGCAGGTGGCTAGCCACCCAGCAGCTGTAGATCAGGTCCTCTGATCTCCCTGGAGCAGGCAGGGGGATCAGAGAACCTGAAATTGGTAATAAAAAAAGTCCATTTTTAACCCATTTCGGGCTCTCTGACCCTCCCTGCCTGCTCCAGGGAGATCAGAGGACCCGATCCAAGCTGTTTCTGGGCTTCCCTGACATCCCTGGCCAGTGGAGCAAGCCAAAACGTCAGGGTTCAAACCCTGACATTTTGGCTTCTTGCACTGGCTGGGGAGGTGGGAAAAGCCCAGAAACAGCTTTTTTTTAAACCCATTTCGGGCTCCCTGACCCCCCTGCCAGCTCCAGGGAGGTCGGAAGACCCGATCCAAGCTGTTTCCAAAGTTCCCCCACCTCCCTGGAGGCTGCAGCATGCCCAAATGTCAGGATTTAAACCCCGACGTTCTGGCTTGCTGCTGCCTTCAGGGAAACAGGGCTTTTTTTTTAACATTGTGTGATCAATGCATCACACAACGAGACTTATGGAACCAAGTCTCATCGTTATCCGAGGTACTAGTGTAATTGTAAAACTACTTTGGGCTTTATGTGTAATTGTGAAAGTGCAGAATACAGTATTTGAAATCTCGATTGCATTAATTCCAAGAAGCTGGGAAGAATGAGAAATCCAGGCTACTCACCTTTAGTTATGTGTTTTGAACTCTCTTAAGGTTAGTTTACTGCAATGTTTCCCAACCTTTGGTTGTTGGACTTCAGTTCCAAGAAGCCTAAGTCAATTCTCAAAGGCAGTGATTGATCAGCCAATGTACTGACTTAGGCTTATGGGAATTGAAGCCCAACAACCAAAGTTTGGGAAATGCTGGTTTAATGCCTTGCAATGAAAACTGTTTCCATTTGTATAAAATCTGAAGCTGTATAATTACAGCATAAATATGAAAGTACAAATGAACAGCAAAAAGCCAGCAAAGTCAATTAACAATAATTAACATTTCAGATTAAACTTCACTATTGGATCATGGTCTTGTTTACCTGGAATGCTGTTTGTATAAATTATATTGGTTATCTTCTATGGTTGGCCATTTGGCTGTGCAGCAAGACCACTAAGAAAATTTTTCTTCTTTGACTGCTCTATCATTAACAGCTTCTCCCATCTCTGTGTCAACATGCAGTGGAAGGAGAGAAGGTCAACAGCATTCATACCATGGCAGCTGATGACTTAAGGGCAAATCATACAGTCAATATTTGGTGAATCCTGGAGCAATTGATGATTGCTAGTTTAATGCATATTTCATCTAGGGAACACTACTGTAGGAATGTATTATTTGTTTGAATTAGGAAGCATTCTGTTCAGATATCCAATCTTGCAATATATTGGTTCTTTCAGCTGAACCCTAAGGATGTGTATGCAGACAATGAGCTGCTGTGCTCAGTAATATTCTTGTCATGTGTCCAGTTTGTTTTAGCTTTATCCAGATATTGAGCAATGTTATCTTCTAAAAGCAGTAGAATGATTTTTGTCAGCTTTTAAGTACAGTATCTGGCCTTATAGTCTAAAGGCATCTTATGGCAATGGGAATGACCCTACAATCATTGAATGTAGTGTCCTCAGGTTTTGGCAAATTCCTCACTGTATTCTAGTGTTCTGAATCCCCTCACATTATTCTAGACCAGGGTTCCTCAAACTTGGCTTTCCAGATGTTCTTGGACTTCAATTACCAGAAGCCCAAGTCAGCACACCTGCTGATCAGGGCTTCTGGGAATTGAAGTCCAAGAACATCTGGAGAGTCATGTTTGAGGAACCCATTCTAGTGGATCATTTAAGCATGTCTCGTGGGGCACAAGGGGCTGCAGTGGTGAGACAGAGGTGATACACAGATATATTATGTCCTATGGTTGAAATCCAGATCTGTTGAACCAGTAGGTTAATCAACAGAACCTTTAGTCAATTAGTAGGTGCCTATTTGAACATGAGATGCTGAAAGTTAAAGACTTGCATGCTTATTTTTCAAACAATTTTGTGATAAATGAAAATATTGAAAATGTTCTTTCTTTACAATAAGTCATAGTTTTTCATGATTTAATAAGATGATAAATAAACAAAATATAAAACTTTAAATATTCTATTTAGAACATATTTCATACTTCTGCTGTGGCAGGAGTGCTCTGTGTAATCTACAATAGGGCTCTGTGTAATCTACAATAGTTTAAAACTACAGAATGATGAGTAGTTTATAAATTTAATCCATCTACTTTCTAACCACTAATAATTTTTAATTGTTTGGGCTTCTCTCTCTTAAATACTGGGAGAGGAATCACTTACTTGTGTTTTAAGTTAAGAAAAAGAAACTTGATTCTTAGAAACTCTCTTAAATTAAAATAAAAATGTACTCTAGGTGATTTTTTTTTGTATGTATGTATAAATGATGAAATGTGCTCCACAGTTGGTTTGCAAAACGAATAGCATAACTATTATGTCATCATTTAACCTGCTAGAAGGCTGTAAATATTTTATTTTCTATTCCATCATATAATTATATTAATCTAAATGAAATGATGTGTTGTTAAAAGTATGCACACAAAGCATTACTTACAAATACCTCTTCATCTTGCTGATAAAGTCCCCATTGTTTCATTCAGTCACAGCTAATAAGATGATTACTGTGGAAATACAGACAAAATGTTAACAAAGTACCAAAAGTAAACCTTATCTTATATCTGCCCGTAGTAATGAATTAAAAATGTAGATGTTTATAAAGAGAATCAAATGTGGAAAAAAGTGGGGGAGATGCAAGGGATCTCTTTCATATCATGATGTGTGGTTGGAAAATATGAAAGTGTCTGTTCATTTCACACCCTTAAAAGCATAACATAAGAAGCCTATACAAGCAAGAGATCTCAAGTGGCACAGAGCAAAGCCTTGCCTGTAATGATTGGGTTTGTAGAGGCCTATGATTTTTTTAAAAAGAGATCGAGCAAACTATAGAAAATAAAAGTGTACTTCATTAATATGAGTTTGAAAATAATCACTTACATAAGGAGGCATATTAATAAGGAAGTTTTTGCTTGCTGCACTGGCCGGGGAGGTGGGGGAAGTCCAGAAACAGCGCAGATCAGGTCCCCAGACCTGCCCAGAGCCGGCAGGGAGGTCAGAGAGCCCAAAATGGCTGAAAAAATGATGGTTTTCCCACCCATTTTGGGCTGCCCCCCCACTGGCTCCCGGGGGTGGGTTCGCCCCCCCCGATCCGTGCTGTTTCCAATGTTCCCCCACCTCCCTGGAGGCTGCAGCAAGCCAAAACATCGACGAGACTTGTGGAACCAAGTCTCATCGTTATCCGAGGTACTAGTGTACTTTGAAGTTTTAAGATATGTCCTAATCCAGAGAGTGCCATGATCTAAAAGGACAAATTTTGCCCAGCTTGGAAGTGAAGCAATTTGTCTGACCCACTATCAGATAGTCTGGCCTGAAATTAGTCCAGTGAAATTCAGCATTTCTTAATATCTTTTTCTGTATGATTTTATTTCTATGATGCTGAAAAGATGCAGAGCTGACCTGTTATTTCATTGTATTTCTGTCTCTGGATGTACAAAAAACAAGTGTGAAGACCTGGAAAACCAGAAGAAAGAAAGAAAAAGGAAAAACACAGTCCCCCCCTTTCCCTGGTCCAGGAAGTTTAGGAGATTGTTGCCTCATTTGTTATAATTACAAATAATAATAATAATAATAATAATAATAATAATAATAATAATAATAATAATAATAATAATAATAATAATAATAATAATAATAATAATAATAATAATTTCACTTTAGAAATGACAAATAAAAATAAATAAAACGAAACTCAATTTGTAATAATTGTTTGAATACACTATATATTTAATATACCAATAGCGATAATTTTATGCAAAATCAAATTGTACACAAAAGGAAGAAATGTGTGTTTCAAAAAAAAACCCCCTTCACATTAAATCAGGGGTCGTCAGTCTTTTTAGGTCGGGGGCCGGGTCACACTCCCTCAGACAGTTGCCCTTCCCTGCCATAAATGCTTCCGGCGGCGGCGGCTGGAATGAGGGCATGGGCCGGATGACTTGGTGCGCCAGATAGAGCCTTTAGGTTGCTGACCCCTGCATTAAATGTTAATGGATTTTTCCTTTCAAATTACCATAAAAAACTATTAGTGTTCCATTTTATAGTAGTTCCTTTATCAGTTTGTAATTACAATACTAATAAGTAGATAACTTAAAAGTTGTTGAATAGATTTTGCTGCAACTCTTATTCATGAAAATATTTTTTTAAAAAAGTAGTGTTGATCCTGCTATCTTATACTTTTTTCTCATGGTAGGTAAAATGGAAATCAGAGTTTCAGTGGATAACGAGTTTCAGTGGCTCATGTTCAAATCTCTACTTTGTTTGTTTTATGTATCATTTGTTTTAGATGAGGATTTTGAAAATATTAGGCATAGAAAAGATAAATATATATTTGGGATATATATACATCTGATATACTTGCTGGAATCAAGATGGCTGCAATAGCATATCATTTGAAGACTAGCAAATCTTTTTCTTTAGTTCTATTCAGTTTTATTGTGGAAGAAAATAAATAAAATGTAAAAGTCATTTGATGGGATACATAGGTATAGAGTAAACTGGAAGTGCTGAGGTGGATGATAGGGGAGAAAAAAGTGGAAAAGGGTATATTTAATCCTTTTTTGTTTATGAGATGTTACTATTTATTCTTTAGGTAAGTAATTGAGAAGCCTTTGGGAGTCTGTAAAGCTTAAGGATTTCTAGAAAACTAAATTAATTTAGTAAATAACCTTGATAGTAGAGGGAGCTGGACTGATATAATCAAACCACATTTTAAAGAGATGCTGGTGAGAAATTGTATCTAACTTTTAATCAAACAAATGAAAGAAACTTATTCTCAAGGCCATTTGCTGATCCAAAGTAAAGACTGCCATCAGGACCTCTTTGCAGTTTTGAAATTGTGGTTTCCCCTTTGCATTAATGTAGTGCAAATGGGCCAAAATGGAACCACCATGGCATTAGATAACTAACTTAAATTTTAAAACTGTTAAGGTGTATATGATTTAACATAAGTGGGACTGAATGTCCTTCATTTAGAAATAGGCTTCAGAGAGGTTGATTACACTACGCAACAAAACAAATTTCCCCCCTGCTACTGGGTTGAAAATATATTCCTTATAGTAATTCATATGTGCTGAATACAGAACTGCAGTCGGATTTGCTCTGGCACATCAGGAAAAAAAGTTATGTATATGTAAAGGTTATCAAGGAAAATGCTATTAACTATGTTGAAAAGTGATTGTGAGAAATTTTAGGGAAATTAATGTGCGTACTTTGGGATGAAAACACTAAATATTATAATTAAGAAGTGAATTATAAATGTTTATTTACCTCTGAAATGAGCCAGGGACCCTTAGTTACACTAAGATTGACAATGGCTTGGTTTAAATGTGTGTAGAGCTTCTTGCTTTCCGCCTGTGAACATCTTCTGTTGCTCTTTGCAAAAACCAACAGTAATCCCCCATCATGTTCGGATTGAAGCAGCCTTGATATCTTGCTTCCATGGTGGACATATCCTGGTAGAATCTTTCACCGTGCTCGTCACTCACGGTTCCCATATTTGATGGAAAGAAGGTGAGATGCGAATGCAAGAAATGCATCTTTAGTGACATTCGGTAACTGAGGTGCTGGAAGGCTGTTAGCAAGTTGTTCACGATTTCTGCATAGTTGTCTGCTCTGTGGTTCCCAAGAAAGTTGTGCATGACAAGCACAAATGCATCCCAAGCTGCTAGTTCTCATTCTGTGAGCTCCAATCTGAATTGTGGACATCGAATCAACTTTCGTATTTCTGGTCCAATGAAGACTCCTGCTTTCAATTTTGCCTCAGTTTTCATCTTTCCAAACTTGCCTTTTGGGTACTGAAAACCACAATTTATTTTATCCATCGTTGCAACAAACTGTTTCATAAGACCCAGTTTGATATGAAGTGGAGGTAGGTAAATCTTGTTATGATCCACAAGAGGTACATGTTGAACATTGTGCTGTCCGACTACAGGTAAATTTCTGGGTGGCCAATTCTTCACTATGTAGTGATTCTTGTCATCGCAAGTAAGTTCCACTCCTTCAGTCTGGAACCCAACAGTTCAGACTTTTCTTTCGACGGACAAATCGTGAACCAGGTCATCCAATTTGGCTTGGCTGATCAAATGTGGCTTTTTAATGTCACTGTTGGGATCATTCGTGTATTCCATAGCTCCAGCGTCACTGTCATCATGTTCAGTATCACTTTCTTCATTGTTCATTGCATCGGATGAAGGAGGAATTGGTACTAGGTAATCTGTCCAATGTGCCACAGGCTTTAGAGCAGATTGACAATCCGGATACATGATTTTTGACTTGTTCTTCTTGCTGTACCCGGATATGATGGTCAAGCAGAAATAGCAATCCGAATGGTGATCTTTCTGCTCCCACCAAATCATGGGAATAGCAAAAGGCATTCGATTTCGCTTACCGTTTAACCACTGGGTTAGGCCGGAGTAACAGATGGTGCAACAGAGATGAGCAACCCAGGATTTTATTTGATCTCTAATTTCACATCCAAAGTAATGTTTGTAAGCTATACGTAGCTTTCTGGACATGTTCTACACACACGCACGCACGCACGCACGCACGCACGCACGCACGCACGCACGCACACACACAATCGTACATCAAACACGGCTCATTGATGCAGCTACATATTAACCCATGTACAGGCTTTTAATATCATATGACTTTCAGCTATAACTTAAGCTATAACTTAAAATCCAGACGTCCAACAACATTTCTGATTACAAAATCGGAATCAGCGCACCCTATTACATAACAGTCATGTTATTTTCACTCAGTAGCAAATTTTTTGTTGCGTAGTGTTTTGTTAAACACAAGGGAAGTCAGTTGAATTCTAATGACCCGCCCACTTTGACAGATAAGCTTGATAATAATGTCTGGAAACCCAGTCCAATTTTATTGTGTGAGTGATGCCTCCTTCTAAGGGAAATCCATAGTTGTGAGGAAACGTTCATGATTTTCTGGAACAGTGTATTCAATTTCTGAAAAAATTATGAGATGTATGTAGAGGATCCTCTTTTGGTTGAAATCCTGTTGCTTAGTGCAATCAGCCACACTGGAGTAAGTCCATTTGAATCAAGGGAACCTATAGAGGAATTGATTCACTAAATTGCTACTGATTCACTAGGCCTATTCTAGTGTGACTTTTGTTGTTGTTCAGTCGCACAGTCGATTCCGACCCTCTGTGACTTACTATACTAAAATGTCTGGCCAGACATCCCACTATGGTAATGGAGTAGACCATACAGTCAGTGACTCAATGCTGAGTGTTGAGCAGCAGCAAATAACTGATTCCCTAAAGGGGCCAACGGCTGTGGGCAGATGAGCCCCTTTAGGTGGGGTGATGGCCCCCTCAATGGAAACCACCATATTGGACTCAGTGGTGAAACGAGCAGAGGAGGGACCACTTTCACTATTCTGGTTCCCAATGGTCATGGAGGTGGAAGAGGTCATGCCAGATGGACTAGCTGTGAAGGCACATCTTGTTACTATCCTCAGGGCTGCGGAAGTCCACTGTTAAATTGTTAAATCCTGCATGTTTTATTTCATACATGCCACAGGAGATGGGTCTGTGATCACAGTGTGTGGGTCACTTTATGGCAAGCTGTGATCCACCTTAAACAGATTCACTCCAGGGGCATTGTTCCTGTTTGTAATTCTTTGAAAATGGATGTGGCCTTAAATGAAACAGTGAGTGTGGTCACAGGATGTTTAAAACCAATCCCAATACAAAAAGTGCATTAGCTGTCATCCCTCCACCAAAATTCTGTTGAGATAGTGCTGCTCAGAAATGGTGGGCAAATTCCTTGGAAACGCACCTACTATTTGATTACCAACCACCAAAGCAGAGACTGAAATCAAGGCATAGCCTCCTCACAACTTCTGCCCTTCTGAACAACCAGCCCCCACAGACCATCTTAGAAATATGGAAGGCGAGCAAGGAGCTACCAGATAACTGGGTAATGACTTTCTACCACCTGGCCAAGAACAACCATGGCCTGTGTGGAAAGCTTTACATTGCATCCCAGGGTAGGATGATAAGGGGCCAATCTAAGAAAGTGGGGTTTCCCACTAAATGACAGCCTGTGTAAATGTGGAGAAGCACAAACTATCTCCCATATGATACAATTCTCATGATGCCCCTCAACATGCACTGAGGAGGGCCTTATGTTGGCAAGAGGAAGTGCTGTTGCTGTGGCCTAATATTGGGCAGATGTAATCTAGCCCTTTTAAATTCTATTTTGTTTTTAGATGTGTTAATTTTATCTTTTTGTGTTATTATATGCTGGTGGTGCATCTGACGCAAATAAAGAAGATTCTTTGAAAGTGATTTCCAAGAAAAATGTATACTCTTGATATGAGTAGCAGCCGATGACGATGATTATACTAAGTAGCAGGATTTCAGCCATTATCTGAGGAATAATACACATCTTAAGTGTATTAACTTTGCCCCAGAGTCAAATTGAATGATGTGCTGTCTTCAGATTTAATAGTCATATGAGAAACATAAGTGGAAATTACTATTCCTAAGTAGGTGATAGGATCTGCGCACTGCTAAAATTACCAGTCAGCAGATGTGATATGTTGTCTTATACTGGTGTTAATTCCAGTGTTGACCAGTTAATTGAGTAGTAGATTTGTCCCCAGACATATTCCATTCTGCTGGAACAGAAACCTAGTGTTCAGAGATGAGCAGTGTAAAGAGATTAACAGCATAAAAGGGCTAGGTTTACACACTAGTGAACTGTTTGTAAAGTATTAGCATTTTGTCATGTCCTATGTGAGGGGTTCAAAATATTAATATTGGGGGAAAGTGTAGAACCCTGATTTGTGCTTGTTCTGTGGATCTTGCAGCCAAGATGCCATTATGTAATACATGTAATGAGCTTTAGTAATGAGACTTGTTAACATTGTGTTGGCTGCTTTCCCAGCTGGTTTTGTCAAGGGCTTGTAAGAAGATAATTAAGAAACTCTAGCCTCTTTGGAAGATAGTGGCAATGTCAGGTAGACATTTTGAGTCCATTTTAAAAGTATAAACAAAGGCAATAAAAGGTGTGCCTGTTTTGGTTGCCTGTAGCTGTGTGTCTGTGCCCGATTCAAGGTTTTGGTGTCACAAATCCCTAAACAGTTTAGAACTTTAGTACCTGTTGAAGCATCTCTTCTTGATAAATCATTCCCAGACAACATGGTTTTCCTAGTTGTAGGGAGGGTGTCTTAAGGTACTTATCCCAAGGATATGCAAAAGACCAACAGTAGAAACTGGTCCTTTTCAGTGATTTATTTATTTTATTTATTTATTATATTTGTACCCTGCCCATTTAGGAGATTTTCCTACTCTGGGTGATAGCCCTGACTCTAAAATGTGCTTTTGTCCCATGTTTCTTGGGTCTTATCTTTGCTTGCATTCCACAAGCCTGCCAATGCTGAATTATGTAAGGAAACATTTAAGAAATTACTGCCCCTAAATTAATTATTTTTTCTGTCCAAACTATTTTTTTACTTTTATTGCCATCATTATTTTATTTTGATGTGGTTTAATGATAATATGTTTAGTTTTTTAGTTGCTTATATTTGCATGGGCTCATTATTGTGCATTGTCTTTTGGGAGAATTGTTTTGTTGTTGTTAGATAACTGTTTTTACAGAATACCACCCAGAGTAACTATATGTTAGATCAGGGGTTGGCAACCTACGGCCTGGCCCATGGTGCCATTTCATTTGGCCCGCTGCCTTTGCTCCTGCTGCCGGAAGCAGTGAAAACAGCTGAAAACATGCCGCTCTCACCAGCAAAAGTGGCAAAAACAGTCAGAAATGTACTGGACATGCACCCACAGCTGTTATAAATGCATTTACAACAGCCGCAGGTGCATTTTATGACGGGGAACCATGTGTCCAGACCCCTGAACCATTTGAGGGGTCATGGTCTGGTTCGCAGCGCAAAAAAGGTTGATAACCCCTGTGTTAGATGAATGGGATGTACATCAAAATAATAAATTAACCCAGGCATAGCTCAGAACTTTTAATATTGTTAATTACCCAGAGACTGAGCACTATGGGGCGGTATATAAATGTAATTGTTATTGCTATTTCTAATACTTCCAGTCTTAAAATGGAAACAGTCTGTAGATAAGAGTCATTATGGTTTAACAGTAAGACTTCACTCAATCAACTGTCTATATATATTCCTGTGGATGAGTTCTAAGTACAGTGTTGAAATCCTCTACAACAGTTCAAGTTGTTTTTGACTTATCAGTGATCTGTGAATTAGTGGCCTGTAAAAGATATCAGCCTCACTCAGGTTTTGTAAACTCAAGGCCATGACTGGTTTTGTGGAGTCTCTTGGTCTTCCTTTTATCCTGTTGCCTTCAACTTTTCTCATCATTATTGTCTACTCCAATCAGTCTTGTTTTCTCATGGTGTGCTCAAAGAACAGTAGCCCAAATTCAATATTTTTGCCTTTATTTTTGGCTTGATTCATCATAGCACCACTATGTTCCATATTGAACGTACAAATGGCATGCTATTAATGATTTTTCTTTAAAAGATTGTAACAGCAGGAGAGGAAAATTGTTTTGCCAGTAGCACATGTTTTGGTTGTTAATGCAGAAATATTTTCCCCTTTGCAGGAAGAAACCAAACAGTTTTTGAGTCTGCAGAAATCCAGCTCCCGCACAGACTCACGTGAAGATGAGATTTCTCCACCTCCGCCCATGAATCCAGTGGTAAAGGGTCGTAGAAGGCGTGGTGCCATCAGTGCAGAAGTTTACACAGAAGAGGATGCTGCCTCTTATGTTAGAAAGGTATTGCATTCTCTTCCTTTACATATATATGCCATAGGTTGTGCTTTGCATCTACAGCTTCTCTCTCTGTTTCAGAGTGAGTGAGGTGCCATTAAGCTTTTTGCCCTTAGTATTTCATAATGAACAACTTGCTTTGTTAGATGGAAGGTTGGCAAGTTGGCAGTTCAAGACCCAAGTATTGCATGACTGAATGAGTGCCCGTTTCTGTCCCAGCTCCTGCCATTCTAGCAGTTCAAAAGCAAGAAATTTTGTTCAGACGCATAGTCGAGTCTGACCCTTTGTGACCCCATGGACCATTGCATGCCAGGCACCCCTATCCTCCACCATCCTCTACATTGCACTCAGCTCTATACCCTTTGTGTCAACAAGCAAACAGATAAACAGGGACCCCTTCAGTGAGGAAAGATCTTGGGGCCATGAAAGGAGCCTCATTCAGGTGACCCCTGAGCGGAGTTCCTCCAGCAAAAATCCTTTCAACCCAGAAAGCACCTTTGTGTGCTTCTGAGACACAAAATGAACTAATGAATGCTTAGTTGGTTGGTGACTTGATCTTCTTATTTCACATATCTTTGAAGAACAAAGAAGTAGAAGCAGCCATTTGGTTTAAACAAGTGGACTTGAAGAAGCAAACTATTTTTCCTGTTTCTGTGATGTCTGCCCAATTAATTTCAACTGTAACTGCCTGATAATTTCAACAGATTTCAGAATTCCTAAAATGTTCTTCTTGTAATCTTTCTGGCTTGTATAAAGTTTACAGAAAGTACAGTACTAGGAGGTTGACCCATGGGAAAGGTATAAGCAGTCTTAAGCCCTCCTCAGAGTCACAATGCCAGCAACTGGGAAAATGGTGAAATAAATACAGAAGCAAGAATGTTTGTCAAAAGAAGCCAGGTCATTGGGCTCAATTGATAGTCATTCCCGAGCAGCCACCTGTTGCTTATAGAAAAATGTTATGGTGATTCTATGGATCTTGGTGCTACTAGGATTGATTAGTTTGCATACACAAATCCCAAAAGTATGATGGAAGATGAAAGTCACTATATTGAAACCAGGCAAAGAACCATCATATCCCCAAAGTTACAGGCCATCTCCCAGCTATGCCACTTATACGAAGGTTGCAGAACTTTAGTTTATTAGAAATAGAAACAGATGTCCTTTAAATTAATGTATTTCAATCAAACTGCCTTTTTCCTATACTACAGGTTATTCCAAAAGATTACAAGACGATGGCAGCTTTGGCAAAAGCCATAGAGAAAAATGTGCTTTTTGCTCATCTTGATGACAATGAACGGAGGTATGCTATTCTGATCTTATGATTAAACAGAACTGAACAGTAATAGAAGGGGTCAGTAATTTTTTTAAAAAACTTTTATTTTTAACTAGTATTGTACCTATTTTTATTTTACTATAAATACGTTGTCTTTTTTAAAATGTCACCAGCATTTCCCGATCAGTTTAGTTACACTGTGAAGATTGTTTTTGATCCTCAGTTTGTAGTCTGAGAATGGCAAAGTGCTTTATAAATGAATTTAAATATGTATAATTTCATTTATAGTTTTTTGTTGATGCAAAAATAGGTTTGGGTGGGGAAGGAAGTGGGAACATAGGGTACAAGTGTTATATATGTTATATGAGCATAGGAAAAAGGTAGAGGACAAACATAATCTAAAGTTTAATTCAGCAGACCAAAATGCATGTGTACTTCAACCTTACTAAAGGATATATTGAGCAGGGCTAATTTAGATTTTTTGGAGATTTGTTCTTCTTGAACACATATCTAAGAAATGGCACATCTAACACATTTAATCTTTTAATGAGTAATTCTAAAATCTTTTTCAGTGATATTTTTGATGCCATGTTCCCAGTCACCTATATTGCTGGTGAGACTGTGATTCAGCAAGGCAAGTGATGGTGATCTTGTATGTGTGTGGGTAAAACCATTTATTTGATGCAAATTACTCAACTTCTAAGGCAAAAGATCATTTATTATGAAATAGTTACTTAACAGTTCTGTCATAGGTGCGATGACATAGTTTCCATCTTTTAAGGATACTTTAGGATGAAATGGCAATTTTAATTTGCATGAATATTTTTTATTTAATGTATGCTCAATCTGGCCAAGGGCCCTTCCAGGGAGAAAAAAGTTCTGCCCCCTTTCTCCTACTTGACTGTGAACCAGCATAAGCATATAGACTTCCCTTTAAAAGTTCTCGTGAGATGTTTCTTTTTAGGAAACCTTAGAAATCCTTTAAGAAAATTAGAAAGAACCCCATTTTTGTGCTGGATATTCTATTCATGAGCTTGAGGATAAGAGGTGTGTGCTAACAGAAATGCTGTTTGAAAACTTCCAGCAAGGTGGCCCTGATAGTAGACATAAATGTTAGTGGGAAGTTCCATAACACTACCTCGTCCTTGTGGGGTGGGTGGAAACACACAAGGTTAAAAATAAACAATGCCAAAAAAAGGGACAAAAGGTGGTGAAAGTCATGGGAAAAACGGGATGACCACAGCCATACAGGACTTGTATCATGGGGATGGTGGAAGCAATCCAGTAAGAGCTGCAATCCAGTATCTTATTTAGGGCAGACTAAAGCTATATTTTCTTGTAATTCTCAAACTGTTTCTTTCCATCTTTTCTGTAGGTGATGAAGGGGATAATTTCTATGTTGTTGATCAAGGAGAAATGGATGTAAGTTTATCCCCAAAATGTTGTTTCACTGTTCTCAAATGGTTTTAGGATATATAGGTTGTTTTTTCTAGGGATGAAGGTCATGCAGGAGCAACCAAACATTAACATTGTAGTTCATTTTCCCTCCAACATGGTGTTTTTTTGGACTGCAGTTCGATGAGCACCAGCTAACATAGCTGCCATCCTAAATATACCCTCTAAGAAGTAAGTCCTCTTGAGTTATGTGGGGGTTTCCTATATATTTTTTAATCATATTTCTATGCTGCCCTCCTCATGAATGATTTAGGGTGGCTAACAAAAGTTAAAAAAAATCAGTAAAACCAAACATAAAATACTCACCCATCTAAGAAGAGTTAAAAGTTAAAATTTAAAGATTAAAAGATTAAAAAATCACAGATTAAAAACTCATAGGGGAGAGAGGAAGAGTCAGATGAGCCAGCGGGCCTGAGCAACCGACTGGCCTGTACCCCATATCTGCTCCGCCAGCCAGGTCTTCACACCCTTTCTGAAAAACAGCAGTTCTGTCTGGAGACGCAGCTCGGTTGACAGGAGGTTCCATAGGGCCGGGACAGACACAGAAGGCGCTCCTTCTGGGGCTAGAGAGGCACGCCTCTCTAGCTGATGGTACAACCGGATGCACCTCTCTGGTCCGCTCTGATGGGATGGACAGATGTTCTTGAGGTGACGCGGTCTCTTAAGTATCCTGGCCTACTACCATGTAGAGCTTTAAAGGTAATGACCAGCACCTTGAATTGCACTCGGAGTCAAACTGGTAACCAGTGCAGCTCCTGGAGCATTGGTGAGGTGCGAACATAACGCTCGCATCTCATCACGATCCAAGCAGCTGCAGCCTCCAAATGGTCACCAAGGGCAGCCCTATGTAGAACGCATTACAATAGTCAAGTCTGGAGGTGACCAAAGCGTGTGTGATCATGAGCAAGGAGTCCCGATCTAGGAGTGGGCATAACTGGCGTATCACACGAAATTGTTCAAAAGCCCTCCTGGCCACGACTGCCACCTGTTCTTCAAGCAGTAGTCGCAAGTCCAGGAGGACCCCCAGATTACGCACTAGGTCTGTTTGGGCAAGACTGCCCCATCCAGAACCAAAGATGGTAGCTCCCGAGATAATGCAGGACCCCTGACCCACGACCGCTCAGTTTTGCCAGGATTCAGTTGTATATGTGGATGAAGGATGGCAGTCTTTTTTTTTTCTTGGTGCTTGCTTCTAACCAAGAGTGGCAGTCTTAACATTTTGAATCAGGTTAGTGTAGGCTGGTATGCCAAGTGTTATGTCCTTTTAAATAAGTCACATAATGCTGTTACTGTTATTCAGAGGTAATGCAAATGGTATCAAAATTTTAAAATTCCATGGCATTTTTGTATTGAAAATTGCTGCTGTAAGAAAATATAATATTTGTAGTGGAATGTTTTTACTTTAGAGTGCGTTTTATCATATATTTTTAAAATGAAATTGAATGTAGCAGGGTCTAAAATGTGTTTTTAGCAATATCTGCCCTCTTTTAGTGGTATGTGTTGCTTCCTTAGGTATATGTAAACAATGAATGGGCCACTAGTGTTGGCGAAGGGGGCAGCTTTGGAGAACTTGCTCTGATCTATGGAACACCCCGAGCAGCAACAGTCAAAGCAAAAACTAATGTGAAATTGTGGGGTATTGATAGAGACAGCTATAGAAGAATCCTTATGGTAAGTGTTGTAATGTTTTGGGGCAAAATGTTTTGAGAGGCATTGTGCCTGTTTGTAAGCTGATGTTAGTGCAATATTTCTCATAAGTTATTTGATGCTGATAGGAAGATATGAAATAGATATTAAGGGTGTTTCCTACAATTAAGTCCTACTGATTTCATTGGAAGCAACTTAAACATTGCATTAAATGTTTAATTTTGCTAGGCAGTGCTCTGAGGGTAAATTAAAGGAAGGCAATGACCATATGGCAACTGGTGCCCACTCTTATTTATATTAACCAGGATTCCTTTTTCCAAAGGTGTGTTCCTGCCTTAGGGTGTACTAATTAGTGAATATGAAAAAATGAAACAAATCTTGTTATGATCTCTGTTTTTCATGTGTATAGGTGTTTGTCTTCACGTGGCTATGGTTCTAGAAGGAGAGAGTTTTAAGTGTAACCATACCCCTTTTTTTCTAAAATATGTACCAAAATAATCTGTTCCTTAGGTATGATTCTTCCACTGTAGCAGTTGTGTGAATGTGAAGAGAGAGTTGTGACTTGCTATTTTCTTACATTTCTCTTCAGTTCATTTGTCTTCCAGATTTCTAATAGGGAATTAATGTCTCTGTCTCTCTGCCCCCCCTCTCCCTATGGGCTCAAGGCCTTGACCATAGGGGGGAAATTTCTTGTGTGTAAATGTCTCTTCTGCCTTGGTGAAGAATGCAGACTCTAGGTGTGTATGGTCTGTTTAAAAATTGAAATCAAAACTCAACAGAAATGGAATGCTCAACTGAAATTGTACCTCTTTCTGGCATACTCTGTATTGAAAATGAGATAAGGGAAGGATCCATCCCTTCAGCCTATTGACCATTGCAGGCTTCATCGATCCCAGTTTTGCCTCCTATTGGACATGCTGATACTTGTGCCTCCTGATACCATTAGTACTCTTCATTGTACCATTCCTCAAGAGCTTTGGGAGAGTAGGAATATTATGAGTGGCTCTAAGACTGTTATCCATCTTGATCCTGCTCTCTACCTAGAACAGGGGTGCCCAAAACTTTTCAGGCTGCGTGCCAGTCACATGGCTCTGTGCACATGCATTATACTTTCACTTCTGGGAGTGGCAAGGGCAGCACAGGCTAGATTAATTGGTGCCATGGGCGGGATCCAGTCTACAGGCCATAGTTTGAGCACCCCTGACTTAGACATTCTTAAGTGGAAATATTTTGTCAATGCTACCATTCTTCAAAATATGTTTAGTAACAACATTCTTCCTGTTGAGGTATTGTCTTCAGCATTATCACTTTTGGGGTACTCTTCTGCCTTGGTCATCTGCTATAGTTCCACAGTTCATACCCAACTGTCTCCTACTCTAGAGCACATTGGTTTTTGACTGCATTAAACCATTTACTATGGGTGTCATCATCCAGATAGCCACACCACCACCACAGTCTTGCATGTTAATAGACAGAGGGGGATTTGATTAAGGATACTACTACACCTAACCCTCTGTTGTGATACTAATGTATCTGCCATTTCATTTACCTAAAGACGTGCGTATGGCAGCTAACACAAATCAATTGATGAAATACTTTAGATCTCATCAGAATATTAATAGTTTTAAAGAAGTAGCTGTGTTAGTCTGTGGAAGGATATCCAGACAAAATAAATGCACATATGTAGGTATGTAGGTATGTTGTGGCACTTTATAGACTGATTGTGATATTTCATGGTGAGTTTTCATGGATTGATCTACTTTTTGAAGAAGTGGATTATCCACATAAGCTTGCATTGAAATTGTAACAGTTATTTAAATTTCTGTCTGGATATACAAGAGATTAATGAGTGGGAACTTCAGCCTAGATTGAACATTTGCAATATGGACTACCATTTCAGATGCCTTTACTTCACCAACTATCAACAGGTTATGTAATTATTGTATTCAAGCTGGCATGGGCTGAGGCTTTCTGAGGAATGCATTAGTACTGTGCTGGCAAGGAAAGCATGTTTAGATGTTCCCACTGTTTCCCCTGCTGAGGAAGCTTTGAAGCTTAGCAGGGAGAAAACATATCATGCCATAGTGGCCAAGACATACTCAATTTCTGGTACTCCTCTGCATATCATGTTGGATCTTGTATCAACTGTCTCTTTGGTCCCATGTTGTTTCACAAGAATCTTATCAGCTTTCCTTCCCACCATTTTTACTCTGAAGCTCGTGGCACAGAGGGTTCATTGTTAGACAGGATATTGCAGATTTTTCAAACTGGAAGGAAATCCTCAACACAATGCTATAATGCAAGTGGACATAGTTTGCAGAGGATCACCATTTTGATCCTGATAGTTGTTCACTTTATACAGTTTTTGGTTCACTGCCAGATCATGGTTTATGTTTCTTCTTCATAAAAGAGAAGCAAACTCTGCCATACATTTTGTGTTACATCTTTGTTTGTTCTGCTTGAAGTTAGGAGTGACAAACTAGTTTCCACCATCTATACCATTAACTCCATCTTGGAATTTGTCTATTGTCTTTGCACAAATGATGAAGCCTTCATCTGAGCTATAACATTGCTAGACTTTTTCGCCAAGCTGATCTTTCTAATTGCCATCACCACAATGAGAAAGTGGATGAACTTGGACACACTGCAAACAGATAGTTCTTGTTTTGCTTGGCACCAGGGTGAAGTTTTTGTTTGTCCTGATTATCCTTTTAATTTGAAGTGATCTGAATACAGTATTTTATCTTTCTCCTGATACTGTTCTTCCTACCTTCTTCCCATCACGTGTATAGAACTTGGAAAGTTATATGCACACGTTAGATGTATATACACCAAGTATAATTCTTGCTTTTTACAGTCAGTATACAGCATCTTCCAGGAAGTTCCTTTCAACTTTTCCAGGTTCAGAGTACAAAAGGGGTTGTCCAATATCTCCCCAACATTTTACTAAACGGTAGTGATAATCATCTCTTTTAGCCTACTAGGTGACAAAATGCTACTTTCAGCTGTATGAAAGTTGTTCTACCAGACCCATTGCCACTTTGACCACATTCCTTAAAGATGTATTCTTACTTGAATTGTGCCAAGCAACCACTTATATTCAGCTGTTGCCTATGTTCCATGTCCTTGTCTCAGTACTAGATTCTGGAAAGATCTCTTTTGGAAAATAACTTCTTCCAATTGTGCTCAAATGATTGCACATTCTTCTATATCTGTTTTCCCTGCTTTTGTAGGTAAGCTTGTTAATATTTGCCTTATAATATGATGCGCAGACACCTTGATAGATAACAAGAGGTTGCTGGCCTTTGAGTGACCATCTGTCCATTAACATGACTTGGCCTTCCTCCTGCCTTTGGCACTTGTGGCTGACACTTTCTCGGCTGCCATGTCATCCAAAGTTTTGAAGTAACTGATCAGGCATGTGCTGTAGGGAGGAGGAGCAGGGATAACTCCAGATTCTCTATCTGGAAGGGTTCAAACTGCACATCTGCTACACAGATTTAGATATATAAGTGAATGCACACGTGTCTAGTTGAAGAGCGATTGTTACAGTTTAAACATCTTGTTTTCCCACATTCACAGTGAACATCTATGCATGTTTTTATCTGAGAAAAGACCTACTATGTGTTTTTAACAGAATTGCATGCTTTTAACAGAATTACATTAAAAAAAACCCAACTGTGAAGTGAAATAATCAGCCACTGAAGGGGAAAATATTGCCCCTTACTGTATTTAGAGTGATTGTACACCATGACACACCAAGCTACTGTCCTATAAGTTGTTTCATCTGGTCAGCTATAGCCAAGGAGGGCATGGGAGTCGCTATCAAGAAGTGTATGGAAGGTCACAATTGTACATTTTATGCATGCTTCATTATATATAACATATAACATGATTTACATTTTTAAATTAATGTTAATTGATTTTTTCATGAAGAGGTATAGGAAAAGGCAATGTATTAAGTTAAAGCTGCAACTTTTAACCTAAGTTAAAAAAAACCCTGTTAATTGTAAATACAGTGGAACCCCGACATACTAACGGTTTGACTTACAAAAAATTTGACATACAAATGGAAATCCTGTCTAAAAGCAATTTGACATACAAATTTTTAATAGGAAACATTTGACATACAAAAATATATGGTGACATCTAGTGGCCTTTTTTGGTAATGCAATGTGTTTTCAGCATACAAATTTTTCGACATACAAATAATCTTGTGGAACGGGGGAAATCGTTTGTAGAGGTTTTACTATAGCTTGTTTTCCATTTTGTGTAATTGTTGGACTTGAATAACATGTAGCTGCTTCCCTTTGTTTGTGTTAATTTTTTTGTCAGCTGTTGACAGTTCTAAGTAACCATTCCTTGCTGAAAGCAGTGTGCTGTTTCTGCAGCATACCACAAGCCTCTCTAGTGTATAACATTAGTCTTCTGTTTTATAAAAGCAGTAGATTTAGAGTGTCAGAAGAAAACCTTACTTGATTTAACTGATGAAATTTATTACTATAAGATATTTTGCCTTGCTAGCATACATTTCATGAGAAAATTATCTAATGATTGTTTTGCCAAACTGGTGGTGTCTTCCATTTCTGGAAGGGACTGAAGTCAGTCGAACTGCTATGACACTTGCCACACTGTCCCAGAAAGAATCGCTAGTCTCCCTGGATGAGATTTTGAGAAACCTGAAATGGGAAAGTGCTGCTCCTTTCTCTTCTTAACAATGGAATATTTGCAAGCAAAGATCTACTCTAGGGGAACTTTGATTTCAAATTGGTTCACATCCAACATGTGCCCAATTACTTTACAATAGGGTTGGTTTAAAGTAGAGAGGAAACTAACCTTTGCAAGACTTTGGAATAAACATAGGCTATACATTCTAACTAGAATAGGCCTATTGAATTTGTAGGGATTTGATGAGTTAACACCAATGTAAATTCTGTTGATTTAAATAGGCCTACTCTTCTTTTGATTTAACTGCTGGATTTCAGCCATAGATAGGTTTATGTTGCAAACATTTCTGTGACCTGTTGAAGTAAATGGTTGTGGTTTTTTTGTTCATTTAAGCTATCAGGATGAAGTACAGTAAAGTGAAATACAGTAATACCTCGGATAATATTTGCATCAGATAACACTAAAACTGCATAACGTTAAGCAACCTGGGGAAAAAATTCCATCGCATAACAATAAATCCTATGGAATGCATTGGATAACGTTTGCTAAAGCCTGCTGGTTACAATGTATCTCTATGGAGTTTTAATGTTATCCGATGCATTCCATAGGATTTTAACATTATCTGATGCATGCATCGGATAACATTAAAAATCGGATAACACTTAACACTTGTGGAACCAAGTTTTAGCGTTATCCGAGGTTTTACTGTAGTTATATGAGTAGTACATAGCCACCCAATTAAAAACTGAATGGAAACAACTTAAAAACTAGACTCAAAGAACAACATTGAGATTGATTTTAAAAACCAGGTAAAATAAAACAGGTTTTACTGCACACTTAAATAAAGAAAAGCACATGTGGATCAGTTGAATGTACTTAGGACTTTTTCAAACTATTTCAAGTTATTATAAAATGCTTAATAAAGAGTGATTTCCAGATATGTTTTGTGTTTTTCCTCCTCAGGGTAGTACATTAAGAAAGAGAAAAATGTATGAAGAATTTCTTAGTAAAGTTTCAATATTGGGTGAGTGAGAAATTTGCCAGTAGCACTATTAGATGTTTGAGTGTTGGTGTCCTATAAATCAGAGTCAGTAAATGTGTTCTTCTTGCCATGGTGCTGTTTCCCCTTTATATGTTATTAATGCAACAAAGTGAGCCTTCTTTATGTGTGCTTTGCCATAGGTGGAACAAAAATCCAGGGACCTGGTGGCAACTGATTATTTAATTGGGTGGCTGCCACAGGTTGTGGAAGATAATCAAAATCAAGCATATATTGTCATGCATGCTCCTCTGTATTGAAACTAGCTGCTGCTTCCTCTCAAGTCTTTTTTTTTCATATTTCTTCTTTACCATTCCTTTTTTCTTTAATTCTCTTCTTCTGTATACATCTTCCTTATTTCTTTTCTCCATTCCTTTCCCTAATTTCAATAGTATTATTTCTTATCAACTTGTTTTCAGTTAACCGTTCTTTCTGCAGGCTCTTGCAATAAGGACTTAATTGAGCTAAAGCACTGCTTCAGTGTCTTTTTCCAGTGTTTTGTGGCCACTAACTTTCCTCTCTACCGCCTGGCCAAGAACAACCATGGCTTGTGTGGAAAACTTTAAATAGACTGCGTGCAGGGTAGGAAGATCAAAAGCTAATCTGAGAAAGTGAGGTTTCCCTATAGATGACAGCCTGTGTGAATGCGGAGAAGAACAAACTATCTCCCATGTGATACAGTTGCGCACAATGTCCCACAACTTTACTGAGGAGGACCTTATGTTGGCAAGAGGAAATGCTGTTGAAGTGGCCTGATATTGGGCAGATGTCATCTAGCCCTTTTAAATTCTATTTTTGTTTTTGGTGTGTTAATTTTAGTCTTGAATGTTATTATATGCTGGTGGTGCATCTGACACGAATAAAGAAATACTACCTTTCCTAGGCCAACATTCTTTTGCATAGCTACTTTGGTGTAGTACTAACAGCCTAACTTTTAGAGGTGAATTGTCTCATGTTCTGAAATCACTTCATGCTAAGTCACATGATTCCATCCACAATAGATAAATGTATATAGTGATTTCTTATGAGTTTCCCTGGTATTCCCTGTTATTCTCACATGATTTGTTAGATAGCCTTTGTCATTTTTTCTGTCTTGTCTGTTCAAATATTCTATTCCTGGGAGTCTACAATAGAACCTAGAAACCTGTTCTTTGAATTTGGAGCTTTTTTATTTTTTATTTTTTAAAGGCAGAAGTCAGACTTGTTTGTATAGAAGGGTCTGTATGAAGGGAGTAAAGAGTTGCACATGATTCTTCCCCTTTCTTATGCTCAACATTTTGTCCTTATTTTGTCATACTTTTTCATTAGCTTCCTAGATGTACAGTATAAAAATTCTGTAGGATCTTCCCCACCCCCAATTTATGTAGGTTTCTCAATATTTTCTGTAGTGTGGTAGCAAATCTACATGCAAGTTAATGAAGAAGGATCTTTTTTTAATCCCGAAAAGTGTTGCAGATGAAAATGGGTTATTTCTCAGTATTGCTATCCTCTATCTACTGTCTAAAAAGTGGCCATTCAGAATTATCAAGAGCCCTAGTTACTCTTTGTCTTTATTCTTTGAAATTGGATTATTTCAGTGTTTTCAACTGAAATATGGGTCTGTGTGAATAGATTTGGCTTCTGTTTAAGTGTTGGAGTTGGCGGGAACATCGTATCCTATGTGAGGTGAAGAAGTGACCTAGTTCTAAGTGTTTGTAATACGGAAAGGTATGCTAAGTGGCTGATTTTTATTTATTTAGAATCCCTTGACAAATGGGAACGTCTCACAGTTGCTGATGCTTTAGAGCCAGTACAGTTTGAAGATGGACAAAAGATTGTGGTGCAGGGAGAGCCAGGAGATGAGTTCTTCATCATACTAGAGGTGAGTAGTTGTAACAGTGCCCTGTTGCATGTTGAATACTTAGATGCCTGCTTGTCTTTAGTTCTTTTAGTTGTTTGGTTTCTGTAATTTTAATGTCCACCATCTATCATGGAATGTGTATTCTGCTGTTCGGTATTTATTTATTTATTGGTTATACTTGATCTTTGGACCTGCACAAAATATGAACTATTGGCATCACCATTAATCTAAGGTGATTAATCTTAGGGGGCTCAGTGGTTAAAAAGCTCACCTTGTTAGGTTGAAGGTCGGCAAATCGGCAGTTCAAGACCTGAGTTCTGCATGACAAATTGAGTGCCCGTCTTTGTCCCAGCTCCTGCTGACCTAGCAGTTCGAAAGCAAGAAATTGCAAGTAGATAAATAAGGACCACTTTGGTGGGAAAAGATCTTGGGGACATGAAAGGAGCCTCATTTGGATGTCACCTGAGCGGAGTTCCTTCAGCAAAAAATCATTTCAATCCAGAAAGCACCTTTGTGTGCTTCTGATACAATTAAAAACAACAAACCATTAATCTGAGTGGGGAATTCACGTCTCCAGAGGGGCAATATATAAACATTTTAAATAAAGAAATAATTTGAATGTTTCTTTCTGTGATATAGATTTAAGTCACATCTGACAACAGTGTTGCTTTTAAAAACAGAAAAATACTAAATTCAACAGTACTCACGTATAAGTGAATGCAGTATAATGGAACCTCGGTTAACAAAAGGCTTGGTTAACACAAAAATCGCATAACAAAAGGAAATCCATAGAAAATAGTGGCTTGGTTTAAGGAATTAATTGGTTTTCAATCTATTCCTATGGGAAATTGCATGTGCAAATTGCATGTATTCCTATGGGAATTTGGGTTTAAGTAATTTTCACTTTAAGAAACGCCCTGGGGAATGCATTAATTATGTTAACCGAGGTTTTACTGTATTTCTTTGTGAGGCACACTTTCAAATAGTAAAGGGTAAAGGTCGCCCTTTCTCAAAAGCCACTTGTATCTGACTCTAGGTTTCAGTGCTCATCTCTGTTTATAGCCAAAGAGCCAGCACTGTCTGCATCTGCAGATGCTTCCATGTATAGTATACAAAGTCATTAACTCAGTTTCTGAGTAACTTGTGGGCTGAAGAAGCAAATTAAACAAGTTGTTTAAAAGGATCACTTCTGCTTTCTAAATCTGTTACAAACTTGTTTCTTTTGTGGATTTAACTAAACTAAGCCTCTGATTTTTTTTGGTAGGGTACAGCTGCTGTGTTACAGCGCAGGTCAGAAAATGAAGAATTTGTTGAAGTGGGCAGGCTTGCACCATCTGATTACTTTGGTGAGTTTATGACATTTATAGAGTACTCAGACAACTATGCCCAATTTAAATCACTGGGGTTAAAAACCTACCCCTAATTTTTTTTTGTCTGCTGATGTTTGGCTTTTCTCCACTTTAATCCACTCCTATCTCGCTCCCTCTCTCTCTGGTGTTAGTAAATGCACATAGTAACTTCTCTGCTATACTTCCTTGAGGAGTGCATAAGCAAGAGAACATGTAGTATCATCACGAAGCAGTGGTTGTTGGGCTTTGACATAGTGTAGTTCTGCATCTTTAACAGGCTTTTGAAACTATGCTTCTAAAATGGAAATGTTTCTATCAGTACAGTAATACCCCGGGTAACGCGAGTACCGTATAGAGTGAAAAATCTTGTATTGAATAACGCGATTTTCATGTTATTTTCACGTTATTTTCACGTAGGCGAGCGAAACGGGGATCCGCGTTGCTATAGCGTGCCCGGGAAAGAGGCGGCTTGGTCGAAATCCTCACCCCCGCGCAGGGGGAGGGAATTTCAGCCAAGCCGCCTCTTTCCCAAGCCGGGGAGACCCCGCGGAAAGGCGCCTCTCCTCTCCCAAAGTTCCGAAAGGATAAAGATCCTTATCTTTTCGGAACCTCGGGTGGCTTGCAGGCGTGCGCGCGTTGGTGGGGGTTAGCGCAGGGTACGGAGGTCCCCCCGTACCCTGTGCTAACCCCCACCGACGCGTGCCGCACGCCCAAAGTTTCGAAAGGGTAAAGATCCTTATCTTTTCGGAACCTCGGGTGGCTTGCAGGCACACGCGCGTTGGTGGGGGTTAGCGCAGGGTATTGCTTTCAAATGTCTCCATAATCAGATGTAACAGTTCTGGAAAGTCTGAAGAAATTGGGCAGGTTTTTTTTTAAAGCTTTTCTAGCAATGAGAATTCTAGGAAAATCTGAAATACATTGTTAGCTGGAAGGCTCCAGGTTCCCATTAGCTCGTGCTAGCTAGGAGTTAGCATAACTTATTTCTTCCTACTGGAATCTGGAGGTGTTTATAAAACTAGCTACAAGGAAAAAAAAGTCTCTCCCACTATTTTTCCTGGCCAGCAGCACTGACTTTGTTTCACTTTGGAAGTGACAGATGATCCATGCCTTCCTTCAGTGCCATTTAGGACTGAATGTTTAAAAAAGAGTAGTTACAAATATACAGAGGGTGCCAAAATATGCATACACATTTTAAGAGATGTTATCTAGGTCTTAACATTTCGAAGTTGAATTGAATTATGGTAACAATGTGTAGTATGACATTCACTCAAAAGAATGAATGCTAGTTCTTTCGTGTCCCGATCAAGCCCTGGACTGCCAAAATGAAGCCACTTTTCTTGGCTTTGTCGTTGGCCAAACTTAACTTCTCATCGGTGCACGTTTCTGGCAGTAATCGGCAGGCCAGTAAATGTGCCGGATTCTGAATGAATGCTAGTGTCACCATACGACAGGCAAGACAGTAAAAGAAAATGGCAGAAGTACAGTTGTTGTTCAAGGAGCGCAAGACCATATGGAAGTGGTATTTGAAATTCGAGAGTGTTGTGGAAGTACAATGACAGTGGAGGTGTGAGAATGCAACAATGTGAATATCCAACACCTATCAATTGCACTCACTCATGGTAGCTTGAGGTGGATGGTAGTGTGCATGATGTGCATAATACCCTCACACAGGCCCCTCACACAACAATGCCTGCTTCTTCTGCTTGATATTGGAACAATTTACATGCTTGCCACAGAAGTCTTTTTGGGAATGATTGAGTTTACTTACAACAAGATGACGCCCCACCGTATTTTCATGGAGACTTACCTCATTGAGAATTTGCCAGGACAATGGCTAGGACAAAGAGGTGCAGGTGAGTTTCCCCCATGTTCTCATGTCTTAACACTCTTGCCTTCTACCTATGGGGTACCTTAAAGGATGCAGTATCCCATAGAAAACTGGCTACACTGGTGGTTCACTTTGGTCATTGTTGCTCAAGCAATAGTTCGTTGTAATCAGAAGTGCCTGGACTTGGAGCACCTCTTTTAATTGCAGAAAACAAACATGACTTGTATTCATTTTTTGTTACCTGTACATATCGAGTATTACAAATTTAATACAGTTTTCCCTTTCTTAAAATGTATACATTTTGGCATGCTCTGTATATATATTGTAAGGGTGCAGCAATTTCTTTTCCTTCTCTTTTAAGAGTTAGAAAAACCAGGCAAAGATAAAGAGTTTTAAAAGGCACTCCTCATCACTATATCAACCAAAGTAAGTCCTAACCATTTAGGCATAGGACTAGACCAAGAAACAAGTGACACAATACCAGGAAAGATTGGTAAGGCCATGAAGCAGAGGTGAAGTGGTTGTAATATGTAGCACAGACTGTCAAATTGCAAGGACTGGAGACAGACATGTTTATTAGACGTAAACATGACTAAAATGGAGTTGAGTGTTTTAAGCCCTGCCTTCAGAAGCATTTTCCCCATTTAGTTTTCCACCCTCTTCCCCTATTTCAAATTGTTATGTGAAAAAAGGAGGGAATGGCATCATCAAAGGAATGGAGAGAATTAAAAGGGGCTGTAACCAGTGTTGGGATGTCAAAAATTTTACTACCCCACCGTGATGTCATCGCAGTGTGGGCGGAGCTAACATCATGATGTCATGGGCGAGGTCAAAGAATTTTTTTAAAAAATACAAAATAATAAAAAATAAGCACACACACACACACCTCTCAACCCATCCACCCACTCACAACACAAATCTGTAGATAAATTAAATAAATAAATAAATAAATAACACATTAAAATACACCCACCCAACCAAACACCAACCCCAAACACAAATCAACCAGAGCTTTTAAACCAGAGCTTAAAGCTTATTCTGGCTAATCTTTCTCACACAAGGTCAGATGGAAGGAACTACAGAATGAACTCACCACAAGATGGCTTCATTTTGCCACTTTTCAGCATTTAAAGAAGTTAGATACTAAGCCTTTGCCCAACCAGTTATCTAGGATAATGTCTTAATGTAAATGTAAAACAGCTGTACCTCCTTAAGGGTTCTCCAATTGGAACAGCAATTGGAACAGCACAGCTGTAGCTTATTGATGAGGTAACTCCAAGACTATGCTTTAAAAACCCCAAGCCAGGCCGCCAGGCCTTTTTAGAAACTGTGGTAGTAAGTCAATTACACATTAAAATACACACAGACACACCACATCCAAAGGTGAGTCACTTACCCTGGAGAGCAGGCTATAGGGAGCTTCAGGCTAGCAGCTTCTCTTCCTCCTCCCCGCTTGGGAGGACAGCAAGGAGACCGTGCATACGTGTCAAGCACTGTAGATGTGCATGCACACTAAGTGCTTGGTTCGCATGCGCAGTGGGGGAACCAGTGAAAAGGTAAGCCCCGAAGGTGGTTTCCCCTAAAAGCTGCTACCAGTTCTCCGGGACACTGGAAAAAGCTACAACTGGTTCTGGTGAACTGGTGCAAACCTGTTACATCTCATCACTGACTGTAACTGTGTTTCTTTTTCATGGTTTCTGAATCACAAACGTGGGTTTTGCACTGTTGCTAGCAGCTTTTTCCCAGCTCCTGAACTTTATGAGATAGTTTACTGTGCATATATGAAACCCATCTGTGTGAATTCATAGATGGCCGCTCAAAAAACCATAATTACAGGTGAGTAACCCGTTCTTCCTGCTGCATTGCTTTACTCTCCTTCATGTCTATTCTCTCTCCATGATTCCTGTGCTTGAATTGTTTAAATGGTATTCTGGACTACTCTTAGAATGGTCTTGTGCATGGAAGTTTTAAGAGAGAAGCCACAGAAGAGGAACCACGTGTAATGAGTTCTAGTCTGCTCGTATCATTCAGGGCAGAAGGAGAGTGGTTTTCAACCACTGGTGGGGTGAGGTGGGGGAATCACATAAACTCTGATGTCAATATGGTTTTAGTCCCATTGCTTGAATGTATCCAGAATGGTAAATCCAGAGTTTCTCCCAATCTGTCTCTGATGTGTCTTCAGAATGCCCATCTGTTGCTGTTACTACCATTGAACCTATAAAAAAACTTGAGTTCCCCCCCCCCCCCACCTGTCAATCTCCCACCATGGAAAGAGTTTACTCTTAAAGCTTCTCTTAAAGCTTCTAGGATTGCACCTTCATTTTTAATTTCTGTGCTGGTTGTTTGCTTTAAGCCTTAGGTTTCATTCACGTTAAATGAATCTGTTTTACTCCTACAGGTGAGATAGCTCTGTTGATGAACCGTCCCCGTGCTGCCACCGTTGTTGCTCGTGGCCCACTGAAATGTGTGAAGCTTGACAGACCCCGATTTGAGCGTGTTTTGGGCCCGTGCTCCGATATTCTCAAGCGGAACATCCAGCAGTACAACAGCTTTGTCTCTCTGTCTGTCTGAAGTCTCCCTCCTTCTCCAGTACATGCTTCACAAATGCAGACTGCTTCATTACTCTTGTGCAGAGCCACATGGCCACTGGCTATTGCAGCTTCCTGTCTGTCATAGGGAGGAGAGGGGGGAAAAAAAGAAAAGAAAGAATCCAGTTGCTTTTTTATAGCACCATTTTAAATTTTAGAGCATTAGTTTGGTGCTCCCAAACCCATTTAAAATAAATAGAAAATAAATTGTATGGAGACATTTGCTGTTACTGCTTCTCTCTGTGCAATGTCCACTGCCCAAATTGGACAGTGACTGCCATTCCTTTAGCTGGGGAAATCTCCTGGCACCCAAAGTTATTGCCATAGAGTTAAAGATGCAGCAGTAGAAAATTATTATAAGGCACACATTTTTCAGCTGGTGAATCCTATGTGATTTTTGGTTGTGATTACTTTCTACTGTACTTCTCTTAGATGGAGGAATTTACCTTCTTAGCTCAATTTCTTGGCATCAGTGTTCTGGATATGGGTTATTTTTGACTTGGTTGCTGAAACCAGTTCGGAAGTTGATAGTTTTGTGTACTTGTATCCATTTCAGTTGGTTCAAAATGGCCTGGTTATTGTTTGTCAGGTTTTTGTGTACGAGCTTCTATTCTGGCAGTTACCGCCAGTGTCGCTGATTCGTTGGCACAGCAAATCTTTTTGCCTATTCTTAGTTGTGAATATTCATATTTCCCCCGTCCCTAATTTTTCCTCTGCAAATGCTCCAAAGCCAGCTATGAATATTGGTGTTCATATTCGCACTGGTATAAACATTGTACAGCTCCTTAGCTAGTGCCAAATGTAACACCCCATGCACTGTACGTAGAGCAGGAAACTGAAGGGTGTGTCGTGTGTGTCCAGTCTTCTGTCTGCCCTTCAAAGTTTTGCTATTCCTTTTAATTTTGGAACCAGAGAAATAAGTGGTTCTGTTTCATAGCTGGTATTCAGAGCAACATATAATACACAGTCCCGTTTAGGAAGGTGACACAAAATGACAGGAAGGTGAAAACTGGCGTCCACTTCTGTACCAGATTCTTCATTCTAAGAATCTTTTCTGCCCGAGGAGAAGTTTTTGTAACTTCTAGCCTTAAACATAAAATAGAGTTCTTAGTGTGAATAACACAAACACTTTAATTTTCTTTTTTGGCTTAGAGTCCCATATTGATCTGATGGAATAACTATTTCTTGAAAAATTAGCCCTCTGTCTGAGGGGGTGTTTCAGTATTTACCAGGTTTGTGTTAACGACATGCAGTGTGCACTCAGTGCTACTTAACTGGCTTGGCAGAACTTCACAGTTGTATAATGTAGGCAACTCAGTTTCGTTATAACATGTGAATTATTTAAAACTAATGTAGGGTTTTATTTGGGAGTGACAGCAAGTTTTTTGCATTTGTTATGCAACTACTACCTATGAATGCCCACTTGGCCCAAACCTGTTCCACCACTTAACATTTGGACCTGGTATACGTCCTTTCTGACCTTTTGGGAAAATGTTTGGTAATCATATTTAAAGTTTGAGGAATAGGAGCCTTAGTATAAACAAGCTTAGGGAGCTATCAGTGTGCCCACATGTCTAGATAACAGATTAAATGTAATATATACATTGTGAATTCCTTTTGTTTGTTCTTGAAGACCTAGGTAAGGCAAGGATATCTACCTTTACTTTTCAGGGGTCATCAGTGCTGTCCCATCCCCCCTTCCCCAAAACTTGTATTCAATTTGAATCTATCCAGGGATATTTTTTCCTTATACCGTTGTTACTTTTGAAGCTTGATTTGATCCTTGTTGAAGCACCAAAAAGATTTAAAATCCTCTGTAAGTTAGTTACAGCGCTACAAAAAAAATGCACATTTTTTATATAAGGCTTTCTAATCAAGTTTCACTACTGCGTCTTTTTAGCTTGCTGTTTACTCCCTTTTGTAGTTTTATCAACAAAATTTTAAGATGAACCAGCTATGTCTGAGTTAAATATTAATCACAGTTAAAGCTTTACCTTTGTGTGCAATTTAAACATGTTTGAACCCACAGTTGGTATAGTTTGCTTTAGCTAACATTCAGGGCTTTGGAGGTAATCTTTTTTGCTAGGTCACCTTAGCAAATAAAAAAAAATCTACTGCCCTAGAGTGCTATAGTAAACCAGAGGACCATTTTTGTATCGTTACTGGACTATTAGTCTGACTTATTGTATGTGCTAATATATTCCTTTTGTTATAGATTGTCCTAATGGCAGGTAAAGCAATAAAATGATTTAAATTCTTAAATGTAATGAGTGTTTTATTTTGCAGTGCCCTGTTCATTAAGCTTTGGGGCTAGCACAGACTGCTGAGAAATAGGTTGTGTGAATTGTTCTAACTCTTACCCAGCTTTGCTTTGGTTTTATACCTTTGCTGATATTAACAGTAATTTAGGATTGCTGTTATAACCTACCATTTATACTAAGATTGCTTGGTAGGAGGTTTTTGTTATTGTCCTGCCGTCTTAGAAAATTACTGCAAGAAGAGGTCTGTTCCAAGTTTTTAATCATGATTAAACGATGGTTAAATCTGCACTGGCTCTTAGATTATTCCCTATATTACTTATTGGAAACCTGTTTTATCTCAAGTTACGGCCCGTTTTCTATTAATTTCAACTTACCTTCTGAAGGCCATTGTTAATCTTTTCCTCAGTACCTTCCTGTTGATACCAAAAAGTGATGGAATAAAGAGTTTGAAATACTTGACCTAATGAGCACTTTTGTAAAGGTTCTCCTGTTTCTCTGTACTTCTGCAGTCTACCAGCTCTCGAACCTGTGGTGAAAATCCTGTCCAAAATCTTAAAACATGTGGCCCTGACAAGTGGCATTTTTTGTGTACCTTGCTGTTTCTCCTCCCATTTCTTAATTTTTCCCATACTATTTAGCCTGATAAAGAATGATTGCTGCTAACATTGTCCAGTTATGGTTTCCCCACAATTAGAGGTTCTCTATTTGTATTTCTGAAATTGACAGTTAAGGGAGGATATATAATGCCCATGGGCCCAGGGTCCATCCCAGAGTCCAGTTGGGGTTATGCTGCCACTGCCGGGTTTTGTACTTAAATTCAGTACTATGACCATTTTTTTTAAAAAAATAAAGATTCTACTTTCAAAAGCTTTTTTGTTTTTGTTTAAATAAGGCAGGCCTACTTTGAATTTATTCTTCCTTGGTAAATGTGTGCTTTTGGAAAGGTGACTCCACTTGTAAGCATGATGCATGAGAATCTATTGAAATACCTTGTTTAAATTAAAAAGTACTTTTGAAGAAAATGTACCACTTTTCTTGCTGCTGAATTGTAGACGTGGCAGGAGAACTTTGGGGATACTTCTTGGGTGCCATAGAAATGGATGTTGGGCAAATATGGCCTATGGGCCACAGGTTGTCAGTATGTCATGCAGATGTTCTGTCAGTTGGTGAGCAACAAATAAACCTTGAATGTTTATTAAAAAAAGGTCACATTCAGGGCTAAGATTGAAAAACAGGACAATGGATCAAACAGGCTAGTCAGATTAAGTGTCTATTTCTTTTGTTTTGCATTAACTCTAAACACAATTATGTAATTCAAGTAGGTTTTATCTTACAGCATTACAGTAGGGTTGGGGTTGGGAAATACAAAATCTAAGTTCCAAAGACTAACCATATCACAATAGCCCATCAGCATTGCAAATCATGGCTTGTGGACCTTAGAATGGGCTTGTTGCGCTAACGATGTGTTTTATGGAGCCCAGTGCATTATGAATCTACTGAGGGGATACTAATTAAACAAAAAATTGTCACATTGCCTCTGTCACAATGTGACTGCGTTGGTCTTATCCAGGGGTGGCAAACCTTTTCACACCATGGATCTGACCCCCCCCCCCCTGAAGCAGGCACATTTATTTTTGTTTTTCAGTCGCACAGTCGATTCCGACCCTTTGCGACCCCATGGACCACTGTCTGCCAGGCACTCCTGTTCTCCACCATTCCCCTCAACTCGCTCAGCTCTGTGCCCATTGTCTCTACAATACCATCTAGCCATCTCATCTTGGGCCGTCCCCTTCTTTTGCCCTCAACCCTTCCAAGCATCAAGGCTTTCTCAAGCGAGTCCTCTCTTCTCATTTGATGTCCAAAGTACCTTAGCTTCATCTTTACTATTTGCCCTTCTAAGGAGCAGTTGGGGTTGATTTCTTCCAAGATCGACCTATTTGTTCTCCTTGCTGTCCAGGGGACTTTCAAAACTCTCTTCAAGCACCACATCTCAAAGGCATCTATTCTTCTGTGCTCAGCTTTCCTAATGGTCCAGCTCTCACAACCATACATTGCCACAGGGAATACCATTGCTTTGACTATACGAATTTTTGTTTGCAATTTGATGTCTCTGCTTTTCACTATGCTCCCCAGGTTTCTCATCGCTTGTCTCCCAAGAATCAGTCGCCTTTTTATTTCATGTCTGCAATCCCCATCTGCAGTGAGCTTTGATCCTAGGAAAGTAAAATCTGTCACTGCTTCTACTTCTTCCCCATCTATTTTCCAGGTACTGATAGGGCCTGTTGCCATGATCTTTGTTTTCTTTATATTGAGTCTCAAACCAGCTTTTTCACACTCTTCTTTCAACCTAATCAGGAGCTTCTTTAGGTCCACCTCACTTTCTGCCATCCGGGTGGTATCATCTGCATATCTCAAATTATTGATGTTTCTCCCAGCAATTTTGATCCCAAATTGTGACTCCTCCACTTCCACATTTACAGCAGCTGTGGTTGCATTTGCACATGTGTGGGCTCATTTTATGGCTGATGTAAATGCTCCCGCTTCTATTTCTGGGTGTGGTGGAGGTGGCGACAGGCCAGATGGATTGGTGCTGCCAGCCGTAGGTTGGGAACCTCCATTATCTGTGCCCCCCCCCCCCCCCCCGGAACTCAGACCTGGGCAATTCTACCTTCAAAAATTCTAACTTGCTACTTGCAATTTGTCAGCAGGGGGCGCTCTATCACCATTATAAAAGTACTGTAAATTATTAAACCTACCTGCCCCATTTCCCAATCTATGTCAAAAGGTGGCATTCCCTCACTGAAAGCCAGGGCAAAAATAAGACTAATTAAAAACCCTGAATATTGCTAGTACGTATTAGCACTGGTCTCTTCCCTGAGTATTTTCCAGAAGGACTTCATTTAGGCCGTACATTTGATAGGATCTCCTTGTTCATTGGCCAAAATAGGTGAAATAGCTAGATCAGTAATTATTTCCTCTGATGTGAAATACTGACCCAGTGTACAAATAGGCTCTATTTTAGTGTATTGCATGCATGAGGTAAATTATACTGCTTTTGAGCTTTCAAAATGTCTTGGTTGTACAGTTCCTGCTGTACATACTCAAGATGGGTGCTAATAAATTTATGTATCTAGGGAGGAGGGAGAAATAGGTATTATGCAACAACTACTTTAAAAACTAAATATGTATTCTTAAAATAAGTTGGCCGTGTGTGAGAATGATTCAGTAGGGGATATCAATAAAAACAAACTTCCTGACTTTTCTACCCATTAGTACAGTGGTCTCTACAGCCTTCTAATTTTTTATGAAAGGACAACTGTTTCCCACGTTGGTCTTTTCTATCCAGCCAGAGATTAAAAAACACACGAGGTGACTCAATATTCGGACACTTAGCCCTCCTATCTTCAACACTCCAGGGCAGTGGTTAAATTTAAGCACTTTTCAGACTAGGAAACTATTAGGCAAAGGTTTCCCTTGCTCAAAAGCCAGTCGTATCCGACTCTAGGGTTCAGTGCTCATCTGTTTCAAAGCCGAAGAGCCAGTGCTGTCTGCTTCTGCAGACATTTCTGTGGTCCATGTGGCAGGCATGATTAGACACTGGAGCACATGGAGCGCTGTTTACCTTCCCACCAAAGTGGTCCCTATTTATCTACTTGCAATTTCTTGCTTTCGAACTGCCAGGTTGTCAGGAGCTGGGGTAAAGATGGGAGCTCATTCCATCCTGCAGTACTTGGGAATCGAACTGCTGACCTTCCCAGTCAGCGTCTTAGCCACTTGAGGCACTGCATTACCAGTGCCATATTTTCCAGTTTTATATCCCCGTCTAGTGCCTTTTCTCCTGCTAGATTTTTTCAACAGGCTTGGCACTAGGTTTATAAGGGTCCTGGGCAAGGAATCCGCAAAACTTTATGTGGCGATGGCAGCACTTGTGTGGGCAGCTCTTGTTTTATCAAAGCTATTGTAAGGTCCTGACAGAAGCCAGGTATGGTAGTAGCCACTTCCACCCCGTTTCCATATGCTTTTGAGCCCCATCTTCAAAAACATCCCGTTACCATGTACCATAACTGTAGCATCAATAAAGCCTCTGGCAGTGGCCTCGGTTGGAAAGGGTTGCTGATTTAGTTGACCAATGTTTCCCCTCTCCGTAACAGGCTTTTCAGATGTTTCTTGGAGAAAGGATTGAAGTGGTAGCTGTGTTAGTCTGGGAAAGCAGTAAACAAAATGACAGCAGCAACAACAACAAAAAAGTTGTGGCACCTTAAAGACTAACTCCTGTACATTATTTAAATGTGAGCATTCGTGGATCAAGTCCACTTCGTCAGACAGGAGAAAGGATTTAGTTGTGTTACTCCGTTGTGACAAATACTACAAAGAATCTTGTGGCAACCCAAAGACTGCCTCCCTCCCCCCCCATAGGCTGCGCCCTGCTTCTTCCGATGCACAGATCATTTCAATATATATATATATATATATATATATATATATCATAATTGGCCAGAACAATCATTTCAATGGCCATCCTGCCTAAATGTGTTTTGTATCCTTTGTTAGTGAGGCTGGTCACTTTTCCTCTGTGGGCCTTTTTCAGATGTATATTGTTGCAGCATCTCTCCTTTGCAGGGATTTTATTTACACATGCACACACACACACCCTCTAGACCTAGTTTCCAGGAATATCTGATCTAAAGTGGAAGCACAGAATGTCTCCAATCGGTGAGCACACACAACAAGCTCTGTGTCCTTGAGTTATCTCCCTCCATAACAAATACTCAGCTGCTGGTGAGCGCTGACAGGATTGCAGCCAAAAGGGGAAGAGGGCTGAGAAATGAGACATTGTGCTCAGAGAACACCTTGGCTTGCACTGGCATGCATATCAGAAGGGGGGAGGGGTAGGAGCCTGGATGGGTCAAAAACTGCTCAATAGGTAGTAGAGATGCTTGAGGGTCACAGTTTGGGGAGAAACTGCATGAGGGGAATGTCCTGCCAAATTGTGTTGTAGGGGCAACAACCTGAATAGGCATATTGCATGACAACATTTTAACACCTCCCCATACCCACGGCCAGCATATTTCAGAATGCTCCAGGCTACACATAACTTAAATGTTGTGTCTTTCCAAGCTACTGTCATATTTGTTCTTTTGGAGATGAGACCTCCATGTTTTGTAACCACTATGTTGTAATAAGCTGTGAAGAAGGCTCCCACTTAGGCAGCCACTTCCGTCTATGCTCTGATGCAGCTGCCCTGGGTGAGTTGGAAGGGGAAACATAGCTAAGGTTTACACCCAAAAGACTGAAGACATCGATGCTCTTGCAGTTATGAAAAACGGGGGAGATTTAAAGGAGTTCATGTACCACCTTCTTAGAGGGACTGTGGTGGCTTATTGGTTAAGATGCTGAAGTTGACAACTGGAAGGTTGGCAGGTCAGCAGTTCCAAGACCCGAGTGCTGCATGACGGAGTGAGCTTCCGTCTCTGTCCCAGCTCCTGCCACCTAGCAGTTTGAAAGCAAGAAATTGCAAGTGGATAAATAGGGACCACTTCGGTGGGAAGTTAAACAGCGTTCCATGCGCTCCAGTGTTGAGTCATGCCTTCCACATGACTACGGAAATGTTTGCAGATGCAGACAACACTGTTTCTTTGGCTGTAAACATATGAGCACTGTATCCTAGAGTCAGATACAACTGGCTTTTGAGCAAGGGTGACCTTTACCATCTCCTCGTGGCATCCATTATAATATGCAAGTCGAGTTTCTTATATGGAATGACCTCATTCCAACCTTCCTCTTCCATGCCACTGCCTTCTGTCCTTGCTGTGGTCCTCAGGCTTTCCACAGTACTTTGTACACAATGCAAACTAACAAGCAAGTGAGGAAGGTGTGGCCAGGTAGATGGAATACAGTTTCCATCAGGCTTGGTCAAACTCGCAGGTGGTGAAGGGAGCTGCAGTTCAACAACATCTGGAAGACCACACACTTCTGATCCCTGAATGAAAGACAATTTCCCTCTACTCAGCAGCCTAGCCGTGTGGTAGATTGTATTCCTCAAAGAAGCGCTCTCAGAAAGCCTTCCATCATGGGTTGGTCTTACTATATCTGTTTATACATTCTGGACTTCCACAACTCTTCCCCCCCCCCCCCGCTAGTGTTTTTCCCCTTTTGGGGGATTACAAGTCTTGTGGCTATGGTTCTCCAGAAAACCGAACATCTCCAAGAACCAACTTGCACATACTGTTCTATAGCTTCAAAGAAGCTATGTTAGCCTGTCTTAGCATGTTGGCAACACTTCAGTGTTCAAACTTCATACTCATTTAAATCTTAAGTCTTTATATAAAGTGCAGTTATATCTTGCTTTTCTCTCTTTAATTCTCTCTTTTTATTTTCACCCTCTCCTTCCATTTTGTTAGCATGTCCTAAAGCTTGGAGCAGACACCCAGGTGCACATTAGCCATGCTTCTCTTTCATTGGTCCTTTTTTTAAAATTCAAGTCACCAATTAAGTTTAAAAAAAAAACCCATGCTAATCCGTGAGTAGATTTTGTGAAATGCTCCAACATCCAAAATACACAGTTCTCAGCCAAATGGTGCTTTGTTCAGGTCTTTGGGAGAAGAGGCAGAAAAATAAGGGAATTTGAAAACAAAAGGTTTTAGTATATAAACATACTAAAACCTGAGGCCAACAGTGCACCGACCAGCAGGTCATTTAGACATCTGTGACCGTCAAGAGACTTTCTCCCAGCTCAGCCCCAATTGTCTGGGGTACAAGAAAGCATGTTCAGCAGTTTAAAGTTCAGCCTCCAGTTTTCTTGTTGGGTTCTAGCTTGGCTGTGTCATTCTGTCAAAAGTGGGTGACTCCATTGGTCTGCCATCAGCTACCACACTGTCTTGTCCATTGGCCTCTATGCATTTCTCCACCGTCTTCAAGATGATCTGTAACCTCCTGTCCAAGGCCAAAAGGTGAGGTTCTGTGAGGACAGGAGAGAGACGGTCCTGCAGCAAGGACTCCCGCATGATGTCACTGAGCTTGTAGTCTGGCTGAGCTAAGAGCTGTAGCCGCAGTAATGTTGCCTTCTTGATTCTGGAGGAAGGGTAGAGAGAAAAGACATTTGAACCTGACTTTGAAATGCAGGAGCTAAATATCTGGCTGTCTCATAAGTCAGATCTATCCCTTGGTCGCTTAGGTGGTGTGTTCAGTTTTAAAGGGAATTACATGGAGGTGTGGATGGCTTCTTGATTTCTGAGAAGCAGTGGTTCATATCTCCTGGCCAGGAATTTGCAATAAAGCTGATGGACACACTGACTGCAAAGTAACCCACTTGCTTTGGCCATATCATACAACCGACAGAGCTCCTGGTCTAAGTGAAAGAGATACAGCTTTCTAGCTGCTCCCAAGTCCCCATGGTAGCTCTTCTGTATTGTGTCCTGACTTGCTTTGCAAATCAGCTTTTTCAGGGTGGTTTATTCCTCTGCTGCTCACTAATAATAATAATAATAATAATAATAATAATAATAATAATAATAATAATAATAATAATAATAATAATAATAATAATAATAATAATAATAATGCTTTCGTGTCAGAAATTATTCTGGGTTGAAAGGATTTTTGCGATAGAAACTCGGCTCAGGGTATGCCCAATTGGGGCTCCTTTCATGTCCCCAAGAACTGGGACAAAGATGGGTGCTCAATCTGTCATGCAGTACCCGGGTTTTGAACTGCTGACTTCTCAGCCCTCCAGCTAACAAGGCAAACTTCTTAACCACTGAGCCACCACAGCCCCTACAAACCCTCCTGATACAGCAGCAGCATCATTTCCAGTGGCTTTTAGGTGGAGTTGCTACTTCAGCAGTGTTGGTTACAGTTCCGAGGTTAAGCCCTGGCTTCTCTAGCATACAGCTTGCAAAGCTAAAAAACCCATCTGACCAGAACACACTAATCTATTGTGTGTATTTCAGGCAATGCCAGTTCTGTAATGCTATCTATAAAAAGCCGTCATCCAGACAAAGTTTGGCAGCTGTTGCACTGGGCAGGGAAATATAATAACACAACAGTCATTGCATTTCCTACAGTAGATAATTCAGACCAAATGAAAGCTATATTGGCTTCTGAGCTTTCAAAGCAGGGGCAAGGAAGCTGCTACCCTCAAGATGTTGTTAGACTCTGTCTTTCACCAACCTCTGCTGCCATGGCCAGCAGTCATGGGGTGATGGGAGTCGGTATCCAGCCATAAGGATGTAGTTCCTCATTCCGACATTGTTAGAGGAGTCCCAGACAAGAACCTGAAAACATGGCTGCATGGAAATGTCTGCAGACAGTGCTGGCTCTTTGGCTGTAAATGGAGAGGAACACTGAACCATAGACGGATACGAGTGGCTTTCGAGCAAGGGCGACCATTGCCTTTTAAGAGAGTTCAGTGACTTGGGAGAAATACCTGACTGGCTTCCCTGAGCCATGAGATTTACTTTGATCCATTCCTTCTATCCCCCTTTGAGGATGAAGCCAGGAGACAGATTTATGTGTAGTGCCTTGTGATAAGTCAATGATGTGGGCCAGACAAACAAAATACCTTGCCTTCCTCATGCCCAGAAAGCAGTGTTTCATTAAAAACAAAACAGTTTTCTTAAAGATCTGCTGAATACATATGTAGCAGGAGACTACTTTTTTAAATTATTATTTTTAACCCTCAAGCCTGGGGTTGGAGGGAGGAGGGAGTCAGCTCCAGGCTGGCAGCCAGTGAGTAGGAAAGAGATTCTAGCCCACAAAAGAGAACTAACCAGAGCTTGGAAAAGCTACTGCTTCAAATGGCAGCTCCAAGAAGCTTTTGCTCAGGCAATAGTTGCGCTAGGAGGGCCCACCCAAAAACTTCCACAGCTAGTCCAAGCCACAGAAGTAGCTGCACCGAGTCCTGTAGGTATATTTCTCTGCAAACGCCCTCTGGGGTTTTCTTTGGACAGGCAAACACAGAGGAAGCCAAAATCTCTGTTTGGATTCCAGATGCATCCAGACTGTGTTCCTTCCCCTCTTTTCTGTTCAGATAGGGATTTAAAATAAGTACCTGATGTATCAGTGTTTGATGGTGCTGCAGGCCACACCCTGTCTGCACTGAAAATACTGGTTTCATAATAGTTTTGGGGTTGAGAGGAAGTGGTTATTTCAGGCAAGGTGAGGACCAATTTAAAACCACACAGACAAGTATGACTTATCGTCAGGCCTGAAATTATCACCCAGAGGCCTTGCAAAGTGTGAATAATGGCTTCTGAAATATGACGTGGAAGCTTAATATACGAAGCTGCAGTGCCCATTATTGACATCAGGTAGCATGGAAATGCTGAGGACCACTGGTGGCCAGAGAAACCTGGAGGCAGAATAATCTTTTACCTCCACTATTTAAAGGCCTTCCTCCTTGATTTATCGGAATGCATAAAGAGGAACCTGGAGAATATTCAGTCAGCATAATTTGCTAGCATTCCCCTAAATGGCTGTGGGGAGGCACAAATGTAACAGACTACATTCAAGTTCTTTCAGTTCCTTTAGAAGTCAATAAAACTTTATTTCTTGACAGAGACCAGAAGGAATGCCTCATTTCCCTTCAGCTATGATGAATGTCAGCTTTGAAGGGGAATGGGTGCCTGGCCATTAGAAGTGCATCTAAATCTTGCTGTTTGCAAGCCACTGGGAATTTGGACATGCCCCTTTTAGAAATATGTCAGAAAGAACTGAATTATTTTTGCCAAACCTCTCATGTATTAAAACAGCGATTGAGCCGAGAGATTCAGTTGTCTGGGAAATCTTCCCTTGCTTCCTTTGCAAAATAGACCAAAGAGGTGTGCAGAGATGTTACAGGATAGAGAAGGAACTGTGGTAGCACTTTAGGCCTTGGGTATGAAGCTTCAAAAGTGCCAAAGACCAATGGACATAATGGAAAAACATAGTCCGCATGGTTTTTAGTACTCCTTTCTCATTGCTCACCAGCCCAGCTCCCGAAATTTCCTTTTGAAATGAGTAAAACGTGTGTAAAGTAGGGCTTTGGGGAGATAGGTATCATGGACATGTGGCAGGCATGACTAGACACATGCATGGAATGCTGTTTACCTTCCCACCAAAGCTGTGCCTATTTATCTACTTGCAATTTCTTGCTTTTGAACTGCTAGGTTGGCAGGATCTGGGACAGAGGTGGAAACTCACTCTGTCATACAGTACTCAGGTCTCGAACTGCTGACCTTCTAGTCATCAAGTTCAGCATCTTAAGCCACCAGTCACCAATGTAATTAAATGGAGAGGCTACATGATAGTTCCCTGAGCCACAGTGAGAAAATAAGCAAACACTTTATTTACCTAATGCTGATAGAATGAATCATTTTGAGTGGCTTGGTCTTAACTGGTGTGATCTGTTTTAGTCTACTGCAGTAGCTCGAGTGGCTAAGATGTTGACTGGAAGGCAGGAGGTCAGCAGTTCGATTCCCGAGTACAGCAGGATGGCATGAGCTCCTCTCTTTGTCCCAGCTCCTGCCAATCTAACAATTTGAAAGCAAGAAATTGCAAGTAGATCAATAGGGAACACTGGTGGGGAGGTAAACAGTGTTCTGTGCGCTCCGGTGTCTAGTCATGCCTCCCACATGACCACAGAAATGTCTGCAGAAGCAGACAGCGCTAGCTCTTCGGCTTTGAAACAGATTGAGCACTGAACCCTAGAATCGGATATGGCTTTCAAACAGGAGCAGCCTTTACCTTAATTACATCAATTTGGAAGGACAGGCACTTACATGCAGCACTGTTCCAGGGGAGCCAGGATGGAGATCTCATCATGGGAATGTTTCCCAAAACTGTGAGAAGAACAAAGGAAGAAATTTAGAGTTACCAGGATAAAGATATGGAAAATATCTGGAGATGTCAGGTGTGTTTCACATGGAGTAGCAATCAGAAGAGGATGGTCAAAGGAATTTGAATTTGTCACATTGTTGCTGATTTGGTTTGTATTAGGGATGCAAATCCTCAGTTATTTAATTCCCACACATTGATGTAAGAACCTGCTTCTCCTGTCCCTCCTGTACGAGAGCAAGACATTCAAATACTCTCAATGAGAGTTCTTGTATTCATGAAAATGATTTTTATGAAAATTGGACAGCAGACTGTGCAAATGTAATTTAAAAACTAGCAGATGGGTTCTTTCTGTCTTTTTCATAATCATAAACAAACAGCATTATCCTTTGGCTCTGTGTCTATGCAACTATTCTCAGTCTCACAAATGAAAAATATGATCATTTGGTGGCATAGCATTTCGTGCAAATTAAGGAAATCTTTCTGGAAAAAATTAAACAAGCACCCAAATCGTGCACCTTGTCTTGTTCTCACACCAGAAACAAGAATCCTTGCAAAGACTAATGATCTCTTGAATACAACTTGTCTCAAACAAGGAGTAATTTTGATAGCATTATCTGCATCTTTAATGTAATGCTTGGAAACACTGGCACTAAACAGAAGAGAATAATCAAGTAGCAAAAGAAACAGACATGTCTGCCTCCTTTCCACTCCATTTGCCCTGCACAGTCCAGACAACCTACACCACTGGTAAGGAACAGAAGGGTTATACTCCCAATAGGAGTTACAGGTCACAACACAACACTCACAGCTCAGTCTCCAAAGTCAACACACAACTCGAGGAGGACCTGAAAGTCAAAGCTAGTAAGTCAGCTATGATTCCAAGGGCGTCTAGGACAGCTTCATGCTACCTCCCATGTTAGCTCTAACTTCAGAAATCTCCATTGTCTTAAAACAGAGGTGGACATCTTTCTGTCTCAGGAGGCTGTACTGGACCTACAAATTTCTTAATACTGATAAAGTCACACGTCCTCTCTCCCCCCACGCTATAGTCCCAACTGATATTCATGCAGCTTGGAAGTATTGGGCTACTGCAGCAATTTCAAAGCAAAGCAATCACACTTATCTACCACCCCATAGCATTTATTGCACACTCTGGGCGGTTCACAAGTTAATTAATATTTTGCCCCCAACATGCTGGGTACTTGTTTTATTGACCTCAGAAGGATGAGTCAACCTTGAGCCCTAGCCACAACCATTATAGCAGCACTTTGTGGCATGGGATGGCACCAGAGTGACTTCCGCATCGTACAGTGAGCAGACAAGCGGGGCAGAATGAATGTTTCTTTTTCTGGAAAGGAAGGAAATCTTCCCCCTTATCCAGAAAAATCCATGTTTGCTGGCAAAGCAGCCATGAAGATGGTTTGGATGTGCATGCAGTCCATGGGACATGTTATCGGCCCCTGTCCTAAAAGAAATGTGCCAACAGTTGGATTTCCTGCTTGCCCAAATTGTTTTAAAAGACTGGAAGGTCGGAGTTCAATTCCCAAGTACTGCACGACAGAGTGAGCTCCTGTCTCTGTCCCAGCTCCTGCCAACCTAGCAGTTGGAAAGCAAGAAATTGCAAGTAGATAAATAGGTGCCACTTCGGTGGCAAGGTAAACAGCATTCTGTGCACTCCGGTGTTGAGGCATGCCTGCCATGTGTTCACGGAAACGTCTGCAGATGCAGACAGCGCTGGCTCTTTGGCTATAAACAGATAGCACTGATGTCCAAAGCTGCTTTTTTCCAGCTTCAGCAGATTACACAGTTACGCCCCTACTTGGACAGGCGGTCTCTCATAACACTGACCCATTCATTGGTAATCTCGCGGATTGACTACTGTAATGCTCTCTACGTGGGGCTGTCCTTGTATCTGATACGGAAATTACAATGGGTCCAGAATGCAGCAACCAGGCAGGTGACAGGCTCAAAGAAATTTGATCATATTTCCCCAGCCTTGGCAGGCCTGCACTGGTTACCTGTTGCTTATTGTCTCAAATACAAGGTGTTGATGTTATCATACAAAGCCCTATACGGTTTGGGACCTTGGTATCTGTTGGAGCGTTTCTCCCTCGGAACAACTCCCTGCATCACACAGTCATCACAGTCAGCTCCAGGTGCCAACACCGAGGATGGCTGGAAAGTCTTTAACCAGAAATAGAGCCTTTTCAATGGTGGCATCTACACTGTGGAATACATTGTTGGTGGAGCTGCACCAGCCTCCATCACTGGGCGTGTTTTACTTCTGCTTCCAGGAGCGATGAGGGCAGCCCAGGCCAGATGAATCGCAATAAACCCATTCGTGTGGATTCACAGGGTGCTTGGGCTTCTGGAAATTGAAGTCCAAGGACATCTGGAGTGCCAAGGTTTGCCATCACGGACATAGGCTATGATAATTTGGAATGCCATCTGGGGAAAATTTAGGAGACCCAGTAGAGACGATTCCTTCAACACAGTTCTCATTTTTTCCTTAGCTCCTCAAAGTTACTAGTCACTCAGGCAACATCTTACCCTCTTGCATTGTCCAAGTGGAGCAAAAAGCCATCATCCCCAAATCTGGTGAACATCTCATAATGATGGCGGTCCATATTGCCTTTCAAAGAGAAAAAGAGACATAGTTGCTAATCCTTGACAGTTAATCCGAGCTAACCACCTGCAGACACAACTATCCAAAGTATACCAGATTTTAATACAGGAATTACTTTCATGGTGCAAGCAAATCTGAGCCACAGACACTAAGAACATATAGCGCAAGATCACCACAAGCTTTTGAAATGCACCGAATATGTCTTGTGGCTGTTTAAGCTGCAGCTACACAACTCATTCATTGAACACCAACTGATTTTGGATGTGATTACAATCTGGACCTCTTGTCAAGCAGACCTATTTCCCAGAGATCACTCAAGGTAGAGTGAAATGCACTCCAGTCTGACACTGATCCATGCCCTAGCTGGACATTTTTTTGCTCTAGCTGTACAAGTTCTACTTTTGAGAGTCATTCCCCAGGGTTGCGTTCAGAGAGATTGCTTGTATTACACCAACCCTTTCCCATGTGATCAGGCAATGTGACTTTACTCCCTGATATATACCCTTGTTTGTGGGCCTCTCCATAACCAACCAATCAGCTGCTCTGTGAATTGGATGTTGTATGAAAGAAACTGTTTGAGTCTGATCTAGTAAGGTTCTGTGTCTCTAGCAAGGATCTAACAAGGTTATGTGTCTATTCACTTCCCATCTGTGAAAAATATCAAAGGGAGCAGTGGTTGGATCTCAGCAGTAGTATTTTTCAAGTTCATTCACCTTATTTGGAAATACTGTAACTAGAATCTGGTTTTGGAAGTAACTGACAGCTGTTCATTGCAACCGCCTATAACAAGGATGTCCATGCTCCAGCATGGGCTGAAAGCTTAGCCTACATGTGTTGTGTGGGTGGCTACAATGGCTCAGTGGTTATGAAGCTCGCCTTGTTAGCTGAAAGGCCAGTAAGTCGGCAATTCAAGACCCGGGTACTGCATGACAGTTTGAGCACCCGTCTCTGTCTCAGCTCCTGCCAACCTAGCAGTTCAAAAACAAGAAATTGCAATTAGATAAACAGAGACCACTTCAGTGGGAAAAGATCTTGGGGACATGAAAGGAGCCTCATTCTGGGACAGTTTCTTCAACAATTATCCTCTTAGCTCAGAATAATTTCTGACACATAATAACGATGCTCATGACGTTGTCAAAGACAATAATAATAATAATAATAATAATAATAATAATAATAATAATAATAATAATAATAATAATAATAATAATAATAATAATAATAATAATAATAATAATAATAATAATAATAATAATAATAATAATAATAATAATAATGTGTTGCATGTCTGGGAGACATCTGTAACAGGGGGTGGTGTACAGATGCTAGGTTTTGTGTTAATCTGGTATGTTACACATGCATTCCTGTGCTGAATGTCACATTGGCTAGCGGTGAAATGAGTTGTAATCCAACAGCATCTGCAGGGCTACACCCATCTCAACTCCTGTACTCTGGGCTAGAATACCCTTCTCCATCCAGATGTGTTGCTGGATCAGAGCTTCCATCATCCTCAGAGACCATGTCCAATTGCATGCTAGTTTATTAGGGTGGGAGGTGTAGTCCATTATAACCAAGGAAGGGCTCCAGATTGGGGTAGGCTTGGAAATGCTCTCCACCCACATAATCTTATGGTCTGTCTACTCAGAAGTAAGCATCACTAAGATCACTTGGCTTGCAACCTGTTTTTCTTTGGCTACTCCTTCTAAAATTGCATTTTGTGGTCAGGGAACTCCCACCACTCTGCAATCCAGTGGGAAACCACTGTTATAGGAGAGGTTGTTTATTAATCATTATGGCATGTAGGCAGGAAACCTTATTAGGACCCTGGGATTTGCAACTGCTTAATGAGCCTGAAACAGCTAATAAGGACAAATCCTCCCTTCCTTTGGCTGAAGCTCTAGAAAGTGAGATAATGTGGTTCTCCTGACGATATCACCGCTTTTATTGGCATTTGCCAGGCTGGCAAAGTGGCAATATGCTCTTGGCCAGCAGCAGTGAAAGAGAAACCACCCTCTATTACAAAGCTCATAAGGGATGTTTGCGCTCCTTTTTGCCTCCAGATGACACATGATGGGATGGAGCAGGAAAAGTAACCAACAGATTCACTTTTCACTAGACATGTAGTGATAGATGCTCACTGCAGTTTTTGCAAAAAGACTTCTCTGGGTCTAAAACAGCTGCTTTTGACACTGCTTCACTCACCTTCAAGAGAACATGCAGAGGGCTTTTACGTTTTGTGTTGGTGCTTTAAAAAAGGAAGGGGTGGGGCAGTGGCATGTGATGTGCCCTCAAGCCCTGTGGGGCCAGCATTGTTCGTCCCAAGCAAGTTTAAGATGCAGACAAAACCTAAAATTCTTGCAAATAGTAGCACATGTCAGTATCAGTGTAGTATTGCGGACAGGGCTGTGGTCACCTGTCAATGCAAACTGTTTGTTTGACTAGACAGGACACGGAAGTGGGCCCAAATATATTGGCCCTTTTATGTTCTGAGCCTGGATTTCACTCACTCCCTTCTTCTTGGGATTATAAACCATGTTCTTATTGGTTTCAGCAGCCAAGCCCAAAATACTCTACTGCCATGGAATGGATTCTTTCCCTACCCTCTGCCCTGCAAGCACTGTAAAGAAAGAAAGGAAATTTGCTGCACAAAAGTCCTGGATTTTGGAAGGTATTTTATACTATGATGGGCATAAAGGGTTCTCCATGGAACATTTCAACCTCCAGAGTACCCTATTTTCCCTGTTAGCCAAATAAACCATAACAATGACAATATAGCAATAGCAATTACACTGATATACCGCCCCATAGCACTTAGTGCACTCTCTGGGTGGTTCATAAGTTAATTAGCATTTTGCCCCCACACATGCTGGGGATTCATATTACTAACCTTGGAAAGATGGAAGGCTGAGTCAACCTCAGTCCCCATCAGGACTGAACTCACAATATTCTGGTTGCAGTACAGCAATTTAACCACTGTACCATCAGGGCTCTTCTATAGTAATATAATTGTTTTATTTAAGTGTATTTTACTCCTCTTTTCTATAAGCAGTATTTCTTGTGCAACACAGATTGGCAGGATTATTCCCACCCCCACCAAGATCCAAGTCAGGAGTTCTCAACAGTTTTAAGCCAGGATCATGCTCCCTCAGACAGTTTCGGGGGGCCGGATGGCCATTTTGGCCTTCCTCCACCACATGGCACTTCCTGGTGGGGTGGAAGCAGTAGGGGGTCACATGAAATGGTGCCACAGGCCACACCCAGCCTGCAGATTGAGAATCCCTGATTTAAATCTTCTGTTATTTGATTCATTTGTTCATTCATTTCCACCAACCACTTTTTAAAATTTCACATTTTCTGATAATTTTTGGACCTGATGCCTGCCTGGCATGCCTGCCAAAGTTGTCCTGCTCTAATGAAGACAGTTCTGCTTTATAAAATGCTTACCAAAACAAGAAAGAAAGGGGAAAAACCTTCCCTAGATAAGGACTTAGAAACAAAACAATGGAAAGTGAAAAACCTTAACTCTTTCCAGATTCACCCACATATTCCCAGGTCAGCTGGAATCTACACAGCAAGGGTCTTTTACAATCTCCCAAACAGCATGTCAAATTAATGAGATTAGTGATTACCTAGGTGTATTTCCACTTACCTATTAAGAAGTCAAAAATTGCCATGTCAATGATATTGAGCAGCCGACTACCACTGCTGTAAGGATAAATCTCCCTTACTGTATTGCAATAAAGTGGATTCACTTCCCACCTGTGAAAAATATCAAGGGGAACAGTGGTTGGATCTCAGCACTAGGATTTTTCAAGTTCATTCACCTTTGTGTGTGGAAATAATTGGAATCTATTTTTGGAAGTAACTGACAGCCGTTCATTGCAACAGTCTATGACACTGATGGCCAACCTTAGTACTCCAGGTGTTCTTAGACTTCATTTCCCAGAAACCCAAGTCAACACACCTGCTGATCAGAGCTTCTGGGAATTGATGTTCAAGAACATCTGGAGTCCAAAGCTCAGCCATCACTGGCCTATGATGAGGATGTCCTAAGTTTTTTCAGTAGGCATCATTCTTCTACAAAAGTGGTCATTTTGTTTCCTCACCACCAGTATTTATGTATCAAGCTGTCATCTTTCTTGCCCGGGCAAACAATAAGTAAAAGAAATCCTATGCTTATAAGAGGATGATTCCTTATCACACCTCCCATTTAAACTCTTAGCCTCCCCAAAACACACATCTATCATACTTTCTCTTGCTCCTTACACCAAAAGGTCTTAATGTGTTGGATCTTTAAAGGTAGCTACTGTATTATACTATAACTATGTAACCTGCTGTCAATAATGACTTCATGGGGATGAATGGTATTTAGAGAGTAAAGATAGGGACAAAAATTGGGCCAGATACTATAGATGTGTTCAAATGCCAAGTTATGTTATGTGGATCAGTGGCTTTCGATACCGTCGACCACGGTATCCTCCTGGAACGGCTCCAAGGATTGGGGGCCCAGGGCACCATGTGGACCTGGTTTTCCTCATTTCTGAGGGGCCGGACTAAGTCGGTGTCATTGGAGGATGAGTTGTCCAGCCCTAAGCATCTCCAGTACAGAATGCCACAGGGTTCGGTATTCTTGCCTCTTCTATTTAACATCTACATGAAGCCGCTGGGTGAGATCATCCATTCCCATGGGGTGTGTTAGGACATTTTTCATTTGGGGGTATTGTACAAAGATTGCTGCCCAGAGGAATAGTACAACTTTAAAGCCCTCCATGTGTTTTGAACACAGGTGTCCATAATAGAGCCTCAAACTGATTGCCAGGCTGTGCATGCTTGGTCCATGTGCTCCTGTAACAGCCCAGCTGTGGCTGATTAGAGAATCTGCCCAGCAACACAAGGGTATAACTGTGGCCCTCTGGGAAGGGTCTATGGAGGAGGCTATTATTCTGTGAGGAGGTTGCTATTCTGATGGAGTCTATATACTGAGAAGGACCGAGACACTGAAGGAGGTGATGCTGTTGAGAGCTTTTCTTCAACTGAGAAGAAAGAACTGCTAAAGGATCACCAGGACTCTTTTTGAGTGCTCCTGGAGTTGGAGCCAACAGAGGACTCCAAGCTGTCTACCTACTGTGGGGCTTGGAGAGAGAGAGAGAGACTGTTGTATATAGTCCTATGTATGTCTGTCTTCCCCTCACTGTAAGTAAAGCGCACCTTTCCACTGAAGGCATATGTGTGTGTGTTATTGCACTAAGGCTTTCGCTGCGTAAGAGCTTAAAAGTGCTACTCTGCTATCCAGCCACACATATCGCTAGGGGAATCCCTGATAGGGTGAAGTATCAACAATATGCTGATGATACCCAACTGTATATCAGTGGCGTCGCGCAGTCTTCAGCCGCCGGGGGCGAAGAACAAACTTGCCGCCGCCCCCCCAGCTCGCTGCTGCCGCCGCCCCCTCCCCCCGACCCAGGCAGAAGGTGCCCCCCAGGCAGAAGGCGATCGCTCGCGCGCGCGCGATCCGTCCGCTCGCGCACGCGACCGCGCGACCCGTCCGCTCGCAGCGCGCGACCGCGCAACCCGTCCTCTCGCTCGCTGGCAGCGGCTTTCAGGGGCGCGGCAAACTGTCCCCTCCCCACCCTTTTGCTGGCGAGAGCCCGGCTTGCGCTTCGCCGCTTCCAGGCGAGGAGGAGAAAAAGGGTTTTTATTTTAAGCGGACAATTCAAGGAGGGGCCCGGCTGGCCGTCGGGGGCTGTCCTGGCGGCGGCCCGCGTGCGCGCGCACGCTGCCCACCTCCTCCTGCCCAGCCAGCCACCAGGGGCTCCCCGCCACGGCGCCACCCACCCCCGACGAGCGCCCCGTCTCACGGCAAGTTGGGTGGGTGAGTGGGTGGGCGGAGGCGAGCAGCGTGCGCGCGCACGCGGGCCGCCGCCAGGACAGCCCCCGATGGCCAGCCGGGCGGGCGGACGGGCTCCTCCTCCGCCTTTAAAAAAACCCTTTTTCTCCTCCTCGCCTGCAAGCGGCGAAGCGCACGTGGGGCGCTCACCAGCAAAAGGGTGGGGAGGGGACATTTTGCCGCCCCCTGAAAGCCGCTGCCCGGGGCATTTGCCCCCCCCCCGCCCCCCCACGCTACGCCACTGCTGTATATCTTGGCCCGTGGAAACCCGAGTGATGCAGCTGAAGTCCTATCCAGGTGCCTGGAGGCTGTAAGGATTTAGATGCAGGACAGTGGGCTTCAGCAAGACTGAGTGGCTGTGGGTTCGGGGCCCCACATTATCCCGGGAGTTACCATCTTTGGTGCTGGATGGGGCTTCTTCGCCCCAGACAGACCTGACATGTAATTTGGGGGTCTTCCTGGACTTGTGACTAATGTAGGTGCAGGTGGCAGTCGTGGCTTGGAGGGCTTTTGCGCAACTTTGTGTCATCTGCCAATTACACCCACTCCTGGACCAGGACTCCTTACTTTCAGTCACCTCCAGACTGGATTATTGTAATGCGCTCTACATGGGGCTGCCCTTGATGACCATCCAGAAGCTGCAGCTGGTTCAGAATGTGGCTGCCCGGGGGTTGCGGGGTGTGGGTGTTATGCCGATGTCTCACCCCTGCTTTGGAAGCTGCATTGGTTGCCAGTATGCCTCTGGGTGCAATTCAAGGTGCTGTTTTTGACCTTTAAAGCCCTTCATGGTAGTGGGCCAGGATACTTAAGAGACCACATCACCCCAAGGTTTCCAACCCATCCTACAAGAGCAGACTGCAGGAGCTCCCTAGTGGTCCCATCAGGCAGGGAGACACATCTCACTGGGACCAGGAGGAGAACCTTTTTGGTATCTTCTCTGGCCCTATGGAACCTCCTGCCTCTTAAATTGCACCTCAAACCAGAGTTGCTTCCTTTCAGGTAGGCCTTAAAACGTGGTTATGCCAGCAGGTGTGGGATACAACTGGGACCACATCCCAGCCCTGCTGGCTTATTTGGCCCTGCCAGAGCTTCTTATTTACTCCTGCCTGGGTGTCCTTCTTTTTTAAAGGGTTTGGGGAGGTTTTATGGATGTTTTTAGATAGTTTTATAGTGTTTGGTTTTAATTGGTATTGGGTATGGGTTTTAGCTGATGTTGTGAGCTGCCTTGGGTCGCTCAGGTGAAAAAGGCAGTTATATAAATCCAAAAAACAAACAAACAAATACAGTCAAACCTCGCATAAAGAGCACCTCGCTTAAAGATCAACTCGCTTAAGGAGCGGAATTTTCTCTGAATTTTCACTTTGCTTAACAAACAAAACCAAACCAAAACTCGCTTAACAAATAAATCGGGGTTCGCAATCCCCCCCTCCAGAACCCACAATTGGTCACTTACAATGATGTTTCGCTTAAAGAGCAAACTTGCTTAAAGAGCAATCCTGTGGAACGCATTATGCTCTTTAAGCAAGGTACAACTGTAAATAAATAAGATTTTTCAGAAGGGGGGAGGGAGTCCCACTGGCTGCACTCAAAGAAGCTTTTCAAATCCCACCTTGATCACTCGGATGACAAAGAGGTCCCCTGCAACCTTGACTTTGTGCCCTCTATTATCTCTGTTTGCTTAACCTTTGGAAGGTTGGAATTCTTTGCTGAGTTGTAAGGTTGCCTTTCACTTGACATTTCACAGGATAACCCAAAGGCAGGTGGGCATTTTGTTTGCTGATCCAGCAGTCTTCTCTTCAAACCAAATAGTGCCCTGTAAATATTTAATCTATAATTTCTGTCCTCGTATAACAACATGGCTGGATCTGCTAGCTGAGGATAATGGGAGCAGTACCTAGAAGAAGCTTGGTTAGGGTAGGGTTGCCATAATGATCTCCCATGAAACCGGGATAGACACGTGACGTCATTGCCTTCTTCAAACTGTGAATGTACATACATCCCCAATTTACATCGCAAACTGGCTCTTGTTCCCTCCTTGTTGACATTTTGTTGTTACATGCCATCAAGTTGCCTCTGATTTATGGCAACCCTACCCCCCTTTCTATCCCCACCATCCTCAGATCAGCCCGCTTTTGTTTACATGGAAAGGCTCCCGTACGCAGATCCATGCCACCTCTGTTTTGCAACCTTCTGCACACTGAGGATAATGGCATTTTCTCCTGGCAGGCAGATGATGCAAGTCTTATAATATTATCAAAAGTGACAAAGTGCAGCAAAAACCCAGGTTTCCCGTTTTTGTTTTAAATGCCACCTCCTGCAGGTTCTTGCTCGTTTCCCTTTTTATCATGACAGAAGTCATGTGGCAAGAACATCTTCAGTTGGAAACTTTCAGTTTAGCACTAAACTAATATAAAACCAACACAATACACACACCAATTTCTGCACCTAGGTAAAGGTCACCCTTGCTTGAAAGCCAGTCGTATCTGACTCTAGGGTTCAGTGCTCATCTCTGTTTATAGCCAAAGAGTTAGCACGGTCTGCATTTACAGGTGAGTAAATACTTCTACGCAAGCTCAGGCAGAAAGATGGAGTAAAGAATGGATGGCGATAGCAAGGTGGCAACCAGGTAACTTCAAGTGAGTGATATCAAATCTCAAAGCAGAGCAACAATTGAGGCCCTGTTTGCTTTGTGCCATCAAGTGATGTGATTCTCCTGGACATTAGCCACCTTCCTTCCCCCATGTCCCTTTTCCTCTTGCTCTGCCTGTGTGCTTCTCCTTCAGCACTGCCAAGGGCTTCCATGGATTAGAAGCTTTCTGCTTAGTGCTATTCTACTAAAGCAAAACAAAGTGAAGCAGATGAAAGATCCTGAAGAAAAGATCATTTTAAAGAGTTTCTTCAAGCTTCATGAATTTTTTTGAACCATTACTTGAGAAAACCACCCTGACTGGTGCCTTCCCTTCCATTTCAAGGGAAGGCACCAGTCAGGGATTAGCTTGAAATGCAGCCAGCAGATGTACAGGCAAAGTTTTCTCTTTTTTGTGTGTGTCAATGAGAGAAAGAGATGGAAATTCCACTCCCAAGGGCCCTGGAACTATATAGGTTTCTCAGCAATGGCTGAAAACATACATATTTATAACAACATCTATTCCTAGTATGTTGCTTGCCTAAGTCTGGAAATACAGGACTGCAATATCAATATCTCTGGACAGCATAACCCAGGAGTTTCCAACCTAAGGCCCGTGGGCCAGATCCAGCCCATGGCACCATTTCATGCGGCCTCTACCCCTCCAAGATCATTTAAGAAACAAAATGGCCACCCCTTTGAAGCTGTTGAGACAAAATGGCCACCCCCATCATGCAGGCAGAGCGAAATGGTCATCCGGCCCTCAAAGCTGACTGAGAGAGCATGACCCGGCCCCCAGCTTGAAAAGGTTGGGAACCCCTGGCATAACCAATGGCCTTTGTAGATCATCTCATATACAGGACACCAAGGCAGAGAAAACGAAAATTCAAAGAAACAAAATAAATGTGATGTGTTTAAAAGTATCTCCTATTCGAAATATGTGCAACAATTGCTTTCCGTAATGGTAAAATGTTGATACTGACTGAAATTGAAAGAGCCAGGAGAACCCGTAAAGAGCACCTCAGCATCCATTTAAAAGTGTTGTGCAAAATGGGAATCCTAGTGGGTGGTATGAGGCAGAGAGAGAGATTCATTTACCCACTTACTCCTCTTTTCCAGCAAAAGTGTAGGATCGGATCCATGGATTGGGGATGGAGAGTCTTGGGGCCAAGTTGAGAGAAGGCAGGTAAACAGAGAGGGATCCTTCCAGCAGGTGAGGGTTGCCACATACAGCATATTCTGTCTTGCACATATAAGGGCACTTGGCAAAGAAGCAGACATTGCTGGCTAAGGAGAGATTAGGATGTAACAGTGACATAGATGACACCATTTTGATAATGCTGCAAAATCTGCTTCTAACAGCCTTGGTAAAGTCATGAGGTCAGTTTTTTGTTGCTCAAACAAGGGATAGGTTTCTAAGCTGCAGAAGCGGAAAACAAACATAACACAAGAGGAAGGCGAGCATTTTGAATACTGGCCTTTAAAAATCAATGTAAAATAGAGTTGGTTGCGAGTGACCTGTTTGTTTTTTAAGTGAGATTAATAGCATTGGTACAAATATCCAAACTCAATATGTTTAGATGCGGTGTTTCCCAACCTTTGGTTTTTAGACTTCAGCTCCCAAAACCCTAAGTCCGGGACGGTCACATGGTTCAGCAGGCTGGTCACGTGGTTCCTCCCATTAGAAGCAGAAGTAAAGCGTGTTTTACTTCTGCTTCCGGAAGCGGTGAGGATGGTGCAGGCCAGATGCTTTGGTGCTGTGGGCTGTAGTTTGGGCACCCCTGGCTTAAGTCAGTTCCCCAAAGCACTGATCAGCCAATGTACTGACTTAGGCTTCTGGGAACTGAAGTCCTCCTGTGGGGCTTGGGCCCCATGTTGGGAAACACTGGTTTAGAGGCAGAGGATAATACACTCCCTCTTTCTGGTAATTGATCCAAGGACCCCTTCTAACATAACAAATCTCCTAAGCAAGTGGCCTGGGCGTAGAGTGGCACACATACATACAGTAAAACACCGGATACCGATTGGATCAGATAACGCTAAAATCGCATAATGTTAAGTAATCTGGGGAGGAAAATTTGATCGAATAACGTTAAGGTCCTATGGGATGGATCGGATAACAACTGCTAAAGCCTGTGCGGTTACAATGTATCTCTATGGAGCTTTAACATTATCCGATCCATCCCATAGGATTTTAACATGCATCGGATAACACTAAAAATCCGATAACACCAAGACTTGTGGAACCAAGTTTTAGCGTTATCCGGTGTTTTACTGTATTACCCATTACCTTATTTCTGCTACTTGCACACTCTTTGGGAAACTAATTTTCTCACAGAATTCTCAAATTGGAGCACACAGATCATGGTTTCTGTGCACCTAAGCAGGCAATGCAATGGATCCAAGCACAGGCACCATACAACGTTCCCCATTGAGATACAACAACCATTTCTATATAGTAGGCTTCAATCTACAGGCCCAGGAAACGACAACATTTTCCCCTTTTGTAGACAGTGAAGGTGAAACTTGCCTGGGGAAATGAAGAAGACACTTTGCAGGATTTCATTCTTAGTGATCTCCAATATCTCCTTTGTAATATTAATCATTCTCCCAACAACAGGAGGGACGCGCCGGAAATCCAGGATTCTGGAGGGGAAGCAAAGTATTTTCTCAAACTAAATGGAAAAATGCTGGTGAGGACTTTGCATGCTAAAAGTGCTCAGGACGAGAAAGTGACTGTGGAACTAGATCAGTGGTATGGGGGTCATGTTGTGATGCGGAAGGCAAATGGAAGGACACTGCATTATATGGTTCCCAGGACAGTCTTTATGTCTGATCACAATGAAGACAGCCAATATTCAGAATTGGATACAGCACTTGAAGAGGAAGAGGAAGAAGACATGGAAGAAACAGGTCTCTTTTGCTCCAGGAAGGGGAGTTTCATCAGTTGAGTTGAGTTCAGTTTTAAATGAACACATGTCCTGAACCAGATCTGCTCAGCTCATCCCTTATGTTCAGTAAGATATAGTACAAGCTTCTAAACAAATAAAATTTCTTTTAAAAAGTATTTTATTGTAGTTCTAGGTGATTTAGGTATTATGGAAACATGGAGGGCTCTAATCAGGGTTGGGCATATACATAAATCTACTCTCACCTTTCCACCAAGATAGGCCTTCACAGGTGTATATTGGAGACTATGTAGTAGATTGCATTGGTGTGTCAGCTGAATGTGCTTTACAAATCCCTCCTCAGACCTTTGTGCTAAACTTGCAAAGGTCTGACTGACAACCAGATAAGGTGTGAGAGGAAGGATGTATCCTCAGGCTATAATGCAGGGGTGGCCAAAGTGTAACCCTCAGAGGCATATTATTCATACAGTATATGGAAATTATACATCAGCCAAGGGGCCTCAAGACTCCTCATTTTCAAGAGGGGCTTTTTTTTAAGGGAGGGGGACATTTACACCAAATTGTGTTTTTCTACTCCTGGAGGCTTCTAGGAGCAGTGTTTTCGGAAAGACCTTTCCAGGTACTTCAGTCTACCTGTATAGAAATGGCTGAAAATGCCATGTTCAGGCTCCGTGTGGCTTGTGGAGGAGAATAGGAACAGAAATACAGAGCGTGCCAAAAATGTATGCAGACCTTAAGAAAGGGAAAAACTGTATTAAAATCTTAATACTCAATTTGTACCAATAACAAAAGATGAATACAAGTCATGTTTGCCTTCTACAGTTACGAAAGGTGATCAAAGTGGTTACCATCAGCATCCAGACACTTCTGATTACAGCAAACTACAGCAAACTACTGCGTGAGCAACATTGACCAAAGTGTCCACTTGTATAGTTATGCATGCTGTTTCAATTCCTTCTCAAAGTACTACCAGTGTACGGTTTTCTATGGTATACCACATCCTGTAAATTCTCCCATAGGTAGAAAAGGGGTGTTAAGTCAAGAGTACTTAAGTTGTACTTCCACATTTTGGAATTTCAAATACCAATTCAAAATGGTCTTGTGCTCCTCAAATGACAACCGTGCTTCCGCCATTTTATTTTACTGTCCTGCTTGCTGCATAGTGACTACACATTGCAACCATAATTCAATTCAACTTTGAAAACTAAGATATAGATAACATCTCTTTAAATGTGTATACATTTTTTGGCACCCTCTGTCTAGCTCCCTAGCTTCTCGAACTCGCTCTCCGCTTCTGTAACACCTGAAGCCTTTCAATGCTGTGTAGAGAACGTGGACCCTCCATTTTCCTGCAGTGGTATCTTTCAAAGTTATCCATGTTTTAAACATGGTCTATACTTCTCCAGCACTGTTGGTTCTACTAGCTGTAGATAATGTTTGATAATGTCAGCTGGTTAAAAAAAAATCAAGAGCACAATATCTGAAATTGTACTGGAGGCTTATGCTGCATTGTCAATTAAATCTGAGTAGGATTAGCCATTATGTTACATAAAACTCTAGTCTAACTTTGCTGTGATAATAGTATCATTATCAAGGGAATGGCCAAGGGAAAGTTTGTGCCTATTTTGCTCCCTTGACTGAGCCTCTTCAAGATCCATGGCAACAGAGAAAATGGCAGCTGTTTCCATGTTACAAGATGGGGGGAACAGTTCATAGTCTCAGGAACAAAGAATACAATCATAGTTTCAAAAGCGATGGGTGGTATGACGTAAACATATTCATTGTACATAAAAATAGAAAAAGTGAGACTACATTCTTCCCTCATGTAGATAACAGCACAGGAAGATATATGAGTCACTGCTCCATACCCACCTTCTCCCCACAGTCTTCTTAGATCTGAGTGTGACTTTCATCCATTTGATAATGGATGCTTTCCTATAATTCCCAGCTAACTCACAGCACAGCAAAACCACCAGCAACCACCAGATGGGTGAAGATGGCCCATCTGCCCAAAGGCTCCCTCTACTTTCATTGGGAAAGATGAAAGACAGATTGGGAAAGAACTGGGTAAATTTCCCCCACGTGTGGTTTGCTATCTCAACTAGAAAGGCAAACACCATGGAAAGGTACAGCTTCATGACAGTGGGGTTTTGAGAGCAATGCCCTTGGGGGCCAGACTGGGACTGGCTGTAGATACTATGTAGTGGAAACATAGTTTGGGGGCTCGAAGTGTGGAGATACCCTCTCCTCTCCTCACTTCCTAATTTCCTCTGAGTTTAGCTACTCCTATCACAGAATTTGGGGAAGGTATGAGCCCTCCCCCCTCAGGATCTATATAATTGATGCAAACCACCCCACTGTAACACTAAGTATTTTGGGCTGATTAAGCCACTTGAGTATAGGCAGTTAAGGAGCCATCAGTCCCACCAAAGATCTGCTCCTCATCTGCTGATATGAGCTGAATCCTGAGGCCTGTATTTTGGGCCTCTCCTTGATGGAAGAAAGCTGACTACAGGGATTGTCATGAATTGTATTCACACTTTAAGTTCGCTGCTACATCACTGGAAACTGGATGTTTCCCTCCCCTGTTTTAATGAAACTACTTTGTAGATAACAAACATCCTTCATGAATGGACGCCTATCAATGGCTGCTAGACATGATGGATATGTATCTCTATTACCTGGTGTTCACCTCTGAATACCAGAGATAACACTGCACAACAACGATTTTGCTACTGGGAATAACACGTGATTTACATGATATTAAGTATGATGATTCCAAATCTAATCTCAGAATTTGCCTATGGCTGTTTAAATGGTCGGTAATTGGGTAATGTATTTTTACATGGGAACATTATAACAGTTGCAGCTACACTATGCCTGCTGCCGCATCAGGTGAATCATGTCCCATGGTGGCATGCATGTTCCAGCAGCAGCCGAGCATGTCTGGGCCAGTCAGTGAGCTGACATCAGAAATAGGTATATAAGGCGAGATGGACCAAGGGCTTGTCTCTAGTGCAAAACCACCTTACTCAATAGTACAGCTATGCCATAATGAGTCTGTTTTGAGCTAAAGATGAGTAAGCGCAGCTGTGTTAATAAATCAGACAATTTTTGCTACATTTGTGCCAAATATACTCCGCATGATCAATGCAAGAACCTAACCAAGAGGGTGAGATTTGCTAACTTAAGATCCTGACATCCTAGGCAGAATCAGACTTCAGATTTGGATTCAGCGCACTTGATTTAGTATAGGACACATGGATTAGACCAAGTAGCATACAATATTTTTGTGTGATGCAGTGTAATTGAAACAATGCTGTTAGTTTCTGTATATGCTGGAAAACATCTCTTTGTCCTAGACATGGGTCAGCAAACTTGGCTCTCCAGATGTTCTTGAACATCAATTCCCAGAAGCCCTGATGTACTGACTTGGTGTTCTGGGAACTGAAGTCCAAGAACACCTGGAGAGCCAAGTTTGCTGAACCCTGCAGGTGCTTTCACTCAGCACTTTATTTTATATTTGAGCTATGTTTTGTGTTCATCAGTGAAAGATAAACCCAGGTTTTATATGCATCTCTGACTGTCCAGTTTTACATTTCCTCAGAAACTGTTTTGTGGAAAAGGGAACCCTAGTCTAGTCAGGGCTTTTGTCTGACACAACTATTCAGATTGCAACATCTTGGAAGATACTTCTAAGTGGCAGCAATTCATACTGATTAGGTTGATTCACTTTGCCAAATTTACAAATAGTGCTTTGGGGCCTGGTGGTGTTTCCTCAGCAAAACAAAACATTATTGGTCAGTGAGTCAGTAACCACGGGGCAGACTGACTAAATACTGGCAGAGATAGCTCTCAAAATGCCCCCAAGACAGCTGGGACGGGCAGTTCAGCTGATCGTTTTCTGAACACTAAAGCAAACAAACCAAAAACATTGCCTGAGCTCCGACTCAACATTTGTGGCATATGCAGCAGCCCACTGGCCACACAATGTGGCATGTCAGATGCTTGACAGGTAGCAAACTGAGGAGGTGGACTGAACTCTTGACAGATGGCCTTTTTTGTTGGTGTTCAGTTGCACAGTCGATTCCGACCCTTTGCGACCCCATGGACCATTGTCCTCCAGGCACCCCTGTCCTTCACCATCCTCCTCAACCTGCCCAGCTTTGTTCCCATTGCGTCAACGATGCTATCTAGCCATCTCATCTTTGGCTATCCCTTCTTCTTTTACGATCCACCTTTCCCAGCATCAAGGCTTTGTCAATTGAATCCTCTCTTCTCATTTGATGTCCAAAGTACTTTAGCTTCATCTGTTTTATCAATCTTCTGAAACTGCCCAGATAAACTCTCAGACATTTATCCCAAAACTGTGATAAAAAAAACCCCAGGGGCCTGCATTGCATTCTACGGTGTTGAGATGATCTGTGGAACAAGGGATACTCTTTGAAAAGAGGAAATATCTACCTGCCCACAGCAGCCTTCTCCAAAGGGTTTGGACTGCAACACCCATCATGCACAGCAAGCACAGCCTGCATCCTGGACTGATTATTACAATCTGACACTTTTATAAGACACCAGAACGGGAACACCTGACATGTCATTTGATACATCTAAAATACTTTTCAATAGCGAAAAAGTACTAATGGGGAAAATGTGGCATCTTAAAACTTTAAAAACTATTTTACCAGCATTACCTTTTCAAGTTCATACCATCTAACAGTTCGTGTTTGTACACTACACTCTCCAGTGTGGTACAGATATGACACGCACATCTAAGATTGCAGTCTTTCTTCCACCCCTCTGAAGCTGAAGTAAGCTTGGTTTTCAGCTCTATTGCTAAAGAAAGGAACGAAAATATACCTCAGGTAGACTTACCTATCCAAGTGGAAGGCAGCGATTTCTGCATTATGTCTTTGAAAGTCCACAAAATAGAAAAAATCTTCGGGAGTTTCCTCATCTCGTTTCTGTCTGTAGGAAAGCTAGGGGTCATGAATGGTAGCAACTGACATCATTCTGTGTTCAAGAAAATAATTTCACAATAACCACAGAAAGCCAAGCTGTTCCTTTGCTCCATCTCTATTCCTTTCTTTCAGCGTCTGGGACAAATTACATTGAAACTGCATTACCTAACTGCACATCAGGGCCAAATTGAGACAACCATGTCATTCATGCACTTGTGTGAATGGTGAGCTCCTCTACCCGTGATGGTGAACCTTGGCACTCCAGATGTTCTTGGTCTTCAATTCCCAGAAGCCCAAGTCCCTGTGAATCCATACAAATGGGTTTACTGCATGTACAGTAAGCCCATTTGTGTGGATTCACAGGGAGTTGGGCTTCTGGGAATTGAAGTCCAAGAACAGCTAGAGAGCCAAGGTTTGCCATTACTGTCCTATGCGCATTATGGACAGCCAGCTGCCTTTTGTAAATAACAGTTACAAATCTAGGTCATGATGGCAGCAAAGGACAGAGGATTAAAGTCCCCCCTCCATCCCAGACCAAATTTAGAGCTCTGGATCACCTACTTCCATGCTTTTTACTATGAAAAGAAAGAAACCCATTTTTTAAAAAAATAAAATTTAAAAAACACCTACAGAATTGCCAATCATCTGAATGGCAACACACCTAGTTTGTCTCATCTTGGCCACTTGCAAGGATATCCTTGGGCTATTTCTGGAATAATTCTTCAGCAGAGCTGGACTACAGAGTTGGAGCACCTGGCTACAGAGCCAGGTCAAGGATTTTGATTCCCCACAGTGTCTTGAAGGAGTAGCACATATGTGGATGATGGGATCATGTGTCCTCCCTCATCTCTAGCCATGGGTAAACTGCACAGTCTTATGAAGCCACTAGGAGGAGAAACAGGTAAGCTACATTGGAGTTACAGTAAAACCCCGGGTTACAACCGCCTCAGTTTAAGTTTGCTGCAGTTTACAATAGCAAATCCTATGGAAATGCCATCCTGGTTTACAAAATTTTAATGTATTTTTATTTCAGTTTACAAAGATCAATTCAGGATCAGTTTTTTATTTTCCAGTGCATCCCTATGGATGTTTCAGTTTACATTTTTTTCGGGTTATGATGGAGGCTGTTGGAACAGACTTCCATTGTAACCTGGGTTTTTACTGTATTTTACAAATCCCGCCTCACATCTCAACATGGAGCAGCAGTGACCATGGCTGTCCGACAGCTATGGTGGAAGGGGTGTATTCCCTTGGCAGGTTCTACCATGCCACAAAGGTGTTGACTAGAGGCCTGGAACGGTTCTCCATTCTGGTACCGCAGGTCAACTAAGTGGGGTTGTGTACTTGGGCAATGCACCTGGCTAGTGCATTGCTCTAATGTGGCCAACTTTGAAATGAGCCCAGCCACCTGTGTTATCGTATTTAAAATGGCTAAAGGAGCATCAAAAACATGGGCCTCAGTCCCCCACATGCCATCAGACCCTGATATGGTAGCAGTAGAACTGCCCAATGGTGAAAGGCTGCTAAAATCTGGGGGATTATAAACAGTGTGAGACGATGCTTTGATCCACCACATCAAACTACACTTGTGACATACGGATTAACCAAGTAACCAAGTGAATACACTTAGAAAAATGTAGTGTCACAAATCAGAATCCACTTGATGGTGCCTAATAATAATTTACTGCTGTTGTTATCGTAATTAATTGTTCAGCCTTCTGAAAACCCACTACCCACAATCTCAGCAAAAGCCTCAGACATTTTCAGAGGAAGTAGATTTACCTCATAGGTTTGAACATGGCTTTCCCAAAGTCTTGTAATCGCAGAACAAGTTTCAAATGTACACCACTGGGTTTGACAACTGAGAAGCAAAAGAACTGTTTAAAAATACATTTTTACAAAACTGCTATTTGTTTTTGTAGTAAAGATAACAGGCATACTAAATTAATAGTACTAGTCTGGATGGGGTTCTTTGTGTATGAATCAGGGGAGCCCAAACTACGGCCCAGGGGCTGGATCTGCCCCCACCGCCAATTCATCTGGCCCGCGAAGCCCTCGTTGCTCCTGGAAGCAGAAGTAAAACACGCCCATATAGGGCACGTTTTACTTCTGCTTCCAGGAGTGATGAGGGCTTTGTGAGCTGGATGAATTGGCGTCAGGGGATGGATCCAGCCCCCAGGCCATAGTGACCGGCTCCCTGAACTGTGACCGGCCCATGGCCTGAAAAGTTTGGGCATCCCTGGTATAAACAATAAACCTGTTAATAGAGGAAGAAGGGGGCGAGCATGAGCAACTGTGAAGAGGGCTCATGCATACCCGTTGTAGTTTTTTGTGAATTTTATTTTAACATCTAGGAACAGCAGATTTGGAGAGCAATAAGTGCAGAAATAGAGATAGGAGCTTTTCAGTTAGAAAACGATCTCTCCAGCAATTCTGTTTTCTCACATGTCCCCTAGAGAGTTGTCCAGAACATAAGAGACTTAGGGAGCTGCAGAGGGAAGGAGAAACTGGTGAAGGCCATCTCTCCACCTTCTTGGTTTAATGGGGAGAACCCTGCAGAATCCAAGGGCCTTCTGTGAATGGAACCAGTTTGCAGAATGGTCTGTGTTGACCCAAACCAGTGTAATAAAGTGAGTTGTGTGTAGAGAGCAAGCGAATGCAAAGTAAGTCCCTTGATGCTTCCCATGAAGTGAGGAAGGGGAGTGGAAGGGCATTTCACTTTTTTAGAACGTTGCAAAGCACAAACCTAAATGTGTCCCAGGAGATTTCAGTGGCTAACATTGTTGATAAAATCCCTTCATCCTTATGGGGCACACTGCCTGAGACAGGTAATAGAAGCAAAATACGTTTCACCTACTTTGTGTGCAATCACAGGCCCCTAGCAATGCTTTCTCATCCTGGGTGTAATCTGAAACAGTAAAGAAAAGCAGTGAGATTCAAAGCCACTCAACAGATGCATCTTCTTGGAAAGGAGGTGAATGCTGGGGCAGTCCAACCATCGGCCAAGGTGGAGATCCGGTACTACTTTTGGTCACAATAGGGCTGGTTTTAGCCAAATGGCAGCTGCTGGTTGGCTGAGGAGAGGCAGGATGATGTTGCAGGATAGAACAATATAATGCAGTGGTCTTTCATTTGCCTTCCACACTGCAGCATGACACCTATACCACTGATCCAGTTCTGTGAGTCACTTTCTGGTCCTGGACCCTTTTGGCATGCAAAGTCCTCATTGGCCCCAGGCCAGGATTGATGGAGCTGCTGCCCTCCATCAAGATGGATCCGAGGGAGATTTAATCCACTTGGGGACCATCACCCTTCCCTGTGGACTTCGGCACCCAAGGCCGTTAGTCCTCTGGGTGGTCAGGTTAGTTAACCACTGCTTGACACTCAGCATTTAGTCATGGTCAGTAGGGTCTACTCCAGTGTTTCCCAAATGCTGGTGTTTGGACTTCAATTCCCAGAAGCTTAAGTCAATTCCCCAAAGCACTGATCAGTCAATATACTGGCTTAGGCTTCTGGGAACTGAAGTCCAAACACCAGCATTTGGGAAACACTGGTCTACTCTGTTACCTTAGCAGGATAAACTGACCAGATGGGTGGAAGAGCAATAGCAATTACACTTATATATTGTCCCATAGTGCTTAGTGCACTCTCTGGACAGTTTACAGGTAATTAGCATTTTGCTCCCAACATACTGGGTACTCATTTTACTGACCTCAGAAGGATGGAAGGCTGAGTCAACATTGATCCCTGTCAGGATCGAACTCACAACCTTTTGGCTACAGTACAGCAGCTTAACCTCTGTGCCACCGGGGCTCGTATAGAGAGCACTGTCCCAACATCAATATAGATAATAATAATTTCATGTCAGAGGTTACGATGCATGCATCTTTACGACCATTAATACTGAGCAGGAAGAAGCTCCATTTTATCCTTGGTCTTAAGCTGCAAGATGTTTTGTATCAGCCTCTGGCATACACTGCAATGCTAGTTACAGAAGTACAAACGGCTGAGGGTGTCATAATCTTTAGATGCATCAGGAGAGGACACTCAAGGGAATCATGGAGTGAATGAAGGGTTTTATAAAAAAAAATTGTTGCTTTAATCAAAGTAAGGACACCACTTGGCCAAGTGATTTACACGTAGGAAAATCATCAGCAAGAAGGGTTACAGGCCCATTCTGATAGGTTCAAGACATAATTGTACAAAAGTCCAGTGAATGCTAAGACTGTTTAGTGTCATGTGATAAAGTACCTTTTGGAACTCGAAAAGACTTTACAATAAGACATGCTGTGTGTGTCAATAAGAGTTTTAAAAAACCCACCAAGGTCTCTGCTGGAGATTTTGACCAAGTGACTTAGGCTTTTCCAACTATTCCCAAGATCCCCAATTCACAGTTAAGCAAGTTGGAATTTACCCGGTTGAAAGCAATGGGGATTTCTGCCTGGTCAAGGGGTGAGTTGATTCTCTCTTGTGCCAGCAGCGGAGAAAGAGAAACGGTGTGATGAGTAGATCATTCCTGGTGTTGTTCACAGCCAACAAGATCCTGGCATATGTGTTTATTGAGCCTGTGCTCTAAGTAGGGTCCTTTGCCACAGCATTGGTTGTGCTGCATTCATTTTATCATGGGTGAAACTGTTTGAGATGCTTGGCCACTTTCTAATGAATGAGGCAAGGATGGAATGAAATTAAATGGGTGTTTGACTTAGGGTTTGGTTATATTGCTCAACTGACTGGATCAGGCTAATTGGGATCACTTAAGGTCTCACTTAAGGTCCAGTGCACCCTTTGATGAGATCTTTGCATCCACACAGGACATACACCTCATGTGACTCCATTTGGCTCACTTTCCTTAGGAACACAACAACAACAAAAATTCTTTTTTGCTCTTTTTCCTCCTGCTTCTGGGAAGAGGCTTTCGATTTTAAAATGATTTTTTCTAAAAGGTAGAAGAGTGGTCTAATGGTGTCTGGCCAGGTTATCCTGCTATGGTAATAGAGTAGACCATACTGCTAGCAACTCAATGCTGAGTGTAAGGTGGCACTTAACTAAGCTGACCACCTTGAGGACTAAACAGCTTTGGGTGCCGAAGTCCACAGTGAAGGGTGACGGCCCCAAGTGGATTAAATCCCACATGAATCCATCTTGATGGAGGGCAGCAGCTTCATCAATACTGGCCTGGGGCTGAGGAGGACTTTGTGTGCCAAAAGGGTTCAGGACCAGAAAGTGATGCATAGAACTTGATCAGAGATACGGGTGTCATGCTGTGATGTGGAAGGTAGATGAAAGGCCACTGCATTATATTCTCAGGACAGTCTTCATGACTGATTGCCATCAGGATCTCCAATATTCGGCTTCGGATACGGCAGAACAACAGCAAGAAGAAGGTGTTCTAATAGCCTTTTAAAAAACTGTTGCTTCTTTCCTCTGCCCCTCCAAATGCACATACAATAACTCCTTTATACAAAGCTGTAAGTAAGACAAGCACTGGTAACCATTCTGATCAGAACAAAGTAACCTCCTCACAACATTTCTTTCTTTTTTTATTCTCATTTCTTTCGGTAAGAAAAACCTTTTTATTAAGAAATAGAAAAGATCCTACCAGTTGATTATTAAATGGACAGGATATTTATGCTGCTAGAAATTTGAGCTGATTAAATGAGCATGAGTCACTAAAAAAAATTAAATTTCCCCTTGCATCCGGTGACTTACAGGATGGTTTCACTGTCGTGTTAATTAAACAACAGAATTATATTCTAGTTCATAAAAAGGCGAAGTGGCCTCTGATGTCATGCAATTATCTTGAAATTCCCCCGTGTCAATGTTATGGTTCTCTGCCTACATGCCCAAATTTTCTCAAAATACAGGAGATACTTGGTCAGCATAAGGCAGGAGAACATGCAGTAGTCATGTTTCCACCAGAAGAATTCTATGTTCTTGTTACCAGCTAGGTCAAATAGTGGCACACAGAAGACAATCTGTATTTGGCAGCCTTCAGGGACACAACAGATGACAAGCAGAGGACTGTGGGAGGATTTCTGCACATATGTTTTGTGTTTGTGACCATCCTTTGCATGGATAGGCCTTTATATCAAGACATTAGCAGGCAATGAGCATCATAGCCAAGGCATGTCATGATTAGGTGCCTCTTTGCAGAAAATCTCCATTTGATGTCCATTTCAGGCTGAGATGGCTTGAAAACCTTATAGCCGTGATGGCGAACCTTGGCAGTCCAGATGTTCTTGGACTTCAATTCCCAGAAGCCCAAGCCCCTGTGAATCCTCATGAATGGGTTTACTGTGATTCATCTGGTCTGCACTGCCCTCATCGCTCCTGGAAGTGGAAGTAAAACGCACCCATATGGGCATGTTTTACTTCCACTTCTGGGAGCGATGAGAGCGGTGCAGACTGGATGAATTGCAGTAAACCTATTCATGTGGATTCACGAGGGCTTCTGGGAATTGAAGTCCAAGAACATCTGGAGTGCCAAGGTTCACCATCCTGACCTTATCTTATAGCCTACTCCCTCCATGGCTTTTATCCTAGTGAACCTCCTCTGTTTACTGTCTACTTAGGGGGCATTCAAATGATATTCTTGATGTCCCATTGCATTCTGGAGCTTTCTTTATTGCCTTCCTTTTCTTCCTCCCATACCAAACCTGACTTCTGTGGATGTGTGAAATAAGATGAAATTACAGTAGCAGGCTCCAGATTGTGCAGGCAAAGGTGAACGAATGGGTCTTGCAAGCTCTTTATTGCCTTTAATTAATCTTCCTACTTGTGTATCCAATTCCTGTTTACATGTTGAGCTCTTTATTTTTTCCTAATGAATTCAAGCATAGGAGGGAAGTTCCATCATGTAAGACAGATTCAATATGGCATTAATGAAATGCTCTCATGCACAATATGATTTTTTTCTTTCTCTCTTTCCTCACCTGCCCTGACAACTCTCTTCCATATTGTTTCTAAATCTCTTCTGGAGAGTGCCCAGTCCTCCAGAGGACATATTGAGTGAGGGTCTGAAAGAAAGAGGAGTTTTCCCCTTTCCTACAGTAGGGAAGGCGCAGCAGAAGGATTTCGCTGACATCCATCTCTTGTTTTGTTATGTGCTGTCAAGTCAGACCATAGTTATAGCAACTCAATAGGGCTTTCAAGGTAACTAAGATATTTAAGTAATGGTTTTACCAGTTCTAAACCCCCACCACCCCACCTCTAACCACACCCACCCCATGAGTTTCTTTGGCAGACTCTGGGAATCAAACCCAGGACTTGCTCAAAAGCCAGTCGTACCCGACTCTAGGGTTCAGTGCTCATCTGATTATAGCTGAAGAACCAGTGCTATCCCATTGTTAATTTATCTTGCTATTGAGAAGGAGAGGTATAAATTCTTTGTTTTCTCTCATTAACATTTTTCTTTGTTTTCTTTTTAAATAGTGTCATTTACTGCCAAAATAGTGTCTGTCCAGTTATTCTGCTATGTTAACAGAGTAGACCATACTGCCAATGACTCAACGCAGAGTGTCAGGCAGCAGTTAACTAACCTGACCACCCTGAGGACTAATAGCTTGAGTGCCGAAGTCCAAAGAAAAAGGTGATGGTCCCAAAGTGTATTAAATCCCACTTGAATCCATCTTGATGGAGGGCAGTAGCTTCATCAATACTGGACTGAGGCCGATTAGGACTTTGCATGCCAACAGAGCTGAAGACCAGAAAGTGACTCACAGAATTGTATCAGTGGTACAGAGGTCATGCTGCGATGCAGAAGGCAGATGAAAGGCCACTGCATTATATTCTCAGGACATTCTTCATGGCTGTTACCATGATGATTGCCAATATTTGGATTCAGATATGGCAGAACAAGAAGAAGACTACCAAAAGGTATAGTAGCGAGAATAGAGGAAGACCAATTATAAGATGGTTTGACTCCATAAAGGAAGCTGTAGACATGAGTTTACAAGAGCTGAGTGGAGTTGTCAAGGCAGAACATTTTGCAGGTCACTCATTCAAAGGGCTGACATCCATTGGAGGCAACTCGATGGCACATATCAGCAACGACTGCCAAAAATGGAACAGAATAATAAAAATGGTGGGAAACTTGCAACCAGCACAGGAACACAAAACTGATACTCTGGAAATAAGGCAATACTTTTCAAGGAACAATTAATAGAACATTCCTAACCAAAACCTCAGGCATATCCTGAACCTTATTGCATGAGCAAGACTGGTGGGCCACAGTTAAGAAGAGTTCAGAAGACAAACTTACCAGCACTTATGGTGTTCAGGTCATGTGTATCTTTGAGGAGTTGGCCAATAGTAGGGCTGGACCGGGGATACAGGGCTTGGCTATTAATGCCCAGATGGAATTGGAGCCAGCTGGCTTCCTGCCTGAGTTGCATCAATAAGTCCAAGGTTAGGTTGCGCTCCTCTCTGTAAAGCTTCTGTCTCCTGAAATATACATGACCAAGGAGGGTCAGGTTTACACACAGAACGAAACCTATCCAATCAATCAGCTTAGTTGCAGTAACAGCCGCCACTTGGAAATCTTTTCACCACACCAGCAGTCCTTATCTGGAGGCAAGAGTGAAATGGGAGCAATGATTAAAACTGACAAGTTCTGCGAAGCAGGGAGAGGAGAGGAAAACCATGGTGGTGGTCCCTAGACTTAAGTAGGTGGGATCCGTGGGTTGGATCTGGCCCATGGTGCCATTTCATGTGCCCCCCACCCCTCCAAGGGTATTTGAGAAACAAAATGGCCACCCCATTGAAGCTGTTGGGACAAGATGGCCACCCCATTGTGCAGGCAGGGTAAAATGACTGCCTGGTCTGTGAAGCTAACTGGGACAGCGTGATCTGGCCCCCAGCTTGAAAAGGTTGGGAATTCATGGTCTAATAGCTTATCTGAATTGTCAGAGGTATTACAATATCCAGAGGAGACAACTGGAAACCAGTGGGTGTTCAATATATCATGATTCCCTTGAGTCCCACTGATGTTAGGGAGTCTGTTTTAAGTATCACCGGATAAATATTTAAAGCTCATGGATGTGTAAAATAATGATATGATATTACTCCCACCCGACACTAAATATCATCCGAGAGACATTGTGGTGTCCAAAGTCTTCCCTCCCCAGATCCATTTTGATTAGAATGGGTTCTGTTGATCTAAGGAACTTTTCCTGGGAACTTTATCTTCTGGTGGCAATTTTTATTGTGATTCTATTGGCACTGGCAGTTCTTAGAAACTTATAGCATCCATTTGTGTGTCTGTTTTATGAATCAGGGAAGTGAGTTCAAGATCAACGGAGCAGAATGCCAGTCCATGAAAGATATTCAATTTCCCCAGCTCTTGAACAGGGCTGTGGTGGCTCAGTGCTTAAGAAGCTCGTCTTGTTAGTTGGAAGGCTGGCAAGTCAGCAGTTCGAGACCCGAGCAGTGCATGATGGCCTGAGCACCTGTCTCTGTCCCAGCTCTTGGGGACATGAAAGGAGCCTCATTTGGGGATCCCCTGAGCAAAGTTTCTCCAGCAAAAATCCTTTCAACCCAGAATAATTTCTGACATAAAATTTTTATTATATAGTTCCTGAACAAGCATGTATGTTCTGTAAATGTGCAAGTATTGTTGAACCTGATTGTTGTTTAGGATCATAGTGGGCTCTAAGTCACTATGTTTTTTGGGGGGAGGGAAGAGGGAATATATAGTCTTCTCTAGATGGTACTGGTCGGCAACACTCACTGTTCCTTCTATAACGTTTGTCAGCCTATTACAATGAGCAGGAAGAGGAACACTAAGATTCACTAGAAAAAAATACTGGGCAGAGTTATATCTGGAAATTTTTGAAAATGTCTTCTATGATAAATCAACACCACTATCCCTTGAACGTAGAGGTTAAGCATCTTTGGTTTGATCTGGTGTTAGAAAGATTAGCCAGCAAGTTTGCCGCCCAGGGTATGCCCAATTGTGTTCAAAATCTTCAAGGAGGCCTGAATACCAAAGCCAAAGATAGTATGAGGGAAAAAAATCATTAGGAAACTCACAAACTATAAATGGGGAACTCAACCATCCATGCAACGTACATCAGCTTTGGCCCTGAGCACCTCCTATACCAGTTGAGAAAATATACCCTCTTGTTTGTATTGCTCCACCTAAGATAAGGAGAGAAGAAGCCGCAGACACCAAGAGAACTAAGCAAGAGAATCACCCTCAACATCCTCTAAATGGATGTGTGCCTCAAGTTCAATGACTCAGATCCAGAAAGAGCTTTATGGCGAGATCAAACATTCTTGAGGGTACGCAAAAACAAAATCAAATTAGAAGATGGAGGAAGGAGCTCACTAGACAAGGAACAACATTAAAGGAGGATATGGCTGAGGAACTCAACCTCCCCTATGTCACTTGGAGGACTCTAATAGGCTGATGGTTGGAGTGCTTAAAAATAAGACCAACATGCTCAAGTGGGGCCTGCTGGCAAACAACAACACACTGTTTGAATGTGAAGAGATACAGAACAGAAAGATCCTCCTGAAAGATTGTGCTATTTTTGAACCATAATTGGGTGTACCCTGGTAATGGGAACCATCTGTTGCTGGTTAATCTTTCTCACATTTGGTCAGGCAAAAGGAACTGCAGAATGAACTCACCAAAAGGTACCTTCATCTTGATAGCTTCACGTCTGGCCTAGACACAGAAAAAGAAGACTGGTCTGCTGATTACTGCCAGAAACATGCACTAATGAAGACTTATCTTTGGCCAACAACAAAGCCAAGAAATGGGCTTCATTTTGGCAGTCAAGGGTTTGATTGGGACACAAAAGAAGAGGATGAAGAGGTTAAACATGGTCTTTAACCCCTTAACTACTACTAAACTACTAAAAAATTATGTCCCATTAATAATTTTTCAACTTGTTACAAAGATATATATTTTGTAATTGCACACTTGTGTCCATGATACATGCACAGATTGTATTACATTCACAGTGTTAGTTGTGTTGTTCCTCACACATGGGACTAGGAAAGCCTACGACAAGATTATGTTTACATTTGGTGACATAAGCTACAGTCCCCAGAAGCTTATGACGTATTAAATTTCTTAGGTCTTTGAGAGAAACCACACTCTTTTGTTGTTTTCAGTAGGTACAGAATATCGTGATTTTCCCTATGTCTCCATAATTACAGAACTATACATTACAGGGGTTTTGTATATACCATCTCCACAACAAGAAAAAAAAATAGATTCCAGAGAGAGGCCAAATCATCATCATCATCATCATCATCATCATCATCATCATCATCATCATCATCATCATCATCATCATCATCATCATCATCATCATCATCATCATTCTTTACTGCATGTGACCATAGGTCATGACTTAAATAGGCTGATGGTTGGAGTGCCTAAACATAAGACCAACATGATCAAGTGGGGCCTTCTAGCAGACAACAACACACTGAATGTGGAGAGGTACAGAACAGAAAGAGCTTCCTTGAAGATTGTGCTATTTTTGAACCACAATCGGGTGTACCCTGCTAACAGGAACCTTCTGTTGCCATCTTATCTTTCTCACACTCGGTCAGGCAAAAGGAACTGCAGAATGAACTCACCAAAAGGTGCCTTCATCTTGACAGTATTGTAAAATTCTCTAATAAAACTAGATATAATATTCACTAAAACAAATCAGATCCTTGCTAAGAACAATTTAGTAATATGATGACTTTTTAATAAGATAGGATTGCAGTTTACTAGCTGCCAAAACGTATTGAGCATACATAATAAAAACCTGATTATCAGCCAGCAGATTAACCACTATTTCTGCCAGAGTACACTTAAAAGATGACTGAACAATTGGATCATTATACAGAGGACAGAACAGTTAAGTAATGAGTAATATGTTCAATCTAAGTACAACAGTTAAATACACAGATGCTCCTCAACAGGAACCCCTTTGTATTTTCCTTCTCGGTATGCAGAGAGCATCTATTGAAACCCAGAGAGGGACCACACTGGATAAGCAAAATATCAGCCCTCCAGACATTACTGGACTGCAACTTTCAACAACCTCTGCCAGCATAATCACTGGTGAAGAACAATGGGAGCCATAGTCCAACTCCCAAGTGCATGTATTGCCATGGGCTGACTTTGTCTGACCTGCTAGTGAGTCTTTAGCATACCAGTTAATTCATGGCAACACCACTGAATCTTTGTGTTCCCCAAGATGTAATTTTACACTCATAAAATATGAGCTCACAAACTACTTACTTGGTTTGTTACATCTAGTTTGACGTGGCGGATCGAAGCATTGTCTCCTGCAAGATTTTAGTAGGTTCTTGCCATTGGGAGGTCCTACTGCTACCGTAGCAGGATCTAATGGTGCATAGGGGACTGAGGCCTGTGTTTTTGATGTTCCTTTAGCCATTTTAAATACGATAATACAGCTGGTTGGGCGAATGTCAAAGTTGGCCATGTTAGAGCAATGCACTGTACAGGTGCATTGCCTGTGAACCCAAACCCACTTAGCTCACCTGCAGTTCCAGAATGGAGAACCATTCTGGACCACTAGCTGACACCTTTGTGGCATGGTTGAACCTGTCAGGGGGATACACCCCCACCATCATAGCTGTCAGACAGCCAGGGTCACCGCTGTGCCCCGTTGAGGCATAAGGTGAGATTTGCAGCAGTGAGTTCACAAAAGTTGAGCTTAATTATGAAAATATAACATATGGTCAGACCCATCTAGAATATACTTAGAAACACTCCCTCTTAATTCCAGACATGTAAGGAAATAATCGTGATCATTTCAGAAAGGAGAAAATGGTACTCTGCACATATTTTCTGCTATATTAATTAATTTGCCTATTTCAGGACAGATTTGAAAGAACTGAAAGTAAAGCTCTCTTAAATATGTTGGCTCAAATGAAGCCCAGGTGGGCATGTGGACTTCTTCCCCTACGCCTCACCTTCAGGGAGACAACAGGGAGATAACATCCAGTTTGCACAGATTTGGGTAACTGACTGTAGTTAATGGTGGTTGTCTGACAAGAGGCTGGAACACATTTTGGTTGTTCAGTCAGGTGCGTGACCAGGCATGGTGATCATGATGTCTATTGGCACCTTGTCAATTAGCTGCAGTTAGCTGTGACAGTTCAAGGAAACGGTTTAGTTTTAGTTTGTTAGTTTGAGTTTTACTTATGGGAGTTGTTAGGAAGGTATTTTAATGGTTTTTTAAAACATGAAATGTTGTGGTTTTACTGTTTAGGGGATATTTTTATATTTGGGGTTTTTATCATGATTGTGAGCCCCCCGGAGTCGCTTTGGCGAGGTGGTGGCAATATAAATCAAATAAATGATTGATGATGCTGATGCTGATGCTGATGCTGATGCTGATGCTGATGCTGATAATAATAATAATAATAATAATAATAATAATAATAATAATAATAATAATAATAATAATAATAATAATAATAATAATAATAATAATAATAATACGTGAGCACCAGTGGGATTCTAGTCAATATATTTAATAGATTATTCATAACTGTCAATGCATTATGGCAAATGAGGCTTTAAGACTGGTGTTAAATTAGATGAGAGGAAAAAAATGCTGCTAGGATAGTGCAAACCTGTCTGTTGGTATTTGCTACTAAAGGATAGAACCTCTTTGTTGCATGCATTTATATTTTATCCAGCGGCTCCTCCAGGACAGAAGGAGACCCAAAATAGGTGGACTCCACTGGAGTCAATATAGCCACCAGTGTATGCCGACAGGTGTCCCTTCCCAATCCTCCATAATCACACGTGACCCAAACTTCATCAACAGTGAGGCCGAGAGGCTAATTATGGAATCTGATATTAATGGTTCTCATGCTAAGCACTAATAGACTATGTCAGGACATTCTTAAAAAAACAATAGAAATGTTTAATTTATTTTTATACTGTGAGTTTGGCACAGTTATTCTTAAACTGCTGGAAATGTAATGGGAATAGATCCACAGAGCAGTAACTTGCCACTATACTTGCCAAATAGGAAGTGGAGTGACTGGCAAACTAAAATGCCCTCAATTACATGGTGCCTCTTTGTTCCTTTCACCATCAAACAGACCAGACAATAATTCACATCAAACTTGCGTATTTGCAATCTTCCCAGGCAAAATGGGAGGCAAAAACTAACCAAAGGACGGCTATTGCTGGTTATTACGAGCAGCCATCAATAAATATATGGAAGAACAAAAGCAAACAGAAGGGCCATGGTCTAAAAGAGTCCTGTTTTTGTGCTCTCTCCTGGCAGGAAACCTCAAGATGGGTACATATCTACATCAGGAATTTTCCAGACCTTGCCAGTGTATTTTAGGATATATTCAGCACTCATAACCTCTGCGCATGTGTATGTATCCCGTGCTTTTTAGAAGAAATCCAAAAGGAAGTGAGCCAGAGATAAGAGAAAAGCAGGGCATACAAACCCATTGATCTTCCTGTAGCACCCCCATCTCACCTTCCCTGCTATATTCGGTCCTGCTTCTTAGGCATGAAAATAGAAAGATCCTTCTCCCCCCTTTCACCAATCCACCTTTAAACAGCCTTACATGCACAAAGTCCTAGGATGAGAATTCACTCCACAACCTCTGTATGCCTCAAGTCACAGGTGGCCTTCCCAATGTGGGATAGACTAGAACAGTGATGGCGAACATTTTAGAGACTGAATGCCCAAACTCAACAGGCTGACATCTGCGCTACAGAAGGGCAGTGTGAACTCTGTGCTGGGTAAAGGGAGGAAGCACTCCCATTGGGCTGCTGGGCAGAGGGGTGGGGTAAACTCTGTGCTGGGACAGGGGAGGAAGTGCTCCCATTGGGCACCTGGGCAGAGGAGCGGGGTAAACTCCATGTTGGGGGAAGGGAGGAAGGGCTCCCATTGGGCTGCTGGGCAGATGGGCAGTGTGAACTCTGTGATGGAGCGAAGGTGCTTGTGCCCACAGAGAGGGCTCTGAATGCCTTCTCTGGCACACGTACTATAGGTTCGCCACCCCTGGATGAGAAGCTGTACAAGAAAATGTCACAAGTTGCAAAGCATGGGGGAAAGACAGAAAAGAACATACAAATCATGTGTGGCTTTCTAGATGTTGTTGAGTTGCAGCTCCCATCAACCATAACTGCCATTGCCCATGGTGCAAGATCACACCAGTTTACTAATGTTTGGAGAGCCCGATGTTCTCCAGCCCTGGGATTTTTTTCACTCAGTGTTTGTAGTAAACTTCATCTTTATCTCAGGACCCACTCAGAGTCTGATGACAGAATTCCAAACTGCAAGACAACAGAGGCGTCTGTGCATGCATACATCATAGACCCCAGAGGATATCCTCTTGGTTGACATGTGGTCGCCATGATGTTCAGGAGGTCTGAGCAAGCCCTGACGTAAATTGGCCATGCCTCAGATTAAAACAGATAGAACCAAGAATTTTCTGCTACACACGTTTTCCTCCACAGGAGGTGTTCAGCAGACAAGTCAATGCTGGAATGTTTTTTCCGAAACTCAGAATAGTTGAAAATTAGATCACTAGCTGATATGAATAATGCTTTGCTCATAGGCTTTATTTCATAGCTACTGTAGGGGTATGTAGAAAGATCCTCCTCAAAGACTGTGGCATTTTTGAACCACAGTCAGGCGTATCCTGGTAATGGCAACCTTGTGTCGCCGGCTAATCTTTCTCACACTTTCTGCAGACATTTTCATGGACATGGGGCAGGCATGCCTAGACACCAGAGTGCACAGAATGCTGTTTACCTTCCCACCAAAGTGGTCCCTATTTATCTACTTGCAATGTCTTGCTTTTGAACTGCTAGGTTGGCAGGAGCTAGGACAGAGATGGGAGCTCACTCCATTGTGCAGTACTCGGGTCTCGGAACTGTTGACCTGCTGACCTTCTAGTCAGTATCTTAAGCACTTGAGCCACTGCAACTACTGGAATGCTAAGTGGTGCGGCTGCCCATTAAGTAAAAAATCAAAACTAACTCTGGAGAGTTGGGGTTTTTTTTTTTTGGGGGGGGAGGCAAAGAAGCACCATCTTCCTCCTAGTTATCATCACCATCACCATCACCATCACCATCACCATCACCATCACCATCACCATCACCATCACCATCTTGTCCTTCTTCTTCTTCTTCTTCTTCTTTGGCTTTTGTACTTATTTCTTCACAGATGCTGTATCAATATTCTGCAGTCAGTGCCTAGCTTCTGGAATAAAGAGACCCTTGCAGAATGGATGCGATAAATGATACTGAACACATGAGATAACGGCAGCCTGAAGGTTTTACTTAAACTGAAGATGCGACTCAGACCCTGTTTCTATGTACATCAGCCTTCGGAGGACACGTGGACTTCAAGAAAAATTAGGTCTGATATCCAACTGGTGGAGGTTGATGAAAACCTCAGATTAATACATTGTGACTGTAATCCTATACTTGTTCACCCTGCAGTAAGTTCCCTTGAACTCACTGGGTACACTTACGTAAAACTGTGCTATTATGGTGACGCGAGCTTTCCACAGGTAAGGACCTGTTTTGTGAGATGGACAGAGACAATGAAAATGATAAGAGTCGTCTGTATGGGAGGAAAGCTGTTTGCAAGATGAAATTAAAAGATTAACAGACTTAAACTGACAGGAAAAAACCCAGACATGAGTCAACCAACCGCAGATAATGCAATTCAATCCTTAAAGGCTGACAGAGCCGTAGAAATAGATTCAGGAGCATTTAATTCTGGTAGCCCTGCTCAATTTGTATTGGCATGGTATGTCTGATAATAATTACTGTTAATGACTCTATTGATAGGCCTGAGTCATCCTGTAAGAAATCGATTCTGTTTTGCATATACTTTGAGGATAATATATAGTTTCTGTGAATAGTTTAAAGGATGAGACTAAGAATTATGTTTAATAATTTGAGACATATAAAGATATAGATACGAGTATGAGGTTTGTTGTTGTTCAGTCGCACAGTCGATTCCGACCCTTTGCGGCCCTATAGACCATTGTCCTCCAGGCACCTCTGTCCTCCACAATCTTCCTTAACCCGCCCAGCTCTGTGCCCATTGTGATCTACAATACCATCTAGCCATCTAATCTTTGGCCTCCCTCTTCTTCTTTTGCCCTCCACCTTTCCCAGCATCAAGGCTTTCTCAAGTGAATCCTCTCTTCTCATTTGGTGTCCAAAGTACTTTAGCTTCATCTTTACTATTTGACCTTTTAAGGAGCAGTCAGGGTTAATTTCTTCTAAGATCGACCTATTTGTTCTCCTCACTGTCCAGGGGACTCTCAAAACCCTCCTCCAACATCACATCTCAAAGGCATCTATTCTTTTGCGCTCAGCTTTTCTAATGGTCCAGCTCTCACAACCATACATTACCACCGGGAATACATTGCTTTGCCTATACGAATTTTTGTTTCCAATGTGATGTCTCTACTTTTCACTATGTTCCTTAGGTTTCTCATTGCTTGCCTCCCAAGAATCAGTCGCCTTTTTATTTCATGTCTGCAATCAGCATCTGCAGTGATCTTGGATTCTCAGAAAGTAAAATCTGTCATTCTACTTCTTTCCCATCTATTTTCCAGGTACTGATAGGGCCTGTTGCCATTATCTTGGTTTTCTTGATACTGAGTCTCAAGCCACCTTTTTGCACTCTCTTCTTTCAACCTAATCAGGTGCTTCTTTAGGTGTTCCTCACTTTCTGCCATTAGGGTAGTATCATCTGCGTATCTCAAATTGTTGATGTTTCTCCCAGCAATTTTGATCCCAACTTGTGATTCCTCCATCCCTGCATTGCACATTAGGTGCTCTGTGTATAAGTTGAATAAGCAGGGTGATAAAATGTAGTCTTGTCTTACTCCTTTTCCTATTCCAAACCACTCTGTCATTCCGTATTATGTCCTAACTGTTGCCTCTTGACTCATGTACAGATTTCTCATGAGGCATATTATGTTTTTCTGGTATTCCCATCTCTTTAATTACTTGCCACATTTTGTTGTCGTCCACACAGTCAAAGGCCTTGGTGTAGTCAATGAAACAGAAGTAGACTTGTTTCTGATATTCCTTTGTTTTCTCCATGATCCAATGTATGTTGGCAATGTGTTCTCTAGTCCCCCTGCCTCTTCTGAACCCCGCCTGCACTTCTGGTAATTCTCTCTCCACATACTGTTGCAGTCTATCCTGTATTATCTTGAGCATCACCTTGCTAGTGTGTGGGATGAGTGCAATTGTTCAATAATTTGAACATTCTTTGGCATTACCCTTTTTGGGGATTGGAACATATGATGTAGAAACTTAGAAAACAGCAGCTACTAAGCATATGTTTACACCCCAAAGTACTTTATATTTTTCTTAATAATAAATAATAATTGTCTGCCATCAAGTCAATTCTGACATATAACAACCTTTTTCAGGGTTTTCCAGGCAGAGTATTCTAACCCTTTCTTCTTTGGAGTGTGTGTGCACGTGTGTGCATGCGTGCACCCTATGATTATACAGCTTGACAAAGGTCACACCTTTGGGATCTCTGTTCGTACCTTCAGCTAGAGAGGCTCATCTCTCTAGCATGAGAAGGAGGGCCTTTTCTATGTCTGCTCTGGCCCTATGGAACCTCCTGCCAACGGAGTTGTGTCTCCAGACGGAGTTGCCGCCCTTTAGGAAAGGAGTGAAGTCCTGGCTAGCGGGGCATGTGTGGGGAGTGGGCCAGACGGCCAACTCAGTCGCCTGGCTCTTTTAAATATTCCACCTTTCTCCTTGGTGTTTTTAACTTGAATTTTAATTTTTAATTCTAATTTAATTTTATGCTAATTTTAACTTGATTGTATGTATGTGTTTTAATTGTTTTTAGTTGTAAAGCTGCCCTGAGTATTTGGAGGAGGGTGGGGTACAAATGAAATAAAATAAAAAATAAAATAAATAAAAATAAAATTAATTGCGCAGTCAGATACCCAAAATGCTAAACTACCCTTCCTTATATTTTCCCTACTGTCAGGAAAATGCAAAACATAGTTTCAGTGCATCTTTACTATACCTGTAGTTGTTACTCAGTTAACACTGATGTTTTGAGTGTTATTTTGGTAAAATGCTTACAAACTGAATAAAAATTGGGTTAATAAACTGTAAAGAGGAAAGAACTATATACAAATTTTGCTAATATTCCCTCTTTAGGCGAAATGCTCTGGGAGACCCGGAGAACATGTGAGGACATGTGACCAGTATGGGGGGCAAGCAGCAGACAGCAAAAGTCTTTCTCTCTCTCTTCCTCTCTTTCACTCACTCACTCATTCTCTCTCCTTTTCTCCAAAAGCACTGCAGTGTCAACGCAGACCATTTGTTATTACTTTCCCTAAAGGCTTCTCTCTCCCATCAGGGCTGAGATTAAACTTTGTCAATTTCACTTCGGCTATCAAAAAGCCAGAAAGTGAGATTTACAAGGTTCATTCAGGGCATAAATCAAAGATGGCAAAGTTCACTCAAGGCTGGCTGCAGAAATTTGTCTCTGTCTATCCTCAGATGTGAGGTTTAAGTCAGCTTTCATATGAATCACATGCTGACAGGAATATAAAAATCTACATCGGCTGAGATGCAGGACAGTCAATATCTTTTATTGTTCTGCCTTTTACTGCTGCCTACTGAGGTTGGTTAGGATCTGTGGTGGCTTCGTGGTTAAGATGCTGAACTTCGCGACCAGAAGGCCAGCAAGTTGAGAGCCGAGTGCTACACAACAGAGTGAGCTCCCGTCTCTGTCCCAGCTCCTGCCAACCTAGCCGTTCGAAAGCACTCTGGTGTTTAGTCATGCCTGTCACCTGTCAATGGAAACTTCTGCGGACACAGACAGCGCTAGCTCTTTGGCTATAAACATAGATGAGCTTTTGAGCAAGGGAGACTTTATACCTTACTGAGGTTGTTACACAGTGTGGTATAGTAGGTAGAGTGACAGTCTAGGACTCAGGTTCAAATGCCTGTTCAGTCATGGAAACACACAGCACGTGGGTGGAAATGGTGAAACCATTTCTTCAATATCTCACATACCCAGAAAACCCTACTAGGGTTACTATGAGTCAGTTCTGAATTTCCAGCACTTAACAACAACCCTTATGTTGGTGTCATTCTCAGTTAATACCTTCTTACAGGGTTTCCCCCACTAACAAATGATGACTATACCTCGGGCATGCAAGGAAGCTTAATCTCATTTTTTGTTAGAATAAGCACATCAACATTTAAAATGATCAGTGCTGAAGAGGAGGTAGACAGATAGAAAAGGGCATCTTGATCTTCTGTAGTCACTATCTGCAGACCTCCTTAGGATACTTTCTCCTACATCCCCCTTTCACAAAGAAATAGTTTATTTTCTTTATTCTCCTGCTTCTGCAGCAAGGGCTTCTCTGTGGTGGTAGTCAATACTAGTGGTTTCAGTATTGCAGTCTCGGCTTTATTCTGTTTTACCCCAAATGGAGTTTTAGAGCAATACATGCACATTTCCCTATAAGCCTCTGGAGTGATTACTCCTAATTCACAGCCATAAACTCACCTTAGTAACCTGCTGCACTCTGCTAGTATGATAACCATACATTCAAATAATGGGGAAGGGGGTTGAGGGGTGGGAGAGACTATGGTACAGACATATGTTTTGTGTCAGAAATTACGGTGGGTTGAAAGGATTTTTGCTGGAGAAGCTCTGCTCAGGGGATGCCAAAATAAGGCTCCTTTCATGTCCCCAAGATCTGTAGTGCAGTACATGGGTATCAAACCCCAACCTTAGTAACTGGATCAGACCACTTAAATCTTTAGGCAACTCTCCAAATTCTGTACTAGCTCTCCACCCTTGATTTCCTACCTATGCTTAATGTTACCTTGCCACATCATGAATGTACAAGCAACTGTCTTCTCAGAAAATGCCTTTGCCCCCTTATTTCACTGCATTTGGGCAATAATACAGAGACCTTTTTTAAGTGTTAGTGCAGCCTGTAAGCATTTTCAGAACAGTTTCTGCTTTTATGAGTGCTGTACATTGCTGTTCCAAAGTGCCTGGAGGATAATCGATAGTGTCTCTTTCCAAAAGAATAAGATACAATGCTAAAGTGACACAAGGGCAAACAGCTTGCTCAGAGGTCACAGGAGTAATCCTGGTAGTAAATAAGCAAAGCAGCCACACAGGAAAGGTGGGGGGCAGGGGCGGGAATCTGTGAACAATAGACGAATGGCAACAGACAGAAAAAGAGATAGAAAACACAGAGAGAGAGCTGACTCTCTTTCTCTGTTTAGAAGGAATTATGAGACAAAATAAATGAGACAGCAATTACTTTTGTAAGTTATCAACATATAGCATTATTGCTAGCTACATATACCATTCGTCATACATTGGCTGATTTTAAGGGACCTCTCTAGTACAATACAGTTTAGGAACATCTATCCCAGTTTTAAATGCATTCCACATATGTTTTCTAGTGCCAAGTGTAAATTCTGATTGTCAACACATTTTTACAGATCCGGGACAGCACAACATGAGTGCAATGGAATGCCTGCAATTAAGACCACTATGGGATCATCTCTACTCATTAACTCCTCTGATAGAATGCCACTTGCCTAACCCAAATATAGCATAGGGACATTTCTTATAAATACTGTATGGGGTGGGGTACAAAATTTGGCTCAAATGTGTCTCAGAGCTAAGCTCTGCAACTCTCTTAGCACACTTTTTAGAAGTGGGGCTTTCTTTTAATGCCAAAAGACTACATTTTATCACCTATCAAGCTTTGCTCTCCCTTTGAAACTTTCCTAGCTTTGTTTTTTGATTAGCTATGCCAGCGGCCAGCAAACTTGGCTCTCCAGGTGTTCTTGGACTTCAAGTCCCAGAAGCCCAAGTCAGTACATCTGCTGATCAGGGCTTCTGGGAATTGAAGTCCAAGAGCATCTGGAGAGCCAAGTTTGCTGACCCCTGAGCAGTGATGGGATGTCAAAAATTCTAATACCACGCCATGACGTCACGGACGTCATGGGCGTGGCCAATGTCATGACGTCATGACGTCATGGGCGGAGCCAACGTCATGACGTCATGACGTTGTGGGCAAGGCCAAAAATAAAAAATAAATAAATAAACATGCACACAGACCCGTATATAACTTAAAGAAATAAAATAAAGAAATAAATAAAATAAAATTTAAATTAAAGTACAACCACCCACCGAAAACACAAATAAATCACCCACCCACCCTAAATATAAAAGCCTCACTTACCTTCCTTGGCACTGACGAACCTTCATGTGGCCCGGGGCCACCCGGCAAGGCACGCTGCCCCTGACTGCCACGGCCGCCACAGCCGCCTGCAGCCCCTGCCTGGCCACCGAACTCCCACGGGCACGTTGGTGCCTGCCCGCGCCGTCCGCCCACGCTGCGCCGTCCTAGGGACTTGGGCCGGACAAACCCCCATGCCCTGGGTAAGCGCGGCGGGGCTCGCCACCGCCGCATCATCTTCCGCCGGCCGCCGGCAGCTTCCTCGGGCATGGGGGTTTCTCGGACCCAAGTCCCTAGGACGGCGCGGGCGGGCGGCGCGGCGCAGGCGGACGGCACGGGCGGCGCAGCGCAGGCGGACGGCACGGGCGGTGCGGCGCAGGCGGACGGCGCGGCCAGGCACCAACGTCCCCGTGGGAGCTCGGTGGCCGGCTAGGGGAGGTGCCCTTCTCTTAGGGCTGCCGCCGCTGCTGCCGGAGCCACTCTAAAAAGAGGCGGCTCCAGCTTCGGAAGATTTTTTTTTTTTAAATTGGATCCATTTGGCTCCAATTGACTGCGCATGTCCAGAAACTCAATTTGACGCATGCGCAATGCGTCAGATTGAGTTTCTGCGCATGCGCAGTCAATTGGAGCCATTTTATCTCTGATTTTAATTTTTTTTTCCTTTCGGTCAGGCGTCCGGAACCGGACGCCCCAAAAGTGGACTTCCCCTCACGGAGAACCCTCCGGGATTCATCTTACCGGTTCCAGAGATCCGTCTAGAACCGGTGACATCCCATCACTGCCCCTGAGCTATGCTAAGGGAATCAAAGCTTTAAAGGCTGTAAATCTGGGTGCTCGGGAATTCAGTTCTCAGAGTCCTGTCCCTGAAGAATTAACATGTTATCAATTTCTACATACAAAGGGAGCATCTTGTATAGTGTGACCATAAGTCACATAGTAGGTATTATCTGTTCCCATGCATCTATGTCTACATCCATTACTTGAGCCTATCCCCCACACACATCTAAGCCAGGAGTGGATAGATTCGGTGGGCAATGTGTTGTAGGTGGACAATATAGTGGTAAAAGCTAAAAATAAGCCAGAAGTTTTCTTACTTAGGAAAAGGTCACCCTTGCTCGAAAGCCAGTTGTCTCCCATTCTAGGGTTCAGTGCTCATCTCTGTTTGCAGCCAAAGAGCCAGCACTGTCTGCGGACGTTTCTGTGGACATGTGCCAGGCATGACTAGACACCGGAGTGCATGGAGTGCTGTTTACCTTCCCACCAATAAAAATGAAATTCAATGGCTACTTAAGTTCATGTCTTCACATGGAAAGGATGCGCCTCTTGTCCTTTGCCTCACCCAACAAAACCATTTGGGCAGTGGCGTTCTGATTTATGTCGCTGCCTCTCTTTCCTCCATCTTGATAAGCACATGGAGAGAACACGGTTACCTTCACTCATGAGGTGGGACCATAACTCTGGTGGGATAGAGGGAAGCAATGCACAAGCTGTGCATGGCGACATCCTCAGATTTGATCTCTGATGCCTGTACCTGAAACATCAGGTGGGCAAGTGAGTTTGCATCCTGGGAGAGCTACTGCCAGTCAATAACTGGCGGAACAACACACAATGTGAAAATGGAGAATGATCCTGAACCCAGATCGCCTGCTGGTCTGTCAGTTACTACCAGAAACATGTACTGATAAAGACTTAAGTTTGGCCAACGAAAAAACCAAGAAGGTGGCTTCATTCTGGCAGATTAAAGTCTGACCTAGGCACGAAAGAAGCAGCAGCATAAAGAAAAAGTTTAGTGGAACAAATAATCTGATTTGGTATCAGGCAGATTGCAGAGGTGTTCCAAAAGCATTCTATATTTGTAACAACAGATTCATAGATAATTTAGGACAGCCCTTAATGCACAGGTATCCTTTAGTTCTGATCCTTGAGGTATCCAGAGATCCATCCTAACAGCTTTCTGCTTGCTACTAGCTTCGAAGCCTGCTGCTCCACTGGCAAGCCCATTTAACAGCATCACATTCTTGACCTGTGTTAGTCCTTCTCCAAATTATGAATCCGTATCTATTACGCGAGCTCTGCCACAGCCTCACATTACTTAAAACACTTACCCGGCCTTGAATATTTGGCTAGTTCCTATTATGATTAAGTACAGCATTGTCAGTACCTCAGGCATTCCACCTGATGAACCATGCATAAACTACAGGATGAAAGAAAAATGAAAATATGTCCCCCCCCCCCCACTAAAGGCTATGGGTTTCATTTATTTAAGGCAAGACGAATGCTTCAAATTACTTTCACGTCAGCGGAAGGCACATATGTGCCAGAGATGGAATGTGTCATTTTTCAATTACCAGCCCATAAAGGCAGAGAGAGAGAGAGAGAGAGAGTTCTTTTAATCCTTGCGAAGGAAAGTACAGCTACTCCAATCCTTGCATGAAAAGCACAATTTACCAGAATTCCTTTGATGCAGGCCATCAAAACACTTCCTGCCAGGAACTGCAATGTTGGCAAGGACCATTGATAGTTACATCCCCAAAATTCCAAGAGGGACACATGGTACCCACTCCTACCCTACTGCAACTACGACTGCCTTTTCTCCCCCTCCCAAGACACCCCTTCACAACCCTATCCGGGGAGAAACAGAGGAGACTCCCGAACTTTGCAAATCCAATGTTAGGGCTAATTGTGAAGGGACATGCATGTCTGCATTTTTCTGTTGCATGTTTCTATTTCCTGCAGGTGTAGGAAAATGGAATTCTTTTTTCCATTTGGGTTGTTGTTGTTATCTGTGGCTCAAGTGGCTAAGACGCTGACTGGAAGGTGGAAGATGGCAGGTCAGCAGTTCGATACCCGAATACTGCAGGACGGAATGAGCTCCCGTCTTTGTCCCTGGTCCTGCCAACCTAGCAGTTTGAAAGCAGGAAATTGCAAGTAGATAAATAAGGACCGATTCTGTGGAAAAGTAAACAACGTGTCTAGTCATGCCTGCCACATGACCATGGAAATGTTTGCAGAAGCAGACAGCATTGACTCTTCGGCTTTGAAAGAGAGATGAGTACTGAACCCTAGAGTCAGATACGACTGGCTTTCGAACAAGGATGACCTTTTCCTTTGTTATCTACAACTTCATGCCTTCTCCTCTTTATTTGGCTATTTGTGCAGTGATTCCCGCTCTCACACTTCGTGGAAACCTTGAAATACATTACAGTATTGGCTAATCTAGGTCACGGTACTGTTGCCAATTCTTTTCTTCCCCCTTGGCAGGCTCCCATAAGCCTCACAGCCCCAAGAGCCAAAGGCAGGTCTGCAGACAAAGATTTCTCCCCTCTTTGTACTGTGGAAAGCTTTGACTACTGACACAAGCACTATTCCCGGCCCTTGCATTTGCTTCTTAACACTTTAAACCTAAGGCTGCAACCTTTCCCCGGGGATAGAAGCCACATACCTTTAAAAGCCTGCAGAAATTAAACAGCTGTGACTTCCGCATTATTGCACTGGTTAAGCTGAGAAGCTCACCTGATGGATCCAACCATGCCATGCAGCTGCTAAAGGCACAGAGCCTCTGTCAGGGCAGGGAGGAAGAGGTGGCATCCCAGCCCCTAATAGTAAGCCAGCCATTATTTCAAATGTTCTTGAAGTAAATCCAACAGCTGCCCAAAGAGAATATTGGCTTCTGACCACAGAGAAACTGGAGTGTAAAACGTACTGGGGTGATGAATACATTTCAATGGGGGAAGAAATTAAGATTTTGGAAATAACCTTGAGTCCAACTCAAAGCTGCAGTAAGGAGCCAAAAGCCTGCCATTTATCTAAAAATACACTGGTGTTTTTCAGATGGGCTGGCCCTGGCATGGAAATCTTCTCCACCGTGCCTTGGTTAGTTCTGAATTGTGGATGTTTGTTTCATCAGTCTCTAGTGAAAGATCACAGAAGGCCCCATTTTTTTCACACAGGTTTGGGTCTAAACACCAGACAGTATTTGTTTCAACAAATTTCAGTTAATGCCAGAAGCTTGGAATGACAAAGTCTGTAACTTTCGGCAGGCAATCAATCAACTTGAAACAATCTCCATTCACTGGCAAGCTCCATTCACTGGCAAGTTTTCTTCTTCTTCTTCTTGGTGCAGCAGCCTAGTTGGCTAATCGTAAAAGTAATGGGACATTCCTCCTTGCTTTCCTATGCTCTTGTTCCAGTTTTACCACATCCCTTCCAGAATGTGTTATCCCTGCTTTCTTCCGCTATGAAACTTTTCAGAGTTGTTTTATTTAGACATCAACAAGCCTCAGTTCTCACCCATGTACTCCCCCCCCCCATGTGGGAAACCAGAATCACAGAGAGATGCCTTCAACCAACACTATTTATTGAAGTCTTCTAGAACACCGAACATCTGAATTAAAAGAAACATAAATGATTTGGCTGAAATTGACTCAAGATTGTGCGAAGGGCTCTGCTTTATTTATTTACTTATTTATTTTTGGGTTCCAGATTCTAAAGTTCTTCAAGAATTCTTCAAGCAGATTTCTGGGTGTTCCATCCCATAAACATATAACTGCAGACGTGTTTATTTCAACCACCTGAACAAGGCCTCCTTCTAAGCCAGGGGTTCTCAATCTAGAGCCCGTGGGCCAGATCTGGCCATTGGCACCATTTCATGTGGCCTGCTGCCCTCACTCCCACAAGCTGTGCCATGTGTGATTCTTTTTAAAATTGTAAACATTTCAAAGCGTTTACATTTAAAAGGACCCACACATGACACAGCTTCCGCCGCTTCTTCTTCTTCTTCTTCTTCTTCTTCTTCTTCTTCTTCTTCTTCTTCTTCTTCTTCTTCTTCTTCTTGTGTTGTGTTGTTGTTGTTGTTATATTTACATTTGTACGCTGCCCACTTGACATGTGACTCAGGGCGGCTCACAACAATACACATCTAATACAATGATAAAAAAGTCATTCATCTAAAAAAATTTCAAAGTCAACTGCAGAGGAGTCCAAGGCCTAGACTGGGCAGGGGACAATGTCTGGGCCCCCGCCCCAACGGCCAAATCCCTGGCACCAAACAGCCTAATCCCCGGGTGTGGGTGGGGCCCGGGCAGTGATGGGATGTAACAGGTTTTCACTAGTTCGCCAGAACCGGTAGTAACTTTTCCCAGTGTCCCGGAGAACTGGTAGCAACTTTTGGGGGGAACCACCTTTGGAGCTTACCTTTTCACTGGATCCCCCATTGCACATGCGTGTCAAGCACTTGGTGTGCATGCACGCCTACAGTGCTTGGTGCATATGCATGGCCTCCTTGCTGTCCTCCCAAGCAGGGAGGAGGAAGAGAAGCTGCTAGCCTGAAGCTCCCTATAGCCTGCTCTCCAGGGTAAGTGACTCACCTTTGAATGTGGTGTGTCTGTGTGTATTTTAATGTGTATTTAATACCTTTACCTATGTTGACATACTACCACTGTTCCTAAAAAGGCCTGGCAGCCGGCAGGCCTGGCTTGGGGTTTTTAAGCAACGTCTTGGAGTTACCTCATCAAAAAGCTACACCTGTGCTGTTCCAATTGCTGTTCGAATGGGAGAACCCTTAAGGAGGTACAGCTGTTTTACATTTACATTAAAGCATAATATCCTAGAGAACTGGTATGATGACCATATCCATCTTGCAACATGGTGCTGCCCGGGCACTTATACTATCCAGCAAGTGACGGGTTTGTGTTTTGGGTGGGGGTGGGGTGTTTGGGGTAGGTGGGTGTCTGTATTTTAATGTAATTTTTTTTTAATTTATTTACAGGTGGGTGGGTTGAGGTGTGTGTGTGCTTATTTTATTTATTTATTTATTTATTTATTTGGCCCCACCCATGATGTCATGATGTTAGCTCCGCCCACACTGTGATAATGTCATGGTGGGATAGTAAATTTTTTGACAACCCACCACTGGGCCCGGTAAAGCTGGCTTCCTGATGTAGATTAACATAGCTACCTGTTATGGCAGAGTCTCCTTTGGAGCCATGGTCCTTTGCCTGTCACATTAGAATTCCATAACTTACCCCTAGGCCACTGGACCACCTGTTTTGTAGTGCAATGTTTCCAATCCAATTGTTGGTATTTCCAGATAAGTGTGGGAGAGACACCCATCTGAAGACCCAGAGAGTTGATGTCAAGCACTGTAAGCCATGAGGAGACATTCCCTCCCTCTTAGGCAGCTACCTAAGTTTCATTCTAAAAAATAAATGTTCTTGGCTTGAGCATTCACTCTAGCACTTACACCCACCCATGCTACCTCACACCCTAGTTGATCAGCCGCTGCCTCCCCCCCTTCCCTGCTCCATCCCTTATCTCAGGACCTTAACCTCAGGAGCAGAGGTAAACCTGCCAAGAAGGCTCACTAAAATCAAGTGTGATAAAGCTCCAGCTAAACTTACTTCCCCATTTCCCACACCCTAGGGTGGCTTGGGTGTTAAGATGCTGAGCTTGGAAGATTGGCAGGTCAGCAGTTCGAGACTCGAGTGCTGCATGACAGAGTGAGCACCCCTGGTCTGTCCCAGCTCCTGCCAACCTAGTAGTTTGAAAGCTAGAAATTGCAAGTAGATAAATAGGTACCACTTTGGTGGGAAAGGTAACAGCATTCTGTACGCTCCAGCATCTAGTCATGGCTGAACATGACCACAGAAATGTCTGCAGATGCAGACATCACTAGCTCTTGGGCTGTAAATGGAGATGAGCACATGCACGCACACGTGCACACTTCAGACACAACTTTTGAGGAAATGAGACCTTTGCCTTTACTAGAGCCATTTCATTCCCTGGTCTTGGAGCACAAGGGCAATGTGTGACTATCCAGATACTATTTGACTACAGCTCCTTTCAGACCTAGCCAGAGCAGACAGTGGTAAGAGACCATGGAACTTAGAGTCCAACAATCTCTGGAGCACTACCGGCTTCCCCTTCCCAGATATACACAACATCCTGCCAATGCTTTGAGGTCTGCTTTCTATTTCTTTGAACAACTCCATGTAACAACTGCAGAAGGATGTGTGATCTGACTCTGGCCAGGATATTGGCTGTAAAGAGAGTTTACTTCTTTCCTTCCTGCACTCTCCTGGTGAAACCTTCTCCCTTTTCCAAAGCTGCTGTTGGTTCTGGCAGCAAAAACATAGTACTGTACTGTATTTCCGTACCCATCCCAGCACCCCTAGCATCAATGTTGCCGGCAGAACTTTATAGGGACCCAAGCGCTATTCTTGCTTCCTTTTGCCATCATGTTGAACTTGGCCTTAAGTGACAGCCTTATTTATCTCTATTGTCACATCTCCGCCTCAGTGGTTTAAAAGTACAGTCACTCCACTGAAATGGAGCAAGGTCACCTGTTCCCATTGATCTGTTCCTTGAGTCTTGCACCAGTAGTTCTTGTTCTTACACTAGGACTTCCTTTTCTTCTTTTTAAGAGAGACTGACATGTAAGCAGAGCTGATTAGGGAACTGAGCATAAAACAAACACTGTGGAAGATTTGCATTAAAGATTTTTAGCTCCTGTGCCAAGGTGAGACAGAAAGAGAGAGAGAAAGATATATACGTATATATATTTATACTTCTTGGAGGACAAAAGTGACCCTGTTAAGTTTAAAAGGCTGTGTTGTGAAATTCCTCTGCAGGCTTTGTTGCTACCTTTAGAAAAGGTCACAATCGTTCGATGAGTTTGCTCCCCTATGTAGCATCTTCCTGTTTCTCCATTAAGTTTTGTTACAGTCTAGATTCCCAAAGGCCAAGGCTGCAAACTTCGACACTCAATAACCTGTGTGTTACCAAAGGAGCTACGCTCAAATAAAAGTGGGGAGATGTGGAGAGTAAAAATCATGGTGGCTGAGTAATAGGTGAGACCTGGGAAGGATAGTTCACAGAAAAAGCATTCTATAAATCGCATCACATTCCAGACTCTACTCATTCACTAGATTCAATTTACAGAAAAATGCATAGAGACAAATCCAGGGTTGGTCTCACCTAGAATAAATCTCTTGCAGAATTTAATTAATTAATTAATTAGACACAATTTTAAAATGTCTCCCTATAGTAGGTTATCAGATTTGCATTAACAAATACAGTACTGTATTGCTATTATCGTACATTATAAACACTATCATAAAAACTGCATTTCCCTCTTGTCTCCCATAGAAGAAAACTGTCTTGCAAAAGGCAATGCTGGTTAAAATATAACATAAATCCAAAAGAAGTAATGGTTCATTCTGACAGCATGTCTGATCACACCACAAAGTGTTGCTCTGCCCAGAGCAATCTCCATTAAAGTAACCCTTCCATTCATTGGGGAATTGTTTCATTCATTCATTTATTAAACTTGTACTCCGCCCTTGTAGGAAAAAACTTTCCTACTCTGGGCGGCCAACAACATAAAACTCAACAAACAGACACAAATTTTAAAATTTTCATATAAGTACATGAAACCCAAGAAGCCCTAAAGCAGCAGTGCCCAAACTACGGCCCACGTGCCCAATTAGGCCCATCCATCTCATTAATCTGGCCTGGACTGAGAACCTGGGCCCTCTCTGGACCTCCCCCACCCGCACCCACCCCACCTGACATCACTTATGGCGGCGGTGGTGATGGGGATCATACTTTGTCCACACTGCTCCAAGCAACCTCTGGCTCAGTCCCATCGCTTCAGCACCCTTTGGCAACATGGATTGCTGCATTGGGGAAATTTTCAGAGCCTTCTGTTTCAACATCCACGGCGCTGGGAGAGTCCCTTGGCGTGCCAAGGCTGATGTCAGCACAGCACGCCAAGTATACCCTTCCAGTGCTGCAGATTTTGAAATGGAGAAGGCTACAAAAATTTCCCCAATGCAGCGATCCACGTTGCCAAAGGCTGCTGAAGCGATGGGACCGAGCCAAAGGGTGCTCAGAGCAGCGGGGACGAAGTGGGATCACCACTGCCGCCACTGCTGATGTCAAAACGGTTAGCAGTGGAAACAGCCTGCCTCTGGCTGCGTGTTGGGGATGGGACCGGCCCACAGCAAAAAAAGTTTGGGCACCACTGCCCTAAAGGGAAAACATATTTGTGATGTAGAGAGACAGAATAAAATGCCTAACAATTGGCTTTTGGTAAATTATTCCCAAAGGCCTCTTTAAAAAGAAATGTTTTCAACTATTTTTTAAACATATGGAGAGATGGTACCTGGGCACAGCTCCACTGGGAGGGAGTTCCACAATATTGGTGCCACCGAGAAGGCTCTCCTCCTAGTCATGGCCTTCCTGGCTAATCTCGGGGTTGACACCTGGAGTTGTGGCATCAGGGAGAAGCGAGTGGTGTGGACTGTTCTCCTGAGGGGAAGACGTTCCACCAGGTAGGAAGGTCCCAAACCGAATTGTTCCAGTCCAGTCCTGAAAAGCAGTTACCCTGCTGCTGAATTAAATAGGTCCAGCTTGGGCATAGATCAGAGTTGGACTGGAGTGCTATTGGCCATATATTGAATGCCACAAAAGAGTTTGCCCATGACATTGCCACAAGCAGCCCAAAATGTGAGCCATACGTCCAACCCAAGATTCCTGCTTCACAAAGATTGTTTCTGTACACATGGCAATATAATCAGTCAATCCATTAACGAATGCAAAATGTCACAAGGGGACTATAGGTAGCCTTCCCTGTTAAGTGGCAGTTCTCATCATTCATGTTGTGAGTTTGATCCTGATGGGGATCAAAGTTGATTCAGCCTTTTATCCTTTCAAGGTTGGTAAAATGAGTACCCAGCATGTTGGGGGCAAAATGCTAATTACCTTGTGCTCTGTCCAGAAAGTGCACTGAGTGCTATAGGGTGATTATATAAACGTACAGTTGTACCTCGCTTAAAGAGCATAATGCGTTCCACAGGATTGCTCTTTAAGCGAGTTTGCTCTTTAAGCGAAACACCATTGTAAGTGACCAATGGGGGGGGGGGGGATTGCAAAACCCCGATTTATTTGTTAAGCGAGTTTTTGTTTGGTTTTATTTGTTAAGCGAAGCGACCATTCAGAGAAAATTCTGCTCTTTATGCGAGTTACTCTTTAAGTTAAATGCTTTTTATGCGAGGTTTGACTGTAACTGCTATTGCTATCCTAGCCACGAATCCCATGAGGATATCTGAGTTAAGGTTTATTTTATGGAAGAGTCTCTGATCCAATAAAGTTTAGCATTTATGTTGCACTGTGTGAGTGGATTCATGTAGGAGAACATGACAGGGGTCCATCCCTGCTTCTTCTTCTGCTTAACATATGGCCCCTTACAACTTCCATCAAAGGGAACTTTGGCTATTGGTGAACTACTGGCCCAGAGTATCACAGAGGAAGGGAATAGTAAACCACTTCTGAACACTCTTTACCTAGAAATCCCTGGAAATTGTTAATATAAGTCAGAACTGATTGACAGCACACAATTATTATTATTATTGGATACATAGAGCTGGGAAACCTCTCCCCCCTTGGATGTTTTAGCCTACAACTTCCAACATCCCTATTCCGCATGGTCCATTGGTAAGAGACGGCATGAGTTATAGTTCACATAAGCTGGAGGGTCAGAGGCTTTTTTTTACTACATTCACAAGTTTTTACTACATTCACACCTGTCTTGTAAATAGTCACTTGCCTGGCTGCCCCCTGGAGCAGAAGAACCAGGAAGAAAGGCTGTACCAACTCTCACTCATTCCGATTCACCCTCTCTTATGTGCTCCTTGCCTTTTCTAACAGAGGCTCATTCCTAGACCAGCAATTGGATCGGTTTGAAGACTACAGTATTTTCAATTCAGTTGTGAGGCTAATTCAGACACACTTTAAAAACAAAAAGCCCCAACTCAAGATTCTATTCTTAAATTAATTTTATAATTCAGTCAGAGCCTACACAGTTCAGGTTTTGATTCAAGAACACCCAAGTCTACGTCTGTACTTTCCCTAAGTATATTTCACCTTAATGAACACATGTTGGCTTTGTCATAATCTCTTGCCAGGAATCCTTAAGGCAGGGATTCTCAACCTGCGGTCCATGGGCTAAATGTGGCCCACGGCATCATTTCATGTGGGCCCCCACTGCCTACAGCACACCGGGAAGTGCCATGTGGTGGAGGAAGGGCAAAATGGCCGTCCAGCCCCCGAAGCTGTCTGAGGGACTGTGACCTGGCCTCCAGCTTCAAAAGGTTGAGAACTCCTACCTTAAGGGAATGCAAAAAACAAACATACAAAAAACCTCATATTTCAAAGGTCATGCTACCAAATTTGCTATCTACAGGAGGAAATATTGCTCTGACTCTGGGAAATCTCTGCAGTCTTTGACTTATTTCAACTTATTTAAAAGCAAAGGGGCTGCAACAGCTTAGTGGTTAAGAAGCTCATCTTGTTAGCTGGAAGACGGGCAAGTCAGCAGTTTGAGACCTGGGTACTCCATGATGGACTGAGCGCCCGTCTCTGTCCCAGCTCTTGGGGACATGAAACGAGCCTCATTTGGGCATTCCCTGGGTGGAGTTTCTCCAGCAAAAATCCTTTCAACCCAGAATAATTTCGGACACGAAGTTATTATTACAGTATTTAAAGGCAAATCCTACTAGTTAGTCCCATCAGGTTAATTCAATTGGCATGAATCAGGTTGGGGAACTCCTGTAAGCTGCTTCTTCCTCTTCCGTATCTAGGCCAGATGTGAAACTGTCAAAATGAAGGCACCTTTTGGTGAGTTCATTCCATAGTTCATTTCACCTGACCTAGTGTGAGAAAGATCAGCTGGCACAACAAAGTTGCAGTTGCCCAGAGTATGTCCAATTGCGGTTAAAAAATGCCACAATCTTCAAGGAGGCTCTTTCTGTGTATCCCTCTAAGAAGTTTAGAAGTTACCACAGAAGTTTCCTATTGCTTGGCAAATGCACAACTCACAGTCACAGCAACTCTAGCTCCAGCAGTTGTTACCAGATTCTGGAAATATGGTAGGGTAGCACATTCCCACCCATCATAGCCAGATGTTAAGTAATGGGGACAATGGTACAGGCATGTGGAACAATATCGGGAGGGACACTCTTTCCCATCCCTCTAATCAGCCAACTCAGAGCTGAACCAGACTTGATGTGAGAGACCTTTCGTGGCACATTCTAATTAGCCAACGGAAAGCCACTCATTGATGTTGTTTGAAACCCAATATCATGCACCCCACCACCCAGTTCTACTAGCGCAGGGGTTCCCAACCTTTTCAAGCTGGGGGCTGGGTCACACACTCTCAGTCAGCTTCGAGGGCTGGACGGCCATTTTGCCCAGCCTGCACTATGGAGGTTGCCATTTTGTCCCAACAATTTCAAAGGGGGTGGCCATTTTGTTTCTCAAATGCCCTTGGAGGTGTGGGGGACCACATGAAATGGTGCCATGGGCTGGATCTGGCCCACGGGCTTTAGGTTGGGAACCCCTATACTAGTGGTTTGACCACTTCCTTACACTAAAAGGAACAGCTGTTATACATCCTCTACCATTTCCCTCCTCCAGCACTGCAATTGAGATCCAAGCTGGGCCTGGGTCTCTGGTGGGCATCAGCAGGTTCGCACCAGTTTGGCAGAACCGGTAGCAGAAATTCTGGCTGCCCCCCCCCATCCAAGTTTTGAAATAAAGTAGTCCTAATTCAGGGGCAACGCAGGGCTTTCCCCTTGGCCATGCCCACCATACCATGCCCACAGTGTGGTAGTAAAATTTTGTGGAGCCCACCACTGGCCTGGGTTCCATATACTTTACAATGCTGAACATTCAGTTCCTGCTTCTGGCACAGGCCTTGGTTCCCTCGGGCAATGATCATAAGAGATGTAGTTGACACCAGTTCTGAACTGTCCTTCGCCATGCACTGAGCCTTGAGTCATCAAAACAGTTGTTGACTTTTGGATGTCACCCGGTGAACACAGCTAGCTTCTGTGTTGCACACTGCTTCTGAAAACAGCTAGCAAGTACCATTACAGAAAGGGAGGCCATTGCTTCCAGCAGAAGCTGCTTCTACAATGGTTCATCATCCTGTCCTGCAGTTCCTCTTGAGCCCCAACTCAGGATGCTACTCAACCTGGGTCCCACTAATGCAGCCTGCAGGCTCAATGCGTGAAGGAGAACAGGAGCCTGTCATTACTTGCGTTTAAGTAAGATTCCGTCTAACTTCTAGGGACTGCAGTGGCTCAGTGGTTAAGAAACTTGCCTTGTTAGCTGGAAGGCTGGCAGCGACTTGGCAGTTCGAGACCTGAGTGCTGCATGACAGATTGAGCCCCCGTCTCTGTCCCAGCTCCTGTCAACCTAGCAGTTTGAAAGCAAGAAATTGCAAGTAGGTAAACAGGAACCACTTGGATGGGAAAAGATCTTGGAGACATGAAAGGAGCCTCATTTGGGCGGTCCCCTGAGCGGAGTTTCTCCAGCAAAAATCCTTTCAACCCAGAATAATTTCTGACACTAAATTATTATTATAGTCTAACTTCTCTAGACGGAAGGGGAGGAGGGGGTTCTGTTTGCCGCTGGTGGTAAAACGGTCTTCAACCAGGCTCAACTCACAGATGGTTGGAGAGTCCCTGTCTTTTCTCATCAAGCTATGCTATGCAGGCATGGCTTCTGATGGAAGGACAGGGAGAGCCCAGAGTTCTGCTGAACTGAACAAGGAAAGCAACTAAGATACTCTCTCTTTTCATAGTATGGCACAGATGGCAATGAATGAGAAGATGCCAGCCTCTTTTGCTGTTGCCGTGCATTGAACAGCAGCCTTATCATCAACAACCAACAAGTGAAACTTCTACCCAGCATGGAGCTCATCATGAAAAGCTCTTTCAGGCTTGTGGAAGGCTAACTCCATCACACAAGTGTCGGCTCCAACTCATCCAGAAGGGGAAAGGCCCAAGGGGGAACAATGTGACCATGAAATCAGACTCAGACCCCAGTGTAAAGGAGGAAGGAAGCTTCTTCCTTGAATTCCACGAGATTTACCCTGACAAGAAAGCGGTCATGGGGGGAACCTGGCTAGTCCTAGCTTCTGGTTTGTACCCAAGGCAGCCGCGTCTGCAAGAGGCAAAAGCTGTTTAATCTGGAAAGGGTATCTCGTTAGTCAGCCAAAAAGGCTTTTAAGGCCGCGAAAGAAGAGTTTTGAAAAGGCACATCAAAAAGTCAATACAATAAAACATATTTGGCTTGGCTGTTAATTTCTTCCCCGCGCGTCAACTGGGCTAACTAAGCAAACCCAAACCACCCCACTTTTGAGCACGTTTCTAGTCCTCATGGCAGTGTGTGTGTGTGTGTGTGGGGGGGGCAGACCCCCTCCCTGCCTCCAGAGGGAATCCCACCAAGGCGACGGTAGGTGTGTCGACGGTGGGCTGGGGCAGTACGAAGAGAGAGAGAGATGGGTGGGGGTTTCCCCTGCCCCCCCCCCCCCCGAGAGCGAACGCACCTGTTCCATCGTCCCACTTTCCGGCGGTAGTAGCGGAGCGCCTCGGGCGCGCTGAGCAGCTTCTCGGCGGGCCCCTCCGGGGCGCTGTAGAGCTGATGCGCGAAGAGCCGCCGCAGCTTGGAGACGGCGCCCGGCGGGCTCCTCCGCTCCTCGGGAGGCGCCCGGGGCGGCCTCGTCGAGGGCTTCGGGGGGCTCGAGGTGCGGGCATCGGGGGACACACGGGCCACCGCCGTGGCCGCCGCCTCCGCTCCCTCCTCTCCGGCGTCGGGGCAGGCGCACTCCGGCTCCTCCTCGGCTCCGGCCGGGGCCAGGCGCCGCCGCACTTGGGGCCAGAGGTGGAAATAGAGATCGGCGCTCAGCAGCGCCCCGAGAAGCAGCAGGAGCAGCAGCCGGTCGCGCCGGATCCCCAGCATGGCCAGCCCGGCGCTGGATGGAGGGGTGGGGGTTGGGGGGGATCGGGATCTCCCTCCCGGAGAGCTCCGGGCAGAGGGGGGGAGCAGGAGCCCGCGCCCTCTGCCCCGCTGCCTCTGCAAGGAGAGCAGGTGAGAGGGGGGGCGGCGGGTCCGGGGTCCGATCCCGGCACCTGGTTTGAGACGGCGCTGCCGGCCGCGCTGTCTCTGGGAGGGATGGATCTGCTCGGGGTGGGGAGAGAGAGAGGGAGGGAGGGAGGGAGAGGGGGAGGGAGGGAGACTGGAGAGGAGGGAGGGATTGAAGGGAACAGCCACGGCGATCCTGACCTCTCCTCCTCCCCCCCCCCAGGAGGCTCAGTTCAGGGCAGTGGTCTGCAAATGTGGCTCTCCAGATGTTCTTGGACTTGAATTACCAGGAGCCCAAGTCAGCACTCCTGCTGATTGGGGCTCCTGGGAATTGAAGTCCAAGAACATCTGGAGAGCCACATTTGCAGACCAAGGGTTCAGGGGCTACCTCTGCCCCACCAGCTGGCCCATCCCGAGGGGCCATCCCCCCCCTCTCCCCCTCCGTCCCGATTTAGGAGATCCATTCTAGTCCGCCCGCAGAAATGTCACGGGTGAGCGCGAAACCCGGTCCAGGGAAGGGTAGGGGGACCTGGGAGAGCGAGGTGGCCGAAGTATCCCTCTTTGACCCGGGGAGAGGAATCCTCCCCCCCCCCCCGCTTCCCTTCTCCACCCCCTTCTTTCGGAAGGCAGGCGCGAACCTGTGGCGGAGAGGCGGGCAGTTCGACCTGACAGCGGGCTGAGCGACTCGTGGTGATCGAGCGAGAAAGATAGGTCCCAGTTTGGGAAAGGTCCCAGTTTGGAAGACTCTCCCAGTAAGAGCAGGTGATCAAAGCAAGCAGGGCAGGTGAATGTAACCCTAAATTAAACTGCGAGATTGGTAACAGTCTAAAACGTCCCAGTCCAAAAGATATTTTTCCCCAGGTGGCCCAATCGATGTCACTTAAAAACAAAAGACTGGGATAGTTGTTCATTTATATTGATCTTCTTTTTCTTAATTTTAAAGGAATCCAAACAATCACACATATATGCCTCCCCAAAGCGCTTAGTGCACTCTCTGGACAGGTCACAAGTTAGTTAGCATCTTGCCCCAAACAAGCTGGCTACTCATTTGACCAGCCTTGGAGTGATGGAAGGCTGAGTCAACCGTGAGTCCTGGTCAGGATCAAACTCACAATGTTGCGGCTGCAGTACAGCAGTTTAACCACTGTGCCACCAGGACTCTTACTGATCAGGTCATTTGCAAATGATACTTTGCTGTCACTTTCTTGTAGCTGCTTCTGAGGTTGTATTACAGTGGGAGGTGTGAAGAGTTTCTGCTTTAACAGGCTGTCAGATCTTTCATAACCTAAGGCGGGGTGGCCAACCTTTTCATGCCCCAGAATTGGAAGCGGGCCTATTTATGGCTGTCGTAAATATGCCCATTTCCGTGTTTATGACAGCCGTGGATGCATTTGCACATGCGCAGGTGTGTTTTACAGCTGATGTAAATGTGCCCACTTCCACTTCCAGGTGCAGCAGTGGTCGGATGGAATGAGCATCATGGGCCAGGTCTGGCCCACAGGCTGTAGGTTGGGAACTCCCGACCTAAGGAGTTCCCTCTGTTAATGTCAAGCTATCTGTAATAATGTATTGTTCGACCTAACAATTTCAATGGCTTGTTTCTAAAAGGATTGTTGAGGAAGAGGCCATGGGAGCTTGATAGAAAAGATCCCAGGATGAGTCTTGGTGTTTCCAGGAGGAAGGGCAAGACCTGTTCATAAAGGAGGGGAAGGTCCATTTTATGCCTGTGAGTGGAAGACTCTCCCAGTAAGAGCAGGTGATCAAAGCAAGCAGGGCAGGTGAATGTAACCCTAAATTAAACTGCGAGATTGGTAACAGTCTAAAACTAGTCCCAGTCCAAAACGTGCATTGCTTGGATGGCGTCCCTCCATCGTTGAGAAAGTGACGCTCAGAAAGTGGGTCAGAGCTCAGAAACATACCTGCTAATTGATCACCTATCACCAAAGCAGAGACTGAAATCAAGGCATAGCAATTCTATTTTTGTTTTAGATTTATTAATGTTACCTTTATGCTATATCCTGGTAGTGCATCTGACATGAAGAAAAAAAGAAAGAAAAAGAAAGAAGGTGATGGGGATTGGGGGGAGGAGAGATGGTGGTCCAATAGCTTTTTTGCAGAAACAGAATATGAATTTTTTGGGAAAATAAAGGCAGACCACTTTGACTTGTCTGTTTGATCCATTTCCATGTTCTTCAGTGATCCAACTGCATCAGAATGGGATTGTCCTCCCTAAAGGTAAAGGTCACCCTTGCTTGAATGCCAGTCATATCTGATTCTATTGTTGTTCGATTTATCTGCTGCTCCAATTGCATATAGCAAAACTGGGTGGCTCACAATGAAACAATACATCATAGTTACAATATCAAATAACAAAGTATCAAAACCAAGAACATTTCAAAGAATCCCCAATCAAAGTTACAAAATTAGCGGGAGTCACAATGAAACACACTATCACAGCTACAAATATATAACAAAATATTAGATAACAAAACAATTACAAAAATGCTATACTATCAATACATAATACAAAACATTTCAAAAATACATAAACAGAGCATCAACACAACAATATCCTGGCCTCTCCACCCCATGGTGAAGTCCTGCCACGCACATCTGCAGTGGCCCTAGGGTTCAGTGCTCATCTCTGTTTCATAGCCGAAGAGCCAGTGCTGTTTGCTTCTGCAGAAGTTTCTGTGGTCATGTGGCAGGCATGACTAGGCACCGGAGCACACAAAACACTGTTTACCTTCCTACCGAAGTGGCCCCTATTTCTCTACTTGCAATTTCTTGCTTTTGAACTGCTCAGTTGGCAGGAGCTGGGACAAAGGCGGGAGCTCATTTCGTCCTGTAGTATTCCAGTCAGTGCAGTGATGGGATGTAACAGGTTCTCACCAGTTCACCAGAACCGGTAGTAACTTTTCCCAGTGTCACGGAGAACCAGTAGCATGTTTTGGTGGGGAACCACCTTTGGGGCTTATCTTTTCACTGGTTACCCCACTGCGCATGCGCACCAAGCACTTGGTTTGCATGCACGCCTACAGCACTTGGCGCGTATGCACGGCCTCCTTGCTGTCCTCCCAAGCAGGGGGGAGGAAGAGACGCTGCTAGCCTGGAGCTCCCTATAGCCTGCTCCTCAGGGTAAGTGACTCAACTTTGGATGTGGTGTCTCTGTGTGTGTTTTAATGTGTATTTAATACCTTTACCTATGTTGACGTACTACCACAGTTCCTAAAAAGGCCTGGTGGCCTGGCTTGGGGTTTTTTAAACAAAGTCTTGGAGTTACCTCATCAATAAGCTACACCTGTGCTGTTCCAATTGCTGTTTCAATTGGAGAACCCTTAAGGAGGTACAGCGGTTTTACATTTACATTAAAGCATATTATCCTAGAGAACTGGTTAGGCAAAGACTTAGTACCTAACTTCTTTAACTGTTGAAAAGTTCCGAAATGAAGCCATCTTGTGGTGAGTTCATTCTGTAGATCCTTCCATCTGACCTAGTGTGAGAAAAATTAGCCAGAATAAGCTTTAAGCTTTGGTTTAAAAGCTCTGGTTGATTTGTGTTTGGGGTGGGTGGGTGGGTGTATTGTAATGTATTTTTTATTTTATTTTATTTATTTATTTAATTTACTGGTTTGTGTTGTGGGTGGGTTGAGGGTGTGCTTATTTTTATTTTATTTTTATTTTATGTTATTTTTAATTTTTTCCTTTGGCCCCACCCACAACATCATGACATCATTATGTTGGCTCCGCCCATGATGTCATGACATTAGCTCCACCCACACTGTGATGACATCATGGTGGGGTAGTAAAATTTTTGACATCCCACCACTGAGTCAGCGTCTTAGCCACTTGAGCCACTGCAGTCCCTCTCTAGACAGACACATAACTGTTGTATAGCTCTGGGTGAAATATATCTACTCTCCCCCAGAATTCAGAATCTGAACTGAGAAGTTAGTGGCAACACAAACGGCAATAGCAAAGTGATTGGAGAGATTTTAGGATCCTGACTGTAATAGAGGCTAAAGGATCTGTTCAGGGGATTGCTTATGAAGCGCAAGTAGTGACATTTTGAGGACAGGGTACTTAAACATTCAGACTGATGGGACCCTGTGTTCAATAAATGATTGGCCACTGCAAAATGAAATTAAAGGTAATAAGAAATGACAGACATTTTTAAAGACTCTGAGAAAGTGCCACCAGAATACCATCTATCTAAACCCCAACACACTAATGGGCTGCTAGGTGATACAGCTTTGATTAGCCCTGATATTCTTCCAGAGCATTGTGTCCTTTTGATCTTTGCCTATTTGCAATACAGTATTGCAAATTCACCTCCAAGGTCAGGAGGAATTCTGGTAATCCCTTCAATTTGTGCAAACAAATCACAAGACGCGTCATTTAAAACAACAGAAAGAAGTGATGGCAGTGGTAGTGAGAGTTTCCATTCTTTCACAATTTATTCCCATTCCTGTCAATTATATCAGTCCTAGCTGGTTTCTGGGCTTACATCATCCAAGCAGAGACCTTTCAAAAGCTCATTAAAATATATATTGCAGACTCCAGCAATATGCAAGCTTTATAATATTAAAAATAATCCTGCTCTTTGGGGTATTGGAGGGGAAAAAATCAGAGGACATTTAAGCCCACCGTAAGGTGGTCTGTATTTCCTCCTGCAGTGTTATTGATCTCACACAAGAGATTTTAAATTGGACACCATTGTGGGTGGCTTGTCAGTTGCTATTAATTAGTGTTGCTCTAGAAATGCATGCCCAGTGCTTAGATTATATTTCATACTTAGATGAAAATCCATTTGTTTGCTTGCTTGCGTCTCCAATTTCTATACTGTCCATCTAACCAATCAGCCACTCTGGGCAGTTCACAACAATAACCCCAACTGAAATGGTCTAGATCAGTGATGGTGAACCTATGGCATGTATGCCAGAGATGGCACTCAGAGCCCTCTCTGTGGGCACCTGTGCAGTCAACCCAGCACAGAGTTCGCCCCACCCCTCTGTGCAGAAGCCCAACGGGAGCACTTCCTCCTTCCCCCAGCACAGAGTTCACCCCACCATTCTGCCCAGCAGTCCAATGGGAGTGCTTCCTCCCTCCCCCAAGCTCAGAGTTCACTCAGTCCCTCTGCTTAGCAGCCCAATGGGAGTGTTTCCTTCCTCCCTTGTTGCTGTGTTGACACTTTGTGATAAATAAGTGGGTTTGGGGCTGCAGTTTGGGCACTCAGTCTCTAAAAGGTTCGCCATCATTGGTCTAGATCAGTGATGGTGAACCTTGGCACTCTGGATGTTCTTGAACTTCAATTCCCAGAAGCCCTGATCAGCAGGAGTGCTGACTTAGGCTTCTGGTAATTGAAGTCCAACAACACCTGGAGAGCCGAGGTTCACCATCACTGGTCTAGACCAGGGTTTCTCAATTAGGAGTCCCAAGATGTTCTTGGACTACAATTCCCAGAAGCTATGATCAGTAGGTGTGCTGGGCTTCTGGGAACTAAAGTCCAAGAACATCTGGGGACCTAAGTTTGAGTAACCCTAGTCTAGACTATCAGTATACTCCAAGAATGTCTGCAACTGATCCACGACCACTCTCCACTGGCTTGCCCATAAATGGAATGTTAAACACTGGTCTAAAATTATTTAGATCTTCCAAGAACAGGTTTGTTTTTAAAGAATGGGCCACCCTATCGTTTCCTTCAGGGAGTCCAGCATATGTTCCTCCTGAAAGGACACATTAATTATCTGCTTTGCCCATTCTGTGGTCACCCCCTTGGTCTCTTTAAGAAACATCAAAGGGTATGTATCAAGCAAGGAAGTCATGTCTTTGCACTGTGCAAGCACCTTGTCTACATCATCAGGTGTCATTGGTTGAAACATCTTATACTATAAGACAAGGCAGTGCATTTGACATCTCTTCATGATTAACTGACCCCTTAAATAAGTCAAGGTCCTTATGGTCCTTATGGCTTCAACTTTGGATCGAAAATGTTCTACATACTTATTAAGGTGTCAACGTCCAACTGAAGCATCCTTCTGTTCCCACTTGCTGACCTGAGGTCTCAGGCCATTCCAAAGAGCTCCAGCCTCATGTGCTTATAATAAGCTCTCTTTGCAGATTTACAGCTCTTCCACATTCAACAGACATTTTCTAGACAATGACCAAATTCTCAATCCATGGGAGCTTTCCACAATTTGTACTTTAGTTGCCTCCCCTTTTTTTTTTGCTTCATTACATGTAACTCATGGTGATGGTGGGGACATGGTGACGGACAAGCTCTGCAGTGGAGAGGGCATTTAGGTGTGATCATGATGACCATCTGGGCTGCTGTGGTGTTTCACTTGGGTGATCTGTGCCATGACAGGAATCTCAGCCAGAGCAGCCAGAAAGCCCCACCCCCCAACCCTATGGAGCCCTATTGGGCCCAACAACCTTTGAGAATGGACCATCCTAATTTTAGTGAATGCCCAATAAAAGCTGGGAGAAATCTGATCTTGACTTTTGTAAAAATGGGGGTGGGGACCCCCAATGGATAGATACTATAAGAGAGCTTAACATAGCAAGCAGCGGCCAAAAAAGCTTGGAAACTACTGAAAAGTATGAACAACAATACAAGCATAACTTTAACCAAATAGCACACCAATTGCTCTTGGCAGGGAAGACCGACCAGCATATAATAAAAATAAAACATCAAAGGAATATTCAGAGCAAAACCAATTAACTTTCTGCTGCCTTTACATTAGTGGAACTAGATAAAGGCATAAGAAAATGTAGGAAGAGCAAAACGGCAGGACTCAATGATATCTGGATCAATCAAATTAAACACTGTGGGCAAAACACAAAAGAACGGTTCTTTCAACTCTTTAATAACTGGTAGATGAGCCAACAAATTCTAAAAATATTGCGGAAAGGGAAAATAATTACTATACTGAAACCTTACAAAGAACTGTCGGATCCCAAAAGTTACAGGCCAAATATGCCATTTATACAAAATGAATGAAGTATGTTAAATCATTTAGCCCAGTGTTTCCCACCATGGGGCCCAGGCCCCATAGGGGGATTTCAGTTCCCAGAAGCCTTAGTCAGCACATTGGCTGATCAGTGCTTTGGGGAATTGATGTAGGCTTCTGGGAATTAAAGTCCAAAAGAAACATTGTTCTAGCCCCTGATTCCATTACAATGGCACTACAAGTGCCAATGGTATCACAAATGATTTTAAGACAATGAGTGGAACAATGAAAACAACTCCATTCTTACCCCATTGCTGCCCACCTACACCTATATAAAACAAAACCAATCTCAATACTGTGACAAAATGCCTACCAAGGTGCCAGCTAACCGGTGGGAACAACCCCCAGCTAAACTCACCTCTCTAAATGCTCCCCCTGTGAAGGCTTTGCTGAGACCTCCCATGAACCTCACCAAGGACTAATTGTGTAAGGACTTCAGTAGCACCATATCCTCCAATTCCTACTCCTTTTGACAGTATCTTTGATGTTGCATACCCAGTTTCTCCCTTGAGCCCAATTAGGAAGCCTATCCAAGATTTTGTTTCCCGAGAGGCCCTCAGCTTGCCAGCAAGAATGCTGACTACAGCAATCATTCATCAATCCCCCCCATTTGATTGTGACCCTCTACCTCAACTTGCCCTGCCCTGTGTGGAGCCCAGCCAGATGAGAGACCCAACTGGGACACCCAGTGCTCCCACCATTGGTTGTATTCATCATGATACTAATCACTTCCTAGATAAGGGGTGTCCAAACTTTTGCACTGGGGGCCTGACCACACCCCAGGAACAGCTGAGCAGGCCTGACCATGGCCCCAGAAGTGGGCACGTTTGCATGTGTGCATCAGGAACCACTTTCACGAGTGTTTCTGGACACATTTGTGCATGCGCAAGTGCGTCCGCGACACTTCCGAAAGTGGTTCCACCACTCCTGGAAGTGGTTCCAGACATCTCTGTGCATGTGCAAATGCATTCATGCCACTCCCGGAAGTAGTTCCAGACACGCATGTGCATTGGCAGATGTGTCCCCCATCTACTTCCAGTAGTGGCGAGGGTGTCACAAACCTCATGAATTGGTGTCAGGAGCAGTGGTGGGTTGTCATATTTTTTACTACCCCACCATGATGTCATCCCAGTGTGGGTGGAGCTGACCTCATGATGTCATGGGTGGGGCCTAAGAAAAAATAAAAAAATAAGCACACACACCTCAACCCACCCACCCACCCACACCACACACCTGTAAATAAGTTAAATAAATAAAATAAATAAAATAAAAATTACATTAAAATACACCCAAACACCCCCCAAAAAACATAAATCTGCACACCCACCCCAAACACAAACCCATCTCTTACCTGTTAGTATAAGTGCCTGGGAACCACCATGTTGCAAGATGGATATGGTCATTGTGCCAGTTCTCTAGGAGAATATGCCTTAATGTAAATGTAAAACAACTGTACCTCCTTAAGGATTCTCCAACTGGAACAGCAATTGGAACAGCACAGGTGTAGCTTATTGATGAGGTAACTCCAAGACTTTGCTTAAAAACCCCAAGCCAGGCCACCAGGCCTTTTTAGGAACTGTGGTAGTACGTCAATATAGGTAAAGGTATTAAATACACATTAAAATACACACAGACACACCACATCCAAAGGTGAGTCACTTACCCTGGGGAGCAGGCTATAGGGAGCTTCAGGCTAGCAGCTTCTCTTCCTCCTCCCCACTTGGGAGGACAGCAAGGAGGCCGTGCATACATGCCAAGCACTGTTGGTGTGCATGCACACCAAGTGCTTGGTGTGCATGCACAGTGGGGGAACCAGTGAAAAGGTAAGCCCCGAAGGTGGTTCCCGCCAAAAGCTGCTACCGGTTCGCTGGGACACTGGGAAAAGTTACTACCAGTTCTGGTGAACTGGTGCGAACCTGTTACATCCCATCACTGGTCGGGAGCCTGATATGGCCCACGGGCTGTAGCTTGGGCACCCTTGCCCTAGATCAGGGATCTGCAAACTTGGCTCTCCAGGTGTTCTTGGACTTCAATTACCAGAAGCCCAAGTCAGTATTGCCTGCTGATCAGGACTTCTGGGAATTGAAGTCCAAGAACATCTGGAGAGCCAAGTTTGCTGATCCCTGCCCTAGATCAATTAATCTCAACCTTAAATGACTATAGTATTATACTAGGAATTGAACCTAGTGAAGTGCTAATTTTAAATCTTCCATCAATCAACTTCAGTTAATTAAACAACTTTTTGCACAACTTCATTTCAGTTCATGCGGTTCAGTCTATGGATTTCAGCAACAATAATAGCAATATTAATTACTTTAGTCCATTTGTGAAAATTATTTATGTAACCCATAATTTATTATCATGCTGAAAAGTATAAAAATAGTCTAATGCAATATCAGATCAATTTTTATAGGGCAACCCTGTACATTTTTCTCAGAAACAAGCCCCATCAAATACAATCATGCTTATTTTTGTGTGAGTTACACTGGGTTGATGACTATGAAGGTGTCCCTTCCAGCTCCACCAGTTCTCTGGTAGGTAGTGGATGATGGAAATGGCTAGCCACAAGTAGGATCCAGACTGTTCAGGGCATGACCCTGCGTTACCAGGATGTTATCCAACCTGACTGAGACATAAGTTGCTGCTGTCTGCTTTATCATGAGCTCCCAGTTATTTTGGATTAATAAACAGGGCAGGTATATTTTCTTCCCTTAGGAGTCTGAGGAAGATCCAGGCAAGGAACCCAGGCTAATGTTTTTCTTCTAAACTTAATGGTTAATCCAGATTTGCTTGTACATGCATTGTAATCATTCCTTGGAATTTGCCCTTTGCGTGTTCCAAGCATAATATCCAGGAATTCCAAAGGATTTGGCCTTTTAAATTAGCTTTTAAATGAATTTAATGATAGAGGTATAGTCGCAGGTTGCCTAGAATTCAGTCACTTTCAGTAAAGTAAGAGGGAGAGGAGAGAAGAAAAGAAAATGCAGATCAATTAACAGAATTTAGCAACGTACTAAACATTAGCCAGGAAAACATTGTGGAGCCAAAATAAAATGAGTCAGAAACTGTAAAGCTTAGCAGTGGGTTTCATTATTTCATTATAAGGTAATGCAATACTTTTTAAACAGAAAACATCCTCTACCAAAATGACGGTTTGTCCTGGATTGAATAGTACAATGATGGCCAACCTTGGCACTCCATGTGTTCTTGGACTTCAGTTCCCAGAAGCCCAAGTCAACACATCTGCTGATCAGGGCCTCTGAGAACTGAAGTCCAAGGACATCTGGAGTGCCAGGGTTAGTCATCACTGGAATAATAATTCTCTGTGATTTTTTTTGCAACTCTGGTTACTCTAAGACAGGGATTCTCAACCTGAGGCCCATGGGCCGGATGCGGCTGAGGGCACCATTTCATGTGGGCCCTCCTCACCTCCTCCACCGCACCAGGAAGTGCCACATGGTAGAAGAAGGGCAAAATGGCCATCCAGCCTCCAAAGCTTAAAAAGGTTGAGAACTCCTGCTCTAAGAGACTAGAACACTAAAACATTTTTTTTTAAATATGTGAGGGAAAATTATTAGTTAGAAGTCTTTGCCATTAAATGCTAGCTTAATTAAGTGAATGGGCAGGAAGGGAGATCTTGTCTTAAATCTCAGATCCAGTGGTTATCAGAAAACACATAGAAAAGCTGCTATGTTTGGCTTCCATTGTACCTTTTGAAAGGAACCGTCTGCCTGAAAGACAGTGTTATTGTGCCAGTCTCCTGGGCTTACTTTGGAGGGAGATACATCCCATTGGCTTCTGCTTGTTGTCTTTTTGCTGGGATATTTCCAGGTGATGAAACAGGAGTACACAATATTACCCTGTGTACTAGTGTTAATGAATCTTTGCAAGTACCTGTCATTAACTAACATCATGGGTGCCGCTGACGCTGACGATGAACTTTCATCAGCTGTGAAAGGACAATTATCTTGATTAATGGATATTCAGTTCCCTGGCTAATGGGACCAAATGTCAAGCTACAGATGGCATCAAATTCGACTCTTTTTTCCAGGACTGCATCATAATCATAACATATGATTCCAAGGAGATGTTTAGCTTGCTGAAGAACAACAAGCCAAAAACTCTTTGTTTATTCCAATCAAAACAAGTTTTTGCTTGAGAAACACATTTCATGTACAAAGGAATAGCTCAGGCAATGACTTGGATTGGGTTTAGCCACGCTGGGAATAAACTCGGTGAAATCAATGGGACTTAATTACAACCAAAGGTTGGAAAAGCCACTATTTTGGCTGGAGTGGTCAGAAACTCACAGCAGGACTTCTGCAGGCTTTGGTCCCAAAGGGCAACAGTTTCTGAGCTTTGATCGCTGTGCTGTCAGGAGGAGCCTGGAAGTGTAGTTTTCTAGGCTCTAGTTCCATTGTTTTCAGTGGGACTCCTCTAAACATGACTCAGACTGGACCCAACCTGATCTCTTTTGCCTGTGAATAAGGGGGAAGGAATTTAAATTACAAGATAAAATCTGTGCCAGGTAAAAACATATGTGAAATACAAAGCATAAACAATGGTTCTGTTTTGCCCTTGATTTTGATCCTGAATTCAGCAAGAAAGGGCGGAGGGAGGAGGCTATATACAAAACATGATCTATGGTTGTGGAACAAAACTTTTAAGATCTTTGGCAGCAAAAAGCCATTATGTTCCAAACTACTTAAAAAAAACAACTTGTCTCTGTACCAGAGAAACTATTTGCTTCCTTTGGTATTGACAGATACACACCAGCCTAACAGTGAAGCCACACATACCTTTTAGTGGTTAAGCTGCTGAACTGGAAGACTGGAAGGTTGGAGTTCAATACCTGAGTACTGCACAGTGGAGTGAGCTCCCGTCTCTGTCCTAGCTTCTGCCAACCTACCAGTTCGAAAGCAAGAAATTGCAAGTAGATAAATAGGAACCATTTTGATGGGAAGGTAAACATGCCTGCCGCATGTGCACAGAAACATTTGCAGATGCAGACAGCGCTGGGTCCTTGGCTATAAACAGAGATGAGCACTGAACCCTAGAGTCAGATACGGCTGGCTTTCAAGCAAGGGTGACCTAAGAAGTAAATTCCATCCGTTTACTCTGTTAATATAATCAAGTCTGAGCAAAGGGCACCACCTTTTACTTAGTTGCAAACAATAGATTTCAGAAAGAGGTTTTTAAAAGTAACAACATGTCATTGTCACAGTGGGAGCTTTTCACTTTGCTGGTAATTTGCAAAGGAGTGTACAGTCAAACCTTGCATAAAGAGCGCCTCGCTTAAAGAGTAACTCACTTAAAGAGCAGAATTTTCTCTGAATGTTCGCTTTGCTTAACAAATGAAAACAACCAAAAACTTGCTTAACAAATAAATCAGGGTTTGCAATCCCCCCCAAGTCACAATTGGTTACTTACAATGGTGTTTCGCTTAAGGAGCAAACTCGCTTAAAGAGCAATCCTGTGGAACACATTATGCTCTTTAAGCGAGGTACAACTATACTTTGTTTTGTGATTGGTCACCAGCAGCAGGAATTTGCAGATTAAACAAAAAATTAAACAAAACAATAGGGCCCCTTAAAGACCAATTGCTATATTTTATTGTTAGGTTTTGCTGGTCAAGTTGACTTCTTCAGACATAAGAGTGAGACTTCATGACAATAATTTATACTTGGCTCCATGGCCAAGCAGGGATACAGGATGACACAATAGTTTGTTAATATATTAGATACACATGGGTGTGTGTGTGTGTTTACACTTGCTAATGGCTGACCATGGTGGCTTAGTGGTTAAAACACTGAACTTGCTGACTGGAAGGTCGGCAGGTCAGCAGTTCGAGACCTGAGTGCTGCATGACAAAGTGAGCTCCCGTCTGTCTCCCAGCTCCTGCCAACCTGGCAGTTCGAAAACAAGAAATTGCAAGTAGATAAATAGGTACCACTTTGGTGGGAAGCTAAACAGCATTATGTACACTCCAGTGTCTACTCATCCCTGCCACATGTCCAGGGAAATGTCTGTAAACACAGACAATGCTGGCTCTTTGTCTATATACAGACTTGAGGACCGAACCCTAGTGTCAGATATGACTAGCTTTTGAGCAAGGGTGACCTTTACCTAATACTGGAAGATACCTGATTGATGTGCAGATTTATTTCTGTGAAGCTTTGCTCTGTAAAGTGGCAAATGGCTAGTAGACAGCTCAATGGCGTAGCGTTGGGGGGGGGCGTCGTCCCGGGAGGCACTTTTTGGGCTATGGATGTTTTTGGACTACAATTCCCAGAGGCCCTAGCAGGAGTGGGTGACAGCATCCACCAGGGGGTGGCAAATTTGGCTTAATCCATGAGATGCCACTGAGACAGCTGCAACATAATCATGGCGGCATTATACACTGCCTAGGGTGGGAAATATTCCAGATGGGCGGTACAATAAATATAAACAAATAAACAAGTTTATATTTCAGACCTTGCGTTTACCATTTAAAGACTATGTTATGTGAAAAGTGGCCATGGTTGTGAACTGATCTAAGAGAGCATCCTTTGTTTTGTGAATTATCCTCAGGTTATGGATAACATGTAATGAATAAGAATCACTGCTCATACATCTGAAGTTTCTTCTGTAAAGGTGGCATGGAAAATTGCCCCTATAACCTTATAATTGTGCTATTTCATATTTGGTAGTGTCTCCCCAAACCCTTGACTCACCACTGGGATGGGTATCCAACATTTGTATTCACAGTACTTCATCTCTGTTGTCTCTCTCTGGAGCCTTGTCCTGTAATTTTTCTGTTCCAGAACAGCAACTTCCAAACCAACATGCTGGGGAGAAATTGAGCTAAACATACTCCAAAACACACTACTTTCCTGTATGCAGATAGTGCTACCTTTGCTCTTGCACATCAATGGCAAGAGCACATTCAAAAGCTGCTTTCCCTACATCTGTTACCTGAAGTGGCACTCAATGGTACAGCTTGATTATTTGATTGTGCAGATTGTACTAACTGGCTCCAACATGAATCATCACCATTATCGATTTTAGATACCTTGCCAAGAAAGTTTCCTACTGAGAGCTAAACTACATGCAATGTTAATTGCACCCATTGAAGCTTACCTCTACATTCTGGATCATTTAGTAGTTAACAGCTTAGGTTTGCAGTAGTCTTGAGGGTGTTAACTCTCTACACCCTAGCTATTGCTCCACTTGATACCCAGTATGATGTAGTGAAAAGGGTGATAGACTAAGACTCAGGAGGCCTGGATTTGAATCCTTGCTCAGCCATGGAAACTCACTGGGGGAATAGAATGGGTAAAATCTACTATAAATTGGTCCAACTTGGCACCACACAATAACCACAACTACATTGCCCCAATCCAGACCAGCCATCTCTGAAACTTTAGAGCAGGGGTTCCCAACCTTTTCAAGCCGGGGACCGGGTCAGACTCTCTCAACCAGCTTTGAGGGCTGGATGGCCATTTTGCCCTGTCTGCATGATGGGGGTAGCCATTTTGTACCAACAGCTTCAAAGGGATGGCCATTTTGTTTCTCAAATACCCTTGGAGGGCTGGTGGCCCACATGAAATGGTGCTGTGGGCTGAATCTGGCCCACGGGCCTTAGGTTGGGAACCCCTGCTTTAGAGGTCCTCAAAGCTGAGGCAGAATGGGAGGAGCATCAATAGCACAGCTCTTTGACATCAGCAGTTCTTCAGAATGGTAAGTCTGCCAAGTGATCTGGGAATGGGGTGGTAAGAATCAACAAACGGACTGTTGCTTGTGTTCTGAGACATGGAGATAACAGTCTCAGTGGACCTTATGGTACAGCTGGTCCTGTAATTAACAATATGAAGTCTGACCCTGAGTGATAATGACTTTTCAGATAGGTACGCTTAGGAAGAGCAATCCCACTGTTAGACCTCTGAAGAAATAGGCACATGTTAGACACAGAGGCCCAAGATTTTACACTTTACCACCACCCTGAACACACTTGTTCTTGTCTGGTTTCAGAAGCTAAGTAGGCAAGGGCTCAGTTAGTACCTGGGTGGAAAGGAGTAGGGAATTTCAGGGATTTGTTTGACTAGATACGGAAGAATCCTATTTGAAACCCTGCAGAGCTGGTTACTGTTGGTCAAAGTCAATGATTTTGGGGTAGATGGGCAATCAATCTGACCCAGTGGCTTAAATCCTGTTGTACAGTTGCACAAAAGGTATAACCTTTAGAGGCAAAACCGCCTAAATTAAAAACTTTAGATATTATCTGTTGCATTCTGACTCAAGTGGATGAAGTTGAGGAACTGGAAGTTCGCTATGTGACGATGCTGAGGTGAACCATGTTTGAGACTTGTGTTGGGAGGAGAGAGAATATGGAATGTCGAAGCAAATGAGTGAAAGGAGCAGGAACAATAATTAAGATGGGGTGGGAATTTTGTCAGCTGGTAATTGGAAGATAGAAGGGATGGAAGACAGGGGACTGGTTGGGTGGAAATGGGTTTTGGACAGCCTTCCCTAACTTGGTGTTTACCATAAGCAATATTGCCATAGGAAAGATGTTCTTTTGGGTCCAAGGCAATGACACACTATTAAAGAGGAAAAGATTCTAAAATTTGTTAAAATAAAAAGGGAAAATAAATAAATATAATACAAAGCAATAATAGGTAAAGTAAAAGCCACTCTTACTTGAAAGCCAGTTATATCTGACTCTTGGGTTCAGTGCTCATCTCTGCTTACAGCCAAGGAGCCAGCACTGTCTGCATCTGCAGATGTTTCTGTGAACATGTGGCAGGCATGCTTCGACACCGGAGTACACGGAATGCTGTTTGCCTTCCCACCAAAGTGGTCCCTATTTATCTACTTGCAATTTCTTGCTTTTGAACTGCAGGAGCTGGGACAGAGATGGGAGCTTATTCCATTGTGCAGTATTCAGGTCTTGAACTTCTGACCCACCAACCTTCCAATCATCAAGTTCAGAGTCTTAACCACTTGAGCCACCTTACAAAGCAATAATACAAATGTGTTAAAATAAGAAATTGCAAGTAGATAAATTGCAAGTAGATAAAGAGCGCTGGCTCTTCAGCTTTGAAACAGAGATGAGCCTAGAGTCAGATACGACTGGCTTTCGAGCAAGGGAAACCTTTACCTTTAATGCAAAAGTACAGAGCAAAGTAAAGTCCAACCTGAAACCTAACCTGCCACCGGAGACCAAGCAAAAGGTAATACTGTACTGTAGATTCATTCCACTTTAAACCTCCACCTTCCTTGTGGGGTTCATGTCCACAGGGACTTCACTACACTAGTTAGTTACAGCCCATGCTGAAGCTTAACATGCCCAAATTCCTGGCCTTTTTGTGTTTTTAAGGCAGATAGCACAACACATTCTTTTTTAATACATAAAATGTCCAAAGAATTATCCTCTGATTGGTATACCGGTAAGGAGACGTCTAACGAACTGGCAATATGTCAAAACCTTAAAAAGACGTCTATGATGACTCAACTGGTAACTTGTTGAGTTCCCAGGCAGGGCATCTGGTATCACCAGTCTTGGTCAGCACTGGTGTACAAAACAAATTCTTTCCCCACATATCTTCTTGATAAGCACTTGTCTTCCCAGACAGTTAATTGGTAAGCACACCCTTTCCCCAGACTGTTATTTGTTGTGTCAAGGAAAGGTTATGCAAAGAGAAATGAAACTGCAAAAATAGCACTGTGAAACAAAGAGCTAACATCTGCTCAAACTAAAGAAGGCACTTAAAGGTCTATACTAAATGGAGATTTGTACATGTACATGTTATCTGTATCTGTATGCATTTTTCCCTAAGCATAATGGGAAACTGAGACATGCCAGGACTCCTCAGTTTGACAAATTTCATCCACAATGTGGCTCTACACCTGGAACTCTTTCTGTGCCTTGGATTACAGTTCCCCACATCACTGGTTGGTATGCCCATCCATTGGGGCAGACTGGTTTAGTAGAGTAGCTAGTTCTAACTGCAATTATTTCAGACTTAAAAGTTATTTTCATTTTCCCACAGATAAACAGCCCGTTCTTAAGCCTGGGTAATTTGCCAGCAAAAATCCACCACCACCACCACCTCCACCACCATCTTCTAAGCATCTCTAAAATCCTGATGCCACCCCGACATATAATTTTTATTATTAAAAAAGTGAACTCCTATTCGTGTGGAGGAAGCTGAAAAGTCCATTAACTTGGTCTAACTCATTCTTGAATCCCCCCCCTAAAAATCAAATTGCCCCCCTTGTGGGGTATGTCCCCCATGTTGGGAACCAATGGGGCTAGAAGGACAAATCAAAGGATTTGGTTCAGGCCAAATCAATATCCGACATTCAGCCCCCCCCCCCAATGCTATTTTTTGTCCTGCGTGGGCTATCTATGAGTTGCCATGTCACAATTCTGCATCATTTTTGCCCTCTGCCTGTCAAAATTGAAGTCTGCCCAAATAGCAACATTGGCATTAAAAAGTAAACAGAATCTAGAAATACACTTGAGGAGTGAAGCTCTGTAGTGCCTTGTAACTATTTATCTCTATGAGAGTAGTACAGTACAGTATATAGATTTCATGATCAATATGGCATAGAAAGCTTCAGTTACAATCCTGGTGCTCAGTAAATCACAAGTAACAAGTGAGAATGTGGGCTATTTTCTTCCATGACATGTTTTATTCACAGCTTGCAATCCACTATTTCGGATCTGTATAACTGGTGACCTGGGAAGACAAACCCAGTCTATTGGTCAAATATGGTGCTGAAAATGCAAAAGTAGCTGACAAGCCATTCAACAATACTGTACCTGGTTATTAGGTTTGATTCCACTTAGGGGGTCAAGTTGTGCAGGTATGCAATTGACCTGTTTGTTCTCCTCACTGTCTAGTGTACTCTCAAAACTCTCCTCCAACATAGCCATTATGGAGTATGGTAAAAAAATTATGTTTGCAAAGTTCTGCAACAGTGCCTTAGGTAGCACTGGGCACCTGGATCTATTCACATTTTAAATGGACCTCAGGGTATTGTGAGACAGAAAAACATCAGTGACCCTAACCCTAACCCAAACCTTCAGCATAGCTCAGCCCTAACCGTAACCCAGCGGTGGGCATAGGCCGGTTTGCTCTGGTTCTATAGAACCTGTGGTAAGAATCCCGTATGGCCATCAGGGGGTGTGTGCTACTACCCATGGGTGCAGTGGTGGGATGTCAAAAATTTTACTACCCCACCGTGACGTCATCACAGTCTGGGTGGAGCTAACGTCATGATGTCATGACATGGGCGGAGCCAAAGAAAAATAATAATAAAATAAAATAAAAATAAGCACACACACACACCTCAACCCACCCACCCACCCACAACACAAGGACAGCAAGGAGGCCGTGCATGCACACCAAGCACTGTAGGCATGCATGCACACCAAGTGAAAAGGTAAGCTCCGAAGGTGGTTCCTCCCAAAAGCTGCTACCGGTTCTCCGGGACACTGGGAAAAGTTACTACAGGTTCTGGGGAACTGGTGAGAACCTGTTACATCCCATCACTGCATGAGTGCTTACCATTTTTTGAGCCATACTCTGCAACCCAAAATGACTGCTGGTGAGTGCGCATGCATGAAACTACCAATTGACGCATGCGTGCCTTCAGTACTCAGCGTGCATACATCAATTGGTAGTTTAATACATGCACACTTACTAGCAGCCAGTTTGGGCTGCAGAGTCGGGCAGCTGGAAGGCACTCAGTGGCTTTCTTGGAGGTGCAGGCGGCAGCAGCGCTCACTCAAGCCGCCAAGCCGCCAAGCCGCCACTGCTCACCGCTGGTGACACCGCTGCCGATGCTTGCTGTTAGGCCAGGCTGCGGTGCACCGATGGCTGGGCTGAGCTAACCTGGGCTAGGCTGACCCAGGCTGTGCCACCACCAACTCAAGCAGTGTTGTGAGCCAGGCAGGACCATTGCGGCAGGACACACTGCACCGCTACTGTTGCTGCTTGCTCTGCTCCTCAGGGTAAGTGACTTGGGTTTGGGATTGGGTTGGGTTTGGGGTAGGTGGGTGGGTGGGTGGATTATGTATTTAATGTGTGCTTTTGTGTGTTATTTATGTCTATCTGATTTGTATTTGATGTGTATTTATGTTTTATGTGTATTTACGGTAATGTGTATTTTTAGTTTGTATTTTTAAGTGTTTTATGTGTATTTAATTTGTATTTTATGTGTATTTAATTTGCACCATTATTTGTAATGTATTTTTATGTTTTTTCTAACTTTCGCTCTGCCCATTATGTCATGACGATGGCTCTACCCATGAAGTTGGCTTAGCCCACAGTGTGGTAGTAAAATTTTTGGCTGCCCTAACCCTAACCCTAGCCCTAGCCCTAGCCCTAGCCCTAGCCCTAGCCCTAGCCCTAGCCCTAGCCCTAGCCCTAGCCCTAGCCTACACCCTGGGTTTGGCAATAGCCTTGTATCCTGGCACATGGAATAATTAAGGCTGATGTTTGTATAGTAATTTGTTCCTTTTCCCCCGACTGAGAAGAATGGAATTTTCCAGGCAGTCTTTTGGTGACCCTCGTCTCAAGCTTTCCTGTGAGAGAACAGCATATGTCCTCACATGCATCCTGAGATCTCGTTGAATGTTTTAGATCACTTAACTGTTTTTCTGATTCTGGGATACAGAGTTTTTGGCTGCTCCCTTCACTGCTTTTCTCATTCAGAGGAGTGTGTTCACACTCATTCAGTTCACATTACCAACATGCCTTCCAGAGATTCTGTCAGGAAAAACCCTCTTCCCTTGCAAAACTTCTCTCTTCTTTGGGCTAAAAGAAGGGCGGCAACCTTACTGGTTTCATGACAGTCTTAATTCATTTCTTGGTTTTATATGCAGTCTCCTTTGCCATCCTTCTTTCAGGGTGACCTTTTAAGATGACATAATTAGAATTTAGGAAAGAAAGCCACTGGTCTCCAGATGTGATGTTGGAAGCAAAACCATGGCACGCAACCAAGAAGCTTGGCATTTGAAGAGGAATCCAGATTTAGTCTAGAGGTGCCATGTCCACCCTTCTGGTTAATGTTGCTGTAGATGATTTTATTATAATTTTGGGTGGAGCTCCAAGTCCATTTTTAACTTCAGTGTTTGGAACAGGGAAGTCTTCTAGTGCTGAAGAAATCACACCCTGCCAATTCTTGATGGGTTCTGAAAACAATTTATGTCTGTGGAGCAAGAAGGTCTTATAATGTTTAGGCCTCTTTGCACAACAGCATATCACATGCTAAACTGAAGTGTGAGAAGAGTATCCTAAATAATAGACATCTTCTTCACTATGTACTTGGGTGTCAATGTGAGACCCCTTCTATTTTTAAAACAAAGACAGTCTTACTATGTGAGTGCTCTGAAAAGCAGAGAGCCTGAGAAATGTGCTCTGGGTCTTGGCTTTTTATGAGAAAAGGACACCCTCTTCAATCCAGCTCCACCCAGCCTACAGCCAGTAGAAGCTGCTCTTCCTTGACATATTTGAGAAGGATTGGATTTGTATTCAAAAAGTTTGCCTATTTTTTAAAGTCACTATGTGACCCCACAGAGTTGCTGCAACTTTCTGCTCACTGAAAGGGTTGTTCAGGCCAAATTATACAGTACAGATAATCAGTCATTAGAGCTAAAATCACATTAACATCCAAGACTTGTGACTAATAAAGCCTTTCATGTCTGAGAAATCCAATTTGCAAAGCAGTGATTTTCATGGATGTACCCTAGTAATGTTTTGCAGTAAAAGCAATGAAGACTCTCATGGCATCCTTAAGAGTCATATTCCTTTTCCATGTCTAGGTCAGACATTATGCTGCCAAAATGAAGCCACCTGTGATGAATTCATGCTATAGCTCCTTTCCCCTGATCTAGTGTTGCTCAGGGTATGCCTGATTGTGGTTCAAAAATACCACAGTCTTCAAGCACATCAGAAAACAAAAACACTGCAGCACTTTAAAGACCAACTGCTATATTTTTAACATGAGCTTTTGTGGATCAAGTCCACTTCATCAGACATGAGAGTGAAACTTCAAGGCATGAACTTATATACACCAGATACAGAGGCACAGAGTGATCAGTCAGAATTTATTTATGTATTTATTCCAATTTATTATCCCGCCCCAATCAGGTAAACCCAACTCTGGGCGGCTTACAACATACATTAAAAATACATAGTTTAAACAATCAAGAATGACAGATAAGTATGCAAACCAATACAGCTTCCCACAGGTGGCAGTAGCAGATGATCTCTGGTTGTTATTCGGATTAGCTCTAAATGTCCCCTTCAAGAGTAACAAGCGGGGGGGGGGGGGATGTAGCAAGGAAGCCATGGATCTACTTGGGCTCATAGGTTTATCGGGCTACCGATAAATGGACATGACTAACAATCATTACTACACTTCAATCTGCATAAAACAAACTCAAGCCACATTGTATCCTACTCTCTTTTTCCTTACAGAAAAACAGGCATTATAAGTTTTTCCACTCCAGCAATCTGCTTCTTCCTTGCACAGTGTTGACTATTGGAATGCATTCCAAAGTCAAATTCAATTGCATCAGGAAGGAACGCCAAAGATATAGAAAAAGGAAGAAGAGAAGGAAGTCAACAAAGAATGGTAGTAGGTAAGAAATTATCCAAACCCATATAAACAGGTGAGCAAAAATGAGACCATCACCCATTATGTACACCCTCTTTAAAGCACTTTGCTCGTAGGTTTCTCAAAGACAGCAAAGAATGAACCCCATCACAATCTTATGCAAGCTTACTCAGACCAGGATATTCTGCTTAAAATACGGGGAACAGCAGTGCACACAGATGTTTTCTATTGACACTATTTATTGCAATGTCCTGAATTGAAGAACAACATCTGACTTTTTAAAAGGCATAAAATTTAACACAAGAATTGCCCTGGCCTCCAAAAAATGTCAAGCAGGGCTCACCTGTTCTTAATAATGTCTGTTCTAACCTAAAATGTTTCCTTTCTGTTTCTCTCACAAGTTAAAACCAGGGGTGGGCAACTTGTGGCCCTCCAGATGTTGCCGGACTGTAACCCCTGTCAGTGCTGGTCAGTAGCACCATTGTTGAAAGACAAGAGGAGTTGCCTTCTAACAACTCCTGGAAAGCCACACTTGTGCACTTCTGATTTGTGCCACCTGAGGACAGCTCTTTCAGCTCGAAGGCTGGCTTCTTTCTCAGTCTCACCAACAAGTGTCAACAGCTGCGACAATGAAGGGGGAAGGGAGAATCAACCTCTGAGTTTATTACTATGGGATCTCCATTTTGTATTTTCTTTTAGGCTCTTGAGTCATAGTTTGGATTTAAGGTGAACAACAACCATGCCTTCCATTTTGGGTTAGGGTGGTTGGCAATGCAGTGCTTGATGGGATTCCTTTGCCAACTATTTAGGGTGCACCACCCCTGATTAAGCATGAGACTTTTTGCTTTTGGGTTGCAACTCCATTGATTCCCCAGGATTCCTAAGGAGCAGAATCCTGGGACTGCACCCCAAAAATTGTGCTTTAAAGAGATATTTCTCTCACCTCCATGTGGGCTTCTACCACTGTTATATTGGGCTTCAAAAAGAAGGAAACTGAACCCAGGGGTACCTTGCAGTGGTAGAAGGGTTCATGCTGGTTTCAAGGGAGAATGGGACAGCTAATTCTTTGAGAGGCTCTCTATAGACCTGATAGGCAGGGAGACTACTGTCCTGTGCTCCCTTGAAATGAAAGACCTTTGCTTTTCTTCTGTTTGAATGAACTACTTCTGTCCCCACTACCTCATAAAACATGCTCTCTCTCTCTCTCTCTCTCTCTCTCTCTCTCTCTCTCTCTCTCGGCAGCAACCTAGAAGAATTTGTACCAGGCAATTTCACATGGTTTTGTTGCATAAAAATTGCTGTGGAGTGTTTTGGAAAAGACAAGCATCCTGCTGGCCTTACGCAAGGGCTTTTCATGCAAACCATCTGTCATCTCTGTTTCAGATCTCTGCTGACACTCACAGGACAATCAACAAGAATTACGGTGTTGATGGGCTTTAGCAAGGTTTTGAGTGGATAATCATTTTAGTGGCAAAGGATGACTGACAAGTACTCCAATAGTCAATATACTCTGGGTTCTTGAGCCTTTGAAAAGGGGTAAACCCTAACCCTAAAGCTATAGTTCAGTTTGTTTTAAGCCTGCAATGGGCAAGACCAGGCCAATGGATCATCTTGGAAAAGAGATAGGGAATGTGTTTTTTCTTTACAACTAGCCAGTGGTGGGATGTCAAAAATTTTACTACTCCACCGTGATGTCATCACAGTGTGGGTGGAGCTAACATCATGATGTCATGGGCGGGGCCAAAGATTTTTTTTTAAAAAAAATACAAAATAATAAAAAAAATAAGCACACACACACACCTCAACCCACCCACAACACAAATCCGTAGATAAATTAAATAAATAAATAAATAATACATTAAAATACACCCACCCAACCAAACACCCACCCCAAACACAAATCAACCAGAGCTTTTAAACCAGAGCTTAAAGCTTATTCTGGCTAATCTTTCTCACACAAGGTCAGATGGAAGGAACTACAGAATGAACTCGCCACAAGATGGCTTCATTTTGGCACTTTTCAACATTTAAAGAAGTTAGGTACTAAGTCTTTGCCTAACCAGTTACCTAGGATAATATGTCTTAATGTAAATGTAAAACAGCTGTACCTTCTTAAGGGTTCTCCAATTGGAACAGCAATTGGAACAGCACAGGTGTAGCTTATTGATGAGGTAACTCCAAGACTGTGCTTAAAACCCCAAGCCAGGCCTTTTTAGGAACTGTGGTAGTATGTCAATATAGGTAAAGGTATTAAATACACATTAAAATACACATAGACACACCACATCCAAAGGTGGGTCACTTACCCTGGGGAGCAGGCTATAGGGAGCTTCAGGCTAGCAGCTTCTCTTCCTCCTCCCTGCTTGGGAGGACAGCAAGGAGGCCATGCATACGCGCCAAGCACTGTAGGTGGGCATGCACACCAAGTGCTTGGTCCGCATGCACAGTGAAAAGGTAAGCCCCGAAGGTGGTTTCCCCCAAAAGCTGCTACCAGTTCTCCGGGACACTGGAAAAAATTACTACCGGTTCTGGCGAACTGGTGTGAACCTGTTACATCCCATCACTGCAACTAGCTTGTTTCAGCAAACCTGGACTGGGCCTCTGCTGCTGACCTATAGCTCCCTAGTGGAACCTGCTCAAACAGTTTTAGCAGAGAGTAAGCTTCTGTCAAGGCTGCCTGTGTAGGTGCAGCTGGATTAGCCAAAAAAGCATTGATTACAGTCAGGGGAAGGAATGATGTGCCATTTTGTGTGTTTCTTCCATCTAAATGTTTATTTATTTTAAGTCCCAATACCATACTCTCTCAATATCTCTAATAATGAATCAATAATTTCTTGTGGATTAGTTAATATTAAGGGTAAATTATCTATTAATGCTTTTATCTTGTATTGTTCTCTCTTGAGTCTTATTCCTTTTATCCTCTTATCCTGCCTATTTTATTGAATACAGTAAAATCTTGACTTACATATGCCTTGAGTTACATAAAATTTGACTTGTATAAATTTTGCACTAAAACCATTACCTAATTTACAAAAATGTCCTAATTTACATAATGCAATTTCTGAAGGGTTTGCGTCAAGTTATGTAAAAAAATCATTTTTCCTATGGGGTTGTTTCGATTTACATAAATATCATTTTCCTATGGGTTTGTTTTGAGTTACATAAAACATTCATTTTTCCTATGGGTTTGCCTCAACTTACGTAAAAATCATTTTCTCTATGGGTTTGCTTTAAGTAAAAAATCAATTTACATACGGTAAAAACCTACAGAACAGAAGCTAGGAAAATGTTTTCCTTTAGAATCAGCCCACTAGTTTAGCAAAGCAAAGGCTTAGGACCCTTTCCCCAGTGTAACCCAGAACACTTTGCAGAAAAATAATTGCAAAGAGACAATTTGACCCAATTACCTTTATGAAGATTCCCCTTTAAATTCTAAACAGCCTTAACCCAAGATTGTAGCTCCGCAAGCCATAGCTTTGCTGTAATAAAGGAAGTTCCCTCAGGGCTTTGCAAGGTGTGAAAAGCTTAATTGCTTTGTAGGTGAAAGGTTTCAGTCTGCTTGTTTTCCATTGACAATGCATGAGGCTTGCGGAGCTACAATCTTGGGTTCAGGCTGTTTAGAATTTAAAGGGGAAACTTCATAAAGGTAATTGGGTCAAATTGTCTCTTTGCAATTATTTTTCTGCAAAGTGTTCTGGGTTATACTGGGGAAAGGGTCCTAAGCCTTTGCTTTGCTAAACTAGTCAGACTGGTTTGCAAGCCTTTGTTATTCAAATGTGGCAAGCTTGAGAGCAGGCAGCCCCTCCCTTTCTCCCAAGAGAAACTGGTGAGTCACAGCCACACCTCAGGGAATTTGAGGCAAAGGTTATCTGATGGATCGGATAACGTTAACATAATGGTTAACATAATGTTATCTGATCCAAATGTTTGCCTCAAATTCCTCAACGTTATGCGATTTCAGCATTATCCGATCCAATCGTTATCCTGTGTTTTACTGTATCTCTAACAGTAAGATAAGCAGCAATGGTAATAAGGGGCAACCTTGTCTTGTTCCTCTATATATTGTGCATTCTTCTGTTAAATCTCCATTTACTACTACAGTATCTTTGTTTTTTGTTCATGATAAATTGGCTTTATCCATTCAATAAAAATTTCTCCAAATTTCATATGTCAGATTGAAATATTTCCCAGTATCATACTTTGCATTTATTTTATATTTATTTTCCTTGATGTGTTCTAAATATACAATGGAAATCACAAGGAGGGTTCTATGATTACCATACATTCTAAATTACTCATTCCTCAAATAAATATTTTGGTTCAAAATATAAATATAAATATAAATATAAATATAAATATAAATATAAATATAAATATAAATATAAATATAAATATAAATATAAATATAAATATAAATATAAATATAAATATATAGCAGTCTTCCCTTCTATGGGAGACTTTTAAATAAAAACAATTTAAAAGACTTTAGAAGTCTACTGTATAATCTGCACAGCAGTATAAATGTTATAAACCTTCATTTCAGGATCAGATCCCAAATCCTCCAGGTGACCCATGCAGTTCAGGAATATGGAGGAGGGAAAGGGTGAACCAAGGACAAAATATCTGTGTATACAATGCCTGCAGTGAGACTTTTGTCAAGATCATAAGACAAGACCACCAGGATCCCTCTTGACAAGAGAACTAGATACAGTACTTTACTTGGAGAGACATTGTCTGTAAAATTCCTCATCTGTGGACTGGGTCCAGGTCAGCAAAAACTACTTTCCTGTTACCAGTCTGTGCTACCAGCTGGTTGGGTTACAAGTGATTTTAAGGGAGGACTGGTTGTTTAAGGTATTTGTCCTGTGAAGATGTACCATAAGTTGAATGTTGGTTTAGTGTTTAGTGCATGAAGATGAGAAAGTGCTTTTTATTCTGCTTGTATCCTAAAAGATGTACAATTGCGCCTTAATTTAGAATAACGAAACCGTTCTGTCTGTGTGAAGCAATGTCATTCTGCAGGAGAACAAAAATTATTTAATGGGTGGTGTCATGTACAATAGTTATAGCAGTAACCAGATGGCATTGCTAATGACAGTTTCATCCAGCTTACTAATGTGTCTGTTGCAAGACTAGAATAATGTGTTCCTTATGCTTCCCAGTTTGGTCTATAATCACTAGAATTCAGAGGCATGAGAAACCATTCTGTTCCAAAGAACAAAAACAATGTGGTGCTGGAGAACCCATAATGTCCTTGAGAACATGGAGTACTTGTAGACCGGGTCAGATCGGCACCACATCCCAAAATTTGTGGGCTACTCCCTTTTCTTGCCACAAGACATTCTATAGGAGGAACCTCCTCTAAAAAAGTTTTTCATTACTCCATGTTTGTGGCTGACTTCTGAATGATGAGAAATTCCAGCAACTCAAAGTGTTTACTCGCAATTCCGTCTACTTACGGCTAAAGTACACATCACTGTGAAGATTTAGTGGGAGGTTTGTTGTTGTTGTTCAGTCGCACAGTTGATTCTGACCCTTTGCGACCCTATGGACCTTTACCCGCCAGGCACCTCTGTCTTCCACCGTCCTCCTCAGCCCGCCCAGCTCTGTGCCCATTGCATCTACAATACCATCTAGCCATCTCATTTTTGGCCATCCCATTTTTCTTTTGCCCTCCACCTCTCCCAGCATCAAGGCTTTCTCAAGTGAATCCTCTCTTCCCATTTGATGTCCAAAGTACTTTAGTTTCATCTAATTTATACAGTTTAGATCACTGTAAAGGACTGTGGCGGCTTAGTGTTTAAGATGCTGAACATCGTGACTGGAAGGTCGGCAGGTTGGCAGTTCAGGACCCGATTACTGCATGATGGAATGAGCTCCCATCTCTGTTCCAGTTCCTGCCAACCTAGCAGTTTGAAAGCAAGAAATTGCAAGTAGATAAATAGGTACCACTTTGTTGGGAAGGTAACAGCGTTCCGTACACTCTGGTGTCTAGTCATGCCTGCCACATGTCCATGGAAACAGCTGCAGATGCAGACAGTACTGCCTCTTTGGCTATTAACAGAGCTGAAACCTAGAGTCTGATACAACTGGCTTTCAAGCAAGGAAGACTTTTACCTTTATCTTAGATTACTGCAGTGCCTCAATTCTGCTTCCAACCATAACAGTATGGAGAGGAGGAGAGGTTCAAGCCTTCTCCTCTCCATGTTTTTTGCTAGTTTTACCAATCACCTATTAAAGCATAGGTTCCGAAACTTTAGGTTGTGACCTCCAAGAGGCTCACAAAGTGTTTTCTGGTAGGGGTGTCTCTGTGTTTAGGCTACACTATGCTTATGAAGAGAACTCTTGGGAGGAGGGAGCTAGGCAGATCTTGACTCAATTTTGGGACACACTATATATATATATATATATATAAATATGGAGATAACTTTGAAGTAATTTAAACATTGACTGTTATCATTAGCATCCTGGCTGCAAATCAAAACAGTTATTAGAGACACCCCATGGGGGTCAATGGAACAATCTGTCATGGCATTCAAGCAGGTTGCTGGACCAGAGCTTTAGAAATATATATATATATATAAACATTTTTTATGTACTGGATTTCAAGTCCTAGCATACACCAGTGGGTATGTTGCCTGGGGATTTGGGGAACTGTAATTTAAACTGGGCAGCACTGCCTAGCTAGACGACGAGGGCTTGAGCAATCTAACTAGGCAGTACTGCCCATCTCTTGTCAATGATTTTAGGCCAGGACTAAAACTAACCAAAGTTTCCTCCATTGGATCCCTTGGGCAAGATGAAAACAGAGGGCACACATCCTGGTCCGCCTAGCTAGCTGGTAACACAATATCCAAATGGCTAAAAAAAACCCGGCATGCAAATGGACTTGATTTCTTGGGTCTATTTGCATGGGTGGAATGTCATTGTGGAGATGTCTACCAATGCATGGACTCCTCACTAAATAATGACGCCAAGGTATCCAAGGTAATTAAAAAAGTAATGTTCCCAAGCTTGGGGAGTAAGGGCCCCCAGGTTTCTATCTTTTCCTTTCTCTTGTGCTCCATTTAGCTGCCCTTGTTGTTACTATCTTCAACTGCTTTTTTTTTTACTTACCTCTGTCATATAAACCACAGGATGGTCAGAGTGAGCACCCAGTGTTTAAGAATACAACACAGAAGCCAGTTGGAGCAATGCCAATAAATGTTTACCTTGCTTGGGATTGGGAGGCTGCCTTAATGCCTGTCTTTGCAAGGTCAAGAGATGCTCTTCCTATTACTGTAAAGGCTATGTTTGAAACTCCAAGGGCAGTCTTTAATTTCACAATTCTCAGCCTTGGAGAAAATGATGAACTCCTTGTTAGAGGTCAAATCTAGATCACCGAAACATTTTCTATAGAAGGAAATGAGAAAAAATGGTTAAATAGAAAGCTTGCCTTCCTTGGTTTTCAGGTGGTGGGAGACAGTGGCGAGTAGCAGTTGTTGTCGTTTCAGTTTGAGTCGCATGATCGAGGACTCTTGTAAAGCCCAAAATGGAGCAAAAACATCATAAAAGAGACTGATTATCCCATGGCATGAGCATTTATGAAATATCCATTTATAGGACTGTGGTGGGATCATAGTAAATCTTGTCAGAGCTGCCACCTGAGAAAAAATTGTAACTAGGTCCTTGAATATGCAAACATGACAGCATATTAAAATAATTTATGTGAATGGAATATATTTTTTTTAAAAAAATAATCTCCATATTTACATATTACACTAAGGCAGCTTCACCTCTATTACAGCAGCTGGCATGCTATCCAGATCTTTCAGCTCAGGGGATTGGAAACCAGCTTTCCTTCTTTATAACTTTTATGTTGCCACACCTTGTAGGTCAGAAGAGGGGCACCTGGCCATCTATATGCCTAGTGCTCCTGGAAGGACTTGCTCCTTCTCGAACAGATCACACGTCCTCTCCTTCCCCTAATTGAAGCAGGAATTTAATTCCTCTTCTTATTGTGCTGGCCCTGCCATTGAGTAGGGTGAAGGTGCCACCTCAGGGAATAGTAAAGTACTTGTGTGCTCTTTTTTCTTACTGAGAGCACTCTTTTTTTGAGCATATCATCCATTTGAAGGATTGTCCAGGCCAAAACTTATAAAGAACCAGCAGGAGGAGAATAAGGGACCTTAGGGTTACCCATTGACATTGAGTACCTGGCTAGCAGACTCAACAAGCAAGCAGGTAGATGGGTTGCTCTCTTCCTCCCTGTGGTAAAATGCATTTTACCAATGTCTAATGAATTAAATGCACTTCTAACTTGTACTTGTGCATTTAAATTAGCATATATGATTGTGTACAAATTGGATGTCCTCTTTTGTCCTATTTTAGTGGTGTCCTTCCTTCCTTCCTTCCTTCCTTCCTTCCGCTGATATGTAAGACCTAGACAGCAGATGCCATGAAAGATCAGTGAACTGTTACTTGATTTTTTTAAAACCATATTTTTACTGCTAGAGTCATTAAATGTTTATGGACTTTTCCAGCTGTATATGCCAAATATTTTATCTGGCTTTGGTACTATGCACCTTGGCTTGGGTGGACAACCCCTTTTATTGCTATATCTCAGGCAACAAAATGCCTTGGGCTTGCCTCATCTGTCCATCGATCTGATCTTGTTCACTAAGTTACATTCCCTCGGAGCCATGACTGAATTTCCAGGGATCCTCATGTAAGTCCTGACAAAGTCACTTCTTCTATTAAGCCATGTCACTCAAAGTGGAGCCCATGAAGAAAGGCGCATTTCAAATATTATGATGCTTGACTGTGCACATGTTTTGTAATAATCTTATGAGCAAAACAAAATAACACTGCGGCCATATGATACTGGAGTTGTGTCGAGGAAGCTGGCAGAATGAATAACATACATAATTATGCAGAGTGAAAACACATTTCAACAGACCAGATAAATACCCATCCTACGGATTGCATGAGTGTTGTTATCCCTCAAATTAAAGGGGGAAAAGCATTACCAAAGGACTTTGGCCTCTTTGTGGGATTGATTGCCATGTAATTCTGGAGAGCACGGATTTCTTCAAGGTTTTTTCAGGGTGTCTATTTATGTCAGTATGCCCTAAAGTGCCTATTCTTTATTACGCTTGGACGTATGTCATGCAAAGTTAATTTTCATCCGCTGAAAACTTTGTTCTTTATAGGCATGAAACCCATTTCCTATGTACCAGATTAAACTACGGTAAAGAAAGCATCTCATTTGGATAAAGCATGGCTTCTTCTGTGCCAGCACAGTTACAAAAGTACTCAGCTGAATATTTAAAACTTTTTTGCACCTATATAATTTATTTCTGAATGTGAGCACTCAAAAGTAAGCTCTATGGAAATATATGACTCTTTACTACTGTAATGACTGACTTAATTATATGCCTTGTGCTGTAGCAGCTCAGGTAAGGGAATTGCTATTGAGACTTGGCCACTAGCAGCAAAATTTCTGGGATGATGTATTGGTCTCTACAGTTCAATGGAGCTAACCAGTGGTGGGCTCAATATTTTTTTGCTTTCACACTGTGGGCATGGTATGGTGGGTGTGGCCAGGGAGAATCCCTGCATTGCCCCCGAATTAGGACCACTGCTTAGGTTGAAATTTTTGTTGTTCATTCGCACAGTTGATTCCGACCCTTTGCGACCCCATGGACCACTGTCTGCCAGGCACTTCTGTCCTCCACCATCCTCCTCAACTCTCTCAGCTCTGTGCCCATTGTGTCTACAATACCATCTAGCCATCTCATTTTGGGCCACCCCCTTTTTCTTTTGCCCTCCGCCCTTCCCAGCATCAATGCTTTCTCAAGCAAATCCTCTCTTCTCATTTGATGTCCAAAGTACTTTAGCTTCATCTTTACTATTTGAACCTCTAAGGAGCAGTCAGGATTGATTTCTTCTAAGATTGACCTATTTGTTCTCCTCACTGTCCAGGGGACTCTCAAAACTCTCCTCCAACACCACATTTCAAAAGCATCTCTTCTTCTGCGCTCAGCTTTCTTTATGGTCCAGCTCTCACAACCATACATCGCCACAGGGAATACCATTGCTTTGACTATACGAATTTTTGTTTGCAATGTGATGTCTCTACTTTTCACTATGTTCCCCTGGTTTCTCATCGCTTGCCTCCCAAGAATCAGTCGCCTTTTTATTTATTTATTTACTTATTTATTTATTGAATTAAGAGAGTGCAAAAGCTGGCTTGAGACTCAATATCAAGAAAACCAAGATAATGTCGACAGGCCCTATCAGTCCCTGGAAAGTAGAGGGGGAAGAAGTAGAAGCAGTGCCAGACTTTACTTTCCCAGGATCAAAGCTCACTGCAGATGGTGATTGCAGCCATGAAATAAAATTGTGACTGATCTTTGGGAGTTAAGCGATGAGAAACATGGGGAACATAGTGAAAAGTAGAGACATCACCTTGCAAACAAAAGTCCACATAGTCAAAGGAATGGTGGTAATGTATGGTTGTGAGAGCTGGACCATAAAGAAAGCTGAGCGCAGAATAATAGATGCCTTTGAAATGTGGTGTTGGAGTAGAGATTTGAGAGTACCCTGGACAGCAAAGAGAACAAATAAGTCAGTCCTAAAAGAAATCAACCCTGACTGTTCCTTAGAAGGACAAATAGTAAAAATGAAGCTGAAGTATTTTGGACATCAAATGAGAAGAGAGGATTTGCTTGAGAAAGCTGTGATGCTGGGAAAAGTGGAGGGCAAAAGAAGAAGAGGGTGGCCAAAGATGAGATGGCTAGATGGTATTGTAGACACAATGGGCATGGAGCTGGGTGGGTTGAGGAGGATGGTGGAAGACAGAGGTGCCTGGCGGGCAATGGTCCATGGGGTTGCAAAGGGTCGGAATCGACTGTGCAACTGAACAACAAAATTTCAAAACTTGGATGGGTAGGGCCAGCCAGAATTTCTGCTACCCGTTCTGGTGAACTGGTTTGAACCTGCTGAAGCCCACCACTGGATCTAACTATAAAATGACTATTGCAAATAGAGTAGAAATGTTCTAAGGATTTGTGGTTTTAAAAAAGAGATTTAAAAAGTTAGAATGATTGAAGTGTATGTCAAGTATGATACGTCATACGCAGATCTCTTTCAGAAGGGTGTTGCTGCAGTACCTGACTGGAAATTTCCCCCACAAAGTCTCTAATGCTAATTACCTTGTGAGCTGCACAGAGAGTACTCTAAGTGCTATGGGGTGGTATCTAAGTGTAATTGCTGTTGCTCTGTACTTTTAATGTCCGGAATTCAGATTAGTATTAGTGTTCAAAACCTTGTCATTTTAAATACAACTACAAAAATAATACATAAGGTCCACTTTATAGAATTCAGCTGCTCACTCCTTACTGCACACATAATATGAAGTCCATTACCTAAATCAAGGCAATTATGGCCAGTATTTATGCTCTCAGGGTAATAACAAATCTATACCTTTCCTCTAGCCACAGAGTATGGGCCCCTTCTTTAAGACCTCTCACTAAATTGATTCGGTCATAGGAATTATAGTGATGCAAGAAGTTATGAATGATCCCAGCTGGGCACAGTTGCATGCAAATTTTATGACAGATTTCTGGCTTACTCCAGCTTTGAAGTATCACTTTGATGCTGTAATTATGAGGCACATGGGATATTGCTGTCATAAACAGCAGGCAAAGTAAATCAAATTAAATGAATTGGTTTTGGGGAAAACAAACCTTAAAGTGCTGTCACTATCACAACTGGAACAGACTGTATCTTAAAAAGGCCCCTGAAGAATCCATAAGAAATGCAGTTTAATCACCAAGATAATGTAGACCCAACTGAGCTTAAAAATTAATCCTGTTAATGGTCAACCAAAATCTAGAAAAGATAATGCAATGGAAAAATATTGCAGACTACACAAACATGTCTCGGCAAGGTTTTTTTTTTAATTGTGTCAGAAGCACACAAAGGTGCTTTCTGGGTTGAAAGGATTTTTGCTGGAGGAACTCTGCTCAGGGGACACTGAATGAGGCTCTTTTCATGTCCCCAATATCTTTCCCACCGCAATGGTCCCTATGTATCTACTTGCAATTTCTTGCTTTTGAACTGCTAGGTTGGCAGGAACTGGGTCAGAGATTGGTGCTCATTCCATCATGCAGTACTCGGGCCTTGAACTGCCGACTTGCTGTCCTTCCTGCTAACAAGGTGAGCTTCTTAACCACTGAGCCACTGCAGTCCCTTTCTAAGCAAGGTTAAATACCATGGGTCATCAACCTTTTTCTACAACATTATGAAACAAAGGATGAGCTCTGAGATATTTTAGTGGTGATTATTATCAGTGATGGTAAACTCCCCCCCCCCCCCAAATAAAGTGATTGAATAAATTCTGTTAGAAAACAAGGATGAATCAAGCATAAATTGTTGCATCCATTAGAAGGATAAAACACTAGCCAAGTAGATTATCCACTGTGGAAGAAGGAGAAATCAGTTTTTACGCAGACAATTGAATGTTCATGGGTTTATGTTTCTGTCCAGAGTATTTCTCCTATGGCTACAGAAAGGTCAAAAACAAGACTGATGTATACAGAATCATCTCTGTTTTCTCCATCCCACAAAGTACAGTATACTGATTTAAGGATGTGGCTTTTCTTTTTCCTTAGCATGTAGATTTTCTGTTTTTGAAATGCTATTGCTCATATTAAGTAAGATGCTGCAAAAATGCTTCCCAATGACTCAGTCTCTTAATCAGTTGCCTTGAACTCAGTCCTTACATTTTGCACAATTTCCTTATTGAAAAGTATGCTTAGTGATAGAATTGACTACTTTGTAACAGGATGGACTCTCTTACATTGGAGGTTTTTAAGCAGAGGTTGAATGCAATTACTGTATTTGAGTGTGGATTTCCTCCTTTGGCAATGGGTGGGCTAGATGACTTTTGCATTCCTGTTGACTGTACAGCTCTTATTCTTTGATTGTATAATACTTTTAAAGTCTCAGGTAATAACTGCATTTTGAAGCTAGTGATTGTTGATGTTACAACGCCATGTGGAGCAATGAGGTGCAATTCTCTGCCAGGGTACAGATTCAACAAGTTAAAAATGTTGAAAAAGACTACTTCCACTGATGGACCTTGGTGGTAGTGAAGGAACTGTCTATTCAAGTCAACTGAGAACAATGGGGCACTGTGTACATTGATAATACAAGTACTTTGCCCATAACTTGTTGTCAATATTTCCATGGCAGTAAAATATATATCACCAGTAAAAGTCAACCACCATCATCACAACTAAGAGCTATCTTTCACTTATGTTGTAGTTAGGTCTGGCAGAAAGGTGAGACGAGAACCTTGTTACCTAAAGGTAAAATGTAAGAACAATTATGTATGTATCCTCTCCCACCTCCTGTAACTCTGTCAGGCTTCCTGTCATGTGCCTATTTTTGTACTGTTTGCTTGATTTGTTGCACAATCGAGAGCCTTCTAGAGAATGGCAGTGGGAACACTTACATGATTGCCATTTCACTCAGCATATAGGCCAGTGATGGTGAACCTTGGCACTCCAGTTGTTCTTGAACTTTAATTCCCAGAAGCCCTGATCAGCAGGAGTGCTGACTTGGGTTTCTGGTAATTGAAATCCAAGAACACCTGGAGTGCCAAGGTTTGCTATCACTGATATAGGCAATATAATACTGGCTTGATAATGCACCTTCAGAGTTAAGTGATGTATGAATTTGCCACCACAGATCAAACACTGCTATGAAATAACTTCAGTATTACTTCTTACACAAACCACAAATGAAATCAACTCACTTTTGTTAGCCAGAATCCTCTTATTGCTTGTATAAAGCTGGTGTAATTTACCACAGCTAATTGCAGCTAATTGATGAGGTGCTGGGGTAAATCTTGATCACATGCCTGGAAAAGTGACCAAGTGCACAACTGTAATGTGCACAGGGGAGGGATGTCAAAATTTTTACTACCCCACCATGATGTCATCACAGTGTGGGCGGAGCTAACATCATGATGTCATGATGTCATGGGCGGGGCCAAAGGAAAAATAATAATAATAAAATAAAAATAAGCGCGCACACACACACCCCGTTAACCCATACCCATCCACAACACAAACCCATAAATAAATTAAATAAATAAAATACATAAATAAAATAAAAATTACATTAAAATACAACCACCCACCCAAACACCCCAAACAAAAATCAACACACCCACCCACCCCACCCCAAACACAAACCCATCACTTACCTGTTAGTATAAGTGCCTGGGCAGCACCACGTTGCAAGATGGATATGTTTATCATACCGGTTCTCTAGGATAATATGCCTTAATGTAAATGTAAAACACCCTCCTTAAGGGTTCTCCAATTGGAACAACAATTGGAACAGCAGAGGTGTAGCTTATTGATGAGGTAATTCCAAGACTTTGCTTAAAACCCCCAACCCAGGCTGCCAGGCTGTCTTTTTAGGAACTGTGGTAGTCCGTCAATGTAGGTAAAGGTATTAGATACACATTAAAATACACACAGACACACCACATCCAAAGGTGAGTCACTTACCCTGGGGAGCTTCAGGCTATAGGGAGCTTCAGGCTAGCAGCTTCTCTTCCTCCTCCCTGCTTGGGAGGACAGCAAGGAGGCCATGCATACACTCCAAGCACTGTAGGCGTGCATGCACACCAAGTGCTTGGCTCACATGCGCAATGGGAGAACCAGTGAAAAGGTAAGCCCTGAAGCTGCTACCAGTTCTCCAGGACACTGGGGAAAGTTACTACCGGTTCTGGCGAACTGGTGTGGATCTGTTACATCCCATCACTGAATGTGCCGTAGCATATAATTAACTGCAGGTAACAGCAGCAGGTTACAATGATATCAATCGGTTTCTGGCCTTTATCTCTGAAGTGTCTGATGAAGATGAGCTGATGCTTAACTAATGTAGGTCTTTCCTGGTCTCCTTCCAGGCAACAATTAAGAGTGCTAGCTGCTAACAATAAAACAGTGTGATCTGGCTGTTTCAGCATAAGTTCGCATGAATTCATTTTTTAGCTGAGTTCTTTCTCTGGATTCCTGCCACCTGAAATTAGGATAGTGATGATCAAAGAGATGTTCTCCTTGGTAGTGTCTCTGATACAGAAGGATGTCACAACAGAATAAGGAAATGTCTTTTTGTTCCAGCCAAGTGAATATTATTCACCAGGCATTCCAGCAAGTTTAAATCTTGTTCTACTGTTTTTTCCCTGAGTTATGGTACAGTTTGCTCCAGCTACTTTATTTATTTATTTATTTATTTATTTAGATTTATATCACCGCCCACTCGCTGTGGCGACTCAGGGCGGTTTACAACCAGGAGAAAAAAACAAACAAAAACAAAACAACAATAACTCACAATTTGATATTATACTTTTAGTGTTCTGTTTTTATCATGTCTATTGCATTTTTTTTAAAAAAATCTATGCTTTTGAGAGAGTCTTGTGATGGCAGGGTGGCTTATTAACTGGCTAATAACAAGACATCATGTGGCATTTAAGCATGTCTCAGACATCCTCATCCTGATCTTATAGGCCTGAAAGACACCACGGGGTGTCTTGGTCAAGCTATGCGCAGAACAGGGCCAGCATTACTATCAAAATGAGTAATGCTGCCACTTCAGGGAGCATATTCATATTTTTTTATCACAAAAAAGCAGAAAATTATACATTGTTGCTTCATTTTTAAGGTCAGGGAGCAGAAAAGGAGATTGTGGGATTTTTTTTTGCTTTGCATACAAAAATGACTTAGCTTGCTGAAACTACCGTGAACCTTGCCTGGGGCCAAATTATGCCATTTGCTCTTCCACCTCGGGGGTCAAGATATCATGGTCTGGCCCTGGTATGGAGTGAGGGCCTTCCTCTTCAGCTCTTCTAGCAAACCAGCATATGCTGGGTTTATATTTTTGCAATCAATTGCACAATTTGAATAGATGATGCAAATGTCTTATATGGTATTTCCTTCTTACTTTCCTGCTGCGAAATCTCAGGGGATTGGCCCTTCCCATGTTGCAAGACTGTGCACAAAGAGCCATTGTGTTCAATGGACTGATTCACTGAGGCTTTGATGGGTAAAGCATGAGGTATTTGTCTCTATCTTACTCAATTCTCTACTTAATCCCCACAAGGCACCAACCTGATCCCCTAAATCAGGCTTCTAATCCCCATTTCAGTTGGCTCTTGGTCAAAATACCAATGTTTGAGCAGAAAGGAGTTATGGGAACATAGTTTTAAAGGAGAGACAGTCAGCACATGGTCCCCATGAAGAGTTGATATCTGTGCATGTTTGCTGGTAAAAAAAACCCCACACCTTCCCCAAACATCGAATAAACATGTGGTCAGCCACTATGGGTCAATTTAAGAGGAGGCCCAAACTTTTATTCCAAACTCCCAACTCTTTCCCACCCCATGACCACTACTAAGGTTACTGAAAGTTTAGCTTTTATTTTATCTTCCACACAAACAGGATGTGGCTACTCAGATGCTTAAAAAGGCATAAATATAGTAAAAGTTTCTGTCATGAAACCTAGTTATGTGAACCCATAGGTGAACCATTAGGTGGTGTGTGAAATTCATCTTCAGATTTCTCAGGTCTTTAGGAGTTGTGGAGGCTCCCTGTAGGACAACTGAATGTACAAAGTAGGAGTCAGATGGAAGACACCAAGGATGTAAAAGAAGGTGTTTTAGGGAATCTGGATCATTGGTGTATATAAGTGATCCCCCTATGCCTATGAGTCATAAGCAGGGACTTTTGAAGAAAGACTACAGGGACAGAGAGAATGAAAGAGAGTAAGAGAGCAAATATGATGTCAAATAGTTATTCAGAGCCACTGGTTCTTTCTTATGATAACGGTGACTATCATTTCCCCCCAGACAGGCTATAGTCTACATCAGGGAGGCAGCCTATGACCTGTGGGCCGCATCTGGCCCATGGTGCCAAATCAACCGGCTTGTGCCCTTGCTCCAGGTGCCACCACTGGTGGTGGTGGAATGGGTCGCGGATTCATTTACGGCTATTGTAAATGAATTTACGACAGCCACATACTCATTTACGGCTATTGTAAACGTGTTTACAACTGCTGTAAATGAGTCTGCAGCCGATTCCAGCAGCAGCAGCTGGACCACGAGTCTGGCCTGCCAACTGTCTGAAGGAGTATGACCCACCCCCCAATTTCAAAAGGTTGGCAACCCCTGGTCTACATCAACCTCAATGTTCATCTAGGAGTTCATTAAGGAGTACTAGGTTTGAGAAGACATTTTGTTCTCTCTCTCCAAGCTATATTGGCTATGTAGTTGCAGTCCTGGACAGTCCTGTGTGTGGAGAGATACAGAATTGGGCTCATTTGCTGGACTGGTAAATACGGACATTTCTGCACATAAGTGAGGACACCCGCACTGAAACAGGAAGTAAATACATGTGCAGAAGCATCTGTATTCAATCCTGGTTTGGTGAGGGCATTTTCTATGTTTTCTTGGAATGGCAATGAGTATGTGTGTGCAAATGTGCGTATTTAAAGAACTAGAGTTTTAAAAACATTCTGTGTTCCAGCAATACATTTTTCTGCTTGATATTTTTAGTTGTCTATTCAGACTCCTCCTTTTTCTTTTTGTTCTCCTTCTACAAGTGGAAACTGTCATGGCTATTCTTACTTTAGATCTGCCAGCTCTAAGCAATAATGTTATTTCCAAACCATGAGACATAGATTTCACAAAGTGTGGAAAGCATTGCAAATAAGTGCAGGCACTCCATAAGCACATTTGCACACACATACTCATTGCCATTCCAAGAAAACATAGAAATTGGCTTTTCAAGAAAGGCAGCCACCCCAAAGACACATAAAATTTAGAATTATATTCCTAATGAGTGAAAAACTCAATTATACGTATATGAGAAATATTAGAAAAGACTCGTCCTGGTTGAATGTTTTTTCCCCCAAGGACCATATTAATCTGTTCAAAAAAAAATGACACATAGTCTTGTGGCATTTTAAAAATGAACATACTGTGACATAAATGTTCATGGTTTCCAATCCTCTCCTTCAGATGTACAGAGTACAGTACATTCTCACAGTTTTGCATAGACTAGGGGTGCCCAAACTACAGCCTGGGGCCTGGATCCGGGCCCCGGGCTGTAGTGACCAGCTCCCTGAACCACCTGACCAGCCCGTAGCCCAAAAAGTTTGGGCACCCCTGGCATAGTCACACATATTGCAGAGTGGGTAGGAACATAGCAAAATTCGAGACAGAAAAGGCTAACTGTGTTTATTATCCCTGCCTCCTGCCTCAGCTTCATGTTATTTATGCAAACCTGGGATCCACTTTCTCCAGTAAATGTCTTTTTAGGGTCTGAAATGACAGGGTATTTTGAGGAACCAAAGTTCCAAGAAGTAAGCAGTGTAGCTAAAATTATGCAAAAAAGGCTACAGTGTCGTGGGCAGAAGAGAGATGTGAGAAGCCTTTTTAAAGACATTCAACTAGCAGGTAAACAGAGAAAAATAAAAATGCAACACTAAAAAAAAGGTCCTCATATATATTCAGAGAGATTCACTGAAATCTTGGTAAATTATACCTCTGATTAAGCTACTCATTAAAGTACTGTGAGGAAATTTCAGTATATTTAAGAGCATGGCAGGAGATAGGTAGAAAATTATAGTAATCATAACTGCATTTAAAAAGAGAACGATAGATCACCTATGTGTCTAGAAGGGGCATCCTGGATTCAAAGTGTTGCAGCAATGAATTACTCCATCAATAATGGAAGATGTGTTGTTTCAGTTGATGTTTGCCATACATCAAAGGGCCCTGATTGCATAGACGAGAAGACCGACATATTGGGTCATTATTCCTACTCATGCCCTATCCTAAAGAAACCTAGATGACAGGAACATGGATCTCAAAAGGGGAGCAAGCCATAATAAGGAGAAAGAAGATGGATGCTTCAATGCAGTGGTAGGCATCAACAGGTTCGCACCAGTTCGCCAGAACTGGTAGCAGAAATTCTGGCTGGCCCTGCCCATCCAAGTTTTGAAATAAAGTACCATACTCCTAATTTGGGTGCAACGCAGGGCTTCCTCCTGGCCATGCCCACCATACCACGCCCCCAGTGTGGTAGTAATTTTTTTTGGAGCCCACCACTGCTTCAGTGCTGGGGTGGCACCCATATGGGGCAAGAAATGCTAGCTATTTTAAATATGGGATGCCAGGAACCACTTCATGGTGCTGACACAGCATCTTTGAGCCCGAAACAATGGACCAGCAAGAAGATGGATACCTAATGCATAGACTCCTGGAAATTTGTTAGACTGTGAGACTGGGATGTTCCTTATACAGAGCTATGGTGCCTAAGGCTATGCTAACCCCTGAAAACAGTAGCCGCCTAGAGTCAGGTTTGCCTGATTGGGGCGGGATAATAAATCTAAATAAATAAATAAATAAATAATCTTCAAAAGTTAGCTTTATAGGAGGACCATAGTTTTCAGAATCCTTTGTGAGACATGGTCGTGACCACATGTTTGAGGGAATCACAGTCCAAACATTTCTAAGCTTTGGTTCTTACCAAGGAGTAGTATGGGCATTAATCCACAATGGCTATTAGAAACTGGGGCAATAGCAGGCCCCTCTGGCACCTTGACTGTGGAGATGATAAGACTCAGGTCAAGACAATTAGCTGCCTGAGACAAGTAGAAGGTGGCCTTTCCCCCAAACTGTAAGCAGCATAGTTAATGGAAAAAAGATTAATGGTTTGATTTCATGCCAGAATCAATGCAAAAAAGAACAGAAAAAGACCAACTACAAATGTGCCATACAAAATATGTATCATCGATCACTACATTGATTTCAAGCTGGGTCCAGAATGGCAGACATAGATTATCCTACGTTGCCTTAAGTGGGAGGTTAAGCCAAGTAATAGGGAGTTATGAAAAGGAAGCACAGAAGACCCATCAACACCAGCTGCTTCTGCTCCAGCTACTCAGTATTAGCAAAGCAAATAGTCTACTGTCATCGAACATGTTATAGAAGGGCATGACAATAATAAAAGCTGGGATAGAAGGCCCTCTCTCCATCCTTGACTTTACCACCCATGTGGGATCATTGTGCTGCTTGGACCCTGCCGTCAAGTACAGAATGGATGATGTAGGACTCATTTTGGATACACCCACCTGTCTCCTTACCAGCATCAGCTGCCTGAGGTAACCAGATCACTTTGGGCTCATCACATGCAAGTTAGTGTTGTCAGGTCTCAGGGTGCTGGGAGAGGGGGTGGGTATCTCAGGGAATTGCTGCATCCCTCCGGGTCTTTAGGAAAGGAGAGAAATCTCAGGATGAGTGGTACTAAAGAGGTGTAGTTTCCTATAAGTGTGATTTTTATGTAAGGTAGTTTTAAAACTTGGGCACCTGTATTGACAAAGTGCCACCTGGAGCCAGTATGCAGTGGCTGAGCATGAAGGTGTTTGACTGTATGTTGCCAAGTGTTTTAGCATGCAGACTTTTAACTCCTTGTGCGTTCTGCAGGAGTGGAGCACCAGAGTTACTACTCATGGGCCTTCTTGTTGCACATGTTTTGATAGTAGCAGAGCAAAGCCTGGACCAAAAAACCCCCTTTCCATCCATCTAACTTTTGCTTTCCCTACTTTTATGACACCACAAAGAACCATTCAGAGGTTCTGTTTCAGGTTTTGTTCCTGAAATCTATCTTAAGAGAATTGGATGCTGCTTTCAGAATGTGCTAGGGGGGCATAGAGTCATCTGGGGAATCCTATGAAACTCACTTGTCATGGATCACCATCTAAAAACACACACACACACCAGTCCTCCAGTGGTAGACCAAATATGATGTAGTGGACAGTGTAACACAACATCACATTCTCCATTGTGCTATCTTGTGCCATTTTACTCTTAGTTTGTTCCCTACTTGGAGAAAAACATAGGAAGCGAAGACAATATCCATTGGGAAATGGTGCAGGGATAAGGATAAACACTTATTAGCAGCCTTTTCTCAACCAGATTCCCAACAAATGCATTTTAATATTGAAAAAAAAATCCCTTTGCTTTTCTTCTCCTGAAGTTCATGTCTCACAGTCATGAATGTTATGACACGGCCTTGGATGTTATTGCTTCTTGCCCCAAGTTGTTTCATATGTTTCTGTGAGGTTTTTAAAAATGAGATGTATGTCCTCATGTATGCCACCTGTGGTTCCTTGGATACAGATGTAATAAAAAATAATCTTAAAAGCACCCTGCAGGAAAAGGTCTCTAGAAAACAAGAGAATGTATACAAGAAAGAGAGGTTCGAATGCTGAGTCCTGCTCTGAGATTTTTTTTTCTTTTTCTCTTTCCTTTTTGAAGCTTGGAAACACAAGACTGAACTTTGCCAGGGTTTCTGAGCCTTATTATTGAAGCTGAAGAAGAATGTTTACAACATACAAATCTCTGTTTTTTCAAAAAATGACAGCTGAATGAGCCTGTTTAATTGGTCTCCAGATATGTTACTGCTGTTTATGTAACCTACGTAAATTGCTTGGCTTTTGAAAAAAATGCTGTGGACAAGCTAATTTTTCTGTTCAGACTCCCCTGCTGAGTCATCGTTCCCTTTTTGGCAGACTAAGCCCTGTAGGACAGCCAAGGTGCCTCTACCGTATGGTGGAAGATTAGCTAATGAAAAATCAAGACAATTTTCTTGAGTGTTTTGCTTACCGACTGTTACTCTACACACGGATAAGAACAATAACAACAGCAAGTCTAATGTGTAGCAGGAAAGGCACTGTGTGCCTTGCCCCAGTTAGCCCAATTCACAATACTGGCTGGAGTGTTACCTGTATCCCATTATCATTCCTATCCGCTATCTCAGGATTTCTCAACTGTTTTAAGCCAGGGGCTGGGTCACACTCCCTCAGACAGCTTCGGGGACCAGATGGCCATTTTGGCCTTCCTTCGCCGCATACCACTTCCTGGTGTGGTGGAGTTGGGGGGGGGGGGCGGCGGCGGCGGCGGCGGCGGCACATGAAATGGTGCCACGGGCTGTATCCGGCCCATGGGCAGCAGGTTGAGAATCACTGCCCTGTCTTGTTCTCAAAGGAACCAGACCTGAATGGGTGTGGCTGGGTAAACCACTACAAAACTGGTGGCAGCAGCAACTAGTTTAAGTGGCAGTAGGGAGGGTGAGGTTACAATTTTAAGATGTTGGGTCTAACGAGCTTTAAAGGTGCTCAACTTTCAATGCGAGGTATCAGGAGGGACTACAGAGGTTGATGGGAATCTAGTAATACAGGTAGTAGAAGCATTAACTTATGCTCCGGTGGCTTAGTGGTTAAGATGCTGAGCCGGAGACTGGAAGGTAGGGTTTCGATACCTGAGGGCTGCACTTGGGGACATGAAAGGAGCCTCATTCGGGCACCCCCTGAGTGGAGTTTCTCCAGCAAAAATTCATTCAACCTAGAGTAATCTCTGACACTAAATTATTATTACCAGAGGATGAACCAATCTAAGCTCCACCCACCCCTGTTAACCAATGCTCTCTCTTTTATTGCCTGTCTTTACCTTGACACCCATTCCAAAAGCTAAGTTGCCACTGGCATAAAAAGATGTATCCTGAAGGACCAAATCTCCTCTTTTCTTCTTAAATTTGTCTTCTCTTGAGGCAAAGTTTTTAAAAAATTTGCCTCAGGATTTTGTAGTTGCTTGGTTTCACTCCATGTATATCATATTCACTCTTCCTAGACAAGCAGAAGTACCCTCAAAGTGATGAATTTAGGCAACTTGTCTTCATTCTGCCTTTTAGTGGGTCAGATGTTTATAAGCTGCAGTACCATTCATGATCCCAACTGTTTCTAAGATAGATGCCTCTTTCCAGGAATGTTCGACATGACTGGCTTCATTGAGAATGGCATTCGTTCTGCTTTGAGCACCACGTCCTGCACACATAATTGACTCTTTGATTCTTCATGGAAAGTATAGTTGTTTTGATGTATATCTGCTCCATGGATATAAAGGGCTTGAGCTGGATGAAAAAATATTCTCCCTCCTCCTGGAACAATTGGGGGAGAGGGGATGAGCAGCTTCTCATACCTACAATTTCCTGTATTTTCTGAAATGTCAATGGGGAGGGACTAGAAAAAAACCCAGATACTGTATAAAGTAATAGCAAAGACATGTTGTTTCTTGTCAATCTTCTCTCCTGTGTCTGAACTACCTTCTTGCCTCCATGCAACGCTTCACTTTCTGAGGTAAAGTTGGCTTTATGCAACATCAAAGAAGAGTTTCAATTTCACGTTCATTTTTGATACATTAGTTCTACTTTAATTCAAAATTATCCATCTTGCCAGTGAATAAAAATGGGTTAGTAATAATGCTGATTGCTGAAAATAAAAATTAAAAATGAGATGATGTCTGAAAAAACTTGAAAAGTTGAGGTATAAGAAAAGTAGGGTTAATGGTAGTAATGATGATACCAATTTAATTACTTTGAGGGATGTTTCATGATATTTGACACAAATATAGGAATTAGATAAGATTATAAAGTTCTCACTGGAGAACAAAAGTTGAGATTATCAATTCTATTTCTGATCATGGGTTGGAAAGCTGGACAGTAAAGAAAACTGACAAGGAATATTGGTTTGTTTGAAATATGGTGCTGAAGGATCACTCTGTGGATAGCCCAGACTATAAAAAAGATGAACAGATGGGTCCTAGACCCTGAGCTATCTCTGGAAACAGAAAACGATGGAGCTGATGATGAAAGCAGGACAAACAACCATGATCTCCACTTGTTCATTTCAAATTGGAGAAGTGCTGGAGATAAAAGGTAGCTGTATTGAGATAGTCATCTTCTTCCAGGGAATGTGAATGTTAAATCGATTGATTGATTAAATGATTGATTGATTGCATTTATATCCCTCCCATCTGGGATATTTTCCCACTCTGGGTAGCGTACAACATATTTTAAAAAACCTTTACAATAAAAAAATTAAACAAATTGAATAAACTATAAACATCAAAAAGAACATTTTAAAAATGCCAGCAATAAAACAAATGTGTATTCAAATGGAGACCAAATGGAATCTTCCCCATATCCTATGCTGGAAATAGGGGTGTCAATTCAGCTGAAACATGTGAAGGTCTTCCAGGCAAACAATACTTAAAATGTGGAAGCACTTTCCCATTTGATAAACCTGTTGTGTGGATGTGATCTCACAGACTGGCTGAGCAATTCCCTTAAATACAGCAGCAGCAGCAGCAACAACGAGGAAGGAGAATAAGAATTGCATGCTGTCAAGTCAATTTTGACTTGTATGGCAACCTTTTCCAAAGTTTTCTCGGGAGAGAATACACAGAAGTGGTTTCCCAATTCCTTCTTCTGAGGGCACCCTGGACTGTGCTGCGTGGCCAATGGCAAATAGACTGACTCTTCTCTGAGATGGCACAGTGGCAAATCAAATTCCCCAACCTCTTACCCTGTAGCCAAATACCTAAACCCTTGCCTATCCAACCAGCAACCAGCGGTTCACAACATTTCAATGTAAATCAAATACTTAAAAAAAATAATACTGTAAAGCAAATCTTATGCAGTGGTTCCTTTTTTACGCTAGCCATTGTCCCAGCTACACTGCCTCACCTTGTATAAACCAGGTTGTCTCCAGTTGAAGCAAACTCTCTTTGACACTTCATTAGCGAAGTAGGCTTCAGCTTCTCCCCTAGTTCTGCACTGCAACAATGTCATTGAAAGTTGCATCTTGAGGGGAAAGTTTAAACGTTGCTAATGTCAGTCTGATGCAGAAGACCTTTCCATTTAATTTTTACCCTTATAAAGACAGAAATCCTAGCACAGTTTTGAGTGCTGGTGCCAAGTTAGTGTCTCAGTGTACAAGTAAATGAGTTGTGGTTGTCTGGAAAACACTAAGTTATGTGACAAGTTCCCATTTTTTAAAAAAAGTCTGAATTGCTTCTCCCTATGTTTACAACGTTCTCATGGTGGTGGCAGGTAGCCACCAGCTTTATTAAGAAGAAAGGAAGGAAGAATGAAAGACAGACAGACATACAATTAATTAAGCTGCAAAACAAAATGGCTTCAGAAGGGAACAGGCCTTAATTTTACCTTTCAAAATTTCATTTGCAGTGTTATAACATGCCTTTCAGGATGACCTCTTGTTTTCCTAAAGAGAATATGGCACATGTTAAGTCCTGTCCCTGAAGACTGTACTCACAAAGATGCCTGTAAGCACATCTGTTTCCTTCTTCGTGGCTATAGCCATTGGAGTGCGAGTTCCCTTCTTGCGACTTTACATCTGTTCAGCAGAGGGTAGAAGGCTGTAGCAGTGAGTGAGTACTATGAACAAGGCCAATAGAGGGAACAAGAGACTCTGATGGACCCTGCTTCCATGTAGCTCTTTTGGGGTATCTGCATGACAGACATAAATTAGCTTATTCATCAATTCATGTCAACAGAGAATCCTGGGAACCTGAAGTCTGAAATGGAGACCGGTGCAAGGATCTCCCAGAAAGCATCCGTTCCCAGAGAGAATCCCTCACCATGCAGTTCTCACCTTCTCTGAAGCAAGTTATGAGGGTGAAGCTGATTTATACCAGATCATTTTTTGTAGGGCAGACATATACTTATGCGAGGAATCTGCAAACCTCTAGAGCTTCAGGAACCAAATGTGCTCATCCCTCAAAACCCATCCTGCACCTCTATCCCTACAATTTGTATTGAAAAGGCCCCCTTTGGGCTTCTAGTGGCTCAATCAAAAAGGGAAAAAGAAAAGCTCCTAGTGGGAGGAAAGGGAGGTCAAGTGTGTTCCTCAAAACAAGTAAAAACTATTCCCTACAGGGGGAAAAGGAACCATTTGAGCCCAATTTTTTACCCGCGTTTTCATTCATCAGGGAATCTGATCGTGCGTTTCTTCTTTCATGTCCGGACCAAATTCTAAACTGCCAAAACGAAGTCACCTTTTTGGCTTTGTTGTTGGCCAAAATTAAATCATTATTGGTACATGTTTCTGGTAATAGTCAACAGTCCAGCAGGTGATCTGAACTTGGTATCCTTCTGCATTCACATAGCGTGTTATCTACCAACAGCCTCCACTTGAGCATGTTGGGCCTACATTTAAGCACTCCAATCCTCTGCTTATTCATGGTCTTCCAGATGAGTTAAGGAAGGTTGAGTTCACCAGCTATATCCCCCTTTGATGTTATTCCTTCTCCAGTGAGCTCCTTCCTCCATCTTATAATCGCTGCACCTTGATTTCAAATGTGGAAAGTGCTCACTTGCTCAGCTTTGTGCCCATTGTTGTTTTCTTCTATTTCTTTGCACTGTTCATTCAGGTTGGTTTCCTTATCTCTCCTTGCTTTTCTTTGAAATTCTGTATTCAAGTGATTGTATTTTTTCCTTTCTCCTTTGCCTTTTGCGTCCCTTCTTTCCTCTGCTATTTTAAGAGCCTCATCGGACAGCCACTTAGCTTTCTTATGCTTCTTTTCTTTTGGTATGGTTTTCCTTGCTGCCTCCTGCATGATGTCCCGCATCTCTGTCCATAATTCTTCTGGCACTCTGTCTATCTGGTCCAAGCCGTTGAATCTGTTCCACACCTCCACTGTGTATTTCTTAGGGATGTTGTCTAGGTCATATCTGTCTGGCCTAATTGTTTCCCCTATTTTCTTTAGTCTAAGTCTGAATTTTGCAATCAGTAGGTTGTGATCTGAGCCACAATCTGCTCCTGGTCTTGTTTTTGCTGGCTGTATGGAGGTTCTCCATCTTTGGCTGCAGAGTATGTAATCAATCTGGTTTCGATGTTGGCCATCTGGTGATGTCCATGTGTAAAGTCTTCTCTTGTGTTGCTGGAAGAGAGTGTTTGCTATGACCAGTGCGTTATCTTGGCAGAACTCTATCAGTCTTTGGCCTGCTTCATTCTGTGTTCTAAGACCAAACTTGCCTGTTATTCCATTTACTTTTTGATTTCCTACTTTGGCATTCCAGTCTCCTATGATAATGTGTACTTACCAATCTTTATTAATTCCACTTGGTATGTCTTTATTGAGCCAAAGTAATCTTAGCATCCTGCATATGCTCAGTACTTCAGCACCTCATACGTAATGCTTAAACATGTTCACACAAAACGTGGTCAACCAAAGATTTTACAAGGCACTACCTCAACCTCTGCTCACTAGTCATGACAAGTAGCTACCCAGTGGTTTGCTTCTGTTTGCTGCACATGTGGGAGTGGAAAAAATGGAGCACTAGACATCAACAAGAGTGCTTATTCAGGGACTTTGCAAGGTGCAGACTACTCCTAAAAGAATACCTACAGTGTGTTCTCCCATTAATGCCAACCTTTTGAAACCAAATTATTTAAGCAACATTGGGTACCTTCTTCTAATGTTTAGATGCACTCCCAGGCCTTATAAAATATACGTGATCAAATCCGAGAACAGCATTTAGCACGTACCACTTCTGGTGTGATTTTCACTTGCCTCTTCTAAAAAGCAGAAATACAAATCTTGGGTGTGGTTATTACATATATTACTGAGATAGAAATGGGGTAAAGATTACAGGGTAATTATACTGCACAACACTGTGATTCAGTTGATCAGTTGTTATTAATGTCTTTCAAAGCTGCAGGATGTTTTTTCCCCTTTTTACTGAGATGGCAAGAATTTGCATCCTTTGAAGGCATAATTAAGCAAAGCAACGTTGCAATTGCTGGGGGAGAATTTTGTGGATACAGTGGACTGGCAGAAAGATAAACAAGAGGATGCTAGATCAAATAAATCCTGAACTATCTTTGGAGGTAAAATGATGAAATTGCAGCTGTCCTACTTTGGGCACATTGTGAGAGCTATGACTCCCTGGAAAAGAGAGTAATGCTGGGAAAAGTTGAAGGCAGTGGTAAAGAAGAAGACTAACTATAATATGATTTGACTTCCGAAAGAAGGAGTTCTCAACCTTTGTAAGCCAGGTGCCGGGTGCTGTCCCTCAGACAGCTTTGGGGGCTGGATGGCCATTTTGCCCTTCCTCCACCACATGGCACTTCCTGGGGTGGTGGAGGTGGGGGTGGACCAAATGAAATTGTGCCACAGGCCACATGTGGCCCTTGGGCCACAGGTTGAGAATCCCTGCCCTAAAGGAACCCACAGGCTTCAACCTGCAAGGCACTTCCAGGGCTGTTTCCTACAGGACTTTTCCGAGGTTGCTCATTAATGAGACCATGGTGAGTTGGAGGTGACTTGATAGCACAAAACAACAACAGTGTTGCATTAACATGTTACCTAAAATTTTGAATAAAGCATTATAATTAATCAAAACGTTTATTAAATCACAACACTCACACACACATGGAAAATAAGGTAGAAGCCAAAAGTTAAATCATATGATTGGAATGCTCTCAAGGAGGAAGGGGGATTACCCAATAGTCAATAGACTCTGGCAAGGAATGTATACATGGCCCTGATTGCCTCCATTGTTCTTAAAACCGGTTTGATGACGTTTTCTGATAAGCAGAAATTCCTTCACAAAGGAAGCTGAATGACTCATTCCTCTGGTTTGATTAAAGTTCAATTAAACATTGATTAGAACACTGACCAAGCATAAACATAGCAAAAATCTGTGGGGAACAACCCCAAAGTTGATCAGGAAAAAGGGGGGGGGAAGCAAGCGAAGTAAAATGACAAGCACAGGGACAAGCGGACATCCCGTCTCCCACGTACACAGCCAGAGGATTAAAAGGGAAAAACAAAAGGTGACTTCTCTCCTCAAAGGTCTCCCATTAACTAAATGATTAAGGCATATTGATTCTAACATCTCTCTTTGTTTCTTTGCTTACATGCTAGACGCTAAACCCATTGCGTCCGGAGGTTCCATTCATGCCGGAATCCACTGTTTTCCCGCCGCTACATGCAATTGGTTGCCTGTTCTGCTTGCCCGCCTCCCATTGGAGGAGACGCGCTGCTGATCCCGCCTCTTGCCCCTTTGACTCAGCCAGCAGAAGATACATTGTTCCCCTTGTAAATAGCTGTGAAACCACAGGAATTTTTACGACTTTAGTTTGCAAGAATATTGCCTCTGCTGACCCAGCCTCGCCGCTTTGAATTTAATCTGCCGCTTTTGTGTAACTAAAGTCCCTGACCTCAGAGCTGCCTTTGTTTTATGTTTGCATGTAATTAAAATATGTTAATTGCCTTTCCTCTTTCCCAGTTTCAATCCCCTCTCCCTTGTCACCTAGAAGCTAGTCTAGAAAGCAGATATAAGCCCTTAGAGGTGGGTGGGGGCCATCTTCTGTTCACCAAATTTTGTGAGCAGGGATCACGAGGGGGGCCTTTTCCTCAGAACGGTTGCGGGAAGGTTAGCTATTTAGAATTATAGGTCTGGCCAGACTATATGCCTGAGTAGGCTTCCCTTTGCTTTTGCTCCCAATAAACCATATTTTGTTCTGACTGAAAAACCTGCCTCATTGTAAGTTCTTGGGTCTTTCTAGTACCTCTGCCAGAGAGTGAATCCAATCACCCAGAATTGGGTGACAAACACAATAGTTCTTAAGCTATAGTTCCAAGTTCTTCCTATATTCAGAGTAGTCCAGCCTGAATAAAGCAAGCTATGAATCAGAGGTAGGGCACTTCCAGGCACATACGAGCCATTTTTACCTTCCACCAGATCTCATATATTTTGGGGTGGGGAAGTAAATAGCATAACTAGCAGAAGAGTAACTTGCAACTTTGTCACCCCCAGCTAAGTGACAGTGTCTGCCACCTATTCTGCCTTGAGGAGAAAAAGAAATAAGAAAATGTGGTATTCTATCAAAAGAAAGAAAAGGTCTATGCTCCAATAAATAAATAAATAAATGAAGAAAGAAAGAAAGAAAGAAAGAAAGAAAGAAAGTTGGAAGGTGTTATTTCTCTTCCTAGCAATCACCAAAAGATACACCTCTCAATTTTTGGTGCCAGGGCAGGGCCTCATCCAGGGCAGCCAGGAAAGTAGCAAACGGCTCGGTGGTCTGGCCCACCAATAGCTGGGGCCACAGCTTAGGTGGAATCTCATAGTCCCTGCAAAGGGCCTCAAAGCAGGTCAGGAAGGGCCACAAGTCCTGATTCAACTGTTGCACCGGCAGACGGCTGCGGTCGACCTGGCGCAGGGTTTGGGGGGGGGGTGTCCTACGTACCTCCTGGGCTTGCAGGAAATCAGCATGGACCCAGACCAGTTGGGTTACAGCCTCCTGGAGCTCTGCAGCTGTCGGTGGATCCTGGCTGGCACCTGCTCCAGCTCCAGCCTCCTTCTCCATTTGCGAATCGTCCATCAGGACACCCGGCCACCCAGACTGCTTTCTGATATCCTCTATCACTTGGAGGGCCGAGTCGGACAACAGGTCCTGTTTCCTCCTCTGTACACGTACAATGGGGGTACTTTCAGCAGGAATTATGTCAGGTAGATTCCACAAATCCTCAGGAATCTCCATCCACTACACACATCTTCATAACTACCAAAAATAACAAACATTCACCCTTTGCCATGAATGCTCTATATTCACCAACAGGGGTGTAGCTACCACCGTATCTGCCGTATCAATTATACGGGGCCCCCGGGCCACGGGGGCCCCCAACATGCGTAAGCAAAAATTAATAAAAACTTCCCATTTTTTTTTATTTCACAAGGGCCCCCAAACAAATTTTTATACGGGGCCCCGCCAAGGCACGCTGCGCTTCTGTTCACCAATGACCATTAATCAGACTACACTCTTGATTTTGCTGCCCAGGGGGTAAAGCCCCTTTTGTCATGCCCTAATTACAGCCCTCATAACTAGGCTAGAAAAAGTGTCAAATAATTTTTACAATTTAAAACTTTAAATGATGAATAGTGCCCCCTTTACATGTCTAGGGGCACTGTTTGTCATTTTCAGCTGTATTTTCTCCTGTGGAGGGGACTCAGGGTCCAGATGCAGACTTTGAAGGTCACATTTTGCTCCCCCCCCCCACTTGAGAATTACTGAAGACAACTTAATGACTGGTCAAGCTGGTGAGAGATATTATGATAATTAGAGACAAAGGTTACAGCAGGATCCCATCCTCCTGACAAAACTCAGGACACAGCAAGGCATCTTTTCCACCTTCCCCTTTCTCAACTGTTGCTTGCTCAACCCGCCATGTGAGAAACCATCAAAGAGGATTGGGCCCATGTCTAAATAACATTTCCTTTATTATCAGTATAATCCTATGATATTCTGTGAGTCTATCTTTGCTCCCATCTTTGGGGCAGAATTCCAGGAGCTGTTGGAGAACTAATAATAATTTCATGTCAGAGATTACTCTGGGTTGAAAGGATTTTTAGGGGATGCCCAAATGAGGCTCCTTTCATGTCCCCACATGTAGTTCTTGGGTATCAAAACCCAACTTTCGAATCTCCAGCTCAGCACCTTAACCACCAAGCCACCAGGTGAACTCTTGTTGGAGAACTGACCAAAGATGGTTCGCTGCAGTGCCATTTGGATATATGTTTAAGCTATTCCTAGGGCAATATTCACTGCAACATGTGGTCCAGGAGAAAGAAATCACAAAATGAAATGTGTTGCTAAAATGGAGAAAATGTTGATCTGAAAAGCTTTTGTCCTTCCCATCAATTTCCCAGAACCCTTTGGGACTCATATTTTTAAGAGCTGATCCAAACATTACTTTTATGCATGCATTAAATCTCAGGCAGTTTTCACAAGTGATGCTTAAATTGCTTTTAATAATTCCCAAGTCTATAATGTAAAAACAAAACATATTGGCCAGCAAGTACATTTGTTTAAAAAATATCTCTTTTTTGTTTTGGATCATTTCTTTACACGACAATGACTAGACTAAAGCGTAGATTTAGCACCTCTAATTTTTTTTTAAAAAAAATCCTTGTTTCAATCAGGTGTCATATAAAATCAATTTTCATTTCACTTTTACCCACCCAAGAGCTCCACAGGATTTGTTTTAAGTAGTGTGTCTCTCCTCCCCCTTCCTAGGACCAATCAAAGAATCGTTTGGCCTCAAGTAACCGAAAGCTTGTACTTCATATCCAGTATTTCCAGACCAAAGCCACCCATATCTTTTGAAGGCAACCACACTGATATGCTTTTAAAAAATCTCTAGTACTTTCCCCATTTTAGTGATGCAGATACAGTTACTGTGGGAACGGAAGGAAGACGGCAGCCTGAAGTCTTCTTGTTTTCAGAGAGCCGGGATCTGGATGGCTTAATCAATGGGGGCAGTATTGGCTTTCTTGTTTGGGTGAGTGGTTTCTTCCTGTCATTGGCTTGGAGCGCTTCTACAGTTTCTTTCTCCAGCTCTGGAAAGGTCAGCTGCATAGACTTTAAGTCAGACTCTGTGGTGCAAACAATTCCTTTGCTGACCATCCGTGCAGACATGGGTAAATTGGTGGGTAAGATTAAAGTCTCCATCTCCTAGAAGACACATGGGAAGGAAAGACCATGATCAGAGAAGCCATCCTTGAAAAGATGATCATAGTTAAGGATACAGTGGCCAGAATCTTATTGACTACTCATACTGTACTGCATAAGTTAAACTGCCTAACTCACTGTAGCAAATTGGCACTAACTGATAAGGAATTAGCAAGGTGAGCATTAGGCACGGCATTTTGAGAGTTTCTCCCTCCCACTACAGCCACCACAGTTCATCAGTAATTCCCCTAGTAAAGAACCTTAGTCAACAAAGATTCAAAAGACAGAAGTGGTGATTATTATTATTATTATTATTATTATTATTATTATTATTATTATTATTATTATTATTATTATTATTATTATTATTATTATTATTATTATTATTATTTCAAATTTATATCCCGCCCTACTCAGGAGAACCTGACTCTAGGCGGCTTACAAATCATAAAAATAAGAGCACAATAGATACAATATAAACAGCAAATCAACAACATACAATAACCAAAATACACCATGAACAAAAAGTAACAGCATAACATCATGCAATATACAAATACAATTGGAAACAGCATATAACAGCATGAATAAATAGAAAATTAACGGTCAATGTAGTTAATAAATCTTACATAAAAATACAATAGAATAAAAAAAATATAGTCAACCCGGCAGGAAAATTATACAATACTGTATAGTCAATTACAATACCAATGGTAGCTGGTGATCCAGCTACCATCTTCCCTGCAATTAAATGCATGTCCAATTGTTGGGTCCATTCTGCACATGAGTGCCTCCAAAAGTACTCTTCTCATGTAAGTAGTGTAACGGTGAAGTAGCAAACTCATGGGGGGCTCATTGTAACTAAGTGATCACATATGGACCTCTCTCATACAGGGTGCGGCAGCATAACTTCCTTTTTTAAAATGTATATAGTATTCTTTCTAGGTGCCTTGTTTGTTTGTTTATGGTTGCTAGAATCTGCCAACCTACCTTGTATCCTTGCAACTAGACAATCTGTGATCCTCCAGAGGTTGTGGAATTGCCATCCCATCATATGCAGTGCTAGCCAGCCTAAGCAATGGTGAGCAGTGCTTGGATGCTGCCCCCCCCCCAATCTGGAGGTCACATGTTGTCCACCCTGTTGTGTGTAATACACATGTCAACTCAGATAGAACTATAAAGGGCCAGCAAAGGTGAATAGACAATGCAGCCTGGAAGAGAACACAACTGAACATGTACATCAATGTGTTAGTGTCTTACCCACCGTAGTTGCCAGGGCATGGAAAGGTGAACAAGCTGTCCCAAACAGGTTGACTTTTTGGGTATTAATTTCTCCAAAAATCTGTCGACGAACTTTCCGCCTTGCTATTCTTTTCAGGAGACCTTCTTCTAGTTTGTGCTTGAAAAGGCTCTGATATATCAAAATTAATCCAACAAACCAAAATAATATGAAAGCTGCCATATATATCGCTAGTCCAGCCTGTACTTTAGATAGAACCTCAGTATGCTAAGTTACTCAAGAGTACTGGAGAATATTTTCCAAAGCTAAGAGCAAGCTGAAGTAAGTTCGGTTGGCTTCTATATGCTGAAGATAGTAGCAGGGGGAATCTTGCCTCCTGCCTTAGGCACCACCATTTCCAGCCCTCTGTCCCCAAACCTTAAACAGTGCTTTCAGTTTTGAAAAGATGATCCTTCTCATCTTAAAATGGCTCCTTGGACAACTGCACACCAGAGACTTCTGGGACATGCTTGGCCATTTCTTCAGCCCCAAAACTTGGAGGAGCATGGGAATCAAAATGGCCCTCTGGGGTTCTGTAGGTGCCCCCTGACCTCTGGTCTGTATCCACCCCAATTTGCAATTATTGACAGAGGTTCCTTGAATTCTCAGGCAGATTTTCTCTCTTTCACTGGTCAACTTTTCCTTTCAATCAAGGACTGACTCCAAGACTTTTTGCATGTAGAAGCAGAGACTCTACCCTACAACTATAGATCATCTCTATATATTTAGGGATCAAAAAGGAGTACTAAATTTCCAAGTTCCATTATGGAGCTTAGCTGTAATTATGATTCAACAGAACAGTAAAGGCCACAAGACTTACCTAATTCAGTTGCTATCTATTACTTCACCTACATTTCTAGTCTACTAATTGATCCTTCCTTCCTGACATACCCAAAATAAGATAAAACAAAGTTTATGGGACCAGCAGACATAGCGTTCTTCAAATCATCGTCATGAAGGCAGCAACTACACCACATTAGTCACTATTCAGATTTTTTTGGCACCACATAAATAAATAAAATATTAAAGGATCATATTGTTATAGGATGTTGGTTAAAACAAAAATAAACATACTTTTTTTTAATGAACATAGACAAGGAATTTTGCATGGTTACATTTGTTTTGAGTTAGAAATAGACGTTGTCATTCTATGAGTTCAGATGCTTCACAAAAGAATGAGTAAATCAATGAAATGACAGTAGCTTTTGCTATGACATGTCCTCCATCACTTAGTAGATTACCATAGAGCCCAGAGGGCCAAGATATATGAATTTTTAAATTCTTCCATCTGATGTTGAGGGATTTTGACTCACATGGAAACACTGTCCAGGCAGAATAGCCCCTCTCTCTCTTCAGAGAGCCACACTGCCATGATTAAACAGACAAGAGAGGGAGATAGAACTATCATCCTTTTCTCAATGTGTGTGGGCTCTACTGGCTTTAAAGAAATTCAGTAAGGCATCTCTCTGTGTCTCTCTCTGTCTTCTACGCAATGTGCTCCCACAATTAACATTTTTAGTTTTTCACTTTGAGGTATGGGGAAAGGAATAGTGTTCCAAAAACACAAACACACCGCTTTCCTCAAATCTATACATGGAACTATTGGGGCTGTGATGGCACAGTAGTTAAGAAGCTCGCCTTGTTAGCTGGAAGGCTGGCAAGTTGGTAGTTCAAGACCCGGGTATTACATGATGGATTGAGTGCCTGTCTCTGTCCCAGATCTGGAGAACATGAAAGGAGCCTCATTTGGGCATTCCCTGAGCAGAGTTTCTCCCGCAAAAAATCCTTTCAACTCAGAATAATTTCTGAAATTATTATTTTTATGGAACTACCTGTATTTGTGCAGTCACTTCAATCAAGTCTGATTTACATTCAGCCAAATTCCCTTGCTGCTTGCAATTCTCTTAACTAACCGCTGCTCCCATCACATAGAAGCTCTTGATCTTCAAGTGAATCAGAACCTACACTGGGGGCTGAATTCAAGGTCATTTGTGGATTGCAGGATGAGTCCATGTGGTTGTTGCTGTTACCTCATGCTTCCTTTGTGTTAGATGTGGTGTTGGCACCCGGCTTTGTGCCTTGTCTTCTGAATGGGTTGAATGGGGAGGTGTTTGATGAGGCTGATCAATTCTGGGTAGCTGAGGCTCTGAGGAAAGAAAGTAAACTGAGATGAGATGTGGTGGGTGTGTGCGCTCTAAACTACATTTTGCTGTTCACATTTCCATCAGATTTGATTAGCAGATGTCTCTGTGGACATCAAAGAGCTTTTGAGGAAAGGGTGTCAAACAACAGACAACTCTTAGGAACATAATGGCTACCTTGAGGCCTCCTCAACACCAGTCTTCGACCCTGAGTCCAGCCAACCTTTGACTTTCATTTCATCAGTCAATAGTTTACAGGGTTTGCTTCTGTCTATGATACATGAGATCTCAATGGGCTTGATTACTATGGGCCACATCTTTTTCTCCTGCTACCACATTTTGATAGCAAATCAAGCAGGAACTCTGGAATAAAGTTTGAGAGAAAGATGGAAATACTTTTCTCTCAGTACAGTACTATAATCATTTCGTGTCAGAGATTACTCTGGGTTGAAAGGATTTTTTTCTGGAACTGCTCAGGGGATGCCCAAATGAGGCTCCTTTCATGTCCCCAAGTGCAGTTCTTGGGCATCGAAATCTGACCTTCCAGGCTCAGTGTCTTAACCACTAAGCCACCGGGGAAGTGCTTCCCAGTACTATTACCATTGTGCACTCAAACCTGCTTAGTAGGTACAGTAATACCTCCGATAGCACTAAAACTTGGTTCCACAAGTCTTAGTGTTATCCAATTTTTAATGTTATCTGATGCATTCGTCAGATAACGTTAAAATCCTATGGGATGAATCACATAACGTTAAAACTCCATAGAGATACATTGTAACCAGCAAAGGCTTTAGTGAATGTTATCTGATGCATCCCATAGGATTCTAATGTTATGTGATGCAACTTTGCCCCCAGATTGCTTAACGTTATGTGGTTTTAGCGTTAACTGATGTATTACTATATTAGGATCATAGAGATGAAAAAGCTGGCTTGAGACTCAATATCAAGAAAACCAGGATCATGGCAACAGGCCCTATCAGTCCCTGGAAAATAGATGGGGAAGAAGTAGAAGCAGTGACAGATTTTACTTTCCTAGGATCAAAGCTCACTGCAGATGGTGATTGCAGCCATGAAATAAAAAGGCGACTGATTCTTAGGAGGCAAGCGATGAGAAACCTGGGGAGCATAGTGAAAAGTAGAGACATCACATTGCAAACAAAGATTCGCATAGTCAAAGCAATGGTATTCCCTGTGGCAATGTATGGTTGTGAGAGCTGGACCATTAGGAAAGCTGAGCGCAGAAAAATAGACGCCTTTGAGATGTGGTGTTGGAGAAGGGTTTTGAGAGTCCCCTGGACAGCGAGGAGAACAAATAGGTTGATCTTAGAAGAAATCAACCCTGACTGCTCCTTAGAAGGTCAAATAGTAAAGATGAAGCTAAAGTACTTTGGACATCAAATGAGAAGAGAGGATTCACTTGAGAAAGCCTTGATGCTTGGAAGGGTCGAGGGCAAAAGAAGAAGGGGACGACCCAAGATGAGATGGCTAGATGGTATTGTAGAGATAATGGGCAAAGAGCTGGGCGAGTTGAGGGGGGTGGTGGAGGATAGGAAGGCCTGGAGGACAGTGGTCCATGGGGCCGCAGAGGGTCGGAATCGACTGTGCGACTGAACAACAACAAAAAAGAGATGGAAAGCACCAGCTCTTACAGGTCATCTGGTACACCCCCTCTGCCCTATGTGACATCTGAACTACAGGGACACTACTACAGCATCCTTAGCCAATGGCCATGTAACATTTGCTTAAATGTCTCCAAAAAAAGAGAACACAGGCACTCCCAAGGCAGAGTATTCACTTGTTGAAAAGCACTTACTGTTTGGATGTTTCTCCTACTCTTTAGCTGGTATGTGACTCCCTATGGTATCTACATACTGAAGTCAAAGGGCTGGACTGGCTAAACTTGTTTGTCTACTACTAGCTTCCATATTAAAACTAAGGGGATTCCACGGAACATTTCCTTTTGGAGCTATGAAGGAATAACATAATGAATGGCAACACAGAAACTTTTGTATGTGTTATGGTTGATTTTTACTCATTAGCTTATAATGCCATTTTTGAAAGTGGGTCACTTCTGAGAAATCTTTGGCTACTTGTCCATTTTTACAGTTTAAAAATGAAAGTTCAAATATGTAATTTACACTGAGTAAACATTTTCTGTTGCAAGCAAAGCAAAGTCTCCCACAAAGGATAGCATTTTAACAAGCTTTGTTTTGGTATAAACTTTGATGGAGCAAAAAACAAAAAACAAAACTCCTTACAACTTTACCATATAATGGCTTGGTCCTAAACAGTGAACTGTCACTCACTGCAGCCGCATGTCCTGTAGCTTATGAGGGAATATAAAAGGAAGAAACACACCTCTTTCATTATATTGATTCATGTTTCTGGGAACTGAAAAACGTTCATCCTGCCAGCTGACTTCTGGGACACCATTATATTTGCTGCAGGTGGGAAACTATTCACCAACCGCTGCATGCTTTAATATTGATTCCAGCTATTATCAGCCTAATTAAGGGAAGAAAAGATTGACGGTGTCCAACACTTAGAGAAGTTCAGAGTAGCAATTTAATATCTTCTCTTTTGCATTCACTGTCAAAGATGAATGTTCTCTTGGGTCTGTCTGATGCCCATTATCCTTCACTTCTGTTAACCGGCATAAGCATAAAGTAGGCAAAAGGGATTCCTTTCCTCTTTCTTGTGCTCCCTCCCCTGATTAGAAGCTGAGAATCTGTTCCTCTTTTCTTTAACTCTAGATCTACAAAGGTTATTTGATCATGATGACCTTGAAGCACTATCTTGGAGAATGGCTTTAAACATAAATTTCAATGCTCTTCTGCACATCTGAATTTGGTCTCAGTTTGACAAGGATTAGTTTGATCCCAGGATGTGAAGCCTTATCATTGCTGACCCTTCTCTCTTCTCTAGGTTTCCCTTGCTTGAAAGCCAGTCATATCTGACTTTAGGGGTTAGTGCTCATCTCTGTTTCATAGCCAAAGAGCCAGTGCTGTCTGCTTCTGCAGATGTTTCCGTGGTCCTGGCTGCCATGTTTCCACATGGCAGGCATGACGGAACACTGTTACCTTCCCACTGAAGTGGTTCCTATTGATCTACTTGCAATTTCTTGCTTTTGAACTGCTTGGTTGGCAGGAGCTGGGACAGAGACAGGAGCTCATTCCGTCCTGCAGTACTCAGGAATCAAACTGCTGACCAGTCAGCATCTTAGCCACTTGAGCCACTGCAGTCCTTTCTTCTCTAACTCTCTCTTCTCTAACTCTCACTTAATTGTCAACATAGATATTTTATGGTCACAGAGGAAAATGGTGCCCTCTTCCATTCCATGTTCAAAACCAAACTGGACTGCTGGTTTAACCGTACTAGTTTTATAATGAGGGGCTATGCCAGCCAACAGCACCACAAAGCTCTGGGGAACAGCGGTCATCGAGGGGGGGGGCTGATGAAGATAAAGTGAAAGATGGAGAGGGATCATTCAAGGAGTGGGAGGTGGGGAACAGACAAATGTCTCAGCAGTGGGAGATACAAGGATAACAAAGGAAGTGAGGGAAGAAGGCAGTGCAGATACAGAAGAGACCAAAGCAGTGCTTCCCAATGTGGGGCACTCCCCCCCCCGGGGGGGACTTCAATTTCCAGAAGCCTAAGTCAGTACATTGGCTGATCAGTGCTTTTGGGAATTGGCTTAGGCTTCTGGGAATTGAAGTCCAAAAACTAAAGGTTGGGGAACAATGGACAAAAGCCTTCTTAAACAGAAAGAAAGGAAACCACTGACTGCTTCAATGCCATACTGAGACTCATCAAGTCTGGACAGTCACACTTCCAGACAGGGCTGGATTTACATGAAAAGAGGCCCTAGGCTATTCCACTTATGTGGCCCTTTCACCTCCCATTTTTAAGTTTGTAAATTACACGAGAGATAATAAAGTACATCATTACTGTGATATATCTCAATATGTTAAATGAAACATGTTGTGATTGGTACTAACCTTTATAAAAAAAATGTGGCACGGATAATAAATAAATAAAAGGTTGAGAACACTTATTTGAATATAGGCCCCTCTTGCTCTTGAGGCCCTAGGCTGAAGCCTAGTTAGCCTATAGGAAAATCCAGCCCTGTTTCCAGACAAATATCTGGACAAAAGCTAGACTGGAAGAAAATCTGAACAAATGGTAACTCTAGATCAGTATTTCCCAACCTTTGGGTTTTGGACTTCAGTTCTTCAAAGCACTGATCAGCCAATGTACTGACTTAGGCTTCTGGGAATTGAAGTCCCCCTCTGAGGCGTGAGCCACACGTTGGGAACCACTGCTCTAGATGAAGATTGTAAACCAAAACCACTGTGATGTTGCCCATAGTTGCCCACCCCTTCTGCTACATGGAGAAACCTGCACAGATTTGCAACTTCTGAGCTCTTCATCTCCTCCTTATTTACCTGCAGCTGCTGGAAAGAGGAAATGGGAAACTTTGCCTTCTGGATTTGAATAAACCATTACTCCCAATGGTACCCAAACACAGGGAACAGATATGTTTACACTCTAAGTTGATTTTAGGTTTTTTTTCCCAGTTTCCCAAGCAGAAACCTGCTCAGCTTTTACCATTTCACCTGAAGGGCAAAGACACAATTTTTGGTTGAATCTGGACCCTCATTAACCCCAGCACAAAGCTTCTACTGATGCTAATAGATCTTTCTAATGCTAACAGGAAATCCAAGAGGATGATTTGGCGCATTACTGTGGTAAGGGAAGAAAGGTTTAACACTTGCCTGACCCATGCCCATTATTTAATTTGGTGGGTTTTTTTAGTTGACATGATTTGCAAGTGACATTTTCCTATCATCTCTAATTTGGACCTAAATGAGCCACTTACTGACTCAAACTGCCTCCCTTCCACCCTGCTCTGGACTGCATCCATGGAACAAGTCCCTCCAGTGGAGCTAAATCCAAAAAACAGACAAAGCTCTCCTTCCACAAGGCCTGTTTTCTTTCAGTCACAGGAAGGACTTCTGGGATTTTCCTTTGCAAGATGGGGCAGAGGACGAAGAGGTGTAGAGTGAGAAAAGGCATGCCCCTACATAGGACCAGCTCATCTGTTTATATTCCATGGAGGAAGGGGTGGGAGAAGGCTTTGAATGCAAAGCTGTTCTTTTCAGAGCTTGATGTTTTTCTGGATTTGAATTATCTAACTAGTAGCCTTGCCAGTTGGGGGATTTTAATATCTGGAGTCCAAAACACAAACTTTACAGAGCCCCAGCTATTTTGTATGGTGCTTCTTTGTTCTTGACTTTCCTCAGAGAGTTTCACACATCTGTCCACCATGCCAAACATGACAGTGCTCCAAAGTCAATAATCCAAACTGAGGTCCTAGGTTTTGTTGAACTTCAAACTCCAGAAGCCCCAGCCAGCTAGGGCTAATGATGAAGGATACTGGGAGCTGTAATCCAAGAACTTCTGGGGAATAACAGATTGAAAAATCATTGCCCCTAAACTGTTCTGATTTGCTAACTGGTAACATGGCCTTTTGCCTCATTACATACCCCAGAGGGAAGAATGAATCCACAAAACCCAGACCCTGCCAGCAGTTGATTATCATGGCAAAAACATTGAGTTTGCATTTCATAAATTACCCTTTGCCTGCAACTTAAATATCTTTCCCAATTCTCTAAGTATATGTTAAGGGATTCTTGACTTGAACAAGCTGTATATACTTAAGTGAGTTTGGATTTCTGCATGCACCCAGGCAAGTTTTTTGAGACAAGTTTCCTTTCTTAATTTTTATCTTCTTCCCACTTTAGGTTTCACATTGATAGCCACAAAGAAAAATGCTTGCAATTTCTTCATCCCTAGAGGTCCAGCCTCAGAAGATAGTAACCACTTAGCAAAAGGATCAAACCAGCTCCTTACATAAGTTCTGAGGAAAGTACATTCAGTGCAGACTTGGGTTTGATCAAGTATTCTATACCTGAAGGCTTATTTTGCTTATCCTTGTGGGAGACCCAAGCAGACAGGAAGTACGTGACCAGGGTCTTCCATGGCTATTTTCTTTCAACTATTACTAATTAGCATCACCATGAGGCTGCTTTTTAAAGCAGGAATGTCACTCTTTGGAAGAGGTCTTTATTTATTTATTTATTTATTTATTTATTTATTTATCGTATCTATAACACATTTACTCCAAAATAGCTGTTATTTACTGGAGAGCAAAAAGGCATCTATAGAATCTCCTCACTTCCCACAATGGCAGCATCATATTGCAACCATTTAGTACAGAAAAATGATAATAAGGAAAACAAAATAATCCCATCAATATAAACTTTTCACCTTGTGGCAGATTGCAGTGGCTCAGTGGTTAAGAAGCCTGCCTTGTTAGCTGGAAGGCTGGCAAGTCAGCAGTTCGAGACCTGGGTACTGCATGACGGTTTGAGCACCCGTTTCTGTCCCAGCTCCTGCCAACCTAGCAGTTTGAAAGCGAGAAATTGGAAGTAGATAAATAGGGACCACTTCGGTGGGAAAATATCTTGGGAACATGAAAGGAACCTTATTTGGGCATCCCTTGAGCAGAGTTTCTCCAGCAAAAATCCTTTTGACCCAGAAACCACCTTTGTGTGCTTCTGACACAATTTTAAAAACAAAAAATCTCCCCCCAACCCCCAAGATTTTATTCCTGTGACAGTTGTCTTTTAATACTAAAAACCTTAACCCTAAAAGTTAATAACAAACTTTCTCTTTCGTTTGGGTGAAAGTGGTCATTCTTGCGAGGAAAAAAAAATACATGGTCCAACTTCTACTAATTTTCAGGAACCAGCACAGATATTCTGCTTGAATGCTTTGGAATAATTTCCTTTAGAAAAATGTAACCTCACACTTTGAAGAACTGTAGCTTTTCCCCCTCTGCCCCTCAATTTCCAGTACTGTACTAGACTTTTTTGTTTATTGGTGAAGATGATTACAACCTCTCTTGGCTGAGAGGACAGCAGCACTTTTAGACGACAGTTTGCTGGAATGGATTGTGCTTGCCCAGGGGCATTGTGTAGTTGTCTCTGTCATACAGCTGGCACAGGTTATATATATCCTTCTAACTAGCGGTACAGATACAGAACCAATTTGGATTTTAACACACATGTTTGTGGGGGTTGTATTTCTTGCCAGCCCACTAAATATGGGATCTAGTCTGGTGACTCACAGTCTTGAAAAGCAATATTTAAGGTGCTGCATAAGTGAAAGCTTAGTTAGGCTGAAGGGTGGGGAAGAGAAAGGGGAAATGTTGCCTTTGTTTTAAGGTTAATACATGAAAATCATCTTTTTTTAAAAAACAAGAACTTCCTTATCTATCTGTTCACACTGAGATAGTGCTTGAAAAATGATTGGACTGTCAGAGTATCAGTTAAGAACAGAGACCTCAGCCCTGATAAAACTGGAATTGTTCATCTTGCCTGTTCTATTGTTGAATCATACAATCGGGTTCAGAATTATGCACAGAACCTATATGGGTACTGCAGGGTTCTGATTGCAGAGTTGTGTCCTCCAAGATACACAGAAGGACAGTCTAGGGGAAGAAGAAATGATGTAAAGGATATGTTCTAGGTTTCTCTACCTGAAATGAAATTGTAAACAGTTGAATGTAGCTTCAGATATTACCAAATAGACTCAAGAGACCTGAAAATTTTGGCACAGATACAACCATAATCTATTCCAGGCATTCTCAACCTACGGCCCACGGGCCAAACTCGCCAATTCACTTGGCCCCTGACGCCCTCGCTGATCCTGGAAGTGGAATTAAAATGCATTCTGCGCATGCATGGCATCCATTTTACTTCTGCTTCCGAGTGGGAGGAACCACATAACCAGCCCAATCAGCAGTCCAGGAGGCATGGTGGCCTGCAACCCGAAAACCTTGAGGAAGCTTGATCTGTTTCTTTATCCACGTAGTCCCTGAAGTCTACAGGTTTGGGTGGGGGTGGAGATCTTCACATAGTACCACCCCTAAATTCTGTTTCCCCAGATTGTTTCATGGAAAGCCATGCCAGTTAAACTTCTATCAGACTACTAAAGATTGGCAGTATAGATTTGCTCACATCCATTTGGCCTGGCAATTGTAGATGTCTTTGCAGGTAGTAAGAACTCTGTTAGAATCTAAGTCCTTTCCATTGAATTTAATAGCTAAAGCTCCATAACAGTTGATATCACACAAAACAGTTAGTTTGAGAACATCATTGGTAATCCTTGCAAGCCTAAGGGCATTTGAGTGATGGATGCCAACATCCGGTGACATCTCTGGTCTTGTGGTATATGTTCCCTGTCAATAAGAATGCTCCCAAAAGAACATGTTTGTTCTCCAAAATCCTTCACTACAGGACTGGGGAACCTTTACCTTTCTATATATTATAAGACTCCAACACCAGACACAAGCCCAGCCAGGGATGCTGGAAGTGCTGATATAATATTTTCTGGAGGATTGTATGTTTACAACCTCTACAAACATTTTGCTCAGGAGATGTTGTGCCAGCTCAATGAGGTAGGTTTTGGGATAAAAATGCTTACGACTGCAGGCTTGTGTGACATTTTAAGTGATACTGGGTGAGCAGAAACCAACTGGTGCCCTGAATTTCTCCTACAGTCTTATTACAGCCTGCAGCAGGGACTGCGGTGGCTCAGTGGTTAGGAAGCTCGCCTTGTTATCTGAAAGGATGGCAAGTCAGAAATTCAAAATCTGAGTACTGCATGGCAGAATGAGCGCCTGTCTCTGTCCCAGCTCCTGCCAACCTAGCAGTTCGAAAGCAAGAAATTGCAAATAGATAAACAGGGACCACTTCGGTGGGAAAAGATCTTAGGGAAATGAAAGGAGCCTTATTCGGGCATCCCCTGAGTGGAGTTCCTCCAGCAAAAAACCTTTAAACCCAAAAAACACCTTTTTGCGCTTCTGAAATGATTAAAAAAATAAATAAAGCCTATAGCAGACAATTATTCCTCAAATTATAAAATAAAGTAGGGTGAACAACCTGCAGCCTAAGTGATGTAATTGTCCTGCTACTGTCATCATTTCTTGCCAAATAGCCAATGGTGAAGGATGATATTGATTGCACTCTAGTATCCTGAATGACTATTATTTGCACACTACCACCCTAGAGCATTTGCTTAATTTTAACTTTTTAAAAATAAATAAGAGGATGTGGCAGGGGGGATTCACTTTTCATAACAGGAAAATCTAGTACAGTATGTAGATTTACCTCAGAGAAACAGCATAAAAGACTGACACATCACCTCAGTTCTATTCAGTCATTACCTTGTTGGACTTTGCCAACATAGATACTGTACTGTCTACTCCTCAATGTGATCAGGGATGAGCCTGAAGAGGAGTTTATCTGTTCAAGGTTTATGCTTGATATGCCAGTGAGAATCCATAGGAGAGGTGGCATCTCTCCTGTTGCCTTTCTGGAGAAAATGATAAGGAGGAAGGACGAGGTAGCTCCTCTTCTCCAGTTATGCTGAAATGTCTGATAAGGTGACAACTGAAGAGGGCTTATGACAGCATTTCCCAAACTATGTTGCACGGAACATTGGTGGACTTCAATTTCCAGAAGCCTAAGTCAGTATACTGGTTGATCAGTGCTTTGAGGAATTGACAAGTTTCTGGGAATTGAAGTCCAAAAACTAAAGGTTGGGGAAACAATGGCTTATGAGAATCTCATAAGTACCTCATTCTTTCTTTTCATTTCTTACTGAATAATTTTATCAGGCACTATTCTCCTGTTTCTTGGGCTGTAAACAATTGTAGAATGCTTTCAGGTACCCAGAAGACATTGGCAGTAGGGCAAATCATTTTTTTCAGTGTGTTTTGGCTATACTTCATGGGATTTTATTTTATCTTAATTTTTGTCGTCTACACCTGTGGTGACTTACATGAAATTCATACCACCAGAGGCTACATTGTGCAAAAGGAACCTCAGACTTCCTTTATTTTGCAGCTGTGCATTCCATACACGGAAAAGGGAAATGTGGTCCCAGCCCATTTCTGAGGAATACTGTATGGCCTGCCTTTGCAATTTGCTGAAGAGCCTGGCAGTTGTGTGAAGAGCTCTGCATGTTAGAACCATCTGTTGCTAACTTGCTCCTTGTGCGAAAGCCTACTATTTCACATGCCTAATATTTCAAATATTTGCCTGTTGGCTGCCATGAGCACAAACTTACAATCTGGACCGAGGGCTTGCATTCTTTGACTCATAGGATCAGATCACACCTTAAGGCAAAAGGCACATTTTCTTCCTCCTACGACTTAAGTCTTTCCAGACAATGCAAATGTTTCAGTGCTGGGCACTTGAGACAGTAACAGACAGCCAAGCAAAGTGGTCCAGTTGACCACAAAATAAAAGCAAGCTAATTCGCGAAATGTAGCTCGAGGAGAGCTCCTATTAGAATTAGGTAAAGGTAAAGGTTTCCCTTGCTCGAAAGCGAGTTGTGTCCGACTCAATGGTTGTGTGCTCAGCTCCCTTTGCAGCCAAAAAAGTCAGCACTGTCTGCATTTGCAGACGTTTCTGCAGCCACGTGGCAGACATGACTAGACACCAGAGCATATGGAATGTTGTCATCTTTCAAACAGAAGAGATACCTATTTATCTACTTGCAATTTCTTACTTTCGAACTACTAAGTTCGCAGGAGCTGGGACAGACGACGGGAGCTCATTCTGTTGTGCAATACTTGGGTCTTGAATTGCTGACCCACCAACTTTCTGGTCATCAAGCTCAGCACCTTTAACCACTAAGCCAACACCTTATTAGAATTACAAGAGGTTAATGCCCTATTAATTATGCATGCTGAATGGTGTACATTTTGCTGTAAGAAACTGCAGCAAAATCAAGGTCAAAGCTTGGGTTGCTTGTTGAGCATGAGCCCTGAGGCTTGGCATGCAACAATAAATACAAATGTTGACTTCTTAACTGGTGGCAAATGGCCATTGTGCTGTATAACATTTGACTTATGCTGGCCTGCATTGGTAACAGGAGTCTTTCCCTCTAATGTGCCTTGCTTCACCCTATCATTTATTGCTGCTGCTGCTATCTGATCTTTTTACCCTGAAGTCAAAGTAGCTGGGCTGTGCACAGGTTGAGGAAGAAAAAAACATACAAAAGAACTATGGGGATTAGATGAGACATATTTCTTCTTGCCCGAGATAAATTCCCTCCTGAAATCTGATTAACTAGTACACATAAAACCTCAACATATAGCCAGCCAAAAGTGTATAAGAAGACCTAGGTCAGGGATGCCCAAACTATGCCCCGGAGCCCAGATCTGGCCCCCAATGTCAATTCATCCGGCCCGCAAAGCCCTCATTGTTCCCAAAAGTGGAAATAAAATGTGCCTGTACATGTTTTACTTCCACTACCGGGAGCGACAAGGGCTTATGGGCTGGATGTATTGGCATCAGGGCCTGGACCCGGACCCGGGCCATAGTGATGGCCCCCTTAACCATGTGACCGGCCCATGGCCTGAAATGTTTGGGCACCTCTGACCTAGGTCAAAGCAGCAGCAGATGATGGCCTTCTCCTCTCCTTTTTGTCTGATGCTCTGTTTCTTTGGCTGTTACTTTTCGTGGGTGGGAAATGACTCAAAACACAATTATGTCATTTTCCTATTTTGTAGTGTTGTAGGAAAGATGTGAGGAAGAAAGGCACAGTATGCATATTGTATGCAACCGGCAGGAACTAGTATAAATATTTTGAAGCATTTTGAATTGCAAATTTCTTCCTCCTTTTCTGTCTGAGCCTACATGTGCAAAGGTTACAGACACAAATAAATAAATACAGGTCCTGGTAAAGGTAAAGGTCGCCCTTGCTCAAAAGCCAGTCATATCTAACTATAGGGTTCATCATCAGGAAGGCATGTGAAGCCAAGGGGTAGAAGTGGGTAGCCTGAAATTATTAAAAATTGCCATCCAGGATGACTTCACTGGCATTGAAGATTTTTTGTTAAAGACCAACCTCTCCATCTCTCAGACCCTCAACAGCTTCCTTATATTGAAAGAGATTGCACACAAACCTTGGGACTTTCAGGGGGGAAATAGAAAATACTTTATCTCTCCTCCAATGCTGATGTCATCAGCCTATGCAACATAATTTATGGCAGCAGGATTTCAGTCATTATGTTTGAAAGAGGCTGTGCACAGAACATTTGTACACACGAAGAGTCTCTCAGTGCCTCCCTGATAAAGCAGGAAAACTCTTTTAGACCTTAGGACAGTGGTGGTAAACCTTTTAGAGACTGAGTTCCCAAACAGAGGGGCAGGACCAACTCTGTCCGGGGGGGGGGGGAGGAAGAAGTGCTCCCATTGGATTACTGTGTAGAGGGATGGGGAAACTCTGTGCTCAGGGGAAGGAAGAAGCACTCTCATTGAGTTGCTCTGCAAAGGGGTGGGGTGAACTGTGTGCTGGGATGATGGCATGCGTGCCAACAGACAGGCTTCTCCATGCCCTCTGTGGCATGCATGCCATAGGTTCGCAACCATGACCATAATGAGTAAGGGTCAGGTGTGAGTGGTCCTTGTTCCCCTTTCATTTTTTCAGATGGCTCAGTGGTGTTTCCTTCCCACCGTCATGATTTTGGAACAGAAGTGGGCCACTTGTGTCCCTCTAGATATTGTTGGATTGCAATTCCTGCCAGTCCTCACCACTGGCTATACTGACTAAGGGTGGTGGGAGTTGTGAAGAGCCAGAAGTGGTCAGCAATGATTTTTTTTTACACCGTATAGGATTCTCCTTCAAAGGTATGGATTTCTGATCAGTTCACAAAGCAAGGTTTCTGAGATACACTGTATGCATAGCTGTATTGTATTGTTCCTGTTGCTATGTGCCATCAAGTTATCTCTGACTTATGGACACAGGACTGTAGCCAGAGGGGGGTCGGGGAGGTGTCAAAAACCCTCCTGAGCTAACCCCATCCCGTGATGCCAATGTTATATACACGAGTGTGACATTGTTGCCACTCCTGAAATTTTTTTGCTCCTCCTGAACCCCACCTCCCAATCTAGAATCCTGGCTATGGCCCTGTATGGGTACTAGTATATAGGCTCATTTTATAGCTTGGAATATTCATATAGTAATTCCATAACTGTCTCCTGACTAGATCTCACTGAGTTCAGTGATATTTATTACTAGGTACTGTATATAAGTGGAATAGAGAGCAAGTGTGATGGACAGACTGCCAGAATAGGACTAAGGAAACCAGAGTTCAAATCCCCACTGGGTTGGTAAACTGACTGGGAGCTAGCAGTGGTAAAGCCATTCCTTAAATACCTTATGTATTTTAAAAACTATATTAGGGTCACTTTAAGTCAAATATGACTTGATGGCACATAACAACAGCAATGTTAGCATAAGAATATGCCTACATAACTGGTAATGAGATACATTCATGACTTTTTTTAAAAAAAAATCTGAAGCCCCAAGAAATTCTGGGATTTTAAAAACTTTCATCCTAATATCAACCCCAGTCTGGATCAATCTACACAACAGATGAATTTTCTAGACACCACTATGAAGCTACAATATGGACATCTTAGCACCATGCTGTATTGAACACTACTGATTGATATACAGTGGAACTTCGCTTAATAAATTTAATGCATTCTCCGGGACCTTTTGTACTACGAAAAATTTGTAAAGCAAATTTTCCATAGGAATGCATTGAATGCAATTTTCCATAAAAATGCATAGAAAATCAATTTTTTAACCAAAATGTGGTTTCCCATAGGAATGCATTGAGAACCAATTAATCTGTTCCCAAAAAAATTGTTAGCCAAGCCACTATTTTCTATGGATTTCCTTTTGTTATGTAATTTTTGTGTTAATCAAGCTGTTTGTTAAGTGAGGTTCCATTGTACCTGCTTCCATGCCTTTAGATTCTATCCTGAGTACATGACAAAATCCATCATTACACCAAGGCCTCAGGTGCAATCACATCTACTCAGACACAAAAGAGAGACTTTGAACTCAAAGGTCTACAAAATAATTTTTTCTGACTACAAAACACATCCAATATTGTTAAGGAACAAATTAACTGGACAAGATGAATACCCAGATGTAACCTCCTGCAAGACAAACTCAGAGGAGAAAACAAACAATGCCATTAGTTGTCACTCTCTGCCTACCTCAGACCATTGACATGTTTCCTAAATTATCTCCAGCTCCTCCTTGACAAAAATGCTTCACTCTTCCAGGCCTATGGTGGTACACCCATGCTTGCTTATACACAACACTCTGATCTCAAACAATTATTGACAGACAATGGATCACACAACATTGATACAGCGATGGGCACTATGCTCTGCTGCAAACCCAGATGCTAGCTTTGCAGCTACATTCACTCTGGCCACACAATTACAGGACCCAACCATGTCACACGCAACATCAAGGGCACTTTTACTCGTTCCTCTACCAATGCGATCTATTTCATCCTTTGCTCACAATGCCTCTCTGCACTCTACATAGGCTTTTTAAGACCATGGTGCTGTCATTGGGTAAGGAGTGAGCAGTAGTTCCTGGATGATGGATTGAGCACTGCATGACAGACTGAGCGCCCGTCTCTGTCCCAACTCCTGCTAACCTAGCAGATTGAAAGCAAAAAGTTGCAAGTAGATAAATAGTGACCACTTCGGCAGGAAAAGATCTTGAGGACATGAAAGGAACCTGATTCAGGTGTCCCCTGAGCAGAGTTTTTCCAGCAAAAAATCCTTTCAACCCAGAATAATTTCTGACATAAAATTAGTATTACTGTATTAGCAGTTCCTGTTTCCTTTCCAAATAATTCAAGAAATAAAACGTGGAAGCCAGTCCTGCAGAACTGTTCATCTGCTCTCACCTGTACCTGTACCAGAAAGAGGAGGGATCCTTTCTCCTAGGTTGCAAGACAGCTGGAGAAAGAACAGAATTTGTGGGGTGGATTTTCATCCCAACTAGAGCATCCCTCTTGAAATCAAGAGATTTACATTCATGTTGACTATCAGGAGGCATTTATTTCAACAGATCTGCTTTGTTCGAGGATGAAACCTGGAATTAGCTCCACATTTCTTCACTATCAGGACTGACCTAAAACATTTTGCTGCCTGTGGCAGTGCAATATATATGAAAATAAATGGTGTGTACGGCTGGTCCACCCATAAATTAATATGACATAATTCCCAAACCGAACCAAGCCAAGCCAATCTATTTTAGTACCTGAGGCAGAAAGCCTCAGCATCACTTGTTCTATTGTTGGGCTGAAAAAAATGTATTACATAATTAGCCATCTGGTGCTTTTAATGACACCCCTTGTCAGCTGCTTCATTCTGCCTAAAAGAAAGGCCAGCCTTAGGCTCCACTGAGCTCAAAGGGACTGACATCTGTTCTGAGTACACCTGAATAGGACTGTGTCATGTAACAGCTTAGTGGGTTCTGGAAGGCTCATACAGTCTAAAACAGTGTGATTTCCCCTGAAGCCACTCATGCAACTTTTATAAATATCCATTCATCCAGTGCTTTGGATATCAGCAGGAAGTGACCTCAAAAAATTACTCCATTGTTTTCTTGTGTTTTATTTAATTCCAAATAACCCCCTTCTTGGATGAACACCTTGAAGTGGTAATAATAATAATTTAGTTTCAGAAAATATTCTGGGTTGAAATGATTTTTTGTGGAAGAAACTCCACTCAGGGAACAACCAAAAGAGGCTCCTTTCATGTCCCCAAGAACTGGGTCAGAGACAGGCGCTCAATCTGTCATGTAGTACCCAGGTCTTGAACTGCCAACTTGCCAGCCTTCTGGCTAACAAGGTGAGCTTCTTAACGACTGAGCCACCGCAGCCCACCTCAAAGTGGTGGAGGGGTTTGAGCTTGTCATTTAAGCTGAGAGCAATGGCATCAGGAGACCAGGCTTTGCTACAGGCCTCAACTCCTAGGTCAACACAAGGCAGAATGGTTACAGCTATAGGTAAAGGTGTCAGATAAAGATGCATTTTATCCTTTTCTCTGTTCAATCTGTATGCAAGATATATCATACAGAAGGCCACACTGGATTCAGATGAAGCAAGAGAGCAAACTGGTGGAAAAATCAATAATTTAAGATATGCAGATGATACCATGTTACTGGCAGAAAGTAGCAATGACTTGAAATGGCTTTGAGGAAAAATGAAAGGGAAAGTGCCAAAGCATGACTGCAGTTGAACATTAAGAAGAAGAAAAATCAGAACTACAGAATAATTATGTAATGTTAATGTTGATAATGAAGGAATAAAAAATGTTAAACATCTTATACATCTTGGTTCAATCGTCAATCCAGATAGACTGCACTATGAAAATAGAAGAAAACTGGGACTCGGAAGAGCAGCAATGAAAACATTAGAAAAAAACATTGAGTGTAAGGATGTGTCACTGGAGACCAAATCCAAGATCACCCATACTCTAGTATTCCAGATTACTATGCACAGGGAGGAAATTATTTATTTGAAATCTGTTATTGGAAGAGAGCTTTTGCAGATACCCTGGAGAGCCAGAAAGATGAACAAGTGGGGCCTAGAGTCTGAATCAAGCCTGAATCTATCTCTGCAGCTGAAAGTGATGAAACTAAGGCTGTCCTGCTTTGAGCACATCATGGGAAGGCAAGCTTCACCTGCAAAGACTTCTGAAAAGAAATGCTGGGAAAAGTTCAAGTCAGTAGGAAAAGAAGAAGACCAAATACAAATGGATCGACTCTTTAAAGAACAAGCTTCAGTTTACTAGAGAGTAACAGGGTTATTATGGACATGACATTTTTGGGGATTTTTAATTCAGAGAGTTGTCACTGAGGTGACTTTCCGGTACATAATAACAACAAATAAAGTTATTTTCCATCAGCTTTAAAAGCCCTGAGCTGATGGGGGCCGGGGGGAACCCCACTGATGAAGACTCCTTCAACAAACTTTTCTCATGTTTCCCCAATCTATCAACCTACATTTTAATTTTAAATTTAATTTAATTTTTGCACTTGTATGCCCCCCAATCAGGGAAACTGACTCAGGGTGGCTCACATGATAATTAAATAATATACACAGTAAATACACAGTAATACAATATGCAAAATTCAATCTACAAAAACAGCACATAATAACATACAACGACACAACACAATGCTATAATATAATGATAAAGTCACAACCACACAAAAAAAGTTCCCAAACAAGCAACAAAGTCTGGGGGTGAGGCAGCAGGTGTCCTCAGCCTCAGGGTGGGGCCGTCCTCTGCCGCTTGAGCCGGCGCAGCTTTTCAAACCATTTCCTAAACCTGCCTTAAGACTGCTATTTCTAAACTGTCTCAATATTTCACAATGGCTGGAATGCTGTTTGCGCAATGCCATGTGCATGGTTAACTTTAATCATCAACAAACAAATGTCTATTCTCTCCCAATCACTGGGTTTCAAAGTCTCCTAGGGATTCCTTTCAACATGGGGAAGCCTTTCGCATTTTCAAGACTTAGAGCAAGGATTCTCAAACTGTGGCCCACAGGCCAGAAGTGGCCCATGGCACCATTTCATGTGGCCCCCACCACCTCCACCACACCAGGAAGTGCCATGTGGTGGAGGAAGGGCAAAATGGCCGTCGGGCCCCCCAAGCTGTCTCAGGGAGTGTATGAGGTTGAGAATTCCTGACTTAGAGAAAGAGAGTGTTTGATGTCTGAAACCTCCACCATCAATCCTGGGGGACAGGAGCATTTAATTAAAAATTGAAGTCCATGGCTGATGTCATTAGCCTTAGCATAGGGAGCTGTGGGGACAGGATTCAGGCCAATGAATTTTGGAATCTTGTCTACGGTCAAGATGGAGGATGACTCCATTATTCTAAAGGCAACGTTTAATTGAAATCTGCTATCCATTCCTTTTCACCCTTCTCTTTTTCAGACAAACAAATCCAACTTTTTGCTATGCTTTCTGTATAATATACAAAGTGAAGTATAAGTCTGTAGAGTCCAGTTTTCCTAAGATACATGCAAATATCACAAGAAAGATTTTAGAAGCTTGTGATCCACTCCCTTGGATTTTTACAATGAGTCCTTCACCCCATCTGCTAAATTTTCCTGCAATGAGATCCTGCTTACCTTGTGGTTGCTGGTCCTTGGCCACTATCTTGTTGTTCTTTGTGTTGTCACTGCTGCTCTCATGCTTTGGTGTCTTGGCAGCCTCTTGCTCAGTTCTTCTGAGAGGTTCACCTGGTCTGAACATCAGTCCACCCTCAAAAACCAGCTGCTTGGCAGATGTCTTCTTTTTATTTTCTTTTGTCTCACCTTGGATGAGACTCCATGGACTTCTACTCCAACCAATTTTTAATATAAAAAAAGTAATGTTACATCGTTGTTTTTATTCCTACTTATCAGAAGTTTACTTATACTCCTAGTTCATTCCAGGGAAGTCTGGGCAGCAGTGTATTAGTGCCAAAACTCACAAGGTTAAATCCCCAGGATTTAGCAGAGATTATAAGGCCCCTTCAAACCTCTTAGTTCCTTCTAAATTTAACTGCAATCATCACAAGAGCTGGGAAAGAAATTGATATTCCCAAGAACAATACATTAACTGCGCATTGCAAGCTGTCCTGGTTGTAAAGCAAAGTATTTGTGGTAGTTTAGTATTGAATTGGCAAGCAAGATCTCTAAATGTTGATAAACCCTGACTCCCTTATTGTTGATATGGACCAATTCAGTTGTCTGCATTTTTGGACTCTGTTCATGGTGTGATCTAGTTATGGAATATAGTTACAATGAGCACTGAACCCCACTTTTATACACCACTCAGACTGGATATCTCAGAAGAATACGTGATATTGCTTAATAAGATCTGCAACCATGGGAAATCATTCTTGAGAAGTAGTACTTGACTGCTGTTATGTATCTTCCTCTGTTGTTATGTATCTTCCTATAACCACATCCACTGCAATAGTGGATTATACAGTTATAGAGGCCACCATCTATGCAACAAATGGGACTTCATGTTCAGCGCATTCTGCATGACCCTTCCTTTCCTCCAGACCTTTCTGTAGCATGTAAGTTTTCAGAGGCTGGGGTGGGCAGCATGCTTTGAAGACAGAAAGTCTTGAAACTGCTGGCTTGTGAGAACAAACAAAAAGGACAATAAATTCAGAGGGATGGCAATATGCTGGAAAATAAGCAATTCAGTCACAAAGGGTTTGCTAAAATAAACAGTTTCAAAAAAGAAGGATGTGGATTTAAAATAAATAAATACTGTAAATTCAACATGTCATTCTAAAGACAACAAAAATGAGTCTGCAGGAAAATAAAATTAACAGACCGACGACCACAATGGCTGTTGCCTTTAGTGATAACAATGAATGGCCCCATTCTCCCACCCCATACCCAACCCAAAAGCAACTACAGTAAAACCTCATATAACACTAAAACCTGGTTCCACAAGTCTTGGTGTTATATGATTTTTAGTGTTATCTGATGCATGTTAAAATCCTATGGGATCCATAGAGATACATTGTAACCACACAGGCTTTAGCGGTTGTTATCTGAAGCATCCCATAGGATCTTAATGTTATCTGATGCAATTCTTCCCCCCAGATTCCTTAATGTTATGCGATTTTAGTGTTATTCGATACTAATGTTATATGAGGTATTACTGTATTAGAGTAAAATGTTGACCTAGTACTAAAACATTCTTTTTTTTGAGAACAGATTCTGAAGCCTTGGGGTGGGGGAGTCTTTCTTTTTCTGTCTTTTTTGTGTGTGAATGAAATGGCTTAAGGTGGAGCTGAGTAAGCACAATGCCATTGAGTTCAGTTCAGATTTAGTAAACTAAGCCTCCATTGGTGGTTAGCTTGGGCCCAGGCCACAGTGGTGAGGACTAGAGGAAGTTTGTGGTTTCTCTTTGGTACTTTTGTGGTTTGACCTTCAGCCAGGACATTGGATAGTAGTCCTTTCACTGCCTGTCACACAGTTTAACCTAACCAATACAGCCTAGGACCGTACAGCAAATGGCACAGAGAAGGGAAAAGGAGAAAACCTTAGACTTTTGTATGAGATGGGTGCTAGTTTCTAAAAGTGGTCAAGGAATAGATAACTAAAAATTCTCTTCACATTTGAAGTCCCTAAATTTTAGAAAGAAGGTGTAGACTAAACAGATGAAAAATGAAGGCTATGCTTGGACGCAAGAATGAGGATGATGTATGTAGGAGAAGAAATGAAAATTACTATCAAATAAGATTTATTTCATGAGAACTTAGTTTAATTCAAAGGATGGAGGAAAATCATTGCTCAGGTAGAGATAATTAAATGAAATTGCATAACTATTTTTTACACTAGATGTATCAAGAATTAATATGGTTGGACCACCTACTTTTGGATTGTGTGCTAGACCTCACCCCTCCACCTATATTTTCAAAGCTGTTCTAAGTACAGTACTGTCAACCCATCCACAGTCTTCCATCTGTAACTACTGTTCAATCTTGCTTAACAACCACAACAATAATGCAAGTTCAAATTTTGAAACATGGAAAACATGAGGTGCAACTATATGGTAGAAATAAGCCATCATGATTTCAGATAAATGACTGATCAATGAACAAACCCTGTGTTTCTTTTGAAAAAAAAAACCAATCATGAAAAAGCAGGTGAATTTGCATATGGGAAGCATGAAAAACCCCTGGTGTGACAATCATACTTCTTACCACTCAAAGAGTATCCTCTTCTAATTATGGGTTTTCTGTATAGTTTGGATAAGTTTTCAATAAATTTATTTATTGTTATGCCCTGCAACCGAGATTTGATAATTAAGAGTATTTTAGAAGGAACAGTTTTCATTTATACATTGTTGCATCTATACAGTATCAGTTTGTCATTGCTTTTAGTGCAAATCAACTGAACTCCAAAATGTTCTATCCTTTGCCTTCTGTATCCCTCTCTGGCCGAACAGCTTTACCATTGGCTAATCCCATTGTTTTCAGGGTCTGCGTAGTAGTCTTTTGTGGTCCCTTAGTATCCAGTCTGTTAGCCTACGGCTTCATCTGTTATCTTTTAGGTGGGTGATATGGCCTGCCTATCTTCTTTTTGCCACATATAATTCATCGACCACACCACACCCTCTGGTTCTTTGATGTAATTCCTTATCGCTGACTTTATCCCTGATTGTTACTCTGCACATCTGCCTTTCCATTGCTCTTTGGGTTACTGCCAGTTTTTCTTCCTCTGGTTTCTTTACTGTCCATGTTTCAGATACATATAACACTGCTGGTAACACTGTCGGTTTATATTAAAGGCAATCCAATCTGCTTTGTGTCTTCTTATCCACTTACCACATGGTATGTTATTTGGTTGGATTTGCTGACTGAGGTAGACATAATCAGCTACTTCTTCAATCTCAATTCTATTTATGATGATGGAACCCTGAGTACATTGGCTGTTTCTTATCTATTTTGTTTTTGTTAAATTCATCTCCAACCTGACTTGTTTAGAAGAGTCCACCGACTGCTGGAGGTTATATTGTAGGTTGCCAGTGCTGTTTTCAAACATGATGCAATCATCAGCAAACAGAAGATGAGTCATTCTTTATCCATCAATCTTAATACCACCTTTAAATTTAATTTTATGAAAGAGACTTTCCAAAATTATCGCAAAAAGCTTTGGTGATATTGTGTCTCCTTGATAAACACCTTTATTGATTGCAGTATGACATATTTCAGATAGCAGCTTTATATCAGTAGTGCATCCTGTATTAATGCTTCTTATGACAGTGACATATGTTGGATTTATCCCGGCTACATGTAGAGTGTTGAGAGTAGCATTTGTCTCCACTGAGTCAAATGCCTTTCGGTAATCAACAAATGCAAGGCATACTGGTATATTGCATCTATGCTCAACTTAAACATTGGACATGGAGAAGCTTGCTTTGAGCCAGTTAACAAATGCTTTGAACTTCAGAGATTTAAGATGAAATCCCAGTTCAATTATAGAGTCACTTGCTAAGAGAGAAGCCATGATTTTTAGGTCTCAATTACCAATCCATCAAATGGGGATAATAGCTGTACACCTTAGAGGCATGGGTTTGAGATGAATTATACATGGACATGGAGCAGTGGGCTTTATATTGGATGAGTAGTGCCACAAAATCACATATAGGAAAAAATAACTGCATTACTCTTTAATTAGGTCAGAGTAAAATGACAGAACCTCTGCAGTCTGAAAGATTAGATGGCATGTGGAAATCAAGTATACCTTCTATGTAGAGGTTTAATTATTTAAAAAATGCAATCACTTCTGTTCTTGAGGATATTTTGGACAGGGATTACAACAAACACAAACTGAAGCTACACAATAAACCTGTGGATACAAATGTACATCTTTTTAAAACAGATTATAGTTAGAGGAAAGCCTGATGCAGGTTTCAAAACACACACACACACACACACACACACACACACACACACACACACACACACACACACACACACACACACACACACACACACACACACACACACACACACGGCACTGGTTGTGCAACAAGAAGATTGTCAAAGCAGAGAAGCTGCTGCTGCTGCTTCCGTATCTAGGCCAGATGTGGAACTGCCAAAATGAAGCCACTTTTTGGTGAATTCATTCTGTAGTTCCTTTTGCCTGACCTAGTGTGAGGAAGATTAGCTGGTACAAGGTTTCTGCTGCCTGGGGTACACCCAATTGTGGTTCAAAGAAGATTGTTTACAAGACTGCGAATCCAGTCAGTTTTGAGGCAAAAAATAAATAAATGGTGACCCATATAATCACATAAGTAACATTACTACATAATATTGTATTCTAAATGACATTTGTTAAAGATTTTGTAAGGATGTGAATACAGTAAAACCTCAGATAACACTAAAACCTGGTTCTACAAGTCTTGGTGTTATACGATTTTTAGTGTTATCTGATGCATGTTAAAATCCTATGGGATCCATAGAGATACATTGTAACCACACAGGCTTTAGCGGTTGTTATCTGAAGCATCCCATAGGATCTTAATGTTATCTGATGCAATTCTTCCCCCCAGATTCCTTAATGTTATGCGATTTTCGTGTTATTCAATACTAATGTTATATGAGGTATTACTGTATTCTGCATGGAATGTGCATATCATGTGCACAGTTGAAGTCCCTGAATTTGTATTTTGCACTTAGATGTAAGATAAAACTCAATGAAAGGCATATCAAAGGCTATATAGTTTATTTCATTGCATTCTTTCTTGTTCTGGTTCAGACTTGGCTGGTTTGCTGCTGCAGTTCCAGAATAGATTGATTTATTTATGACTGAGAAGACACAGACATATTTCTGTTGGGCTCATTGAGAAAGTTTCTCTCCCCCTCCCATATATGTGGAGGAGACTGACTCCCTAAAATGGCCAATGCCCATGAGCCGATGAGCCTCTTTCGGTGGGGTGACAGTTCCCCCAGTGGAAGAAATGCTACTGGAAACCATCATATTGGGCCCAACAACAAAATGAGCAGAGGAGGAACCACTTCTGATTCCCAATGGTCATGGAGGTGGAAGAGACCATGTCAGATGGACTGGCTGTGAAGGGGCACCTGGATAATATCTTCAAGGCTGCGGCAGTCCATTGCAATTCCATTGTTAAATCCTGCATGTCTCATTTCATATGTGATCATAGTGTGGGGGTCACTTCATGGCAAGCTGGGATCCACCTTAAACAAATTCACTCCAGGGGCATTTTTCCTGCTTCAGGGGGAAAAAAATTATCCCATACAAGTTACAGCTGACCAAAACACATACATAACTGTTTTAATATATAAAAGGAAATCTACCCCTAACTGAAGCAACTCCTTCTTGTTTCCCTGGGTTGGAGAACATTTCTCTGACATCAGCCAAGGAAAGTGGATAGCGTGGTCATAGACCAATGCAATCACATATGGGAGAAGACAACCTTAACGACATCTTCTCTGTCACTGAATAATCTTTTTTGGGTTTTTCTTGGCCATTGTGGATTTAATCCAAGATTCTCAGTGCTCATGTTTTCAGGGCAATTTTGGTTTTATTGTTTTCTTAAACTGACCATTTACTCTGTAAACAGGTGATACTGTTTTCTCCTTAAGAGAACAGACTTTGTGGGAAAGAAAACAAAGAACTTAAAATGACATGGCTCAGTTTGTTGACACTTTAGGTGCAGAGCTGAGGCTGTTTTCACAGAAAGAACAGTCTTCTTAGTGCAATGAAACTGGTTAAAGTTTTGGTGCAATAAACAGGTCCACACTGTATTGGATTTGACACATTTTGATAGCCACTTGCAGCTTTCAGTCTGTGTGAGATTATGATTACATATGGATTTTTGCTCTTACATATCTAATTTGGTATATACTGTTATGTCTAAATTTAAATCCACCCACATCCACACTCACCACATCAATGATACTGTCTAACCATCTCATCTTCTGCAGCCCCCTTCTCCTCTTGTTTCAATCTTTCCTAGCATCAGGGCCTTCTCCAGTGACTCCTCTCTTCTCATTTGATGGACAAAGTATTTGAGCTTCAGCTTCTGTATTTGTCCTTCCAAGGAGCAATCAGGGTTGATTTCCTTTAATAATTACTGATCTGATCTCCTTGTAGGTCAGGGGACTCTCAAAAGTCTTCTCCAGCACCAAGGTTCAAAGGCTTCTATTCTTCTTTACGCAGCCTTTCTTATGGTTCAGCTCTCAAGAGCCATACATTACCACTGGGAAGACTCTTGCTTTAACTATGTAGACCTTTGTCAGCAGGGTGATGTCTCCATTTTTTATTATGCTGCCTAGGTTTGCCATAGCCAGCTTCCCAAGAAGTAAGCATTGTTTTATTTCATGGCTGCAGTCACTGTCTGCAGTGATCTTAGATCCCCAAAAACAGAAAGTCTGCCACTGCTTTCATTTCTTCCCCTTCTATTTGCCAAGGAGTGCTGGGTTTTTTGGTTGTTGTCTTTTGTTTGTTTGTTGAGTTTCAAGCCAGATTTGCACTTTCCTTTTTCACCCTCACCAAAATAATCTTTAGATCAGGGATTCTCAACCTGCACCCCGTGGCACCATTTCATGTGGGCCCCCACTGCCTCCACCACACCAGGAAGTGCCATGTGGTGGAGGAAGGACAAAATGGCCGTCTGGCCCCCGAAGCTATCTGAGGGAGCGTGACCTGGCCCCTGGTTTAAAAAGATTGAGAACTCCTGCTTTAGATCTTCTGTACTTTCTGCTGTTATGGTGGTGTCATCTGCATATCTGAGGTTGTTGATATTTCCCCCAGCAATCTTAATTCCGGCATGTGATTCATCCAGCCCTGCATTGCTCATTATGTGCTCTGCATATATGTTAAATAAGTAGGGTAACAATATACAGCTTTGTCATACTCCCTTTCCTATTCTAAACCTATTAGTTGTTCCATATCTGGTCCTAACTATTTTTTCTTGACCCGCATACAGATTTCTCAGAAGGTAAGTAAGGAAGTCTGGTACTCCCATCTCTTTAAGGACTTACCACAATTTGTGATCCACACAATCAAAGGTTTTGGTGTAGTCAATGAAACAAAAGTAGAGGTTTTTCTGATACTCCCTTGCTTTCTCCCCACAATCCAGCAAATGTTGGCAATTTGGTCTCTAGTTCCCTTGCCTCTTCAAAACCCACCTTGTACTTCTGGAAGTTCTCAATCCACGTACTGCTTGTAGAGGTTTGAGTGTGATCTTGCTAGCATATCAGATGAGTGCAATTGTATGATAATTTGAACATTTTTTAGCATTGCCCTTCTTTGGAATTGAAATGTAAACTGACCTTTTTCAATCCTGTGGCCACTGCTGCATTTTCCAAATCTGTTGGCATATTGAGTGTAACACTTTAATTGCATTTTTTTAGGGCTTTAAATAGCTCAACTGGAATACCATCATCTCCACTAGCATTGTGGATAGTAATACTTTCTAGGGTCCACTTGACTTCACTCTCCAGGATGTCTGGTTCAACATCAATGATCACACCATTGTGGTTGTCAGGGACATTAAGGTCCTTTTTGTAGAGTTCTTCTGTGTATTCTTGCCATCTTTTCCTAATCTCTTCTGCATCTGTTAGGTCCCTACCATTTTTGTCCTTTATCATGGCCATTTTTTTTGCTTGATACGTAGCCTTGGTTTCCCCAATTGGTTGCCCCAAGTTCAGGACCAAAACATGGATCAGTGGAACAGGTGTCACACTGTGATGTGGAAGGCAGATGAAAAGCCATGGCATTATATTCGCAGGACAGTCTTCATGGCCGATCGCCAATATTTGGAATCAGATACAGCAAAACAAGAAGAAAAACTCTACATTCATAAGGGATGTGATCTAGGTCATATCTGAATGGCTTAATAGATTCCCCAACTTTCCTCACTTTAATTGTGAATTTGGCAATAAGTACTGTAGCTCATGATCTGAGGCACAGTCAGCTCCAGGTCTCATTTTTACTCACAGTATAGAGCTTCTCAAATTTTGGCTACATAATCTGATTTTAGTGTCGGCTATCTGGTGATGACCATGTGTATAGTTGCCTCTTAGCAGTGATGGCCTACTCTGTGGGTATGGCTATGTGACTGGGTGGGTGATCTAATCATGCCTCCCACATGACCATGAAAATGTCTGTAAATACAGACAGCACTGGCTCTTTGGCTGTAAATGGAGGTGAGTACTGCACCCTAGAGTCAGATATGGCTGGCTTTTGAGCAAGGGTGACCTTTCACACCAAAGTGGTCCCTGTTTATCTACAGTACTTGCAATTTTTTGCTTTCAAACTGCTAGGTTGGCAGAAGTTGGGATAGGGTCAGGAGCTTACTCTGCCTTGCAGTACCTGTGAATCGAACTCCAGAAGCGGGGGGGAAACCCAACATGTTAAAAGTTTTGCTCTTAGAAGCATGGGAGGGCTGAGTTACCAAAGGACCTTCTGAGGGCAATGTTCCCTCAAGACAGTAAAGGAGGAAAGTGGAGGGGGAGCAGAAGCTGGAGGGAAAAAGAAATGGTCCCTTTCTGAAAAGCCTCCCTTCTGGTCTGTCCCTTTTCTCTCTCACCACAAAGAGGAAAGGGGTGTGGGAGCAGAGGCTGGAGGGAAGAGGAGTTTCCACCCCAAAGAGAGGTTTTTTCTTGGGGTGGGTGGGTGGTTTGGAGTTGGGAGGGGAAGTAGTTGTGAGACCCACTGTTAACCTTTGCCCTGCTTCATTAGAAGCTAGATAACCCACTTATGCCAGACTGAATAAAGCAAACACATGGATCTACATTTCTTGAGATACATCAAAAGATGTCAGAACCTTTATGTTGAAAAAGAAGGATGCAATCATAACACAAGTCCTTTCTAAACTCATTACTATTGTATTATTATTTGCCAAGGGAGAAATACTTTCCAGATTGAGCGGTTGCAGACTTTCATAAGACTATGGTGAAGTCCTTTATCTAAACATCCCAAAGCATTGAGAGACAGCTATTCAGTTTCCAAATAGCTAGATGGAGCCATGTAGCCATGTGAGTGACTGGGAGAAATCATGGTGGTGTTATTGCATGTTATTGAATCTCTGAAAATTAAGGGCTTCTTGGTCAGAAAGGTACTGACAGAAGCACAGGAGCTTTCTCACTCCTCAGCACCCTGGACAGGAGAGGCACAGGTAGAAATGGAAAGAGGCATCCTTGAGGCTGTCATGCCTGAAGGGAAATTGTGTTGCTTTGTTTGTAGACACCAATGCAAGTGCAGAACTGAGGAAGTCTGTGTTTGTGAACTGGCACACTCTTCTCCTCTAACAAAATTATTGGGGGGGGGGACACTTGAATTTGACTGAAAATGATTACTAGAGACAATGCAACACTTTGTGCTGTATCTGAAAATTTTGTTTGTCTGTAAGGATAATGGAGGGTGCCGTGATGGCTTAGTGGTTAAGATGCTGAGCTTGATGTCCAGAAGGTTAGCAGATCAGCAGTTCAAGACCCAAGTGCTGCACGATGGTGAGAGCTCCCCATTGTCTGTCCCAGCTCCTGCCAACCTAGCAGTTCAAAAGCAAGAAATTGCAAGTAGATGAATAGGTACATTTTGACAGGAAAGATAACAGTGTTCCATGTGCTTCAGTGTCTAGTCATGCCTGTAAACATCTGCAGACACAGGCAATGCTGGCTCTTTGGCTGTAAACGGAGATGAGCACACCTCCCTAGAGTCAGATATGACTGGCTTTCAAGCAAGGGCAACCTTTACCTTTGAAGGACTTGTAGCCTCTGACCCAGACTCCAACACCAGCTGGGGTGAAAAGGAGTCCCATGGGTCGGTGGGGGGCAGGACCTGCAGCCTCTGACCCAGCCCCCAACACCGGCTGGGTTGAAAAGGAGCCCCACGGGCCGGTGGGAGGCAGGACCTGCAGCCTCTGACCCAGCCCCCAACACCGGCTGGGTTGAAAAGGAACCCCATGGGCTGGTGGGAGGCAGGACTTGCAGCCTCTGACCCAGCCCCCAACACCGGCTGGGTTGAAAAGGAGCCCCGCAGGCCGGTGGGAGGCAGGACTTGCAGCCTCTGACCCAGCCCCCAGCACCAGCTGGACTGAAAAAGAGCCTCCAAGGCCTGGCCAGTTGCAGCTCGGCCTCGAGGGATATGGACATACTGGGTGGGGTTAAGTTTGGGAGGTTTTTGTGCATTATTTATGAAGTATTTTTGAACTGTTTTATAATGACTTGAACTGTGATTGGGGATGCTTTGAAATGCCTTATCTTGTAACTGTGACATATTGTTTTTTATTGTATACTTTGTAACTTTGTTAGCCGCCCAGAGTCGCTTGGCGAGTGGGGCAGCATACAACAACAACAACAACAACAACAACAACAACAACAACAACAACAACAACAACAACAACAACAACAACAACAACAACAACAACAACAACATACTGTACTGCTGCTGCTGTAGCTTGTTGGAATGGCTTCAAATACAAGAGCTGCAAACCTCTCTTCATCAGCTCAAGTGATCACTCTGTCTGAACCAATGCAAATGCAGTCAAGTCCACAAAAGTAGAAGCCCCAGCAGGAGAGAGAAGAAAACCTACTGAGCTGATTCACATTGGCTTTTATAGTATGTTTATTGTTGTCCGACCCTTTGTGACCCCATGGACCATTGCCCACCAGGCACCCCTATCCTCGACCATCCTCCTCAACCCACCCTGTTTTGTGTTCATTGCGTCAACAATACCATCTAGCCATCTCATTCTCTGCCCTCTTCTTCTTTTGCCTTCGACCTTTCCCAGCATCAAGGCTTTCTCAAGTGAATCTTCTTTTCTCATTTGATGTCCAAAGTACTTTAGCTTCATCTTCAATATTTGACCTTCCAAGGGTTGATTTCTTTTAAGATCGACCTATTTGTTCTCCTTGCTGTCCAGGGTACTCTCAAAATTCTCCTCTAACACCACATTTTTTCCTGCGCTCAGCTTTCTTTTATGGTCCATCTCTCACAACCATACATTACTACCAAGAACACCATTGCTTTGACTATGTGGACGTTTGTTTGCAAGGTGATGTCTCTACTTTTAACTATGTTTCCTAGGTTTCTCACAGTATGTCTCCCAAGAATCAGTTGCCTTTTATTTCATGGTTACAATCTCCATCTGCAGTTATCTTGGATCCTAAGAATGTAAAGTCTGTCACTGATTCTACTTCTTCCCCATCTGTTTTCCAGGAAGTCATCTGTTGGTTTCAATCCCATAACACTTTCTTGCTGTTGCATTGTTCTTGAAACAGACAGCCCTGTAGCAGACAAATTTTAAACAAAACATGATATACTGTATAATCATTTTGGGGAAGAGGTTTGGCTAATTTCTTCTCTTCTCTTTTGCTGCGACCATTTTCTTCTTTATCTGAACATTGAGGAGGCACCAGTAAAATGTTGTTTCATGCCAATATTCCAAAAATTGAATCACCAGAATTCTCCCTAGAATTCTTCTGAGAAACGAGGAAAGGAAATTGTTTTTCTAGTTGGTAAATGTTGGTGAAAGTTATGTACTGATGGTTTATGCTCGTTCAAAAAATAATAATAAGTGAGTACTGTATATTGGTTTTATCTCTATGTTTCATATGCTGAGTAGGAGATGAAACTTCATTTCGCTATAAATGCATTAGGAGTTGACTGGATAATAATTCACTTGATGTCGAAATTCTTGGTTGCTACATGGATAGTCATTCATTATTTATTTCAGATTGTGACTGGCCAGACATTGCAGGAAAATATTTTACACCAGGGATGCCCAAACTTTTCAGGGCGAGGGGCGATCATGTGGTTCAGGGAGCCAGTCACTAAGGCCCGGGGGCCGGATGCAACCCTGACTCCAATTCATCTGGGCATGTTTTGCTTCTGCTTCCAGGAGTGATGAGGGCTTTGTAGGCTGGAAGAATTGGTGTCGGGGGCCGCATCCGGCCCCCAGGCCTTATTTTGGGCACCCCTGTTTTACACTGAGAAATGCCACCTGATGACTTATTTATGTGATTGGAAATGTGCAACAGCTGCAGCTTTTCTATGAGTCTCCAGGATTAACTGGATGTTTGAAACTACATTATGAGCTAAAAAGGTACTGAGAGGACTGGTGTGAAAAACTAGACAAATATGCATAAATACCAAAGTGAGAAGGACTCTTAAATGCAGCTGCCAACGTTGCCAGAATATCCCTGGGCTGGGGTAGGGGAGGGGCAATGGATGAAACAATTGACTTGATTTTGGTTGTGTTCCTGGTCTTGCATTCTCAAATGCTGGCAGTTGCTGTAATAAACACACTTGTTTCAGTCTATTGCCTTTGAACCCCTTAATGCTCAGATTAGACTGGAAGTGACTCAGCAGGAAGGTAGCTGGGCTCCCCAAAAATAGCACCAAAAGGCTGGTGTTGAAGCTGCTGTTTTAATATGCTTTTCCTGAGTGGGTAAACAAGAGATCACCAAGAAGCCTATGCCGCCCCCCATCCTCTTCTTATTCAGACATTGTTTGCAGATTGTGTGTGTGTGGAGATATGTGACATGAGTAGCTCAAGGTTATTGGCTTTCTAAAATGTTTGATCCTTCTCTGTCACTCTCACTCCTGAGGAGATGGCCAAGAGGAGGCGTGAGGCAGACTGGGTGCAAAAGCAGCCATTTGGGTGGTCAAACAAGTAGCATTTTCAAGACACCTTTGTTAAGGTTCATTCTTCTTTCCTTCCTTCCATATTCAATATCCATTTGTTGTCACTTATCTACTTAAGCACAAATCAACTGAAAGCCAAAATGTTCCATCCTTAGCCTTCTGTTTCTATCTCTGGCCAATTTCTTTCTATAATTAATTATAGTGTGGTTTAAAAGTAACTTGTTACCAGTAACTAAAGGTAAAGGTTCTCCTTGCTCGAAAGCCAGTCATATCCGACTCTAGGGTTCAGTGCTCATCTCTGTTTCAAAGCCGAAAAGCCAGCGTTGTCTGCTTCTGCAGATGTTTCTGTAGTCATGTGACAGGCATGACTAGACACTGTAGTGCACAGAACATTGTTACCTTCCCACCGAAGTGGTCCCTATTTATCTACTTGCAATTTCTTGCTTTCAAACTGCTAGGTTGGCAGGAGCTGGGACAGAGACTTCTTTCCATACAAACATATACCTACATAGACTTGAGGGATGGTGTCACACTTTTTGCAGTATAATCATAATTTTAAAGATTACTTTAATAGTTACAGAGGAGCGGCTGCATTAATGGAGGGGGAACGGTTCAAACATTGGTTTGTACTCTACCTGGTACTGTATTCTGCTGAAGATGAAGATGTACTGAAGTAATTTCCCACTTATATAAGATGATCTGAATTCACACCATGGAACAATTGTATTGAAAAAGAACATTTTAAAAAAGATTGCAGCAAAGGAAAACTTACTTTGGTGGCTTTTTTGAGTTCCATCTTTTTTCTGGTCTGAAGGTCCCCAACAGATTTGCTTCTTTGGTCCACAACTTGGCATTTCTCTCAGAAGAACAACTCAGGATGCAGGAATTAGCACGAAGCATGATGTATTACACAGTTGCTAGAATGCTGTGACGGTCACTCTAGAAGCAAAGGAGACCACCTATATTTCCTGTGGACATGTGGCAGGCATGACTAGACATGCAATGCTGTTTACCTTCCCACTGAAGTAGTACCTATTCAGAGTGGCTTTAATTTCTGTTTATGCATACGTCTTGACTGGTTATGAAGTAATAAAGTTTTTTGGACATTTTTCCAGAGTATAAAGGAAATATCAGGGCCTAAAGTACTCAAAACTGAAGACTCATAACAGCAGCAGCCCCTCAGTAACATAGTACTTGACACTGCTGCTGTGACTTTTGCCAATTAGAAATGGCCTGGCTAAGTCCGTAAGGACAGCTCTCGGCAACTTGTGACCTGCCTGATATTTTTCAAGCACAGTTCCCATGGGAAGCGTAGACTCTAGTGAGGGGAGAGGGAAGTGGAAATCCAAGAACATCTGGAGGTGGAATGGAATCCTCTCTTACTCTCACCAGTTCCCAGTTTCTTCCCTTTCTTGGTGCTAAACTACTTTGTTTCTAGATCCAACGTCAAAAACCGGACACTTAGCGAAAAGCATTATTGTACACAGATCTCACCAGATGTTTTCAGAACTGGCTGGATTCAGTTCTGAATCTCCATAGGAATGAGCAAACTGAACACAAGGATAATTAACACAAAGCTGTTGGTTCGCAGTGTTCAATGGAAAAATCTAGAAAACTTCCTTTCCTTGTGATTCTGAGCCAACGGACACTTCCTAGAATACTTTTCAGAACCTTCTGGAACTTTGTCCTCAAGCTTCTGTGATGTAGCCTGCCGTCAACTTGCTTATCAGTATTATGGCATATATAAGGGATAGAAATATAAACTGTGTGTATGTAAACTCCATTGCCCCTTAATATGCATGTGATGAGAGATAGCCTAATGACATGCTATCATCCACCCTCCTTCCACAGATTCACCACATCCACCTGAACAGGGTTAGAAAGAGGTGCCCTTCTTAAAGATGTTTCTTAAATGTACCCTTATTTTCTGGATTTCAGCAATATGTTCATTTCCAGAGTTCACGGTTCAGAACTGTGTAGAGAATCACATTCTAGCCACCCCTGTAGAACACAGTGACATCTGGTTTGGAATTTCAAAGTATTTTGCAAATGTTTGTTATGATAAATACATACTGGTGGAGGAATACTTATTTAACTAGCATATTGAGATGCTTTCAAAGGAAAGAGAAAAGAAGGAAGATAGTTCAAAGAAAAGCCTCTGTTGTTCAAACTTACGTTGGACAAAATATACAAATAAAAATCCTGAACATATGCTAGCAGTTTGAACAGGGTGAGTAGGATGTAACGCAAGATGTCTAGCTATTCATGTAACATATCCCAACATTTTTGATATCATGGGTTACAACAGTTGTGGACTTTTACTTGCTTTGGACACTTTCTCTTACCCCAAGCCAGTTTTCTGTGCATAACTACTGAGCTCAAAGTCAAGAATTTCTGAGAGATAGCATGGAAGGTACCCATACAAATGTGATCTGCATAATGTCTAGCTCAATCAACAGACAACAAACTGAATCAAACACACACAGATAACTGAATATGTGTGTACAGTAAAACCTCGAGTTACGAATGTCTCTACTTACGAAAAACTTATGAAAGGAAATCTCCAGACCTGTTTGCACTCACTAGCTGTGGCTGCCATTTGAGGAACTGATATTACAAGATGGAAAAAAGCTAAACTATTTTTGAGCATAATACTTGAAATAAGCTTGTTAAAGCATTATAGCTAGATCCTATTAAGGGGCTTTTTAGTGGTTAAAATCACTAATGCAGGGGCTGTTACTCACCGAAATTACTCTCATGAAGGTGTGCTGTTGATTTTCTTAATCTATTTTGGAAGCTAGAACTGTATTCTTCAACTTCCTATTGTCTGAAGATACAAAGATATAATGATTGACAGGAACTTGTTTGCTATTAACCTCTGTCAGACATGCCTTTTGCAATGATCTCCATTCATTTAATGTTGGCAATAGAAACAATGGTGCCATGTTATTTTTAAATGTGCAATTCATGTCTGATTTGACTTCAATATTTTATTGTTTATTGCCCAGAAAATGACAACAGACTTGAGACTCAACATCAAGAAAACCAAGATAATGGCAACAGGCCCTATCAGTCCCTGGAAAAGAGATGGGGAAGAAGTAGATGCAGTGGCAGACTTTATGTTTCTAGGATCAAAGATCACTGCAGATGGTGATTGCAGCCATGAAATTAAAAAAAAAAGCGACTGATTCTTGGGAGGCAAGCAATGAGAAACCTGGGGAACATAGTTAAAAGTGCAGACATCACCTTACAAACAAAAATTTGCATTGTCAAAACAATGGTATTTCCGGTAGCAATGTATGGTTGTGAGAACTTGACAATAAGGAAAGCTGAGTGCAGAAGAATAGATGCCTTTGAAATGTGGTGTTGGAGGAGAGTTTTGAGAGTCCCCTGGACAGTGAGGAGAAGAAATAGGTCAATCTTAGAAGAAATCAACACTGACTGTTCCCTAGAAGGTCAAATAATAAAGATGAAGCTAAAGTTCTTTGGACATCAAATGAGAAGAGAGGATTCACTTGAGAAAGCCTTGATGCTAGGAAAGGTGGCGGGCAAAAGAAGAAGGGAGCGGCCAAAAATGAGATGGCTAGATGGTATTGTAGATGCAATGGGCACAGAGCTGGACGGGTTAAGGAAGATGGTGGAGGACAGAGGTGCCTGGCAGGCAACAGTCCATGGGGTTTCAAAGGGTTGGAATTGACTGTGCGACTGAACAACAACAGCTGTTTCTAGTTACTTAGAAAGTGGGGGAGACAAATTAAGGATCTTTTGGATTACTTATGGGTAAGGTCAGCAGAGATAGGACACAGAGTGTAACTACACTGGAATAATTTGATTCAAAGCCTGTACAATGTTTTGATCAGACTCAGTGCTTGTAGTATGTTTTGGGTCTGTAGTATGTTTTGGAAGTTTACCATTTGTACAGGATGTGATGTGAGTCACACTCCAGCCCACATTTCCTCCTGTTTTTCTATACCGGCTCTGCCCACCCTTTCTTCTGTTCCTGGCTCTGCCTCATTCTTTTATGGTTCTCTGTTTTGCCAGTTTTGTATGTGGAGAAAATACTCAAACTACAAAAGGGAACATCCTTAGTAATCTTATTAATTCCCGGTCAAGAATATTACAATATTTCCCACTAAGGGAAAACAGTCAGCACTTTGAAATGTGTGTGCATGCATGAATGCACACACGCACACACACATTCCCCTCTCCTCCTGATTCATTCAGTTATTGATCCAGCAATAAGATGTAAAGCTGGTCTAATAATAATCTTTTTCTCCATCTGAACTTGTATGAAAGTTTCATCCCCTCCCTCCTGGGCTCCATGGATGTCAACAAAGATAAATAGACAGGGCTTTGAAAAGTGCATGCGTATGCATGCACACATGCACACACACACATACATGATTGGGATTATCTCTTCCTTTCCTTGGCTCAATCTCTCATATGGTGCCACTTTTTCTCTTAATAAAGGAAGAAGTCCCTGAAAAAGTCTCAAAATCTCCCATTCAGTTATTGATCAGCTATAAGGTGAAAGGTTCTAGTGCTAATCTCAGATACAAACATAAAAAATCCCAGAGGACACTGGAAGAGGTGAAAGAACATAGTGGGGGGGGGGGGGAGGAAGGGGGGAGAGAATGATCTCCTAGTACTAAACATCATGTTCCAACTACTTACTCACCAAAACAACACATAGATACATGCCCTCATCTTGACAAGAATGCTCAAAACTGACTGCATGGCAAAAAAAAAAAAAAAAAAAAAAAAACCTGATCAAAATTTTCCTGCATGAAAAAAAAAGCCCCTAGGAGGAAGAGTTCAATTCAACCTTTGGATCATGTGATCAGTAAAAAAAATAATCAATGGAATTTGCCCATTTTATAAGTAGAGCAAATATTTGATTATGTAGTTAGATGCACATATTTGCATTGGAACACCGCAACTGGGAAAAGGTAAAGGGCAACTGGGACATCTTTGTGGGTCTATTAATCTTGTTATTTTAATTCTTCAATTGCTGTTGTTTGGCCTGTATCAGTTTGTGGGGGTAAGAGAAAACTGCATTCTCAAGTGTACCCATGGATTGAGTTAAGTTTAGATGGAATAAGAATGAGTTAATAAAAAAAATCTCTAGAGCAGGATGAGCAACTTAATTTGCCTCTAGGTATCTGCAGTGGCTCAAGTGGCTAAGACGTTGACTGGAAGGTGAGAGGTCATTAGTTCGATTCCCAAGTACTGCAGGATGGAATGAGCTCCTGTCTTTGACCCAGCTCCTGCCAACCTAGCAGTTCGAAAGCAAGAAATTGCAAGGAGATAAATAGGGACCACTTTGGTGGGAAGGAAAACAGCGTTCTGTGTCTAGTCATACCTCCCACATGAGCACAGAAACATCTGCAGACGCAGACAGCGCTGGCTCTTTGACTTTGAAACAGAGATGAGCACTGAACTCTAGATTCAGATACAACTGGCTTTTGAGCAAGGGAAACCTTTACCTTTACTAGTTATCACTAGCCAATGCACGTAATGATGAAGGATGATAGGAGTGATAGCCTAGCAACACTAAGGAAATCACATGTTGCCAATTGCTTTCCTAGATACTGTACAGTCAAACCTCGCATAAAGAGCGCCTCGCTTAAAGAGTAACTCACTTAAAGAGCAGAATTTTCTTGCTTCGCTTAACAAATAAAACCAACCAAAAACTCGCTTAACAAATAAATCAGGGTTCGCAATCCCCCACACCAGAAGTCACAATTGGTCACTTACAATGGTGTTTCGCTTAAAGAGCAAACTCGCTTAAAGAGCAATCCTGTGGAACACATTATGCTCTTTAAGCGAGGTTTCAACTGTACAGTAATTGCATTTGCCCTATGGTTCTGATTCAAGGGTTACACAATGTATGTACCTCTTAAACTTATTAAAATGGACAGTAATAATTCTAGAATGAATTTGTTGAAAAAGGCAATGAAAACCACTCTTTCTAGAGCAGGTCAAAGGGAAGAGATTTCTAAGATATCTGTTCCAGAGAGAGAGAGAGAGAGAGAGATGATTGGAACATCTTAGAGCCATTGGCACGTCTAATGAAATGCATTTGTTTCTGCCCTTGGAAGAATTTGAATCTACTGTTGTCATCTGGGAATATACGTTGAAAGCCATTTTGAAACAATTGTACACAAATGTCATGTTTTCAGGCTCCCCACCTCCTCCAATTGTAACTTTTTGTCTTGCCCATGAACCAATTTATACAAATTACAATAATTGCGAAACACCTTTGATAAGTCTGGTATTTGCCCATGTGAGCCAGTCGGGAACACAACATCTATGTACTCTCTCCCTTATGCTTCAGTAAACAACAGACCTCTATTCTGTCTGTTTCTGCTGCAATAAGATTTTGTTGGGAGCTGTTCAAGGCTGTGCTTGTTTTTCCTTCATTTCCATGGGAGTTGCATTTTTCCATGACACGTGTGAGGTCTTTCTCCACACCCTACCTAACTACAGTTGGAGCTATGGCACTTGCCACAACCTGACAAACAGAAAATAGCCAGGACTGAAAACTGAACCTGATCCCCCCCCCCCAAAAAAAAAAGAAAGAAAAAAAAGAAAGAAAAGAAAACCAGCAAGGCCATATATGTTTCAGAAATAATGGCTTACCACATCAGGGTTGGTACACAATTCATAAACATTCATGAATGTGCTTTAACTTAAGGAGTCACAGCTGCCTGTGTGAAATGTGTATCCAGGGTTGGTTGGTAAAGGGTGGAGCTGGTCTCCATGATTTATTTGGTGTCACTTACAGATGTTGGCAGAATATTTCCTGCTTACAAAATACACTGCAGAATGGGCTTGGAGTAAGTGCTTTACTTCTCAGCTAAAGCCCTGGGGAAAGAAGGAAGGAATGGGAGGGAGGGAACCTTCTAAAGTGCTGTTTATAGGTTAGAGATTCAATGTTCACACTGAAACGCCGCCGCCCCTTCTGCACCATAGTTAGTGTAATATATGTGTAATGTGGATATTACTCTGGCATTAAGAATGTAGATGTTTTCCTAAGTAAGTATTTTTGAAGCAGTTGGGCCTACTATATAATATGTATTTGTAGCTATACTATTATTGATAATAATATATCGTAGTGAGAGGGGCTACAGTTCAGTGGTTGAGGATGTGTTTTGCATGCCAGAAGACTTTGCAAGCATTGGTATCTTCATTTTTAAAGATCCTGGACAGCAAGAAAAACCAGGCAAAAACTCTCTGCTGATGGCCCTGGAGAAATGTGGATGGACTGCAAGGGGTTACATGAAAAACTGTGGGCCAATGAGTTATATGATAGCTCCATAGAGTCACAGCTACAAAACACTGTGCTGTATTCTCTTTCTACCAAAGGTTTAAGATTCCAAGATGGCCACTGGCAGGAAGGACTGCAGGTGCATGAAGTAATTCCCATTTGTTCCCATTTCGTCCTTGTTATTTCCCTCTTTTTGTACCAAGGCTAGTCTAATGCATTTTGCTCCCTGAAGCAAAGCACAAATTGATAGTCTGTTCTATTTTACCCACACAGGCTGATAGGATGGCTAGTTAAATCTGACCTCAACAGGCCCTGCTTCCCTCCCATTTAGCACACTGGAGGGAAGCAGGGCCAGTTAGGGGTGCAAAGGAAGATTTCAGTGCCCTTCCTCTAAGACAGGGGTTCCCAACCTAAGGCCTGTGGGATGGATCCAGCCTCTGGCACCATTTCATGTGCCCCCATCCAAGAAACAAAATGGCTGCCCCTTTAAAGCTGTTGGGACAAGATGGCCACACACACCCCTTGTGAAGCCAGGGCAAAATGGCTGTCTAGCCCTCGAAGCTGACTGAGAGAGTGTGACCCAGCTCCTGGCTTGGAAGGGTTGGGAACCCATGCTCTAAGAGAAGAGGATGCTCGCAGAAATGGTTGGGTGAGCTGGCCCTGCTACCCTGGCCTGGGCTGATGCCTCACTTTGCCTAATGTCAGAGACAGTTCTGCTCCATATCCTCTTTCTGGCTCCCTTTGTCTTCTTCCCATTTTATGATTCTTTCCCCTTCATCTTGCAAAGGTAGCTTTCCCCATAAGAGCATTTGAAGCCCTTAGAGGCCAATAGGGCTGCTTTGGAATGGGCTCAAGAAATAGCTGAGGGAGAAGAAAGGAAGTTGGGAGTGTTAATATTACTGCTTCCACCAGAGGAAAAGCTTTGAAGCCTCTTTAATGGCTACGTAAACTTCAAAGGGATTTTTAATCTCCTGTGTTGTCCTCAACTAAACTAACCTGGACCCAGTACGGAATCATAGAACCACTAAATTTGAAGTGGCCTTTTAGGCCATTGAGTCCAACTCCTTGCTCAATGCAGGAATTCAAGTCAAAGCAGGTCTAACAGAGGGTTTTTCAACATCATCTTGAAATGCCTCCAGTGTTGGAGCCCTCACTATCTCCCAAGGTCATTAGTTTCATTGTCATAGCGCTCTAATAGTTAAGATGTTTTTCTTGATATTCAGACATCTGGCTTCCTGTAATTTTAGCTCATTATTATGTGTTCTGCATTTTAGGGTGAACGAGAACAGTTCCCACGCCTCTTCTTTATGACTATCTTTCAAGTATTTGAAAAGTACTATCATGTCCCCTCTCAGTCACCTTTTCTCAAGGCTATACATGCACATTTCTTCCAGCTTTTCTTCATGGATTGTCTCCTTTCACAGGATTTGGTTTCTTAAAGCATTTGGTAAACTTCACTATATCTACAGGGTGGCCCGTAAGTCCCTACCCGCCTCTCCATGGGCATGCTTCCTGCCCCTCTGCCCAGACCCCCAATGGGAGTGCTTCCTCCAGTGATGGGATGTAACAGGTTCACACCAGTCCGCCAGAACCGGTAGAAACTTTCCCCAGTGTCCCGGAGAACCGGTAGCAGCCTTTTTTTTTTGGGGGGGGGGGAACACCTTTGCTGTTTACCTTTTCACTGGTTCCTCCACTGCACATGCACGCCAAGCACTTGGTGTGCATGCACGCCTACAGTGCTTGGCGTGTATGCATATGCACGGCCTCCTTGCTGTCCTCTCAAGCAGAGAAGAGGAAGAGAAGCTGCTAGCTTGAAGCTCCCTATAGCCTGCTCCCCAGGGTAAGTGACTCACTTTTGGATGTGGTGTGTCTGTGTGTATTTTAATGTGCATTTAATACCTTTACCTATATTGACATACTACCACAGTTCCTAAAAATGCCTGGTGGCCGGCAGGCCTGGCTTGGGGTTTTTAAGCAAAGTCTTGGAGTTACCTCATCAATAAGCTACACCTGTGCTGTTCCAATTGCTGTTCCAATTGGAGAACCCTTAAGGAGGTACAGCTGTTTTACATTTACATTAAGGCATATTATTCTACAGAACTAGTACAATGACCATATCCATCTTGCAACATGGTGCTGCCCAGGCACTTATACTAAGTGATGGGTTTGTGTTTGGGATGGGTGGGTTGATTTGTGTTTGGGGTGGGTGGGTGGGTGAGTGTCTTTTAATGTAATTTTTATTTATTTATTTATTTATTTTATTTGCGGTTTTGTGTTGTAGGTAGGTGGGTGGGTGGGTGGGTTGAGGGGTGTGTGTGTGTGTGTGTGCGCTTATTTTTATTTTATTTTATTTGGTCCCACCAATGACATCATGACGTTAGCTCCGCCCACACTGTGATGACATCATGGTGGGGTAGTAAAATTTTTGACAACCCACTACTGGCTTCCTCCCTCCTCCCAGCACAGAGTTCGCCCCACCCTTCTGCCTGGCAGCCCAATGGGAGTGCTTCCTCCTTCCCCCAGCAGAGCCCTACTCTCTTTGTGGCTGAGAAGGGACTTACAGGCAACCCTGTACTTGCCTGTTCAAGAATGACCAGTGATACCTGATGAGAGATTTGTGCGTGTGTGTGCGCGCGTGTGTGTGTGTGCGCATACACCCATTTCAGCAGATCTTGGCTAATATTACTTACTTGCAGTCCCCCACACCACCCCCAAGAACCCCATTCCAACCTTTGCTTTGGGAATGAGTGAGTTTAAGAGAGACTCCTAATTCTCCAACCCAGTTATAAATGCTGTTGTGAATTAGCTTAAATCTATGTGTTTTAAGACCATTGCTACATAGAAAACATGTGCCTGGGCTGACAATGAGCTTTTGTTTGGTGCTCAGTGTCATAATTAAGGTGGGGAAACTAAATAGTAAAAGGCTGGTGGATGACCAGTAGAGAAAGGAGATATTTTTGTGGAGGGGAATATTATATTTTTTTAAAAAGAGACTAATCAGCTATTTTAAAGAAATAACATCTGTGAGCCTAAAGGGTGATATAAGCAAAAAAGAGCTGACATGCTTGCATCAAGGGTAACTCTGAAGTAACAAAAGAACAGAGATGTTTAACTAATGCAAATAGCAGAGTCTTGGGGAGAGACAGAGGGAGAGGCAATTGCAAGGGCGGAGAACCCTTGAAGGCTGATAACTGGAACTGCTTTGTGGAGTTGCTGTGGTGACCTCCCTGCTAAGTCACACTTTCCTTATCAAATAGGAAATTCTCCCACTGGGGTTTCCAGAATCTCCTCATCGTTTCCCCGACTCTCCGGCCAGCCCTTCCATTCCGGATCCCCCAAAATAGGACACAGAAGTGCCCGCATGTTGCCAGGAACCGAGAACTGCATGACACAAAACCAAACCACATCATGAACCCAGTAACCCAAGGAGAAAGAGAAGATGCGAAAAGGAGGATGCATTCCAGTGGAGCATTTGGAGTATGCTCTGTCCCGTGAAGTTGATTTAGTCCAGTTTTCATGAGCATGAGGCTGTGTCCTCTTAGTCGGTTTAGAAGCAGTCAGAGTGAATACAGGCCATCTTGGACTGCAATGGGATCACAAAGCAAGCCTGCAGTGTCAACTTTCATTGCATTTTCCCTCTCCTCCCCTCCAATATTTTGGGTTATGCAAGAGTATATCATAATCTAGGTAAACTGGACAAAACCCAATAGTTTATTTAGTTGAACTTCACGACCGGAAGGTTGGCAGGTCAGCAGTTTGAGACCTGAGTGCTGCATGACAAAGTGAGCTTCCATCTCTGTCCCAGCTCCTGCCAGTTTGAAAGCAAATGCAAGTAGATAAATAGGTACCACTTTGGTGAAAAAGTAAACAGTATTCCATGCACTCTGGTGTCTAATCATGCCTGCCACCTGTCCATGTAAATGTCTGCAGATGCAGACAGTGCTGTCTGTCTGGCTATAAACAAAGATGAGCACTGAACCCTAGAGTTAGATACAACTGGCTTTCGAGTAAGGCAACCTTTACCTTTAATATTGCTCAATAATGATGATGGTGATGATGTTTGCTTGCTGAGGGTTTGAAATGTGGCATCCCATTCTTAGCAAGGAACATAGTTTTCTTACAAACATTGAGAAAATAACCAATGATTTGTACTTTGCAAAACAGGCAAATTGTTAGTTTCTTGCACCACTCATTAGATCATGAATTCTCAAGCTTTTTAAGCCAGGGGCCGGGTCACACTCCCTCAGACAGCTTTGGGGGCTGGATGGCCATTTTGCCCTTCTTCCATCACATGGCACTTCCTGGTGTGGTGGAGGTGGTGGGCCCCCCCATGAAATGGTGCCATGCGCCACATCTGGCCCATGGGCTGCTCATTGAGAATCCCTGCATTAGATAAAAGCCTAACAGGTTGAAGAGGAGCATATTGGGAAGGAAAGAGACAAAGCTGTTTCATCCCTGCACAACTCCATTCAGCTTCATCAATGGTGAGGGACAATGGGAATTGGAATCCAAAACCAGCTGGAGGGCCATAGTTTGCCCAACTGTGTTTTAGAAGCTACAGCACAATGCAGAGTGTTCATTTACCTTTTCCCTACTGGCTCTATCTACAACAATCACAATGGACTAACAGATGGATTCCTTCTTTAACCTCTTACTTTCTTGTCTATCACTGTGAATGTAGCTGGAAAAACTCAGTGCTGGGCCTAGGCAGAGTTCATGACCACTGATCCTATGAGAGGAGCCCTGCTGGAGCAGACCAAAGGCCTGTGTAGCACAATCTCCTGGGTCATATAGCAGCCAAGTAAATGCCTAGGAGCAGTCAGCAAGTATCAGATGCTGTCTTCCAGGGCATTGCTGATTTGACAAAAGATGCCATAGCAAAAACATTTTTTTATTTCAGAACAAATCATTAATAGGCTGAAATGTACCTAAGCTATCACAGGGTGTGAACAGTTGCACTGTGAAAGGCATTGTGCTTCACAGTGCTGTGGCTTCTTGCACATTGCTAACAAGAGGAGATGTGCAAAAAATTTGCAGTTGCCAGGTGTAATATATAGAGTAGTGGTTCCCAACCTTTTCTTTTGTTCATACCCCACCTAAGCATCTCTAAAATCCTGATCCCTCCCCCCCCCCCCGACATATTCTTATTATTCCAAAAGTGAACTCCTATCCATGTGGAGGAAGCTTAAAAGGCCATTAACTGTTGATAACTCATTATTGAATTGCCCACCTTAAAAATCAAATTGCCCCCCAGTGGGGTGTATGCCCCATGTTGGGAACCATGGGTGTAGAGGCTGATTCAGGGGAAATTATTATAATTTAATAGAGATACAATATATTTCAGGAAAGGTTTTGCTTCCTTAGTTGACTTCTGAGATACTAACCATAGATAGACAACTTCAAGAACTCTCTTTTCCTTAGTTAGGTTTGTATAAGGTTCAATAGTCTCTGATTGGATTACTTCTTTTTTTTTTCTTTACAAAATAAACTTTCTAACATTTAAAATTAGCTGGTTCTGCTGACACCATATTATGAAAGTGGTGGGTCCTAGGTCAACTAGTGCAACGTTAGATTTAGTTAATTAAGTCTAGGGATTTGTACTCCAAGCTTCAAATAGAGAATGACTTATATTAGGGGGAAATACAAAAATGCAATTAAATTGTGCAAACTTAACACTTAGCAACAAAATCTCTAAAAATACAGGGTAAAACCAGTGGTGGAGATATCACAGATTTTAATTAACAATTTCAGCTTTTGCAAAACGTGTCTTACCATATTAACTGGTAATAACATTAGGTAGCAATCGTTTTCATGCTCGGTCAGGTGAAAGGAACTGTAGAATGAACTCACCAAAGGTGCCTTCATTTTGACAGGTTCCTGTCTGGCTTAGTAAGGGAAGAAGAAATGAGAAAACAAATGTTGCAGTTCTTCTATAAAACTGATTTGGACACAATTGGCAAAACACAAGCTGTTAGATAAAATTAAAACCCAACAGTATAGTAAAAGGACCATCTACCAAGAAGGTATCCCCCCCCCCCCGCTCATCACTTTACTATAAAATGGGCTCGTACAAGAAAGGAAAAAGTATTCTTTTTGAAAAGTTTGGTGTTCATAATAAACTCAATCTTTCAAATAATACAACCAATATCTATCAGGTCCATGGAGAGCTGTGCCCAGGATATGTCAACTATGTTCCAGGAAAGGAAGACAGCCACTGGGAACATACTTTTTTCAAAGCTGTAAAGGGCAATTCTTCCATTCTATAACTACTCAATCAATTCCGGAAGAACCACGAAGAATCTTGTGGCACTTTAAAAACCATTTTACCTTAGATACTCTGCAGCCTGCCTTTTGAAAGGTTATGCCCACATAAAGTCCAGCAGTCTTTAAGATGATATAAAACCTATTTTGATTTTGCTGCCAGCAGATTAACCCAGCTGCCCATCAGATAACTTGCTGTTGTTGACTTAAAGATCTGTTGTAATCAAAGCATTGTATACTTTAACAATAGAAGAGAAACCAGCATAGTAGCTCACTGGTGTTGGCCTGCCATTAGAAGTTAGGTCTGGTGGCACAGTGGTTAAACTTCTGTACTGCATCCAAAAGGTTTTAAGTTCGATCCTGAGTAGGATTCAAGGTGGATTCAGCCTTCCAGTCTCTTGAGGTCAGTAAAATGAGTACCCAGCATGCTGGAGGCAAAATGCTAATTAGTTTGTGAACCACCCAGAAAGTGCACTAAGTAGAGAACTTTAAGTGCTAATGCTATTGATCTCTTCACTTGACAAGGTGCCTCAGTGTGTGTTACATGTGTGCTGGTTGTCGATTAAGGTGTAGGTTGTGGATCAGGGTGTAGCTGACATGCACCCTGCCAAACAGGGCCGTAGCCAGGATTCTAGATGTGAGTGGGCGGATATTTTTTCAGGGTGGGCAGTAAAGCCTCTTTTCAATGCATTCCTATGGGAAACCACGCCTTGCCAGGGTGGGCAAACCGCTAAATCAGGGTTATGGCCCTGCTGCCAAGTAAGCTCCTGAAACTTTCCTGTTCCCTCTGGTTTGTGCATAAAAATCCATCATCATCATGGGCACTTGGTCCTGAAAGTAAACTGTTAGGAAAAAAAGAGGGGGAAGGCATGTGATATGCAGCATCTCTCCTACCCTAACCTATGGGCGGTGGTGGGTTGTTACCAGTTTGGACCGGTTCGCCAGAACCAGTAACAACCATCATGCAGGGGTTGCCTGGGGGGGAACCCCCGGACGACCTGGTTCGGTCACCTCTCCAGCCCCCACTGGAAGTGCATTTCCGGGCAGCCATCTCTGCATGCGTCAAACCTTTATTTGATACATGCATAGTTCTATTTTTTTAGTGTGCATGCGTCAAATAGAGGTTTGATGCATACACACTAAAAAAATAGAACTGTGCTTGTGTCAAATTGAGGTTTGACGCATGCGCAGTTCCGGGCAGCCATTTTTTAAAAAATTATTTTTTTCGATACGCCCATGACTACACCCACGACATAATTACATCACGGCGGGGTAGCAAAAAAATTGACAACCCACCGCTGCCTATTGGTAACTATGCAGATGGCAAACAATATATATAAAAAGTTATGAAGGTGTGCAAGAGACTATAAACCCCTAGGAACTTCCTTAGGGACTCTCTTGAGTAACCAGAAAGTGAAGAAGATGTCCATATTCTTCATTGGGAGGATCTGCCTCACTGTTGTTACTGCTTTCAGTTTTCTAGAACAGAACACACATTTTTAAAAAACTAAATATTGTTTAACCCTCAAAATTCCAGATTTTTCAGGTAATCCAGGAAAGCCTCATTCTGCACCAGAAGCAAGCCAGGATGTCTCACTTTGATCTGAGAACCACCTCCTCAAATTAAACCAGATGTTATCATTTTGACCCATAAAACTGGAAAACTGAAGCTGATACAGACCCTTAGTGACAATGGTTTCCAACAAATGACAAATGGAATACCATCGTGACTCTACTTTGTTTAAACACAGTGTTTGTGGCTAGGGTTAAAGTAAAAAAAAGAAAGAAAGCAAATTTTATGTTGTGATTAGGAGAAGGAATAAGCAATTTTGAACAAGAAAGTAGTGTACCAGGGTTGTTTCTAATGCTGGATTTCTGTCTCTCCATGAGTAGATTCAATCATCTGTAGGCTTGAGACTGGCTGTCCTTGCTTAGTCCATAAGATCTAGGGCCGTGATGGTGAACCTTGGCACTCCAGGTGTTCTTGAACTTCAATTCCCAGAAGCCCTGATCAGCAGGAGTGCTGGCTTGGGCTTCTGGTAATTGAAGTCCAAGAATACCTGGAGTGCCAAGGTTTGCTATCATTAGCCTAACCTATTGTTACTCAGCAACACAGCACTAGTATAAATCTTGCCAAGGAGTTTTTGACATCCATTAGGAATAGGATGCCTCAGTTACTAGACTTTGGATGTCATTACTATTAACTTGGTTATCACCGGGGTGGGGGATGGGGATTTACTACCAGAGTTCTTGTGGTGGGGTGGTTAAACTTCAGCCAAAACTTTTGACATTGTGAATTTGGTGCTGACTGGGATCCAGGTTGACTCAGCCTTCCATCCTTCCAAGGTCAGTAAAAGGAGTACCAGCATGTTGGGGCAAAATGGTAATTACCTTGTGAACTGCCTAGAGAGTGCACTAAGCACTATGAGGTGGTATATAAGTGTAATTGTTATTACTATTGGTACCAGAGACAAAGGAGAGCTTGTTTCTACTCCGATGCTAACTGGGAACTGCACTTTTGAACAGGAAACTAGGATGGGCCTAGGCCTAGTTAAGCCTCAGAGCCTTCCAGTTGAGACCCTTCTCCTAGGTGAGCCACTTTAAGGTGTTTGTAAGGTGTCTCTCTCCTAGAATGGAGAAATATAGGATATGCTCTTCAAGAAATCAAAAAATCCCATTACTAGTTTCCAGTATCTGTTAAAGAGCATGGGGAACAGGACAGAGCCCTGCAGACCCCACAAGTAACAGCCAAAGCACTGAGGAGGAGACCCACAAAGCTCTGAAGAGGTTTCCCTTCTCCAGGAAGGGCTGGAGCTACTGCAACTGTGTGCATTCAAGTCCTCCTGTAGATAGAGAGCCTCAGAAAATACCATTGTGGATGGTGTTGAAAGCCACTGAGAGGTCCAGTAGAATCACTGTGGATTCTAACCCTGACCCACTCATAACCATGACCCACTCATTGGTAATCTCATGGATTGACTACTGTAATACTTTCTAGATGGGGATGCCCTTGTGTATGATACGGAGATTACTGTGGGTCCAGAATACAGCAGCCTGGCTGGTGACAGACTTAAAGACATTTGATCATATTTCCCCAGCCTTGGCAGGCCTGCTTTCCTTACCTGTTGCCTACCATGTTAGATACAAGGTGTTATCATATATGGTTTGGGACCTTCTTATCTGTGGGAGCATCTCTCCCTCAGAACAACTCCCCGTGTCACCCATTCGTCATAGTCTGCGCAACTCCAGGTGCCAACCCAGAGGATGGTTAGAAAGTCTATAACTAGAAATAGAGCCTTCTCGGTGGCAGCACCAAAGCTGTGGAACACTCTGCTGGTGGAGGTGCGCCAGGTCCCATCATTGGATATCTTCAAAAACAATGAAAAACTTTCTTATTCAAGGAGGCCTTCCAGGGTGTGGTTCCTTTAGCAATAAATTAGCCAGATGGAGTGAGCTCCCATCTCTGTCCCAGCTCCTGCCAACTTAGCAGTTGGAAAGCAAGAAATTGCAAGTACAGTACATAAATAGGTACCACTTTGGTGTGAAGATAAACAACACTCCAGTGTCTAGTCATGCCTGCCACATGTCCACGGAAACATCTGAAAATGCAGAGAGTGCTGGCTCTTCAGCTATAAACAGAGATGAGCACTGAACCCTAAAGCTGGATACGACTGGCTTCCAAGCAAGGGCGACCTTTATCTTTACCTAGAGCATACAAGAATAACAGAGGGCCATTAATTAGGCTTATTTTCTCACATGTCACATTTTCTTACTTGTATCCCTTGGTCCATTAAAATCTCTCTGTTTTCCAAGCTTCAGAGATGTCACCCTATGGTCTCTTAAAGCTAATGCAACTCACTCTTGGCCTTCTACCTTAGAAATCTGAGTCTGGATCCCACCCATGATTTCCCAGTGGTTGAGTGGCATTAGCCAAGTCCAATTTTGCCTATCTGTAAGATGAGAATCATTGTGACTTAATGTTGAAATAATTTACTGACACTTAACTACCAGATGTGAGGCATCTGTTGTTCATAATTTCAACATAATTCCGCCTCCACATACATGAGACTTTTTGAAATCTGCTATGGACCTACAAGAAATCATGTTTTTTTAATATATATATATATATATATATATATATATATATATATATATACACACACACACACACAGTTTCTATCTCTAACACCCCAGCGCCATCTTCTGGATAAACTAGACAAACCATATTTCTCACATATCAGAAAACAAAATAAAATAAACAAAGCAAAATAAAAAACACTGTAGCACTTTAAAGACTAACTGCTATATTTTATTGTTAGTTTTCATGGATCAAGTCCACTTCTTCAGAGAAAGAGTGAAACTTACAGACATGGTTTTTATACACCAAATTCAGGGGTCAAAGGGAGCAGGGTGTGCTCAAGCAAAATGACAGACAAGCAAGCACAACAATAAAGTTTCCCACAACCACCAACAACAATAGATCATTCAGATTAGCTCTAAATGTCTCCCTTTCAATCTCAAAGGGTCTGAGAAAGCCCTTTCTGGTCTCTGATCAACCTTTGACCTGCAAACAAAAACACTGTACCTGATTACTTCCTGTTTTGCTAAAGAGAATTGGCAGGAAGGTTGTAATATAATATATAAAATATCTAGCAGCATATAGCAATTTGTGTACCAAATTTGATAATGTCCCAGAAACCCTTCGCTAATATTTAATCCCCTGTGATGGGTGTCTGATGGATGTATTTGATTTCTGCTGTCTCCCTAGTTTTGTAATTTCTCTGTTCCAGAATTGTAACTTTCAGGTCTTGGACAGAGTGTCCAGTCAGAATGAAGTGGTTTGAGACAGGTTTCTCTGTGTTGCCATTCCGGATATCTGATTTGTGTCCATTAATTCTTTTGCGTAAAGATTGTGTAAAGATTGTGTAAAGATTTCTCACACACTCAAACTTAGATACAGTAATGTTCAACATTAATACACATTTATAGTACATTTTCTATTCCTAATACTACTAATAAAGCATACTCTCTTAAGGAAGAGACTAATTGGAAGGAAAGAAGGATGAAAACAATTTCAAACACCAGGTCTGAGAGGTCACCCTGCCTCTTTCACTGTTGCTGTAGCCAACTGGATTGGCTTCAAATATAACAGCTACTAACCTCTCCATATTGGTTCAATGCATTCAAGTTTTTTAAAAGTTGTAGTCCCAGTGGTGGAAGACAATACTACAAATGGGTACGAAGACACTGAGCTGATGGATATTGACTTCTACATCATAATGTGAGGCCCAGGGCATTTCCAATATAATTTGTCAATGTGGTTGCATCCCAAGTTGAATTCGGAAGTGTTCTACCCATAGGAATCTGTGGTTTCCCGGAACTTGTTAGATTCTGCATTCTATGACTCCAAGATGGCATAGACAATACTTGGTTATGATGGGAGTTGTGTGGCCACAGGTTTTCTTTCCTCTATTAACTTACAGCATAGCCAGTGGTGGGATGTAAAAATTTTTTTAACTACCACACTGTGGGCAGAGCCTAATTTGTGGGTGGAGCCAATGATGTGGGCGAAGCCAATGTTGTGGGTGGAGCCAATGTCATGGGCAGGATCATGTGACCTGGTGGGCGGGGCCAAAGTTGGTCATGTACACATAAAAATACAAATTACATACATAAAAATACACGTAAAACACATATAACACACATTAAAATAAATACATATTAAATAGACATAAAACACATAAAATACAAATTAAATACACATAAAACACATAAAAATACACATTAAAAATAAATACACATTAAATACACCTTAAAATACACACCCACACCCCACACACAAAGGTGAGTCACTTACCCTGGGGAGCAGGCTATAGGGAGCTTCAGGCTAGCAGCTTCTCTTCCTCCTCCCCGCTTGGGAGGACAGCAAAGAGGCTGCACATGTGCACCAAGTGCTGTAGGTGCGCATGCACACCAAGCGCTTGGTGTGCATGTGCAGTTGGGGAACCGGCGAAAAGGTTTTAAAAAAAACCCAAGGTGGTTCCCTCCAAACGCCGCTACCGGTTCTCCGGGACACTGGGAAAAGTTACTACCGTTTCTGGTGAACTGGTGTGAACCTGTAACATCCCATCGCTGAGTATAGCTGTCTGTCCACAGAAGGGTTATTTTTTACCAGTCTTCAATAGACATGTATGTATGTATTTCTAAAACAGCACACACATGCTCTAGCCTTATTCAGGCCTCTGTGCAGAGATCACAGTCTGAAAAGGAAAGTCTTAGCTACAGATAGAGGCACTCCATGCAGCTGACACCAAAAGTTCTCACACTTTTTTATCCTAATAAGTGGTTTTTATCAACCAGGTTTTTTTTAATTGTTGGGTGGGATGTGTCTACTCAACTTTTGGCAAGCCTGTTTTTTGTTTCAGTTTTCAATTTTTCAAATCTCTGCCCCAGCAGTTCTAAGACCATTCAGAAATACAGTTACTAAGTTAATATAAACTGCACACTTTAAGCAGTTTTGTGGACATAGTAATCAGGGTGTGGAAAAAGAATGCAGTATTCAAAACAGGATCACTTCAGATGGAACTTGCCAGCTCTGAGGCAGTTTCTTTTGGCAGAGGAAGAGGAAGAGCGAGGAGAGACAGCAACAAAGAGGGAGGGAATAGTGCTTATTACCATCTGTAAAATAGACATGTATAAAACAATCAAAGAGAATTCAGGCTTGCAGGATGTTTGTAGATCCAGCAGTTTTTCCATTTAATTAACATTATTTTTCTTAACTATTATACAGTACTTAGTGGTGCAGTGGCTAAACTGTTGTACTGCAGCCAAAACATTGTACGTTCTATCCTGATGGGGATCAAGGTTGACTCAGCCTTGTCTCTGCTATGGTAATAGAGTAGACCATACTGCTAGCGACTCAATGCAGAGTGTCAGGCGGTGGTTAACTAACCTGACCACCGTGAGGACTAACGGCTTGGGTGCTGAAGTCCACAGGGAAGGGTGATGGTCCTCAAGTGGATTAGATCAATCTTGCTGGAGGTCAGTAGCTTCATCAATACTGGCCTGGGGCTGAGGAGGACTTTGCGTGCCAAAAGGGCTCAGGACAAGAAAGTGATTTGCGGAACTGGATCAGTGATACGGATGTCATGCTGTGGTGCAGAAGGCAGATGAAAGGCCACTGCATTATATTCTTAGGACAGTCTTCATGGCTGATCACCATGAAGATCACCAATACTGTATTCAGATTCTGAAGATCGTCCACTTTGGTGACAAACCATCTCTGCTGCCACCAATCACTTCGAAGGGGAATGCCACAGACATGAAGAGGCTAAGCAACAAGCACGGAAGCTTCGTCAAATTCAACCATGCCCCCCACCATCTATTCAGTGTAATGTGTGTGGTCGCGTGTTTCTTATCAAGATCAGCTTATTGAGTCAATAAGATACATCCACCAATGGAGAAAATAATGACTTTCAGGGGGGAAAGTATGCTTGGACACAAGTAGATGCTGACGACAAAGATAACGAAGTGTGATTGCTATTGCTAAAAAAATGGAGAGGAAAAAAGGAAGTCTTAGCATTATCCAATTTTTAACGTTATGCGATACATCCATTGCATAACATTAAAATCCTATGGGATGAATCGATGTTAAAACTCCATATACATTATAACCAGCACATGCTTCAGTGAACATTATGCAATACATCCCATAGGATTTAAACCTTATGCAATGCAATCTCTCCCCCCCCCCCCCAATTTCTTAATGTTATGCGGTTTTAGCATTTTCTGGTGCAAACGTTATCCAAAGTATAACTGTACAAGTAATCAGGTTTTTGGTTATGACAAATGCACTGTGAAATGTGAGCATCTGTCCTTTTTAATTAAAATGATGATCTGATGCAATGTGGTTGCTAAAATAAAACAATTCTGTCATTCCTTTTCTGTGAGGTGAAATGCAGCTGTGCATTTCTTTCTGCTCAGCAATTGTTGCCTTCAGGAAAGGTCAGTGTTTTCTTCTGGGGATGCAGCCACCTGCATGGTACAAAAATGTGGGTGGTATGTTTATGAGCATAGACTCAGTGCATGGGTGCATGCATGCACACACACAAAGTTTAATATTTAAACATCTATAAAATTAGTCATGTGACAATAAATTTGCTGAAATAGTTGGGAATGAGAAAAGGATATAAATATCTTAGATCAGGTGTTCCCAATCTTTTCAAGCCAGGGGACGGGTCACGCTCTCTCAGTCAGTTTCAAGGGCCGGGTGGCTATTTTGCCCTACCTGCATGATGGGGTGGCCATTTTGTCCCAACAGCTTAAAAAGGGTGGTCATTTTTGTTTCTCAGATGCCCTTGGAGGGGTGTGGTGGGCCACATGAAATGGTGCTTGGGGCCAGATCTGGCATATAGGCCTTAGGTTGGGATCCCCTGTCTTAGATGGTAGAAGACTGAATATGTTACTCCTCTTCTTGTGTAACTCTTTTCCTGATAATAGATTGTGAACTTTGCCCCACCAGAAGGGGGAGCAAAGCCCTACCACAACCCACTCATCTTCCACAGGTCCCTGGCAAGAATATATGGCAGGTACAGTGTGGTTCTCCAGAGTAATACCCCAACACAGCCTCTTATCTTAAACCAGGAGGTAGGACTGAATATAATGGATGAGAAGGAAAGAAATGTGGAGGAGAAACTGCCAAGGAAGTTGCCTACCTAAAGGAAGATATAAAAGAGGCCACTTCCCTGGTTAATTGACGAGAAGACCTTAAAACTTTGGAGCCAGCAGGAGGGTCCATTTTTTCCACCCATTTTGGGCTCCCTGACTCCCCTGCTACCTCCAGTGAGGTCAGGGGACCCGATCCACGCTATTTCCAAAGTTTCCCCACCTCTCTGGCTGCTGCAGTAAGCCAAAACATCGGGATTCGAATCCTGACATTTTGGCTTGCTACAGCCTCCAGGGAGGTGGGAAAACTTCGGAAATAGCGCGGATTGGGTCTACTGACCTCCCTGGAGCTTGCAGGGGGGTCAGGGAGCCCAAAATGGGTGGAAAAAAAGGATGTTTTTCCCCCACCCATTTAGGGCTCCCTGACCCCCCTGCCAGCTCGGGGGGGGGTCAGAGTACCCGATCTACAGCTGCGGGGTGGCTGGGGAAGCTGACAGCGACTCCCGGTCGGCATCCCTAGCCACCTGCCCCTGCCTCTGCAGCTGTGGTGTGGCTGGGGAAGCCAAAGGGGGAGCCTCCCATCAGCTTTCCAGCCACCCCACCCCTGCCTCCGCAGCTGCAGGAGAACCCTGTTCAGCTTTCCAGTCACCCTGCTGTTACGAAACGACTGCATTGGATAACGCTAACAGATCGTTATCCGATGCAAAATTTCTTTAGAAATTCTGCATCATCCGATTTTAGCATTATACGATGCAGTCGTTATCCGAGGCATTACTGTAATTTAATTCCTGTTCCTTTTCCAGATGGAGATCTATTTTGTTGAACTTTTTACTGAATCTAACAGAAGAGAAGATATAAAAATCTATTGAATCTAACAGAAGGGAAGTTATATACTACACAAAGATAAAAGAATTCATGTGAAATCAACAAATGCATCATGTAAAGTAATCCTAAACTGAAACAATGGTTTGATTGCTTACTAATACATGATTTTTAAATGTAAAAGCTTGGGTTTTTAACCTCTGAAAGTACTGTACTATATATGTCAATTAAAGCCCACAATTTTTCCCCTTATCTGCTCACTTTGGAACTGTGTATATAATTTTGTTGACTGGACAAGCTATCTGTACCTTGTGCTTTAAATAAAAAAGTCTGTAGTAAGAAAGAATAATCATTGAGCAACAAGCAACCAAACTGTGCAAACCCTAAAAATGTTTGCAAAACAAACATATTGCTTTAATTTCTCAAACTTGCATAACACATCTGTGCCTCTTGTTGACTGTTCTTAACTAATTGTTCTCCCTTGATTCTGCTCTTGAAAATTTCAGAAAAGAACAGCAAAGTATGTAGGACATCTTACCTGCTAGATTTTTTTTCCTCAGCCCTCTTTCATAGTTTCTGAGATTTCACTGGATTTCTAGAGCATATTTGCAAATACTGTATGAACTCTGCAAATCTGACCTTTCAGTTAACTTCTCAGGAAGTTACAAAGTAATATCTACAGACTAAATATTGCATGCATTCTCTACTACTATATTCATGCAGTATACAATATAACTGCAGCCCTGGTTCATACTGAGTAGGAAAGCTAATTCTTGGCAATGGTGATCAGCAGGTTTAGGATTATTTCACATGATGAGGAGGATGGTGGAGGATAGGGGTGCCTGGCATGCAGAAGTCCATGGGGTCATGAAGGGTTGGAATCAACTGTGTGACTGAACAACAACAAAAAATTGATGTATTTGTTGACTTCATGCAGTCTTAAATGTGGACATGCAGGGAGGGATTTTAGTTACTAATGTTTGTGATACTTCTTTAACTCTTAGTTAAAATATATCCAGTACTAACCAAAACTAGAACAATACTGAGTTGTATTGAATAGTCTGTTAACTTTTTCTCTCCTGTTAAATTTGTGATATTGTATAAGATAGTTGCAAACACTGGCGAAGGAACTGGCAAGCCACGTCAGTACTGTTGCCAAGAAAACCCCATGGACAGTATCAAAAGGCTAAGTGATACGACGCTGGAAGATGAGCCCCTCAGGTCGGCAGGTGTGGATGGATCTGACAGTCCGATGCTGTAAATAACAATATTGCATAGGAACCTGGAATGTAAGATCTATGAATCAAGGTAAGCTGGATGTGGTCAAAAATGAGATGGAAAGAATGAGCATTGATATCTTGGGAATCAGTGAACCAAAGTGGACAGGGATGGATGAATTTAACTTAGGGGACCATTATATCTACTGCAGTGGGCAAGAATCCCTTGGAAGAAATGGAGTGGCCCTTATAATAATTTAATTTTCAAATTTATATCCCGCCCTACTCAGGCGAACCCGACTCAGGGCTGCTTACATAGTCATAAAGCAATACATACAATAGATACAATATAAACCATAATTTAAATGGAATACAATAACAAAAATACACAGTGGATACAAAGTAATAAAATAACATCATTGAATATATTCAATCAGAAATTCAGTTTGCTGGGGGTGATCTCTTCTCCTTTGGGCAGAGATGGCAAGGCCCGGAGGGGTAGGTGGGAGCATCCTCATGTCCGGAGGGCATCCTCGCATCAGCCTGGATGAAAGTGCGTAGGCGGCAGCAGCAGCTAATCCAGCTGTCCACCGCTGCAATGTTCTTTTCAAGCTTGGCCCGAGGTGGGGCCCGAGAGTGCCGGCTGGTGTGCTGGTCCTGGCGCTCATGTCCAGAGGGCCTCCTCGCCTTGGCCAAGACAAAAGTCCATGGGCGGCGGCAGCAGGAAGCCCCCAGCCTCACTCTGGGGAGCTCCCAGCCTTGTAGGCGGTCTCACTGACAGCATCAGCAGGAAGCAGCAACCCCAGCATTGTGCTGCCAGGGTGCTCAGGTGTTCATGCTTCACTTCCCGGCCAGGGAGCGATACAGCAAGCAATACCATATAACAACATATCCGGGTGTTAGTGGTGTGGCCCGGAGGGGAGGGTGGGAGTGTCCTTCCACCACCCCCAGACAGCATTCTTTTATCCTCCTCTGAGCATTGATGGCAAGGCCCGGGGGTTGGGGGTTGGGAGCGAACTCAAACTGCCACAGCTGGCAGTGCTTTTCTTCCTCCAGGCGTCAGTGGCGGGGCCTGGGGGCGGGGCGGGAGCGTCCTTAAAAGTCAATAAAAGAGTGAGGAAAGAATTAATGGGATACAGAATGACAGAATAATCTCAGTCCGAATTCAAGGCAAACCATTCAACAGCACAGTAATCCAAGTCTATACCCCAATCACAAGTGCAGAAGAGGCCATAGTCAACTAGTCTATGAAGACCTACAACACCTTCTAGAACTGACACCAAAAATGATGTCCTTATTATCATAGGAGACTAGAATGCAAAAGTAGGAGATCAAAAGGTAACTGGAATAACAGGCAAGTTTGGAGTACAAAATGAAGCAGGGCAAAAGCTAATAGACATTTGCCAAGAGAATGCACTGGTCACAGCAAATACTCTCTTCCAACAATCTAAGAGGTGACTCTACACATGGACATCACCAGATGGCCAAGATCAAAATCACATTGATTACATACTTTGCAACCAAAGATGAAGAAGCTCTATACATTCAGCAAAGACAAGACCTGGTGCAGATAGTGGCTCAGATCATGAGGTATTGATTGCCAAATTCAGGCTTAGAATGAAGAAAGTAGGGAATGCAATTAGGCCACATAGGTATGACCTAGATCAGAGGTTTTCAACCTGAGGTCCATGGGCTAGATCTTGCCTATGACACCATTCCATGTGCCCCCCTTCAAGGGCATTCAAAAAATTGGCCACCCATTTGAAGCTGTTGGGACAAAATCATGTAGGCAGGGCAAAATGGCCATCATGCCCTCAAAGCTGATTGAAAAGGTTGAGAACCCCTGACCTAGATAACATCCCTCATAAATATATGGCGGAGATGAAGAATAAATTTAGGAGATTAGACTTGACAGACAGAATGCCTGAAGAATTATGGATTGAGGTTCATAACATCATTCAGGAGGCAGAAATTAGAACCATCCCAAAGAAAAAAGCAAAATGGTTGTCTAATGAAGCTCTTCAAATAGCTGAAGAAAGAAGGAAAGCAAAAAGCAAAGGTGAAAGAGATTCACTCACCTGAATGCAGAATTCCAAAGAAAAAGAAGGAGAGATAAGGAGGCCTTAAATGAACAGTGCAAAATAATAGAGGAAAATAAAAGAAGGGGTGAGGACTAGAGACCTCTTCAAGAAAATTGGGGAAATTAGGGGAATATATCAAACAAAAATGGCCATGATAAAGGACAAAAACTGTAGGGATAATTGCCCTCATCTCACATGCTAGCAAAGTCATGCTCAAAATCTTACAAGCTAGGTTTCAGCAGTACGGTTGTACCTCGCTTAAAGAGCATAATGTGTTCCACAGGATTGCTCTTTAAGCGAAACACCATTGTAAATGACCAATTGTGGGGGGGATTGTGAACCCTGATTTATTTGTTAAGCGAGTTTTTGGTTGGTTTTATTTGTTAAGTGAAGCAAACATTCAGAGAAAATTCTGCTCTTTAAGCAAGCTACTCTTTAAGCGAGTCGCTCTTTATGCGAGGTTTGACTGTATGTGGATTGAGAACTTCCAGAAGTACAGGCTGGGTTCCAAAGAGGCAGGGTAACTAGAGACCAAATTGCCAACATTTGCTGGATCATGGAGAAAGCAAGGGAATACCTGAAAAATGTCTACTTCTGTTTCATTGACTACACCAAAGCTTTTGATTGTGTGGATCACAATAAACTGTGGCAAATCCTTAAAGAGATGGGAGTACTAGAGCACCTCAGCTGTCTTTCGAGAAAAAGTAACTGTTAGGACAGGATACAGAACAACTGATTAGTTTAGAAAAAGAAAACGAGTACGACAAGGCTGCATATTGTCACCCTGATTATTTAACTTATATGCAGATTACATCATGCGTAATGCAGGGCTGGATGAAGCACTAGCTAGGATTAAAATTGCTGGGAGAATCATCAACAACCTGAGATATGCAGATGATACTACCCTAGTGGAGAAAGTGAAGAAGACCTAAAGAGCCTCTTGATGGTGGTGAAAGAGGAAAGTGCAAAAACTGGCCTGAAACACAATAAAAAAAAGAGACCAAGATCATGGCATCTGGACACACCACTCCCTGGCAAATAGAAGACACTTACTTCTTGGGAGGCATGCTATGAGAAACCTAGACAGCATAATAAAAAATAGAGATATCACCCTGCCAACAAAAGTCTGCATAGTTAAACCAATGGTCTTCCAAGTAGTAATGTATGGCTGTGAGAGCTGGACCATAAGGAAGTCGAAGTGCAGCAGAATAGATGCTTTTGAATTGTGGTGCTGGAGAAGATTCTTGAGAGTCCCCTGGACAGCAAGAAGTTCAAATCAATCCATCTTGAAGGAAATCAACCCTGGCTGCTCATTGGATGAACAAATACTGAAGCTGAAGCTTAAGTACTTTAGCAGTTGGGGCAGGTGATTATCCAAAAAAGGCCCATCTGCAAGCACTCTAGGCAGACATGAGTGTTACAAATTAGAAGAGAAGGATTCCTTATCTTCTGAATAAAGTATAAACACAGAATCTGTTCTCACTTCATGTGATTTGCATATCAGCTTTGGTTTTGCTTTGATATTCATCTTCAGAACTCACACACAAGATTCCTCTAAAGAATTTTTTTATGCAGGGGTGGGTGGGTGGGTGGGAGACATGGAAGACTGTCAAGCATGTTTTTCTGACATTAAAGCAGAGTGGTACCTCCTTAAAGAGCATAATGCATTTCATAGGATTGCTTTTAAGTGAGTTTGCTCTTTAAGCAAAACACTATTGTAAGTGACTGATTGTGACATTTGTTAAGCGAGGACAACCATTCAGAGAAAATTCTGCTCTTTAAGCAAGTTAATTTCTAAGTAAGGTGCTCTTTATGTGAGGTTTTACTGGATTTTCAATTCTAATCATCAGGCATCTATAATGTCACTTTCTGTCTTCAGAAGTTTGTTTCTGTTATCTGCTCAAGTGCCAGAAATCATTGGTTTTACAACCAGGGGATTTTTATTGTTTACACATTGTCCGGGTGGTTTAATGAGGGATACTAAAAATACTTTTACTGTATCTGGAAAGGCCTATGCAGAATTGCCAACCTTTATATCTTACATTGCTTTTTAAAAGTCTTGAACATGAAGGTTTTTGCATGCATTCCACTGGATATTCTCTACAGACAGTAAACAAGACAAACGAAGAAACAATGTAGGGAAGAGAACAAAGCTCAGTAACCCAACCTCTGTTGATAATGTTGAGTTAGAACAGATGTTCTTTTTCACTGACCACTCCGTTATGTAAAGTTTCACCACATTACCATAGGAACGGGAAATGTCCAGGATGTTTTGACTGAGACATTTCATAAAAATGTGGAACAAAACATATATGTTCTCCTGATAACTCCAGCGGTTATCTCTCTTCTAGTCATTTGTCACTACACCCATCCTCCATGAATTCAACAAAATGATAGCCAGTGGGTCTGAGATTTGGTCTGGGATTTGAACTCATTTATAGTAATTAGTCAGGGGTTCTCAACTTTTTAAAGCCATGGGCTGGACTATGCCCCCTCTCAGACAGCTGAGCCGGCTGGAGGGACTGGTGGTTCCTACTGCTGTAAATGCTGTCATAAAAATGTATCTGTGGCTGTCATAAATGCGTCTGCTTTCGGTGGCTGCGGCTTCAGCATCAGCAATGGAGGTGATAGTGGTGATGCCACATGAAATGCTGCTGCGGGCCTTAGGTTGAGAACCAAACCCATGTAATGAGTTATTACTCGACTGTTTGTTTATCAATTCCAAACTGCAATCCTTCCCCTTTCTTTTGTACTTTAGATTTACCTTGTCTTTTGGGAAAAGATGGGAGCTGAAGTAGGAATTCAGCACTTCAGCCTTTTCTTTGTTGTTTGTTATCATTTCCCCATCCCCACAGAGTAGCTGAGCCACCATTTCTTTTCTCTGTCTTTTGCTACACACACATATGAAGAATGCATTTTTAGTTGCTTTTACTATCTCTTGCTAAGCAGTGATGGGATGTAACAGGTTCTCACCAGTTCTCCAGAACCGGTAGTAACTTTTCCCAGTGTCCTAGAGAACCGGTTGCAGCTTTTTGGGGGAACCACCTTTGGGGCTTACCTTTTCACTGGTTCCCCCACTGCACATGCGGGCCAAGCACTTGGTCTGCATGCACACCTACAATGCTTGGTGCGTATGCACGGCCTCCTTGCTATCCTCCGAAGCGAGGAAGAGGAAGAGAAGCTGATAGCCTGAAGCTCCCTATAGCCTGCTCCCCTAGGTATCCTAGAGAACTGGTTAGGCAAAGATTTAGTACCTAGCTTCTTTAACTGTTGAAAAGTTGAGAAGTGCCGAAATGAAGCCATCTTGTGTTGAGTTCATTCTGTAGTTCCTTCCATATGACCCAGTGTGAGAAAGATTAGCCAGAATAAGCTTTAAGCTCTGGTTTAAAAGCTCTGGTTGATTTGTGTTGTGGGTGGGTGGGTGTTTGGGTGTATTTTAATGTATTATTTATTTATTTATTTATTTATTTATTTATTTATTTATTTATTTATGAGTTTGTGTTGTGGGTGCTTATTTTTATTTTATTTTTATTTTTAAAATTTGTTTTCTTTGGCCCCGCCCACAACATCATGACATAATGACGTTGGCTCCTCCCATGATGTCATGATGTTAGCTCCGCCCACACGGTGATGATGCCATGGTGGGGTAGTAAAAAATTTGACATCCCACCACTGTTGCTAAGCCTCTGATCATTCTCACTTTTTTCCTTCTTAATACCAACCCTGCAATTCTTTGTTACTTGTCTGTACTTTTTCTTTGTAGCCCTCCCTTCTCTGGTCACACAACCACTCATGTGAATTTAGTGTTGAACAGGCAGCTTGATGTAAAGGTAAAGGTCAACCTTACTCGAAAGCCAGTCGTATCAAACTCTAGGGTACAGTGCTCAAAGAGTCAGTGCTATTTGCTGACAGCATCTGCAGATGTTTCTGTGGTCATGTGGCAGTCATGAGTAAATACCTGAGCATACAGAATGCTGTTACCTTTCCCACCAAAGTGGTACTTATTTATTTACTTGCAATTTCTTGCTTTCTAGCTTTTGGTTGGCAAGAGCTGGGACAGAGATGGGAGCTCAATCTGTCATGCAGCATTCGAGCCTTGAACTGCTGACCTGCCAACCTTCTAGTCGTCAAGTTCAGCATCTTAGCCACCAAGCCACTGCAGTCCCTACTGCTTGATGTAGGGGATTGTTTTTATGCCACATGGAACATGTCGACAAGATTTTGTCTCTGGTTTTCAAAATTTAAAAAGTGACAGGTGGCAAAATGATCTACGTCAGGGATTCTCAACCTGAAGGCTGGATGTAGCCTGCAGTGCCATTTTATGTGCACCCCCTGAAGTGCCATGTGGTGGAGGCAGAGCAAAATGGCCATCCAGCCCCTAAAGTTGTCTGAGGGAGCATGACTTGGCCCCCAGCTTAAAAAGGTTGCGAACTCCTGATCGACATCACTGCCTTCTCCCCACATTTAGAGGTCATATCAGAATTTAGGAAAATGCTTATTTCCTGATATTGAGTTGTTCTTTGACTTATAACAGCCATTCCAAGGAAACATTTCCAAATGTTTTGAACTATAGCTCCCATCACCCCTGTCCACTTTTGATGGGGGTGGAAGTTTTGGCACAAATTGTTTGGAAGTAGGGTTGCCATATGTCTGGGTTTTCCAGGATTTTCTCAAATTAAGCTGTCCTGGCCGGTTCTAGAAAAAACATGAAAAAGTCCTGGATTTTTAAAATTTGAACAAAGGAAGCAAGATCACCCTACTCCAAGGAATTTTTGCAAAGAGCTAATTCACTGCCTCCTTTCTTTCAATTATCCTGCTGGAAAGCAGCAAAGGCAAAACAGCACCCTGAGAAGCCTGTCAGGGAGGGGAGACACTTGCAAGCGAGATAATTGAAAGAAAGGCACAGAGGCAGCGAAATAACTCTTTGCAAAAATCCCTTGGCTCTCCTTGAAGTTGGGGGATAAGGAGTCGTCCTCAGCCCTTTTCCTCAAAATCAGGGAGGGAGCAAGAAATACCCATATCTAAGAAGCTAAACCTCCACCATACACTGGGATGGAGGATTCCTTCTTCACATGACCGCAAAGGGTTAATTGCATAGGGTCAGAATTCCTAGAGAGGAAGGGAACAGGGTGGACAGAAAATGAAGAGTCCTTCATTGCAAAGGTCCTCCTCCAAAATAAGTCCCTTCCTGTCTCCTGCTTTTCTCCTTCCAGAGGGAAAAGGAGGCGCCATGGATGGACTACATTACAGTTCCAGGCCCCTCTTTAGAACTTTCTTTCAAGGGATCCTTGAGTGGGGTTTGAGGGTGAGTCTGTTTCAGTGGTATGTGTGAAGGGGAGGGTGGTGTGACCTCAGTGGGAGGAAAGGTGGTTTCAAGAGTGGCCCAAGAAATTTATTCAAAATAAAAATTAAAATAGAACCATCAAGAACAGTCTTTTGCAAGAAGAATTACATTGGGGGGGGGGGGGGAAACCTCCCGACTACAGTTTATTTTAAACTGACAAAGTCTGTCTGGCCTGGACGGGGATTACATGGGATCTGAGTGCCATGATCTCCCTAACAGCTGCGTCCAACGCATGCGCAGTTTGAAGAATGCAATGACGTCATGTGGCTGTCCTGGTTTGGCAGGAGAGAATTATGGCAACCCTATTTGGAAGGCAGAAGATTTGGGAATCCTACTTTAAAAGTATGTTTAAGGACCTAGGGAAATATAGAAGTGTTCAATGTATGTTCATAGGCAAATTTGGGTGTGTTTTATTCCTCTCTTTCTGTAACTTTGGAACCACTACAGTAAAATTAATGAATATATTTTATAACTTTTACCCAGTAACAGGTAGTGTCAAGAACAATTGAAGCAACTGGCATCAAATCTACCACAGCACACCTGAGGAACATAGAGCACACTAACAAAACTGTGAAAGTGCACCCAACTGATAACTAGATTCCACCTGAAAGTGAAGAACTTGATATCGCATAATAAATAATAGAAATAAAATGTGAATAAAATGGAAATCAAAACGCTGCTTGCTGCTAAAGAAACTAAGGCCGCACTAAGGCGACGTGGCAATTTAGAAATTCTGCTTACAAAGGACAATTATAATGCTTACGTGTAAGGTCTGATGATTACGTGTGCAAAGTAGCAAAGGCTTGCTTGAACTTAGTATTTGCAATAGCACAGTCCCTGCGTGGACAATGTTGAAACTTATGTATGCTAGGGGTATACAGAATGTTATATAAATGTAATACAAACATCCATGACCAGAAGATGACCTGGTCATGGGTCATAAGAAATATATATATCCCAATTGCACATAGAAGAACTTACATAAGTATCCTTTTGAGACCTCTGTAATCAGTCAACAAATGTAATGATGAAAATATCGAGTCATAATTTGTATAACCTGACATTAAAGGGTCACAGTAATCGGGTAAGATCTCTTGGGTAAACAAGAAAGAGGGAGAGAAATTGTATAAGAATGCTCTGTCTTTCAATGGAGGTTATTCTCATCTTTGGAGTGACAACACTCATGAGAATCATTATTATGCATAATAAACTCTTCTCTGTTTGACCAAAGGGAATGCTGTTTTGTCCTATCTTTAAATGCTATAACAAACTCATGCCCCAAAGAGGTTAAATCAAATCATAAAGGAGAAAAAGAGTCTGACCAAATGGCCTTGAGGTGCTAAAATGATGGCTTCTTAAACCCAAGACTGGTTTTTGAGATGGAAGGGACCCCCTTATTGACCTTCCATCCCAGGAACCAGACTTGGGTTTAATTACAGCTGGGGACAAATTAATAGCTGACACCTGTGTTAGGATAAACTAATATTTGGGCTGGCTGAATCCAGGGAGAATTACCCCCATTATCCTCACACCCCAAATTCCCATTGGCTGGGGAGAGATCAGGAGTTGTAGGTAAGGTATATAACTGCCCCCAGGAACAGCATGGAGCTTAGTTAAGGCTTGGCTTCCCTATGAGGAGAGTTGAACAGGGCAGATTGGGAGTCTAACTCAAGCCTTGGGAGTTTCCCAGAAGGGTCACACTATGCAAAATGGTGAAAAGTAAGTACAATAGACTAGGCGCAACTGAACAACAACAAATTCGGATGTAAGCCCTTTTCCATTGATATCTAGTGCTAGTTCATGCAAGATTGCTATTATTCCAATATATTCTGAGAACCACAAGAAAACAAAACCTCTTACCGTGTTTTTACTGTGTTTTAAGTGTTTTTAAAGTTTGTTAGCCATCCTGGGTCTTTGGGAGGAGGGCAGAATAAAAGTTTGATTAAATAAATAAGTAAATAAATAGCTGAACAATTTTATATTGTTTTGATTTTTTGTAATTTGTTACTTTCCTCAGAAATCATGAAAGGAGCATAAATAGTTTGGTGTACAAAACAAAATAAATTATATTCTTGACTCAAGATAATTTCTTTATCTAATATACAATGTTTTATATATTCAGAACTCAATTAATAAGGTACAGTATATAAAATACAACTCATATGACTGGCCATTTTAACATATCAGCAGTAGAGGGCAGGCTATGAAGAGACCTTAGGAAATCTGCTCATTCATCTTCTCTAATAAAATGTTATGCAAAATTTAGCATGCAGCTGTAACAGAGCCAGTACTATTTACTAACTAGAGAAATGTCTTTTCCTTTATTTTCTCGGAAAAAATCCAGCTCTCTTGGGACTTTTCAAGGAACTCTACATTTCATTCTTTGAAAAGAAAAACTGCCACACAAGAATGGTTCTGTTGTCAAGCAGACAATAGATAAAGCCAGAAAATTTGTTTTCGTGCCTCAGAGAACAAATCTAGGCCCCAACCAAGAACATTCTGTATCAGTGGCCTTTCAGTTAATTGGCTACCAGACAACCACCTCAACATCAAAGATTACTTTCCCCATATTTCACTTTGGTCCACACTTGAATAAGTATCATTCAGTTGAAGCCATGGGAAACAATCTACATCAGCACAAATCACAAAGTGAAGATTGAGGCATGATGTGCCTTCAGATAATCCATTCTTCTGAATTCTTTCAAGAGATTCAGAATTTCACAGAGAAATAAGTTGTTTACAAAAGAAAGAAGAGCACCCTAAAGATTCATAGGTTGATTTTTCACTCTGTGTGTTTGAGAAAGAGAGACAGAGAGAGATTGAGAGAAATTTTTTGCAAATCTTTTTTGGATCTGTTGGTACAGCACATAACCTAATGGTGCGTGATACCTTTTCCATGTATACTAGTATTTATTTATTTATTTATTTATTGTTCATACTTGATATCCCGCCCCTATCGGGTAAACCCGACTCTGGGCGTCTTACATCCTGAATCATAATATAAAGGCCTTAAAAATTCATAAAATTCATAAAAATTTAAAACAAATTTAAAACAAATAAACACATAATAACTGATACAAATACCAGATTTGGGGGGGGGGGGAAATGGCTGCTCGTAAATTGCCAATCCCCAACTTCCACACCGTTGTCTTCCGACCTGACTACCAGGGTGGGGCGGGGCGGCAAAGACCCTTCTCGAACAGCAGTCGCTGGCTCAAAGGTGCCCTTGCCACCCCAGGCGCCCCCCTCACACAAAGACACAAGACAACTAATAGTACCTCAGATAACGATGAGACTTGGTTCTACAAGTCTCGTTGTTATCGGGTTTTTAACGTTGTGCGATACATTGATCACACAATGTTTAAAAAAGCCCTGTTCCCTTTCCTAAGAGGAAAGGAAACAGGGGAGCGATCCGCCTGCCTCTTTGAAAAGGACAGTGGGGATTCTATGAGTGGAATTCCCACGGCCGTTTCCAAAGAGGCAGGCGGGTCGCACCATGGGACTGGCTGCTTGGGTTGGGGGTTGAACCGGGCGCGCCCCCATTCAACCCCCCAACCCAAGCGCCAATTGCATGCTGCAATAGCAGCACCACGGGAGGTCTGGGGAGGTCGGGAACAGTGCGGATCGGGTCCCCTGACCTCCCCAGAGCCGGCAGGGGTGCCAGAGAGCCCGAAATGGGCAGAAAAAAAAACCCTTAACGATCTGATTTGAAACCCAGCATTTTGGCTTACTGCACCGGCCAGGGAGGTCGGGGAACACCAGGAACTTCTTGGATCGGGTCCCCCGACCTCCCCGGAGGTGGCAGGGGCAGTGGGCCCCCCAAATGGGTGCTCTCTGGCATCCCTGCCACCTCTGGGGAGGTCAGGGGACCTGATCCACAGCTGCGGGATGGCTGGGGAAGCCAACAGGGGAGCTCCCCATCAGTTTTCTAGCCACCCCATCCCCACCTCTGCAGTTGTGGGGTGACTTGGAAGCCAAACGGGGAGCCCCTGTTCAGCTTTCCAGCCACCCTGCTGCTATGAATGATTGCATCGGATAATGCTAACAGATTGTTATCCGATGCAATTTTTTATTTTAAAAAATTGCATCATTATCCAATTCTAACGTTATCTGATGTAATCGTTATCCAAGGTATTACTGTAATTTGTTTGCAATTGAGGCAGGTTAAGCCACACAGTCTATTTCATGGCATAGCAGGACTTTGAACCTGGATCTTGCTTCATCAATGCTTTGACTTTAGAACAGCTGCACATTTCCTAGTGGAGTTTCTGTTTACCCTCTTTCCTCTCATCCTGTCCCAGAGCAGAAACACAGAAAAGTGGCTGTCTGCCATGGCTTATGTCCACCCTTTGGACAGAGGGTAATAGTTCAGCATTGCTCAACCAGTAAACAACAATTCAGCTTTGTGCCCCAAGAAAGTTCCCATTTGCTGCTCTTCTGTTAATAGCTATTAATGACCATGAGGCTTCTAATTAATTTTCCAGCAGTGTCCACCCATTTAAGCAGAAAATATTTCTGGCATGCTGCAATTAAGTCCACTTTATTGCTGATCTGGAGATTAGACTTGAATAACCAGCAATTAACAAACAATAAAAATTGGCCAGTTGAAGACAAACTTGAGACAGTTCCATTAGGGCAACCAACAGCAATTCTACACTGGTATGCCACAGTCTATTTATTAGATATATTAAAATGTTTTTAAAAGTATGTTTTATTTTGGTTTTAATTTTGATTGACGCTTAATTTTTTTAAAATATAATTTTGTATAATAATTTAAAGTTGTTATTATTCTAGAGTTTTAATTGGTTCCCTTTGGGAAGAAAGATGGAAGAGAGCGAGAGCTGCTAGACATAAGTCTTATTGTTTCCATTGGAGCTTAATCCCTAGTAAGTAAATGTAGGATTGTGATTGACATGCACTTGAAAGAAAAAAGAAAAGAATAAGAATACTGGGTAAAAGGAAATGTGATTTATCTTGGGATAATAACAGATGCAACCAAATACCCTTGGGAGATAGTCAGTTTTTGAGTGATGGAGGCATTCAAGAGAAAATTGGACCACCATCTTATCAGATCTGCTTTGATTTAGATTCCTGCTTTGAGCAGGGGTTGGACTCAACTGGGATTCAACAACAGTATAATTAGCTCTGTACATTCTGTAGACAGTGGTTCCCAACAAGGGGTACACAGGCACACAGCCCACTAGTGGACTTCAATTCCCAGAAGCCTAAGTCAGTACATTGGCTGATCAGTGCTTTGGGGAAATGACTTAGGCTTCTGGGAATTGAAGTCCAAAAACCAGCATTTGGGAAACACTCCTGTAGAACAACCCACAGCCTGCATAAACATTCAAGGCAGGGGTTTCCAACCCACAGCCCACTGGCCTAATCCAGCCTGTGCATATCATTAATCCGCCCCATGGTGGCCACCCAGGCACCTCTAGATCCAACCCCACCACCACTGGAAGCCACAACACATCACTTGCTGTGGCAGCAGTGGTGTGAATTGTGAAGCAAGCAAGCAAGCTCAGTCATCAATTCCAATGGAGACTCCAGCCATGAAAACAGAAGACTGAGACTTGGGATGGCAGGTATGAATGAAGTGGGAAACACCTGCATTTGTGTTGTGAAAGCTGGATAATGATGGAAGTTGATGGGGTGAAAAAGGCCACTGGGCCTTTTTAAAAAGTTTACAGGAATTAAGACACATCATTTCAGGATGTTTCACCTTATAGCAGTGGTTCCCAACAAGGGGTACACCGCCCACTAGTGGACTTCAATTCCCAGAAGCCTCAGTCAGTACATTGGCTGATCAGTGCTTTGGGGAAATGACTTAGGCTTCTGGGAATTGAAGTCCAAAAACCAGCATTTGGGAAACACTGCCTTATAGAGATAATTGTGTAAATCCCCCAAATTTCAAAGTGGAGATAAGGCAGAACTTCCTGCATTTGGAAAGTTCCCCTCCATTAGCTGTAAAGCATTGTTCCTCCTTCCACCAATGATCAGCATCCAATAAGTGGGTGGGGAAGGGGAGGAGGAGAAATGGCCTCTTTGCAGCTGATGGGGAAAATGCTTGAAACCAGGATGAGACCACATGAAAGCTTCCCCCATCAGCTGCAAAGTGTTACTCACCCCCACCAATGATTGGCGTCTGATCTGTGGTGGTGGGTTGGGAGGAATAGTTTATTTGCAGCTGACAGAGCAATATGGCTTCCTCCATCAGCTGCAAAACTGCTGCTATGAGGCTGTGATGGTTGATGCAGCTTCATCAGAGAAGCAAATGCTGTTTGGGCGCAGGAATCATGTCAAACAGCATTTGGTGCCACCTCTATTGCCTCCACCTCAAGTGGGTTTTTAAAAGCTACTTTACACTGGCTTTTCCAGACAAGCCTGTGTTTTCCTGCTTTTACAGCATGCTGTGAAGTCAATTCTGATTTACAGTGTCCTTTCTATGGATTTCTAGGTAGAGAGCACCCAGAAGGGGTTTACCTTTACCTGTCTTCTGGATTCACCTTGGGACTATGCATCTTGCCGAAAGCCACACAAATTGCCCCTTCACCCAGGAAGCACAGTGGTGAATTGAACTCCTAACTCTTGACTCCACATCCATGTACCTAAATTGCTAAGCCATCCAGCCCATTTTCATCTTCCTTCTTTCACATCAGTTTGTCCCTAATGAAAGTATGCCTACAGGTCTAAACATGACTCTTTGATCTTATTGGGCAGGAAGGTACTTTGAAACATTAACTTAGTTATTATCTCTCTTTTTCAAATGTACATTTCAAACAGCCTTGTATTTACTAAATGCACATCTGACAAAAAATGCTCATTTTTTCATAATAATGTGATGATCCATTTTCGTTTTATTTTTTTACCCTTTTCACTTTACTTGGTTTATTTGTTCTCTTTCTTTATATCTATGGAGTCATTTGCAAATATTTGCATTATAAGAAGCTTATTAATTAACTACTTATCTTGTAAAGAGACTCCCCCTGGGATATCCATTCTTGGAGTCACAACAGACTCCTCTATTGCTGTGGTCAGCAATACATTATTTTCAGAAGGAAAAAAAGAGACATGTTCTAGATCAGCTTTTCTCAACCTTGAGCCCCCACCTGTTCTTGGACTTCAATTCCCAGAAGCCCTGATCAGCAGATGTGCTAACTTGGACTTCTGGTAATTGAAGTCCAAGAACATCTGTGGTCACAAGGTTGAGAAACCACGGTCTGGATCCTTCATTATAAACCAAACAAAGCAAACTTCATTTGCTAGACTACCTTCCTTGGTTTATACTGACATCTTTTATGTTTGGCAAAATGTGGACATCACAAGTTGCTTTGTACTCAGTAAGACTATTGGTCAATCAGGCCTTGTATTGTCCTGTATTGTAACTGGCAACACCTCTTCCTTCAAGCAGGATTGTTTCCCAGTTCTACCTGGAGATGCTTAAAATTAAAATTGGGGCAAAGCCTATGCTTTACTGCTGAGCAACAGCCTGTTTTCACCTTGGAACTTTTCCAAACTATTTTACTGCAAATCCTCCCGTTGAATCTCTCATCACATTTTATTTGCAATATTTTTGACACTTGGCATTTTATTTACACAAGTGTTCTAATAGATTCTGTATCCTCATTATAATTTTATTTCATATTTCTTACACTCTTAATGTTATGTAGTGCTTTGTTTTGGTTTTATATTATTCTCAAACCACAAATTAGGCAGTCAACTCTCCATCATTTGCGTAAATCACAGGGAAGAGGATGCAGGGCTCCGTTTAATGTTTTAAATCCATAAATATAGAAAATATTGGAGGTACCTCATTGTCTTCTCCTTTTGTTTTAAAATATTTGAAGTGGTAGCCGTGTTAGTCTGTGCAAACATATCTGAGAGTAAACAAAACAGAACAGGGGGAAAAAGACAAAAATCTTGTGGCATCTTAAAGACTATTTAAATATGAACTTCTGTGGACCAAGTCTACTTCATCAGACTGTCTGAAGACTGTCATGAGAAGACTGTCATGAAAAGACTGTCATAAAAAGACTGTCATGAGAAGAATGTCTGATGAAGCAGACTTGGTCGAAGAAAGCTCACATTTAAATATAAGAGTTAGTTTTTAAGGTGCCACAACGTTTTTTCGTCTTTCATTGCTGTTCTATTTTGTTTACTCTCGGATATGATTTAAAATACGGTCAGATATTTGCGGTGCAGCTAGGTCACCCTTGCTCAAATGCCAGTCATATCTGACTCTAGGGTTAAGTGCTCATTTCTGTTTATAGCCAAAGAGCCAGTGCTGTCTGTGTCTGCAAACATTTCCATGGACATGCCTCAACACCTGGATGCACAGAACACTGTTTACTTTCCCATTGAAGTGTTCCCTATTTATCTACTTGCAATTTCATGTTTTCAAACTGCTAGGTTGGTAGGAGCTGGGACAGATATGGGAGCTCACTCCATCATGCAGTACTCGAGAATTGAACTCTGACCTTCTAGTTGTTGAGTTCAGCATCTTAACCACTTGAGTCACCACGGCTAGCTCTCATCTAATTTTGAGTCAATTTACTATGAAAACTGGGTGGGTCTAGTACACTCAATGTTGCACGTAGTGAAGTCCATGAGAGAAGTTAGTTAATACTAACAGAAATTCACTGATTAAAGTGGGTCTGCTATAAGTATGATTAAGCCTGGATGCAACCCAATATTTATTTTACTTTGTGGTTTTAAAACTATCAACAATTATTATAACTGTTAGTTCAATGTGAAATGAATGAAACACATATTCACAACGTCTATGCCCTGAATCACTGCTGGTTGTGTGTTAACTGTATCGGTTGTTTATAAAAAGAATTGGTTTTTTTTTAAAATTTAACTGCTGTAATAAGCAGTTTTTCTGCTTGAAGAAAAAAGAAATCCTCATTCTTCCATCTCAATTGGAGGTAGAACAGAGTTCCCTATCTCTAAAAAGTTGCTGGACTCTGCTGAACACAGTTTTATTTATTCCCCTTCAGATCCAGCTGCATAAACATTGGTTAAGCATTCAGAACAAAGACATCTGTTCAACTGTCCTGGGAGGTGGGGAATTGCGGGGGGAGAACACCAAAGCGGTTGTGAAAGAACTGTGGCTTTCCTCCCTTGCAATGATCATAAAAAAATAAAGGCAGGAAGAAGCAAAAGAAACTGCTGTGGATGGTAGAAATCATATTCCACCCAATGAAAGGAGATTGCTATTGTTCTGAAGTTATCTTTAAGTTTTTTGCTGAACTCCCAGCTGAAACCGGTTTGCTTAAGGTAAGTGATTCTATATTATTATTATTATTATTTTCCCCTCAAGATATTTTCTCATCAACAACAGCTGTGTGCTTCCAGGTGAGGATTTCATGATGTAGTTGTCATGTTTTTCCTCTTGAAATGTTATTTCACAGAAGGGAGAGATGACAAAGATCTAAAAACCTTGGCAACTAGCTTGCATTTCCTCACCATTTCTTCTGTCAGTTTTCTTTGGACAAAAAGAGGGGGGGAGCTATGCCAATGAGATGAATGGAATAGCTGCTCAGTGGGGACTGCAGTGGCTTAGTGGTTAAGACATTGAATGTGATGACTGGAAGGTCGGAAGGCCAGGAGTTCAAGATCCAACTGCTGCACGATGAAATGAGCTCCCATCTCTGTCTCAGCTCCTGCCAACCTAGCAGTTCGAAAGCAAGGAATTGCAAATAGATAAATAAGTACTGCTTTGGTGGGAAAATCATGCCTGCCATGTGTCCATGGAAGCATCTGCAGATGCAGACAGCATGGGCTCTTTGACTATAAACAAAGTTGAGCACTGAAATCCAGTTGGATTCAACTGGCTTTTGAGCAAGCACAATCTCTTTTGATTAGCAGCCCAAGAAGCACAAATATTTACAGCATCTTCTGAGATTTCATCAGTCCTGCTATTTTAGCATTAAAATAAACAACATAATTTTAAAAGTTCCATTCAAGTTCCTCTATTAATTGTACTTGGAGTGCAAAAAATTGTGGGTTACAGTGCATTCCTAAACACTATGACATCTGGTGGGATTTCTTCTGGGTATATATTTATAAGATTAACCCTCTCCCCTCCACAATTCCTAGACACTGAAAACCATGGAGCTAGAATCATTCTATGTTTATCAATTTGTGCATTGACATTGCAATCCTAATTATGGCTTCTCAGAAGTAGGCACCATTAAGCTGAACTCCTAGACAAGCAGGTATAGGATTGCAGCCTAAGGCCTGAATCTAGTTGCTACCTAGAATAGACCCATTGAATGAAGATGTTGATCAATCTTTCAGCAACTGATTAAATGGGTCCATTCTAATTAATATTGCCATTGGATTTAGAGCCTATTTGTATGGCCTACATGCTTATTTCAGAATAAGTCATGCAATGTGGTGTGGCTTCTGAATTTGAAGACTGATTAAAACACTAATTGAATGTTCAATTAGGCTAGTCTGAAATAGACTAACATCTTGTTACTGGAGTAACATTCCAAATAATGAAATAAACCTGAATCATACCAAATCTACGCTTAATTCAATTGTGGAACAAATGCCAACAGCAGGCAAGAATTCTGCCCCTCCTTGTTGAGCACCAGTATTGCAGTTCCAAAGCAGATTCCCATATTACTGTGAGGTCTTCACAGCTCTTGCATATTAAGCTGTCAGTTTTTAGATAAGATTTTAATTCCTCATATGAAAAGGAAGAAAATTAGAAAAAGAGGGAAGGGAAGGAAAAAAGAGAGAGAACATATATACACAAACACATAGACACACATACTACAAAAATGTCAAAGAAATATCTAACTGAAATTGACATCTCGAAGATTCATATCCATGTGTAGATAAAGCTGTAAGTTTTTTTTATTCTTTGATCATTGAATAATGGTAGATGGTGAATGTCTTCCTAACTCTGAACTATAACTCTTGCTACAATAAGGCCATGCTGGATCTAGCCATGCTGTTTATAACTGGACTCCAAGTTACAGGAGTATCATTTAAGCATGCACATGTGGTGTAGTGATCTGATATGCCATATGACATCAGCTAAGAGGGGGTCACTTCTCATATGTTATATAGGAACATTGATGTACTTTATCACTGATGCCTAGCTACATTTATGTAGTGGGATCCATCATCCAGTGCACCCAAAGCACAAGATAAAACACAACAAACTAACTTTTAAAGAAATATTAAATATTGAGGCTTGGGAAATTTTCCATCAATGAATGAATGAATGTATGTATGCATGCATGCATGCATGTATGTATGTATGTATGTATGTATGTATGTATGTATGTATGTATGTATGTATGTATGTATGTATGGGGTCATTCAAATACCATGTGACCTTTTTTGGGGGGTTGACCAAAAGTCACGGGGGAGGGGGTTCGGCGTGAAGTTACATGACTCCAAAATTATCACTGCTTTTTGCATCCAGCTGGTCATAGAGCTATCTTCAAACCATGTGATTATTTTTTTTTGGGGGGGGGTTGGCCAAAGGTCACAAAAAGTCACAGAGGGGGAATGGGGGGTCAAAAAGTGGCCTATTTTAGGTCACGTGGTATTTGAAAGAGCCCTATATATGTACGTTTGTACGAACATATGTGATTTATATTGTCACCCAACTCAAAAGACTCTGGGCGGCACACAAAGAATAAAAACCAGCATCACAGTTAAGAATTCTAAAACCTATAAAAAACCCATTAAAAATGCCCCACACCTCCTTTGCCAGCTAGGTTTTTAAGCCTTTTCTGAAGGGGAGTAACTCCATCTGGAGATGCAGCTCAATTGGCAGGAGGTTCCATAGGGCCGGAGCAGACACAGAGAAGGCCCTCCTTCTGGTGGTAGAGAGACGTGCCCCTCTTGCAGATGGAACAATTAGAGAGCCTTTCCGGTTTGATCTGGTGGGGCAGACAGATGTTCCCAGGGTGACGCAGTCTCTTAAGTATTCTGGCCCACTATCATGTAGGGCTTAAAAAGTCATTACCAGCACCTTGAATTGCACCCATAGGCACACTTGCAACCAGTGCAGCTCCCAAAGCAGTGGTGAGGCACAGGCATACTGCCCACACCCCATCACCACCCGAGCAGCCACATTCTGGACCAGTTGCAGCCAATTAACTAATGCAGCTGTTTTTGACTTCATTAGCATTGAATGTAATACTTTTGAACAGATGGTTAAAATCTATAATAGTTGCACTTTCTCTGGAGATGGAGTTAATCCCAGAAGGAGTCAAAACATTCCAAACTTTATTGCCTGTACACAATACCAAACAAACAAACAAACAAAAACCCTCTGTAATTCTAATTATTGAGACATGGCAGCAGAAATTAAAACATATCTGGATTGCCATGTTAAAAATCAGAAGAATAGTTTTACAGTGATTTTCAGTTGATCTGGAGGATAAATTTCATAATTTTTAACTCAACTGACTGAAGCAAATCTCTGTCTTGTTTTTTAATCTTATTAGAATGGGGCTTGGCACAGCTTGCTCTGAAATCACAGTTCCTGGTTTTTCATATTAACTCTTAATGGAATCAGCAGATGAATGGTAGATTTCCTGGATATTCTTGTATGTGCATGGTTATGTACATGTGTGTACATAATCATTTATATAACTGGCCAACCTACAGTTCCTAGAAACAGCAGTTGTTATTGCTAAGTGCAGCAAAACTGCTTCCAGTTTATGGCAACCTAAATTAATGACTTCCTAAAGGTTATATAATTAACAAGCTCACTCAATTCATTGACACAGAAGCCCATTCTTCTTCTTCTTCTTCTTCTTCATCCAAATATTGGTGATTCTCGTGGCATCAGCCATGGAGAGTGTCCTGAGAATATACCTGTAATGTAGTGGCCTTTGCTCTGCCTTCCACATTGCAGTGTGACACCCATACGACTGATCCAGTTCCGTGAGTCACTTTCTGGTCCTGAGCCCTTTCGGCACACAAAGTCATCATTGGCCCCAGGCCAGTATTGATGAAGCTGCTGCCCTCCATCAAGATGGCTTCAAGTGGGATTTAATCACTCTTCCCATAGATACATTTATTGTGTCAATCTGTCTCACGCTCCATCTGAGACCTGGGTACTGCACGATGGATTCAGCACCTGTCTCTGTCCCAGCTCTTGGGGACATGAAAGGAGCCTCGTTTGGGAGTTCCCTGAGTGGAGTTTCTTCTGCAAAAATCCTTTCAACCCAGAATAATTTCTGACATGATATTATTATGATGCTCTGTATTCCTCTTTTCCACTGCCTTCTACCTTTCATAGCACTATTGCATTTCCCACCGTGTCTTGTCTTCTCATAAATACTGAATCTAGATCATTTGCTGGTCTGCCGGTTACTACCGGAAATTGTACCAATGAGGACTTAAGCAGTGGTGGGATGTCAAAAATTTTACTGCCCCACCGTGACGTCATCACAGTGTGGCCGGAGCTAATGTCATGATGTTGTGGGCAGAGCCAAATAAAATAAAATAAAATAAAAATAAGCACACCCACCCACCCACCCACAACACAAACCTGTAAATAAATTAAATAAATTAAATAAATTAAAAATACATTAAAATACACCCCCACCCCACCCCCAAATCAACCAGAGCTTTTAAACCAGAGCTTAAAGCTTATTCTGGCTAATCTTTCTCACACTTGGTCAGATGGAAGGAACTACAGAATGAACTCACCACAAGATGGCTTCATTTTGGCACTTTTCAACTTTTCAACAGTTAAAGAAGTTAGGCACTAAGTCTTTGCCTAACCAGTTCTCTAGGATAATATGCCTTAATGTAAATGTAAAACAGCTGTACCTCCTTAAGGGTTCTCCAATTGGAACAGCAATTGGAACAGCACAGGTGTAGCTTATTGATGAGGTAACTCCAAGACTTTGCTTAAAAACTCCAAGCCAGTGCCAGGCCTTTTTAGGAACTGTGGTAGTACATCAATATAGGTAAAGGTATTGAATACACATTAAAATACACACAGACACACCACATCCAAAGGTGAGTCACTTAACCTGGGGAGCAGGCTATAGGGAGCTTCAGGCTAGCAGCTTCTCTTCCTCCTCCCCGCTTGGGAGGACAGCAAGGAGGCTGTGCAAAAGTGCCAAGCACTGTAGGCATGCATGCACAGTGGGGGAACCAGTGAAAACGTAAGACCCGAAGGTGGTTCCCCCCAAAAGCTGCTACCGGTTCTCCGGGACACTGGGAAAAGTTACTACCGGTTCTGGTGAACTGGTGTGAAACTGTTACATCCCATCACTGGACTTAAGTTTGGCCAATGACAAAGTCAAAAAGGTGGCTTCATTTTGGCAGCTTAAAGTTTTACCTGGACACAGAAGAATATATGCTGAAAATACCATAGCCTCAGTTTAGTAATTTAAGCTTTTAGTTTGAGTTCAGGCTCCATCTGATTGGCATTTAGATACATGTTCTTTCTGGTGGCCCATGGTATCTGGAAAAGTCTCCCCTAACATCACATCATCTGTCTCCCATCCTTACCCCCTCCCAGTCAGCTTTCTTCACTGTCCAGCTTTCACAAAAGGCTGTTGGCAGATCACAAAAGAGAAGCCACTCCTTTCCCTTTAACTGGTCCAATAACATTTTGCAACTCTTCTGGCTTCACCATACTTGTCCTCCTCTGCCTTCCGCTTGGCAAAGCAGAAATGGCTGGAAAGGAAAATATATATATATACAGAGGACTAGGACAGCATTGCCAATGCACGTTTCCTCATTATAGGCAAAAATGAGCCACTTCTGGAGGGCTGGGGGTGCTGTACATACCTCCACCCCTTCACCCATGTTTTTCTTTTTATTATCCTTATTATTTTAATCTGAAGGTAGCCCCATCACTTGCCTTGCATACCTGTCTGATTAGAATTTCTTGGCTTTCTGTATCTTAATCCTTTTTGTGCATTCAATATGTCACCTAACAACTCCAGACAAGGAGCTTTCCTGCAAATCACTCATCAGGTTGTTTGGGAAACTTTGCTTTTCTCCTTGTCCCTGTCCCAGCTCCCCATTTCTCTCTCTCTGTGTATACAATATGTACAATTGTATTGTTGAGCCCAGGATTGCTGTGATTTAGTGGTTAAGACACTGAACTTGACGACTGGAAGGTCGGCAGGTCAGCAGTTCGAGACATGAGTGCTGTATAATGGAGTGAGCTCCCATCTCTGTCCCAGCTCCTGCCAACCTAGCAGTTTGAAAGCAAGAAATTGCAAGTAGAGAAATAGGTACTGCTTTGGTAGGGAAAATAACCACATTCTGTGTGCTCCAGCATCTAGTCATGGTTGCCAAATGACTCTTCATTGGCTTGAACAATGCAGGCCTTGGAGTGATAGGAGAAGTAGGGTTTTTAATTATACAATTAGCTGATGATCTTTTTGCTTGGCAAGAAGCTTGCATTCCCTTCTCTTTCCTATATCTAAATAAGAGTGTGACTACACTGACAAATAATGCAGGAAATCCTCTGGGATTGGGTTGGCCTGATTCACATTATTTTCCATTGACAATATTGTTGTTGGCTGCAACTTGTATCCAAGAATCCATTTTTTCCCTGAAGCAGGAAAAATGACATTGTTTAAGGTGGATCCCAGCTTGCCATGAAGTGACCCATGCACTATGATCACAGAGCCATCTCTTATGGCACATATGAAATGAGACATGAAGGATTTATCTCTGGGACTGCAAAAGATTGCTGCAGGCTTGAGGATAGTATCAAGGTGCGCATTCACAGCCAGTCCATAGGCATGGCCTCTTATGCCTCCTTGATCACTGGAAATCAGAAAGTGGTTCCTCCTCTGCTCATTTTGCTGTTGGGTCCAATATGATGGTTTCTAGTGGTGTTTCCTCCACTGAAGGGAACATCACCCTGTCAGGGTATTGAAATACCCTGAGCTTAGTTTAACTCCAAGATGGAGTTTCTTCTGCTAGAAACCTCTGTGTGTGTAGAACTTAGAATCTCAGAGAATAGCTTGGGAAGACTGGGGGAGTATAAATCAACAAGCTGACGCTGAAAACTAGTATTGTTATGATTTAATCAGTGGTGGGATGTCAAAAATTTTACTACCCCACCGTGACATCATCACAGTGTGGGCGGAGCTGACATCATGATGTCATGGGCGGAGCAAACATCATGACATCATGACTTTGTGGGCGGGGCCAAAGAAAAAATAATAAAATAATAAAAAATAATAAATAAGACAAAATAAAAATAAGCACGCACACCTATCCACCCACAACACAAACCTGTAAATAAAATAAATAAATAAAAATACATTAAAATACACCCACCCACCGAAACACCCTCCCACCCACCACAAACACAAACCAAACAGAGCTTTTAAACCAGAGCTTAAAGCTTATTCTGGCTAATCTTTCTCACACTAGGTCAGATGGAAAGAACTACAGAATGAACTCACCACAAGATGGCTTCATTTTGGCACTTTTCAATTTTTCAACAATTAAAGAAGTTACGTACTAAGTATTTACCTACGGTAACTAGTTCTCCAGGATAATATGCCTTAATGTAAATGACCTCCTTAAGGGTTCTCCAATTAGAACAGCCATTGGAACAGCACAGGTGTAGCTTATTGATGAGGTAACTCCAAGACTTTGCTTAAAAACCCCAAGCCAGGCCTCCAGGCCTGCCAGCCACCAGGCCTTTTTAGGAACCATGGTAATACGTCAATATAGATAAAGGTATTAAATACACATTAAAATACACACAGACACAACACATCCAAAGGTGAGTCACTTACCCTAGGGAGCAGGCTATAGGGAGCTTCAGGCTAGGAGCGTCTCTTCCTCCTGCCTGCTTGGGAGGACAGCAAGGAGGCCATGCCTACGCACCAAGCACATGCGCAGTGGGGGAACCAGTGAAAAGGTAAGCCCCGAAGGTGGTTCTCTCCCCCCCCCCCAGCTTCTACCAGTTCTCCCGGACACTGGGAAAAGTTACTACTGTTTCTGGCAAACTGGTGCAAACCTGTTACATCCCATAACTGATCACAACATTTGATTATATCAAGTGGTAAGAAATAGACTTATTGCCACAAGGACGCCTCAAATGCTACCACAACAAATCTTAACTCTCTCTATTCAGGGTCAGTTTAAATAAGTGATATCTCTGTTGCTTGCTGGAATTTGGCAAGTGTCTGGCAGGCAAAGGCAGTTTGACCAATTAATTTTCCAAGTTCCTTCATTAGTCTCAGAAGTTCAAGAATTGCCTTGGTAACGTGGCCAGGAATTCAAAGTGAACGTGGAGACAGCTGAGGTGAGGGGAAGGAATTTTGATCATGAGCACCTAAAGGGGCTCATCTGGCCATAGCCATTCCCCCTTTTAGTGAGTTGGGTTATTTACTGCCTCCCAACTCTCAAAGTAGAGTCACTGGCTGTATGGTCTACCCCATTACCGTAGCGGGATGTCTCGCCAGACAAGAATTGAGAATATAAGAAGAACCTTTTCGGTATCTGCTACGGTCTTATGGAACCTCTTGCCAGTTGAACTGTGTCTCCAGACAGAGTTGCTGCCCTTCAGGAAAGAACTGAAAACCTGGCTGGTGGGGCAGGTGTGGGGAGGTGGAGAGGGAGCAACCACCACTCCCCACTGGCTCATTTAGTGGAGGATCATGCATGCTTTTAAAAGGTTTTAACTAGGTTTTTAAATTGGTGTGGGTGATAGGTAATTCCCCCCCCAGTGTTTTTAAGAATTTTTAAGGGTCTCTATACTTTAAATGTTGGGGATTTTTATATACGCTGCTCAGAGTCGCATGTCAATTGGGGCGGCTATACAAATTGAATTTAATAATAATAATAATAATAATAATAATAATAATAATAATAATAATAATAATAATAATAATAATAATAATAATAATAATAATAATAATAATAATAATAATAATAATAAAGTCTATGGGAATCAACCCAGAGCTCCCCTTTAAAAATGTAGTCTATTCTCTTGCCCCTGGGGATGGTCGCTTGCACCATCATTATCACCACCTCCTCCTCCTCCTCGGAATTAAATACAACCACATTAGTTCAGGTGGAGTGATTGCTTTAAATCAGGTGTTCCCAGCCTAAGGCCTGCAGGCCAGATCCAGCCCACAGTGCCATTTCATGTGAGGCATCACCCCTCCAAGGGCATTCAATAAACAAAATGGTCAACCCTTTGAAGTCGTTGGGACAAAATGGCTACCCTCATCATGCAGCCAGGACAAAATGGCAGTCTCGCCCTTGAAGCTGACTAAGAGAGTGTGACCTGGCCCCAGACTTGAAAAGGTTGGGAACCTCTGCTTTAAATGATGAAGAGCATTTTGTAGCCTTTGCATTTAAGGCCACCCCAGCTAGCTATACAGTCAGCAAGGATAAGACCTGGAGCAGACTGTGGCTCAGATCATAATCTGTTGATTGCAAATTTCAGGATTAGATTAAAGAAAATAATAGGGAAAATAATTAGGCCAGACAGGTATGACCTAGACATCATCCCTAAGGAATACATGGTGGAGGTGTGGAACACATTTAATGATTTAGACTTGATAGACAGATTGCCAGAAGAATTATGGATGAAGGTTCGGGACATCATACAGGAGGCAGCAAGCAATACCAAAAGAAAAAAGTGTAAGAAAGCAAAGTAGTTGTCTGATGAGGCTCTTAAAATAGCAGAGGAAAGAAGGAACGGAAAAAGCAACGGCAAAAAATGAGATGGCTAGATGGTATTGTTAACACAATGGGCACAAAGCTGGGCAGGTTGAGGAGGATGGTGGAGGATGGGGTGCCTGGCGTACGATGGTCCATGGGGTCGTAGGGGGTCAGAATTGACTGTGTGACTGAAAAACAACAACAGTAACAGCTAGCTACAGCAGCAATGAGAGAGGTAGAGCAAAAGGGGAAATGCCTGCCATTTGAATTTTCTCCTCCCTACACTTGGTCAGCTGTCCTCTTTCCTTCCCTTCACCTATCACTTCTTTTTATCCCCCCAAACTCAACAAGGTTTACTAATGTAATACTAGAGCAGCTAGATGACCCAAGGGGTGGTGGTGGGGAGCAGAAGGCATTGACTGAGAAAAGGGAAGGAAGTTATGAATCAGACATATTTCTGGTTTGTTAAGGCTGCTTTGTTCAAACTGTACCTCTTGCAAAACTAGAGGGGCAGAGCAGTTCTCTTAAAAAGCTGCAGACACTGCTTCAAAGTGCCAATTTAAACACACACACACCCATCTCTCCTGACTCTTGTAAGATGGGCAGAAATGAATTAACCTGGGAAACTTAAATACCTGGGCATGACTTCACCACAGACCTATTTGCATTTTGCCACTGTGCAGTCACATCTTTACTGATGATTAATAAAAATGGATGGAAAAATCCTAAATTAAAATAAACACTAATTAATTAATCCTGTGCTTTAAGAAACATCTTATTTCACTGATAACCTAATTGGATTTAATACTTTAGTATCAATCTCTGGAAGCCTAAAGAGGGGGAAGTATACTGTGGCTGAAGGTGTTTGACACACTTGGAAACTACCAAGATAGACATTGCCCTCTAAACAAAGGGATCTAAAGAAATCTGCCCTGCCAAGTATAATCATTTCAGTACGGCCTTATTGTTTCTTCTTCTTTCAAACAGGCCCTAAAATGCAGAAGCAACAACAGAGAAACCAAAGCCTTTACCAGCAGACTATTGCACTCTTGTGGAAAAATATTCTTCAGAAATGGAGGATGAGGATGCAAAACTTTCAGGTAAGAATAAGGAGCTAATTGAGGTGAAAGAAGAGGAGAAAACAGTTTTTGGGTTCAACACTTCTTCTGATCCTCCCAAACATGAGGTTGTACAAGATGATCACCTGAACCTTAAGAGGGGTGTTTCCTCAGGGACACAACGGTTCAGCTGCACCAGAACCAGAACTTCACATCAGTAGTAACATCCATGGGGAAGTCTCAGTATATCACTGGTTCAATGCATGCTATGGGTTGTTAGCAGAACAAGCAGGAGCATAGTTCATGTGCAATCTCAGCCTCTGAATATTTACTGGAGAAATGCATTGAGAGAGAGGTAATCTTGTTTAAGCTAACCAGAGCTTGGAACATGAAGTTCAAAAAATGAATAGTTAAATGTCAGAAATTGGGAAATAACTTCTTCATGTGGACCAGTGTACTGTAATTTGTTAAATTAACATTAGTACATTAATTAAAACATTGGTGAACATGCCCTTTCTAGAGGTATATGTGACTCTTTCCTTCACTGTTTAAAAAGGAAAAAGGCCTGTAGGTCATTATAGTGTAAATTAAACGTATGCTGAACTGCTAGATCTTGGCTTTATTGTGGAACATGAATGCCCCAAGAACTGTGGCTAAGAAACCCAAGACTCTGTTGTATTTCTCAGTGTTTTAGGTGATATGATGTAAACACCACCCCAAGACCAAAGAAAGGAAAGCCATTATTTATAAGAAACCCATTAAGGATGCTCTGTTGAACTTCCTCAGGAGCATGCCATTAAAACTTTCAATTGAGAGTTAAGTCTCTGGCTGTGTGATAAAATGAGGCCCCAAGTTCTTCACATATCCAAAATGGAGTTTATTAGGTTTTAGACTATGATAGAAATGTGCCTTTTTGTGCTTGAAAAAGGCCACCTGTTTGTTTTCACTCCTTGGGACCCGGAAGACAAGAGCCAGACTATGAGGCGCCATGCTTCATCAATAGGGCCAGAGCTGTTTACCCCAACACTGGGACCTGATTGGATGCATGCTAATTAGTCAAGATCAGCTCATACCTGATGATAGGCAGTGACAAGTACCGGTAGTTGGGTCAGAACAATAGTCAACACATCCTTGTGGGAGGGAGTGTTTCCTGCACCTTTAAAACATGGATTGGTGTGTCCCCACCTGAAAAAGCCAGCGCTCGACCCAACAATATTGGCCAACTATCAGCCTGTTTCCAACCTCCCCTTTTTAGGGAAGGTCTTGGAAAGGCAATGGCGTGGCAGTTACAGGAGTTCTAGATGAAGCAGATTATCAGGACCCCTTTCAGTCAGGATTCAGGCCCAGATATGGTACTGAGTCTGGGTTGGTCATGCTGTTGGATGATCTCTGGCAGGAGCAGGATGGGGGGTCATCCATGCATCCTTGCTCTTCTTGACCTCTTAGCAGCCTTCGATACTGTCAACTGCGGTATCCTTCTGGAGAGCAGGTGGCAGTCGTGGCCAGGAGGGCTTTTGCACAACTTCGTGTTATACACCAGTTATGCCTGCTCCTAGATCAAGACTCCTTGTTCATGGTCACACATGCTCTGGTCACCTCCAGACTTGACTGCTACATGGGGCTGCCCTTGATGACCATTTGGAAGCTGCAACTGGTCCAGAATGCGGTTGCTTGGCTGGTGATGGGGTGCGGGTGGTGTGCTCATGCCTCACCACTGCTTTGGGAGCTGCACTGGTTGCCAGTGTGCCTCTGGGTGCAATTCAAGGTGCTGGTAATTATCTTTAAAGCCCTACATGGTAGTGTGCCAGGACATTTAAGAGACCACGTCAACCCAAGAACATCTGTCTGTCCCACCAGAACAGACCAGAGAGACTCTCTAATTGTTCCATCTGCTAGAGAGGTGTGTCTCTCTAGCACCAGAAAGAGGGCCTTCTCAGTGTCTGCTCCGGCCCTATGGAATCTCCTGCAAATTGAGTTGCGTCTCCAGATGGAGTTGCTGCCCTTCAGGAAAGGTCTAAAAACCTGGCTGGCAAAGGAGGTGTGGGGCACCGATTACGTGGTGACCCCCGCCTGCTGGCTGATCTAGGAAGAATGCTCGCTCTCTTTTAATTGGTAAGGGTTGGGGTAATTTTTGATAGTCGTTTTTAATGGGGTTTTTATAGGTTTTAGAGTTTTTAACTGTGATGCTGGTTTTTATTCTTTGTGTGCTGCCCAGAGTCTTTTGAGTTGAGAGGCAATATAAATCACAATAAATAAATAAATAAATAAATAAATAAATAAATAAATAAATAAATAAAATGGGCCACCATGAGTCAGAATTGGCTTGATGGCACACAATTATATAGAGGTATATAAAGCATCTAAAGCAGTGGTTCAAAAAGTGGAATGAAAAAAATCCAACGTGTTCAGTCTTTGGTGAATTATTTGGCAGAATCATGGGGGTTGGGAACTTGGGAGAGAACAACAGAGCTTGGATCTTGGAGTCATTATTCACTGAGGAGTCCTTGTATGAGTAGACCGTCTCTGTGATGACATTCTGCACAACTTCTGTCCATAACCATCTGTCACAGGAACCTACATTAATCTGCCTGGATGCTGTACACTAGACAAAAAGCCCAGCCTAGGCCCCCTTGTGCTTCCCTGACTGAAATACAAAAGACATAAGATAATGAATAAACAATGAATGAACATGAACATAACATTTTTAAAAAATGATCTACGAAAGCTAACAATAAAGATATAGCAGTTAGTCTTTAAAGTGCTACAGTGTTTTTTATTTTAATTTAATTTTGTTTTGTTTATTTTGTTTTGTTTTTTGATATGCCTTAAATATTTAACTATCATATTCCTTAACCACGTTAACCCATGATTTCACAATTGTGATGAACCGATTTGCAAATGAAAAACTGGCATAAAAATTGTCTCTTCAATGTGGGCATTGCTAGTGTGGTACGTGGTATGCCAAAGAAATGGCTGCAAAAGTTTTTCCATACTTCACTTAATTTCACTTCTGCCTGCGTGTGCATGTGGACACCTGTGTATATTATATGACAGTCTGTGCTCTGACTATCTTTGTAAGTTTCTAAATAGCACTGATTCCCAATTATATGCCTATATTGATACCAAGCTTCTAGCATCACTGAAGTACAGTAATACCTCGGATAATGTTTACCTCGGATAACGCTAAATTGCATAACGTTTAGTAATCTGGGGTGGAGAATTGGATCGAATAACGTTAAGGTCCTATGGGATGCATCGGATAACAACCGCTAAAGCCTGTGGGGTTACAATGTATCTCTATGGAGCTTTAATGTTATGCGATCCATCCCATAGGATTTTAACATGCATCAGATAACATTAAAATCGGATAACACCAAGACTTGTGGAACCAAGTCTTAGCGTTATCGGAGGTATTACTGTATTTTGTTCTCTGTCCTATTGTCACAGATTTGTTTGTTATCTGCAGGAATGGCTCTCAGCTCTGGTTCTTAATATTCTTCTGGTGCTAATGATGGCAGGAATCCACTTTGGTGAAAGTATGGATGTGCCTCAGATATCCCTTGGAAGGATAGGCGACCATCCCTTGAACCTAACTGGGCTGAAAATTTTTTATACTCCAGACACAAAGATGACAAGAGAAATAATGGGAAAAATAGAAACCATGTCTGTCTTGAAAGGTACGCAATGATTATTGAAACATTTGATTTATTGTTCATTTCACAAACGTATACACTACTTGAAAATAAGATTCCCAAAGAGTGAGCATGCTGGCTGGGGAAACAGTGCGAGCCCAAAGAGTTGGTACTGTATCTCCACACATTAACAGAAAAAATCTATGACAGGATCTTTACTATAATATAGAAATATAGAATCCCAAAAGTCATTCATACTGTTTGACAATACAATGATAACACAGTTGGGTGTGTGTTCACGCGCTTAAAAAAGATAAGTAAAATAGGTACATCTAAAAGTCAAGATTATAGATACCTCCCCAAGTTTAACTGGAATGGCTGCTAAAGGGCAGACTGTTCTGTTTCCAGAGCCTTGCAGAACCATCAAAAGTGCCCTTCTTGAAGATTGCATTGGCTAAGCAAGGCCATAAGATAACCTCAAGTTGTTTGGAACATAATAAACAGTAAAGACATCACCCTGTCAACAAAAGTATGCATAGTCGAAACAATGGTATTCCCAGTAGTAATGTATAGTTATGAGAGCTGGACCATAAGAAAAGCTGATCACAGAAGAATAGACACATTTGAGTTGTGGTGTTGGAGGAGAATTTTGAGAGTACAGTCAAACCTCGCATAAAGAGTGTTTCGCTTAAAGAGTAACTCACTTAAAGAGCAGAATTTTCTCTGAATGTTTGCTTCGCTTAACAAATAAAACCAACCAAAAACTCGCTTAACAAATATATCAGGGATCACAATCCCCCCCACAACTGGTCACTTACAATGGTGTTTCGCTTAAAGAGCAAACTCACTTAAAGAGCAATCCTGTGGAACGCATTATGTTCTTTAAGCGAGGTACAAATTATCCTCACAGCAAAGAAGTCAAATAAGTCAATCCTGAAGGAAATCAACCCTGACTGCTCCTTAGTAGGACAAATATTGAAGATGAAGTTAAAGTACTTTGGACGCCAAATGAAAAGAGAGGACTCAAGAAGGCCTTGTTTCTGTGAAAGATCAATGGCAAAAGGAGAAGGGGGTGGCACAAGATGAGATGGCTAGATGGCATTGTTGATGCAATGGGAGTGGGCTGAGGAAGATGGTGGAGGATAGGGGTACCTGGCATGCAGTGGTCCTGTGGTCAAAAAGGGTTGGACTCGACTATGCAACTGAACAACAACAACGGAACAGAGCCTTCATAATAGGCACCTCATTTATGTGCTATCATTTGTGTACCTTAGGTTCACTTAACTGGCTTGCTTGTTTTTCAGTTTTGATAAAGTGGTGACAATTGAGATGTGCATTTGTATTGAAGGTGGCTATAGGACAAGCAACCTCTGAAGCTGATTTTGATCATCACACTGATGATCCTGATTGCTTATCCTTAGTTGATTGTGATTTTTATGCTTCTTGGATCCCCTTGGCTTGTTACAGTCTTAAATTTAAGCTGATAACAACCAGCATTATTTTTTCTCCATCAGTTTATCAGTTCTATAAGTGACATCTTAGTCTGGGGGTTCCCAACATTTTGACACTGTGGGCCTGACCACGCCCCCCCCCCAAAAAAAACCAGGTGAGTGGGCCTGACCATGCCCCCAGAAGTGAAAACAGGAGCATTTACAACAGCAGTAAATGCACCCATTTCTGCGTTTACGACAGCTGTGGGTGCATTCATGCATGTGTGAGCATGTTTTATGGCTGATGTAAATACATCTGCTTCCACTTCTGGGTGCAATGTTGACGGGTCAGATGAAATGGTGCCATGAACCAGGTCCAGCCCACAGGCCATAGTTTGGGAACCCCTATCTTAGTCAAATTTCCCATAGTCATCTATGAATAATACTGTACTGGGATAACTGTGAGATTCACCTGACCTCTGCCAGGGCCCTTTTAAAGTGACAGCAGAATTTCCATGTTACAGGTACAAAAATAGAAGTGGCTAAAGATGAAAAAGCCATGGAAGAAATAGAAATAGAGAATCGAATAATTGGAGTAGTATTCACGGATGATGTTTCTTATCGAATCAGATATTCATATGGTAGACTGATTTCTCCCAGTGACCTTATTGGACAAATAGGTAAGTCGAGGTGAATTTTGCATTCATTTGTCAAATAACCATGCATATGTAAATTTAAACTCCTGTTATTCTACATTGTTATTCTGTATTTTCTTCCAACATAGAAAATATACTGGTGCATTTATTTCTGACATGAAATTATTATTATTATTTATTTATTTTGTGAGTATATTTGTGAACATTTATATATTATTCATCTGCCTTTTTATACTGAGAAAGTGAACATAGTGCATTTCAGTTCTAGAAAAGTACTCAAAGTTTCAGTTACAGAGGTCATGTTATTTGGTTGATCTGTGTTTCACATGTCAGTTTGCCATGGTGGATCGAAGCATTGTCTTCCACTGTTTCTGATCCCATGCCAGTCTCATCCAGGGCCTTGGGAACTTTGCTCTGAACTGGTCTTCTCCTCTGGTTGCTGGCTTTCTTAGTGGTTGCTTTATATCTAGTGGTATCCATTCTGTGATGGTTTTCATCCACCTGCTATCTTTGAAGCGGCACACATGCCTGGCCCACCAATGCTTTGCAAACTCAATCAACATTGATGCTTGTTTTGCACCTGATTTATATACAGTTCTTCATTTGATATTCCATCAACCCATCATATATGTAGCATCCTTTGCTCGACTGCTCTTTAAGTTACATCAATTTTTAATGTCAACTTTTGTAGGTGCCCATGTTTCACTTTCGTATAATAAAGTGGACAGAATGGTGGTGTTGAAGAGTTTTGTCCATAATTTTCTCATTATTATTTTTTGCTTCACTAAGCATATCCTTTATGCTGTTAAAAGCTGCCTATGCTGCTTACTTTCTTCTCGAAATTTCTTTTGTTAGATCATGCCTTAGGTTAACCTCTTGCCAAAGGTATACATATGAGTCAACTTCTTCTACTGTCTCATTTCCACATCTCACATCTATGACATTTGTGGCATTCTTTTTTGACATATTGATCTTCAGGATGATCTTTCGACTTTCTGCACTTAACTCTTGGAGGTTATTCTGTGGTTCTTCTACTGATTCTGATATAAGCACTATATTATCAGTGAAGCAAAGATGGGACAAGTACTTTCCATTTAGACAAATTCCCTTTTTCTCCTATGTCAAATTGCGCATTGCTGATTCTAAGGCGGCAGTAAACAACTTAGGGCTGATCGTTGTAAGGATACTCGTGGGGGACCTGAGAGGCACCGTTGGTGACTGAGTATTGTGTATGATGCAATCCACCACCACTCCGTTTGTACAGCCTCTGCCAGCCTCTTCCAAAGACCCAGGGACCCTTAGTTTACCCAGTCACAGGGAGTGTGGTTTTTCAATAGTAGCATAGTAGGAGGCACTAGCAGTGTAGCTGAAGCAGAGAGCAATGTGCCAGTGTTATGCCCAAGTAGAAGCCAACAGGTTAAAGTCCCAAAACAGAACTTTATTTTTCCATGTTATAAATCCGTAAGTCAAAGAAGTACCTGTAGAGAATAAAACCCAATACGCAAAGACCATGAAATGTCCATAAGCCTGTGGAGAATAAGATCCCCCCAAAAGAAGTCCATAGAAATATTCAAAGAGCCCAAAAACCCATCAGTCCTTGAAATATTTCAAAGTATGGAAATGTCCGTGAGATGGCAAAGAGTCTCAAAGTCCATCAGAATGTCCATAAAATTGCAAAGTGTTGAGATGTTGCAGGCAAAGCACTTTACAGCATCCAGGCAGGGAAATCAAAGTCCAAGTGTCCTAGCCCCAACAGGATTCATCTTGCCTATTCCTTTTCAGGATTGGTTCAGCCAACAAGAAGCTTTTCAGCCATCCATTAGAGAACTGGCAAAATGAGTATTTTTCCTCCCTCTAGGAATGCATTAGGTAATGTGGTTTCATCATGGGACAGTCCCTGGTCTCTGCTGGTGTCTCCCTCCCCTCAGGAATTTATTAGGTAGTGGAAAAGCACCTGGCCTCCCATGGGAATGGAATGTGATTACAGTAATACCTCGGAAAACGTTTACTTCGGATAATGCTAAAATTGCATAACGTTAAGCAATCTGGGGTGGAGAATTGGATCGAATAATGTTAAGGTCCTATGGGATGGATCGGATAACAACCGCTAAAGCCTGTGCGGTTACAATGTATCTCTATGGAGCTTTAACGTTATCCGATCCATCCCATAGGATTTTAACATGGATCGGATAACACTAAAAATCGGATAACACCAAGACTTGTGGAACCAAGTCTTAGCGTTATCCAAGGTATTACTGTATCTCATGTGGAAGCATCTGGTCTCTAATAGGTGTCTCCCAAAGGTGTCTGAGAGTTAGCCTGTCTCCCTCTACCTTGGACCTGTGATGTAACAGATCAAAGGCCACAAAGGATAAAGGTTAGGAGAGGGTTAAAAGTTTCCTTCCCCTTGTCACTACCTGGGTGGAGTGTAACATCAGGACACTGCTGAGTACCTAATCTCTAAGGAATGTGGTTACTAAAAGTCATGGAGCCCTGCCAAAAGTTTCCTTTCAGCCATCCAAAATTTGGACACCCCTCTGGCTCTCTCTCAATGAGATCATCCCTCTAGAATGTCTGAGGAATCCACTCAGAGCAGCAGTGCTTTAAACAAGCGCAGGCTGATTCTCAACACATGTAAGTAGCTAAATGATTTCTATGTCTATCACTCTTAACTAAACATTTTACTTAAAGCACACACAGAGAAAGAGGTGCAGCATAGGCACTGCTTCAGCAACCAGGATCGTGACAATCGTATCACCCTGACGGACTCCTCTTTTTATAGGGATCATTATCATATAAAGTGATATGTGTTGTACATCCCTTATACACTTCTTTGAGAAGACTGATATAGAGTGGAACAATTTCTTGTTCATAGAGAGCGTGCCACACAGCATTGGTTTCAACAGAGTCAAAGGCTTTCTCTTTATCCACAAAGGTGAGAACCAATGGGAATTTATACTCTGTCACTCTATCAACTGATTGATGGTATGTAGATGATCCATAGTTCTGTATCCTCACCTGAAACACTCCTGTTCTCTTGGCTGGCATTCATCCAGCTGACATGCAATTCTGCTGAGAATAATCTGTGTGAATAGCTTATATATTTGAGACAAAAGGCATATTGGCCTATAGTTCTTGATCTCTTCACGATTTCCCTTTTTAAAGATTAATGTTGTCTTTGATATTTTCCACTGAGCTGGGATAGTCCCATGTAGTATGTACAGTCAAACCTCGCATAAAGAGCGCCTCACTTAAAGAGTAACTCACTTAAAGAGCAGAATTTTCTCTGAATGTTCGCTTTGCTTAACAAATAAAACCAAACAAAAAATCGCTTAACAAATTAATTGGGGTTCACAATTCCCCCCCCCCCCCACAATTGGTCACTTACAATGGTGTTTCACTTAAAGAGCAAACTCGCTTAAAGAGCAATCCTGTGGAACACATTGTGCTCTTTAAGTGAGGTACAACTGTATTTAGTAAACAAGCATGTCAGGACTTTCCATAGCCCCCCCACACACACACACACACCAGCCTCTATGGTTTCTATGGTGATTCTATCAATTCCAGGGGCCTTTCCTGACACTTTGCTTCATGGTATATTGCACCTCTGATTAGTACTTCTGGTAACACTTCCTTAGTTGATGTGACCCTTGGTTCTTGAACTCTAACTTTCAGTTCAAAGAGATTAGTGTAGAAGTCCTTAACCATCCCCCCCCCCATTGCTAATCTCCTTATTTTCTCCCCTTTCTCATTAAGCAGCACAGGCAGCTGCTCATGGTATTGGGACAGATCTTTCTTGCATTTTTTGTTCAGCTACTTCCATGAGTCTTTTCCTTCTGTAGGCTTCATGGTCTTCTTGGAGCTTTCTTCTAAGTAGATGGCATACCAGCCAATATTCTAGATCATTAGAGCAATCTCATTTCATTTCTTTTAGTAAGTAATTGCCTAATCTCCTCAGAAATTCTGTTTTGGGTGTGATTTCCAGCAGCAACTTCTGCTTTTTTAACACAGTCGTTGATCTGGCTGATGATAAATTGATACTCCTCTGTAACATCTGTTATGGTTACTCAGTCTATTTTCTCCAGCTCTTCTTGAAGGGGATTGGAATCAATGACAGGCCTTTTCTTTGGGGTTTTGGTGGTTTCCGTCTTACTTTTTACTTCCTTGTCAAATACAGTTTTAGGGCAAACAAGATGATGGTCAATTCTTGTGTTAAAGGGGGTAATGACTAAAACATCATGCAAGCTGTGTCTTCTATTAACAATAATATAGTTGATCTCATTATTTGTTCTTGGGTTTGGTGAGAACCAAGTCCATTTCCTTCCTTCCTTCTTCTCAAAAAAGGAGTTTCTAATACAAAAGTGAGGGACTTCACAAAAAGCCACCAGCCGGTTAGCCTCATTTCATTTTCTTACTCAATGACAGCCCACATGGAATTTAATTTCCCTGCTGCATCCAGGAGGCCACAGCAGGAACTGGGGGCCCTGGTGGTAACAGCAACTACACCTGTGGTGGTGGTGGTGGTGGTGGTGGTGGTGGTGGTGGTGGTGATTGTAGCCTTGAGCAGGATGGCCATCCACCTGCCTGCCTGTCCATTCGCACACCAGCCCTGGGGAGGCAGCAGCAGAGTCAGCCTTCAGTTCCAGTTTTCCCCAGGGATCTGCACCGGAGGGGCCTCCCAGAAGGGTGCAGTGACTGGACCACCCTCTCCCAATGCTCTGCTGTTGCTCAAGTCCAGCAGCGCCCACACACAAATGTGACAAAATATTGTGGCATCTCAAACACTGCAAGCACTGGGAAGGAACTGGTAACCCACACCAGTAATATTGCCAAGAAAACCACTTGAACAGTATCAAAAGGCTAAATGATATGATGCTGGAAGATGAGCCCCTCAGGCCGGAAGGTGTCCAACATGCTACTGGGGAAGAGGAGAGGACAATTACAAGTAGCCCCAGAAAGAATGAAGTGGCTGGGCCAAACCAGAGAGGACTCTCAACTGTAGATGGATCTGACAGTGAAAGGAAAGTCTAATGCTGTAAGGAACAATACTGCATAGGAACCTGAAATGTAAGATCTATGAATCAAGGTAAGCTAGACATGGTCAAAAATGAGATGGAAAGAATGAGCATTGATATCTTGGGAATCAGTGAACTAAAGTGGACAGGGATGGGTGAATTTAACTCAGGGGACCATTATATCTACTACAGTGGGCAAGAATCCCTTAGAAGAAATGGTGTGGTCCTTATAGTCAATAAAAGAGTAAGGAAAGAAATAATGGGATACAAAATGACAGAATAATCTCAGTCCAAATTCAAGGCAAACCATTTAACATCACAGTAATCCAAGTCTATACCCTAACCACGGGTGCAGAAGAGGCCATAGTCAACCAGTTCTATGAAGACCTACAGCACCTTTTAGAACTGACACCAAAAAATGATGTCCTTATCATCATAGAAAATTGGAATGCAAAAGTAGGAACTCAAAAGGTAACTGGAATAACAAGCAAGTTTGGCCTTGGAATACAAAATGAAGCAGGGCAAAGGCTACTAGACTTTTGCCAAGAGAATGCACTGGTCATAGCAAACACCCTCTTCCAATAACCTAAGAGGTGACTCTAGACATGGACATCACCAGATGGCCAACATGGAAATCACATTGATTACATACTCTGCAACCAAAGATGGAGAAGCTCTATACAGTCAGCAAAGATGAGACCAAGACTGAACTGTGGCTCAGATCATGTTGACTATTTTATAGATTTTATTAAAAAACACATTATTTTGTTTTAAAATAATATAAGCTATCCTGAGTGCTGTTATTTCACATTGGAAAGGAGAAATAAATTTATTTCTTCTGAAATAAACCGTTGAAGCAAAACATCTTGTCAAACAATAAAAAGGGTGATTTTAGATGAGCGGCATGTCTAGCAAGTTCTTTGAAGGCTGCAGTCATGTTCATATTTGCTTCACAGTAGGCCTCACTGAACTAAGAAGGAGTTACATAGCATTGGATCCTGTTGCTAACCCTAACCCTTACCATAGTTTATCCCTAACCCTAACCCTAATTCTAACCCCAGCTCACCCCTAACCCTAACCCTAACCCTAACCCACATCTCCAGCTAATCCTTGCAGCATAAAAACAAAGGAAGGGCTATCCTGTAGTAGTAATAATAATAATAATTTTGTGTCAGAAACTATTCTAGGTTGAAAGAATTTTTGTTGGAGAAACTCCATTCAGGAAATGCCCAAATGAGGGTCCTTTCATGTCCCCAAGATCTTTTCCCACAGACCTTATTTGTCTACTTGCAATATCTTTCTTTCGAACTGCTAGGTTGGCAGGAGCTGGGACAGAGACAGGCACTGAAACCATCATGCAGTACTTGGGTCTCAATCTGCGGACTTGCTGGTCTTCCAGCTAACAAGGTGAACTTCTTAACTACTGAGCCACTGCAGCCTCTGTGGCTATCCTGTGAGATGACATCTTGTCTGTGGTATTTATGTATTCCATGCCATTTCAATGGAGGTTGTTTAGAGCATTATTCATGTCATTTCCCTTTGGGAGTTTCACTTATCTGGAGACCTGAAGCTATTTTTTCTCAGCCACTGGTTTTAAAACTTATACTTGTCCTTGACCAGGTAGATTTTTCAGGTAGAACATTAAGTGACAAGTACACACCTGTCTTAGTAACAGTGTGACTCTGCAGGGATGTTGTACAAACCTGGCCAGTTGGGAACATAGCAGAAATATGTTTTGATTAAATTTGCAACATTTTATGGCAAATTGTGTTTTCTATCATTTACAAGATTCGACAAGCAGTCTTTTCTCTTTTCTGTTGCTTTTAGATTATTGTCACAACTACTCAGCGGATTACTGTAGAAGTCCAAGATACTGGCATGAGGGTTTCTTGTCACTGCAGTCTAGTATTGACAGCGCTCTTATTGAAGTAAGTAGAATCATTTTGAAAGGCCAGAATTTTCTAGGTTGACTGCATTGTTACACCATTTGATACATTCCTTTCATGTTGATGTTCATCATATCAAATTATATATATATAATTATATATAACTAATAAATAAATAAATAAATAAATAAATAAATAAATATTAAATCTACCATCAAAAGTGCCAGTCCTTATGTAATCCAAATCTCAGATTCTGTTCAAGACAAGGAGACACCAGCTGTCTTGAAACAATTCATGTTTTGCATAGAAAGTACTGTAGTTCATTAATGTCCCATCAACAATGGACCCGAGGAAGGAGACATTAGAAAAATGATTTCTTTGCCCCATAGTTTCACCTTTCTCCTCGGTGATTTCAGAGGAAATGCATTTTCACAAGAACACTTGAGGAAGGCAACCAAAGAAAATAATTGCATGATGATCTTTTCTTGTTAAACTTGGGGATAATAACCTCCCTCATGGGTTTGATAAGAATAATTTTATGTCAGAAATTATTCTGGGTTGAAAGGATTTTTTTTTCTGGAGAAACTCTGCTCAGGGGATGCCCAAATAAGACTCCTTTCATGTTGCCAAGATCTTTCCCCACAGAAGTGGTCCCTATTTATCTACTGCTTTTGCTAGGTTGGCAGGAACTGGGGCAGAGATGAGTGCTCAAACCATCATGCAGCACCTGGGTCTCGCACTGCCGACTTGCTGACCTTTCCGCTAACAAGACAATTTTCTTAAGCACTGAGCCACTGCAGCTCCTATGGGACAGCATATATAAGCAAAAACGTTGTTCCTCACCTTAAAGTAGCTTTGAAAATGGACAGAAAACTCAGAAAACTCTAACAATAAACTGCAACCGGCAGTCATTTTGGTGCTGAAACTCCAGACAAAGAACTCCTCTCTAAGCACTCTACTGCCACCTATAGGTCTCTGAAAGGCTGCACGTGTATAAAATAAAAAACCATAGGGGAAATGGTGTTTTTTGCTTCACTTGAAGCAACACAGAGGGGGGAAAATTAATTCGTAAATCGGGGCATGTTCGTAACTCAAGGCATGGATGTCAGTGCAGAACCAATTTGTAAGTTGAATTATTTGTAAGTAGGGGCATTTGTAAGTAGAGGTTTTACTGTATTGTAAAAATTATTCATGACTTCCAAAGTATTCCATTAATGTTCTGTCCCACTGGAATCTTTCTTTCTTTTTCTTTCTTTCTTTCTTTCTTTCTTTCTTTCTTTCTTTCTTTCTTTCTTTCTTTCTTTCTTTCTTTCTTTCTTTCTTTCTTTCTAGCATATCACCAATCATTCAGTTTGGGATGAAATGAAATCAATCAGCGGCATCCAGATGAGTTCTCCACATGTTACCCCGATAGATTTTTTCGACATCTGGTTGCTATTTTTGGCTACGTTAGTTTCTTATTCTCCATTTATGTATTTCTTGTCCCAAAATGTTTCAAAAGAAAAGAGAAAACTGAAGGAGGTAATGAAGACAATGGGCCTACAAGACACAGCTTTCTGGTAAGTTTCCAGACTGGCTGTGATTTGTTTTTCTCAGCAGGAGAGCTAACTGTTTCATATAAGAAGAGAAAATAAAGATATTTGTGAGCCAAGGAGCCTCCATTTTGTTGTTTATGGTGGAGTTTCAAAGTATCCTAACCTTGAGTTAAAATGAAAGCCTGGATGTTTATTTACACCTCTGATTACACCATGTGTGGATATCAGAGAGTAAATCAAACAAAACAAAACAAAACAAAAAGACCAAAAAAATTTGTGGCACCTTAAAGACTAATGATTTGATTTGCAAATTGTAATTAGTTTAGGTCCTATCAGGACAGGATGTCAGGACATTGTTTGTTGACTTGTTTGTTTGTTCATTTGTTTGTCATACTTATACCCCACCCATCTAGGGGAGTATCGTACTCTGGCCAGCCAACAACATGAAACACACATGTTAAAAACAGTCACACATATTTAAAAAATACAAAAACCCCTATTGGCGGCGGAGATACAGAATAAAATACAGTACCTAACGCTCAGCCATTGGCAAACCATTCTCAAAAGTCTCTTTAAAAAGAAATTATTTCAACTGCTTTTTAAACATAGACAGGAATGGGACCTGCTGCAGCTCAACTGGAAGGGAGTTCCATAAAGTTGGTGTTGCCACCACGAAGGGTCTTCTCTGAGTCATGGCTTTCCTTGCTAATCTTGGGGTCAGCACCTGGAGCTGTGCCATCTGAGAGGAATGAGTGATGCAGGCTGATGTCCTGAGGGTTGTTTGTTGACTTGTTTGTTCTGACCCTAATAAAAGTAGGTAATCCACATAGTGTGCACATGACAAGGAAGGTATGAAGTTTGCAACTATAAAGAAGTGAATCGAGTTACATATTTCAGACACTAGCTGTTTGTGTACTTCTATTCTGAGGAATGAAATACAAGCAGAGAGTCCTTCTTCTGTTTTGCTTCTCCTCTGGGTTGAGAAATATATCCAGTAAAGACTGCAATTGCTTCTAATCAGGGTTGTGACTTTTAAAAATAGAAGCAAATAGACGATACATCTTGCATGGCCCTCCCACAATGTCAAGTTCTGAGTTTCCAAGTTAAAAAGATTGGCCGTAGTAAAAGGGACATGCACAAACATATGAATCCTGTATGTTTTATATAGTATAACATATGCATCCCTTAATAATAAAGAGAGGCCTTGCTTTTGTGCCACTCTGGACATTCTTGCTTCACGTTCAAGCATGATATTATCACATTGTGAATTACCATATTCTCTGTCTGCATCATTAGTTAACACAAGGAAAATGGGGAATGGAGATGAGGAATACCTAAATGCCCTCTTACACTCAGGGTAGGAAAAACACAATTTTCACTGCCCTCATCATTCTTTTTCATTACACAGTCCATCATGTGCCAAAATTCAACTTGTTCAAAAGCTAATACAATATTTTTATTTATAGGCTATCCTGGGGTCTGCTGTACACTATCTACATTTTAATTTTGACGTTGCTGGTGGCGCCTCTGTTAGCCAATGTATATTTTACAGTGATCAGCGTCACTGCCCTTTTCCCCCTATTCTTCCTTTACGGCTTGTCATCTGTAAGTCCATGGTTTTCATTATGTAATATTTTTAAATGTTCCTGATCAGGATTGAGACATGATTATTATTGCAGATGGTGAAAGGCTTGATATTACATTTCTCAAAGTTGCCCAGATATCTTTGCCATAGTGTATCCTGAGTTCAGGTTATTACAGGAGCTTGATAGTGCTGGATAGTGCTGGATAGAGTGCTGGTCTAGAATAACTGGACTGGTCACAGAGAACCCTGCTCTCTTGTAACTTCAGAAATAACTATACAGGCTACTCCCCATTTACTTTCCCAACATAATTCAAGGCATTGTTTTGATGGTCACAGCCTTGTATTCCAAGTGCTCTGATCATCACAGATCCTGTTGACTTTGGTTAGAAATCAAGTTGGTGTTTCAGGACTATTAGCAACACCTCTAATCATGGAGTTGGCCTGGACTACTTTTGGCAGGCTGGCTGATCTGTTCTTATCCCTTAAAACTTTAGGATACAATGTTTTCCATTTCTGTTGCTTTATACATTTGATTTTAACTAATGCATGAAGTTGTGGCATATATTGTTCGTGGGTTTTGTGTAGTGTTGTAAACTGCTTTGAGGAACAGTGTAGTCAAAGCGTTGTAAAGCAATTTGAGAAATGCGTTCAAAAGTTTTAATAAATAAATATTTATTATATATTAATAAATGATCCAACCTATCTGTACATACATCTCCTCAAGCAACAAATGTATCTATAAAAAATTTTAAAAACTTGTGTTCCTGATGTTGTTCTAGTTCATGTAACACAAAAGCAGTGGTGGGTTGTTCCCGGTTCACACTGGTTTGCTTGAACCGGTAGCAACAATCCCGGGTGGTTCTCTGGGCGGAGTAGTAACTACCCGGGATTGTTTTTTTTTTTTTTTTGGTTTGTTTGTTTGTTTTAGGCATCCGGTTCGGACGCCTCACTGTGGGGGGAAAAATTAAAATTGGAGCCAAAATGGCTCCTGGAAACTGCACATACGTCAAACCTTCATTTGATGCATGCACAGTTCTATTTTTGACCGTGCATGCGTCAAATGGAGGTTTGACGCAGGTGCAGTTCCTGGGAAAGAAAGGGTGCAGGCAGTGCCTGAAGAAGTGGTGGTGGTGGCAGCGGCAGCGGCGGCGGCCTTTCCTTCCGGGCCGTGTATGCCACACCACCAGGCCACCGCACCATTGTGGCGGTTTGCCGCCATGGCAGTTTGCCGCCACGCCACCAGGCCGCCACATCTGCTGATCCCTGATGAGTCGACCCAGGGTTTGTGTTTGGGGGTGGGTGGGTGGGTTGATTTGATGTTGGGATGGGTGGGTGGGCGTTTTGGTGGGTGGATGTATTTTTATGTAATTTTAATTTTATTAATTTATTTAATTAATTAATTTATGGGTTTGTGTTGTGGGTGGGGGTGGGTGGGTTGAGGGGTGCGTCTGTGTGTTTATTTTTATTTTTTATTTTTTATTTGGCTCCACCCACAACATCATGACATCATGACGTCATGATGTTGTATCTGCCCATGATATCATGACATCATGATGTCATGACGTTGGATCCGCCTACACTGTGATGATGTCACAGTGTGGTAGCAAAATTTTTGACAACCCACCACTGCACAAAAGTGTATGTGGGCCAGTAACAGGTCCACAGATGAATATTTTACAATGTATAGATTCATCAGGGAGCCACAGATTCAGATGTAGTATGCAAAGAGTTATTGTACATGTTGGTGTATTTATATGTAGACAAGCTATTTCCCTCTTGTACTTAAGTTCACCAATTTCAGAATACTGTACTGTATGTTTTTATTAGAAATTGTGTCTTTTCAGTTAATACACTGGTAATTTTCTGTTTTTTAGATATGCTTCTGCTTTATGATCAGTTCACTCCTAAAGAAGGCCAAAACCACTTCCTTTGTAGTATTCTTTCTCATTATTTTTTTTGGAATTCTCAGTATGGGGACATTACTTAATATCATCCCAACAGCTTTGGAATGGATTCTGAGTATCTTCAGCCCCTTCGCCTTTGGTAATGGCCTTGCAAAGGTAGAGTGCTATATTTTATCTGGAGCCAGCAGAAGTTAGAATAGTTCTTTTAGACACAGTGTACACCAAAGTATTCAAGAAATGTTGTGCTGGTGTCAGAGTTAGAGGTGTTTCATTTGTACCTTCTGAGTGAAGACACAGCATTATTGAGTCTAGGCATGTCTTCTGCTGTCGAGGAAGCATGCTAGTAATTAAAAAGTGTGATGTAAACTTCAAATACAGAGATGCATTAAAATTAACTAAAATATATTTAATCTCTTTTTAAAATAAAAGAATCATGCAGCCAGTTCCCAGATTTAGTCATATTGCGTTTTATTGAAACTATCTAGATTTAGATTAGCCATGGCCAAATTGTGTGCCATTAATTCCAATGGGTGTGTTTTGCACATGACTAAATCTAGCTCTGAACTACCATTTTGTTTATTGAGGTAGGACAATACAGCAATGATGGTAGTAGTGGTGATAGTAATTATGTCATCTGCAGTCGCAAGTGTATTTTTTGAATGAGGCAGGACTGTTGTGTATTAAAAGTGCCCTTTGAAACTATCCTTATTAAATTATTCATTATTATTTTTTGAGCTTTTTTGCTTCTTGGTTCTGCTTTGACCCATCAAAACATAGCCTTTGTTCTCTTCCTACAGATGTTTCAATTTCAAAAATATGGAAGACACTTCAATTTTCCTGATTTAATGTATGCACCATACACCTATGCCCTAATTTTTGACAGTGTTATCTATATGTTGCTGGCTTTCTACTTTGATAAGGTTGTCCCTGGTAAGAACATTTGCATTAATGCATGCTACCTTAAAGATGAATTTCCACAGAACTGCATATTCTTATCATATGTTTCTTCTTTCTCATTATTGTGGCTTAAGGAGCCTGCCATTGCTGTGAAAAATAAAATGTCTAGGAAACATGATTGATACAGGATGATTACTCTTTTGTTTACTTATTACTGTTTTGTTTTGAACTACTGATGTATTGTATTGAACTACTGTGTGATTGAACAACAACAACAGCTGATGCATTAGATTCCAGCATATGTGCCAAAATATGAGAAAGAGAAGATGTAACTAAAGAAAAATGCTTTAGTTCTCAATTTCTAGCTCTATTTCATTCACAATTTGTTTTTGTTTTTCAAAGAAAAAAATATTACAATTTATAGGAGGAAATCTTGCTGTGTAACTTATGCTTCTGGAAGGATGATGATGTCACTAGCAGGGGGTGATTTTGGATAATTCGAAACTTTCCATTTCTGACCAGAAAATTTTAATATTAAAAACTTCCTGTATAATCCCTTTCATTGTGTGGAAGCAATGGGAGCTGTAGGACACAATAAGGAAATCTTCAATTACCAAAAAATTGCCTTGTACTACTGATGTTATTTCGTGGCATTAACTTTAGGTAAACAATGAATTCCTTCTTCCGTCTTACAGTCCCCATGGCTTCCGCAGAAACCTTTTCACAGAAAAGTTGCAGAACAGAAGGAGGAATTTTTATTGCCCACTAGTGATGACATAAGCACTCTCCCACCAAGTTTCTTGCACCAAGAGAATTCATTTCAAGTTCAAAATTTGTCTGTTGGTACCAGTGATGGGATGATAAAAAATTTTGTACCCCACCCTGACGTCATCACAGTGGGGGCGGAGCTAACGTCATGACGTCATGGGTGGAGCCAACGTCATGACATCATGACGTTGTAGGCGGGGCCAAAAATAGAATAAATAAAATAAAAATAAAACACACACACACACACGCCTCAACCCCCCCCACAAAACCGTTAATAAAATAAATAAATAAAATAATAATTAAATAAAAATACACCCAAACACCCACCCACCCCAAACACAAACCCCACTTACAATGGGGACCGTTGGGGCTGGCCCCCAGCCTTGGTGCCCGGCGCCGCGCCTAGCCGGGCAGCCCACGCTCCCGGCCGCAACGCTCCATGGGCGGCCCCGACCCTCGGCGCTCCGAGGCGTGCCTAGCCGGGCGGCCCACGCTCCCGGCCGCAACGCTCCATGGGCGGCCCCGACCCTCGGCGCTCCGCGGCGCGCCTAGCCGGGCGGCCCACGCTCCCGGCCGCAACGCTCCATGGGCGGCCCCGACCCTCGGCGCTCCGCGGCGCGCCTAGCCGGGCGGCCCACGCTCCCGGCCGCAACGCTCCATGGGCGGCCCCGACCCTCGGCGCTCCGGGGCGCGCCTAGCCGGGCGGCCCACGCTCCCGGCCGCAACGCTCCATGGGCGGCCCCGACCCTCGGCGCTCCGCGGCGCGCCTAGCCGGGCGGCCCCGAGCTGCCCATGGAGAGTTGCGGCCGGGAGCGTGGGCCGCCCGGCTAGGCACACCGCCGGGCGGCGAGGCTTGGGGCGCCCGTGGAGCGTTGCGGCCGGGAGCGCTGGGCCGCCCGGCTAGGCACGGCTCCTCCTCCTAAGCCCTCCGCCACTGCCAGAGCCACTTCAAAATGGTCCGGCTCTGGCAAAAACAAGTGCGCATGCGCAGAAACAGAATCTGACGCATGCGCAATTTAAAATTGCAGCACGCATGCGTCAGATTGACTTCTGCGCATGCGCACTGAATTGGAGCCATTTTGACTCCAATTTAAAAAAAAAAAATTTCTTTTTTTCAGGCGTCCGGAACCGGACGCCTTAAAAATAGATTACCCTCTCGGAGAACCCTCCGAAATTGTTCTTACCGGTTCCAGGGAACCGTCTGGAACCGGTGACATCCCATCACTGGTTGGTACAATGATGATCCAAGTAAACTTAACTAGTTCAGATGGTTTTATTTATTTTATAATTGACCAGAATCCTCTTGGGGATTTATAGTATCATAAAGGTAATTACTTAAATCACAGTAGCAGTTTGCTACCAATTAACAGCTTGCCACTCACATTCCAGGCTGGGCCTTAGTTTGTTCACCTAGCACATGGTCATGAACATAAGCACCAATTTGCCACTTCAGTTTACACAGTTACACTTATGGTGGTATAAACCTTGCCAGTGATTTAGCCATTGATTTTAATTCTATCATTCCTCTTATTTTTGTTTTTTACTATTTCACCTTTTAATACCAGCTTGAGAAGGATAATTTTAAAATGTGACTTATGAATTTTTAAAAATAAAAAATAAAAATATTGGCTTATTAAAATGAGATAGGAATACAGCTTTTGTTCCTGCATGCCACCACTTTTTAACAATAAAATAATTCCCTTTATGAATAGTGGTGAGCTACGAGCAGAATTACAACTGACTTTTCATAACATCCAAAAATATGTCTGGTATGTTCTGTCAGGTTTATTTATTTATTTATTTATTTATTACTCAAACTTATTTATTACCCTCCTCACCGAAGTGAACCAGGGCGATTTCACAGCAAAAACAACATTCACACAAGTGTTCCATTCACACAAATGCTCTTTGCACAATTAATCTGTTTATTTCTTTCGGGTTTTTTTAAAGGTATGTTTTTGATATGTGTGGTGAATAATACAGCTGGGCTACTGGACAGCATTTTTATCACCTACTCATAAAACAGTGTTCCAGGTATTAAAAATATTACCTTGGAAAACACAGGTGAAAGGAAAACATATTATAGCAGGAGTACCCAAACTACGGCCCGTGGGCCAAATGTGGCCCCTAACACCAATTCATCCAGCCCACGCTGCCCTTACCACAGAATGCTGCCGTAAATACCCCCACAGCTGTTGTAAATGCATTTACAAGAACTGCAGGCGCATTTACGGCAATGTTCTGCACATGCACATTTTACTTCCACTTCTGGTGGGAGGAACCACATGACCGGCCTGCTGAACCACATAACCAGCCCACAGCCCAAAAGGTTTGGATACCCCTGTACAGCTATAGCATTGCAACCCCAATGGTGTGGTCTGGGGGAGGGGGGAATACCAGCCCTTTACAGTGACCGCCCTTTTGGCGGGTTGGCTAATTTCAGTAACAGAAAAGGTTGTTTTCAAATGCTGTATTGCCATATCAATGCAATGGTCTAACAACTGAAAACAATTATTCCATTTTAGAGACACGGGAATGTCTCTCCAAAATAATAATAATTTTTTGAAGTAATGTTTGAAATGACCCTCCTCCCTATCGTTATAACTTGTGAAATAGAAAATGTAAGCTCTAAAAGAGATACAGAGCTATTACAATGTCAATTTCAATATTTTAATGTTGGAAAATAGCCATAAAAGCGGTATATGCTACATTTGGGGGATGCAAAAATGGATAAAGAGCTTACAGTATTTATAAACAGAAATGAGTTTGTCCAGATGAGGCCAATCAAGTGATCTTCATTTTATCTGTATTTCAATATATATCCCTCCTCGAATAACTAGTTAACCTACATCATCAGATTCCATCACCTCCACCCAGTTGGTGAGAGGGTACAACAGAGGAGAAAAGGAGATGAATTTATCATCTCGAGGGCATGCATTCAATGCTAGGAGTAAATATCAACATTACCTTGTGATATGAAAACCCCCTAATGTTTGCTTGTTTTTATTTATCCCTCATAGACAAATATGGAGTTCCCTATCCTCCGTTATTTTTCCTGAAGAAGTCCTACTGGATTAAATCAAGAAGCAGCTTTACAGCAGGTACTCCTGCAAATGAGCAAAGGAGTATCTTCAGTGACAATATAGAGCCAATTCCTCCAGAATTTGAGGGGAAAGATGCCATCAGGTACATGTAAAATATAAATGCTTTAGATGTTTTGTAGATTCCGCCCCCCCCCCATACATACATCTTTTGACTGTTAGGAAAAGTGCAGTCAAGACAATTTAATTTTTGCTGCCATAAGCTGTCAGTGAAAATGGCTGGGTGTTGTTTTCAGTTTGGCTCGGTTTGGTCTTACAAATATAAGGTGTTAAAACACAAAATGAAGATGTAGGTACTTGAGCCATGTTGTGTGCTATGAAATGAGTTGAGAGTATGACTTAGGAAAGTAGAGTCAATTTGTTCTTGGGGGTCTGGAAGGCAAGCACCATTGCAGTTAAGATGCTGAGCTTGAAGACTGGAAGATCAGGGTTCGACACCCAAATGCTGCATGAGGATCTGGGGCAGTGGTGGGCAGCAAAAATTTTCACTACCACTCCATGGGCAGAGCCTACATGGGTGGAGCCTACATCATGGGTGGAGCCTACATCATGTGCAGAGCCTACATCATGCACAGAGCCTACGTCGTGGGCGATCTAGTCATGCCTGCCATATGGCCATGTATACATCTGCAAACATAGGCAGCACTGGCTCTTGGGTGGTAAACGGAGATGAGCACTGCACCCTAGAGTCAGATATGACTGGCTTTTGAGCAAGGGAGACCTTGAGCCAGTTGCAGGGACAAAACCTGATGGGGAAGGGCAGGGAGGTGGACGTGGCCGCCCAATTTCACTCCCCCCCGCCCCTGCCCAAAGGCCACCCAATTTTGCCACTCCCCTGCCCAGAAGCCACCCAATTTTACTACCCCCTCCTGTGAGGGGTGCAAACCTGTCACTGCCCACTACTGATCTGGGAGACATGAAAGGAGCCTCATTCAGGCATCCCTTGAGCAGAGTTTCTCCAGCAAAAATCCTTTCAACCCAGAGTAATTTTTGACACAGAATTTATTTACCTGAAGTTGAGATGGCTGGGTAGCAATGCTAAGAATGGGATGTGTACTAGTTAAATTCCTCATTCTTGGTGATTTAAGATATTTTGGCTTCTGCTGAAAGTGAGACAAAAAGATCTTTCTCTCAGTTCTCTAATTTGTACAAATTGATTCTAGCATCCTTCCCTTTTGAAAAGCAAATCATACCATACATATGGAAAAAACGAGAGAGAGAGAACAATCTCAGAAGGGTCTGCTGTTTGTTAAGAGACCATCAACTCAACTACTGTATTGCTTCAAATTCTTAAATTCTTAGAACAGCCTGATCTGAGGAAATTATACCCAAAATTAGCTTTTGGGCAAAGTGGCAAAATATTCTTGCAAATGTGGGGTGCATATTGAAAGAGTCAGGAAATTCTTTGCCATTTTCACAGGCAAGAAGCAGAACTTTTGTAACTTCTCATCCTTGTATGTGAAGACAAGAAAGTGAGCATTTACATCTCTGAGCCTCTTTCTACAGGAAGTGGTTCTGTTGAAGTAATTATATGAATTTTGATTAGAATCCAAGAATACCATACACAGTACTAACAATTATTTGCTTTTCCATCTTTTAGACTAAACAACATTAAAAAAACGTATGAAGTGAAAACTACAAAAACAGAAGCTTTGAGAGGTGAATATTTTTAATTACCCAGATACTACACTTGATCTTAGCTAAAAGGCTGAATGCTTGTCATTTCCATGGTTCTTTTCTGTTCTCCTTACTGAAATTCAGAGATTTCATATTTGAAAATGCATAGTGCCGGTTGTCCAACAGCAGCCTTTCCTTCTGACATTTGGCAAAGAGTTTCAACCCATATACTGTGGATATGTGAACTGTTTCTGACACTAGAAAAGTGAAACATACAACCTCTTGCTATTGAAGAGAAAGTGAGGCAGAAAAATCCACCTTTTCTCCCCCCCAATATATATATATTCTGTGTACAATGTTTTTTCTCTCTGATAAATCTCATGCAACCTCTTGGAATGTTTGTGTTCAACTTTTTTTCTGGAAGAAATATCAAGATGAACAGGAGATGCTACAATTCCTGTACAGGGTGGCATTTTTTCCTGCACAGGTTTCATCTGGAAACAAGTGAAGAAACACCAGTCACAGGATTCATTGAAAAAGGTGTTAAGCTGTTGAGAATTTCAGTTTCATACATAGAATAGGTAAAACTAAAGCAAATAAACAAATAAATAAAAAGGAAAAATGAGACAAGGATCTCACCACCACCACCCCAGAAATCATGCTAATGCAAGCCAGACTGTCAGTGGTGTGTTTCAACACGACAAGACCGGGAAAACTGCAGAAAATAAGAAACTGCATGATGACTCCTGTCTGAGACAACTTAAAATGTGGTAGCATTTTACTGTGTTTTCAGACAACTGACTTACACAGCCTCAAATAAATCTTCAGATAGCCGTCTTATATGGCCTCAAATAAATGTCTGAGTTTTCCACTGTCTTTGCCTGAAATGTACTCATTTCCAACATGTTAGATTGGCAGGGAATTGCAAAAAACCAGCCAAGTCAATCTGAGTTTTCCTTAGAGCAGTAATTCCTGTTGCATAGGGCAAATATCCCAGAAAGGAGATGATCCTCCCAAAGCCTGAGCCAAGATACTCTCTCTCAGTATTGAATCCACCAGGACTGCTGTGATAATTTGGCAGCTGTAGGGAGGCAAGGGAACCTTATAGAGATAATTGCACTATTTATTTATTCATGTTTATATGCCGCCCTACTCACCGAAGCAACTCAGGGCGGCTTAACAGAACAGAACAGAACAGAACATTAAAACATCCATCTAATTGTAAGATTCCCAGAATTAAAACCTTCCCCAAAAGAATTCAGATTTAAAAATTCAACAATTTTAAAAATTAACAGATTAAGAGATTAAAAGGTTAAAAAATTAAAAGGGGGGCTCAGATTAACCAACAGGCTGGGGTCATCATGTGGTCAGTACCCCATACCTGCCCTGCCAGCCATGTTTTTACACCCTTCCTGAAGGGTAGCAGCTCTGTCTGGGGGCGTAGCTCAGTTGGCAGGAGGTTCCATAGAACTGGAGTGGACACAGAGAAGGCCCTCCTGCTGGTACCAGAGAAATGCTTTTTGGGAGAAATATTTTGTCATAAATATGTCATGCTGCAATTTCTTGCTCCAATCAGATGAAGACAGCAATCTTCACAGGTGCTTTATCAATTTGCACCTGGGTGTCAATAGTTAAAAGGTGGGGGAAAGGGACAAATGAGATGAAATATATAGGCAATGTTCTCTGTACAAAGTGGAGTAATTAAAGCAAATTGTAACAGATAAGAACTACTAGCGCATTGATTCCACTGAAGAAGAAGAGTGAACGATTCAAACTTTCAGAATCCAGTGAGAAATCTGAATGAGGAGAATGTTAAATGCATCCTGTGGTTGATGTGATATGTTAGAGCAGGGTTTCTCAGTCTTGGGTCTCCAGATGTTTGAAGCACAAGTCAGTACACCTGCTGATCAGGGCTTCCAGTAATTTAAGTCCAAAAACATCTGGGGACCTAAGGTCGGAAAACCCTGTGTTAGAGAAGGAGTTCTCAACCCTTTAAAGACAGGGGCAGGGTCATGCTCCCTCAGACAGCTTCAGGGCCCAGACAGCCATTTTGGCCTTTTTTCACTACATGGCACTTCTGGGTGTGGTGGAGGCACTTGGCGACCACATGAAATTGTGCCATGGGCCATATCCAGCCCACAGGCTGCAGATTGAGAATCCCTGTGTCAGGGGAAAGAGCTGTCGTGGTCGTGGTCGTGGTCGTGGTGGTGGTGGTGGTGGTGGTGGTGGTGGTGGTGGTGGTGGTGGTGGTGGTGGTGGTGGTCGTCGTCGTCGTCGTCGTCGTCATTGTTGTTGTTGTTGTTGTTGTTGTTGTTGTTGTTGTTGTTGTTGTTGTTGTTGTTGTTGTTGTTGTTGTTATATTTCAATTTCTGTACCCTACTCAGTAGGACTGACTCAGGGCGGTTCACAACACATGTAAAATTACAAGTTCATACACAATAAATCAATACACAATGACTAAAAGTGCCTCATGACTATCAATACACAACATAACTATCCGGGGGACATTGGACAAAAGTCTGGTAAAGGCAACGGCATGGATTTATCAGCCTGCAACCTCCTACAGCTGAAGTCCATTCCTTCTCCCAGCAAGAGGACGTTAGTCTTATCCTTCTCTGGGCAGGTAGAGCCCAGAGTTAGGAAGTGGGAGCTTCCACCTAAAAACCTTAAAACTGTTAAAATTTAAAATTAAAATCTAAAAAAGATTAAAAACACACCAAATGCTAACTAATTGGAAAATGTGTAATGCCACAATATTTGTGGCTTAGTGGCTAAGATGCTGACTGAGAGGGGGAAAGTCAGCAGTTCGATTCCTGAGTACTGCAGGACGGAATGAGCTCCCGTCTTTGTCCCAGCTCCTGCCAACCTAGTAGTTCGAAAGCAAGAAATTGCAAGTAGATAAATAGGGGCCACTTCAATGGGCAGGTAAACAGCGTTCCGTGCACTCCGGTGTCTAGTCATGCCTGCCACATGACCACGGAAACGTCTGCAGAAGCAGACAGCGCTGGCTCTTCAGCAGTTGGGAAGGTGAGAAGGAAATCAGGAACAGATTTTCTCAGGGGGAAAAACTAGCATGTTTTTAAGTTGTCCTATAAATATGGGAAAATAATCCTCAGTAAATTTGTCCACATACAAGCCTGGGATCACAAGCCGAGTGTGTGTTAGCTCTCAAAAAGTGTGCTTTATTTCTTATGTTTTAGGTTTGTCTTTGAATATTTATGAAGACCAGATCACCGCAGTGCTTGGTCACAGTGGAGCCGGGAAAACTACACTGTTCAACATTCTCAGTGGACTTTCCAGGCCATCTGAGGGTAAGACTGAAGACATCAGCATAAAATAGACTGGCAAGCCTAAATATGTTTAACATAACATGAGCCTCCTAGCTGCTTGAGGACAAAAGCCTTGCTAGACCAGCATCTTGTTCCCCACAGTGGCCAACCAGATGTCCATGAGAAGTTCATGAGCAGGACATTAGGGAGATAGCCTCCTTCAGTGTTGTCTTCTTGCTACCCAGGAGGGATTGTGCCTTTGATCCTGAAGGAAGAATAGCGCCATTCTGAGTAGTAGCTGCTGATAAGGGATTTCTCGCTCTCTCTTTCCATGAATTGACTTAGTTTGTGGCCATCAGCACATCCTGTGGCACTAAATGCCATTTATTAAATTATGTGAGAAAAAGAGAGTCATTATTTTAAGAGATACTCTTTCCAAACAAGCACATTTGAAGTTACAGACTTATGGTGGTCCATGGGATCACAAAGGGTCAGACAACTATGCGACTGAACAACTTCTCTGTCCCAAAAGGGGGACACTATATTCCTAATGTCTGACTTGTGGTTTTCATATCTGGAGATTGTGGTTGTTACAATGTAGACATATACTGGACTTCACATGATTTTGATTTCTTCAAGCATTGCTCTTCTTCCCCTTATATTTTACAGCATTTTAGAGAACTAACAAGGACATTCTGCATAATTTAATTCCACCACTCCTAGACTCTGTAGTTTTAAAATCTACCATGCTGTCTTTTTGTATTCAAGGATCTGCAACCATATTCAAGTACAATACATCTGAAAAAGAAGACATGGAACATATTAGACAAATAATTGGTGTTTGTCCCGAGTTCAACATTCAGTTTGAATTTTTAACAGTGAAAGAAAATTTAAAGACGTTTGCTAAAATAAAAGGAGTGCCATCCAATGAAATAGAAAATGAGGTAAGTATCTATCAGTTACCTCCTAGGTGGATAGCTCAGCGGATTGGAATTCTTGGTTGGGGAATTTTAGGTTCCAAACTTTGAGATGTTCAATTTCCCACTGAAGAAGGGAATTACAAACCATTTTTAGGCAGTGCTACCTAGAAAACTCTAGGAAAGGTCATCATAAAAGTCACAACTAATCTTACAGAATGTAATTTTTAATTCAGTACTGAGTCTGCAAACATCTCCAGTATATGGACATATCTCACTGAGCGTCTCTGGATCAGACAAATCAACATTGCTTTGCTGGTCCACATATGAAGACTGTTATTCTAATGGCATTGAGAATCAGAACATTTGTGCAAGCTAGACCAAAGTGGGAAAATATCCAAGAACATTCTAATAAATGACACTTTGGCAGCAAGGTGTTTTAGATTCCTCCCAAAACCTGTTTGAGCAAACAGTGTATCTAGGTCATATAATTATAGCTGTTTGGCAATGCTTTAGATGAAATGGTTTCATCCTGTGGAACTGTGGGATGTTCTTGTTTGGATTGGTACTTAGAATTCTCTGTAAAACAGCACCGGTGGTGCTACTCTGAAGTTATCACTAGATCACTCCAGCAGAGAATCCTGAACCTCCCACCAAACTACAGATTGCAGGATTCTGTGAGACAGAGCCAGGACAAATACCGAGGCATCAGAATCCTGCAATTATGTAGTGTTAGGCACACAGACAGACAGTTTTAAGGACGGCAAACATCTGGAAATACTTTGTGTTTCAAAATCTCAGATTATGAGAAGTTGCATAATATTGCCTTGAGATCCAGTCCTGGATAAGATCTAAAGGTAGCCTTCACTCAGCCAATAGACTGAAAAGCAAGTCAGGAAGGAAAACTCAACGTCTTAATGCTTGTATATTTTCTTTATACACATTTCAGGTACAAACTCTATTGACCCTCTTGGATATCAATGCCATTCAAAACACCCAGGCTAATACATTAAGTGGTGGACAGAAAAGAAAATTATCTATTGGGATTACTCTCCTAGGACAGCCACAGGTAAACAGTCTGTACATAATAAATATACTGCATAAGTTGTTGTTGTTGTGGTGGTGGTGGTGGTGGTGGTGGTTGTTCTATTCATTTGCCACTTGTATATCACCCCATAGTGCTAAAGTACTCTCTGGGAGGTCCACAAAGTAATTATGAAACTCCAGTTTGCCCCCAATACATTGGGTACTCACTTTACCAACCTCAGTAGGGTGGAAGGTTGAGCCAATCATGAGCCAGTCAGAATCAAACTTAAATCTTGAGCAGTGTTTTACTGCAACTTAACCATTGAGAAAGCCTTGATGCTAGGAAAGATAGAGGGCAAAAGAAGAAGGGGGCAGCCAAAAATGAGATGGTTAGATGGTGTTGTAGGCGCAACAGGCACAGAACTGGGTGGGTTGAGGAGGATGGTAGAGGACAGAGGTGCCTGGCGGAAAATGGGCCATAGGGTTGCAAAGAGTCAGAATCAACTGTGTGATTGGACAACAACAAAACCATTGCACTTTCTTTTAATTATTATAATGGTTCTTTTCTAATTAATGATGAAGTAAAATCTTTGCTCCGACATTGGTTATGTTGCTATAAATTTGCCTTCTTTTGTTTTGCCCTTCCAGAAAGTTAAAAATGTCAGCCAATGGTATGATAATAAATCTGGAAGCCTCCTCCCTCATAAGGCCAGTGCAGAAATGCTGACTTCTGAATTGGCCTGGAATGGCTTTTTTGTAAAGTTAATTACTGTGAATTGCCCATTCAAGGCCACCCTAAAATACTTTGCATTATAAGGACACCTTGGAACATTATACTGTTTCTGGATAAATCCCACCTCTCTTCTGGCTGCTATAGGGGCTCCATTTAAATTCAGATGGAATTATTTTACAGTACTGTACTTGCAAAAAACAATATGACCCAAATCCTAATTGTTATATTATGTTCAAACATTGCACTTGCAGTTGTTTGCTACCCCCTTCAGTCTGCCGAGGTCCCTTTGCTTTCAATGGGACAATCTCTGGGTTGTGTAACTGTGTGTGTCAGAGATTACTCTGGGTTGAAATAATTTTTGCAAGGAATGCCCGAATGATTCTCCTTTCATGTCCTCTATTGTCCAGCTCTCAGGGAATTGAACTCCATCCTTTTCAGGGAATTGAACTCCATCCTCTCAGGGAATTGAACTCCAAGCACAGTACCTTTACCCACTGAGCCACCAGGGAGCTGTGGTTGTATAACTAAAAGCTAAAGATTGTGTTAAGCTCTGTACATGTGAAGTGCTAATATTCTGCAAGTATCTAATAGGTTTCTAGGTGCCAACCCCGAGATTCATAAGAAAGGCTGTGACTTTAGAAGAGACTTCTTGGTGGCAGCACCAACTTTGTGGCATTCTCTTCCAGTTGAGCTTCACCAGACTCCATCCCTACCTATATATATATTTTTTAAAAAACTAAAATCGTTCCTGTATAAAGAGGCTTTTAAGGATATGCTGCCAAAGGCCAAACAATAGGTTTTGATTAACTCTTTCCATCACCAAGATGTGTTCTTTGTTGATGGCTATTTTTAAATTGGGGGGGGGGGGATTTGTTTATTATTTTTGTTTTGTTATTTATAATTTATTCAGTTTTTTTATTCAGTTTGTTTAATTTCTTATTGTATATATATTTAAAATGTGTTGTTAGCCACCCAGAGTGGGAGAATATCCCAGATGGGCGGGGTATAAATGCAACAAAATACAAATAATATTAATTCTGTCTAATGAAAATATTGAAATTCTTCAAAAAAAAAGCCACAGTAATGTACTTGATTTTATCACCATATAGAAAAATAATAAATGCCTGTACTGCAAGCTAAATGTTGAATCAGTACAACTGATTTTTTAAAAATCCAAGCATATTATCATTTGTAGGTTTTACTACTGGATGAACCAACTGCAGGATTGGATCCTTATTCTAGACACCGGGTATGGGCCCTTCTGAATGAGCGTAAAGCAGGTCGGGTAATTCTATTCACTACTCAGTTCATGGATGAAGCAGATGTTCTTGCTGGTGAGTTAGAATTTCTTGGAGCAAACCAGTTCAAAAATAGAGGCATAAAGAAAAAATGGGCACAGATGTTGATGGTCTTTTTTCTTTCTAAAATGCTATCCACAACTTTTTCTGTTCGCTGTATTGGATAAAAAGGCTACAAGACAGACAGCATCCTTGGTAGCAGTTTTGTTGTTGTTCAGTCACACAGTCAAGTCCGACCTTTTGCAACCTTATTGACCACCACATGCCAGTATCCTCTGTCATCTGCCATCCTCCACAGCATGCCCAGATCTGCACCCACTGCATCAACAATGCCATCTAGCCACCTCATTCTCTGCCACCCCCTTTTCCTTTTGCCTTTGATCTTTCCTAGCATCAAGGCCTTCTCAAGTGAGTCCTCTCTTCTCATTTGGTGACCAAAGTACTTGAGCTTCAGCTTCAGTATTTGTGCTTCCAAGGAGCAGTCTCGGTTGATTTCCTTCAGGATTGACTGATTTGAATTCCTTGCAGTTCAGGAGAGTCTCAAAAGCCTTCTCCAGCACCTCAGTTCAAAGGCATCTATTCTTCTGCGCTCAGCCTTCCTTTTGGATCAGCTCTCACAGCCATACATTACTACTGGGAAGACCATTGCTTTAACTATGCAGACTTATGTTGGGAAAGTGATGTCTCTACTTTTTATTATGCTGCCTAGGTTTGTCATAGTTTGCCTCCCAAGAAATAATCATCTTTTTAGTTCATGGAATAAAAAGCAGTATTGGAAGCAGTAGCTTCCAATATTTCACTATGGGCCACAAGCTCACAGCCAGTCATGGGCATTCCAATGCCCCCTTGAAAATTCTGATGCTCTCTGCCCAACATCAAGTGCCTGCTCACTTTATTGCTTTTCTATTGAATCTTCACTAATTCTTTCATTCTCATTGATCTTTTCTCCCATGAAATCACCTGCAATGGCCTTTGATGTTTTTTTCCTTTTTGTTTAGTCTTTATATTCCTTTTTGCATAGTGGAAGTTATTCTGTCTTTGCACGGTAACACCCCCCCCCCCCCCAACACACACACACCTGAGTGACAAAGATGGAAAAATCCCTCCCATGCAGGAGATTGTACCCATTCTACAGAGTGGGGTTTCAGGCAATCATTTTAGAGAAGATTGAACTTGAACATGCTATCCTGTAGCTTTTAAAAATCACTATTATCTTTTCAACATTTCTGTCCTAACTTTCACCCAAGTTCAGAGGATCTTCTTGTATGGCATGTTAAAATTTATGTATTTATTGCATTTTATACTGCCCACTTGAGTAATTCCCCCCATTGGGCGGTGTACATACAAATATTAAAATAGCATAATAAAACACACAACCAATTAAAAACAATTCAATGTAATGCCCATTTTGTTATGTTGACTCAGCTTAACAGAAAGAAAAATATTTGTCTGTGAACTTTGTCATGACATTTTCGCAAATTGCTTTTACATATACATGCAAAAGAACCAACTTTGATTCACATGGGGTGTAAAAAAGATTTTCTCCCCCCTGGTATTTTTTCAACATGTCTACTGGTTGTACATTATCTTCAGGTTATGTCTGTCATATGACAATACTGGTTTAGCCCTATAAGGGAGTTTTGTTTGCAAGTAGGTTGGGGGAGGGCTAAATGAGTCATGAGGCTACAGACTACCATGCCAGACCTAATCCACACAGCATCTAAAGTCAGCAAAAAATTTTCTTGTTTAACATGAAGGTCTAAGTGCCTTCAAGCTGAACATGTTTACATCACATGTATAGTTTCCTTTTCTTCTTGTTTTCTCCAGACCGCAAAGCTTTTATCTCACATGGCAGGCTGACGTGTGTTGGTTCTTCTTTGTTCCTGAAGAAAAAATGGGGAATTGGTTATCATTTAAGGTACGTTAACTTTTGTAGTGTTGTACATAGGATTTACACTTCTATATTTCTTAACCATGGCAAGAAACAAATATGTACTATCTATTGATTCATTGCAAGATGTGACACTTCCTTTCCGTTACTTAATGGAAACTCTCAGTGCACCTCATGCAGTAATTAGTAAGATGTAACTAGTAATTAGTTAACATTTTGAGGCAAGGCAGGGCTGCTCCTGATCAGGAAACAGAAGGTTTTGAGAATAGGAATTCAATCTCTTTTCTGTGGAGCGGTATAGGATGTTATCCCAACTGCATTTCTTTCTTATAAAACCATACCTAGTCATGGAGAAACATGTTTTGGTTACTTCTACAGATTACTTCTGCCAAAAAACCAAAACCATGACGAAGAAGAATCTTTGGAAATTGCAATTGTTCAAAAATAATAATAATGAAACAGTGTGAATACAGTATTGGCTATCATCTTTTTTCTGGCACAATTCAAACTGATTGGTTTATGGCTAGAATACCTTGGGGATCACCTCTGTACCAAGTGGCTGGTGATGTCTTGTAAAAAATTGGCATCCTCTTTACTTTATTTTGGTGTTGGTGTATATACTGGTTTGCAACAAAGCTGTGGCCTCATTTCTCACTCATGTTCCATGTCTGGCTCTTCCTTCTTAACACGATCTTGTCCATATGTACCCTTAGGCTATGCAAACTGGATAGTATCTATAACAAAAGGAAGGGGCTGTGGTATTTTGAAAGCAAGAGATTGCAAGTAGATAAATAGATACCACTTTGGTGGGAAGGTAGAGTTCCTTGCACTCTGGTGTCTAGCCATGCCTGCCACATGTCCACGGAAACATCTGCAGATGCAGACAGCACTGGCTCTTTGGCTATAAACAGAGATGAGCACTGAACCCTAGAGTCGGATATGACTGGCTTTTAAGCAAGGGTGACCTTTACCTTTACCTTTAGTATAAGAAAAGTTGCAAATAGGACAAAGCTTTTGTTAAGAGAAGACTAGCTGGGATGGAAGTGAAATACTTTATCTGAAATGTAGAGATATTTGAATAAGGAATTATATATCTGCAGATTCTGATGTGAATTTATTGAAAATTATTTGTCTAACAGGTTTCAGAGGTTCCCAATGTTGGCACAATGTTTAGCTTAAGGGGGGGGAGGAGAGATCAAAGTAATCCTTTTAAAATATATATTAAATTTTCTATATAAAATATATAAAAAATTTAAGAAAAATAATACTTAAATGAGAATGTCTAGGGGAACATTTAAAAAAATAAATATATTGGTGTGGAGCTATGGGAAAAATCAACAGTGATGTAGGCTGGAAGAAAATTGATTGCTCCCTCCCTGTTTTAACTTATGAATCTATTCTTGTCACAGAGTAGTTCTTTAAAAGAGCAGTTCTTTCAGACAGATTTCTGTTCTATGGCTGTTCTAATTATATTCTGGACCATTCCATCACTGGCAGTACCAGAACAAATAAGGCGCCAACAAGTAGGAAATGGTAGTCGGGAGAAGTCCTGACAGTGAGGTGATATGAACTATCGCAGCAAGTTGAAGAAGGATCACGAGGCAGTAGGAATCCCTTCCTGAGGAAATGGAGGAATGGTGGGAATTGAAGTGAGGAAGGTCTCTCAAGGTGCCTCTGCACAGAAATCACCATCAGTATATCCAGCTGAAAACATCAGAGAGCAGATACCATGTCTTACAAATTACTCAAGCTACCTTTGGTCTAAGCCTTGGAGAAAGGATGGATATAAGCTAAACAAAGCAAGCAAGCAAGCAAGCAAGCAACCAACCAAACAAACAAACAAACAAACAAACAAACAAACAAACAAACAAACAAAGCTTAGTTACCATAAAAGTGGAATAGTTAACTGAAAAAGAGTGTGTGTAATTTCATCTCCCAGTGCCTATATTTTCTTTGTTTTACAAATTTCAATGTGATGACACAGGAGGGCTTTAGGAACTTGACAAGTGGCAGCTACCACAGAAAATTATGCAGTCTACTCAGGGAGGGAAAGGGGATCCAGATTGAAGGAGGAAGGGGGAGACTCTAGAAGATTTAGAAGGCTCCTATTAAACACAGCCCCACCTTTATATTTCCACATATTGAATGAAAGATTTGGCAGGGGCTGCAGGGATTAAGTGGTTAAGAAACTTGTTAGCTGGAAGGCTGGCAAGTCAGCCGTTTGAGACCCAGGTACTGCATGACGGATTGGGAGCCTGTTTCTTTCCTAGCTCTTGGGGAAATGAAAGGAGCCTCTTTTGGGTGTTGCCTGAGCGGAGTTTCTTCTGCAAAAATCCTTTCAATCCAGAATAATTTTGGACATGAAATTATTATTATTAAAGATTTGGCAGTGCATGATTATCTTGTCCTTTCCCTGCTCTGTTATTAATTTCTGATGCAGGAAAAATGGATGATATCACTCCATATACAGTAAAACCTCATATAAAGAGCGCCTCACCTAGAGAGTAACTCGCTTAAAGAGCAGAATTTTCTCTGAATGGTTGCCTCGCTTAACAAATAAAGCCAACCAAAAACTCGCTTAACAAATATATTGGGTTTCACAGTCCATCCATCCCTCCTGAAGTCACAATTGGTCACATACAATGGTGTTTCGCTTAAAGAGCAAACTTGCTTAAAGAGCAATCCTGTGGAGCGCATTATGCTATTTAAGTGAGGTACCACTGTATGTCATTAATGAGAAACCAGGGGGAGGAAAAGAACCTAATTGGCTGCTGTTTTCAGAAGGGATCCCACTGTTTGAATAAATTCTGAGTTCTTCCTATAATCTTATTAAAAAATGGAAAACAAAACTTCAGAAAAAAGATTGGAATAATGTGTGTTTCTGCAGTGTCACAGAAACAATAATGAACTGACTACTTGGTTCAAACACTATTCTAAAGAAATTAGTGAAAGACTTGGCCATTGATGTATGTCTAAATGAATATTTAATATGAATAGGATGCATGTAAATGAGTCTTGTGACTCTGAGAAAACAACATCCCTGGTCAAACGATACATCCCTGCTGCAAAATTATCGGGACAACGTGAAAATGAGCTGAGTTATACACTTCCTTTAGAAAATGTGGCTAAATTTCCAGGTAATTATCAACTTCAATTATTGACAAAATATATCATTGCTATGATTTATGTATCCAAAGAGTGGAAAAGTTCCTTAAATATCTGTTAATTTACATAATCCATGTATTATATGGTCCATAGCTCAATGTTTTTGGGTAGCATGAAGCTTAAAACACATTTCAAGCACAGGTTAAAATACCTATTCTTAACAGCAGTGGTTAAAATTAATGTGAATATTAAAAAGTAACCCTATCAATGTAAATATAATTGAGTTAATTTATTTAAATAATCATTAATTAACACATACCCATTTTCACTTACTTGCCAATCTTTTCATTGTTTCGCTATAGTATGACTTTACATTATTTTGGAGACACAATATCCATGGTTTCAGAGCCGGTGAATCTTTCCAAATTGTTTCAACCAGCCAGAATTTATTTAGACCACAATCTGGATAAACCCAATCCAGTTTAGACCCAATCAGTCTAGTTTGTTTTGAGATTTGGCGAAACCATTTGCACAATGTAAGTACCCAATAGCGATTCTAGTATAGAGAGTCTAGACCAGGATTTCACAACCTTTGGTTTTTGGACTTAAATTCCCAGAAGCCTAAGTCAATTTCAGCCAAGGTACTGATTTAGGCTTCTGGGAATTGAAGCCCCCCTTTGGGGCATGGGCCCCATATTAGGAACTACTGGTCTAAATGGTACCATATCAACAAATAAGCAGAACAAGTTTATCTCTGCCACTAGTAGGCTGTTGTTGTTTGTAAAGCTAAGTGCTCTTAATTACACATTCAAAAAAATTCACCTTCCCATGTCCAGTTCTTATGAGGCTAGTCGAGCTAAGTTTAAAATGAAAAACAATACTATCTTTAAATTACAATAAACATATAGTTGTTGAGAGCACTTGAAATCCTTATTTTGATCGGTAAAAGCAAATCACAGCTATATGTGTGGATTTTCCTTCCTTATCATACAGATTTGTTCAATGAGATGGATTGTAGGACTGATCTAGGAATGGTAAATTATGGAGTCAGTATGACAACTCTTGAAGATGTCTTCTTGAAGCTTGAGGGAAATGAAGTAATTGATGATGAAGGTAATTTAATATCCCAGATAGTTTATTGTGGGGTACTGACACCTCAAAGTTCTAATCTTTTCAGATCTGGGAGAGTAGGATAGGGTGGTCTTTCATAGATGGGTTGACACTCCTTCAGTAGTGGTAGCAGCAAGGGAGACAGAGATTAGGGCTTTGGTCTGAACGGGGTGGACCTCACCCTACTATTTAAGGCCAAGGTGTTCTGCTCTCCTTACTGGGGTGGAGAGAGGGCAATGCAGGAAGGGGTGGAGGTTGCAGTAGAGTTTGAACAAGCAGACAGGCTAACTTTAAACTGATGGCAAAGTTTTCACATTGCATTTTTGAAATCTTAGAGGATGGACTTAACACAGAAGAAAATAGAATTGGAATGGAAAAGGACCCACCATTGCTTTCAAACACAGGAAGGGCAACAATGAGAGGCGGAGCTCTCTGGAGGCGTCAAGTTTGTGCCATGGCAAGAATGCACTTTTTAAATCTCAAGCGTGAGGGCAAAGTCTGGGCATCACTGTAAGTGCCAACTTTTTAAAAAGAAAGAAAACAGTTTCTGTCCAACTTCTTTTCACTCATGTTGAAAGTACATGCTGCTGATGGAATAAGGGAGAAAATATAATAGATGAACATTCAGATTTGGAAGTATTTGGAATTTACTGAATAATATACCGAATAACTTCAAATCCAAATTTGATAGTTCAAAATATCAGTCGTCTTCTTCTTCTTCTTCTTCTTCTTCTTCTTCTTCTTCTTCTTCTTCTTCTTCTTCTTCTTCTTCTTCTTCTTCTTCTTCTTCTTCTTCTTCTTCTTCTTCTTCTTCTTCTTCTTCTTCTTCTTCTTCTTCTTCTTCTTCTTCTTCTTCTTCTTCTTCTTCTTCTTCTTCTTCACCATCGCCGCCGCCGCCGCCAACCCCCAATCCCACCACCACCACCATCATCATTATCATTTTCGATTTATATGCTGCCCTACTTGGTAAATCCGACTCAGGGCAGCTCACAACATAAAATCGAATACAATGTTACAATTCAATAGAACAGCATAATGTCACAGTATAATCAGATATCATACATCAATAATTATTTTGCCCTATCAGGTGTCGAGGGCTAAATAACAGTAATATAGTATAGTAATAGTAATAATATTCAGAATCCCATAGGACACAGAGAAATGATTGTAAATGTTTTGTCTGGTTTTGAATGGGGAAAATGATTATACTTGGAAGGCATTCCATCAACCCAGACATGCCCAGCAGTAATTGAGGCATCTTACATCTTGAGGACTATGAGGACTATCAGTGCACACCACACTCTGCATTCTTGTTCTTCCATTTGGGGGAAAATATTGTTTGGTTTGGTTTTTTATATTTTTGTAAGTATGGGGAAATAGAGACTATTTCTTTGCTTTTCTTTGAGATACTGGAAGGACAACCCAATGCATTAATACTGCACAATGATACCAATTGTTGCAGCTGCCCTGGTGGCTTAGTGGTTAAGGCACTAGGCTTGGAGACTGGAAAGACAGGTTCGTTCCTGAGAGCTGCACAATGGAGGACATAAAAGGAGCCTCATTTGGGTATCCCCTGCAAAAAAAAAATCCTTTCAACCCAGAGTAATCTCTGACACAAAAAACGAACAAACCAATTGGTTTTCCAGGAAGGGCAATGACATGCTTATCGAACGTTAATGAGTAATATGATGAGCACATTCCAAAAAGTAGTGTTTTGAAGCTGTGGCCCAAGTATGGTTGTGAGTGATAAAGACTTGTTTTTATTTCTTGCTTTTGTTCTTTTTGAAAGGGCCCGCTCTTAAGTAATATGACTCAGCTAGCATATTGTTGGATCCTGCCACCACTCCTAGAAAGGTCGCCTGTTGCCTGTGTGGCTAATGCTTTGCTAAAAAGACTCCCCAAACGGTGGCTACTTCAAACACAGCATCTTGCCCTGAGAAAGATTTCTTTAAACTGACGGGAGAGTGTAGGGAAGTGACATGACAGCATGTCCTTCTACCTCAACCAATGGGACAGCCATTGTCTTCACTGTGCTTCACTGTATAGATTGTGTAAGATAACTGGACAAAAATCACCTCCCTCCTGTTGGTAATTAGTGTCTCTACTTCTTTACAGATTACTTCTCTCTGGAATTTTACTAATACCTTTTGTCACTGAGCTAGTAGCAGCTAGTGTTTGGTTTAAACTACAATCTGAAGAGCTTCATCCAAGGCTTTATTTTGAGCCAGGGAAACAGAGTTTCACAGGAACTTATGGACTTCTGGTCCTTAATGATACAGGTAAGGACAAGGACTAGAATATTGACAAGCAATGAAGTAAGATGACAGAATTTGCCTGTCACACTATTTGGCTCGACACCCAATGACATGGGAAAATAGAAAGTAAAGAAGCCTGTAACTAGCAGCCACTCAGAATCTTTGTGAAATGCCTTCAAGGGGTTAAGCCAGTGATGGGATGCAACAGGTTCGCACCAGTTCGCCAGAACCGGTAGTATCAATCAATCACTTTATTACAGTCAATGACCAGCACAGTAAAATGGAGATAAGCTTTTAAAATTTAAATGCTTAAAATATAGTTAAAATATATTATTTAAAAACATATCCATTCAAAATTTAAAAACTGAGTAAAATCCGATAATGATAAGGGTGAAGAGATAACATAATAAGTAGTGTAGGTCAGCTGCTCAGTGCGGGAGCAATCTCAGTAAATTATAGAGCCACACTAGACTTCCTAGTCAGCAGCCGACGTATCCTACTAGCCTGTGCACAAAAACCCGCCACTTTGCGCGTGATAGCAATACTACTGTCCTGGAGTAGGAAGGAAGCTTGTTGGGCCGGCAATTTTCCTGGGCATTGGCGCAGCAAGGGGATTATTAATTCTGCATGGGCAGTAACTTTTCCCCAGTGTCCCGGAGAACTGGTAGCAGCTTTTGGGGGGGAACCACCTTCAAGGCTTAACTTTTCACTGGTTCACCCACTTCACATGCGCGCTAAGCACTTGGTGTGCATGCACGCCTACAGTGCTTGGCGCGTATGCATGGCCTCCTTGCTGTCCTCCCAAGTGGGGAGGAGGAAGAGAAGCTGCTAGTCTGAAGCTCCCTATAGCCTGCTCCCCAGGATAAGTGACTCACCTTTGGATGTGGTGTGTCTGTGTGTATTTTGAGGTGTATTAATACCTTTACCTATATTGACGTACTACCACAGTTCCTAAAAAGGCCTGGCAGCTGGCAGGCCTGGCGGCCTGGCTTGCGGTTTTTAAGCAAAGTCTTGGAGTTACCTCATCAATAAGGTACACCAGTGCTGTTCCAATTACTGTTCCAATTGGAGAACCCTTAAGGAAGTACAGCTGTTTTACATTTACATTAAGCCATATTATCCTAGAGAACTGGTACGATGACCATATCCATCTTGCAACATGGTGCTGCCCAGGCACTTATACCAACAGGTAAGTGACGGGTTTGGGTTTGGGGTGGGTGGGTGGGTTGATTTGTGTTTGGGGTGGGTGGGTGTTTGGGTGGGTGGGTGTACTTTAATGAATTATTTATTTATTTATTTATTTAATTTACAGGTTTGTGTTGTGGGTGTGTGTGTGGGTTGAGAGGTGTGTGTGTGTGTGTGTGTGTGTGTGTGTGTGTGTGTTTATTTTTATTTTATTATTATTTTTATTTATTTTTTCTTTGGCCCCGCCCATGACATCATGATGTCATGATGTTAGCTCCGCCCACACTGTGATGATGTCATGGTGGGGTAGTAAAATTTTTGACAACCCACCACTGGGTTAAGCCATTGGTGCCCAACCTTTTCAACCCGAGAACTGGGTCACATTCTCTCAGCCAGCTTCAAGGGCCAGACGGCCATTAGGCTCTGCCTGTATGATGGGGGTGGCCATTTTGTCTCAACAGCTTCAAAGGGGTGGCCATTTTCTTCCTCAGATTCCCTTGGAGGAGTGGGGGACTACATGAAATGGTGCCACAGGCCAGATCCAGCCCATAGGCCTTAGGTTGGAAACTCCTGGGTTAGACTAAAAGGAAAGAGGTGCTAGCAGGATTCTAGATGAAGCCATAAGGCAATAATTGCTTTCTTTCTACTGTCCTTACTTCTCTTTCCTCCTATTACTCTCAAAATGGAAGAACATGGTTGTACCAGCCCAGAGCTCAGGCAAGGGCCTGGTGAGAGAAATCTCATGCCATTCTTGCTTCAAGAAAGCTGGGAATGAAACTCAGCAAAAGTGTGAGTGACTAGAAGATATAGGCAAAAACTTTAAGAGTATTGTTTTATTTTATTTTGGAAGGCTGCAGAATGGATAGCATTGTTTCAGACTGCTATGGAAACTTGCTATGCAAGTAGATGAATAGGGACCACTTTGGTGGGAAAAGATCTTGGGGACATGAAAGGAGGCTCATTCGGGTGTCCCCTAAGTGGAGTTTCTCCAGCAAAAATCCTTTCAACCCAGAAAAATTTCTGAAACAATTTTTTTTAATGTAAGAAACATTTCAAAATAATCCCACAGAGCAATCTAGGCTGAGCTCCTTTGTCCATTTGGCTACCTAAGCTTCTCACTCACATTTGACTAAATTAGAATTCTATTTGCTTTTCTTTGCTTTAGTGCATGTATAACAGTAGAAACCTCAGCAGAATGGCATCATAAGATGAGCAATTCATGGTCTTTTTCTATTCCACATATTAATAGGCAGTGGAATAACTGATACTTTTGTGCAGATTCAATTTAGGCCAGACAACCCCATGCTTATATTATCATTTCCTGCTTGGACTCAGCTTAAACACTGTGCTGCTACCTTTCCCGTGTTACGTAGTGGTGTCTGATTCAATGTTTCCCAGTGGCTAATAAATCTACACTCTTCTTTCCTATACTACAATTACATCATTCCATTGAGACTCCTCAGGTTCATTTGTCTAGCTATTCCTACCTGTGCATTTCTTGGACTCCCAGGCTTCAGCCTATAGTGTAGCTTTCAAGACCAAGTCTCCCACATTATGTAAATGAATGTGCACCATGATTGCTGACTTCTCATGTCACATTCTAGGCAGTGGTGGGTTGTCAAATTCTTCGTTACCCCACCGTGATGTCATTACGTTGTGGGTGTAGCCAACATCATGATGTCATGACACCGTAGGTGGAGCAAAAAAAATGGCTGTGCATGTGTCAAACTTCTGTTTGATGCATGTGTAGTTCTTTTTTTAGTGTGCATGCATCAAACAGAAGTTTGACACATGCACAGCCATTTTTTTGCTCCACCTACGGCGTCATGACCAAGTGCTTAACGCATGTGCACTAAAAAATAGAACTGTGCATGCATCAAACAGAGGTTTGACGCATTCACAGTTCCGGGCAGCCAAAATGACTTCCCAGAAGTACACTTCCAGACAGGACCAGGAGAGGTGACCGAACCAGGTCGCCCAGGGGTTTACTCCCCCCGGTGATCCGCTCCTGATGGGTGCTACAGGTTCGGGTGAACCGGTCCGAACCGGTAACATCCCATCACTGTGTCTAGGCTAGGGTCTCTTGACAACATACAAGACCTTCAACTTCATGCATACAAGCAAGTCATTGTTCAGTCTTTACATCCTTCACAATCTCAGTTTCTGTGTCTCAAATGCTTGCAGCTCCCACAGCTGCAACCACCCACACAGTTGGAGACATAGCCTGGGTGGCAGAGAACATTTGTGATCCAAGCAATATAGAATGCTATTTTTTGTTTCTTTTTATAAAAAAAGTTTGAATGGTTTTTAATGCAACAATGGACATAGAATGAACCTCCCTGAAGAGTTGGAAAATGTTCGAATTACAGTCAACCATCGCATAAAGAGTGCGTCGCTTAAAGAGTAACTCACTTAAAGAGCAGAAATTTCCCTGAATAGTTGCTTCGCTTAGCAAATAAAAGCAACCAAAAACTCGCTTAACAAATAAATCAGGGTTTACAATCCCTCCCACCAGAAGTCACAATTGGTCACTTACAATGGTGTTTCACTTAAAGAGCAAACTCGCTTAAAGAGCAATCCTGTGGTACACATTATGCTCTTTAAGCGAGGTACAACTGTACACGTAGGAGTCTCATGGGCAACATATTGCTTGCCAGTCCTTGCAATTCAGAATTGCTGGCATTGAATCGTGTAGTTTAATGGCTTTTTAAAGATGGACAGTACTGCCTCGCTGTCCTTGCCACCAGCAGATGCTCTCAAGCCAACCCGGCAGAGAGCAGGAACACCTGAGCAGAGGGCAGGATCTTTAAAAATGGACGGCGGAACTTTAAAAGCCAGGTAGTCGAGGTCGTGTTAATGAGACTTTTTAAATGAATGATTTTTTCACTACTATTATTGTTAGTATTTTCTTTGCAATGTGTTATGATTTGATATGATATTGTAATTCATTTGTTGTTACACCATTGCTTTTCATCCTGTTGTAATGTGTATATGCTTTGTTATATTTTATATTGTAATGCTGTTTTTGTAATGTTATAACACTTTCCATTGGGGTCTCTGTTAGCTGCCCTGTGTCGGTTTTTACCGAGTAGGGCGGCACATAATAATAATAATAATAATAATAATAATAATAATAATAATAATAATAATAATAATAATAATAATAATAATAATAATAATAATAATAATAATTGTATTTTGGTATCATGTCTTTTAACAGTATGGGTTGCCTTGGATCCCCTCACCAAGAGAAAGGTGGCCTACAAATGACACAAAATTGACAAAAAAAAGTCCTTTCTCGGGGATCATTTCTGTTTCCTCAAAGTGTCAAGAGTCTTGGTTTTTGTAACTGCAGAATAGCTGTAATCAATCAATCAATCAATCAATCTTTATTATGGTCCAAGACCAGCAGATTACAGCAAAAAGAAAAGTTAAAATGAGGGTACTTAAAATATATTTTTAAAAGGAGTGTTTCTGCTCAGAGTTAAGGGGTAGTAAAATTAGTATTTAAGATTAATAATGTTACAACTACAGTATTGCTAAGCCTATACTGTAGTGCTAGTAGTTTATTTAGCTGAAGGTCCTGCAGGATTGTTCTTCTGATCTTACATGCTATGGCACAGAACCTGGCAGCGTTGTGAGTAAAGGTGGGGTTTTCATCAGATTGCAGCCAGTGTGTATATGTGCTGTTTGACTGGTCAGGTTATTTGCAGAGCAGCAGAGATATGAGCTTGTTTTAGCTATCTCTATAAAAAGGGCAGATGCAGAGAACATGTTCTATGTTTTCAATTTCTCCGATGTCACAGGGGCATTGTCTCTCTGACATTGGTGTCCTTTGAAACTTTCCCTCGAGAACTGCAGAAGAGAAGGCCTGACAGCGGGATAGGGTAAATGCCCTCTGATGACTTGGTGTCTCAAGTTGGAGCAGGTACCGGGCTGGAGTAACAATGTGTCTCCAAGACTCTGGAGCCGGGAAGGTTGGAGCCCTGGCTAGGTCTGCTTGTCTTTCCGTGTGTAACGTTCTCTGTTTATGGTCTGTTTAGCCTGTTCCCAACTCATGGCCTGCATAAGAGGTTGGGGGAAACGAAAGAACTGCAGTCTGGATTGGATTGTTCTTTTCCATGCTGACTGGAAGCTATCCTGGAGGAGCCAGGCCGCTGGGATTAAACAGAATTTTGAGCCAAAGGTTGAGGGTGGCTAAACATAGCCTTGCCTCAACCTATCTCATGCCTGACCCCAGGCGAAGGGTGGCACTGGATACACAACTGGGGAGTGGGGGACTGGAGAACTGCACATAAGACTTTGGATTGTACACTTTCCATAGGGGCCAAGTTGTTAGGTGGGTGGACCTGCAGGAGAGCTGTCATTATGAGACTGAGATGCCACTGTTGTGATTCCTCCCATCTCAACCACATAACATGTAATCTCATTTAAGTCCTGCAATATGTTTCATTTTGTTATCCTCATATTTGTTTGGGAAGTAAATATTTTGTGGTAACCCTGTGGTCATTCTTCTGCAATTCTTTTTTTTTTTTTAAATCAGGTGGAAGCATTGAGAATTTCATTCATGCAGTGAAGAGTCAGAATATCCTGGTGGAAACAACCTCTGGCAGCAGTGTCCCTGAGCAGCTAGTACACAACGGTGGTATAAAAGTAGCTCTTGAAGACAAGGTAGCGCTACTTTTCACTATGGTGATCGTTTTGGACTATATTATCAAAATACTTATGATAATACCACACTTACCCTTCTGAAAAACCAGGTTGCTGTTGTTGATTATATTGATTAGGGATGTGAAAGATTCTCACTTTTCCTGGGATTTTTCTCCAGTCTAACTACCTTGGCAAAAACAGGCTGTAAACATTTCTTTTCTTCTTCTTCATTGCTCAGGATACAGCAACCTCCAGCATGAGACAAAACTGCCATAGCTATTCCTTCCTGTACTGTTCTTCTTAACTTGTGCAATTATATACATAATGTATGTAAAATTGTTGATAGCTGAAATTGTGAACAGACTGCTTTCTTAAAGGTTAATGTTGGGATTATTCTACATAGGATGTCCCCAAGATTCAGGATCAAGCTACTGTATACAAGATACTGAGTTTATCATCAACAGAAGGGGCTGCGGTGGCTCAGTGGTTAAGAATCTTGCCTTGTTAGCTGGAAGGCCGGCAAGTTGGCAGTTCAAGACCTGGGTACTGCATGACACATTGAGTACCCATCTCTGTCCCAGCTCTTTGGGACATGAAAGGAGCCTCGTTTGGGTGCCTCTTGAGCAGAGTTTCTCCAGCAAAAATCCTTTCAACCCAGAATAATTTCTGACTAATCACCATCACCATCACCATCACCATCACCATCACCATCACCATCACCATCACCATCACCATCACCATCACCATCACCATCACCATCACCACCACCACCACCACCACCAGATGATAGCCTGTCTTCCCTCTGGGAGTGCAACTACTATATATCTTTGTTGTCTGAGCAGTTAGGGTCATGACCAACCTCTCAACAAAACAAGTAATATAAGAAGAAATTACAGAGGAGAGAAAAGTTCATGCTAGGGTGATCAGAATTCTTATTACTTCAAGGAGACTTCTAAACATAAGTAGAATACATCCAATGCTATCTGGTGCATGTAACAGACAAGGCAACAGTTTTACTCCTTTTCTCAATACTCATGTTTTACAAACTGCACAACAACCCCTAGTGTAACAAATATTACATTTTTTTATTCTATCAACTGCTCAAGTAAATTATGATGCCACCATCAAGGTTGGAAGCTTTTGTGGAGTTTATATATGAGTTTTTGTGTTAAAACTGACCTACCTCTATACCAAGGTAAAGGTCTCCCTTGCTGAAAAGCCAGTCATGTCTGATTCTAGGAGTGATGTGCTCATCTCCATTTACAGCCAAAGAGCCAGCGCTGTCTGCATCTGCACACATTTTCATAGTCATGTGACAGGCATGACTAGATGCCAAAGCTTCCACATCTGCTGCCTCCTCCTCAACTAGTATGTCACTAATGGTGGCCTGTAGCAGGGCAGATGTTGTAAGCCTTACAACATCTGCCCTGCTACAGAGTGCTGTTAGGGACACACCAAGCCAAGCAGAGGAAACAAGGATTGAAGTGGTGGTGGCAGAAGTGACAGCTGGAGCTAGGTCGTGTGGGCTAGATGATTTGGAGCCATAGGCCATAGGTTGAGAACCCCTGCTGTAGAGTGAATACATTTGCTGCCCCCTTAGTCTGGTTGCTTATATGCCAATAAAACAACTATTGCAGGACTACTATAAGAATAAGACTTGGTGCTCATTCATCAACTGGTGTGGTTTAGAGGGCAGAGTAACAGAGCAGGACACAAGAACCTTGATTCGAATCCCCAGTCAGCCATGGTAACTCACTGGGAAAGTAGAATGAGTAAAACCATTCCTTAAATGCCTCACCTACAATGCAAGTCCTATTTAGGTCCACTATACTTCAGTCCAGTCTTATGAGGCATCATAACAACAGCTCCTTCATCAAAAAGACTCTATGGAACGTTGCTCCCGGGATTTCTGGGGTGAGCAAAGCACATTGCATTGCACTGGAGAATTGAGCTGGGGAATCTGGCATAGGACAAAGTAATAGCAGCAATGGTTTAACTTGACACAATGGCATGCTGTTTCATACAGGGCGTGTGCACTTTTGCTAGTGCCAAAAGCCTTTGAAAATTGGAATAGGTTCTGATTGTCTGTAAATTCTGTGTTGTTACCCTGTAAATGTCCTTTCCTGGCTGATGCTTTCTCAGCACTGCATTTACTGGTTTACTCCAGGTCTGTTGTTAATTTTATGTCTTACATTGTTTAAGAAATACAGGTTCACACTGATGTGCCACGCAGAAATAACCAACTGTTATCCTGTACTTGTTAACATAATCAGCAATGCGTTTCTGAGAATGTTAAATTCTACTGCTCAGCTTCGTGTCTGGAATCATATGTTTGTAGAAGTAAGTATGTTTTACTAAACCACAGGAAACGGTTTTATCTCTTTGCCCCAAAAGAAATCACTGGTTGTCTTCTGCTTCTCTTTCTACACAGCTCAGACTCAAGTCCAGGGGTTCTCAACCTTTTCAAGTCATGGGCCGGACCACACCTTCTCTGACAGCTGAGCAGGCCAGAATGGTGTTTCCCACACAGTAAATGCTGCTTAAAACATGTTTACAACAGCTGCAGGGCACACCTATGGCTGTCGTAAACACATCCATTTCCGGTGGTGGCCCGGCCCATACATTGAGAACCCCTTCTTCAGTCACTGGATAGGAAAAGAGGAATAAGAAATGGGATTTGGGGGTATTTTGGTCTTTATGTCTTATACAGATATTTTAGAGCTTGGAAACAAAGCATTGAAGCAACACCATTACTTCCAGCAAATTGCTTTTGGGTGTAACATGAATTTGCTACAATTTCTTTTGTGATGTATTGCTTTTTGCTCATTATATCTGCTTGCCTATTATATTTGGAGATCAACAAAAATGACATAAAACAATAAGTAGGCTTCCAGCAATATTCTGTTTTGAGCTTTCTAGTCATGGAGAGGGGGATTGGTGTCTCCCCCACCCCTCCCCCATGCCCCATGTATCTTGAGAATGGAAGACAAGCCCTCAAAACTCCCTGATGTTGCTCACCCCGATTTGGAAAATGAACATTAAATGAACATTCAATTGTTATTTCAGTGAAAAGCTATGAATTGCCAATGATATAAACATTTGCTTTTAATGGAAAAGATATGCATTGCCTACTAGAATTTTAGAACAGCATTAAAAACCTTGCACAGGCTTAATATTGAATCATGAAATCCTGCTAAAAACTGAGTCGTGAACTCCTACGAAGTGACCGTGATTCGGTTACTCTAAACTTAACCAATTCACAGGTTTGCCAGGAGGGTAAAGTAAGGAACAAAAGTATGCCTATTATCTTACTCTTGTTAGAGAAGATGCAGAATAGAAAAGTAACCATTTAATGCAGTAGTCAACATAGCAGTGTATTATGTATCATCAAGTGGAACCAATTTATAGCAACCCTAGGAGGGCTTTCAAAGTAACTGAGATATTTAAGGAGGGGATTAACCAGTTTCACACCCCCAGTGAGTTTCTAAAACTGAGCAGGGATTTAAATCCAGGCCTCCAGAGTTCCATTACATCAGTTCACTATACTATAGAAGGAATACCCAATGCAGTCATAGTACAGTAATACCTCATATAACATTAGTATCGAATAACACTAAAATCGCATAACATTAAGGAATCTGGGGGGAAGAATTGCATCAGATAACATTAAGATCCTATGGGATGCTTCAGATAACAACCGCTAAAGCCTGTGTGGTTACAATGTATCTCTATGGATCCCATAGAGGATCAGATAACACTAAAAATCATATAACACCAAGACTTGTGGAACCAGGTTTTAGTGTTATATGAGGTTTTACTGTAGTGAAATAATAACATGACAGTCACACATGATTTAATGCAGGCATTCGCAACCTATGGTCCATGGGCTGAACATGACCCATGGAGCCATTTCACATGGCCGTGGCCCTCCACCGTCGTTCCCACTGCTGCCACTGCTGCCTGGAAGCACTGAAAACTGGCAAAAATGCACATTTTCATGTGAAAACTCGCCCAAAATGCACATGTTTGCACGAGAACTCATGCAGAATCATGTGACTGGCCTGCTCAGCTTTTTGACGGGAGTGATCTGGCCCATGACCCAAAATGGTTGAGAAAAGCCTGCTTTAATGGGTGATTAGATACAAAGAACTACAATTTTAGGTAACCAATTTTCCTTTAACTAACTTAATTTCCCCTTTAACAAGTATGCAGAATCATAATGTTATTTCTCTCTCTCTCTCTCTCTCTCTCACACACACACACACATGCACTCGTGCACACACACACACACAAATATAATAGTCTTGGTTCTAAATTTTTTTTTTAATTCATTTCTCAGGAATTAAACAGTGCAAATGTATGGTATACCCTTAGATTTTATGCTACTGGATCTATTATTTTACTTCCTGCTTTCCCACCACATTTTGCTATGACAAGTATTCGTGACTACAAGGTAAACTAACCAAATTACAATTAGTTTACAAGGTAAACTAACCAGAATAAACAGTACTCTGGCTAATCAATTTCATTTGGTGTGTGGGAGGGACTATGACCCCAGCCCGCTGGTTGATTTAAGCCCTGTTTGCCCTCAATTACTTTTTAGATTTTGATTTTAAAGTTTTAAATTGAGGGTTTTTTAGGAATGTTTTTAACAGTGTTTTATTGTTTGTTTTTTAATGAATTGTGAGCCGTCCTGGATCACCTCGGTGAGGAGGGCGGTTGATAAGTATGACTAATAAATAAATAATAAATTTGTGCTAACTGTGAAGCAAACATGCTACTTTTAAAGCATGTGACTGCATCCTGAGAAAGTACATTCCCATATTAGTTTATCATGGTAATCCAATGACCCAAGACATGCTGGATGTATCCAGGGTAAATCTTAAAAGCCTAGGTCCCTACTTTCTGGGGCTGATTACAAGCATTTTGCATTAAGTGGAAACTGAGGGCCACTCAAAGTCTTAGGACCATAGGGGGGCTCGCCTTCCAGAAAATCCATCCCATGTTTCCCACTAAGGGAATCACCATATATATCAGGTGATAAACCTGGTTTCCTGCTCAAATGACACCTCAGAATTAATCACTGAGGAGCTCTGCTGGACCACCCTAAGTCTTAGGTCCAGCTAGCTGGTGGAGCCCATCTAATAGTATAAGGTGTATATATTGTTTTTCTTGCTCCACCAAATGAGGTGGGGGCTTCATCTGTGTATGGCATTAAAAATAACTCAGTATCGGACAGAACAAAAATCCAAGGTGTAAAGGAGTAATAGCTGTATTGTATTTAGCACCTTGGTTGCTATTAGACCTGCATGATCACTTAATTAGAAGAGGTATGGGGGAAAATCAACATTTTTTCATTATTTTCTTTGCCAGATAAAAACATACTCTCAGCTGCGAGTCTCGGGAGTCTTTCCTTCTGCTTATTGGTTTGGACAAGCTCTGGTGGATATTCCCCTTCATTGCATTCTGCTGTTTTTAGGCTTTTGGCCATGGCTTCTTAGATTATTCACTACTAAATTTAAAAAGGCCATCATAATATTCTGTTTGGTAAGTATGTTAATTTCCAAAAAATGGTATTACACATTTTATTTGTAAACCTAGATCAGTGATGGTGAACTTTGGCACTCCAGGGGTTTGGGAACTTCAATTCCCAGGAGGCCTGATCTGCAGGATGCTGATTTGGACTTCTGGTAATTAAAATCCAAGAACACCTGGAGGGCCAAGTTTCGCCATCCCTGACCTAGATGGAGCCACCTCCTCACAGACTCTGAATGGTAGACCCATTTGTCCTGGGTTGCAAATTCCTGATGTGGAATAGCTATTGACCATCAATAAGACCAGACTGAAAGAGAAGCAAAAGATGAAGTATCTTTACATCTGTGCAGTCATGAGAGAACCAAATTATTAGGCAGGGGTGCCTAAACTACAGCCTATGGGGCGGATATGGCCTGTGACACCAATTCATCACATTCGCTCTGCCCTTACCACTCCTGGAAGTGGATGGTGGATGCCCCTTCCCCTGTGCCTACACCAACTGCTGGGGGAAGATGAAGTCAGGGCAGGTTGAGGACTTCAGCGCCCCTTCCCCTGAGCCCCCATCAACATATTGTGTTGTAATGTAATGTATTGTTTGTAAGCCACCCTGAGTCACTACGGCAAGTGGGCGGCAATATAAATTTGAACTAATAAGTAAATAAATAATAATCATGGGCATGCATGCCCTTGCTGCTCCTGGGAGTACTTGCGGACATACCCATGCATGCACAAATGCATCCGCTCCCAGGAGTGGTTGCAAATGTGCATGGGCAAACACATCCACAACCATTTCCAGGAGTGATATGGGCATGCCCAGGCATGTGCAAATGCCTTCCAGGAGCAGTGCAGACTTGTTTGTGCATACACAAACGTGCCTATGCTGCACCTGGAAGTGGTTGTGCATGTACAAATGCACCTTCTTCTAGGGGGCATGGGCAGGTTGTTCACCTGGTTGGGGGCAAGATCAGCCCCCCTGTGCAAAACGTTTGGGCACCCCTGCACTAGAGGTTCAAAGGTTTAGCCCTAACTCCTATGCTACCAGTGGTTCACAGTGCAACTGTTTGATGTAGAAAGAACAGAGTTCCTCAAACCTGGCTCTTCTGATGTTCTCAAACTTCGATTCCCAGATGCCCTTATCAGCAGGTGTGCTGACCTGGACTTCTGGTAATTGAAGTCCAAGAGCACCTGGAGTGCCAAGTTTGCTGACTCCAGGGATAGACTCTTCAGTCATTCTGTAAAATGCAGAATCATTATCATGATTAGAGGGGAAATATGCCTATGTTCTATTTTTCATAGAAGCAGTGACAAACCTGAAGATGAGAGGGCCATTGCTTCCTTGTGTTTTCCGTACACTAGTAAGAAACCTAGGAAAATCTGTTTTCTAATCACATAAAAGACTATTGTATTGCCACAGTCTGTCCAACCATAGGCAAAGTAATCTTTTGGACTCATTACACCAGGGAAGTAAAAAAGCTGCAAAAACATGTGCAACAGAAATTAATAGTACAAAAAAAAAAAAAAGATAAAAACCTGACTGTAATGCCAAAAATAAAAAGTATGACCTAAAAAGCCATTTTACTATCAGGAGACCCTAGAAAGAGTAGATCTAATTTATTCCTTGTGGCACCCAAGCCTCGTGAACTACATTGTTTTAGGCTGTGTTCGTGCTCCAAATGAATTTATTGGCTGACCAGTAGAGCTGTACAAACAATATATACGGTATATATATTTGGCACCCCTCTATAGACTCAGCTGTTCCATTGTCTCTTTAAAGATGGCAAGCACCATTTTCACATATGAGGAAGCATGGCCCTTCAGATGATGCCACTTGATCAAATGCCATCAACTACCTTTAATCAACTGCAAAGCACAAGGATCACAAAATTACATAGTCTGACAAATTGCTTCAAGTTCACATTCCACTGCCTTATGCCATATCAGCTAAGCCTAACCCCAAACAATACTGAAACTTTATTTAGGCCAGACGGATTAATGGCATTTTATCCTGCACTTAAATTTTATGCAGAAAGTGCTTAGCATAAATTTAAAAAAAAGACAGTGAGCTCCTGAAAGATCTAGGCTTCCATTCACCAAAGTCATTGTAAATAATACCTGGGCCTTTTTAAAGGGCTCCAGTGAATATCTACCTGAGAATGCAGGTGAAAAAACCAAAATGAAAAGTCTGGTTGCATACTGTAACATGTGTTCTATCCACTTCTGAGGAAGTCTTATTTAATTTGTGCTCTAGCCATCGTCCAAGCTGTTTCACTCCTCACAGTTTCAGAGAGTTGAACATCCATCTCTGTGCTAAAGATTTTGGGGACAATTCTGCTTCTAGACCTCTACAGGTCAGCATTCTAAAGTGACACTAAGGCCTTGACAAAAATTACTAATTATTTCTGCTGGGAAATTCCTCCTCTGCAATAAGGAATCCATCAGAGGCCCCGGGAACCATATTTGGTGACAAAAAAAGGACCGAAGGTCTCTGTGGTCCTAAAGGCTAGAGACCAGATGCTATCATCAGCATGAACATTTGTGAGAGTCCTTGTGGAGCTGTGCCTCCTGTTGTTAGCCCAGCTTCTGGAGGTGAATTCTGGTCATGCTGCGGCACCTAGCCATCACCCTCCAGGATTGAGCAAGAGCTGGATTCCCCTGGAAGTTTGATCTTGAAGCAGCTGAGTAATTTAAACACTGAGCCCGTAGGATTTGCCCATGGATAAATGGATCTCAGTCCAGATTCTCTGCTCCCACTCCCACTCCCATCTCTTCCTTTCTGTCCTAAAGGATCTTATAACAGTTTGCATATAGTCAATAGAAACATTATAGTCTTGTTCCCCACCACCACCACTTACCATCTACCCAATGCAAAGGAAAGAAAGATGAGAAGGACATGGAGTGGGGGAGTAATTAAGTAGCACTTCAGCAGGGGGGTGGCAATAATCTCCTTTCCACTTTGTCTCTCTTCACTGCATTCTGCTAGCCAATCCTGCCAGAGGTCTGATATCATATACATATTTCCAATGTTAGGTCACTTGAAAAAAATTCCAGTGCAGTGTAACTTTCACCTCATATATTTGTCATTTAAAGTGGGGAAGATGGGAAGACACACCATTGTCAGAATTAATGAAGTTCTTCTCTATTACAGATGTCATTTGTACTTGGCTACAGCATATCGATTGTCTCATTCTTATATGTGATTGCCTTTGTATTTCGCAAGAGATGGCATCCTAGCAGTTTTTGGGCATTTATTTTCACTGTGGTACGTACATTGCCAGGCAACTGGTTAAATTACACATTTTAGAAACGCCATCTGTCTTGTCCCAATATTTATTATTTTATATTTGTTTTAAGTTAAAATAGGGTGTGTTGAATTGCAAACAGCCCTACATTTCCATTCCAAATCAATTCGAATACTGAGGAATACATAAAACAGACCTGTGGCACACATTATCTTCCAAACCACAGTTTATTTTAAACTACTGCTCAGGAGTAGTTTATTTTGTACTGATTTCGAAACCACTTAATTGTTTTGTATGCTAATGTGCATCAGCAAATATTGTGTTTCTTGCCCTGAAAAGTTTGTAGCATTCTTCACAGCCTGAAAATGTACCAACACTCCCCCCCGGCGATCTTTACTCTTGTAGCATTATGATAGTCAGCTGTCATGGCAAAGAACTGTTGTGATACTACAAAAGTAAATTGAAATTTTAAAAAATTGGTACATTCAATCTCATGAGATCTCAGTGTAATCTCATAAGATCTCAGTGTTTTTGCACGTATTTTTGTGAGATCTCATATATTCTCATGAATTCTCATGATATTTTGTGTCTTTTGTGAGTATTCCTGTGAGATCTCACATATTCTTGTGAGACCTTGTGCATTTTCATGTGTATTCTTCTGAGATCTTGCATATTCTTGTGAGTTCTCATGAGATTTCATGCATTTTGCTGAATTCCCATGAGATCTCGCAAGATCGTGTGCATTTTCAGTGCTCCAACTGTTTGCAGCAGTGACAGTAGTGAGAGCAAGGGCGATGGGCCGTATGAAATAGCACTGTGGTCCGGGTCTGGCCCATGTCCTGTAGTTTGTGAACCCCTGCTTTTAACAGTCAAGATGCATCCATAGAGGAGGGAAGTTTTGTGTCCCAGGATTGTCTCCACTGTGTCTTTCATGCAGTTTCACTATGAAAGGAAAATACTGTACAGGAAAATACAACCAGATATAACAGGAAATATGTACAAAAATGTCAAAAAAAGAAAAAGAAAACACAAACCACCACAATTTTCAGAACAAAGTGGCTTCTTCAGGCAAAAGTCAGTACTATATTTAATGTGACTAAGCCCATCTTGAATTCTTTTGGGGAGACTGTCCTAAAGTTTTCTGAAGTAAATATCTGGTATGTTCTATCAGGCTTCCTTCAGCACTTCCCAGAGTTATTTTAGATTTAGGTTGTCTTTTATTTCACTAACACCACTGACAGAAATGCAGCCCTAAACCAGGAAATACCCTCTATCATGTTTTACTGAAGGCCACAAGCACTCATCCGTCCATCTCTCTCCCACTCTTCTTCTCGCATATTGTTGATGATTGGGCCCAAAAATCTCAAAGTTAGATTCATCACTCCACAATATTCTTTTCTACTGATCCTCACTCCAATATTTGTGAACTTTAGCATATCTTAACCTTTTCACCCCGTTCCCCTTCAGCTGATTTTATGACTGTCAAATTCTATGATCATTGGCATTTCGACTGGAACAATGTGATTGGAAGTTGGTCTTATTAGCAAACTTCCAATGAATGACACTCATACAACATGTGTATGTTCTGTATGAAATGCTCAAGCATGTCTTGCACAAATCTGGTGTAAAAGACCTTTTCCACAGCAGTCATTTTGCCATGTGATATTAGGACATATGTATATACATGTTAGAAAATTACAGCAATTAGGGTTCCATCCCATTTAGTTTGGTAGGAGGCAAGTGTTTGCTGTTGCTCAAGTGTAGGAAAAGTTCACACTAAATACTTTTCACTTCTATAGGATTTTTTTTTTTTCTGGGATTTTCTGTTTTAGGTCACCCTTGCTTGAAAGCCAGTCATATCTGACTCTGTGGTTCAGTGGTCATCTCTGTTTATAGCTGAAGAGCTAGTGCTCTCTGCATTTGCAGACATTTCTGTGGACATGTGGCAGACATGCCTAGACACCAAACTGCACAGAATTCTGTTTTACTGCATACAGATTTCCTGCATTTTCTGGTTGTATTCTAATGAAGAGGCCGAGAAATAATTATATATACTGTAAATTTCTTTGTCAGGTGCAACCTTTTGTAATGATAGAGGCATCCAGATCACTTCCTCCTTACATATAGTTGCATTGCCTGCAAAATGTTGGGAATGTTGAGAGTTTGATTCCCCACTGTGCCTCCAGGGACAAGAGCCAGCCTGTGCAGTCATGGGGAAGCTCCACATTCCCAGGGCACCCCAGATGAAGGGAATGGTGAACCCAGTGATAGGATGTTACCAGTTTGGACTGGTTTGCCCAAACCGGTAGCACCCCATTAGGAGGGATCGCCGGGGTGGTGGTGGTAAACCCCTGGGCAACCGGTTCGGTTGCCTCTCCAGCTCCCCTCCAGAAATGTATTTCCGAGCAGCCAAAATGGCTGCCGGGAACTGCTCATGTGTCAAACCTCCAGTTATATTTTTTAGTGTGCATGCATCAAATATAGGTTTGACACATGTGCACTAAAAAAAGAACTGCACATGTGTCAAATGGAGGTTTGACGCATGCGCCTACATTTTATTTTTATTTTTAATTGCTCCGCCCATGGCGTCATGACATCGGCTACGCCCATGACATCCATGACATTATGTTGGGGTAGCGAAGATTTTGACAATCCACCACTGGGTGAACCACTTCTGTGTATTCTCTACCTAGGAAACCCTGGAAAGGTTCACATAAGTCAGAATTAATTTGATGGCAAGTGATCATCTCTAAAGCAGCCTGCCAGCATTCACTAGGCTTTCAGTGGGACTGCTCTCTCTTCCATTCACCTTTTCATTTCTATTACTTTATAAGACTTCTCAGCTTTATATAACCATCTTGTGATTAAACGTGGGACAAACCAGGAAGGAGCAGAAAGACTCTAGTGCAAAGACCAAGGGCATAAAATCCTCCATATTTTCATGATGGATAGCTAAGTCATTTAGGTAGTGGGCTGCAGAGCTAGAGATTGGGAGGTTGCTGTGTCTAGGCCAGATGTGAAACTGCCCAAATAAAACTACTTTTAGGTGAATTCATTCTGCAGCTCCTTTCACCTGACCTAGTATAAGAAAGATTAGCTGGCAACACAAGATTACCGTTACCAGGGTACCTCTGATTGTGGTTCAAAAATAGCAAAAAAATTGAGGAAGCTCTTTCTGTGTACCCAGTAAATACAATTACATGTGTTCTTTGTTTATGTTGGGGTGCTAATTAAGATGTTAAGCCTTAGTTTATAAGGGAAATGAAAATGGAAGAAGTAGTCTGCTGAAAAAAATTCATGATGCATTCCCCACCATTTTAGGCAAATTTCTTGCTTGTGATCGTCTTGGTCAATTTTATCTCATCTCTCGCAACTGCTGTGGAATACATATTGGAATTTTTAATTCCTACGTCTCCAGCTGTTCGATTTTTGATTTCCTTCATGTTGGTAAGACAAAGTACTATGTTTATCCCTACAGTGCAATTCTTTAGAGTATAATTGGATTATACTGTAGTTGAGGGTTTTTTTTTACCCATGACACTCTCATGCTGTAAATGATACAGTAATAGTCTAGATTTTTAAAAGTAAAACAGGATTCACCATTTAGAAATAACTTGATTTTTAAAAGTCCCAACATCATATCTATACAAATAACAAATCATTTACCAATGTGACTTAACCTGTCCTTTTCAGTATTGTATAGCATTGTAGATATTAATGAGTCTATTCAGTGGATGAGAAATCTCAGCAAAATAGAAATTCCTAGTACACACAAGGGTCAGAAGAAGAATTACTTTATTATTTAAAGTATACTTATCAAATGTAGGGGAGTAGTAGTAGACCAAATTTTGAGAGTACTCTGGACAGAAATCCCCCTCCTGAAAAAACCAACTATCAGCCAGTGTCCAACCTGCCCTTTTTGGGCAAGGTTTTGGAGAAGGCAGTGGCATGGCAGTTACAGGGACTCCTGGAGCGGATTATCTGGACCCTTTTCAGTCAGGATTCAGGCCCAGATATGGTATGGAAACTGAATTGGTCGTGCTGGAGGATGATCTCTGGCGAGAGCAGGATGGGGGGGGGGGAACCCGTCTGTCCTGGCTCTTCTTGACCTCTCAGCAGCTTTCGATACTGTCGACCATGGTATCCTTCTGGGAAGGCTGTGAGGATTGGGGATCCAGGGCACTGTGTGGTCTTGGTTTTCCTCATTTCTGAAGGGTCGGACCCAGTCGGTGTGATTGTAGGGTAAGATGTCCAGCCTGAGGCCCCTCCAATATGGGGTGCCTCAGGGCTTGGTACTTTCACCTCTCCTATTTAATATCTACATGAAACCGCTGGGTGAGATCATTCGTTCCAATGGGGTGAGGTATCATCAATATGCTGATGTTACCCAGTTATACATGGGGACCCAAGCAATACAGTGGGAGTCCTTTCCAGGGGTCTGAAGGCTGTCAGGGTCTGGATGGGGGATAATGGGCTTCAGCTGAACTCTGCCAAAACTGAGTGGCTGTGGGTTGGGGGTCCTGCATTATCCCAGGAGCTAACATCTTTGGTACTGGATGGGGCAGTTTTGCCACAAACCAGGGGCGTAGCTACCGCCGTATCTGCCATATCAATTATACGGGGCCCCCGGGGCCCGGGGGCTCCCAATGTGCGTAAGCAAAAATTAATTAAAACTTCCCAATTTTTTTTTTATTTCACAAATGACAAAAGAAAAAACAATTTCTTTTTTTCCCGCTTAAAGCGTGCGTTCAAAAGTTGGCAACACCCTACATCGGGTACTGCGGGCTGAGGGATTTCCCCGTTGAAATCATTTACTTCAATGGGGGAATCCCACAATAATCGATGTACATACGATACGATGATAAACCACGGACGGAGAGCAGTGTTTATTGACGCGTTTGTAAATTTTTTGGAAAAAGTGACAGATAGATAATTATGATGAATAAATATTTCTTTTAATTTTATGCAATTTTTTTCTTTTGTGAGAAATCTTTACCCTTCCTAAGGGCCCCCAAACAAATTTTTATACGGGGCCCCGCCAAGGCATGCTATGCTTCTGCCTCAAACAGACCCGGTGCATAATCTGGGGGTCCTCCTGGACTCACAACTACTGTTCGAAGAGCAGGTGGCAGTTGTGGCCAGGAGGGCCTTTGCACAACTTCATGTTATTTGTCAGTTATGTCCGCTCCTAGATTGGGACTCCTTGCTCATGATCACACACGCTCTGGTCACCTCCAGACTAGATTATTGTAATGTGCTCTATATGGGGCTGCCCTTGATGACCATTTGCAGGCTTCAGGTGGTCCAGAATGTGGCTGCCCGGGGGGTGATGTGGTATGGGCAGTATGCACATGCCTTGCCGCTGCTTCGGGAACTTCACTGGTTGCCATGTCTCCAGGTGCAATTCAAGGTGTTGGTAATTAGCTTTAAAACCCTACATGGTAGTGGGCCAGGATACTTAAGAGACAGCCTCACCCCAAGAACATCTGTCTGTCCCACCAGAGTGGACCGGAGAGGCTCTCTAGTTGTTCCATCAGCCAGAGAGGCGCATCTCTCTGGCACCAGAAGGAGGGCCTTCCCTGTGTCCGCTCTGGCCCTATGGAACCTCTTGCCAACTGAGCTGTGTCTCCAGACGGAGTTGCTATCCTTTAAGAAGAATATAAAAACATGGCTGGCGGGGCAGATATAGGGTCCTGGTGGTACAGTGACCCCAGCTCGTTGGTTGATCTGAGCCTCTCTCTCCCTTAATCTTTTAATGTCATTTTTTAAAGGGCTAGCTTTTCCTTTTTGATTTATTATAATTCATTGATTTTTTTAAATTTTAAAAAATTTAAAAATCTTTTATAAATTTAAATCTGAGGTATTAGGAATATTTTTGATTGTTATGTGGGTATGTTTCATGAGATGTAAACCACCCTGGGTCACCTCGGTGAGGAGGGCGGTATATACATGAAAATAAATAAATAAATAAATAAACAAACAAACAAACAAACAAACTTCTCCTTGGAAGGTCAGATAGTGAAGATGAAGTTAAAGTACTTTGGACATCAAATGAGAAGATTCACTTGAGAAAGCCTTGATGCTGGGAAAGGTCGAGAGCAAAAGAAGAAGGGGGCAGCAGAGAATGAAATGGCTAGATGGCATTGTTGACGCAATGAGCACAGCGCTGGGCAAGTTGAAGAGGATGGTGGAGGATAGGGGTGCCTGGCGTGTAGTGGTCCATAGGGCCATGAAGGGTCGGAATCAACTGTGCGACTGAACAACAAAAAGTAGTTGATGCATATACTGTTGCTTCTAATATTTTTATATGGAGATTATCACATTTTTGAAAATTGGGAGTCTCTTTTCAAATGCCAAGATATTGTTTTGCTTAGAGTTTTGATTTATAATTTATAGTATAACATCTGGATAATAATATTAGTCATTGGACCGATTTATTGGGAAATAAATAAATGAATAACAATCAATTCTGTTTTTTAAATAGCTACTTACTCCTCATTTTGATGCCATTTTTGAGGAAATAGAGCCTGAATATCATCATCAACTCTTTGTGTATTCCTTTATGGTGAGAAATGAAGTTTTTTTACTTGTAAGAAAGAGAATATTTAACAAACCACTGATAAACTTGTTATGGGAGATTTTAATTGTCACAGAGAGGCTTGGGGATATAGCTAGATCAATGTGGATGATGCACAACTTGTATCTTTGGGCAGACACCAATGACTTCCAACTTGTCCATAATCCAAAATAGCCCACATTCCTTTCACAGTGGTAGATGGAGGAGGGGGGTATATTCTGGACAACATCTTCATTAGCAAGAAAATAGCAGCACAGTGCATGAAAGTTGTTGATGATACAATCCCACACACTCAACACAGACCTGTGCAGCTGCAGTGGTTCAGTGGTTAAATGATGTATGTTCCCTGAGTATAGATAAATTTCTCTAGGTGGGGAATTACATATATTAAATTTTGTTATACATCTGTACACCAGTTTAGAATATTTTCTGTCTCTGTTTTTTCTAGCCTTTCATCCATGGTATTATTTTCATTGTTTTACTTCGCTTTCTAGTGATGAAATATGGCAGACCAGTTATGAGAAGGGACCCTGTGTATAGGTTTGTTTAAATACATATTTTCTTTACATGCCTGGAAAGCTACATTTATTTATCCATGATTTCATAATGAAAAAATCTTATAAAATTTTGATGTGCAAATAGATACAGTAAAACCTCGGATAACGCTAAAACTTGGTTCCACAAGTCTTGGTGTTATTCGATTTTTAGTATTATCCGATGCACGTTAAAATCCTATGGGATGCATCAGATAACATTAAAGCTCCATAGAGATACATTGTAACCGCACACGCTTTAGCAGTTGTTATCCGATCCATCCCATAGGACCTTAACGTTATTTGATGCAATTGTCCAGATTACTTAACGTTATTATTTTAGTGTTATCTGAGGTAAACATTATCCGAGGTATTACTGTACAGCACTTTGATGTTCATAATGCTTGCTTTCAAATTGCTAGGTCTCCTAGTTGTAAGCAGCCACAGTTGCTATCTCTTTTCATAGAATCATACAATAATGGAGTTGGAAGGGGACCATAATGCCTTTAAGCCCAAGACCTTCCTCTCTACAGGAGCCAAGTCAAACTATATCTGACAGATTATTGTCCAATTTTCTTTTGAATGTCTCCATTGTTCAAGAGCTCACCACCTCCCAAGATAATTGCTTGTACACCTCTAAGAGGACATTTCCCCTGATATTCAACCAAAATCTGGCTTCCTGTAACTTGAGTCCATTATTTCATGCCCTGTACTCTGTATGGTTGAGAACAGATCCTGCCCCTCTCCTTTATGATTATTTTTCAGGTATTTGAAGAGTGCTATCATATCCCCTATCAGTCTCCTTTTCTCAAGACTAAACATGACCAGTTCCTTCAGTTGCTCCTCATATTGCTTTGTTTCCAGTCCTCTGATCATCCTTGTTGCCCTTCTTTCTACCTGTTCTACTTTGTTTGCAATTTTCTTAAAGCATGGTGCCCTGAACTGGACACAGTAGATGTAGTCTAACTAGTGGGTTTTGGAGACTATACTTCTGTTAATGCAGCCTAAAACAGTGTTGACCTATTTTTGCAGCTACATTGCACTGTTGACTCATACTGTGATCTACAACAAATTCCAAGATCCTTCTATTAATTAATAGAACTTACTGGGGAGGTGACTCACTAAATCTCTCTTAATTCAGTTGGTTGATTCTAGTGCATATTACTAAGCTAAGCAACAGGGTTTTGGCCAATGCAATCCTTGGTATGCAGTGCTTTCAAAGTCTCTAATTTCTTTGATCTGCAGGATTTCTCCACAGAGAAAAAGTAGTCATCAGAATCTTGAAGATCTCAGTGAAAATGACGATAGAGATGTTCAAGATGAAAAAGCAAGAGTCCAAAATGCTCTGTCTTCTGGCAGTCAAGAAGAGGTAAAGCAGGGATGGTTTACTTGTATCAGGCCAGAGGGCATTTTTTTAAGATGGCTGACTTTCAGAGGTCCCAGTTCCTAAGGAGTGTGGCAGCTTTCATTTTGTTGAATAAGTAAATAAGTTATTTTAAGACAACATTTAGACTTTATACTATTTATTATACTAAAATTGTTGTCCAGTCTTATTATACTGATAAATAGTGAACTCAAAAATATTTAATAAATTAATGGAAGAAGGTTTAACCAGGTTTTCTTCAATTCATTAATTGCATTTTTCAATATAAATAATATTTTATTTATCTTGGATAACATACAAAACATACTAAAACAATCACATGAACACCTAATACAAAACAAAATTATCAAAACTACACAATATACACTTCCCCCTACTAACTACATTATTTTATAATCTAGCCCTTTCAAATGATCTTTTTTGTTTGTATTCTAATTTAAACACATTCATTATTAAAGTACATAACCACCTTGCACCCTCCACCTGGGACCTTAATTATTATTCCTTCTAATTTTCATATTTTCCATCCATTATTTCCAAACCTTTATGACTTCCTGGTTTGGTTAAATTCCCTTTGCTTTCTGAAATACATAATTGACAAACACTACCCATATTAGTTCAAACGCATTATTTTTATCTTTCTTTTAAATTTTAATCAGCATATTAATTTATCATTTAGTGCAGGGCTGGCCAAACTTTTTGAGCCGTGTGCTGGTCACTTGGTTGAGCGGGTTGGTCATGTTTTTCCTCCCACTGTAAAATGTACATTTATGACAGCCACAGATGCATTTATGGGAGCGTTTGCATGGGTGTATTTGTGCATCTGTGGGGCGCATCTGCTTCCATGTCTGGCAATAGCAAGGGTTTCAAGGGCTGGATGATTTGGTGCCATGGGCCAGATCCAGTCTGCAGGCCATAGTTTGACCACCCCTGATTTAGTGCAATGTTCCATACTACCTTGTACCATTCCTGTAGGCCCCCAGAGATGTTTATCTTCCAGTTTTTAGCAAGTACAGTGGTACCTCACTTTACGAATGCTTATGTGCCTAGAGGTACCCGGGTTCTCACCATGGGCTGGATTACTGATATGCATAGGCTGGATTAGGCCCTGGGGTTGCAAGCACTTGGTTTACTATGTGTTTTTCATTGTGTGAGATGGTTTTCATGCCACCTCATGTGCTGTGCATGGCTTTTACTGTGGTTTCCATGCCAGTTCATATGCTGTACATGCCTTTTACTATGTGTTTCCATTCCAGCTCATGTGCTGTGCATGGCTTTTACTGTGTGTTTCCATGCCAGCTCATGTGCTGTACATGGCTTTTACTGTGATATCTATTCCAACTCATGTGCTGTGCATGGCTTTTACTATGTATTTCCATGTCAGCTCATGTGCCATGCATGGCTTTTACTGTGTGTTCTGCATTGTGGGGTGGTTTCCATGTCAGCTCATGTGGAGAGATTGTTGGGGTTTTCATTAGCTTCTGTGGATAGAATTGGGGCTCTTGGACTGGAGCATTGAGGGCCTGGGTGTGGGTGTAAACTGTAAAGCATTTTTTTCCTGATCACTGTTTTAAAAGTTGAAGCTGGATGTTTGAAATGTTATTGCTTGAGTAATCAGGTCCTTGTACAGTATTTATGTATTTAAATTGCACTTTATAAAGAGTTTTCAACAAATAAAATACTTTTTTTTACTTTTCTCTGACCTTCGGAATGGATTAATTGGTTTTCAATGCATTCCTATGGGAAACCACATTTAAGAATTTTTCACAATACGAAACGTCCTGGGGAATGCATTGATTTCGTAAAGTGAGCAGTGATGGGATGTTCCCGGTTCCAGACGGTTCCCTGGAACCGGTAGGACCAATTCCGGAGGGTTCTCCGGGAGGGGAGTCCACTTTTGGGGCATCCGGTTCCGGACGCCTCACCGAAAGAAAATTTTTTTTTAAAATCGGAGCTAAAATGGCTCCAATTGACTGCGCATGTGCAGAAACTCAATCTGACACATTGCGCATGCGTCAGATTGAGTTTCTGCACATGCGCAGTCAAATGGAGCCATTTTAGCTCCAATTTTTTTAAAAAATTGTTTAAAGCTTTCAGGACGGCGGCGGTGGAGGCGGCACCAGCCCTCTGAGAAGGGCACTTCCCCCGCAGCACGTTGAGGGCTGCCTGGGCCGTCCGCTGCCGACAAGCCCCATGCCCTGGGGACGCCCGGCGTGGCGCACCGCTGACGCCTCCTCCTCTGCCGGGCGCCGGCCTGTGGGCTGGGTGCCTGCAACCGCTGCCCGCCGCTGCCGGAGCTGCTGTTGGCTGCATTCCTGTGGCCTCCTCCTTGGGCCCGTCCCTTTTTAGCCCGGCTGCGGCACCTGGCGGAGGAGGAATGCAGGCGGCGGTGGTGCAGCATGGGGACGGCCCAGGGAGGCTCGGCAGCCACGGCTAGAGCCGCGGCTGGAGCCGCGGCTGGAGCCACTGCTGCCCGCCGCCCCTGGCCATGGCCGGAGCCGGGCTAAAAATGTACCGGCCCGAGGAGGAGGCCACAGGGGTGCAGGCAGCTCCGGCGGCGGCGGCTGTGGACGCAGTCGGGGTGCCGGGTCCCAAGAAAGGTAAGCGAGGGGGTAATTTATTTGTGTTTTGGGTGGGTGGTTGTTTTTATTTTATTTATTTATTTATTTGTGTCTGGGTGGGTGGGCTGAGAGGGAGGGGTGTGTGTGTGTATGTTTATTTTTATTTTTTATTTATTTTTGGCCCCGCCCACAACGTCATGACGTCATGACATCGGCTTCGGCCATGACGTCATGACGTCATGACATTGGCCACGCCCATGACGTCCGTGACGTCATGGCGTGGTAGTAGAATTTTTGTCATCCCATCACTGAAAGTGAGGTATCACTGTATTAGTCTCGTAGCTGTAACCATAATTGTAACCTCTTGCTTAGACTTTATAGGGAGCGCAGAAATGGCAAGAACTCTTTAAAGAGAAAGATTTTGTGAGATGCACATGTCTAATTTTTTGCAATAGACAGAAAATTCAGTGTTTGATTGTATTGGGTATAAAAGCTAAACAAAGCAATTATGATGTCACCTTTGAGATAATTTTGCAGAAGAAGAAATCACAAGTCTGTGAGCATGTCTCATCTGTTCTCACTTTTTTAAAAAAATTCAATATGCATGATATTAGGTATTTATTTATTTTTTATTTAATTATTTAAAGCATTTCTATGCCACATGTTTGAGATATTTTCTTACTCTGGGCCGCTACAGGCTTTGAATGTCATCATCAACACCTTATGTCTAACATGGAAGGGAGTGGGGAGCCAAAGCAACTGGTCCAGGATTGGAATGATATAATCATATTTCTTCACCCAGATATTAAACTGACTGCAGCATTTTAGACAAGCTGCAATTTCTGAATTAAGAATAATGTCATCCCCACATAAAGAGCATTGCGGTAGTAAATCTTTGAGATTAATACATGGACCAGTGTTCTTGGGGAGCACATTTCCAATCATGGCTATAGCTGTTTGTTGACTGTGGAAAATCCAGATTTAGAGAAGCATTATTGATCTGCAAGATATTATAATTTTTCCTAGTTAGTTGGATCTGTTGTAAATATTTGTTCGTTGCTGTTCAAAATTGTGCCAAGCTATAATCCTTGGGAATTTACCTCCATTTAGCCTTTTCCTTCACCACTTCATCACTCAGAGTTCCTCCGTGAACCACAGGGACTGACAAGCTCTGTACCGGGGAGAACATTCAGAAGCGATTGTGTCAACTGCTTGGGTCACATCTGAGTACTATCTTGCAACCTGGGCTTCAACTAGACTAGAAAATAACCCAACTTCTTTGTTCTCCCCATTAGAAACCTGTTATCATTGTCCACAGCCTGCGTAAGGAATACAAGAGTACAAAGGCTTGTTCCCGTTGCAGGCAAAACAAGGAGAAGAAAAAAGTGGCGACCAAAACAGTCTCATTTTGTGTTAAAAAAGGTAAGATGGGGGCAGGATCTGTTACTGTTTTATTGATTTATAAAATCTTTGACCTAGGAATAGATCTAACTTCATACCAATGTACAATATTGTTTGATCTGCCTAATGAGAATATTACCATTCTTTGCAATGAAAGGGACTCAACTAGGAAGGAAAGGTGTTTTAATAAGTGTTATCCTATTCAGATACAAGTCATTCTTTGCTTCTATTCTATACAACTGGCAGGTGACTTTTCTTTTTCATTTCCATGGTCCCTTAATGGGACCTTGCAGTGTCTCTATGTGCAAAAATTCAGCTTGAATCTACTTCTAGACAGAATTCCGTCCACAGCATACGGATGCTAAAGCGAGGCAATTCTTATTGATTCCTCCTCTCACCACACACCCTGTGCTCTCTGAAACACTGCTCTAGCGTTTTCAAAGACCCTGTGAAACAGTGCAGAAGCATAATAGTGGGGCCCAACCGGGTAAAGTCGTGGGTCAAACTACTAATTACTCGTCCTCTTAGATTGATGTATTCTGCATCTTCATCCCTTCTGTGAATGAAAAAAATAGATAAATAGATACCACTTCAGTGGGAAGCTAAACAGTGTTCCATGCACTCCAGTGTCTAGTCATGCCTGCCACATGACCACAGATCCACACATAGCTGGTTCTTTGGCTATAAACAGAGATGAGCACTGAACCCTAGAGTCAAATATGGCTGGCTTTCAAGCAAGGGTGACCTATTCAGCAAGTGCCAGCACAGCTTTTCTTACGCTGTTTAACATTTTGTTAAAAAGTTATACATTTCTTCATGTTCATAAACTCAAAACACAATCGGAATCTAAATGTTTGAGTGGTTCAGGTATTTAATGAGATATTTCCTGCTTCTGTGACTCTTAGTTTCCTCTCTAAACTAATAATTAAAAACAGAGTGCTCCATGGTCAAGATATGTTCCTTTAAGTATATCAAACATGAGAACACTAAATTTTAAAACTTTTTCAAGGATTTGTTCTCATACACTTTTCAGCTGGCTCTTATCCTGTATGAAAACAACAACCTTTTGTCTGACACAGAGTATGAAGGAGTGTGTGTTGGTGTGTGTGTGCGCACGCGTGCACATGTGTGCGTGTGTGTGCGCATGCATGCACATGTGTAAGTGTGTGTGTGTGTAGAGTAAGGGTGTCTCTTGCTGGATAGCAAGTCTTGTCCGACTCAGTTTACAACAAAAGAGCCAGCGCTCTCTGTGTCTGCAGACATTTCCATGGTCATGTAGAAGGCATGACTAGATGCATGGAACACTGCTACCTTTCTGGCTAAAGCGGTACCTATTTAACTACTTGCAACTTCTTGTTTTCGAACTGCTAGATTGGCAGGAGCTGAGATAGAGACGGGAGCTTGCTGTGTTGGGTTATGCTTGACATCATAGTTTGCTCTTAGTGCCCAGTCTTGCCTGCCAGGGCACACGCTACATGGGGCCAGTTCTTTATATTTAGTTTTGCGAATTTATTGTAAGATGGCTTTAAGAATGGTGGAGGAGGCAATGAGGTAGGAAGGAAGGCTCTTTTAGTGTACGTGAGTGAGAGTGGACCAAGGCAAGGGGTAGAGTATTTTAGAAATGCAAAGTGTTACTTATTTGTTTTTACTAGCTGTTTTGTTTTATAGGTATCCTGAATCCTAAATGTAAGCAAGGGCCCCTTGACATGATTTGCTACAGGCCCTGTGCTGGCTTAATCTGTACATCATTGTGGTCACCATTAGTAACAATGAACAATATGCCTTTATCTGTTGTAGGAGAAGTTTTAGGGGTACTGGGACCAAATGGAGCTGGTAAAAGTACAACACTCAATATTGTAATAGGAGAGACAGATCCAACTGCTGGACAGGTAAGTATAGGTTTTGTTCTTCCCCTTTCCCCTTTGCTGTTCTTTTTTCTTCTTGTTTGCAAATCTTCTATTTTCGATTTGGTTCTATTAGAAATTACAAACTGTACAAAAATATTTGAACCAGCGAAAACAAATACAAAAGAAGCAGAAATCTAGATTTGTGTTTGTTTATTTGTTTGTCAATTATCATGTAATGCATAATTGAGCAATATGGATTAAAGAAAACAGTCACATCATTTACCAGACTAGAATATTTACAGGTGTGAAGGGGGCCGGGTCCCCAGGGGTTTGAGGAGACCCTCTAGCTGGCCCACCTAGCATTTCTTCCAGGGCCCCAGTAAAGCATCAAGTGCCCAGTGCTCCGGTTGAAAGGAAAAACCCACTCCTCACCATTCCTGCTTTTGATGTTCCTGGGAATCAGAGCACACAGCAGAGAGGGGAGAGAACCAAGCAAAGAGAAATTGCTTGCCCTTACTCTCCAGTAGCTCTTCTGAGCATGTGCTCAGATACCTGGTGGTGCTGTGATTAAACTGCTATACTGTATTTCCAGTAGTGACGTATGGTTGTGAGAGCTGGACTGTAAGGAAGGCTGACCGCAGTAGAATAGACGCCATTGAGATGTGGTGTTGGAGGAGAAATTTGAGAGTATCCTGGACAGCAAAGAGAACAAATAGGTCGATCTTAAAAGAAATCAACCCCGACTGCTCCTTGGAAGGTTAAATATTGAAGAAGAAGTTAAAGTACTTTGGACATCAAACGAGAAGATTCACTTGAGAAAGCCTTGATGCTGGGAAAGGTCAAGGGCAAAGGAAGAAGAGGTGGCAGAAAATGACATGGCTAGATGGCATAAAGCTGGGCGGGCTGAGGAGGATGGTGGAGGATTGGGGCGCCTGGTGTTCGGTGGTCCATGGGGTCGTGAAGGGTTGGAAACAACTGTGTGACTGAACAACAACAACAACTGCATTCAAAATGTTGTGAGTTCAATCCTCACAAGGAATCAAAGTTGACTCAGCCTTTCATCTTTCCGAAGTCAGTAAAATGAGTACCCAGCATGTTGGGGCAAAATGCTAATATAGGGTTGTACTACTGAAGTCAGTGAAGGTTTTGTTTCTATACATGGTTGTGCAGTGAAGCTATTGCTGAAATGTTTTTTCTTGCATTAATATCTAACAGTTAGCTTTCAAATACAAAGAATAAATAAAGTTTATACATAGACAGAACAATAGCATTTCAAATGTATATGGAAAACTTTTGCTATTTGTCTATTTTCCTGCCTTCTGCCCCCAAAAAACAAACCAAAAAAACCCTATCTATCCAGCTAAGCTAAGCAAGGATAACAGGAAATATAAAAACGGTGTAGGTGGGGAGAGAAATAAAGATAAAATGAAGATGAGTGAGAAAGAAGATGGGAAATGTTCTGGCATCTCAGAAAACAAAATAAAATAATAAAATAAAATAAAAATAAAAAAACACTTTAGCACTTAAAAATCTAACTGCTATATTTTATTGTTAGCTTTCGTGGATCAAGTCCACTTCTTCAGACAAATGTTCTGTTTACCTTCCTCTTTCTCAGCCTCCATTAAACATTGCATCTCCAGTGGCTCATATGACAATCTACCTCTGACCTGCATCTGAACTGTTAAAGTAATTGTGCTAGTTGTCATCATCATCATCAGTCTTTATTGTACATGACCGTAGGCCTTTACAAAAGAAAACATGACTTAAAACATTTGATACAATTCTTCAATAAAACCAGGCATAATATTTACTAAAATAACTTAGATTGTTTGGGATCTTACTAAACACTATTCAATACTATAATGGCCTTTGATTAAATAGGATGGCAGTTTCCTAGCTGCCAAGGCAAATTGAGATACTGTACAACATATGTAATAAAAATCTGGTTATCAGCCAGTAGGTTGACTACTATTTCTGCCAGTGTGTGCTTAAAATATGACTGGACAATCAGAGTTAAAAATTATTCTCTGGGTTCATTATACAGAGGACAGAACAGTAGGTAGGTAAGTAGGTAATGAGTGATGTCTTACATCAAGAGTGAAACTCTAGTATGTTCTTTCATATGCTTCCTTTCATATAGCAGCGGTAGCTAACCTATGGCACGTATGCCAGAGGTGGCACTCAGAGCCCTTTCTGTGGGCACCCATGCAGTTGCCCCAGCACAGAGTTTGCCTCGCCCCTCTGCCCAGCAGCCCAATAGGAGAGCTTCCTCCCTCCCTGTGTTGGCACTTTGCGATAAATAAATGGGTTTGGGGTTGCAGTTTGGGCACCCGGCCTCTAAAGAGTTTGCCATCACTGTCATAGAGTAAGGATGGATACCTTTCACTGAACACAGACTCACCTTTTGAAGTCTTGCATACTTTAAAAAAATGTACATTAAGTCAATTTATGTGATCAAGCACATGTCACAATACCAGATATTTTGAACAGGTGGTGATAAAAGGAGCGGATGCAGCGTCAGATGAAGACAACATTACTGGCTTCGTTGGCTACTGTCCTCAGGAGAATGCCCTCTGGTCTAACCTCACAGTCAAAGAACATCTGGAGATTTTTGCGGCTGTGAAAGGGATCCCAAAAGATGCTGCTGCTGAAGCTATTAATCGGTATGGGTGGCAAAAGATTATACTGTAGTTTCATTGTACAATTCAAATCTCAGAGGTCTGGGCCACTGAAAAACTGAAAACACAACTTCTCATTTGATACTTCACAACTTTACCAGAGACCCAAACTGGCCATTTCCCTCCCCCCACCCTTGTGAGTAAGTGGCAGTCCATCCAGTTTTTGCAACATCAGCCCTAAAAGTGTCTTGCATTGCTTTGCGTTTGCAGTTTCCATGCAAAAGTTCCTCATCAACAGAATAAATTGAATACTGTATATCTTTCTCCCCCCCTTCCTTTTAGGATAGGTGAAGCTCTGGACCTCCGACAGCAATTTAAAAAGGCAACTAAAAGACTATCTCTTGGAACAGCTAAAAAAGTAAGTTCTATGTGTCCCACCCCCATCTAAATATGTAATATTTGCTACAGGCCCAGGAGCACCAAGCAATATTGATGGCCTATGCCTGCCAGGGTTCACCCTTAGTCTTTATTTTAAGCATATCAGAGAGCAAACAAAACAAAAATTCAAGAAAACTTGCTATATTTCAATGTGAGCTTTCATGGATCAGGTCCACTTTGTCAGACACAAGAGTGAGGCTTCATGCCATCAATTTATACACATCAGGTACAAATTTACAGAATGATTAGCATAACAGGTAAATATACAAATCAATGTGCTTTCTTTTACAGTGTGCTTTTTTTACACCTGTTGTTCAGATTAGTTCTGGAGCTTTGCTCTTTTGAATTACAAACGGTTAGTAAACGAATGTAAGGAAGACATTGTGGCATTACCCTTCAAGGTAGCGTCTATTGTGTGAATGGCCCAGACCACACACCAGGTTCTTCCTGAGGCAGCCTGAGGTACATTCAGTACCTCTGTACCTGATGTACTGTATATACTCAACTATAAGTCATCCCGAATATAAATCGAGGTCCCTAATTTGTACCTCTAAAACTAGGAAAATAGATTGACCCTAGTATAAGTCAGGAGTGGAAAATGCAGCAGCTGCTAGTGAGTTTCAGTAATTAAAATACATGAAAATACAGTAAAATTAATTAATTTAAACATTTGCGTGGGTATGTTTCTGAGTGTTTACACTGACCTGAATATAAGTTGAGTCCCATTTTTGGACCTCATTTTGGGGGCTAAAAACCCAACTTATACTCGAGTATATACGGTATATAAATCAATGCCATGAAGCCTCACTCTTATGTCTGACGAAGTGGACTTGATCCATGAACTAACATTAAAGTGCCACAACATTTCCTCCCTTCAGTCATTCACAGGGAACTCCAATCAAGCTTGCTGTCAGATGAAAGCAAACTTAGTAATATAGAGTCAGGAAGATTCCTCTGAGTCAGTTGCTACCAAGGAGAGCGGGATACAAATCAAAGTAAATAAATAAATAAAATAAATAAAATAAAAGTTACCCTCAACCCTAGTAAGGGAGGGCAATTGGCATGGCTGCGGAATAATACATTGAGAGCCAGTGGTGGCCATCAGTAGGTTCACCCCAGTTCCCCAGAACCAGTAGCAGAAATTCTGGCTGGCTGTGCTCATCCAAGTTTTGAAATAAAGTACTGTACAGTTGTACCTCGCTTAAAGAGCATAATGCATTCCACAGGATTGCTCTTTAAGTGAGTTTGCTCTTTAAGCGAAACACCATTGTAAGTGACCAATTGTAACTTCTGTTGGGGGGCTTGCAAACCCTGATTTATTTGTTAAATGAGTTTTTGTTGGTTTTATTTGTTAAGTGAAGCGAACATTCAGAGAAAAATCTGCTCTTTAAGAGAGTTATTCTCTAAGCGAGCCGCTGTTTATCCGAGGTTTTACTGTAGTCCTAATTCAGGTGTAATGCAGGGCTTTTCACCTGGTCACGCCCACCATTCTATGCCCACAGTGTGGTAGTAAATTTTTTGGAGCCCACCACTGTTGAGAGCTCCTTCGTATCGAGAGCTAGCACTTATTACTTCCCCTCATGTTATGTTTACATGATATAGCACATGATTGATATACCCAGTGTGTCTTGCTAGTTCAAGCAACTTGTTCAGTAATTGCAATTTGTTCAGTCAAAGTTTTATTAGTTCATTGCAAGTACAAAATTATTGCCACCTCTGCTGTTGCTCTTGAAGTTCTCTTATTGCTCCAGGAACAAGATTATCATAGATAGTATATGAAAGATCTTTACAAGTTTAATATGGATACACATTCATGTAGCTGATGATATGGACAGTTGTGTAGGATGTGTTATGATAAGATTTTATTTTTAAAAATCATGTCAGAAGCACACAAAGATGCCTTCTGGGTTGAAAGGATTTTTACTGGAGGAACTCCACTCAGGGGATGCCCGAACGAGGCTCCTTTCATGTCCCCAAGATCTCTTCCCCACCGAAGTGATCCCTATTTATCTACTTGCAATTTCTAGCTTTTGAACTGTTAGGTTGGCAGGAGCTGGGACAGAGACGGGAGCTCATTCTGTCATGCAGCACTCATTGTCACCAACTGCCGACTTGCTGACCTTCCAGCTAACAAGGTGAGCTTCTTTAACCACTGAGCCACCGCACTCCCATAAAATGTAATACAATGTTGTGATGTTGCATATATTACATTATGCATTGTTGTGATTTTACTAGGCTTTTCTAATTTCCTGGCATGTAAATATCCAGCATACAGTGCTTTTGTCACGTGTTATTAATCTAACAACATTTCCATAAAATGTGCAAGATTTAAAATGAATATTCTAAACTGAGCCATTCATAACCCAATTGTCAAGTATCTGAAATCCTCAAAAAATGTGATACAGTCTGAAAAATGCCTGTTTCCTGTCTTAAGATGGATGTGTTTTATTTATCCATGTTTGTGTAAAGAACTTTTGGGGCTTTTTTTCTCATCCGCAGTTTGTCATTGTCGAGACATATTCTCAGTTGAGACACTGCTGGGGAGAAAATATTTACTTCTGCAATAAAATCCTGGGTTACAGATGCAATGATGGGCAGCAAAAAAAATTGCTACCACACTGTGGGTGGAGCCTATGTCATGGGTGGAGCCTATGTCATGGGTGGAGTCTACATTACGGGCAGAGCCTATGTCATGGGTGGAGTCTACATTATGGGCAGAGCCTATGTCATGGGTGATCTAGTCTTGCCTGCTATATGGGCATGTATACATCTGCAAACACAGGCAGCACTGGCTCTTTGGCTGTAAATGGAGATGAGCACTGCACCCTAGAGTCAGATATGACTGGCTTTTGAGCAAGGGAGACCTTGAACCACTTGCAGGGCCAAAACCTGATGAGGCAGGGCAGGGAGGCAGGCGTGGCCACCCAATTTTGCCCTCCTCCTGCCCAGAGGCCACCCAATTTTGCTACACCCCCCCTCCCAGGGGGGGTGCAAACCTGTTGCTGCCCACCACTGTATAAATGCCTCAGGTTATGGAAAACTCAATTTATAGAAGGAAATTCTGGGGAAATCACGTCCCAATTTACAGGGAAAAACTCATGTTAGGGAACAGGTTTTCCCAGAGTTCATTCTATCTGGGAGAGTCTAAAATGGCACCCCTGCACCATTTTAGTCTCTAAAATGGCAGCCCCATGCCACCTGGCCCCACCATTCAAAGTTGCGATGTATCATTTACTGCAGTGGTGGTGGCAGTGGTGATTGCTGTGTTTTTGCCGTTGTTTCCACAGTCTCTGCCACTTCTCCCGGCAGCGGGAGACTGTAGGGAGCATAGTAGCTCTGTTTTGGTATTTGTCTGAGATCCTTCTGTGGTGCTTCAGCTGGTAATGTACACCTTTCTGGAACTTCCTGGTTACATGCTGGGTGCCCAGGCAATGACGTAGGAAGCTCCAAAATGGCGTGCGTTCCCAGCTGAAATGCCATGGAGGGACCTCGGACAAAGTCCAAAATGGAGCTAATATTGTCTCCTGTTGTCACTGCTGCTGCTGCATGGGATCCCCCAGTGGCCAGACAAACTGGTCAGGAAGAAGCAGTAGTGTGGGAAAGGTAGACCATCCCAGCCATTGACTAGCTGGGGAAATTGATCGATTTATGTGCAGAGGTGTGGGGTGAAAAAGGGAAATCTCCTAAGAACAGCCCCTCTTCTCTACCCCAGCCACTCACTAGCTGGGGAGATCAATGGAGGTGTGGGAGAGGATCATGTCTGGCATTTTTGGGGGGATTTTGTTTTTATTTTAAAAAATTGTCTGGTCTGGACCACTTTTTTTATTTTCAATGCATGGGAAATTGTGCTTCAGGTTATGGAAAAACCGCTGTACAGAAAAAGTCCTGGAATGGACTAATTCCATAATCCAGAATTTTTACTGTATTCCTTTTACTTGTTTTTCATTTTTAGATCCTGTTTTCCTATAATAGTTTCTGAGTGATTTTAGAACCATTTGTGCATGTTTTATTGTCCAAGCTACAAATGGCTTTCTTTCCTTTTAGTTGTGCTTTGCCCTGAGCTTGTTGGGCAGTCCTCCTGTGATGCTCTTCGATGAGCCAACTACAGGGATCGATCCCAAAGGGAAGCGCCAGGTGTGGTGAGTGACCCCATCCATTCATGGCTTTTCCCCATTTACATCTGTAAGCCGAATACAAAATCCTGCTCCTTCTTCCCAGACTTGGTGGCATCTTAGCATCTCCTTTTCTATTGCCCAGATTTACCCACTTGCTTCTGTTGGTTTTTCCCATGTCCTCTTTGCTTCATCTTTATCTGAGATAATGTGGGACTGGTGATAGAATACTCAATTATTATTGTTTTGCCCCTGGAACTCCCTCCATGAACTGAATCTAGATCAAATGTTAGGGAAATGCCATGTTGGATGGTTCAGCATTCCTCCACTCTAACCTACCATTTCTTGTCTTCAGGAAAGCAATTCATGCCATGTTGAAGGAAAAGGACCAAGGAGCCATCCTGACAACTCACCATATGGAAGAAGCTGAGGCAATATGTGACCGAGTGGCTATCATGGTGACTGGACAGATCAGGTGGGCTTCCCCATGTGTTTCATTAGGTAGCATATGAGTATACCACAAACAGGAAATGTGCTAGTGGGGCAAATCATTTTCTTGCATTCCATTTCTTTAACTAAAATACAGTAAAACCTCGGATAACGCTAAAACTTTGTTCCACAAGTCTTAGTGTTATCTGATTTTTAATGTTATCCGATGCATGCATCAGATAATGTTAAAATCCTATGGGATGCATCGGATAACATTAAAACTCCATAGAGATATATTGTAATCGGCACAGGCTTTAGTGAACGTTATCCAATGCATCCCATAGGATTTAACGTTATGCGATGCAATTTTTTTTCAGATTGCTTAACGTTATGTGGTTTTAGCGTTATCTGATGCAAACGCTATCCAAGGTATTACTGTAATTTCATTTTGTTAAAATAACAGTTTCTAGATGTCTTGTTCTATTAATGTCCATGTGATTTATATAAAGATTAGACATGTCAACAGTGATGATGAAGAGTAACAACGAAATGCTACAACAGAATAAATAATATGGAAGCTCAGACATTCAAAGAACACATGAGAACAATGTTTTGATTTAGCTATTTTTGCTTCCCTCCTGCCATAACTCTGTGTTTAACACATTTTAATAGTCAAATGTATATTTGAGGGGGGTGCAAGCATAAAAGGCCATATAATCTATTTCATGCATCTTTAATCCACCTACAATAGCACTAAAACGAAAACAAATGCTGCATTTCAAAAGAGAAGATCACAAAAGTATAGTTTGCTGAGAGCAAATAACTATAATTGTCACATGATCAGGTGTGAGATCTGATTCATTTTCTAGAATAGGTATTCATGGAGGAGATTAGGGGACACCATGCTTCAGACTTTCTGTTCCTACCTAGGCAGGCATGCCCAGAATTATGTTAATGATAGCATTCAAATAATGATAGCTAGAAGTTTAGCAGTTGGTAAATTAAAAACAATATCTTAATGAATGATTGGCTCAATCAAATTTGAATTAATGGCTAAATTTGAATTAAATTTGTGGAGGAGAAGGACGATGGATCTAGATCAGGGATGGCCAACCTTGGTGCTCCAGCTGTTTTTGGACTTCAATTCCCAGAAGCCCAAGTCAAACACACTTGCTGATCAGGGCTTCTGGGAATTGAAGTCCAAAAACAGCTGGAGTACTCAGGTTGGCCACCCCTGATCTAAATCATGGGAATGCTAGGAGCAAAGAAGGCAGGATTCTCCAGTTTTGAAGAAATAAAAACCAGCTGTAAAATAAGAATTACCTTCAAATAGGGAAGAAGCACATCATTTCTTTTTGCAGGGGAAGGAGTCTCTGAAGCAACAAAACTGGGGACTGTTGTGGGGACTGGAAACAATCATTAGAAGACAAACTGTTGGTGATGTTACTTCAGAGACTAAAGTTCCAACTGCACTACAGTGTCCTGGGCTGAGTCATGAAACTCTAGAACAGTCTCTAAGAGAGCTGTAACCCTCCATATCATCCTGTATTTCATTATTCCACCAGCCCTAACAGTGAATCCAACAGGTGAGGGATTGTGGGTGCTGAATTGCCACAGTTGCTCAAACCTAATGTAAGATAAGACTGTGAGATGCCCAGGTTTATTACCTTTGTAGCCTTATGTCATACAGGAATCCTTTCTTCTGCAGGTGTCTTGGATCTATTCAGTATCTGAAAAGCAAATTTGGCAAAAATTATTTGCTGCAAATAAAAGTAAAAGGAGTAGAGCAAGGGGAGCTTCTGAATACACACATTCTACAGATCTTCCCACACGCAGCTCGTCAAGAAAGGTAGTTGCAAAACAGATTTTCAGCATGATTTAAAATGTATTGAGCTGTTTTAATTAGCATAGTCCTGGGACTGTGGTGGCTCAGTGGTTAAGAAGCTCACCTTGTTAGCTGGTAGGCCGGCAAGTCGGCCGTTTGAGACCACGGTACTGAGTGCCCGTCTCTGTCCCAGCTCCTGCCAACCTAACAGTTTGAAAGCTAGAAATTGCAAGTACTGTAGATTAATAGGGACCACGTTGGTGGGAAAACATCTTGGGGACATGAAAGGAGCCTCATCCCTCCAGAAAAAATCCTTTCAACCCAGAAAGCACCTTTGTGTGCTTATGACACAGTTTAGGAGAAAAAACAAGCATAACCTATGCTGTTGTTTGATTTGTACTGCATTTTATTTGAAATTTTTATTTCTTTGCATGAGTCAGATTGAGAAGATAGGGAGGAAATAAGCCATTATTCTTTCTTCCATTGTTTGACCACTTAACTGCCAGTTATTTAAATGTGACGGTAACACAAACTAAGCCATGGTTGTCATTTCTGGAGACAAACCTGGCATGTATGTGCATCTTTGTTGGTCCTTGCAGTTCCTTTTCTGACCTATGAACCCATGCAAAGATGCAGGGTTATAGACAGTTAGACCGGACTGGAGAGTACTTCCAGGACTGTGTGTTTGCAGGTGTTCTAAGATTTGCTGGTTAGGATGCATGTGTACATGGTTGGACTTTAGCTTTCAAAACAAGACAGCACGCCTGCAAGCCTGGCTGCCTTGCATGTGCTCTTTCAGAGTTTGTTTATTCCATCCCTTAGGCTATCCACTTTGTTAGTCTACAAGGTCCCAATGGAAGATGCATTGCCTCTGTCCAGATCCTTTGCCCTCCTGCAAGAAGGTATGTCTGAATGAAATGGACTACACAATTAAGGGAAGGAAAAGATGAGTAAGGCCAGGTTTGGGTAGCATTGTCCCTTTCCATTGGTTCCCTTCTCTGCAAAGGAAGGGGGAAAGAGCAAAGCCAGGTCTAAAGTTGAAGCACCTGTTGGGAAAAGTTCATGGATGGAAGGTGAGGGAAAATGTGAATGAAGTCAAAGTCAAAAACCATAATTGATTTCTCTTTGCATCTACACAGCTAAAAGACTCTTCAACCCTGAGGAATACAGCTTTTCTCTGAACACTTTGGAGCAGGTATTGTGTTTGTAAAATTTGATTACATAGTGGGGAAACAACTTTGCTCAGCCTCAAAATGAAATATTTTAGCCTGAAGTCAGTTGCTAGTCCCAACTAGAAAAGATGCATTGAATCAGTTACTGACTGGTAAATCAACACTTATATAAATCCCATTTGATTCATTACTACTTTAGTTGGAGCTAGCAATTGGATTAGTCCTTAATCTGGGTGGACAAAGATCACATTTGCAACATGTAGTTTCCAGTTGATTTGGAATTAAGTGCAAAACTTCTATTCTGTGTTAGATCTCAGTGTGGTTGATTATGGGTTCCCAGACCTTCTGTTCCTTCTGGCAGCTGTAGAGATGTTTGTTTGTTTGTTTGTAGTAAATGGGTCTGAGATGTTCTTTCCCCTGATCTCATTGTTATAGAATGGGTAACATCTGCACCCAACCCGTTTTCCATCTTTAAGATGCTCATAGTTGCCAAAGCTGAACACATTCAGCATTTGGTTGGGCATTTAAGTGCACATCTGAGCTCAAGATTATAAATTGCCAAATTTGAGGGAAGTGACAAACAGGTGTTGTGGAGCTATTAGTATACATTAAACAAAAACTGTCATCTCACTTCAAATCTAACATTGTTGTGCTAATGTCAGCTTGAATTAGCCAGGCTAATAGCTCTGGTAGCAGCTGACAATGCTATGGAAATGCATGTGGTACCTTTTGTTTAGTTGATGACTGTGTTTCATGGTATTGTTTAGGTTTTCTTGGAGGTTTGTAAAGAACAAGAGCGGGAAGATGCTGACATGGTTTTGGATACGACTTTTGAATGGAAACATCTGCAGGAGGCTGATCACTAAGTCTAGTCCAAAGACCAGCATTTACAGATGGCAAAGATCAGGCTGTCCCTGAATAAAGCCATACTGTATCTTGTTTGCTGCTCTGACTACAAGATTTGTGGGGGAAAGACATGGCAGCTCATGTATTCATTTGTACACTAAAAGATCTACATAGGTAACACCTGTATTAGTCATATGTAAAGATGTAACATTGTTGGATACTTTAAACTCATAGAGGGCATTAGTTTTCCCTCTTTATCTCTCTTCTGCAGAAAGAATTGAATGGGCAGTATTAACCTTCATGCAGTACTTTGCGATAAATTGTGTACAGCTTAGCACTTATGACCATTATCTTGGTATATGTTGGAGAAATGTTTAGTGCCTTTGTTTATCCACATAATGCTTGTGAATATACCCAGCATTAAGATATAGTTCATAACTCAATATTCCCAGGTAGCTAAGCCTTCCGGCCCCACCTTCTTCATACTGGGAATACTGTAACCAAAAAAATCAACATGCAGACCAATGAAACGACAATGAGGGAATGAATCATTCTTGGTCCGAAAAATGTAGTTCCCTAGCCAGAAACAGAAAATATAGAGATCTTTAATATCCACTTACCAGAATTAACAATAGGATGAGTGTAGATACCTAGGGCAGCCCAAGACATGTTGCTACCTGAGGCACAGCAGCAAATGTTACCACCTTTCTATCAAGGTACATCCAAAATCTGCTGGCTGAGGTGTTCATGTTGCAAGCAACATTCCTTTCTTCAAATGCCTTAAATTTTGGCAACTACCTCCCTCAGAGTATTAAGATCTATGCATAAGTCTGGCTACTGTATTAAACTGTTTTGTAGTACTGTATATGATCATCACATACCCTGTGTAACAGTGGAACAGAAGTGACGGAGAATGCCCCTAGGCAAACTTAGCTACGTGATCCCAGGCCTATATCATGTCATGCTGTTGATGGTGCTCGATATTCGACATATGTCATCTAATTCCTGTTTGGTTTATATATGTTAATTTTAGCTTTGTATTCTATTATATGCTTGTGGTGTCTCTGACTCGAATACAGAAATTTGAACAATAAATCATATATTTCGTTAAATAGCATCATCTTGTGCTTTCTTCTTAAAATAGAATCTTTCTAAACAATCACTATGAACTTTAAAAAGAAAAGGTTTCTTTGCCATCTCCCATGTAAGCTTCTCTCTATTAACGTGTATTCCCAAACAGTGGTTTGTTGCTGTCAAAGAGTTGTAAAAGTCTATACCAGGGGGTTCCAAACTTTTTCAAGCCAGGGGCCAGGTCACACTCTCTCAGTCAGCTTTGTGGCCCAGATGGCCATTTTGCCCTGCCTGCATGATGGGGTGGCCATCTTAGCCCAACAGCTTCAAGTGGGTGGCCATTATGTTTCTTGAATGCCCGTGGAGGGGTAGGGGGACATATGAAATTGCACCAAGGCCCAAATTAGGCCTGTGGGCCTTAGGTTGTGAACCCCTGGTTTATACCAGGTGAACCACATTCATACATAACTTGTTGTAACTCAGAGTTGACAATGTGTGCTCCTGAATAGGTTTTATGCTGCTTTTCAGGTGCCCAAGTAGCTTCACTGCTAATGCTGCCATACCATTGAAATATAGGTTGTGTTTGGATGGCAAGAAGTAAACTCAGTTCTGCTTTCCCCTCAAAATGAATCACAAAGGGAGCACAAGCTGTGTCTGGAAATGGTAACTGCCTACCAAACAAGATACAGTTGTACCTCGCTTAAAGAGCATAATGCATTCCACAGGATTGCTCTTTAACCAAGTTTGCTCTTTAAGCAAAACACCATTGTAAGTGACCAATTGTGGGGAGGATTGTGAACCCCAATTTATTTGTTAAGCGAGTTTTTGATTGGTTTTATTTGTTAAGCGAAGCGAACGTTCAGAGAAAATTCTGCTCTTTAAGCGAAATGCTCTTTAAGCGAAACGCTCTTTATGCGAGGTTTGACTGTACATGTACCCCTTCACAACAGCGGTAAAGTGGCTTTTTCTGAGAAGAGTGATGCATAATCACCAAGTGTTTTGCGATGGTTTTTTTTTAAACACAGCTCCTGTGCCACACTATATCCCCACTGCTGTCCTATGTACTTGTTAGAAAACACTGTGAAGGACCCATGGGGAACTATGGCTATAGTCATCTGGTCATGTATGGGAATAACTTCCACCAAATACAGTGGGACTTGATTTCTGAGTAAACTGGAATTGATTCAATTGAAAGCTATACTCATTTCTTTCCTTGCATTGCAAACCCCTTAGAAAAAGCACAGTACAATTCCTAAGTATGCTAAGAGGTATATAAAACTAAATACAGTAAAACCTCAGATAACGCTAAAACTTGGTTCCACCAGTCTTGGTGTTATCCGATTTTTAGTGTTATCCGATGCATGTTAAAATCCTATGGGATGGATCGGATAACATTAAACCTCCATAGAGATACAGTGTAACCACACAGGCTTTAGCGGTTGTTATCCGATCCATCCCATAGGACCTTAACGTTATTCGATGCAATTCTCCACCCCAGATTACTTAACGTTACGCGATTTTAGCGTTATCCGAGGTAAACGTTATCCGAGGTATTACTGTACTCATATCAGTGTTAGTATTAGTGTCAAGGTCAAATGTGTAACACTTGAACTATGACTTCAGAGTATTATACAACTTTTTAATACTCTTTGATAGTCTGAGTCTCTAGTCTTTCACAGATGATTTTTATCCCTGAAAGGATTAATTTCAGTGTACGATCAGATAACTTGTTGAATCATATTAAAGTTCATTAAGGTATCAAAGTACAGTGGTACCTCATACAGCGATTTTAATCCATTTCACGGGGCCCATTGTTGTACGAAACAACTGCTATATGATTTTCCCTATGGGATGCATCTTACAACGATATTTTTTTCCAAGTGGTTTTTCCCATTGAAAAATTGTTGTACAATTTTTTCCATAGGAAAAATTGTTATGTGGGACGCCATTCCCCCCCCAAAACCTAATTGTTATGCTATTTTGTTGTTATACAGGGCGATTGTTGTATGAGGTTCCACTGTATAAATATTTCCACTGTTTACGTATATACTCTAACGTAAGCCAAGTTGTTTGGCCCCAAAAATGAGCCAACAAATGGGGACAAGGCTTATACTTGGGTCAATGACCAAGAGGGTCCCAGGACCATGCTGGATTGAGATGTGCCGACAATTTAATTAATTGTACCCTATTTTCATGTACTGTATAGTAATACCTCGGGTAACGCTAAGACTTGGTTCCACAAGTCTTGGTGTTATCCTATTTTTAGTGTTATCCGATCCATGTTAAAATCCTATGGGATGGATTGGATGTTAAAGGTCCATAGAGATACATTGTAACCGCACAGGCTTTAGCGGTTGTTATCCGATCCATCCCATAGGTCCTTAACGTTATTCAATCAAATTCTCCTCCCCAGATTACTTAACGTTATGCGATTTTAGCGTTATCCAAGGTAAACGTTATCTGAGGTATTACTATATTTTGATTATTGAAACTCACTAGCAGCTGCTGCATTTCCCACCCTCACCTTATGCTCGGGTCAAACTATTTTCCTGGGTTTAAAGGTCAAAATTAGGTCTCGGCTTATATTCGAGTATATACAGGTAAGTACTTCAGCTCTCTCCAGAGGATGAGAATAAGCCCATGTTTCAATCATAGAAAAGCAACCTTTTTCCTCAGTATCTTTGTCGAATTCATCATACTTTTCCCAGGTTAAAAAAAATTAATTTCAGGCAACATCAGCTTGCTAACTTTACAAGCTTTATTTATTTATATTGCTTCTATGTACCATATACATTAAGATAATTAAAAATTATTGAAAACATGTAACCTGGAGCCTACAGACACTCTTATTTCAGTTATAGAGAAATCCAACCATGCAATAATTTATGAGAAAATTAAATAAAAGAAATATTAAATATATATATGTATACCACCCATCTAGTGAAAAGTCACCATTCTGGCTGGTTCACATAGCACTCAACAGTAATATTAAAACAACCCTTCCTAACCCAGCAACAGTAACATTTTAAAATGATCATTTATGACTAATGGTCCAATATGAGTCAATGGAAGGATGAGAAAACTTTATGCTTCCCTGCATAACTCAGTTTTTAAAAACTATTTTAAAAGTTACATAGTAAGGGGCCTGATACACCTCTGGTGATAAACTCTTCCATAAGGAGGGAACCACCACCAAGGCGGCCTTTTCTTAGTTATTGTTTTCTTCACCATTCCTGATGTCCACCCAGTGGTGGGCATCAGCAGGTTCGCACCAGATTGCCAGAACCGGCAGCAGAAATTCTGGCTGGCCCTGCCCACTCAAGTTTTGAAATAAAGTAGTCCTAATTCAGGTGCAATGCAGGGCTTTTCCGCTGACCACGCCTACCATACCAAGCCCACAGTTTGGTACTAATTTTTTTGGGACCCCACTGTGTCCACCCTGTAACTAGAAGTCCTTGGGAGGACTCAGTGATATAGGCAGAGGGGCCTTGGGAGAAATGCTCTGAAACATAATGAAATCCCAAACCTTTGGGACTTTGTTAAAATTAATACCTTGCATCTGACATGGTAGACAAAAGGAAGCTAGGCAAGTCTGACACTTTCCCTAAAGTACAACACTGGGTCTCAGACCTAAAGAACAGCTCCTAAACCTAAATGATAGAGAAGTGCTCTTCTTATTATTTAACTTACATGATGTAGTAGATGTGACCAGAACTGTGTGTGTGTGTGTGCTAAGGAGTGAATGTAGTGGAGTAGAGCAGTTAGTATGAGTAGCTGGAGGCAAACAGGGAGGGGACAAGGAGATGAGACAAGATTAGCTGCAGTTTTGATTGTAAGCACCTATTTTATAATACAGTGGAACCCTGTATAATGAGCGCTTCGTATAACGAAAAATCCGTACAACGAAGCATTTTTGTGCTATTGCTAATGCACGGTATAACGAAAAAAGTTCATTATACGAATCACCATTGGCAATACCCTGTACAATGAATTTTTTTGTTGTTGTACAGGGTATCGCCAATGGTGATTCGTATAACTAACATTTTCTTTTCGTTATATGGTGCATCACCCATTGGGAGCCGTATAACAGAAAAAACGTATAGTGAAGAGCTCTGCAGAACGGAGTTTTTTCATTATACAGGGTTCTACTGTATTATGAACTCTACCTTCCTTCAAGATATATGTTAAGTTTACAATGTATACATTTATGTGACAAAATGTGAACATAACTGGTGAAGTTGCAAAAATGTCATTTAACAAAAGTCTTCTTATAAAGGTGAACCAACCAACTTGCTGTTATATTTCAGATTGCTAATGTAACACAAAAAATGTTCCTTAAATCATGATTCTTAAAAGATTCTTGAAATAGAGTTTTATAAAATAACAGCATATACCAGAAAAATAGTGATCATTTTTAAAAAAAATAGTGGGTTGAATCCCAACTCTAACCCACTGATTTGGAAATACAAGGGATTCTTATGTTAGTTGAAGTGAGACAGATCCATTGAAGGATCTTATGTCATGAACAGGGTATCTCTCTCTATGGGCAGGCAGAGAGGAAGTCACTTTTGTTGATATTTCCTTTTCTCCTGTAACTCCCAGTGCTGCTACCTATGTTGTTCTAGAGAATCCTACCCTCCAGAATAGATTTACAGGGACATGAAATGGGGCACAGATTGTGTTTTTTTATTTATTTAAAAAAACTCATCTCTTTTATTTATGCTTATTGGAGCACTATTTCTGTTGTTTACTGACATCGTGAAAGCCATATGCCAGTGGTGGCAAACCTATGGCATGTGTGCCAAAGGGGACACTCAGAGCCCTTTCTCTGGGCATGTGCATGTCACCCCAGCCCATAGTTTGACCCACCCCTCTACCCAGCAGCCCAATGGGAGTGCTTCCTCCTTCCCACAGCACAGAATCCACCCCGCCTCTTTGTCCAGCAGCCCAATGGGAACACTTCCTCCCCCCCCAGCAAGAGTTTGCCCCGCCCCTCTGTTTGGGCACTCAGTCTCTAAAAGGTTTGCCATCACTGTCATATGCTGTATGTCTCATGAAATTCAGTTTTAATGTTTATAGTACAGAGCATAAATTCTTCTGAAAGAGTTAAATTGTGGAGTTCCTTCTTTCAGCCACCATTACAAAGCAAACCAGAAATATAAATACATTAGATTTTTCATAAAAACAGCCAGTCATAGATCAGTAGTATGAATATTCAAAATAAAGGGATTTAAATGTATTTATGATATTAATAAGGCAAATATTTTCAATTGTTGAGGAATATGCTATAAATTTATAGTACTTGCTGCACATGCGAAAACAGCAAAAATAGCTTCATAAAAATCCCTGAGCAATGATGCCCTTGAATCCTATAAGATAAAGTGTGAAACAGATTAGAAAACAACTCGCTCTCCCTGGGATCTTTCCCAACTAATGGTTCCGTTTAGTGTTCCAAAATTGTTGTCTTCTTCTTCTTGCTCTCTGACAAGTTCCATAAATACCTAGAATGAGTGAGAACGGTGTTAATGCATTAGATTACACAATTAGAGATCTTGCGATTCATATGTACAGGAGCTTATCTTCAATTTCAATCTAATGGGGTCTTGATAATTAGTGTGAAATTCGGCTGTCCTGAGGTAAAAGTTTGATTAAATAAATTAATGAGAAAGGTGTAACACTATGAGCTCAGCCTGCATGTAAGATTCCCCAGTGCTATTTGATGGTAGTGGGTGGCATAAATGCCAGAACATGCTCAAATGATCCTAACTTTGAAGTGAAAATCCCATAGTTGAACATAGGCAGGATAGATTTTGACATAATAGAAGCTCAAAGGACCAACATTCAAATTGCTCAGATTTTGCCCACTTACAGTTTTGCTAATCTTTAATGGGCTGAGACCTGCTGATTTGAATGAGTTTATATTTTCTGATTTGATTCCATTACCATGATAACTACTAGTGGAGCTATTGTGATAAATTGCTGCCTAGTATCATCCTCAAACTGCAGGGTCAAATTGCTGCTACCTAAAGGGTCATGACTTGGCATTCAACAAGGAACACAAGCATCAACTCTTTGTTACTGTTGATGTGTGCCGTCAAGGTCAAGTCACCTCCAACTTATGGTGACCTTATCAACGAGAGCTCTCCTAAATGTCCTGTCCTCAGATCTTGAAAACTCAAGTCTCTGTCTAAATTATGGGAGTCAATGCATCTTGTATTTGGTCTTCCTCTTAACCCGCTGACTTCAAATTTTCTCAGCATTACTGTCGTTTCCAGATAACCATGCCTTTTCATGATATACCCTAAATAGGACAGCCTCAACTTCATCACTTTTTACTTGTAGAAATAGTTCAGGCTGTTGAGTTTTCAGCAGCTTATTTCATCATGCTTTGTGTTTGTTTTGAATGCTAGCATGGAGATGGCAAGCGCCAGCATTAGCAAACATATTTATTGGCCAAGAATCTGTAGAGTAAATGTTTCTTCTCTCCTCATGTACTCTCTTTCCACTCTCAGCTCTGTGTGTGGTTACTGCTAAAGCTGTTGACGCAGCCTTCCTTCCTTCTGAGGTTGGTAAAATGAGTACTCAGCACATTGGGGGAGAAATTAACTTGTGAACTGCCCAGAGAGTGCACTAAGTGCTACAGGGCAGTATATAAATGTGACTTCTTTGCCTTCCTTGACTTGTCTTTTTGCTTCAAAATATTTTTTGTCTTATTAAGTGGGCACTATATACATGGTATCAGTATTTCTGAAATGCTTTATAGATGTAAAAACCAGTAAGCTGAATCAATGTAGCATGATCCTTTTTTTAATGCACTTTAAATGTTAGAATTCAACACTCCATTACTGCTCCATTACTAATCACTCTACTTTCCCCATCTAGCTAAATCCAGTGGTGGGATGTCAAAAATTTTACTACCCACCGTGATACCATCACAGTGTGGGCGGAGCTAATGTCATGAGATCATGGGCGGAGCCAAAGAAAAATAATAAAAACAAAAAAGAATAAAATAAAATAAAAATAAGCACACACACACACACCTACAACACAAGGACAGCAAGGAGGACAGCAAGGAGGCGTGCATGCACACCAAGTGCTTAGTGTGCATGCGCAGTGGGGGAACCAGTGAAAAGGTAAGCCCCCAAGGTGGTTCCCCCCAAAAGCTGCTACCGGTTCTCTGGGACACTGGGAAAAGTTATTACCGGTTCTGGCGGACTGGTGAGAACCCGTTACATCCCATCACTGGCTAAATCTATTCTAAATTTCTTTTGTGAGAAACCTAGTTGTGTTTCTCAGCACAGCTACATGTCTACCAGTTACAATGGGAATAAGAAGAAAAATCGCTGGTTGTGGAGATGTGGCTCCAGGGGCTGCTCTTGTTGTTTTGTAGTATGTTTGCTTGCTTTTTATTTTCTGGGCTGCTGACTAGTAATATTAAAATCTTTCTCAAAGCCACAACCCATTGGAGTTTATTCAACCAAGAGCAAAACAGCATCCCATATTAATAAAAAACAAAAAACACTGTAGCATTTTAAAAACTAACTGCTATATTTTTATTGTTAGCTTTCATGGATCAAGTCCACTTCTTCAGGCAAGGAGTGAAACTTCTAGGCATGGTTTATATATACCAAACGTAAGGGCCTACATGTTAAAGGGGATGTGCTCAAGCAGAATGACAGAGAAGCAGGCAGAACAATACAGTTTCCTACAGCTGTCAGTTTTTGTTGTTGTTGTTGTTGTTCAGTCACACAGTCGATTCCGACCCTCTGCGACCCCATGGACCACTGTCCGCCAGGCACTTCTGTCCTCCACCATCCTCCTCAACTTGCTCAGCTCTGTGCCCATTGTGTACACAATACCATCTAGCCATCTCATTTTTGGCCATCCCCCTCTTCTTTTGCCCTCAACCTTTCCAAGCATCAAGGCTTTCTCAAGTGAGTCTTCTCATTTGATGTCCAAACTACTTTAGCTTCATCTTTACTATTTGCCCTTCTAAGGAGCAGTCAGGGTTGATTTCTTCTAAGATTGACCTATTTGTTCTCCTTGGTGTCCAGGGGACTCTCAAAACTCTCTTCCAACACCACATCTCAAAGGCATCTATTCTTCTGCGCTCAGCTTTCCTGATGGTCCAGCTCTCACAACCATAGATTATTCATATTAGTTTTAAATGTCTCCCTTTTAATCTCAAAGGTGTGGAGAAAGCCCATTAATACGGCACTCCAAAGCCTGACTGTAGAATTTGCTTTAACGTTGTTCAGTTACACATGTTCTGCAGTATAGGAATGGTGAACAGTTAAAAATAAGTTCAATATGCAATACACTACTCATAATATGAGAAATATTGCCAATTTATAATTGCAAATGACTCTTTTATGAAACTCTTTTATAAGGTAGGGTTGAAACGACTGGACCAAAATGTCCTAGGGTATATGTTACATTTAAAAACAATTCTTTTGAATTACCTGCTCCAGTGTTGCTTGGGAGAAGCTGTATTCTTCAATATTAAAGGCATGTTTTGCTGTTAGGAATGTCAGAACAAATTCTTTAATTCTTCAGGAACAGGCATCAAAATGGCTGAATGTGAGATTTAACATGACATGTTGGCCAAAATCCCATTACTTATACTGGTGGAGTAACAAAATTGGTATGAACTAAATTACCTCAATTTACATGTTTCATGCCAGATCATCAACAAGGTTTATGCCAAATGCACTGAATTGGCTTGAAAATTCAATAGGATTTTGACTGTTATTTCTGAACATCTCCATATAGCATAAGTAAGGCAGTCCCAATTTGTAAGCATTATAATGCAACATTTCAACTTGCACATTCACAGATGTATCAGAAGTATGCAAACCCAGCTGCCAGAGAAAGCAACCTTATGTGTAGCTGCACAGTGTGCTCTTCACATCTATCACTGTGAGCCTCTGGAATATTTCAAAACTTTATCATTGACTTAGTTAAATAGAGTTTATGTCTGTGAGGGAACATTAAACTAATTACAAAGGTCATTCAAATGAATCATTATTCATTGGGCCAGCACAAGAAAGATAAAAACATATGAAAAATCAAACGCTTGAATAAAGGGACACATTTATACAGAATTAGAATCATGCGGGGTGACTCTATGGCTGAAATCCAATTGCTTAGCTGAGTAAGTAGCAACTAGAGAAGGCCCATTTAAATTAATGGTACTTATGGAGGGGTAAGTCATCAAATTCTAGGCATACTCAAGGTGCAACATAATTTCAGCTAATGTTGGATGTGAGAGTCAACACAATGAATTCAGCTTATTATTTGAATATCAGCTCTCTATCCTGCTCTATTGACAGAGTAATCAGTTGATATAGACTGTTGCCTCACCTTCCTCCAGTTTGGAAAAAGAAAGTGCGAGTGATTGAACATCTTCCTTTGGAATTCTATATGCCAGAATTGAGGCGAAACTATAATGTACAGAAAATAACCAAGAACACATGATGTGTTTCAGCAAGAGTGATTATAAATATCTTGAAAAGCATTATAGAACTCTGAATTCCTTCATATGTTATACAAGTCACTCCATATCCTCTGGTTTAGTTATCCATGGGTGCAAAAATATTTAGTGAAAAATCCCTGAAATTCACAATGCATATTTCCAAAGCATATTTCCAGACATGGCCACTATCTATACTGCAATGATCAGAAGGGGGAGCTTGTTTCCAGCAGACCTAAAAGATCAGCAGAGGCGTTTGCAGCACCCCCTGGTTGTATGACTCAGTTATGTGGGTTATAATATGGGTTCACTGCTTTCTGCAGTTTCAGGTACCTGCAGAAGCTCTTGGAACATACCACCTGTGGATATGAGGGGTGACCCATATAGTTGACAACCACACTCCTTAAATAATTCCAATGTTTTGTATGTGAAATGTTGGGAATTCTGATCAACATAGCAAACACTTTCCTGATGCAAGATCCATTGCATGAACATTTCAAAGACAAAACCAAACACGGATGTGTTTAGTATTAACTAATCACCTATTGCTAAGACATTTAGTGATCAACATTTATTTTTTTGTTTGTTTATACCCCGGCCCATCAAAGAAATTTTCCTACTCTAGACGGCTAGCAAGAGGAAACTCACACATTAAGGACAATCTCAAGAACACTTGAGAACTCTGTTACTTTTGACAATTATACAATTGTCATTTTCAGTATCGACTTCACTGATCTCACATCTCAGAACCATATACCATATATATATATATACAGACCTGTGGTCTGAAACTCTTACACATTAAAGAAAAAGACTGTAATCCACAAAAGCGCAAGATAAAATTACTTTGTGGTCTCTTCAATTTTTTAAATGTTCCAGAATCCAAGAAACAGAAAATCAATGCATGTGTTCAACAATATCCTGGCATTTCTTTCCTGCACTAATCTAGATCTGTTGCTCATTGCTATATTCTTTGATTATGAGAAATGACAAATCTAGCAAATTCAAAAGGTCAGAGTACATGAGAACTTATAGGAAATATATAAGAGCTGGCTTACAAAAATATATATATTATAAGTTATCTTCTTCTTTTAGTTCCCAGATAATGGTTTTTACCTTTTCTGGCAACTTGCATTTGGAAATATGCGTAAGATCCTCCTTTGCAAACGCTCCTTCTGCAATATATTTGGCACTTCTTTTAATTTCATTTCTAGGAAATATCCTCTGCCAAATTTAGTCTTAAGATGTTGAACTGTTCCAATACATCTATCCAGGATGTAGGAGATGGCAAAAGAGAAAGATGGGAAGAAAAGGTGAATTAAAAGGCATTATCCCTGCAAAACCTTAAATGAAAAATCCAAACTTCACTCAAGATGCCTTAGATTGAACGGAAGGTACCTTAACTTTCCTGACACCAAGATTGCCACCCGATCACATACAGCCTCTGCTTCTGCCATGTAATGAGTTGTCAGAATAGCTGCTCTCTGTTTACTTTTAAAGGCTGCTCGGATTGCTTTCCTATATATAAAAAATAACAAATACTTTGTTTAGAAGAGGGTGGAAGAAAAGAGCAAGGGAACCTTCCCTTTGTGTGGTTCTTGTATATAGGGTGGCCCATAGGTCCTTACCCTTCCATATGTTATTATGTTATATTCAATTATGCATGTATTATTTTTATTTTTATTCCCCCCCCCCCGATACATATGGCTGATTTAAGCCCATTTACACTTGAAGAGCACATTGTGACAAGTACACATAATATTATGCAGTGAGAATGAGGGACAGCACACAGAAACACTGGATACATAAGATATATGTACAGGTAGGGACTTACAGATGACCCTATAAATACAGTTAAACCTCGCATAAAGAGCACCTTACTTAAAGAGTAACTTGCTTAAAGAGCAGAATTTTCTCTGAATGTTGCCTTCGCTTAACAAATAAAAGCAACCAAAAACTCACTTAAAAACTAAATTAGGGTTCGCAATCCCCCCCCCCCAGACACAATTGGTCACTTACAACGGTGTTTCGCTTAAAGAGCAAACTCGCTTAAAGAGCAATCCTGTGGAACACATTATGCTCTTTAAGCGAGGTACAACTGTATGAGGGACACAAGACTGCCATAAATCAGAATCTACAAAATTGATGAGCCAGAAATTACTGTTTATTCCCTCTCCATACACACAGCCATTTTACATCAGTCTTTCCAAAATATGGAAGGTATTCCCAATATGTTGGTCACAGACTATAATCTAGTCAAAAATAAATGGATGGTTTAGTGGCTCACCTCTTGAAAAGGGGATACAGAGAAGATTAAGCTGGCAATCTATACAAGGACAGTTCCATACATGACGCTGAACGAAAGTCACAAAACTTTTAAAACACGAACATACTATTAAAAATATGGATACACACTGCTGGTAACATTACTAGCTGCAAAAGCTCCCTGTTCTTAACAACAATGGCATGAAAACAGTGGCAGTGAAGAAGAGAGAAAGACTAGAAAAGGCAGGCCTAGTTGGCTGCCTCTTTTCCTTTGAAGTACCCAAAATGTAAATCTAGACTAGGGTGTCCCAAATAATGCAATATGAATATGACATTTCTTCCTAGCTATAGGCTTCTTGCTATTCAATAGCACTTACCACATCTGCTGTATTGCTATAGGATCCATACCAGCAGATGGCTCATCTAGCAGAGTAACATGGGGGTTCCCGAGCATACTAAGGGCAAAACATAACTAGAAGAGAGAGAGAGAGAAAAGGGTATGGCAGCTGTTAATTTCACACTGAACACATTAGCCATTCAACATAACAACAATAAAAAGTACCTTTCGTTTTATTCCTGCTCCAAGTTTCTTTACTCTTTTCTGTAGATGTTCCTTCAGATCAAGTGCACTCGAAACACTGCAGAAAAACAAAGTACATCATCTTTGCAGCTTTGACATTATTCATATCAATGCACAGTTAAATGTGTTGAATATTAAATGCATTCTGATGGACCAGTGGGAATGAATTCTAAAAGCACAATACATAATAGTCTCATCATAAATTCATGAGATTAACCTGTAAAGGAGATGATAAATACAAGATAAATTCTAAATGCTAAGAAGTAAGTGTATCAGAGCCATTGCCAGGATTCTAGATGTGTGTGTGTGGGGGGGGGGGGAGATTTTTCAGGAGGGGCAACAGAGACACGCACATACACACAGTTGATGCCATGAAATCTCACCATTATGTCTGACAAACGTCCCTCTATATAGGTCGCCCATGCTCAAAAGTCAGTCGTATCCGACAGCGCATGGAACGCTGTTTACCTTCCCACTGAAGTGGTCCCTATTTATCTACTTGCAGTTTCTTGCTTTTGAACTACTAATTTGGCAGGAGCTGGGTCAGAGACGAGAGCTCTTGTGCCCTGCCTGGCACCTTGGTGCAGAGCTTGCGGCGTGGCGTCACTGGCAAGCCCCATCCTGGTCTCCCTCTGGCAACCCTGGCACAAAGGCTGCCCTGAAGAATGCCAGAACAGAGGGAAGGGGGGAGTGAGAGAGGATGGGGATTGGCACACCACAGAACTGAGGCCACCTGGAACCTGCTCTTGGAGAGAGCCAAGACAACAGCCCCTGGGCAAGGGGAACCTCGGGTCTGTTACTGGTTCAATCCCTGGTTCCTTCCATACTACTGGAGGTTTTCTCCTCACCCGGCTGACCACCACTCCCCCCCCCCCCGCTCCACACTGCAGGCAATTTGAGAAAGGAGGAGGAAGAAGCCGCTAGAGGCTGAAAGGGAGACTTTGTAGTCTTTTCCCCCTCTGGAGCTGGGCGATCTAGTGTTAGCTCAGGAGTCCCCCCCCGGGGGGGGGGGGCTGGCTATGGCCCTGAAGTGTATCAGAGTGGAATTGCTGGCTGGCATCCCACTAAGCTAAAGTTTGTGTAATTCACCATGACTAATTGCAGTTAACTGACAAGATATACATGACTAGGCCACCTCATAGTTGCATTGTCAGGCATATGCCCAAGCATGGAACTGAAATTTGACATGGCACCTCAGCAATAGTCTCTCTCACACACGCGTGCACACACACGTTTCTTCTGTTTCCTGTTGTGAGCACCTCATTCTTTCATGATCTCATGGCTAGTATCACAATTCAACAGCATTCCAGCTGAATGATTCTCTATGAAATGCTTTCTAACTCCCTGACTGTCAATAATAGCAATCTGATTAGCATGTTTAGTCCCTAATATGGAAATCAAGCTCAGCTGTCTGTCTCCATAAAATTCTGAACATGTTTTAAAGAAATTTTTAGAATTACTGATTCAGCCTATTTATAAATGTGCCCACTGTATTTGTACTTTATAATTAGCCATTTGTGTTAAATAATCACCAGCATCATCAAAGCACATCATCTGCTAGCACAACTAACATAATTGTGTGCTGTCAAGTTGATTTTGACTTATGGTAACCCTTTTCAGGGTTTTCTAGGCAGAGGATAATCTGAAGTGGTTTAACATTCCCTTCTTCTGGGACTGTGCAGCTTACATAAGGCCAGGAGGCACAGTGGGGAATTGAACTCCCAACCTCTGGTCATGTAGCCAGATGTCTAAACCACTGACCTATTCAGCCAGCTAATTCTCCTTTAAAAATAAAATGTAAAATGAGATGTCAGTGGAGAATACATCCATATAAGGTACTTGGGTCTAAGAATGTAAGAAATAAAGATGGGAAACTGGTTTGTCTTTCTATCTGTGGAATATGACAATAAATCTCCCTGAAACTATTAACTATGGGATGGCTTATCTTTCTTTCACCCCACTTGTACTACTCAGGATAAAAAAAAATACAATCACAATTCCCTCAAAGAGCAAACATTAAGGTCATGAGCGCCACAGCTGCTCTGAGTATCAATGGTGGTGCAAAGGTTGGATACACATTTAACAAATGAATCATTTAAGGTCAAACTGCTAAAAATCACTTGAGAATGGTTTTGTTTTGTGTTGTTAATATGTAACTAGGATAGCTAAAAGGCATATAGCAAGAGTGAAGATGAAACATCTTAGTTGAACTTAATTAACTCTCTGCTATCAAACTGCCACTTTGTCTTTGATTTATTTGTTCCATGCAAAGTAACACTTCTATTACATAGAACTAATTTTCATGTGAAAAATGAAGGACAAATCTTTCTTTCCCGAGCAAAAGAACATGCTCCTTCTTCTATGTAGCTTTGGACCAGCAGGCTGCATGCGATAATTCGGTCTCATCTTACTCTGATGTGTAGACTATTTAGCCGTGACCATGTCACATTGCCCGGGATGCACCACATGGAGGCTAGTCTACTCTTGAGGAGGTACTCTGTTCACATGGGGATGAAAGGCCTCTCCCCAGTGTGACTGTGGGGAAGACCAAACCATGGACCACATTATATTTAAGTGTCCCTTACATGCGTTTAGGGGCACATTGGAGGACTTGCAAAGTGCCACAGATGAAGCCTTTCAATGGCTTTCAAACCTAACCTAGATGTGGAACTCTGGTTAGGAACTTGAGATGGAAATTTCTGCTCACTGTACAGTATATGCCAGCATTAATGTAGACAACTGAAGCTCATCGTACAAGAAATACATAAGAACATGCTCCAGTTGCAGAATAACTGTTTTGTAACTAGAAATTACCTTACAAACTAGATACACAATTTAGATAAACATTTGCCCCATCACTCCCGCAAGGAGGAACAATCACAAGGGCTATGTGTATTCAACTGCAAAATTAAAATGACACATTTTTCCTAGTTTATGCTACAATTACATCTTTGTAAATTAAATCCACCTTCCCCTACATATAATGTTTGCTATTTCATGGCATCTTTAAATGTTGAAGCCACAAACCACTTTCATGAAGATCAACACAAGGGTGGTAAGGAAACTTCTATTCATGTTAATAAAAATACAGTATTTGAAATGGGATAATTACCATTTAATGACTTCTATAATGTCACCATCGCTCATTCCTTTGATAGTACCATAAATTTCAAAATGCTCCTGTAATGTAACATTGGGCCAAAGTGGGTTCGTTTGTGGACAGTACCCCATAAATGTCATGGAATTATTCTTGTTATTCTCACTTAAATAATTCTCTCCCATCAGCACCTGTAAATACACCAATATTTTACATGACATTCCTAATTAACATACAAGAAAAGACTTAAAGGTGATTATATGTAAAGCTGAATTAAAATAAAGGCAATAAATATTATCTCCAAAATTCCCACTGCATTTTATTAAATGACCACCCTTTTGTATGCCAGGAATACACTGGGATAACTTCCTAAATAGGCCAATCACAGCATCTCAATGCCTATTTTTTACTTTAAGCTCGCAAGCCTATGAATGGCTATTGCACTCAGTGATAACTCTCTTTTGAGCAGTCACGTAAAGAATCACAATTGAAGAGGACCCGTTTTATCCTCATACTTTGTCTCTATAATTATGTTATCAAAATCAAGGTCTATATGAATTCACTCATAATCCAGTACTACTGCAGTGGCTCAAGTGGCTAAGATGCTGACTGGAAGGCGGGAGGTCAGCAGTTTGATTCCCGAGTACTGGAGGATGGAATGAGTTCCCATCTTTGTCCCAGCTCCTGCCAACCTAGCAGTTTGAAAGCAAGAAATTGCAAATAGATAAACAGGGACCACTTCGGTGAGAAGGTAAACAGCATTCCATGCGCTCCAGTGTCTAGTCATGCCTGCCACATAATGACAGAGATGTCTACAGAAGCAGCCAGCACTGGCTCTTTGCCTTTGAAACAGAGATGAGCACTGAACCCTAGAGTCACATATGACTGGCTTTTGAGCAAGGGAAACCTTTACCTTTACCTTACAACTGTCTATTACAAGTATATAGTTTTTGTAGTCACGCCACCCCATAATACTTTTTTCAATGTACTGTTTACAGATTTTCAAGGAAAGAAAACAACATGAGGTCATTTGTTCTGACACCAGCAGGAAGCACACACACCTTTTCCTTCTCCTGAATCCATTTCCTCCTTTTCACCTGCAAGTTATTTATTTTATTATTTATTTATTTAGAGTTAGAGTTAGCTTTGTTCCCTATCTGATAAATATTTTTCCACACATTTTGCATACAGTTTTCAAATGGACACATGACAGGGTTTACGTCTGAACTGATTAAAGTATATTTATCTGCTTTTAGAAAGGTATGCTTTTTTGCACATTTCCCCCAAATCTGTAATTATTACAGAATGCATTTTAAAAATGCATTGTAAGCCAATAAAGGTTTATAGATGCATGCTTTTATGTGATGTCTAGGAGGTTGTGGAAACAGATCAATTTGTTTTGGGTAAAAAACCCAACAGAGCATACCCAATTACTTAATCATGTGTTATTTTTCCTTTCTTGACATTTAACATTTTATTCATTTTGTCTACATTTATATTGTATTTATGATGATGTTGTTGTTGTATGCCACCGAGAATGGGAAAATATCCCAGATGGGTTGGATATAAATGTAATAAATAAATAAATATAAATAAATACCGTATTTGCTGGCATATAAGATGCAGCAGAGTATAAGACGCACCCAGTTATTACCAAAATAGCCCACTATAGGCCACTATACACAGTACAAGACACACTCCATTCTTCCAGTGTATTTTAAGAAGGGGGGAGTGGGTCTTATATGCCAGAAAATACGGTATGTGTATAGCTGTGATTTCCACATAATCATGCAACTTAGAAAGAGATACTTCCAATGTTTTTCAATTGCTACAAACAGAATCTAAAACTTCTTTGCAGCCCAATTATGACATTTCGTTTCATTAACACAGAAGAAGGAGGGGAAGAGGGAGTGGAGAGATGAGGTTACAGATGAATACCTGGCCTAATGTGGGTTTCACATCTCCCACCAGAATATTAATTAGCGTGCTCTTCCCAGCTCCATTTGGGCCTAAGATTCCTAGTATTTCACCTGAAAGAAAATAAATATAAGTTTACTTAAACAGATCATCAAATCTTTCCCCATAAATCATACCGGTTCAATACTAACGCTAACCTTTTTTCACACAAAGGGAGACATGGTTAGTTGCCACTTTCTTTATTTTTCTCCCAAGAAGAAAATCTGTTTTTTCATCATATACTTTGTACAACCCGCTGACCAAAATTGCTGGTTTCTAGAAAACAAAAGATCATGTACAACTTAGCAAAGACTTAGTTTAGATGTGCAACATACAAGCATTCCTTTTAGGCAGCAATTAATGTCAGGTACATAGAGACCTGGATCCTTCCCATTTAGAGGGCCACCATTGTCGTTGAACTTATAAACAGAGACTTATAAACAGCTTTCCTTCTGTTAGACAGCTTTCAGGCATTTCTGCAGCTGTAGGACTACAGGAATTGTAACCGTGAAAATGCTGACAAAGTGTTCTTCTGGAAAAAAAATTAGTCTGAGGATTCACTAATGTTATTTTATGTACAGAACAAACTCTGGAAAGGTAATATATATACACTAGTAACTCGGTTAACGTTATGGCTTGGTTCCACAAGTTATGTAATGTTTTCACTGTTGTTATGCCGCCCTGAATCGCTCGTTCGATTTGGGCGGCAATACATTTGAATAATAAACAAACAAATAAACAAATCACATTTTGCAAATTCTTAACATTAGGGTTCTAGAGCCAGTACATTCAACAGGACAATAAATTAAAATTAAATAAAAATTTAAAAAATCACCTCATCACAGCTTCTGCAAGTTGTCATCTCTTTAACCCTCAACCTCTCAGCCATAACATCTTCATCCTCATCCTCTTCATCATCATCTGGTACATCTGAGAATTTCCAGCACTTGACCTTTGTGGGAGTTCTGGAGATAAATGAAATATATCCAGTTTCTAATCATGGTACCTCTGAATAGAAACGATGAATAGAAACAGTGCTGTCTATTCCATAGGCCTGAAGCAGTGAGATGGAAATCTTCCCATGAATTCAATGCAGTCTTATAATAGTGTCCAAATGATCTGTTGGTGTATTCGTGTAAAGGATTCTACCACCAGTAAACATGGTCATACTTGACTAGAAAGAGCTACTAAATTCTGGGATTCTGGGAATCATCTACTGCCCTGATGGCACAGTGGTTAAATTGCTGTACAGCAGCCAAAACATTGTGAGTTCGATCCTGACCAGGAGTCAAGGTTGATTCAACCTTCCATCCTTCTGAGGTTGGTAAAATGAGTACCCAGCATGATGGGGGCAAAATGCCAATTAACTTGTGAACCACCCAGAGTGTGCACTAAGCAAATATAATTGCTACCGGTAATTGCTATTGCTTTTAAAAAAAGAAAGAAAGAGGATGAGATGCTTCTTCCCTGCCTTTTTCCTTCTGGTACCTGAGTAGGGACTCCCCAAGCAACAATTGGAAGAAAGAGCTGTTCATTTCCCATTCTTCTGCACCAAGGTTTAGAGCTGTAGTTCCCAGCATGGGGCCCACGGTCCACAGGAGGGCAATTTAAGAATGAGTTATTAACAGTGAATGGCCTTTTAGGCTTCCTCCATATGAATAGGAATTCATTTTTTGAATAATGATTATATGTCAAGGAGATGGAGGCAATCAGGATTTTAGAGATGCTTAAGTGGGTAATGGCCAATAAAAGGTTGGGAACCACTGGCCTAGAGCAGTCAAGCTGGATGTTTTGCTAGATTAAAAGGGAAAAGAGTGGGAAACAGTCTGCTAACATTGCTGAACCATATCTATCCATTCATTCTGATTCCATTCATTCAGCAGAAGCAGGGGAAAGAACTGTTGTGTTCACTATAGGCTTGTCAACCAAAAAATAGTTGACAAAAGAAAGCAAGGCAGGGTCTTTGGCACAAATTGCTATTTAAATATCTCTTCCCCCAAGTATTAACTATGGAATAAAGGAGCATCCTTTCTTCACAGGTGAAGAACATGTCACTCTAAATACTCTTGAAGGGCCATGTGCAGCCACCGTGCACACATCTCCTTGCAGTTTCCTGCTAGCCAACGCCACTAGAGTTGACATTGCAACGACAGTTTTGAAAAGCAAAACACAGACACACTGACCTGAAAAACGGGTCTTGTCTCATCGATTTGCCTCCACATTTCACTTCAAGACAGCGTAGAAGGAAGAGCCAAATCACACACTGCAAGTAAGGCTAAAATGAAAGGAGGAAATATGGATTATAGTAACTTTGTTTCTTTGTTAACTGCATTTGTAAGTTAGAGCAAACTGACTAAAACCTGGAAATAGATGCTTAGACATATTGCAGCTGCGGGACTGGTAAGTTTAGAAGCCATGCCACAGGGCTCATGAAACACTTATACATTAAAGCAAATCTTTATGCAAGGTCTGCAGATATTATGTATTTAACCCCTCAGTAGCAGTCTAGTAGTTAAATGTCAGGAAGTGATGGTACTCTCTCAACTTGCCCTCTTCTTCCCAGCAGATTTCTCAACAAGATAGCTATTAACACAAAAATAAAATAGCTCTTAGAGATGGGATTTTGTTTTTTAAAGCAGCGCAAGCAGACAAACAAACTAAAACATTCTATAATTTTCTATTCTGGAAGTTCCAACTAACAAATACAGTCATACCTCGCATAATGAATGTAATTCGTTCTGTGAGGCAGCTCGCTATGCGAGTTTTTCGCTATGTGAGTCAGACTCGCATAACGAATTTTTCGCTATGTGAGTCGGACTTTCCCTATGGAAAAACTCACATAACGAGCGTTTCTATGGGGAAAACTCGCATCGCGAAAATTCGGAGTTTTCCCCATAGAAACGCTCGTTATGTGAGTTTTTCCATAGGGAAAAGTGAAAAATTAATTATGTGAGTCGGACCGCTTAGTGAAAAACTTGCTCGTTATGTGAGTTTTTCGCTAATTGAAGTGCTCATGCGAGGTTTGACTGTATCTTACAGGCATCTAAACATGGTTACCCTGAAAGACAGGCCTAACCTGTTAAGCTTTTAGGCTTAGCTTGGTCTAGCTCAGTGTTTCCCAAATGTTGGGATTGGGACTTCAATTCCCAGAAGCCTAAGTCAGTACATTGGCTGGTCAGTGCTTTGGGGAATTGACTTAGGCTTCTGGGAATTGAACTCCCAACCCCAACATTTGGGAAACACTGGTCTAGCTCCATCTGAGCTTCCTGTTTCTGTTCTGGAGCCAGTTGAAAGCTTTCTTTCTGAGCTGAAGTCAGTATTTTATTCATTCATTCATTTCTATGGCATATTTTCTCCCATAAAGGGATTCAAAGTTGTTCATAATTATCAACAAGCAAAGGTAAAATAGACAATAAATATAAACTTGAAAAACAATTACATATAAGTCAATATAGAATGCAAGATACAAACGTTAGAACAACCTTTAAAAGCATCGTTTTAAAAACGAGGATCTTGGGGAGAATCTGCTTTGATGTACAAAGTGATTGCTAAAAGGACATTTAAAAAGAAATATCTTCACCTGATGCCTGAAGGGAAGGGAGCCAACCTAACTTTCTAAGAGAGGGCATTGCACAGCATGACAGCAGCCACTGAAAAGGTCCTGTCATGTTGCCACCAGCGTGACTTTGAGGGCAATGGAACCCAGTCTGCCCTGTAGATCCCCCAAGACAAAATGGCTCATGTAGAAAGGTCTAGACCTTCAGAGAACTTGGACCCGAGCTATGTAGAGAGATAGAGGTCACAATCAACATTTCAAATTTAGCCAGAAATGGGCCAGGAGTCAGTGAAGCTTTAATAAGACAGATGTAATATGCTCCCTACAACCAGCCTTGGTTAGCAGCCTGGTAGCAGCATTTTAAACCAGCTGAAGTTTCCATACTGTTTTCAAAGGCAATCCTGTGTACAGCATGTTGCAACAATACAAGTGGGATGTAACTCAGACAAGTATCAACCTAACCAAACCAGACATCTCAAAAATATGGGTGCAGCTGAGGCACCAGCTTTAATTATGCCAATGGAGTCTTAGTCACCATGGAAAATTAAGAATCCAGGCTCAGGGATGAGTCCAGGATGAGAAACAAAATGCAAGTACAGTACTGTATCTGACTACACTTTCAAGTGGGGAGGAACTCTTTTCTCTTGGCTGGATTAAGTTTCAATCTATTTACTCTCATCCAGTCCACAGACAGTGGTTTACAAGAAAAACCTTCTTTGGAATGAAACGGGAAAGAGAAATAAGAGTTCTGCATCAGCCAATAATGGTGGCAGCAAACTCAAAATTTCCAAGCAACTTCTCCCAGCTGTTTCCTGATATGTTAAATTTCATGGGAGTAGGGGCACCACTGGTTAATGGCCAGCATCAAACAGACATCCCGAAGCATCATCCTTTGAATCTAAAACTATCCCTCCAAGTCCTATCCCAGATAAACAACCTCAAAAGATATTGTGGTCAACGGAATCAAAAACCCAGTATGAGTTGCAGTAGAACCAGACTCAGTTCCCAACAAATGTTATCCACCAGAATGACCACATTTGTCTTCGAAATGAGTCCAGATAACCTGTTTCATTCAGTATCTTGGAAAAAAATGGCACAGTGAGGACTGAATGGCAATTAATTTAATTTGATTTTTAATTTAATTTGTAGACTTGTATGCAGCGACTCTGGGCGGCTAACAGAGATACAAAGTATACAGTTACAAGTTACACACAGTCATAATAAACATATCATACTACAGGTTCCACAGTCATAATAAACATATCATCCCACTCAGTGGTGGGATTCAGCAGGTTTGCACCAGTTTGCCAGAATCAGTAGCAGAAATTCTGGCTCGCCCCACCCATCCAAGTTTTGAAATAAAGTAGTCCTAATTTGGGTGCAACACAGGGCTTTCCCCCTGGCCACACCCACCATACCACCACCAAAGAGTAGGTAGTAAAAAAAATTGAATCCCACCACTGCACCCACTTCTTTTACCTATTCAACCACCGGGTACTATGGCTGCTTTTATGAACCAGGAAGAGCAAGGATCAAACACACACATGGTGACTCTCACCTCTTTCAGGATCCTGTCCACATTCTCAGACTGCATAGACTGATAGCTATCTACTAACACAGGACACGTAGGAGCTAAAAGGCACAGCCAAAGTACCTATATCAGCGAGAGCACCTGATTTACCGTACATCAGATCTACACTGGCTTTGTCTGGAAAATGTCATGCAAATTTATGCTGTGACTGGTCAGCATCTCATTTTGCATTAAAGCTGACAGTCTTGACTTCGCTCATATCTGGAATGTCTCCTTTCATCTTCACTGTGGTGAGGTGCAGAGGCCATATGCCAAAAAAAAAAAAAAAACACCCTATTCTTTCCCAACATTTCTGGACTTGACTGCATATCCAGCTATAAGGTCCCCTGAACTCTTATGGGAAAATATAGGGCTTACCACCAGTGCTGACACCAATAATATTTCTGTTTTTCTTTCCATCTTTTGACCAAGCTTCTGGGTTAGCTAAGAAGACAGTAAGCACTTATTTCAATAACACACATCACAATTTTTGTACAATAGTTTTACTAAACTATTTGAAGAACTCAGACCTACAATTACCCCAACCAAAACTTTTGCATTGGATGAATGGAATGTAAGAAAACAATTTTAACTGACTGTACTGTATCAATACATGATGGAGTGTGGTGGCTTAGTGGTTAAACTGCTGTACTTGATGACTGGAAAGTTGGCAGGTCAGCAGTTTGAGACCCAAGTGCTGCTGATGAAGTGAGCTCTGGTCCCTGTCCCAGCTCCTGCCAACCTAGCAGTTTGAAAGCAAGAAATTGCAAGTAGATAAATAGGTACCACTTTGGTGGGAGGTAAACAGAGTTCCATAGATTCCAGGGTCTAACTGTGCCTGCCACATGTCCACAGAAACGTCTGCAGACGCAGACAGCACTGGCTCTTTGGCTATAAATGGAGATGAGCACTGAACCCGAGTCAGATACAACTGACTTTTGAGCAAGGGAGACCTATCTGTACATGTTCCCTAGAATTCACCCATTGTTTTTTCCACAGTGAAATAAGATGTGAAATAAGATGTCAGAAATGGGGCTGGGAGGCAGGATCTCTAAGGATGGAGCTCTGTCTCCCAACTAGTAGGGTAAGATCCAAGCTATCCTTAGCCTTTAGAACAGAAACTATATGACTGCAGTAAAAATTCATTTTCCTTGTTCTTCAGGAACACCTCTTAAATCAGACTGGATGAATTTCTGAGAACTCTGATTGCCTGACACACAATAGCAGTATTATTCTGCAACCTAGAGATGCATTATTAAAAGCACAATCTCGCCTGAGCAAGAGGGCCAATTCTCGGTCAGCTGAAGCTGTGCTGAAACCTGTTTTCACATCCAACCTTGAGGTGCTGGCAATTATACAGGCATATCCTTGCTGTGACCTTACTTGGTGCTGGCACCATAGCTGTATTTATAGCCTGGAGAGCTACTAAATATGGTGTAACTTTGCTCCTTCCTTTGCTCCAATTTGGGTACAGAATAAACAAAACCGGTTCTCTGGGCAGACTCCTTTGTCAACAGATATCTGAAATCAGTGGAAGAGGCCTGGCGGTGAACCAGGAAGAATCCAAAAGCCGGGAAACCAGGCATTGACATCAGCGCTTCATGGCAATGGAAGGCTACAAGCACCGTGGATTTTATTCTGGGACCAAGTGGGGAGGCAGCAGAAATTTTTCAAAATGGACTGATTGGGCTTCGCAAAACCTGCTGCTCTCCTGGGAGGCAGCGGAGACTGAAGATACATGTGATCACCGCTGTCGCCCCTGCCTGCCCCCAGCTGAAAATGGAAACAGGGCACGTGGGGAGGCAGTGGAAATTTTTCAAAATGGACTGATCGGGCTCCCTGAAGTCTGCTGCCACCCTGGGAGGCAGCAGAGACTGTCCAAAAGCCCTGAAGAAATGCACAACCATTACTGGAGTTCAATTCCTGGATTTTTTGGAGCAGTTTTGAATTTCTTGAGCAGTGTAAAGGTAAAGAGTATGTGATTCAATGTTTGTGGGGGTTTGGGGATGGTTAAGGTTTTTTTTAAAAAAATAGAGTTTTGGGGGATCACTATATTAAAATGGAATGTGGTGGCCATTTTCAGTTTGTCTGGAATGAAATACAGTAATACCTCGCTAAAATCGCATAACTTTAAGTAATGTGGGGAGGAGAATGGGATCGAATAACATTAAGGTCCTATGGGATGGATCGGATAACAACCCCTAAAGCCTGTGCGGTTACAATGTATCTCTATGGAGCTTTAACATTATCCGATCCATCCCATAGGATTTTAACATGGATCGGATAACATTAAAAATCGGATAACACCAAGACTTGTGGAACCAAGTCTTAGTGTTATCTGAGGTATTACTGTATTTGGTTTTCATTGCATTCCTATGAGAAAATGCATTTCGCTCAAAGAGCATATCGCTTAAAGAGCAATCATGTGGAACACATTAAAGTCGTTAAGTGAGGGTTTACTGTATAAATAGTCATCATATAAAGTTAAAATGTCTTCTCTCATACACATGACTTTTGAAAATATAGACCAAAATAGTCAGCATTTCTTTTCTTTTTTTAAAACTTACCTTTAGAAGAGAATTCAGGCACCCAATAAGAGGATAGATTGGAATGAAAATACTAAAGCAAGTATGAAGTATAACGGCTAGTGCATACCACTTAGTTAAAGCTACATCCATCACAATCATACAAATCAATGCTACCTGGAAAAGACAAAGAAAAGAATAGATTTATGGATCACAAGCCAGGAAGCTGTGTTATATATCTGGGAACTGTTCTTCTGACTGAGAAACCTCAATGATGCTTAATTAAATTTTTAAACCAGAAAACTTTTGGAATGCAGAGTTCAATTTAATAAGAAGACTCATGTGGCATCAAGTCAATTCTCACTCATGGTAACCCACTCCAGTGTTTTCTAGATAGAGAACACATAGAAGTGGTTCATCATTCTCTTCTTCTGGGGACCCACTAGTCCTGAGTAGCTTGCCCAGGGCCCTACTGGCGGGGGGGGGGGGAGAGGTAGTGGTGAATTGAAATCCCAGCCTCTGACTCTGTAGCTTGATCCTAAACCACTGAGCTATTCAGCCACCTAGGATTCAATTAGATGAACTCAATACAGGCGAATTATTTTCATTTACACACACACACACACACACACACACACACGCTTCTGGGAATTGAAGTCTAACCACAGAACCAGGACGTGCCAAACTACCACTTTTAAGTTGCCCAAACATGTTGGAAACACAACAGAAAATCCAAAAACACTCTCTTGCCACTGTGGGAAGTGGCGTAGGCTACCCATGCAGCCAAAAAATTGCTTTTTTCTGACCTCCGGAATACACAACCGGAACACACAACCACACAGCTGAGTGTTGGGGGCAAGTCTGGCACATTACCAGAGCTGGCCACTAGAGTCCGCTGCCTGAAAAAAAAATTGTATCGTAAAAAAAGTAACTTGAGAAATCTTCAATTGATTTCCTTTTGTATCGTGAGATTTATGTTAGTTGAGCCATTCATAACCCAGGATTCCACTGTACATGGAATGTGGTGTATGTGATGTAAAGCTGCACAGACTATTCTTCATTTGATTCATAAAAATGCATGCTTGCTAAATGGTGTTTAGAGAAAACTAAATGTATGAGTAGATAGCACAATTATCCAGAGCTGGATTGGGCTAGAACAGTGATGGCGAACCTTGGCATTTCAGCTGTTCTTGAACTTCAATTCCCAGAAGCCCAAGTCTCTGTGAAACCACACAAATGGGTTGTGTGGATTCACAGAGACTTGGGCTTCTGGGAACTGAAGTTCAAGAACAGCTGGAATGCCAAGGTTCGCCATCACATGGCTAGAATATTCTAAAAAGAGTCACTTTGAGAACAATACAGTATGTCATTTGGGGCAATCAGGGAAGGACGAAAGGTGGTTGTGGGACAGGAAACCACATCATTCCTCAAAGCAATTTTTTTTGGTCCTTCCTCTCTTTAAAGAGGGGAAAATAAAAGGAAAAAATACTCTTTGTCCCTTCCTCCATGTGGAATTTGGAAGAAGCTTTTAATTTTTAAGTGGCACAGTGTATCAGCACTGCTTTATAATGGCTTTTTTTTTAAAAGAGAGAGAAAGAGAGAAGCAGGAGGAAGCTTTCAAATTTCCAAAATCATCAACCACCTTATAGCCTTAGATCCCAGCAACCACACATGCTGGAACCAAAATCAAAACAGATTGATTGTAACTGTATTAAAATAAACCAGACCCAAAACAGTGGAGGTAGGCATGGATCAGGGACAAACTGGTTTACAATTGCCCATATGTCAGGTGACTGCCAGGAAAAGAACCAACCCAACACATCACCAAACCATACTAAACAGTGAGACACATCCTTTCCAGTCATGAATAACTGCATTTTTACTTACTGTTGAAAAAACAAATGACCAAAATTCTTTAGTGTTTTGTATGGTCTTGAAGGTGAAGGAGACAACATAATGGAAGAGAACTACTGACGGTATGTAGCCAATAAAGCAAAAGACCTGCAGGAGAAAAAACACATTTTCTACATTTCATCATTACTTTGATAATACTGGCTTTCCCCCCACTTCTTCCTCTCCAGCTTTGCCTTTTGTAATACCTGACGATCTGGAGATCTTGAAAGCTTTCACATATTATTGTGGTCCTAGGATTTTTGCATTTTCCTACTATTATAGGATTCAGGCTGCAGATTCCTACTGATTTCAGCAAAGTCTTTAACCCCTCCACTGTTCCTTCTGAGCATCTCACATACATGTTCCAAGTGGCCCAGCTCCCAGGCAGCTGCAAAGCTAGTTCTGCAGCCCATTTTGGGTTGAAGCCAGTGGTAGGCATCAACAGGTTCGCACCAGTTCGCCAGAACCGGTAGCAGAAATTCTGGCTAGCCCCGCCCATCCAAGTTTTGAAATAAAATATTCCTAGCCACATGACCACGGGAACGTCTGCAGAGGCAGACAACGCTGGCTCTTCGGCTTTGAAACAGAGATGAGCACTGACCCCTAGAATCGGATACAACTGGCTTTCGAGCAAGGGAAACCTTTACCTTTACTAATTTGGGTGCAATGCAGGACTTTCCCCCTGGTCATGCCCACCACACCATGCCCACAGTGGGGTAGTAAATTTTTTTTGAAGCCCACCACTGGTTGAAGCAGGGTAAAAGTTGAGGAAGAACAAGAATGTTAGAACTACATATAGAAGGCTAAGTAGTAAGTTCCAGTGTATTGCAATACCTATTCTTCAAGAGAGAAGGAGAGAGTTAAAGACAGACCTAGCATATTCAAAATGAATGCTGGATGTTACAGACTTGATCCACATCCATATACTCAGCAGCATGATACGTGGGAAGGAATAAGCTTTGCTTGTAGCTTGCATTTCAGTACCTAATGAAATTCCCTGACCTACACTAACTATTAAAAGTGTAGAGCAGGGGTGGCCAACCTTGGTGCCTCAGGTGTCCTTGGACTTCAATTACCAATAAGCATAGCTGCTGATCAGGGCTTCTGGGAATTAAGTCCAAGAACAGCTGGGGCACAAAGGTTGGCCAGCCCTGGTGTAGATCAATATCCACCTTTTTATGGAGACCACTTTAATACATAGATAGCAACCCTTTATAGGCACCTAGGATAGAACTGAAACATAAAGAATGACATCAGCTCTTTAACAATGCCTGCCAAAATAACAACACTACTTTGTTAGGAGACAGGTGCCAATAATACAGACAGTCAAACCACACAATAATGAAAAAATCTAGATTTTTATTGTGTAGGTAAAACCAATATGGAGAGAAAGAAAAAGAACATGTTTTTGAAATAAAAAATACTTACCACAGCAAGAGACTCTTCAGGGAAAAAATGGATTTCCTGGTGAACTGCAAACAATATTCCCATCATCAGAAGGAGAATAACATAATATAAAGGAATGTCAACTAGCGCTTGTCCGCACCAGTAAGCAGATGGATAAAGACCAGATATCTTGAGCTGAGTGTACACTTTAATCTGAAAAAATAAATAAGTTGAAACAGTGTAAAATAGGGCCAAAGGTAGCAGCTATAACAAAGGTACCAAATATAACTAAGAACAAAGAGTTGGATCCAGAATGCCTTTCTGCTAGCAGTAGGGACCCATGAAAGGAGTTCTGTTCAAAGCCTCCCAACCGCATAAAGAAAGAGGAAATTTTCATTTATTTCCCCCTTCTTTTGGAGCTCCCAGTTTCACTTCCTGCACTGTGGGATCCTTACGATCCAGTTCAGATTTCTGGGCAATCTTGAGAACTGCAAGTAGAAGTGAAGGGGAAATCTTTGAAATCATTGCCTCCCCTGTTCTGCTAACAAGATTCCTTTGCTGTATCAATTGCTTTCTACAGATGGGAAAGGAGTAAATTCTGAATCCAACCAAATTTTGATTCTGCTCTATCTGCTCTTTAACTAGTCTGCATATGATCTAATGTTAACATGCATGCACATATCTACACTATATGACCTAGGATGAACTTTTAAAATATAGTCCTGTACAGGTCACATGGTCATGGACTGCGTCTCATTGACACTAACTGATGAATGAACAATGGTGACAGAAGACAATACCCACTTTAAAAGAAATCAGAATGAGATGCAAACAAAGAACAGCTTAAATGAAGGTACAGTAATGCCAGAGAACAACTGTACCAGGCAGTACATACCTTATTATATTTCACAGGTGTAAATAGGGACCCTCTTGTGCACTAAGGCAGAATCCGGTAGCCCCACTTTGTGTTTTGACAGACAAGGGCAAGGCCAACACAATCCTGACTCAAATGTGTATCACAAGCAGAAAGCAGGAATTGAATGTGCATGCAAACAGATGACAATAGCAGAAGTAAGCCAAAAGCTACAAGGTAAATCAAATACATACAATACACATGTAAATTATATAAAACACGGAGAGCAATGCTGCTTCATTGGGGGTGGGGGACAAACAAACCAAAACCCATAGGCAAGACAATACCTTGTTGAGGACCAACTAAAACTCCACAAAAGTGTGCAAGATTCTGAGTTCCCCAGAACTCTTCAGCAGGCTGGGTGATATAAAAAATTAGAGGGATGGGGGTGGAGAAGAAGCAGGGAAATCCAAAACTTTGACCAGGTATTGTTATGGCTTTAAACTCAGCTCCAAGATGGAGATTTCAGACAGAATGAGGCAGTGGTAGGTATGCCGGTACCAGATTACACCCTGAAGCACACACTAGGATGGAGCGAGCCTTATTTTAAGAAATGAAAACTTCCAATTCTTCTGTATCCTAGTGCTTAGGGTCTTTTTGTTTTATACTATAGAACTACTATGATCTGTTAGATCAGTCATTATGACAACTAAGTGACTGAATGATAGTTACAGTCACTCCTAATTATACAACTGTTCATATCACGCAATGGCCAGAATCCTGTTGATGCAGCTCTACATACATTGATGATGACATGAACCACTGACTTTTATCTTCAATTAAAAGTTTTTTAGGCATCCCTTTACACTTAGAGAAGCCTTTGGGAACCTTGGGATAGAGGACCCTATAGTGTAAAAAAATTGCTATCAATCTCAGTTTCCATCTTTAATTAACAATAAAAGGCTGTGGCTGATGACACCATCAGCCATGGGCACACAGACATGAGACAACAGGATTCTGGTCTTTAAATATCTGATCAGATAGACCAATATATGGGACATGCATCTCTTTCTTTCTTTCTTTCTGAAGGATGGTTTTAGTGCAAAGTTACCCTGTGATTTTCTGCATTCTCCATGGTAAAATATGATGGCATCCCAGTTATAGTGACTCCTAATGTCAAACCTTGAACAACCAGCGCCGTCATAAAACCTCTGTCAGTAATTCTCTGCAAAATAACAGACTCCAATATTAGAAAACTAAAAACAAATTGTGATTTATTATGATCAAACTACTAGAGGGTTGATAAACTTATTACTTCTCTTGTCCAAATAACACAGAGATCAGTACATGTGGCTGACACAAAGCGACAGACTGTGCTTTGTTTTGTAGACTGCAAATTCGGCAGTCCTGTAATGTTTACAAATACTGTACCACTTTACGTGCCTATACTGAAAAACATGCACAAAATTATCTTTTCCTTTAGCACTTTCTTTACAATGTCAGATGTTGGACTTGATATTTACTTACTTGAAAGAAAGGACTACTCCAGATGTGAATGTTTTCAGTTATATTTAAACTGTGCAGATACAGGTTACTAATAATATTCATCATAACAGGCAAAGAATGTACCATGGTATGGTTGAAAGCAAGTGTAAAGATATAGCCCTGCAACAGTAGTGAGAATAGACATTTAGTATTTCAGCTACATATTTCAGGAGCCAGCACCTCTCTCCTCCCAGCATTAAATCCACCCAGAAGAATACAGGCTCATAAAATGCTCTTACTCATCAAAGAAACCACACTATGACCATAAGGGAAGGCAGTGGAGGAGAAAACAAGGAAGAAGATCTGGCACCTTGTTTCTATGGTGAGCCTTAACCAGGATTTAATCACACTTGGTACTCTCCAACAGAGTAGGCTGCTGGGGGGTGGGGAATCTCCCCCCCCCCCCAATGTCCACCAAAGACACCCACCCAGATGGCCAGAAAGTACCAACAGTTCAACTGAACCTGTCTTCTCACCTTCTCTGCACGGGACACATTTAATGCTCCACTATGAGGAGCAACTGATACATAATCACTGCCATTGAATGTTTCGGTTAATATACTCTGGCTCCTAAAACAGCTGAAGATCTCGCCAATGTCTGAGATTAAGACAAGAAAGGAGGTCAACAGATCAATTACAGGGTGAACTTGAGCACAGTCCTTTCCCATTATGCTATATTAAAAAGTCTGCTCTATAGATATACATATAGAACTCCTACTGGTTTTCTATCAAAATGTGGCGTCCCCTGCTCAATATATGCACATGTACACAATAGCTGCTCTACAATAATCTCTCTGTCCCCATCACAACCATTTCTCTTTTGCTGATCTGACAGTTAATTCTCCCAAAACAAGGGTGGATGCATCTTAGTCTATTTTACCTTGAAGGCCTTGTGTGAGACCTGCCAAGGCAGGAGACTGGCTTTTTCTGTTATGGTCTTCATAAACTTCACATATCTACAGCTATTTGAACTGGGCATTATTAATGTTGGGGAGCAGGGTACCAAAGAGATGGATATCCATTTGCTCTCTGGTCAGCCCAGTTTCTACCCAGCCCGAGTTGCTGCCACTGGGGTCAGGCTGCCCACAATCTTCTTTTTTTTTAAATGCAAGGCCTTCATCATAGTCCTGAGCCATCCCACACTCTTCAAAGAAAGATCATATTGCCAATTGCTCAATAACATCCAACTTCCCTATTTCTTCTTGCTAGGAATCCAGTAACCATAACAGAGTCAAGCAGCTAGCCTCTTAACAGCACTGCTATCAGTTTCCTTGACACTATCATTTTTAATAAAGGAAGGAAGGATGGGACCTGTTTTATTTTATTTGTCTTAGCTTTGGTATAGTACATGTTTTGTCAAAGTTGTGCGAGTGCACAATATGGTCTGAGAAAAAGATAACTTGTCTGTGTGTATCTCTGAGCTTCCCAAATTTCCTTTTCAACCAATCCTTCAATTTATTTATTGAACTTCCCATCTATTGCAAAGGCTACTCTGGGTGGCATACATGGTTAAAACCTGAAACATCATAAACCACAAGTAAAACAGTGATACAAAATAAACAAATATAAACCAAAGTAGATAACAATAAATAATACGGTGGCGACAGAAGTAGCTTCGAAAACTTTTGAGTAGTTTTCTCCAAAGGCTTCCCTGAATAACAAAGTTTTAATTTTTTTCCTGAAAGCACTCAGCAGACTCGCAGCAGGAGCTTGTTCCATAATGATGGTGCCACCACTGAGAAGGCTCAACTTCCTGTTGTTGGTTTTCGAGCCTCTCTTGCAGCAGGCACCTTTAACAATGAAGTCTCAGTTTGCCTTCAAGAAAATAAATGTTTCAAATTAAACTTAGTTACGGGGACAGCTGTTTTGTGTTCTGTAGAAGGTATCTATCAGCTTTACAAAATTCCATTCCCTTCTTACTATTCAGAATTCAAACTGTTATTTTTTTTTTGTTCAGTCGCACAGTCGATTCCAACCCTTTGCGACTCCATGGACTACTGTCCGCCAGGCACTTCTGTCCTCCACCATCCTCCTCAACTCGCTCAGCTCTGTGCCCATTGTGTCTACAATACCATCTAGCCATCTCATTTTTGGCTGCCCCCTTCTTCTTTTGCCCTCCACCCTTCCCAGCATCAAGGCTTTCTCAAGCGAATCCTATCTTCTCATTAGTGAACATGAAATACAAAATTAGGTTTTAGTAAGCTGGGTCAATTTGTTCACTAGTAACATATTCAGTGATTGAGTTTGTGACTGACTCACTCAACAAAAAATATTCAGACATACTAAGATACTTATTCACAGCCTGAGTTCTCCCCAGTCTTTTGTTAAACTGATAATTCATAAATATGGAAGTATAGACTACGTTTCAGTTTATTTCCACTGTACATCAGATGCTTAGAATATGGAAATGCTGTAACTTTTCAGTACATTAAAACAAATCAACTAAAATTAAATTGCAACTGTTGCTTTTTCTTCTTACCAGAGATGTTTTGAATAAGGAGACTCGTTTTATACTTATGATCAGTTTCATTTGGTTTTAAAAAGTATAAATCTGGAGAAAGTTTGATAGGAACTACAGCATTTTTGAAATAGTCCTTATACATATGAAACATAAAAATCTCAACACCCAGAAACATTGTGAAAAACAAGAATCTGAAAGAGGAGAAAATATATAAGTAAAGCAGCAACCAATAAAGTTATGGCCAATTTTATATCAAAACAAGCTGTGTATGTGTATTTATCTGTGCCCCAGCCCTAAGTCCACTAGGTTTACTGACAAATATTATTCTCTCCTGATTTTGCTGCAAAACTACAATATACCACATCTTTATCTAATTTTCAAAATTACTGCTGGAGGGAGGGGGTGATACAATTACAAGAGGAGGTCTAGCTATCAAACACTGAAATTTTATCACGTACATTGTGGCAAAATGTGGAGAACCTTGATATCATACATCACACTTGGTTTGACCAATCCTAGGTTCATTTATAATAATCAGATTGGGTGAGGATATAGAAGACTGAGATACAGTACTTACATTTCTGCCATTGATTTAATATCTCGTTTGACACTAAGAAAATGGACCTTTGCCATAGTGAAGACCTGCTTTTTCCAAAGAGCCTTATTGCTCAGTATGCAAGGTCTGGTCTCAGATAGCATTAGCACATTTTGCTCTAATTCATCGATAGATTTTGCATCTGCTTCATCTTCCATTTGTTGTGGGTTAAAAACACCAAAATCTAGGAAACAAGAGTCATGCAAGGTCTAGTGTGTAACCCTTTTGATCAAATCAAACCTAATAAAGATCAGTAACCACAAGCATGTCTACTCAGAAACAATCCAGGTAAATAGGTATAGGGTTGCAGCTCAAATGGAGTGTGTATGCTTAATGTGCACATAATGACCAGTACCACTGAGAAGGGGGAAAGTTGCATAGTATATAACACAAAAATGTGACTACTGGTCCACTGGGAACAGCACACAAAAAGGCCAACCCTACAAAATACTAGGGAAATATATTAGGGCTCATTCAAATACCACATGATCATTTTAGGGGGGGGGAGGGGGTTGACCAAAAGTCATGGAAAGTCATGGGGGGAGGGGGTCCAGCATGAAGTCACATGACTCCAAAATTATCATTTGCTTTTCGCATCCAGCTGGCCATAGATCTACCTTCAAAACATGCGATTAAGGGGGGGTCGGTCAAAGGTCACAGAAAGTCACGGGGGGGGGGGTAAAAAAGTGGCCTATTTTAGGTCACGTGGTATTTGAAAGAGCCCTCAAATCATAACTTAAGTATGTTCTGCTGAGTTTCATTGTACAGTAAAACCTCGCATAAAGAGTGCCTCGCTTAGAGAGTAACTCGCTTAAAGAGCAGAATTTTCTCTGACTGGTCACTTCACTTAACAACTAAAACCAGCCAAAAACTCGCTTAACAAATAAATCGGGGTTCGCAATTTCCCCCACACACCCCCCCCAGAAGTCACAATTGGTCACTTACAATGGTGTTTCGCTTAAAGAGCAAACTCGTGTAAAGAGCAATCCTGTGGAACGCATTATGCTCTTTAACCAAGGTACCACAGTATTTACCTCCTAAATTGCTATTTTCTCAATCTCTCATTCGAAACATGTCAGAGGTATGTATTCTTACACAGTACAGTACAGTTGTACCTCGCTTAAAAAGCATAATGTGTTCCACAGGATTGCTCTTTAAGCAAGTTTGCTCTTTAAGTGAAACACCATTGTAAGTGACCAACTGTGACTTCTGCTGGCTGTGACTTCTGCTGGAGGGGATTGCAAACCCCAATTTATTTGGTTAGTTTTATTTGTTAAGCGAAGTGAACATTCTGAGAAAATTCTGCTCTTTAAGCGAGGTGCTCTTTATATGAGGTTTGACTGTATTCCCAAATTACAAATGGCAGTTTAGAATCTAAAATACGAATTTGATTGTAACCATTATATAATATAGGAAGACATCATGGCAATACACATTTGCTTCTTACCTGCCTGGTCAATTTCTGCCTCAACTTCCAGCTTGAGGAAAACATCTTCCAAAGTTGTCATAGAAACCCCATATGAAATAACACTCAAATGGGAATTAACATCTAGATCAGCAAAGAGTGCTTGAAATAAAATAAAAAACAAAAAAGTTATGTTACTGTTTAGAAATACTTTTTCATTTACTTACAATCAGGTTCCTTTGTCTCATAATGTCAAGGGTAAGGAACATTTTTCAAGCCAGGGCAAAATTCCAGTCTGTACAAGGCTAAAAGCAAAGCATGGTTCTAAGGACCTAATGTGCCACATGAGAGCATAATCATGCTTTTCTCATGAGCTCATTCCTACCCACACAGTTCATACACAAATTTAGTTTCAATTGAGTACTCTTTGCCAACCCCAAATGTGATCTCCTCCTTTATATGGGGATTGCTATATTTCTGTATGCTACTTCCAGACAAGACAATGGCTTTGTGTTTCAGCCAATGGAGATAGAGAAAGACAATTGACTTTATATCCCCTGCAGTGAAATTTAAAACAGTGTTCAGAAAGAGATGACCTATACCTGAAAATTTGTCCATATCTTTAAATGGTAAAGCATACACAAGTTGCTCTTCGTTTTCCATTAACAGGCTAGCTCCAGGGATATGCTGCCAGATCAAATATGATATATCTTCTCTGTTACAGTATCGGTCTATCTGCATACTAAGAAAAAATACATAGAAGCACACCATTAAGATAATTAAATATACCAACAATGTGCTATTTTGCCAATGGTAGGAACAGCAGAGTGAGGAGGAGCCTAGAGGCAAATTGAGCGGTGAGAGCTGCCTTTGAGGTTGGGCTGTGTCAAATTTCCAAACATTTTGTACAAGGGAGGAGACTCTTAATAAGAGGGATGGGATTCATCTTTCAGAGGAGAGCCGTATGTTATTTTAGAAAAATCTGCTCAATGGTTTGAATGCCAGATAAGAACCATTTAACCAAATGGCTTCCTTTTATCTTCTGTAAGTGAATCTTAGGGATGAAGGAGAGAAAAAAGTTCATGGTTTGATGAGGATGTATAGGCAGGACCCAACTTGGTGAAGGGGAATGTCTGAACTGAACCCTCCAGTTAAGAGACCTAGAAGGGGAACAACCTTTGGGGCAGGCCTAACTCACAGACTCAACTTCTGAGGAGATGGGGGTGTCTTAATGGATACTGATGAGGAATAAACTATAGGAGACATCTTAGAAACAGGCTATAAGTGGCTAATCCAAGTTAAGTAAAAGTACAGTTGTACCTCACTTAAAGAGCATAATGTGTTCCACAGGGTTGCTCTTTAAGCGAGTTTGCTTTTTAAGCAAAACACCATTGTAAGTGACCAGTTTTGACTTATGTTGGGGGAATTGCGAACCCCGATTTATTTGTTAAGCGAGTTTTTGGTTGGTTTTATTTGTTAAGTAAAGTGAACTTTCAGAGAAAATTCTGCTCTTTAAGTGAGTTACTCTTTAAGCGAGTCGCTATTTATGTGAGGTTTGACTGTAAAAGGTAAAGGTTGCTCTTGCTCGAAAGCCAGTTGTATCCGGCTCTAGGGTCCAGTGCTCATCTCTGTTCATATCCAAAGAGCTAGAGCTGTCTGCATTTGCAAATGTTTTTGTGGACATGTGGCAGGCATGCCTCAAGACCGGAGTGCACGGAACACTGTTTACCTTCCCACCAAAGTGGTCCCTATTTATCTACTTGCAATTTCTTGCTTTTGAACTGCTAGGTTGGCAGGAGCTGGAACAGAGACGGGAGCTCACTCTGTCATGCAGTACTCAGCAATTGAACTCTGACCTTCCAGTTGTCGAGTTCAGTGTCTTAACCACTTGAGCCACAGCAGTCCAACGTACAACTCATATATTATGTGGACCCTATATTGCCAATGGAATGTTTGGTTTTTAGAAACTTAGCATGCTTTTGCCATGGACACTTTCACAGCAGAGTGACTTGAGGAATACTGTTAATGATTTTGATGACTTTCTTTTTCCCCAGGCTAACTGCTCCCAAGAGTGTCATAGGCTGTTGGAGAAATGTGTCACAATTGTACTGGAGGTGAGGGTGCTGCTAGTTTAAGAATGTTATGATCCAATAATACTGACCCTGGCCTCAATATAAAACCCATGCTTCTGGCAGCTCCCATGCTTGTCTTGTGTAAACAGATACAGTACCAAAATTGTCTGATTCAAGTGAAGCCAATGCAGACTCTTCGTTGAGTCTGGAGGCTAGTAACTCTTTACTAAGTCTACAATCTCTACCTTGTAAGTCATTTTCCTCCAAAAATAATAACAACTATAACTGAACAGAGATTTGGAGCTTTTTTTCCCTCCCCCACTTGAAAGTTCAACACTTTTGTAATATTTAATGATTTCAGTAACAATATTACATCAATCTGAACTTGGTTTTTACTCAAAAATCACATGGCTACTTCTTGTTTCTTACAAACTCAGACACGAAGACTGATGGCATTATAGTGAACAGTGAAGTAGGACCGACAGGCAACTAAAAGATACCTTAAGCGGTAGCCAATTCCCCATTTTGTCTTAAGGAAGAGAGAGGACCCAAGACATTTCAGCATTCCTTGGGAAATCACAGCTTTCCGATCTAGAAACAGGAGCAAAGGGGGTCTTTAGCCATACCTGTTTTTACAGTAGCAAACAAGGGAACAACAAGTGGGATACATCTCCAAACTCTCTGATTCATGCCATCTATGGTTTTGTTAATCATAACACGCAAGTTCCCAACTGAACTTGCCTGCAATAATGTCAGCTTCATCCATGAAATGGGTACTGAACACAGTCACTCGATCGGCCTTTCTGTTTTTCAGGAGATTCCAAACTGTTTGTCGAGAACATGGATCCATGCCAGCAGTTGGTTCATCTAACAGTAAGACCTAGATTTGTGGCAGAGAAATCAAGAGAAACACTTCTGAATGTTTGTTATACCAGCACAAACATTACTGGACAATGATCGGCTGCAAGTTGTATCCGAGGATGCATTTTTTTCTTGAAGCGGGAAAAATGCCATTGGCATGAATTTGTTTAAGGTGGATCCCAGTTTGCCATGAAGTGACCCACACACTATGTTCACAGAGCCATCTCCTGCAGCACATATGAAATGAGACTGGGCAATTAAGAAATAACGTTTATCAATGTTACATCTATTTAGGTACACCATGGTTTCAGTAGGACCTAGGTCAGTGATGGTGAACCTTTAAGAGACTGAGTGCCCAAACTGCAACCCAAAACCCACTTACTTATTGCAAAGTGCCAACATGGCAATTTAACCTGAATACTGAGATTTTAGTTTAGAAAAAACCAACTCATACATTAACATCTTACATACATTAGCCACAGGAATCACCTTTGCCATATACTCAACAGGCTGCTGTCCGCACCGCACCCTTACGCCATATATGAGCTGCCCACCTTACCTTTGACATGGGAGGGAGGAAGTGCTCCCATTGGGCTGTTGGTGATGTGAGAAATGTTCTCAGGCGCGCATGGAGAGGGGAGCAGTCCAGGCTCCGCATTCCTCTGGCTTTCTAGTAACAAACTATGGCAAACTCTGTGCTGAGAGACAGTGCACGTGCCCACAGAGAAAGCTCTGGGTGTCCCCTCTAGCACGCATGCCATAGGTTTGCCATCACTGACCTAAACGGATCTCTGATTCCTTTCTCATGTTATGCTGTCTACTGCAAATTATGGCAGACATCAGAGTGGTTCATACTAGAGCAGGAGTGCCCAAACATTTCCCACCAGGTGCCTGACCAAGCCTTCTCAGTCAGCTGTGCAGGCCGATCACATGGTTCCTCCCAGCAGCAATGGCAGTGGCACATGAAACAGGCATTTTTCTCTCCTCCAGTGTTTCCCTTGGGGGCATTGGGGGAGCATTTTCTCACCCTTTTTTATTTTTTTCAGTGTGTTTTGAGTGTAAAAATGCACCAATTTCAGCACTTCTGGTGATGTCTGAACACTTCTGGTGTCAGTGGCAATCTAGCCTGTGGGCCGGCCCTGGCCCACAAGCCATAGTTTGGACACCCCTGTACTAGAAGGATCCTAACTATGTCAGATTTAACCATCCTAGAAGTTATGGCAACACTAGCATGGTGAGATACCAGAGTAGCATCTCTCACCCTTTCCAGAGCTTGGGACATTTACTTTGGCATGTGGGAAGGAACTGCAATGACTCCCACACTACCAGTACAGTTTTACAAAAGGGACCTTCAGAGTTTCCAAAGAACAATACAAGATGGTATCTGAAATCTCCCAAGGTATATGGGAGGGGGAGTTGGCAAATTTGGTAAATAAGGTCTGGCTACCACATTTGAACCCCCTGCGAAGAATGAGGCACAAATCTGCATAGCAGTATCTCAGCAGAAATTGCAGGCATACTGTCACCATTATAACACAGTGTCTTTGTCTGCACATTAAAGTAAGATACATTTAGATTCCAGGGAGCAAGCATCTCTCTTTTCCAATACAGTGTCCCATTTTCTGCTGTTTTTGGTAATAAGAAATGAGCAACGATTGTCATGCTTGTTGGCAGTGAAACAGGCCAGGATAACTGCTTAATTATAGAAAATGACTATTTTTGCTTTAAAAACAAGAACTGAGATGAGTAATACATCCTATTGCTAATAAAATAGGAATAAGAAATATGCAAGTAAGTTTATTCCATATGATTTCAACTATAATATAAAAAGATATGTATTTTGATATCTACCTTTGGATCTCCAAGAACTGCAAATCCGATGGACAGTTTTCTTTTCTGTCCTCCACTCAGTTTTTTAGCTTGGTTATCTTTAATAGGCATCATCTCTAAATCCAGTAAGGTCTTCTGAACCTTATTAAATTAAACAGAAGAAGTTATTTACTGGTCATTAGAACAAGAAATACTGCAAGGTTGTTCTGAAGCCCAGTTCCCAAAATGCTGGCCGGGTTAAAAAATGTGTATCTCGTGGCAGTGTAACTTTGTTCCACAGCTATTCTTTCATCCCTAAATCTTAAAAGGCATTTTGAAGTTTGGAGCTCAAAGCTGTTAAAAGATCACATGCCATTAGTGAAGGTACATAATTTCTCCATTTTTGTGCTTTTTAAAATACCTTACCTGAAATCCTGTTCTTGTAACTGCTGCTGACACGATCATAAACAGTAGCAGTTTTTTAAATTAAAAATTCTTAGTATTACAGAGAAGCTAGTAAAATTTATTTTTAATTATGTCAATTTCTACATCTTATGCTTACTAAGATAAAGCAGAATTTTTAGAGACTAAAATTTAAGGAAACAAAAAAAAAATCAAACCAGAATTTTTGTAAATTAATGATTGGTCATGTTTTGAATAAAAATATTCACTAATAGTTTTAGTTATATCTGTGTTCACATATACATAATGCATATACTTCAGTAAATCAAAGCATTCATAAATGTGTTGAACTATAACTCTTGTAAAGAAAACCATTAAATGCATAATATTTTTGTACCACATGGAAATCATTACATGTCCTGTCTACAAATTTGCATCTGATTTACTTACCTCTTGTATGATATTATTGGGTGGTATGCCTTTAACTGAGGCAACTACTGATAAATTCTCTTGCACTGTTAATACATCAAAATACATATCCATCTGCTGACAAGCTCCTATCATCTTTCTTGCATCAAACATTTCATCTATTTCAGAAACTTTATATCCATATATTGATGCAAACCCTAATGCATATACAATAAGGGGGAAAAGATTGCAATTGAGAGAACTACCAACATAGAATATTCATTCAGTGTTAGTACAAAACAGCCATACAGAAAAACTGCCCAATCTTCAGAGGGTTGCTTCCAGGGTGTGGGCAAAATGGCAAAGAGGAAGAGATCTGTTACAACTAGACCTTGAGGTTGCTATGAGACTTGGCCAAAATCACATACCTCAGCAGGTGGTAGGATATCAAGAATTACTACATGACTCTTCCCCAGTGGACTTTGGAAAGTTGATAAAAAATGGAGTCAAGAAAAGGAAAAGGACCCAAAAAAAGTAGGATAGACATATTTTGATGTTATTTACCATCGGAAGGTGGGCACAATCCACAAAGAATATTCATCAATGTTGTTTTTCCTGTTCCACTATGTCCAAGTAACGCTGTGATTTGACCTTCATATATATCAAATGACACACCTGAGAAAGAAATGGACAAAAAAATTGGGGAGGGGGTGTTTTAAAGATGTTAGGGGGGATTCTATGTGTCCATATGTATAAGGAAAACTTCCATTCATTCTTAAGCAATAATCGCCTTTTAAGACAACATTTGCAGGTATGTAGCAAACATAAATTCTATCTGAAACTACTAAGTTCCTTGAAGGTACCCACATTGGGACTATTAGATTAACTGATATTGGTTTAGTTAAACATTTCAAAGTATTAGAAGTCTGCAGTACTTTTTGTTTGTCAGGTATAAAGTTTTATGACCAACAACTAACACAATTTGAAGCTAGAAAAGAGTAGAATGCGGGTTATAGGGCTGCCACATTAATTTCTTCTGCGGTAAGACACCTCTCCAAGCAGAAATGTGTTGAGCCCCTCTCATGGGCCTGTACATCCATAAGACATACAGAATATGTCACAATATGTATGACTTAGTTAGCTAACAGTTTTGACTGAAAATGTCATATGCCATATTAATGTATTCTAACACGTACAAGGCCAGCTGTTAATAAAATTACATATGTACCTGAACTAACAAACTACCAGGCAGACTTCATACTAGCAGGATATATTTTGCTCCCATTATCAGAACACACACATGGGCAGCACTTACAATGAACTCCTATTTATGACTGCTATTTGAAAGCCTAAAGTACAGTCAAACCTCGCATAAAGAGCGCCTCGCTTAAAGAGCGCCTCGCTTAAAGAGCAGAATTTTCTCTGAATGTTTGCTTTGCTAAACAAATAAAAACCACCCAAAACTCACTTAACAAATAAATCGGGGTTTGCAATCCCCACCACCACCAGAAGTCACAATTGGTCACTTACAATGGTGTTTTGCTTAAAGAGCAAACTCGCTTAAAGAACAATCCTGTGGAACACAGTATGCTCTTTAAGCGAGGTACAACTACTTACATTTCAGAGCTTCCACAGTTTCACCCTTTTTCACAAAAGATTTCTGGACATTGTTGATTCTGGGAGGGGAAAGAGTAAATGCCTTTGTTTTTATGTACTATATTTCTCTTGCAAAATTTCCCTAGCAAGAGAAAAGCAAACAACTTGCAGCCATCACAAATTTATAGTAACATAAGCAATACTGCTTCAGTATACAATGAGAACTGACCTATATATTGAAAGGTAGTTCAGAATAATACAGTAATACCTCAGATAACATTAGTATCGGATAACACTAAAATCGCATAACATTAAGCAATCGGGGGGGGGGGGTGGAGAATTGCATCGGATAACATTAAGATCCTATGGGATGCATCGGATAACAACCGCTAAAGCCTGTGTGGTTACAATGTATCTCTATGGATCCCATAGGATTTTAACATGCATCGGATAACACTAAAAATCGGATAACACCAAGACTTGTGGAACCAAATTTTAACGTTATCCAAGGTTTTACTGTATAACTTAAAATATTTTGAAAAAATGCATCAAGTTAGGACGTGATTTAGTTCCAGAATAAAGAGGAAATGCTACAGAAGAGTAAAAAGTTTATGTCTAAAGGACATTAATGACCTTATTATTGTCTGGCTAGCTATCACGTTACAAAAATTATAACTAAATGGGATTCCATATGAAACAGAGTGTTTACCTCCTTCTTCTAATGCTAAGCTGGTTTTATACAAAAACCTGCAAGATAACTTTGAATTCTTAACAAGATGAAGTTCCTTGTCTCAACTACTGATATTATGAAATTTGCAGGCATTAGTTTGCAAGTCAGATCTAGAAGATTTCAAAAAAATGTGTGTAAAATGATGCATAAAATAATATATTTGTAAATCAAACTTAGATTTACTGTCTCTCAATTTGTTTTTCACTTTTATTTGTGTCATGGGAAGACCCTATTCCCTAATGTGCCCAAAATGGAGGAACCCTGGTTTTCTTACTAGGCTCCAAAATCATTTCTTCTCTCTGTGTCAAATAGACTGGTTGTTTTTCAGTACAGTGAAATTCCATTTATTATCTCTTAGCTAGTAGAAGAAGCCTTGTTTTGGCTAACCAGAGCTATGGCTCTGCAGGTGTGTAAACAATTTCATGCTGTGGGAAAGTTCTCCTAGAACAGCAAGGAAGAACTCTGATTGGTTGTGTGTAAGTCACACTGGTCAGCGAACTCCATTTTGGAGGAAAAGGGACACAGTTCTGTTTTAGATGTCTATAGAATAACATGCCTGGGGATATTGGTTTTTGTTCCAAAATGATTACCTAGGCCAAATGTTTTGTTTTTGGACTGATTCTATGCAAATGAACTTTATCTACACTTTTTCATGGACTATGCTAATGGACTCTGCTTAACATACAAATAAACTACGTTTTGCTTCAAGAACGTCTCTTTTGTGGGTAAGAGGTAACTCAGCACAAACACACACAGAACACACTACCAAATATCTCCCTAATCTTTTATAAATACTCCACTGGTCATTCATGATTTTGAATAGGACCAAAATGGAGTTGCAGCTAAGGTTTTTTTAGCTGGAAAGCAGCCCAGCCCTTCTACTGGAGCCCCTGGGGAAGTTCTTAAAGGGGCTTTTGAAAGATAAAGACCCCAAGAAGGACGTGGAGAGACTCCAGGGTAGAGTAGGACAGCTGGTATGAAGCTGACAATTTGCTATTATAAACAACACATTTCTGATACAGCATTATTTGATGTATTACTGTATTACATAATGAGAAAACCAATGTGCATGACATATAATATTGTGACTGATGGATCAGAAAAGAATTCAGGATTATATTGTGCATGTTCCACATGCACTTTGGGCAAGTGCAACAATTTGAACAACATACAGTAAAACACCAGATAACACTAAAACTTGGTTCCACAAGTCTTGGTGTTATCCGATTTTTAGTGTTATCCGATCCATATTAAAATCCTATGGGATGGATCGGATAACGTTAAAGCTCCATAGAGATACATTGTAACTGCACAGGCTTTAGCGGTTGTTATCCGATCCATCCCATAGGATCTTAACGTTATTCGATCCAATTCTCCTCCCCAGATTACTTAACGTTATGCGATTTTAGCGTTATCCAATCCAATCATTATCCGGTGTTTTACTGTATCACCATGACAGAATCTGTAACATTTGTAATAATGTATCTGTGATTACAAAATTACAATTTCAATACAATCAGTTTGTGTACCATTTGCCTCAAGCGTCTCAGTCACTGTTGCCAAGAAGCGCTTCATGCATGCAGAATTGTTTACTAACAAATAAATATGAAGTATATGTGACAAATTTATCTTAGATAGACCACACAGAGATTTTTAGACCACTATCAGCTACTTCTATAAGATTTTGTGATTTCATACATACACAGCTGATTAATATAGGCTTGTTTCAGTTTTTCCCAAAGGAACGAGCCAAATAACATTTACTAAAGTAAACTATCAAGAATACTTTGTTTATACAATTAACATGTATTTCCAGAATGAGAAAGTCATATACAGTTCAGCTTCTGTATAATTAAAAGAATTACTATTGTCTTTAGCAGCTGAAATTAAACAACACCACAATTGCCATACCTGATTGCTTCCTTTCCCTGAAATTCAGAGGACATGGGCTCAGTGACCTCACTGAAAGCTAAGCTCCCAAAAACACTGCTCTCACATAACTGCTTGTAATTTCTTGTCCGTTTTACCCAAAATGAAGGCTTCAAAAAGTAGAAAAAGCTCCGCCGCAACCCATACTCCCCTAAGCAATAAAAGAAAAATATATTTAGATAATAGACTAATAGTTCAGTGGAATATTCACAAGGATGTAACTAATACTTTGATGACTTTCCAATTATAATTTGCTGATTTCCAACGTGCCTCCTAAACCTGAATGCTTTGTTTTAACAACACAGTTTCAGATTCTTTTATGTTCCCCTCTTTCTTTCTTTCTCCCTTTCCATCAACATTTGTAGGTCAAACCACTCAAAAAAATGTTTCATGAAATAGCACCAGGATTACTGCTGTCTACAACCAGCCAGAATGTCTGATAGATACAAGGAGAGGATAGAAAATATTTTGAGTTACAGAAGATTACTTAGTTTCTTTTTTTCCTATTAAATTTCTTATTTTAAAGAATAAAATACAAAAAAAAAAAGAAATATAAAACGAAACATAAACAATACAAACAAGGAAAACCAAAACATCAATACATAATATAATTACGTCACAAAATATTTTTAGTCCTTTACTTGCATCATCTATACAATAGGTAAATCTTATTTCATCTACTTTGTGTATTTATACTCATTATCCTAATATGTATTTAAATCCCCATTCTTTATCAAATTCTTTAACATATGCACCCATTTTTCTTTACCTGTCCTCTCTTGTTATATCATACAACATGAAAAAAGAAAAATACAATTTATGAAAAATACATTTTCATTATATTCACCCCAGTGTTATATACATTGCCCTGGGGGTTACGGTGCATCACAGTCACCAATTATTTTCTCCAAAAAGTCAGTTGATCAGTTGCTGGCTTGTTCCCTTTACCCTCACTTAATGTATATTCCACAAATGGTCGCCATATGTCCCAAAATTTGTTCTCAACAATAATACCTTTCTTTTTATTCAATTCTCATGTCAACTAATCATTCAATGCGATCTCCCACATTTCCTTATCCAATCTTCAATTTTTAATACCACATCACTTTTCCATTTTCTTGCAATACATTGTCTACCAATTGTTAATATTATGAGGTAATTTAGTTTCAGTCCTCCCTGTTGGTGGGATTCTGTGCTACTGAGTTCTATGGTGTCTCCAGATTGCAACATCCTCCATCTTAACTGACTACTACAGATGCTCTCAATTTTATGCTGAATTTGGGCACCAAGCTCCTGACATTTTAATGCTTTCATATTACCTGATTCTAATACACATACCTGGAATCACTTGATCCAAATAAATACCTAGGAGTAGGTAAAGCATACTATCCAGAGCCAATAATGTAAAAGCAATAATCAGCGGATAAGGGCCATGGGTTAAATTTGAAAAAACAGCTCCTTCTTCATAATCTTCCAGGTGCATAACCTGTAAACACATAAGGGAGTTGTAGATGTTATGGAACAGCCTCAGCTCACTAAAATATGGGTCCTGCCACTTAGAATAATAAATTGCACTAGATTAAAATCACTGAGTCAATAGGGATTTGGCAAGTTTACTTCTCTGCATATTGCATTGATTCAAATAGGCCTACTCTAACTTTAGCACAGTATACAGTAATAATAATGTTGTGTCAGAAATTATTCTGGGTTGAAAAGATTTTTGTGGAAGAAACTCCACTCAGGGAATGCCCAAATGAAGCTCCTTTCACGTCCCCAAGAGCAGGGACAGAAACGGATGCTCAATACATCGTGCAGTACCCGGGTCTCAAACTGCCAACTTGCCAGCCTTCCAGCTAACAAGGTGAGCTTTTTAACCACTGAACCAACATAGCCCTTTTAAGTTGAGATTTTAGCACAGTAAATTACAGTTGAGAGTAAGCATGTTTGAATCAATGGAACCTACAAAGGGGTTGGCCCACCAAAATATCAATTGATTCAATGAGCCTACATTAGTGCAATTTCCTGGGGTACACAGAAAGAGTCTCCTTAAAGATTGTGGTATTTTTGAACCACAATTGGGCATACCCCAAGCAATGACCACCTTGTTGTGCTGGCTAGTCTTTCTTGCACTAGGTCAGGCGAAAGGAGATATGGAATGAATTCACAAGGTGGCTTCATTCTAGCAGTTTAACATCTGGTCTAGACAGCAAAGAAGTGCAATTTACTATGCTAAGCAACATGATTTTTGCCATTACTGTATTAAGGAACTATTATATAATATTTAAATCAAGCTCACTGGTTATCATGAAAGAATAGCAGTAGTAATGTTGGGTAAACTCCCCCAGATTTCATCTGGACTGAGACCATCAGTTATAAGCTAAAGAAAATGCCCAGAAAGGGCCTTTCCCAATCCTCCAGATGCCCAAATTAATTTGTAATTTCTGTTTGCCTGTTAAGCGTCCGACATCTTCTACTTGCTGCATATAAAAATAAGTAAAATTCAATATTGCTATCTGGGGCTAGAGCTAAAGATTCTGTTCCCATATTGTTCCTGTCAGGCATATGCACTGTATTGAAACTAATGGGTACACACAGACCAAATTGGGGGTCTATGCGATTCTAAGATACAAGGCAGATCAAGGATATGCCCTTCACTAACAGGATAGGGCAACACCACAACAGATCTTTTGTCTCCCAACTGGCAAGACAACCTACAATTTGAATTAGGGAATGGGAAGATAAAAAATAATATACAGTACTAGACAGGCCAGCTTTTGTAGAAGGAGAAAGCAAGAGACAGCTGACCCAACAGTAAAGTCAAAGATAGTCTAACAACTGAGGCATTGGGAACAGTTTAGACCAGTGATTCCCAATGTGGGCCCCACGCCCCACAGGGGGACTTCCATGCCCAGAAGCCTAAGTTAGTACATTGGCTGATCAGTGTTTTGAGGGAATTGACTTAGACCTCAGGGAATTGAAGTCTAAAAACCAAAGTTTGGGAAACAGTGGTTTAGACTGAGGTTAACATGTGGCATATATATTGCCTTCAGCCACTATTCCAGCCAATTTGCAGACCAGTACAGTGAAAACAAAGAGTTGCAGTGCTTTTTAGACACCTTTTTTTGTATTTTGGAATGTTCTTCTTCATTGTTCTGTCCCCATTAGGCCCGATTGTGTGTAATTGTGGAAGGATTATGGTTGGGCTTTGAATGGATAGCTCACATGGTTAGGGAACTGCATAGCTCAGAGATCACCATTCACCCCTTTATTCATGGGTTTTATTTTTAAAACAGAGATCCCAAAACAAAGAGATAACGCCATGAAATTGGAGGTGATGCTGGGTGGAGTCCTGAGCAAATCAACTCCAATTGGTATGCAGTTCATTTAGGGAGAGAGCATATCAGGTTGCTTCTGCTCACTCCAGTTCCTCAATTTTATTTCCATCTATCTATTTAATTCTGTTTGCTTCTTAATAAAACAAATGAAATAGTTTATAATTTGGACCTATAAAAATTGTGCAGATTTTTCTTCTTCAAAAGCCAAAATCTTGACAAAACATCTCTCTCCCTCTCTCCTGCTTATTCTCCTCCTCTCCTTTGTTCAACTCATTTTTCTCATATGTCCCATAGTCAATAGGTATGTAGTAATAAGAAAGAGATCTACAGCTCTAATTACTATAGCAGTAAGAACAAAATATATTTTACTCACCTGTGTAACACCTAATAAAAATATGCACTCGCAGAGTGGACTTAATGACCACACAAAGGACTTTGGAAAGTCTTCCACTAGGACAATGGTCAGGCCAACAGCACCAAAAGCTACAGTTGTAAAATACTGAGCTGAGCCAGCGTATGTTGATTTTTTGAAAATTGAAGTTAGCATAAATGCGAAGGAAATCTAAATAGATATAGAAAATATATTTCAGTGTTGGGTTTAAAATGAACCTTCCTCCAGCCACTTAAGATGCTGTGCCAAGAGTGGCTTATAAATAATACAGTACAATTAAAGATTATAATGAGGGAAGGAAGCAGATTTTCTTGCTGTTCGCAGGAGATACGGTTGAGACTTTTCTCAAGAGAGAGAGTGTGTGTAAAAGGCATTGCAGGGAGATTCAGGCACAAGCTAGTGAAGAAATAATCTTTTCACTAAATTTGGATAGAAGTAGAAATTGAGAGTGGTACAAAGCAAGGGCAAGACCACGCAAAAGGCAGACTATGAGACCTTCTGTGTCAGAAAGGGGCAATATATGTAAAATGGAGCGCAGGGCTAGAAAACAATTTTAAAATAAACGAACACACATAATTTTACTAAAACAAGAATACATATGCTATCAGAACTCACGGACTATCCTCATGGACTATCCTCATCTGGTATTGGCAAATCGTGGCCTAAATTCAATTCATAGTTCCAAATGGAAGAGAACAATTGAATTAGATGGTCCTTGACTATTTTTACCAATTGATTCAATCTAACTAGTTGGAAATACCATTGGATTTAAGATGGCAACTGCTAGAGAGCAGAAGGATTTGTCAGTTGTCCCCACCCCACTCCCAACTCCCAAAAAATCTACTAGTGGCACACCGCTACCCATAAACTGTTGAAACAAGTTCTCAGTTGGACAAAAATCTGTGTATGCAGGTGTCAGAACAGGTAGATTTTTGAAGAACATTTGCCGTTCAAAAATTCTTCCTACTCCTTAATCCATGGCTGCAATACAAACTAGCTGTATGTTGATTTAGTAGTGGGGTCAAAAAAGAAAAGTGAAACTTTCAAAAAGTAAGCGGAAACGAAAATTTCAATAGGCACTGTACTGTGACTTCTACTTGCAATTTCCAACATATATATTAAATGTACAGGAGCCCTGCCCACTTTTCCTCCCAACCACCCTAATCCGTAGTGTCATATCTATATTAAGCAGCTATTTGTCTAATACAATTGTGGGCCATGCTCTGTAAGTTTGTCTTAATAGCAAAGCACATTCTAAAACTGCAATGAGCACTGTGCTCATGCACACATACTTACAGAAGATATCCCATATAGGAAGAAAAGAAGAAATATCACAAAGCTGCTACTTTCAGGGAATAGCGAAGAGTAAGTTGCAATGACCGACATGATAAGGGACATGACAAATATCAGACTGGAATATAACAAGACCCAAGAAAGCCTAGAAAGAAGGGGAGACAATGAAGGTTCATACATTCAAAGGTACTGTATCTGTATGGACTATTAAGTTAAAAGTATGAATAATTCACTGCTATATAAAGTGACAAGGAGCAGTTGCATTAAATCAGTGAAGCACAAAGTGCAGTAGATGTATTGAAATGAATACATTCCTATTTGTCTATAAAATGGTCAATAACACAGTATTTCTTTCCAATACACTTTCTGAAGAATTTTTCTTAAGGAAGGAAGGAAAGGTTTAAATTTCACATCTAGACTTGTTCTGATTCTCTTGATTATGAACAACCATCTGTTAAAAAGTCTAACTGGAGCATACCATAAGATAGTCCTTTCATACAAAGGTAGAAGGAGATCCCAGAAGAAACCTGTCTTTTGTTTTGTTAGGCAAACACTTTTTAAAAAAAAACAACCCTGTGGGTCCAAGGCAACATATAGTGTGGAAGGAGAACCCAGAATTTCAATTTTACCTCTAAGCTGCAGAAATGAAACTATCTTCCTAATACTAAAGACTGGGGGGGGGGGGGGCGGCGGCGAGAGAAAGAATGCTAACATCTGTCAACTGGACAGTGATCAAACAGAAGCAGATAAACATTGTTTGCATTGTACACAATTACATGTGAAAACATTAAACTTCTCATCAGCACTAATTTCTTTATGATATTGAGCTCCAGGTGGGGAGGGATGTCATTCTTTGCCTCTATGAAATGATTGCACTAAGGTTAAGTTCTAACACCACTTGTTCCTATAGAGAACATCGTCCTTGCAATGAGACTTATCAAAATTCTAGCTCATCCCTCAGGTAGCCATGCTACTGCCAGATTTTACAAAGATCAGGCAACTGACAAGTCTTCTGAAACTGTCAGTACACTCCTGGGAGACTAACTCTTGTAACTCTCTATGTCCAAATCTCAGACTGTGAAAGGTGTTTTGAGGGACATTTCTAAGAAATCTTTTAATGTCAGGATGTGTATACAAGAAATGCGATCATGTAGATGAGTCTCCCCAGCTGGGGAAGCTAGCATTAGTGGTGATGTGTACCTACTTTGTTGTTACAAGCAGCTTACCTGATAATGCAGCATGAGGCACGGGAAAGATTGACATACCTCATAGAAGATCTCAACAGGTATTATCCTTTGTGTCACTATGTCTCTTTGGTATGACGGGAGTAACAATGGTCCTGAGAGACCGCATAGTTATGGAATGCAATTTATAGTTGTTACTATCAGTCCCTATAATTTTGCCAGGAGTATAAGAAGGACAGGTAGCTCCTAGAATGGCTGGGAGATGGTAAGAGGAATTTCCTGCAACCTTTATTGATAAACAACGAGGAGCCTCATGGCCCGTTATGCTGTAGTGGTGGAGACAGGCACCATGCAGCATGAAAAGGAACTACTACTTCTATGCATGGCATCAATAAAGGTGTTATGGCAACTACATGATTCCTCCCCATGTTCACCAAGAATCCACAATCCTTAGAACAGCTCACTGTGAGTGGTAAAACCCTAGTACCCTGCTCTTCTGATATCAACATGATCAACAGATCATCTAAGTATGGAAATTTGTATACCGTAAAAGCTCTACACACAATTTTTTTCCATTCCACAAGGTTATTTGTATGTCAGGACTGCAACGTCCTTTATCCCGACTGAAGACGGGGCTCGAAGGATGGCGGCCGCAGCTGCTTTCCATCCCCCTGGCTGATGGCAAGGCCCGGGGGGCAGCAAGGTCCTCTGGCATCAGGGCCACAGCGTCTTTTATCCCTGACTGAAGGCGAGGCTCAAAGGACAGCGGCCACAGGATGTTACTAAGGTAACATTTTTTTGTTCTTTTAAACTGGTTGTAGTTAGCTTATCTGTTGCTCTTTGTCCCTGTACACTATCTGGAGTGGTGGAACACACTAGACTGGTGAGATTTATAAATAAACAAACAAATAAAAATTGTCAAAAGAGTACGGCTGATTTGATCATAAGACCAGTTACCTTAAGGAAAGGAAGGTTTCTAATCTCCTTTCCATCTACCTACTGCCATTGATAGAAACTAGAAATCAAGACCCCTGAACCCTATGGGACCGGATATAAAGGGCTGGTGGGGAAAGGAAAATCCATGGAAATTAGACACACTCTTTTCAGATACAGAACACTTCTTCCATCCTGCAGTAGCACCCCCCCCCTCCAATCCAAAGTGCTGGGAGAGGTACATGAAGGTAAGTAGGGACATTTCTCCTCCACTATCTTTATTACACTGCTATACCTTAGGATCAAAGTCTTAAGTGCTTTTTCTACCAAGAGAATAATAATGAAGTACTGCAAGATAATACAGCGTATCCATTTGGTTTATTTCTAACCAAAGAATAAGAATCATACTTGCATACCAAAAAGCTGTGTCTTGAAGTCCCATTACCATTAAGAACTCTTTCAATTTCTTCTCTTTTTCAGTCACAATATGAACCGTCAAGAAATAGCCAAAGGGTGAAAAAGCAATCACAAGGTAAATTAAAATGACTGCACGGATAAAGTCATCTGTTTCTACAAAAGCAGAGTTTCCCATCATGATAGCTTTTGTTGATTCCAGGTTTTGCCAAACAGAATGGTTAGTCTTCACCTAAGAAAACAAATGAAGTGTTAAAATCAGTCTTCATATCATTGGGGCACTTGTTTTAATAGGCAGTTTTGGTTTTCAAAGCAGAATAATGCAACTGAATACTTTAACAAAGATCATTCATGTTCACATTTTGATTATTTACATTTACCTGTATAATTGCTGCATCAATGCAGATCTGTAGTGCTGCAAATCCATAATGCCAATATGTTTCAGCTTCACATACCTTATAAGGTTTTAAACAATGGCCTACAAAAAAAATAAATTATGAGAAGGAACATATGAATCTGCTTTGTCTGATAATAAATATTCTGTGTCGCAGTGTGACATTAAAGTTCCTGCATTTCAAAATTCTGATACAGTTGTACCTTGCTTAAAGAGCATAATGCGTTCCACAGGATTGCTCTTTAAGCAAGTTTGCTCTTTAAGCGAAAGACCATTGTAAGTGACCAATTGTGACTTCTGGGGTGGGTGGGTTCCAAACCCCGATTTAGTTGTTAAGTGAGTTTTTGGTTGTTTTTAGTTGTTAAGTGAAGTGACCATTCAGAGAAAATTCTGCTCTTTAAGCAAGTTACTTTCTAAGTGAGGCACTCTTTATGCGAGGCTTTACTGTACTATTAACGGATGGACTTATTTCTTTCCTCTGTATTCTAGACTGCATGCTGGCATGAATAAATTGCTAAAAAATGTCATGCCTTAGTCCAGGGGTCCCCAAACTACGCGGCCACCCGGTTCCATCGCCTCAATTCTTGTCACCTCTGCTGCTGCCGCCACCACCACCACCACCACCACCAGTCCAGCCCCACAACAGCCTGAAGGTGTGTAAACCAGCACCCAGCTTAAAATGTTTGGGGACCCCTGCCTTAGACATTTGAAGATACATATATTTATTGATATTTTACGTTAAAACAGCGGTACTTAAGACACCTGCTTAATAGTAAGTCCTAGCATACACACAATACATTAGCAGAGACAATCATAAAGGTCTTCAGGCCTTTAGTCTACCAAAATGATGTAAAATTATGCAAAGTGTCTTAAAAACCACACAGACAGATTTATTTATTTATTTTTTACACTTACTTACTTTTCGATTCTATAGTGACTGAAGACTGTGGAATGAGTGCAGGAGGAAATCGAAGATGGTAGGACATGGGATCAGTGAAAATGACACCTACAAAGTTTTTTGGATTCTGATGACTAGCCGCTTCTATTTCTCGTTCACTCGCAAATTCTTTTACTTCTTTTCCTGAAAAATATCAATGTTACCATCCCTCCTGGCAGTTCTTTTCATGATTAATATTACTAATATTACTAATCTTTAAAAGTTTATACAGCGAAAAACTATCCCAGCCAAGGCAAAGATATTTGATCAATCATTCTGAAGACTGCACATGACAGATTAAAGACAGGAAAAAGACAGGAGTGATATTGTGGAACAACAAAGTAGTGTGAAAGCGAACAGTACCTTCTGCACAATATTCTGAAAATATTCTGTGCACGATCTTTCTTGTTGTATCATTTTCTGCTGTGTAGCCAATAATAAATAGGCTGGAGTTATTTGCGGAATTAAGATATGAATCAGGCACTTCGTCATGTTTTTTCTTTGGCTGTATCATGCTTATTACTAGTAGTAAACTTAATAAGGAAATTGGAATCAGGAGTTCCTGCAAAAATGAAGAAAGTTCAATGAAAAATGGTTAAAGAATCACCTGTAGCAGAATTATGTACGTATGTCTGTAAGATTATGATCAGCAATCATAATACGTACGTACAGTAAAACCTCATATAACACTAAAACCTGGTTCCACAAGTCTTGGTGTTATATGATTTTTAGTGTTATCTGATCCTCTATGGGATCCATAGAGATACATTGTAACCACACAGGCTTTTGCGGTTGTTATCTGAAGCATCCCATAGGATCTTAATGTTATTTGATGCAATTCTTCCCCCCAGATTCCTTAATGTTATGCGATTTTAGTGTTATTCGATACTAATGTTATATGAGGTATTACTGTATTATGATTGCTGATCATAATCTTAATGAAAATTTATTCTTTTTATATCACTGTAGAAAATACTTAAATATATCTGTTCAGCTCACCTGAATGCTAGTCTTTTTAGTCCTCCATTTCACTAGGAAGTTCTTATATAAAAGAGTTCTAGTTTGTCGCCACACTCCAACTTCATTTGGAACATCTGACGACATTTTTAATGTGTTGCCTGAAAAGCAAGACCAATAAATGTGTCCTGTTTCATGATAGGAGTTCTCAACCTTTTCAAGTCGGGGGCCAGATCATGCTCCCTTAAACAGTTGGTGGGTTGGACTGGTGTGCTGCCGCCACCACCGGAATCTCATTTACAGATGTCATAAACGCAGGCAGTAGGTTGAGAACCCCTGTTTTATAATATTAATTTTAAAACCTTCAGAAATCCTAACCATTCATATAGCTTTACCTAGAAATGCTGCTCAACCACCTCTTACAGAAACTTTGATTAATGGGAGAAGCAGTTAAACCTTTGAGAAACAAGACACCTCAAGGGAGATCTATACCACACAATATAGCAGAATAGCAAATGACAACAGGGAAGAACCTCTAGCTGGCAGGTTGTTTCTGTCCTGCCAAATCTACTTATTCAGCCCATGCAGATTCCTTCCCATCCCTAAATTACACTTTGCAGGTACAGTAATGGGGCAAGGATAAGGGAAGAAGAAAGCCAGAAAGGCCAGGAGCCATCACATTAAGATACCTAGAAGGCCCGCTTAGAGGCTGTAGTATATGAAGAAGCAGCACTCTTTACTGCTGCCAATGTTTCTGCTGAATTCTTTCTATGAATAGCTGAGCCAGAAAAAGATCATTAGCACTCAGTGCATGGTGGTAAAGGTGAAGTGATCTGACAGTTCTTACAGACTTCTCTCTATGCATTTTCTTGGGGCAAAGCTCTACAGTAAAGGTCCTCCATTGTTAAATAGTAAAAAACATCCTCAAATACTAAAAGACATCTGACTGACACAACACAAGTTCTTCTAACCTTCAATAAGTTGCAAATTATCTGGTTTGTTTTGTAGTGGGTCTTCGAGGGGGGAGGGTGTAAATTGTGGCTTTCATTGTGATTGTTCATGAAGGTTGTCAGAATTAGCTAAAAGTAAAGGTAGCCTTTGCTCAAAAGCCAGTCGTATCCAACTCTAGGGTTCAGTGTTCATCTCTGTTTATAGCCAAAGAGCCAGCGCTGTCTGCATCTGCAGACGTTTTTGTGGACATGTGGCAGGCAGGACTATACACCAATATGCATGGAACACTGTTTAACTTCCCACCAAAGTGATCCCTATTTATCTACTTGTAATCTCTTGCTTTCAAACTGCTAGGTCACCAAGCGCTGGGACAGAGACAGGAGCTCTCGCCATTGTGTAGCACTCAGATCTCGAACTGCCAACCTGCTGTTCGTCAAGCTCAGCATCTTAAGCACTAAGCCACCACAGTCCCTTATCACAATTACACCTCTGGTAATAATGTGACTTCAACTCCTAATGACAGGCTAGAATGGATAGACTATGAGCAGGAATTGGCAATTCAGGAAGAGAGCGATATTTTTTCTGGAGCACCAGGTTTCTTGAATCTCTGTCCTGCTACCTAACCCCAGGTATCAAACATGAGTGTATATGTTTGTAGTAGAATAAGGATGGATGTGGTGGGTAGGGAGTAAATTATAACTATGCATGTAGCCTTAAGTTCATCAGAGGAAATTGGGTGTGTGTGTGTATGGAAACAGCAACATTTCTGAAGTAAAACTGCCGTTGTGAGGTTCCTGGACTTCAGTTTCCGACTGGCAAATCCTTCTTCTAATATTATGCACACCTACATTTTCTGATATCAGTCAGAGAAATGTATGGAAATAAGATTTGCTCCTTAGCCATTGTGTACCACACCCTTTGGTTACTCTACTACCACATATATATATGGTACAACTTATTTGAAATTTTCACACCAGAAGGCAAATCACTGTTCACCATGCAGCCAACACACCATTCAGTAATGCATGTCGTCACTCATGTGAGCGTCCTATTTTAACAAATACTAGTGCAGTGACAGAATCCAAAGCAGACTAAACTGAAAAGAGGACATGGATGCATATGTACCTGACTCATGCTCACTATCTCCATCTCCCTAGTTTCATTAGACAACTTCATTCATTTGACTTTGCATATTCAGAGAGTAAACTAGCAGTACTCTACAGTTTGGGACTGCTGTGGCTTGAGTGGTTAAGATGCTAACTGGAAGGCCGGCAGGTCAGCAGTTCAAGACTCAAATACTGTACAATGGAATGATCTCCTGTCTCTGTCCCAGCTCCTGCCAACCTAGCAGTTCAAAAGCAAGAAATTGCAAGTAGATAAATAGGGACCACTTTGGTGGGAAGATAAAGATCTGAAGACACAGACAGCGCTGCCTCTTTGGTGGTAAACAGAGATGAGCACTGAACCCTAGAGTTGGATACAACTGGCTTTCAAGCAAGGGCGACCTTTACCTTTATCTACACTATAGTTTAATTCAGCTACAACCTTGATAGAACCTATAAAGTTTGAGTCTATACATTTGTGCAAACCCCATAGAAAAATACTGTATCCCTGCTTCAGAAGTAAAACTAGTTGTAATATTATGCACACCTACATTTTCTAATATCAGTCAGAGAAATGTATGAAAATAAGATTTGTTGTCTTGTTTGCAAAACAAACTTACCAACATTTTCTGCAGTACTGGCCAACTCCATTGGAATTTCCATTTTACCCACAACAGTGGTCATTAGGTGGGTCTGCTTGTTTATCTTAATGAATTAAAATATCCAGGTACCATAAAAATACAGAGTGCAAGCAAGGAGCAAGCAAAAGGCTAAGAAGCAAGACAGAGCAGTAAAAAGGCATAATAGAGGAGTTCATGAATTTTTCCCTCCACAGATTCAAACTGGCTAATGCCTATAATTACAGAATTTAATAATTTTTACACAGAAAACCATTAAAGCTTGTCGAATTGCCTTGATTTAATTGACTACTTGGGAAAAGTAGAATGAATATGACATGAACATTGCTATGATGGGAAAAGGTATCAACCCATAAATGGGATAAATGTCAGCTATGAGGTCAACTGCAAACTCAAACTTCTAAGGAGTGTTATAAATTTTACATTGTTCTAAAGACTTTGTCATAAATTTGACATTGAGAAAGGAATAAAACTAAGGAAAATAATTTAGGGGAGAAGATCTGCAAAATATTGTGGCATTTTGGCAGATTTATTTTAGTGTGAACTTTCATGGATCAAAATCTACTTCTTTGGACATAGGAGCAAATGTGGGTACAAAGAGACAATGTATTTTCATTCTTGTTTCTGAAGAAGTGGATTTTATTGTTTTATTATGAACCACCTAGGGTAGCATTTCACACTAATTATGGTGGGTTATAAAATAAATAAATAAATAAAATTTGCTTCATATAAACTCACACTGAAATAAATCTTTTAGTGTTTAAACTGGCACAATTTTGTGCCTTTTTCCTCTTTTTGCCCCCTTCGGTTTTGTCAACATGCTGAGACAGACATATATGATCAGCTCAGACAAGCCTATGGTTCTCATGGCAACCATAGACTCTTGATTGAATTTTTTAGAACATGGCCTCTGTTTATATAACACAGCCCCCAAGAACCAACAGCTTGGAGGTGTCCAACACTGAACTTAAAACTGACACAGTCTGAGATGGGCAACTGCCGATGTCTCTGTAACAAAACCTGATGGCAGGTATGTACTTTCCACACTCTGATATATCAGGAACCTTCCAAGACAACAGAACTCCTATAAAGCAGGAGTTCTCAACCTTTTAAAGCCAGGGGCCGGGTCACGCTCCCTCAGACAGCATTGGGGGCCGGATGACCATTTTGCCCATCCTCCACCATATGGCACTTCCTCATGTGGTGAAGGCAGTGGGAGGCCACATGAAATGGGGCCATGGGCCGCATCTGACCCATGGACCACAGGCAGAGAATCCCTGCTATAAAGTGTAGCAATTCTGCCTGTCTCTAGCTAGGAATTTTCTTCTGATGCTGTGCAAGAAACCCAGGCCAATATATCTGAAACAGAATAAGACACTCCGTTTCACCCACCTTTGTAGTACATGTCACATTGACCCCTTTGTCCAAGATCAAATCTTAGAGACCAGATGAGACTGACCTTGCACTGACCAACACTTTAACTCATAAGGCTGCTCTGTTGACAAAAACTGGTTCCTTCAGTGCTGCACATAAATACTGTACTAATTATGTAAGTATCCTTCCTTTGTCTTTTCACTCTCCTTCTCTCCAACATGGGTATCCTTCTCTTGTCCTTGCCCAGTACTAGAGTTAACCACTCAATTTCCACAAAGCAATCAGCAGATCTTCTGCCTCAGTATGAAATGAAATGAATCTTATTGCACAAAATGATCATATTGCAAGACATCTAGTGTTAAAGGTGCCGCATGACTCCCACCTCCTTTGTTTTTGTTATACATGATTATAAAAGTCACTAAAAACTTGCCCATAGCTAAAAAGGCACTAACCATCTTGCACTGGATAATTACTTCTCCCCTGCATTTCTCTCATCAGTGCCTGGCGAAAGGTTGTACTGAGGACAAGACAAGACCCTTTCAAACTAGCCAAACACTCTCTTAATGCACAACTTTCAAAACATGCTGAAGCAGTGAAGCAGGCAGGGCAAAACATCTTCACTCTCTTTTCTTGTTTATACCTCCATTTTGCTCTTGGTCCAGTCAGCCCGGCCCGTTTAAAGTACAGCCTTAGCAGATATGAAAGAATGACAGTCAACGAGAGAGCAAGAATCAGGACTAGCAAAAGGAGCAAGGAAGGAGAATATCTGGAGGTCCCCACCTGCTCTCACCCCACCTCGGCCAGGCTTTCCCCCTCTCTGTCCTTGGTGGCCCTAAACTATCCAGTATCTCACACAGCTCACAGGGATGGAGGGATGTCAGCAGCAACGCACAAGCAAGCAAACAGCCCAGAAATCCTAACAGACAGGTGGATCTTACAAACGTCCACTAAGCCAGGTTCTGGAACCCCGAAGTGGCCATTTACACTATTCCCTTGCACTCTTCCTGCCTTTTACTTTTTAATTTATTATAAAATAAAATTTTATCATTAGATTCACAATCAAAGACTCGTATAAAATTAAGAGTTCAAGACCTAATCAAGGACCTAACAACTGTTAAGGTAGTATGTATGTATGCATGTATGTATGTATGTATGTATGTATGTATCTATCTATCTATCTATCTATCTATCTATCTATTGTATCTATCTGTCTATCTACTGTATCTATCTACTGTATCTATCTACTGTATCTATCTATCTATCTACTGTATCTATCTATCTACTGTATCTATCTATCTATCTACTGTATCTATCTATCTATCTATCTGTCTACTGTATCTATCTATCTATCTATCTATCTATCTATCTATCTATCTATCTATCTATCTATCAGTGGCTCCCAACCTTTTTTTGGGGTCATCATGCCCCACCTAACTTAGCATCTCTAAAATCCTGATGTCTCTCACACACACGCACGCTTTTGTGACATATAATTCGTATTATTCAAAAAGAGAGCTCCTATTTACGTGGAGAAAGACCAAAAGGCTATTAACTTGGTCTAACGCTCATTCTCGAACTGCCCCCCTGTGGGGCATGTGCCCCACGTTGGAAACCACGGGTAGGTGGTTAGCTTAGGCTTAACTACCTGAGAGGAAAATCTGCACACACACACACACCCGGCTCCTCCTCAAGAGATGCTCTTGGAGTCCATCCTTGCCCAGGCTCCGAAGTGCGAAAGTGCAGCGCAGGAGGGGCAGGTAGAGAAAGGAGCTCCCTTGCCTTGGTCCCCTCCATCCCGCCGTCCCACTCCACCCGAGCCGGTTGCCCCCCTGGCTCCCCATCATCGCTTCCCCGCCTCCCGCCCCCAGCCTTGCCTGGCCACCGAGGGTCCTCCTCGCCGCGTCTTGCTCGCCGTGCCCGTGGCCACCGCTTCCCGCTGGAAGTGCGAGAGGGCGGCTCCAGCCAGAGGGTCCCCGCCCCGGCCTCCCTGGACTTGCCGGATCCAGGCCTCCGCCCTTCCCTCCCTCCCTTCCAGTCCAGCCCAGGAGCTGCCTCTCCTCCCGCGGGTGGTCTGCGGAGAGCGGCTGTGGCTCCCACGGGCGCGGGGGGGGGGAGCCTTCCTTTCCTTGCGGCCGGGCGGTGGACAGGGAGCGTTGCAGACGGAAAAGAAGTGAGCAGCAGCCGCTTTTATGGCCTCAGGCAGCCGCCATCTCCTGCTCCACGGCGCTTTGCTTCGTCACGTCGTCCCCCCCCCCCTTCCAAGGCCCCAGGGCCTGGAGAGTGCGGGCAGGACCGGCGCCACCAACCACCCTCACACGCCGCCTCTTCAGGTGGAGGCAGGCTACCGTATAAAGGGAGTCCTGCAGGACGGAGTGAGCTCCCCTCTCCGTCCCAGCTCCTGCCAACCTAGCCGTTCGAAAGAAGACGTTGCAAGTAGATAAATAGGGGCCACTTCGGTGGGGAGGTCATCAGCGTTCTGTTGCCCTCCGGTGTCAAGGCGTGCCTGCCACACGTCCACGGAAACGTCTGCAGACGCAGACAGCGCTGGCGCTTGGGCTGTAAACAGATGAGCACTGGACCCTAGAGTCGGATACGACTGGCTTACGAGCAAGGGAGACCTTTACCTTGGCTAATGCCACAACATTTATTTTGCATCTACCTACTAATAACCATTTAAGGGAGTGCACTGGCTTCGTAGTTAATATGCTGAACTTGAGGACTGGAAGGTGCTACCCGACCAAGTGAGCTCCTGCCAACCTAGCCATTTGAACGCAAGAAATTGCAAGTAGATAAATAGGTGCCACTTCAATGGGAAGGTTTCAGATATTGATATGATTATAGTTTATCCATGACGGTAATTTACACTGTAAGCCGCCCAGACTCGGTTCTACCCGATTGGGGCGGGATACCAAATGTGAGCAATAAATAAATAAATAAGGAAAACAGCATTCAGTGTACTCCAGTGTCTATTCATGCTTGCCACATGTCCACAGAAACAACTGCAGGCACAGATAGTGCTGGCTCTTTTACTGTAAACAGGGATGAGCACCACCCCCAAGAGTTGGACACGACTGGGTTTCTAACAGTGGTGACCTTTACTAACCATTCACAACTCAACAGAACCAAACTTTTCAGTAATAAATCTGAACCCCAATCAGGGATCATCTGTTATGACTGGCTGTAAAAACCCACACTGATGTGTAAACATATCTGCTCTGACCAATCATTGTGTACATCTGTACCTGATATGTATAAATTAGTGGCATGAAGTCTCACTCTTATGTCTGACAAAGTGGAATTCCTTTGCTCTTGGAATCCATAACAATTTCATACTGTGAGAATGGAAATGCAGAAGATGAACATTGGGAGTGAAGTCTTATGGGGTAACATACTGGAAGAGGTGGAATGAAAGATGAAAAATGGGTTTGGTTATCTTAGCATGTTGTAGAAGAAACACCATTCTGAATGTGCATGTTCAAAATACAGGTGGAGACAGGAGTTACCGATGCTTGTGAGTAGAACATAGCTGGATATGCCAGAAAATATAGATATGCTTTTCTTATTTTATCTAGGGAAAGCAGAAATGCAAAAATGTTCTTTTTCTATTTTTGTGATCCTGAACTTTGATCTATTTTCACTTCAAATAAAAGCTGATTTGTAGCAGAAGACATTGTACTTTTTAAATAGAGCATAAGCTGGTGGGAGATTTCAAGTTCCTTTATTTCTTTCTTGGCAATGCTACATAATGCTACCTAATTTACAATGCTATTTCCTATCTGATCTGGCTGGTCTGTAAGCACAAACAGTCAGTGAGTGAAGTCTATCATAGATTTCTCTAGCCTGGAGCAGAACCACATGTATTCTGAAGGAGCAAAATGTTTATGCTGGCTTCCTGGATGGGTGCAGATCTCTGCCAGGTGGAACGAGTCCTATGGTAGTGGGATAATGGGCTTTGTTAGCTTTACAACCTCATCCTTCCTGATAGTAGGATCCTACTTGGGACCCATCGTGACAACAGATGCCCACTGTTTGATTTACTATCTGTACCTCTCACCTAAGCACAAGTGATTCCTTCGGGTCTATTAATTTATTTATTGCTATGGATGTCTATGGTCAACTTTTCCCAGAGGAACATTTGTTTGCTCTCTGACACCAACTAGGAGGTTTTTTATTTATTTTGAATTACATTTTCCCCACATATTCTCAGTTGGACTTTTCCTGCCCAAACCACCTGAGATACTATGCAATGAATAGGAACTATATTTGGATGTCATCAACTACGTCAGGCATGCCCAAACTACGGCCCATGGCCCGGCCCCTGAAGTCCTTGCCAAACCAGGAAGTAAACACAGACGCTTCTGTGCATGTGTGAAAAGTGGCCATTTTGTGTTCTGGTTTGGTGCAGGACACAAAATGGCTGCTTTCACACATGCACAGAAGCGTACACGCCAAACTAGGAAATAAAATGGCCACTTTCATGCATGCATAGAAGCAGCCTATTTATTTATTTATTTATTTATTTATTTATTTATATTTGTTTAATTTCCAACTATTTTAAAACACTTAAAAACTTAAAAACTTTAAAAAGCTTAAAAACTTAATTAAAAGATAGGTATTATAACTTGGACATACTGGGGGTCAAACCATCCAACTGGGGAAATTGAACCATCCACTCCCTAGACCAGACCTGCCAGCCAGGTTTTCACTCCTTTCCTAAAGGACAGCAACTCTGTCTGCAGGTGTAGCTCTATTGGGAGGAGGTTCCACAGGGCTGGAGCGGACACCGAGAAGGCCCTCCTTCTAGTGCCAGAGAGATGTGCCTCTCTGGCTGATGGCACAACCAGAGAGCCTCTCCGGTTCGCTCTGGTGGGCCGGGTAGATGTCCTTGGGACGATGCTGTCTCTCAAGTAACCTGGACCACTACCATAAAGGGCTTTAAAGGTAATAACCAGCACCTTGAATTGCACCCGGAAGCAAACTGGAAGCCAGTGCAGCTCCCTCAACAGCAGTGAGGCACAGGCATAACACCCGCATCCCAACACTACTCGTGCAGCTGCATTCTGGACCAGCTGAAGCCTCCGAATGGTCACCAAGAGCAGCCCCATGTAGAGCGCATTACAATAATCAAGTCTGGAGGTGACCAAGGCATGTGTGACTATGAGCAAGGAGTCCCGGTCTAGGAATGGCCGTAACTGGCGAATCACACAAAGCTGTGCAAAGGCCCTCCTGGCCACGACTGCCACCTGCTCCTGGTTTGGCGCAGATGCTTCTGCAGATGTGCAAAAGTGGCTATTTTGTGTCCTGTGACAAATTAGGACACAAAATGGCTGCTTCTGCGCATGCACAGAAGTGTCCACGCCACACATGTGCAAACATGCTGTTGTCTGGGGGTGTGGTCTGTCCCTCTCAGCTGTTCCGAGGGTGTGGTCAGGCCCCCAGCCCAAAAAGTTTGGGCACCCATGAACTTCATCCTTTGGGAAGATTTCAAGATAAGGGTGTGTTAGCTAGTTCACTTCAAGGAAATGTTTGCAGAAGTGGGTGATAATCCACAAAGCTCATGTTGAAATAAACCATAATATTTCAAGTGTCATTGAAGAAGGAGTAGCAGGAGTAGTAGTGCCACAATACTTTTGTTTCCATTTTACATCCACATCAAGGGTTTTTCAGTCTTGTGATACACAGATACTCATAGTCTGTTTTCTTCAGTCAAAGAATTAAATCTTCCTGGATCTGCTTTCCCACAGACTGGGATTCTCTTGTTTGGAAACATGCTCTTACTAGTGTGGCTTTCCTTTCAACAGAAAATGCATAAAAGCCATAAGCAGAAAATGTTGTGGTCTAATTCAACAGAAGGGCTGTTCTAATCTTCCTTCTTGCTCCCTCTGTTAAAAAAAAAGTGATTCACTGATGATAGCATTCCAATTCAAATAAATTATTCAAATGGTAACAGCAGGATGTCTTTCCCACTCCCCCAATATTTCGATACTAGCAGCAAAGCTCCAGCAAGGCACTTTAGTACTAATGGCAGCAACAGAACACCAGTAAAATAGTACTGTACACTGCTTTAGATCTAAAATTGTAATACATTATTCAAATGTTTACACTTAAGCTTTAGAACATAGCAGCACACTGACTTAAATGTTTCCAAGCAGAAATTAAGAATTCCTCACAGCTATTTGTTAGACGCCTCCTGTCAGTTTTTGTGGTGCAACTTGCAACAGCAAATTGCCATTCATTAATGCAGTGCTTCTGGGTTGAAAGGATTAGCCAATGAAAAATCTCCGTTGCCAGTGATAAATCACCATTGCCCTGGGGATGCCTGATCGCTGAAGTAGCAATCTTCTGGGAGGCTCCTCTCTCTTGCAGTCCGCAATTTACATGATTTTACTGATATAATGTAAATTCCCAACAGGATTTTGGTCACCATATGAAAAATTAGTCCCATTAAAAACAAACATCATAGTATAAAATAAATAGTCTTTATAGCACAGTCCTCTGCAATGTACAAAGAATGTTTATTATCCAAAGTTATACGATGCTAGTAAAATATTTTGTTCTCTCTCTCAACCTTCAGTTGGCATTTTTGGCTGTTCCCCCCTCCTGCCAGGGATAAAGTTTATCACCTTGAATGCAGAATAGAATGTGGATTGTATAATGAACTACAATGCAACCACCCATTAGATTTCATGAGATTTTAAATTACACAGACACAAAAATACCTGGAGTGTGCATTGTTTCCAAGTTAATAGCTGAAATACTGTTCTGTCCTATACTATATAAAGCTGAAATTAAAGATTTCCTACTTCTCTGACTTCTCCTGCTGTGTGGGCCACAAGAAAAGTGATACAGTATATGATCTTGATACTATGCACCAGTTAGTGCATAACGGTTACATATTATGTTATTACATGTTACATGTTATGTTATTACTTTGTATTTACTGTGTATTTTGGTTACTGTATATTGACTGACCTTGGAAGAATGGAAAGCTGATCCCCTTAAGATTGTGCTCAGATCGTGACCAGTTTCGGCTGCAGTACAGCAATTTAACCACTGCGCCATAAGGGTTCTTGCACCAGTTGAATATCCCAAGCTCTCTTTAAGAACTACAGCCTCACACAGGCTGTATTGCAGTAATCAAGGTGTGACATAACTATTGACATGTCAGGTCAATTCAGGAAAAACCATAGCTGGCACATTAACCAGAGTTGTATAAAAGGCACTTCTCAATACTGTACCATGATTACATGGGAATCCATATACAACACAGAATCAACAAACATTCCCAGGCAACAAACTTCTCAGTGGAAGCACAACTCAGACAGGCTGAGCTCCAGATTCCAAGCTTGACTTTCTACTCACCAGCAATATATTACTCTTGCCTGGATTTAATTTCAACTTGTTCACCATTAGCCAGCCCATTATCAAGCTCATGCAGCATTCTAAGCATTGACTGAATTATATTCCTTGATTGACCAGACTATCAAGGGATAAGTCCCTGCTGGTCACAACAGATTTTCTATTTGTTTCACTGCTGCACTCTTCTTAATTATATTACATATATTATATTGTTGGTGTTAGGTGACAAGGAGCAATGTACAGTATCTGGGTGTCATTAGCATATTGGCAACACCTCATTCCACAGCTTCAAGCAATGTCTCCCAGTAGCTTTTATGTAGATGTTGAATAACTGAAAATAGGGTAGGATCCTGAGGGACCATACACCAAATTCCATGGTGTCAAACAGTCCTGTGGTGGTAAAGCAGGGGTCTCAAACACCACGTTTTGATGATCATAATATTTACTTTGCTATTATATTTAATTAGTTTAGATACTGTTACTAGAACACTCAGATTTGAATATTTATCTTAGATGTTTGCATATTTGCAAAGGGGCTATCTTGCCAGATGGGGCTATCTTGCCCCAAACAGACCCAGTGCGTAATCTGGGGGTCCTCCTGGACTCACGACTCCTGCTTGATGAACAGGTGGCAGTCGTAGCCAGGAGGGCTTTTGCACAATTTCATGTCATATGACAGTTATGCCCACTCCTAAATTGGGACTCCTTGCTCATGGTCACATGCTCTGGTCACCTCCAGACTGCACTATTGTAATGCGCTCTACATGGGGCTGCCCTTCATGACCATTCAGAGGCTGCAGCTGGTCCAGAATGCAGCTGTCTGGGTGGTGGTGTGGTGCGGACATTACACTTGTGCTTTGCCACTGCTTCGGGAGCTGCACTGGTTGTCAGTGTGCCTCCGGGTGCAATTAAATGTGCTGGCAATGACCTTTAAAGCCCTACGTGGTAGTGGGCCAGGATACTTAAGAGACTGTGTCACCCCAAGAATATCTGTCCTTCCCACCAGAGCGGACCGGAGAGGTTCACTCATTGTGCCATCTGAAAGAGGGCCTTCTCTGTGTCTGCTCCGGCCCTATGGAACCTCCTGCCAACTGAGCTATGATGCCAGATGGAGTTGCTGTCCTTCAGGAAAGAACTAAAAACCTGGTTGGCAAAGCAGGTGTGGGGCACAGGGGTGACCCACGCCTGCTGGCTGGTATAGTAATATCGCTCCCTCACTCTTTTTAGTTGTCGGACTAATTTTTATTGTATTTTTAATTGGGGTTTTTACTGTTTTTAAGTTTTTTATACTTCTCTGGTGGGGTTTATGTGGTTCATGATGTGATTGTTGTATACCCTCCCACCGAGTCGCTTGCCGAGTAGGCAGCAATAAAATGTGACTAATAAATAAATAGTTGTCTGAAGAAATTAAATGTTCCTATGTTCTTTGCCCAGGTCTCTGAATCAGGGGTTGGTATGTATGTTGAAAACCACTCTATTACTTTGTGCAGCACAATTTTGATCTAATGATGGTTTCCAGTAACATTCTTGAATTTCCATTTCTGGAAAGTGAAATAAATTGATGCAATATAAAATAATTACACTGCATCACAAATAAATAGATATTGTCTGCTACTTAGTCTAATTCATGTGTTCTATACTAAATCAAGTGTGCTGAATCCAACTCTGAAGTCTGATTCTGCATAGGACATCAGGATCTTAAGTTAATCTCACCCTCTTGGTTAGTTTCTTACATTGATCATGCAGGGTATGTTTGCCACAAATGTAGCAAAAATTGTCCAGTTTAATACAGCTGCACCTACTCATCTTTAACTCAAAACTGATTAACTATGGCCTAGCTGTACTATCCAATAAGATGGTTTTGCACTAGAGACAAGCCCTTGGTCCATCTCACCTTATATACCTATTTCTGATGTCAGACCACTGACTTGCCCAGGTATGCCCAGCCATTGCTGGAACATGCATATCACCAGGGGAATGTGATTCAGCAGGCATAGTGGTAGCTACAACTGTTATAATGTTCTCATGTAAAAAAATATTACTCAATTACTAACCATTTGAACAGCTATAGCACGCCTTCAAATCTGTACGTGATAGGCAAATTCTGAGTCCAGATTTGGAATCAGCACACACGATATAATGTAAATCAGATGTGTTATTCCCAATAGCAAAATAGTTGTTGATACTTCTATATTCAAAAAGCTCAAATATACTTTCTTTTAAAACGAACAATTAGAAGTTGAACTAACTTATAGTCTATTTACATTTTCTTCCATATAGCCTTTCTCATTTCACTTTTCTCAAGCATTGAGAACTCCTGTGAGTATTTTGCCTATGAATCAGCCTTTACATATAAAAAATAACTTAACTATGTTGTTGGTGTTATATGTCAACAAAATCTTTTATTTTTGTTTCACTAATATATTTTTTGTTTACATTACATTCTAGTGTGTGGTCATAGAGGCAGAAGTGGTAGTCAACAGGCAATACAAGTCAAGCACTGAGTAGTCAGAACTTAATTTCAAGGAATACTGTATGTGAGAATCAGTGATGGGATGTAACAGGTTCTCACCAGTTCTCCAGAACCGGTAGTAACTTTTCCCAGTGTCCCGGAGAATCGGTAGTAGCTTTTGGGGGGAACCACCTTCTGGGCTTACCTTTTCACTGGTTCCCCCACTGCGCATGCATGCCAAGCACTTGGTGTGCGTGCATGCCTACAGCGCTTTGCACGTATGCATGGCCTCCTTGCTGTCCTCCCAAGCGGGGAGGAGAAAGAGAAGCTGCTAGCCTGAAGCTCCCTATAGCCTGCTCCCCAGGGTAGGGCGGCCAACCGTCCCGCATTCCACGGGGCAATTCCATTTAGGGAGGGGGTAGTTCGACTTACCCTCCGTTCGAAAATCCTCCCGACCTCTCCCGTTGCGTCACGGACGCACCTGTTTCCCCTCTGCCCTGCAGGCAGTTAAAGGGAAACGGAGCCGAAAAGGCTCCAATGAACCGCGCCTGCACAGAGACCCAATCTGGCGTCAGAAATTTATGCAACAGCATAGACTAGTGGCAAGAGAATAGAATGCAGCCAGATTGGGTCTCTGCGCAGGGCAGAGGGGAAACAGGTGCGTCTGTGACGCAACGGGAGAGGTCGGGAGGATTTTCGAACGGAGGGTAAGTCGAACTACCCCCACCCTAAATGGAATTGCCCCGTAGAACGCGGGACGGTTGGCCCCCCTACCCCAGGGTAAGTGACTCACCTTTGGATGTGGTGTGTCTGTGTGTATTTTAATGTGTATTTAATACCTTTACCTATATTGACATACTACCACAGTTCCTAAAAAGGCCTGGCGGCTGGCAGGCCCAGCTTGGGGTTTTTAAACAAAGTCTTGGAGTTACCTCATCAATAACCTACACCTGTGCTGTTCCAACTGGAGAACCCTTAAGGAGGTACAGCTGTTTTACATTTACATTAAGGCATAATTATCCTAGAGAACTGGTTAGGCAAAGACTTAGTACCTAACTTCTTTAATTGTTGAAAAGGGCCAAAATGAAGCCATCTTGTGGTGAGTTAATTCTGTAGTTCCTTCCATCTGACCTAGTGTGAGAAAGATTAGCCAGAATAAGCTTTAAGCTCTGGTTTAAAAGCTCTGGTTGATTTGTGTTTGGGGTGGGTGGGTGTATTTTAATGTATTTCTTATTTTATGTATTTATTTATTTATTTATTTTATTTACAGGTTTGTGTTGTGGGTGGGTTGAGGGGTGTGTGTACGCGCTTATTTTTATGTTATTATTATTATTATTGTTTTATTTTTAATATTTTTCCTTTGGCTCTGCCCACACCACCATGATGTCATGACGTTAGCTCCGCCCACACTGTGATGACATCACGGTGGGGTAGTAAAATTTTTGACATCCCACCACTGGTGAGAATGGTGTCAAAGACAAGAGCAAATAACCAAGAAAATCATCTATGTACCAATCCAACAAAACTAAAAGGGGACAGGTATACTAGTCCAAATCAGCAGATAGTTGATTGGAGCAATACAAGAATAGAATGCGATTTTAAACATTGCTTATACTGGTCTGTTCGGTTGGGACCTTAGTATTTATTCAACTTGACCTGGTGCACCTCCCTTTAATTAATTATGGGATGCCCCTTCAGCTGGCTTTAATTAGTTTTTCTCTATGTGTCTGCCTTTAAAAATGCCCAGGCTGCCTCCATTTTGTTTGTTTGTTTAATACCTGGAGTCTCCACCATTCTCTAGGGTCAGACTTTTTTAAATTTATGATGTGTTTGTCTTCTGATGGAGGACTAGGTCCTTTCTGGCAGACCAGGCATTTCTTCAATCTCCTGTACCTGTGAAAGAGGACTAGCAGCTTGTGTTTCAATATCTTCTCCTCTCTGGATCCTTCCTCCTAAGACAGGTCATTCTTCATCCTCTGAAGAGGACTTGGTCAGATAAGGCATATGAGTTCAGCATTAAGTTGAACAATGTTAAAGATACTGTAATGTACTATTAATCTCTAAGGGAGAAATACAGGGTGGGGGGGAGAGATACCTCACAGAATTCAGCATTTAACCTTCTTATTGCAGTATTTAAGAATTGTTGTACACTACTTTCTTAGTGTAGATCGGGGAATCTCAACCTGCAGCCCGCAATCCCATTTCATGTGGTCCCCACTGCCTCAACCATACCAGGAAGTGTCATGTGGTGGAGGAAGGGCAAAATGACCATCTGGCCCCCAAAGCTGTCTGAGGGAGCGTGACCCGGCCCCTGGCTTTCAAAGGTTGAGAACTCCTGTATAGACATGTAGGGCTTTTGCACGAATGCTATTTCCAAAGGACCATATAACCTATTATGCTTCAGCCTTTTCAAAGGCTTTATTCTCTTTACACCCTCACTCTAAATTGTATATAAATATGACTATATAAAACAAAAACTTTTATTTTATATATGTATAAATCATGATTTCAGTGATAACAGAACAAATCCATTATTTCCCTAATGATAGTTATCATCATCATTGTTGTTCAACCGCACAGTTGAGTCTGACCCTTTGTGATCTCATGGATGATCACTCTCGATTCCTGTCATCAACCATCCTCTGGAGTCTGCCTAGATCTATGCCCACCGCATCAACTATGTTATCGAACCATCTTCTTAACCTCTGCAGCCCTTCTCCTTTTGCCTTAAATCTCTCCTAGCATCTGGGTCTTCTCCAGTAAATCCTCTCTTCTCATTTGGTGGCCAAAGTACTTGGACTTCAGCTGTCAAGGTTGATTTCCTTTATGATGGATTGGTTTGATCTCTTTGCAGTCCAGGGGACTCTCAAATGTCTCCTCCAGCACCACAGTTCAAAGGCAACTATTCTTCTGCACTCAGCCTTCCTTATGGTCTAGCTCTCACAGCCACACATTATTACTGGGAATACCATCACTTTAACTATGTGGACCATTGTCAACAGGGTGATGTCTCTACTTTTTATCATGCTGCCTCGCTTGTCTCCCAAAGAGTAAGCAGATTTTTATTTCATGGCTACAGTCACTCTCTGCAGTGATCTTATATCCCAAGAAAGTAAAATCTGTCTCTGCTTCAATTTCTTCCCCTTCTATTTGCCAGGGAGTGATTCCACGATCTTGGTTGTTTTTTTTTAATGGTGAGTTTCAAGCCAGCTTTTGCACTCTCATCTTTTGCTCACATCGAGAGGATCTTCATCATTATCATAGCAATGTTAAATACAATGTTTTGGTGCCAAAACAAGTTCACTGACAAGGAAGGAATTTCAAAAATAAATGATAGATATAAATGATAGATATGATACAGAATGTAAAAATGCAGCAAAACACCCCAAAACTAAGCAGTGATTTGACGTGCTCTATGCTAATAACAAATTACCAAGAGATTCAGCAATTTGCTTGTTTACCATTTACATTTGTAAAAGTGAAAGAAACCTATCTGTACAAACTCTTCAAACATACCTGTACATGCAGTTTTTTCTGTGAAACTTGCAATGATGACACAATTTAGACTTATTCAAAACAACTATTTAATCAGTAAGCTTACAGTATGCTATAGATTACTGGGCATGTACTTGGACTTTACTGAATGACAAAGTGTAATTCACAGTGGTTTAAAGTGCAAATATGATAAATTCTTGTGGTTCAACCTTGACAAGAGTATTTTTTTTTCAAATCAGTGAAATGTGTTTATGCCCATTTCTCGTTATATGTGAATTCATGTGTCCGGAATTCATATCACATTATAGGTCCTAGTGAAGTGCTGGAGATGTGGAAGAGCATAAATGAGTAGTCACTTATTTTGATGTACATCACTGCAGTGAGTAAGCTGACAAGTACTTCAACATTCACTGTAACCCAGATAATACATAGCTTCATTAAAAAAAGCATAAAAAGGAAAATCCAACCTGAATTTCCACCAAAATGAGTGAAGTTTCAAAAAGAAACATAAAAATTAAATTTTAAGTATTCTATTTAGTGGCTTACTGCTGGTTAAAGTGTGCCTAAGCTCTCAGCCACTTAAATAATGACAGGTAGTCTAAAAATTATGATGATGAAGCAGAGGAAAATTGTAATGAAATTTATAGGCTAATTGGTAAAGATTTCAACATGGCCTTCAGCAGAAATGTTATTCTAAAAAAGGTCTATCATAAACCAATGCAGATTATCATTAACTGATGTCACGGAATAATCATCCTACATCTGCAGATGGTGTTTTTTTTTAATCCAGCTTCAGAAAATGCAGCACATTTAAGGGTCTTGTAATTATATCTTTGGAGGAATTGTGCTTTTCTGAAATAATATCTCATGGTGTATGCCACTGAAATACAGTTTGTAAATAACTAGGATAAAAAGCATAGACTGCTCCCTGATTAAATTCTACATTGCCCACTTTCTGCTTTTATTACAAAACCTTTTACTTCACAAGAGCATATTATACATTAAAACTAAAGAGATCCATTATGGTGACACATGTTCATGTAAGGCAAATTAGATAGGAGGCTCAATTTTGTAGTTTTAGGTGGGAGTCCATACGATTTATACTGTTGAGAATATACTTTGATAATTCATAGTACTCAATGCACGCACAAAAAGAACAAAATAATAACAATGAAATTATTTTTAGGAATTCTGAAGCAGTTGGATTCTACAATACAGAACAGATCAGAAAATAACTCTTTCTCCCTGGGCTCGTTCCCACCAAAGTGTGCTGTTCAGGGTTCCAAAATTGTCTTCTTCTTCTTCTTGTTCTTTTGCAAGTTCCACAAATACCTGAAACAGTAAGGATTTCATGAACAAATTAGAATGGCAATTCATTATACTGTAGTATCCTGCCAGTCCAAGCAATCCAAATTTCCAGAGCATACTTAATAAGTTAATATTATTTTGTATGCTTGGGAACCTATTTTGAAAAATCTGTATCATCTATTCAGCAGGTATAAATCAGAAGTACATATAGCAGTATAAACTGGGAGTGTTTTATACGAACAAAAATAATTTATTTTAATGAGACCAAATGTAAAGGTAAATCTAAGGACTGTGAAGCAAAATGTTCATTTTGAAGATTCTTAATCACCTGTTCAAGGGTTGCTTGAGAGAAGCTGTACTCTTCAATATTAAAAGCATGTTTTGCTGTTTAAAAAGATAGAAAGGATTGTTTATTCCTCAACAGTAATTAGGCATGGAAGTGACATTGTATCAAAATACATTTTAAAACAACACATGATTTATCCCTTAATGCAGTGAAATCTGATCAAATGTGAAGTTCCATAGACACTGAAATATACACATAGAACTTCTGGCATGTCCTAACGTCCACATTCAAAATAGTATGACAGGGTTACATGAATCCAGCTATACCTTCACATAGTAGTGATTGAAAAAAGTGCTATAAGAATTTCAGCACAGTGTGCATGTCATGTGAACCTTACGACACTATAGAAGCCTTTAATATTTACAGATATTTTAGTTTTGAAAACACTGAATAAACCCAGAAGGATGTCTTGGACCTCTTTAAATCTCTAATGTTTAAGCAATTTTATGATGTCCTCAGGGAACAAGTCAGGAAGGCCAGATCTCTACAAGGGCAGAATTGAAGTTATCAGAACGGTTCAGGAGACAATGAAAATGGTTGAGTGAATAAAGTTTGCATTTGACAAATCAGTGCAGATTATCCAAAGAGTTGTACAGATAACGCAGAAATCAAATGGTTCATTTAGTAAAATGTTTGCCTCACCTTCCTCCAGTTTGGAGAAACATAGTGCAAGGGAATGGACATCCTCCTTTGGAATTTTATATGCCAAAATTGAGGCAAAACTGCAACACAAAGGAGACGCATATGTGACATGCTACATGAACAATAATCATAAGTGGCCTGGATTAACATTACAAGAATTAAGCATCTTTGTGCAATCTCATTTTATAGGAGAACATTACTGTTTCAGATCTGATTAAAGTAGTGGTTCCCACCTTGGCTCCAGGCCCAAGAAGGGGACCTCAATTACCAGAAGCCTAAGTCAGTACATTGACCGATCAGTGATTTGGGAAATTGACTTAGGCTTCTGGGAATTGAAGTCCAAAAACCAAAGGTTGGGAAACACTGGACTAGAGGTTTTATCCACTCCATCAACTTATTTCTAGTACAGTAGATATTTAAGGTGGAAGGTCAGCAGTTCGATTCCCGAGTTCTGCAGGACGGAACGAGCTTCCGTCTTTGTCCCAGCTCCAGCCAACCTAGTAGTTCGAAAGCAAGAAATTGCGAGTAGATAAATAGGGACAACATGACCATGGAAACGTCTGCAGAAGCAGACAGCGCTGGCTCTTCTGCTTTGAAACAGAGATGAGCACTGGACCCTAGAGTTGGATACGACTGGCTTTCGAGCAAGGGAAACCTTTACCTTTAGATATTTAAGAAAACATTCAAATGCTTTAAAATCACCAGTGGAAATGGGGGTGTAATTGTTGCATTGAACAAAATATGTTAATCTCTCTGAGAAAAGATTCATATTTAAACAAAATATATTCCAAATACTGTATCAAGTTTAATCAACAGATCCCATGTGTGGGAGTCTCAAAGACAATAAGAATCTTACATCTAGCAGGGTTTTCTTATTCAAGAAATTAAAAAATATAAGGCTGAAATCCTGTTGCTCTACATAGTAAGTCACAACTAGAGCAGGCTTGTTGAATCATTGGTGATTTTGTGAGTCAACTCCTCCATATTAATACAAATGGACCTACTCTAGCTGCAGTGCTAAAATGAATAACAACTAGAATAGGTTCATTTGAATCAATGGAACAGAGGAGCTGATTCACCAAAACTCCAGTGATTCAGTAGGTCTACTCTAGTGTGGAATACCCAGTGTATTCTATTGGCTAAAATGATGAACCAGGATTAAGGAGGCCTAGGTTCAAATCCCTGCTCTGCCATGGAAGCTTACTGGAGGCATGGAACCGGTGAAATAACTCCTTAAGTATCTCGCCCTGAAAGCTTATTAAGATCGCTGTATGTCAGTTCTGACTTGACTTCAGCCTTTATGCAGATGTGAAACAGAAATCCATGCATAAAACATGCTATAGATACTACCAATATAACTCTGCCATCCAATACATTTTAATTTGCATTTAATTTGCCTGGGTCCCGCATTGGGAAACACTGGTCTACAGAAGGGTTTCTCAACCTTGGTGCTCCTGGTGTTCTTGGACTTCAATTACCAGAAACCCAAGTCAGCACACCTGTTGATCAGGGCTTCTGGAAATTGAAGTCCAAGAACACCTAGGGCACCAAGGTTGAGAAACCTGGCTTGCAATTATACTAAGGTGTGGGATAAACTTTATTCCCTTCTTGCCAGGAATATTTAAACCTCAAATGCCTTCTCTTTCATGCCAAGCACAGTTAAGCATTTTTATTGAGAAGAAAATTGACATCTTGATTATCTGAAAATCTGTCACTGACTTAGAGCTGTTGTTTTACCTTTCCTGGCAATTTGCATTTGGAAAGATGTTCAAGATCTCTCTCTGAAGATGCTCCTTCTTCTGTATATCTGGCACATGTTTTAATTTCATCTCTAAGAAATATCCTTTGCCAAATTTACTTTTGAGGTGTTGAACTGTGCCAATACACCTGTGAGTTATTTGGGGAAATGGTAGATGAGGCAAAAGGCAGTCAAATGTTAAATTTATGACAAAATCTTCACATCATTTTATAACATTAATATGAATCTGTTTCCCCCAAACTCCTGGAATTTTTTTTAGTAATTACCTTAACTTTCCTGACACCAAGATTGCCACCCTATCACACACAGCTTCTGCTTCTTCCATATAGTGAGTTGTCAGAATAGCTGCTCGCTGCTTACTCTTAAAGGCAGCTCGAATCGCTTTCCTATGAAATGTAACATGTACTTTGTGAAAAAAGTGAATAACGTATAAACTGCTGCTCTTTGAGTATTCACATCAGGGACAAAATAATTTCTGACAGACATCCACAAAATAGAGATTTTAAAAAATAAATTAAAATTAAATTACCCACATTTTCACACACACACACCAATTTTTATACCAAGTCCTCGGGGGCAGCGGCGGCGGCGGCAGAATTGCCCCAATAATCAGAGGAACGGGAACTTCTGCTGCTATAAAGTAATGTTTCTTTGAAGGGGATCACTATTACTAGCATCAGCAGGTTTTCTTTTCAAACTTTTAAAAATATCTATTTTCTCATAGCAGGTGAGGTTTCAGAACACAGGCATTAGCTGTAGACCTCTCCCCATCCACTATGTGTCAGGACATTCTTGGGGATGAAAGTTGCTTTTTAAAAAACATGTAGTCTTATCACACTTTAAAGAGTAATAAAGTCAGTATGTCATAATGTATTATGATTTTCTTTAGATTTACCTAACCATTTGTGGTATTTTATGACAAAATGATGTATTTATGCCATCGGGTGATACTTACCACATGTGCTGTTTTGCTTTAGGGTCCATACCAGTAGATGGCTCATCTAGTAGAGTTATATGAGGATTACCAAGCATACATAAGGCAAAACATAACTAAAGAAGAAGGAAGATAAAAAGAGGTTAACTTAATGACTTTCTATTTTAGGGAAGAAAGATACGTGATTCTCCTCCAGAAGACATTGCAATATTAAAACTGAAACTCAGAAATCCCGGATACATATACATTTTCTAATATAAAAACATACAATACCAGCCTTCTTCCCCATAGCTTCTACTACAGTAAATGTGCCATGGAAGAAGGAAAACAGTTGTGCCAATTATGCAATCTGAACTACCTTGGTGTAATATGTGGCATGCTGCTGCTGGAAATTTACATTACAGAAAGATTATCAGCATTTTAGCCCTTGTTTGCTAATGCTAATAAAAAGGAGGAAAAAAGAAACCATAACTTAATAATCTATTGCTAGAAACTGACATTCAGGCATGTCTCCATTTCTTATAAATATATAGAAATCACTGAATAAAAATAAATATCAGTGCCGTTTCATTTGAGAATCAGAACCTGTCCTCATGTTGGCTTCCTGCTTACATTCGAAACAGCTGGAAAAATAGTAATATTTATGATTCTGTAAGAATCTTTAATCTTCCTCTTCTTTCTTTAGGCTCCTGAAACAGCTTCCCTGTTAACATACCTATGTCCATGTCTTGTGTTCTTATGTATCCTATGTAACTATTCCATTTTAAAAAGTAAAATGGGATTTTTAAAAAAGCCTGTCAACCTTTCCTAGCAGTGGCAAATTACAGCATGCTAAGGGGAAAACAAGTATATTCTCTTTGGGGGGCAGTTCACACCAATTGTTTAAGCTGGCCAAAGGAAAAGCTCTCTTAAACACATAGAAAAGAAATCTATTTCCTAAGCCAAATTAGGCAATATAAATGGTCAGAAAGAAATTCCCCTTCTTCCCTCTTTGCTGATGCCAGTAATTCCCTCCTAATTTTAACAGGAGAAGGAACAACCGGATCCAGTGCTTTTGTAGTTTCCTCTTTCAAAGAGTATGCTTGGGGAAGGAGTGAGAGACCATGAGGATCAAAAGCATCCATGATGGACTTCTAAGATGCCCTTCCCATTCCTCCTTGTTTGTTGGCAGAGCAACTAGAGCAAAAAAGTCCCAATGCTATCCAGTTAAGAACTCCTCTTTGAGAAACATCTTCTTTGTCTGCAAATTTTCTGTCTGTGTTCTACAGTATAAGGAGCACAGTGCTGTAGTGTTAAAATTCAATAAATAGTATTTATTTACTTATTTATTAGTAGTATTTACTAATCAATTTTCAGCTACTAGAACTTCCAGAATGGTCCAAAAAATATTCTTTGATGTCAGATTGAAAACAAATTTAAATGCAGATTTTAAAACCAATTTTAAAAAATCCAAAAACATAGTTTTGGCTGCCAAAATGTCCTGAAACATCAGAGTATGAACATTTCTCCAGGAGAAGAAATAAATCACTCTCTGAGGAGGCAGTGGGCGAAGCAGTCTGACCTGGATGCTCTTACAGTTAAAACATTCATCCACAATGAAGCATAAAATATGGATTAAAAATGTATAAAGTTTAAAATACAGTCAAACATCGCATAACGAGTGTTTCGCTTAGCGAAAAACTCGCATAACGAGCAAGTTTTTCTCTAAGCGGTCTGACTCGCATAATGAATTTTTCACTATGCGAGTTGGACTTTTCCCTATGGAAAAACTCGCATAACGAGCGTTTCTATGGGGAAAACTCGAATAACGAATTTTTTTCGCTATGCAAGTTTTCCCCATAGAAACGCTTGTTATGCGAGTTTTTCCATAGGGAAAAGTCCAACTCGCATAGCGAATTTTTCGCATAGCGAGCAACCTCTCAGAACACATTAAATTCGTTCTGCGAGGTATCACTGTATGACTTAGAAATGCAACTTTTTAAAGCAATAAAATACCTTTCGCTTGATGCCTACTCCAAGTTTCTTTGTTCTTTTCTGTAGATGTTCCTTAAAATCAAGTGCACTAGAAATACTGCAGAACAAAATTCACATGTTTATTCTCTTGAAAGGGAGTGTTACGTTTGTAAGCATTTATCAAGCTAGTATACAAAATATCAATGTACATTTTCCAGCACACTAATAATATTCATGTGATTAATCTGTGTGCCAGATACAGCACACTAAATGGTAAAACTGTCTGATAAAGAGGAAGGGAAAGGTGATGTTTAGTATATTTTACTATTCTTTACAAACACAAAGCAGGAGTTCATACTGTTAATTTGCTCTCTCTCTATTCAATTTATATACTGCCTAACTAACATATATGTTACTCTGGGTGGTTCCACATGTAAAGTCCAACCTACTCAAAATTATATATAATTTCTAATAAATGTAAATTGAAATATAAGATCAAAATATGATGGTAGTAGTAATAAAACATCACAATCAGTGGAGAAAGAAAAAATCAAGACAGGAGCAAGATGTTACTGAAAATCTTGTATAATTCAGCCTTGACCAACTTATAAAATATCTGGAAGAAACAGTGGTATAGTGTGTGTTTCAGCCACCCGGGGCGTAGGCCAAATTCGCCGCCCCCTTATTTAGGTATTTAAATCCAGCCAACAAAAGGCTCCAAAATATACAGAAATTTGTCATGAACAATCCGAGCACAAAAATAAAACATGGGAAATTATCGCAAGGTAACTGGTCAGGAAGTCCAGGGGCGGTGGCGAAGTCCTGCTGCCATAGCGGTGTTTGTGCCCTGGCCGAGGACACTGGCTGTCCTTGCCACTCCTCCTCCTGCCGTCCTCACCATTTGCTATTGGGGCTTCATTAACTATCCTGTCTCCAGAAAGAGCCGCTGCTGCCCAGGGAGGGAGGGAGGGGTCCAGCCTGCTTCAACGGGTTTTTGAGGTGGCCCCACTACTGGCCCCCTCTGCCCTGGCAGCCCCTTGCTGCCTCTGCCTCAACAGCCACCCCCACCCCTAGGGCCCTGCCTGGGTCTGCAAGGGCCTGCCTGGTGGACCTCTAGAGTCAGACCCCCCACCCACCCACCCTGGCCATGTCTTTCTATAGGTGCACCTCCCATTGACTGGGGATGGACTAAACACAGCGAGAGTCTGCTCTAGCTTTGCCTATCCTAGGACTGCAGGGACTGTCATCCCCCCCCCCCTGCTCTGGGCTCTTGGGCCAGCAGGGGAAGCACCAGCCAAGCATCTCCCAGCAGGGGTTGAGTGCGGGGAACAGGAGCCTCTTTGGTGTGAAGTCAGAGGCCTGTCAGATCCTTGCCCCAGCTCCACCCACCCCTCCTGCCTGGGGTGGCCTGTCCTAGCGCTGTCCCTGGTCTGGTGGATGGTGGGGATGGGGGGAATGGGTGAGGCATGCATACGCACAGCCTCCCTCCCTCCCTCATCCCTCCCTCCCATCCCCCAGCCCTGGAGCTTTGTATCCCGCCGCAGCCAGGCTGGTGGGTCTCCCACGGAGCTGCGGCCGGGTGGCCATCAGATATCACGCTCCTTCCCCCGCCAGCTTCGCATGCCTACAGAGACCCCCCCATTCCTTTGCCCCCCCTGGCTGCCCTCCCTCCCTGGACAAGGCAGCCTCCAGCCACCCCCAAATTTTGCCGCCCCAAAAAACTGTTGCCCAGGGCGGGCGGCCCCAACTGGAAAGAAGGAGGCTTTATGAACCTAAGATGGAAGAATGTTCCATAGTGATGGAGATATCACCAAGAAGGCTAGATTTCTGATTGTGGGTTTGGCAATCACAACTCTCTAGACTTGGGAATATTATGAATAAAATAAAGTAAAAGTGTCCAGTTCATTAAAACTAAAATTTGCTTCTGGCAGCTTATAGACAGAGATAACAGAGAATTGTGGAGCTCAGATGGTGAGAATTTCAATGTTGTTTGTTTCCATCAGTGCAGGTGATATTATAGTGAGACCAGGTCTAACAAGAATTGCACTCCCATACTGGTCATGTGGTCTCTCAATCACTATTTCCATTCCGGCCACTCTGATTCTGTACCTTGCTCCCCCCCCCCCTTGCACATACACATTTGTATTTCCTGCACATGTCTGCAAGGAGGACACTTATTAATAGAAAGTCCCTCAATATTTATTGAGATCATTTTTATGGTTGATCTTGACAAAGACCTTTCTGGTGGATTGATTCTTCATTTCCTTTAGTTTGATCTGATGTTAGAAAAATTAGCCGACAAGATTGCTGTCCAGGGTACGCCCGACTGTATTCACAATCTTTGTGGATGCTCTTTCTGTGTACCCCTAGAATATGAATCACTGAATAGAAGACACTGCTGCATTTCTTCAAAAAATGAAAACAGTGGCCTTTTCAGTCTGCATCACAGACACCCATTTTTTAACCGAAGAACCATTTTCTGTGGCATTTTAAAAGTATGAATTAGTGACACTTTCCAAGAAGGTCACATGAACTTATAAAACAAGAGAAAGCAAAACAGAGTAATAATGACAACAAATATATTAAACAAAACATTTACCATTTTATAACTTCTTTCATGTCACTTTCACTCATTCCTTTGATAGCACCATAAATTTCAAAATGTTCTTGCAATGTGACATCAGGCCAAAGTGGATTTGTCTGTGGACAATATCCCACAAACTTCATGGAATCATCTTCATTTTTATCATCTAAAGAATAATCTCCCATCAGCACCTGTGGATATACCAGTCCTTAAATCAATATTTTTGAAAAATGCTTGTAATTAACAAGAGGAAAATACTTAGACATGATTGTATAACAACCTAAATGAAGTTCAGATTCTTAAATAGGGTATTGTTCCTATTTAACATTGATACTAGTATTCCATTTTCAATATTTGATCTGCTTGCAGGAACCTATACTCTGCTACCTGAATTATACTCTCCCAAATTCCATAAGATTGACTGACCAACTGATTGCCTAGTTAATTGATTTATTTTATATGCTGCTTTGCTCCCAAGACTGGGACCCAGGGCAGCTTATAATATAGTTAAAAAACTAGTACCACTAAAAACATAGTCAGTTTTAACATTTAGAACACATAAGTTAAAAATTATTAAAGATTCCAAATAAATAATAATGTACTGTATATTAAAAATTAAAGGAAGGTAGTGCAGCTGTTAAAAATGCTTGTTAGTCGCTAATACTAATTCCTCCATCACCTCTTTCATAGTTTCCCATATTAAACCGGCTATAGCTTTCCCCATAATTTATTTCTGATATTTTATATTATTTATTTTCCTATTTTCTCTACTAGTTTTTTTGCTAAAGAATAGTAGTATCTAATCTCCATCTTCTAACCTGTTGATAATTACATTTATATATCCATATTTAACAGAGCATGATCTGTTACGCATATCAATCTGACCTGAGTTTTAACTACACTCAAGACGAAATTGTTAGACACAAATATATAATCTGGAATAACTGTTATGAAACAAAAATATGTGTATGTTTTTCCATCTCCTCTGATCCTCCTCCAAATATTCTTTAAATCAGTCCTTGTTATTCTGTTCAAATCCATATTACTCTTATTTTCTCAGTGTAAATAGGGTTTATCTTTATATACATAACCATGTTAAAATCATTGATCATTATTACAAACCCTTCTCACTCTTCTCCTTACATAAGCATTTATTTGCATAGATAAGTAATGTTATTTTATGGGCACCTAATCTTCAATTCCAAATATCCATTAAGCCAGAAGGGAAAGGGATAATGAAAGCTCACACACAGCGTTCCTTGTGTGTAATATTTGGTCACCTATATAGCAATTATTTTGTTATCAATGTCTTCAATGTCTTCATATCAGCAAATAAATAAACAAACTTTTTTTAGAGCATAATGCCTGAGCTGTGAAACCTGTTCTAGAACAGAACTCCTGTAATAAATAAGAATAAAGTTTGAAGGAAGGGGGAAGGGCAAAGAAGTTTTAAGATGGTACAGTGATAAATGGGAGTTAAATACCTGGCCAGATGTTGGTTCTACTTCTCCTACCAAAATATTAATCAGTGTGCTCTTTCCAGCTCCATTGGGACCTAAGACTCCCAATATTTCCCCTAAAAAAGAAAAAAAATATTTTTTGCCAATTTGCTTAAAAGATGATCACCTATATTTTATACAAGTATTGTTTTAACACTAACCTTTTTTTACACAAAGAGAGACATGATTAGTTGCAATTTTCTTTTTTTTCCTTCCAAGAAGAAAATCTTTCTTCTCATCATATTCTTTATGCAAACTACTAATTAAAATTGCTGGTTTCTAATAAAACAAACAATGAACAAAAGACATTAAATAACATACGCCTCTGATAGAGCAAAATTTAGTCTATGTCAGAAATAAATGGACTTGACATTTCTCCCATATCCAAACCTTCTCTTGTAGAGTGGCAAGTGGAGAAATCTCACTGCTAACCAGCCTTCACAGAGACAGCCTGTAGCCATTTCTGGAATTGTGGGGGTTACAAGAATGCTAACTATAGAAATGATTACAGAATAGCTCTATGTACAGCTACGTCACATGCCATGAAACTATGAGATCTTTCTATGTAACCTTGTACAAAGGACTGATACATTACTGATTTGCTTCTAGGTATGAAAAGCTGAGGCATATCACTGTTAAAATGTTTGCCAAGTTACTGCAGTACAGGTTGCTTTCCCCAAACCTCCAGAGACGGTTGCTTCCAGAACTCTGTGTAATGACACCTTGGCTAGACAAATCACATTTTATCCATTTCCCTTTACATCAGGATTTAGAGCCAGCACATTCAGATGGCTAAAATAAAAGGGGAAGGTTTACCTCCTCACAACTCTGGCAGGTTGTCATCTCTTTAACTCTCAGTCTCTCGACCATAACATCTTCATCCTCATCTTCATCATGTGACACATCTGGAAACTTCCATGGCTTGACTTTCATAGGAGTTCTGAGCAGAGGGAAATAAATTCAGTTTCTGCTCATTGGACCCTTTGACACAACCAAGAAATATAATGCCATCTGAATTAAGTGGACTTTACTTCTTTAGGCTTCATCATGGCATGGAGTCCCAGCAAGGTTTTATTCTTAAATGTTACATGGGAAAACAGACAGCAGCTTACATCTTTTTACAATCCAAAGGCAGGAAGCCAGGGATTTGTATCTTCCCTTCCCCTAAATGGCTCTCCTTGAACCCGATAGCTTTCCTTGACATGCCTAGTGGGTAAAGTAAATTTGTTGCCCAACTCTGGAGGACTGGTTTTGAAATGCACCGCTGCCCCCATCCCAGAAGGAAAGCTCTCAGTTTCAAAGAGGGTAAGTGGAGATGTTTGTTTTTTGTCCAACAACCTTGATAGCTTTGGGATTCTGGGACATTTAGCCTGAAAACCCTCACCAAATGTTTTCCACTTCTGATCATCAGCAAACATTTTCACATTTAACTGAAGAGGTTTCTAAAATCCTGGGATTCTAGAAGTCACCCACAACAGCTGGAAGTGGTGCAACAGATGCCACTCTCTCCTGTCTCTACTGGAAGACTTAGCAGAAATTCCCCAAGGATAACTGTGGGAAAGAGCTACAGTGGAAGAATGGACAATTTTGCTAGATAAAGGGGGATGTAGCAGTAAGAAGAATGCATATCTACCAAAGAAAGAAATAACTGGCAAAGTTTAGGAAGAAGACGGGTTTCCAGACGTAAGAGTAAGCTAGAAGTGTGGGGAACTGATGGGGCCCCCATATTACAGTGATGCTCAAAGACTCCTCATGTGGTGCCCCTACGGGTTAACCCTTGTACCCAGTAAGCCAGCGCCCATCCCTGACCCAGTCCAAAGGTCTCCTGCTTTTGGGTTGTTTTTGACTGTCCCAGGTCACGAGATTGCATACATGTCTAGAGGTTATTTGTTTCACAGTTAAGTCATGAGACTGAATGCTGTAGGAGGCATGCATACAATGTATTAACCAATCAGGTAGAAGCCAACCCTAACATGTCCCAATCATGGCCAATGTACTGAGCCTAAATAGCCAATCTGTGATTTTCTATGTAAGCATTTCCTTATATGATTGTAACAATAAAAGGCTCCTTGAACATGAGTTCGAGGAAGAGTTGTTCTCCACTGGATCGGAGTGTTGTGTGTTTCATGAAGCTTCATCCCATTCCCCCAGTCTCCTCAACGTAGGAGGTACAACCATCTTACTAACTTCTGGAAAAAAGGAAATCTTTTTCCAAAATGCATATATAATGGTGGTCCTTTTCTTATAAATTATACGGTGGAGTTCATGAGAAAATCTGCTGTCAGAAGAAAAGGGTGGGTTCAAAGTCTTTCTCACAGTTCTATATTTTGACAAGTCCTCAGGGCTGGACATTAGGGAAAACGTCTTAAAGCAGTACAACAGTGGAACCTACTGCCTCAAGAGGTGGTGAGCACTCCAACATTAGAAGCACTAAAGAGAGAACTGGACCACAATCTGTCAGATGTGCTTTGATATGTATTCTTGCATTGAGCTGGGGTTTTGACTTAATGGGTCAAAAGATCTCTTTCAATTCGGTTATTCTATGATTCTATGAAAAGGTGTTCTGAGGAAGCCTTGGAATTTTGGGAAGGGTGCTTTAATATTCATTATCAATGAGTGATAAAATCCCACATCTGATGACATCATCAGCTTGTGTGGCCATAACTTTAGACAAGAGGATTTGTGCCACTGGCTGTGTGGGGAGCTGACAAGAACAAAAGATAAAAAGCCAAGCCCACCCAGACTGAAATATGACTCAGAAGATCATTTCAAGTCAAGAAGTAAAGAACACAATTCTTGGCTCAAGGACTTTAGAGAACACCTCACTATAGTGATTCACCAGCTTCCTTCAAATATTGCCACCCCAAATTGCCTGAAGATTAGCATGGGGGTAAAGGGGAATCCTTTCTTCACAAGGAACTAACTTTTCACTCTAAAAAACTCCATGTGCCATCATCTTGCAGGTTCCTGCTAGCCAGCTCTACTGGTGTTGTCATTTCAATGACAGTTTTGAATAGGCAAACACAGACACACTGACCTGAAAAATGGGTCCTGTCTCATCGATTTGCCTCCACATTTCACTTCAAGATAGCGTAAAAGGAAGAGCCAGATCACACACTGCAAATAAGGCTAAAATTAAGAGCACATGAAGCATATTATTATTATAATTCATATTTATATATATTATTTAGAACAGGATGATCCCTTGGCCACTTACATTACATGTAAGACCAAACTAACTGTATGTTGAAAAAAGATGCTTGGAATATAGCATGCTAAATGCTGGGCTCATTTTGAACCCATTCCATTGTGCCCACTAAGCAGTTATGATAGTAAATCCTTGCCAAGCAGAGCCATTAATACAAAGCTTAATGAGAAAGATATAGGGCTGCTAGAGCTTAAAACAAACAAACAAACAAACAAACAAACAAACAAACAAACAAACAAACAAACAAACAAACAAACAAACAAACAAACAAACAAACAAACAAACAGAAAAACCTTTCAAAAGCAGCTTAAGTAGCTGACTGACAGGAATGCTAATTCCCCCTAAAGGTGACCAGCATTTCCCCACAAACTTTGTAATAGTTGTAACTTTGTAAAAGTTCAAAATGGGTTGGGACTAGTATATCTGAAATACCCTGTTCTCCCATAGGATCCTCTTTTTCATTTACTGTCACTATAACAGTTCTATCATAATGCTTCACCAGCAAGGGTTTTTTTTAGTACTGTACTTGGAACAGGGCCACTTCTGGGAGGGGAAGATATTTTCCACTTTACTTTGAAACATAGAGTCAATGCTGCTTTGTTCTGTCATACTTATTCAATACTATTTGATGTCTTATTATTCAGTTGATTATTCATTTATGAGTTCTATTTATGCCCTGTCATTCAGTGAGCAACCTCGAGGCAGCAGACATGGCGTTCCCTGTCCCTACTTTGTCTCACCACAGTCCTGTGAAATATCTAAAAATGGTGTAGTAGAGGGTGAAGACTTATGGAAATGTGAGCCTGACTCTCATAAATCCTAGTCTAACACCCGTCTAACCACTACACCATAATGGTTCTTTTCATGGACTGGCCACTAAAGACCCTCCAGCTTAAACAATGTTCCTACATGTTTTTTGGGGTGGGGTGGCATGGGGGAGAAGAAACACATATATCTAGTCTTTTAACAAATTTGTACAATAATCTAATTGTTATCATAAACAGCAAGACTCATGAAATAAACAATATTTTATTTTTACTTTCAAATTATACCCAAACAGATGATCTCCTGAATGTTTAAGAAAAATACAGTGCATTACTTACTGCTACTACTGAAACCAGCAACCTTTCTGAATTTCTTTCCATCTTGCGGTCCAGTTTCTGGGCTATCTAAAAAGATAATAAATACTTCTATACCTTTCCTCTTATTCCCACACACCTGCAATTAGTATACATAATAATCTTAAATGTAACACACCTTTGATTGTATATATTAAAACAGTGAACAGCATTTGAGGGACAAGTATTTTCAACTCTGCCTCCCGTAAACCCATGTCATAAATATCAAAGTCACTGCAAATTCAGTTTTAATGAGATGCCTCTCTATTATTATTTTTTATCAGTTAACCATGCTAGGTTACAAAGACTAATCGTTTAATTCAAGGTATATCCCTATATTTCATTTTGCATTTCTGACAACAGATGCATTAACCCATGCTTAGTTGTCCACCCAAAATGACTAAATGGAATAGTATAATTTCCATATAAGTAGTACTCGTTTGGGAATGGCTTTTCCATATTTTAAACTTTGCTCCCTATATTGGTGGGAAAAACTTAGATTCACCTATAGATTTTCTTTTGGCTTTACATGAACAACCATTGAGGACAAGCGACAGAAGTAACTGAGGACAAGTTTACAGTTTCAAATAATTCTCCTAAAAAGTGGCAAACCCTTTTCACTTGTAAGTTATCATTGTTGTTCTTGAAGACTTTTTTCTTTAAAAAGACATGTAAATGCACCCATGTTGGTGCCTAGAGCAGTGGTTCCCAATTAGTTTTTTCTACGTACCACTTCAAGAAAGACCTCAAACTTGCGTACCCCTTATTGCAGGAACGTTAAAAAAAATGAAATCAGGTCTATTTTATATTTATTATCATCAAAAGACATTCTAATGACAGAGAACACATGTTTCATTAATGTGACAAATGTGCACATTTTTCTTTGCACAACTCTGAAAAATCTGGTTGCATTTTGATCAGCTTCAATCTCAAGTCGTCTTCGAGTTGAAGTCTGTGACGATGTTTAGTTTTTAAGTTTGTCATTGCGGAAAATCCGCTCTCGCAAAGGTACATCGTGCAAAATGGCAGTAAATGTTTTATTGCTACTTCGCTGACACAATAAACGCCTTTAAGACCAGCCCAAAAATTAACCAGTGATTGCTCCGCAAAACAACTTTTGAGTCTACTGTTGCATGAGATGTCTATTAATTCCTCTTGATCAGAGATGGATAGGTGATCGGTGGGACAGTTTCCAAAGGGGTTGTTTACCCAGTTCCATTGCGACGATATTTCTGGGAAATAAGTGCATAATGCGGTTGACAAATTTTGCAAGTGGCATTTTATGGCTCATTTTACATCTTCATTCACTGATGAAGAAGTAGTTTCCAAAAATGTTTTAAATTCGGAAATTGATCATATTTACATCTGTCGATCAAAGATGTTCAGAGAGACATTTTTTTGATTGTTGATTCAACCTTCTCCTGCATAGTAAATATGGTTGTATCCTGGCCTTGAAGCCCCAAATTCAACTCATATTTTTGTAAAAATATCTGACAAGTAAGCCAATTTTTGTAGCCACAAAGGATCAATCAGCATCTGTTTGTACTTGGCATGTCCCTGCTCGGTCAAAAATAATTCATTTTCATGTCTCAACTCAAATATTCTCGAAACAACTCTTCCTCTGGACAGCCAACCCACTTCAGTATGTAACAACAGGGTCGCTGCCAAGCTCGCTGCCAAGCTCTTTACAAATGTCTGTAAAAATTCTTGAGTTTGTGGTACGGGCCTTGATTAAATTGACAATTTTCACAGCATTTTTAAGAGTACTATCTAAGCAGGCTGGAATTTTTTTTACAAGCAAGTGCCTCTCGATGAATACCACAATGGGTCCATTTTGCTTCTGGGGCTACATCTTGTATTTGCTTCAGAAGTCCTGAAAAATGACCAGTCATTGCTCTGGCACCATCAGTGCATATTCCCACGCATTTCGACCAATCCAATTTGTTTTCTTTTATAAAACCATCGACCATGTGAAATATGTCCTCCCCGGTAGTATGAATCGGAAGGGCACGACAAAATAGGAACATAACATCATTAGCAGGTGACTGTTCAGTATTTTCTGATACCTCCTCCTCAACCTTTCGGCGCCTTAGCAGCCACTGTTCCATCTAAAAAACAAGGAGACTTATTAACTCAGCTTTTGTATTTTTGTAATGTAAGTAATTAAAAAACTTAGAAAACCGGGGGGGGGGGGAACAGAAACTGTGAACAGGCAAAAAAATGAATTTGTCCTTCTGTATTCGAAGTAGGTACATAGTAGAAAACAAATTAAACATTACTGCTTTGTATTGAAATTTACGATGAAAATAGTATTACTGTAACTTAAAATCTAGAAAACAGAATCCGCGAACATGCTTACAACTGAAGCAGCTTGAATATTATTTTTATTTTCTAAACATCATTACATTGTATTGCAGTTTATAGTGAAAGTGCAAATTTAAACACAGTTTTAAAACATTATCTTACCGTTTACCGAGGTAGGTATATAAGGCTGATCGACGCGACACGGTGCAACAGATATTTATTAATTCACAATTAAAACAACACAACGAGCACAGCGACATGCTCACGCAAAATAAACCGAACTGACTGATTGACAATGACGAGCAACTAGGCGGGAATGGGGGCAGCCGCAATCGGGTGACGCGAGACGCGCAGGAAAAACCGCCACGGCGGGAGAAAGCACTTGATGCATACGATTGACTTACCTACTGATCGTTTAATTAAATTGAATAAGTTTTTGGCAATTGTTATTGCATTGTTTTTAAAGGATTTAATATTTTATTTAAGAGATTGCTGCGCGTACCCCTTGATGCAATCTCGCGTACCCGTACCACTAATTGGGAACCACTGGCCTAGAGCAATACAAAGCAAGCAGAGGGGTTACATTTTTTTAATTACTGCATCTGAAAACTGATCTCTCCAACTTGAATTTCTTGGGTGTGATAAAAATTAGGTAATGGAAACAGCTCTCTAGCTTACAAGATAAAATGAAATTTTGTTTTACAGAGTCATGTTATCCAGGCCACTGAATGTTTTGGTGTAAAAACATAGGGCTACCATACAATAAAAGTGCAACATTTCTTTTTCCCCCACACCTCTGAAAACATAAAAGAAACAGCACATAGACTAACAAAATCCATCTATTAATATTTAAGTTCTTGAAAACTTACCTTTATAAAAGAGATTAGACACCCAATAAGAGGATAGATTGGAACAAAGACAGAGAAACAAGTATGAAGGACGGCAGCTGCTGTATAATACAACATAAAGAAAGAAATTTCCACAATTGAACAGACCAAGGCTGCCTGAAAAAGAAATGGAATCAAAATCAAGAACTAAGATTTTACTTTCATTCAGTTTTTTTTTCTGGTAATGGGAACCATATTTTCTTAATAGAGTAATACCCTGGATAACGTGAGTACCGTATAGCGTGAAAACCACATAACGTTACAAGATTTTTGGAAAAATCTTGTATCGAATAACGCGATTTTTAACGTTATCTTCTTAGCAGCAGGGTCACTGGAAAGCTGAACGGGGTTCTCTGTTCAGCTTCCCAGCCACCCTGCAGCTATGGAGGCAGGGGTGGGGAGGCTGGAAAGCTGACGGGGGCTCCCCCGTCGGCTTCCCCAGCCACCCCACAGCTGCGGAGGCAAGGGCGGGTGGCTAGGGAAGCCGACAGGGAGTCCCCGTCAGCTTCCCCAGCCACCCTGCAGCTGTAGATCGGGTCCTCTGATCTCTCTGGAGCAGGCAGGGGACACGATCCAAGCTGTTTCTGGGCTTCCCCGACGTCCTCAGCCAGTGCAGCAAGCCAAAACGTCAGTGTTTGAATCCCGACATTCTGGTTTGCTGCAGCCTCAAAGAGGGTGGGGGAACTTCAAAATTAGCGCGCATTGGGTCTCCCGACCTCCCTAGAGCCGATGCGCGCTATTTTTGAAGTTCCCCCACCCTCTTTGAGGCTGCAGCAAGCCAGAATGTCGGGATTTGAACCCTGACATTGTGGCTTGCTGCACTGGCTGAGGACATCAGGGAAGCCCAGAAACAGCTTGGATCGGGTCTCCCCACCTTCCTGGACCTGGCAGGGGGAGGGGGGGTCAGAGACCCCAAAATTGGTAAAAATAAACCAGACATTTTTTTACCAATTTTGGGGTCTCTGACCCCCCCCCCCCGGGTCCAGGGAGGTGGGGACTTTTTTTTTACCAATTTTGGGGTCTCTGACCCCCCTGCCAGGTCCAGGAAGGTGGGGAGACCTGATCCAAGCTGTTTCTGGGCTTCCCTGACGTCCTCAGCCAGTGCAGCAAGCCAGAATGTCGGGATTCGAACCCTGACGTTTTGGCTTGCTGCACTGGCTGAGGACGTCGGGGAAGCCCAGAAACAGCTTGGATCGGGTCTCCCCACCTCCCTGGACCCTGCGGGGGGGGGGGGGGGGGTCAGAGACCCCAAAATTGGTAAAAAAAACCAGACATTTTTTAACCAATTTTGGGGTCTCTGACCCCCCCCCCCGGGTCCAGGGAGGTGGGGAGACCCGATCCAAGCTGTTTCCAAAGTTCCCCCACCTCCCTGGAGGCTGCAGCAAGCCAAAATGGCAGGATTCAAATCCCGACGTTCTGGCTTGCTGCAGCCTCCAGGGAAACAGGGCTTTTTTTAACATCGTGTGACCAATGTATCGCACAACGTTATAAACCGGATAACGATGAGACTTGTGGAATCAAGTCATAACGTTATCTGGGGTACTAGTGTATGTGGAATCCTCCAAGCTGACACTGAATTCATGGTGCCCACTTATTCTTGCTAATTTTTTACTATTATATATTCTGGTGCTAAATACTTGGATAGGGACTGAAAATCCTTCTTAATAGAAACATTGTCAAACTAAGATTAATGTCATGCTGTCACCTAATGCAGTGTCTAGTGCAGTGGTTCCCAATGTGCGGCACACGCCCCACGGGGAGACTTCAATTCCCAGAAGCCTAAGCCAGTACATTGGCTGGTCAGTGATTTGGGGAATTGACTTTGGCTTCTAGGAATTAAAGTCCAAAAACAAAAGGTTGGAAAACACCAGTCTAGTTAGAACAAGTTAAAGGCTCTCAACCCCAACATGAGAGAAGGATTAATGGTTCTAGATGACCTGGATCTTCTGAGATCCAAGAAGTCAACTCTCCAGATGGTGGTGGCCAAGAGCCCGAATGTTCAAAAAGGTGATTCTTGAACTTAGTAAAAAGTAGTGAATGGATCACCTCCCAGTCCATGCAAGTGCCACAAGCTGAAAACATGGGTCCAGTCTACAAGAAGTGCAGGGAAAGTCTTTTTGGCAATAAAGGATATCCTTAAGGAAAAGTCTTTCCTCCTGAGGAGACCAGCAGGCCAAACTCTGAAGCTGAGCTCTCTAACCAGTTGGCCACAGCTGAGAACAGAATGGGTCTCAATCAGTTCAGCCATATAAATGCCATGTTGTGAATATGCTTTATGGGAGACAACATATCTTCTGGTTGTTGATTTTACTTGCCCTGCATGCTGATCATTGTTGGTGACTCCCTGACTTGTGGAATAAAGTTTTGGATTCTCTGTTTGCCTGGCTGATTTTTGGACTATTTTAGGCTCTAGTGCTGAATCTCTGACATGTGGTTTACCTTCCGTTCTGATAAACTTCAGTTTGCTGGCCTGGCAATTACCCGATCTAACTAATAGCACAATTAATAGGATATTATAAATATAACATTTAAACTTACCACTGAAAAAACAAATGACCAAAATTCTTTTGTGTTTTGTATGGTGTTAAAGGTGAAAGAGACAACATAACTGAACAGAACCACTGAAGGTACATAGCCAATAAGACAAAAAACCTAGGGGAAAAGAAGATATTGCTTACTGTTGTAACTGAATTTTCCAAGCATACACAGACAGTAGTTGAGATAGTACTGGACAACCATCCTTGCACTAGTTGGGCATTTGGTACTGTACTTGATATTATGTTTGTCTAGTAAAGGAGGAAGAGACTGAATAACATCAATCCACTGAAGACACTTTAAGTTTTGTTAGCTTAAAATGAGGTAGGTCAACTCCAGAGTTCTGGGGGCCACAGAAGTCCAATCCTGGAGGACCTCACTTCCTCCTACAATATCTCCCTGCATTTTTTAAATTGAGAAAGCCCACTTGTACTATCTAGTGGAAATTAAAAGATATTTAAGAACTGCTAGGGCCATCTGAAAACCTATCAAAATTTCCCTTAATTTCTTTCTCCTTTTTTAAAAAACCTAAAGAGTATGTGTGTGAGTATGCTAGTGGCACCACTGAGTCCTTGGGGTCTATATGTTGCCCACCTGTGGTCTAAGCATGTACTTTTCCTAAGGCTCCCTGTAAATCAGTGATTCCCAACGTGGGCACAGGCCTCACAAGGGGACTTTAATTCCCAGAAGCCTAAGTCAGTACATTGGCTGATCAGTACTTTGGGAATTGACTTAGGCTTCTGTCAGTGACTCCTGGAGATGTGCCAACATTACTTTAACATTACCTGGCACTAAACTCCCTCTGCTTCAGTCATCTCCTTGCCCCCTCCTAGGTCTCCCAGACACAGACAGCTCCAATTTGGAACTACTGAGACTCTGAGCCGTTTTCCATGGAGTTCTGCTGCAGCAAAATATGACCCTTTTGCTGCAACCTGGAAGATCCACTCTAAAATTGATCCCCAGAAAATATTAAAAGGCGAGAATGATAGTAGTGTGGCCTCTCCTGGCTTAAACTGGCTTTACTCTGTCCCTCTCCCTTCAATAAACATGATAGATTCTGGGAACTGAAGTCCAAAAACCAAAGGTTGGGAAACACTGCTGTAAATCTATGGCTGCTTTGGGACCTGTTGCAGAGAAAGACAAAGTACATTATGAATCATGAACAAAGTGCCCCCTAGAAACAAATTCCTGTTCTGCTACTCTGTTTCTACTTCTGTGTCTAGGTCAGACGTGAAACCACCAAAAAGAAAGCCACCTTTTGGTGAGTTCATTTTGCAGTTCATTTCACCCAGCCTAGTGTGAGAAAGATTAGCCAGCACAAAGTGGCCATTGCCTGAGGTACCACCAATTGTTCAAAAATACCACAATCATTGAGGAGGCTTTTTCTGTGTACTCTACTATTCCGCTACCTTCCAGATATGATTTGAGATGCTGGGTTGGCTTTGGCATGCAAACTTCTAAAGGATATGATTCCACTTAACTTTGAAAAGAATAAAAATCCAGACTGTTATGACTAGAGAATTTATACTCCAAGGATGTAGTAAAATACAGCTTAGGAGACCTAACAGTAAGATCTTTGCATCTAAGTTAAAATTCTATTGCTAAAGTAAAGACATTTACGGGGATTGTGGATGGAACAGACATCAATGCAGTCTTCTACTCAAACAGGAATTTACATTAAAGAAATCTTATCTATTATCTGCTTAATATACACTGAATAAAATTCGTGTATATTAACATCAAAGTCAAAGCAATAAAATAAAACTTACCACAGCAAGAATCTTCTCAGGGAAAAGATAAACTCCATGGTGAAATACAAATAAGCTTCCTATCATAAGAAGGAGAAGAATGTAAAACAGAGGTATGTCAACTAGTGCCTGGCCACACCAGTAAGCGGAAGGATAAAGACCCGAGATCTTTAGTTGAGTGTAGGCTTTCATCTGAAAAATTGCAAAAAACCCAAATTATTCATATTAATGTCAAATATGGGAGGGAAATCACTTCATCAGTTATTCTTGATTTTTCTCCCTTCATTTAGCTCAGGGGTGCCCAAACATTTTGCGCCGCAGGCAGGTTCAATGGTTCAGCGGGCCAGTCACGTGGTTCCTCCCACCAGAAGTGGAAGTAAAACATGCCTTGCAATCTCTTTTGGAACAGGATGAGATAGATTTTAGGCTGCCATTTTCTCTACTTAAACAAGGGGTGCCCAAACTACGGCCCGCAGGCTGGATCCAGTCCCTGACACCAATTTATCCAGCCTATACTGCCCTCATTGCTCCTGGAAGCGGAAGTAAAACACGTTGGTGTGGGCATATTTTATTTCCGATTCTGGGAGCAACAAGGGTGGTACAGACCAGATGAATTGGCAGTGTGGGCTGGATGTGGTCCATGGGACATAGTTTGGGCACCCCTGGTTTAGCTAGAACACATTTATATCTAACGTTAAAAATATTTTTGCTCCATGGACTGTAGTGTCACTCTAAGTCAGTTCCAACTCGATGGCACATAACAACAAAGAACCGTAATATAAAAATACAGAATTGAACAGGTCCTATATCTACAGTCCAACTCACTATCCTGAAATAGTAAGATAACCAAGAAAGTCCTAAGAGATGAATAAACTCATATCAAAGAAAAATGCATCACAGCAAGAAATCATGTGAGCTGACAGTACTTACAAAGATACGGTCAGAATAAAAAGCTCAGTAAAAAATATCTCTAACAGCAACAACAACTTTTTATGATTAGGGCCCACCACTGTGATAGTTTAGTATAAAAGACTTCTGTTAAGACACTGTGCTGTAATGTTACCTTGTGATTTTCTGAATTCTCCATGGCAAAATATGGTGGCATCCCTGTCACAATGACTCCTAATAGCACAGCTTCAAAGAATAACACTAGTGTGTAAACTGTATCTGTAATCTCCTGTAAATTAATAGATTTAAACATAAATAATGAAAAACAACACCAAAACCAAAGTTATTCTGAATGCATGTAATTTTCTGTTCATGTGGAGATGTCTTATTAGCTTGATAAAATGTCATTTTTGGTTGTTGTTGCCTACTTAGAATTGCATAATAAGTGGACTCTCAAGCATTTTGTGTGCAAGAATTGCAATTTCATTTCATTGGCCTTGTTTTGTGTAATCCCACAATGCAGGCAGTTTCCAATGTGAACTGGATTTTGCTTATGTGAACCAAAGAAGGATGTTTTCAGAATTTTCCTTTACTTAATTTCTGGGCAGCATGTGAATTGGCACTTAAAATGAAGGCATCCACAATTAGCTTGAACTAGATGTTCAGAATTTGAAAAGTTTTTGCCCAGCGTAGTAAACGCTCCCTGCCATTTCCTTGTTTGTTTTTCGCTTCCTGTTTTTCCACTACCTAGTGCAGGAGTTCTTAACCTTTTAAACCTGGTGGCCAGGTCACACTCCCTCAGACAGCTTTGGGGAGCAGACGACCATTTTGCCCTTCCTCCACCACATGGCACTTCATGGTGTGGTGGAGGGGGTGGTGAGCCACATGAAATGGTGTTGCGGGATGCATCAGGCCCGTGGGCAACAGGTTGAGAATCCCTGACCTAATGATACTGATGCACATAAGAATCTTGTTTATGACTGTAGAATATTAAGGTATGGATAATGTACATAGAAAAACTACATACCTATCATTTTATAGTGATCGTCTGCAGTACATGTGGCTATTCAAATTCATTTATTCTTTCATTCTTTCTGCCCAGTAGTAAGTTGTAACTAGAGTAGGCTCAATGAACCTATAGGAATTTGGTAAATCAACTGCTCCATAGGTTCTACTAATTCAATGGACCTACTCTAGTTATAGGGGCTTCAGTGGCTCAGGTGGCAAAGACGTTGACTGGGAGGCGGAAGGTCAGCAGTCTGATTCCCGAGTACTGCAGGACGGAATGAGCTCCCATCTTTGTCCCAGCTCCTGCCAACCTAGCAGTTCAAAAGCAAGCAATTGCAAGTAGATAAATAGGGATCAATTCGGTGGGAAGGTAACAGTGTTCTGTGCACTCCGGTGTCTAGTCATGCCTGCCACATGACCACGGAAACGTCTGCAAAAGCTCTTCGGCTTTGAAACAGAGATGAGCACTGAACCCTAGAGTTGGATATGACTGGCTTTCGAGCAAGGGAAACCTTTACCTTTACTTACTCTAGTTGTGACTTACCACTACATTTAAGTCACAGGATGATATGGAATATGAGTTGGTACATGAGAAATATTCAGTTTTTAAACAGCACAAGTATTACTGACAGCAACAGAGCTAGACTCTGGAGAAAATCTAGAGATCCATTCTTAAGTGGACCTCCAAGTCTCTTTCATTTTATAAAACTATATTTTATGATGGCTGGGAAGCCAAATTTAACAAGCAGTAAAGCAGTGACTGGGGCTCCATTATTTACCTTTCCCCCCAGGGTATATTTCCATCCATAGTGCCATTTCAAGCATCAGTGGAGGGAGATCTCAGCCAGGAGGAGGGCCCTTTTTCAGTGTTAGGGCATACCTCCAAGGGGCTGAAATGGACATGTGCTGTCAAACAGGCTAATTTGCATATTCTTCAAGTATCCATTTCGAATATTGGTTATCATCATGATGATAGTCTTCCTGTTCTTAACTGCTTGGAATAGTTCTTCCATGGACATTCCACACCAGTATCTCAGGTTCTTCAGCCTCAGTACAGGTCCATCTATGTCCAGGGCCTCTCTTCATGTCATTACTAACAATATGCCCAAGGTATGGGAGCTTTCTTTATTTAATGGTCTTGAACATTTGTGAATTTTTATTATTTAAAAAACATTTTTACACAGCAATTATGTACTGCAAATGCTGCTACAGGGCTTGTTGACTGAAAATGGGTTTAACAACAATAAAAAATTTAAACTTAAAAAGTTCCCTTGTACCCTCTAGTCATCTATTTATTTTAAATGTAAGAGTAAGAGGAGCTCCAGAGAGGCTGGGGTCCTGCAAAACTCAATCACAGGGGGCCAGATGTTGCAGAATTCTGGGTTAGCATCTGTGGCTGAATCCTATTGGCCTTGATACTGGGAAAGGTTGAGGGCAAAAGAAGAAGGGGGCAGTAAAGAATGAGATGGCTGGATGGCATTGACACAATGGCCACAAAGTTGGGTGGTTTGAGGAGGATGGTGGAGGATAGGGGCACCTGAAGTACAATGGTCCATGGGGTTGCAAAGGGCCTGACATGACTATGCAACTGAACAACAACAGGATGGCTTAACCAGCTCAGGAGGACAAAACTGTACTGAAGTAAATGTGTGTCACTCCCATCAAGCTTCTGTGGCTCCCCAGGGCTTCCTTTTGCCCTACAGAGAAGCCTCTGGAAGCTTCATGATGGGGGGGAGGGAAGAGGGGTGAGTCATTAGTAACCAAAAATCACAGCTGCACTGGAGACAGTGATCCTGATTCCTACAGTGAGATCAACATTTTTTAGCTAATAAAGGTCCTCCCAAGGTTTACAACAGCTTTCCCAGTAGGAAGGAGAGTCCTAGGGAACTTTGGAACCTAAGAGCAAGGGACAGGAAACTTTCAATTAAACTAACTTAAATATTATCCATCCTGGGCTGATGATGCCATTCTAGTTTTCTGGTGTAAAGCCTGTCTGTATTGAACTGATCACACATTTGTGTAGAGAAAGCATATTTTAAATATTCAGAGGAATAAAACTGATAAACAATAGGTGAGCAAAGAATAAAGGTGCAAGTGCAATCTCCTACCCCTCTTTTTTAAATGTTATTTTTGAGAAATGTCAGTTTGTTGGTATGAATGACTGAAGTAAATGGAGTCAAGCCACAGAGGAAAAGTGGGGTAAAATGGAGTGCATTGATTCATCCCAAAGAAAAATCATGTACATATTTGCCTTTTCTTATTACTGTGTATCTATTCACAATGCCAGTCTTTGTGCTTTGTAATGGCTTACCTGAAAAAAGGGATTACTCCAGATATGGATCCTTTCTGTTGAATTTAAACTGTGCAGGTACAGGTTACTAATAATATTAATCATAACAGGTAAAGAATGCACCATGGTACGGTTAAAAGCAGCTGTAAAGACATAGCTCTGCAGAAACAGAAGACATTTTCTAAATTAGTTCCCAGAATCAAAGGCCTGCCCAAATAACCAGGTCTTTGCCAGATGGTTCCAGACTGTTGGATCATGTCAGAAGCCTAACGAGGGGGGGGTGAGGGGGCGGCCCACCCTGGGTGCCACTTTGTGGGGGGCACCCCCACCCCAGACTTCCTGGTGGCCAGGGCGGGCGCTGGAACCCTCCGTCACCACCGGGCTGGAGGGCACGGGCCCTTTGAGCCTGGTGGCGCCAGCTCATCCACCTTTGGTGGCAGTTGCACCCAGGAAGGCGGGAAGCGAGGCAGCTGGGCTGCAGTGACCTCTGGCCTCGCTTCCCGCCTTCCTGCTGCCGCTGCTGGGCTAGGAGGCAGGGCGGCCATACCACCTGGGACCCCGACAGCATGGGCAAAGGCGGGGTGGTACGAGCCCAATGGTGAGCCCACCATTGGCGTCCCAGGCGTGCAGCTACCCCACCTCCTAGCCCAGCAAACCCCCCAAAGATAGGACTTTCCTACCTGGGGGGGCAAGTTTGGCCTGGGCCCCCTGGTACCTAAACCCGCCCTACGCTACTGGATCATGTATCCCCATATGAGGCTTATAAGCATTTAAAATCCTCAGAGGTAGATCCTTCTTTCAATCATATTACCATCACAGGCATGTTTTATAGGAACACAAAAGAGGGCCTTCTCTGTGGCATTTCTCAGCTTGTGGAATGTTCTCTCCTGTGAGATTATGTTGGTTCCTTTTATCCTACCACTGATAGTTCAAAACCCACATCTTCACACAGACTTTTATTAATATAGCTGAATCCCTGGATGCTGATTTTTCACTGAATAAATTTGTTATTAAAGTCTCAAATGTTTTTAATCTAATTATCCAATATACAGTATAGTGGTACCTCGCTTAAAGAGCCTAATGTGTTCCATGGGATTGCTCTTTAAGTGAGTTTGCTCTTTAAGCAAAACACCATTGTAAGTGACCAATTGTGACTTCTGGCGGGAGGGGGGTTTATTTGTTACGTGAGTTTTTGTTTGGTTTTATTTGTTCAGATAAAATTCTGAAATAGGCCAAATAGGAAGCTGTGTGATTGCCATATAGTTAATTCTTATTTCTCAGAATGTGGGGCAGGTCCATGAAAACTTATATTAAAATATTGCAGTAAGTCTTTAAGGTGCTAAAACATTTTTGTCTTCTTTAATTCTGTTTTTGTTTTGTTTCTTGTCTGTTATGGGCAAGGGATATTTTTAGATTTCATCCTGCTACAAATTCCCAGCTGGTGTGGGCAGCTTTTATCAGTTCCGAATATGAAGTTGTCTTTTAGCTCTGCTTTACAATCATACATTTAAATAAATACAAAGGACCAACAGCTCTTCTTACCTTATCAAGAATGAACACATTTAATGCGGCACTGTGGGGGGCAAATGACATATAGCCACTGCCATTTGGTCCTGATTTTGGGAAGTCAATTGATCTATAATCACTGCCATTGACTACCTCTGTTAATATATTCTGTTTCTTGAGACAGCTGATTATGTCATCAATGTTTGAGTCTAGATTGATATAAAGAAAATAACATATGAGTATCACAAAGCAAATATACAGTTCAATGTATACAAAGTTTTAAAGATATAGCAGTGTTCTTGTTATGTACAGTCAAACCTTGCATAAAGAGCACCTTGCTTAAAGAATAACTCGCCTAAAGAGCAGAATTTTCTCTGAATGTTTGCTTCACTTAACAAATAAAACCAACCAAAAACTTGCTTAACAAATAAATCGGGTTTCACAATCAACCGCTGCCCCCCCCCCCCCCGGCCGCCAGAAGTCACAGTTGGTCACTTACAGTGGTGTTTTGCTTACAGAGCAAACTTGCTTAAAGAGCAATCCTGTGGAACACATTATGCTTTTTAAGCGAGGTACAACTATATAGACATAGTCCCCCCCCATCTAAGCTTAAAGTGTAGATAGATCATTTCATTATGGACTAATAATAGCATTCAAAACAAAAAAGGACAAATGGAGATTAACCTAAATCATCTAGCTGGGGGAAACTCCAAAGGAAGGAATAGTTCTCACACAAATATTGCCCTCAACTGGTTTATTCCCCCCCCCTCAACATCATTCTTCTACACCTGTGACCAATGAAATGAGTGCATTAACCTTTTCTTCCTGATGAACCTCATTGCCAGACATGCAACAGTACTACTGGTTGAGGAAGGTGCACTCAAAGTTAAGATAAAATACCTCTGTCAAGCAAGTCAGATTTGAAATGGAACCCCCCACACACACACACACACATTATATTAAAACAATTTGGAGTCAACCATACTGTTTACTATAATAGTTCATCCTTCCTATTTTTTAGCTACTGTTAAACATTTCCACTGTTGCAGTATTTACTCACATTTATTATCACAATCCTGTGGCTACTGCCAGAGATAGGACATTAAGTCTTTAGATTTATTTTCCTTTGGCAGCAGTCCCAGTGACAGGAACAGGATCTTGATTTTTCAAAATGCCCTGGTGGTGCAGTGGTTAAGCTGCTGTACTACAACCAAAAGGTTGTGAGTTTGATCCTGACCAGGGCTCAAGGTTGACTCAGCCTACCTATCGTCCTTCTGAGCTCAGTAAAATGAGTACCCAGCATCTTGGGGGCAAACTGCTAATTGACTTGTGAACCGTCCAGAGAGTGCACTAAGCGTTATGGGGTGGTATATAAGTGTGATTGCTTTGCTTTGCTTTCTTCTCACAGTGGAGAAAAGTTGCTGTTCAGTGCTTCTAATACCACTTATTCTGCATCCCTTTTCTTCTCTCCACAATGCCTGTAACACACACCAAAGAGGTCTGACTCACCTGAACCACCTGTCATAAGCTCCTTATTTGTATTTCTGACATTCTTGGCATACAAATACTATACTTACAATTTACTTCCACTGAATGCAATACAGTAAGGATGTAGAGAGTAAGAAATAAATTTTTAAACCCAATCTATTGTAATTGAGTTTTTTTAATGTCTCACCTGTGTTGTTTTGAATGAGAAGACTTGTCTTGTACTTGTGATAAGTTTCATTGGGCTTTAGAAAGTATAAATCTGGGGAAAGTTTGATAGGGACCACAGCATTTTTGAAGTAATTATGTATTATAAACATAAACGTCTGCATAAGAAGAAACACTGTAAATAATAAAAACCTGGAAGAAATGCAAGTGTGTAAGCAAATGTGCCAACAATCATATATAAAACATTTTTTAAAAATGGTTATCCTTTACATCAGTGATAGACTGATCAATTTTGAATAAACCAGTAGCAGAAATTCTGGCTAGCCTCACCCATCCAAGTGTTGAAATAAAGTACAGTCAAACCTCACATAAAGAGCGCCTTGCTTAAAGAGTAACTTGCTTAAAGAGCATAATTTTCTCTGAATGTTCGCTTTGCTTAACAAATAAAACCAACCAAAAACTTGCTTAACAAGTAAATCAAGGTTCACAATCCCCCCCACAATTGGTCATTTACAATGGTGTTTCACTTAAAGAGCAAACTCGCTTAAAGAGCCATCCTGTAGAACGCATTATGCTCTTTAAGCGAAGTGCAACTTTAGTCCTAATTCAGGTGCAATGCAGGGCTTTCTCCTGACGCCCACAGAGTAGGCAGTAAAAAAATTTGAATCCCACCACTGCGCGCGCGCATATGTGTGTGTGTGTGTGTGTGTGTGTGTGTGTGTGTGTGTGTGTGTATTAGGGAACCAGAGCACCAACATGCATGTGTTTCAGAGATATTTGTATAATAAAGCCACTCTTTCTTTTCTTGTTTGTTGTCTTTTGAAAGGTTTTGGGCTACATTGCACAATGCTCAAGCTAGGTTATTAAGGACTCAGACTTAGAACTGATTCTTGATAACATAAAAATAACAGCAAATTCTGAGATAAGACAGCTTGCAGTCAATAAAAAACTGATTGACACACTTTAATCTATTTTTGTAAATGTTTCATTTTGTGGTTAAGTCAGCAAACTCACACTATGCAAACATTTTCATTCAAACTACTGTACTTTTAAAAAGATACGGTACCCTGTGAATGGGCATACATCAAAGCATGCACATTAGCAGTTTAAAAAAATAACTTCAGTATGTGCCAGACTATATGGGACAAACAAATTCCATCAAACATTCTATACAAATGTAAGAAGAGTCTTAAGATGGACAAGATATTTCTACAGAACCAAGTACAGTAATACCTCAGATAACGTTTACCTCGGATAACGCTAAAATCCCATAATGTTAAGTAATCTGGGGAGGAGAACTGGATCGAATAACGTTAAGGTCCTATGGGATGGATCGGATAACAACCGCTAAAGCCTATGCGGTTACAATGTATCTCTATGGAGCTTTAATGTTATCTGATCCATCCCATAGGATTTTAACATGGATCAGATAACACTAAAAATCAGATAACACCAAAACTTGTGGAACCAAGTCTTAGCGTTATCCGAGTTATTACTGTACAACGATATCACCATTACTGTATATATTTATCAATATATTTCTTTAGTCTGACGTCTGTATATTAATTTACAACACCAAAACTTCAAGTGCCTTGCGTTCTGGTTGCAGTCGTGTATGATCCTTAAAATCTCCTTAAATTTGTTTCCTTTCAAATATTTTTTTCCTCTTGTGCAGCATATCAACTACCATTTTAACTCCCACAATTCCTCTGTTGCAGTATTTTTCATGCCAAGGGACTCCTCTTATTTGGAACTAATCCTGTCCTTTAACATAAAATATGGCGCAAGTCTATTTTGGAAGATTTTTTTTAAAAAAGCCAATCAATACTTTTAAAGGCATACACTTGAGTATATATTATATATTTGGAAAAGTATACATAGTCAGCTGGTAGAAACTATGATGCTATTCAACACTATTTTCCCTGAATCTGGCCAGATAAACACATAGGTCAAATACTTACACTACTGTCACTGATTTAATTTCACGTTTTAAGTTAAGGAAATGAATCTTTGCTGTAGTAAAGACCTGTTTTTTCCAAAGAGACTTATTGCTCAGTGCAGATTTTGTCCCAGAGAGCATTAATAAACTTTGTTCCAACTCGTCAACAGATTTTGTTTCTGTTTCTTCTTCATTTTGCTCTGGGCCAAACACACTGAAATCTAGGGGGAAAGGAGAACAGTTTACACAATTTGCAACAGATTCCTTCTGATTAGACTATGATCTATAAAGCCTGGCATTACATATGCTGCAATTTTCAGTAATGTATACAATGGAATATAACACAATATTTTCAGAGATACACATTGTTTGTTGCACGGACTCAAGCAGTGCCCACGATAAATAAAAGTATGATTTTAAAGCAAGGAAGAAGTGCAGTCTCTTGGCAATGTGCAAAAAGCATAATCTAAGTATGAAACAAAATGAAATATGATAAAACAGAGGACAAGACATTATTTCCTTTAAACCTTTTACAAAAGAAGTTCAGAACAAAAGACCCAGACACATTTTCACTGTGCAATGCTTACAAACCCTTATATGAAAAAGATTTTTTCTTCTTAGAGGAAGCAATATGTCAAACAAGAAAGGAAAGCAAGTCAGCACATACAGATCTAGGACAGTATGAGGTGGTAATAAGAAAGAAACACTCCTTATCTGTCTCTAAAAACCAAACTTACTTAAGTTGTCCACTTATGAGGAACTGTGAAGTAGAGAGAAATTCTGGAGAAAAAAGGCTGGGTGAATACATTATAAACACATAAAAATACAGTAATATGATATTGTACAAATCATATTTTACAATTCAAGCTTGAATACAACCTTAAAAATGTGATTGCATTAATCATATTATATAATGATGAGGAACATAGTTAGTTCTTACCTGCTTGGTCAATTTCAGATTCAGCTTCAAGCTTGAGGAATACATCCTCCAAAGTTGTCATAGAAACACCATAAGAAATAACACCCAAATGGGAATGGGTGTCTAGATCAGCAAACAATGCTAAAAGAAGAAATTAAATCACTACTTGAATGATTTGGGGATCACAAATTTGACTACAGAAAACCTGAAGTTTGCATGCCACATACAAAAATGTTTTGCCTTCTATAAACCACAACAGTGACAAAAATGTGTCTAGAGGTTAGAGATACAGAGGGTGCCAAAATGGATACACATTTTAAGAGTTGTTATCTATGCCTTACTTTTCCAAGTTGAACTGAATTATGACAGCCATATGTAGTATGACCTTCGCTCAAAAGAATTAATGCTAGCATCATCATGCAACAGGCAGGATAGTAAAAGGAAATGGAAGAAAAACAACAGAAGACCATTTTGAGGAGGAATGGTTGAGTTTCTTCCACAGCATCCTGACTTAGCACCCCTTGACTTCTACATATGGAGGAGCTTAAAAGAATGAGGTGTACCATAGAAAATCGGCTTCACTGGCAGTACTTCAGGAAGGAATTGAAACAGCATGTGCAGCGATACAAGTGGACACTTTGGTCAACATTGCTCAAGCAGTAGTTCACCGTAATCAGAAATGTCTGGCCACTGATGGTAACCACTCTGAGCACCTCTTGTAACTGCAGAAGTCAAACATGACTTGTATTCATCTTTTGTTATCAGGAGTATATACTGAAGATAACAATTTTAATATAGTTTTTCCTTTTTAAAAATGTCTATAAATTTTTGAAATCCTCTATATTTTTTTGCTTAGGACAATGTTTCCCTCACTTTCCAATATAATGCAACGGATGAAAACAACAGTGTTGGTGTAGAAATAGGACTGTCTATGGAAATACTAAGATGTGTTAAGGCACCGATTTCTAGAGAAAAATAACAACTTTTTTCTAAGAATGAGTGAAAAGACTAAAGTTTCCCATTCTGATTTGGATTTCTGCACTGAGCAGCGGGTTAGACTTGATGGTCTTATGGGCCTCTTCCAACTCAGTCATCCTATGATTCTTCACTGGTGCTAAGGTGAGTTGTACCTGAAAACTTGTCCATGTCTTTAAATGGTAAAGCATACACAAGTTGCTCTTCATTCTGCTTTAACAGACTGGCTTCAGGAATATGTTGTCTGATCAAAGACGCTGTACCTTCTGTATTACAGTATCTGTCAATGTGCATACTAAAAAAGAAACAGACACACAAATATAAAAGCACTGTTATTTGCAAAGTCAGCCTCTGGAAGGAGGTGGCAAAAATTTTAAGTTTGAAAATGATTGATAATTGTTGGAAATCTTCTGTGACAATCATGTTAGAGCTTGGTACTCCCCTCTTCTCCACAAGGGAAGGTAAAGTGAGTGTAGCCAGTCTCATACATGAAACACACAAGCAGCCATTCCCTCACACAAACGTCCCCCCACCCTACAATACACACCTTTCCCTGAAAAGGCATATATTACAAGTTTTAAAACCTTGTATCAGGAACAAAAGAGCAGTTAAGAAAATATTAAAATTACAAAAAGTTCAAGATACAAAGCAAATTATAATAACTCTACATGCACCCCCCGCCCCCAGGACCTTGAAAGAAAATTATTTTATTATTCTATTACATTTTCTCATATTTCACATGCCCCCATTCATCTTCAGAAACACATTCTTTTCCCTTTCAATAAGAAATATTCCAAAAACTCTCCAGAACATCTTTAAATGAATTTTCTTTTGCCAATCCTTTTCTCAATTCCCCCCACTTGCTAGTTTATCATTGATGTTTATATTCCTCATCTCTTTATACCATTCATCAAAATAAAACTTCCAATGTTTAGTTACAATTAGTCTTGCCACCATATCCAGTATCACAATCAATTCTTCTTTTTTCTGATCCAGTTGCTCATCTCCAAAACTAGAAACTATTGGAATTATCACACACACATCCAAATTAATAGCTATCTCATTCATTTCATCAAAGACAATTTTCTATGTTACTGTATATTCCCACTATAAATGAAAATAAGTACCAACATTATGTTTGCATCTCCAACAATTTTTTGAATATTTTGCACTGTAACAACTCATTTTGACTGGTGTTAGGTACCATTTCCATGTTGTTTTATAACAATTCTATTTAATCTTTACAGATTACAAAATCCTTTTCTTCCATATTTTAGCCCATTCCTCCTGTTTTATACTCATATCTAACTTTCTCCTGCAATTTATTCTTAAAACCTGATGTTTAGCCTCATGTTGTTCAGTTGCACAGTTGAGTCTTTACATTTCCCGTAATTTTTTTTACCTAGATTCTAGTCAATTTTTCTAATTGGATCACATTGTACCAAGATATCTTGCCTTGCTCCCTTCCTAATATTGCCATTATTTGATATTTATTAGATACTTTCACTTAATCATTCCTTCAAACCTATTAACCTTACACCTTTCCAAATTCTTTGTTAAGCTTATCTTTAAATTCTCTGGAAATTTCTCCGGATCCACCCCTTCAATCCTCAGCTTCCAGTCCATTTCTCACAGTCCCTTTGCTGCTCTCTTTTAATCACCATCCAAGTAACTTTATATCACACTCACCAGCCCATGAAGAAGTCTTAGTTGGATGCACTGAACCAGGGATTCCCAACTTTTTCAAGCTGGGGGCTGGGTCACACTCTCTAAGTCAGCTTCAAGGGCTGGATGGCCATTTTGCCCTGCCTGCATGATGGGAGTGGCCATTGTGTCCCAACAGCTTCAAAGGGGGTGGCCATTTTGTTTCTCAAATGGCCTTGGAGGGTTAGGGGGGACATGAAATGGTGCTGTGGGCCTGATCCTGCACCTGGGCCTTAGGTTGGGAGCCCCTGCTCTAAACATATTTTAAATGGAGGTGCGATGGGAGAAAGAATTCAGAGTGCTACCATCTCTGGCCACTGGAAGCTGCTCTCCCAGCTGAGCATTTTTAAAGCTGAGTTGCACATTGCCTCTGTATGTGTGCAAATTTTAAGAAAAGCATTTATTAACCTTGGGATAGCTTGTATCTTCCAAAGATTGGTTTCTCTCCTAAAAATGCCACTCCCCCACATAAGCTTTAGGTTGTTTTTAAGCATTAATTCGCACCATCAGTGGCCTTTAGAGAGCCTAGCCCTAAATGCAGGTGAAACTATGTATAGAGGAAAGGCACATGGATTATATCTGAGCAATTCATCAGACACTATCTGAATTTAGTTTGCGGGAAGGATGTACAACATAAAGCAAGCTGACTAAAGAGAATTTGTATTTCTAATCTAAATTCATGTTTTCATCTCCCATTGGTGTAGAACATATTAGCCATAATCTACTGGTTTCAATGAGGTTGAGAGCACCTTTTGCTATCGTGAGAGTTTGCCTTCTACATCACATACTGTAGATAATTAAAAGATACCTTAAGCGGTAGCCAATTCCCCATTTTGTCTTAAGGAAGAGAGAGGAGCCAAGACATTTCAGCATTCCCTGGGAAATCACAGCTTTCCGATCTAGATATAAGAGCAAAAGGGGTCTTTAGCCATACCAGTTTGTACAGTAGCAAACAAGGGAAAAACAAGTGGGATACATCTCCAAACTCTCTGATTCTTGCTGTCTATGGCTTTGTTAATCGTAATTTGCAAGCCCCCAACTGAACTTGCCTGCAATAATGTCAGCTTCATCCATGAAATGGGTACTGAACACGGTCACTCGATTGGCCTTTCTGTTTTTCAGGAGATTCCAAACTGTATGCCGAGAACATGGATCCATGCCAGCAGTTGGTTCATCTAACAGTAAGACCTAGATTTTGGCCAGGTAAAACAAGAGGCACATCTCTGGGTATTTGTTATACAAAACACTATTGGGTAATGAGATTACTCCAAGTGCACACCTAGGCATTTAAGGCATTATTCCCATTATCACAATTTAATGATGTGAGAAGTAATCACATTTCTCTGATTGCCTTTCTTTATGTATCCAAATCATCACAATCCATTCACAAAAGCAAAGTATAAGTAACCTGAGGGAAATCCTTAGGTTTGCAAAAGTACAAAAAGGGATCTACACCCACAGGAAGCTAATAAATCACAATTGGTCACTTACAATGGTGTTTTACTTAAAGAGCAAACTCGCTTAAAAAGCAATCCCATGGAACACACTATGTTCTTTAAGCAAGGTACAGTAAAACAACGGATAACAATTGGATTGGATAACGCTAAAATCCCATAATGTTAAGTAATCTGGGGAGGAGAACTGGATCTAATAACATTAAGGTCCTATGGGATGGATCGGATAACAACCGCTAAAGCCTGTGCGGTTACAATGTATCTCTATGGAGTTTTAATGTTAGCCGATCCATCCCATAGGATTTTAACATGGATCGGATAACACTAAAAATCGGATAACACCAAGACTTGTGGAACCAAATTTTAGCGTTGTCTGGTGTTTTACTGTACAGTACAACTGTACAATACATGCATTGTATAGCAATTGTTTTGTATAACGAACCCTGTGGAATGGATTAAAATCATTGTATGAGGTACCACTGTAGTTTATCTTAGCTGGAGGTCTGGAAGCTATTGTAAACATTGGCCTCTAGTAGCCGTCTCTGATAATGTCCCATCCAAACAAAATACAGTATACAGTATAATGCATTTCAAGGATTTTTTATTTAATATTTTAGACCTGTGGAAAACTGAAACCATGGAAACTGAACCTGCAGATATTACCTGTATGTAATTTTAAACTTTTATTGTCTGGCCAGGCATCCCACTACGGTAATGAAGTAGATCGTACAGCCAATGACTCAACACCAAGTGTTGGGTGGTGGTAAGTAACCTGACTCACTAAAGGAGCCAATGGCTACGGGCAGGTGAGCACCTTTGGATGAGGTGATGATCCCCTCGATGGAGGAAACACCACTGGAAACCATCATATTGGGCCCAACAGCAAAATGAGCAAAGGAGGAACCACTTGATTATTCTGATGCCCAATGTTGGAAGTTGCATTTTGAAAAGCTAGTGTGAAGGCAGGCAGTAAAGCTGACAAGTGATGTTATCACATCCTGAGCGAACATCTTTAATTAGTGTTAGAATGAAAAATTGCTACTATCTATTTCTCATGATCTCTTTCTGTGTTTTATTTTAAAATAAGAAAATTACAAATACAAAGAAACAGAAAAAACTTACACACCATATACTTTACATTAATATCTATGTGCACCCTCCAACTGAGGGACTTATGAACATTATCAAATGATGTTCATGGAGGCAGAAGGGGCCATATCAGATGGACTGGCTGTGATGGCACACCTTGTCAATATCCTCAAGGTTGCAGCAGTCCATTGCAATCCCGACATCAAATCCTGCATGTTTCATTTCATATGTGCCGCAGGAGATAAGTGTTTGGGTCACTTCATGGCAAGCTGGGATCCACCTTAAACAAATTCATGCCAGTAGCATTTATCCTGCTTGCCTCTGATGGCAAAGGCAGCCCAGAACCTTCAAGACCAGGCCTCCTGGCATCCTGGGGCAGGAAAAAAATGTATACTCGGATCGAGTTGCAGCTGCTGCAGACTTTTAAACTATATTCCCTACGTTTGGAACTTAACTGGTGGTTGTCATAGTTTGATTTTATAAGCACTCACCATCATCAGAAGACTGATACTTCAAGAGTAGAAAGATGAATATACAATATATTTTAACATCATTAGATTGCACTATTTTAGCTATGTATTGTAAATTATTATTATTATTATTATTTCAAATTTATATCCCGCCCTACTCAGGAAAACCCGACTCTAGGCGGCTTACAAATCATAAAAATAAAACACAATGGATACAATATAAACAGCAAATCAATGATATACAATAACCAAAATACACCATGAACAAAAAGTAACAGCATAACATCATAATGAGCTTTAAGCCACCCAGAGTGGGTAAATATCCCAGATGGGTGGACTATAAATGCAAATAATAAACACAAAAAATACAAATGTATATTTAGGCACTATTCTGGGCGGCATATGCTGTTGCATATTTTCAGCCTCCTCAGACACCATGGTCTGAAGATCAGAAGTGTGGGAGAGTAAAAGAGATTTTCCTCCAAAGCCCTGACACGTTGGCAGACTGGGTTGTATTCAACTATGCTCGTGATGGTGAACCTTGGCATTCCAGCTGTTCTTGAACTTCAATTCCCAGAAGCCCAAGTCTCCGTGAATCCACAAGAATGGGTTTATTTTGCCATCACAGACCAAGGCAAAGTAAAGCAGGGTGATCAAGTGGCTTGTGTAGGTCCTCTCTGCTCTATCAAGGTTCTTAATAAGATACCATTCTAAAAGGAATTTAAATGAAAACTACAAATTATTACAATAAAATCAACTGCTGTTTACCTTTGGATCTCCAAGAATTGCAATTCCAACAGATAATTTTCTTTTCTGACCTCCACTTAGTTTTTTTGCTTGGTTATCTTTAATGGGCTGCATATCCAAATCTAATAAAATCTTCTGGACCTTATAAAATTAAATGAGATATTTAATATTAATTAAAGCAAGTTATACATTAATTTATAAGAATTAATTTATCATGCTATGCTATCAATATTTAGGATGACTTTTTATTCTTCTTCCGTGTTGAGGCCAGATGTGAAAATGCCAAAATGAAGCCACCTTTAGGTGAGTTCATTCTGAAGTTCCTTTCACTTGGCCTAATGTGTGTGTGTGAGAGAGATTTCAGTTGCCAGCAAATCTTTCTCACGAGAGAGAGGGGAAGGGAGAAACCTCACACAAGAATCGCCCCGTATAGCAACAAAATCGCATAACAATTAGGTTTTGAGGGAAATGGAATCCCACATAACAATTTTCTGTATGGAAAAATCTGTACAACAATTTTTCAATGGGAAAAACCACTTAGCAGAAAAAAATGTTGTACGATGGATCCCACAGGGAAAATCGCTATACGATGGATGCAATTGTTTCGTACAACAACGAGCCCTGTGGAACAAATTAAAATCGTTGTATGTGGTGCCACTTGTATATATATAAAATAATCTTCATGGGCATGACCTAACACTGTGATGGCGAACCTTGGCACTCCAAGTGTTCTTGGACTACAATTCCCAGAAGCCCTAATCAGCAGGAGTGCTGACTTGGGCTTTTGGTAATTGAAGTCCAAGAATAGCTGGAGTGCCAAGGTTTGCCATCACTGACCTAACATTTCTGAACTGTTCTTTAACTCTCTAACCTTACTCACAGATGGAAAACCTTGACTGATGATTTCAGGTGAAATGTTTTTTAAAGCAAGAATGTTGCTAGTGCACAGGTATTCCATGCATATTTCACATTATTTTTAAAACCCCTCTTACATTAGATTCCTGCTTCTTTTCTAGGTGAAAGATGAGTTTAGAGGTTGAGTGCTTTTTGAAACAAAACTCAGGAGAAATGAATATCTATGCTCAATTCTTATCATACCATTCCCCTCACCCAACTCTACTCCAATTATTACTTTATGCGGTACAAGTGTCTGTTTTAAAATGAGTAGTAAAATAAAACAGTAAGTTATAGAAACACAGTTTTAAAAGCCTTCATAGTAATATCAATGAAACTGATAAATTAAAATAATTATATATTTTGTTTGGCTTACTCACCTCTTGTATCATATCATTGGGAGGTATGCCTTTAATTGAAGCAACTATTGATAAATTCTCTTCCACTGTTAACTCATCAAAGTAGATGTCTAACTGCTGACAAACTCCAGTTATCTTTCTTGCATCTAGCATTTCATCGATTTCAGAAACTTTATATCCATATATGGATGCAAATCCTAATTGAAAAGAAAGGATTACTGAATCTAGTCCATTGAAAAAATTGTCAATATAAAATATTATTCAGATTTGGTCACCAAGATCACGTAAGTGGAAGTAAAAATCTTAGGAAATTCTCCTCCACTGAATTTCTACTATTTGGGGGTACTTAATTATAAGAACTTTAAAACAAAAAGATTAAATAAAAGGTCACATCTGATACTGGTTTCTACTACACTGGTACTGCCATAATTTGCATGAAAGAGGGAAGGGGGGGTAGAACACGCCCATCCAAAAAGCAAGAGAAAATACAGAATCAAAAAGAATTATTAAATAAGGACTATTGGTTTATGGTTGCTAGGAATTAGTCCCAGTTGCTGAACTACAAGTCAACCCTTACGTAAATTTGAGTGTCAATGGGTCAACTGTAATTGGAACAAATAACACTTAATGGCCAGTATTTTCTTACTGTGCAGTTGTGAACTAGGGCAGAAAAGCATTTTGAAAATTCATGTGGAAAAATGTGTAGTGCAATAACAAAGGAGCATATCTGGAGGAGTAAACTCTTCCTCATCAAAAACATCTAGACATGCACAAGACTCATGGATGATTATGCTTATAGAGAAATGGCAAGGTTTCACACAGGGCTTGGACAGACTCATGAAAATGCATGCTGAAACAAAGTTTGGGAGAAATTCATTAAAAATGTTTGGGATAAAACAAAGGTTGAAAAAAGGCCTCTTTTGGCTTCTTTCTCTCTTCCTCATAGTTTTGATACACTGGATACATTTTGACACATACATACCATCGGAAGGTGGGCACAATCCACAAAGGATGTTCATTAGCGTTGTTTTTCCTGTTCCGCTGTGTCCAAGTAATGCTGTGATTTGACCTTCATATATGTCAAAGGTTAGACCTAATAAAGGAATGAAGCAACAGCAGGGAAGAATAATTCATAACATCAAAAAAACCCACTGCCATTAAAATAAGGATTCTTGTAGCACCATAAAGACTAACAATTTAAATACAATAATGAAACCTGCTATGATAAACATGTTAATCTTTAGGTTGCAGGCAAGCTTTTCATGCTTTTGTTACAAGAGTAAAGCAGATTGAGCTTTTGGATATAAGCACCACTATCAAATACCCATATTCAATATTCTCATCCTGACACACAACATAACATGTAATAGTTCACAAAACTAAACAATCAAACGAGTTAATAAACATTGGTAAGAGTTGACAGAAACCTGCCCACATGCTATGCCATTGTTCCTATTTTCAGACTACAACAAACAGGCAGCATCTGAAGTCTAAGAACTCCCAACTGTGACAGATAGTTGAAAACCTAAAAATTCTTACTTTTCAGAGCATCCACGGTTTCATCCTTTTTAACAAAAGATTTCTGGACACAATTGATTCTGAAAGAAGACAAGCTAATTTTATTTTTTTAAAATGACACTGCTTTGGTTAACAATGACCTCAAAGTAATACTTTCTTCCTAGTAAAAACAAAAGTGATAGGTGTCACATTTTAAAGTCTATTCCAAAACTCTCTGCCCAGAAAGAAGATATAAAATATTTTCCTGAACATGTAATTTAACTTTGTCATGAAATGTTCTAAGAGTCACATGCAGTTGTTTATATGGGAAGAGGCTGGGTTACAGAATATAACTAGTTTTAAATCATAAATGTACAAATCATATAGACCACTTTGTTTTCATTTGCTTACCTGTCATATTACATCATATCTGGCATTGCATGTGTGTTTGAAAGAATACGCACCATTTCACTTCAACACTAAGCTATTTCATACACAAGTGAATATATATTACTACTACTTTCATCACTTAGCAAAACAAATGTATTGCCTTGACTGCAAACCTTGCATTTGAAAATAATTGCTCTCTTTTCAGCAATCAAATTAAGGTAGCTGTATTTTATCTGTCACTTCTTTCACTTGGGCAAAATTTACTATCTGAAACAGCTTAATACTAGCAGTCTTCCTAGTTTCAGCAAACCAATGCCTAACACATACAACAGATACTTAAGAGACCGCGTCACCCTGAGAACATCTGTCCGTCTCTGGCCATACCATCAGCTAGAGAGGCTCATCAATCTAGCATGAGAAGGAGGGCCCATACCATCCCTGATATGTCTCCAACTTTCACTCACTTCCATAGCCAATTGTTTACAGTGAGATGGATTCAAACTACCTAAAGAAGACACACTAAAATTGTTGGGATTTAAACCAAACACAACTTATTTATGTTCTATTGATTTAAAATAATTTTCTTTTAAAATTATTAAGAGCACAAACTATTGAGCCAGGATAGCTAAGGGCTGCCAGAGAGGACACTAAACCAGCTAAATTCAAATCTTTCCCAGCCAAGTGATACTGGCACTTAGGCTATCACTAGATCAGTGGTGCCCAAACTTTTTCTGCTGTGGGCCGGTCCTGCCAACTGACACACAGCTGCGAGGGCTGGAGGTGGGCTGCTCCTGCTGCTGACCATTTCGATGTCAGCAGCGGTGGCAATCACGCTTTGTCCCCACTGCTCCGAGCAGCCTCTGGCTCGGTCCCCTCGCTTCAGCAGCCGTTGGGGAGGTGGATTGCTGCCTTGGAGAAATTTTCAGAGCCTTCCCCACTTCAAAATCCATGGTGCTAGGAGAACTCCTTGGCGGCCTGGGATGATAGTCTGGAGAGGGCCCAGGTTCTCAGCCGGATTTATGAGATGCATGGGCCTAATTCAGCCCGTGTACTCAGCCGGATTAATGAGATGCACGGGACTAATTGGGCCTGAGGGCCGTAGTTTGGGCACCGCTGGACTAGATGATCATATACCACGAGATTTAGCCTGCTTATCAAACAGGTGAATTCAAACTTTTTTTTAACTAAACACGTGGTGCAAAGAGTAATTCAAATCAATCAAGCACTTGTTACTCCCAAAGAGGATTCCCCCTCCCCCCTCTGCCACTGGAGGGCTTCTACGTTTTCAAGTCAGAATGGTTTGAACAAATTTTTCCCTGTGTGGTTAGTTATGATATGTTCTTGTACAGATGGAAGGCATTTCTGTAGGTGGTGTTTTGGAGACATAATCAAGACCTTTCAGGATTGGGGGAATACACTTGCATTTTTTTCTTTCTCCCAACTGTCGTCTGAATTTTTTTTAAAAAATCCCTTACAAGATATTAGCACTATCATCTTATTGCTGAGTCATCATTATTATTCTTGTCCATATTTACATCCCAATAAAAGGATCAGCAGAGGTGGGACCATTATCAATATGAAAATAGTTATGGTTTTATGGAAGAGTGGTTATATTTCCACATAGAAATCATGACAAAGTATTTCCCTTACACTATTATTTCTTTCACACTGTATTATTTGAACATGCAGAGATCAATCACAGTTACCATATATATGTTGATCATTAAGTCTTTGAACATGGACATATTAATAAACTAACACTCCTGTTGAGAGTAAACAACAACATAATTATACCTGATAGCTTCTTTCCCCTGAAATTCAGAAGACACCGGTTCAATAATTTCACTGAAATCTAAGTTCCCATTAATATTGCTCTCATATAATTCCCTATAATTTCTTGTTCGCTTTGACCAAAATGAGGGCTTCAGGAAGAATAAAAAACTTCGTCGCAAACCATATTCTCCTGAGAAATAAGAGAGTGGAAAGTTTTTGTAAATATTAAATACAATATACAGAAAATTTCTAAATATTAAATACATTACAGTATAGATATGTATCATGCAGCTGATTCTGATTTATAGCAACCCTATGGATTAATGTCCTCCAGAGTCTCATACCAGTGATGGCCAACCTTGGCACTCCATGTGTTCTTGGACTTCAATTCCCAAGCACTGACCAGCAGGTGTGTTGACATGGGCTTCTGCAAATTCAAGTCCAAGAACATCTGGACTGCCAAGGTTGGCTATCATTGGTCTCATATACATAGCCCTGCTAAGGTCTTTCAAAACACATGCAATTATCTTTGCTGAATTGAATAGTAGATTTTAGGGCTTGATGTTTTTACTACAGCACAGAAGAATTATTCACAAGTTTTCTGCTTATTCATAATTTTTCTGTTGGCTGCTTCACACCACATAATAGTTTGGCAGTAAATCAATTAGCATTGTGCCTAAGCATCTTCTCTCTTCCTAAGCATCTTCTCCCCTCTTATTATTTACATGCTCAAATTCTCTCTCTTAGTTTTATGTTCTCAGCAGGCAAATAATTATCAAATGCAGGTGAACAATTTTCTGTATAAACAGACATTTATTTGTCCAGTTTGGACAAAAATTCAAACTGGTTTATTGAGAAGCCAGAAATAAACAGGGAAATCTGAATCCGAACAGATGTTTGAGTACAGCATTCATTCACAAAACAATGTGTTATAGTTATGCCTTAATCATGAATCAGTCCATCATGTGTGAACATGTTACTTAAGGCCTAGGATAGTGATGACTAACCTTTTAGAGACCAAGTGCCCAAACGGCAACCCAAAAAATACCTATTTGCCGCAAAGTGCCAACATAGCAACAGAGAAGGGAAGAAACATTCCCATTGGGCTGCTGGGCAGAGGGACGGGGTGAACTCTGTTCTGTTGAAAAAGAGGAAGTGCTCCCATTGGCCTGCTGGGCAGAGAAACTCAGTGCTGGGGAAGGGAAGAAGTGCTCCCATTGGCCTGCTGGGCAGAGAAACTCAGTGCTGGGGAAGGGAAGAAGTGCTCCCATTGGCCTGCTGGGCCAAGGGGCAAGCAAACCCTGTGCTGGGATGATTGCACAGGTGCCCACAGAGAAGGCTCTGAGTGCCACCTCTGGCACATGTACCATAGGTTCACCACCACTGGCCTAGGAAAGTTAAGTTGTACTTACCAGTAATAACTTTCGTTCTTCGTGTATGTAGTTTGTGAATTCACACTTTTGGGTTCTGCGCCTGCGCGGAGCCATTATTGGAGCTTCAAAGCTAATTGGATTAAAAGTTTGATATTAGGACAGCCCACCCTTAGGTGCCATTTCATGCTCTTTCCTCAGTTAATACTTAAGCTGTACACAGGATAAAATATAGTATCTCATCCATGCAGCTCAAGCGAGGAGGAAGGGTGGGAAAGTGTGAATTCACAAACTACATACTCGAAGAACGAAAGTTATTACTGGTAAGTACAACTTAACTTTCCTAGGCCTACCAGTCACTCAAACAGATTGTAGATGAAAAGACGCCCGAAGGACGGTCCGAGAGGAGCCGATCCTCTCGGGCTGAAGAAAAATTGAAAAAAAAACGGCTATCTAACAAAGGCCTGGAAATTTTTTTGACTAGCTCTCTCAAAAGGCTCCTGCTATGGCAGTGGAAAAAAGAGAACTGAGGGAAAGAGCACGAAATGGCTGGAGCTGGTTTTGCCTATTTTGATGGCTAAATGGGTGAATTTCTTACAATTAGTGCAAGTCTGGACTTGATGGCTAACTCCAAGGCAGCTCAGACACTTGAGGGAAGCTTCTGATTGCAGCCTGTACAGCACTTAAAGGGTGCAGATGCCATCAAAATGCAGCAGAAGACACAGAGAAAAATTCCAAATGCCCACAGCAAAGTAGACAAATGGTGTAATGCCGGTCCTTTCTGGGGAAAAGAATGACTCAGAAGAAAAATTGTAGATATTGTCACTCAACCTGCAAGGGAAGAATCACTCAATTTTTTTTTATTAAAAAAATGGCTACTTCTCATGCAAGGGAAAAACGGCAATGGGGGGGGGGATGTGAACTCTGAAACTGCTCCCCCACAAGGGAGGACAGATCAGGGGTGGGTAATCCTGCCCAAAGGACAAGATCACCCACAAAAAAGTTTGATAATGAAGTCTTTTCCTCAGAAACTACCCCCCAAAAATGAAGAGAGCTCTCAACAGACTCTGGTGGTCCTAATATCAAAAAATTTTCATCCAATTAACTTTGAAGTTCCGATAATGGTTCCGTGCAGGCGTAGAACCCAAAGGTGGGGACTCACAAACTACACAAAGGAGAACTAACACTTTTCAAACCAACTATCTGAAACAAGAGAGGAGTGATGGATAGAAACAGACATAAATTTGTGGTTTCAAATATTTCAAAAACCAGAGTCCAACTACTGAATTACACTTGATAAAGGAAATTGTGTAAATAATATAGCAAATTATCTCTCATTAACAGGGTCCTAGCTGTGTTCCTTGGAATACAGGCATAAATCACTAACACAGTTCTGTCCAATGACTTTGTCAACACACACATGTAGCTTCGTTTAATGGAGTGCTTCATATTCCTCTTTTTCTGAATATAGTTGGTAAATCACTATCTTTGCTTGATGGATTATCAGGCCTATTTGGGTGATGAAGCGTAGAAGAGACCGGTCCTAGATCTGCAGGATTTGCATGAATATCAAATGTGCAAATTTTAATCAGTAACTTGTAAATGATGGTCTGCTATTTTCATATTTGGATTAAGTTTTTTAACACTTTAAAAATATTTACATTTCAACAATGTGCAAGTTCTATGGAACAAGATTTTGATGCAAATTAGGCTACTTAACTAGATGAATTTGGAATGCTCTATGTAAGAAGACATTTGAACCATTAGAATTTTTCCCTGCATGATGTTTCTCACTTTATATTAAGTCTGTACCTGAATATCACACCAATAATTTGTGATGTTAACTTCTTGAATATTGTTCTTTTATACAAATACAAGCACACCTGGAACAACTTGATCCAGATACATTGCCAGGAGCAGATACAGCATACAATCAAGGGTCAACAGCAAAAGTGAAATAACTAGCGGATAAGGACCATGAGTTAAATTTGCAAAAGAAGTTCCTTCTTCATAATCTTCTAGGTGCATAACCTACAAACATATGGAAATGGACAAGTTACTTACTTGTACCTGTTGTTCTTTGAGTGGTCATCAGTAAATTCACAACAGTGAGTTCCTTCCATGCTTGTGCGATGCACTCAGAACATTCCAGTGCCTGAAGAATCAGTTGTTTGCTCTCCCCATTGCACATGCTTTACATCTCATCACCTATACTCAGTTCTCACAATCTTCTACTGCTTCTAAAAAATGCATGACAAATCATGGGGAAGATGGTGGGTTGTGTGATTTCACAGATGACCACTCAAAGAACTACAGTTACAGGTCAGATACCTGTCCTTCTTCTTCGTGGTCTCTATCCTCCACCATCCTCCTCAACCTGCCCAATTCTGTGCCCATTGTGTCAACATTGCCATCTAACCATCTCATTCTCTGCCATCCCCTTCTTCTTTTGCCCTCAACCTTTCCCAGCATCAAGGCTTTCTCAAGCGAATCCTCTCTTCTCATTTGGTGTCCAAAGTACTTTAGCTTCATCTTCACTATTTGACCTTCCAAGGAGCAGTCAGAGTTGATTTCTTTTAAGATCGACCTATCCGTTCTCTTTGCTGTCCAGGGTACTCTCAAAATTCTCCTCCAACACCACATTTCAAAGGCATCTATTCTTCTGTGTTCAGCTTTCTTTATGGTCCAGCTCTCACAACAATACATTACTACCAGGAATAGCATTGCTTTGACTATGCATACTTGTTTGCAAGGTGACATCTCTACTTTATGTTGTTCAGGTTTCTCATAGCTTGTCTCCTAAGAATAAGTCAGCTTTTTATTTCATGGCTGCAATCTCCATCTGCAGTGATCTTGGATCCTAAGAATGCAAAGTCTGTCATTACTTCCCCAGGGATTGATAGGGTCTGTTGCCATTATTTTTGTTTTCTTGATGTTGAGTCTCAAGCAGCTTTTGCACTCTCTTCTTTCAACCTAAGCAAGAGCTTTCTTAAGTCTTCTTCACTTTCTGCCATTAGGGTAGTATCATCTGCATATATCAGGTTGTTGATGTTTCTTCCAGCAATTTTAATTCCAACTTGTGATTCATCCAGCCCTGCGTTATGTGCTCTGTATATAAGTTAAATAAGCAGGGTGACAAAATGCAGCCTTGTCGTACTCCTTTTTCTATTCCAAACTTCTCCATCATTTTGTATCCTGTCCTAACTGTTGCTTCTTGATGCATGTACAGATTTCTCATGAGGCATATAAGGTGTTCTGGTATTCCCATGTCTTTATTACTTGCCACATTTTATTGTGGTCCACACAGTCAAAGGCCTTGGTGTAGTCAATGAAACAGAAGTAGACTTGTTTCTGGTATTCTTTTGTTTTCTCCATGACCCAATGTATGTTGGCAATTTGGTCTCTAGTTCCCCTACCTCTTCGGAACCCAGCCTGCACTTCTGGTAATTCTTTATCTGTGTGCTGCTGAAGCCTATCCTATGAAAAAAATACTTGTAAGAAATTGTTCTAGAAGCTCCAAAGTTATTTCTTGAAACTAAGGATAAGCCATGAGGTGGGAGCATATGCCATGGGGAAAACCAGCATGAACTGATTTTTCAAGCTCTGGAATGTTTTGAGGATATACTGCACAGGCATGAAAGGAACATAGTGGTGTGAATCAACAGAGAATAGAAAGAATCATGCATTACTTTATCAAAAGCAGATTTTTTAGGAAACATGTTACATCAACATCAACAAAATAATACATATATAATCAACAAAACTATCATGCAAAGTGTGCATGATAGGCATAACTTCTCATTGAATTTTTTTGCAGTTATTATACATTTTGAAATGTATTTATGAGAAGCAGGACAGTGATCTTACCTGAAACAACAAATTACTAAATTTAAACACCAATATTAACTGAGATTCTAATTATTAATAAATTTGCAGTTAATAATATGATTGGATTGCCTGATTAAAACAAGTTACACACACATGCAAAAACTTTCAGAATGTTTCAATTTCACCCTCAGTAGAACAATATATAAAACTATCTACAATTTACTATAAGATGATAAGCTTCAAAATCAGATTTGTTTATATGTTGCAAGTGGGCATGGGGGAAGGGGAATGTCTCTGTTGTATTGCTAAAAGAAACAGTCTACAGACTCTTAATAGGATACAAAAAAGGGTTGTTGTTTTTGTTTGATGAGAAGTTTCCAGCGGATGGGTCTATCATTGAAATAAAGCAAGAGACATGGCTATTCCCATTAGTCTCACAATGGTGTCTTCTGAAGACTCAAAGGCTCTCTAGTCACCAACTGGACCCAGTTCTGAAACACTACCATTGAATGCATATTTAGATCTGTAGTTTAAGCACACTGTTTCAGGGGTTGGTCTGGTGACATGAGACTGGCCCAACAGGTAGCCCAATGAGTCAAGATTTGGTCCAGAAACAAGATGAGTTGTTGCATGATACATACTCAAATGGAGACAAGTTCCATCTGAAGCAAGCTCAAAGACAAGAATGTGAACATGTGGTTGAAAGAATGATATGTTGAGGAAGGAACGGAGGCCAGATGAATTGCTGATGGAGCAAACCATAGGTAGCTGGGAAAGCTACTCAGACTAGACCAGGAGAGATACAAGGGTAGTTCAGGCAGCTACAATTATCTTTTGTGGGTCTGAACAGAGAGCGGAGGAGTTGGCATTAACGGGTTTAAGGATAGCTCAGGTGGAAAGATCCTATACAAGGGACTTTGACACAACACCCCATCCCCTCATGGCTTCTGCCTCACACTGTCCCTCTTCTTATCTCCTCCCTCTGGCTCTTCAACCTGGCTTTACTTCGCTTGGCATTTTCCTTCCCTACCATACCCCATTTCCATATCACTGGCCTTGCTCTCATTATCGTCTAACTTTATACAGTAATACTCCAGATAACGTTAACACTTGGTTCCACAAGTCTTAACTTTAAACAGTTTTTAATGTTGCGCGATACATGCACCACACAACGTTAAAACCCTATGGGATTTTCTGCACAACTCCATAGAGATACATTGTAACCAGCACAGACTTCAGTGGACATTGTGTGATACATCCCATAGGGTTTTAACATTATGTGGTGCATATTTGTTCTTCAGATTATTTAACATTATGCAGTTTTAATGTTGTTCAATGCAAACGTTATCCGGAGTATTACTGTATTACCTTTCAGTGATATAGCTATGTTTGTCTGTTTTAACATGTACAGAAAAAAATAGATATGGCACCTTAAAGACTAATAATTTTTAAAAGACTAATGGCAGAGGGGGGGGGGACCAAATGACCTACTAGTTAATAATTATTAGTGGGTCTCCATCATGTCAAAAACTCTTACCAATATAATTGTCACCACCATTTATTTCCCCAGCCTACTTGGTCCTCACCATTCTAGTACATACTCTATGTATACAAATCCTTAACCATTAGGCTCCCTGTGTCTGAGGAAGTAGACTGTAATCTCTGAAAGGTTTCACTGAAATAAATCTGTTTGTATTTATAGTGTCATAACATTTTTCTTTGCATAGAAGTTATCACCTCCTTGTTTCTCTATCTTGGACTGTTTGTTCCCCTTCTGACTCCACTTCCTCTCCATTCTTTATCCTTTTATTACTCATCCCTGGCACTGCCTCCCAGCACATGGGCCTGTGTTTCTGTATTACTGAGCAAATACCTGATGGGTGCCATTCCTGGAATGTGAGAATTGGACACAAAGGGCAGTTATGTTTTGTTGTGTGTTGTTTATCCAATCATACTGTTGTTAACTGAAAGCCAAATGATTCTGAAATAACAAACATTTCAGAGTCTGCTACACCTAATTTATCCTGAATGTCAATAATAGTAATATTGCTCACATGTCTCTACAACATAATGGCAACTACAGTACTAAGATACTTCACTGACCTGTGCAACACCAACCAAAAATGTACACTGACAAAGAGGGCTCAGGAACCATACAAAGGACTTTGGAAAATCCTCCAGTAGAACAATTATCAGGCCCACAAAACCAAAAGCCAAGGTTGACAGGAATTCGACTGTACCAATATGCTTTGATCTTTTGAACAGGGGAGTCAACATAAATGCAAATAAAACCTGAATAGATATGGAAAAAATATTTTAATACTTATGAAAATTTTTATCATGTTTTTATGTTATGATTTTCATTTTTGTTGTAACAATTATTCATTCAATACCTATTACAGGCAATATAATACACCTGATGTAGGAAATCAACAACTGTATCAAACAGAGATATTTTCCTAGAAATATTTTATTAAAAGATGTTTGTTATCTCATTTTGGTTATGAAATCTAAAAGACAATAGAACATTATGGCCTAAATCCAAATTGATGCTTTCAGAAGTGCTAAGATTTTGAGAGAGGAAGATTGTAGCTGTCTTTGGCTGCAGTAAACAAGCACTGGAAGGTTTTTTAACCTACCTGGGCATGTTTTTGAAGTGCTTGAGGGGTTTCAGCAGGAAGGGAAATAGACTAATATTTGCATTGGATTTCATTCTTCCACTTTTGGATACAGCCTTATATTCTCATATGACTTTTTAAAAAGAATTTAGCTATAGTAGAAAACAGTTTTTTTTTTAAAAAAAACTTCCAAATATGATAATGACTTGAGAAACAAGTAATGTAAATTGGTGAGACATAACGTCATTTTCAGATCAGTGTCATTTTATAGATCTGCAAGAATCATGAAGGATAGACAAAAATTCAGATTACTAAACCAAATCAAAAGATAATAAAGACTTGAGTGGCAATCATTTGTAGATATTATTCTTGTGCAGTTAAAATAACTGGAATTGTTAGTCTCATAAGAGAACAAACAGCTATTCATCACATTTATAATCAAATGTCTGCACATTTCACAGCTAATAGCCAGAATACTTCAACACTCAGTTAAGTCAGAAAGAACAGGTTACTTACCTGTAACTGTGGTTCTTCAAGTGATCACTTGTGAATTCACATACAGTATATGGTTTTTGTGCATGTGCAGAACTCTCCTTCAGAATTTCCCAGAGCTAGAAAAAAGGGAAGCCATTAGAATGGCCCACCCTACCATGCATGCCTGCATGCCTAAGGACTTTCCTTCTCAGTTAACGCTAAACTGTCATGTTAATGCAAGATGTGCATTGGCATGTCTGGGGGGAGGTAGGGTCAGCTGTGTGAATTCACAAATGACCACTCAAAGAATCACAGTTATAGGTAAGTAACCTGTTCTTCATTGTGGTCTCTGTGAATCACACACGTGGGTGAATAGCATATCTGAGAGTAAACAAAACAAAACAGCAAAAAAGACAAAAAATGTTGTGGCACCTTAAAGAGTAACACCTGTATTTAAATGTGAGCTTTCACGGACCAAGTCCAATAGCAAGCTCACTTACCAGAAGATGGGACATGAATGCCAAGAGGCTGGTATCCAGCCTCTAGTCCAGAATAAAGGTTGATGACTGGGGTCAGGTGGATGTTGTGCAAATGTCCTCAATTGGTATACCTCTTAGGAAAGCTGTAGAGGTTGTTATTGCTCTGACTGAATAGTCCCTTCACCTTTGCCTTGCCAAAGATGCCCTGAGGGAATCACCGCTACCACCCTAACCTAGCACTACCTGCCACCAATGAACATGACCTAATTAGAAGCTCCACCCAGTTAGCCCCATAATGCCCTGGAACAAAGAGTGGGGTGGGCACAAAACAGCCCAGTTCCAGTAGGCAATATGAAGCTGAATGCAAAAATCCCTATCTGGGCCTCATCAGCAACTCAACAGCACCCTCCACCTGCAGGGTGGGTGGGTGGGAGAATTCACAAGGCAAGAGACCAGCGCAGGGGTGTGCACCCATTTTAAAACCCTGTGCCCCAGTGCACTCATGAGCAGCAATGTCATGTGCCAGCTGCTCAATGTCTTCATTTCTGATGGGGGAGAGGAAACATTCCCTTTCACCCGATGCTGTGCCGGAGCTTGGAGGTACGCTTGTCTAAGAGAGGTGGAAATCGGAGACCACCTTAGGCAGGAAGGTGAGGTCGGAACACAGTTCCACCTTTCTTCCAAGGATCAGAGCAGTCTCAATGGATGATTAATGATTGTCACCTTTGTAAATTTCTTGTAGCACAGGCAGTTCTGGATCTAGCATGTTTCTCTCAAACAGAAGAGACACAGTATCTGTCTGTAGGGAATTTTACTGCTGCAGGGCACAAACCTTTTAAAAAGGCCTCTAGGGCCATAAACATAAATGGGAGAAAATCTTGAAAAAAAGAATTACAACATGGAGGCAATGGGGGAAATGGAGGGGGAAAACCTTGTGTGTGTGTGTGTGTGTGTGTGCGTGCACGTGCATGCGCACGTGCGTGCGTGCGTGCAAAAAAGAAGAAAAAGATAAGTGTTTAAGAGCAAAAGATGAGGAGGAATAACGAGGAAAACTCATGAAGAGTGCCCTGGCAAAATAGATGTTACCATTACAGTAGCAAGAGAAAAAACTGAGGAGGGAAATCATTAGGTGTGCAGGTTATGTGTAGTATGGTGGGTGGTCCCAGAGGCGTAGCTACCGCCGTATCTGCCGTATCAATTATACGGGGGCCCCGGGTCACGGGGGCCCCCAACGTGCGTAAACAAAACAAATCTTTATCCTTCCTAAGGGCCCCCAAAAGATTTTTATACGGGGCCCCGCCAAGGCACGCTACTCTTCTGGGTGGTCCTAACAATTTCATTTTTTTTCTAGCTCTGGAAGATTCCAAAGGAAAGTTCTGCGCATGCGTAAAATCCATGAGTGTGATTCAGAGACCATGACGGACAATCAGTATCAACTAGGTCCATTAAAATCAGTGGTAATTATGCCAAGATGACCTGCAACCTTGCTATTGGATGTTTATAAAGTTTTTCAATTTCAAAAAGAAATATTACTGTGATAATTGCAATTTAAGATAAGATTTGTGGAGAAGTAACAATTGTCTTATTAGTAGTAGCCATTTCAGTGCTTTCAACATGAAATGGGAAATAATGTCTGTCAAAATATATAACCAAATTGAAAAATTTTAAAACTCTTTTGTAATGCATTAGCCATTTAAAGCAGCAGGAAACATGTCAGAAACTTAGTATGCCAGTACTTAAATATGTCTACAACACAGTGCTCTCAGCACTCACAGTATACTGACAATGAATACATACATACACACTTACGGAGGATATTCCATATAGGAAAAAAAGAAGAAAAATCACAAAGCTGCTACTTTTGGGAAACAGCCAAGAGAATGTTGCAATGATCGACATGAGAAGTGACATGACAAATATCAGACTGGTATACAGTAGGACCCAAGAAAGCCTAGAAAAAGGAAAAACACAATGAAAATTCATGAATTAAAAGTCATCTGTATAACTACAGACAGATTAGTTAACATTATTTGAGTGGGCAACTGCAGTTTTACAAAAGGGTATTAGACTGAAGGAGGTTAAGTTTGGAAATGTCTACAGTTTTAGACAAAGAGCTGGCTCCTGCTCTCTCCTTGAATAATGAAGCAAATCTACTCCAGGATATTGTGAGGGTGACTACCTTCAAAAAGAATATCCCTGCACAATGGGGCAACAGCAAAGGGGAAGGATGACACGTTGTGACATTGCACAGATGACCACATGGAGAACACCTATTACATTTAAGCATGCTTTCTTCCTTCTTCACTGCTTCTGTACAGTTCCACAAGTGTAGAATTGGAGAATGTACCAAAACATATAAAGAATTCTCCAATTCTACGAAGACAGAGCACAACAATCCATTGAACATACAATTTCTAAAGTATGACTGAGCCCAAAGGAAGAAAAGACAACAGCTAATGATGATTAGAACAAAATATATGAACTGAGAATGCTATATAGACATGAGCTATACTTTGCCTATGACTATCAAAACAACACAAGCAGACACTAAAAGATGGCCTGAAGGATTGTAGGGACTTTTCCAAACAAGCCAGCTACAAAGAGAAAGTGTCTATAAGTGGGAATAAGGAAAACAACTCTACAATGCAGGAACATCACTACTACAACAATGAATTTAAAGATTCTCAATGCTGCTGAGCACTGAAAAGTCACAATTCTATAATCACAACAAGTTTTTCCACTGTCAAAACATAGGATTGTCTGGTATTGTGGTATGGCATCTATATGAAAACAAGCATCCTTGAGTCTATGGCAACAAATTAGATAGAATTGCCAGGGAGCTCAAGCAACAAAACTATCCACTAACTTTTTTTTTTTGTACACCTTAGCAGAGTTGGCTTTTAAAAAGATTTACAATACAGTATTTCAGATCTGACAACAAATTTTATTCACAGACTAAAGGTTTGGCTATGGGCTGTACTATGCTTCTCCAGATAGCTAATCTTTACATGGAGTCATTTGAATGAATGAATGTTTATTAATTTATTAGTCTTACGACCTTATCAGTAACATAACAGAAGAATTTAAAATCTGTACAATGCAATGGAGTGCAATAAAATACAATAAAATTACAGTAAAATACAATAAAATACAATATGTACATACCTGAGCTACTTTTAAAGAATGTAAACTGGAAAAGGTGCCTTAATACAATTAATACATGCATATTCATAGTAAGATAAGTGAATCTCCCTTGCTGGATATCCGAATTTGATTGATATATTCAATTCTTTTAGCTGATGCCTTAATTATAAACCTGGCAGTTCTACATACAATGTGCATGTTAGAACCCAGAAGGAGATAGGGACAGTTTGTGGCCACTGAGAGCAAATATTTAACTGAGAACCCATAATGAGAAATTACTTTGCAGAGTTGATTAACCCAGGACTTGACATTACTTTTTGTACGGTGCTGACAGCACTGTGTATCTGCATAATTGCTTGTACTATTATATTGTATTGTATATCTGTATTATTATTATTATTATTATTATTATTATTATTATTATTATTATTATTATTATTATTATTATTATTATTATTATTATTATTATTAGACTGTAAACCGCCCTGAGTCGGGTCCCCCTGATTGGGTGGCCTATAAATCAAAATAAATAAATAAATAAATAAAAATAATCCCACTTTATCTGTTCGGTTAAGCATAATTTGGGAAGCCTATCTGAGTCCATTGATTGAATCCTCAACCAACATGAGACTGTTTTAAATACTAAATGGCTATACACAGAGTGGAAGCCCAATTGCCACGGAGGATCAGTTGTCAAGTAATCCTGTGGTAAAATGCGCTGTTGTACAAAGTCCTGCAGAGAATTCCCTAGACAGGCATTTAAGTCTCCTGCAAGTAGCTTTGGGATATGTTTTGTTTAACTTTACTACTACCTTCTCTAAGTCTACCCAAATATTTGGTGGGAAATATGAAGATGTAAAAGGAGGAATATAAACATTCAATAATATCACTACTGTAGAGACATAAGAAAATTTGACAATCAGATAGTTGGAAGAGTGGTCTCCAAGGTTCAGTTGCTGTCCTTGCCAACCCAGCTCAGCTTTGGCAAGGATAATTAACCCTCCTGATGCCTGCCCTTTAGTTTTATATTTTTCCGCAGGGGTGGACCAGAAACTGAAGCCTGCTAATTTAGCCTCATCTTCTTCTTTAGTCAACCAAGTCTCCTGGAGTGCAATGATATCAGACCTTGATAGAAACTCCAACAAATCGCTGTCCAATGTTCTGGTCTTCCATCCAGCAATATTCCAGGACAATAGCTGGATGAAATCTTTCTGCTGGGAGTTTCTGGGGAGATGTGGCAGGGTGTTGATATTATAAGTTGGGACACAGGAATTTTCTAGTCAACTCAAGGTGATATTGTCCAGGATACCATCAGTGTCATAAAATATGCACTTATTAGACCTCTTTTTATCTTCAACTCCACTTGGCTTCTAGGTGGGCTCCAACAAGCTTTGTGGAGATTGATTGTTTAACTGGGGTACTATTGCAGGTTGAGAAGTTGAACTAATAACAGAGTCAGGAGGAAGTGATAGATGCAGAGTGATTGTATTGAATGCAGAGGTGTGAGAAACCATACTAGGTAGAAGCTTAGGATTTTCTTTCTCCTCCTTATCCGATGAATTCTGCTGAGATGATACTTTAGTTGTGGAAAGCTCAATTAGTAGTTCAGCAGTGTCCATAGTAGCCAGGAGTGTTTTCTTAAGACTGTCCAGCCTTTGCAGAATATCTACTTGCTCCACCTTAGGCAGAACTCCAAAGGACCTAATAAGTGTGGCCTCTTCTGCATCTAACTTGGCCTCCTTTTGAATGTTCATATTCCCATCATCTAATTTGGCCATGGGCAAACCGGAGACAGAGACACTGTTGTTAACAACAGACTTGGTGTTTGCCAGATTGTGTAAACCAAAAACATCAGAACTGATCAAGGGAGTTACCACTCCATCACGGAAAACCCTAATTGGGACAATCTGAATGGACGCAAGGAAATATCTCATTTTAAGCAACATGTGAGGTATCATAGACTGCTTAAATGTCAACAAGATTTGCTTACTGCCAACCAAGCTTGGTAACCACTCAGCTGTAAGCAAGTCTATCTGGTTAAGATGGCGGCGTAGAAGTTGTTCCAGATAAGTTATGAATGTTCTTCTAGACCACCAACGACTGGAATTAAGGCTGTTCATATTCATATGAAGGGCAACCTGGTTCAGTTACAAAGAGCAGGCCAGTGAGGCATTTTCAATTTTCACTGTGCACTTGCCATCCTCTATCAATGCATAGGTTGCCCTCTTCCTTAACTTGAGATTTATTTTCCTTTTGTCCTAGAGAAGGTTGTTTAGCTAGATTATCCATTTGGGACTGAACTTCAAGAAATGGTGACAGTCTGTCTGTCTGCTTACTTGCAAAGGCTTCAAAAATAGGTTTTAAGATGTCCCATTTTTTCCCAATGGCAGCCAGCTGCTCAAAAACCAAAGCAACAGTCTGAGCTCTAAGGAGACATCATTTTGTCATAAGCTCAGCACAGTTGAGCTTTTCTCCTTCCTCATCCTGCACACTTTTAGGAGAGACTAGAGGGCTGATAGCATGGGATATATGGCAAGGAAGAGTCGGTACAAAATCAGCCCAGTCTATTAAATCACCCTTTTGCTGCTTCCCTGCTTCAGATTCGGCGTTCCACACAAGAGCTCCAGGTACATTAGGAGTACGGATCAGGGGGGGCTTACTTACTGTCTCTTCTTGCATAAAGAGTTCATCAATTTTTGGTTGCTTGGCTGACTTTAAAAGATGCTGTGAACCTGGGCTGGTTTCTTGATGCTGTTTTCTCTTTCCCATTTCTAAATTGGCAGGTTTTTTTCCCTTTTGTCCTTTCCTTTTGTTGCCCGAATTCTACCTTCACATCCGAATAATTTGTTTAGACTAGGCTACTTCCATCAGCCTGAGTCAGTGTTCATTGCAGTGTTCCCACTCGATGGGAAAAAATCCAAGACACTTCCAAAGATAGGCTCAAAGCATGGTTATAACAACTCCCTGATAAAATACCAGGGAGGCAGGTCTCAAAAAAGTACAATAAAGTTAAAAACACTGATAATTTAAAAATAAGCTTGAATCTAAAAGACCTTTCAGGTTTGTATTAAAAGCTGCAGAAAAGAATTGTTTTAAAATCTAAGTAAAACTTTATAGTTGTTTAAAAGAGCTATTTAAAACTGTAAAACTAATTTAAAAGATAAAAAGTCTTAGAGCAGCACGGAGAGAAAACATTGCTGTCTTACCCTACCGGAACTGGAACCCCTGGAGTCATCTGAGAATATTGTGAATTCTGCTTATAACTTCTTTGTAAATCACATTATGAAGTGGGTGAGATTCATAGATTATGTATTTCTAGTTTACAGGAGTAATGAAAAAGATCTCATAGGTTTATTGGGTGGATTATTTCCATAACTAAAAGCATTCAGTTTAATACCATGTATTATTATAAAGAAATACATTTAATTTTTTTAACTGTATTGAAAAAAAGAAAGTATAATACATTTAAGTCAACATAGAAACCCAACTGATCATAATACCTACTTCAAATTTAAGAATTCCCATTCTAGATCTCTAAGATGCAATCTTGCTTATGGACAATTTTTACAGATTAAGAGAAACTGCACTAAAGAGACAGATTTCCTCTATGAGTATAGAACACTGAGTAGAGAGCCGAAGAAAGAGAGGCTATCCTGATTATGTAATTAAAGACAGGATTGCCAAGGCAACTCATACAGCAAGAACTGACCTTATTAAATATTGGATAGAACAGGCAACTCAAGTTAGCTTTGTTTTAACCTTTGACAGTATAACCAACAAACTACAAGATATTACTAAAAATAGTATATCTTAAGTAGTATACAGGGATGCCAGGAGAAATCTCTAATTTTCTTTTAAAGGACTAAAAACTTCAGAGATCTCTTAATTACAAGTGAATTTTGGGAAAGTAAATAAGGAAAACACAACATTTGGACAAGGGCAATACTGTACATCCGCATGACCATTATCCATGAAGACAATAAATTTCTGACAGTACACATGTTAAATGGTTGAATTTGTTGATTATCAAAATGGAAAAGGTACAATTTGAGAGAATTCACTACTTGCAACATGAGTTAGATGGTATGGCATAAGACTGTGATGGCGAACCTTGGCACTCCAGACGTTCTTGAATTTCATTTCCGACAAGCCATGATCAGCAGGAGTGCTTCTGGTAATTAAAATCCAAGAACACCTGGAGTGCCAAGGTTCACCATCACAGGTATAAGATGTCCTTGAAAAAGAAAAATAGGCAAAACATACAGGGCTCTCAAAGCAACCTCTATGTAACATCAAAAACAGAAGAATGGGAACTCCTTTGGTTAATCATTATATAGAACATAACCAAAGAAAAAGGGGACAGCCCAAAATGAGATGGCTAGATGGTATTGTAGACACAATGGGCACAGAGCTGAGCGAGTTGAGGAGGATGGTGGAGGACAGAAGTGCCTGGCGGACGGTGTTCCATGGGGTCACAAAGGGTCGGAATCGACTGTGCGATTGAACAACAACCATCTCCCAAGCAACCTGGGTTTGGGGGCAATAAATGTAGTCCATGTTTTGACAAGAAAAGAAATAGACTGAGTACTGAAATTAAATACATTAGCTCCTAACAGTTTGATTGGATTTTATTTATTTATTTTTATTTATTACATTTCTATAACCACCACCACCACCCATTTGGGAAATTTCTGGAATTTCACACTCACAGCGGAGCTCCCATTTGTCCCTTCAGAATGAATGCTTCAGAATGCTATAACTTCAGGACCATCCTGACAGGAAGAGGTATTTAGCAACCAGTGGTCACTGAGGAACATTTCATCTTCCTTGGTCAAAATTTTAAAAAGAACAAAATTTACCATAAAAACCCCTATTCATAAAATCATTGTTCCTTGCAAACAATCCACTATTTCAATCATACAATCTAGTTCTGAGCTGAAAAAACACCATCTGTTCTGATGTTTCTGTCTTTAGAAGCACTCAGGATTCTTGGTCAAAGACATATGGAGTAGCCATTAACAGGTCCTAGGCCCCAGACAGAGCTAGACCATCCAAAGATACCAACCATGTCAAATTACGAGGAATAATCTTTTGGTGGAGAAGAAAATATGAGCAAACTCGTTGTTAATTTAAAGTACATGAAGGTAAAATTAAAATATTTAAATTATATTCCTACAAGTCATACGAAATGGCACAGAAAAACCCATTTTATGGAAAAAGTCGATTCTATAGCTTTTCCCTTAACTTGATTTTTTCTGTAAAACAAGGCATTCCCATAAGAATGCATTAAAAAAACATTCCTGACACCCCTAAAAAAAATAAAAACAAAAACACACTCACGTGCCTCTCCAGACCACTCTACTGCCACCCACAGGGCCCAGAATGGCTGTGGGTGGTCTTTTATAGCCCACCAGGCGCAATGCGCTTTGGGAAATCATGTTCTGTAAAACAGGGTTTTCTGTAAAATGGGACACATTTTCAGTCAAAAAAAAAACCTTCTGTAAAACGGAGTTTCTGTAAAATGAGGCTTCTGTAAAGTGGGCTTTTACTATACAGTACACATATTTACCTATAATTACAAACATACAACTATGGTATACCAATATAACTGTGGTTGTTATGCGCAAAGCACTTTGCCACTAAGTGATAGTTTTTTCAAAACTACCAAGGTACAAATATTCCAGTCTCCAAAGTACTTACTGTTCACAGGACCCTGTCTACCCACCCCCCACAAAAACAAAACAAAAACTTTTAAAGTGTTAAGAATAAGACAAGTCTGTCTCATGAATATCATTAATTACCTTAGCATTATTATTATTATTATTATTATTATTATTATTATTATTATTATTATTATTATTATTATTATTATTATTATTATTATTATTATTATTATTATTATTATTATTGGTCAAAAGGATTTTTGCTGGAGAAACTCTGCTCAGGGGAACCCCGAACGAGGCTCCCTTCATGTCCCCAAGATCCTTTCCCACCGAAGTGTCCGTTATTTATCTACTTGCAATTTCTTGCTTTCAAATATCTAGGTTGGCAGGAGCAATACACAAGGAGTTGCTAGGTTGGCAGAAGCAATAATGTAAGAGCATGACAAGAGCAACACAATAGTGTGATATAATGAGACAATGATCTAAATGCAATACATAAACACTCAGTACTGTCTGTGAGAGAGTAGGGTTTTCCAATCCCTCGTCACTCACCCCAGCCCCCTTTGGTGCACAAAATACACATTGAAGGATTTCCCAACCTTCTGGAGTATTACAAAGGCATAGACTTACCAAAAGGCAGTGTTATGAAGACCCATTATCATTAAAAATTCCTTCAGTTTCTTCTCCTTTTCTGCCACTATATGGATTGCCAAATAACAACCAAAGGGTGAAAAGGCAATTACGAGGTAAATTAAAATAATTGCACGAGGAAAATTATCTATTTCCATCACAGCAGATTCTCCCATCATGATAGCTTTTGCTTCTTCCATTACTTCCAAAACAGAATAATTGGTCTTCAACTAAGTTAAAATTAGAAAAACATCATACTGTTAGCTGTTATTAAATTTTTTCTAAATTAAGGCTACAAAAGCAAATCTGACAATGTGCAATATCCTGTTGCATTACTGTGTTAGGGTAACATGGATCAGGCAACAGAAGCATTTAATTGAATTAAATCTTCCTATCCTCTTCCTTTTAGAATCTGAGGCTACCTAGGATTTTGGCTCTGAGGGTGCCTTTAAGAGTCTCAGGTGGGAGTGTTCAATAGTTTAAAAAAACTGCTGGATTACCACCACTGGGACCAGTGGTGATCCAGGAGCAGCATTTTACTATTATAGGGTATTGTCCAATCATGAAACTCCCAAAGGCTCCCACAAGAACCATAGGAAGCCTTGGAACCTAAAATAAGGGAGACAGAAGCTTTTATTTACATTTAGTTAAATGCTTCCAGTGCACAATTCATTTCAGTACTCTCATTTTATTTATTTATCTTATTTTATTTTTTAGATTTCTATACCGCCCTACTTGGTGCAACCAACTTAGGGCGGTGTACAAAACAAGTAGAATACAAAACAAATTGTATTGTTTACAAAACAAATCCAGGTTCTAAGATATTATACCCACAATTTACTGGGATTAAAGTTTTTCCTCACAAAGAGATATCTCAATACACATATATGGCAGAACAAATAATTTTACTTTAGAATAAATGAATTTAGACATTACTCACTAAAAATAAGAACTGTTCTACCATTTGTGAATTCAAAGACTATTTCTGAAAGTTCTAGAACATCATGAATATATACTTTCTAGCATTAAAAATAAGTATCTATGATGGGGAGGACAGTATACAATAATAAGCATGGAGTTCTCTCCATGTATTGAAAACTTATTTTTCCTTTTTTGATGGTAACCACAAATGGTTACTGTAAGTAAGGTCACGCTTGCTTGAAAGCTAGTTATATCTGACTCTAGAGTTCAGTGCTCATCTCTGTTTTACAGTCGAAGAGCCAGCGCTGTCTGTATTTGAAGATGTTTCAGTGGACATGTAGCAGGCATGCCTATTACTTCAAATACTTCTATCTAGAGTGTTAAATTGTGTGGAAAACTGATAAAATGCATGGAAAGAAACCTAAGGGAAGGGGAACAATGAGACTAAACTGATTTCTCTACATTTTTCTCTGCCCTACTGTTGCTGTTTTTCTACTTATTTTGCTAACTAAAAAGTAACTAAGATCACCCAATAATTTTAGTGGATTTCACAATCTAACTATCTAGATGTACCTGTATTATTGCTGCATCAATGCACATCTGCAGAGCTGCGAATCCATAACGCCAGTATTTTTTAGCTTCACATATTTTGGAAGGCCTTGGACAACTGGCTGAAGTAAATGAAATGATAAAAGGACAACCTTGACTTAATTTGGTGATAGCTATTCATAAATATTAAGAGTGGTTTGATATTACTTTTCTGCACTACAAACTAGTGCAAAACTGAGCGAGTTTTTATGCTGGCAAAAACCACAGACTGATGACTCCATGCTAACGGATCATAAGTCTAGCATCCTGCCATCATATAATAGTACTGGGGAAAAGTCATATATAGAGACAGTCAAAACAGTATTTAAAACACTATGTCAATAAAACACAGAAAGTAGAACAATATACAGTAAAACCCCGGGTTATGATTGCCCTGGTTTATGTTTGTTGCTGTTTGCGATGGCAAATTTAATAAAATTAATGACCTGGTTTACGACCAAAAATTGTGCTATTTTAAACTCTAAAATGGTGGCCGACACGTTTTAAGAGTTTAAAATGGTGCCCACGCTCTCTGCTAGAAGTCACAATTAATTGCTTACCTCTGTGGAGGTGCCGGCGTCGCTAGCGCCACCTCTACCTGCATTTGGCAAGTCTGGGGACCCTTGCTAGCTCAGAAAAGGCTTTCCCTTCCTCTGTTCAGAAAGTCCTTTCTGCACCAGCGTGGGGGACCCTTCCTCTCCCCACCCCAGGAAGGGCTTTCCAAATTGAGCAAGGGAAAGCTTTCTGCGGTGGGGAGAGGCTAGCAACGAGCTGCGGGGTGAATTGGAGCCTAGGACTGGGTTCCAACTCACCCTGCACCTCAGTCCCAGCCCTCCGGTCTGGCTGGCAATGAGCTGCAGGGTGAAATGGAGCCCAGGACAAAGAGCAGTTCAGCTATGAAGCAATTCCACTCTTTGTCCTGGGCTCTAATTCACACCACAGCCCCGCCCCCCCCCCCCATGGAGATGTCTCGAGTTACAAAAAAATCGACTTATGAAAGAGGCCATGGAACTGATTTTTTTTCATAGAAGTACACAAATATACTTCTATCCCTTGTTCTAAAAAGATGGTTGAGAAACTGCCACACAATTTTTTTTGGCTATGGGCAATTTTCAACCAGCCCTTTAATAAAAGGGAAAAATATTTTAAATATAAATTATAAGTAACTGAGGGGACGGCCCAAGATGAGATGGCTAGATGGGATTGTAGAGACAATGGGCACAGAGCTGAGCGAGTTGAGGGGGATGGTGGAGGACAGGAGTGCCTGGCGGACAGTGGTCCATGGGGTCGCAGAGGGTCGGAATCGACTGTGCGACTGAACAACAAAAAAAGGAAGAGTTTTTTTTTAATTCAGTTCCTTTGCCCCTCTGCCAATTTATCAAACCACTTCATTAAATTTGTCAAATCAAAATGAGAAGGCTTTTGATTCGTTCTGTGACCACAAGAGCTGGAAATGGACCAAAGCAGAGCAATCTTATCAATGCTAAAAATAAGTAGAAGTCCGTGACAGGAGTCAGAAAGGTGCAGGTAAGACTGATTGCTGCCTTTAGAAATGAACTAGGCTGTCCTTGAAATGAACCAAACAACAAGATAAATGCCCATGTAGTCAGCCTCTAAAAGTCTTGTGTCACCTAAAAAAAAGAATACAGGGATAATCTACAGCCAAATTATAGCAGGTGCTTCTATTACTATGGAGAATTATGTGTATATACACATGTACGCATATACATGCACAGACATACTGTTATAAACTCTAGGGCCATAGAAATTGAAATAAGTGAGGAAATAAATGAGATATATTGGTAATTTATCTATTCTTGTTGATAATACAAAGAATGACTAATTAGCACAATATAACATGAGGGCAGAGACTTCCATACAGTTCTTGTTCTGGGCTGGCTGCTGTCCTCATCAGGGCCATTTGTTAGTTCACTGGGATATAGATCATTTCTTTACATTATCAGTTTGTACATATGTATAGATTACCTCTTGGTTCTATATGAATTGCAGATACTGGAACCTTTTCAGGAGGAAATCTAAGTTGGTAAGACATAGAATCTGTAAAAATTATACCCACAAAGTTCTGTGGACTACGAAGGCTGGCTTCTTGCATTTCCTGCTCAGTTAAAAATTCTTCTGTAAGGATTCCTGTAAAAAGAAAGTGTTTCCTCCCATCATTTTCATCTCAAAAATGTATCACAGGAAATAACCTCTAATTCAGTTGTCTTTTTTATTGCTTAGTCCAGCCTCAAAATTATAAAATTGATATTTATATGCTGGCTAAATATGTCTACTCCACAGACTGGATTAAAGCCTATAACAGGGGTTCTCAACCTGTAGCCCATGGGCCATATGTGGTCCATGACACAACTTCATGTGGCCCACCTCCACCACACCAGGAAGTGCCATGTGGTGGAGGAAGGGTAAAATGGCCATCTGGCCCCCGAAGCTGTCTGAGAGAGCGCGATCCAGGACCCAGCTTTAAAAGGTTGAGAACTCCTGGCCTATAAAGTTATTTATAGTAATACATAACCACATTTATTTATTTTATATTTTTTGGATTTATATACTGCCCTACTTGGTGTAATCAACTCAGGGTGGTGTACAAGACAAATAGAATACAAATATTTTAAACCCATAAGCTGTTGGAAAGAATATCCTATCCTTTAAACCAACACAGCTATTGTACATTAGTAAAATAGTTTTTTTTAAAATATATCCATTGCTGTGTTGTTGTTTTTATGTTTTATAATATTCAATGTAGGCTGAGTTACATAAACAGCTTGTAATATTCTCAATTGTAAGAGCCATAATAAGAGAACAAAAAAATCCTCTCAGCATTATACTGGATAATATGTTAAGCTGAATGTAAGAAAGATACAGTGCAGTTTTGTGCTCAGGCACATAATAAAGAATGGCTAAACATTGATGGAGTTTTACCAAGAGAAATTATTTTCCCAAACTGAAAACATACATTAATCATTCTGATGACACTGATTTTTAAGTCAATGAAAGGGGAAAAACATATTTTATAGAAAGAAAGAACAGCATGTGATGGTGCAGTACCTTCTATAAAATATTCTGCAGACATTTTGTGCATGATTTTTCTTGTCATATCATTTGCTGGTGTGTATCCAACAATAAATTCAGAAATGCTGGTGGTGTCCACTAAATAAGGTTCTGAATCAGGCACTTCATCATATTTCTTGTTTGGATACATCATGCTCATCAATATTAGCAAAAATAAAAAGAACAATGGAAGCAGGATTTCCTAAAACAGAAAGGGAAAAAATGCAAGTCAAATAGTTAACACCTAGACAGGCCTGCCTAAAAATGTGTTATTGCAACTAGCACCTTGAAAATCATCAGACTTAAGAAAACACTAGATGGTAATACTAAAACTAATTGCAAAGCATAAGTATAACTCAGAGATGCTACATTCAAATCAATTGAAATTATAATAAAACAAATTTAAATATTAAACACTATAGGTTAGATAAAGATCTCCTTCTGCCTACATGGCAGGAACAAGGGGGTGGGGGTCCGTGGTTTGGCGTTTTCCAGACCAGCATGCAATGCAGCTTCCTGATGTGCTACAATCTACATTGATGTCCAGGAACTGTCTTACCTCCCACTTTTCTTACAAGATACTATCCTCTAGTCATATACAGTAAGTACAACGATCTCTGAATGTACTTTTTACTCTTATCTGTGTACAATATTAATTTTGGATACTGTACAACATAAATCATATGAAACAGAAAATTCAAGTTTTTGAAATGGTACCCATGTCAGTCTGTGTTTCAAGCATATCAGAGAGTAAACAAAACAAAACAAAAAGACAAAAATGTTGTGGCACCTTAAAGAATAACTGCTGTATTTTAATGTTAGCTTTCGTGAATCAAGTCTACTTTGTCAGACAATAAAATTCAAGGTATGTGATTTAGGGGTTGTACAGATCGTAATTTATTTTTTGTTAATGGGGAAAAGTTATTGTGGATCAGGCTGATACTAAAATTTGTCCTCTAATGCTATTATGATCATTATACAGTACACACATAATGACCACATGGAAAATCTTAACGTAATACAAGCAACAGACACAAACTTTTCTCTGGTTACATTTTTGTTCCTGAAGATGTAATTCCAAATAATGTACCTGCTTCTTATCTCCTTCCTTTCCTAGCTACACCAAAATACTGCCTATACTCTGGCAATAGGTGTTATATTCAGGCTGATCTGAACAATATATTGGAGCAAGGTGATCAAAAGATATAACACCAAGGACAGCTCCCAGTGAAGGTGCTGAACTACAGACCTTTAAACTGCTGGTTCACGACTACTCCCACCAAGCTCCACCCCTACTTTCCCTACAGGTTGGAAGCCTTAAAGCACGGGTTGGCAACCTTTTTAAGTCGGGGACTGGGTCATGCACCCTCAGACAGTTGAGGGGGCTGGACTGGTGGTCCCCCTGCCATATATGCTACCGTAAACACATCCACAGCCAGCGGAAACAATTCCACAGGTGCAGTTGGATGATTTGGCGCCGCATGTTAAATTGGCCCATGGGCCGTAGGTTGCCAACCTCTACCTTAAAGGGATAACTCCCTGGCCTGAATCCTGCCTCTTCTTTCTGGAGCCCTCTTGGGTTCACTGCAGGTATTAGCATACTCCTCAGATCATGGAGTGCCTAGAGATAAGCTGCCCATCATTACGCTAGGACCTCAAAGTTGCCATGTTTGCACATGCATGGAAAAGAGTAGGGTGGTGTGGCTCAGATCAGATCTGGTGTTCTAAGCCTCCCTTGCACAGGGGGTCCCCTCAGCCTGTTTCTGTCTCCAGGCAACTGTAACATGTTTGCAAATAAGACAATAGCTCCTATCCTACCTGAGATGCCTTTCACCTTCTTCTTTACCATTCTGCTTTTGTAACTTGAGCACAGTGCAGGTACAAGACATCCACCACCTGATATAGAAAGAGCCAACCCTTCTCCTGACCCTAGCACCTGACATCCCCACTGCACATGTCCCACAGGAACACTTATATGGGAAGAAAGAGAAAGAAAAGAACCCTGGCTTTTCCAATAGTGACAGAAGGTTTTTTTAAGAATCACTCTGGGTTACTGGTGCTGGCATATTAGTTCCTGGGACTATGAAACTCCCAGAAACATGTAGCCCTCCCAATGTTGGAGTCAGGTTTCTGTGGTGCCATAGCTTTCTAGATATGGTCCTTTCTTTTATTGTTATTGCTGCCCTCTAGACTCAAAGAAGAGAAGGTAACAAGTGATGAAGAAAGAGAAATCTCTCCATTGCCTGTGAGATTTTGGGAGAGTACAATTTTTGCTATATTCTCTGTGAGTGTGTGTACAGGCACACACACAGGCACACACATTTCTCAGATTGTTTTTTTTAAAGATTGCTATTTGGTTAATTTCCCAGGCATTTATTCCATTAAAGGTGAATATTTTGGTAGGTGGGTTTGGGACTGTTTTGTTTGCTTCTGAGGTGAGCTGACAGGTGGAGTTTGTCATGTCAGGGGTAAAATGCAGACTTTTGGCTTTGGCTTTCTTTAGTGCCTTCTTGTAGACATAGCAACTAGGCCTTGTGCCTAGAAAGAATGTGAAACTTAGAATTAGCTAGATGTGATTGGTTAGAGTCCTACATGTGGAAGGTCAGAGGGGAGATAGAGATTAGAATAAAAAGGAGTAGTGGGGGGAGAATCGCTCTTTCACTTGGTGGATGCAAGGATCCTCATGGGTTGTTGACAAATGGGCTGTTGACAAAGCCTAGTGGCCCTCGGGCTAGCTAGCCCAGGCACTGCTAGGCTTCATCCAGCAATCGCTCAGGCTGAACTAGGGTTGGGGGAAAGGCAGGCACCCGCTGCCTTTCCCCCGATCCTAGTTCAGTAGCAGCGATCCATTGCTGTGTGTGTGTGTGTGTGTGTTGATTGGGTGTGTGTGGATTGGTGTTTTACTGTACTTGATTCATACTTTTGGTAAACTTTATAGTGTTGTGTACCATGTGTTTATAAAGCCATACCTCCTCCCCTCCTCATTATTATTATTATCATCATCATTATCGTTGTCGTTTTTGTTGTTATTATTGATGATGATGATGATGATGATGATGATGATGATGATGATGATGATGATGATGATGATGATGATGATGATGATGATGATGATGAATTGGTTCTTTTCCTGGCTTAGGTAAGGCCACAACTTTCACTTTACACCAGATATTTGGGATCAGCATCCTATCCACACAAGTATTCACCAATTTTAGGATCCAATTAATAGTTCAATGTTTTATTTCTTCTGATTTTATGTAATTCAAGCCTTATTGTTCTTCATCTGTTGGATATCAGTTCTCAGCTTTTCACATGTAAAAGGTATAGCAATATGGTATTTCTCCTCTTTATACTTTTGGGATTTCTGGTTTGTTATTTTGGGTAGTTTTCCCATTTAATAACAGTTGATGTGAAGCTTGGTTAGGAGTGATTTCACTCACTTCTAGAGGGAGGGGGTTGCTGATGGATCATCCTGAAGGTTCTTTAATAATTTCCAAGTTTGGTGACTATTCTGTTTCATATCTAAATTTCCTTAGATGTTGCAGAATCTCTATTCTTGATATTGATATGGTTTCACTTGTTTGTGTAGTCTCTTCAGAGAAGGGATCAATTTCAAAAAAATTGTTCATACTTCCTGAGAATAATAATTTCATGTCACAAATTATTCTGGGTTCAAAGAATTTTTGCTGGATGCTCAGGGGATGCCTGGATGAGGCTCCTTTCATGTCCCCAAGATCTTTTTCCCACTGAAGTAGTCCCTATTTCTCTACTTACAATGTCTTGCTTTCGAACTACTAGGTTGGCAGGAGCTGGGATAGACAATGGGTGCTCATTCCATCATGCAGCACTAAGGTCTCGAACTTGACTTGCTGACCTTCCAGCTAACAAGGCAAACTTCTTAATCACTGAGCCACCGCAACTCCTACTTCCCGAGAAGATCCTTCAAGTCTCTATCCAATCCAGGAATATAAGATGTTCTAAAATATATCTACAAAATATGACCTAATTTTTGGCCGAGGGTTGACTTCTTCTTTATCCGGATCTTGAGCAAAGTTTGTTCTTTGAGAATGAAAATTACAACTTTCTGGAAAAATGTATTCATCATTTGGTGGCTTATAAACAGATGTGACTCCAAGATTGAACTTTGATTGTCAGAATTTCAATATTATCTACATCGGTCATATCTGCAGACACCATGCTTGTGTCAATTTAGTAAAAATTGCACTCCCATAGTGTTCATTTGGTCTTTTAAAAACATGTTTCATTCCACATACCATTGGTTGTTGATAATTTGGTACTCTGTGGGATTCCTGAATAAGCAGAATATTGTAATTATGTTGCACATAAATGTCATATAATAGTACTTCAATATGAATAGAAATTACCATTAGGGTTGGCATTGAAAAAAGTCATTTTGAGTGAATCATTATGCCAAATATATATTTGTATAATCTTGCATAGTGTATAGTACTGCAAAGCGGATTGGTGGCGAACCTATGGCACTTTTGTTAGAGGGGCCACTCAGACTCCTCTCTGTGGGCTCGCACGCCATCACCCCAGCACAGAGTTCGCTCCCCCCCCCTCTGCCCAGCAGGCCAATGGGAGCGCTTCCTCCCTCCCGTGTCTGGGCGAAGCGGGTGGCTCACATGTGGTGTGAGGGTGTGATCCGGACAGCATCCTGTTGAGTCTATGGTGAAGGTAAGTTGTTTTTTCTAAACTAAAAACTCAGGATTCAGGTTAAATTGCCGTGTTGGCACTTTGCGATAAATAAGTGGGTTTGGGATTGGAGTTTGGGCACTCAGTCTCTAAAAGGTTCGCCATCACTGGCATAACGCTTTGGTAATAGAAGCAGTTTAAATGTATTCTTTATAGCTTTTGGGCTAGTTCCAGAAAACATGCACTGTATTGAGGAGAAACAAAACAACAAAATGACCTGAGAGAGGTGGCCTTTTGCATGTAAAATGCAATGACAAGTGCAAGAAAAACATGAACAAGATGATTCCCCACAAAGAATCCAAAATTAAGCATACAGTATATGAAATATTTTGCTTTGCAGATCTCACCACCTCAGTCTCTGACTTGTATATTCAGCTACTTCTTGGATGCATGGAAAACAGCACCTATCCCATATCCTCTTTGTAGTCCAGAAGACAAGAGCAAAGCACTGGCACAAGCTTTTCCATCCCCAAGGTAGAAGGAAAAGCACTGCCACTGACTCCACTCCCTACCATTTCCCCATCCACACTACCCATGAGTCTCACAGATGTTATGCAGGAACAATTACAGCATAAGGAAGGATGTAGAGAGAAAAGGACATCAGCAATGACAAGAGGTATGAGAGTTGTTTTGAATGACTACTGACTGCCAAGACATCTTCAGCATGCTAAACCATGGGTCTTCAAGGCTCTCCCACAATATCTTGGCTGCAAGACCCAGACTATGCTTCAGAAGTGACCAGGCAGCCAGTGGAAATTCACTGGTGGTGGCATGCAGTCATTACTACTGTTGTAGTAATGGGGACTGGGCAGCAACAAATGGTGGTAGCAGTTCTGCTGCTGCACCAAGTACTCAACTGCCTGAGGTAACTACATCACTTGAGTGAATAGCTGGCCTGGTACTACCTGAGCAAAAAGAGAGTATTCTCCTGCATTCCACAAGAGCTTTCATTCTATTCCAAAATCCCATCTTGAGACCAATGGGGAAAGATTCTTTTCACCAGGTGTGTGCTTAATGCTAAGTAATGAAGGTCAGCAAGCCCATTGACTGAATGATGGGATGCAAATAAATGTGTTTTTTTCCTGTGTTACATCTATCCTTCAAATTCCATTTCAACAATTCTCAATGTTTATTCTCAGTGATGACACATTCTCCCAGTGTATTTCTCATAACTGCTTGTGTGCAGCTCTTTGGTGAATCCTACAGCCATTCAGCTCATTAATTGAAAGTCTAGGAAGCAACAATAACATAAACAGGATGGGTAAAAATGCACAAATGCCCCCTCCGGGGAGATGGTAATATAGAAAAAACAGTGTGTGTGGCAGCAAATTATATTTATTATTTCATAGTGAATACACCTGAAATATTTCATTCAAACTGTAAAGGTTGATAGATAGAAATTTTCAAATAAAATATTTCCTTTAGTGGAATTAATCATACTTGTCCAATTTAGTTTATGTGAAAGAAGTACAAATACAATTCTGAGGCTTTCCACAAATAGCATTCCAAAGCCAGTAAAGTTCTACTTAAAGTATTAAGTACTCCAATGCCCTTAAAACATCAGCAATGTTTAACAAGAAAGCCAACCACTGTTTTACTAGTTCAGCTGTGTTTAAACTTAGAAAACATAGATCAGAACAACATCATTTAGTTCACCTGAATGCTACTTTTCTTAGTTCTCCATTTTACTAGGCAATTCTTATATAAAAGAGCTCTTGTTTGTCGCCATACTCCTTTTTGCCTTGAAGCCTCTGGAGACATTTTTCACATGTTACCTGAAAAACAGGAAAAAAACAGGAAAAAGAAAGAAAAGATCTATAACAATGAAAAAATACTGAAATCAAAATGCTCCCTTGCATAATAAAGTTAACGTAATCTACCCAAAGGAAGATTGTTTATTTGATGACGCATCCATCTTTCCAAAAACAACTCAATTTAATTTTTTAATAGTAGCCATGTTAGTCTGTGGTTCAGGCATATCAGAAAAATAAAAATAAAATAAAAATAAAAAACATTATAGCACTTTAAAGACTAACTGCTTTATTTTTATTGTTAGCTTTCGTGGATCCACGAAAGATAACAATAAAAATAAAGCAGTTAGTCTTTAAAGTGCTACAGTGTTGTTGTTTTTTTGGGGGGGTGTTAATTTTTTTGTTTTGTTTTCTGATATGCCTCAATTTAAATTAATTCTCATGCTACCCAATTCTCAACACTGGAAAATCCCTATACAGTAATACCCCGGATAACGATTGCACCGGATAACGCTAAAACCACATAACGACGGCCAATTTGGGGGAAAGATTTGCACCGGAGAACGCTCTTTTTAGCGTTATCCGATACAGTCGTTCTTAGCAGCAGGGTAGCTGGAAAGCTGAACGGGGTTCTCCCTTCAGCTTCCCAGCCACCCTGCAGCTACGGAGGCAGGGATGGGGTGGCTGGAAAGCTGACAGGGGCTTCCCCATCGGCTTCCCCAGCCACCCCACAGCTGCGGAGGCAAGGGCGGGTGGCTAGGGAAGCCGACAGGGAGTCCCAGTCAGCTTCCCCAGCCACCCTGCAGCTGTAGATCGGGTCCTCTGATCTCTCTGGAGCAGGCAGGGGACCCGATCTACAGCTGTTACTGGGCTTCCCCAACATCTTCAGCAAGTGCAGCAAGCCAAAACGTCAGGGTTCAAACCCTGACGTTTTGGCTTGCTGCACTTGCTGAGGACATTGGGGAAGCCCAGAAACAGCTTGGATCGGGTCTTCCCACCTCCCTGGACCCGGCAGGGGGGTCAGGGAGCCCAAAATTGGTTTTAAAAAAATCTGGACATCCGGATAATGACGAGACTTGTGGATAACGATGAGACTTGTGGATAACGACGAGACTTGTGGAACCAAGTCTCATCGTTAGCCGAGGTACTAGTGTACAGTACTATGAATTTGCCAGACCCCATAGATACTATGTTAAAACTAGCAAAACATGTTTTTTTAATAGGACATGCTTCTCCAGCTAGACTTCTTGTTAACAGTGTATGGAAATAACCTTTTGCAAACTGAATTTCTTGCTATGACAACTATGGTTTTATTACAGATGTGTGTGATTTAACCATTATGAATAGAGAATTATGTAGTCGATCATCGTTCTACTGTGCATATGACAAGTTCCATTTACCTAAGAATTTCTATCCTTGCTGATAATACATAATCTATATGCTGATGATATTGTTTTGAAAACAGTATATAAAATGCTTTGGAAAAAAGTGCCAAGTTGCCATTTCCTTGAGAGATCCCTTTTGTTGTTGTTTTTAATTGGTTCCACCTATTTATCAACTAATAAAGTTTTAAGTTTTAAGTTCAACTCTTGTTTCCCTGCTGCCTATATTTAATCTACATCCCTTGGAAAAGAAATGCTATTTCCCCATTCCACTCAACTTGGATAGCTTTTTCAGACACCCATGGGAGTACATAAATTTAAATTACTGTTCACTGCTAGAAGAAAAGGTTGTCTTTAATAATATCATTCACTAGAACCTTTTAAATTCCAAGGGAAAATGTGTGCTTAACTCCCTGGCCCTTAAGCAGATAAAGGCTATACAGGATGCTAATCCAAATGCATGTGCATCAGTTGATCAACTTTTATTCAACAAAAGAACTTGAGACCTGAGGGAGACAGTGGCACGCAGGAAGTGATATTTAACCTTCCTATTGTTTAGTCCTCCTGCTGAAAACCATTATTTTTACACAGCTGTAATTTCCCAGAGGAGCTGCTACTGGCAAACAATGAGAGTTTCCCATTTGGGGCTAATAAAAGCTTCATGTGGGATAGTTAATGTCATAGTAAGGAAAAGTTAAACCCACTACTCCATAATATATGATCCCAATCCAGAAAATTCAGATGCTTCCAGGTTTGCCTTCCAGGTTCTAACCAATAACATAGAGATTTAAGCTGCAGCCTTATACAAATATAGGTGAGAGCACATTGCACAGGTCTGTACAGTGTCTCTTTGCAAACCAAGTAGAGCTTGCAACACTAAATAAAATATGTATCATATTGCCATGGGATTGCACACATAGACAGAATAAAGCAGCCTAGTTACTGCTAGGACGTAGGTCTTCGCACAACCGATTAGGAAGGATAATATATCTGCTTTCGTCCTTTAAGAGTACAGTCAAACCTCACATAAAGAGTACCCCGCTTAAAGAGTAACTCGCTTAACGAGTAGAATTTTCTCCGAATGTTCGCTTCGCTTAACAAATAAAACCAACCAAAACCTCGCTTAACAAATAAATTGGTGTTCACAATTCCCCCACCAGAAGTCACAATTGGTCACTTACAATGGTGTTTCGCTTAAAGAGCAAACTTGCTTAAAGAGCAATCCTGTGGAACACATTATGCTCTTTAAGTGAGGCACAACTGTACTGAGTTCATGCTAGAGCAGGTTAATTGTGTTATCTCATTAACTTGCCATTGATGTGGATAAAAGGAGGTTTTTAGCAATCGTCACTCAGCTTTAATGCTCAGCACAGCTAAGGTTCACCATAGCTGAATGCTGAACACTGCCTGATGCTGCCCGAAGTTCAACTGCTGCTGAACTTCTGCTTTAAGCTGGACTACTGGTCATTTCTCAGCACATTGCTACTGCTACTTTTGCTATTGGACTATTGTTTGACTATTTGTATTGAACTGTTTTCTCTCCATGTTTACTGAGAACTGGTAAAAAGAAAATATACTTCTGTTTTGCTTTGGAACACTATTCTGCTATCTGCTACTATTGTGTTTTGAGTGACAAAGATTTTACATTGAACTTCGTTTTCAACCTTTGCTTTTGCCATAAGTAAACAACTATTTTCACACTACAGTATCTGTTTGGTTCCTGTGTATTCCCTGTCGCCTCAGACTTCCACAATCACACCCTTGTAACTCAAGGTCTCCACTCTTCATCCTAACAGTTACTAATACTGTATCCTTAAAACGGTAGCCAGTTTATTACAATAAGTCTGATAAAGGAAATGGACAATAGTATATCTGTTGGGGTTTTAGTTACTGCCCGCTCCAAAATATCATTCTTTGGGGAGGGAAGCTGCCACCAAGAAAAACCTGTCAATAGCAAGAAAGGACAGGTTTCACTTACCAGTAACTTCGAGTATGTAGTCTGTGAATTCACACTCTGGGCTCTGCGCCTGCTTGGAGCTTAAAAGCTAATTAGATAAAATTTCGAAAGTTAGGGTCCGCCCACCGGCTCCACCCTCCTTCAGCGCCATTTCGCGCTCTTTCCCTCAGTTAATAAATAAGCTGTACATAGGATAGAGAAGAAAATCTCCTCCACGCAGCTAGAGGGGAAAGATGGGTGGGCTATGTGAATTCACAGACTACATACTCGAAGAACGACAGTTACTGGTAAGTGAAACCTGTCCTTCTCCTTCGTGTAGTCTGTGAATGCACACTCTGGGAGATTGACAAGCAGTTACTCACGTGGAAGGTGGGCGCCCGTGGAGGAGATGAATCCAGAGGTGTAGCACATGTCAGTTGGAAGAAGAGCGCAAGCCAGCCGTCAAGACAACTCTGCCCATCCTGGAAGCAGGTAAAGCCCGAGTGTCCAGTCTATAGTGCCGAGCGAAGGTCATCGGCTGAGACCATATGGCTGCCTTGCAAATATCATCCATTGGCATACCCTCCAGAAAGGCCATGGAGGTAGCCGTGGCATGAGTAGAGTGAGAATGAACATGAGGTGGAGGCTGGATAGATGAAGCATCATAGGCGAAGTAAATGGTGTTGGAAATCCATTTGGAGAACCATTGTGAAGACAGAGCACTGCCCTTAGCCTTGCCACCATAATGCACAAATAAACGAGTTGTTGTCCGAAAAGAGCGTGTCTGTTTCGTGTAGAATAGCCTTGTAATAGCCTTGTCGCCCATATTCTTGCTGTCTACCATACTGGCGCGGAGAAGGGGCTGGTTGTTAGGAGGAAGAGGCAGGCTGGAACTGTCAATACCTCGGTTTCGAGCGGTAAGTGGCATTCAGGCCAAGACGTAACTTATTGACGGTGGTGTTGTCCCGAGGCAGCTCGTTCAACACCGTATCTGTGTCCGCAGCGAAGAGACCTTGTCCATCAAAGGGCATCTCCTCCACCAATTTTTTGACTTCATCTTGCATCTCAGCAGAGTGTAGCCAGGTGTCTGCGGAGATGGATGGCAGTCGCAATGTTCTTTGCCGTGCAGTCACAGATATGTCGGGCGGTTCTGATCTGTTGTTGGCCCACCTGAGTGTCCTCTTTACACAAAGTCTCAAACTCAGTGCAGAGTTCTGAGGGGAGTTTGGAGACGAAATCCTGCGCTTTGGACCATAACTTGTAAGTGTAGGATCCCATGGCGGCAGAATAGTTCGCCGCACGGAGGGACAGCGACGCATTCGCATACACTTTGCAGCCCAAAGAGTCCAACTTCTTACCCTCGCGGGATGCCCGAATTGGGAACCCACTGACCGGGATCTTGCCTTGAGACACCTTCACCACACGAGAGTTAGGCATGGGGTGAATCTGAAGGAATTTAGTGTCCTCACCGAGGAGCTTGTAGAGGGCATTGACATGGGAGGATACGATATGAGCAGAGACAGGCTTCTTCCAGATGGATTTAACCGAATGGGAGAAAGTTGGTAAAAGGCCGATTTGAACGGGCCTGATCTGCTTTTCATCCGCCACACCGCAAACCTCATCCACGAAAGGGACGGGCGGATGGTCGGCTTTGATATTGAGGACCTCGCCCAGCCTGGTAAGAAGCATGGTGAACATGCGCTGATCTTCAAGCAGTTTCTCATCCTTTTCCCCAATCTGGTCGTCGGGGGTCTTTTCAGCCTGGACGACAGCATCCTCTTCCGAATCAGAGGAGTCTGGGGAACAATCCGACCCCGCCGAAATGATGGGGGGTGGGATGTAAGTCTCGGCATCACAGTTAGTCCAGTAATGTCTGGCTGTCCTCGATGCATTGCCTGGTGAAGAGGCAGGTGAAATGGAGGGCGGTCTCCTCGACGCAGTGGAGGGCTTCTCAACCCAGGCCTGTTTTGGTGGTGGTCCCCGCGGAGGGCTGGGCAAGCATTTACTTAGAGGCAGCGGGCAACAATCCCAGCGATGCGGTCTCCGATCTGCCGAGCCATGGAGTCAAAGAGCGGGGCCATGACGCTCATGTCGAAGGGTTGAGTACCGGCCTGTGACATTGGAGAGGCAGTGTGTCGATGCGGACTCCCTCAAGGTGGATGGAAGGGGGCTCGACGGGACGGCGAAGGCGAGTCTCGAGGTAGAAGAGACTTCGACTTAGTTGGAGAAACAGAGCCGGAGAAGAGGAAGCGGCCTCAGACAATGTCGCTCGAAGAAAAACCGTCAAGGCGGTCAGTGATGGAGGAGGAGACCGGACAGGTCTCGGAGTGGGGGGAAGAGAGTGATGAGACTTAGATTTCTTCTTCTCCCCCTTTTGTGTCTTCTTTTTCTTACGAAAAAGCTCGGCTGTAGTAGATTTGGGACGAAAAGGAGCCGGTGGATCTAAACGAGGCTCCTGGGAGGTCTCAGCATGAGGGGATAAAGCCGTCGCCATCAGGTGGACTTTAAGGCGGTTGAGATGATTTTTTAATGCTAATTTGGTGAAACTACGACAAACGGAACAAGAGTGTAACGGGTGACTTTCGCCAAGGCAGAGAAGGCACTGATCGTGGCCGTCAGAGCTTGGGAATTTGTTGTTGCAAGAGGGGCACCTCTTGAAGGCCGCAGAAGAGGCCATGTAATGGCGGGTGAAGGCGAGCGAGCGGGGTCGCCCCTGAGGAGAAACGCCCTTCTCTGCGGTCGAGATCCAATTAACTAACTCTTTTTTTTTAAAGGAGAGAAATGGGCCGAAAGGACGAATCCTCCCGGCCTAAGGAAAAGTTCCGGAGAATGCAGCCGTTAACGAAGGCCAGAAAAGAGCAGCTCTCTCAAAAAGGCTCCTGCTGTGGCAGCGGAAAAAAGAAAACTAAGGGAAAGAGCGTGAAATGGCGCTGAAGGAGGGTGGAGCCGGTGGGTGGACCCTAACTTTCGAAATTTTATCCAATTAGCTTTTAAGCTCTGAACTGGCTCCCGCGCAGGCGCAGAACCCAGAGTGTGCATTCACAGACTACACTGAAGGAGAACTGACTGTTTCTACTTCATTATTTTAACGTGCAGAATGTACAGGGGAATGTATGTGGCAACTTCAGTTCTATTTAATTGCTGTCACTGTGGTAAAAAATAAATAAATTGCTAAAGAAATAGAGTATCGTTCTTTGCAAAAAGCTATTCTTGCCACTAATACAAACTCTCAGATTTAAATAACTGGGGGAGACCCTAAGTCAATGGCTGAAATCCTGTTGTACAATGTAGTAACAACTAGTCAGCTCATTTGAATCAGCAGAACTTATGCAGGAGATGATTTACTAAATCCTCACTGAAATAGAGAGCTCACTCTATTGCAACTTACTACACCGGGGTGCCCAAACTATAGCCCGTGCCGCTCCCGGAAGTGGAAATAAAATGCACATGTGCATAATGCTGCCGTAAATGACCTGCGGCTGTCATAAACAGATTTATTATAGCAGCAGGTCATTTATGGCAGTGTTATACACATGTGCAGGTGCGTTATGTACACACATGCATGTTTTACTGCTGCTTCTGGGGGAGGAACCACGTGATCAGCCCGTGGCCTGAAAAGTTTCAGCACCCCTGTACTACACTAAGCAACAGGAATTTAGGCCATGTTTTCACCTTGATATCTGCTAATGATGATGCATAAAGGTGACTAGTGCATACATATGAATTTTCCTTTTCAAAGCAACTGTCCGCAGATGAAGGTGTCATTACAAACTCTTAGTAATGATAAGGCTTTAAAAATACTTAATTCAGGAATAAGAAATCAGTCATAGTGTTGCTTGGAGAAGAAAACAGAAACCAATTTATTGTTATCTTGCATGCACAATGGTGCCTTCTTTATGAGGAGGGACTCTTACTGTATGTCACTGTACATCTTATATACTGATGAACAAACAATTTGCGCTGTTGCAAACAACATACGCAATGGCTCCTCCCATTATTATATTCCCAAAAATATGATAAACATTGCACACACCAAAAATATGAACTTCTTAAGAAGAAATACTAGGATATTAAACGTATGCAAACTAATAACTAAAAGCACATGTCCAACTCTCAAACAGATAAACACATGGACCAATCATATGAAACAATGTGTTTAAACTGGTTTACATTGTTTCATCTTATCTATTTCATATCAGGCTTGCCCTTAGCTCTTCCAAAGGGGTTAACTTGTAACCAAGTAGTCAAGCCTCTGTTTCCTTATGCTTTTAGAACATCTGTTAGAATCTAGATAAGAAAGGATATGGGTCTTCAGCTAGTTTACTTTGAAAAACAACTTTTCTACTTTAGAAATGAATTTCTTCATTTCAAAATGGTTCTGGTTCAGTTACGGTAGAAGTCACAAAGGAACCCTGCATTCAAATGCTAATCCAATTTAAACATATAGTTCCTAATTCAGAAAAGAAGATCAATACAAATTTCTTTCCCCGGATTGAATTATTGGAATATATAAATTAAATGCATATACATGATGAAAAATAGTACCTCTCACCAAGTATGAACATTTTAAAATCATACACAGACCCAATCACAGGATATGGCATAGTTGTTCACTAATCTTGTTTTTCCTTTTAAAGAGATTTTCTAAATCTTAATCTATGTACAGAGTAGTGCTGCTTATGTTCCAAACACCCTTGTGCTATCTGACAGGCATTCCACTCATTTGTTCTGTCATAATCAGCACTATAAGAAAGTTAGAGGTTTCTATGCCAAAAATGACACTATTGGCTATGCGTGTGGTTCCTTTCAGAGAACACAATAACAGCAGGCTCCAGGCTATCTCTCTGGAGACATAACATTGTTGTAACATTTTCAAAAATACTGATGTACTGTATTAAACTAAAAGCATATCAGAGAATAAAGCAAACAACAAAAAGTGGCAGCATCTTAATGACTAGCTGTTGTATTTTAATATGAGCTTTTGTGGATCAAGTCCACTTTGTCAGACAAAATAAAAGCATGTACTGTACTATAACACACCAATTTGTAACAAGTGTAATGTTACTCAGCAGGTACATTTTGCTCAAAGCTAAATCCTGACCTAGTATAAATATTCTGTTTAGTTACTGGCTTTGGCTAAAATCTCTCCTGAAATTAACTCTGTTTTACCGATAAAGGTTTTATTTGCTAAAAATTCACATCACTTGCTTTGTAAAACTACACCTGTACCTGCAAAGGAACATGTCCTTAATAAACTGAACATCAGAAGCACAACCAAAGAAATTTTTGAATTGATAGCCATGTTAGTATGTGGAAGCATATCAGAGATTAAACAACAAAACAACAAAAAAGTTATGGCACCTTAAAGACTAACTTCTGTATTTAAACATGAGTTTTTGTGGATCAAGTCCACTTCAACAGACAACCAACAAAAGCAGGCATGATGTATCATGCTGGAATTATAAGATTGAGATTATGTACAGATGTTCTAACTGGCATTCTAATAATCTCAAAAGCAGTGTTATGAATCAGAGAAAGATGAAGAGATCAGTATGGATCTGCAACAGATTTACTTGTCACCCCATAAGAAAGACCTTTCTGCAGATGTTTTTAGAATTTTAGAGATAATAGATATAAATTTCAAACTCACATCCAGGATTTTTGTAAAACAGCAGTAAAACAGCAGCATCCTTTCCATCATTCAGTTCACAATACTAACTGATTTGGCAGTCTATTTACCAGTTTATTTAAAAAAAATGTTCTGCTAAACCAATATATGGTGCACTATACAGGCATTAGCTCCTAATCTACTATAATTCCAGACAGCTAGTCATGCCAATTTGTTGCAGCAAAGGCAACAGCATCTTGTGGCATCTTAAAGACTAAGAAATGCATGATTACGGCCTAACGTTTAGGAATCAGACTTGATGATCAGATGCATAATGTGCTATTCTTACTGAGTATACGTAGAAGTACGTACACGGCCGTTTTGGGGAGGGAAAAATGTGAACTCTAAGGTCAAGGAGAAATGAAATGCAACTCCCCCCCCCACACACACACACAAAATACCATATAACTTCTGAGATGTAACCTATTTATGAAAATTATGTCGATGCTTATTTATTTATTTATTTATTACATTTTCATACCACCTGTCTTGGATATTCACCCTTCTTGAATCTATGCAATTCCTATAGTATACTGTATTCCCAAACTAAGGTTGCTACTGCTGCTGCTGCAAGGATCTTGGCATGATAATCGTCTTTCTTTCAGCACCATTCTGTGTATGTTTACTTTATGCCCTGTACTAAGAAACCAGACTGTATCAGTTTCAAGGCTTGGCAACCCCAAAGCAGGAGAAGAAAAGGATAGCAATAGCAATTACTATCCATAGCAATAGCAATTACCATCCATTCCTCCTCCTTTGGGTCCCCCCCCCAGCCCCTTTTCCACAGTTAAAAGGCAAAAAACACAATCCTAGCCATGTCCAAAGACTTGCACAAGCACTTCACAGCTACTTAACTAATAACGTTGGAGGATTAATTGTAAAGCGTGGATGCTGTCCCTCAGATTAAACCTGGGGCCTTTTCTTTGGCTGCACCGAGGTCTTGGGCTCCTGCTTCCCCCTCCTTTTAAAGCTGCATTCGTGCGGCAAGAAGGCTTTCATATACAGTATACTATATATGAAAGCCTTCATGCTGCACGAGAGAGAGTGTGTAGATAGATAGATAGATAGATAGATAGATAGATAGATAGATAGATAGATAGATAGATAGATAGATAGATAGATAGATAGATAGATAGATAGATAGATAGATAGATAGATAGGTGTGTGTGTGTGTGTGAGAGAGAGAGAAAGTATAGATAGACCGATAGATGTGTGTGTGTGTGAGTGTAGATAGAGAGATGTGTGTGTGTGTATAGACAGACAGATAGATGTGTGTGACAGTGTGTGTACAGACAGACAGATAGATGTGTGTTAAAGAGTGTGTGTGTAGACAGAGAGAGAGAGAGAGAGATTTGAGTGTGTGTGTATAGATGGACAGACAGACAGGTGTGTGTGTAGATAGACAGATGTGTGTAGATAGATGTGTGTGTGTATGTATAGACAGACAGACAGATAGATGTGTGTGAGAGCGTGTGTGTTGACAGATAATGTGTGTGAGAGTATGTGTACACAGATAGATAGATAGATAGATAGATAGATAGATAGATAGATAGATAGATAGATAGATAGATAGATGTGTGTTAAAGAGTGTGTGTGTAGACAGAGAGAGAGAGAGAGAGAGAGAGATTTGAGTGTGTGTGTATAGATGGACAGACAGACAGGTGTGTGTGTAGATAGACAGATGTGTGTAGATAGATGTGTGTGTGTATGTATAGACAGACAGACAGATAGATGTGTGTGAGAGTGTGTGTGTGTGTGTGTTTTAAGGGCAGGTGTGTGTGTGTATAGACAGACAGATAGATGTGTGTGAGAGTATGTGTACACAAACAGATAGATAGATGGGTGTTAAAGAGTGTGTGTGTAGACAGAGAGAGGGAGAGAGAGAGAGAGAGATGTGTGTGAGAGTGTGTGTGTGTGTGTGTGTTTTAAGGGCAGGTGTGTGTGTGTATAGACGGACAGATAGATGTGTGTGAGAGTATGTGTACACAAACAGATAGATAGATGTGTGTTAAAGAGTGTGTGTGTAGACAGAGAGAGGGAGAGAGAGAGAGATTTGAGTGTGTGTGTATAGATGGACAGACAGACAGGTGTGTGTGTAGATAAACAGATGTGTGTAGATAGATGTGTGTGTGTATGTATAGACAGACAGACAGATAGATGTGTGTGAGAGCGTGTGTGTTGACAGATAATGTGTGTGAGAGTATGTGTACACAGATAGATAGATAGATGTGTGTTAAAGAGTGTGTGTATAGATAGATAGATAGATAGATAGATAGATAGATAGATAGATAGATAGATAGATAGATAGGGGTGTGTGTGTACGTATACACATACACACAGAGACTAAATAAATGTCAGAGAGGACCCATGGTGACTGAGCCCGCCGCGGTCCCTCCCCCCCCCCCCCATCCAAACCGGTCCAAAAACCACCCGATTTAACCGCCGTTTCCTCCAACATTTTGTGCCCTGCCCATCTCGTCTCGCCTCCGCCGGGATACCTGCCGCCCCGAGGACTGCGCCTCCCCCCCCCCTTTCACTCCCTACGTTACGGCGTGGCTTGAGCGTGTCTTCCCCTCCTACCCACCGGCGCCGAAAAGAGATCCGAACCGAGTCGCCGTCTCCGATTTCCCCCCCTCAGTCACTCCGTATAGCAGCCCTTGTTGTTGCTGCCACCGCCGCCGCCTGTCAGGCTGGAGGAGGAAGGAGGAGGGGGGGAGGGGGAAGGAGCACGCGCGGCGACCGTTCCTCGGGCGAAAAAAGGCCGAAAAGAGGCCCAGCCCAGCCGCCTACCTGTCTCTCAAATGGAGGGGTGGGGGGTGGGGGTCGCGTCTTGGTTGCCTTTCCCTCGACACCTGCAGGGCCTGAACCACTGTGAGGGAGAAGAAGAGGCAGCCCCTCTCGTCTTCGCCCTTCCCGCTTTCGTTTGGTTTCTCTGAGGAGAAGGGAAGGAGGGAGGCCTTGTCGTCTTCCTCTCTCTTCCCTCTCTCTCAGGCGGGTGGCGTGAGGGAGCGAGGGAAGCCTCCTTTCTCCTCCTCCTCAGGCAAAGCAAGCCATTCTTTGTAACTACCACCCACCACCTCATCATCTCATGCTCCCTATTTTTCAACAAACCACTCCAGCAAACGACAACAACAACAACAAGCCTATGTGTTGACACGGCTGGACCCATAATATAGTTTTTATTTGTAACAGGTGCCTCCTATTTTTTTTTCACAGTTGGAAATTTTGAAATCCAGAGAAAGAGAACAGAGATAAAAGGGCATATATATGCTGTGTAAACAAAACAAAAAGACAAAAAAGTTGTGTAGGACTTTAAGGACGAACTGCTGTACAGTAAAACCTCGGATAACATTAAAACCTGGTTCCACAAGTCTTGGTGTTATCCGATTTTTAGTGTTATCCGATGCATGTTAAAATCCTATGGGATCCATAGAGATACATTGTAACCACACAGGCTTTAGCGGTTGTTATCCGATGCATCCCATAGGATCTTAATGTTATCCGATGCAATTCTCCCCCCCCAGATTGCTTAATGTTATGCGGTTTTAGTGTTATTCGATACTAATGTTATCTGAGGTATTACTGTACTATTTCATTAATGTTGAGAAATTGTACATTTAAAACTACAGTATGGTACAGTAAAACCTCAGATAACACTAAAACCTGGTTCCACAAGTCTTGGTGTTATACGATTTTTAGTGTTATCCGATGCATGTTAAAATCCTATGGGATCCATAGAGATACATTGTAACCACACAGGCTTTAGCGGTTGTTATCTGATGCATCCCATAGGATCTTAATGTTATCCGATGCAATTTTCCCCCAGATTGCTTAATGTTATGCGGTTTTAGTGTTATTCGATACTAATGTTATATGAGGTATTACTGTACTGTATTATTAGCTTAAGACTTAAGTGAACTTGATCCACGAAAGCTAACGTTAAAATACAGCAGTTAATCTACACAGTGCAACAACATTTTTTTGCCTTCTTGTTTTGTTTACTCTCTGATATTCCACACCAAAGACTCAAAACAGACCTAACCCTGACAATACCAGGCATGTCATGAAGTAGGCATTTCAATACCGCCTCCTTAACAGCAGTTCGAAAGCAAGAAATTGCAAGTAGATAAATAAGGACCACTTCGGTGGGAAGGTAACAGCGTTCCATGCGCTCTGGTGTCTAGTCATACCTGCCACATGACCATGGAAACGTCTGCAAAAGCAGACAGCGCTGGCTCTTCGGCTTAGAAACAGAGATGAGCACTGACCCCTAGAGTCGGATATGACTGGCTTTCGAGCAAGGGAAACCTTTACCTAATAGACAGATACTGTGTGTGATATCTCTTATCAGTTGGTCCTCTTCTTTCCACTTTGGCTCTTGCTGCCTTCCATTTTCCCCAACACTATTGTATTTTTCAGAGAATCTTGCCTTTTCTTGATGTAACCAAAGTAGGACAGTTTCAATTTCATCATTTCTTGCCTCTAGCTAGGCAACAAATTCAGTCTTTAGGAACCACTTGTTCATCTTTGTGGCATCCCAGGTTATCACTACCAAGCTCTCCTTCAGCACCCTATTTCAAATGAATCAATCTTTTCTTGTCAGCTTTCTTTACTATTCAGTTTTCGCATCCATAAATGGTGATTTGGAACACAATAGTGTGAATAAGCTTGGTCTCCAATAATTTCCTGTCAGAGATTACTCTGGATTGAAATGATTTTTTTTGCTGGAGAAACTCCACTCAGGGGACTCCCAAATGAGGCTCCTTTCATGTCTCCAAGCGCAGCTCTTTGATATCAAAACCTGACCTTCCTGTCTCCAAGATCAGCATTTAGCCTCCATTGAAACATCTTTACTGTTCACAACCTCTTCTTATTCCTTCATTGCTAATTTTCCAAGCCTCAGTCTTCTTCTGATTTCTTGGCTACAATCCCTACTTGGATTGATTACACTACGCAACAAAAAATTTGCTACTGGATGAAAATAATGTGATTGTTATGTAATAGGGTGCGCTGATTCCGATTTTGTAATCAGAAATGTTGTAGGACATCTTGATTTAAAGTTATAGCTGAAAGTCATATGATATTAAAAGCCTGTACATGGGTTAATATGTAGCTGTTTGATGTATGATTCTGTGTGTGTGTGTTTGTCCATCAGTCTGATTCTGAGGTGACTAGAGAATAGTTCGTGCTAGTGTGGTTCTGTGTTTTATTAATCAGGAGTCGCAGTAACATGCATTTAAGTGATTTCGTATAAGACGATTCGATAATTCGGTACATGGTGATTCAGTAAATGAAAGATGAATAGGCGCAGCAGTGTGAATTGTCCGGACTGCTTTTGCTACATTTGTGGCAAGTATATGATGCCTGACCAATGCAAGAACATGTCCAGAAAGCTACATATAGCTTACAAACATTACTTCGGATGTGAAATCGGAGATCAAACAAAATCCTGGGCTCCTCATCTCTATTGGACCGTCTGTTACTCTGGCCTAACCCAGTGGTTAAATGGTAAACAAAATCGAATGCCTTTTGCTGTTCCCATGATTTGGCGGAAGCAGAAAGATCACCATTCGGATTGCTATTTCTGCTTGACCATCATATCCGGGTACACCAAGAAGAACAAGTCAAAAATTGTGTATCCAGATTGTCAGTCTGCTCTAAAGCCTATGGCGCATGGTACAGATTAGCCAGCACCAATTCCTTCTTCATCCAATGCAATGAACAACGAAGAAAGTGATACTGAACGTAATGACAGTGACGCTGGAGCTATGGAATATACAAATGATCCTGACAGTGACATTAAAAAGCCACATTTGATCAGCCAAGCTGAATTGGATGACCTGATTCATGATTTGTCCCTGTTGAAAGAAAAGTCTGAACTGTTGGGTTCCAGACTGAAGGAGTGGAACTTACTTGCAATGACAAGAATCACTACATAGTGAAAAATTGGCCACCCAGAAATTTACCTGTACTCGGACAGCACAACATTCAACATGTACCTCTTGTGGAGTGTAATAAGATTTACCTACCTCCACTCCATATCAAAGTGGGTCTTATGAAACAGTTTGTTGAAATGATGGATAAAACAAATCGTGGTTTTCAGTACCTAAAAGGCAAGTTTGGAAAGATGAAAACTGAGGCAAAATTGAATGCAGGAGACTTCATTGGACCAGAAATACGAAAGTTGATTCGATATCCACAATTCAGATTGGAGCTCACAAAAGGAGAACTAGCAGCTTGGGACGCATTTGTGCTTGTCGTGCACAACTTTCTTGGGAACCACAGAGCAGAGAACTATGCAGAAATTGTGGACAACATGCTAACAGCCTTCCAGCACCTTGGTTGCTGAATGTCACTAAAGATGCATTTCTTGCATTCGCATCTCACCTTCTTTCCGTCAAATATGGGAGCTGTGAGTGATGAGCACGGTGAAAGATTCCACCAGGAGATGTCTGCCATGGAAGCAAGATATCAAGGCTGCTTCAATCCGAACATGATGGGGGATTACTGTTGGTTTTTGCAGAGAGCAACAGAAGATGTTCATAGGCGGAAAGCAAGAAGCTCTACATACTTTTAAACCAAGCCATTGTCAATCTTAGTGTAACTAAGGGTCCCTGACTCATTTCAGAGGTAAATAAACATTTATAATTCACTTCTTAATTATAATATTTAGTGTTTTCATCCCAAAGTATGCACATTAATTACCCTAAAATTTATCATAATCGCTTTTCAACATAGTTAATAGCATTTTCCTTGATAACCTTTACACATACATAACTTTTTTTCCTGACGTGCCAGAGCAAATCTGACTGCAGTTCTGTATTCAGCACATATGAATTACTATAAAGAACATATTTTCAACCCAGTAGCAGGGGAATATTTTTTTTGTTGCTTAGTGTTATTGAACCATATTATACAAAATTTTTCAGTATTTCAATTTCTTCGTTGTCAACTTTAAACTTGAGTAATTCTTCTGTAGTATATTTTGTTTTTGTTTTTTTAATGTTCAGCTGCTGTCTTTGACAGTTTCTTCTTGTATAGGGTGCGGCAGCATAACTTCCTTTTTAAAAATGCTCGCAATTCAGTCAGTTGATGTAGTAGTGGAGCGCTAGTGGTCTTGTTCAAGAGGCGGGACTACTGTATAAAGTTTTGTCCTGACACAGTTCAGTCACCATCATGCGTTGGAATAGTGTGGAGTGTGCGTTTGCCATTGAGGCCTACTTTTTGAGCGGTTGTTCAGTGATCGCAACCCAGCATACAGCCTGCTATTCTGGAAAGAGTCATGACAAACGCCAGAAATTGGTTTACTCAGTGTATGGAGAATGGGGGACATCACCTACCTGATTTGATCTTCAAAACTGTGTAAAACAAAACTTTAGGTATGTGCCTACATTATAAAAAACAAAAATTTTCTGATTCATACAATGGGTTTTATTAAGTTTTGAAAACAGGAAGTTATGCTGCTGCACCCTGTACTTGGGTTAAATTTCATTTCAAGTCATTGCTGTTTTCTCCCGATAAGATGGAGTCATCCACATATCTTTAATTATTCATGCTTCTACTAATTTTTACTTCTCTTTCATCAGAATCTAACCTGGCCTTCCATATGTGTTTTGCATACAGATTGAACAGAGAAAGCTTGACACTTTTGCCTGCTTCTCCCTTTTCTGTCCTAACCACAGCTTTTTGTCCACAATATAAGTTACACATCAGGACAATCAAGTCTTGAAAAAAATGGAGGATGATAAATGGAGAGGTCAGGATGTGAGAGCATTCATATCACCAACTGCTTACATTTCCAAAACACCTGGAGACATGTCTCCAGTTCTTTAAACTCATCCACATGTTTAAAAAAATCCTTCTGAGGTGAAAAAATAGAACCCTCTGGGAGCTGAGGAAAAAAACACCTCATTTGAAAGATTCTTTTTCTTTTGTGTCTAGGTCAGATAAAAGCCACAGATAGACTTGATGCTACCTTTACATCATGTAGGCCAGGGATTCTCAACCTGTGGTCCACAGTGCCATTTCATGTGGGCCCCCACCTCCTCCTCCACACCCGGAAGCAGTGATGGGTAGGAGCTGGTTCATACTGGTTCACCAGAACCAGTTGCAGCTTTTCCCAGTATCCATGCAAACCATGTAGTGGTTTTTTGGGGGAACCACCTCGGGGGCTTACCTTGTCACTGGTTTCCCCACTGTGCATGCACGCCTACAGCATGTATGCGCACTTACAGCACTTGGTGTGCATTCACGCCTATAGTGCTTGGTGTGCCTACAGCGCATGGCACACATTTACACCTACAACACTCTTCCTGCCGAGACAAACAGCCATTTGCTGCTTGGAATGTGGCAGCGCAGAGTGTTGGGCAGCCACGCGCAGCCACGGAGCAACCGGTGGCTGCTGCTGAGGCCCTCGGTGGCCTTCTTGCTGTCCTCCCAAGTGGGGAGGAGGAAGAGCAGCTGCTAGCCTGAAGCTCTCTACAGCCTGCTCCCCAGGGTAAGTGACTTGCCTTTGGATATAGGGTGGGTGGGTATATTTTAACGTGTATTTAATGTGTATTTATTTTTAATGCATATTTTTATGTGTTTTATGTGTATTTGTGTATTTTTATGTGTTTTTATGTCTATTTAATGTGTATTTAATGTGTATTTATTTTTATGTCTATTTAATTTGTATTTTTATGTGTACTTATTTTAATGTTTTTTTTTACTTTGGCTCCGCCCACAATGTTGGCTCTGGCCATGATGTCATGACATTGGCTCCTCCCATGATGTTATGATGTCAGCTCCGTCCACGATGTTGGCTCCGTCCACAGTGTGGTAGTAAACAAATTTGGCTGCCCACCACTGCCCGGAAGTGCCATGTGGTGGAGGAAGGGCAAAATGGCTGTCCAGCCCCCCAAACTGTCTGAGGGAGCATGACCCAGCACCTGGCTTAAAAAGGTTGAGAACTCCTGATGTAGGCAAAGAAAAATAATCTAAATTCAACCATTTTATAACCATAGCAAATCCCTATATTTTTGATGATGTAGTCAGCTGCTCAGTACAATCATCAAACCAAATGTAGACTACTGAGAAGAAATCAAAAGAAGGCTGAGACTTGGGAGGATAGCTATTAAGCATCTAAAGACGATAATCGGGTGTAAAAATGTGTTATTGGAGACCAAGTAACTATTATTAACACATTTTTCTTTCCAATTAAAGTGAATAGGTGTGAAAGCTGGGCAATGAATAAAACCAAAAGGAGATAAAATTGATTGATTATAAATAAGAAAACTGGATATCTTGACAGTCAGAAAGACAAGTGAGTCCTAGATCAAAACAAACCTCAACTCTCTTTAGACCCGTGGTTCCCAACATGAGGCACATGCCCCACAGGTGGGCAATTTGATTTTAAGGGGGTCAATTTGAGAATTATTAAACTTAATGGCCTTTTAGGTTTCCTCCACGTGAATAGGAGTTCACTTTTTGAATAATAGCACTTTAGAGATGCTTAGGTGGGGCATGGCTGAAAAAATGTTGGGAACCACTGCTCTAGAAAATATATATGAAACTGAGTATGCCTTAAACCTGGGTACATCCTGAGAAGATAGGTTTTGCTGGAAAAGACAATGTACTATTAAAAGTTTAAAGCAGGAGGTAAAGAGGAGGACCAGGTAAAATGATTTGACTCTATAAAGGAACCATAGCCTTGAATTTGCAGGAGTTCATCAGGGGTCTTAATGTTAGGACATTTTGGATGTCGCTCTTTCATAGAGTCACCATTATTATTATTATTATTATTATTATTATTATTATTATTATTATTATTATTATTATTATTATTATTATTATTATTATTATTATTATTATTATTATTATTATTATTTATTTATTTATTTATTTAGATTTATATCACCGCCCACTCGTCGTGGCGACTCAGGGCGGTTTACAATCAGGAAAAACAAAACAAAAACAAGACAACAATAACACACACACAACACAAACAACTAAAATCCATTCCTCCTTCCGGCTAGAGGACATTAGTCTTTTCCTTCCCTGGGCAGATAAGGCCCAGGATTAGGAAGTGAGAGCTTCCATCTAAAAAACCTTAAAACTTTTAAAAATTAAAAATTATAATCTGAAAAAGATTAAAAACAGATTAAAAACACACCAGATGCTACAACTACTAATTAAAAGTAGAGAAAGAGAGGGGCTCAGATCAACCAATGTGCTGGAGTCATTATACCTTCCATACTCCATATCTGTCCTGCCAGCCATGTTTTTAGATTCTTCCTAAAGGGCAACAACTCTGTCTGGAGACGTAGCTCCATAGGCAGGAGGTTCCATAGGGCTGGAGCAGACACAGAGAAGGGTCTCCTTCTGGTGCCAGAGAGATGTGCCTCCCTGGCCGATGGAACAACTAGGGAGCCTCTCCGGTCCGCTCTGGTGGGACGGGCAGATGTTCTTGGGGTGAGGCGGTCTCTTAAGTATCCTGGCCCACTACCATGTAGGGCTTTAAAGGTAATAACCAGCACCCGGAGGCAAACCGGCAACCAGTGTAGCTCCCGAAGCAGAGGCGAGGCATGTGCATACCGCCCACACCCCATCACAACCAGGGCAGCCACATTCTGGACCAGTTGAAGCCTCCGAATGGTTGTCAAGGGCAGCCCCATGTAGAGCGCATTACAGTAATCAAGTCTGGAGGTGACCAGAGTGTGTGTGATCATGGGCAAGGAGTCCCGATCTAGGAGTGGGCGTAACTGGCAGATCACACAAAGTTGTGCAAAAGCCCAACTTCAGAGGTAACTTGAGGACACAACGACAATAAATTGAACTTTGGTATATGCTTCCAGATCCAGAAAGAAATTGGTCACAGTGAGTTTAAGTGAGTTTGCTCTTTAAGCGAAACACCATTGTAAGTGACCAATTGTGACTTCCGGGGGGGGGGGGGCGATTACGAACCCTGATTTATTTGTTAAGCGAGTTTTTGGTTGGTTTTATTTCGTAAGCGAAGCAAACATTCAGAGAAAATTCTGCTCTTTAAGTGAGTTACTCTTTAAGCGAGGCACTCTTTATGCGAGGCTTGACTATACAGTTTAACGACTTACAGTCAATTACTGTACATGTTTGTTCAATTTCTGCTATTCAGCAGTAGACTCTACCAAAATATTATTCTCTTTTGATCCTACTGGATAAATGACCTTTACAAGAATGAGTATCCTGTGAATGTTAACCAAAGAAACATCTAACATGATGATAACTGGATGACGCTCTCTTATAGCAAGACACTAGCAGACTTAAATCAGAAGCTGTAGCAGCACCCCCAGGACAGGAATCTTACTTTCAACACTAGCAGAATGGTTTGCTAGATGATATAATGGCTGGCCAGAGTCTTGGTACTTGACAATGTCACTTTAAAAGTGGTAGGAAGATAGGCAACTAGGAGGAACTTGAACTAACATGAGGAACAAAAACCCCTGCTAATTTTATAATGCTTTCCTAGGGTGCAACCCCTAGCATAGGTGATTTAACATCCAAGTGAGGGTTCACCCTGCCATTTCATGATGAGGTACTCTTATTGCTCTGTCCCCATTCCACCACAGTCCCTAGTCTCAGTAACACATAATTATGATTACCTGGAGCAAACCTTAATGCCTGCTCATGAGTGACACTTACATCAAAAGGACAGGGTATAACTTGCATCAAAAGGACAGGGTATAAATGTAAATGGATGGATGGATGGAAACAGATTAAAAAAAAAAGTGATGTGCTTTAAAGCAGTGGTTCCCAACATGGGGCTCATGGCCCACAGGGGGACTTAAATTCCCAGAAGCCTAAGTCAGTACATTGGCTGATCAGTGCTTCGGGAAATTGACTTAGGCTTCTGGGAATTTAAGTCCAAAAACGAAAGGTTGGGAAACACTGCTTTAAATGAATCGAAAAGGCAGTGTTGGTATAATGTCCATTAGTGTTCTCTTGGCACTCTGAAAGACTGTTATTGTTGCCAGACATTATGCTAGTGATCCCCCCACCCCTGTGAACAAAAGCTTGAACAATGTTCTCATGTAGATTTCAGTTTTTTTCTTGGTGCTGTCTAAAACTGAGATCTGGAGATGTTACTATCCCCAAAGGGATATTAGCAGTGGTGGACATCAGCAGGTTCACACCAGTTCGCCAGAGCCAGTAGCAGAAATTCTGGCTAGCCCCACCCATCCAAGTTTTGAAATAAAGTAGTCCTAATTCAGGTGCAACACAGGGGTTTCCCCCTGGCCACACCTACCATGCCATGCCCACAGAGTAGGTAGTATAAATTTTTGGAGCCCACCACTAGATATTAGCCACAGATATCCCCTAGATTTATTGGCCTGTGGATATCCTAGCTCTCTATTGATATCTATTGACTGCTTCCAGAGATTTGGAATCACTTCCAAATTTACAAATACCTAGCATACCATTTTCCTCACTGTCTCTAGGCTAAAGTTCTTGTTTCTTCAGACAGAGAGTTAATGTGTCTTTACACATCTTATAGTATCCTCCCATAAATCTATCAAATTCTTATGAACTTTTATTTGTGAAGCTGTCAGTCATCTTTTAAAAACCCCACCCCACCCTACAGCTTTTCAGTTTAAATAGGATTGTCACCATCTGTATTTCTAAGAGCCACATTTTATGATAGACAGTGAATCAGTGGCTGTGCCAAATTTAGACGTTAGACAGTGAATCAGTGGCTGTGCCAAATATAGACATAAACACATACTGTATAGGTAAATGCACTGATCCTTCTCTGTATGTAATTTTCACATTTCTGTTTTCTGAAACCTTTCCATTCCACCCTAACAATCAACTGCATGTTGGGGAAAGTGCAATTTATGTGAAGAAAACAGCAACTCCCTCTCTCCAACTTTTTTGTCAGGATAACAGTAGTGTGATTGTACATAGATTAAAAAGTACATAAGGAAGTCTTTTTCACATCATCCTTCCTCTCCAAGACAAATGATCTCCTGTCAACATGACAAACTACAAAGTCAGTGGGAACGGAAGTACAGAAGTTAGAAATAGAATTAATTGAGTAGATGTTGACGTCATCACTGTCAGTATTTTCTGCTTTCTATTTTGACCTCACTGTTTAGAATTGTATATAACTGTTTATAACTTATACCCATATGTCATATATCTAATGTGATACAGTGGCTAGTGAGAGACCAAGATTCAGGAAGCATGGATTTGAATCCCTTCTAGATCATTGAAACCTTGAAAGCTGGTTCTGACTTGATGGTGCATAACAAGCCATATGTGTACTGTATATATATTTGTGACTCAGGAAACATCTTGTGCATTGGATTACATGAACTGCAGTCCACAAAAGTCTTTACCAGCCATCTCAAACTAGCTCATTCCAGATAAATGTAGTCCACCACATTTAAACAGGTATCTTACTGGGGAAGTTCCATTATATTTTGAGGTGCTAAAGGGCCCTTATTGTTTTACACCAGGGATTCTCATCCTGCAGCCCATGGCACCATTTCATGTGCCCACCACCACCACCACACCCGGAAGTGACATGTGGTGGAGGAAGGGCAAAATGGCCATCCAGCCCCTGAAGCTGTCTGAAGGAGTGTGACCCGGCCCCCAGCTTAAAAAGGTTGAGAACTCTTGTTTTATACCATTTTCTTAATCCTTTTTCTTAATGTCTGTACATGCACTGTAGACTCCGTATGCAGGAAATTATAAGGACAGTACTGAATATCTACCTTAAGAGAACAGAAAAATGTCTGCTTTCAACACCTCTGAATGAAGGCTGAAAATTAAAAGCCTGTTAATTTCTGTCATCCTCAGTCTTGGTAATCCATATTCAAGGCACAAAGTTTTGAACATTCCTCAGATTGGTTGAAATTAATAAATAAGCAGTTAACATTTAAGTATTTCAAAAAATATACCAAGTTCCATAGAATCCATTTAACCAGAAGCAAAGGAAGAGGGTGGAGCAGTTCCACTAAAATATTTAGCATACTAAATGTTGTTTATAATTACAAAAATAGTCCATTAATTTCAGGAGACTTAATTTTATACTTTAGTATTTCAAGGAGCAGCATCCAAATGCCTGGAAGTGTTATTGATCACATTTTCAATGAAAGGAAGTCAAGGGGGGAGGGAAATGCTATGAGCTCAGGGTGGGGAACTATGGCAAATTCTTAGGACACAGTGGCATTTTGATGCTTTAAAACCAGTAGTAGGATTTGCTGGTGGCAAGTTTAAATGTGTGAAATCTTCTATGGGTCTGAGAATGTCAATCAAGTTCTTTGAATAACACAGACTAAAACGAAACAACAATACAGGAAAGGTGGAGTAGCAGACATCTTAATTTGATCTGCTTTGTTAATGTAGCCGTCATGTCTGTAGCCCTTGAAACACCTTTCCCCTGCCCCAGCAAAAAGACCAGGCCCAACATATGTCTTACCATATGAGCAGGTCTACTGACAGCTAGGATGGGTCCAAAGACACCATGGTATCCAAGACTTCTGAATGTTATCATCACCTCGGCATGTATGATGGTCCCCCGGCAACAACAACCTGGGGGACCTCAACTCAGATGCTGAGATGAAGACTTCCAGTTCTGGAAAGAAGACTGCTAAATTGTAGTGAGACAAGTATTCCTAGAAGAACTCCAAAACTATACCTAAGTCCCACAGACAAAGGAACAGCTTCTAGACCTGGTTTTGAGAAGGCAGGGAGCTTGTAAACAATGGTGTCACCCTCTCCCTGCCCCTCTGATCTACTCTGGTGCTGTATATTTTATCAGGCCAGGCAGGCAGGCAGCAGGCAAAGCATTCAAAGAGCCATCCCACCATTTTTCAACCACCTAGGTCTTTGTAATGCAGGCTAGGGTGCCTCTTTCCTCTTGAATTAGATACTGAATTAACGGGGCCTTATTCTGGACCAACCTAGCATTCACCAGCAAAAGGGAGTCAGAAAAAGCTATTAGAAATGATCTTGAATAAACAAACCAGAGCAGTAAATTACTGGAAGTCAAATTTGAGTATGATTCAAGATGATCTGTTGCCATCATAGATTGTTGATTATGGTTCCAGCCGACCTAATATATCCTTATGGTGATTGTACTTTGTAGATTTTTCAGTATGATGTTTGCTTTTAGCCAAAAGAGTATTTTCTGAGAGAGTGCCTGTCTCCAATCATTGTCATATTGATTGGCAAAAAAAATAAAAAATGTGTCAAATTACATGAAAAATATTTGTGTCTGCATATTCTTTTGAGCTGCTGTCTGAACTGCTTAATTTTTCTGGCAATCATGAACTCCAGATTCTCCTGTACTAGTTTTCTATGATGAGGTTACCCATCTGTGTATCTGAGCAAATTTTATGTTTTGTTTGAATTGTTACAAAAATGATTTAATACTTGGTAGACACTGTTAAAATGTTGAACAAAGTGAAGTCAGGGCAAATGAGATTGCTTTGCTAGTGCTATCTCTAATATCATCATAAAATGTTAACCAGAATTTACATACCACAGAAAAAAACCCTTCACATATGCAGGCAAGACCCAAGATTTCCACTTTTACTTCATCATAATTTTGGGCAGGTGCCAGTTTTGTTGAAATGATATGTTGTATATGGGACAGCTAGATTGCATTTTCCCTAGTACTGTATGTGCTTAGGGGGATTTTGTAACCTTCTTTTACCAAGGTGAATTTCAGTCTCTATTTAAAATACAATACTGTACAGTACTGTACTCCAAACAATTTTCTCAAACTTCTTTTACTTCCTACATAGTTTGTCGTTGCTAGAAGAATGTTGATTGCCTTTGCCCTAGCTTGTAAGTGAATATTAATAGCTTGAATGAAGTTAAGAGTTTATTTAATCAGTCAACAAAGTATAAGATTTGTTTTATTTGTAGCCATGATCAAGGTCTGTCAGGGAATCTGTGTTTTATGTAGTGTTCTTTGATATGAGTGACTTCAGGGTAAAAAAATGAATTTGTTTAGTACAATCACATTTCATTCAGCAAACTGCTGAAACAATTTGTTACTTTCTTGAGCATACCATTAGTAAGTTTCTTGCAATGCAGTCAGTGATGGGATGTCAAAACTTTTACTACCCCACCGTGACATCATCATAGTGTGGGCGGAGCTAACATCATGAGGTCATGACATTGTGGGTGGGGCCAAAGAAAAAAAAATAAAAAAAGAAAAATAAGCACACACACACCCCTCAACCCACCTACCCACCCACAACACAAACCCGTAAATTAATTAATTAATTAATTAAATAAATATTACATTAAAATAAACCCACCCACCCATCCCAAACATAAATCAACCCACCCACCCACCCATCCCAAATACAAACCCATCACTTACCTATTAGTATAAGTGCCTGGGCAGCACCATGTTGCAAGATGGATATGGTAATCATACTGGTTCTCTAGGATAATGTGCCTTAATGTAAATGTAAAACAGCTGTACCTCCTTAAGGGTTCTCCAATTGGAACAGCAATTGGAACAGCACAGGTGTAGCTTATTGATGAGGTAACACCAAGATTTTGCTTAAAAACCCCAAGCAAGGCCACGAGGCCTGCATGTGCAGTGGGGGAACCAGTGAAAAGGTATGCCCCGAAGGTGGTTCCCCCCAAAAGCTGCTACCGGTTCTCCAGGACACTGGGAAAAGTTACTACCGGTTCTGGTGAACTGGTGAGAACCTGTTACATCCCATCTCTGAATGCAGTGTTTTCCAACCTTTGGTTCTTGTACTTCAATTCCCAGAAGTCTAAGTCAGTACATTGGCTGATCAGTGCTTTTAGGAATTGACTTAGGCTTCTGGTAATTGAAGTCCAAGAACCAAAGATTGTGAAACACTGTTGTAATGTTAAGCTGAAATCTGCTTCTTTGCAAGTTTTAGTCATAGAATTTCTGTCCTCTGGAACAAAAAAGGAAAATGAATCTTCTCCAGCTTCTGCATAACCATCCTTCAGATACTTAAGCACAGATGGGATATGTCCTGTTGGGGTACTCTGATTATTCCTTTCTAGCTAGCAGAGTGTAAGATACAAAAAACAACAGCATGGAAAAATATGAGAAAATAACCTAATTCTTAGCAGCATCCCACATTGTATTTCATTTCATTCATTTCATTCATTCGATCTGTATACCACCCTACTCAGTACAACCGACTCAGGGTGGTTTACAGAAACCATACATATAAGACAATCAAAAGTAATATAACATAATCAGAGGTCATACAGTATAATACAATAAATATAACAATGCAGTACAGCAGTGCAATAAAACAAACCACACTGCAAAATAAGGTTACAAAATACAGTGGACTAAAACAAAACCACACTGCATATCATCATAACGCAATACAGTTAATACAATCAATATATCTAAACATCAGGGGAAAAGAAAAAATGCAATGCAATACAATATTACAATCTAAAACATAAATATAACATTGTAACAATACAGTTAATACAATCAGAATGTAAACATACGGTGCGGGGGGCGGGGCGATAACAATGGTCCTTGGCTCACCGCATGGCCCAAGAGTTTTTATTTATTTTACCAATAGACTCAATTTGCATGCCATCTCACATCAGTTAAAAAATCTCACTTAGAACAACCCTTCAGTGTCCAGTCTTGGACTGAAAGTCACAAGGGATTGGGCTGCCAGCAATTCTGCAGAGCAAAGTATAATTAGAGTGGCTGCAGAAATATTTTGGTTTACTATGGCCTTATATAGTATCTGTTATGAATTAGTCCTGAACTGTCACATGTCCTGCTTTAGCTTGCCAGAAACATGACAGGAATTCCTAAGCAAACTCAGTCTGTTTGATAAAATCAGTCTTTTTGTTGTTGTTCAGTCGCACAGTCAAGTCCGACCCTTTGCGACCCCATGGACCACCACACGCTAGGATCTTCTGTCATCTGCCATCTTCCGCATCCCTGCCAGATCTATGTCCACTGCTTCAATTATGCCATCCAGCCACCTCATCCTCTGCCGTCCCCTTCTCCTTTTGCATTCAATCTTTCCTAGCATCAAGGCCTTCTTGAGTGAGCCCTCTCTTCTCATTTGGTAGCCAAAATAAACTTCAGGGTTGATTTCCTTCAGGATTGACTGATTTGATCTCCTTACAGTCCAGGGGACTCTCAAGAGTCTCCTCCAGTACCATAGTTCAAAGGCATGTATTCTTCTATGCTCAGCCTTTCTTAGGGTCCAACTCTCACAGCCATACATTGCTACTGGGAAGACCATTGCTTTAACTATGTAGACTTTTGTTGGCAGGATGATGTCTCTACTTTTTATTATGTTGTCTAGGTTTCTCATAGTTTGCCTCCCAAAAAGTAAGCATCTTTTTATTTCTTGGCTACAGTCACCATCTGCAGTGATCTTAGAACCCAAGAAAGTGAAGTTGTCACTGCTTCCATTTCTTTCCCTTCTATTTGCCAGGGAGTGTTTTTTTGATGTTGCATTTCAGGTCAGCTTTTGCACTTTCCTCTTTCATCCTCATCAAAAAGCTCTTTAGGTTTTCCTCACTTTCTGTCATTATGCATATCATCTGCATATCTAAGGTTGTTGATGTAGCATTTAAAGTAGGATAAAGGAACCTTTAGTTACAGTTACCATCTCCAGTTACAGTCAGAAAAGGGGGGGGGGAGGAAAGAGTGGAATTTCCACAATGTGGAAGAGGCTTGAGAAGAAGAAGATACAGTATCAATAAACCAATGGACACACAAACAGGAAGATGGAGCATGTGCTTGCCTGGAATGCCAGTAGTGAGAAAAGTTTACCAATCAAATTACTGTAATGGCAAAGGACAACACCATTAGGCTGTAAAGCTCCCTCCCATTGATACCCAGTGTTGCTGAATGCAAGATTGCTATTGACCCAACATGTTCTACTGCTTTTCTGTTTTCCAGATTATGTTCTCAAGTCTTCTTTTTTTCTTGTAGGACTTTGTTTCTTATGCCCTTGCCATTGTCACACACACACAAAATCATTCTTCAAATATTCTGGCCAGTCTTAGACATCAGACTGTCTTAATAGCAGTCTGATTTGTGCAGAACATAGTGGAAGAGTTACTTCATTTGAAATAAATTCTGTGATCCACTTAATTCAGAAAAAATGCAATATCGCATTGTACCACTACCTCATATTTATCTGAACAAACAAGAAACAGGTTGGCAAAGATATAATGGAAGTCTTTGTCGAGTACCTTATTGAACTCTGGATTGCCCAGGAATTAGCTACCTGAATGCAGAGCCAGATGGTGGGAGTTTGACACACTGTGCCTTCTGGAAGAAGAGGCATCCTGTGATTCATAGAGACACTGTGGTGAAAGAGTACAGGTCACTACATGTAAGTGTAGTTCTTTGAATGGTCTTCTATAAATTCATACAGCTGTCCCTCATTTGTACTGTCAACTATATTCTATTTTCTGATCATATGCAGTAACCACAAAGGGGGAAAAACAACCCCAATGGATAGAGTTCTAAAAGTGTCCATGAGGATTGTTTGTGCAGGCACAAAACTTTCTTGTGTGAAGTTACAGAAGAACATCGAAGAACCACAGGTGACATCTCCATATTGAAGTGCAGTACCAAGATGTTTCCACTAGATGACCTCAGAGAGTAAGAATACTGTCTTGTAAAGGCAACTGCCAAATCAGTAAAGGTTTTCCCCAGTAGAATCAGATAAAATATATATATATATAGTAGAACAGTATTTGTGTTGTTGTTCTTCTAGCATATATATACCCCTAAAAACACAAAAAGAACAAAGTAAAATATATAGTAGTCTCACTGCATATTGAAAAACATGCCACATGCATATACCTAATGTGAGCTTCACATTTCCCTACCTTCTTCTTCAAGTGCCATAACCAGTTCCAAATTCTGTATTTGCTATCATCATTGCAATCTTCATGAAGATTGCCCTGGGTACAATATGATGCAGTGGTCTTCCATTTGCCTCCCACATTGCAGCATGACATCCACACCACAAATTCAGTTCCAGAATCACTTTCTGGCCCTGAACCCTTTTGGCATGCAAAGTCCTCATCAGCCCCAGGCCAGTATTGATGAAACTGCCGCCCTCCATCATGATGGATTCAAGTGGGATTCAAGGCTGTTAGTCCTAAGGGTTGCCAATTTAGTTAACCGCAGCCTGATGATCGGCATTGAGTTGCTGGTGGTAGAGTCTGCTATATTTTTATAGCAGGATAACCTGGCCAGACATTTCCGTATATAATCGTAAAAATTCCCCAGTTCTGGAATTCAGTTTATAATCAATTCTAAGAGGTCTGTAAAATCTAGCATCAAGCTTAACAACAGTTCGGAAAGGATGCTGTTGGAATAACCTAAAATTTTCCATCTTTACTGATTATAATATTGTATTATGAAGCAGTGACCATCTCTAATTCCCAATCATATAGTAAGTCCACTACTCCATTGCCCCGGTTTTATCCCCCTTTTCTTAATGCTACTTCAGTCTGGTTGTATTGCTTTCACGACAAATTATTGTTATTTTCGTGTCTGGCTATATAGCTTGTTAGCTACTGCGAGTGATTCCACTGAAGACAAAAAACATAATATTGTACAAACAAATAAACAATAAGCATAATAGTAAAATTGGGGTTTTGTACATACTTTGTAAATCTGTTGTTACAAATATTGTGATCCTATTCCTGTGAAACATAGTTTGATTATTACTAATGAATATAGCACTTCATTCTATAGTAAAGGTAAAGGTCTCCCTTGCTCAAAAACCAGTCTAATATCCAATTCTAGGACACGGTATTCATTTGTTTACAACCAAAGAGCCAGTGCTGTCTGCGTCATGTGGCAGACCTGATTAGATGCTGGAGCACACAGAAAGCGGTTACCTTTCCTACCAAAGCAGTACCTATTTATTTACTTGCAATTTCTTACTTTCGAACTGCTAGGTTGGCAGGGGCTGGGACAGAGACAGGAGATCACTCCGTCATGCAGCAGTCGCATCTCAAACTGCTGATCTGCTGACATATTAGTTGTCAAGTTCAGTGTCTTAACCAATATGCCACCACAGCCCCTTAAAAACTGTTTGAATGTCTGTATCACAAAAAATAAATAAATTTTGTCTGCTACTTGGTCTAATCCATGTGTCCTATACTAAATCAAATGTGTTGAATCCAAATCTGAAGTCTGATTCTGCCTAAAATGTCAGGATCTTAAGTTAGCAAATCTCACCCTCTTAGTTAGGTTCTTGCATTGATCATGTAGGGTATATTTGGCACAAATGTAGCAAAAAATGTTTGGCTTATTAACACAGCTGTGCCAACTCATATTTAGTTCAAAGCAGACTCACTATGACCTAGCTGTACTATCCAATAAGATGGTTTCACACTAGAGACAAGCCCTTGGTCCAAATCACTGACTTGCCCAGACATGCCCGGCTGCTGCTGGAACATGCATGCCACCAGGAGATGTGATTCAGTTGACACCATGTAAATCATGTACCTCTATTCCCAGTAGCAAAATCATTGTTCTGCAGTGATATGATTAATAATAGACATTTGTATCCCATTCTATTTTCAGTGAAATAAGATTACTATACACGTCTGATCCTCCATTGTATTTCACTACGCAACAAAAAAATTGCTACTGGGTGAAAATAATGTGATTGTTATGTAATAGGGTGTGTTGATTCCGATTTTGTAATCAGAAATGTTGTACGACGTCTGGATTTAAAGTTATAGCTGAAAGTCATATGATATTAAAAGCCTGCACATGGGTTAATATGTAGCTGCATCAACGAGCCGTGTTTGATGTACGATTGTGTGTGTGTGTGTGTGTGTGTGTGTGTGTGTGTGTGTGTGTGTGTGTGTGTGTGTGTGTGTGTGTGTGTGTGTGTGTGTGTGTGTGTGTGTGTTCACCCATCAGTCTGATTCGGAGGTGACTAGAGAATAGTTCATGCTAGTGTGGTTCTGTGTTTTATTAATCAGCAGTCGCAGTAACATGCATTTAAGTGATTTCATATAAGACAATTCAGTAATTCGGTACATGGTGATTCAGTAAACGAAAGATGAATAGGTGCAGCTGTGTGAATTGTCCGGCCTGTTTTTGCTACATCTGTGGCAGGTTTACGACGTCTGACCAATGCAAGAACATTGCCAAGAAAGCTACGTATAACTTACAAACATTACTTCGGATGTGAAATCGGAGATCAAACAAAATCCTGGGCTCCTCATCTCTGTTGTTAAACAGTAAGCGAAATGGAATGCCTTTTGCTGTTCCCATGATTTGGCAGGAGCAGAAATATCACCATTCTGATTGCTATTTCTGCTTGACCATCATATCCGGGTACAGCAAGAAGAACAAGTCAAAAATCGTGTATCTGGATTTTCAGTCTGCTCTAAGGCCTGTGGTGCATTGTACAGATTACCCAGTACCAATTCCTCCTTCATCTGATGGAATGAACAACAAAGAAAGTGATACTGAACATGATGACAGTGACGTTGGAGCTATGGAATACACAAATGATCCCGGCAGTGACATTAAAAGCCACATTTGATCAGCCAAGCTGAATTGGACGACCTGGTTCGCGATTTGTCCCTGTCAAAAGAAAAGTCTAAACTGTTGGGTTCCTGACTGAAGGAGTGGAACTTACTCATGATGACAAGAATCACTACATAGTGAAAAATTGCCCACCCAGAAATTTACCTGTAGTCGGACAGCACAACATTCAACATGTACCTCTTGTGGAGTGTAATAAGATTTACCTACCTCCACTCTATATCAAACTGGATCTTATGAAACAGTTTGTTGCAGTGATGGATAAAACAAATCGTGATTTTCAGTACCTAAAAGGCGAGTTTGGAAAGATGAAAACTGAGGCAAAATTGAAAGCAGTAGTCTTTGTTGGACCAGAAATATGAAAGTTGATTCGATGTCCACAATTCAGATTGGAGCTCACAGAACAAGAACTAGCAGCTTGGGACGCATTTGTGCTTGTCGTGCACAACTTTCTTGGGAACCACAGAGCAGACAACTATGCAGAAATTGTGAACAACTTGCTAACAGCCTTCCAGCACCTTGGTTGCCGAATGTCACTAAAGATGCATTTCTTGCATTCGCTTCTCACCTTCTTTCCATCAAATATGGGAGCCGTGAGTGATGAGCATGGTGAAAGATTCCACCAGGAGATGTCCACCATGGAAGCAAGATATCAAGGCTGCTTCAATCAAAACATGATGGGGGATTACTGTTGGTTTTTGCAGAGAGCAACAGAAGATGTTCACAGGTGGAAAGCAAGAAGCTGTACACACTTTTAAACCAAGCCATTGTCAATCTTAGTGTAACTAACAGTCCCTCATTTCAGAGGTAAATAAACATTTATAATTCACTTCTTAATTATAATATTTAGTGTTTTCATCCCAAAGTACGCACATTAATTTCCCTAAAATTTCTCACAATCGCTTTTCAACATAGTTATAGCATTTTCCTTGATAACCTTTACACATACGTAACTTTTTTTCCTGATGTGCCAGAGCAAATCTGACTGCAGTTCTGTATTCAGCACATATGAATTACTATAAAGAACATATTTTCAATCCAGTAGCAGGGAATTTTTTTTGTTGCGTAGTGTTTTCAGTGTAATTTTTATGAAGTAATCGTATTAAAATAGATTAATTGGCTCAAACTCAGCAAGCTTCATGACTGAATGAGGATTTGAACTTTGCTCTTCCCAACCATAGCCCATCCCTAGGAACTCTAATCCAAAGAATACTTATGGACCAAAGATTACTGATCTAAACAATTCTTTGTCTGGTTAATGAACCCACATAGTACAGTACCTAGAAAGCCCATATAGCATTCAATAGATGAGAGGACAGACATAATTTTTTAAAATCTAGGATATAGCCTTAGTGAGAATGGACCTAAAGAAATCAATATAGTTAAGTTTGTGATTTTTCTTCCATGTCTAGGCCAGATGTAAAACTGCCAAAATGAAGGCACCTTTTTGGGAGTTCATTCTGTAGTTCCTTTTACCTAACCTAGTGTGAGAAAGATTTACCAGGGTAAATGGCAATTTATGCTATAATTCATATGTTGTGATGTGTTTTAGAAAAAATGTTCATCATCCTCTAATTGGTTTGGATAAACTATTTGTGTAATTTATAACACTTTGAAAAACAGTGTTCTTGTTGTTGTTGGGGTTTTTTTTTTTTTTGGGGGGGAGGTAAAATAATAATAATTGTGGATTTTGTGCTGAATTTTGCTAACCATGCAATGTTGGAATACACTGAGAATTCCCAAAGGTGATGGAAGGCTTGGCGGCACATGTGGAGTCATAACAGTATGGAAGAGATTTTGCTGAATATGGTTTTGATACATGTAAATATTCGTGGTCCTCCCGGCTGCCTCCAAATGCAGCAAATACAGCCAATCCAGCTGCAGCTTAGATTTGTAAAGTCTGTTTTCCACATTGCATGTAGTAATCAGAAGTGCTGGTGAAGGATCAGTTTATAAATAATATTTTCCAATATCATTTTTAAACACTCAAGCAGCAAAATCTGTTGTTATAGAACTATGGCTACAATGTCACCACTATTTCTATTTAATAAATTTTCTGGGTCCAATATTATGGATAAATTCAGATATAAAAACGTGGAAGATGTCTTGCCAACTAATAGAACTATCCCCCCCTCCCGGAACTGTGATCGTGAGCTTCTATCATTTCCTAGGTTGAGGGCTAGATATTATTTGCCAGACTGTGCTGAATGACAGTACATAAAATTGCAGTACCAAAATATGGGTCTTGCATTATTAAATGCATCACAGTCTCCATTATTCCCGGAAACATTAATTTGAATAATTAAAAAAGCAACCTGTGATATTTGTTTACCAATATTTTACTGCCAGTCAATAAGTATTATATGCAGGGTAAAGGTAAAGTCACCCTTGCTCGAAAGCCAGTTGTATCCGACTTTAGGCTTCAGTCCTCATCTCTGTTTCATAGCCAAAGAGCCAGTGCTGTCTGCTTCTGTAGACATTTCCGTGGTCATGTGGCAGGCATGGCTAGACACTGGAGTGCATGGAACACTGTTTACCTTCCCACCAAAGTAGTCCCTGTTTATCTATTTGCAGTGTCTTGCTTTTGAACTGCTAGGTTGGCAGGAGCTGGGATAAAGATGGGAGCTCATTCTGTCCTGCAGTATTTGGGTATCGAACTGCTGACCTCCCGCCTTCCAGTCAGCATCTTAACAACTTAAGCCACGGCAGTTCCGATATACAGGGTACATTATTACATTTTTGAACCACAATTGGGTATACCCAGAGCAATGGCAACCTTGTTTTGCTGGCTAATCTTTCTCACACTAGATCAAACCAAAGGAACTAAGGAACGAATTCACCAAAAATGTCTTTGTCAAGACCAACCTTAGCAATGATCTCAATGAATATTGAGGAACTTTCCAGTAGTAAGAGTATTCTACTAGCGGACCTGGGTAAAAAATAATAATGCAGATGTGACATACTTCTGGTGCAGGAAATACATTGGGAGAGAGCAAGTTACAGACTCAAAGGGGCTAGAATGCAATTAATGATTGAGAGACTGCAAGACCAGTATGGGAGTGCAATTTTTGTTAGACCTGGCATAAAATTCTTCTACTAGTTGAACGATGTTTTTGTCAGTAAATGGGGAAAAAAACCTTTTAATTTATTGATTTAGATTGCCCTTGCTCAAAAGCCAGTCATATCCGACTCTAGGGTTCAGTGCTCATTTCTGTTTATAGTCAAAGAGCCAGTTCTGTCTGCGTCTGCAGACGTTTCTGTGGACATGTGGCAGGCATGCCTCAACATGTAATGCTGTTTACTTTCCTTCTGAAGTGGTACCTGTTTATCTCCTTGCAATTTCTTGCTTTCGAACTGCTAGGTTGGCAGGAGCTGGGACAGAGATGGGAACTCACTCCATCATTCAGTACCCAGAAATCGAACTCTGACCTTCCAGTCAGCAAGTTTAGCGTCTTAACCACTCGCTAGAACAGTTGTTTTCTGGCTGGTTTACAGGATAAAAATTGTGTCAGGAAAGCACCTTATGTAAGATTGTATCAGATGAATGAGTATGTGTGCCACGTGTGCGCACACACACACACACACAAAATTCATATAAGTTATGTATCACATCTTTAAATTAAAATTGTTTTCCACTGTGTTCCTATTTCATTGGCAGCCAAAATCAACGATTTGTTACAGGATTTAACCGAACAGTTTTGTCTATGAGGTACCACAGAAATATGTTTTCCTCCTTTCTGTTAGTGGTTCTTCTCTTGTTTGGCTTTGTTAAGGTGAAAATCAGTATTAGGTGCAGGTACATTATTATGAACAATGGGATCTCTCAGTGGCAGTAGAGGATGCAACAGAAAATGCTGGCCCCTTTCAAATTATGTCCATGTTCTGGCTTTTTCCCATACCAACTAGAACAAAACATGAATACTGTATGTACAGTATTGGAAATGTAAGACTGGCGGTATAGTGGCTAAACTGCTGTACTGCAGACAAAACTACTGCTGATGTTGTGAGTTGGATCCTGATTGGACTCAAGGTTAACTCAGCCCTCCATCTTCCTGAGGTCAGTAAAATGCATGTTGGAGGCAAAATGATAATTACCATGTGAACCGCCCAGAGTCGTCTAAATGCTACTATGGTGCAGTATATATGTGTAATTGCTTGGATTGGCTACTGTATCTCTTTGGATATTGGGCCACCCCAAACTGCCCCATTTTGGGCCCCATTGGTGATGAGCATTGCAAGCCATACCTGCTGAACTTCTTTTGTCTACTGAGCATTAAAGGTGTAGGAGTCCTGTCTCAGTGGCATGTGGCCCCTTTATCTGTACCTAAACAGGTTCTTATTGGAGGCATAACAATTTTCCTGCACTATAGTCCACTGGATTTGTTGTATACAGTAATGCTACTGCTCACCAGACTATTCAAATGGCCAATTAACTTCTTTGCTTCTTCTTTTATCACTTTCGGTGTCGAGGGAGAGACAAGTTTCTTGTTCTGGCACTTCTAGCAGCCTCCACCAGTGTCATTTGGTGTTTTTGTAATACAGTATTTCTTTGATATAATCTTTCCACCTTCCCCTGCCTCATGGTCTTTGTCTTTCTCCTCTTTTCACATATGCCTTATAAGGTATGGAATTCCAAGACATTCTCTCCAAATGGGCAAACCACTTTGTTATCGCTGTATGAAGTTTAAGATTGTTTCTATTCCAATTCTTTCCCTTATAATCTCATTCCTGAGTTTATCCTTTCTAGTCACTCCAAAAGCCTCCCTCAGACATTTTTGTGACCTAGCCCTTCTCTGACTCCGAAGATGAGCTGGATCAGGGGGCGCTTCCTATGCCCAGTCCAGTTCTGCCTGCACCTGAGCCTGAGGATGCCCTGAGTCAGGGGTCTCAGCCTGTGCCTGGCCCAAGTCTGTTCTCCCCAGCAGCTGACCTGTCAGATCAGGAGTCTGGCTCTGACAGGGATCAGCCCTCAGTCAGGGAGAGGGCTAGGAAACAGATACACCTGAGACAAAGGCAGGCCAGGGCAAGGCACCAAAGAAGGCTCCGAATTGATACTGATTAGCTGGGAGACTTATCAGCGAGCCTCTTGCAGCCTGCCAACGTTGGTACAACTCTTGTGAGAAGACTGACGTCCTGCTTGATCCCAGGCTGCCTGCCATGACCCTGGCCTGCCTCCCATGATTCTGACTACTCTGCAAACCCTGACAATGTCCCTGGACACCCTTTGGATTTGACTACTGACTCGGACTACGGGTAAACAGACTTTGGCTTGCCTTTCGGACTCTGGTATCTGGACTATCCATGAACAAGACTTGCTGTGTAGCACCACCATGTGGTGACTGTGCTTGCCCGGACGGATCAGGACAGAGATATCATTTCCTTGTGACCAACCAATTAACAGCATGTAATTTATCAATGGTTTGATTCCTAGCATCTGGTCATTTAATTGATTTGTTTTCCAAGAATACATTAATACAGTGCTGCTTTTGTTGATGAGCATCTTATGTGCACTGTTTGCATGTGGATATGATGAATTGAACATGGTGCTGTTTTGCTTCTATCACATATGTGTGTTTATTCAGAAGTAACTTCAGTGTGACCTTTCTATAAATCTGTACAAAAGATTGCAGTCCTCACTAAAAGAACCAACAATTAATCTGCAGATCAATATGAAACTGCTGATATGTCCTGACCTTGACTGTTCAGGTAGGGAATTTTAAGTCCCTATAATAGGGGTGCCCAAACTTTTTGGGGCGTGGGCCGATCATGTGGTTCAGGAAGCCGGTCACTAAGGCCCGGGGGCTGAGTGCAGCGCCTGATGCCAATTCATCCGGCCCACGAAGCCCTTGTCGCTCCTGGAAGCGGAAGTAAAATGTGCTCCTTAAGGCTGTACACTGGTTAAGCAAACATTAGGTGCACAGTTAACTTGCAATCCAATGTTTTTCTGCCCTCCCTGTGAGAGAGTACCCTCCTGCCTTTTGCCACAGAGAGTTTTTGTTGGGCTTCAAACTCCCTTTGCTACCAGTGGCCCAAGCACTATGCATGTTTGAACTGAACCAAGTATTTGAACAGAAGAAAGAGCTTTTACAGTAATACGTTGGATAACATTAAGACTTGGTTCCACAACGTTATCCGATGCAAACGTTATCCGAGATATCACTGTACTTCTTCCTCCTCCTCCATGTTTAGGCCAGACATGAAACTGACAACCTTTTGGTGCATTCATTCTGTAGTTCCTTTCACCCGACCTAGTGTGGGAAAGATTAGCCAGCAACTCAAGTTTGCCATTACCAGGGTACGCCCGATTGCGGTTCAAAAATTTCACAACTTCAAGGAGGCTCTTTCTGTGAAGCTAGTTTTATATATAAGGCTAACCTGGACAAATGCACAGAGGTTCTGAGCCTGTGGAGTGGAACAGATTAATTAGCAAAAAAGCTGCAATTAAAAACAGAGAACCAAGGTAGCTGTAAACTGATAAAAGTGGCATCAGGTTAGGGAGAAGACAGATAAACAGGTTGACAGTCGACTGCATCCTTATTATGCAGATAAAAGGTTGCAGCTGCTTTATCATTCAGTCAAGCAGCAATCTGGTCACTCTCTCCCACCATCACCACCTCTGCGTGCATGTGCAAACCCCCCCCCCCAAAAAAAAAAAAATCTGTCAAGAAAAAGCAGACAAGAATTGATGTCACTTTCTCAGAAGATAAACATCATCTAGCTCAAATATAATAGCAGGAAACAATTACACTGCTTAAACATTACACACTCTTCCATGGTCGTGCTCTTTTAATTAAACATAAAAGCACCTTAATCTTATAGTGTTTTCAAGGGGTTCGTTTGAAAATTGTTTGATGTCTCTCTCTGAGTCCAAACAGTTTGTGTTGAGTAGTTCTGAGAAGACTGTAATAGGTAAAGCTCGTGTCTCAGGCAGAAAAGAGCAGGAAGGAATTTAATATTTCTTTATTCAATATAGATCAATCACCAAAAGGTTCTTTCATTTTGGCAGTTTCACATCTGACCTAGACATGAAAGAATAAGTGGTTCCCAATGTGGGGGCCATGCCCCACAGGAGTCTAAGTCAGTACATTGGCTGATCAGTGCTCTGGGGAATTGACTTAGGCTTCTGGGAATTGAAGTCCAAAAACCAAAGGTTGGGAAACATTGAGATAGATCCTGTTCTTCTGCCAAAAAGTTGCCGTCAAAGGTGGCTCACTGTAAAAATAATTTATATAAAACAGAGATACAAATATAACATTGAAACTTGTTAACTACACAATTAAGGTAAGGTAAGGTCACCCTTGCTCGAAAGCCAGTTGTATCTGACTCTAGGGTTTAGTGCTTATCTCTGTTCATAGCCAAAGAGCCAGTGCTGTCTGCGTCTGCAAACGTTTCCATGGACATGTGGCAGGCATGCCTAGACACCTGAGTGCACGGAATGCTGTTTTACATTTCTACCGAAGTGGTCCCTATTTTTGTTGTTGTTCAGTTGCACAGTCAGGTCTGACCCTTTGCGACCCCATGGACCACCGCACACCAGGCTCCTCTATTCTCCACTCTTCGCTGCCCGCTCAGCCCTATGCCCATTGCAGCAACAATGCAATCTAGCCATCTCATCCTCTGCCAGCCCTTCTCCTTTTGCCTTTGATCTTTTCTAACATTAAGGCCTTCTCAAGTGAGTCCTGTCTTCTCATTTGGTTGTCAAACTACTTGAGCTTCACCTTCAATATTTGTCCTTCCAAGGAGCAGTCAGGGTTGATTTCCATCAGGATCGACTTATTTGATCCCTCAAAATTCTCCTCCAGCACCACATTTCAAAGGCATCTATTCTTCTGTGCTCAGCCTTCCTTATGGTCCAGTTCTCGCAACCACACATTACTACACAATTAAAACACGCACAAATCAGGCAAGATCAATTAAAACATGTGAATAAAAATACCTTTCATTTACAACCCAGCTTAAATTCCATGCACAACACACATTACTTGTCAGCAGAAATGGAGAAGTGATTGGTTTTCTTCTCATTGGTCAGTACAAAACAGGCAGCTGACAAAAGACTCCAGGTCAAACTAAAAGACAGATTTAGCTATTTTTCTTTTCAGAGTCAGAACCCCTCACTCATGTGATGAAGAATGGCCACCTGTCAGAGACACATGGTTTTTTTTTTCATTTATGTGTCTTGCACTTAGCATTCTTTGTTTATTGATTAGTCATTGGAAGGTAAAGAGGCACACTAATTATAGGGAATACACATTGACCCTGTGCTCTACCATCTCTGCAAATGCCACTGTAGGGTATATCTACACTACTCAGCTAACACACTGATATTACTTTAACTGTTGCAGTGCTATATAGTGGAATCTGGGAATATGTAGTTTAATGAAGTCCTTAGAATTAGAGCTTGAGACTATGTCAGGTGTACATGACATCCTTCCAACCTAATGTAATGAGATCCTGTCACACTTACTACACTAGATTGGGCTATGGTTCAATTCCTGTATATGCAAAGATCACCATCTTTGTCCAATATAAATCCCAACTGCATGCCCTCCTACATCTGTGAAAGCAAACCGGAGTGCATGCTCACATCCACATACAACCATCAAAATGTGGCAAGCCAATTACTTATCCTCTTCTTCTCTTAACAACGTATTTCATAGTACAATATGCCTGCTTTGAGTTATGGAGAGTGGCAACTCTGTTTTGCTCACAAATGCATATGTGGGTTACCAGGTTGACAACAAGATGTATTGCCACAACCAATGTTTTTCCCTTATTCCTCTCAGCTTTCCACACCAACCTGTGTAAGAGTTGCCTTGCATCTGGCTTCAGCTGAGAGGCATGCAATTCCTCCTTTGTAAAATAAACATACTGTATAATGGAATTTCCACAAAGCTCACCTTCTGGTCACTAGATTGAATTATTGGTCACATATGGGAGGAAGGCATATGTGTTCCTCCCCACTCTGTATGTCACTGTTAGACATAAAGGAATGGAGCTTTCTTATGACAGTGCCATCTCATGCAATGCTTTACCTTCTGAGCAAGATGTAATCATTTTAATAGGGCTTTATTCTGGTCTGTTCAAGTACTTCTAAAATGCTTCTGTTTTTTGCTCCTCCTTTTCCAATCAATCAGTTGACCAACCAACCAACCAATCTTTATTACGGTCCAAGACCAACATAGCACAGCACTTAAAATGTATCTCTTTTTTTTACATTTTGCTAATTAGTATTAATAGCCAGGATCCTATTAGTGTTCACATTGACTTTTGCTGAACTTGTGCTAATTGTAGTTAATTGACAATGTGCCAGAGAATATCATACTCATATACCAGGCCGCAGTCCCTATTGTACCCCATCAATCAGCCAAAATTAGCAGGGGCAAGTTATGCATCAGTGGGACTCCAGATTATGGTTTTTAAAAGGGTAGACTAGATAGCTTACTCAACAAACAAATCCATTTCTCCCCGTCCAGCTTTCCCATACGTAATGATCGGGAACACAATTATTTCACTATTTCAGTTTCTTCATTGTCAACATTAACTAAGAAAGGTGATGATGCTATAATAAATCTTCACCACTAGTGGGGGCATCAGACGCTACTGTTAACTATAGACAGGAGAACATTTTTGATGACAGGCCAGTTCCATGTAGATTTGCAGCATGCAGTGTATCTCCAAGGAGCCAGGGTGGGAACCTGCAGCATGAACAATGAGCATTCTGCTGCTAATCTTTTGACATAGTTCATCCTGGAGTTCTAGGGTGTTACTACTGTTACTGACATGCAGACAGGACTTCGTACCCCTGTTCACATTGTCATTAGGAATACGTACTAAAGGTGTCTGTCCGTACTGTTGTGTAGACTAAGGCGGCTACCTCAAACGACAAATGTAGGCATGGGTAGGAGGGGCACAGGGACTGAGGGATGCTTAAGTACACTGGTGCTAAGAGGAGATCTTAAACATACTGTTTCCTGGACACAGGCTGACACACAGTGTTGTAGTGGTTTACATTAATGCATCAGTATGCTGCCTGACAGAATGAGCTCCTGCCAACCTAGCAGCTTGAAAGCAAGAAACTGCAAGTAGATAAATAGGTACCACTTTGGTGGGAAAGGTAACAACGTTCAGCGTGCTCTGGGGTCTAGTCATGCCTGCTACACAACCATGGAAACATCTGCGTATGCAGACACCTCTGGCTCTTTGGCTATAAATAGAAATGAGCACGGCCCCCTAGTTAGACACAATTGGCTTTTGAGAAAGGGAGACCTTTACCTTTACTATGTATCTCAACCCTTGAAAATACCAAAAATAACCACAATTAGGCAACAACAGTCGGTCCCAATTTGAATGCTCTGGGCATCCTCCTCTGCTGAAAAATGTGCCTATACATGACATGTTGCTTTGCCTGCATCTCAACAAGCTACCCTGTTTTCTATAGGAAAAGGCAGGGCCCCCTATTAGCACAAGTGTGGTTAAATTATCTCCCACTCTGGGGTGGGAAAGCTATCTTGATCTTTGCCTCAGACAACAAAATAACAAGGCTTGCTCTGATGCTGAACTTAATCCAAAGAAAATGGATGCCTCTGCCCAGAAGAGAACACTTATCAAAGCCAACATTTTGTATTTTCCTGCCACTAAAAGATGAGTGTCCCATATCCTGCATTCTCATAACAAACAATGTCTCTAATAGCTGAAGATCTCATTCTCCCCTACATCACTTGGAGGACCCTGAGTAGGTTGAGGGATGGAGTCCCTAAATGCAAGACCAACATGCTCAAGTAGTGACTGCTGGCGGACAACAACACACGGTGTGAACACGGAGAAACAGAGTCCGGCCCGTTTACTCATCTGCCTATTGCTGCCAGAGATATGCACCGATGAGGACTTGGGCAATGACAAAGCAAAGAAACTGGCTCCATTGTGGGAGTCCAGGATTTGATCAAGACAAGAAAGAAGTAATGTGCTTGTGAGTTTACTCACACAAATGTCAAAGTCATTTTAAAAAGAAATATTGGCAATTATAATACACACCCAGTCCTATGTGTTAACAAACTTTCCAGCACATACATCATATTAAAACAAATACACGATTCAAGAGTAGCTTTAAAAAGTCTTTGCAGAGTAAGCTTGGCACTGTGCAGTGTATCTAGAATCTCCTTCACAGCTCTTGTTTCCTGAGTCAGCAGTTGAGTTGTGTGTTCATGGGCAAGCTGAAGCTCTTTGTTGATGTGTTGGCAGCTGACAATCTCTTCTATTTGTTTCAGTTTAGAATATTTTTCTATCTCCATCATGACTAAACTTGCATTGCATTCATCTGCTTCCTTTGCATTCACTCCAAACTTGCATTGTGAGACCTTAAAATGCATGAATGGGCTTCCTTTTTTCAATTACTTTTCTTTTTATGGGCTACACAGCTCTTTTTCCAAGGTTTTACAGGTTGCCTTCTTCTTTTGTGGGGGAGGAACAAATCCCCAACAACCTGGCTATATAAACCATAAAACAGTTCCTAGCAACCCTGGTTGCTGCGGGTTTACTGGGGGCTAATTTTGTTTTGAAAGTCTAAAATGAAAATGAAAGAAAAACAGCAAGAAAGATAGTTATTAGGAGACTGATTTTTATAAAGAAAGTATGATCACATGTTATAGGGAAAGGAACAAAAAATAAATCTCAGAATTAAAGACTTCAGCAGCTTAACCCTTGGCAACACTTACTTCCTATTCAGATAACTGAAAGCTGTAATACCCACATGTCTGTGTTCATTTGCAGAAAAGGAAACAAGGGATTACATGACACAGTTTTCTTCCTCTAGTCCAGGGGTGCCCAAACTATGGCCCGGGGACCGGATGCCACATCACTAGCCCACAGCCTGAAGTTTGGGCACCCCTGCTCTAGTCTAAGTAACACTAAGAACGTTATTTCTCTTCAAAGCTGCCAATGTTCATTTCCCCTTATATCTTTCCTACAGTATGTTCCGATGTTATTTCCAGCTAATTTGATGGGTTTTCTTTCTTCAAAGACCTTTTGTGAGCCTTCCCCCCCTCCAGTTGGTTTCTTTCTTCCCAATATCCAATAAATGGTCAAAAGTTTGCCCTCGCTGTCTGACCCTAAACTCATTACTAGGAAATATGAGTTTGGGGTCATCTGCTACTGTGTTGGAGGAACCATATACAGTATTCCAAGCTCTGGTCAGTGGACTCCTCAGCTTCTTTCCCCTTTTGCACCTGGTGCTTTGGAAAATGAAACTACCTGTTTTGTAAAATAAAATGTAATTTCATGCTTAGAATGGGCTATTTATATTTTTCTTTAGCAACGACTTACCACTACCACCAAATCTAGATCAGAACTGTAAAATGCAAATGACCCTCCTTCATCTGGATCAGGACGATAATGTTGGGGTCAGAGAAGATGCCATTTCCCTTGCACTGCCTTCACACCTAAACCTTCCCCTTTGATGTCAAAACAGGCATTAGCACAAAATAGGGAAAATGTCATAGGACAGTAATGGCAAACCGTTTAGAGACTGAGTGCCCAAATTGCCATCCATGCTGCACCCTCATGCCGTGGGTATGCCGCTCACCTTACCCCAAATAGGAGGGAGGAAACGCTCACACTGGGCTGTTGGGCAGAGGGGTGGGGCAAACTCTGTGCTGGGGGAAGGAGGAATTGCTCACATTGGGTTGCTGAGCAAAGGGGCAGGGTGAACTCTGGGCTGGGGGGAGGGAGGAAGGGTTCCCATTCGGCTGCTGGGCAGCACAAACCCTGTACTGGGGCGATGGTGTGTGTGCCTGCAGAGAGGGCTCTGAGTGCCTCCTTTGGCACACGTGCCATAGATTCACCACTACTGTATAGGAGAAAGGGGGCCCTGCCTTCACCACATAGAATTACAAATATGCAGACTGGAACCTCTAACAGCAGCTCTTCTATATAAAAAGATTGGACAGTTTTAGGTATTATATATGTTCAGCACAATACGGTTTTTTGACCCTTAAAGCAAGAGTCAAATCTTTCCATCTAACATGCTCTGGGTAGCATAATGATATCTCTGCTAGGGATTCGAGACCCCGAGCTTGTCTCAGGTTGAAGTTGTTGATCTCTGCCATAATGCATAACCTACACACACACAGGGTGGGTTATTTTCCTCACAATATAGAGTGCCATTCTGTTTTAATCCTTACAAGCCCCCTTGATTCCTGTCATCAGGAGAAAAGGCAGCCTAGAACTGAAGCAAACAAATAACATGTCAGCAGCCGAAGGCTTAACCTAAGCAGATGTCACCAGTACCCAGAGTCATTCCTGTTTGGTGTGTGCGCACAAGCACTTCCTGGCCGAAACAGACTAACCTGGCAGGGGAGAGACCATGATCGTCGTTTCAAATTTTCAGGGATGTTCTAGTGAACAAGAAACAGTGAGGAGTGTCTGTTTTACACAGCCTGCCATAAGGAGCCAGTACATTCATTACCATTTGTTGTTATATACTTATTCACCCTGCTTATTCAACTTATTCACAGAGCACATAATGCGCAATGCAGGGATGGAGGAATCACAATTTGGGATCAAAATTGCTGGGAGAAACATCAACAATTTGAGATATGCAGATGATACCACCCTAATGGCTGAAAGTGAGGAGGACCTAAAGAAGCTCCTGATTAGGTTGAAAGAAGAAAGTGAAAAAGCTGGCTTGAGACTCAATATAAAGAAAACAAAGATCATGGCAACAGGCCCTATCAGTCACTGGAAAATAGATGGGGAAGAAGTAGAAGCAGTGACAGATTTTACTTTCTTGAGATCAAAACTCACTGCAGATGGGGATTGAAGCCATGAAATAAAAAGGCGATTGATTCTTGGGAGGCAAGCAATGAGAAACCTGGGGAGCATAATGAAAAGTAGAGACATCATATTGAAAACAAAAATTCGTATTGTCAAAGCAATGGTATTCCCTGTGGTAATGTATGGCTGTGAGAGCTGGACCATTAGGAAAGCTGAGCGCAGAAGAATAGATGCCTTTGAGATGTGGTGTTGGAGGAGAGTTTTGAGAGTCCCCTGGACAGCAAGGAGAACAAATAGGTCAATCTTAGAAGAAATCAACCCAGAATGCTCCTTAGAAAGTCAAATTGTAAAGATGAAGCTAAGGTACTTTGGACATCAAATGAGAAGAGAGGATTCGCTTGAGAAGGCCTTGATGCTGGGAAAGGTGGAGGGCAAAAGAAAAAGGGGGCAGCCAAAAATGAGATGTTTAGATGGTATTGTGGAGACAATGGGCACAGAGCTCAGCGAGTTGAGGGGGATGGTGGCGGGCAATGCCTGGCGGGCAATGGTCCATGGGGTCGCAGAGGGTCGGAATCGACTGTGCGACTGAACAACAAAACTTATATTCAGCCCACTTGCATAAATAATAGCTGCCTCCTCCCCTTTAAGCACACTGGTACTACCAATATATATGCTGTAGCTAGACAGTTATTAACCAATTTTGGGTGTTCCCTTTTTACTGACATAAGTGTCTTAGGTTCACAGACAAAGTTCATAACCTGTAATACCTTTGTAAAGGTAAAGGTCACCTTTGCTTAAAAGCCAGTCGTATCTGCTCATCTCCGTTTCATAGCCAAAGAGCCAGCGCTGTCTGCTTCTGCAGACATTTCCGTGGTCGTGTGGCAGGCATGACTAGACACTGGAGCGCATGGAATGCTCTTTGCCTTCCCACCAAAGTGGTCCCTATTTATCTACTTGCAATGTCTTGCCTTCGAACTGCTAGGTTGGTAGGAGCTGGGAAATTACTTTTTGAAGTTACAATCCCTCTATGATACCTCAGCCAGCATGGCTACTTCTAGTGATAAAGTGCTCAAAACTGGAAGTGCAAGTGCTGGCTATAAGATTCCCCATATCCACCTTCCTCTATAAAGGAAGCAATAGCAATAGTAATTAAACTTATATACAACACCATAATGCTTAGTGCATTTCCTGGGGGTTCACAAGTCAATTAGCATTTTTGTCCCCAATATGCTGGGTCTTCATTTTATTGGCTGGATTGGTCTCTTATCATCAGACCAGGTCTTTTGTAGAGTTATCGACTACAAATTGTAAATTAAAGACCAAAACACTTTTGAATACTTTGCAATGACAGTAGAGATCGCTTGCAACAATGTACTGTGTGTGATGGAAGACCCATTTCTCTCCCAGTTATTAAGAGAATTGCGGGAAAGCTCAAAGCAAACAGGAATGTTCAAAGAGGGTGGGAAGGAACCTAGAAATATTTCTAGAGTAACAGATTATGGAAACAGACATAAGATGAATCCAGAGAAATAGACCCAGAATCCAGACAGCCCTGTTTGGTAATAATATACAATGGAACCCTGTATAACGAACACTTTGTATAACGAAAAATCTGTCCAACGAAGCGTTTTTGTGCTATTGCTGATGCACCGTACAATTAAAAGAAAATGTTTTCGTGAAATTTTTTCATTGTATGGGGTATTGCCAATAGTGATTCGTATAATGGACATTTTCTTTATGTTACATGGTGCGTCGCCCATAGGGATCCGTATAATAAAAAAACCCCATATAGCAAAGAGCTCTGCAGAATTGAGTTTTTTCATTATACGGGGTTCTCCTGTGATGAAGAAGACAATGCAGTTCTGAAGAATTGCTTTTGTATCACCCTCAAACTCTGCAATTATGAACTTAAAGCAAACATCTATCCTTTCCCCCTTTTTGTGTTATAGGTTGCTGGCATCTGCTAGGAATGGAAAAGATTGTTCTGCCTCTGTCAAACCTTTGGCTCCACCTCTAGTAGCCCTGGAGTCCCCCCCATCTGCCACAGGGGACACCAACCCACAAAGCTTCTGGGAGGTGAAAACTGCATGTATGATAATAATTTTGTGTCAGAAATTATTTTGGGTTGAAAGGATTTTTTTTTGCAGAAGAAACTCCACCCAGGGAACACCCAAACGAGGGTCCTTTCATGTCCCCAAGAGCTGGGACAGAGATGGGCACTCAATCCATCATGCAGTACCCGGGTTTCGAACTGCCGACTTGCCAGCCTTCCAGCTAACAAGGCGAGCTTCTTAACCACTGAGTCACTGCAGCACCGACTGCATGTGTGATTAAAGTAATTATCTTAAACCTGTTGTCCCCAACCTTCTAGGACATGAGGACCACATTAGAGCGCTCAATATTAAATTAGATTGCAGCAAAATTATTAATATATTGATTTTGATTTTTAAAAAAAACCATTCAGAAGGCCATGAAAAATATATTAGTGTAACAGGCATCTGAGTGCTGCTAGCTAGCAAAGCACCCAGAATGGCCAAAATACTGACAGAAGGAACCATGGAGACCAGAAGAAACAAGGTTGCTGTTGTGTTTTTTGTAAGAAAGGGGTAGGGCAAATAGCTGTAGATGGTGGCCATTAGGCAGGAAGGACAGTGTAGGTCTGAGGGGAAAATGCCTTCAGGCTTATAGCAATAAACAAGCAGGTGGGAGGGCCTCACAGAAAGACCTCAGGGGGCCACATGTGACCTACAGGCAGCAGGTTGGAGACTCCCCTCTTAAATGACGAAAGTAGTGTAAACTCCCAACTGATCTACTATTTATGCTTTTAAGTACTGTATAAGGCAGGGATTCTCAATCCTTGGCCCATGGGCCGGATGTGGCCTACAGCACCATATCATGTTGTCCCCCACTGCCTCCACCACACCGAGAAGTGCTATTTAGTGGAGGAAGGGCAAAAGGGCCATCTGGCCCCCAAAGCTATCTGAGGGAGCATGACCCAGCCCCCGGCTTAGAAAGGTTGAGAACTCCTGATGTAGGCAGAGAAAAACAATCTAAATTCATCCATTTTATAATCTGGGACTAAACTGGGTTTTAATTCATTAATCATAGCAAGAATTTTAATAGCAATCAAGAGAAATCCAAGTACCCTTCTTTGACCCAGAATGGGAGTCAAAATCCTGGTCAGTTGATCTGTCAATAAAATGAACACGTTATATTAAACAGGAAGAGTAAAAAAAAACCTGTGGAAGAAACATTAAGTTATGCAGATGACATCTTACTGGCAAGAAAAAAGCTTAAAATGTTCTAGACTAGAGGAAGTGGAAGAAGAAAGTACAAAAGCAGGATTGCAGTTGACTAGCACCATGGCAAATATCATGATTACAGAAGAATTGCATTGCTTTAACATTGACAATCAAGAAACTGAAATTGGCAAGGATTTTGAAGACTCTTGGTGGTGGCACCCACATTGTGGAACACCTTATCAATAGAGCTGAATATATTTAAAAGACAATTAAAGATGTTACTGCTTAAGGAGGCCTTTCAAAACACCCTCCCTATGGCCAATTAGTAGTGTAATTTCCCCCCTGCATTTATTTGAACCAATTGACTAGCTTCTCTCTCCCCCTTCTCATATACAGTACAGTATTGCCATTTGCAATTCAACAGGGCTGAGCATCACAGCAAGTTTCAATAAACAAAGGGGATTTCCCATTATTGCAAGTTGTAAAATTTGTATTTTTGACTTATATGCCGCCCCACTCGCATAGCGACTCTGGGCGGCTTACAGAAGAAACAATTACAATACATAGCACATTCCATAGCATAAAAAACAATTTCAAATATCACATAGTAAATTACAAATATCACATATACAGTATATATATCTCTAATAACAATTGCAATTACAAAACATCAGGACATCCTAAGAATGCTACAATGTTACTTTTCTGTTAGGCTGACAATCATTGGGTGTCTCTATTCCTGATGTGTATAAATCTCATTCTTGTCTGATGAAATGGACTTGATCTACAAAAGCTAACATTGAAATACAGGAGTTAGTCTTTAAGGTGCCACTTTTTGTCTTTTTGTTGTTGTTTTGCTTTGTTTATCCTCTGATACAATTTAATTTTGTAAACCACCTGGGGGGAAATTACTCAGAAGGGCAGTAAAAATGCAATTAACAAACTGTCAAATGGAGATTGCAGCCAAGAAATTAGAAAAGAACTAGAACTCAGAATGGTAGCTATGACGAACATAACTAAATCAAATTTAAGAGTATGTCACCCGAAGTCATGGTCAGGGTCATTCAAACCAGTGTATTCCTGTACAAATGTAAAAGCTGGACAGTGAAGAAAACTTGACAATAAGATTGACTCGTTTGAAATAGGTAGCTGGAGTTGAGCTTTACAGATACAGTATTATGAACCACCAGAAAGACAAGCAAGTGGATCTTAAATCAAATTGACCATCTAGAACAGGGATTCACATTCTACAGCCTGTGGGCCAGTCCCCTCCAGTGGTGCCATTTCATGTAGCACATTACCCTTGATCTCACCACCGCTGCCACCAGAAGCGGCAAAAACAGCCAAAAAAAATCACTGCACTTTCCCCCCGCTGCCACCAGTAACGGCAAAACCAGCAAAAATGTGGATGTGTTTTATGGCAGCTTTTACAGCCGGGGGTGGGGGTAAATGGGGCACCATGTCTCCGGCCATGTTTGAAGAGGTGTGGTCCGGCTTGTGGCATAAAAACGCTGAGAACCCCTGGAGTAGAAGCAAAAATGCTGAAACTATTGCTACCATACTTGATAAATCAGGATTCACTGGGGGAAAACCAACACAATAATCCTAGGAAAATAGGAACATCAAACATGAGATGGTCGCCCCGGCGAGAAGGGCGGTATAAAAATATAAATAAATAAATAAATTAAATAAATAAATAATGGATGAGGATGAAGAGCAAGAATGTTAATGAAAGGACACATGAACAGTCATTAAGCTACACATAAGAACATTTTTGTTGTTCAGTCGCACAGTCGATTCCGATCCTCTGCGACCCCATGGACTGCCGTCCGCCAGGCACTCCTGTCCTCCACCATCCCCAACTCGCTCAGCTCTGTGCCCATTGCTTCTACAATACCATCTAGCCATCTCATCTTGGGCCGTCCCCTTCTTCTTTTGCCCTCGACTCTTCCAAGCATCAAGGCTTTCTCAAGTGAACCCTCTCTTCTCATTTGATTTCCAAAGTACTTTAGCTTCATCTTTATTATTTGACCTTCTAAGGAGCAGTCAGGGTTGATCTCTTCCAAGATTGACCTATTTGTTCTCCTCGCTGTCCAGGGGACTCTCAAAACATATCAAACATAACATATCACAACATATCAGAGCATAAATAAAACAAAACAAAAAAGACAAAAAATATTGTGGCACCTTAAAGACTAACTACTGTATTTTAATGTTAGCTTTCGTGGATCAAGTCCACTGCATCAGACAAGAGCGTGAGACTTCGTAACATAATTCATGTCCACAATGTAATGAACATGTTAAACATAAAGATAGGATGGCAAATCACCATTGAAGACTTTTGAGAAAAGGCAGTGTTTATCGTGATAATCTTTAGAGACTGTCTCAAATCCAGAGAATAAGAAAACATATTAGAGGACAAGGAGGAGGCAACTCCAAGGATAGTGACGGCTAGACACACGAAGGTCCACCTTGATTGGGAATCATGCGCAAATTCAATTATCAGAAGCAGAAACTGAAACTAGCATCAACAAGATTTCCTCGACCGGAGGCGAGTCCAGCTGGGTTGGGTGCGTGTTGAATCTGAAGTCAGAACCAGGGCTGTAGAGACGACACACTTTCAGCAAGGCGGTTCACACGTTATGAAACTGCCAACGTACACGAATGCTCGCAATGTGCTTACATCCAAACTCTCGTTGCATCCAGATGTAGAGGCGCATTTCTCTCGTTTCCTGCTTTACATTTTCAGGGAGAGAGCTATGATCCTCCCCATCTATTCCTCCTCCCCCCCGCAGAAAGCTCTGCCGCGGGTTCAAAACCCTCTCCCTCCAGCATCAGAAGCAACCCAGGTCGCCTGAAAAGAAGCCCTCGGTGGACTTACAAGGGGGAAACTACATTACCCAGAAGCCAACGCGCTGGTCGTAGAAAGGACGTCTGCGCACTAAGACAGTCGGATCCAAGTTTGGAGCTTTTAGCTGCCAGTCCTGGCCCATCATGTAGGTGCAGCAGAGCCTGCCTTTGCCATTGCAATAGCGAAGAAAAAGCCCACTTTGCAACCTGATTTGCAAGGTGTGCAATTGCAGCCCCGTCTTCTGCAAGGAGCTCTGCTGCGGGAAGTGAGAAAAACTCCAGTTGCATGAAGACTGAGCGGTTGCAGTTTGCATCTTTGTTGCAAAACTAGCTACAGAAGAGAGAAGGCAAAGTCTTTTGTGTTCCCCTCCCCCATCCAAAGCAGAGGGGGGAAAAATGTCTCAGCAGAGAGGTAAGGCTCCTGATTCGTTGCGTTCCTGGCCGATATGCAAAAAGTCGCCCATGCATTTGGAATTGCATGCATGCATATTTTTGGGATGCAATTGCCTTTGGAAGTACCAGGCTTTGACTAGTTCTCAGTTGCATTTCCTGTTTAGTATGTGCAAACCCCCCCCCTTTTGCAGGCATACACACTCGCACGGCACGCACACGCAGGCACACACACACACACACACACAGTTCTTGTAAGGCAGGGCTTCCAGTTCAGCTGTGCATTGACGTTATTTGCATTCTTCTGCTGGGATTACGGAGCTCTTTTTTTGCCTTTTTGCAGAGTCAGGACAGAGAAAGGGTGTCGGGAGGGCTTATGCACGCGCTGCTGTGCAGGTCTCCCCCCCCCCCCCATACACACCACCACCCTGCAAAAATAATAATAATAATAATAATAAAATGCAGGAGGCCAAATGCAAACAATTCCTGCATAAAATTTACGCTGCATATCTCCAATCAAACTGCGTTGCTTTATTTTTAAAAAAAAGTCTTGGGAGGAAATGGAAGGCGAAATCGGAGTGGCGTTACAAAGATTTAAATATATATGCCTTTGTTTCTATGGGAAAGTATTGTTCGGGTGCCAGTGCTGAGCTCATTTTCCACAGACTCTCACTCTCTCTCTCCCCCCCCTCTTTTTTTCCCCTCCGTCGCCAGCAGTGTGTGTGTGTGTGTGTGTGTGTGTGTGTGTGTAGTTTCAGGACTAGATCGGAGAAAGTTACGCAAGGCGGTCGTGCATTTCCTTATGGATCCGCGCCTCTTGGGTGCGCGGAAATGGGATCGGATCATATACACAGTATATATATATATATATTAAAATAAAAAACGAGTTGGCTGGCGAGTCCGCTGAGAAAGGCTGGCAAGCGTGGGAGGGAGACATTGACACGGGATCCGGACCGAAGCGAGGCTTTGCGGTGTCCCATTCAAACTTTAGGAGAGGCGTGATGCACGGAGGCGCCGGTGGACCTCTCGTGTCCGCGGGTGTGCAACTCCGTGTGTGTGTTGGTTGTGTGCGCACGCTGGGTGGAGGCTCACTCATGGGGAGGGGACCCAGTTAGTTCTGCGGATGGGTCCGATCCCACTTCCCGGCTGGCGTTTTGGCACCGGGGAAGGGCTTTGATTTAAGTTTTGCAGGATGCGACTCAGGCGGCTGGGAAGAAGAAGGTGGCGGTGGCAAATGTCCCATTTTGTTTGTTTGTTTGCTTGACTTGCATCCCGCCCAGTTGGTACACACACACACCACCACTGTGGGCGGTTCACGGCGTTAAACAAACATAACACAAATACTGTAGAAGCAAATTACATAATTCAGCCAGATCCCAAATAACTAATAAAACCAAAGAACGAGATTAAAGATACCTACCTAGATGACACTACCACTGTGTCATACAGGTTTCTCTTGCTCGGAAGCCAGTCGTATCCGACTCTAGTGCTCATCTGTTTCAAAAAGGCGAAGAGCCGGCGCTGTCTGCCGCAGACGTTGCCGTGGTCATGTGGCAGGCATGACTAAACACCGGAGCGCACGGAACGCTGTTTACCTTCCCACCGAAGTTATTTGCAATTTCTTGTTTTCGAACTGCTAGGTTGGCAGGAGCTGGGGCACAGACGGGAGCTCATCCCGTCCCGCAGGACTCGGGCATCGAACTGCTGACCTCCCGCTCAGCCTTTTAGCCACTTGAACCACTGCAGTAATAAACCCAAGATGATAATTCCAGACCAATCTTCCTCGCCCAACAAGGAGGGTGAAGTTTGACAATTTCCATCTAGGAACTGTCAGGAACAGGATGTGCTGTACAGTCCTGAACTGCCCTTTTTGGGGAACTCCTTGCAGGAGTTCCTCTATTCGGGTCCAGTGCCTGTAAAGGTAATCTGTGCTCGCTGGGAGAGAGCTGGATTCGATCCCTTTCCCTCATTCCTCTTCCCGTCTCAGTTGCACCTTTGTAGCCCTGCCGTGGAGTTGCATAATGTATTCCCCATTTGCTGCTGCTGCTGCAGTCGTTTCTCTCGGCCAAATGGAGGCTGCTTGCGCAAAATGTGGCAGCCCGTGGGGGTGTCGCGTCCAACATGTCGATCAAGTTAGCAGCCAAGAAGGGGGAAACCCATCACTTGATATCTGGGGGAGGACGGAAGTGGGATGCTCCCTCCCTCCCGTCCAAGTTAGAGAGCCGAGCTGCAGTGAAAAAAGATCCCCTGGTCCAGGGGCTGGAGGTGCCCAAATTAAAGGGCAAAGGCAGCCATTGATGCAGGTTAGAGTTTACTTTTACTTTCCAACCAAATGTGTCCTGGGAAAGATTGCCTGGGATTTCCTTGTGTGGTTGACTTTCTCCCCCCCCCCCCATGCAACCCTATCCAACTCGTGGCCTTTCAGGTCTCCAGTCCATTTATAAATGTGTAATGTGTTTTCTTTGAAAATACTACCCTCGCAGTTCGAAATCAAGAAATTGCAAGTAGATAAATAGGGACCGCTTCAGTGGGAAGGTAACAGCGTTTCATGCGCTCCGGTGTCTATAGTCATGCCTGCCACGTGACCATGGAAATGTCTGCAGAAGCAGACAGCGCTGGCTCTTCGGCTTAGAAACAGAGATGAGCACTGACCCCTAGAGTCGGATACGACTGGCTTTCGAGCAAGGGAAACCTTTACCTTTTACTACTTACTGTAGGAAGCTGTATTGATATGCATGCTTATCTGTCATTCTACTTGATTACTCTTTACCTCTGTATCTGGTGTATATAAACCATGCCTGGAAATTTCACTCCTAAGCCTGGAGAAGTGGCCTCGATCCACAAAAGCTCACATTAAAAATATAGCAGTAAGTCTTTAAAGTGTTGCAGTGTTTTTATTTTATTTGTTTTCATTTTCTGATATTGTATACCTAATATGACTACTATTCAAAAAAAAAATCAACTACGATGGGCTGCTCAGTTGTACTCTCAGGCATTGCATTGTCTGTGTGGCACTTCCCCAGTCAGTAAGAGAAGTCATGATTTCTTTCTATACCGTAAACCAGGAATGTGGCATTTACTTCTGGTCTCCTACTGTTCTGGTGCTTGTTTATACCAAACGCTGCTATTCTCACTGTTCAATCAAGCCTGGTTTTAAATGCATAGCTTATAAGAAGAGTCCTTGCAATTTTCAGGACATGGGTAGTGTCCAAAACTTCCACCCCTGTTGGCTTTTGCATGCCCTGAGTCTTCTGGATTCCATTAACACACTTTATGGACCAGCTCTTTCCTTCCCTGTATATGTTCTCAGTACCATCTCTTTCCCATTAGTACAGCCTGAGACATCACTCTGTAATGCATAATGGGGACTTGTCTCTGTGGCAAGTTGACCCTTGTAAAATGGCTTGACATTGGGTACCCGTTGGCACAGAATCATATAACCACTGAGTTGGCCTTTTCGGTCACTGAGTCCAACCCCCGCTCAAGGCTGGAATCCACATCAAAGCACTGGGCTGCACTGTACCTGCCACATTGGTCCAATTCTCTCTGTGTGGCATCCACTTAGCAGGGAGCTGGTTTCTTTGCCCCATCAGTGTGCTGCCCCTCTGTTACTTCCATCCAGCCTCCAGTCCAATCCCTTGGTTCTTCCAGTCGAAGAGCGGCTGTTTTTCAGTAAAATGCACTGCTGTTTGGTGGGTTGGGCTGGCTAAAGATGTGGCCAACCTTTTCTTGCACAGTAGCTTCTTCGCAATATACACTTGTAGACATCATGGCAAGGGATCTGATGGTCCTGCTGTCCCTGACACCCTTCTATGACCATGGAGGGGGGTCTGCAGCTAGAAGGCAAACAGGCCATCCATGGGTATTGTTCGAATCTAACAAACTAAGATACTGTAATATAAGTTAGATAACTGAGCAAGGAGACATAATTTTTCTTTTTGTTACTGGCATTTTTTTTACTGTGTGGGTGTTATTTTTGCTTTCTTGATATTTATAATTTTATTCAGTTTGTTTACATTTTTAATTGTAAATATTATTATTATTATGTTGTACGTTGCCCAGAGTGGGAAAATATTCCAGATGGGTGGGATATAAATATAAATTATAAATTATATAAATGTAATAAATAAAATAAAATATTATTAATTAGCTTTAAGTGATTGATTTCTGCCATAGGAGATGGCTGTAATCAGTGGACTGCTGTTGTGCTGGTGACATCTCTTTCATGTCTTCCACCATGAATTTACAGCTTTTAATTTCACTTGCTTGCTTCCCTTTCATCCAGTCAAAGTTATTGGCCACCAGCACTGCTGCCTCCTTGCAGTACTGCAGTTGACTTCAGTGATCTTACGTTCAGATTTGGGGTGTTTTACATATGTTATTGTACTCCTCACTCATTAATTCTTGCAAATTCGATACTATTGATAATTTGTTTTGCCCTCTAGCATTAACTCTGACTATTTCCAAAAGAGACAGTTGACACATTTACTGGACCTCTAGTTGGGAGAACCTGTGGGATGAGAAATCCAATACTGCATGTCCGTGTCTGAAATGCATATTGAATTTCCATTTGTGTGTGTGTATGACACCTTCTGAATGATCCTGAATATTGGGTCACATCAGTTAGTATCTTACATGAACAAGATCCATATGGGGAGTGAGAACTATATGGCCCTCCAGATGTTGTTGGATGCCAGTTCCCATTGCCTCCAGCCATTTTAGCAATTGATAGAGAATTGTAGGTGGTGCAGTCTAGAACATCTGAAGGGCTAAAAGGGAGGCTCTACACTCAGCTTGGGTTGGAGATGTTACTAAGCAGAAGTTTAGGTCACACAGTGTCCTATGTCTGCATGCCCTAGGATACGTGGGAAGGGTTGCCTGGAGAAGATGTGTTTGTGCGAACTGCTCCTTACCCTGTGCTTCTAAGCATGTTTACTTAAGGCAATATACAAAAATCCTTGGGCTTATTTCAAGTAAATATTTTTGGGAATTGGGTGCCAACTTGCTTGATTTCTGCTGTGTAACTAGTGCCATTTCTTTGGGCTGCACTGTACCTGGTGCATTGGTGGTGAATAGACACTGCCAAAGACTCTACGTTTATCATTTACAGTCTATGCAAAATGTTTTACCTAAATTGCTTTTTTTGGTGTACAACATTTTAAACTGTATTGCTTTTCAACTTCCTTGATTTTTCTTGAAAGCCTTATTGAAACTGGGATGTTTCAAGATTAAAATTATGTATTTATCAGCTCCTTTTGAACTACTAATAACTAGGAATATTGGTGATTTCCTTTCTGAAAACATGTTTCATAACCCTTTGGGATTAGTTGCAATACACTTTTTTTTTTTGGGGGGGACACATTTTCAAGATTTCTGTTATGTTTTACAGATACAAAATAAAGGTATATGTTTTAAAATAAGGAAAAAAATTATGCACCAATACATGTTTTGTGGGGAATCATGCAGGGTATGTGTGTATATTATGGAAAGTATATTCAACTTTCTGTACAAGAAACTGATATTGAGACATAACGTACTTCTGAAGTATTGAAGCTTTTTATTTTATTTAACTTTTTTTGTGTGTTTAGGGATGATGGGAGTGATCTTGTCTGGTTTCTTTTTGTATGTGATCTTGATCATGTAGCTAGTGTAATGTAATATAGGTTGTTAAGAGCAGGTGATAAGAGGATGCATTTTAAATTGATACTTTCTATTGTTTAACCAAAGGATAATTATTTCTGGCTGCTTCCAAATCAGCACTTAACTAGAATTAGTCACTCATAATTATTTTCAGATAAAAAAGCACAACAGAAGCTGTGTGAAGTAATCCTTTCTAACTTATAACTATTGATGCCATATAGATTTCCCTTCTGGAATATCTCCCAGTCCTTCAAGAGTACTGTAATGTACTGAGGGAGAGAATGATGACGTGCCATTAGAAATGGGAGAGCTGAATTACTGTCGAATACTATTGTAGTTCAATTCTGGATCTCAAATTCAGGTTTTGAAAAAAAAAAATAGCTTGAAGAAAATTAAATAAAATCTCAAGGTGCTACTCATTTTGAAGAATAGAAACTATGTTCTCTGGTACAGTTATGGAATTTTTCATTATTTATTAGCCAACACTAGGAATGTAATGAATAGTCAGTAGTTTTTCCAATCCTGTGATTTTTGACATCTCCATCAGGGAATCCTTTTGGGGGGGATCCCCATGGAAACAGGGATTCCCAAAGCAACAGCACAGAAAAATGCTGAGCTGAGATTTCCTGCACAAAAGATTGCCTTTGACACTAATAATATTAATTGTGTTTGACACTATTGTCCTGTTTGTGCCTGAAGTACTATTATTTGTCACAAGAATCCTGCATCTTTTTTTTTTTTTTGCTGCTCTTGTCAATTTCAGCTTCTTACACTAGTCAGTTTCAAAGGGACTTTGTAGGAGATGATAATGCTTGTCAATTTCAGGATCCCATACTGGTCAGTTTCAAATATTTGTGTTAATCAGTACAAGAATCTGAACTTTACAAGAGATGCTGACAAGCAGTCTTGCTGAGAATGTTATTATTTATTTATTTATTTATTTATTTGTTCAGATTTATATTGCTGCCCACTCGCTTAGGCGACGCAGGGTGGCTTACAGTCAAAACGGCAGCAGTACAGTAAAAATCATAAAATACAACCTCACAAAACAACCAAAGCAGAACACAAACTAACTCCCCTCTGGCCATTGTTGTGGGTCCAGAGGAGCGGGCGAGGTCCTCAATTTCTGGCAGTATCTAAGGAATTATTTACAAAATCATTGATGAAGAAACTGAGGGCACTTTACTGCCTAAGAAATCCTGGAAGAAGTCAGGACCAAAAGGTAAAAAAAAAAATCCTCATAGAAAGTTGTGGGACCAGGAGACATCTAGATTCTGAACCCTTGTTACCACTGGTTTTACCCTCCTTGTTTACACTGGTTTTACCCTCCTTTTGTATTGTTCTTTTACTATCATGACTGGTTACTCTCTTGACTTATACGTGGTGGTGGTGGTGGTGGTGGTGGTGGCTGTGGCTGTGGCTGTGGTGGTAATAACATTTTGTGCTATCAACTCAATTCAGGGGTTCCAAAGTATATAGTGCTCATAAATGGTTTACCATTCCCTTCTTCTGAAGATGTTCTGGAGCTGTGCAGGTTGCCCAAGTCTGCACAGGCTGGATTGTCTCCTAAGAGGCACATTGAGAAACAAGCTCCCAAACTCTGGCATTGGAGGCTGATATTCAACTCTCTGAAATGGGATTCAGCCTGCTAAACCCCATTGCTAATCCCACTTTGATTAACTTGATACAATGATTATTATTAATTCCGACTTTTGGAGATCATTTCCCGGGTTTCCTAGATATAGAATCTTTATTGTTTCCCTTTCTCTGGGGGCGGGGGAGACTTCTGAGATTGTGCAGCTTGCCAGGGCTGCACAGGATGACTCTTCTCCCAGGAAGCACAGCGTGGAATTGAACTCCTAGCCTCTGGCTCTGCAATCAGATGCCTTACTCACTGAGCTATCCAACCAGCACAAGTAGATTCAATCCATTGAATGAACTGCTGAGCAATGAGTTTACATTCAGGTAAATTCCAGTGATTGAGTGGCTTTACTACTGTAGTTGAAAGTGCTGTATGGATTCTGGTTAATGACTGTGACAGCTCTCAAAAAAGTGTCATTTCTATCTATTTATCTGGTTAGGATAGATTGATTTCATTTTGTATAGCCTGACAATGTGATTCCGCCTTGATAGCATGAGATCATCTGTGTGTATGCTTTATCTGTACCTTTCCTAGTTGATTAAGACAGGGTGGGTAAATTTAGGATTTGTGGACACTTAGTTGCCTTTGAGATCGGTTGCCACCGAGTACAAAACTGTAGCTTAACATGCAATTGTAGGCTAAAAAATTGGGGAATAGGGCACTTTTGGTGTCAATACAGAATCAGATTTGCTCAGATGTAGAGTAATCTTGAGCACCAGTCCTTCTCACACAAAAATCTGTTCCTGGTTTTCTATTCTTTTTCAGTACCATACTTTAGGAGAGCAAGATCTTTTCCCTTGTGGCTATTGATAGACAAGGAGCAGTCAGGAACTCTTGCAAAAATCCTCCATAGCACTCTGAGATTTAGTTATAGAAACTTGGCCATTCTAGTTGCTTTGGATTATAACACTTGTGATTTCTTGCCGTTTGCCATGCTGTTTGCTGCTTTGGGAAGTGAATTCAAAACATCTGCAGAGCCAGAAATGTGCCGCCCCCGCTTTAAGACACGACCTTGATGTTGGCACAGATTATGAAGGTTTAAAGTAAACACTGGTATTCATCTGTGTATTTGTTAGAATCATTTTTGAGTTGATAGTTGAAAACAGATACAAAAAAGTGATACAGTTTTGAGGATCATGCAGTATAAGACTTAGCACTTGAAAGCAAAGCAATTGTTCTTGTCGTTGCTAATGGTGATTTACAGAAAAAGGAAAATCTATATACAGTAAAACCTCACATAAAGAGCACTTCACTTAAAGAGTAACCTGCTTAAAGAGCAGAATTTTCACTAAATGTTCGCTTCGCTTAACAAATAAAACCAACCAAAAACTCCGTTAACAACCAGATCGGGGTTCGCAATCCCCCCCCCACTAGAAGTCACAATTGGTCACTTACAATGGTGTTTCACTTAAAGAGCAAACTCGCTTAAAGAGCAATCCTGTGGAACACATTATGCTCTTTAAGTGAGGTACAACGGTTTAGTTTCTGACTTGCATGTGTTTAGTAACCTGAGCAAATCTGTTTACTGTGGATGATTACTGAAGATTTTTGTAACCACTTTAAATTCTTCTTTGCATTAAGAAAGAACCTTAGGGAAGTTAAAATAAGTTGTGCTAAAGACGTGATAATATCACCAATTTTCAAAAATGGCAGTAAATACAGAGAGGTCAATTATAAATGTAGCATTTCTTATTCTTCTTCTCCTCCTCCTCCTCCTCCTCTAGGCAAGATGTGAAACTGCCAAAATGAAGGCACCTTTTAGTGAGTTCATTCTGCAGTTCCCTTCGCCTGACCTAGTGTGAGAAACATTAGCCAGCAACACAAGGGTGCTGTTACCAGAGTACACCTGATTGTAGTTCATAAATACCACAGTCTTCAAGGAGGCTCTATCTGTGTTTTAAAGAGTGTACTAAGATAGAGTGACAGTCTTGATTTCCCATTGTTGCTGGATCCTGGGTACTTATTAGGGGTGGGCGGGCAGGCATGGTAAGGCACTCCTTGAACATCTTATATACTGTACTTCAAAACATGACTTAGTTTGCTGTATGTCAGAAGAGCCATATAACAACAAAAGTGACAACGAAGAAGATGACGATGACAACAACAACAACAACGGAATGGTTCTACTGTACTGTATAGGCAAACATGTCAGACAAAGGTACATTTTATCTTATCTGTTCAATCTGTATACAGAACATGACATGGAAAGCTGGACTAGATTCATATGAAGGAGAAGTTCAAATTGTTGGAAGAACTGTCAGTAATTTTCTATATGCAGATGACGGCCTCTTAGTGGCAGAAAGTAAAAATGACTTAAAATGACTTTGAGGGAAAGCAAAAGAAGAAAGTATCAAAGCAGGACCACAGTTGAATGTTAAGAAGACAAAAACCATGACAACAGAAGGACTACACAGCTTCATTGTTGACAATAAGAAAATCGAAAGATTATGTATACTTTGGTTCAATCATCGACCCAGGAAATCAGAAGAAAACAGATTAGAAAGGGCAGTAGCGAAGCAGTTAGGAAAGGCCACCAAGTGTAAGGATGTGTCACTGGAGACTAAGACCAAGATCATCCACACTCTTGTATTCATCAACATCATCATCATGTCATGTCAGAAATTATTCTGGGTTGAAAGGATTGTTGCAGAAGCTCAGGGAACACCCAAATGAGGCTCCTTTCATGTCTCCAAGACCTGGGACAGAGACGGGCACTCAATCCGTCATGCAGTACCCAGGTCTTGAACTGCTGACTTGCCACCCTTCCAGCTAACAAGGTGAGCTTCTTAACCACTGAGCCACCACAGCCTCCTTGTATTCCTGATCACTATGTATGAGTGAAAGCTGGGCAGGAAAGTAAGACAATGGGGTGGTGGTGGTGATTGATTTAATTGAAATAGGGTCCTGGTGTAGAGCTTTGCAGTTACCCTGAAAAACAAATGGGTCCTATCAATTAGCTGTGTGGTCTTTTGTGATTCCCCTTGTGTTTGCGTAAATATCCACCAGGATTTTGGCTAATCTGTGTGTATCGGGGAGTGGTCATCTCTTCAGTACAGCATTTTTTAAGCATTGTCTACAAGATGACAGCTTTTGTGAATAAATAGTGAACTTTCTCTTGCAATGAAGGGCAGTTGGGCTGATCGGGAACGCTAAAACTAAAAAAGCCCTGGTGATGTATTGGTTAAGCTGCTGTACAAAGGTTGACTCAGCCTTCTGTGGTCTGTAAAATGAGTACCCAGTGTGTTGGGGGCAACATGCTAACTAACTTGTGAACCAGCCAGGGAGTGCACTAAGCACTTTGGGGCGGTAGATAAGTGTAATTGCTATTGCTAAAACTGTCATCGCTTCAAAACGGCAGTGGGGCCTAGCTTTGATTTGAGCCAGGCTTGTAGATCATAAATGTGCTGTCCAAGTTCCCAGGGCTCTCTGTGCTGTTCATTACATATTAAGAAAGCTCTTGATTTATGTGATGCCTACTAAGATAGCTCTTGATTTTAAAAAATGTATTTACACAATTACTGTACATAGAATATCGAAGGGAAGCCCGTGACAGCAATTGCAGAGTAAGTCAAATGAAAAGACTTCCCCACCTGTCTGAATATGCTTTGTTTTAACCAGCTTTAATTATTTGGAAATTGTATTTGAAGATCTGATAAGCTTCTCGATTACTCCAAGCCTTGAAAACTCCCTTGTCACGAGAGAAGCGTGTGGCTCTCTGTCTTTAGAAGTTGATCCTTGAAAATGATACACTGCATGACCGAAACTTTCTAACCTGCAACACAGCTGCTTCGTTAAGCCACTTTGACAGTTCAGAGTGTGTATAAACTGATGTCTAAATGGTAGCTGATTACTGCATCTTGGTCTTGCCAAGAATTTGCTGGATTGCATGACAGGTACTTGGGTGGTTAGTTTCTGGCAGGCTGTTTCCATCCAGACTTAGAGGTTGGCTCTTGCCACATCTCTCTGCATGCAGCTGCCACGGCTGCTAAAAGCGTTTCACTTCTCCCTCTTTAAGTTATACCCCCTTGAAAGGTGAATCACAGAAGTCACTACCTCTGACTACCTGCTTGTCTGTCACTGCAGTGTTTCTGATGGGCAGCAAGCACGAGAACAGAAGGATCGGTCCCCCTTGAAAATACAGAAATCCGTAGTAGGAAAAGGCCTAGCATGTTTGTTCGCTGACACTTGTCAGCCGCTGGTTTTGATAAATGGCCCCCTTTTTGCCTGTTGTCATAAGAGCTCTCAGCAGAATGCCGCAACAATAGAACTCAGACTCCCCTGGGATACAACTCTAATCAGCACACCGAGTCTGGGGTTTTTGTAATGTACTCATGTTGACACAGAACGAAAAAGAAAAGCTGCAGGCCAGGTGTCAGATGGAGAATAAATGGATAGAAGTTTCTTTGGCTGGTATGAACAATAGTTCTTGGCAAGATGCAGTTCTTAACAGAAATCCAGCCACTCTAGAGTCTTCCTAGGTCGTCTGCCTGTGTGTTGGGAGTCCTTTTCTCACTGTAGGACACACTGGGATTACGTGACTTTGATGGTAGGTAGATTCACTGCTATCTGATGGATAGTTTTCCAATGTTTTGTTATGAGGCATTAGTTTAGTGGCAGCTCTTCAGTTATAGTTTCCAGCCATCTGTGTTAGTGACCTGATACATCTTGCCTCTAAGGTTTGCACGTATTGTACTAGTTTACTCATTATGCTTGCTCTTGCCTTCTGTTTCAACCAAAGCTGCTAGGTTTTTAATGGTGGGCTGCAGGGAGGCAAAAAGATTAGCCATTTAGGGTAACCTGATGTGCTGAGCTGGGGCAAGATGGCTAAGGCCTATCTAGATTCAGTAGTTTGCCACATTATAGCAGTGATGGCGAACCTGTGGCACGCGTGCCAGAGGTGGCCCTTGGAGTCCTCTCTGTGGGCACCCATGCAGTCACTCCAGCACAGTTTGCTCCACCCCTCTGCCCAGCAGCCCAATGGGAGTCCTTCTTTCCTCCCCCAGCACAGAGTTCACCACACCCCTCTGCCCAGCAGCCCAATGGGAGAACTTCCTCCCTTCCCCCAGCACAGAGTTTGCCCCTTCCCTCTACCCAACAGTCCAATGGGAACATTTCCTTCCTCCCCTGATGCTGTGTTGGCACTTTGTGATAAATAAGTGAGTTTTGGGTTGCAGTTTGGGCACTCGGTCTCTAAAAGGTTTGCCATCACTGCACTATAGTGACCCTTCTTTCGTGTCCATGTCAAACTTTAAACTGCCAAAATGAAGCCAATTTCTTGGCTTTGCCGTTTGCCAAAATTAAATCATCACTACATATTTCTGGTAGTGATCAGCAGACTAGTAAACAAGCCGGATTCTGCATCTCTCCCCATTCACGCTGTGTGTTGTTGTCCGCCAGCAGCCCCCACTTGAGCATGTTGGTCTTGCATTTAGGGACCCCAACTCTTAGCCTGTTCTGGGTCCTCCAAGTGACATGGGGAAGATGGAGTTCCTCAGCTATATCCTCCTTTGATGTTTCTTGTCCAGTGAGCTACTTCCTCCACCTTCTAATTTGGTTTTTCTCTAGCTTACCCTCAAGAATGTTAGTTCTTGCCATAAAGCTCTTCCTGGATCTGAGTTGGCGACACTATAGTGATTATAGTTGGGGCGATCGTGTGGTGGAGCGGTTGCCTCATCCAAAACGTTGCTAGCTAGTTGCAGCCAGGATCGAACAGTATTTAGTTGAGAGAATTAATTATGCTAGCTGAAAGGCTTTAGTAGGACATGCTAAGGGAAACCCCTGGTTATAGATGTTGAGTCCTCTGACAGGTCTCCTTCCATGCCATTTTATTGCCCACTAGCCCTTCTCCTTCTGAGAATATGATTTAAGTATGTTCCAAATGTTCCCCACAGAACTTGGGAATTTAATTTAAAAGAAATGAGTTGCAATTATAGTTTCAAAACTCCCCCCGTTTATAGTAAGGTTTCACCACAGATGCAGTAATTTGCTTTCCTGGTTTTTAGAGGTAACTAAAATAGATACTTCTAGATATTTTGGGCAACAAACCGCTGTCACAACTGCTAGCTTATGGTATGGGGCACATCCTCTTGAATCCATCTTATGATTGCCGGTGTGCTCGCAACAAAAGAAGGCAGCACTTGAACCAAATTGTATTCTTTCTTTGCCATTTAGATAAGAGCACTTATAAAAGGGACTGAGAAGTTGAAGTCACAACAAGCAAGGAATTGCATTATTTCTTGCAAAGTTACAGTTGTAATTTGTTTTAGTTATACCTTGGTTATTTGGAAAAGGAACTGATAATTGAAGTAACTAACTACTTCAAGTTCTATTTAACTCTATGAAAACTTCATAATACCTTACTATCACTTCCTCCGTTGAAGCAGAACAGATTTCCAGTTAGATATAGCATAACATGCTAGGACTCCTTGAGTCCCCAAATCAAGGCAATACCAAAGATACTTAATAGTTTTAACATTCTGTACATTTAACATTCTGTACATTGGCTCAGTGGCTAAGATGCTGACTGGAAGGTGGGAGGTCAGGAGTTAGATACCCGAATACTGCAGGATGGAATGAGCTCCCGTATTTGTCCCAGCTCCTGCCAACCTAGCAATTTGAAAGCAAGAAATTGCAATTAGATAAATAGGGACCACTTCAGTGGGAAGGTAAACAGTGTTCCGTACGCTCTGGTGTCTAGTCATGCGTGCCACATGACCACGGAAACGTCTGCAGAAGCAGACAGTGTTGGCTCTTCGGCTGTGAAACAGATATGAGCACTGAACTCTAGAGTCAGATACAACTGGCTTTCAAGCAAGGGTGACCTTTACCTTTACCTTTTGATTTAATAGTATTTCAAGTTTTTTATAAACAATAAGGGCAAGTATCAAGGGTTTGGGGATTGATACAGCTTTGTATTAAGAGTTGTATGTGATCTGAAATATCTTTGATTTCAGTCTATTTTATGTTTTTGTAATGAGCATGCACAATAAGTCTTGTGATTTGCTCATAATGGGAGTCTTATTTACTAACTCATAGTAAAAGCAAAGCAATCATACTTATATACTGCCCCATAGCGCTTTGTCCACTCTCTGGATGATTCACAGAGAGGGGGAATAAACAGTTAAAACCAGTTAATAATACTGAAAACCCAAGGAAAGGTTTAAGGAAGTACGTTTCAGAGTCCTTTCAGCGTGCACTCAGTGACAGGAATTTCAGTGGAAAGATCAGATAGAGTATTTTGCAGTAAGAGCCCCAATGGCCCAAGGATTAAGCTGCAGTATTGCAGATAAAACTCTGCTCATAATCTGAGTTTGCTCCTAAAGGTCTCAAGGTTGACTCAGCCTTCCATCCTTTCAAGGTCAGTAAATGAAGTACCCAGTATGTTGGGAGCAAAATGCTAATTACATTGTGAACTGTCCATATTATAGTTTAAGTGCTATGAGGCAGTATATAAATGTACTGTAATTGTGATATATTTTTTTACTTCGTACGGTAGAACAGAAACTAAGGAGAAATAACCTCACTTTCCAATCTGGCTATCTCAATAGTTCAGATGTTCAAATGATCTTAAGTTTTGTCTATGAGAACAATGACTTTAAAACCTTGGGCATTCCAGATGTTTGGCATAAAAACTCTTGGCACCCCCCTCACCCACAGCTGTGCAGTCTTGGCATTTCAAATGCTGACTCCAAAACCTCTAAAGGCTCTGTGTTCTCAAACTCTGTTCTAAACTTTAAAAAGATTAACACTGCTGACTGTTCCTTTGGGGTTGTGGAAGAAGATGTGCTGTTCTCAAATTTTGGAAGAGGAATTTAGGGACCAGAATACATGCCCTGTGCTCATCACATCCAGACATTGTGGGGTTTTTCTCAGCCCAAGATCAGGTTCGCCTTTGTCAGAGATCAGTTAATAAGTATTTGAAGGGGCTCTTATGAGTTAACAGGTGTGACTTAGAAAATGGTATAGAACTTGAAAAATGCCTTCAAAATGCCTCATAAATGCCCTGTAAAGGTAACTAAGTACAGTACAGTCAAACCTCGTATAAAGAGCACCTCGCTTAAAGAGTAACTCGCTTAAAGAGCAGAATTTTCTCTGAATGTTCACTTTGCTTAACAAATAAAACCAATCAAAAACTCGCTTAACAAATAAATCGGGGTTCGCAATCCCCCATCTCCACCAGAAGTCACAATTGGTCACTTACAATGGTGTTTCATTTAAAGAGCAAACTCGCTTAAAGAGCAATCCTGTGGAACACATTATGCTCTTTAAGTGAGGTACAACTGTATGATACTCATTAGAACAGTAAAGTGGCTTCATTTCTATTCTCTACAGTTGTTTTGAACTGTGCTCTTATTACACAGAAAAGTAAATCATAACTCGTTACTTCTAGGTGGTGCCTAGTATTGTTTTCCATATATCTGAGGAATTATCATCAAAGCTCATGGTGTGACAGATTGCTATTCATATGATTGCTTTGACTCTTTGTATTTGTTTGGAAAATTGGTTAGAAGGGCTTCTCTCCTCCCCACTCTTTTTAAAATATTGCCCTTGGGACATGATCTGTGATCTTGAACGTCTCCTATTTTGAAAAAAAATGTGCCACTGTCCAGAAGCTAACTAGTTTGGTAGGCATTAAGGATTAACCTTAGAGATGTTGGCATTTCTCCTCATTCAGAGTTCATCAGTTGCATATTGTTTTCTGCTATGCATTTAATGTATGAAACTGTTGGATTGGAAAGTGACCTAAAAGTCAACTGGCCACAATTCCTCTAAAGCAGGAATAAAAAGCAAAGAGCAAGAAATTTGTGATTATCACTTTTCCTTATGTTAATGCAAGAAAGAACCAGGATGCTACAGAATAACACCAGAAGTCCAAGAATTGTTGCTGGAAAAGTAGGCAATTTTTGGTCCATCTTAAGGTATTCATTAGGTATTTCAGAATCATAGAATATCTGAATTGGAAGGGGCCTTTTATCCCATTGAGTCCAACCAATGTAAGAAACCGAAAAAAAGTATATATGACTGAAGATTGTGCAATTCTGTCTTAAATGCTTCTAGTGTTGGAGCACTCACTATGTCTTGAGGAAGTTGGTTCCACTGTTGTACTGCTCTAACTGTTAAGAAGTTCTTCCTAATATTTAGCCTACATCTGGCGCCCAGCACTCTGGGTTGATTGAGAACAGATCCTTCCCTTCCCCTTTATGATTATCTTTCAGGTATTTGAAGAGTACTATCATATCCCCTCTCAGTATCCTTTTCTCAAGGCTAAACATGCCCAGTTCCTTCAAGGGCTCACAACCAGAAGATAGGAAATAGTTTGCACATTGACAGTTCTTTGCTAGTACCAAGGAAGGTAGATTTTAGGCTTCTGCAGTGGCTCAAGTGACTAAGACGTTGACTGGAAGGCAGGAGGTCAGCAGTAAAGAGGAAGTAAAGAAGAAGAGAAGCAGTAGAATCCACTTTGATTTTCAATGAAATCCCCTAGAGCAGGGGTCCCCAACCACCAGGCTTCAGACCGGTCCCTGTGCTGGACCACGGGCTGTCTCGAACTGGGCCGTGGGGGTGAGTGGTGCTAGGAGCTCCAATGGCAACTTTATATCCTCAACATGCTCGGCTGGGTCTGCCTGGTGAACGGAGCGAGACCATGGGCTTCTGACCCAGCAGATAGGCAGGTGGCCGGGCCCCTTCTCCATGTTGCTTAACTGCAGTGGGGCTCTGCCCCCTCTCTGTGTGCACCATCCAGTCCCACCACCCCTACTTATGGTCAGTGGAAAAATTGTTTAGCATGAAACCGGTCCGTGGTGCAAAAAAGGTTGGGTACCCCTGCCCTAGAATCATCAAACAAGAGTCGGATGCAAAATAGGGATATAACAGCATAGGCAAGACTTGGAATTCATGACCAAGGTGCTTCTGAACATTTACATGCATTATTGTATTATTTGGCACATTTATGGAATTTACTGAATTATTTTAACAATGTTCTATGACAAAATTAGGCATAAATACGTTCCAAAGACTTTCAGAACCCTGCATATGTTTGCTCATATGTCAGCCTTCTTGAGTTAATAGAGTTCAGTGTAAGTGAGTAGTGAATTAAAATTTTAAAAAGTATAAATGGTTGAGCTAGTCTGGCCAAGTTATCCTGCTATGGTAATAGAATAGACCATACTGCCAGCAACCCAACACCTATTGTCAGGTGGCAGTTAACTAACTTGGCAACCCTGAGGACTAACGGCCTTGGATGCTGAAGTCCTCAGGGAAGGGTGATGGTCCCCAAGTGGATTGAATCCCACTTGGATCCAGCTTGATGGAGGGCAGCAGCTAATGTGTGAGAATATCCACTACAGGAGACAGAGAGATTAAAAGTGATGCACCCTTTTTAATTTATTTGCATTTTTTCTAATTATTGTCCTCTGAGGAGGTAAGAAGAAGCGAAAGCTGAAAAGGGAAAACCCCAACTTTGTAGAAAATAAAAAAAATGTATTACAGAGATAGTGACATCCACATACAGTAAGAGGGAGAGTTAGTGGCATGAATGTCAAACTTAACTCTATATTAGTAGCAAAAATAGTGAACTGTAAATTATACAGAAAACATATTTTTTGTTAAAGTTGTAGATTAGGGATTGAAATTGCTCTTGTTGGACTGCAGCTTCTATCCCTCCTGTCCTGCAAGTTGGATGGACAAGGAAGACGTGAGATGTGGTCAAACAATATCTGGAGAGTCCCAGATTGTCAACGTCTGATTTTCTTCTGTATAATTATAATTATCTCTCTAGCAAGCTAAAAGGTAGTGGGAAATATTTTGAGGTTTTTCTAAATTTTCATTAGAAAAATTGGAAGCGATAAAAGTCCTTGACAGAGGAAGATGGGGAATCTCAAGTTCCTCTTCTTTCAGATACATAGTAAAGACTGCATATAGTTGCTTAAAGTGAGAGTGATAAAATGGAATGTGTAAATTGGGTGATGATGAAAATGCACACCTGATGTTACATTTGATTGTAGCAGACTGGTGTATGGCAGCCAGTAACACAGCCTTCAAAGAGGCCAGATGACTTTGTTCTGTCCAGTACAGTATCACCATCTGGAAAAGAGCATATAGTAGTCCTTAAAGTTTCCTATATTACAGTGGTGGCGAACCTATGGCACGCGTGCCAGAGGTGGCACTCGGAGCCCTCTCTGTGGGCACCCATGCAGTCACCTCAGCACAGAGTTTGCCCTGCCCTCTGCCCAGCAGCCCAATGGGAATGCTTCCTCCCTCCCTCAGCACAGAGTTCACCCCACCCCTCTGCCCAGCAGCCCAATGGGAGCACTTCCTTCTTCCCCTGTTGCTGTGTTGGCACTTTGCGATAAATAAGTGGGTTTTTGGTTGCAGTTTGGGCACTTGGTCTCTAAAAAGTTTGCCATCACTGCTGTATTAGGTTATAAGATACTGTGCAAAACCTGCAAAAAATCCTTGTGGTTGTTTTCTGTCCTGATAACTAGAGACCAAATCTACCTGTGATGTTGATTGCAAGGATGCAATTAATACGCACAGTTACGTTAGGCAAATAGCAGTCCAGTTTTAACTATTTTTTTGCCTCCCGCAGTAACAACAAAAAATCAGTGTCTCTGAGGCTGCTGTTTGCCCTTCAGAGGATGCCTTTTGGATGAAGGGCAGTGAAAAATGTGATAGAGAGAATTAGCTCTATTAGCATGTTACTAACTGACTAGGAAAACTCCTTTACTCATTTTCTGATCTAAGCCTGTGCTTTGCTGCATTGCCAGCAGAGGGAGCGGATAGTAAATCTCTGTCTGTGCCACCCAGATGAGTCATTGTTAATGCTGTGCAGACTATTAAACTGGATTTAGCACATACATTACATTTGGAGTTATTTTTTTAATGTAAAACTTTGCACTTTAATAGACATCATATTTAATAGATATTGCCTTAACACACACACACACACACACACACACACACACACACACACACACACACAGAGTTGTGTAGCTTTCTTTCAGAGATTTAAATCGGGCTGAATAATACAAAAATGTCATACATAACGTTTGTTTTCCCTTAACGTATATTGTTTTTGGTCTCCATCAGGTGGAATGGCACCTTAGGATGAATGTACCCCCAAAGAAATTGTCTTATAAAATGCCCCAAAACGTAAGAGTGTACTATTCTTTTCTATCCTATACATTTAACTTGGGAGAAAGACCCACTGAACACTGTAAGAACGTCTTCTGAGAAGACAAAGTCTGGCCAGGTTATCCTGCTATGGTAATAGAGTAAACCCTATTGCGAGCTACTCAACGTTGATTGTCAGGTGGCGGTTAACTAGCCTGACATTCCTGAGGACTAACTGCCTTGGGTGCCGAAGTCCAAAGGGAAGGTTGATAGTCCCCAAGTGGATTAAACCCCACTTGAATCCATCTTGATAGAGGGCAGCAGCTTCATTAATACTGGCTTGGGGCTGAGGAGGACTTTGTGTGCCAAAATGGATGAGGACCAGAAAGTGACTTGCAGAATTGGATCACTGGGTGTCACCCTGAGATGTGGAAGGCAAATGGAAGGCCATGGCATTATATTATTCCCAGGAAAATCTTCATGGCTGATCGCCATAAGGATAGCCAATACTGTATTTGGAATTGCATACAGCAGGATTCCTTTGATGGCCTTGCCATCATGTCCAGCGGCTTGCAAATACTTAAGGCTATAAGTATTCCATTTGGAGAAGTTGAACGTTTCTATCAACTTCAGCAGGCTGGATTTGATTTAAATCAACTCCAGGCGTTCTTGGACTTCAATTACCAGAAGCCCAAGTCAGCACTCTTACATGATCTGGGCTTCTGGGAATTGAAGTTCAAGAACACTTGGAGTGCCAAGGTTCGTCATCGCGGGCCTAGAGATTTCACTTTCATTTCTACTGCTTTCCCCTTTCCGCATCACACTTGGCTTTTTGTGTAGGTCTGTTCCACTCCAGTCTTTTTCTATGCATTGCTTTTTTTTTAAAACTTAGCATTTAAGAGATAAGGGATTGATTCTGTGTATAGATTTGCAGAAGAAGGGGATTAAAAGTCTTTTTCTCAATGGAATGGATTAATAATGAACTTCAATTACCAAAAGAATTAAATAATGCATGGATATACAGCTCATGTAACATAATTAAACACTAATCTTTATTTCATGATAAATAAATAAATACTATTTGAACTAATTTTTTTTACACCAATGTAAAAGAGTTATAATTCACTCTCCCATTTCTAAGAAGTAACTAAAATGTTTTTTTAAAATCAGAATTCTGCAGACTACCGTGCTCTAGTAGAATGTACACATGCTTTTCGTTTTCTATGTTGTTGCTTCAACACCATTGGCTAAGCCAGTTCTAGGACTGTAACATATTTCTCCTTTATTTTATGTGAAGCATAAATAATGATTTGCTAAGGGCACATCCCTGTAACTAACACTGTTAACTAGACAATGTCAGTTACATCTAAACACATATTCTTTATTAAATTACAATTATAATGCAGTGTAGTAATTGGGACAGGAATTGATTCCAGACATTGCCATCCCTTACCGTAAGCTGGCTGTCCCACAGGTTTCTCCAGGTGGAATAATAACAGGTGTTGTGCAGAATCTTTAGTGCATCGAAGCATCCACAGTGATAGAGTTTGAAGAATTTGTCTTGAGTGGGGTCTTTTGAGGTTGAAGTGAGCCGGTGTGTGAGACAGCCTTGAAGAGTTTGCTGTATTTCTGCTATGACAGGTAAAACATAGTGGAGTGTGAAGGAATAGAGCACAAATTGTCTTTTCACTCTTGAAGCTTGTAAACAGCTTCCACACAACTTGAGTGTTTTCTCACCTGCTGTTTTAGATCATCTGAAGTCACTCTCCAGATAAGATTTGTTCCCACAGTTGAGGTTCAGAGATGGCCCTTTCCAGATTACTCACTTTTCTTTGTCAACAAGTATTTCAGGCCATTTTAGAAATTATGCATACAACATACACTTCAGTTGTCACAAACTGATCACTGTGGGTTGAAAGGAACAAATGTGCTAGTTATTGGGTAAGCAATTGATTACTTCAACACCATTGGCTAAGCTAGTGCTAGTGGGACTGCGGTGGCTTAGTGATTAAGATGCTGAACTTGATGACTGGAAGGTCAGCAGGTCAGAGACCCGACTACTGTATGACGAAGTGAGCTCCCATCTCTGTCCCAGCTCCTGCCAACCTAGCAGTTCAAAAGCAAGAAATTGCAAGTACAGTAATAACTCGGATAACGTTTGCATCAGGTAATGCTAAAATTGCATAACGTTAAGCAATCTGGAAAAATTGCATTGCATAATGTTAAAATCCTATGGGATGCATCGACTAACGTTCAGTAAAGCCTGTGCCGGTTACAGTGTATCTCTATGGAGTTTTAACTTTATCTGATGCATCCCATAGGATTTTAATATTATCCAATGCATGCATCGGATAACATTAAAAATTGGATAACACTAAGACTTGTGGAACTAAGTTTTAGCATTATCTAAGGTTTTACTGTACAGTCAAACCTTGAGATATGACTGGTTTGACTTAAGGAAAACTTGACATACATCCAGAAATCTCAGGAAAAAAAATCAAGTTCGAAATGCAAAATTTTAATAGGATTTTTTAAAGATACAAAATTCAATGCATTTCTATGGGAAGTTCAAGATAAGAATTTTTCAAGATACAGTAATACCTCGGATAACGACTCTATTGGATAACGCTAAAATTGGATAACGATGCAAAATTTCTTTAGAAATTTTGCATCGGATAACGATCTGTCAGTGTTATCCGATGGAGTCATTTGTAGCAGCAGAGTGGCTGGAAAGCTGAACGGGGTTCTCCGTTCAGCTTCCCAGCCACCTTGCAGCTGCGGAGGCAGGGCTGGGGTGGCTGGAAAGCTGACAGGGGCTCCCCCGTCAGCTTCCCCAGCCACCCCACAGCTGCGGAGGCAGGGGCGGGTGGCTAGGGAACCCCATGGGGAGTGCCCATTGGCTTCCCCAGCCACCCCACAGCTGTGGATTGGGTACTCCTGGAGCCTGCAGGGAGCCCGAAATGGGTAAAAAGTCCATTTTTCACCCATTTTGGGCTCCCTGACCCCCCTGCCGGCTCCACGGAGGTCAGGGGACCCAATCCGCGCTATTTCCGAAGTTTCCCTACCTCCCTGGAGGCTACAGCAAGCCAAAACATCAGGATTTGAACCAACCACACCGACTGGGTCTGGCCCTTCAGAAATGAGGAAAACCAGAACCACACTGTGCCCTGGATCCCCAATCCTCGGAGCCGTTCCAGACGGATACCGTGGTCGACGATATTGAAGGCCGCTGAGAGGTCAAGAAGAACAAGGATAGATGGATGATCTCTATCCCGCTCTCGCCAGAGATCATCCAGCAGCGCAACCAATGCAGTCTCAGTACCATATCCAGGCCTGAATCCTAACTAAAAAGGGCCCAAGTAATCCACTTAATCCAGGACCTCCTATATCTGCTGCTCCACTGCCTTCTCCAAAATCTTTCCCAAGAAGGGCAGGTTGGATACAGGCTGATATACAGGCTGATAGTTGGTGACTACTGTAGGGTCAAGTGATGACTTTTTCAGGAGGGGACGCACCAAGGCATGTTTCAATGCTGCTGGGAAGACCCCCTTCCGCAAAGAAGACTTCACAATCACTCTGACCCAGCTGTCTGTCACTGTCCTGGTAGCTTTAACTAACCAGGTAGGGCATGGATCTAATGTACAAGCAGTGGCGCAAACAGATCCAGGGAGCCTGTCCACTTCTTCAGGGACAACTGGATCGAACTGATCCCAGATAACTTGGCTAGACTGCAATCCAGTCAACCCCAGCCCTATATTTTCCACGCTAGGATTGAACGTCGAACGAATCCGAGCGATTTTCTCCGTTAGATAATCAGCAAAAACCTCAGCCGACCCCTGCCAACCAGCCCTCCCCCCTTACCAAGGAGGGACCTAGTCAACCGGAAGAGGTTTGCTGGGTGATTATCCACAGAGGCAATAAGGGCGGTGAAGTATTGACATTTCACCACCTCCATCACCACAAGATAGGCTCTAATAGCGGCTCTAACAAGTATAGTCGCCCCAATCAATGTGCAACTCTGGGTGGTCTACATAAAATCCCCAACGTTTAACTATAGAAACCCTTAAAATTCCTAAAAACACTGAAAAACTACCTCCCCACACCAATTAAAAATATAGTTTAAAACTATTAAAAGCATGAGTGATCCTCCTTTAAATGAGCCAGTGGAGTGGTGGTTGTTGCTCCTTCTCCTCCATCTCCCCACACCTGCCCTGCATCTCTAGGAAAACCACGTGAATTGGAAACAGAAGAGGAAATTGCTGCCTGCTACTAGAAAACGTCAAGCAGACATCGCATGACTGCTGGCTGGATGTTTTTGTGAAGGCACTTCTGCAGACATTGGGAATTATTTTTATAATACTGTAATAAGACACCTCGACGCTAACTAGCATTGGTTTGATAATTCTGGGAGGTGTGGTCTAATTATTTTTTTTAACATTTCCAAGTCCTATTTTACTGTGACAGACAACAAAAGGCCAGTTGTGTAGGGCTTTAAAGGGTGACCATGAGCAGATGGATTGTGCCTCTTGACCTGTGTCTCAAACTATGTATAGTCCCAGCCCTGTCCATATGCAACATGTGCTGCATTGATTGCTGTTCAGTATAGTTGTAACGTTTTAATTGTTTGAAAAGCTTTAAAAGCACATAAAAATATGACAAATAGTCATGGTTGCTCTGGTAACAAAATCAACTTAGAAGTAATCAAAACTTTTGCTGTAAGAGTAACCAAGTATGAGAACACGTTTTTGGCTTGTTTCAGTTTATTGCATTTTTTTCATTCTTCTTGTCTGCTTGAAGTCTCATAACTTCAGTATCTAACCAAGCCCCATACATTATAAATTGCTGGCAGCACCAGTCTTGTTTTAATTTTCATCTAAGGAAAAGGGAAAATTGATATGCATCTGTTGACCTTAAGCCATTTCAAAACCTGAGGCATTCAGAATAGATTTATTCAGAATTTCATATACAGGGACATGTAGTTATGGTCAGAGTTTTCAGAGGTTCCCCCCATGGAAACCTATCATTGCCATTGGCAATGTTTACAGGTCAATTCTTTAATAATTTGAGCAGCACAGCCACAGTGCTTAGTTCCATGAGTGGCAAACAAGTAGGAAGCCATATTTAACCATGGCTTTCCATTAAGTGGATTGTGGTGGCTCAAGTGGTTAAGATGCTGAACTTGATGACTGGAAGGCCAGCAGGTCAGCAGTTCTAGACTTGGGTGCTGCACGATGGAATGCACTCCCATCTCTGTCCCAGCTCCTGCCAACCTAGCAGTTTGAAAGCAAGAAATTACAAGTAAATAAATAGGTACCACTTCGGTGGAAATGTAAACAGTGTTCCGTGCATTCCGGTGTGGAGGCTGCCTGCCACTTTTCCACGGAAATGTTTGCAGACGTGGACAGCACTGGCTCTCCGGCTTTAAACAGAGATGATGACTGAACTCTAGAGTTGGATATGACTGGCTTTCAAGCAAAGGCGACCTTTACCGTCACTTTCCATTAAGTGGAAATGAGAAGACTAGTTAATGGCTTCCGTGAATAAATTTTAAAGTATATTCTGGATTCTGAGGAAGAAAGGTTCATGTATGTGAAAAGGCTTTGCACATAGGGCAAGAATCGTAGAAAATCTAGATGGCTCTTCATGTGGAGAAGATCTGTACCTAAACATGCCATTGTTACAAACAGAGAATGACCAAAACCCAGTTGCTTAGAAGAACAAGTCACAACTGCCATAGGCTCTAAACTGGTGGAACATATGGAGGAATTGGGTTCACCAAATGCTCATTGATTTATTGGGCCTACTCTACTCATGACTTAGTACATTAAGTAATCATCATCAATCTTTACTGTATATGACCAAACGCCTTTACAAAACAGGACATGACATAAAATGTATGGTAAAATTCTGTAATAAACCCAGATATAATATTCATGAAAGCAACTCAGATCCTTGCTAAAAATTATTTGGTAATAGGATGGCTTTTAATAAAATAGGATCACACTTTCTTAGCTGCCAAAGCATATTGAGCTACAGCATAAGTAATAAAAAGCTGATTATCAGCCAGCAGATTAACCACTATTTCTGCCGAAGTGCACTTAAAGTATGACAGGACAATTAGAATTAGGAATTGTTCTCTTGGATCATTATACAGAGGACAGAACAGTAAGTAATGAGTAATATCTTCAGTCTAAGTACAACCTTAAATACATAGATGCTCCTCAACAGGAACGCCTTTATATCTTCCTTCTCAGTATGCAGAGGGCATCTCTAGGATTCTAAGTTCAGTAACAGCTCTGTGGAGTTGCAGGAAAGTCAGCAGCTCCAGATAATGGGGCCTCTACACTAAGCAATAGGATTTTGCCCAATGCCAAACAGAAATGTTAAAAGTAGAGACATCACCTTGCAAACAAAAGTCCACATAGCCAAAGCAGTGGTATTCCCAGTGGTAATGTATGGGTGTGGGAGCTGGTCCATAAGGAAGGCTGGATGCAGCAGAATAGACCCCTTTAAAATGTGGTGTTGGAAGATAATTCTAAGTACCCTGGACAGCAAGGAGAATGAATACCATATATACCCGAGTATAAGCCGAGTTTTTAGTCCCCAAAAGGGGACCTGACTTATATTAGAGTCAACGACCACGAGGGTCCTAAAACAGTGTCAGATTGAGAGGCGCCAACAATTTAATTAATTTTACAATATTTTCATGTATTTTGATTACGGAAACTCACTAGCAGCTGCTGCATTTCCCACCCTTGGCTTATACTCGGGACAATCTATTTTCCTGGGTTTTCTAGTAAAAATTAGGTGCCTCGGCTTATATTCGGGTCAGCTTATACTTGAGTATATACAGGTAGGTCAGTTTTAAAAGAAAACCCCGACTGCTACTTGGGAGGTCAAATATTGAAGCTGACGCTAAAGTACTTTGGACATCAAATGAGAAGAGAGGATTCACTTGAGAAAGCCTTGATGCTGGGAAAGGTTGAGGGCAAAAGAAGAAGGGGGCAGCAGAGAATGAGATGCCTGGCATGCAATAATAGTCCATGAAGTGACTGACAACAACAACAAAAACAGAAATTACTTAAGCATTAAATAACCCGCCTGTCAACTATCCTTCAAGGCCTTGTTCTTAGCTGTGCAGTTCTTGTTTGTGCTGGTTGCCTGTAATGGATATTTTTCAAATTAGGACAGTCAGCAGGCGCACAACGGGGCTAATTCTGCCAGTAGAGCTCAAGTGGATGTTAGGCCTGGCCAGGTTTTGCTTTAATTGTGTTCTTAGTAATGGTTCCAAAGGGAACACGCAGAGGAGGAAGATGAATGTCTCCTGCAATCTAGTGACCTGTGAGGGTTGGTCACTAGGATTTAAAAAACAAAGCTAAACTAAACAGAAAAATCCCCCATGAAAGGAAAAGGGCTCAAACTCTCTCACAAGCAGCTTTTTACAGCTTGGAATGCCTGTGGTTTTTCTAAATTGAGATAAGCAGCAAGGAAAACACTCTCTGGGGGCTGAGAAAAGCTGGGTAGCCACTGGGTTTGGGCAGGAGGGAAATACAAGGAAGATTTATGCTCCATGGGGGAACGCTAACAGTGCTTCCCCCACCCATCCACCCACGTCACTGGATTTTTATTGATCTTGCTTGAAGAGATGACTTACAGCTGATGTTATGAGGACTTGTGTAGTTGTGCCTCACTTAAAGAGCACAATGCGTTCCACAGGATTGCTCTTGAAGCGAGTTTGCTCTTGAAGCGAAACACCATTGTAAGTGACCAATTGTGACTTCTGGTGGGGGTGGGGGATTGCGAACCCTGATTTATTTGTTAAGCGAGAACATTCAGAGAAAATTCTGCTCTTTAAGCGAGTTGCTCTTTAAGCGAGGCGCTCTTTATGCGAGGTTTGACTGTACTTGCTTTCAGTAACCTGGTGGTATATGACCTTCACTTGAATGGGATGTCTGTGAATGGACCTTAATGATTACTGCTGTCATCCTGCAGAGCAATTGGTAGCTTGTAATGATAACATGTATGATGAGAGGATACTGGCGTAGAACCCGGCAAACCAACATCAGGAATTTTGCCAAGATAACCCTATGGACCAAAACAAAAGGCAAAACAAATGGGGCAATTTAGATGAAACAGGATGCTTAGCACATCAGATCAGAAGAAGGGGAGGTACAGGAAAGGGGGAGGAGAAATACAGTGTTGCAAGGAACAATACTGTATAGGGACATGGAATGTAAGATCTATGAATCAAGGAAAACTGGAAGTGGTAAAAAAGGAAATGGAAAGAATAAGCATTAACATCTTAGGAATCAGCGAGTTAAAATGGACAGGGATGGGTGAATTCAACTCTGGAAACCATCATATCTACTGCTGTGGACAAGAAAACCTCAGAAAAAATGGAGTAGCCATAATTGTCAATAAAAGGGTGAGAAAAGCAGTAATGGGATATAATCTCAAAAATGATAGAATGATGTCAGTCAGAATACAAGGCAAGCCACTCAATATCACTGTATTCCAAATATATGCACCAACCACTAGTGCAGATGAAGCCACAATTGACCAGTTCTATGAGGACTTAGAACACCTCATAGAACAGACACCAAGAAATGATGTACACATTAGCATAGGAGACTGGAATGCCAAAGTAGGAAATCAAAAAGTAAATGGAATAAGAGGCAAGTTTGGTCTTGGAACACAGAATGAAGCAGGCCAAAGACTGATAGAGTTCTGCCAAGATAACGCACTGGTCATAGCAAACACTCTCTTCCAGCAACACAAGAGGAGACTTTACACATGGACATCACCAGATGGCCAACATCGAAACCAGATTGATTACATACTCTGCAGTCAAAGATGGAGAACCTCCATACAGTCAGCAAAAACAAGACCAGGAGCAGATTGTGGCTCTGATCACAACCTACTGATTGCAAAATTCAGGCTTAGACTAAAGAAAATAGGAAAAACAATTAGGCCAGACAGATATGACCTAGACAACATTCCTTGGGAATACACAGTGGAGGTGTGGAACAGATTTAATGGCTTGGACCAGATAGACAGAGAGCCAGAAGAATTATGGACAGAGATGCGGGACATCATGCAGGAGGCAGCAAGGAAAACCATACCAAAAGAAAAGAAGTGTAAGAAAGCTAAGTGGTTGTCCGATGAGGCTCTTAAAATAGCAGAGGACAGAAGGAATGCAAAATGCCAAGGAGAAAAGGAAATATACAATCACTTGAATACAGAATTTCAAAGAAAAGCAAGGAGAGATAAGGAAACCTACCTGAATGAACAGTGCAAAGAAATAAAGGAAAACAATATCAGGGGTAAGACTAGAGATCTTTTCAAAAAAATTGGGGAACTCAAGGGAACATTTAAAGCAAAAATGACCATGATAAAGGACAAAGATGGCAAGGAGTTAACAGATGCAGAAGAGATTAAGAAAAGATGGAAAGAGTACACAGAGGAACTCTACAAAAAGGACCTCAACACCCCTGATAATCACAATGATGAAAACATTGAACATGAGCCAGACATTCTAGAGAGTGAAGTCAGAAAGGCCTTAAAAAACACTGCAAACAACAAAGCCAGTGGAGTTGATGGTATCCAAGTTGAACTTTTCAAAGATGATGGAATCAAATTATTGAATTCTATATGCAAGCAGATTTGGAAAACACAACAATGGCCACAGGATTGGAAAATATCTGTATACGTTCCACTCCCCAAAAAGGGTAATGCCAAATAATGTTCAAATTATCGAACAATTGTGCTCATCCCTCACGCTAGCAAGGTGATGCTCAAGATAATACAGGATAGACTGCAACAGTATGTGGAGAGAGAATTACCAGAAGTGCAGGCGGGGTTCAGAAGAGGCAGGGGATCTAGAGACCACATCGCCAACATAAGATGGATCATGGAAAAAACAAAGGAATATCAGAAACAAGTCTACTTCTGTTTAATTGATTACACTAAGGCTTTTGACTTTGTCAACCACAACAAAATGTGGCAAGTAATTAAAGAAATGGGAATTCCGGAACAGAGAAATCTGTACATGAATCAAGAGGCAACAGTTAGGACAGAAAATGGAATGACGGAGTGGTTTGGAATAGGAAAAAGAGTAAGACAAGGCTGCATTTTGTCACCCTGCTTATTCAACTTATACACAGAACACATAATGCGTAATGCAGGAATGGAGGAATCACAATTTGGGATCAAAATTGCTGGGAGAAACATCAACAATTTGAGATATGCAGATGATACTACCCTAATGGCAGAAAGTGAGGAGGACCTAAAGAAGCTCCTGATTAGGTTGAAAGAAGAAAGTGAAAAAGCTGGCTTGAGACTCAATATCAAGAAAACCAAGATCATGGCAACAGGCCCTATCAGTCCCTGGAAAATAGATGGGGAAGAAGTAGAAGCAGTGACAGATTTTACTTTCCTAGGATCAAAGCTCACTGCAGATGGTGATTGCAGCCATGAAATAAAAAGGCGACTGATTCTTGGGAGGCAAGCGATGAGAAACCTGGGGAGCATAGTGAAAAGTAGAGACATTACATTGCAAACAAAGATTCGCATAGTCAGGGCAATGGTATTCCCTGTGGCAATGTATGGTTGTGAGAGCTGGGCCATTAGGAAAGCTGAGCGCAGAAAAATAGACGCCTTTGAGATGTGGTGTTGGAGAAGGGTTTTGAGAGTCCCCTGGACAGCGAGGAGAACAAATAGGTCAATCTTAGAAGAAATCAACCCTGACTGCTCCTTAGAAGGTCAAATAATAAAGATGAAGCTAAAGTACTTTGGACATCAAATGAGAAGAGAGGATTCACTTGAGAAAGCCTTGATGCTTGGAAGGGTCGAGGACAAAAGAAGAAGGGGACGGCCCAAGATGAGATGGCTAGATTGTATTGTAGAGACAATGGGCACAGAGCTGAGAGTGTTGAGGGGGATGGTGGAGGACAGGAGTGCCTGGCGGACAGTGGTCCATGGGGTCGCAGAGGGTCGGAATCGACTGTGCGACTGAACAACAACAACAAATGACATAACTGCTTCATAGTGAGAACCTGTATGGCCTCTACTGCAGGAACAGAATTATACAGGTTTTGAACCACCATCGTACTTCCTAACAATATTCAGCCCGAGCCTTAGTTTTTGATGATCCCCGTTTTTACTTCAATCAGGGCCAGTAGTAGTTGTAGTGGTGTAGCAATTCATTAATGGCTGGTGCAGCTGTTTTCTTGTCTTACTCCTCAACTTAAATACACTTAACAGGTTTCCTTGGCCACTTTTCATGGCCTATTTCCCCTCCGTACTTGCCATACTTGATACCTTTTTTTGGTGGATGCTCATAGATTTTACTGTGCATTCTTAAGGTAACTGCTCGTCTGTGGATGGGTTCATCTATTACTGTTGGATGGTAGCCTTGCTGCTTCTCTTAAGTTGAATTTTGACCTTCAGAAACTGGCTGGAACAGATAGGAACTTTTGGTAATTGGTTAGATTGGGACCCTTGGTTTCACACATTCAGGTTCCTGCTTGATACTTCCAGTAAAGGAGCCAGAAGGGTAGTGATGCTGTAATTGCTAGACTGTATGTCTCTTTCTGTATCATCCTGATTTGCATAATTTTCTTTTTGCATGTATTTTTCCCAAATTGCACAATGAGTGTACAGTAATTGCTATGGCTATTGCTAGTACTTCCTGCATCTGACTTCAATTAAACTTCTCCTATGCCTCAACAGAACAACAACAGATCCCAAAATCTACCCACCCGCCCGTACCTAGCAGTGTTGATTCCGGGGCTTCACTTCAAAAGGTTTAGCAATTATATACTGTATATGCTTCATTGGGACCTGGTTAGAGCAATAATATTCTCTGTTCTGTTGTTCAGCATACCAAACACCATTGGGTAGGGAGGTGGACTCCGTACTTTTCAAGGCAGTATTTTGTATCTTTTTTGTTCTGGCATATGCTGTCTCTAAGGGCTGCAGTCACTTAGTGGTTTAGACGCTGAACTTGATCACTGGAAGGTTAGCAGTTCGAGACCCGAGTGCTGCATGGTGGAGTGAGCTCCTGTCTCTCTCCCAGCTCCTGCCAATCTAGCAGTTAGAAAGCAAGAAATTGCAAGTAGATAAATAGGTACAATGAAATAAAAAGGTGACTAATTATTGGGATACAAGTTATGAGAAACCTGGGGAACATAGTTAAAAGTAGAGACATCACCTTGCAAACAAAAGTCTGCATAGTCAAAGCAATGGTATTTCCAGTAGTAATGTGTGGTAGTGAGAGCTGGACCATTAGGAAAGCTTAGTGCAGAAGAATAGATGCCTTTGAGATGTGGTGTTGGAGGAGAGTTTTGAGAGTCCCCTGGATAGCAAAGAGAACGAATAGGTCAATCTTAAAAGAAATCAGCCCTGATTTCTCCCTGAAAGGTAAAATAGTGAAGATGAAGCTAAAGTACTTTGGACATCAAATGAGAAGAGAGGATTCACTTGAGAAAGCCTTGATGTTGAGAAAGGTCGAGGGCAAAAGCAGAAGGGGGTGGCCAAAAATGAGATGGCTAGATGGTATTGTTGATGCAATGGGCACAGAGTTGGGTGGTTTGAGGAGGATGGTGGAGGATAGGGGTGCCTGGCATGCGATGGTTCATTGGGTTGCAAAGGGTCGGACTTGACTATGTGACTGAACAAAAAAATAGGTACTGCTTTGGCGGGAAAGGCAACAGCGCTCAGTGGGCTGTGGCATCTAGTCATGCCTGCCACATGACCATGGAAATGTCTGTAGATGCAGATAGCACTGGCTCTTGGGCTGCAATAGAAGATGAGCACATCCCAGAGTTGGATGCGACTGGTTTGAGCAAAGGAGGCTTTTGCTTATGCTGTCTCTGATTTTGTGCCTGTGAAATGCATCTTAGGAAACTTGGCTTTGCACCACATCTGCGAACAGCAGCCCCTTCCTGGCACCCTAGGGTGTTCTGTGTCACTACCCTTTTGAGGATGACTTGTCTGTGTACGATTTTCTCCTTGGCCATTATGTTGTTTTCCCGTTTTATTCTGTTCTCGCCCGTGGGTCTGACAGGACCAGGCTTGTACGCTGCCTGCTCAGAGAACTTTTCCTGGTACTGGAGACACTTTTTATCAGAACAATCTGTCTTGGTTTATTCAGCCCCACGTGACCGTAACATTGCAGCAGCTTAGAAGAGCAGGATGCGGAGATAACTTGCTTGTGTTCTGGTTTTGTTTTTCTTTGCCCATGTTGGAATTCTTTTCTGTGCCATCAGGACAAAGGTCCTGGTGCCATCCGGTGTTTCTGTGGAATGCATTGAATGAACAAATGCCTGCCCTGACGTAGCTTCTAGAAGATAACAGTCTGCATTAGCAGCATCACTCAACTCTGTGGTTCCTTGGTTGACCTGAGCCTTTTGAAGGACTTGCTTTCCATAAAGAGGTGGCCCTTGTGCCTGCTGAATACTTTGCCAAATAATATTTTAATCAGGGTCAGAGGAAGGTTCACCCTGCTCCTCTTTGGCAACGGCTGCTGTGGAAGTAGCCACAGCAGCAAGAAAGGAAGGAAAGGTCTTTTTCTCTTCCCAAGACTCTTGGAATAAAGCCAGAGTATCAGTCCAGATGTTATGGAGCAATGAAGGAAAAAGACTTTCCTCCACTGGAACCTCAACATGCAGATGTTTAGGACTATTAATGAACAAATTTGGAATTCTCTTTGGATAGAAGCTGTTCTTTCTTTCGCCCTCGGTCTCATTCTCTGATGTTGCCTGTGTTTGCTAGTACTGTTCAGAGTCCAATGTACAGAAATTTGCTGATCAGCAGGGCCCTATCAGCTGACCCCTAAAATGATGCAAGGATAGTTGATTTCAGAGTGGCATTGTTTTCATCCTAAACTTTGGGATTGCCTTAGAATATAAACTTTCTGTGTATATTTAGCATTACTGGAGCTTGAGATTGATTGACAATTTTTATATCTACAGTACCTTAAAATATATTTATTGGGGTTATGCTCTGTTTATCTACTAAGCAACAGCACTCAACACAGGGAATTCACAGTGCAAGCTATTAGAGGGAATAATCCCCTCCTCCTTAATTTAACATTCCTCGTAATCATCTCATTATATTTTAGTGCTAAGTAGTTTTGATGTGAATTCTGTGAATGTCTTATGTTTTGGTTGGGTGGTCTGGCAGCTTTTGCGATGTAACAAAAATCATGTACTTTTGACGAGCTGCCGCCACAAAACTAAAGGACCCACGAAAATAATGGGTACATCGACTGAAAGCTCGTCTCGGTGCCTCTCAGAAATGTAAAGAGCCATTGGCCAAAAATACAAAGTGATGACGTCATTGCTTCCGAAAATTGCCTTGAAAAAATGCAGTCTTCACTGGGGTGGGTGGGGGTGGTTTCCGGCGGCCCAGCGACCAAACCACACAACCAATTCAGGTGATCCAAAGTGCGTTTGAAAGAGGAAATAAAAACCTTTGTGGTGACCCTATTACATTTGAAATTGGACTTCGGGGGGGAAACTATGAAGCATTTTACAAAACACCACTCAAACGAGGTCACAAAAATGCAAAAATAAAAGAGAAAACTGTGTTAGAAACTTAATATGACAATTTCCCGAGGTGGATACAGTTTGAATACAACATGTGGAGAAGAATGACACTGAAGCAGGATTCAACAACAAAGATATTAAGGAAATATAAAAATGACCTTTTCGAGGAAGGGTGTTGGTTGGTGGTGAGCCTGCATCCAAACCGATCAACTGATTGAAGTGATCCAAAGTGCGATTAATAGAGGACATAATAACCTTTCTTGCGACACTTATAAAATTTGGATTGGATGCCAGAAACATTTTCTGTGAAGGTTTTTTAAAAAAAACCACACACTTTCTTTCTAACCTTTCCTTCAAAAAAAGTACGTCTCCACACAAGAATAGATACTTTGTTGTGAGAATGGATAGAGTGTAGCAGGTTTTTCCTTTGAAGTCATAACCACTTTTCCTTTTGTCTTTCCCTCTTATTGAAGAACTGCTTTCAAGGAATTGTGAAGAAAAACTCTTACTTTGCAGTTTGAGTATTGAAATATTTATTAAAAATAGATCCTTTGCAGTTATTCACCTGTGGTGAATTGTTGTGTGTACCGTGGGCTGCTTATGGACACATGTGCATAGTGGGTAGAGTCGTGGAGAACGGAAAATAAAGGTTAAAAGCATCTTTATTGAAAAATAAAAAATATAAAAAAATAACAAACACAAATGAAATTGGGATTTCTGGTTTTGTGTTAACACAGCATAGCAGTTCAAAAGCAAGAAATTGCAAGAAGATAATTAGGGACCACTTTGATGGGAAGGTAAACAGTATTCTGTGCCTGCCACATGTCCACGGAAACATCTGCAGAAACAGACAGTGCTGACTCTTTGGCTATAAACAAAGATGACCACTGAATCCTAGAGTCGAATATGACTGGCTTTCGATCAAGGGAGACCTTTACCTTAGCTCAGAAAACTTTAGATTTTATGCACATTTTATGAAAACCTTACTTTCATGAACATAATGTCTTTATTTTTCCCCATTTGAAATATCACCCTTAACTAATGAATTAAATAAAAGAAATAAATGAACTAATGAGCATAATTCAACACATCGAATTCACACACTAAATTCCTGACAGTAGTGTCCTTAGACTTTACCTGCCACTTTTTTTTCTTGAGGTGAGGAGAAAGCCACTTTTCTTAGAGTCTGTTGTGAGTAAGGTAAAGGTCGCCCATGCTCAAATGCCAGTCATATTCAACTCCAGGGTACAGCACTCATCTCTGTTTATAGCCAAAGAGCCAGCGCTGTCTGTGTCTGCAGACATTTCCGTAGACATGTGGCAGGCATGACTAGACACCAGAGTGCACAGAATGCTGTTTACCTTCCAGCCAGAGTGGTCCCTGTTTATCTACTTGCAATTTCTTGCTTTCAAACTGCTAGGTTGGCAGGAGCTGGGACAGAGACAGGCGCTCATTCCATCATTCAGAACTCGGGTCTTGAACTGCTGACCTTCCGACCTTCCAGTCATCAAGTTCAGTGTCTGAGTGCTATTTCATAAATGAGATGCACAACATGGATCATAACAATCGTATGCATAAAATAAAACACACTACAGTGGTACCTCGCTTAAAGAGCATAATGCGTTCCACAGGATTGCTCTTTAAGTGAGTTTGCTCTTTAAGTGAAACACTATTGTAATTGGCCAATTGTGACTTCTGGTGGGGAGGATTGCAAACCCCGATTTATTTGTTAAGCGAGTTTTTGGTTGGTTTTATTTGTTAAGCGAGGTGACCATTCAGAGAAATTTCTGCTCTTCAATTGCCAGAAGCCATTATCAGCAGGTGTTCTGACTTGGGGTTCTGGGAACTGAAGTCCAATAACATTTGGGGGGGTCTAAGGTTGAGAAAACCCATTGTATTCTATCCCAGCCAGTTGCCATGGTTTTTCTGCAGGATTCTTTTGTTTCCTGTCCTTCTTTTCTCGTTTGTTTTACCTTGCATGATCAACTGTCATAATTTGTATTTTTCATTATGTGGCTGAACTACTCTAGCTTTCTGCATTTAGCATATTTTGTAGTTTTGTGTCATTTATTTATCCGCTTCTTTAATTCTTCCCTGGTCATTCTTCTTGATCCACTTCCTCTCCTTCTCCCCCTCCTTTATACTTTTCATTATATTTTGAGACTCTTTCCCTTAATCACAATTTTCTTTCAAAAAGGCTTGTGAAATTTCTGGCAGATGAATCCTCATGTTACTTGTGCTAAGTATTTCTGGTACCAAACAAATAAATACAGCATTGCAAGATCTTAAATTTCCAGGGTGACTGAAAGGAATAGTTGTCGTCTCCTGTTACAGCGGCTCCAGGCTTCACCAGATTTTGGAAATTGAAGGTGGTGGTGGTGGTGGTGGTGGGGTTCCCCTAGCAGTTTTAGTGCAGACATTGTTGCCCAGTGTTCACCTTTGCTGCTAGAGGGTGGGAGAGAGATCAACAGTGGTTTGTACCTTTCACATTAGCTCCTCCGGTGATTTAGTGGTTAAGGCGCTGAGCTGGAGACTGGAAGGTCATTTTTCGATACCCGAGAGCTACATGTGGGGACATGAAAGGAACCTCATTTGGGCATCCCCCTAAAAGCCTTTCAACCCAGAGTAATCTCTGACATGAAATTATTAGCTGATAATGCAAAGCTGAGTCCTGCTCTGATATGAAAAGCTTCAGACTTTGAAAGTTATTAGTGTATACACAGTAAACCTCAGAGGGATGCAAGAGCAGTAAGCAACATATTTGATAGAATGAGGAAATCAAGTTGAGTTACAGGGATGTGAGGCCCAGGGAATGGAATGGGGAGCATGTGCCAGGTTTTGCACTCTGTGGTGATAGCCATTCCCCTCCTGGGACTGAATGATTAATAGAGCAAGTCATCTCTGCAGGATTTCCTGGCTTGCACTGATGGGGTGGACTTTTTCTATAGCTCACTTATGTTTGCAGCATGTGTTGGCAAGAGATTAGCTGAATGTCCGGAAGTAGTACTTGTGGCTTAAAGTCCTGGGGGTGGTCGGGGAAGAAACATCCACTGACCTACATTTGTTGACATGTCCATGCCTTGACAGCTGTTAATTCTATAGAGGACTCTTCGTCACTTGACTCTGGACATTAGACTTTGCACAAGCCACACACTTGAAAACAAATAATAGAAAGTAACAGGGGGAGGGGTATTCTGTTCGTTGATGTGCAGAGCTGCTACCAGATGGAGAGTGAGATCAAATAGTTTCCCAGAGATTAATGGTTTGTTGCTTAATAGTATGGTGTGGTGTGGTAGGATCGCTTTTGACTTCCTTATGTCCCAGTACTGTTGATTGCCCATGTAGCACACCTTGTGACTATTCCACCATTTCCTTGGGTCTTTTACTGAACGAGAGCACGGTTCAATTTAATTCAGTATTCTGACTGGTAGCTAGGGATTTGGTGGTTAACACGCTGATCTTGACAACCGGTTTTGCAGGGAAGGTAACAGTATTCCATGCACTCCAGTGTCTTAAGTTATGCCTGCCACATTGCTACCTGAAATCCTGGGGTTTCCTGTGGGCACCCATGGGGGTGCTCCATTACCTTCATTACCTGAATACCTAAAGCTTTGCAGTGCCCCAAAGTAAAGGGGTGCATTGTGTAAAATACACCAGAAAAGAACATGTCAATAAAAGTTGCATTTATTTAAAAAGCAGGAGCTAGCTGACAGAGGATTGAATGGAAACTTATGAAGAATAAATGAGAAATGCAAAGAGTTTCAAAGAAGAAAGACATTGAGAATACAGAATAGAGAGAAAACTATGACAATCAGCAATACAGAGAAACACAAATGAACAACATAAAACGATAAAATAACAATATGAAAATATACTGGGTCCTGGGTCCCAGACCACACAGGGGCCCCCATTGTGTGGCAGGAAAAACCTCTCTTTTTATAGGTGAGGCAACCAAAAGTCTACACAACCCCCAGATTGGCTCAAGAGGGGTCACATGGCAAATTACTGGTGGACAGACCCCCTCCTCCCATGAGGAGTAAGATGCTCAAAACAACCCATACAGAATGAAGAAAACCCAACTGCATAGGCCATAAATCTAACACTAAAACCTTCAACCTAAGGTCCCTCTCAGGCATCCAATCTTCTGAGGCAGATGAAACAAGTTTACAAACATCCTGAGCATCTGGTTACATATCTCCATTTGGTCTGAAATCACACCTTAACTAGAGGCCTCATTCCCTTACATATGAATGAGTTAAATACCAGTGAGAAACAATGGGATCCTGGCCTTTGATCTGCAATGGGAAAGCAATGACAAACTTCCCCACTATCTGGCAGGCAGAATCAGCCAATGCTTGACTCCTCTCTTGAAAATATGAATATTACAAGTTAGACCTCCAAAAATAAGCCTATGACATGACCACAGAAACATCTGCAGAATTGCTGGCTCTTTGGCTGTAAACAGAGATGAGCACCGCACCCTAGAGTCAGATACAGTTGACTTTCAAGCAAAGGAGAGAGACCTCTGGCTGGTGGCTGCGCTTCATATCTTCTAACAAGGGGTCTGGTCCTAACTAAAGATAAAGAGGTTGTGCTGAACATATCTGATAGTAACAGTGCTGTGATATGTGGCATTAGGTTTATTTCAAAATTACTGGCTGTTAGTGTTGTCTTAGGTTTCTGGAAAATGTTTTAGCCCAGCAAGTCAGAAAACTGGTTCACAAATACTGACCATTCATAATGATTTCTTTGAATCATTATTATGTTCTGTTGGACTGAACATTGAGCATCAGTGCACATTATTGTCCGTGATGGTTTTGTGTCCCTAACACATAGCATTTAAATAGTAATAAAATGTGCATAAGAATAATTGTGCAGTGTTAGCTAATGAAAGTGTTAGCTTTTGGTTAAGTTGCCTCTGATTATAGGAAACCATTCTGTATTTCCATATTCTGTCCTAACACTAGGTACTTATCCACAATATAGGTTATATATCAGGACAATTAAGTTTTGAGGTACAGTAAAACACCGGATAACGCTAAAACTTGGTTCCACAAGTCTTGGTGTTATCCGATTTTTAGTGTTATCCGATCCATGTTAAAATCCTGTGGGATGGATTGGATAATGTTAAAGCTCCATAGAGATACATTGTAACCGCACAGGCTTTAGCAGTTGTTATCCGATCCATCCCATAGGACCTTAACGTTATTCGATCCAATTCTCCTCCCCAGATTACTTAACGTTATGCGATTTTAGCGTTATCCGATCCAATCGTTATCCGGTGTTTTACTGTACCTTCATTTCTTGCAGAACAATCGAGTTTTTAAGGCTTGACACAGTCAATGACTTTACCTATAATGTATAGACTGATCCAGTGGTGGGATTCATCAGGTTCGCTCCAGTTCACCAGAATTGGTAGCAGAAATTCCAGCTGGCCCCGCCCATCCAAGTTTTGAAATAAAGTAGTCCTAATTAGGGTGCAACACAGGGCTTTCCTCCTGTCCATGCCCACCATACTATGCCCACAGAGTAGGTAGTAAAATTTTTTGGATCCCACCACTGGACTGGTGTCCATCAGATACAGTGGATCCTCGCTCAACAAATGGCTCACTTAACACAAAATTTGCATAACAAGAGGAAATCCATAGAAAATAATGGCTTGGTTAACAACAGATAGCCGGTACAGTAATACCTCGGATAACGCTAAGACCTGGTTCCACAAGTCTTGGTGTTATCCGATTTTTAGTGTTATCCAATGCATGTTAAAATCCTATGGGATAGATTGGATAACGTTAAGGCTCCATAGAGATACATTGTAACTGCACAGGCTTTAGCGGTTGTTATCCGATCCATCCCATAGGACCTTAACGTTATTCGATCCAATTCTCCTCCCCAGATTACTTAACGTTATGCGATTTTAGTGTTATCCGAGGTAAACATTATCCGAGGTATTACTGTAATTGGTTTTCAATGCATTCCTATGGAAAACCATGTTTTGGTTAACAAAATTTGGTTTTCAATGCATTCCTATGAGAAATTGCATGCAATACATTCCTATAAGAAATCAGCTTTACAATTTTTTTGTAGTACAAAAGGTCCCAAAGAACGCATTAAATTTGTTAAGCGAAGGTCCATTGTATATGCAATATGATCTCAAGTGCATCTTTTTTTGAAATCCAGCTTGAACATCAGGCGTTTATTGCTCGATACAAGGGAAGAGCTCTTGTTGCAGCACCTTAAGCATCTCCTTCCTTGCATGAGAAATTAAAGCAATAGTCTTATTGTTACTGCACTCCTTGGCATCTTCTTTCTTGGGGAGTGAAATGTATACTGTTCATTGCCAGTTTGTAAGCTGTTGTTTTGTTTTCCATATTTGCTGGCATATTCTTGTTAGGATTTTGACAGATTTAGTCTCTGTGGCTTAAAATGAGTCTATCGGTATTCCATCTACCCTAGTGATTTATTTCTTCCTAGTACTTTCAGAGCAGTTGTAAAGCATAGGCTGATCTTCTGAAATTCTTTGGAGTGCTGCAGTACCCAGTGAGTATTTTCAATATGATCTCAAGTGCCCCTTTCTATTTCTTTAATTGTGAGCATGTATTTGTCCATCTGAGCCCCTGTTTTGCATCTGGTTGTGAAGATGTCTGGGTTCTCTGGAAAATAAGAGTAGATTCTACAAACCTGAAGTTGATCCAGCCCTGTTGCATGTGGACAGGTGGCTTAATATGAAGAGAGTATAATTACCATCTTTTCCTTCCGTCACAAACTTCTGCAGGTGAGCAGAAAGTGGTAGCTTTCTTCATACAAGGGTATGGCAAAGCTTGTGTTTATATTCATATATACCTGTAGCGCTCAGGTAGATGTCAGCATAGACCTGTTATCTAGGAAAGGCTGTACTATCTCCTTTTAAGAATAAAGGTTTTAAGTTATAGAAGACCTATTTGGACATTACTTTCAGTAAAATACCGTGAGAACAGGAGAGTGCCTAGCCTAGTGATGGAGATCGATTGCCCAAACAGAGGGGCTCTGAGCTGGGGGGGGGGGGAGAAGGAAGCACTCCCATTGGGCTGCTGGCCAGAGGGGCGGGGCGAACTCTGTACTCAGGGGGAAGAAGAAGTGCTCTCATTGGGCTGCTGTGCAGAGAGGTAGGCAAACTCTTTGCTTGGGGGAGAAAGAAATACTGTCTTTGGGCTGCTGTACAGAGGAGCAAGCGAATTCTGTGCTGGGATTATGGCATGCATGCCAACAGACAGGCTTCTCCATGTCCTCTATGGCATGTGGACCATAGGTTTGTCACCACGGGCTTAGCCAGTGGTGGGCAGCCACATTTTTTACTACCACACTGTGGGCGGAGGTGACGTCATCAGAGGAGCCAACGTCATGGACGAAACTGACATCATGACATTGTGGGCAGAGCCAACAATGTGGGTGGAGCCAAAGTAAAAATAAATAAATAAAAATAAAATAAAAATACAGTACACATAAAAATAGAAATAAAAAAACAAAAATACAAATTAAAATAGACATTAAATAGAAATAAAAGCACACATAAAACACATTGTTTTAAACACCCACCCACCCCAAACATGAACCCTAGTCAGTTACCCTGGCTGGGGTCGGGGAGCAGCAGGCAGGCGGCAACAGCGGTGGCCCGGCCTGGCCTGGCAGCACGGCCTGGCCCAGCGCGGTGCGGTGGTGCCCCGTGGCCTGGCCTGTCGGCAGCAAGGGAACAGCTTTGGTGGCCAGCAGTTGAGGGAAGGCCACCGCCGCTCTTCCAAAGAGGTCGCTGAGAGCCTCAACAGCCAGCCACTGCGCCCTTCCTTGCAGCTCAGAATGGCTGCTCCGAAGTGCGCATGTGTCAAAATAACATTTGATGTGTGCACGTCTCCAGTATTCAGTGTGCATGCGTCAAATTGTGTTTTGACGCATGCACACTTACGAGCAGCCATTTTGGGCTGCACGGAAGGGTGACCGGAGAGGTGACCGAACTGGTCACGTCCAAAAAAAGGTAACCATCCTGGGTGGTCCCCCGGGATACCACCTGGGATTTTTACTACTGGTTCGGTAGAACCAATCCAAACTGGCTGCTGCCCATCACTGGGCCCAGCCCATTTTAATGATGCTTTCTTATCATGGAAAGTAATTGGTCTACAGAGGAGCCATTCCATTAAAACAAGTGCCCTGGCAAATTAGGGTTCTTGCTCACTAGAAATGCCTGTATGCAAACAGGAATTTCTCCTAAGCAGATGCATCAGTTTCCAGGTGAGGAAAGTTGTGACTGAGGAAACAGAGCCAGCCAGCCTCCTTTTCTTTTTATATAATTCCTCTACTTGGATAGGTGTTCCTTGCTAAAAAAACCCAGCTGTGTTCGACTCTAGTGGGTTGGTGCTCATCTCTGTTAACAGCTCAAGAGTCAGCCATGACTAGACACCAGAGTGCAAAGAATGTTGTTACCTTTCCCGCTGAAGCGGTACCTATTTATCTATTTGCAATTTCCCCAGTGGCTTAGTGGTTAAGACTGGATTGCCAGCTGAACTGGAGACTAGAAGGTCGGGGTTCAATACCCGAATGCTGCATGACTGATCTTGGGGACATGAAAGGAGCCTATAATAATAATAATAATAATAATAATAATAATAATAATAATAGTAATAATAATAATAATAATAATAATAATAATAATAATAATAATAATAATAATAATAATAATAATAATAAATATTATTATTTCCGTGGTCGTGTGGCAGACATGACTAGACACCAGAGCGCATGGAACGCTGTTACCTTCCCACTGAAGTTGAGGACTGGAATAAAATTAACAGTTCAAGCTGTAACCAAGTTCCTAAGAGCTGTTAAGGTAAAGTCTGAGTATATATGCAGTCCCCAGTAGAGTTGTTTTTTGGAGAGTTAGGATGTTCAAAATTTCCAGATATCTAGGGAGTCCTTCAGGTATTTCTTCAAGGGCTCCAATCACTATGGGAACAACAACAGATTTCTTCTGCCATAGATGCTTGACTTCAGTTTGCAAATCATGATATTTTGTGATCTTCTGTTATTTGTTTTCAATTCATCCATCTCCTGGTATAGCAATGTCAATAAATCAGATGCTTTACTGTTTCATCTTTTTCATTACAAAGCCGGCATTTGCTATTGTTGGATATGTGCTGTATTTTTGTCTTCATGCAATTTGTTGGCAAAACTTGTTCCTGAGCTGCCAAGATAAATCCTTCCATTTCCTTCTTCAACACTCTTGCTTGTAACCATCCCGATGTCATTTTTGTGTCAGCCTTGCCTTCTCAGGATCCCCAAGCAGCAGGAGTAATTAGATTAAGGTCTGATGAAGTGGACTTGATCCACGAAAGCTAACAATAAAAATATAGCAGTTAGTCTTTAAAGTGCTACAGTGTTTTTTATTTTATTTTGTTTTGTTTATTTTATTTTGTTTTGTTTTCTGATATGCCTGAACCACAGACTAACACTGCTACTATTGCAAAAACTTCTAGATTAAGTGAAGAGACCAAAGAAAGACCTGGAGATCTTTTTGCTAGCTAGCTTCCAGGGAATCTGTGTCTCTCACTGTCAGCTGCTATATTTTATTGGTACAATAGGGGAAGACAACCAAATGGTCAAATGGGAGGGACTTTACATCGAAGTAAAAGTCAGTACATAGACTCAATGCAAGGATGTTCTCAGATCTCAAGGTTACATGATTTAGGGATAGTAGCCGTGTCAGACCTCAGTGTATACAGGATATAGGATTGATCCTTATCTAACAAGGGAATTTTTGTTGTTGTTCAGTAGAACAGTCGATTCTGACCCTTTGCGACCCCATGGACCACTGTCTGCCAGGCACTTCTGTCCTCCACCATCCTCCTTAACTCACTCAGCTTTGTGCCCATTGTGTCTACAATACCATCTAGCCATCTCATTTTTGGCCGCCACCTTCTTCTTTTGCCCTCCACCCTTCCCAGCATCAAGGCTTTCTCAAGCGAATCCTCTCTTCTCATTTGATGTCCAAAGTACTTTAGCTTCATCTTTACTATTTGACCTTCTAAGGAGCAGTCAGGGTTAATTTCTTCTAAGATTGACCTATTTGTTCTCCTCGCTGTCCAGGGGACTCTCAAAACTCTCCTCCAACACCACATCTCAAAGGCATCTATTCTTCTGCGCTCAACTTTCATAATGGTCCATCTCTCACAACCATACATTGCCACCGGAAATACCATTGCTTTCACTATACGAATTTTTGTTTGCAATGTAATGTCTCTACTTTTCACTATGTTCCCCAGGTTTTTCGCTTGCCTCCCAAGAATCAGTCACCTTTTTATTTCATGGCTGCAGTCTCCATCTGCAGTGAGCTTTGATCCTAAGAAAGTAAAATCTGTCACTGCTTCTACTTCTTCCCCATCTATTTTCCATGGACTGATAGGGCCTGTTGCCATTATCTTGGTTTTCTTTATATTGAGTCTCAAGCCAACTTTTGCACTCTCTTCTTTCAACCTAACCAGGAGCTTTTTTAAGTCCTCTTCACTTTCTGCCATTAGGGTGGTATCATCTGCATATCTCAAGTTGTTGATGTTTCTCTCAGCAATTTTGATCCCAAATTGTGATTCCTCCATCCCTGCATTGCGCATTATGTGTTCTGTGTATAAGTTGAATAAGCAGGGTGACAAAATGAGCTTAAGTCACCTGGTCGTAAAGCGGAGGGGCAATAAACTTTACAATCCTTGTCTCTTGCTTGGCCTATGGGAAGTGTAAGATGTCATACTTTGATTTGATTCCTTTCGGACCACATGTCCATCATGAAGCAGAAATTAAATGCAAGGCCTCGGGATTCCTACAATAACAACAAACTACTGCTGCTGCTGCTGCTGCTGCTGCTGCTGCTGCTGCTGCTGCTGCTGCTACTACTACTACTACTACTACTGCTACTATTACTGCTACTACTACTGCTACTACTACTACTGCTGCTGCTGCTACTACTGCTGCTGCTGCTGCTACTACTACTACTGCTACTACTACTACTACTGCTGCTGCTGCTACTACTACTGCTACTACTGCTACTACTACTGCTACTATTACTGCTACTACTGCTGCTACTACTACTACTGCCACTACTACTGCTGCTACTACTGCTGCTGCTGCTGCTACTACTACTACTGCTACTACTACTGCTGCTGCTGCTACTGCTGCTACTACTACTACTGCTGCTACTGCTACTACTACTGCTACTACTACTGCTGCTGCTGCTGCTACTACTACTGCTACTGCTACTACTACTACTACTACTACTGCTACTACTGCTACTGCTACTGCTACTACTACACTTTCAAACTTCTATGGTGGCATGAGCTGGGACAGACACAAGGCGCCCACTCCATCACACAGTACACAGGTCTAGAACTGCTGTTCTGCCAACCTTCTGGTTATCAAGCTCAGAGTCTTAACCACTAAGCCATAGGGCTAGGCAAAGAAATAGGGATAGGCAAAGAAAAGTTTCTGACTGAAATTCTTACAAGTTTTTACTGCTTGCCAAAGTGGAAAGGTTTAAGACTAAAGAGCCTTGTGGTTTTCCTCATACAAAAGCAGATCATCATATACAGTAATACCTCGGATAACGTTTACCACGGATAACGCTAAAATCACATAACGTTAAGTAATCTGGGGAGGAGAATTGGATCGAATAGCGTTAAGGTCCTATGGGATGGATCGGATAACAACCGCTAAAGCCTGTGCGGTTACAATGTATCTCTATGGAGCTTTAACGTTATCCGATCCATCCCATAGGATTTTAACATGGATCGGATAACACTAAAAATCGGATAACACCAAGACTTGTGGAACCAAGTCTTAGCGTTATCTGAGGTATTACTGTATATCATATTCTCTAAGAAGGACTACCTTATCTCCTGAGAAATAGCCACCCAGTATCCTCCAGCTACCATCTCTGTAATAACAAAAGTGAATGCCATGACGGAATGCAACTTAAAGCTGGTGCTCCTATCACAAAAAACAGCAATACTATGTCCCAGATATTCCTAGAAGCTGCCATAGTGTTGTAGAATTGTTGTATCAAAAGATGAGAGGGGACAGCAATTCCAGGTCGTACAGCTATAAGGTTATTTTATTGTGCAATGGTTCACAGATAGTATCACTACTTAAATCTGAGAACCCCAAAGGGCTCAAAAACAAGAGTTTATATACACAGTAGTAAACAGGAAATGCATGGCACCTTCACCATGCGGTGGTCTTAGAATCTTAACACCTTGGTATTAGTTCAAGGGACAAAGGAATTCAAATAAAACACTTGTATTGGCTAGTGGCCAAAATTCACACTTATATATCCTCTACTATTGGGTACTCTTATAAGACCTCTATACTAATGAGGAAGGGTTTATTACAGGCAGGCAAGTTTTAGCTGAATCACTGTAAACTCCACTTTGTAGGTTATTAAGAGGGCAAAGATGGAGTCTCTTTGGTTTTATATTTTTCTATATTCCAGCATAATAGGACCCAGTGTATGGTGTAAAAAACTATACTGAAAACAGATTATAACATCTAAGGGCTTTTTATAGGAAGATCTGGCACTATATCTTAAGTTCTGAATGTGGAAACCCTTGGAGCACTCAGTGTGAAAAATCAGTGCCATCTTGTTACAGTATTTTAAAGACTTATTCTCTACTTTCCTGCTTGATACTCAGTGCTGTTCGTTACAGGCAGAGGACCTCCTGGTAACTGTTAGCTTCTGTGGAATGGCAAGTGCGGTCAAGTTGTTAAGTACAGTAGAACCCCGCATAACGAAAAAGCTCCATTCCATGGAGCTCTTTGCTATGCAGTTGTTCCCACTGTGCGGTTCAAATGGTCGATAACCCGCATAACGGGGGGAAAAATTGTTCATTATACAGAGTTTCGTTAGGTGAGGTATACCCTGCTTAATGAAAACCCTGTATAATGAAAAAAATCGTTATGCGCGGTATCATGCTGAGCACACAAATTTATTTATTTAATCAAATTTATATTCCGCCCTACTCGCACAGGCGACTCAGGGCGGATCACAGACACACAACCCCCAAAGTGAGGGAACGGTCAAGGGTTGGGGAAATCTTTTGGATAAAAGTCTGAATTCAATTCCTAATAATTCATTGGGAGATGCATTTTGTGGAGGGCCATCAATGGTAGCCAATTTGAGCCGGTGTCAAATTCTTTGGATGGACAGATATAGACATGGCCACTTGAGGGTATTATGGGGGTCGGATCTCAAGAGGGGGAACCTATTTGACTATCGGGACTGAAGTACCACACTATTCCTCAGAACGAAGGACAAACTCCGTTAGGAATGCTTCATCATATGATTTTTTTGTTATACGAAACATTCATTGTGTAGAACCTCTCTCAGAACAGTTGTTTCTGGTGTGTTGCTGCTACTGTTTGTGGATTGAAAGGCCTTAAAGTACCTGCAAGCAGTGTTGCATTTATGCTTCCCTGTAGCAGGGGCTTAAAGAGAAACTTGTCCCTTGGACACTAAGGCAGTGTTTCCCAAATGCTGGTTTTTGGACTTCAATTCCCAGAAGCCTAAGTCATTTCCCCAAAGCACTGATCAGCCAATGTACTGACTGAGGCTTCTGGGAATTGAAGTCCACTAGTGGGCTGTGTACCCCTTGTTGGGAACCACTGCTCTAAGGTATTGTTTTTAAGAACATCTTGGAATGCATATAAAGGTGAGCAGTGGTGCTGAGTGAGTGCTCCAGGTCTCGAATGATTTCAAGGGCCACTTCTACCCCATTATTAACTCAAGAGGGGCAGCTCCCCCAGTCGCTTCATGGTTAAGGCGCTGAGCTGGAGACTAGAAGGTCAGGTCTCAATACCTGAGAACTGCACTTGGGGTCATGAAAGGAGCCTCATTTAGGTGTCTTCTAAAACTCCTTTCAACCCAGAATAATCTCTGACATGAAATGAAACAAACTCAAGAGGGCATCATCTCTGACTTAGCTATGGGAAAGCAAATGTGTTACACTGTTGGTGCAGCATTTTCTTATGCTATTCATTTTATCTATTTTCGTTCTCTCTGCCCTAAAGATCTTTCTGTGACCCACTTTCCTCCTTGCCTCTCTTCCCCTGAACCTCAATGCCCTCATCAGGTTGCTGATGACCTTAGCTACATCCATTTCCCTTCAAGATCCCCAGTCAGCTGTCATTTCCTTCTTTCACCGCTATGGAAGAGTGTCCTTGCCATCAAGCTGCACCTCACATAATCACAGGCTAAATCAGCAGGATCCCTGCCCAATATTGAAAGAAACCCAGGCATTGCTTTACAGTTCCATCCCACTCCATTCAGCTAGGTAAAGATAAAGGTTGCCCTTGCTCGAAAGCCAGTTGTATTCGACTCTAGGGTGAGGTGCTCATCTTCGTTTATAGCCAAAGAGCCAGTGCTGTCTCTGTCTGCAGATGTTTCAATGGTCATGTGGCAGTCATGACTAGACAGGAGTGCACGGAAGGCTGTTTACCTTCCCATCGAAGTGCTACCTATTTATTTACTAGCAATTTCTTGCTTTCGAACTGCTAGGTTGGCAGGAGCTAGGGCAGAGATGGGAGCGCATTCTGCCATGCAGCACTCAGGTCTCGAACTGCTGACCTACCAACCTTCCAGCTGTCAAGTTCAGCATCTTAACCCCTAAGCTACTGCAGTCCCTTTACCATTCTGCTACAATGACACTAATCAGATTCTTCAGTAAAACCAAGTTTTAAAAAGATCTTGTAGACAAGTCAAGAGGTAGCCCTGTCTGTCCATCTCTATCTCTCGTTTGACAGATTAACCCCCTTCTAGTCAGTCCTTGCTAAAAATGGACAGCATCACTGCAGCCATGTGGAACTGTGTGGAATGGGACAAGAGCATAATCCATAAGGAGTTCTTTTTGGTGTCACGCAAGAGGAGCAGGAAAGCAGAAGAAGCTATGTTTGGCCTCTCCTCTCCTACCCTTTACCTCAACGGAGGTGACTGTCTCAGTTTGGCCAGTCATGGGGTTGGCCTATCCAATACTGCCTGCATATTTGCATTGATCCTGAGTATCTGATGATGAAGTGGTCTCAGAAAACTACAAACAAATTTCCTTATGGTGGAATTTGTTGTGTTCAAGAACTGGAACTGGTGTCGTGTCCTTGAAAATCTCATCAAGAGGAGAGAATCGGGACTGGAAGCACAGCAATTCTGTGCCCATTTCCACTGAGACACAGATGGTTGTTCTGTTTCTAAGTTTATTTTGCTTCTCTCTGTCTCTCTAAAGATTGGCCAGGAGGAGCTTTTCCTCAATGACTGCTGTTTAGTCTAAGGGTGGTAAATGTTTGGAAATGGGAGCCAGATGAATGCAGCAGGTCTCTGTTGACTTGGCTACCGTGACTGAACAGGCTTTGCTGCATCTGACCATCCAGTCCAGTGTGCAATTTAAAAACGTGGCTTGCCAAGATTCTTCTGAGAAGCACACAACCAAAGGATTAAGACACTCACCTTGCTCTTCTCTCTCTCCTTCCCAGTCCTGAGATTGGCATTTAGAGATGGGCTGCCTCAGATCATGGAGGTTTTTTTAGCAATTAATAGTCTCATTCATTTATTATACCCATGCTTTGCAGTCAGATGATTCTGAAAGAGGGCTTGCAACCACATAATTTATAAGTTATGTCAGCCTCTGTAAAGCGCCAAAATCTTTACACTTTACTCTCCCCTGTGTAGTCTAGACTAGACACAAAAGAAACACTTAATTCTATGCTGGTTTTGAAGGGACCCCATATAAACATATTGCTAAATAAGATGTATCAGTTTCAGGGTCCTTGCTGGTCCTGTCATGATCCCCTTGTTCTTTTTGCCCTGCAAGAGGGCCAGATGTTTTGTTTCCCTCTTGGCAAGAGAACAAAATGAGAATACAGTATGGGAGTGTTTTTGTGCAAATTAACCAAAAACAAGTACTTTAACACAAAACTGGTGGTGTTTTCTGCTTTGGTTCCTTGGTTGGTAAAAATTACAAAGCAAGAGGTTGTGTGTAGTTTTCAGCCAGTTTTTCTGTGCTTGCCCTGGGTGTACATTTTGCTTTTCCAATGGAAGGGGTGTTAATTTTATCCACAGGCAGTATGCTAAAATTATAACACCCTGGATGAGAGGAACTAGTGCTACTTGTCTCGCTTTAGTCCGAAGGAGAGGAATTTTCATAGGGCATAAAAACTCATTGTCAAGTTGTCTTATGATCAAGTTGGGACATGCCTATGTGAGGTGGGGAGTAATTTGAGGGGGGGGGAGGGGGTCCAAATTCCATGAGACCACGAACCATGGGGACTCATGGTCTACTGGATTTTTATGATGTTTATGATACAATAGTCTAAGAAAAGTGGTTAATAGGTTTTTGTCTACTGAGAAAGAGTGACTGAGGTGGTACCAGGAATTTCCAAATAGTGCACTTGTTAAATAACACTGGTTTTCTTTTTCTTAGACACATAAGCAAATAAAGCCCACATTACAGATCGTTTTATAGGAATCTTAAGTTAATGATTCTAACCCAGCCAAGTTAATATTGCTGTACTGGAATCATGAAGTAACAACCCAGGAAAACGATCTGTTAATGATGGTCTTATTTTCAAGATATCTCTTCCTGCCTTCCAAGGCCTTCTGCAATTTGGGAGCTGCCTGGGTTGGTGATCCTGCCCTTCTCCTTATGAAAACATATGGGAGCATATTATTACTTGCCTTATTAAACACGCAGAGCCTTCAAGTCTGCACAGGGAGGGGGGAGAAGAGAGAGAACAAATTAGCAGTCTAGATCAGAATCTGAATAGCTCACCATATGGTCCAGATTCCTAGGGAGGAACTTGAAATAGGCCACTCTCTCTGTTTGGCATAGCTCCCACCAGTCTGTTCAAAAAACGTTGATGTGTAGAAGTGTTACTTTTTGTAAGGGTGCCCAGTTTTGCTGCCATGCTGGCTAAATACCAAGACACCATGTTTGTGGTTAGAGGCAATGATGAATGAGAATTAGGATGAGCAGACAAAGGAAACAAAACACATACCCAAAAAAGAGTTATTAGATTTATTATAGGTGTAATTGTTGTATTCCATGACATGTGTGTTGAGGGTAGGTTATAAGTAGCCATTGCTGAAGCATATAACAGGTGTTCTCAACAATTTTGTAACACAGCTGAGTGGGCCAGACAGGTGGTTTCCCCCGCCATAAACGTGGTGGGCACATTTGCATTTTGAAGATAGGTCAGCAACCGGACTACACTCAGGAGGTTTGAATCCCTACCTAGCCATGGAAACTCATGGGAGAGAAGAACTGGTAAAACCACTCTTTAAATGTCTCACTTGCCTTGAAAACTCTGTTAGGGTCATTATAAGTCAACTCTGATTTGATGGCACATAACAAAAGACAGTCCTTTGTGAGAAAGTGCTTTGAGCGATGTGGTAGAGTCTGGCTTTGCAGAATCCAAACCCTAGGAAATTCTAAGTGGCAGGGATGATGACTTCCTTTGCCCCACCCCTTAGGCTTTGCTGTTTCCTCTGTGCTTGCTTGTAATCATCATAGCAGTTGGGAGGAAAAAAAATTGCAGGTAGAGTCTAAGGACACTACTGCCAGAGATTTAGCATGTGAATTCGATGTGTTGAAATATGCTCATTAGTTCATTTATTTTATTTCATTCATTAGTTAAGGGTGATGTTTCACATCAGGGAAAAATAAAGACATGTTCATAAAATTAGAGTTTTCATAAAATGTTCATACAATCTAAGGTTTTCTGAGCTAAGGTAAAGGTCACCCTTGATCAGTGATGGGTTGTCAAAATTCCCACTACCCCACCGTGATGTCATGGACGTCATGGGTGTACCCAACATCATGACGTCGTGGGTGGAGCAAATAAATAAATAAATAAAATTTAAAAATGTCTGCGCATGCATCAAACCTCTGTTTGACGCATGCACAGTTCTTTTTTAGTGTGCATGCATCAAACCTCTATTTGAGGAATGCACACTAAAAAATAGAACTGCACATGCGTCAAACAGAGGTTTGATACATGCACAGTTTGGAAATACATTTTTGGAGGGGGGCGGAGAGGCGATCGAACCAATCCCCCGGCTACCCCTCCTGATGGGGTGCTACCGGTTTGGGAGAACCGGTCTGAACCGGTAGCATTCCATCGCTGCCCTTGATTGAAAGCTAGTCATATCCGACTCTAGGATTCAATGCTCATCTCTGTTTATAGCCAAAGAGCCAACGCTTCTCTGTGTCTGCAGACATTTCCGTGGACATGTGGCAGGCATGGAACGCTGTTTACCTTCCCACCAAAGTGGTCCCTATTTATCTTCTTGCAATTACTTGCTTTTGAATTGCTACGTTGTGTTAACCCCAAACCATAAATCTCAATTTCATTTGTGTTTATTTTTTTATATTTTATTTTTCAATAAAGATGCTTTTAACCTTTATTTTCCATTCTCTCTGACTCTACCTACCAAGCACACATGTCCATAAGCAGCCCACTGTACACACAATAATTCACCACAGGTGAATAACTGCAAAGGATCTATTTTTAATAAATATTTCAATAGCCAAACCACAAAGAAAAAGAGTTTTTCCTTCACGATTCCTTGAAAGAATTTATTCAATCAGGGAAAGCCAAAAGGAAAAGTGGTTATGACTTCAAAGGAGAAACTTCCTACAGTGTATCCATTCTCACACCAAGGTATCTTTTCTGGTGTGGAGAGATACTTTTTTGGAAGGAAAGGTTAGAAAGAAAGGTTTTTGTTTTGTTTTAAATCTTCATAGAAAATGTTTCTGACGTCGGATCCAACTTGTATGAATGTCAAAAGAAAGGTTATTCTGTCCTCTTTCAAGTGCACTTTGGATCACTTCGATCGGTCGGTTGTTTTTTTGCTGGATCACCGTCAAACACTTCCCCCGTGAAAATGACATTTTAACAAGTCATATTTTCCCTCAATATCTTTTTTCTGGATTCCTGCTTCGGCATAATTTTTCTCCACATGTTGTATGCGAATTGTATCCACTTCGGGAAGTTGTCATATTCAGTTTCTAAATTGGGTTTCCCTCCTTTTATTGGGTTTTTGTGACCTCGTTTAAGTGGTTTTTGTAAAACGCTTCATAGATTATTTTCCTGAAGTCCAATTCCATATCTGAACGTGTCCCCACAAAGGTTAATCTTTCCTCTTTCAAACGCACTTTGGATCATCTGAATTAGTTGGGTAGTTTTTTTGTACCACCACAACCAACCAACCCCAGCAAAACTGTTTCTTTTCCGATGCTACTTCCGAAAGCGATGATGTCATTGCTTTGCAGTTTTGGCTTTTGGGTTCTACCAATTCTTTAAGTCGCCAAGACAATCTTTCAAATGACATAACCCTTATTTTCATGGGTGCCTTAGTTTTGGTGTTGCACCTTCTCAAAAGTACATGATTTTTGTTACATTGCAAAAGCTGCCAGAACACCCAACCGAAATGTAAGACATTAATAGAATTCACGTCAAAATAGATTTTTGCAGGAACAGTAAATTGCTATGAGTCATCTCTGTTGTATAGTATTCAAGGATTGGTTCATCTTGAATGGACAATGAAGACAGAAGACCTGCTTCTTATTTGTTGATATGGTTGGAGCGTTTTTGAACTCTCCAGGGAACAATGGCTAGAGGCTGCCATGACAAACAACTGCATTTCCAAGTTTACCACTATAGAACAGGGTATCTGTTTTTGACAGAATGTCCAGTTCAGGTCTGGTTTAAAGCTGAAGAAATATAAGGAGAGAAATGAGGTACCTTGAAGCTGCTCACCCATGGTGAACTACCCAAGCAACAGGCTCAACAAATGCACAGGTCACTTGGTCTCAGACTTCCATGCTTAGGTGATACATGTTGTAGCTCTATTTCGGTTATGCTAAATCAGTTCTAATTTTGCATCTGTACGTATAAAAACTAGCCTATATAGCCTATATGAATGATATATAACTGGCCAACCTTAGTCAGGCCTCATTTCACTAGTGAGGCCAAACTGCACAGTTCCACTTGGTCCTCATTTCCTTTTTACATTATCCCACAGTACTCTTTTACTACAATAACAGAAAGGCTATTAGCCTCTGGGTTAAACCTATTCCAGTTCCTACTGGGAGGTGAGAGGGAACTAGAGCAGAACCCCAGTGCCTAAGTAGCTAGATGGTAGAGACCCCTACATTTTGAGGAGATGCCACTTGAAGCCACATTTCCCAACTTAGTGTCCTCAGTTGGATTGCAGGTCCCATGGCTCCTGGCGAGTTTAAAGGGAAATCTGAGGAAGAAAATCTCTGGTCTTTTCCTTTGCTTGTAATCCTTTTGTCCTTGTCCTTATGAAAACATCATCATTGTTGGCTGCTACTTGTATCCAAACATACGTTTTCTCTGAAAGTCATTTTCTCAGTTGATGGATGTGTCTCTGGTGACTCAATAAACTGATTCTGGCATGAAACATGCGGCCACACACATTACACTGAATAGATGGTGGAGGGCCTAGTAGAGTTTTATGAAGACTTTGTGTTTGTCGTTTAGCCTCTTTATGTCTGTGGCGTTCTCCTTTGAAGTGATTGGTAGCTGAAGAGATGGTTTGGCGCCAAAATGGGAAATCTACAGCCGCTGCTTCCCAAATCTGTGGGTTTATACCTGAAACCTTCATGGTTTCTTTCAGCCTTATAACACTTCAAAGGAGCTCTGCGAGGTCTTGTACCCGAGCTAAGCTCCCCATAAAGAATTTGACAGGGAAGTCTGGAACCATCCATACAGTGGATATGCCCTATCCATCTAAGACGATGGAACATGAACAAATTTTTAAAAAGGAGTATGTCTCTCCTGGTATTGCCCTGATAATATTATTTGCTTAGAATCCTACTTCAGTTCATGTTTGGTCTGTTTTGCATGTTAACAAATATCCCTGCAAGAAATAGCGTACGTGTTCTTTCTGACATGTATATGTTTGATACCTCAATGGATCTGTCAGCTTATGTAAGCAGTAGCAAATAAGAAAGACGAAGAATGGGGCAAGAGTCAACCATATTCCCTCTTACTAATTGTTTGTGCTTCTGAACGGTCTTTTCCCATATAACTCTTTCTGTTGCAGCCCGGTGACAGACAGAAGCTTGGCTTAGCCGAGACCAGCTTGAGCTGCCCTCTGGAGTGTGTTGTCTCCCCCGCTCCCCGTGGCTGACGTGCTGAGTGTGTGTCTGCTTGCTTTGCCAATAGCAGCTGGGCTGAGAGTCCTACCACTGCAGTCTCGCTCTGAATTCATTAAGCAGGTCAAATTGTATGTCATTTGTGTGTGTATACCTGTTGTGAGGAAGTGGTGGGAATGCTTCTGGTGGTTGTTGATGCAGTGAGAGAGGCAGGGAGCCAATGTGCAGCCTTCGTTGGTGAGGTCGCCGGGTTTGTTCCGAGAAGTGTGTGCAGGTGTCAAGGCAAGCTGACAGAGAAGGGAATTTTTCTCTGAATTTGATGGAGGAAGGTTGCTGCAAATCTAAACACAACAGAGCTCTCCCTGATAAGCTAGCCTGTATCAAGTCATATGATCTTGGATGTTCTTAAGGGGAGACGTCGTTGTGTTTCCATGGCATTTCCTGGCTGGTGCCTATTAACCTCTGTTAAAAGCAAGGAGAGACTTTGCCACCTTTAAGGAAGCATTCAAAGCATGCAGTCAACGATGAAATGTGCCTTGCGGGTCACCGGGCAAATGTACACACGTAGGCACGTGCTAGGGTGGCCATTTACCCAGGGCTCAGGAATGAGGACAGAGGGCACCAGTTGGCATAAAACTTTGTGAGCCAAGTTGTTGGCCTAGATGCCAAATGAGAAATGGCTTTTATAATTTGATCAGAATTGACATGCCTCTCACTTGAGCCGGAAAGGCAGCAGCCGAGGGAGTTGCAAGGCTGCAGAGTCTCACTGTGAGCAACTTTGAGGTCCTGTTTCTCTTTTTGTTTAAACTAGGCTTCAGAAAGACGGCTTTTCAGCCTTTTCTCTGGTAGCCATTGGGATGGAGGTTATCAAGGGATCAGTAGCGTAGGGCGGGTTTCAGCCACCCGGGGCCTCAGGCCAAACTCACCACACACGCATGCCCCCCCCCCAGGTAGGAAAGTCCTACCTTGGGGCTTCCCTGGGCTCAGAGGTGGGGCAGCAGCATGCCTGAGACCCCAACGGCACTGGCGAGGCCCAGGGTCTGGGGTGGTGCAGTAGGCGGTAAGGAGCCCAGCAGGCGGTAAGGAGGGGGCTCCTGGGGAGGAGGGGGACAGGGAAGGGGGAGTGGCGCCCCCTGGCCTCCAACGCACCGTCGGGCCCGCACCAGGGTGTCGGTGGTGGCAGAGGGTCCCAGCACCCGCCCCAACCACCAGAAAGTCCGGGGAAGCGGCATTGCCGCCCCCACATAAAGCTGCCTGGGGCAGGCTGCTCCCTTTCCCCCCTTTGCTACACCTCTGCAAGGGATTTTAAGTCTGACTTAATCGATCTGGAAGGGACCAAGCTGAGGGAGGCTCTTGTATGTAATAGTGATAAAAATGATAAGTATAGCAATAGCAATTACACTTGTATACCACCCCATAGTGCTTAGTACACTCTCTGGGTGGTTCACAGGTTAATTTGCATTTCCCCCCACAACATGCTGGGGACTCATTTTACTGACCTTAGAAGGATGGAAGGCAGATTCAACCTTGATCCCCATCAGGATTGAACTCACAATGTTTTGGCTGCGGTACAGCAGTTTAATCACTGTGCCAGCAGTTTAACCACTGCACCACCAGGGCTTTTTGAATTATGTGCTGTCCAGTTAATTCTAAATTCTAACTAAGTGCAGAGTGCTTTATACATCCCCGATAAATGCTTCCCCATGTTGTTATTTAAACTTCCCCAGAGAGCCAACATTCTTTCTGCTGGTTGGTGGCTGAAATCTATTCTTTTCCCTCTGATGGCCGTGCAGGCACGAGTTATTGTGCAGAATTGTGGGAGGTTGTCTTCTATCTCAATTTTCAGTTTAATGTCTGTACAGTGATGTCAGAAGTTCAGCATTAATTGGACAAGGAATTCAGTGTGAATTTTGAAGACTTCACGTTGTGATCCGGAACCCTCCCTTGCAACATACGCACATGCCTTCAGTTTACGCCATGGGCAAAGGCTTCCTGGTTTGTTTCAACTGAAGCGGCAGCTCTAGTACGAAGCATTTGTACTAGATGTCCCTATTGAAATGAACTGGACAGCCTTGGAAAGGCACAGGAACGCTATGTATACGTTTCTGTACTGATAAAACAATTATCTTAACCCACGGCCACCCTTGCTGGGAGCAAAGTGACCTGCCTTGGTCAGCACCATGATAATTAGGGAATTAGAGAGGTTTCCAGATAAAACTGGAGGCTGGTGTCTCAGTATATCACAGCAGTGGTTTTACATGTTCTCTTTAGATCAAAGGGGGACACAGTTTCAGCTTGGCTTTAGGCAGTAAAATCTCTTGTCTTGCACAGAGTGATTGGCCTGCTTTATTTCATTTGTGTTAGCTACCAGCATTCTTAGTAAAGGTAAAGGTTTCCCTTGCTCGAAAGCCAGTCGTATCCGACTCTAGGGGTCAGTGCTCATCTCTGTTTCTAAGCCGAAGAGCCAGCGTTGTCTGCTTCTGCAGACGTTTCCGTGGTCATGTGGCATGCATGACTAGACACCGGAGCTCACAGAACGCTGTTTCCATTCTTACCATCTTATATTTTCAGTTTGCAACCCTGGAGCTAAAAACTTAAAAGGAGATCAAAACCTCAACATTTTGTTTTAATCTTGAATTTTTGCACCAACATTTAAAAGCGTATTTTCTTGCCTTTCCCCTATTGCTGCTAAAGTTGGCTAGCTGTATTTCTCATCTACTTTTGTGCTTGTTTAGAGGCACTTTCATTTTCCCTGAGTGAGAAAGTCTGCAATAGCTGGAAGCTGTAGACTAAATATGAGAAAAGGATCCTTTAAAAAACAACAATTACAATGGGAAGAGTTAATTAACTAATGTTGCAATAGAGAGCTAAGGGTTCAACTCTCGGATTCAGCGCTCACCTCCGTTTATAGCCAAAGAGCCAGCACTGTCTGTGTCCGCAGATGTTTCCCTGGTCATGTGGCAGGCATGAGTAAACACTGGAGTGCACAAAACACTGTTACCTTTTCACCGAGGTGGTACCTCTTTATCTCCTTGCAATTTCTTGCTTTCGAACTGCTAGGATGGCAGGAGTTGAGACAGAGATGGAAACTCACTCCATTGTGCAGCACTCGGAACTCAAACTGCTGACCTTCAAGTCGTCAACTTTAGCACCTTAAGCAGTAAGCCACCGCTATCCTTAGAAGTGATATATTAGCACCATTTTTACATAATCTGGTTCCCTACACACCAAATTGTTTCAATCACCTATATGAAAGCAGGTGATTGGAAAGTGAAAAAGAAAAAAATGAATGAGCAATTTCTAAATTATAGGGAAAATAGATGTTGTCCATTTTTTCACCAACCCTGGTGGTTTCACATTTGAGATATCAGTGGGGGATTCATAGCGACCCATTTGCTTTTCCTTATACAGTATTTTGTTTTATACAGTATTTGTTTTGGGGAAGAGAACAGGAGAAAACAAATTCAAAATTCAATCCAACCCCCAGTCTTTTCCATCTTTCATTCTGAGCTAGATATTTCTGAAGCCCACATCTCTTTCCAAGCTGCAGTAGTCTTGTAGTGCTCTTTGGATCATGAATATTGGCTGTATGTTATCTGTAGGGATTCTTTTAGCATGTAGTTGGACACATAATAGGCAGTTACAAAAAAATGGGAAGTTCAAAATTGGTAGATAAATCTTGATCTCTGTCAGCTCCCAAATGCACAGAATTTCTTCCAGCTGCGCATTTTGCATCCAACTCCATCCTTAAAGGGGGTGGGGGTGGAGATGACGACGATGACCCATATTGAGCTGGATTCGTCTGCAAATGGAGCCATTATCAGGTGAGATGATTCAAGGCCACAAGACTTGTTTGTGAAAGCCATTCTGCACAGTCAGATGTTTGAGTACTTTTATTATGTGTTGCAAAGATTTCATGTGCTTCTTCAAGGCAACCTTCTGTTGTGGGAACAGTGTTATTATTTTCATCAATAGTCAAAAGGACGATATTTTGTGAAATATAGGAACAAGCACAGCCAGCACACCCAATCGTGTTCCTTTTCATTCTGATTCCTGTTATTTCATTCTTTACAAGCTGTTCTGTTTTTCTTCTCCAGCAGTTGGGTGCATCTGTGTTCAAGTCCATTATACCGACCGTTCGGACCCTCACTCCTCAGAAAATATTGGGTCTGAGGTCATACCAGCTAGGACGCTATAAAACTGTGAAGTCTGGCCTGGATTTTTCCTAACCCAAGTCAATCACTGGGAGATTCACACACTCAATCCCGTCTTGTCCTCTTCTTAGTGATGGCGAACCTGTGGCACGCGTGCCAGATGTGGCACTCAGAGCCCTCTCTATGGTCACCCATGCAGTCATCTCTGAACAAGGTTCACCCCACCCCTCTTCCCAGTAGCCCAAAGGGAGTGCTTCCTCCATCCCGCCAGCACAGAGGTTCACCTGCCCCTCTGCCTAGCAGCCCAAAGGGGGGAATTCCTCCTTCCCTCCAGTACAGAGTTTGCTTCGTCCCTCTGCCCAGCAGCCCAATGGGAGTGTTTCCTTCCTCCTGTGTTGCTAAATTGGCACTTTGTGATAAATAAATGGGTTTGGGGTTGCAGTTTGGGCACTCGGTCTCTAAATGGTTTGCCATCACTGGCCTAAATGATAAATTGACAAGCAGGCTGCCTGCACTGCAGCTTGTTGTGTACTCTGTCAAGTCTGGGGGACTTCATACTGACCAGTGCTCCCGTATAATCTTGGTAGCATAACTTAAAATAAATCAACTCCCTTTACAGATGTACATAAACACATTGAATGAATTTTATTTTATAACCAAAAATAAAATAAAATCGTATAACAAAGTGCCACGTAGAACTAATTATTTTCATTATATGGGGTTCTACTTGTACAGTACATCCATTCCTTACACCCATTATAACTTGAAGAGTTAACAGCTGTGTGGCTATTTCCTTTTCCCTCCATTTTTTAATCCAGAGGGTGTATTTCTTCCACAAATGTTTCTCCTTATTCTTGTTGGGGACAATGACTTTGTCATTGACATTAAATTCACAGGACTGCGAAGGGGTGTATGGAATGGACCATGCAGTTGGAATCTGATAACCAGTCTCTAACCATCCCTGTTAGTACTGATTGACACCTGTTTTCCACAGGGTTGGGAATCTATTCCAATTAATTTTCATGTGTACAACTCAATTTCCAGTCATATCCATCCAGCAGAACCAGTGGTCAGGAATGATAGGCTTTGTAATCAGGAAGCTTGCCTACTCTTATTATAATGTAATAATATTTGAAATAAATAGGATCAACTCTGAATTCACAAAGTGTGCAAGCTTTTGTTTCCTCTACATTTTCTTTGTGAGGCTAGATATAAACAATAGGAAAGTGAGGAAGTATTGAAGTCTCGATTCTTTTTGATTATACAACTTGACCTGCTATTGCTATGGTGCATTTCAATCAATCTCCTTCTCCAGATGGAAGGCAAGGGTAGAGATTTATGCAGGTGTCACATGATCCTATAGCAGTGATGGCCAACCTTGGCACTTCAGATGTTCTTGAACTTCAATTCCCAGAAGCTCTGATCAGCAGGTATGTTGACTTGGGCTTCTGGGATTTGAAGTCCAAGAACACCTGAAGTGCCAAGGTTGGCCATCACTGTCCTATAGCAAAGTTGACCGGGAAGAAGACAGTCTGGAGGTTTGTCTTCTTTGGAAGTAGAAAGGTAGCAGCACCTGCCTTTAAATTGCTTCCACAAAAATAACTATAATAAAGAGGTCCAACAGCAAACATCTAACAAGCCTTCACCTTTCATAAATACTCGTCCCTAGTACAGGTTACTCAGACATAAAAGGGTGGAAGCAAAGCCATTTACTGCAGTGAGGTTGGCTAAGGCTGCTCTCAGAAGGCCTTCGCTCCTGCTTGCTGCTAGGGTACCCATTTCTATTTTCTCAGGATCTTGCCCCTCCACTTTGAAATGAAAGCAGCCTGCTATAGCTGGATCAGTATCAGAACTGGTCATTCTTCCTCATGCTCCTCTCAAAGTGGCAACATATACTTTTCTAGGGAAGACAGTCCTCTATTTGAAAGGAAGTCCTGTTGAAATCTGATTTAGTGATAAACAGTGGTCAGGTCAAGGAGAGGTGCCTGAACATCTGGAGAATCCTACATTCTGATATGGAATCAAAGAATCATTGTCAAAAGCATGTCAAAGTTCCAAGCAACATCATTTTGTCTATTCCTACAAGCTTTACTCATCTATGTTACTTCTATGCTCCGTAAGCACAAAAACGCTTCAAAGTTGTGAAAAGGTTCAAAAAGTCTTACAACTATGAAAATTGTAGGCACAAACATTTACAAATGTATAAATGCTTAATGTAAGTTGCAGGCAAACATTTAAATCAGATTTCAATTCAAAAGTAAGGTCGCCAATGCTCAAAATCCAGTCGTATCCGACTGTAGGGTTCAGTGTTCATCTCCGTTTATAGTCGAAGAGCCAGCACTTGCCTGCATCTGCAAACATTTCCGTGGACATGTGGCAGGCATGACTAGACACTGGAGTGCACAGAACGCTGCTTACCTTCCTACTGAAGTGGTCCCTATTTATCTACTTGTAATTTCTTGCTTTTGAACTGCTAGGTTGACAGGAACTGGGGGAGAGATGAGAGCTCACTCCATCGTGCAGTACTCAGGTCTCGAACTGCTGATCTACTGACCTTCCAGTCATCAAGTTCAGAGCCTTAATCATTAAGCCACTGCAGTCCCGCTAACACTGGATTAGCCAATGGTGTTGAAGTAAGAAATTGCTTACCCAATAACTAGCAGGTTTGTTTGTTTGTTTATTCATAATTATCCACCACCCTCCTCACCAAGGTGACCCAGGGCGGCTTACAGATCATAAAATACTACAGTAAAACATAAAACATTCTTTAAAACATTCCTAAAAACCCTCCCATTTACAACTATTAAAGATTGAAATTTTAAAATCTAAAAAAATTAAAAGAACGCCAAATTACTACATCTTGAGGAAGAGAGGGGGCTTAAATCATCCAGCAGGCTGGGGTCATTATACCTCCCGCACCTCATACCTGCCGTGCCAGCCATGTTTTTAGATTCTTCCTAAAGGGCAGCAACTCCGTCTGGAGACATAGCTATGTTGGCAGAAGGTTCCATAGGGCTGGAGCAGACACAGAGAAGGCCTTCCTCCTAGTGCCAAAGAGATGCACCTCTCTGGCCGATGGGACAACTAGAGAGCCTCTCCAGTCCACTCTGGTTGGAAGGACAGATGTTCTTGGGGTGAGGCGGTCTCTTAAGTATCCTGGCCCACTACCATGCAGGGCTTTAAAGGTGATAACCAGCACCTTGAATTGCACCCGGAGACATACTGGCAACCAGTGCAGCTCCCGGAGCAGTTCCTTTCAAATCGTAGCGATCAGTTTGTGACAACTGAAGTATATGATGTATACACTCCAGTTTTGAACTGCTGACCTGCTGATCTTTCAGTCAAGTCCAGCATCTTAACCTCTAAGCCACCACATTAGTTCAAAAGTACAGGAACATGAATGCACAAGAATATAACAAAATAATATTGCAGTTACTGTACTTCTTTAAAATGTAAGAGCGTATAGCTCAGAAAGCAATTGAAAAGCAGAGAATACCTCATTTAAAAGCATTATAACTTTGAGTCATCTGTAGCCTTAAGCATATGAAAAGGAATACTGTATACAGAAAATATTTCTGATTTCTCAGCCAACCAAGCCAGCATGAGCATGGTATTGATGGACAAAACAGTGAGGAATTGATTGGAGCTGAACTTCTTAGGGGACATGATGCATCAGGTGCACTGAATCTGCAAGATGCCTGAATAGAGATTACAACATGGCAACATGTCTTCCAATAAGGAAGAAATGGAAATGTTTTGGAAGGATATATGGGGAAACCCAAAGAGACACTACATGGATGCAGCTTGGATTGGCAATCTTTGGAGGTGTATATATATGTAACGTACATGAAGGAGTTGCTAATCACCACAGAGATGATAAGAAGACAATTTAAGAAAACAATGTAAAAGAAGAAAAACTATCTGCATGTTCTTTAGATTGATTATAAAAAAGTGTTCGATAGCCTACTTCCTACTTGGATAAATCAAACTTTGTAGATTTGCAGAATGAACAACAATATCAGGAGATACTGGACAAAGAATGATGAAATAATAGATTAGAAAACATTAAGATCAAGAGATGTCTATTTCAAGGTGATTCATATTGCCTTTGTTATTTGTAATAGCCACCATACAATTGGCAATACTGTTGAATAAAATGAGTCATGGATTAAAAGCATCAAGGGCATTGGAAGAATTTAGCATCTGTTGTATATGGATGATCTTGAATTATATGACAAACAATGCAGGAAATTGAATCACTTGTGCGCACAGTCTAAATATTCACCAATGATATTGTGATGAGTTTTGGAATTTAAAAAGGGTGCAACTTTATCAGCAAGGAAAGAGAAATTTGTGATGTCAGAAGGTATACAGCTGGTAGAGAGAAGAATTATATAGAATCTTGGATATGATGACAGCTATAAGTATTTGGGAATTTTTACAAGCAAATGACACAAACTGCAATGATGGAAAGTGCAGAGTATTTAAGAGAGTAAGAAAAATCCTGAAATCAATACTGAATGGCAGAAATATCATAAATACTTGTGTAGTACTGGTGATAAGATATAGTGCTGGTATTGTAGATTGCACAGTGCCTGAGTTGGATGCTTTGTACAAGGAAGTTGATGATTGAAAATCATGCTCTTCATCCAGGAAGTGATGTAGATAGATTATATCTACAGTGACAGGAAGGAGGACAAGGATTGCTGCAAGTCAAACTAATTGCAAAAGAGGAAGATATCTCTGTATTAATAATTATGTAGGAGTAACAACAGTATATTGAATAAAGTTTATAGAGAAGGTATTATTAAGACTACTGGGTTGAAAGATGCATATAAGGAACAGGTGTTAAGGAATAGAATAAACATTTGGAATTGTAAATGATCACATGCTCAATATAATAAAAAGGTAAAGTGGATAGGGCTAATAACTAGGTATGCCTTATCATAATTGCTTTGGGGGCTGATGCTTAAAAAATTACATTCTACATGGATCGACAGCAGGTGTCTGGACAGTCTTGGCTTGACATGCTAGAAATGCAGTTCAAGTCTTAGCTGCGTCTGGTGCTTGACTTGAGAAATCATATAAATGTAATTTGCCCCAATACCTTTGCCATCTGGAGCCATTGTCACTGGTCAGCAGCCAGCACTTATAAATGTACAAGAGTGCCATTTGTCGATTGTGAAAGGAAGGGTGGCATGAGTGCCTGTCCCAACTTTATTCGTTTTTATCCCCTGGTTTTTCTGTGTTTTCTGATTCCCAATGGTCATGGAGGCAGAAGAGGCCATGCCAGATGGACTGGCTGTGAAGGCACACCTTGTCAATATCCTCAAGGCTGCGGCAGTCCATTGCAGTCCCGGTGTTGAATCCTACATGTCTCATTTTGTGTGTGCCACAGGAGATGGCTCCAAGATCATAGTGTGTGGGTCACTTCATGGCAAGCTGGGATCCACCTTAAACAAATTCACGCCAGTGACATTTTTCCTGCTTCAGGGGAAAAAAAATGCATTCTTGGATATGAGTTGCAGTTGGCAGCGATTTTCTGTGTTAACCTAGCTGGACCCCCTCCCTCCAAAATTAGAATTAGATGCTAAAATAGATTTGTGTGTTACTCATCACTGACCTGGGTTGTTTGCTTTTCTGGCTTATGTCTTATCTGTTCAAGCTTAAAATAGTTGGGGTTGACTGGGTAGCCTATTTTAAGATGGTTCAGGTTAAATGGATTAATAGAAGAGTTTGGCAGGTTAGTGGATGAACAGTCACCACCACTGCAGGTCTCCTACTTAGCAAGTTTTACACTCTGTGGCCACACCATCATATTTTATATCAACAAGGCTTTAACGTTGCTCTCAAAATAGAGTATTCCACACTTTGGAGTTTAAAAGGGGCTGGGAACTGATTTAGGGCAGAACTATTTAAAACTACAGAGTTCTGAATAAGAATTCTTTTGACTGGAAAAGAGCTCAGACACTCATTTTGGTTCCCACATGGATTAATTGCATAATATTGTTCCCCCAACATATTGTATAAGGAAGAAAATTTAACGTCTCATGCAAAACTTGAAAAGTAAACTGATTTATCAGCCCAGGGACTGTCCAATTTGAATTCTGTGCTCTAAGCCTTTCCCAAGAGGCCTGTTTGGTGTCTGTGTTGAGATGCTACAAAAAAGTTCTGTGTTGCAAGGTATGACCACAACCCAGTGCAAAATGATTCTAAACCTCTTTCTGTTCTCATTTCTCCTTTATAGGCAGGAAGAAAAATCCTGGGTTGAAAATTCCTAAAGAAGCGTTTGAACAACCCCAGACAAGTTCCACGTACGTATATCTTCCAGTCTCCTTGTGGTGGGGATTAAAGTGGGAAAGGAATTGCATCTGAGCCCTACAACAATTGTCTTGGCTTACTGGCCTACTATCGTTGGGGGTAACCACCACCAATGCCTTCTCCTGACTCCTTAGGCATAGGGCTTGAGGGAAACAGGTGAAGGTAATATGAACAGGAGGATGTCTTTCTTGTTGCTGTGCTGTCTTTTATTTGCTCCAAAACATCAAGAGAAACGAAACTTCCAGGGTGGTGCTTACTTGCCAGTTGAATTGATGTGCTCCTGTCCCAGTGAACTGGCAAGTGGATTTGTGGCTGGTCGCTTGGGGTGAAGCAAATGTACAAAGGCAGGGATTGTATATGCATCTGCCTTTACCTTAGCAAAACCACTAATTGAAGGTTGAGCTGGAATGATGAAACTATGGATTATTTATGTTTCGCTCCTCTGGTATGAAAAAGGTAGGGACATCAGCAGTTGATTAACTGCTCCAAGTTAGTGAATCCAGACTAAGGTCTTCTTCGGAGATTTCAGTACACTTCAGTCACTTCTAAAAAACAAGATCCCTTGTACTCAAAAGAGCATGAAAAGCCAGTATTAAAATGGCTTACCGTGAATGGTACAAATCTGCCCAGATTGGATTTGACTAAAGTAGAAGTTAGAGTAATGATGTGAATGCTTCCACACATAGGTATAGTGAAAGCAGCTTTTGCCGGCATAAGACAGCTTTTTCTAACAGCTTAGTAAAGAGTATGTTAAACTGTAATTTATATGAAATTGTGTATGTTTAGGACAGCTTACAGGTAATAACTAGCCCCTGATTTTTTTGGGATGGTAGCTGTGTTAGTCTGTGTTTCAGGCATATCAGGAAGCAAAAGCAAAAAGCACTTTAAAGACTAACTGCTATATTTTTAATGTGAGCTTTCATGGATCAAGTCCACTTCTTCATACCTAGAAATGGAATAGCAAGGCATGAGCTTATATACACCAAATACAGAGTCATAGAGTGATTAAATCAGAATGACATTATCATGCAAATCAATACAGCTTCCCACAGCTGGCAGTGGTAGATGATCTCTGGTTGTTATTTGGATCCGCTCTAACTATCCCCTATTTGATTTTAAATGTAGGGAGTAACATAACAAGCAAATGGCATTGAAAGCTAATGAATTTAACCTCTGTGTTGCTGTGTGAGCACATTCCTCATCCTGTGAGACATGCTCTAAATGTCCCCTATTCCATTTTAAATGTGGGGAATTACAACACAGGTACCTGACATTGAATGCTAATGAATTTAACCTTTGTGTTGCTATGTGAGCATGCTATGAAGGGGAATATTATGAAGGTGGCATAACAAAATACAAAATATATAGCAGCATATAACAATCTTTGTATCAAATCTGATAATGTCCCATAAACCCCTGGCTAATATTCAAACCCTTGTGATGGCTGTCCAACAAATGGATGTATTTGACTAGGATCCAGAGACAGACAGCAGAAATAAAATATATCCATCTGTTGAACTGCCTTTGGAGGCAAAAAGGATGAAGCTGAGACAGTCCTACTTTGGGCACATCATGAAAAAGCACACCTTTCTGGAAAAGACAATAATGCTTGGAAAGGTGGAAGGCAGCAGGAAACAAGGAAGGGCAAACGTAAAACGGATTTACTCCGTGCAGAAAGCCACAGGGTTGAGTTTGCAAGAACTGAGTAGGGTTGTTGAGGGCAGGACATTTTGGAAATCTTTCATTCATTGGGTAGCCATGAGTCAAAGACAACTGCATGACAACAACAACAAAACAGTGGTGAAAGATTCTGTAATTCAAAAGCATCTGGCTCCCTAAAGTTAAGAAATACTGTTTTAAAGGAACTCAGAGCTCTGGTAGCACGGTGGTTAAACTGCTGTACTGCAACCAAAAGGTTGCAAGTTCGATCCTGACCAGGGCTCAAGGTAGACTCAGCCTCTTCCATCCTTCCAAGGTTGGTAAAATGAGTACCCAGCATATTGGGGGCAACATGCTAATTAAATTGTGAACCGTCCAGAGAATGCACGACGCATGATGGGGCAGTATATAAGTGTGATTGCTTTGCTCATATTTCTAAATGTGATGTCTGTGTATCTTATGTAATATGACCCTCAGCTAAATGCACACGTGTGTTTATATTACAGACTAAAGAAGGCTCCCTTGAATCTTTGAAATTTGGTAGACTATATGCTCCTGGAGCGTTCTTTAACATTACATTAGGCGGTGGTTTATTGTCCCTTCTCTTACTGTGCCAAGCAAGAAAATGAATCATGTTTGGCAGGTTTTCCGTCTAATTTCTTGTATCTGGTACTACATGTGGGCAACAGTCTGCTGTTTTCTCTGTACATAGCATACCCCTCAAAAACTGATATATATATTTTAATATCCCTCATGGTGCCTCCTTGAAGATACTCCTCAAGGCTACATATTTGTGATTTCTCACCTGCCTTTCCACAACTGACAATAAAGCACTGATAGCAGTGAAGAAAAGATTGATTTTCACTAGGCACCTGTTTCAGTCAAAAGAAGGACTTTTGAATACTGACATTTCTTTATGGGGCTTGACTCTTCCTGTGGCTTGCTGTACCTCTTCTTTCTCTCTTTCCTCTTTTATCTTTCAAAGGGCATTTCCTACATTGTAAAAACATTTTTAAAATTTCTGTAGGATTATTGGAATGGAATCAGATTCCCAGAGACCATCTCTGGGAAGGAATTAAAACTGGACTAACTTTTCCAGCAGTTTAATCAAGGGTCATATCCCGAGGCCTCGGTAAATCCTTTGAGGTTTAAACTTGGCAGTGCAATGATTTGTGTTATTGTTGCTCATAGAAAGGCATCACATGTCTGGTTACTATGGCTAATTTATTTTTTTATTGTTTTCCCCACATGCCGAGCAAAAATTGCTGAAGTCATTGGAATCAGCTGAGACTAACTATGAGGTGCCCTGTCATATAAACAAGCACCTTATTAATTAGCCTCAATTGACAGCTGCACTTTCCACAATACAGGTGTTGCACGAAGGGGAAAAGATGGTAGGAATTTGGTCTCTGTACCCCTCTGTAATCCATAGTGCAACTAACCTTCCATTCAGTCTATCAAAGGAAAGTGCTGAAATAGAATATTATAAAATTGTACATGAATCAAGAAGCAACAGTTAGGACAGAAATACTGAAGGACAGAGTGGTTTGGAATAGGAAAAGGAGTAAGACAAGGCTGCATTTTGTCACCCTGCTTATTCAACTTATACACAGAGCACATACAGTAATGCGCAATGCGGGGATGGAGAAATCACAATTTGGGATCAAAATTGTTGGGAGAAACATCAACATTTTGAGATATGCAGATGATACCACCCTAATGGCGGAAAGTGAGGACTTAAAAATGCTCCTGATTAAGTTGAAAGAAGAAAGTGCAAAAGCTGGCTTGAGACTCAATATAAAGAAAACCAAGATAATGGCAACAGGCCCTATCAGTCCCTGGAAAATAGATGGGGAAGAAGTAGAAGCAGTGACAGATTTTACTTTCTTAGGATCAAAGCTCACTGCAGATAGTTATTGCAGCCATGAAATAAAAAGTCGACTAATTCTTGGGAGGCAAGCTATGAGAAACCTGGGGAACATAGTGAAAAGTAGAGACATTACATTGCAAACAAAAATTCATATAGTGAAAGCAATGGTATTTCTGGTGGCAATGTATGGTTGCGAGAGATGGACCATTATGAAAGCTGAGTGCAGAAGAATAGATGCCTTTGAGATGTGGTGTTGGAGGAGAGTTTTGAGAGTCCCCTGGACAGCAAGGAGAACAAATAGGTCAATCTTAGAAGAAATCAACCCTGACTGCTCCTTAGAAGGTCAAATAGTAAAGATGAAGCTAAAATACTTTGGGCATCAAATAAGAAGAGAGGATTCGCTTGAGAAAGCCTTGATGCTGGAAAGGGTGGAGGGCAAAAGAAGAAGGGGGCGGCCAAAAATGAGATGGCTAGATTGTATTGTAGACACAATGGGCACAAAGCTGAGCGAGTTGAGGAGGATGGTGGAGGACAGAAGTGCCTGGCGGACAGTGGTCCATGGGGTTGCAAAGGGTTGGAATTGACTGTGCGACTGAACAACAACAAAAACAAAAATCTTTCAGAAAAAGAGAGTGTCATAACAGTAACATGAAGTAATGCTAATTGCAGCTTCCTTGTAAATCCAGACAATCTGTATATGCTGCTGCTTCAGTAAATGGCTGCTTCCATTCCTTTGGTCTTCTCTCTCAGAGCTTGAGGTTTATAGAACTCCAGGTCCATTATTTGTTCAGGGAAGATAATGATCAGTTGGAAGCTCTGTCTCTTTGATGGATAATAAAGATGGCATTTTAAAAAAAAATTTGCACTACATATCCCACAGTTCCTCATTCTGAGAGTTCTATCTGACTTACACACACCTTAAGAATAATTGTGTGCCATGAAATAACTGCTGACTCGTGATGATGCTTTCCAGTGTTTTCTAGGTAGAGGGTACTCAGAAGTGGTTTTACCATTGTCTTCATCTTGGGGGCAACCTGGTACTGTGTACCTTGCTGACTTTTCTTCCAGGAGACACAGGGGCAAATCAAACTCCCAACCTCCGACTCCACATCCTAAACCAGGGGTTCCCAACCTAAGACCCATGGGCCGGGGCCGGCCTGCAGCATCATTTCATGTGGCCTCTACCCCTCTAAGGTCATTTGAGAAACAAAATGGCCACCTCCTTTGAATCTGTTGGGACTAAATGTCTGCCCTCATCGTGCAGGCAGGGCAGAATGGCTGTCCAAACCTCGAAGCTGACTGAGAGAGCATGACCTGGCCCCCCAGCTTGAAAAGGTTGGGAACCACTGTCCTAAACCACTGGGGTATCAAGCCTCACACCTTTGGTAAAGGTCTCATTTGCTTGAAAGCCAGTTGTATTCAACTCTAGGGTTTGGTGCTTGTCTCCATTTATAGTCAAAGAGCCAGCACTGTCTGTCTGCAGACATTTCTGTGGCAGGCATGACTAGATGCTGGAGCTCATGGAATGCTGTTACTTTTCCTGCCTAAGTGGTACCTATTTATCTACTTGTAATTTCTTGCTTTCAAACTGCTAGGTTGGCAGGATCTGGGATAGAGCTGGGAGCTCACTCTGTTGCACAGCACTTGGTTCTCAAACTGCTGACCTGTTGACCTTTCAGTCATCAAGTTCAGCAACTTAACCACTAAGCCAGTTTCCACAATGTGAACATGAGGTTGTTGACCAGACCACTGCTGCAAGGCACCATCTCTCACTGTAGCTATGTGCCAAGACTTAGCTGCAATCTCTTTTTCCATAACTGAAGGTCAAAGTTAATTTCCAGTGTTCTCTTGCACACATTTTCCTACTGCTTATCCTCTTGTTGGTCCTCCAACAGAAACCACACTAAAGGAAGTGGCTCTCTGCCTCCTCAACCGCATTTGCTTCCATCCCATTGACCAACCACAGTGCCAGCTATTTCAAGTTTCCCTCTCTGAGAAGGACTAGGTTGCTCACCGCTCTGTACCTTACAGATATCTAGATGTGGCCTACCTTGGAAAAGAGGCCGAAACTAGAAAATTTTGAGTCACACTAAGCATAGCTCCACCAAACTGCCTCTTGATGTCTTGGTGTTAACTGGAAGCAAATTAATATAGGTAACCTAAACTAAGGTCCTACTTTTTCTCCATCAATAAGGTGGAGGAAGGCTTAGCCACAAAGCATTCCAGTTTACACCTTTTCTTCCACGTGAGAGACATTTAGGTCTCTGTAAGGTGTGAATAAGTCAGGTAGACCTCCCAGAATGGGAAATTATGGGATTTGTAGTCCAAGAACTCAGAACAATCCCATCCCATTTTGGACAACTTATTTTCTTCTTGCTCACTCTGAAGTGCAAATAAGTAAACACAAATGGATGAGCCAGGTGGATAGATAGATGGAAAGAGACGTCTGTCATAGAAATTTGGAAAGTTACATTCAGAGCTGAATGAAAGAAAATATTAATTAAAATAATATCTTGAAAAGGAAAAAAAAGAGTATGAAAAGGCTTCCTAACTCATGCCAGACTCGTGGGTTTAAATCCAACTGCTTGTTCCAACTATAGCAGACAACTTGAAACAGTCACTAAATATTGAGTCAGCAATGATGTAAATCCTATTGATTCATTGAGTGAACTCCAGGGAAAACTTCTGTTTGTGTGGTAGGAATGCCTTGGATATAGTGTATCATCACTTCAGCAAGGCTACTGTTGAGGCTCTCATTATATTCTTGTGGAAAAGGTGGTTGAAAAGTGGATAAGTGGTGTTAATATTGAGTGGATCTGTAGCTGGTAGATGTGCCATAGCCAAACAGCATTTACCAGTGGTTCTTTCTTATCCTGAAGAGAGAAGAAACAAGTAGGTTCCCACTGGGGTCTGTTGTAGGGCCATCTTTATAAATGACTTAGCTAACAGTATGGAGAGGATGTCTATCAAACCTGCAAACGGAACCAAATTGGGATGTCTCCAGGAGACGGAATATGGATTCAAGATGTCCTATACAGATTGGAAAACGGGGTCAACATGAGCTAAATGAATTTCACCCAGGAAGGAAAATGTAAATTTCTATTACTAGACAGGAAAAAGCAGACCCAGAAATATAAATCGGATGAAAACTGGCTTGTCAGTAGTACATGTGAAAATATTCTAGATGTTTTAGCAGACCACAAGCTAAATAGGAGTCAGTCTTGTTAAGATCCAGCGGCAAAAAAGTAAACACAGCACAGTATTGTGCCTAGTTGTAATTACCTAAGATTGGAGTCCAGATCAAGGAAAGTAGTAACATCACTCTATTTTGCATAGGTTAGGCCTGACCTGAAGTACAATGCCCAGTTCTGGACACTACAGTTGCAGAAGAATGTCAAAAGTTGAAATTTAGTGGATAATTAAGTAATAAATTCAAATTAAACAAAGGAAGGTTCACTTAAACTTTAGGACCACCCTCTTAGCAGTAGGGCTTGTCTAGCTTAGTGGTTAAGACGTTGAACTTGACGACTGGAAGGTCAGCAGATCAGCAGTTTGAGATTTGAGTGCTACATGATGAAGTGAGCTTCAGTCTCTGTCCCAGCTCCTGCCAACCTAGCAGTTCGAAAGCAAGAAATTGCAAGTAGATAAGTAGGTACCACTTTGGTGGGAAAGTAAACAGTGTTCCCTGCACTCTCCTGTCTAGTCATGCCTGCCACTAAGCCCCTGCAGCCCTCAGAAAACAATCAGTAGTTTTGTGCATATGATGTTTGAGAGCATTATATTGCTTTGTTAAAATGAAATGCAACAACGTACACAGCTGACATTGGCTTTTTTTGAGTGATTCTATTTGGCATCTCCTGAAAAAAGTAATTCTGTGCCAGTTTAGAAACCTTTGAAAAAAGAAACATGACTGACTCCTTATGTTCTACTATAAAGAAGGGATTTATGGGAAAGCTCAGCATTGCTCACTTTAGTCATAGTTATTTCTGTCATGGATTAATACAAGGTAAATAAAGTCTTTTCTTGGCTGGCTATAAATAGGAGTGTGTTCCTTATTTATAGAGAAGAACCAGGACTTTAGTTTAGGTTACCTATATTAATTTGCTTCTTGTTTCATCATATAGTCTTTCACAGTGTTGATCTCTGTCAGTAGGCTCCTTGGGAAAGGCTGGGTTCATTTATTGGCTGTCTTGTGGGAAAGTGGCATCACATGATCTGAGTACATGCATCATGTCCTATAATGTGTGCTTTTTCTGAAATTTAAAAAGGGGTTGCCTCCTGTTTATAGTCCTTTATATAATGTTTGACCCACACACTAAGATCACGGAGCCATCTCCTGTGACACATATGAAATGAGACATGCAGGATTTGATACCAGGGCTGCAATGAACTGCCACAGCCTTGAGGATATTAACAAGGTGTGCCTTCACAGCCAGTCCATCTTGCATGGCTTCTTCTGCCTCCGTGACCATTGGGAATCAGAATAGTAAAGTGGTTCCTCCTCTGCTCATTTTGATGTTGGGCCCAATATGACAGTTTCCAGTGGCATTTTCTCCACTGAGGGGAACCATCACCCCACCTAAAGGGGCTCATCTGCCTATAGCCATTGGCCCCTTTAGGGAGTCATGTTATTTACCGCCCTCCAACACTCGACATTGAGTTGCTGGCTGTACGGTCTACTCAGGATGTCCAGCCAGACAAGCTGGGATCCACCTTAAACAAATTCATGCTAATGGCATTTTTCATGTCAACTGTGAAAATGATTTTCAGGAAAAAAAATATATACTCAGACAGGAATAGCACCCGATGACGACGATATAACATGTGTTGTGCTGCTGGTTATGACTGGATGCAGGCTAGCTTGTTTGTATGATAACATCAAATCAGATTAAGGTTAAAATTGAGCTTGCAAAATATGAGGTTAACTATAACTCTATTTAAGTGTTCAAATAAGTATAAATATGAATGAGTGAAAAGGGGGATTATTCTAGCCCCAGTCCATCTTGCCTGTTATTATTGCTCACTCTCTGAGAAGGAAAGCTTCTTTGGTACGCGCAGCCTTGGGACAATCAGGGTTCATGATTGCACAGAGAAGTTCCATGTAGAGCAGACTGTCTTCTCGTCACACTGCCTTTCCTCATTTGAAGACAGTGAGAACTCTGCCCTTCTCACACTTTCAAACTGAGCTGTTTTTGAGTGCCTGAATAGCACTGAATGGAGCTTTGAGATGCAGGAGACGATTGTTCTCTAGAAACAAAGATCAGCTACTAAAGTGATTCTAACTTTGCAAATTAAAATGAACTGAAGGATGCATTCCAGGTCAGTGTTACATTTCACTGTTCTTGCCTGCATGTTTCATTTCAGGGAACTGGCACATTGCCAAATTCTATCACCACCTCTTTGCGAAAAGTGAACAGAAAGTGCTCCCGTTTTCACACTAATGGTGGGAAAGTGTGGGATTTTTATTCTTGGGTGTGCTTCCTTCCAATACACCAAGTTCTTCAAATCTTAAAATGAAAGTATCCTTTCTAAACATCTTTTGCCAGTTCAGCTTTGTACTGTATTTTCCTTGAATACACCAACATGCCATTATTGACATATCAATTTGTTTCTAAGCAGTGACCGATTGCCCATATTAAAAGGCTTTTAGTCAAACATTTGCTGTTGGTTTTCAGAGCTTTTTTGGCTGACCTGAATGCCTGATGGCCACTGGAGTTTCTTGAAACATCATTAGGGCAGAGACTTTTTGCTGTGCAAATCAAAAAAGGCAATAGGATTAGCTAGCCAGAAATTGGGCCACCTACCAATGCCAGTTATAACTTCTGAACTTCTGGTTATGATGGGAATATGTTCAGAGCAGTTATGTAATATCCACGTATAATACCCCTGACTGCTGCGATTAAACAGATGAGATGGCAGTTGATTTGTTCTACAGTAAATCAGAAGTGGATATTTCTAGAGGATGGGGTTGGACTGGGTGGGTAGAAGAAAGTTGAGGATTGAATTGCTTGAAAGCAAGTCATAGCTGACTTTAGGGATCAGTGCTCATCTCTGTTTATAGCCAAAGAGCAAACACTGTCTGCATCTACAGGTGTTCCTGTTGTCATGTGGTATGACTAGACACCAGAATACATGGAATGTTGTTACCTTCCCACCAAAGTGGTACTTATTTATTGGCATGCAATTTCTTTTTGTTTAGACAAAATGGAACTTATTCCCATCAGCAGACAAACTATAGATGGGTGCAATGCATGAACACCCACATGACTGTATACCTCTCTCTATCTGTGTATCTATACAAGCTCAGCCTCTAACACATGTTCAGAGAAAGGCACAGTCACAATCTGGCTAAAGTTTAGCAGGTTTGAGTCTAGATAGGAGGGTGCCTGAGGATACCGTATGTACAGTATATCTTACCTTGATTTTCCATTCTGGAAGCTGTGTGTGTGTGAAAATGAAATGAGGTAGAATGAAATTACTGTGTTTATGTGAATCCTGAAATACATCCCTTAATGTTTTCTTGCCCTGACTTTTTTCTGTTTCATAGGCCACCTAGAGATTTGGATTCCAAAGCCTGCATCAATATTGGCGACAAGGTACAGTGATAATAAAATAAGCTTTTAAGCATAAAACTAGGAAGAAAGTGAATTAATACAGTGACTTGAGAGGTACTTTATAGCCTCATTTCTTGACATACACAGAAGTACTTCTCCTTCATTAATTATACTTTTATTAAAATGTTAATACATTAATGACTGTGGCATTCTAAAGGGAATGAAGTCCTTTGGCTGATCTTATTTTTGCTTTGTTTCATAACATATGAATGCAATGTGTTTTTCATAATTGATTGTTATTTTAAGAGGAAGTTGAAGCTGGAGGAGAGATTTTGAGATGAGGATACTTTTGCTTGGTTGTGAGTTACCATGACTAATGGTAAGAAGTATATAGGATTTTGAGAGTTCCCTGGACTGCAAGGAGATCAGATCAGTCAATCCTAAAGGAAATCAACCCTGACTGCTCCTTTAAAGGACAGATACAGAAGCAGATGCCTTTGAGATGTGTTGGAAGAGAGTTTTGAGAGTACCATGGACAGCGAGGAGAACAAATAGATCAGTATTAGAAAAAATCAACCCTAACTGCTCCTTAGAAGGTCAAATAGTAAAGATGAAGCTAAAATACTTTGGACATCAAATGAGAAGAGAGGATTCACTTGAGAAAGCCTTGATGCTTGGAAAGGTAGAGGGCAAAAGAAGAACGGGGCGGCCAAAAATGAGATGGCTAGATGGTATTGTAGACACAATGGGCACAGAGCTGAGCGAGTTGAGGAGCATGGTGGAGGGCAGAAGTGCCTGGCGAACAGTGGTCCATGGGGTCGCGAAGGATCAGAATTTACTGTGCAACTGAACAACAACAAGCTCAAGCTTAAACACTTTGGTCACCAAAAGTGGAGGGAGGACTCACTGGAGGAGGTTCTGAGGCTAGGAAAGATCAAAGGCAATAGGAGAAAGGGATGGCAGAGGATGAGATGGTTAGATAGTATCATTGATGCAGTGGGCATGAATATGAGCATACTTTGAAGGATGGCAGGTGACAGAGAAGCCTGGTCCATGGGATCACAAATCATCAGACTCAGCTCTGTGACTGAACAACAACAAATATAGGACTACTACCAGGAAGCAAGTGCAAGGGTATTGTGGTAGATGTATGCACTCCATCCTTGGGAGCAATCTTTTTAACACTTGCTTCTTCTTTTGCACATGTGCAGACACATGATCTCTGGCAGTCAGAATGGCACGGTTTCAAGGAGCTGGGCTTGTAGAAAGTAACTATCACAGTTTAACCCCTATCAACAGTTTGGGAAATAATCTGCAAGTGATATCCAAATCCCTTTAACCTGATGTGATGCCTGGCAACCATCTGTGGTTGTTTTAGACAGACATGAACTCTTTGACCCAATTGAATTTACTTATGATGACATCAAAGGCTTGCGACTGTGATCTGACAAATGTTGGATAATGCTCTTCACTTTTGTGTAGGGCAGACCTCTGTCGGTGAAATCCATGACAATCTATTGTTTCTTCATATAACTGCTGGATGCCTACATTAGGTTTATCACTCTTTTTGATAGCTTGGATTGAGGTGAGCAATGTGCCAACCCTCCAGGACCCAAATGTGTTCTACCAGCACCCACTCCCTCAAAGTGTTTCAAAGGACTTATTTTTAAATGTCCTCTTATGTATTGATCCTCCAGCACTTCTGCTCCTCCCACTTTGCCCCTCCTTTTATTTTTACATTGGCCAATAAGGTATCCGAGGAGGCTTTTAAAAATATATATGTATTTTCTTTATTCATATCAGAGCATTGCACACATTAAAATTATGGGCATACAGTATATGAAATATAAAGTTCAAACAAATTAAAATGTTGAAATGGTTATACAGTACTAGTTTTGCCCAGAGGCTGGCTTCTTCAATAATGTTGTCTTGGCCATTACTAGATCTCCTTTTCTTTCATAAATGTTTCTAGAGAAAAAGTACTTTTCAGGACAGACTGCTTCTCCAAGGTCCAAAGGTGGATTTGTGTTTTGAAGACATGAGCATGATAGCTATAAAAGTCAAAATTCCACTTGTTTTCTGGTTGTTGAAAAATATTTCCTGCTTGTGGTGTATGACGGGGCAGGGTCCATGTGGCTTTCTTAGATAGTATTCAACAATATTCCCGTGATTCCTCACCATTGTCCCTGCTGGCTAAAGCTGATGGAGTTGCAATCCAGCAATATCTCAAGGGCCACACATTTCCCTACACTGGCATATGGGCTATAATAGTTGGTGAAGCTGTTAATTTATTTCATGGATTTATTTGTGCCATTTTCTCTTCCAAGAAAGGGTTCTGGCAGGCTCACCATAATGCAGTATTGCCACCGCAGCCCCTTGATTCTCAAAGAAAAACCCAGACTGTTTGCATTTCCTTGGAAGCCTGTTGGCACCACCTTTAACTTCCCCTCCTCCAACTTTTATGTAATGTCCTTGCAAGTGACACCTGCTTACTGATATTAATAGTAACGGTTGCTCAGCTAAGCTCTGAGTAGCATTAGCAGCTGTCTGCAAACAGTCTTGCGCCTGCTGCTGAGACCAATAAAGCTGGAAAGCACTTGCTCCGAGGGTCTGAATTTTCAGCAGTCCCAGTTTGAACCTGGTTAGGACAATTGCATAGCTGATGGACTAGCTGATTGCAAGACATAAAAAAATGTGCTGATAGGTTCATGCATGTTGCTCTAGCATAAGGTACTCTGGCATGTTGCAACTGTGCCAAGTGTGAGCAGACAAAGGTTTAGCTGCTGATATAGATGTTGCCATAAGAAACTGCATGTACTGAATGTTAGCCATTTTGTGGCAAGTAAAAGCCATAGGGAAACTATATTCTCAGGAGTTCTAACAACCGCGTTAGTTAGACCAGCACTAAGTTCAGTAATACCTCGGATAACGTTAAGACTTGGTTCCACAAGTCTTGGTGTTATCCGATTTTTAGTGTTATCCGATCCATGTTAAAATCCTGTGGGATGGATCGGATAACTTTAAAGCTCCATAGAGATACATTGTAACCGCACAGGCTTTAGTGGTTGTTATCCGATCCATCCCATAGGACCTTAACGTTATTCGAGCCAATTCTCCTCCCCAGATTACTAAACGCTATGCGATTTTAGCGTTATCCAAGGTAAACGTTATCCGATGTATTACTGTATTAGATTTGGTGAAAAAAACACTGCTGTCACACTGATGGTTTTGTTTGTACTCAAATGGACAAGCCAGTGATATGTGCTAATACAAATATTCTTGGATTCATGAATGCAAATAAACACATAGGTATGTTGATTCATAACATTTATACTCTACAGCTGCGATGGCGAACCTTGGTACACCAGGTGTTCTGGGACTTCAGTTACCAGAAGCCCAAGTCAGCACTCCTGCAAATCTGGGCATCTGGGAATTGAAGTTCAAGAACAGCTGGAGTGCCAAGGTTCACCATCACTGAACTATAGCTTAGTCTAAAGGTTCCAAGATTGATTTGTGCAACCAATTGAGTAGTAGATAGTCCCTGCCTTCAGGTTTACAGTCTTAAAAAGCATGACACAAATGGAAGAGAGAAGGGAAAGAAAATGTGAACCAAATTGGGTTTGGGAGATGCCATGTTTGAGGATGGATGCCCATTTGTATATTGCTTTCATACTGGATGCATCTGTTACAGGAAACCATACTGTTTTCCACACAACCTGGAGTGTTGTGGTGCCATTTAAGAATGGCAGAAATGGGAGACAGATGTATGCTAGGTTACTAAGAAGAATTTTTTTTCCTATTGTGGTAAAGAGAAAGTTGATGTATGGTCAGTGGAATGGGGAGGCAAGCTTATTCAAAGAAGATTAGCAGTGGCAATTTATCTCTTTTTTTGTGGGAATTGCAAACTCTTAATGACTGAGTTTGCTCCAAATACTGCACTATTTCTTCTAAGTTTTTTTTTCCTTCCAGAGATCTATCTCATGTGCTCCTGCTTTCTGTTTAGGTCATGTTTCAGTATGTGGTCTGTGCTTTAAACTGCTATGACCAAGGGCCAAGTTCAAGTGGCTAAGATGCTGACTGGGAAGCGGAATGTCAGCAGTTCGATTCCCAAGTGCTGCAGGACGGAATGAGCTCCCGTCTTTGTCCCAGCTCCTGCCAACCTAGCAGTTTGAAAGCAAGAAATTGCAAGTAGATAAATAGGGACCACTTCAGTGGGAAGGTAACAGTGTTCTGTGTGCTCCGGTGTCTAGTCATGCCTACCACATGACCACGGAAAGGTCTGCAGAAGCAAACAGCGCTGGCTCTTCGGCTTTGAAACAGAGATGAGCACTGAACCATAGAGTCAGATACGACTGGCTTTCAAGCAAGGGAAACCTTTACTTTTACTAGGGCCAAGCTGGACTTGAAGTTAATTGTATTAATGCAATTCCCATTAATGTTTTTTCTTTATGTTGGTATTTATTTATTTATTTATTTATTTATTTATTGTTCACATTTATTATCCCGCCCCAATCGGGTATACCCGACTCTGGGCGGCTTACAAGACAAAACACAATCACAAACCCAACCCCATCCAATAAATACTAATAATTAAAATTTTAAAACTGTAAAAAGGATCATAAAAACAAGAAGTAAAAACCGGGAACAAACAACCCCGCGGAATAAAACCCACAGCAAGGGAAGCTATCCCTTAAAACAACCACCCTGTGTGGGATCCCACATACCTTGGTCCCCACACTTGTCCCGCCAGCCAGGTTTTTAAGCCCTTCCGGAAGGGCAGGAGCTCTGTTTGTAGGCGCAGTTCAGTTGGGAGGAGGTTCCACAGGGCCGGGGCGAACACAGAGAAGGCCCTCTTCCTAGTGCTAGAGAGATGAGCCTCCCTAGCCGATGGAATAACAAGAGAGCCCCTCCGATCCGCCCTGGTGGGACGGACAGACGTTCTTAGGGTGACGCGGTCTCTGAGGTATCCTGGCCCACTACCATATAGGGCTTTAAAGGTAATAACCAGCACCTTGAATTGCACCCGGAGACATACTGGTAACCAGTGCAGCTCCCGGAGCAGTGGTGAGGCATGAGCATAACGCCCGCATCCCATCACTATCCGGGCCGCCGCATTTTGGACCAGCTGCAGTCTCCGAATGGTCACCAAGGGCAGCCCCATGTAGAGCGCATTACAGTAATCAAGTCTGGAGGTGACCAAAGCGTGTGTGACCATGAGCAAGGCGTCCCGGTCTAGGAGCGGGCGTAACTGGCGTATTACACGAAGTTGTGCAGCTGTGAAGAAGCTTGACCAACTCCAGAGCCACAGGGAAGGGGCATTTCCCTCTTTCTTTTCCTGCCATGGTCTGAGCAAAAACTCATGATATCTAAATCCTTTTGGTGATTTTTGTGTTTCCCCCATCCCTGTGACATTTGTACAAATGTCATTTCAGGCTTAACATGGTTTGGAGGCTAGTTCTTGCAAGGTGTTTATTTCTTACCAGACTGTTATTAATGGTCACCCTTGCTTGAAAGCCACTCATATCCGACTGTAAGTTTCAATGCTCATCTCCATTAACTGCCATAGAGCCAGCATTGTCTGCATCTGCAGACATTTCTGTGGACATTGCACCGGAGTGCATGGAGCGCTGTTTACCTTCCCACGGAAGTGGTACTTATTTATCTACTTGCAATTTCTTGCTTTCGAACTGCTAGGTTGGCAGGAGCTGAGACAGAGACGGAAGCTCACTCCATCACAACAGCACTCAGATTTTGAACTGTTGACCTGCCAACCTTCCAATCGCCAAGTTCAGTGTCTTAACCACTAAGCCACCACAGGTCTAATAGTAGAAATACTGCATTGAGGTTTATTGAAAGACCAGTATAACATGGCTGTCTTCGCTGTTTTTTGCTCCTGAACTGTGGCTTGCTAATTAGCTGGCAATCTTGCAAACTCATTAGCATTTTCTGAGTCTCTTCTTTCAGAATTTCTATTTTATCCATAGAAGTTTTTTTGGATGAGAGGGGCATGGTTGAGCACCCAATAGTGAATCAAAGCGATGTTTGATGCGGAGTGCTTTGGTTCTAAGAAAAACATTTCCCTTCAGTAAAAGGAACAGAGAGAGATAAAACTGTTCCAAAAGGCAGAGTGCAGGGAGGCAGCAAATGTTGGTGTGCAAGTACCTAGCTTGTGTAAATCCCTTCAGTCCATTTTATGGAGCTTGCTCTAAAGGGTTAGATTGAAATTTGGTCCATTGCTTCTTGTTAGTTGAAGCCTCCAACAATGAAACACAGCCATGTGCAAATCCTAAAGGAGAGTTTTGTAATATTGTTAGATCACAAAAATAAACAGGTGAGCGTTTGAGAGGGAGGGGGACAGGTTATCTGTGCAGGTCAGGAGTAAATCACACTTTCTATGTCAGCCATTCTAATGTCCATATTTTTCATTCAGAGTAGAAAGCACATGGGCAAAGAAAAAAATGTATAGCCTTGTGTGCACCTTACGTTTGAAAGATGATATATCTGTTTTACTTTGATTTCTAATAAGTGGAAGTTGCAGCAGATGTACCCATCTCACCCTGAACAGATTAAGATCTATATAGGAAAATTATTAAATTCATCCGGAGTGAACAGATGAAAATGTTGAGTCAAACTAAAAATTATAAAACAGAGCATTCTGGTAGGAAAAAGTGAATGAAAAAAAAGTTCATTAAAGGTGATGACCTAAATCCAGATTAGTCTCATCTAAGCGCTATGGGGTGGTATATAAGTGTGATTGCTTTGCTTTGCTTTTAATGCTAGTTTGTTTCAAAGCGATAGTCCCAGTTGAATAAACCCATTGAATCCACTGCTGAATGACAAGCCAGTACTTGTTTTAATAGGCCTGCTTTACATGGCAGTACTTGATGGATTCAGGGTGGTGTTCAGTGATAGAAATGTACACTTCTCATTGAGGTTGGCAATAATGTAGGTAAGGGGGGGAAGGTAAAGTATTGAAGTGCCTTAATGAATGGCATTTGATTCGCACAAGTAAATCTGGTCCTCTTTAAAATGCCACAATATTTGGGCTACTTGTTTTATTTTCAGCAACTTTTCAAGGCAGACTAGCACAGCTACTTCTCTTGAATGTTCAAAACAGTGTCCAGGACAGGTAAAAAGTGCCCCATTGGCAATTTTCAAACACTGAAGCTCCCATTACAAAACATGTCCATTTCCTGCAAAGGTGTGCCTCCTGTCACTTCACCAGTCAAGGTGAATCCACAGCTAGAGAATGCGCAGAGAAGTCCTTGCCTTGGCTATTTTCAAGTGAGTAGCTGATTTTGGCTACTGATAGTATTCTCTTCATTTGATTTCTTCACAGAACTTTGAAGTCAAAGCTGATGACCTGGAACCTATATCAGAACTGGGGCGCGGTGCATATGGGGTAGTAGAGATGATGCGGCACATGCCCAGTGGGCAAATTATGGCAGTGAAGGTACAGTAAGACTTCTCTCTTCGTATTTGTTAATGGTTCCAATCTGCAGACACTCCTCATACTGCTGTGTTTAGAAGATCAAAGTAGATATTTCCTGACGCTGATATATGTTGATCTGAGAGACTCTGTAATGGGGCAAGCCTGATATTTGGAAAATGGGCCCCAACTGAGCAGAATCTGGTTCATTTACTAGAGTTCCAATCATGGGTGGTGGTGGTGGTGGTAGAATTTGTGAAATTAGAGCACATATGGAATGTTGATCATCTACACCAGTGTTTCCCAACCTTTAGTGTTTGGACTTCAATTCCCAGAAGCCTAAGTTAATACATTGACTGATCAGTGCTTTTGGGAATTGACCTAGGTTTCTGAGAATTAAAGTCCAAAAACCAAAGGTTGGGAAATATTGGTTTACACCCTATATCTTAGCTGACTTCTAAATAAATAAATTTACACAAGTGGATGCTTATTTCCCACAGGTTACGTTTTTATATTTAAGAGTAAAATCCTTCATAGTATCGTTTCTCTTTGGTTTATCGTCATATTTGAGTGGGTTTTAGAGCTAAAATGTGTGGCCAAGTTTTTTCTTCCAGCTTCATCATTTGACAGCTGTTTCTTAAAGCATTTGGCTACCTATTTTCAGAGATGGGAAGTTTTGTTTGATAATTCCTTCATTGGTCCAGTTCAAGTTATCTTGAGTTCTTACCTTGATCTTATTCACTTAAAATAATTTTTTTTTGCATTTTTCTTCTCAGTGTTTAGGAAGGCCAATGTGTAATATAGCAAGCCCATTATGAAATGAATGGGCTAATTGCATCCTATTTTCAGCTTTTCTAGTGACTAGAGTAAAGGATTAAAGAAATGGAATATACAGATGTGCATACAGTAAAACCCTGACTTACATATGGGTCATTCCATATCAATTCAACCAAAAAAATTAACTTTCTCACCCAACATCTCAGATTTTGGTGAAACTTGGCTTATTTGTTCTACCCACAAAGATAAGTACCCATGCCAAATGTTAACACTCTAGCTCACTTCGTTTCCATTTTATAGGCTTTTGAAGTTTTGTATTTTTGGCAATTGTAACCAACGGATGTCGCGAAATGAAGGTCGCTGACATTTTGAAAATAATTTATAACTTTTTTATTTACCATCCACTCTTGATGAAAGTTTGTAGTCTTTTTCTTCAGAAAATGAGGATTCTAGAAAAAAATACATAATACCTCTAAGAAAACCTACTAAGTCTGAAAAAATATTTTCGTTTACATCTTTGTATTTTTTAAAAACCAAAACATAGGTCAGCGTAAAATTCCATATCACAGAAAGGTATGTGATAATCACAAAATCTTTTTTTTCAAAATGATCCTTACTAAATGGGCTATCAAATGCAGAAAAAAAAATTGATGGGGTTTTGATACCTTTGTTGTGTTTCATTATGTTATATATTAGTTTTTCAAATTGTTTTATTCACCGATTTTACTGAGTAATAAGGATTTTAAGTGATTAAAATTCTCTAGGTTTAGACTATTATGAAGATTGGACAACTACCTATTTTATCATCAGTTGATAACATAATATTTTAACCAGAATTGTCTTCTTCAATAACTTAATTTTAGACTAACTCAACAACATAAAGAAACGATAACTTCAAAAGCCTATAAAATGGAAACGAAGTGAGCTAGAGTGTTAAAATTTGGCATGGGTACTTATCTTTGTGGGTAGAACAAATAAGCCAAGTTTCACCAAAATCTGAGATGTTGGGTGAGATAGCCTGGTTGAACTGACACGGAATTACCCCTATGCCTCGAGTTACATAAAATTAGACTTACATAATGATTTTGTGCTAAAACCATGTACCGATTTACAAGATTTCCTATGGGTTTGCTGCGAGTTAGATAAAGAATCTTTTTCCTATGGGTTTGCTTCGAGCTACGTAAAAAGTCATCTCCCTATGGGTTTCCTTTGATTTACATAAAAATTTAATTTTTCCTATGGGTTTGCTTTGAGTTACATAAAAAATTGATTTAAGCAAAAGCCTACGGAATTGACTTTTTACATAAGTAGGGGTTTTATTGTATTAATAAATCTTGTTTATATGCCATATGCCTTTGTCTGCATTTGGACAGCCATGTTATCTGCACCAATAAACTGATACATGGCAGCACATGAAACCACAGATTTTTCCCCCTTCCTGACATGCTGCAGTATAGTATATAATCCCCCAGTTAACCACAATTTCCCATTTTTGCATGAACCAAAAAAATGGGGGAGGGGCATTATATTTGGAAAAAGTCAGGATCTTAAACAATACTTCATAAAAAGGTTTATCACTCAAAGACACAGAAAGAACAAATTTGCAGGGTCAAAAGACTAGACGTGTTCTTTTATTAAGCTATTATATGGTAGTCTGAATTTCCTTTGTGTTTAGCAGATCACGATTTCTTCATTGTCATAATCTTTTCACAAGTTACTCTGTTACTTTGTGCTGATTAACACTCTGCTTTGCTAACGATAGTGTGGCATTCAAATGTTTATTAAGAATCAGAGTAATCTTTATTTTATGTTATATTAAAATAAATGACAAAAAACATAAATTGGCTTAACTATAACCATAATGTTGTAAAACAATAGAGCCAAATATGTTCATATTAATACGTATTAACAGACATTTGTTTGTGTAGTTCATACTAATAGACAATTTTATTTCAGTCTCTGGTGGTGTTTATGCTTTTATGTCAACTATTGGCACATGTGTATTTCATAGAGTCCCATAAGGAAACAATAATAGGTGATGTAAATGGGATAAGATTTTATATTTAAGTACAATTGATAAGTAGTTGAATGTTTAATGTTTCAAATCAGAAAAAGAGAAATACTTGATCAACTATTCTTATTTTAATTGAATTAAATGAGATATAGATTGCTTTCTGGAGAGAGCTGGCAAGGTCCCACTGAGACTGAATTCCTGTAAAATATTATACTGTAATTGATGCACTCCCTTCCTTGCTAAAAGCTGTGAGACAGGAGCAGGTTATGGCTCTAGTAATAGAGTTTCAAAAATGCTTTGAAGACATTAGTCCATGGTCATGGTTAGCACATGGTCAACCCAAGGAGCAATTGGACAGTTATTCCTTCCATGTTGTCCACAATGACAAGTGACCTGGATATCTGAACCAATGTGAACGTAGCACTTAATGGATAGAGCTAGACATGGTTTGTTCTTTCCAAGTTAGGTTCTTGCAACAGTAAAATCGTGGTTTAGATTGCCAAGGAGATAACTTATTCATGAAGAGTGTGTTTAAACAGATACCAAGGAGAAACAAAGGAGTTGGAGAAGTGGCAGCTGTGGTTTGGGTGGCACAAATGTAATGGTTATTGTCATGGTTAATGCAACCAGAATCTGGAAGTTCACTTCAAATCATGGCTCCACTTCCTAGTAGGCAACCCATCTTTAACCAGGCTTATAGTATTCATATGTGACACTCAACCATGTTTAAGTATTATACCTGTCTCGGTATCTGATGAGAAGCTCCACAAGAGCTCGAAATGCACCACACTGGCCTTTCCCTCAGCTAAGGGCTTCCTTTTTACTTTAGGGACATGAGTGCCTCAGAGGTGCTGCACCAGCAAAGAGCCACTGGATTGGGGCAGGCGAAGTGTGCTCAGTTCTCCCCCGCCCACCATGTTCTGCCATCATCACCATGGTAATGATGGAAGACCAGAGACAGGGTGGAAAAGAGAAGAAGAGAGGGGGAAGCTAAAGAGAGGACGACTGTAATAACAATCATCCTTTGCCCTTCTATAGCACCTCACATCCAAGGATCTCACAGTGCTTCCCAGACAATAAATTACGCCTGTGAGGTAGGTAAGCATTATTATCCCCATTTCACAAGGCACAAGGAGCCTTTTTTTAAAAAAAAATCGCAGCGCCAAATGTGGAACACTGATTTTGAAAGCCCGTTATGAGATCTTTGCAGCCTAAGCCTGCCTATGTTTGCTCAGAAGCAAATGCAACTGGTATATATCACTGGGCTGCCCAGACAGGTAAGCCCTCATACCACTCCTTTTCTCCAAGAGGAGCAGGGTTCCTTGCAGTGTAAGGGTTCCCAAGTGAGTTCCTCTGCTGGCTTGAATTTAAGTAGCTATAGTCACTTTCCAGCTCATGCAGTTTTACTTGGTTTGAAGGCCTCCTGCCTTTAACAGCTAAGGCCCAGTGGTTCCCAACATGGGTACTATGCCCCACAGGGGGACTTCAATTCCCAGAAGCCTGTCAGGACAATGGCCGATCAGTGCTTTGGGAAATTGACTTAGGCTTCTGGGAATTGAAGTCCAAAAACCAAAGGTTTGGGAAGCACTGAGCTAGGTGGTAGCAATTTGTTCTCTTTTGTTGGTTTAAAGAGGGCAATAAAGAGGCGAATCTGGATTAGAAGAACAGTTACTGAAAGGTGCTTGCTGAAAGGAACTGAGTTGGACTTACTCTTATAGTTTTGGAAACCAGTGAGCTTTTGGATGAAACTGTGTGTATGTCTAGGAACCAAAGGAGTGAAAATTTAAACTGGATCTGTTTTGTAGCGAATCAGGGCAACGGTGAACAGTCAGGAGCAGAAGAGGCTGCTGATGGATCTAGATGTTTCCATGAGGACGGTAGATTGCCCCTTCACTGTTACTTTCTATGGAGCACTGTTTCGAGAGGTACGGCTTTTTGGTTCCAGCTTCTATCCTCTGTTCTGTTTGGCCTGCAGTCCTCTATAATACATAGCAAGCTGATGGATACTCAGCCAATCTACAGGTTTATGTAACCCAGTATCATTGTTTGTTATGGTCAATGGCTTTTAGCATCACTTGTCACCTGATCCATGTTTGACAATTGAATCTGCCATTGTCTGTGTCCAAAACATTTTTGAACTTTTTTATTCGAACATTTCATGTCCCACCATTCTAATGCATTTACCTTAACTCACAGTCGAATATGATGATAAATTTGCTGTTCATAGGTATATTGCAATATTTGATATCTTGAAAACCTGATGTGCTAGAAAAAAAATGGATGCCAGATTCGGAATCAGCACTCCAAATATCCTTAGAATCATTCATGCCAGAAAAATTGTGTTGACCAGTCACTAATTTTATCACTATAATTCTATAACTGACCGGCACCAACATGCAGTCAGGAATGACAATTGGGTTGGCCAATAGCATAAAAATGTGATGTGATAGAGCAAATCTGAGATCATATTTGTAATCAGCAGCCTGAAATTAGTATAAAACAACTGTAAAAGCTTATGCCAGGGGGAAAAATTGTTTTTATAGCTGTGTAATTAGTCAAATGATTAAGGAGTGATTAAAATGGGATTCTGTTCCAGTTTTCCTGTATTTTAATGGTGAAATGGGAATTCTATGTACTGTATGTAACTGCTAGTACAGTAATACCTTGGATAACGCTAAGACTTGGTTCTACAAGTCTTGGTGTTATCCGATTTTTAGTGTTATCCAATCCATGTTAAAATCCTATGGAATGGATCGGATAACGTTAAAGCTCCATAGAGAACCGCACAGGCTTTAGTGGTTGTTATCCGATCCATCCCATAGGACCTTAGCGTTATTCAATCCAATTCTCCTCCCTAGATTACTTAACGTTATGCGATTTTAGCGTTATCCGAGGTAAACGTTATCCAAGGTATTGCTGTAAATGATTTCCTTGCTCTTTTCTCCAATACTTAGCTCCTTTCTTTTCTAACATCTCTCTTATCTGGCATTTCTTGGGGAAGGGGGGACACCAAATTCCACACCACAGTAGAAGTTAATTTTAATACTAGAATCCTGGATTATTATTATTTGTTGACATGAGATAATTACTGCAGAAACAGAAATATTGCCTTATTTTGTTATGCTTCTAACTAGAATTTTATTTATTCATTTATTTATTGACCATAAAATCCAAATTGGCCAGATTGTCCATCAAGAAGCCCTTTTGGCAAGTATTTTGTTCGTTTTCTTCTTCAAGGCTGATTATTTTTGAAGTCCTGGTATTTCTATGGTCAGAAAGGGGTTAATTCTAAACTGTGGTTTAATGTTCTTAGAGAATAAAGAAGCAACTCAATGCATCTTAACTTCCACTATGAAAAGGAAGTTTTTACCAACTTCCTTCCCCCTGGATAGGCATTTTAAAAAGTTAATGGCAGGCTGCAGTGACTGAAGTTCTGCTCCTGGTCTCCTGTATCATCCATGATCCTGAGATATTAATATACATACACAAGTGACTACATGTAATCAATAATTATGTTGTATCAAGCCAATCCTGGCTTCTTTCCAGGCTTTTCTAGGTACAGAGATGTGGTTTACTATTACATTCTTCTGGTGGCATCCTAGGATTGTGCAACTTGCCCATGGCCACACCAGGTTGGCTCTTCTTCTAGCAGTCTTGGGTTGGTGGTGGAATTGAACTCCTGACCCATTCAGGATTTCCATCTCTCAGAGTGGGAAGGATATGAAGTGTATGTGGCAACTGTGAACAGGTGCAGTTTGGCAGCTCATGCTGTCTCCTCCTGTGTTTCCCTAGGGTGATGTATGGATTTGTATGGAATTGATGGATACTTCATTAGATAAGTTCTACAAGCACGTCATTGATAAAGGCTTGACAATTCCAGAAGACATCTTAGGAAAAATAGCTGTTTCGGTGAGTATTCTTGGTTCTTCTGTTGAATGCTTTGTCCTCTTCAAAAGGGGGTTTATTATCTTTACCACCTGGAAAAATCTCATCTGTGGGTCAGTGGGTAGCCCTGTGGGTCAGTAGGTAGAAGACAGGGGAAATAGCATCTGTCACCTGTTTGAGAACTGTTTTCATATTCTTTGATAGAAATGTGCATGGAAGACACAACTCTAGATGTATCTTACTTTAGGAAGGAGGCCGATAAGTTCTGAACCACTCCGGGCGGGACCCACTTTGCCTCAGATCTGAAGTGAATTTTTTAAAGATGTGACCTTTTATATGTTTTACTAAAAATTGGTGGAATTATATTAAATCTGTGGGCATATTATTCTTCCTGAGAAGGATAACACCTGGCATATTTGAGACCGGTAGGTGCAGAAGATTTTGGTTTAGGTATCTGCCTATGGAGTTAGAGATTGGAAGTTTGATTTTCCACTGTGTCTTCTTAATAGGATTTTAATCCATAGGATCCCATCCAATGCAGCAGGTTGATGATGATGATTTAATCCCTGTGCATTTTTGTGATTAAAATCTCCCCCAGCTGAAACATGGAGTTCCACTCATAAAATACTTTTAGAAATACCTCTATTTCCAGTCTGGATTCAGGCTTTCATACTGTCTAGGCCAGGGTGGCCAAACTTTTCACGCCATGGGCCTTACCACCACCACCCCCGGGACAGCCGTGTGGGCCGGTCACGTGGTTCCTCCCGCCGTAAAACACTGCCGTAAAACACGTCCGTGGCTGTCGTAAACACATTTATGGCAGGTGTGGGTGGATTTACAGCAGTGTTTACGGCAGGTTTTAGGTCCGCTTATGCATGTACGGGAGCGGTTTATGGCTGTCATAAACATGTCCGCTTCCAGTAGCGGCAAGGGCAGCAGCAGTCCACATGAAATGGTGCTGTGGGCCGGGGCCACCCCATGGGCTGTAGTTTGGCCACTCCTGGTGTTGGCTATTATGCACATATGAGCCACCAGATCTTGCCTGAAACTGAAAAGTGAGATAGGATCAATTCTGGCATTGTCTGCTTTTAGAGAGATGCTGAATTATTATAACAGAACAGTTTTATCTTGGAACTGGGGCTTCTTATGAATTATTGAAATGTATGGTGGATTCTGTTGTAATCTTTGGAGTGTTTTAAATTTTAAAATAACAAATGATATTTGAAGTGCCATATGGTTTTGTACTGACTGTTTTTCTCCCTGTTTGTCAGGAGCAATATTTGGGGCTTTAGCTAAGCAATGTATTTGATTATTTTTGTATTCTTTAGAAATTTCTTTGTAACGGCTACGGTTTACTTACTGATTGTCACTGTTGCCCCTTAACTGCAGGGATGCATCAGACAAATGTCTTGTGTTGGGAAAGTCATGGCATTCCAAGAATGGCTAGAATTTACCTATCAAAACTTGTGATCTACAGAGATTGGGTACATTCTAACCCTGGGAAGAGCATTACATTAGTCTTGTGGTTGGAAGAACCATGAGAAAACATGATTCATGATAATTGCCCTGGTGCCAGACTGCAGGCTTGGCATTCTGCTGCCTGTTAATTGCTAAGATGCCCAACCTAGATTGTCTCTACCCCCAATTAAGTGTTGAAAGAAAGAATATGATCTCCTGGTCTGTGCTCAGGGGAAGAGAGTTCTGGGTCTTTCCTACTTCAGCCAGCCACAACTCATTCTTGTCTGTTTTTCAGATTGTAAAAGCATTAGAGCACCTACATAGCAAGCTCTCTGTAATTCATAGAGGTAAGTATAGCATGCCATAACACTTTGTGATTTTCAAATGTTTTTCTTGAAGAGCTATGTGTAAAAAGAGCTATGTTTAGCTCAGTTTAAAGCTGGACTACAAAGTCCCTGGTTGCAGAAGGTTTATGATGCCCGTTTTCTGTAGGCAAAACTATGGGCAGTGGTTTTCTGTTTTGCAAGCACAATTCAGGAGGCCAGTTTGGAGCTATAACATTTACGAATGGTATCGGATAGATGTTACCCTTTGCAAATGTACTATTTTGCTTCCTTGTAATCTCTGGTTTCTTTTTTCCACTGTAGTTATAAGGATTAGTGAGATAATCTAGCAGTTTGAAAGCAAGGAATTACAAGTAGATAAATAGGTACCACTTTGGTGGGAAGATAGACAGCATTCCATGCACTCAGGTGTTTAGTCATGCCTGCCACATGTCCACAGAAATGTCTGCAGACAAAGACAATGCTGGCTCTGGCTGTAAACAGAGATGAGCACCCAACCATAGAGTCAGATACGACTTGCTTTTGAGCAAAGGTGACATTTACCTATACTACTGAAGGGCTATACGTGGAAGGGATCTTTTCATCTCCTCCCCGTTGCGTCACACAAAATAGCGTCACCGTAAGAGAAGGGGACCATCTTGAGCAGCGAGTGCTGTGAGGTGGAGTCTGCAGCAGAAGAGATTACCTAAAACCAGGCCAGGATGTCTTCTGCTCATGCATTTTTGGGTCCACTTTGTAACAGTGTTTGAGTAGTTAGGAAACAAATGTTGTATAGGAAGTGATTTTGGCAGTGCTTGCTGCAGTTAAAAAAACATTGTTTCCAGTTATTGGGTATTCAGGCTAGAGGTAGTTTCATAGGCATGGCTTGGTGTGGACATAACGTCAGTCCTCTGCTATTCACAGTAAAGCTGTCTGGATGGTTCAGTGAGTAAGGTCTCTGGTTGGGAGTTTGATTCTGCACTGTGCTTCCAGGGAGAAGAGTTAGCCTATGTCAGGGATTCCCAAACTTCGGCCTACGGCACCATTTCATGTGGCCCACAGTCGCCCTCACTGCTCCCGGAAGTGGAAGTGGATGCATTTACATCAGCCATAAAACACGCCCGCACATGCATAAATGCACCCACACCTGTCGTAAACATGGAAGTGGGTGCATTTATGGCTGTTGCAAATGTGCCCGCTTCTAGGGGGCATGGTCAGGCCTGCTCAGCTGTCAGGCCCACAGTGTAAAAAGGTTGGGAACTTGTAGCCTATGCAGTCATAGGCAAACTGCACATTCCTAGGGTAGGCCCATAAGAAGGGAGTGGTAAAGTACTTCTGAATATGCATTAACCTGCAAAGAGTCATCATAAGTTGGAATTGACTTGGTGGTACAAAATTATTATTAGCAACAGTAAACAAATTAGGAGTTAGTCTTGGAAAAAGAAACAACTATTCTTGTTTCCCTGCTTCAGCATTTCATCTTGGCCAGTTAGAACTAGAACCCACAGCTCTCCAGACTGTCTTGGTCTCCGGTTCTCATTAGTTCAGGCAGCATGGCCAGCATTCAGGGTTTATGGGAAGTAAAGACTAACACCGTCTAGATCATTGGTTCCCGGGAACTTCAATTCCCAGAAGCCTAAGTCAGTATATTAGCTGATCAGTGCTTTGGGGAATTGACTTAGGTTTCTGGGAGTTGAAGACCAAGAACCAGTGATGGGATGACAAAAATTCTACTACCACGCCATGACGTCACGGACGTCATGGGCGTGGCCAATGGCATGACGTCATGACGTCACGGCCGACGTCATGACGTTGTGGGCGGGGCCAAAATAAAAATAAATAAAAAATAAAAATAAACATACACACACACCCCTCCCTCTCAGCCCACCCACCCAGACACAAATAAATAAATAAAATAAAAACAACCACCCACCCAAAACACAAATAAATTACCCACCCACCCCAAATAAAAACCCCTCGCTTACCTTTCTTGGGACCCGGCACCCCGATTGCTGTCCACAGCCGCCGCCGCCGCCGGAGCTGCCTGCACCCCTGTGGCGTCCTCCTTGGGCCGGTACCTTTTTAGCCCGGCTCCGGCCATGGCGAGGGGCGACGGGCAGCCGCGGCTGCCGCGCCTCCCTGGGCCGTCCCCATGCCGCACCGCCGCCGCCTACAGCTTCCTCCTCCGCAGCGCGCGGCAGCCGAGCTCAAAAGGGACCGACCCAAGAAGGAGTCCACAGGGATTCAGGCAGCGGCAGCTCCGGCGGCGGCGGGCGGCGGCTGTGGACGGTGGGTGCAGGCACCCGGCCCACAGGCGCCCGGCGGCGGCGGCGGCAGCGGCAGCGGTGTACCCCGCCGGGCGTCCCCAGGGCATGGGGCTTGTCAGCAGCGGACGGCCGAGGCAGCCCTCAACGTGCCACGGGGAGGCGCCCCCCTCAGATGGCTGCTGCCGCCGCCGCTGCCCTGAAAGTTCTAAATGTTTTGAAAATCGGAGCGAAAATGGCTCTAATTGACTGCGCATGCGCAGAAACTCAATCTGACGCATGTGCAATGCGTCAGATTGAGTTTCTGCGCATGCGCAGTCAATTAGAGCCATTTTCGCTCCGATTTTAATTTTTTTTTTCTTTCGGTCAGGCGTCCGGAACCGGACGCCCCAAAAGTGGACTTCCCCTCACGGAGAACCCTCCGGGATTGGTCTTACCGGTTCCAGAGATCCGTCTGGAACCGGTGACATCCCATCACTGCCAAGAACCAAAGGTTGGGAGACACTGGTCTAGATAGTGGTAGATCCCCTATATATTGAAGGAAAAGTTGGCTTTCTTAACTTTTTGAGTCCTGTGTATTCAGCAAGAAAATGTGTCCTGTCACTGGTGCCCTCTGGTGGTAACAGCTGACTTTGTTCCAAACCATTTCTGTCTGTTCTCCATTATAGATGTGAAGCCCTCCAATGTACTGATCAATATACTGGGACAGGTGAAAATGTGTGACTTTGGAATTAGTGGTTACCTCGTTGATTCTGTGGCCAAGACAATGGATGCTGGCTGCAAACCTTATATGGCGGTAAGTTCCAAGAACCAGGGACCTTCGCTGAGGTCTTTGTACAGACTCTGTAACTGGGTTGATTAACTACCTAGTCCGTTATGCAGTGTTTTTTGGTAACCGGGGTATACCACGTCAATGGGAACCCCGGATAACGAACATTTTTTGTTCATTATCTGGGGCACCTTCCATTTAGCTCCGCTTAACACAAAACCCTGCATAGCGAAGAACTCCATGGAACAGAGTTTTTTTGTTATGCAGGGTTCTACTGTATTTGCTTGTGTGTGGTTATTTTGGGGGCATTTACACCTCCAGTACCATTTCATGTGGCCCCTCCCAACCCTCTAAGGGCATTGTAGAAACAAAATGGCTGCTACTTTGAAGCTGTTGGGACAAAATGGCCACCCCATCATGCAGGCAGGGCAAAATGGCCATCCAGCCCTTGAAGATGACTGAGAGAGCGTGACTCGGGCCCCGGCTTGAAAAGGTTGGGAACCCTGATTTACATCCTGGCCTTATAGCCTGCATATGACTATAAGCATATAAAACACACAGAAATATTATACTGCAAATGTTTAGTAGAATCAAATAGTTTTTGCTGACCTCAGGAAGGAAGCAGCAGCAGGGGCCAGTAAGAGTTTGATGGGAAGACTGTTCTGCTCTACTAAAATGGTTTTGGGATAGTGATGCTTATGATTTAATTGCAAACTGCGATCTGGTCCCTGTTGGACGAGCCTGTGGATGCTGCAGCTGTTTAACAACTCCAAGGATGAAAGTGTTGCCATTGGAAAAGTCTTCCTGTTATTCCATGGAGGAAGAAGCAAAGCATCTCTCTCTCTCTCCCTTTTTTCTCTCGCTCACCTTTCTGGATCTCTGAATCATCCCACTAGCTGGACAGTTTTGGGACTTGTAACCTAAAAAAGCAATTTTTCCAAAGAGAATTCAAAACAAGGCCCCTACTTTGCTTCCCTCTGTTCCTAGGCGTAGGCCACCTTCATTCCTTCCAGGCAGTTTTGACTGTAAATTTCAGAATCTGTCCGCAAGTCATGCTGGTTAAAGATAATGTCTGTTGCAGTCAAAACAGACTGGAGGGAGCCGATTTGCCTATTGTGAAGATTAAAAGAAGGAAGATTATATTTTTGCAATGTTACTAGACTGTCCTTCCTTCAGGTTTGCTAAAACAGTCTCCCTGAACCTCTGTGTTGTGACCTGCACAGTCCTAAATGGCTTGTGTCCAACATAGGTGAGTCACCTCTTGGTTTTTAGTGGCTCCCACCATGAAATTGATAAGTTTAATTAACTTACCCTCTTACTAAAGCACCAAACATAGATAAAGACTGTACACATTCAGAGGTCCTCCTGGAGCAGATTCCTCCTATGATTTTATGAGTTTCCAAGAGGAACTGCTGGAGACCAAGAAAATCTGGACAGCTGTAGGTTCTCCCCTATTTCCAACTGCTGGAGTCGTTGTTGCTAGTTGGTACATACCTGGCATGCCTAGTCACGTGACTGGTGTGACACTGACATCTCGTCATTAGCAGCGGTGACCTCAATTCCTCTTCTAGGCCTGGAAGATGCCGATAGGATTCTGCCCTGGGTTCCTTTCCTTTGAAATCTTTTCAAAGCTGGAGAATGTATCTTAGAGGCCTCATCCTGCAGACACCTTCTCTTGATTGCTTACAGGAAGATAGAAATGCTCTGTTGTCCCTCTCTAGGAAATTTTGAACAAAGAAAGCTGCATGTCAATCAGTTAATTGTTCTCTCAGGGGCTGTGGTGGCTCAGTGGTTAAGAAGCTTGCTTTGTTATCTGGAAGGCTGGCAAGTCGGCAGTTCAAGAGGTACTGCATGATAGATTGAGTGCTTGTCTCTGTCCCAATTCCATGGGGACGTGAAAGGAGCTTCATTTAGGTGGCCCCTGAGTGGAGTTTCTCCAAAAATCCTTCCAACCCAGAATAATTTCTGATATGAAATTATTATTATTATAATAATTATAATAATTGTTCTGTCTTGTTTTCTCTCTCCTGTTTTTGCCTCTCCCCTGCCCCTTCAGCCAGAAAGAATAAACCCAGAATTAAACCAAAAGGGATATAGCGTCAAATCCGATATTTGGAGCCTGGGAATCACAATGGTAAGGATATGTTACTGTCTGTTGTGCTCCTTCCTGGTGGCTTTTGCCCAGTGTCTGTTCAGCCAAGGCTGACTCACGGAGAGCCTTTCTTCTCTATTCTGCATCTTGAATGCAGAAAACATTTTTGCAGTCTAGCTCTGGGTGAGATGAATCTGAAATCATTTGAGGGCTTCAGTATAACAACGACATCTTGAATACCGACCATTCTTTGAAAGGAAAGGTATTGATGTCTTTCTTACATTCATGACCCCTTTCAGTGCATTTTTGGGCTATCTGGGTTTGTCAGGTTATAGACCAGGAGTGCCCAAACTATGGCCCTGGGGCCGGATGCGGCCTCCAACACCGATTCATCCTTCCTGCGAAGCCCTTGTCTCTCCTGGGTGCGTTTTACTTCCTCTTTCAGGAGCGATGAAGGCTTCGTGGGCAGGATGAATTGGCATCGGTGGCCACATATGGCCCCTGGGCCATAGTGCCCAGCTCCCTGAACCACGTAACCAGCAAGCGGCCTGAAAAGTTTGGGCACCCCGTTGTCACATTCAGTTACACCAGCAAGATCAACAGAAGATAAACATCTGGATGGACTTTGATGTATTAGGGCAGTGGTGGCGAACCTATGGCACTCATGCCAGAGGTGGCATTCAGATCCCTCTCTATGGACATGTGCGCCGTCACCCCAGCACAGAGTCTCAGCATCCCTGAGGGTGTTTCTTCTGTCGCCTTATTTCTCATTGAAGCTAAAAGAGGTTTTCTGTGAAATACATGACTGATAATGGCTGTTGGAATATAGAGGGTTTGTGTAAATGTTTCCACACAGTAACTGCATGGTGGCCTCAGGTGATTTTCTGCACAGGATTGGATGAAGCAAGTGCTCTAACCTAGCACTATAAGTGCACAAAAAAGTGATCAGGATGCTGGAGTCTGGAAGCATGCACAAACTTTGACAGTTACAAGAATAGAGACCATGCAGGATGTAAGAATTTTTTTAAAAAATGGACATCGACTTCTGTAGGTGTTGAGACTTTGCTGACCCCAGAATCCTCTCATGCAAAGAGGTGTGCAGGTGAAGCAGAAGAGAAGATAGATGATAGTTCACTCCTGATGGGCATACTTAGTGTTTTATCAAAGTCTAATCAAGACAGGAACTTTCTGATGTATTAGGGCAGTGTTTCCCAACCTTTGGATTTTGGACTTCAGTTCCCAGAAATCAAAGTCAATTTCCCAAAGCACTGATCAGCCAATGTACTGACTTAGGCTTCTGGGGACTGACGTCCCACTGTGAGACGTGGGCTCCACATTGGGAACCACTGTTTTAGAGCGAGTGACATTCTCTTACGGATCGTAGATTCTAGGCTCGGTATATTGACACCTTTGGCTAAGTTAATGATTGTCCAGATCCTTGTGGAGAACCTTATCATAATAGCAACAAATTGGTCTCCATGTTTCCTTATCATGTTCCCGCATGCCTGCCTAAGAAGCTGTGTTGACCCTGAGGTAATTCTGACTGCAGATTTACAAGCTTTTCTTGTCTCCTGGGTACTGGTGCTGTTGTGGCTAGTCTTCCTTGCACGTTGCAGATGCCAAGCTTGTACTGCAGCGAAATACATCCAGCTGAGATTGGGGCAGGGTATCGTCAGGCCCATTACGGCCCTACTAAACAGTTGTGTGCTGTCAAGTAAATTCTGACTGGTAGCAACCCTTTCCCTGACTTTTGACAACTCAGGTTTGCCATTCCTTTCTTCTGGGGGTGACCTGAGACTGTGCCACGTGCCCATGGGTACACAGGTTATCTCTTTTCCCAGGAAGCACAGTGAGGAATCACAATTAATTTACTGAGCCCGTTTTTCAAACTGTTTAACAGTATTTGGCCATAATAGTGGTGATAGAACTCATCAGAGTATATGCCATGTCCAATTAGTGGGTCTTGAACAATAATGTGGTTCATGGCTAAGAGAGTCTGAATATCTGGAGCTTTCCATGAGCTTCAACAATACCCCCACCCCCCGACAATGCTGCAGTTGGATAGACCTGCAGAAAATACCCCGACTTCCTTTATAAAACTTTGATTTTTTTGGACTTCAATTCCCAGAAGTCTAAGTCAGTTCCCTAATGCACTGGTCAGCCAATGTACTGACTTAGGCTTTTGGGAATTGAAGTCCACCAGTGGTCAATGGAACATAGTTTGGGAATGCTGAGGTTGCAAAAAAAATACCTATTGTTTTTGAACAACAAGGAATGTGAGGTGGAAGCATTAATTTTTATAACTTTTTAATCCTGTTTAATCCTGTTTTTATACCATGTGTTTACTGTGTTTTAAGTGTTTTTAAAGTTTGTTAGCCACCCTGGGCCTTTGTGAGGAGGGCAGCATAAAAGTTTGATTAAATAAATAAATATTTAGTCCCTCATGCCTTGTGTGTGTGTGTGTTGGGAGGGGATGGGAGACAGACAGTATTGGCCTCACCACTCTGGTTTCTCCAGGGAGACTTTGGGTATGTGGCAGAAACCTGCAGAACTGGCCTTGTAACCCTGCTCTATTTCAATATTCCCAGAGACATTCTGTCTCTTGGGACGTGCACAGGCTGTATCTCATTGGGCACCCAATGAGCCCAATGTTTCCAAGGAGGGAACAGAGGTAGGAGGTGGCATCTCAAGGATCCTAAACTGTAGGGGTGGACTGTGTAGCTTCAGAGTCATGCCTGCAGATGGCAGCACATACTAAGCATGGGGGAAACCATGGCTGGCTGGTGCCTTTGGCTTGCATTGTATTTCAACCCTAGGGAAGTTGTCTTGATGTCTCCTGGCCTTTTTCTGCATTCTCTAGATCGAACTGGCAATCTTGCGGTTTCCCTATGACGCCTGGGGGACGCCCTTCCAGCAGCTCAAACAGGTGGTGGAAGAGCCCTCGCCGCAACTCCCGGTGGATAAGTTCTCTGCAGAATTTGTTGACTTTACCTCACAGTGGTAAGCTGCCCCTTCTCCCAGAATGCACTGGGTCAGGAAAGGGGTTCTCTGATTGGAAAAGATTTCTAGATTACTTCTTCAACAAGGTACTTCCAAGGTGGATTGGGCGATCAGCCCACAGGCAGAAGGCAGCAGTTGGCACATGTGGTCTGCAAAATTGACGGGCTGATTGTTTCATCGGGATGCAGGCTTCACGTTTGTAGCACGGAACTCATGGGTCACTCATGCAAGCCACGAAAGAGAGAATCCCTCTGGACATAAACAGAATGCTTCTGTTTTTCAAGTGAAACAAAGCTTCATTGATGCTAATCCTAGGTATGAGGCTAGCGAGATTGTGTCCTCAGTAGACAGAGTGGTGGAATAGGACACGAGAAATCTGGCTTCAAATTCCAGCATAGCCATGGAAGCTTTTTATGGGGTGAGTGGCCATGGTAAGGCCACTCCTTGAATCTCTCACATAGTACCTCCTATTGGTGTTGTCATAGGTCTCAGTGGATCTGAGTGCACATGGAACTGAATGAAATTTACTCTTCTCTCACTCCTCTTTATCACCTTCCTTTTGTCTATTTTTGTTTGTAAGCCCCTTGAGTCAGCTAGTCACTCCATACTCATTATCGCTTTATACTTCTTAGTGTGAGTGCTAAATAGGTCTGGACTTGTTTTAGCAAAGAAGAAACAGTGTGGTCGGGTGATAATTATGTTGGGTGAGGGCTGAGAATTTGTTCATTGTCAACTCACTCCCAATGTACACTGGCCCTATGGATTTAGAAGCTCTGGGTTCAAATCCCCATTCATCCATGAAGCCTACTGGATGAACTTGGGCCGCTCTTAATCTCTCAGCCTGACCAATCTCACTGCATTGCTGTGAGAATAAAGCAGGGAAGACCAGAACCTTTTACTCATTTTAGCAGGGTGGAAAATATATTGTAAGTGCTAACTAAATAACACACTGAGCAAAATTGACCTCTGTTGAAATTGAGCACCCAATCTGTAAGCTGTTCCTCAGCATTGTCCCATATCTTGGGCTATGCATTTTGCAGTACCTATTATTTTAAAGTAAAGGTCTCCTTTGCTCGAAAACCAGTCGTATCCAACTCTAGGGGGTGGTGCTCATTTCCCTTTACCGCCACAGAGCCAGCACTGTCTGTGTCTGTCGATGTTTCTGTGGTCATATGTCAGGCATGACTAAATGCCAAAGTGCATTGAACGTTGTTACATTTCCCACCAAAACAGTACCTATTTATCTTCTTGCAATTTCCTCTGTTATCTAAGGAGACCCATTTGATAGGGTTGAAAATGTCTTTTGCTCTCATGAAATATGTTTGTGGTTAAATTATTTGAGCCGAGGTTTCATGTGTGTAGTGTCATGGGACGATGGTATTCTGTAGAATTTTGACATACCAAGGGGGCTCTTAAAATTAAAATATATTATACCATTTTGGTTTCACAGGAGATCTAGTGATGGTTTATGGCTAAGGCAATGGAAGATCATTGAGATGTTTGGACCTGCCAGTGAGGCTAGTGATTGGGTTTTCCCCCCTGATTAAGTACAGAGATTGTGTCACATTGTTGATCTTGTCTCCTGCTTCCTTTGTGGTCTTAAGCAGTTACAGCACACTTTAGAAGAGGCAGATAAAGAACAGAATTATTTTAGTCCACTGGAAGTCACACTGCTGAGGAAATCCCCAGTGACCAACATTTCTAGGAAAATGTGGCTGTGTTTCCATTTTTGGCACAGAGGGTTTGCCTTTGTCTGAATTTGAAGTTGACGGCCACATTGCCATTTGGTGAATGAAAAATTCATTTTGCAGACAATTGGCTAATGGGGCAAAAAGACGGAATGAATCCTGTTCCACTAATTACTTGGGAGAAGAGAGTATAATTGCTCAGTTGCTGCTTGCCTGTAGCTACTAAGGTAAGGGTGTGAACCTTGCTGCGGAAGTAACCCCCTTATTTTGAAAACAGGCAGGCTTTCTCAAAGTCAGTGGGAAGAGATGCATATGGAAGTCAGCTCTTGACGTCAGCCAGCTGTGCTCCCACAACCTTCTTCCTGATTTGAGACATGACTATCTGAGGGAATATTCCTCAAGGACTGTTTCCTGTGGATTTCAGGAAATGTCACATTGACCCTTAGGAGGTCTGTGTTGGAAGTAAAGAAGTGTGTCAAGGTTCTGCACCCTATTATTTATTTTGGGTGGGAGAGGGGACAGTCAAAGATGACATTGTTAAACATCCAGTATTTTTGAGAAGGGAAAGGAGACAAACATGGCATGGGATTATCCTGCAAAATAGAAGGTTCATGGGAAAACCGAAAGATTGTTGAGGTTAGAGTAGTGTAACACCGAGGGTTGCCTGAAACATTGGGCTTCCTTTTGACCTTTAAATGAACTCAGCAATATTTCCTTGTTTGATGCTGCATGGTAGTATTCTCATAGTTACTTTGGGTTAATTTAGGTCATATTAGAGACCTTGTTAGTAATTATTATTATATTATCGTTGTCGTCGTCAGCTGGAACTCGTATCTGAGAATGCATTTTTTCCCTGAAGCAGGAAAAATGTCACTGGTGTGAATTTGTTTAAGGTGGATCCCATCTTGCCATGAAGTGACCCACACACTATGATCTCGGAGCCATCTCCTGCGGCACACATGAAGTGCGACATGCAGGATTTAACACCGGGACTCCAATGGACTGCTACAGCCTGGAGGAGATAGACAAAGTGTGCTTTCACAGCCAGTCCATCTGGCATGGCCTCTTCTGTCTCCATGACCGTTGGGAATCAGAGTTCTTCCTCCACTCATTTTGCCATTGGGCCCAATATGATGGTTTTCAGTGGCATTTCCTCCACTGAGAGTGACTGTCACCCCACCTAAAGGGGCTCATCCGCCAGTAGCTGTTGGCTCTTTTAGGGAGTCAGGTTAGTTAACCGCTGCCTGACACTCGGCGTTGAGTCGCTGGCTGTACGGTCTACTCCATTACCACTTTTGGTGCTGTATCTGATTCCTAATACAGTATTGGCTATCATCATGGCAATCAGCCATGAAGATTGTCATGGGAACAATATAATGCAGTGGCCTTCCATTTGCCTTCCGCATCGCAGCATGACCTCTGTACCACTGATCCATTTCTTCGAATCACTTTCTGGTCCTTAGCCCTTTTGGCATGTAAAGTCCTCCTCAGCTCCAGGCCAGTATTGATGAAGCTGCCGCCCTCCATCAAGAGGGATTCAAGTGGAATGTAATCAACTTGGGGACCATCACCCTTCCCTGTGGATTTCACCATCCAAGGTCATTAGTCCTCAGGGTTGTCATGTTAGGTAACCATTGAATGACGGTTGACTTATGGTCTACTCTTCTGTTACCATAGCAGGATATCCTGGCCATACTAGAATGATACACAATATATTGATTGCAGTTTATGGCAAGTCTGATCCTTTTCAGGGTTTTCTAGATAGAGAATACAGTACATGGAAGTGGTTTACCATTCCCTTTGGGAGGGTGAATCATGCAACTGTGCAGGTTGCCCAAGGGCACATAGGCAGGCTCTTTTCCCTGGAGGTAAAGTGGGGAACTGAACTCCCAGACTCTGAAACTGCAGCCAGATAACTAAGTCAGTGAGCTATATAGCTCTGTGAGTTAGATCAGTATTTTATTAATATTAGTATTTTGATTTGTAGTTAATCTTGTTTCACAGTCACTCATGGAGGCTGACAGTCACTGCAGAACTGTCTTCTGTTTGATAGATAAGTAAGAGGAAGATGGTTTTGGTTGCAGCCAAAAAAAGTCCCTGTGCTGTCTGCTTCTTCTTTTTAAACTTCCTATTTTACCACTTCAGGTGTTGAGGGAGATACAAGGTTCTTGCTCTTGCACTTCTAGCAGCGTCAGCCAGTGCTGACTACAGGCTGTTGTAGTATGTCTTTGAATGGTCAAAGCCAGTCCTATCCGACTCTAGGGTTTCAGTGCTCATCTCTGTTTATAACCAAAGAGCCAGAACTATCTGTGTTTGCAGACGTTTCTGTGGACATGTGGTACCTATTTATCTACTTGCAATTTCTTCCTTTCGATCTGCTAGGTTGGCAGGAGCTGGGACAGAGATGGGAGCTCACTCCATTGTGCAGTACTCGGGTCTCAAACTGCTGACCTTCTGACCTTCCAGCTGTCAAGTGCAGTGTCTTAACCGCTAAGCCACCACAGTCCCTTGTCTTTGATTATTCTGTGGCTAATTAATATAAAAAGAGTATCAGGTTAGAACAAACACATTATTCTTCCCAAGTCATAAGAGGCAACACCTTAACTCTTCCTCGTACTGTACCTCTATTTTTTTGCTTACTCATTCTGTTAGATGTGTTCAGCTACAATTATTGCTGCAAAAAAGCACATGAAATAGCACTTGCACTCATTAGGCTTGGGCTGGGATGTGACTTTTGTCATTTCGGATGCCCACATCTAAGAGATTCAGCTCTGAACTGCTTAGTTATTCCTGTTTTACTCAGTCCCACTCATGTAGTATTTATTTCTATTCTAAAAGATCACACTTTCCAGTGTTTATATACCACTGGGGGAGGTTGGCAGCAGTTATAAGCAATGCAAACAAAATGATCTGGGAGTAAAGTAAAAACAGATCAATAATATAAATACAGCATTATATGTTTCTTGAAAAGTACATGCTTGCATGAATAGGCAGTTCTTGGGCTTATACAGAATACATATACCCAGATGAGTCCTTTTTAAAGATGAGAAAAAATATTTGGATGTGTCTGAAGTCAGGTTAGCTTGGGAATATTAGCAGATTTATTTCTGACTTACTGGTGTGTAGTTCATTTTATTTTCCAAGCCAATCTGATGTGTGCTAAGGGTAAGTGGCAGCTACCTATCTCTTAACCTTTTGGCATGATAACATAGGAGACAATTTAAAATCATTTTATAAATTTAGAATAGAATAATAATTTCGTGTTAGAAATTATTCTGGGTTGAAAGGATTTTCGAAGGAGAAACTCAACTCAGGGAATGCCCAAATGAGGCTCCTTTCATGTCCTCAAGAGCTGGGACAGAGATGGCCATGCAGTACCCGGTTTTTGAACTGCCGACTTGCTGGGTTTCCAGCTAACAAGGTGAACTTCTTAACCACTGAGCCACCGACAGTTAAACCTATTATAGTACATTTGTATCCTTATACCGTATATACTTGAGTATAAGCCAACCCGAATATAAGCCGAGGTATCTAATTTTGACCTGAAAACCCAGGAAAATAGATTGACCCAAGTATAAGCCAAGGGTGGGAAATGCAGAAGCTGCTAGTGAGTTTCAATAATCAAAATACATTAAAATATGTTAAATTTAATTAAATTGTTGGCACATCTCAATCCAACCATGGGATCCTCATTGTCATTGACCTGAGTATAAGCTGTTTCCCCTTTTTTGGGGCTCATTTTTGGGACTAAAAAAACTAGGCTTATAGTCGAGTATATAAGTATACTGTTTTGTTGTAAAGTAGAATAGAACTACAAGACAATATACAAACATACAAATGTACTATAATAGGTTTAACTGCCAGTAATAATCTACCAAAGAGAGAACTGGATGATCCTAACTGAAAACTATGTTCCATGATGAATGCAATAACTTTCCTGGATTTTCCAAGGTCTGTTTAATCCCCCAAAACTTATTTTTCTGTCCTGGAAAGCCCACGAAGGGGATCCCCCCATCCAATCAACTTTTGTTCTTCTTTAGCAGCAGATATTCAAGTGGATACCACAGAGGAGTAAGACATGGGTTGCAGATAAGAGTCTCTTCCATATAAGGCAGCCTTTCCATACTTGACCTCCTCCTTGGTCATTGTTCAAGAAAGATGGAAGTTGCAGGTTAACGTTTTGGCCTATAACTCTAGTCATCCCTGACTGTTGGCTATGACTGATGGATGTCGTATGGCTTATTGTTTGGGGATCCAGGGAAATCTAATGTAAAGATTTGAGGAGGTTTGTCTGAAATGAACTGCTCTTGGAGGGTTTAGAGGTTGCTGCCAGCCTTTTGACTCAGAGGTGTGCAGCTAGAGCAGTTGAACCAAGATAAAGGCTATACCACTGTCTCTGCAATTCCTTCCTTCAATGCATCCTTCCCTGGCCATATCAGGATCTGGGTCTCGACAACCCTTGGTTTTTGGACTTCAATTCCAAGAAGCCTAAGTCAATTCACCAAAGCACTGATCAGCCAATGTACTGACTCAGGCTTCTGGGAATTGAAGTCTCCCTATGGGACGTGGACCCCACATTGGGAACTACTGGTCTAATCCTTCTTCACCAGTTGGAGTTTCCACATTTTCTTCAAATACATCTTTTCACTAAACAAAACAAAGGGAGGTTTTAAAAAACAAATTTTCTTTCCCTCAAGAGAAAAGTCAAAGTGATGTCTGGCCTTAAATTTGGTAGAAAGGCAAGTGTGTAGCCCTTAATTACAGGAGGATCCAGTGATTTTTGATTAGGGATGAATGTTGTGCCCATCCCCTCTTACAGACATGATGCATCTTCAGATATCCCATACTTCCATATGACTTATTTCCTCCTCCTTTATGTCTATACAAGTTCCCCGGAAATGTAGCCATAATAAAGGATGTCCGTCTTGAACAAGCAAATGGGAAACATTACAAATGCACCTTGACATCATTTGAAGTTTCTTCGTCATGGTCTGAAGGAGATTTTTAAAGTACGTGTGGTTTTGTTGGTTTGGATCAGTAGAAGGAAAGGGAGGGAGAAAGAGACTGGAAAAGAGCAGATCATTGATCTGTATTAATAATACACACCACGTTCCTACAAACCTGAGCTATGAGGTATGCTACAGAGGAAAGATGAACAGGAAGTATCCATTCAGTAAGCATCCTTCATTTCCCTTTGGTTTTTGGCTAGTCCCAGCAGAGGGGGTGTTTACTATATCTGAGCAATACACTTATGTTTTACTCAGCATGCCTCACTCACTCAGCAGAACCTTTACACCTCCCTCCCCTCCTCTCCAAAGCTTGTGTACGTGTCAAGATATTTTTCTAGCATTTCCCCTCATAAATACACTGCCAGGAAGAGAATTGCTATTACATCCTGTCTTCAAAGATATTTTTCTGCTGGAAAAAGAGACTGAAATAAAAGATTTTTTTTTGGGGGGGGGGGTTGTCACTCATCCCATCGTTCTGATCCAGACAGACTTTTCCCAGCCAACCATTATAGTAAAGTTATTTGTAGAAGGATGGTGCTTGTAAGTGCATGGAGTACTGAGGGATTTGGCAGTGGCTTAAGTAGATCGAAGGTGAAGCAAAGTTGACAATAGCTTCTAGGCTTTTGTGTAAATAAAATGTTGGAGATATCTGCTTGTGGAAATAGGCACACACAGAGACCCTCCATTCCCTGAAATTTCAGGACAAGCCCCTCCTGCTTAGTCTTCAAGCTTCCTGTAGCCCTGTCTTCATTACTATAGGCCCATGATGGCAAACCTTGGCTCTCCAGATGTTCTTGTACTTCAATTCCCAGAATCCCTGATCAGCAGGAGTTCTGACTTGGGCTTTTTGGTAATTCAAGTCCAAGAACACCTGGAGTGCCATGGTCACCATCACTGTTATAGGTTGTAGCCCTAAGCACTCTCATCTTCCTTTTGTGTGTTTTGTTGATGTGACTAATCTAATCTAAAGAAGAGGGCTACATAGCTTGAGCACAATATTGGGGTCATAGGGCTTCCCCAGTTGCTTTTGTTAATGGCTGTCATTTCTTGTGAGTGTGCTGATATCACACAAGAAATGACAGCCATTAACAAAAGCAACTGGGGAAGCCATATAACCCCAACATTGTAGTCAAGCTATGTAGCCTTCTTCTTTAGATTAGATTAGTCACTTCTGGCATGTGCACCATTCAGGGGAGGTGCCACTTCACCACCACCTCTCTCCCTCTGCCAAAGGGGAGGTGAGAGGGGAGGCTGAAATCCCAGCCAGAAGGTTGCGGCTGGGCAAGGTAAGGTGGGGAGGCCCCATGGTGGGGCACCCATGGGAGGGACATTCGCAGGAGGATAGGCCGGCCCATCAGGGAAGCACCCGCTGGGGGGGAGCACCCATAGAGGTAGGAAACAGCTACGGTGGTGGGGAGCACCCACAAGTGGGCCAGGCGTGCTGGGGACATCATATGAGTGTGTGGGCACTTGTGGTGCCTGCCTGCACGCCGCTTCCTCTGTTTTGGGCATTTGGTCTCTAAAAGCTTCATCATTAATGGTCTTATGACTTACTAGATTTTTCTTGATGTATTGCCCGGGGTGTAGGAAAGAAGATTCTCTGTAGGAGTAAGAAACTAATTAAAGAATGGAGTGTGACTACACAGCAGGGGAATATGAATTAACTTGTGTTCTCTTGCTGGGTAGTTGCACTGAAGCATTTGGTTATCTTCAGTATAAGGAGCCACCCAAATAGAGGAAGAAAAAAAAGGCCTTCTAATTGCCCTTCGATTTGAAGTGCCTGTAGGTAGCACCATTCGAAGGAACTGCCATAAGAAAGTTTTTTTCCTCATTTCTGTATTTTAGCTTCCTGGTGAAGATTTTGTGAAGCTTTAAGTAAACAAATAAATAAAATGCTTCATACCTGGTGGGGACAGCTATTAATTAAAAAAAAAACAACTGAAGCAAAACAATTAGATGTTTTTAAAAGTAGAAGGGTCTATGATGAGAATAAAAACTACAAATTGGGGCTGTGGCACTTTGCGTTGATGTGCATTTCCCATTCTGTCATGTAGTCAATGGGAAAATTTTTGAAACAGCTTTCAGTCCTCTAGTATCTCCTGTACTTTCCCCGTGAAGACAAGTACTGAGACAGTCTGCCCTAGGAGGCTGATAAAGTCTAATCATTTTCTGAGGGCTCTTACCCTTTTTGTGTTACCTCATTAGGTTGCTATGGTTGACCTTGAAGTGGAAAAATTCAGTGGTGGGATTCAGTTTTTTTTTACTACCTACTCTGTGGGTTTGGTATGGTGAGTGTGGCCAGGAGAAGCCCTGCATTGCATCCAAATTAGAACTACTTTATTTCAAAACTTGGACGGGTAGAGCCAGCCAGAATGTCTACTACCGGTTCTGGCAAACTGGGGCGAACCTGCTGAATCCTACCACTAGAAAATTATCTTATGGTGAATATGATTCACAAGGGATTGTAAATTTGATCACAAGGTGTGATCACTGACCTACTAGGTTTCTAGGGAACTGACGGTGATGATATAATTGACACGGTGGTGGGCATCAGCAGGTTCGCACCAGTTCCCCAGAACCGGTAGCAGAAATTCTGGTTGGCCCCGTCCACCCAAGTTTTGAAATAAAGTAGTCCTAATTCAGGTGCAATGCAGGGCTTCCCCCTTGGCCACACTCAACATACCACACCCACAGTGTGGTAGTAATTTTTTTTTTGAGCCCATGGATTGATAGCCATGAAAGCAACTTCTATGGAAGACATGGAATAAGTTCCATTGAATTCAGGCTGGGTTTTGAAGTTTACTCTGCCATAGAACTAATAATATATACAGTCAAACCTCACATAAAGAGTGCCTTGCTTAAAGAGTAACTTGCTTAAAGAGCAGAATTTTCTCTGAATGTTCGCTTTGCTTAACAAATAAAACCAACCAAGAACTCGCTTAACAAATAAATCGGGGTTCGCAATCCCCCCCCACAATTGGTCACTTTCAGTGGTGTTTTGCTTAAAGAGCAAACTCGCTTAAAGAGCAATTCTGTGGAACGCATTATGCTCTTTAGGCAAGGTACAACTGTAATAATAAATCTGTGCTGTCAAATTGATTTTGACTTGTGGCAAACTTTTACAGGATTTTCTAGATACTGAATACGCAGAAAGTGGGTTGCCATTCACTTTTTCTGGGGGTACCCTGGGACTGTACAGCTTGCCCAAGGATACATAGACTGGCTTTAAAAATGTCTCTGTTGTTCGAAAGGGGCAGTGCTCATCTTCATTTACAGCCAGAAACCCAGCTCTGTCCAGGTCTGCAGCTGTTTCCATGGTTGTGCAGCAGGCATAACTAGATGACAAAGCATATGGAATGTTGTTACCTTTCCCACTAAAATGGTACCTATTTGTCTACTTGCAACTTCTTGCTTTTGAACTGCTAGCTGGGCAGGAGCTGGGACAGACGATGGTAGCTCACTTCATCACACAGTACTGTGGTCTCCAACTGCTGGCCTTCCAGCCTTCTGTTTGTCAAGCTCAGCATCTATCCCCTAGATATCCTATCAACCAATAAATTTATCTCTAGCCTCCTTCCATCTCCACTGCATGGTCAGTCTAGCACAGCTTCCATGAGTGGTCAGGTTCCTCCAATGTTCTGGCTGACTTGCTGGTCCATTTTGAATAATTTGTATGATGCTTTGGATATGTAGTCACTCTTGAGTTCTGTTATTGTGTTCTCCATTTGTAACTTTGCCCCTACTTTGGTCACTGATAGTACATGCTTTTCAGTGTACACCCTGAAGATATGGATGAGATCCTCTGAGAGGTGATAACCAGTGCATGTAGTCAAGACTCTTTGTCTTGCTTTGCTTGTAAATGAAAAGAAGAGGTGAGGATAAGATCCTTGCTGGAAAAGTCCTATCAGAATCAGGTTGTTTAGATCTTTGTCAGTCTGGTTTCTGATCTGGTTATGGGACAGAGGCTAGGCATTGGTTGCCTTGTAGACAGATAACTTCAAGAACCAACAAGGAAGTATTCCCTGTTGCTTCTGTTGGCCTCTTAGTAGCCTAATATTATAAGTCAGTAATTGGGAACCTCTAGAATTTGGGGGTATCAAAGCATACCAGAATTTTCCCCATGCCCCCAGAGGGCACAAGTATGTGTAGAGGCTACTGGGGGAGAGGCAAATTGTCACTCACCTCTGAGGCGAGGGGCATGTTCAGAGGTTGGTGTTGTTGTTCAGTCGCACAGTTGATTCTGACCCTTTGTGACCCCATGGACCATTGCCCTCCAGGGAATGGTTGGTGCTGAGGGACCTCTATATGATGTTCTGTGTGATGGCCTGCAGTGTCCCTGTCTTGTCATCTGTGTTACTTAACATGCATGTAAAATAAAATTCCCCTCCTTTGTTTCTTTTTCTTTTAAGCTTGAAGAAGAATTCCAAAGAAAGACCAACATACCCTGAGCTAATGGTAAGTTTGTTTGTTTTGATGGGAATGCATATGTAACACAAGTCTTATTTGTGCATTGTGGGGGGGTGGGAGAGAGGTTTGAGATAATGGCATTGGTGTGCATACACGAGCCCTACCCACATGTCTCCGCATGTTATTTGTGACTGTAGACTGAGCTACACATTTGAAAGTCCCTAGCAGGGAGCCTAACAAAATTGTTCTGCCTTATAGGCTTGTAGTGAGGCATTGTGCGTATCACTTGAAACTGTGTAAGTTCTAAAAATTGCTGCTGCTGCTGTTGCTGCTGCTGCTGCTGCTGCTATTATTATTATTATTATTATTATTATTATTATTATTATTATTATTATTATTATTATTATTATTATTATTATTATTATTATTATTATTATTATTATTATTATTATTATTATACCCCACCCTTTTCTGAGGACTCAGGGTGGCTTACAGTCTAAAAGAGTTAAAACACATCACTTGCAATTCAAGATTTAAAATCAAGGATTAAAAGACTAAAAAGTTAAAAATTAATTTAAAAACCACAACGGGGAGAAAGAGGTGGGGTTATTCACAGGAGCCAGCCAACCGAACTCACTGCCTGGCCCACACCTCACACATGCCCCACCAGCCAGGTCTTCACCCCCTTTCTGAAGGGCAGCAGCTCTGTCTGGAGACACAATTCACTTGGCAGGAGGTTCCAAAGGGCCGGAGCAGACACAGAGAAGGCCCTCCTTCTCGTGCTAGAGAGGTGAGCCTCTCTAGCTGATGGTACGACCAGAGAGCCTCTACGGTCCGCTCTCGTGAGACGGACAGATGTTCTTGGGGTGACGTGGTCTCTTAAGTATCTTGGCCCACTACCATGTAGGGCTTTAAAGGTGATAACCAGCACCTTGAATTGCACTCGGAGGCATACTGGGAGCCAGTGCATCTCTCAGAGAAGTGATGAGGCATGAGCATAACACCCGCACCCCATCACAACCCGAGCCGCTGCATTCTGGACCAACTGAAGCCTCCGAATGGTCATCAAGGGCTGCCTCATGTAGAGCGCATTACAATAATCGAGTCTGTAGGCGACCAAAGCGTGTGTGATTATTTCCCTTCTGTGGTCCTTGCCACCACCCAATGTACCCATCGACTTACATACTAGAGGGGAGATTGTGTCTTCAGGAGACCTGGGCTTTTAGGAAAGCCTTTTGACTTCTCTTAGTATTTCCAACTAAGAGCTTTTGGTTAGGGTCTGAAGATGACCAAGATCTTTCGGAACACAACTTGGAAACGAGCCATACTGAAGGGTTGAATAATGGCAATCCCCGTACCCTGTTTACTTCTTTGAAATGTGGTGAAGACCTTTCCAGTAGTGAGAGTAATCTGTTTTTCTTCTCTCCCCCATTTGTGACATATACCTATATCTTTCCTCTTTCATGAACACAGTGTTCACTCTATGAAGTGACTGAGGCCCTAAACCAGCCTCTTTATGTTGATGCTTCTAACAACTTGCTGGAACTCTCTGAATATCTTTTCATAAAACAAGTGGTAAAATATTTGTAAGCATTTTATGGGTAGGGAACTGCCTAGTTTTTTTGCCTCGTCCTTGAAAATGTACTGTGTATTTTCCCACCGTCTCCAAATCCTTAAGCAAAGTTTTGTACCACGTGGCTTTTTGGGTACATGTAGAATGTACCAGGGAAGATAACAAGGAAATGCAGGCACTCTGGCTAGTCTCTGATTGGCAGCCCAGCACATTTCTCTTGAATCATGATGTTGGATCACCTTTCAAGTGTATCTCAGAGTTGTGGTATTTTGTGGCTGCTGTTAATGTTGTAAGGTCCTGTGGTTTGGATTTTTTTTCTTCCCGTTCTCACTTTCCCATGGCAGTAGACACTGCGGTACTGGAATGAGACTGGCCTTTTGAAGCCGAGGCTGTTTCCTTGCTTTCCTGTGAAGCTTGAGGTTTCAAATGGAAAATGAGAGGCCATGGAGAGAGCAGATTTTCTCATTTGAACTCTGTTTTTGTTTGTTCCTGTGGTTTTCAAAATATGCTGTTGGGAACCCCTGGGGTTCCTTGGTACTTTGTTAAGGGTTCACCTCTGAGAAGAATATAAATGTAGCCTAAGAAGGAACTGATCGTGTCAAGTGAGAGTCCCAAAAGCCTTAGGCCTGTAGCCACAATGTGTTCCCTAAGAAGGAACTGATTGTGTCAAGTGAGAGTCCCAAAAGCCTTAGGCCTGTAGCCACAATGTGTTCCATGGTCACCCTACCTTACTCTTAAGCACATAAGATGCAGCTGTAACTAGGAAAGGGTGACCAAGGCTTTGGCTCAGAGTGACATTTGGAGAGCATAAACATTTGATTTTGGAAAGACAGGAACTGGCCAATGCCAAGCAAATAGATATCTTCCAGACCCTCCTCCCTGAGGAGAAGGAAACACAGAACAAGTCAACATGTAACCACGATGGCTGCTGTGCACTCAGACCTCCGCATGCCTCCCTGTTCCTGTATCCTTTTCTTTGCATATGCCTATCATACGTGGCCCAAGCCTTGATGAATAGCAAAACCCTGGACGCCATAACCCTGGTTAGGGCTCTGTCATCAGCTGGGATGGACTGGAGGCCTGCCTGTTCCTCCAGTGAGCCACCTGATATCTATGGAACAAATGGGCAAAAGCCCTTTCCCACATTTAGGGAAGTGTAAATGTACTTCGTGGCAATCCAAGGCAACTCCTCAGCAGGCTATTGCACTGGAACTGATAATGGTAGAAGATGTAGAAATGTGTGAGCTTTGTGTTTTTTCTCTCTCTCCCTCATGGTTACTTCAGGCAGCAGTTTTAAACACTGATATTTCCCCCTCTTTGACTTGCTTTTGTGATCAGATTCAGACAAAAGGGTGAAGAGTCCTAGGTCCTCAGGGTGGATGAGTGGGTGGAGTGTCTCATAAACCAACTGAGCTATGAATTTGGAGGTTCCTAATTTGTCAGCTTTATGTTATGTTTGTTGGGAATCAGGGCATTCCCAACGGTCGTGGAGGTGGAAGAGACTATGCTAAATGGACTAGCTGTGAAGATGCACCTTGTTAATCTCCTCAAGGCTGCAGCAGTCCATTGCAGTCCCGGTGTTAAATCCTGCATGTCTCATTTCCTACGTACCGCAGGAAATGGCTCTGTGATCATAGTATGTGGGTCACTTTATGGCAAGCTGGAATCCACCTTAAACAAATTCACGTCAATGGCATTTTTCCTGCTTCAGGAAAAAATATATTCTGCTGCTGCTGCCAGTTTTATGTGCATTATGTTATCTTTTTTTAAAAAAAAATCGAATTTAAAGCTGGGCTAAACCCAGCCTCAGTTCTACCTGGACTGAAGGGGTACCTGAAATTAAAGGGATTTACATTTCTTGTGGTTAACGAGTCTCATTCATTTCAGCGAGTCTACTCTGAGTAGATCTGACAGTGATTTTTTCCCACTGTGATTAAAATATACTTTTGGTGTCATAACTAAGTTGCTTCCTGTTAGCAGTTACGACTTCTCTTAGCCAGTCTTGGAGTTCCTGCTGATGCACTGCTTTAAATGAATGGATAGGAGTAGTGTTAACAGCTGCAGCAAATTACGATGCCATTTAATGTTGGTCTACCCGCTGGTGAGGAACAATGGATTCCTAATTTTAATACCTTGATGTAATTTATATAATATGACCCTATTAGTTTAAAGGAAATGAGTTTGTTTATATAAGGTAAAGGTAAAAGTCACCCTTGCTCGAAAGCCAGTCATATCCAACTCTAGGGTTCAGTGCTCACCTCTATTTCAAAGTCTAAGAGCCAGCACTGTCTGCTTCTGCAGACATTTCCATGGTCATGTGGCGGGCATGCCTCAACACTGGAGCACATGGAACACTGTTTACCTTCCCACCGAAGTGGTCCCTATTTAACTACTTGCAGTTTGATAACCCTTGACCTAGTGTGTCAGAAGAACTTAAAAGTGCCTAGTTTGATAACAAATAAATTACTGGTACTTCAGTGTCTCAAGCTTGTAATCTTAAACAGTGGCTTACTTACTCTTACTTCTTTACTTAGTCTTCCTTCAGTTGACTGTTTTCAGAGAGGGGAAATTGATGCTTGTTGTCCATTTAAATAAACTTTGTGCTAAATGGCAGCTTTTTTTCATGAGTTGGTTGCTGTCAAGTACAGTACTGTACTTCATAGTGTCTGTCAGTTTCAAAGCCCCAGCAGTAGAGGAAGAAAGAGACATAAAGAAATGTCAAACATTCCTTTTAATGCTAACTGTAGGTGACATCTGAGTTAACATGGAGGGATCCACAGGTAATAGTACCCACTTCTCATTTCCTGGGATTGAAAAGCTAGTTTTCTTGATGACTCCCCTGAGCATAGAAACATTGTCCTGTTGTTGAATATTGTGCAGGAATAAAATTATTATGTGTATCTGCACACACATGTGCGTACAAGATGCTAATTGTATATTGAATGTACAGATACACTATTGCAGGGGTCCCTAATTTTTTTTGTACTACGACTTGTACTTGTACTTGTACTACCCAGTTTCATGCTAAACTATTTTTCCATGGACTGGTAAGTGGGGGATTGGATGGTGCATAGGAGGAGCCCCACTGTAGCTCAAAAACAAGGAGGAGGGGCCCAGCCGCCTGTCAGCCACACCATTCAACTCAGGCAGTGATATATCATGCTGCACACAGGTAGGGGGGGGGGAGCCCCACCTTAATTAAGCAATGTGGAGGAGCGGCCCGACTACCTGACTATCTGTTGTGTCTGAAGTCCGTGCTCTCACACCTGGCAGAGCACATTGATGGCAGAAGGCTGCCATTGTGGCTTCCTGTGCCACCCACCCCCGCGGCCCAGTTCGGGCCAGCCCATGACCCGGTACCAGGTTGGGGACCCCTGCCCTATTGTATAAAAGTAAGCACAACCTGCTGAAACTGATCTGCTCCTTTTTGGCATTTGAATTGGACAAATGGATGCAATCTAAATGTAGACATTCTGGTCTGGACATCTTGTCTGACATAAATGGTATTATCTGGCATAACTTGCATGATGTATCTGCGAATCACCCCCAAGTCATTCTGTAGTATTCTAATACCTTTACTCCTGTTTTATGCACTTGTGCTGCCTTTCTCTCACTTCTCAGCAGAGTTGGTTTTCCCTCACACCTGCTTTGCCTTTGGCATATAGGAGCAATAGGTCAGTAATGGCGAACCTTTTAGAGACCCAAGTGTCCAAACTGCAACCAAAAGCCCACTTATTTATCGCAAAGTGCTAATACAGCAACAGGGGAAGAAGGAAATGCTCCCATTGGGCTGCTGATCAGAGGGGTGGGGAAAACTGTGCTGGGGTGACTACACGGGTGCCCACAAAGAAGGCTCCAAGTTCCATAGTTTCGCCACCACTGCTATAGGTCCCCTTTACATTCAAAACTATCTGTTTATTTATTTATTTATTAGTTCAAGTTTATATTGCCACCCACTCGCCGTGGCGACTCAGGGCGGCTTACAGATAAATGAAATAACTGTTCATTGGCTGAAGCTCTGTTTGAAGACTTCTTGTAAGAAATCAGATGACTTTTCAATTTGTGAATCTTTTCTCATGAAATAGGATCTTTTGGCTTCCATCAGGGAGAGTGCTGGACTTGAGAAAGTCCATAAATGTGCTGTTGTGGCTTTGGGCATGCTATTCCTTTTTTGTCTTGGCTTCCTTTATCTGTAAAATTTATAAATGTCCTAATTTATACAACAATTAATGATGGAGGAAAAGCAAAAACATTGGACAACATGTTCTACACCAGTGTTTCTCAACCTTTCTTTTTGGACTTCGATTCCCAGAAGCCTAAGTCAATTCCCTAAAGCACTGATCAGCCAATGTAGTGACTTAGGCTTCTGGGAATTGAAATCCCCCTGTGGGGCGTGTTGGGAACCACAGTACACAATTCTCTGTATGGTAAGCATGTGAGATAGACAAAGGAGCTTTTAGTGTGTCCTGCCCAGGTTATTTATCACTTATAGTTGCTTTTTCTAAAAAGCCAGACCTTTCCATGATGGTTGTGGAAGAGCTTTGACTATACTTTTGCAGTAAAATTGTATCCCGTTTGTCTGCATTTGACGAAGAATGACAAATACATTGATCTAATGAACATGGTGCTTCTTGGACTCCTCCTGGAAAAGGTTAAGGCCTGCGTCATTTGGCATGTTTGATCCAGAGAAACATGAGGGTAAATGTGAGGAGTCAACTGAAGATTTGTAACATGAGTTGTCCCTTTATTCACTAACTTTTGTTTCCCTTGTTTCCCCTTCAGCAACACCCTTTCTTCATCCTGCATGAATCCAAAGAGACAGATGTGGCTTCTTTTGTCAAACTCATCCTGGGAAACTGAGAAATGGACTTGCACATGATTTTACCCCTCTATGGACTGGTGGGTTTAGGAGTTGATGCTGTAGCAGGACAGCTTTTCTCTCATGGAAACCAGAAGGAGATTTTGCCACTGACCTTTTGTCTTTTTCTCCGCCCCCCCCCTTTTTTTGTAAAATCTTATTCCCTTCCTCTCAAAGGCTTTTTTTTTTAATTTAAAAAGGTTCTTTGATATCCATAGCAACTTAGAATGAACTGGTTAGTGAAATGAATTTTAATAAGGTTGTCAACCATAAACAAACAAACAAAACTGACAAAAAACTTAATGTGTGATTTAAATCAGGACAGCCAAGGGTTCTCTAGCTGTCTTCTTCCTGTTTCCCCATTCTTCATCCTCAGTCAAACCAGATTTGCTTTTGTTTATTTGAATAGGTGCTACGGTAGTTATGAAGTTCTATTTAGATTTTTATTTTGTCCCAACCATTATTTTAATATTTATGTTAAGTGCTTGATTTGAGTAGAATCTTTGTTTTTGGTTGTATGTGAGAGTTGAGTGGTGGATAATAATGACAGTTATAACAGCTGAAACTACAAAAAAAAGTATTTATGGGGCTTCACTGGGAAAAGGAGGAAAAGAAGGTGTGGGCCATATAGATTTATATGTGGCGGAAGACTAATTTAAATGCAAGGAAGAGTTTGGCTTATATGTTTGCCTAGCAGTGTCAGCATCTTTCTTTAGGAGATTCCTTGAGATGGCATTGCTCTTACAAGAACATCAAGAGAATGCAAACATACATTGGTTGTGGTCAGTTATTATCCCACTGGTGTGGTTTATCTCTGCAATCCCTGATCAATACTGATACCCTAAAAGGAGACCTGAGGATTTAGGATTAACAGAATAGAATATTTAAATATATTTGAGGATGTATGGGAAATCAGAAGCATCTTGAGCCATTTGATAGTTGACTATATTATGGTGATCCATCACTTACAATCGCGAGTCATCTATTTGGTCACGAGTAGTTTAATTCCTTGTTCTGAGTAAAAGGAGATAATCCTGGACCAGGAGGGATTGTACAGAGGTATAAATTTCAGTCAAGAGGGAAAATGTCTCATCCCAACCCATTCCCTCAACTTCCTTCTCAACGGATGTTTACATGAGCAAGGACTTGGGTATTTTGAGTACAAGCTAAAATAGTCATTACCTGAAAAGGTGAGTAAAGCAGAATGGATGATGATGATGCAGTAAGTATTATACCCTCATCTAAGTTAAACAATAATAACAGTACTCATGGGTCCAAATCTGTGCCTTGATTTTTACATACTGTTTGGAAGGTATCTGTTTCAGAAGCATTCTTTTATCTCCTCTCTCAGTCCCTGCCATATTTTCTATGGTGATGGCATTTGCCTTAAGATGCACACTTAATCTTTCCTCAGTTGCTGTTTAACATGGCAGAAGCCACTGCAGGTCTGCTGAAGTGCCAGCGCTGTTTTTCCACATGAAGTGTTTCAGCTTCCTGAATATTGAACCATGACAATATTAATTCTTCAGATTAATAAAATTGATGCATTGCCAATGTTTGGTATCAAGAGGGAACACTGGTATTCTTTCTAGCACCATGGGCTTTGTCCAGTTACTTTAGGGCTCAGTAATCCCGCCCCCCACAAGAGCGCAGGGCACAGCACCACTGTGGAGCATCTCCCAGTTCAGGCAGAAGATTTAGCGGGTGATGATCCAGATCAGATTTGGCCAGATAAATCACTGTCTTTCTTCTGTACATTTTGCTGTACAGTACAGCTATTCCTATGCTCACTGGAAGCCATTCAGCAGACATTTAACAGCAGACAAAAGGCTAACTTCACGTTGTAATCTTCAGAGCCTAGAACGGCTTGTAACCTGCTCCCAGTTTTCCATATTCTGTCTCTCCCCCCTTCTCAGCCCCTCCTCAAGTATTCCTAGTTGCTTTGATTGATTGTCTTCAGCTGCAGCTAAAGTTCTGCCAGCTAGTTTTTAGAACTGGGTCCAGCATCAATTCTCACTTTGAAAAACATGACATTTAAAACCGACTTTTTGGTTTTTCCTACATATGGATCTGATGGTTGCTTTGCAGATTGTTTTTGCTGCCGTTCTCTTGGAATCGCGAGACTCATTTGGACACCACATCCTCTTGACCTCAGGACACCTTTATTTGAGTGCTGTGGCAACAGACAGGCTGGATTTATGAGATAGGATCAGTGTTAATAGCCGATATTAATACTCCCATTGGTTTCCAGTAGTAAGAGAATGCCAGTGCTGTCTGCAGGAGTTAGTATATAAATATTACTGCTCTGTGAGTCAACACTACATGTCTTGGACTTGATTTCTGGAGTTACAGTGTGGAAGTTTCTTAATTGTTTATGTTCTCTTGAGTCTTTTCATTCATTTTGTCTAGTATAATTTGTCTTGCCCTTATAAAGTCTGAGAATGAGGCACACCCAGGTTATCTGTCCCTTCCAATCCCAATTTAAAATCAAGTATTCCTGTTGTTTAGAAATCCACATGTCATTGTTAGTGAACACTCTGTGGTTACTTTAGGCTGTAATGGTGTCATCCAAATTCTTGATCATTTCCTAAATAATAGCTGGAAGAAAAGGGAGACAAAAAGTACTTCATTGCTGATAATAGAACAAGAAACAATGGATTCCAAGTACAGGAAAAATAACTTATATTTAAGCACTGGAAGAAACCATTTGGTCTGCGTATACATACATAAAGATGGTGTTTTACCGAGGGATAAACTACCTATAGTGACTGTAGAATTGACATTCCTGGAAGTTGTCAACAAGAGTATGGAAGGTGCCTGTTGTGGATATAGGTTGGACAGAACATGTGTATTTTGAAGGGGAGAAATCTGAGAAAGCTGCTCATTAGCTTTGACCTCTAATATATTTATTGGTCTTCTAAACAAAGTGAAGGTTCAAGAACTTAAAGATTTGTCACTGCAGGTCCTTAAGTATTGGAATTAATTGAAGGTGTGCTGAGCTACTTTTTTTTGAGACAGCTATTATAATAGATGAAGTGGAGCTAAACTAATTATTATTGTGAATATACCTTTAATTTCAAAGTGCCTAATCTGCTTTAGGTTATTTAAACTGCTTTTTAATTGTTCTTAAACTATTATATCGTTTTGAGACTTCTTTTGTTTTTTTCTGCCTTGGAGAAACTTGTGATTTCTTGCTTTCTCACCTGTTACAGCAACACTAAACTATTTGCTGTAGAATAGGAGCCATCTCAGAAGCTGAAAAGATGAGGATATCATAATATATTGCTAAAAATGTGAGCAAGAAGGAACCAAATGGAGACTGTGCATGGAGCAGGATCCTGTAATTGGCACCAGCATGCATGACCATACATGATAGCAAATGAATGAACACTGCATTCTCAATGCATGGGATATTGCTAATTATTGCTAATTGACCCAGTTTGGGTTATGTGTCCTAGAGGCTTGGGAAGCAATGACTTTTTCACCTTTTCTTCCGAGTGCTCTTCAGAATTGTGAAGGATAAAGGTGTTGAGACCAGTGCATACACTCTGTTTTGCCCTCTTGCTAAACCAAGACGTAAATGTTGCATTCTTCTCTACAGGAGTATTGCTTTTGTCATCTCATGCCACACAATCCAATGATTTCTTACTTTTGGATGTAGACCATGATAGCATAACTCTCTCCTGAATTAAAAGGAAAAAACCAAAAACAGTGCTTCCCCCCTCCATCTCTTAATTAACTGTGTGTTTCCTTTCTTTGCATTCTGTCACTGAGTTTCCTCGCAAAACACGCCATCTTTGCTGTTGTATCCAATTGCAAATGAAGAGGGAGCTCGTTTGTGCTTCAAAACATCCTGTGTATTTCTTTAGGGAAGGAGGCATGGACCTTCATGAACTGGTTTTCATGTATTCTATAGAGAAATTTCACAAAAATTCCTAGAAATTATGAGCTTTGTTCATTTGTTACAGTATAGAAAATATCCTTTTACTTTTTTAAAAGAGCCTATCCTTGACCAGGAAAGCAATCTTTCCACAGCAGGAAACAATGAGAGGGATTACAGCACTGTTTGTTTCCAACAAACACATTAAGAACGAATAATGTTCTTTGCGGTCTGTGTGCATCACACATTTGAATTGTTCTGCCCCTGTGCAGAGACCTTGAGAACATTCAGAAGCTGAAAGAGTTCATGAGACCATACTCCCATCACTGTGCATGCTCCTTACCCTGCTGCTAGCTCTTAATTCCCTTTTAGCCCCATCTTGAGAGCATCCTTAGAACTATTGCTTTTGCTTCACATTTGTATATGGTTTTAACCCAGTGTTTGTGCTTCCCAAACTTTGATTTTTGGACTTCAGTTCCCAGGAATCTAAGTCAGTTCCCCAAAGCGCTAATCAGCCAATGTACTGACTTAGGTTTCTGGGAATTAAAGTCCCTCTGTGTGACGTGGCCCCCAAGTTGGGAACCACTGTTTTAATCTATAGTTTATTGGTATCTTCTCCATTCCCTCCAACTTTATTTATCTAGGGTAGAGGGAACAGAGAAATATTAATAGTAGCTAGTTGTCGGTCATCATTCTATCATTTAAAAAAAAATTGGCCTCACTGGGTCCATTTAAGAGGGGCATTACTTGTTCCAACAAGATTTCCATCACTGACACTCTTAAGCACGTTTATTGCCAGAATCAGAATTGCCAGTTTTGTTAATTAAAAAAAAAGTCAAAGTAGCTATAAAGAACAGACAATCACAAGTGAAATCTTATCATTTTGGAGACGTTGTTAAAAGCAGTCCACTCCGTTACCAGCCATACTACTCCAATTCTACCAATTTCAGTTGGCAAAACTTCAATAGTGGTGGAAGCAATGCAGTCTGACTCTGCATTGGGTAAGTCTTCTGATATTCTATTGCAGACCTAGGTTCCTGCGCAACCTACAGCAACACCTACCCTCAAAACCAAAGGCAGACCATCAGTGTCAGAATAAAAGTTGGTATGGTACCTAAGCTGGTGTCATCTTTGGTTCAGAAAAGGAGGAGGAAGTCAACTGTTACAGATAATTGAAAAAGTCAAAAAAGACCAAGACCTTGCAGAAACCTGCTTCTAAAATACTGCCTTTGCAGGCCTCATGTTCTGACAGATTTCTTCTGAACAAGGAGAGTGAAGACCATGATGACCTCATATGTCTCAGGTTGGCTTTTGTATCGCAGGTCCATTCACAGCTTTCAGAATGGAGCTGCTTCACCCAAAGGTGAGTAAGTCTTCCCTGTTTCATAAAAGTCTACAGAATACACACATGGAGAAGTTGTATCCATACTATACTACTTCTGACCCTTCCTCTGTTTCAGTTGCCACTCTCAAGGAGCAGGGATCTCCTTGCAAGAGACATCACAAACAGCATCAGGAGCCTACTAAAGAGACAATAAGTTCTGCACCTTTCAGTGCTATGCCATAGTTTTATCCCTGGACCTGAATGGCATTTCCTCCACCACCCTTCTATGACTTTCAGGGTGCACATGGCGATATGTGGCCTCTTTGATGTGGTTCACTTCTCTGTTCACCAATCCCTTTCCATTGCTGGCCTCATGGCCACAGAACCTTGGAATTGATGTTACCCAAGCCTAAGTGCACACCCTCTGGATCAGAGCAGTTGCATAGGGCTTTGGCTTCAAGATCTACAGTCTTGAAATCTCCAGAATCAAGCAGACCTCATTGTCCATCTGGTCATGCCATCCATGGTTCATCCATTTCAGAATCGCCCAAACCATAGCACGAACACTGGTCTCCGGCTGTGTTTCCCAAACTGAAGCACAAACATCAGACTCTGGTCTGAGATCTCATGAATCAAAAGAACGTTATCCCTGTCACAGTACCACCCACTCACATGGTTCTGATGCATTGTGCTACTTTAGCCCCCCAGCCCTTAAAACATTTATAAATTGCTGAGGAATGTATACAGTCAAATCTCGCATAAAGAGTGCCTCGCTTAAAGAGTAACTCGCTTAAAGAACAGAATTTTCTCTGAATGTTTGCTTTGCTTAACAAATAAAACCAACCAAAACTCGCTTAACAAATAAATCGGGGTTTGCAATCCCCCCCCCCCCAGAAGTCAGAATTGGTCACTTACAATGGTGTTTCGCTTGAAGAGCAAACTTGCTTAAAGAGCAACCCTGTGGAACACATTATGCTCTTTAAATGAGGTACAACTGTACCTAGATTCTCAAACCCCTACTGCCACTGTGGTTCTGAGTCAGCTTATTATTCAAACTTACGGTAACTTCCCACCTCATATTATGTTACAAGACACTTTTTAGTTGTGGTCATATTAACTTTCAGAGCCTGAAAGCTGTATGTGGTCCAGCTTTTCTGTAGCTCAACAAGAGCATGGTGACAATGTTCCCTGATCTCATTCTTGCCTAAGGTTATGGACGTTCATCTTAATCAGGTTCTAATACTACCCAAGTTCCTTCTGTCTTTAACTTCAGTTTTGGAAAAGAAAAACACTGCATACATTGGACATTGCAAGGCTCTTGCCTTTTACACATCTAGAACTAAGTACAGTCAAACCGAGCATAAAGAACGCCTTGCTTAAAGAGTACCTCGCTTAAAGAGCAGAATTTTCTCTAAATGTTTGCTTTGCTTAACAAATAAAACCAACTGAAAACTCGCTTAACAAATAAATTGGAGTTCGCAACCCCCGCCCAGAAGTCACAATTGGTCACTTACAATGGTGTTTCGTTTGAAGAGCAAACTCGCTTAAAGAGCAATCCCGTGGAACACATTATGCTCTTTAAGCGAGGTACAACTGTAGTTTTCAAGCATTACAGATTGAATGTCAGATCAAAGTTAGACCCGTCTTTTGACAGAGCACCATTTTTTCTGTTATACTATGACATTCCATCAGTCAGTAAATGAGCCTGTCAGTTGCCCTCACTGAAACCATGAAAATGTTCAGTTGCTTAACTATTTTTTTAAGTGGTTATCTGTGCATTCAAATTCATACATCCCCTATGTTTGCTGACAAGTACACATTTTTATTGGCGGTAGACTTGAGGGAACTGAGGATTAGTATGGGTTAACAAACTCAGGCTCTAGAATGCTCTAACGGTCTCTCAAATGATGGCAAATCAAAGAATGACCGTTACGGGTAAGTAACCTGACCTAATACCACAAAACTATTTTTCTGTGCCATAAAAGACTGTATAAAAGTATTGCTGGAGATAACAGCAGTGAAATACAGAGATCAGATTGCATTTCAACTTAGTCATATTTAGACTCATTGAGACCAGTGAGATTTAATTTAACCATGAACAGGTATGGTTCTATTGATCACTAAATTTGTTTGAAGGATGGCTAGAATCCTGTTGTTTAGAATCCTGTTGCATGTGGACAGTGTTGTGAAGAAAATCATGGAAGATGGCTTTCAGTATGAATGGGAAAATTTTGCTTGTGTTATTGAGGAACTGGATACCTTCTCAGGCAAATTCTGTAATTGTGACACAAACCATTGCACAAGCTGAAGGAGTGAACAGATTCCAAAACAGTGTATTTTTTGGACTGAAATAACAATCTTCAACTGACAGCTACAGTAATATAAACCCTATAATATATTCATCACCTCTTTATATCTATATATTTGCAAACTGTTCTGAACCTCAATTTGTTGACAGTTTGTGTCAGCAAGTTATGATGTCCAAGTACTCGGCAGCAGGGCCTTTCCTTCTCAGTAGAGGCAGCATAACATGCCATCAACTCGCTACAGCGCTTCAGAACTGAATGGATTTATCACCATTCAATTTTTCAAATAAAGATAGTGGATCTTAAAGTAGTTAATGGTAGATTTTCAAGCTTGCATTACATTTATTTCCTGACTTGAACACACGGCACAATATGTTTTTGATTTGTTTTATGTAATTGGTGTGCAAATTCTCCCATTCTTGCTGGTGTCTGGTTATTAGGTATGTGAAATACTCCGCAGTGTGTTGCTCTGTACCTCTTGGGTAAAATGGGTTAGAAGCTGCCATTTCCTATTACTCAACTATTGTCATACATCTCAAAAAGTAAAGAGATTTTATCAATCGGTTTCAACTTCTTTTCCATTTTGAAAGTTTAATATAAATGTGGGCTCCATCCTCAATGTTGAGCCTGTAAAATTCAGAACAAAACGTTTTATATGGTGTGGTTAAGCAATTCAATTTAATTTGCTAGACAGAATATGAGGTTTTTTGTTTTTTTAAAAAAGAATCAGAAAACCCCCACAAATGATAAATAATATTGTTGGAAAATGATAAAGTGCTGCCGAGTCAGACAAGAAACAAAATGTTAAAAATGTTGTGGCACCTTAAAACTAATGTGAGGTTTTGTGGATCAAGTCCACTTCTTTAGAGTAGGATTACATGGTGAACATTTATAGTGATAAAATGCTGTAATATTTTTTCATATAATTTTCTGCAGTAAAAAGATAGATTCTAATGACCAATGAAATGTTTCTTTAAAAAAAAATTCCACAGTATATGAATTTTTATTTATTTATTTATTTTATTATTGGTATATAGGCTATCGTAGCAAAGACCAGAATCCTTAAGTTTTCCACAAGGTTGTGTTTGCAGTTATGAGGTGTTAACACATTGAAAAAGCAAACAAAGGGAAATGAAACAGATGCTGAATGGGGCAGATTTCTTACTAGCTATGCTCCCATACTAGTCTAACAATGCTGGCGGGAGGTTAATGTTGATGAGTGGAAGTACTACTAAAGAGTTGTGCTGCCTTCCAATGTAATTTGTTATTCCTGTGAATTTTTGTTTTGTTTCACAGATTGACACACAAAGCTGAACCAAAGGCAGAAGTGGTCCTAGACTGAGCTGTTGTACTACAGTATGCACAGAAAGCATCCTTCATTGAAGAGAGGAAGTATTCATGGCAGTCTTTCTAATGGGGAAAATAATTAAGGCCAAGTGCATGCTGTCATTTTCATAGGCAAAGATGTTTGCAGGCCCTATTGGTGTCCTGTTATCTGCTCTGTGGTCACAAAAGCACCACATTTCACTTGTTGATGGTTCTTCCTGAGCATAAATAGGAATACACAAACACTTGGCTTAAAAAGTATTAAGAAATAATTCTGATAGAAATCTCTTGGAGGTGTGGGAATATGACACTTAGTGACCAATCTCATTCCTTAATTTTTGTTTTGTGGTATTTTTTACTTATAAAAAAGTGAAGAGAGACGTGTGATCCTTACAGAATACAATTGCAGGAATGGGCAGTAACTTTATTGGATCACTAAGAGTAATGTGAGTTTGTTTTTGTTTTTAGTGATTCAATAAAGTTATTGCCTGCTTCTGCATCTGTATAACTGATAAATGTTTTTTATTTCCCACATTTTGGCTACTGAAAGAGTCCCCAGGTTAAAATGGGTTAATGACCACTTTCATAGGAGAAACTATAGTCCTCTGATAGGTACTCCTTGCCAGAGGGGGAGGGAATGGATTGGAGAAGGAAGTGTTGGTTAGCCTGACTCAGGCCCAAATGTTACTAATAGATGGAATGATGATTAGTCTGCTGACATACAGAAGATGCTGACTCAGTCCTGTTCTCTTTTTTAAAAATGTTAATGAAAACCATTAGTGAGAAGCAAATTAAATAAACAATGCCATAATAATTAAGAGTCTCTATAAATTCTGCAATCCCTTAACTTTGTCACTTTCTTGAAACTCTCTTAGGATTTTAAAAATGTCTTTTGGGCACACAAAACATTTTTGAACATCCAGTTTAAAGTTTAGCTCCTGCAATGGTATATGACAGGGTTGGGCAAAGTGCAGCTTACGGTTCTTTAGGTTTTGGAATAAAGGCTTCTAGGCCAAGACCAACTTGAGAGTAGCCCAAAACATGGCAAAATGGCCCTATTACCTCTAGAAAGTGGGGCAGGCTTGTTCAGTAAAATGAATATTTGTAAAGGAAAATGTTTTGAGGTGTGAAAGGATGCGTCAGAATACCCCTCCAGGGCCTGAGGTGGCTGCGTGTTGGTATCTGGTCTCCAGAACTTGTCCACCTCAGGATTATAAGGATGTTTCAGAATAAAGACAAAATGAAACAAAAACTTGCATTTACTTGGAGCCGCCCAGAGTCGGGTTCTCCCGAGTGGGGCGGGGTAATAAATTCAATAAAATAAATAAATAAATAAATAATCCTGAGCCCACTGGAATTCCAATATGTTGGACAGGATATGAAATCTTATGTCCCACCCTCACCTCATGAGACATCTTGCAACAGTTTGATGATGTTTCAAGGTCATTCTTCTCCAGAATAAACACCTAACTGGATAGAATTTTTACAATTTCTGTGCAAAATGGCAACTTTTCCATGCAAGTTTCCCTAGAAACGGCATATAGTTGTGGAGAATCTGGCAGTTTCTTGCACAAAAGAATAGACATACATGTATGTGGAGAAATCCCACTGTCTAAGGTTCAAGTCTCTGTAGGGCAAGACTTGGAAAATCACTGAGAATTGTTTTTGTTTTTTTAAGCATTCTTTGCAATCCTAGTAACAGGGTTAATCGTACAATTAGCAGAGAGGTTAAGGATAGAGTTAAATATATGCATTTGAACTTCAATATCCACCCCAAATGGTGTTGCCTACTGATCACTGGTGTGTGATTTCTGGTTTTTTTTTTTTTTTTTTATAATTTTATTAGGTATAAAAAGTATTACAAATCAAGAGAAATACATAAAACAAGAAAGAAAAAAAAACATTACATAAATCCAAGCGTATATAGAGAAAATTCCAAAAAGAAGATAAAAGTTCCCATAATTAACAAAACTACCTTTATATCATCATTCAAATATTATTACCTCATGATAAAACTTCAAACTGTAAATTATGTCTCCCCGTATCACTTCAAAACCAATATATTTAACTCTCTAACTCTACTATCATTCTTTACTTTAGAAACACCCTCGTGATATATACATTGTCCGGAGATTAATGTTTTCTTATTTTTTCCAAAAATCATTTTGCTCAGATGCAGGGAATATGCCTTTATTTTTATCTATTACATATTCAATGAAAGGTTTCCAAATCCTCCAGAACTTATTACCAGTTACTTTACCCTTATTAAAGTTTAACTCCCAGGTGAGCTTTTCATTGAGTGCCAAATCCCACATTTCCTTGTACCAATCCCTTCTTTGTAAATTTTCATTATTTTTCCAATTTCTCGCTATACATTGTCTGGCCGCTGATAACATTATCGCCATCAATTCGTTGTTATCCTCATTCATTTTATATTTATCCACCTCAGTTAGCAAGACTGTATTTGACCCCAGTTTAACCTGCAATTCCAATATATTCTTAATTTCATCCTCAATGTCTCCCCAAAAATTCTTCAAAACATCGCAAGACCACCACATATGCTCATATGTACCTCTAGCTTTTTTACATCTCCAACACTTCTCGCTCACAGTTTCATACATTAAATGCAGTCTTACTGGGGTTCTATACCATCTCCAGATTAGTTTATAATTATGTTCCTTCACTCTTACCGACATAGATCTCATAATACGTCTTCTCCACATTTTCTCCCATGTTTTCTCAGTGATTTTTGTGTTCAATTCCTGTTCCCAGCTATCTTTCAATATTTGTTGAGCTTTCCCCCCTTTATTTAATATTTTATATATTTTACTAACTATCCCTTTTATTCCTATGTCTCCTTTTCTTAATTTGACCAGCAATTTTTCAAATTCTGTAAGCTCCCTGTCTGAACCCAATTCCAAAAAAAATCTCTTGTTCCAATTATTCATCTGGAGGATTTTGAACCAGTCCAACTCCAATTGCCGATAAAGCTCATTTCTCCTCTCTAGATCCCTACAACTTTTGATCCAATCTTTCAACATAGAGACCCCATTTTCTAATAAAATATCCCTAATCCTGCCGTCTATTTTCATCGGAAAGTTATTAAAATCTTCCAATTCTGTAACCAATGAGATCCCTGGAATAAGATCCTTTCTTGCTTTGTTCCATTCCTCTATTGTTGCTCCTATCATCTTACCCTGAATTCTCATCTTTTTATCCTTATCCCCACATAAAAAAAATGCCTTCCCTTTCCTCGAGAACTCTTTTGATTCTAATTTTCCCCATATTGATTCTTCTCTAATTAGTAATTTGATAACATTTCGTAATTGAAAGGCTCTATAATACTTGCTAACATTCGGGATACCCAGTCCCCCTTCTTTTTGGGATACATACCACAGAAATTTAGATATTCTAGCTCTTCGTTTCCCATTGCAAAATCTATTTATAATATTTTGATATTTTTCCAATTCTTTGTCTGTGTGTTTTATTGGCAGAGCATCAAATAAAAAATTTAATTTCGGTAACAACATCATTTTACACATTGCGACCCTGCCAAACCACGATAAATTCAACTTGTTGTACTGTAGTATTTTTTTGTCTATCTCTTTCATTTGTTTTCCATAATTCAGTTCCTTAAGTTCCCCAGTTTTTTTAGCAAGTATTACCCCTAAATATCTTAATTTGTTCGGAGTTTGAATATTAAATTTTTGCTTTATTTCTTCTTCATCCTTCTTACTCCCATTAACTAAGATCATCTCGGATTTATCCCAGTTCACCCTTAAACCTGTCATTTCCTCGAAAGTTTTCAAATGTTCATTAATCTTTGGTATTGCTCGTACTGGTTGTTTAATTGTAATTAGTGTATCATCGGCATATAAACTTATTTTATTCCCTTCTATTCCAAATAATTCTTTGTCTTGCCGTATTAAATTCGCCAATAGTTCCATAGCCAATACAAACAGAGTAGGCGACAAGGGGCACCCCTGCCGAGTTCCAGCTTCCAATTTTATTTCTTCTGTATAACTATCGTTAAATTTCACTATCGCTATCCCCTGTTTATATAAATTCTTAATTACTTTTTGGAATTTGTCTCCAAATCCGTACAGTTTGATTACCTCATGTATTGTTGCCCATTGCAAAGAATCAAATGCTTTAAAAATGTCCAATGCTAAAAAACCCGCTTTATCCTTTTGCTTTTCAGCTATATCCAATAAATCCACTACCCTCCTTGTGAGATCTGACATATACCTGCCCTTTACAAACCCTGCTTGATCATCTCTTATGTATTTGGCTATGAAACTATTTAGCCTAGTCACCATTATTGTAGAAAAATTTTTAGCATCTTGGTTAATTAGGGATATCGGCCTATATGATTCTATTTTCTGTAAATCCTTACCCGGCTTAGGGATCAATGCAATGATAGATCTATTCCAAGATTCAGGTGTTGATTCTCCCTCTATAATCCCATTAAACAATTTCTGTAGTCTCGGAACGATCCAAGGCTTAAAATCCTTATAAAACTCAGCAGGAAGCCCATCTTCTCCTGGTGCTTTGTTCAATTTTAATTTGTTAATTACTTCCTCAATTTCTTTTACCGATATTTGTTCCTCCATCCTATTTCTATGCTCTTCTGTTATTGATGATATGTTGTACTTTTTAAAATAATCCTCCAATTTGTTCAAATTTACCTGCTTCTTTGAGTATAGTTCTTTATAAAAGTCCTCTATTAATACTGCTTTCTCTTTCCTTTTATTACATCTCTTCCCCTTCTCATCTACCAATACTTCTACCTGGCCTTTATTCTTTTTATCCCTCGCTGCTTTTGCTAATAACTTAGAGTTTCTGTTACTATACTCGAAATATTCTCTTTTTAAAAATATCAAATCTTTTTTTACCCTTTCCATGTCCTGGGCTTCCAATTCTTTCTTTACTTTCTGTATCTGATGTAATACCCTCTGATCTTTACCCTTTATATATTCCCGATGAAGTTGTTTTAACTGTGTTTCCAATTCCTGAGTTCTATTGATGTTCCGTTTCTTTTTCCAACTGCTTTATTTTATTGATTCTCCTCTAAAAATCGCTTTCATTGTGTCCCATACCCCTCCTGAGCTGACCTCATTATTATCATTCCATTCCCAGTATTCATCCCATTTCTCCATGATTTGTTTTTTCATGCTATCCTCTTTGTATAATTTTGGGTCATATCTCCAAACATATCTTTTCCTATCGCTTTCATCCAATTTTATATCTATACTTATCTTGGCATGATCTGATTCTCTAAATGTCCCTATTTTAATATCCTCTATGTTTTTCAATAACCCTTGCGTTACAAATATATAATCAATCCTTGAATACATATCATAAACTTGGGAATAGTACGTGTAATCCCTTTCCTGTCCTTTAAGTTCCCTCCATACATCTTTTATATTCATTAATTTTGCCCAATCACTTAGAATATATTTATTACTTCTCTTCTTAGTACTTGTAGTATCAAACTCGGAACTTAACAAGTTAAAATCCCCCCCGATAATCATATTCCTCGTTGCTTCTTTCTGCAAAATTATTCTTAATTTTTCTAAAAATTCTGCCTGGTTGGTATTCGGGGCATATATGTTTGCAAGAGTTATCTCTTCATCTTCTATCCTCCCCTTAATTATTAGATATCTCCCCTCTGGGTCAGCTATCGATTTTATCACAGTAAAACCCAGTTTTTCCGAAATAAGGGTTGCAACACCTCTCGCTTTTGATGTCCCATAAGCCATTTCATAAATATCAATTCCTCTCACGACTAATTTATTAGTATCTGCCGATTTTTGGTGGGTCTCCTGTAGAAAGATGACATCAGTTTTAGCTCTATTGAGCGCTATCTGCAACCTCCTCCTCTTCACGGCATTCCCTGTCCCTTTCACATTCCATGTTAACAGTCTTAATATCTTAACCATTTATATTCACTAATCTCTCCCCTCCATTACATTCCTCCCCGGACGTGTTATCCCCATCCCCTACTAAAAATCTAAAAAAAGATACAAATAATTGAAAACAATATAATATCAAAAAAAAAAATTGTGAATTCTCGCTACAACATAACTCAGTAAAATAAAATGTTTGATGAAGTATACATAGTGTTACGACTACAAAAAAGAAAAAAGAAAACTTACCTACTCTTTCATTTTCTGTTACCCTCCCCACATCTTGTTCCAAGATATCGCCTCTGACTCTCAAAGAGGGGAGGGGGGGACTAGGAAGAAAAAGCATTATGTTCTTCTATGGACTCCCTCCCTCCACCATTATGATTTTATTTCCACTAATTAGTTATTCAAAAAGCTCAGCACTCGGTGTACCTGACACATCCCCTCCTCCCGTTGCCCCCTCAACCTCCCCCTCCTTGTTCAAGACCGGACCCATCACCCCAACCGCGTACAAATCAGTTCTCATTGTAATCCATTCTGGACTAGCCACCTTTAAGAACCCAAGTTGAGTCAAATAATCCAAGACATCTGTTCTGTCGTCCAATACATGCCATCTTTTCTCGTAAAAAAATCTCAACTGTTGTGGAAATCTCCAATTGTACTTAATATCTTTTGAAGTCAGAAATTTCGTCACCGGTTTCATCATGAATTTCCATTTTCTCTCCTCTGGTGCTATATCATTGTAGATTTCCACATCAGTTCCATCGATCTTTAGAACGCCAGGCCCTGCTTGTTTGATGAAAGCCATCACTTTTAACTTATCCGCCCAATTTGCAAATTTAACCAAAACATTCCTTGATGCTCTCCTATCTCGCCTTCCCCCCACTCTATACACCGCTCCAATATCTTCTGCCACAAAATCTTTTCCCATTTTCAAAGAATTCAGCCAATCCAATATTCTATCTCTCAGCTTGTCTGGCGTTCGTTCAACCATCTTACGTATCACAAGGTTCTGTTTTCTCTGCCCCTCCTCCACCATCATCATCTTTTTCTCTTGAACAGATACTCTTGAGGCAGTTAAATGTTCTTGAATATACACTTCATTCACAGAGATCTTTACCTGTTCTAGATCTTTTTGCATTGTATCAGTAATCACTTTAATTTTTTTTGTGTTCTCTGCAACCTCCTTCTGCATGTCAGTAAGAGTCCTGGCCAGGCTCTCATGTTGTAACCTGGCCAGTTCTCTGTCTTTTTTCATTTCTTCACAATTATTCTCCACCATTTTATTCAATTTTTGCATTGCAACCTGATTATCTTTTCCATTTTTAACCAATTGTTGTAAAATAGCATACATATTGTCCATTCATGTCTGCTGGTCGTCCTCCTGTAGCTTCTTGGGTCTCCGTTGGTACTGTTGTGGTCTCCATCGTTGGTGATGGTGTATGCCTTTCCTTGTCTTTTTGATCCTTCTCTTTCTTTTCTCTCCTCCCCTTTGGCCTGACTGTCTCCTCCCCTACTTGCATAGCCTATTAATTTTTCCACTTCAAATATGTAAATATATAATTTTTACTCAATAATCCCACCACCTAAAATTAGCTCTATTTCAATTATATCAGCAAGTGGCTATGCTCAAATTTCTTATACTTATCTACTAATTCACACTTTATATTTCATAAACTTGATATCAAAGAAATCAACAACTCAGTGACCTTTTTATATAATACCCAATCTGCAAGATAAGCACTTATTGTCTATATTGTACAGGCCGAAGGGGGAGGAGGGGGGAGCTGAAGAGGGAGGGAGGGAGGAGCTAAATATATTATGACCGCTGCTGTTTTCCTCTTTAAATGGGCAAATTAAATGTCTCCGCTTTAGGGGGTATCAGACCGGAATGCACAAAACAAGAGTCTTAACCATAAAAAAAACAAAGAAAACAAGTAAAGCAATGTCCTTTTTTTTCTACTTCATCTCGCTGCTGCACTCAGTTTCGTTTCCGCCCTCGGAGTTAAGTTTCGATTAACTCCGCCATTGTTGTTGATCTCCTTTTTCGCTCCCCCTTTGTCCCAGATCCAATCGCCAAAACACAGTTTCCTTTCACTCTCTCGAAACACAGTTCAAAATACTTTTATTAAAAATGTAATCCAAATAAATCACCACCTAGCCGGGGTCCTGGGACAAACCCTTTCTTCCAATTACGCTCCAAACAGTTCCACCATACACTCCCTCCGCTCCGTTCCCTCTCTTCTTCCCTTCTTCTTTGCTTTCCAAGCCCCGTTTAGTCGCTTATTTATCCCCCGACCGGCTCTCAGTCATCGGACCTCCTCTTTTCGGGTTCCCCCCGTCTCCCCCTCTCACTTAATCACCCAGTTCCACTCACAAACTTCGCGGGGGGAGACTCCGGGGTGCGCGCTTCCCTTCAGCCCAGCTGAGCTTTCCACTTTAACTGAGCCGCTCGCCTTCGCTCCAAAGGTCCCCTTTCTCGGCTTCGGCTATTTAAAATCTTCGCGGTGCGCTCCGAACTCCTTCCGACACCGGAGGGGGCTCAACAGACGACGACAGGCACCCCGAAGCTCTTTCGAGCCTCCGGGGCCCCCCCGCCGACCGGTGCACAACCCTCCGGGCCCCGCTCGCTCGCTCCCGCTGATCCGCCGATCCGCCGATGCTCCGCTTTTTTTTATAAATTTCCACTGCGTCCCGGTCGAGGGCACTACTCAAAAGCTCCAGCGGTCCTTTTTCCTCCGAAATCCGCCTTATTTTTTTACAAAAATCGCATTGAAGACCTCATTAATGGCGGAGAAAGAACAAGCCGCTGTTTTCACCTACTCCATCAAACCACGCCCCGTGATTTCTGGTTTTAAGTATCGTGAGTCACTCAAAAACTTTGTGAGATTTTTTTTGTCCCATATATTGGATGCGACAATGTACATACACGTATTCATACATAACCCTCGGGCTAAATGCATAGGTATTTAGACTTTTGTCCCAGATATTTTTATGGCTATTTCTCTCTCTGCGGGGGGGGGGGGGGGTATGGAAGTTGCACATGGCAATTTGCCAAAACTGCTATAGTTCCTCAGAGAGCAGTATCTTCAAATGCCTACTTACAAATTTAGTTTTTTGTGAATTCTGACACAAAACATGGAGAGATACAAATGGTCTGACCTTGAAATGGGTTAAATGGGTGACTGAGAGAACATATAATAACTAGAAATACTCAAGTCAATTTGTACATTGATACCACATTTTGATAAAATTTGATTAATTAATTTTGCTTTCACAGATGGATAAGGTAAATGTCTAAAGAGTCACTTGTTTAGTAGTGGCTGAAATCCTCTTGCACAACTTACACTTTGTAAGGCTGAAGTTATCATTAACTGAGGCAGGATTTTTTAAAATTCAAACATTTCCAAACCCCTGCTTGACATTCCAGAGGCTCCTGTAAACCTCTTTAGTTGTGGGGGAGCTTTTGGACCACAGACAGGTGAGCAGTCTTTAATTTCCCCCAAAATGCCGCCACTTGTAAAGTCATCTCAGTTGCAAAGAATCAGGGAAATTAAAGACTCTATCTGGGTCTCTCAGCCACCAACAACTTCCTTATGGCCAAAAAGATCCCATGAGATCTTCAAGGTTATTGGAAATTTTAATTTTGTGAGAGACAACACACCATAGCTGATGATATTACCAGCCTTACATTGTGCAAGTTATGCTATTGGATTTCAGCCAGTATTAGTCAAATATGGAGTATTAATTTTATAAACTTTGTCTTGACACTTCTGTTGTGTGCAGGGGGAAGGATTTCAACTTCTTGAATGCTTGGTGGTCATGGTAATGATCTGATAATAGTGATGATGACTGCATCAGATTTGATTTGGTTTTGGTCATGATAATAATATTTTCATGTCACAGATTACTCTGGGTTGAAGGGATGTTTGCTGGAGAAACTCTGCTCAGGGGACACCAGAATGAGGCTCCTTTCATGTCCCCAAGTGCAGCCCTTGGGTAATCGAAACCCAACCTTCCAGTCTCCAAGCTCAGTGTCTTAGCCACTAAGCCACCGGGGGAGCTCAGTATTATTGATTGATAAGAAGCTGTTATCTAATGGCAGGCATTGAAATAAGGGTATCCATAAAGGATATGTTGACATCTTGTAAGTATTTTATAAGAAGTTGATGTTCACTGTCCCGGCATAACAGGTTTTGGTCATACTGTACAAGATGATTTTTACCCCGCTTCTTGCATAAGAAGGATTTGCTGACTTTATAGGGCTGGTGTTACGTAGCTTTGCTGGGCTTAGTGCTTGATGGCATCCCCTGCATGATGGCCTTTGGAGTGTACAGTGTAGATGCTTAGATAGAGGTGGTCTCTATGTTTTTATTTAATTTGCACACATGATGTACTAAATATATAAAAGCCTAGAAAATATGTTAAGAAGAGAGCCACCATACTAATGTGAGGTGGGTTTGATAGTTTCCATGGCACACTACAATGCACAGTTCTTAAATTTTAACTTCTGTAATTTTTGTTTTTCACTGACAAGGAATGTGTAAGTTGGCAGGGATGGGAGTTTTATGGCTCATGTGGATCCTTCCTCCTTGCCAAAATGCCGTTTGGACCTAAAAATAGCTTGAGACGCCACCATAAGCCCCCCAGGATGGTTGATAAAGTGTTACTGTGGCAATTTATCTTCTCTTCTGAGGGACCAGTCCTCTCAAAACACTCATGTTCTGCCAATATTATTGACAGGTTTTGTTTTGAATATCTTCCTAAAAACTCTGCTTATTTGGAGGGATAGGTTAAGTGCTTTCTCCTGGGTGCTATCTGAAAAAATGTCCATAATTAAGTTATATCTAGTCTGGATTTTCACACAGAGGACATGATATGAAATTCACAATGGAAAAAAACAACAACACAGAAGGAGAAAAAGTGAAGAATGGCACTCAAATGTGAGCTGTTCTCTTTGAGCAAAGACTTATGACATCAGTTGTCTGGAAGTTATTTACACAGCAGATTTGGAAATTTTGCTCCTCGTTAATAAATGGGAAACCTTTAATGTTTGTGAAAGTCCAGTTTCAACATTGCTGTCATTCTGTAAAAATGATTATAAAGATTGCATTACCTAATTAATATTTCATTTGGACCTGGACTAGGAACAGTTATTTATTTATTTATTTAGAGTTATTATCCCACCCCAATCAGGTGAACCTGACTCTAGGCGACTTACAGAAAAGGGAAAGACTATAATCCATTAGTTGCATTCAATGTGCACCAGAGCTCATCAGGTGTCTCCTGAACATGTTATGGAACTCAGATCTGCCTAACTCAGAGGTGGTCAACCTTGGTGCTCCAGCTGCTTTTGTACTTCAATCACCAGAAGTTAGGCCAGGGGTGGTCAGCCTTGGTGCTCCAGCTGTTCTTGGGACTTCCATTCCCAGCAGCCCTGATCAGCAGGTGTGCTGACTTGGGCTTCTGGTGATTGAAGTACAAAAGCAGCTGGAGCACCAAGGTTGACCACCCCTAAGTTAGGCAGATCTGAGTTCCATAACATGTTCAGGAGACACCTGATGAGCTCTGGTGCACATTGAATGCAACTAATGGATTATAGTCTCTCCCTTTTCTGTAAGCCACCTAGAGTTAGGTTCACCTAATTGGGGTGGGATAATAAATCTAAATAAATAAATAAATAAAATGTCCTACAATTCCTAGATTTGTCTGCCCTTTGACATATCCAAGTGCCAGTAATTCACCTGTGCCTTAACCTTTCCCCACACCAAGGATACGTTCAGCATATATTTTGGCCTTGAATGATTGGAACTACAGACATTAATGAATGTTCATATCTCCTGGTACCAGCTTAAGGACAGTACATTCCACAAGGAGCAGTAGTATCAACTGTTTGGTCATAATTAATTCCCATAATCTGTTAAGGACCTCATGCTGGTGTTATGGGAGGTTGCACAGAAGGCAAAAAGTAGACAGTGACACCTTGCTTCTCCCTGCCTTTGTGTTCCCCACCCCCTGGAAACGATTGTCTTGTGTTTCTTGCAAAGGCCAGAACTGAAGGAGCACTTGAAGGAGCTTTTTGGGATCAAACTGGATGACATCAGGCTGGGGACCATAGGTTGGCCATCCCCTATCTATATCACAGAGGATAAATGTCCTCATGCATTTCAGAATATCCTGGGAAAATTGATCTGCATAGACTTATGCTACTTATTTATTAATTTATCTATGCACCGAAGAGGCATAAATACTGAAACTGCATAAAATGCCAGCAGGCCTGCAGGAAGATGCATTGTGTACCTGTGCAAGTAGTTTTAAGAACAAAGCAGTCCTGCTAGATACGTGCAGAGCCTTCCTCCTGACATTTGTTTTTGTTCCTAAAGCTTTTCTCCCTCAAGGTTTCTACAGGGAGAGTAAAGTAAGAGTAGGAGATAGATTGCACTGGAAGCGCTGATTGAGGGGAAGGTATAATATGAGCCCATACAGTGTCTCCATTTTGTTCCTAAACCAAGATTGTATGCAGTACGTGTGATTCCCCCGTTGCAGTACTGTTTAAATACTTTCCCAGTTTAAATACACACCTGATTTGTATACTGTCATATATCAGATTAAATGAGCTTCCCAGGTCTGTTTTTCTTCTGTTAAAAAAATAGACCTGCTTTATATGACAGAGACTTTGATGTCTGGACAGTGAAGCAAAGCAGGTACATGAGACCGTTGAAAATAGTGTAAGAAACATAAATATTACAATTGCGGTTCTTACAAAACAAAATTTCTGTTTTTGAAGACCTAACATTTGGAAGTCAACTCTGAGAAGCTTTATGTGAAATTGTACATATCAAGACCAACACATTATTGAAATCATCATGTTAGTCCTTTAGTTAGTCTTTCTAACTAAAAAGCCATGTTGATTTAAAACCACTCAGCTTCTTCCGTATGACTGGTCACAATGAAATGAGTGTCATCTGTGCAATTTCTAATTTTGTGTATACATGGAGGGTCACAGGTGAACACAGCCACCAGGTAATACATTTCTGAGATGCTATTGTGTATATGGCATGAGGTGTAACATTAGTAGTACATATTTTCATTTTTACTATTCTGGATACAGATAGAAGAGCATATTGATGTACATAGGTGTACTCAGTTCAGTAGCTGGTGCTGATTTGGAAGTCCTAAACCCAAGAAGTCTATCCAGCTAAATTCTTGTGCTGGCACGGATTGTTTAATTACATAGAACATCAGCTGGCATCCAGCTTCAGTTGATGTCCAGCATGACAGTATAGCCATGGTTTAACTAGCCTTTTTTTATGAAAGAAAGAGAAAATATTACTTGCACTTCGGAGTTTGGCTAGACTGCTGCCTTCAACCATGGATTTGCATAATCACAGCAAAGTTACAAACCTGTCTTCAGTTTCAGCATTCAGTACACAAGATCTAGTTCCTAGAAAGATTTATTCATTTGTGAGGCACAAAGGCAAAACATGAGGGCTTCACAAGCATTGAGAAGCATATTTTATAAAGTGTCTGGAAATAGGCATGGAAACATCACACACAATCAGGCATCAATTGGAGATTTCCAGTATTTCTGTGGTTTTGGCTTGGGTGGGGATACCATGAATTATAGATTTTTTTTCATGGTATTTTCGTTAACATTTGCTTCCGTTTCTAGGCCTGGAATGACAAGTGTGTGTGCATGTATGTGTATTTGTATGTGTGTTTAAAAACATTGAGCAAGTTTTTGAAATTTGGCTGGAGGTTTCTTTTTGGTTAACAAGTAACAGCTTGACCTTCCTATTTCCACTGTTATTGCTTTCCTCTTGTGCTTGCTGTTTCTTAAGGGGGAAAGAGAAAGGTTAACTTCAGTTGGCCAATAATATAATAACTTTGGCCCAGTTCACACTGTGTGTGCGTGCATGTGCGTGCGCGACATGCTTTCCTGAAGTTCTTGTGTGATGTATCTCTTTACTGAAGCACTGATCTATCTTAGATCCAGAGCAAGTATCAGCTTACTTCAGGATAATTTACCAAGGGTCAAACAACCATGAGTTGCTATGAGTTCATAAAGAGGTAGCCCAGAGTTTTACATTTCTGTCATGTCCAATTTATAATTCTTATAATGCATATACAAGCATTTAAGTGCAACAAGAAAAACAAAAGAAATCAAAAGCAAAGGTTTGTATGGGTGAGTGGGTGCTACTACTGTTATTGCCCTCTTGCAGTGCTTCAACATGTTTTCAGTGGGCTATCAATGTTTTGAAATACTTCATCTGTGATAAGAATGTGTTTGCTACACCTGAGGTCACTATCTTCTTTCATCGGAGGTGTTGATTTGTGAAGCACACTATTCTTATCAAGTGAGGAGCAGGTGGGCAGTGGTGGGCAGCAACAGGTTCATACTCCCCAGGAAGGGGGGGGGGGTAGCAAAATTGGGTGGCCTCTGGGAACGGAGTGGTGAAATTGGGTGGTCTTCGGACAGGGGGGTTTAGCAAAATTGGGTGCCTCCCTGCCTTGCCCCATCAGGTTTTGTCCCTGCAAGTGGTTCAAGGTCTCTCTTGCTCAAAAGCCAGTCATATCTAACTCTAGGGTGCACTGCTCATCTCCATTTACAGCCAAAGAGCAAGTGCTGTCTGTGTTTGCAGGTGTATACATGGGCATATGGCAGGCATGACTAGATTGTCCATGACGTAGGCTCTGCCCATGACATAGGCTCCACCCATGACAAGGTTCCGCCCCTAGTGGTAACAAAAATTGTTGCTGCCCACCACTGCAGGTAGGTCAAATTCAACCATATCCTGTATATCTCTTGCCGGAACAGACTTCCTTGGTGGAATAGACTCTCTGTCTGTTCTACACCTTTTTGTGTGACTGCCTTAGAAACGTCTGAAACCCAACAGAGAATGGTTAGAAGGAGGACATGTCTTTTGGTATGACATTGGGCGGAATTCAGGATTTATTATTTTTGCAGCTCTTCTACGGGCTTTTGCAGTTTATATAATCTTGTCAAATGAGAGCTACAGTGTCAAAAATCTTGCATTTCGTTTATTGTATTTTTAAAAGATTCTCAGAATTCTGAACGGAAGCACACTATTTCAGTTTTTTCATTGTCAATGTTAGAGTTGTGTAGTTCTGTAGGCATGGTTTTCACCTCCTTAATGTTCAGCTGCAGTTCTGCTTTGGAACTTACTCCCTCCCACCCCACGCAGACCAAATTTCAGATCATTGCTGCTTTCTTTCAACAAGATGATGTCATCTGCATAGTTTACGTTATTGATGTTTATTCCAACAGTTTTCACTCCTCTTTCACCTGAATCTAATTCCAGCTTTCCATATGACATGTTCTGCATACAGACTGAACAGATAAGGAGACAATAGGAAACCTTTGTCTTTCTCCATATCCTGTCCTAAGGGTAGTTCCTTGTCCACAATACAGGTTATGCGTTTAGACAATTAAGGGTTGAGGCACACCCATTTCTTTCAGAACAACCTATCGTTTCTTACGATGCTTTGCTATATTCTATAAAGCATAAACTGATCTTCTGGAATTCTTTGATGCACTCCTGTAGCCAGCAGATATTTTGCAATATGATCTCAAGCGCCTTTTCCTTTTCAGAATCCAGCTTGAACATCAAGTATTCCTCACTCCATATATGATAAACACCTTAAGCATCACTTTGCTTCCATGGACATTAGAAGAATGAGCTCCTGTCTCTGTCCCAGCTCCTGCCCACCTAGCAATTTGAAAGCAAGAAATTGCAAGTAGATAAATAGGTACCACTTCAGTGGAAAGGTAAACAGCGTTCCGTGTGCTCCAGTATTTAGCCATGGCTGCAACATGACCATGGGAATGTCTGCAGAAGCAGACAGCACTGGCTCTTCGGCTATGAATCAGATGAGCACTGAACCCTAGAGTTAGATATGACTGGCTTTCGAGCAAGGGTGACTTTTACCTTATCATTACTACACACGTTTCTTGGAGACTTGAATATATATTGTTATATATATTGAATATATATTGAATATATAAGTTGCTAGTCTGTGGGCCATTATTTCCATATTTGTTGGCATATTCTTGATGATTATGTTGAGAGGTTTTCTAAGATTTGGTCAGAACTTGCATTATCGCTCATATCTGCCTGTGCAACATCTTTCCTCAGTATTGGAACCATTCCACTTCTTCTGAGTTTGTCTTTTCCAGAATAGAAACTTTGTCTAATGGAAAATATCCTGTTCCAGTCCACTTCAGTTCACTGATACTACTGCATTGTTTATATGTGCTATTTCTTTCTTTATGTTTCCACTTTGCCTTGATTTGTATTTCTCATGTTCCATGTTCCAATTGTCTGTGTTGTGCTGCATCTGACTTTCTTTTGACTTCTATGCATGTCAGCCACTAGAAGTCCTTCTGGCTTTAATCTAGTTGTGACATTAAAGACAGAGCTGTTTGTACTTGTTTTTTCTATTCCCCAGTACAGTCAAACGTCACATAACAAATGTAATTCGTTCTGCGAGGCTGCTTGCTATGCAAGTTTTTTGCTATGCGAAGCAAACTCGCATAGCGAAAATTCCTATGGGGAAACTCACATAACAAGTGTTTCAAGGGAAAAACTTGCATAGCGAAAATTTTTCGCTATGTGAGTTTTCCCCATAGAAATGCTCGTTATGTGAGGTTTTCCGTAGGGAAGGTCTGACTCGCATAGCGAAAATTTTCATTATGCAAGTTGGACTGCTTAGCGAAAAACCCGCTCATTATGCAAGTTTTTCGCTAAGCGAAACGCTCGTTATGCGAGGTTTGACTGCAGTTGATTGAGTCCCTTCCAGCCTGGAACTATCATTTTCCCAGCACTATCTTTTGTTTCATTTTGAAGTATGTCATTATAGGGGGGTTAAAGGTAAATGTCACAACCCTTTCCTCTTCTGCTAGTGTCATCTTCAGCTGTGCTGGTGTCCAATAGCTTCTGCCACCATCACAATTGGAACAATCAATTCTCTTTTGTTGATGTGGCTATTACCTTGAAGAGGGCGAATGCATCTGGTGGCATCTCAGCTGTGACCGTTCTGCCTCAGGTAAACATGCTAGGAGTCTAGGCTCACTTTAAAATACACAGTATCTGTGTTACAACTACGGCTGGAAAATTAGTCTGTGAATAGCTTTGTTTTTTACTTCAGTCATAGATGGTGCAGGAAGAGGCATCTAGAAGGAGTGCCTGGCTACTTCTTGATGCATTGCTACTATGGACACACTTCCCTGCACTTGTTTTCCTTGCATGGGGGTGGGAGTCTGGGGCATCACAGACAGAGGTTTGTGAGTCTTATTGAAATTTCTCAGCTAGGTCATGGTGATTATATTTGATGGCAATAATATCTGGGGTTTGTAACCTGATCTAATAACTTTTATGGCATCTCAGAAAATAAAACAAAATAAAGTAAAATAAAAATAATAATTCATTCCTTGTCTGATGAAGTGGACTTGATCCACGAAAGCTAACAGTGAAAATATAGCAGTTAGTCTTTAAAGTGCTACTGTGTTTTTTATTTTTATTTTACTTTATTTTGTTTGTTTTGTTTTGTTTTCTGAGATGCCTGAACCACAGACTAACACGGCTACTATTCCAAAAAATTCCTAATAACTTTTATGTTCACATTCACCTTCTTAATCTTTACCTTCCATCTGCAGACAACAGGGAGCACAGTAGGATACAGAATTCTGCTACCAAGACTAAATTTTGTTCTTAAAATGGAGTAATGGCACACAAGCAGTCCTGTATGAATGTTGGTTACTTTTTTAAAGTCTTGGGTAACTGTTATATAAATGAGTGCAGTGACTTTTTGAGATCTGGATAAATTTCATAATATTCTGGATTATCATTTATGTACTAACCAGATGTGCCACTGATTATTAAAAAATATATTTGGAAATCTTTTTTAAAGGACTGTAATTTCATTTTAAAAATAAAGTATTTGATTTATGATGAATTCAACATGCTTTGAGCTGTGTGTGGGTTTGGTTATTGTATAATCTTCTCAGTGACGTGAATCTTCTTCGGAGACAAATTTGTCCATTTGGATGTGGAATGTTGCCTAAATGCTAGAATTCAGCTTTGCTGGAGACAAACTGAAGCCTCCTGAGCATTGAAACTTATCTTTTTGAGCATGAACAGATTTCTTTTGTGATCACACATTAAACAGAGCACAGCTATCCACAAAAGCAGCATCTTTTAATTCTGGTCGGTACCTGAGATTAAAACCAGTTGCTTCTGTTTGGAGGTCACTGAACTTTTAGTCGCTTCAGGTGTATTAAGATAGGGAAAAGATAGCTCTACAGCTGTGTTATAACTCCCATCAGCCTTCACTGAGTCTAACAACATGACATCTCCCATGACATCTCCCGGGACTCCAGATACAAACCAGCTCATTTTCCTCTCTAGAATGGCTTTAACAGAAACACATGACACAGGATAACAAACTTATCACTTTTAGCAACAACAGCAATGATGGGATGTAACAGGTTCTCACCAGTTCGCCAGAACCAGTAGTAACTTTTCCCAGTGTCCCAGAGAACCGGTACCAGCTTTTGGGGGGAACCACCTTTGGGGCTTACCTTTTCACTTGGTGTGCATGCATGCCTACAGTGCTTGGTGCGTATGCACGGCCTCCTTGCTGTACTTGTGTTGTGGGTGGGTTGAGGTTGAGGTGTGTGTGTGCACGCATGCTTATTTTATTTTATTTTATTTTATTTGGCTCCACCCATGTCATGACATCATGACATTAGCTCTGCCCACACTGTGATGATGTCACGGCGGGGTAGTTAAAATTTTGACATCCCACCACTGAACAACAGTGCCGTGTTTATGAACCAACAGGACAAATGAGCAAGTGCAAGTGGGAAGTCTCTTCCATCCTATTTTTCTAATTTCCAGGATGGATTTACATATTCGTCAGCCCTGAATACTGAAGCAAAAGAAATGGGGTGGGAAAGAGCTTGGGAACCCATGGACTCTGCCTTGATTGTGCTGGAGGAGGGGCTGGAAATAGCCAAGATTAATTATAAACCGAAGAACACCCTTGATATATCAGAAGAAAGCTTGAGCAGAGTAAAGTTTGAGAGGAAAAATATTTTAATTGGGGTGCAGCTGAACACCAATGAATCTAGAAAGGAAGGAAGCAGAACTTCCTTCCAAGGGACTTTTCGTATTGCCTTATAGGAGCATCATGGATTGCAGGTTTTATCAGAAACCTCAGAAGGAGACGTCCAGTGATGGTGGACAAGCTACTCCAAAAGGCTCATTGCTCTTGCTTCACCTCGACCATGTGCAGCATATGCCATATGTCCTGGAAAACCGGGATTGTCCCGGATTCAAGGTCAGAAAAAGTGTCCAGGCTAGTTCAATAAAAATCATGTTGAAGTCCCAGATTTTTAAATTTTACTGAATTTGTATTATAACGCACCATTAAAATAAATTCGAACTCTGTGACCAGTGTGTTTCCTGGAACTGAGGACGTTAATGGTTGACCGCGATGTGACTTCTCAGAAGCACAACAGATCATCTTACAGTAAGAATTAACTGTTGTAAATGTATTGTTATATTTAATGTGAAAGTGTTTTATAGCTGTCATTATATTATGTTTTTTTTAAAATACTGTTTTGTAGATAACCCATTTTTGTCAAGTATACTTTTGTCCCGGTTTTATGAAAGAGAATTATGGCAACTCTACTTGCACATAAATGAGCAGTATGATAAGAGCCCTGCTTTGTTAAGATTTTTGCTTGCACTGAAAGCCCTCACATATACAAAAACTTCTCTTTTCAGACTCATCTTCTCCACAAGAGAGGCCAGTACCGCTCCCCCTCCCATATATTGGCTAAACAGGGTGAACAAAGTTTGAGTTGTTAACGACATGATGGTTATTCAATGAATGTCAACACAATTAGTCATATGATAGGAAAATCTCCTTTCTAGGTAAAACTAACTTGTTTCCAACCAACCAATTGGGGATTTGATGCTATTTGAATGGCTTGTGACCTTTCTTTGTTCAGGTTACAGTTGTTTCTTTTTGCCTTTAAGCATTTCTATCAGCATTTCAATCCTAACGGCCACATGGCTAAGAAGAGGCAGCCATTTTTATCTACAGGGTGGCCTGTAAGTCCCTACCTGTCTATATGTTATTGTTATATTCAATTATGCATGTATTGTTAATTTTTTATCCCCCCCCCCCTCTGAGAAATATGGTTGATTTAAGCCCACTTATACTTGAAGAGCGTATTGTGACAAGTACACATAATATTATACAGTGAGAATGAGGGACAGCACACAGATACACTGGATACAGAGGATATATTTTTATTTATTTATTTATTATTCATATTTATCCATATGGATGGTTAGGGACTTATGCCACTCTGTACCTTTTAACTATTTCACCTGATTTTCTTTTTGTGCACTATTAACCTGATGCCACACAATTAAGAATTCTGAGCACCTGTTGTGAGTATTTTTTTTCTTTCTTTAATCCTTTATCTGAGCAATCACTGTAGATTTACTATAAGGCTGGTAGGAACTGGAAACTTGCTTTAACACTAAGCCTAACTCTGCCCCACTTTCTTGCTGTGCAACGACCAAAATATACACCAAAATACCCAAGATGAGTAAGATTCAGAGACCATAAGTGGAAGAGATTTTCTGTTCTTCTCACTCCATCCAAAAATGGGTTTGAGACAGCTGAAGTAAAAACTTTCACACCTCTCACGGGCTCTCAAATTGTGGGAGATGAAAAGTGCAGTTTGAACTCCAGATAGTCTAACAAGAGTCTTTTCCCCTCTCCTCTCCCAGCTGGTAACCACACCTTGTTCTTAACTCAGAAGTCCCTTGCAGAACAAAAAAAGAAGAGAAGAGAAAAACTGGATACAGTTTTGTGTTTTGTAATAACTAAAAAAACAGCAATGGTGTGACCACTTCCTCAACTTCCGTACTAGAGCAGCACAGACTTGCATATATCATTCTGCTCAGATCAGAGTATTAAAAACTAAGCACTCGTGTGTTTCAGAGCTGGCTATCCAATTTAAAATGTTCAGTTGGAAATGTTAAGAAATCCTTTCCAGGGGAACAGAACAATTCTGCTTGTTGTTTTGTATCAGAAGTAAAAATTGTATATACTGTATGATTTTATTTCTGGGAGTGTTATTAATCCTATCATATCTTATCTAACCAATTCACAAATAGCATTAGACAAACATTCCAAGAGGTCATCACTAGTGGGTGTGATACCCCAATGGATTCCTGCTGGTGTGCAGAGCAACAACAAGTAAGACTAATATGACTAACTAATTCTAATTCTAATTAGAATTAATTAGAATTCTAATTAGAATTCTATTCTAATTGGAGCTGCTATCCCTTATCACAATTGTGTCCTTTTCTCTATTCTCCCACACCATTTTCCATGCTTGTATCACAAGTGCTGGGATGCAATTTTTTTACTACCTACTCTGTGGGGGTTGTATGGTGGGCATGGCCAGGGGAAAGCCCTGCCTTGCACCTGAGTTAGGATTACTTTATTTCAAAACTTGGATGGGTGGGGGCCAGCCGGAATGTCTGTTACCAGTTCTAGCGAACTGGGGCAAACTTGCTGAATGCCACCACTGCACACACCTAAATACAATTCCTAGTTCCAACTAGTAGATCCACTGAACCTATTATTTAATAGTAGGAGTGTATTAATATTGCCTGGTTCAATTTATGTCCAAATATTTGCCATTCAAATTTGGATTGGCCTGCCCTAACACTGTAGTCAACACTGATTTGTTCTAAGATTTCTGCTGGTATTTATATGACTTCTTCCCCCTCTTCCTCTTCTTCTTTTTCTGTTGCTGCTGCTGCGAAGCCATCGTCAATGTGTTGCATAAGATTATGAATTTGACCAGCCTGAAACCTGCTTGCTTCTTCGTGATATTTCTATCAATAAATTCAGAAATGCAATTATAAATCATTCATTCCAGTACCTTATAAGGATGGCTAAGAGTGACACCAGTTGGTAGTTTTTTGGGTCATCTGGTTCTTTGCTGGGTTTCAATGATGCTAGCCTATCTACACAATTTAGAAATCTTAGAATCATCTATGCAGATGTTAATTAATTGCAGAAGCCATTCCATAGTGTGAGGACCAAACTGCTTTATCTGTTCTGTTCTTATGTTATCAATACTGCTGCTTTATTTGGTTTCATGTTGTTTTTAGCTTTCTCCAATTCAGGTGCCACAAAGGAGTAATAGAGTAATTACCCCTCTTGTCCCTCTGGTCAGATGCAATGTTCCTGTACCTTTTTGCCTTGCATTTTTCCATTCTTCACCAACTGACTAGCTATTTGATATGTTGTTACTCCAGTATAGTTTTGCCGTGGCTTGGTTGGACTTCCACCTAAATTTTTAAGGAGTTTCCAAGCTCATCTACTATTATGTTTCATATCCAGGTTCTCAACTAATGTGCACCATGATGAATTCTGATTTTCAGCTAGAGTTTGCATCAGTTCTTCCCTATACAGTTATTCTTGACCTGTTTTGTGTGGACACTCCCCACCCCAAGCCAGTGCACACCCTTGCTGAACAATAAGGCAACACTATTCAGGGTTTCACATGATACCTCTGTTTGGAGGTCACTAATCATAGGGTTGCATAAATTGGAAGCAACTTTATGGCTCTTAACAACAACAAGTTGTTAGTTGTAATAAATACCTTTGATTCAATTTGCTCTAATTTGGGACTAGTAATTGGACTTAGGTGATAGTATTAAATGGACCTTAGACGCAGTTGCTGGTGAATGTAACCTAAAACATAACAAAGACGGCTTGAGTGTCAGTGTTCTGTCTAAAGATGAAATGTGTTTCTTGTAGACTGCACAGTTAAGTTCATGATCCTGGCTGGCTCTTTCTCTGGAGTAGATTCCACATTTCCAGTTATGATTAGCAAGGAAGAAGCCAGGAATTTGGAGTAAGCTGTGTTGTATACAGGGTGACACAAACAGGGTAAAATTGAATGATGAGCGTATAGACATCCATTCATGCAGTTGGACTTCAATTAGACTTCTTCCTCATCTTCCCTCCTGCATATTATCAAAATTTGCTCTGGAAGCAAGTTCACCAAAAATTCAGAGAAAATTGCAACGATACACAAAAGGCTCCCTCAACTTTTCACTGATGGAAGGAGCTCTGTTAGCGGGAGGACATAATTGGATTCTGTTTAGAGTAGCTTTGCGTAAAGCAACAAGTTTACTAAACATTATCTTTATTTTTGCCAAAGAGAAAATCCTAATCAAATAATCTACTGCCAAATGATGCCCAGTTAATTTTTTAAAAAAATCACATGAAACAGATTGCTTCCTAAATATTATATCTACTTCTAGGGATGGGGGAGATTTCCTCAGAGGACTCGTTTCTAAAGCATTTCAGATAATGATCCATATTTTATCACTCTTATTCTCTGCTAGGGTTGGAGGCCAAGCTATGAAATGAAAAAATTGAATGGCTTCAACCGGAGGGATGAATTGAAGGGTCTGGTATTTCATTTTCATATATATTTGATTTTACAGAATTAGGCAGTTGATATTTATTAAAAAGGGGGGGGGGAGAGCTAATCTGGCCTCTCTGGGCAGTGTATTCCAAAGCTTGGGAACAATAAAATACAAATTCCCAATAATACACTGCGATAGTTTATAATTCAATAAGCATAATGGCAGATAAAGTCTAATAGTTAAATAATATTCTAAAACATGCAATCACTGTCCCATACTGACCTTTTCCTATGAAAACTGCTGTGTTCAGCTTTCAAGATACACTATATAGGTACCTTTGGGAGTCCCCGTCCCATATTTAACTCCTGAGTTATATTTCATTAAGTTTTGCAACATAGTAAACATGAAGAATGCTCACCAAAGTTTTGAGTTTTGGCAATTTAGCCTGCCAAGCCAAGAGCTCAATGAAAGATGTTCAATCCCAGACTTCCAGGAAGACATAAAATGCTTCCGATTCTTTGAAACCCATAAAAAAGCAGTGGTTCTTTTCTTTATTCATGTCAGATGCACCACCAGGATACAATAACATATAAAGCAGAATCGTCACATCTAAAAACAAAACAGAATTAAAAAGGGCTAGATGAAATCTGCCCAATATCAGGCTAAATCAACAGCATTTTCTCTTGCCAACATAAGATCCTCTTCAGTGCACATTGAGGGGCTTTGTGTGCATTGTATCATATGGGAGATAGTTTGTACTTCTCCGCATTCACACAGGCTGTCATCACACAGGCTGTCAGACTAGCCCTTGATCTTCCTAGGCATGCAGTCTATTTAAAGCTTTCCAAACAGGCCATGGTTGTTCTTGGTCTGGTGGTAGAGAGTCATGTGGTTCTGCCCAGTTATCTGGTAGCTCCTTGCTCACCTTCCATAGTTCTAAGGCAGTCTGTGGGGGCTGGTTGTTTGGAGGGGCAGAAGTTGCGAGGAAGCTGTGCTTTGATTTCAGTCTCTGCTTTGGTGGCTGGTGATCAAATAGAAGGTGTGTTTCTGAGGAACTTGCTTTGACCCATTCTTTCTGAGCAGCACTTTCTTGACAGAATTTTTATGGGGGGGATACCAGCTAAAGTAATGTACTTTTTGTATGGTATTGCGGTTGTGGCATCCTGTGCTGTCAGGTTACACAAGTAGAGAGCCATATGGACTCAATTCAGAAGGATCCCCAACTTCAGGGGAGAGCAAGTTTTGTTGACTGCACCACAAAGGGTATGGTAATCAATAGTCTTTACTTAATTAATCTAAAGACATCTGAGGCAATGGCTAATGCCATTGGTTCCAACGCTAAGCCTAGAGAGTTTATTTTTTCCTTTATGGAAATGAGACAGTAGGAAGACTGTGGGTCATTAAGAAATTGAAAGTTGAGGCTAAGGGGATTTGGGTCAAAGAGTAAATGTAACCAGGACCGAAATGTTATTGGCCAAGCTTTAGTTTCCAAAAGGCGTTGGCCCACTTCTAGGCACAGAACAGTGTACGGGACACAATTGGGCACACCAAATACCTTCTGTAAGAACCTAGATTGAGGTACAGTAGTTCCAGGGAGTAATCCACCATGGTGTGCCAGATTGGCACCCCATACAACAGATGATGACACACTTTGGCATTTAATACCCTAAGTGCAGCTGGAATATATTGGCCATCTCTGTTAAAAAAGAACCGAGTTATAGCAAGGTCAGTATTTGTTGCTGCATTAGTGGCAAAGCTACAGTGGGTACCCCAGTTAGCCTTATAGTGAAAATGTACACCGAGATAGTTAAAACTTTTGACCTGCTCTGTGCTGTTGCCATTTATGTTCTAACACAATGGTTTCCAAGATTTAGGGGGAAAAAACAAGACCTTTGATTTTTCATAGTTCAATGTGAGTCAGTTCATGGAAAGATAGACCTGACATCAATTCAGAAGGCGAGACCATCATGGGAGCGGGACAGGAGGACTGTGTCATCAGCAAATAAAGAAATGTGACAGTGCATCCTGATACATTTTCCTAAAGTGGTTCTTCCATACTTCTGGAGAAATATGGTCATTGAGCCATGTGGGGTTTAAGTTAGTACTAATATTGATGATATGCCAAAACAGAGCAGCATGTTTGGATCTGGCTGCCAGGACACGCTATGACCAGGTGGCCCTTGTGGCCTCTTTTTTATTAGAAGACAATAACAGTGTATGGTTCTTCTTGAGATCTAAAGAAGCTACAACACTGGAGAGATAGGTGGCAATCAGCTTTCTTTTGGCCTCTCTACAGTCCTTATCTAACCATGGTTGGAAGGTTGTATGATTGGCTTGGAATGTGGATTGATCTCACATTTTAAATGATGCTGGCATTCTGGGAGTATGTTTGTACAGATCAGAAAAGGGTCTTGGGAAATATCTGCTGATGGAGCACTTGCATGGGTTGTTCTGTTAGAAACTTTTTTCATTGTCTCATCAAGTCGCATGGTTCATCTGACACAGCACTTTCCCTGTACTGATGGGTATAGAGAGTTGTTTCTCTAGGTGAAGCTGTCAACTAAGGAACATGATTTGCAAACAAATAGGCAGGTGATCACTTTCCAGAGTTGGGGTGGTGGTGTTGACGTTAAAACATTATGTTATTAGAAATAAAACATTATGTTATTAGAAATAAATTTGTAGAGACAAGAAAATAATCTACTGCATATAAATCGAAATAATAATAATAATAATAATAATAATAATAATAATAATAATAATAATAATAATAATAATAATAATAATAATAATAATAATAATAATAATAATAATAATAATAATAATAATAATAATAATAATAATAATAATAAGCTTTGGAACCTAGAAAGAAGATAGGCAAACAAGGTAGATTAGCCTTGTGATCCAAATGCAAATTGTAAAGATGCAGGAGACAGGCAATACCTTGATTAGATCACTAAGAAAAACAAAACATTACACAAGCTTTCGTGGTTCAAGACCACTTCTTCAGGCATGCATTAAAATGTTCATGGTGTGGTGTTTTGCAAGGGTCTCTTCTTAAGAACAGCAAAATATTTCATGGAGTTAGGATGCCACTTCTACAGGAAGCTGGGCATTGGCTTCCATTCCATGCGACCCACTTTGAAACATACGTAGCTTCCTTTTGTGTCCAGACAAAGGAATACAAATGTCATGTACTTCCCGGCAGGGGGCAAGACTTCAATTTGGTGTACATACTAGGCATGCCAATTGTAATCAAATTAAAGCCAATCAAACTTATTACCTAGTGATGCTGTGGTCTCTGGGTGGTCTGTAGGAAGTGTATCGTTTAGTATCTGGAGATGAAGTTTTCCAGCTAGATCATTTGCTGGTCTGCTGATTACTGCTGGAAACATGTACCAATGAGGATTTAAGTTTGGCCAACAACAAAGCCAAGAAAGTGGCTTCATTTTGGCAGTTCACATTTTGATCTGGACATGAATGAAGCAGCAGAAAATTAATATAAAATTATAAGATGTGGAAGATGAGCCTTGCAAGGTTGATTTTTGCACTTCATTTTATTGTGCTTTAGACATTAAAAGAAAACTTAAAGAGGTGGAACAAAAAGAAGAAACACAGGAGCAAGAATGGGAACATAAGAACCCTTGATACAAATCCTGATGAACAATGACAAAATCTCCAAGTGAGTATTCATTTGCAGTTGCCCCTCACTCATTTGAATGTAAAAGATTTATAAAGTCTTCAGTTAACTGATTAACAGAGAGTGGGCATTTATCCTGCCAGTATTACAATATCAATTGTTTAGCCATTATAAAAACATGGAGAAACCACTTCAATTGATCATGAGTTAATCTCTATGAGATAGTTTAGCAAAATATGTACATCTACAAATTTAAAAGATTGCTCTGATATGGATATAACAAGCTCATATATATAAGAGAGATATAGTAACTAAATCACATAACCTGCAATTAGCAGATTTACTCAAGCATTTGTTGAAAAACCATTATGATGTCCAATATACACACAACATAATTTTCTGCTGAATAAGCCACAAGTGTTGACCTATAAATATAATAGGTACTGAAGCCAAAGCCACCCAGCACTTGTCAGACAAAAATAGGATGATTCAATTCTTTATTCCATACTTTCCTCCAAGGTTCTGTGTTATGCTTATTGGCCAGCAGTTGGTATTTATAAATAAGTTTAAAGGGTTTTTCTTTCTGTACTGATTCAATAAATATGTCAAAAAGTGGGAGAGATGTTGGGAGAGATGTTGAGGTGCTCAAATCTGCAAGGCCATATTTAGAAGTCAGCATATGTTGTAACTGTAGATACTGCCATTCAACAGAAATTTGGCAATTATATTTGGCTCTCAACTTGGAAAAATGGAAGAAATTCAGCATGCTGGCCTATCAGTTGGTCCAAAGTAAACACTTCCCTACCAATCCATATTTTTCACAAGAAAAGTGTCTTCCTAATTTCACTCCTGGTTTGTCTCCAGGCTAATTTAGCATGTTAAAATAGATAAGATTTTAGTTGTTGTGATATTATTACATTAGGACCCTGTAATTGCAAAAACAGTAGGGGGAGTAAAATCTGCTCTAAATTATTTAGATCCAAGACCTGTCCTGTTAAAAAAAAGTTTGGAAGGTTTTAAAAGAACCAAAGATGGAAAGCTCAACAAGGCGGAAACATCTTATAGGTTAAGAAATGTTAAAAAGATAGTTGGCTGATATAGACCAAGATTAGGGAAACAAAATGCCATCTCATTAAATGAAAGGTACATCTTCTTCAGGGAGATACTTAGTGGTCAGGAATGCTATATAAATTTCTTGAACAAAGTATTGCTTATGGTAAAATACTTGGAAGATACACTAGTACCTTGGATAACAATGAGACTTGGTTCCATAAGTCTCGTCGTTATCCGGTTTTTAACGTTGTGCGATGCATTAATCGCACAACGTTTAAAAAAGCCCTGTTTCCCTGGAGGCTGCAGCAAGCCCTAACATCAGGATTTGAATCCTGATGTTTTGGCTTGCTGCAGCCTCCAGGGAGGTGGGGGAACTTTGGAAACAGTTTGGATCGGGTCTTCCGACCTCCCTGGAGCCGGCAGAGTTGTGAGACCCGATCCAAGCTGTTTCCAAAGTTCTCCCACTCTCCTGGAGGCTGTAACAAGCCAAAATGTCAGGATGCAGCCTCCAGGAGGGTGGGGGAACTTCAAAAATAGTGTGCATCGGGTCTCCTGACCTCCCTGGAACCGATGCATGCTATTTTTGAAGTTCCCCCACCCTCCTGGAGGCTGCAACAAGACAAAATGTCAGGATTCGAATCCCGCGTTTTGGCTTGCTGCAGCCTCCAGGGAGGTGGGGGAACTTTGGAAATAGCGAGGATCGGGGGCCCTGACCTCCTTGGAGCCAGCAGGGGGGGTCAGGGAGCCCGAAATGGGTTAAAAAATCTGGTTTTTTTTACCCATTTTGGGCTCTATGACCCCCCCTGCCGACTCCAGGGACGTCGGAAGACCCAATCCACAGCTGCAGGGTGGCTGGGGAAGCCGACAGGGACTCACACAGAAAATATCATTGGGCAGTACTAGTTTCTGTGTAAGCAACACGCATGCGCGTGCACGCACGCACGCACGCACACACGCACACACACACACACTACTGCATGTAATCCCAATAAAGACTCTAAAGTTCCAGAGCAGGCTTTTCTTCAGCTAAAACTAGTTAGGAATAGTTCTGCATTTATTTCGTGTTGTATGAAGCACCTGATGTAATGATTAAGTGCTAAAACCTTTAATTAATCAGGATGACAAATTGATATTAAATGTTATTGAAGTTTTCATCTGGGGCCAAGTAGGGAACCATCCAAAAGTGTTGTAAGATGAGCCTCACACAGTCCTGTTAGGCAAGGTTTTTGGCAGCCTCAATGGAAATTTCAGAAGCAGATGTTAATATTTTGAGATGTATGAGTTTGCAACAGCTACTTCATGTCCCAAGCAGGCGAGAAGATCGTGGCTTTATTTTGCCTTTAGGGCTTTTAAAAGAATTGTTAGATGTTTGGGGAAATTAGGAGGAAATGGCCAACTTATGCATACTACAGTTTCTTATAGCGTCTATCCATTCGGTTAGTTCCATGTGGTCAATCTACTTCTTCAGCAAGGATAAAGTGTGAAAGAGTTTGCTCATAGCTGGGGAACAAGGCAATGGCTAAAGTCCCAGTTCATTTAGTAAAGATTACTCTGGTAATATGAGTTGTATTCCATCACAATACAACAAGATATCTTGGCTTCTAGAATGTTACTGAGCAAAAAAACCTGTGGTAATTCCAATGCAGAATTTTGGGATAAGCAAATCATTACGTATGTGCTATTGCTCCTTTCCCAGAGATGGGCAAGTTTTTGGTCCTGGATTCCAACTCCATGAATGCCACAGCCAGGATGCCCATGATATTTCTAGTGCCTAAATTTATTTTCATGGTTCTGCTAGTCAGGATGGACAGGAAGTATAGAAGTTAAGAATGCTCCATCAATTGAAAATCCTACTTTGGATCTAAAATCCCACTTCTCACCCAAAATCAAAAACCTTGCTTCACCCACAGACAGCATTTTGCACATCAGTTTCCACACCAGTTTCCCTTGCATGGGTTGTCCTCTTATGGGCTCATAGGAACAGACAGAGGAAGCAACCCCACAATGATTTATGAGTACAGTATAAGGATTGTGATGCATTACTGAGGATGTATATACATACACCTTTATCTCATGCTGCCCAGTCAATCCATGCACCCCTTTATTGGACTGGACAGATTTCTGGAAGCAGGGTAGTTATATCAAAGGGGACATTACATTCTATGCACATTGGACGGGTGTGGGCAATCCTCAAGACTCAGTATTCAGAGTCATTACACAAAGCTGAAGTATAAACTTGTCCAACAATTCTGTAATTATTTCAGTGAGATTCTCTTTTCCTGCAGAAAGCTATGCCTCAGGTCTGACATTTCTGTGTTAAATGTGTTATTATGTAGTGGTGCTATTCAGCCCATCTCCTTCCAGTCACCACCACTAACAATTTCTACATGTATACATTTGCAATAAAACAGGTGATGCAAGAAATAGCAACAACTGCTAGATATGCCAGACCTTAATGTTTATATCACCTACTCTGACCCTGAAGACTTCGCTAAATATTAACTATCTGACTATGGGCAACTTTTGTGGGGGATCAGCTTTTCATTAAGGAATGAAACAATGCCCAGATTCCCTGCCTACCCAGCTGAATTTCCATATTGCTAAAGTCTGTCATTTTAAATAAGTTCTACTTCTTCCCATTGATTTGTGCTGGCTGGAGAATTTACAGCCATGGTAGCCAACTTGCAATCCACATATACTAATTACACAGATCCACCTATCCCATATAGCAGGGGTGCTCAAACTACAGCCTGCAAGGCAGATCTGGCCTGTGGCACCAGTTAATCCAGCCAGCGGTGCCTTCGCCACTCCCAGAAGTGGAAGTAAAACACACGTGCACGTGCACATTATACTTCTGTTTCCAATGGGAGGAACCACGTGACTGGCCAATGACCCAGAAAGTTTGGGCACCCTTGCCATATAGCAGTGGTGGCAAACCTTTTAGGGCCTGAGTGCCCAAAAGGGGAGGGGAAATAGGGGCCGCCATCACACGTGACTGTGACGTCATTTGGGTGTGTGCACACCCATGTGATCTCACTGTGTCCTCAACTGTGCATACGCATGCACATCACCAATTGATGCTGACACCGCCCACCCAGATAAGCTGGTGGCTTAGTGGTTAAGACGCTGAAGTTGATGACTGGAAGGTCGGCAGTTTGAGACCTGAGTGCTGCACAACAGAGTGATCTCTCATCTCTTTCCCAACTCCTGCCAACCTAGCATTTCGAAAGCAACATTTTGCAAGTAGATAAATAGGTACCACTTCAGTGGGAAGGTAAACAGCATTCAATGCACTCAGGTGTCTAGCCATGCCTGCCACATGTCCATGGAAACATCTGCAGATGTGGACAGCACTGGCTCTTTGGCTATAAACAGAGATGAGCACTGAACCCTAGAGTCAGATACAACTGGCTTTCGAGCAAAGGCGACCTTGGCCTTTACTCTAACTAAATACTTATCATTTTTATCCCATAGAATATTGTGATTCTGTACTGCTCATAACAGTAACTATGTAGATCAGGAGTGCCCAAACTTTTTGGGCCGCGGGCCAGTCATGTGGCTCAGGGAGCTGGTCACTATGGCCCGGGAGCCGGATGCAGCCTCCATATGGGTACATTTTACTTCCGCTTCCAGAAGCAATGAAGGCTTCGTGGGCCAGATGAATTGGCCTCAGGGGCCGCATCTGGCCCCTGGGCCGTAGTTTGGACACCCCTGATGTAGATGGAGGTACCATGGAAGGCATTGTACAGATAAAATAAACCTGTAGATGAGGGTTATTGATTTTTTTTATCTTTGAATTGAACAGCTTTAGTTTATAGCCCTGGCTTAAATGATTGGCACTTCTCTGCCAGGACAACTACAAAAAAATCTCAGAACTAGACAGGAGAAGCCCGGACTAGAAATTTTGGCTGGCCCCTCTGCCCATCCAAGTTTTGAAATAAAGTAATGCACGGCTTTTCCCCTGGTCATGCCCACCATGCCACGCCCACAGTGTGGTAGTAAAAATTTTTTGGAGCCCACCATTGCCCACAGGTGTCATAAATGTGTTTACGACAGCTGTGGATGCATTTTATGGCAGTGTTTACAATGGTAGGAACCACGTGAACAGCCTGCTCAGCTGTCTGGGGTCGTGGTTTGGCCCGCAGCGTGAAAAGGTTAGGGACCTTTGGCTTAAAGGGACAGTGAGAGGCCCAAACTGAATTGCCAGTCATCTGTTTGTTTCTAAAATGAACCACATGAAGGCAGCAAAACCCACCTTTCCCGTTTTACAGAGAGGCAGTCAGAGGAGGGATTCGTTTGCCACCTGATTCAAGCAGTATTTTGCTAGCAGAGGAAAGTAAATTTTTCTACAACTGGCTAAATCTTGGTGCCAAGCCAAACTCTTGTCCTGCTTTTTTTAAAAACCGGGAAAGTCTGGAAAATTATGATCTCCAGAAGAGACAGACATATGTGTGCAATATTATTCCCCCAATAGTCAAGTAATATGAGCCCTCCTGTACAAAAAGGAAGGTTCACTGGACTTTCTTTTCTTTTCTTTTTTGCTAGCCAAATGGGAAGCTGTAACTGCACTCACTGGGTTTTTATTTTACATCGTTCACAACCATACTCCTGCATAAAGAACAATAACACAAACGCACAGGAAATAACAAACAGTGGGAAACAATGGCCCATGTCCTTGGCTATACTACCCCATCCAATCTTTAATCATATATAACCTGCTGGACTAACAGCATCCCAGGAAGCAGTGAAAACAGACTGGTCCAGGCTTTTTGAAGGTTAATGGTTGTTGTTTAAAACTTGCAGGCAGGGAAGGAAGACTCTCAACATGTACTAACCTGATTAAGGAATGATCTTAATCATTATTTCATGTCACATGTGTAATTTTCTTGGCTTAGTTGGTGGCACAATAACTCATTTCTGAAAGGTAAATATCATGCACATTTGTTATGTGCATTACTTGTTATGCATTTCCTGGTTGTCCTTTTTAGGTGCCTATAGTTTTGAAATCATATCTAATCTGGGGTGGTGGTACAGGTAGGAAGAGAAAGATTGAAAAGTTGTCTTCCCCATCATGCCAATTAACACAGATTTGCCTGGATCTACTTTTTGTTGGGGACTGTGATGGCTCAAGTGGTTAAGACACTGAACTTGATGACTGGAAGGTTGGCAGGTCAGCAGTTCGAGACCCATGTGCTGCACGACAGCGTGCGTTTCCATCTCTGTCCCAGCTCCTGCCAACCTAGCAGTTCAAAAGCAAGAAACTGCAAGTAGATAAATAGGTACCCCTTCAGTGGGAAGGTAAATAGCGTTCTGTGTACTCCGGTGTCTAGGCATGCCTGCCACATGTCCACAGAAACGTTTGCAGATGCAGACAGCACTCTTTGGCTATAATAATAATAATTTCATGTCAGAAATTATTCTGGGTTGAAAGTATTTTTGCTGGAGAAACTCCGCTCAGGGGACGCCTGAATGAGGCTCCTTTCATGTCCCCAAGAGCTGGGAAAGAGACAGGCAGTCAATCCATCATGCAGTACCCGGGTCTCGAACTGCTGACTTGCCAGCCTTCTAGCTGACAAGGCGAGATTCTTAACCACTGAGCCACCACAGCCCCTAATAAATTTTGTGTCAGAAATTACTCTGGGTTGAAAGGATTTTTGCTGGAGAAACTCTGCTCAGGGGTTGCTCGAGTGATGCTTCTTTTATTTGCCCAAGATCTGTCGTGCAGCACTCGTGTATTGAACCCCGACCTTCCAGTCCCCAAGTTCAGCGTCTTAACCACTAAGCCACCAGCAGTGCTTCTTTGGCTATAAATGGAGATGAGCACCAAACCCTAGAGTCGGATACAACTGGCTTTCAAGCAAGGGCGACCTTTACCTTTACTTTTTGTAGTTGCTTTGCCTCTTCCGCTACTCATATTGAAGCTGCAAGAGCTGTAAATGGGCATGGGTGATGTCAGTGGGTCTGTGTGGACAACTCAGAGCCTAATGCAAGCCATACTCTTCTTTGCTTTGCACTGCTGGAAGTTGGAGGAAGAGTGGCAAACCAACAGTGGAGCAGTTACAGCACATTAGGATTTTTTTTGAGGGGTTATCAGTGTTTTGTTTAGCCATGACAAAGTAAAAAAAGAACTCCATGTTTTGTTTTAGAAAAAAATATCATACTTATTGGAGGTATCTCAAGGTGCAATTTCCTTGTAAAACAGGAATATTCCAGTTTTTTGGCCCCCATTACCACAATGCTAAATTTTGATATTAGGAAATAGAGATGGTTGAGGAGAAGGCATAATGTCCTGCTGAAAATGCTATAAAAACCCTACTTCCTGTCCAAGGGGGTCTTGATGTATCTCACTTTCCCACATGTGGGCTAAATTATGCCCAGAGAACACGATTTTCTCGAGGGGTGGGGGGACTTGGCAGGGGACTTAGGATACCTACCACAGGTGAAGTGGAAAAAACCTGCATAGTCTTTTCCACCAGCGGCTCCAACACTATGGAATGGCCTAACATCACATGTTTCCCAAGGCCAATCTTTGTCTGCTGGCTGGAGCCAAACTATTTTAAAAAGCATTTAAAAATTGGATGCTTCTAAATTAAACCCCCACCCCCACCTAACCGTTTTCGGCTGCCAGGATTGTATTTTGATTATATGAATTTATTATTCATTTGATTATGGTTTGGTTGTATTTTGTGAGGTTATATTTTATAATTTTTATTGTACTGTTGCTGTTTTGACTGTAAGCCACCCTGAGTTGCCTTGGCGAGTGGGCGGCAATATAAATCTGAATAAATAAATCATTGACAAGAGATGGGAAACACTGCCTAGTTAGATCACTCAAGCCCCTCCACCCTGTCAAGGCTCTCACCTAGTGGGGGATAAATAATATAATAATTTTAAAATGTGCTTTCACATCCATCTTTGCAATACTTAACAGAAAAAACTCGACGTTATGGTTTCGCTGTTGAAAATTACAGTTTCAACAGATTGTCAGGATGCTGAATTCTGCAACTCTTGTTGATCTCTGCTCTTCTATGGTGTCTTTTATTTGAGATCTACTTTTGGATCCTAGTTTTTGGAATGCAGCCTCTTTGATATCAAATCCAGTTGGACAAATCAGTATGGGAACAACTTCCTTTTAGAAATTAGTTTGTATAAACAATAGGTTCAAATGCAGTCAACATAAACTTACCGAAGTCTTTTGAAATATATCTTAACTGGATGTGGTCTTTGTTTGTTTTTAAATTATCATAATTACAATGTGATTGATCCATTTAATCTTTTCCATAGCCACAGTAAGGTTTGGAACCTGACCAATCTGATTGTAAATTTATCTTGTGGTGGTGGTTGTGGTGGTGGTGGTGAACTTTTAGCTGCATTTAAGGAAGCAGTGATTATATCCCGCCTATTAACGATACATAATTATACTCCAAAGAGTTCGGGAACATTACACTCACATCAAAGTTATTGTCCAAGAAGCTGGCCCAGCTGTTCTGGGATGAACCCAGGATGGAGATTCTTTTTCAGCTCTTTTCAGTTTGTGTTCTGGGACAGAAGCTACTAAAGAAGGGCCATCTTAGGTTTTCCTCTTGCATAAGTCTATCAAATCTAGCATCCTATTGTCCATGATGATGACTTACAATTATATTCTGCATTTTGACTAAAACTAGTGTTTAAGGAGGCTTAAAAAGTTCTTTAAATAGCAAGAAAAGATAAAAATCATCATCATTGGCTGCAGCTCGTATCTGAGAATGCATTTCCGCCCCTTAAGCAGGAAAATTCCCATTGGCATTAATTTGTTTAAGGTGGAACCTAGCTTGCTATGAAGTGACCCACACACTATGATCACAGAGCCATCTCCTGTGGTACATATGAAATGAGACACGCAGGATTTAACACCAGAACTGCAATGGACTACCACAGCCTTGAGGATATGGACAAGGTGTTCCTTCACAGCCAGTCCATCTGGCATGGCCTCTTCCACCTCCATGGCCATTGGAAATCAGAGTTCCTCCTCTGCTCATTTTGCCATTCAGCTCATTATGATGGTTTCCAGTGGCATTTCCGCCACTGAGGGGACCATCATCTCACCTAAAGGGGCTCATCTGACCTCAGCCATTAGCCCCATTAGGGAGTCAGGTTATTTATCGCCACGCAACATTCAGCATTGAGTCGCTGGTTGTACGGCTGTACATTTAGTGAAAAATCATGGAATCCAACCAACCCCATCGTAAAGCCACTAAATCAAGCACATACATTAAAAACAATTAAAATGCACAGTTGATACAATTGAAACAGTACAGCAGGCAAATTATACATCAAAAGCCAATCTAAAACAATTTGTTTTTATTCTCTTCTTAAATTCAGTCAACATTTTAAAAAATGTTTATACCACCCATTTAGTGCGTAACCACTATTCTGGGAGGTTTACTTAATAAAATCCTCCCAGTCAACCCACCCCACCAACAATAGTTAAATTACCAAGAACAAAAATAGAAGTACTAGCAATGTGCTTGAAAAATGTGCTAAAAGTGTGAAATGGAAAATATAAAATAAATTTCAGTATAAAACAGCAAACCATCACAAACATAAAATGGCTTCTTACCCAGTCTTAGAGTACAGTAAAACTCTGACTCACATATGCCTCGAGTTTCATAAAATTCAACTTGCATAATGATTTTTGCACTAAAACCATGTCCCAATTTACATAAATGTCCTGATTTACATAACACAATTTCCTATGGGTTTGCTTAGAGTTACGTAAAAAAATCATTTTTCCTATGGGGTTGCTTCGATTTACATAAATATCATTTTCCTAAGGGTTTGCTTCGAGTTAAGTAAAAAAATACATAAAAGCCTACGGAACAGACTTTTTACGTAAGTAGGGGTTTTACTGTACAGTAAAACCCTGGATAACGTTATGACTTGGTTCCACAAGTCATTATGTTATCCGATGCATGCATCGAACAACGCTAAAAAAAAAGCCCTGGCTTCAGGGACAAACCGCTTTAAAGGCAGGGAGGGAAAGAAAGATCACTTCTCTTTCTTTCCCTCCCTGCATTTAAACTACAGGCAGGAGGGAAGAGAGAGAGAGACCCAATCACGTCTCTCTCTTCCCTTCCTGCCTGTAGTTTAAATACAGGGAGGAAAAGAAAGAGACCAGATCGCGTCTCACTCTTTTCCTCCCTGCCTTTACTTCATTCATGCAGTCTGCGACTGCAGTAGGGTCGGGGGAAAGACACACGCCTTTCCCCGACCCTACTGCAGTCGCAGAGGCCACTGCGGGTGGGGGGTGGATTGGGTAGAAGTTCTACCCAAACCACCCCACACCCGCAGACCATTGCCTCGGATAACGCTAAAGAATCATTATCCAATGCAATTTCCCCCAAAAAAACTTGCATCGTTATCCGATTCTAGCATTATCCGATGCAATCGTTATCTGGGGTATTACTGTATTCCTATTTGTTGTTGTTCAGTCACATAGTCAATTCCGACCCTTTGTGACCCTATGGACCATTGTCCTCCAGGCACTTCTGTCCTCCACCATCCTCCTCAACCTGCCCAGCTCTGTGGCCATTGTGTCTACAATACCATCTAGCCATCTCATCTTTGGTCACCCCCTTCTTCTTTTGCCCTCCACCTTTCCCAGCATCAAGGCTTTCTCAAGTGAGTCTTCTCTTCTCATTTGATATCCAAAGTATTTTAGCTTCATCTTTACTATTTGACCTTCTAAGGAGCAGTCAGGGTTGATTTCTTCTAGGATTGACTTATTTGTTCTCCTCACTGTCCAGGGGACTCTCAAAACTCTCCTCCAACACCACATCTCAAAGGCATCTATTCTTCTGCGCTCACCCTTCCTAATGGTCCAGCTGTCACAATCATACATTTCCACCAGGAATACCATTGCTTTGACTATGTGAATTTTTGTTTGCAAGGTGATGTCTCTGCTTTTAACTATGTTCCCCAGGTTTCTCATCACTTGCCTCCCAAGAATCAGTCACTTTTTTATTTCTTGGCTGCAATCTCCATCTGCAGTGATCTTGGCTCCTAAGAAAGTAAAATCTGTCACTGCTTCTACTTCTTCCTATAGGCTTTCAGTTTCCTATCAAGCAGGCCACATATAAATCTTCAAGGTGAGGTTATCTAATTTCATCACATCAAGAATAATCGTGCGTTTCCTTTCTTGTTCAAAAACCAACTCAGAAACAACATACAAATTGTTCAATATTCTTTTCACTTCCAACCAAACATCTACACCTGGCTAGGCAAGGTCACTTTTTCTAATTATAAACAGTGGGTTTTTTTTAAATAAACATTATATGTATGGAGGGGGGGGAGATGTGAACAAAGGGGTTATGGCAGATTAAAATGGTGGGAAATGATCTTGTGTTTGCGAGGTTATTTCCCACAATTTTAACCATTCATAACCTCTTTGTTCACATCCCCCCATATACAGTAATAATTGAGTATTTTAATACATTTCACTTGGCGTGTTACACTTGGTATAGATATTGATTGCTTTACTTTAGTATAGCATTTAATTAGATCTGACAACTACTATAGTGCTGAAACATAAAAAGTCTATTAACGTTCCACATAACATGCATAATTGTATAAACATCTAAAAAGTTTTCCTGGTTTAAATGCCTCTATAGATTAGAAGGTCCACAATTGTTGTAATCTTCCTCACAAAACAGTAGTTTGGGTCTCCTGTTCATTTTTGAGAGACTAATCTGCTAACCTGTGGTAATTTGCCTAAAACATGTGATATTGAGGATTTGTTCGAATCAAATGACAGGGCTATTCAAACTGCTGAGTATTGGAAAAGTAGTGTGTGAATATATAAACATGTAGTTTATGTATGCATACATTTTTAGGTTATGTTGGTTTTAAATTTTAGTGCTTTTGACTTGGATAAATAAAAGTTCAAAGAGTTAAGTATCTGGTTGCTGTTGTGAATGAAATATATATAGTATACTAGAACTTTGATTAATCCCTTTCTTACTTAGGAAAGTTTAAAATTAAAAAAACAGCAACAAAGTTCTCAAAATTCATCTGCTTTCATTAACTAGCACTTAATATAGTGAAAAATGCAGTTATATTTTTAATTTAATTTATTTATTTAAACATAATACTAAGGGGGGCGTGGCTTGGATGGCTTAGGAAGAGCAGCAGCTTCTCCTTGCTCCGCCGATTCAATGGGGAATTAATGGGTATTTTTCACTTTTTTTTTTGTTAAAAAAGAGTAAACTCGGGACGGAAATTGAGAACTATAGAAAGAGCGCAGGGATCTGCTGTCTGGAAGCAAATTGACTGGAAAACAACGGAGAAAAGTCAACAGACGCGGAACAGGCTTGGAGGTTTGGACTCCGGGCGGCGGGGCAAGCCGGCGGCTCGGAAGAGCTGCTGGATCCAAGCCAGCCGCCCGTTGAGCGGACCCAAGCCTTCCTAAAAGTGGATTGAGCAACGGAAAGGTTGTGTGAACACATTCTAAAGGAGGGCTTGCCTGTGGAGTTGCGCAGGAAACTTGATTTGTTGACTCGTTGTGGCGCCGGAGTCTGCCCAAGGACTAAAACCGTGGACGTGGTGAGTTCGAACCTAAAGCCTGGGGGGGCAGATGGGGCGCCGCGAAGAGGAGGCTGACAGCAGTCCCAATTTTGAGAATATAGGGGAAGGAGAGGGGACCGCGAGGAGAACGAGAGAGGAAAGTGCGGAGTTTGGTTCCCTGGCGCTTGTATCGGAACGGAGAGAATAATGGAGAATATGCGGTTTTAAAGTGCTATTCCCGGAGATCTGTGGGTTGTGCTTTGCGGAACGAAGAATAGCTATTTGGACCCTTTTTATTCTATTTTTGAAGAGGGAGTTTCTAAGAAGAAGTAAAGACATTAAAGGGTCCGCTGAGAGCGGTAAGAAGATGGCGGAGTAAAGCGAAACTTACACAGACACAAAACGAAACTTATCAAGCTAGAAGAAAGAAGAGGTGGAACAGCGCCATTTTTTTCTTTTTCTCTCACTCTCTTTTTATGTGTTTTAAATGTTTGTTGGTCTGTGTTGTTCTCTTGTTAGTAGAGTTTTGTTTGTCTTTACCCCCTTTCCATCCCCCCTCCTTGAGTTCGTTATGGAAGGAGGTCTATTTCTTGTTATATAGCTTCTTATTACTCCTACTGTCTTCGTAATTTTTGATTGATCCTCACTCCCTCCCCTACCCCCTCCTCTTTCTCTTCCTATCGTCACTGTAACTTTGTTCTTTCTCCCTTTCTTTTTTTCTTTTTTTTCTCTCCTTCCCCTTTTTAGTATATTATAGATTCTATAGTTTAAGGGTTATATTAGGACTGTACATTTCTTCTTCTTTCTTGGATTCCTATTACTAATCTTAAATAATAAAAATCTTCCCTTTTCTCCCCCTTTTTCCCTCAATACTCTTATTAAAATTATTAAAATTATTAAAATACACATACACAAGGAAATCATCACAAGATTAACACTAGAGGATTAACTAGATATATGTGTGTGTATGTGGATATACACATACACATATGTGTCTCACATTGATTTCTCTGCATCATAGTAAATCATTTTATATTGAGGGTGCTGATTGAATTAAGTGCTTAAGTCATATATAAAATAATATTATATTCTATAATCAATAAGTATATTAAAAATTGGATTTAACAGGTAATCAATCAAATCAATGAATTTTTAATTGGTCTAACTGACTTGAAATTTAATTGGAAATTGAACATAAACGAAATTTGACTTTGGATATTGTTCATATTGATACAAGATTTGATTGTTAGCCTAGTTAATTGACCTTATTGAAATTGATTTGACTGATGATCAAAGAAAATAACTGACTCTAAATTAGGACTTACACAAATTGTTTTAAAGAGATTGAATAATTGATTGAGTGGTTGACTATTGAACTTTATTGAAACTACAATGGAGGGTGGAAGGGGGAGAGAGGAGGAGGAGGTAGTTAGGCCTAAAACTAGGAGAGAAAGGAAAGAGCAACAGAAGGACCAAAAGGAGAAGGAGAGACGCACCCCATCGCCGACTTTGGAGACTTTAGATGTTGCGGAAACTCCTAATGTTGAATCTTCTGATATGGAGAGAATGTTTAAATTGTTACAGCAGTTGTCATCACAGATAAACCACAACAATGAAGAAATGAAGAAGGATAGAGAGATCGCCAGACTTCAACACGAGAGTCTGGCGAGATCCCTTTCCGATTTACAGAAAGAAGTTACGGAGAACACAAAAAAGATTAAGATGATTACAGATACAATTCAAGAAGATGTTAAAAAAGTGACAATAACAGTGAATGAACTTTATCTCCATGAACATCACACTTCACAAAGAGTGATTGTACAAGAGAGAAGAATACAGTTGGTGGAAGAAGGGCAGAGGAAACAGAATATTGTGATAAGAAAATTGGCTGAACGAACGCCAGACAGGCTTAAAGAAAGGATAGTGGATTGGCTTAACTCCTTACAAATGGGGAAAAATTTTGTTCCGGAGGATTTGGGTGGGGTTTTCAGGATTGGGGGGAGAAGGGGTAGGAATACACCTAGAAATGTTTTGGTCAAATTTGCAAATTGGGCGGATAAGCTTAAAGTAATGGCTCATATTAAACAAGCGGGGTCTGGCGTTCTAAAAATAGAAAATGACGATGTGGAAATTTACAATGATATTGCCCCAGAAGAGAGAAAATGGAAGTACAGGATGAAACCCGTCACAAGACTACTGACATCTAAGGGTATTAAATACAACTGGAGGTTTCTGCAACAATTAAGCTTCTTTTATGATAAAAAAATGCATATTATTGATTCTAAGATGGATGTTTTGGGTTATTTGACACACATTGGTTTGATTAAGGTGGCATCAAGTGAATGGATTGAGTTAAGAACAGATTTACACATGTCTGGGGAAAGGGTTTCAGTTTTGAGAATGGAGGGGGAGGAGGGGGGAGCAGCGAGAGGGATGGATACATCAGACCCGAGTCTTGAAATTGTAGAGTGAAAATGTTAATAATTAAAGAATGATCGGCGGAGGGAAAAGGGGGGCTTCAGAGAAGTAATGGCATCCCGCACTGACCCCCCTCCCTTCTTCGATATACAAAGGCGACATTTTTGGAAAAGAAGTGGGGAGGGTAAAAGACTGTAGAAGATTAGGTAAGTTTTTCTTTTTCTTTTTTTTATATTATTATTATGTTTTACAACTTAGTTATTATATGTTGTTAGCTTATTTTTATATAATATTTAGATCTTATGGTTTTTGTAATATAGGGGATAGGTGGTACACGTCCAGGGAGCAATGTAAAAAATTAAGGAGAGTAATAAAATTCGATGGTTAAGAACTTAAAAATATTAACTTGGAATGTGAAGGGTACAGGCACAGTGTTAAAGAGGAAAAGACTACAAATAGCTATTAACAAAGAAAAGGCAGATGTCGTCTTTCTGCAAGAGACCCACCAAAAGTCCGTAGATACAAACAAAATGGTCCTGAGAGGTATGCAAATATATGAGAAAGCCTATGGCTCATCAAAATCAAGAGGAGTTGCAACACTAATATCAGAAAAGGCAGGCTTTAATATGACACAAAGCATAGCTGACCCAGAAGGTAGATATCTTATAGTCAAAGGGAATATAGATGAAGAAGAAATAACATTGGTTAATATATACGCACCAAATGATAACCAGGAAGAATTTTTGAACAAGATGGGAAAAATTTTAGAGAAAGAGGGGACAAAAAATATGATAATTGCAGGGGATTTTAACTTAACAAGATCAGGAATAGACAGTACAGGCACTCAGAGAAAGTGTAAAAAATATATATTAGATGATTGGATTAAGACATTGGGGATACAAGACACATGGAGGGAGATTAAAGGGAATGAAAGGGAATACACTTTCTGTTCCCAAGTACATAATATGCAATCTAGAATTGATTATATATTTGTTACAAAACTACTAATCAGTAATATTGAAGATATAAAAATAGGAACATTTAAAGAGTCGGACCATGCAAAAATAGTGATGGAGATGAAATTACATAGTGAGAGGGGGAAGGTATATAATTGGAGATATGATACAAATTTGTTTAGGGAAGATGCTGATAAGAAAAAAATAATGGAGAAATGGGAAGAATATTGGAACTGGAATGATAATGGGGAGGTCAGCTATAGCACGGTATGGGATACAATGAAAGCAATATTTAGAGGGGAATCTATAAAATTAAAGAGTGTCAAAAATAAGCTTTATAAAAGTAGATATCAGGAGTTGGAAGTAAAATTAAAACATCTCTACCTGGAACAAGCAATAACTAAAACTAAAAAGATTTATGAGGAAATACAAAAAATTAAGAAGGAATTGGAGGGGAAAGATATGGAAAGGGTTAAAAGGGATATGATATATTTAAAAAGAGAATATTTTGAGTATAGTAATAGGAACTCTAAATTGTTAGCAAAAGCAGCAAGAGAGAAGAAAATAAAAAGTCAGATCGGGGTGTTGATTGATAAAAGTGGAAGGAGATGTAATAAAAAAAGAGAAAAAAATGAAGATAATAGAAAATTTTTATAATGAACTATACTCAAAAAAGGAAATTAATTTGGATAAACTTAGAAAGTGTTTTGAAAATCAAAAATTGTCACAAATAACAGTAGAACATAGAAATATAATGGAGGAAAAGATTACAGAAAAAGAAATTGAGCAAACGATAAAGAAATTAAAAACAGAGAAAGCACCAGGAGAAGATGGATTACCAGGTGAGTTTTATAAAGATTTTAAAATTTGGATTGTTCCGAGGCTGAGTAAATTGTTTAATAAAATTTTAGAAGGTGAGACAACTCCAGACTCATGGAACAGGTCAATAATTACGTTAATTCCGAAGCCAGGCAAAGATTTAGAAAAGGTGGAATCATATAGACCGATTTCACTAATTAATCAGGACGCAAAAATATTTACATCAATTATGTCAAATAGATTAAATAGTTTTATATCCGACTATATAAAGGAAGACCAGGCAGGGTTTGTTAAGAATAGATATATGTCAGACTTAACGCGAAGAGTAATAGATTTGATGGACTTAACGGAGCAAAAGAAAGAGAAAGTGGGATTTCTGTCTCTGGATATTTTTAAAGCCTTTGACTCTTTACAATGGTTAACAATACAAGAAATGATTAAGTTATATGGATTTGGGGCCAAATTTCAGGAAGTTATTAAAAATTTATATCAAATGGGAGTAGCCCGGGTTAGAGTCAATGGTGAATATTCAGGTAATATAAGGTTAGAGGCAGGCACAAGGCAGGGTTGTCCACTTTCACCAACATTGTTCATACTGGCTATGGAGTTCTTGGCAAACCTAATACACCAGGACGAAGATATAGTAGGAATAAAAGGCAATAAGATAAATTTGTACGCAGACAACACGTTAATTATTGCAAAATGCCCAATGAAGGCTTTAGAAAAAATCCATAAACACTTAAGTAATTTTGAGGATTTAACAGGCTTGAGAGTTAACTGGGACAAGACTGAAATGATATTTTGTAATGCGACCAAGGAGGAAGAGGAAAAAATAAAAGAAAAATACAAGATTCAGATTGGAAATAAAATTAAATATTTGGGGATAATAATTTCGCAGAAGTATGGGGAACTTAAAGGGTTAAATTATGGTAAACAGAGGAAGGAAATTGAACAAAAAATAATTCGATATAATAAGCTAAATTTATCATGGTTTGGAAGGGTGGCATTAAGTAAGATGACGCTGTTACCCAAATTAAATTTTTTATTTGATGTATTACCAATTAAGTTTACCGATAGGGAATTAAAGGAATACCAAAATATAATAAATAAGTTCTGCAATGGAAAACATGGGGCTAGAATAGTCAAAAAATTATGGTATGCATCTCAGAAAGAGGGGGGCTTAGGGATACCCAATATTCGTGACTATTATAGGGCTTTTCAAGTTAGAAATGTTATTAGAATATTGAACCGGGAAGAAATAATATGGGGAAAAATTGAGAGAGGGGAGTGTCAGAAAATTGATAAGTCCATATTTTTAAATGAAAGGAAAGAAAATCATAAACAAAACTATAGATGTAAATTGACAAAAGTAACATTAGAAGAATGGAGTAGAATAAAAAAGGAATTCGTCCCAGGTACCTCGCCTGTTTTAGAACTAGAAGATATAAGTACTTTTCCAATACCAATTGATAGTAGGATTAGAAATATTTTGGTAGAAAAGGAGGTTCTCTTGCTGAAAGACTGGATTAGCATTTGCAAGGAAAAAGAAAGAAGAAGAGAGTTATTTTCTTATATGCAGCTAGATTGGTTCAAGACTCTCCGAGTAAATAATTGGAATAAGAAATATATGTTAGACAACAGTTTAGAACGAGAATTAACTTTATTTGAAATATTGTTGACCAAATTAAGGAGAGGGGACATGGGCATTAAAGGGATAGTAAGCAAGATTTATAAAATCTTGAATAAAAGTGGAAGTATACAGGATGCACTGAGAAGCAAATGGGAATATGAATTAAATGAGACGATCTCACCAGAAAACTGGAAGAGAAAATGGAAAAGAAGGGTTATGAGAACCATGTCCGTGAGAATGAAGGAACATAATTACAAACTACTTTGGTGGTGGTATAGGACCCCAGTTGGGCTGCATCGTATGAATAGTAGGATTAGTGATAAATGTTGGCGATGTAAACATGAGATGGGAACGTATGTACACATGTGGTGGAACTGTAAAAGTTTAAAAATTTTTTGGGGAAACGTGAAAAATGAAGTGAATAATATATTAGATAAACAGCTCACATGGGGTCCAGACACAGGGTTGTTAACAGAGGTTGACAAGTTCAATATAAGTAATGAGAATAAAGAATTGATGTCTGTGATGTTGTCAGCGGCAAGAATTTGTATTGCAAAAAATTGGAAAAACGAGGTCTCGATTAAGATTCATGACTGGTATAAAGAAATGTGGGAGCTGGCGCTTAATGATAAACTTACTTGTGAATTAAAAGTAAAAAAAGGTAGAGCTAAAGTTAATAATTTTTGGAGAGTTTGGAAACCTTTCGTGGAATATGTGACGGTTAAGAAAAAAGGGGTTACTCCTGTACCAGAACAAAATGATTTTTGGAAATTATGAGGTTTTTTTTTTTTTACAAGCCCTTGGACTTTGTAAATACCACAGGGGTGATATTAAAGAGTGATTTAAAATAGTGAAGGAAACCAAATGTATTAGAAAATGGCTAAGATGAGTTATTAAGATAGAACTGTGATACCTTTATAATGATTATTAGAGATACTATATTTCTTTTCTCTTTTTTTTTGGAGGTTCATATTTGGTTTATGAGAAGCATATACATAGACTTAAATGTGGAGGTTGTGTTTCCCTTTTCATGATTGATTTTTTAATTTAGTTATAATCGTCATTTTTGTATTTCTCTTTGTTTTTACTTTTGTATGTTTCATTATAATTGCTTTTCGTATGTTTATCTTTTAAATACCTATATAAAAATAAAGTAAAAAAAAAACATAATACTAAAAAAATACAGTAAACAATACAATTCACAAATTACAATAAAATACAATTACAAATGTGCACCCATTACCCGAGGATATTCCAGATTCCTCCCCCCCCCCAAAAAAAAAAAGGAAGAAAAGAGATCAACATAGTTTTCAGTTTTTTAACAACTCACATCCTATTTCCCAAATCTGTATGATTCTTGACCTGGTTTTGTACCCTTTTCCTTATCAAATACATAGTTGATAAACTCCCCCCAAATTTCTTTAAACTTTAAACTTTTCACCAGACCTTTTTTTTAATTTTTAGCTCAAATGTCAACTTTTCATTTATGGCCATATCCCATAATTATTTGTACCAATCTTCAAACCTAATTTTTGTATATCTTTTCTAGGTTTTGGCTATCAGTAGCTTCGCTGCTGACACCATAATACTAATTAGACTCCTTTTATTTTAACCTATTATTGTGTTTTCAAAGCCCATTAGTAAGGCAATCCTGGGACTCAGCTGTAGTTTTAAATCTAGTACTGTATTTGGTTAATTTCCTTAAAAATGTGTATCCAAATTCTATTTTCTTTACATTCCCACCACATATGGAAGTACAGTAAAATCTGACTTACGTAAAAAGTCCATTCCATAGGCCTTTACGTAAATCAGTTTTTTACATAATTCAAAGCAAACCCACAGGAAAAAAATGAATGTTTACGTAACTCAAAGAAAACCCATAGGAATTTTTTTTTACATAAACTCATAGAGAAATGAATTTTATGTAAATTGAAACAAACCCATAGGAAAAATGAATTTTTTACGCAACTCGAAGGAAACCCATGGGAAATTGTGTTATGTAAATCTAGACATTTACATAATCTGGACATAGTTTTAGCACAAAATCATTACGTAAGTCAAATTTTACATAACTTGAGATGTGCATAAGTCGGGGTTTTACTGTATGTCCCAATATATTGTTTGCATCTCCAACATTCTTTATTATTATTATTATCTTATTGGTTTAGTCGAACTGGTGCCATATGCCATCTCCACAGTATTTTATAGTAATGTTCCTTTATTCTTACTGACGTATTTTCCATATTCTATCCAAGTCTGCCTTGCCAATATTTTCTTTTATATCTTGTTCCCATGTTTCCCTTAGTATTCTTGGTGTTTCTTCTCTATCTGTTAAAATTTTATAAACTTTACTATTTTCAAATGCAGTTATCTTTGTGGTGGGACAGTAGTTCATCTAGACAGTTCTTTTCTCGGTCAGGGTACGTATCAGTTGGTAGCTCACACCAATATGATTGGTGTGTGCATTCCTCTTCTCACTCTGTGATAGCTTTGGTTGTCTTCCATTACCTGGATTGGTATCTCTTCTAGCAGCTTCTCCAGCCAGAGCAGTTCTATGCATGCCTCTGCTGCAGCAGTGAATTTAGACTCTGTGGAAGACAAAACTACAACAATTTATTTATGACTAGTCCATGAGATGGACCCATCAGCATACACCAGGGGTTCCCAACCCAAGGCCTGTGGGCCATATCCAGCCCATTGTGCCATTTCACATGGCCCCCACCCCTCCAAGGGCATTTGAGAAACAAAATGGCTACACCTTTGAAGCTGTTGGAACAAAATGGCCACCTCATTGTGCAAAATGGCCATCCAGCACTCGAAGCTGACTGCGAGAGCATGACCTGGGCCCCCAGCTTGAAAAGGTTGGGAACCCCTGACATACACAAACAGCAACCCACTGGTAGACTTATAGTCTGTGCTATCCTCTGCCCAGTCTGCATCAGTGTACACTACAAGATTTGGATTTCTGCTGGCTGACTCAGATAGGGACCTGAACAAAAGGAAGAATGAAAGTCTCCCATTTTTATTATTGTATATGCTAGAATATGCTGAATAATTCCTCCATCATCTAGGATAATTCAAGATAGCATGAAATAATTTTTAAATAAATGCAGGCAGCAGGGAAAATGCAAACACACAAAGCTTTATAGGTGGCAAATCAACATATTTTGGGCTGACAAAGCCAAGTTGATAGAATTAGCTCCTGAGCTTTGATGTATCAGATATGACATAACTTAAAACACTCTCTGGAAAAAGGCTAGTAACAGATACCATGCTCATTGCAATGGGATTGTCTTCAAAAGATCTTGACAGCTAAATAATTTTGTAAAGAGCCTCTCCGGCAAGAAATAACAGCATGAGTTTGTGCAACTTGGTATTCCTGAAAGAAGGATTAAATCTTTAAATATGGGAAAGGAGAAGTCCAGCCAGAATAATCAGTTATGCTTTTCAGTTTGGATTGCCAGTGTTGGGAAAACATTTGATGCTTGATCAAATAGGGATGCCAGGGATAGTGAAAAAGCTGCCAGATCCCCAAAACCTGGTGGAACAGTTTGAGACATGCGGGGAGGCAGACGTCAAAGTGCAGTGAACCAGTCAACTTTCCATCTGATAGCTAGAGGTTGCCACACCAAAATGGTTAGCAGATTTTTCTCGGTTTGGTACAAACCACTATCTGAAAATAGGCTATTAAGAAGATCGTTGTTGTGTGACGTCAAGTCATCTCTGACTCATGTTGACCTTATGAATTGTAGATCTTAAGGATGTTCTGCTCAGCTCTTGTAGAGTCAAACCTGTGGATTCATTTGGGAAGCCTCTTCATCTTGTGTTAAGTTTTCCTCTTTCCTTGCTGATGTTCACCTTTCTCAGCATTATTGTCTCTTTTTTTCACAGTATCTTGCCTTCTCTTGATGTGCCCAAAGTAGGACAGCCTCAACCTCATTGTTTTGGGCTTCAGAGACAGTACAATCCTGATTTGCTCTATGACCCCACTTGTTAAGAAAATTGCTAGCTAAAAAATCAGAGACAGCCAATTTACAGATTTGGCCCCATTCATTGTTTTCATAGGTGTCCTAGAATTGACATGTTACTTAACCTCAGTTTCCTAGCAGGATAAATGGAAATAATGGTAACCAATAATTGTTTTAAAGATACATTATAGAAAAGTGCTGTATGCATGATAACTCCAGAAAATGGGAAGCTCTTTCTCTTTGTGGGTGTGAGTATGGTATACAGTCAAACCTCGCATAAAGAGTGCTTAAATTAAATTAAATTAAATTAAATTAAATTCGCTTAAAGAGCAGAATTTTCTCTGAATGTTTGCTTCACTTAACAAATAAAACCAACCAAAAACTTGCTTAACAAATAAATCGGGGTTCACAATCCCCCCCACCAGAAATCACAATTGGTCACTTACAATGGTGTTTCACTTAAAGAGCAAACTCGCTTAAAGAGCAATTCCGTGGAATGCATTATGCTCTTTATGCGAGTACAACTGTACATGTATGCTGTTGTGTATCAGAAATGTTGCTTCACACAATTGTTTTGCACTGCTGTAGAAGTAAAGTGGTTTGATCTAAAGAGGCATCTTGATGGATCAGAATCTGGTATCTAACCAGGTGATTCACTTTCATCTGCATCGTTTCTCTTGCTGCCAAAATTTGAAGATTACCAAATATGCCTGTAATGTGATTTGCAGTAATCTGTTATCTAAATACAGTCAAACCTTGCATAAAGAGCACCTCGCTTAAAGAGTAACTCGCTTAAAGAGCAGAATTTTCTCTTAATGTTCGCTTCGCTTAACAAATAAAACCAACCTAAAACTCGCTTAACAAATAAATCAGGGTTTGAAATCCCTCCCACAATTGGTCACTTACAATGGTGTTTCGCTTAAAGAGTAAACTCGCTTAAAGAGCAATCCTGTGGAACGCATTGTGCTCTTTAAGCGAGGTGCAACTGTATTATCAAAATACATTGTACTTAGTGATGTATATGGGGCAGAGGCATTTCGTTGCCTTAAGGTCCTTGCACACGACCCTTCAACAGTGAAGGTTGCAACCCAGGGATGAGAATAGGTAGTAATGGACTTTAAAATGTGACTGTTGGGGGTCACAAAAAGTGTGTTTTTCTTTCACACCAGGTGAAGGGACTACACTCATTCTACTTTTCTTACTTTGCCCCAGATAAGCCCAGTAAGTTTGGTAGGGAAAAGAATGTTTTCAGCTCAGAAGATGGAATTGTGCTGAAGTATGGAAAGGTCATTTAGAATTGTGACCATAAAAACATCAAATCCCGCTTGCATCACATTTAAACAGCATGGACTGACAATGGCTTCCCAGGACTTGGAGCCCGCAAATATGCGCTCCACGACAAGGGCATATGTTATGGCTAAATTTAGCCTCACACCACACTTCTATCAATTCTCCTTTGACCTACCCTTACATAGCAGGACTTGGCAGCAGGAGCAGCTAGCCTATTAACCTGTTAGTAAGGTCCAAGAAAAAAAAATTCTGCCCATTTGTATAGCTCTTTAAGCCACCTGCAGAGAAACAGCTGGGGAATTGTAAAGTACATCAGGGTCATTTTTTTTAAAAAGGGAGCAATATATTGTAATTACATGAAGGGTGTACTACAGGCTAAAGTGTAAAAGGGAATTTTTAACAACTTGAAGGCCAAACCAGGCAACAGTCTTTGTTCTTGGATCACTTTCTTCTAGAAATTCTTCTTCATTCAGTGCTGTATCCAATTCTGAATTTTGGCTATCATTATGGCAATCTCCATGAAGATTGTCCTTGGAACAATATAATGTAGTGGTCTTCCATTTGCCTTCCTCATTGCAGCGTGACACCCATGCCACAGATCTAATTCCATGTGTTGTTTTCTGGCCCTGAGCCCTTTTGGCACACAACATCCTCCTCAACCCTAGACCAGTATTGATGAAGTTGCTTCCCTCCATCAAGATGTAGTCAAGTGGGATTTAATCCAATTGGGGACCATCACCCTGCTCTGTGGACTTTGCCACCCAAGGCTGTTAGTCTTCAGGGTTGTCAGGTTAGTTAACTGCTGCCTCATGATTGGTGCTGAGTTTCATTCATTTCATTTATTCGATTTGTATACTGCCCTACTCGGTACAACCGACTCAGGGCGGTTTATAGAAACCATACATATAAGACAATCAAAAGTAATATAACATATAGCATAATCACAGGTCATAAAGTATAATACAATAAATATAACAATACAGTACAGCGGTGCAATAAAACAAAACCACACTGCAAAATAAGGTTACAAAATACAATTCCAGTTACATATACATGACATAGTCTCAGTAATGCAATACAATGTAAAAATACAGTACATGATCCAACATTGTCAGGGCTCTTACCCTAACCACAAGCATGCTCTGGAAGCCCACTGCAGAGGGCTTTTGTAGCCCGGCGTGGGGGTGAGGCTCGGGAGTGCCGGCAGGTGAAATGAGTCCGGGCACTCCCGGCCAGAGTCCTCCTCGCCCAGCTGGTCCGACGTCCGGGTGGCGGGAAAGCCTCCCGCCATTGAGGGCTTTTGTAGCACTAGGGTCTTCTCTATTACTATTGCAGGATAATCTGGCCAGACCATCTCTCAGAATTCTACCAAAATGAAATCCAATGATTATCCAAGGTTTCCTTCTTAGCAGAGCTGGAGAGTGCACTAAGCGCTATGGGGTGGTATATAAGTGTAATTTCTATTGCTATTGCATTTCCTGTTAAGGCTTGCCCAACATATGCGATGGCTGTGGTGGCTTAGTGTTTAGGATGCTGAGCTAGATGACCAGAAGGTTGGCTGGTCAGCAGTTTGAGACCCGAGTGTTGCATGATGCAGTGAGCTCCTGTTGTCTGTCCCAGCTCCCCAACTTAGCAGTTTGAAAGCAAGGAATTGCAAGTAAATAAATAGGTAACAACATTCCATGCACTCCAGTGTCTAATCATGGTTGCCACATGACCACAGAAACATCTGCAGGTGCAGATAGTGCTAGCTCTCTGGCTGTAAACGGAAGTGAGCTCTACCCCTAGATTTGGACATGACTGGCGTCTGAATAAGGGAGATCTTTACCTTTACTTTAGCACATGCAACTCTGTAAGATGTCATATGGCACCTCAAGACCAGTCAACGGTAGTAAGAAATACTGGGTCTTTCTACCTGCATTACAAATCTGGCCTATGAGCCAATGTTAACAAAGTCCTATCCTCATGAATGGTACAGAAAAGTAGCAAGCTAAGACATTTGGTTGCCTCATGGTATAATATTTTAGGCTGTTCTCAGAGATGTATAACATCCAGGAGCATCAAAAGCATTGGAAAATGGCCCATGAAAAGCAGCTGAGAAGAAACAATCAGAAGATGAAACTGCAGGTGCAAATAGGATTGAGTCCTCCTAAAGGGCATTTTCCATGTGGAAACTGTGTAAAATAGACTTGTAAAATAACTAAGTTTGTAAATGCAGTCAAAAGCAGAAAATACAATCTGCAAAAATTTTCCAACATGTGGTACAACGTCTGCAGGGGATGTCATTAAACTGCATTATAATATATCATACATTAGGGAGGAAGACATGAGATAGTTAGGAGGACATGAGTGAAATGCTTTGAAGCGCATTGTTTTGACAGCTCCCTGTGACAAAAATCTGTCATTTGATGGACCTGGGTAAGAAAATGTCTTAAAGTAAACAACGGCTCTCAAGAGTATGAAGTTGGAAGGATTTTACTGTTGATCTGAGAGTCTCAAATGAAAGTCTAGGTCTTTAAGATCTATACATCTATCCAGTTAAACCCAATGTGATCTGAAAAATTTCAAACAGCAGGAGGTGGATCTCTGTATTTGATTGGAGCAGAGGCACTTGGAAAGGGGTAGGATTTTCCTGTTAGCCACTGGGATTGGTATACAATTGTCTTACAAATGCATTATTCTCCCTGCCCTCCCTTGCTTGATAAAGTTAGTAGCAGTACATTTGTCCATCTATATATATGTATATATCGAATCATGGCTGCCACATGACCACAGAAACGTCTGCAGGTGCAGATACTGCTGGCTCTTTGGCTGTAAACGGAAGTGAGCTCCACCCCCTAGAGTTGGACATGACTGGGTTATGAGTAAGGGAGATCTTTACCTTTACTTTAGCACATGCAACTCTGTAAGATGTCATATGGCACCTCAAGATCAGTCAACAGCAGTAAGAAATACTGGGTCTTTCCTACCGGCATTACAAATCTGGCCCACGAGCCAGAAGGAAAATCTCCCATTGGGCTGCTGGGCAAAGGGACAGTTTGGAAAAGTTATAACTCTCAGCATTCTTCTGGGAAATGCTCAAAGTGGGTCATCTTTCCCAAACAAGCAACTTTCCAAAACTCTTCTTTCCATTGGCTGATTCTATCAAGGAAAGGGGCTTGAACACTCTTCCATTAGTGTTGCTGCTTCAACAAAATCAGAGCCACATTTCTGGCCTCTCTGTCTACATTCAGCCTGGGAGATCTGACCATCACAGATCTCCTTACGCTACATCAGTGTTGGCCACCCGCTTATTATTCATTTCTCACTGGGAAGTCAGGCTTTTGTACAGAAACTTGATCAAATTAGCCTTTTTAGCATAAGAGAGCTGGGAGACAAGAAAAAAAGGTTTCAGCTTCAGGCTATTCAAGAGCTTTATAAAATTGAGATAAACTTTTTTCAGTGAAGACATTTAGAAAATATCTGCCTCCTTCTCTATTAAGTTAAATGTAATTTTGGATCTTTATTCCTCTCAGAAGGACCAAGCTCTGTAGAATATGGGCTGCCTGCCATTTACTTAGTTTTTGGAAATGTCCCCCAGACTTGACAGAGTACACAGCAAGCTGTAGGGCAGGCAGCACGCTTGTCAATTTATCATTTAGGCCAGTGATGTCAAATCTTTTAGAGACTGAGTGCCCAAACTGCAACCCAAAACCCATTTATTTATCGCAAAGTGCCAACACAACAACAGGGGAGGAAGGAAGCACTCCAATTGGGCTGCTGGGCAAAAGGGCAGGGTTAACTCTGTGCTGAGGGTAGGGAGGAAGTGCTCCCATTGGGCTGCTGGGCAGAGGGGTGGAGTGAACTTTGTGCTGGGGGATGGAGGAAGCACTCCCATCGGGCTACTGGGCAGAGGGGTGGGGCAAACTCTGTGCTGGGGTGACTGCATGGGTGTCCACAGAGAGGGCTCCGAGGGCCACCTCTGGCATGTGTGCCACAGGTTCGCCACCACTGGTTTAGGCAGAAATGAATTTAAGGCAAATAAAACCTTATGGTTTTTTTTAAAAGTAGGACCAATTACCTGAAGAGAAGACACAGAGAGTGGAGATTCTCATACAGTGACCATTTACTGTCTGCTATTTGCTGATTGTAAAAGAGGGAGATAGTGATGATAATTGAAATAAGACTTTTGTTCACAAATCAGTTTACATACAGATTCAGATTGAGAAATAAACATCATGAATTCATTACAAATATGAGATACGCTAGTACCTCGGATAACGTTAAGACTTGGTTCCACAAGTCGTAACATTATCCAGTTTTTAATGTTGTGTGATGCATTGATCCCACAATGTTAAAAAAAAAAATCCAATTCAACCCCCAACCCAAAGGCAAAGGGCAAAGGCAAAAGAGATTCACCCTGCCTCCCCTGGTGAAACAACAGGGTGGGTAGGGAGAATCCCTCTAGCCCAGGGGTGTCCAAACTTTTTGGGCCATGGGCTGGTCATGTGGTTCAGGGGGCTGGTCACTACGGCCTGGGGGCCAGATCCAGCCCCTGACAACAGTTCATTCAGCCCACAAAGCCATTGCTCCCGGAAGCGGAAGTAAAATATGCCCATATGATGAGGGCTTCGCGGGCTGGATGAATTGGTGTCAGAGGCTGGATCCATTCCCCAGGCCATAGTTTGGGCACCCCTGCTCTAGCCTTTGCCTTTTGCCTTTGGGTTGGGGGTAGAACATGTGTGCCAGTTCAACCCCCCCCAACACAAAGGAAAAGGCGAAAGAGATTCACGCTGCCTCCCCTGCTGAAACAACAGGGTGGGCAGGACGAATCCCTTGTTGTTAGCCTTTGCCTTTGGCCGGAGAAACGCAAACCTAACAGCAAATGATCTCAACGTTGGGGGAATTTGAGACAAACATTTTCATCTCACAACATTATCTTAATGTTGTGTGATGCAAATGTTTGCCTCAAATTCTCCATGCTATCTGATTTTAGCATTATCTGATGTAAACATTATCCAAGGTATCACTGTACTTCATCACATTGGGCAATCTGGGACCAAATGAGCTGGGTGGTGACTGAATGCTCACCATGGCTGAGTAACTCCAGGTTACAGGTAACTTAAGGTTCCAGGTATCCCTTCTCATATTTTATCTGCCTTAGCAAGATTTGCATTGACTAGCTTTTGAAATAGTAGACTGTCCTCTGTAAAGTAGGACACATGGTTATTCTAGTCCAATTATTAGATGCTCTTCAGAGTTAGCTGCTAATCAAATAGTACTTTGATGTTATTTAATGACTTTCAGTAGGCTAGTTTGAAAAATGGGTTTGTGGGGTACTGGTTTTTAAGTGGGATTTTTTTTTTTGAAAGTTCTGAAATGTTTTGTGCATTATGCTAATTTAATTGTAATTGTATATTTTGTATTCTTTTTGTATTGTTGTTAGCCATCCAGAGTCGCTTAGGCAAGTGGGGCAGCATAAAAATCGAACAATTAAATTAAATTAAATTAAATTAAATTACCTCACTCCAATTCCTCAGAGTTCTCAGTACTGTACTGGAAAATGTGGAGTCTCTTGTCCAACCACTAAAAAGCCCAGCATCATGCTCTAAGCGTCAAACTTAACTTGCTTTAAAGTGTGATAATCCAATCAATATGAAAAGGGAAACATCTTCACTATGGTACATCATTCAAAGAGTAGTGAGTAAAGTGGTTGATTGATTGATTGATGTGAGATCATAATTGTATATGTGGATGGATATTTCTCTGCATTTACCTGAGTATGGGAGGGACTGCAGTGGCTCAAGTGGTCAAGACGTTGAACTCGAAGACTGGAAGGTCAGCAGGTCAGCCGTTCAAGACATGAGTGCTATATGGTGGGAATGAGCTTCTGTCTCTGTCCCAGCTCATGCCAGAAATTGCAAGTAGATAAATAGGAACCACTTCAGTGGGAAGAGTATTCAGTGGTAAAGAGTATTCCGTGCACTCTGGTGTCTAGTCATGCCTTCCACGTGTTCACAGAAACGTCTGCAGATGCAGACAGTGCTGGCTCTTTGACTGTAAACAGAGATGAGCACTGAACCCTAGAGTCGGATACGACTGGCTTTCGAGCAAGGGAGACCTATCTGAATATGAAATTTGGTTGACAAGAAAGCAGAGCTGAGGTATCTGCCCAAAGATCCCCAAATCTAGTCCAGGATAGGCCATCTCCTTTACTAGTAATTTCTCTTTGTTAACAACAAAGCACCTGCTTCCAGAACTCATTTCCTCTTGTGGTGTTACAGTCAGAGACACCTGTTCAAGATGCTACAGTATTGGCCCCCTATGGACATGTTGGTCTTATTTTTGACTTATCCCCCCTCTGTGTTGTTAAGCCAGCTCCTTCCATCAAAGGGAGGTGTATTTTTAGATGTGGGTCACCTTGTTTTTTTTCCCATCACCTCTTGACCTGGGAAAGCTGGAAATAAGCTCTGACTTCCATAAAGCTGAGAAAGTTGCATCTTCCTTCCTCCCTTCCTGCTGCTGTGAAAAGCTGCATATTGACTTGACTGAAGAATAATTTTTGGCAGTGCTTGGGCTTTTGATCTTCAATTCTGAATGGAGGAAACATCTTTGCTTGCTTACCACCTCCCTCTTTTCATGACTTGGAGGTTTCCAGTGCTTGGGCATTTCTCATGGAAATATGGCATGTTCCACTGATGTCGCTAATCCTTTACAGGCTTTATCAGGGTCATTAGGAAAGGTCAGGCAGCCACTTCAAGCAGCAGATTTTGGATGTCATAAGAAGACAGAAACTTTTATATAAATAATGGTAGTATTTTTACTACCAGGTATAAGGAAAAACTGTGAGATTTTCTGGTTTATAGCCCAAACTAACTTGATTAGCTTTGGATGCTAAGTACAGTAGAACTCCATATAACCAAAAAAAAACCCCAACTCTGTTCCATGTAGCTCTTTGCTATATGTTTTTTTTCTCGTTATGCGGATCCCTATGGGCGATGGACTGTATAATTTAATTTAATTTCATTTAAAATTTATATGCCCCCCCCCTCAGGTAAACCTGACTCTTGGCGGCTTACATATTATAAAAGTAACAGCAATACAATCACAAATTCCACATTATCATAATCACAACCATCACAGTATCAGAATATATATAAATATCAATAACACAGTAACAATCCAAAAGTATTAATATCACAATAAAATGTTACAAGAAGATATTTTAAAAAATCACATATACTGAGTCCGGCAATGATTATAAGCAAAAATTCTACAGAAAGGTCCTGGCTGCAGCTGCTCAGGACCTGCAGCTGTTTCTTCCTCTCGGCTGGCTAGCTGAGGGAGTGTCCGGAGCGTCTGGTGGGGGGAGCGGCAAGGTCTTTTGTAGCCGCCCGAGCCCCAAAGCTGTTTCTCCCTCTCGGCCGGCCGGCCGAGGGAGTGTCCGGAGAAAATGTTCGTTATATGAATCACTATTGGTGATACCCCATACAATGAATCCCCCCCTCCGTTGTATGGAGTATTGCAAATAGTGATCCGTATAATGGACATTATCTTTATGTTATACGGTGCATCGCAAATAGCGCACAAACGCTTCCTGGTACAAATTTTTTGTTATACGAAGTGTTTGTTATACGGGGTACTACTGTGTATTGATTTGGATGTGGATGGTGCTATTTCCTGATGTTTCCTCAGGCAGGAAAAATATCTTGGGCCAGCTTTTCATTATATGGAAATGAACCTGAATGTTCACTTCATAAAACTGGTATTACTGTCTGCAGGTACTGATAAAATAACTGAAGAATAGAACTGGGACTTTGGAAGATGTTTCCAAGGCTCATCAAGTCCAGTCCCCTACAGCTAAAGGATTCTTAGTAGATTACCATTTAAAAACTACAGTGAAGAAGAATCCATCACTTTCTGAGGTAATCTGTTTCACTGCCAAACAAGTTCCTTACCTCTGAAGTTTTACCTAATGTTTACCATCTTCTATATTTACTATCTTCTATGGAATAGACTGTACAGCCAGCAACTCAACACCAAGTGTTCGGTGGCGGTAAATAACCTGACTCCCTAAAGGTACCAATGGATACAGCCGGATGAGGCTCTTTAGGTGGGGCTCATCAGTGGAGGAAATGTCACTGGAAACCATCATATTGGGTCCAAAGGCAAAATGAGCAGAGGAGGGACTCTGATTTCCAATGGTCATGGAGGCAGAAGAGGCTATGCCAGATGGACTGGCTGTGAAGGTGCACCTTGATAATATCCTCAAGGCTGCAGCAGTCCATTGCAGTCCCAGTGTTAAATCCTGCATGTCTCATTTCATATGTGCCGCAGGAGATGGCTCCATGATCATAGTGTGTGGGTCACTTCATGGCAAGCTGGGATCCGCCTTAAATAAATTCATGCCAATGGCATTTTTCCTGCTTCAGGAAAATTGCATTCTTGGATATGAGTTGCAGCCGATGACAACGACTATCTCTTCTTATTTCATGTCCCTATCAAACCCTGGACTGCCAAAATGAAGTAACTTTCTTGGCTTTGTTGTTGTTGTTAAGTCCTCATCAGTGCATGCTTCTGGCAGTAATTGCTAGATCAGTAAATGAGCTGGATTCTGAATCTCTCCACATTCACACAGCATGTTATTGTCCACCAGCAGCCCCCACTTGAGCATGATGGTTTTGCATTTTGGGACTCCAACCCTATTCAGGCTCCTCCAAGTGATGTAAGGGAGGTTGAGTTCCTCCTCAGCTATATCTATCTCTGTTCTTGTAGTTTGAAGTCTTGATTCAAAGGAGCCACAAGCTTGTCCTATTTTCAATTTGTCAGATGGCCACCAGTTCACCTCTTAATTTCCTCTTCTTTAGGATAGCATACTCAATTCCGTAGCTATTCCTTGTAGGGTTTTAATTCTAGACCCTCTACGATTTTGGTTTCCATCTTCTGGACATGTTCCAGGTTATCAATATCCTTCTGAAACTGTGGTATCCAGAACTGGACATAGTATTTTTGTATTATTTCCCTTGGTATGGACACTACAAGTATGTTGATGCAACCTGGAATTGTCTGTATGCATGTAAGTAAGTAAGTAGCCACATCATGTTATTGACTCACATTTACCATGCTCTCTATTAAAGCACCTGAATTCTCCTTTTCACACACTGCCAAATGGGGCAAGACTCGTCTATTGTGTATCTGTTTCCCCCCTAAATAAATACAGAACTTTATATTAATTATACCTTCAATCCTGATTCCGTCGTCTAAAGTCATTACCCTTTCCTAGTTTAGTGTTATCTGCAAATGTGTTGAGCATCCCCTCTACTCCTTCATTCACATTATTTATAAAGAGGCCGAATCACACCAGGATCAGAACAGACCCCAGTAGTCACTTCTCCCCTGCCCCCAAATGTTGAGGAATTACAGCTTCTTCTACCTTCTCAAAAATAAAACTACAGTACAAGCAAGACAACAGAAGGAGTTTGTATCCTTGGCAAAATTTTATTTCCAACAGATGTCAGGATAGTTAAAGTCTCCATTACTGTAAAACCTCTCCTTTTGGCATGCTTGGTGATCTGACCCAGAAAGCCATAGTGTAAAATCCTCTCCAGATTTTCTTAAACTGTATATTCTCCACGTGCAGTGATGGGAGTGTGCTAGCCCTGCTCCCTTCCCAGGCATGTGGTGGCTATTTGGACACCAGGACAAGTCCCGGTGCACCACAGGGTCTGGTATCCCTCAGAGGTGGGCAGAAGCATGTCATTGGATGGCTACACAATGGAACAAGTCAATTTCCCCCCAAGCTGGAGCCTTTGAGGCAGCAGGGTGTTGTTTCTGTGGGACAGGTATTGCTGTGCACCAACCAGCTCCAGCCCCACCCCTGCCATGGCTGGTTGGTGCACTACGATGCACCAACCCATGCCCCGCCATGGCCTCGGTCACTCTGCACTCAACTCCATAAGCTCCGACCCCTCCAATGCATCCACCGCCCTTTTAGCGTAGCAAGCACGCCCCTGTCCCCTCCACTGTCACTTTCAACATGAGAATGTGGAAGTCTGAAGAGGGGAATAAATGTATCTGTGTAGGTTTCCCACATGAGCTCAAAACTTTTATCTTTGGCTCAAACATGTTACACCTCATATGAAGTGCCATGGTAGTGCAGTGGTTAAGCTGTTGTATTGCTGTGAAAACTGCTGATGTCATGAGTTTGACCCTAATGGGACTCAAGGTGGACTCATCCTTCCATCCTTCTGTGGTTGGTAAAATGAGGACCTAGCATTTTGGGGACAAACTTCTAATTACCTTGTGAACCGCCCAGAGAGTGTACCTTATATGCTGCTATGGGACCACATATAAATGTAATTGCTATTGCTCTGTGGGTAAACCAGCCGCCTCCTCTTGGTTTGGGTTTCAAGCACATGTGCCATTTTTATTCACAGTCTTCCTGGAGGAAACCTTAGCTCCAGATCTTTGGGGACCAGAACATTTCAACACCACAAATGTCCTTTTCTTTGCATTCACATACTATTGGATCCAATGCCTAACTCTTTGTAATAATCAAAGCTATATAGGGCTTGGATCATTTTATGCTCAAAGTGTTGTTGTCCTTTGATGTTTGTCTATTTATTTGGCTGATATATGTAGCTCCTTTCCATCAATTGGACCTCAAGGCAGCTCACAGATATGCTGGATGAAGTTGTTTAGAGTCCGTGTTGAGACTACTTCCATGTTGAACCTCTGCCCTCAACAGATCCACTCACAGCTAACTTTGCTATCGAACTCTTCAAGTTTAGACACAGCATTCTCTCTCTCCCATCCTATGCAAAAGCAGAAAATGGAACAAATGGATACTATGGTGCAATGAAGCCAGGGCATGGAGGGGTATAGCTGCAGGACTTTCTGCTCAGTAAGTCCTGTGGCATCATTTGCCACCCCCTACAGGTTTCCTTGTTCCAGTAGAGCTTAGCTATAATTCTGACAATAACTGGGACTGAAATGGATTTCCCCAGAAACAATAAATTGTTTGCTGGATATCCCTGCTGCAGTACAACATATTTGAGGCAGGCTTGGTCCTGAATGGTTATTAGAAGCTATTCGTTTTACAAAAGATTCCTCTCCGCATTTGTTGATTTGGACAGTTTCAGATGCTTGCATTTTTAGACCCTCCTGATCCGTGGGAGGCTATAGGGACTCTCATAATGAAAAGAGGCACGGCACTTTGGCAGGGTGACCAAGACATAAACAACAGCTTATAAAATAGCAGAATTCTTTTTTTAGAGCCTTGGCAAATGTCTTTAAAGTCTTGGTAGTTTCCAAATTTTGCTAAAGCATCACTCCAGTTCTGCTTTGACCCACATCCTGCTGGACTTATAATCATCTAATCTTCCTGTGTGCTTTTCTAATATTATACTTAATTTGCTATGTAACATATTGTGCTTCTGCTGTAATTGTAAATACAGTACCAGTAATAACCCCCTCTCACAAACACACTTGTTTTGCCACCAACAGTTTCCCATAGACCAGGGAGCTTAAATTTCATACATGACCTTCTGCTTGTTGATGGTTTGTAGCAATAGTTTTGCTTTTTCTTCCTTGTTGACTTCTTCATCCCATTTGCTGATTGCTGGAGAGAAACTAGCCTCTTCTTAATCCTGCCAATTTAGTTGAAGAACCCTAGATGCAACCGTGCTAGCAGAAAAATGAGAGAAACATACTGTGTCTTTCCATGACGTTTCTAAGGGTTATTCCTCCAGTTTTCTGTCACTATCAATCATATTGTTCAATGCTCACAATAATGTTGGTTAGCAAAAGTCACACAGTTAACCACTTTTGATATTTTTCAAAAGGAGGCAAACTTGCTGGAAAGATAAAACACAGTAAGATGAATTGGAGAGCTCTGGGTATATATATCCAAATCTTTCTGTTAACTTGTTCTTCTCCAGCCTAGTGTATCATGGCTAGTCTAGCTTTTTCAATGCACAGCAAAGGATTGCCATAAGTCAGAATTGACTTGATTGTACTTTATAATTATTAGCTCACCACGTGGACAAATGTATGATGATCCATCAAGGACAATATAAATAGAACAGTACATATAGACTGAAGAGAGGGCAACCATGATGGTCAACGTCTTGCTGGGCTTCCAACACCTATCATCCATAGCCAATGTAGTAAAAGCTATGGAAATTTCAAACTAAGAACATTTGGAAAGTCACAATTGTTCATTCTTGATTCAGATATACATTGGGACAGTCTTCCATTAAACTAATGGATATACCAGCTGGTTGGATAAGTCAGTGAGTTGGAAAATATCTAGCTGTAAAACCATGGAACAGTATTTTGATTACCCACTGTGTCTCCTGAGACAAAAGCCAGCCTACTTAACTAGAGTGCTAATCGAAGAAGCGTCTCATTTTACTGACCTTGGAAAGATGGAATATTGAGTCAACCTTGAGCCCTGGTCAGGATCAAACTCACAACCTTTTGGTTGCAGGACAGCAGTTTAACCTCTACACCTCTGCATCACCATGACAGTGTGTACTTTATACTAGGAAACACATGCAAGACACTGAAGATTTGACTTTTTTATATTACCATATGTTTTTATTGTATTTTAGGTTGTTAAGAGTTGTGTCAGCTGCCCTGGGTCTTTTTGAGGAGGGCGGCATAAAAGTTTGCTTCAATAAATAAATAAATAAAATAAATACCGGTAAATAAGTAAAAAAAATGGATGGCACAGGTTCACTAGACATTGATGAAGGTGTATACCTCCACCCAGGGCCCAGGTCTACATTTGAGCAGTCATAAAGCAACTGGGAGAATTGGGGGAGATGATTATATTATATAGATTTGGAAGTAGATATTCTGTTGCCAGCAGAGCAAAGATATTAAGGTGGATCAAGGACACCAGCATTATGAATTATATTTCCTATTTCTAGTACTAATGGCAAGTTGATTTCCCCCCTTCAAATAAAAACAAACCCAAATTAAATCTAATCCCCTCCAGTTTTGGCAACTTCTTGAACATAGAAAAGCTCCATAAAATTCCTTTTGTCTTAAAGCTCACAACAGATCTCGTGTCAGATGGGGTGGCTCATTCCCACCACGTCCTGTTTGTGGCACTTTCAGAGTTTTCAATACAGGATGTCATTTAAATGTAGTTGTTATACTTCATTTATTTTTATGTAGCTGTTAAGTTTTCTAAATGACCTCAATGTGCATGAGCCCCCTTAACCAAGGAGTTGTTGTTTTGTCTTTCCAGTCCTTAGACGTCAGATAACTTCCTTTTGACACCCCTGAAAGCACCAAAAAACATTTTTGGAAGCATTCTCTTCCTCAGAGGTCTATTTTCCTCCCAACCCAAATTCCACCTTCTTCTCAATTACTGCCAGTAAATGCTGTGGTTCTTTTTTCCCTCTTTATACTTGGTGGTCAGTTTTACAGAATTCTTTATACAACACAAATTATAAAGCAGGACAAAGGACTGGTGCACCAGAAATCATTGTCCAGGCAAAGGTCAGAATCCCATCTTCAGAAGAAGAGGGGGAATGATTGTCTTCCCACTTTAAGTCCTCTCTGCACCTTCAAGCTTGTCTCTGTTGGCCATGGAAGACCCTGAAGCGGTGATGGGATGTAACAGGTTCTCACCAGTTTGCGAGAACTGGTAGTAACTTTTCCCAGTGTCCTGGAGAACTGGTATCAGCTTTTGGGGGAAACCACCTTTGGGGCTTACCTTTTCACTGGTTCCCCCACTGCACATGCGCACCAAGCACTTGGTATGCATGCATGCCTACAGTGCTTGGTGTGTATGCACAGCCTCCTTGCTGTCCTCCCAAGCGGGGAGGAGAAAGAGAAGCTCCCTATAGCCTGAAGCTCCCTATAGCCTGAAGCTCCCTATAGCCTGCTCCCCAGGGTAAGTGACTCACCTTTGGATGTGGTGTGTCTGTGTGTATTTTAATGTGTATTTAATACCTTTACCTATATTGACGTACTACCACCGTTCCTAAAAAGGCCTGGTGGCTGGCAGGCCTGGCAGCCTGGCTGGGGTTTTTAAGCAAAGTCTTGGAGTTACCTCATCAATAAGCTACACCTGTGCTGTTCCAATTGGAGAACCCTTAAGGAGGTACAGCTGTTTTACATTTATATTAAGGCATATTATCCTAGAGAACTGGTTAGGCAAAGACTTAGTACCTAACGTCTTTAACTGTTGAAAAGTGCCAAAATGAAGCCATCTTGTGGTGAGTTCATTCTGTAGTTCCTTCCATCTGACCTAGTGTGAGAAAGATTACCCAGAATAAGCTTTAAGATCTTGTTTAAAAGCTCTGGTTGATTTGTGTTTGGGGTGGGTGGGTGTATTTTAATGTATATTTATTTATTTATTTATTTATTTATTTTATTTTATTTTATTTTATTTACGGGTTTGTGTTGTGGGTGGGTGGGTGGGTTGAGGTGTGTGTGTGCTTATTGTTTATTATTATTTTTTATTTGGCCCGCCCATGACATCATGTCATGATGTTAGCTCCGCCCACACTGTGATGACATCACGGCGGGGTAGTAAAGTTTTTGACATCCCACCACTGCCCTGAAGACTTGGCTTTTTTGTACTGTAAGTTGGTGTGGGGGAGACAGGAAAAAAGAAGGCCCTGTTGCACTTGTGGTTGTCCATTACTCTCAGAGATATGAACAGCCTCCAAATCTCAAAACATGTTGGCTTAGAATTCTTTGATTACATGACGTTTCCTGCTTGAAAGCACATGCCATGTGGTGGCTTAAACCATGGGGGGAGGGAGTCTTCTTTATTTTGGGCCCACTGAATGCACTTGAACTTTCCCTGGTTCCCACAAATGTGGTAAAGCTGTACCGGACAGTTTGTTAAGTTGTGGCCAAATCGACCAGGAAGGCAAGCCCATACTGCTTATGATGGTTACCTATAATACAGGGGCTGCAGTAGCTCAGTGGTTATGAAGCTCACCTTGTTATCTGGCAGTTCAAGACCTGGGTACTGCATGATGGTTTGAATGTCCATCTGTGTCCCAGTTCCTGCCAACCTAGCAGTTCGAAAGCAAGACATTGCAAGTAGATCAATAGGGACCACTTTGGTGGCAAAAGATCTTGGGGACATGAAAGGAGTCTCCTTCTGGCATCCCCTGAATGGAGTGTCTCCAGAAAAAATCCTTTCAACCCAGAATAATTTCTGACACAAAATTACTATTATACCAGAAATGATGACTGGTGTTTGAAAGATACATGGTTTTATTTCTCGTGTGATTCTGCTATAAACCTCCAGCTAACATGTTTGGAAGGTGGGTGGGTGGAAGTGATTCTTCCCTGCTACATTTATAACCATAACACGACACAATCCACCACAGTTTAGCAACTTTGGTGGTGAGATCTAAAGAGATGTAATGAGTATGGTTCAATGCAGGGAAGGTTCTTAAGCCAATAAGCTGCTTTGGGAGAGGATAATTTTGGATCCTCGGGAATATTTTTTGACTGGCACTGGCCTGCCATTATTAGAATACTAATGTCAGAATGGATGGATAGCTCAGTCAGTTACGTACCCTCCTGACTACAGAGCCAGAGCTTGGGAGTCTGATTCCCCATTGGGCATCCCAGAAGAGCCAGCCTGTGAAAACATGGGCAAGCTGCACAGTCCCCCAGGATGACCCCAGAAGAAGGGAATGGCAGACCATGTCATTGAATTCTCTACCTATAAAACCCAGAAAATGGTCACCTTAAGTCAGAATTGCCTTCACAGGATGTGATATTATAATTAATGTCAGAATAACAAGGGCTAAAGAAATTACTGCACCGACTTTGGGAAGACTTCTAAGTGGTGGAAAACTTTCCATTTCAGGCAACAGAGATGGATGCACTTGAACTTTCCCTGGTTCCCACAAATGTGTTAAAGCTGCACAGGACAGTTTGTTAAGTTGTGGCTTACATATAGAGGGACGTCAAAGTATTACCAGTGGCTTGATTATGCTAATTATTTTAAAAGATATCTTCTGTTAAATAGTCAGGCAGGAAGCTATTTCTGTGAGATTGCCTGTCTTGGATAGCCCCATGCACTGCTGGTCCTGCATGGATAACCGCGAATAGCAATAGCAGGTTACTGTTTTCATTGCCTAAGGACTATAATTAAATGAATTTGGCTGCTGTGTGATCATCTCATATCAAGGAACGTGCGAGTGAGGGTTCTGTTGTGCTACTTGAAAACAACAGTAAATATGTTTGAAACATCTCACATATTTGTCTGGGGCAGCTCAGTCCAGAAGACAATCTGAAGCAGATTCCAGATCAGCTTTGCAAATGTGTAAAGGAAACAAAGGGCTGGCAGGAAATTTTTGTGATGGGTGAGAAGGAAACGCGAGACGCTTTAAAAGACACAATGTATTTTCCGCTGGCCAGCCACCCCACCCCCACCCATTTCCATGGCAGATACTGTGTTTTTATTGCCACAAACCTGTGACAAGAGGATGTTGGGTTTTATTTATTTATCTTTCACCAGGATAATCCTGTCCTCATACGACTTTCTTAGGCTGCCAGATGGCTGAATTTGGCACTCAGCCTCAGTATTTCCAAGTATCTCTGAAGCCAGGGTCACGTGGCTCTTGGATGTCTGCGGCTACCATAACATTTATCATTCCAGATACTTAAATTATTTCAGTTTTACACACTCAAAGTCAGCTACCCCGTCCCTCTGCTATGCTGCCGCCATTTGCTGAAATTTTCTCAGTACTGTATCTGGTTTAGGCAGTGATGGGATGACAAAAATTCTACTACCACGCCATGACGTCACGGACGTCATGGGCGTGGACAATGTCATGACGTCATGATGTCATGGGCGGAGCCGACGTCATGACATCATGATGTTGTGGGCGGGGCCAAAATAAAAATAAATAAAATAAAAATAAATAAAATAAAAATAAACACACACACACACACCCCTCAGCCCACACACCCAGCCAGACAGCTACAACACAAACCCGTAAATAACTTAAATAAATAAAATAAAGAAATAAATTAAATAAAAATTAAATAAAAATAAAACCACCCACCCAAAACACAAATAAATTACCCACCAACCCCAAATAAAAAACCCTCACTTACCTTCCTTGGGACAAAGAACCCCCATGGCCCAGGGCCACCCAGCAAGGCGCGCTGCCCCTGGCCGCCCATGGCTGTGGCCGCAGCCGGAGCCGGGCCAAAAAGGCCCTGGCTCAAGGAGGAGGAGGGGGCCACAGGCGCCCGGCGGAGGAGGAGGCTGCAGGCGGTGGCGGTGCACCCTGCCGGGCGTCCCCAGGGTATGGGGGCTTGTTGGCAGCGGACGGCCCAGGGAGGCTCGGCGGCTGCGGCCGGAGCCGCTGCCAGAGCCACTGCTGCCCGCAGCCCCTGGCCGCCCCTGGCCATAGGTGGAGCCGGGCCAAAAAGGCACCAGCCCAAGGAGGAGGCCTGAGGCGCCTGGCGGAGGAGGAGGCTGCAGACAGTGGCGGTGCGCCCCACCGGGCATCCCCAGGGCATGGGGGCTTGTTGGCAGCGGACGGCCTGGGCAGGCCTCAACGTGCCGCAGGGGAGGTGCCCTCCTCTGAGGGCTGGTGCCACCGCTGCCCTGAAAGGTGAGGTTCCGGCTCCAAAAGAAAAAATAAATAAAATTGGAACCAAAATGTCTCCAATTGACTGCGCATGTGCAGAAACTCAATCTGATGCATGCGCAATGCATCAGATTGAGTTTCTGTGCATGCACAGTCAATTGGAGCCATTTTGGCTCCGATTAAAAAAATTAATTTTTTCTTTCGGTGAGGCGTCCGGAACCAGACGCCTCAAAAGTTGACTACCCTCCCGGAGAACCCTCCGGGATTGTTCCTACTGGTTCCAGGGAACTGGATGGAACTGGGGTCATCCCATCACTGGGTTTAGGTTTGATTTTTGTGTGTCCCCCCTCCCCAACCCGGGATCTTTGGCTCAATTGTATGAATTCACAGAAGACATGAGATTAATGTTGAACCTATCTGGAGCCCTCTCTATATCACAGGTGCTTCAGGAGCTAATCTGAGGTCACTGAAGGGGGGGTGGAATGTATTGAGAGTATGGTGCTTGGATGGCTGAATGGGTGTGTGAATGCAAGTGTAACCCTGTACTGAAAAGCAGCATTAAAAAACCTACAGTTGTATCTCGCTTAAAGAGGATAATGCGTTCCACAGGATTGCTCTTTAAGCGAGTTTGCTCTTTAAGCGAAACACCATTGTAAATGACCAATTGTGGGAGGGATTGTGAACTCCGATTTATTTGTTAAGCGAGTTTTTGGTTGGTTTTATTTGTTAAGCAAAGCTAACATTCAGAGAAAATTCTGCTCTTTAAGCGAGTTATTCTTTAAGCGATACGCTCTTTATGCGAGGTTTGACTGTATATACTGTATATAGTTAAATAAATAAATACATACATTTTGTGTCAGAAATTATTCAGGGTTGAAAGGATTTTTGCTGGAGAATCTCCACTCAGGGGATGCCCAAATGAGGCTCCTTTCATGGTCCCAAGATCTGTCATGCAGCACTTGGGTATCGAACCCCAACCTTCCAGTCTCCAAGCTCAGCATCTTAACCACTAAAGCCACCGCAGTGCTGCTTACAGTCGAGTTTAATAATTTTAAACAAAATTCAATTGGGTCATTTAATCCAGGGTTGCCAAGCTTGTTAACAATGCCAATCACTGTATTCAATTGGGGCAAATCATAGGTGATTGGCATGCTAATAATGGATGGGGCCAAATTCAGTGGTGGGCAGGACTAGAAAAGAGACTAGTAGGATGGTTTACCCTTTCTCTCTCAGTATTCCCTGTCTCTCTCTCTTTCTTCTTTCCCACTTCAGGAGGTGCTGTGCTGGCCGGATCAACAGTATCTTGTTCCCTGAGATTTCAGTCCCAAAGCCTGAGAGCCAGAGGAGGGGTTCGCAACTATGGCCCATGGGCCAGCCCTGGCCTCCAACACCATTCCATCTGGACTGTTGCAGTGACCCCAGAAGTGGACGCGCTGAGGGGGAGTTGTCTGGCCCATGGCAGGAAAACCTTGAGAACCCCTGAGATAGAGGCAGGCTATTTTGATGGCCTAGGGCAGGGGTGCCCAAACATTTTGGGCCGTGGGCTGATCATGTGGTTCAGGGAGCTGGTCACTAAGGCCCGGGGGGCCAGGTGGAGCCCCCAACGCCAATTCATTCGGTCTGCGAAGTCAATTGCAAAGTGGCTTTCATGCAACCAATGGATAATGGAGAGCCACTAGCACACATTTAAAGACCATTCAGTAGATTTTCAGCAGTACCTGCTTGAGGAACATGCTACACGATGAAGCAGCCCAAGGCCATGCCTGAGTGTGCCATTTCCTAAGATTTCAAGTACAAAGACAGGAAATTGGATAATGGTTCCCCAAACTCAATTCTGGAGCCAAAACTTGAGACTTGGCAACGCCAGCAAATGAAACTGAAGGATCAGGTCATTCTTGGCCAGGTGTCGGTCTATCACTTGCAGAGAACTTCTGAAAATGAGACTGAAGGCTGCTTGAGATTAGAGTTGCGGTGGGGAGGGGGGGACCGCTCTGCTTTAGCCAATCCAAAGAGTTTCAAACTTCAGAATGTGCACATTGGATTGTCAAGGCTAAGTTTGACATTTGCAACTTTGTTGGATTTTCAAGGGCTGAGAAATTTTGCTATGAGCAATTTCAGAGTTGATTTGGCTCGAAATCTTCTTACACGCTTGTCTGTTTTCTTCTACTTCTGGCCTGCAGCACAGGGAACATGCAAACGCACACCTCTCTGTGCTGTGTGTAGTAATTACGAAGTCGCCACGTGAGAACTTCCACAAATGCCCTGCGGACTTTTTACTGAAAGGCCTCCCTGTTCCCCATCCCTGCTTTTCAACCTCGACCAGCAGAAGAGGACGCTGCTTGAGTCACATAATGCAAATGACCTCAAAGAGACAATCGTGACCCTTCTTACGTCTTTGGGTTGCAAAGCAGGTGGGAAGATAACCTTTTACCAGACACGCTGCATTTTCCCTCGTCTCCTGGCAGTACAGTTTTCACACACAAGTGACAGGAAGCTACCCTGGGCTCTCTGCATGCAAAGGGAGGGGCAGCTTCTTGAGGAGAAGCACCTGGTAGGAGAAGCATTTTACTCAAGGAAGAAAACAGGATCTAACATATAAACAACATCCTCCCTGAACCAGTTCATGAGCTGCTGTTTCCAGAATTTGTTTTTGAGCTATTATTACAAGACTTGGCCCTTCCCTCACATCCCTAGTGAGAAACTTGACTGCATCAAGGGGACGGTAAGGGATGACTCAAGGCTCATTGAGCTTCAGAAACTCATGGCCTGAGTTCAAGGGAATGATGGCAACCTTCTGTGTTGGCTGCTGTGGGTAAACGAAGAGGCCAGTAAAATAGATAAGCTATGATAATGGTTTATGATTAATCCTATGGGTCTTTAAATGCCTGGTCACATCTCAATGAATTGGGGATGATCAGGCTGCTTGTTTATTAGATAATGCCTTTCCAAAGAGCACCCACTAGGGTCTTGATTTGCAGATGTTTTCATACCTGCACAGGTAGGTCAGGGTTTCTCAACCTGTGCCACCAGATATTCTTGGATTTCAATTCCCAGAAGCCTTGATCAGCAGGTGTACTGACTTGGGCTTCTGGGAACTGAAGCCCAAGAACACCTGGGTGCCCAAGCAGTGGTGGGCAGCAAAAACAAATTGATACCACACCATGGACAGAGCCTATGTCACGGGCAAACTACTCATGTCTGTCATATGGCCATGAATACATCTGCAAGCACAGGCAGCACTGGCTCTTTGGCTGTAAATGGAAATGAGCACTGCACCCTAGAGTCAGATATGACTGGCTTTTGAGCAAGGGAGACCTTGAACCACTTGCAGGGTCAAAACCTGATGTCAAATTTGATTACCAACCAGGGATCTTCTGTTATTAAGTAAAGGTTGCCCTTGCTCGAAAGATGGTTGTTACCAGCTTTAGGGTTCAGTGCTCATCTCTGTTTATAGCCAAGGGGCCAGTGGACTTGACCCACAAAAGCTCACATTAAAATACAGCAGTTAGTCTTTAAGGTGCCACAACATTTTTGCCTTTTTGTTTTGTTTACTCTCTGATATGCTTTCACAGAATAAAACTTTTTAAATAGTAGCTGTATTAGTCTGGGCAGGGCAGGGAGGTGGATGTGGCCACCCAATTTCACCACACACCCCGCCTGAAGGCCACCCAATTTTGCTAACCCCCCTGCCGGTGGGTGCGAGCCTGTTACTGCCCACCACTGTGCCCAAGGTTGAAAAACACTCAGGTAGGCATTCAATGGACAGGTGCCTGCTGTTCATTTTTACCCAAAACTATCAAGGACCACTTTCTGCTGTTGTCAAATTTGAGCATAATGGAGGGAAAAGCCCCTCTATTTTCTCTTCTGAAAGTGTCTTTTTGCCTTAGAAACAAAGACCAGACTCCTATTTGCGAATGCCACCTCCAGAATCCCAGGAGGATTAATTAATTACTAACTAGAAGTGAATAAAGATTACAGCGTTTACTTTCTGCCTGTGTAACAAAGCAACGGGATTCAAGCCGTTATGTTTCGTGCATGATTCTTTGAAACTGGGGATAAGGTAAGCATCTGACAACATTATCTTCCCACTTTTAGTTCTGGATGCCAACAACTGGCCCCCTTAACAATATCTCCTGCTTCTGACAGAAGATGTTTACATGAAAACTATTCTTTCTTTTTAACTGTACAAGTAATACCTCATATAACATTAGTATCGAATAACACTAAAATCGCATAACATTAAGGAATCTGGGGGGAAGAATTGCATCGAATAACATTAAGATCCTATGGGATGCTTCAGATAACAACCGCTAAAGCCTGTGTGGTTACAATGTATCTCTATGGATCCCATAGGATTTTAACATGCATCAAATAACACTAAAAATCATATAACACGAAGACTTGTGGAACCAGGTTTTAGTGTTATATGAGGTTTTACGTACTCTAAAGTCCATGACAAAAGCTAATGAGGCAAATCTTTTGAGAAGCAGAATATCTTTATATTACTATTTATTTGTAAATAGCCCATCTTTTCTCCAATGAACTCTTCTTCATTTTACCCTCACAACAAGCCGGTAAAAGATATCAGGGTGAATGGGCTTTGCTAGCTAAAAACGACACAGCTTCATGGCTAGACAGGGATTTGTACCACTTTAACCACAATGTCACACTGCTCATAGGGAAGACCATAGATCAGTGATGGCGGACCTTGGAACTCCAGGTGTTCTTGAATATCAATTCCCAGAAGCTCTGATCAGCAGGAATGCTGACTTGGGTTTCTAGTAATTGAAGTCCAAGAACACCTTGAGTGTCAAGGTTCACCACCATGACCGTAGATGTATAGATTTGCTTTAAATGCTAATTCTGGAGAAACTGAGGGCCATGGGCTAAGCCAACTGGTTCCTAGTCAGCCTCTTCCAGTAACAACAACAACAACAGCTCTGCTATCAAGTCAATTCTGGTGACGCTTCTCAAGTTTTCTAGGTTGGGAATACTCAGAAGCAGTTTACCATTCCTTCCTGCTGGAGGCGCCCTGGGACTATGCAGCTTGCCAAAGGCCACACCAGCTGGCTTTTCTTTCAGGAGACATGAGGGGAATTTAATGCCATCCTTAACTCAATGAGCTATCCAGCCAGCATTTCCTAGTTTAATAGACTACCTTAAATTTTGGAGGAGACCAGGAATGACTATGAATGTAGCTCCACATCATTTTTTTTTGCCTTTTGGTTTCAACTGGTCACTGGTGTGCTGTAGTCCATGGGGTCGCGAAGGGTCGGACTCGACTGTGCAACTGAACAACAACAATCAACTTCACACATTTTTCTATGCAGTCCTCCCAAACTCTCTCTTCCTCTCTGTATGCCTGCCCTCTCTCTGTAGGAGAAAGAAACAAAAGCAGAATTAACAGAAAGCTTACAAAATATCGGACACTGTCTAATAACAGAATTCCCTCAGTTAGCAAGACGGGGTGGGGGTGGGGTGGGGGAAAGAGCAATGGCATTTTTTCCTTGTAGGCCCTGGACACCGTAAAGTCACGTTTTGAGGGCTGATCAACCAAATTTCAGGAAGCTCAAAGGAAGGAAGGGGAAGTTCCTTTGCACCAGCAGTCCTGTTGGATATAGTGCCACCCCGTCCGAGAATTGGATGATTAATTTGGTATGAGTGGCATCCTGTTTTTAGTCACCATTCCAAATGGGTATTAAGAGGATTCATGCTCATCCTACTGAATGCAATTATTCATGCCTGGACCATTAATATCCATGTGAATGGGATGACGCTGCTGCCCTTATTCAGAGAACAGCTTGCTCTGGTAGAGCAGGTACAAATGTTTAACGTATCCTAAGTGGTACCAAGACCTGCATGTTGTCTTTCAAGAGTTAACGAAACAAAGCCCCGATGCCTGCTGCAGGAAATCTGTAACCAAAGCCAGAACTCTTGGGAGGAAACATTAAGTTTATCGTGGGAGAAAAGGAAAGCGAAGTGTTAAAGTTATTAACACGAACAGAGGATACTGGAACATCCTGCAGAAAACTTCCTGTTTAACCAACAAGCTAGAAAACAACAACGGGGGTGGGGGTGGGGGGAAATGATGAAATCTTGGCTTCATTCAGGGTTTTTTTGACACAAACATTTATTTTTACACTTTCGTTATCTTGAACTTTCAAGGGACCGATTTATTTAATGCCATGGCTTCTAGCAGAACCCTAGCAACACAGACAAAAAAAATAACATCCTCGTATTTCACGTGAGGTACCTCATGTAATTATTCAGCAAGTGGGCTTCCTTTCCCGTCACCATCAAAGCTAGCCAGAATCTCCCCTTTATGTATAAAGACATGCTGGGAAAATGTGGAAAACATACTTTATGCAGCAATTTATCCGTGCTGTTTATCGACACAATCAATAGGTTAGATGTTGCGAATCAAATGCGCTGTTTGGAAATAATTGGTTAAATATTAACTTATTGCCCTCAATAAATTAAATTTTGAACAATTTTTCTCCCTAAAAAAGTGCCTTAATTTTAACCATTAGGTAAAGGTTGCCTTTGCTCAAAAGCCAGTCTTGCCTGGTTTAATATTTAGAGCTTGAGAGATGTTCATGTTGACCATGAAGTGGGTAATTTTAGTGCTGTATTACTTTATTTTGTTTATTTGCTACCACCTCTCAGCATACTTCCAGAGGGCCAATGGCAGTCAAATGATAACATTTTTTGGTGGGGGTATGTTTCAGTCATGATTCATTAAGAGTTACATCCACTTGATTGGCGTGTGCTGATTTATACCATATGGTACTAGCATGTTCTGCTATAGAGGAGCACAGGGACAAAGCTGTTGTTCTTATTGTTTGTGGGTGTGCACTCCCAGTCTGAATCAACCAGGTTTCCTAAGTACAGTAAAACCTCATATAACACTAAAACCTGGTTCCACAAGTCTTCGTGTTATATGATTTTTCGTGTTATCTGATCCTCTATGGGATCCATAGAGATACATTGTAACCACACAGGCTTTCGCGGTTGTTATCTGAAGCATCCCATAGGATTTTAATGTTATCTGATGCAATTCTTCCCCCCAGATTCCTTGATGTTATGCGATTTTCGTGTTATTCGATACTAATGTTATATGAGGTATTACTGTATGTTATTTCTGGTGGCAACTTTCTAATTGGTGTTTGGACAGTGTTTTTTGTAGCTCAGAGTTTGATCAGAGTGACACCCAGATAATTTGGTCTAGGGCGGGGATCAGCAAACCTGGCTCTCCAGATGTTCTCGAACTTCAATTCCCAGTAGCCCTGATCAGCAGGTGTAGTGACTTGGGCTTCTGGTAATTGAAGTCCAAGAACACCTGGAGAGCCAAGTTTGCTGACCCCTGGTCTAAGGCAACATTTCAAGTCTTTCCTCCCTGGAGAACTCATAATTTCCTCTTTGTTTCTCTGTTCTTTAAGTGGGATGGACAGGGCTTAGTTTCAGCTGGTTATTATAAGGAAAGGTCTTCTAACACAGAGTTTAGCTTGGGCTCTTAAGGATTCAAAGCTTTCACCTGGACTGCCAAGGCATGATCATCAGCATCGTCATCAACTGCAACTCATATCCAAGAATGCATTTCCCCCCTGAAACAGGAATAATGTCACTGGCGTGAATTTGTCTCAGGTGTATCCCATCTTGCCATGAAGTGACTCACACACTATGATCTTGGAGCCATCACCCACAGCACACAAGAAGCGTAATATGCAGGATTTAACATCAGCATAGATTAACCTCTTAGCATAAGGAAATATCAGTTGATCTATTTGTGCAAACAATAAAAAGTAATGGGACCAGAATGCTATCCTGTGGGAGACTGTCCCTTTTATTTTTTCAGTGACTGTGCCTTTCTTGAAATTTAACAAAGATTTTCAGTTTTGAAGTTGAAAGGCAGGCATTTCTGGCTAGTCCATTATCTTTAGTAAGGAGGTAGAGGTTTCTGAGGAGCAGTTGATGGAGGACAGTGTCGTAATATTGACAAATGGTGCTCCTCTTAGTTTACGTGTTTCAAAACTCTCTTCTATATGCAGGGTTAGATTTAAGATTGGAACCATATAACTCTTGCCAGATCTGAAGCCTGCCGGTACTGTAATTAGAAGAGGTTCAATTTTCCTGGCTAAATGATTTAATACCATTCATTCAAATACTTTGCATAAGCGGCATAGTAGGAAGATTTGCTTGTAGGTTTTGGGATCTGATGGTTCTCTGCTTGGTTCCAGTATAGTAATTACTTTCATCTTCTGCCATATTTTTGGAATTTGTTTGCTTTTCCAACAGTTTTTGGAGAACTGAAGGAGCCAATTCAGTGTTTTGCTCAAAATGTTTAATTTGGTTGATCTGGATATCATTGTGTCCTGCATCTTTGCCATTCCTACATCTTCTTATGGTTTCCTCTAGTTCAGCCAACATGAAGGCAGTACAAAGTTCAATGAATTCACCCAGAATATACCTTTGATGTTTTATTTTTTATTATGTGTTGATTGGTCTTCCCTGCCAAAAGCAATTGGTGTACTATTTGGTTTGGAGTTATTTGCATACAGTGTCCTTTGTTTGGATTGTTGTTTAGAGTTTTTAGTAGTCTCCAGGCTTTCTGGATACTTCTTCCATGTTGAGCTCTGCTAGTGTCTACCTAATAAGCTCTTCTTGTTTCTTCAAGAATCAAAATAAAATTTCTCTCAACTTTTAATGTAGTTTCACTAAAAGGGTTTTCTTCAAAGAGTGAAACATAATCTATGTACAGTTGTACCTCGCTTAAAGAGCATAATGCGTTCCACAGGATTGCTCTTTAAGCAAAACACCATTGTAAGTGACCAGTTGTGGGGGGGATTGCAAACCCCGATTTATTTGTTAAGCGAGTTTTTGGTTGGTTTTATTTGTTAAGCGAAGCGAACATTCAGAGAAAATTCTGCTCTTTAAGCGAGTTACTCTTTAAGTGAAACACTCTTTATGCGAGGTTTGACTGTATTGGGAATATTTTCCCCAGAGTTAGACTTGGGATGTAGTCGGTCCAGCATCCTCTTCAAATGGAAGGATGAGAACATTTAAAAATGGAAGTTAGAAACTTATTATAGTTCTCTTATTGAGGAGCAATTTGAAGCATAGCTGCATCTAGCATTGTTGTAAACTTTCCTGTTGGCTTTTTTTGAAATCATACCTCCTACAGAATGGTATACATTGAGATCGGACACAGAAGGGATCTGTGCTGAGTGTCTGGAAATGGATCATCTGTGCTCTTGATGCATTGTTGAGCTTTTGCCTTACTAAAAATAATGGGATTTGGATTGTAGCTTCTTTGTCAACCTACGGCCTGCGGGTCAGATCTGGCCCCCAATGCCATTTCAATTGGTCTCCAACACACTTGCCACTCCTGGAAGCAGAAGAAAAACATGCTCCATTCATGCACATAATGCAGAAAAGCATTCTGCGCATGCATGGGTTGGGTTTTACTTCCGCTTCTGGGTGACCAGCCCACTCTGTTGTCCGGGGGAGCATGGTCTGGCCCCCAGCAAGAAAATGTTGAGAAACCCTGGCTTAGGTAAAGTATCTGACTATAGGGTTCAGTGCTCATCTCTATTTATAGCCAAAGAGCCAGTACTGTCTGTGTCTGCAGATGTTTCTGTGGACATGTGGCAGGCATGACTAGATGCCAGAGTGCATGGAATCCTGTTTAACTTCCTACTGAAGTGGTCCCTATTTATCTACTTGCAATGTCTTGCTTTTGAACTGCTAGGTTGGCAGGAGCTGGGACAGAGACAGGAGCTCACTCCATGCAGCACTTGGGTCTCAAACTGCTGACTTGCCGACCTTCCAGGCGTCAAGTTCAGCATCTTAACCAGTAAGCCACTGCAGTCACATGGATAGTTTAGAATGAGAGTTCTCAACCTTTTTAAGCTGGGGGGCAGGTCACGCTCCCTCAGACAGCTTCGAGGGCAGGACAGCCATTTTGCCCTTCTTCCAACACACAACACTTCCTGGTGTGGTGGAAGTGGTGGTGGGGCCACATGAAATGGTGCTATGGGCTGCATCTGACCCACAGGCTGCAGGTTGAGAATCCCTGGTTTAGAATCATATATGGCACATTGAATGAGATTCTGTCCTTTTTATAATGACTTTGCAATTTTTGCCATCATGTCCATAGCCCCAGATGTTGCCATGATGTGGAAATCTCCAACATGAATAGTATATTAGGTGGCTTATAAATCGATGTTACCATACATAGAGCCAATTTGAACATCAAGATTTCTATCTTGTCCTCTTCAGTATGTTCCATTGAGAGGACTATAATATCCGGTCTTACAAAAAAGACACTTCCATATTATTTGTGGGGCTTCTCAGCAACCAGATATATCATATGAGACCAACTGTCCTTATGGCTCTCCTTGAGTTTCTCAGCATCCTTCTTCTGGGTCTTGGTGATGGCCTTCTTCGTAGGCTCAAGCATTTCAACATGACTCAGTCTCCAATTATCCAGCATATGAGACTGAAACTGAAAGACCTGCACTAGTTTATCAGGGCCAATTCCGGGTTGGTTTTATCCTTCTAAACAGCTTGGAAGTTGGCCAGCAAAAGTACTCCCTGGCTCTTCAGAAATGCATCTGGGTATTATGAAACTCCAGGTGATATCTTCTTGACAATACCAACAGCTGAAGAGGACTGCTTGGCTGATTTGAGGGATGGCAGCTTTCTCATATGTTGTTCCCAACCTGTGGAAAGTACTCCCCTCAAAGGTCTGATCAGTCCCCATCCTTGCTACTTTTAGCACGGGTGTTCAGATACAACTTGGCAACATTGGCTTAGAGGAGTGTTGGCAAATCTTTTAGAGACTGCCCAAACAGAAGGGTGGGGTGAACTCTGTGCTGGGGGAAGGAGGAAGCGATCCCATTGGGCTGCTGTGCAGAGGTGCAGGGAGGGAGAAATGCTCCCATTGAGCTGCTGGGCAGAGGGCGGGGAAAACTCTGTGCTGGGGCGATGGCATGCATGTCCACAGAGAGGGCTCCGAGCGCCCCCTCTGGCACATGTGCAGTGGTGAGCATCAGTAGATTCGCACCAGTTTGCCAGAACCGGTAGCAGAAATTCTGTCTGGCCCCGCCCATCCAAGTTTTGAAATAAAGTAGTCCTAATTCGGGTGCAAAGCAGGGCTTTCCCCTGGGCCATGCCCATCATACTACACACACAGTGTGCATACTACATGCACGTGTGCCATAGGTTCGCCACCACTGGCTTAGAGGAATTGTTGAATAGTTTCTAGATCAAACTAGTGTTAATGGTTATTTGTGAAGAAATGTGGCCTTCAGCTGAAAAAAAGAGAGTTTGCCCTCCATATTGATTTAATCAAATGTTAACTCTCTTTTCTTTTTCCAGTCTCCATTGAGACTGTGGAGCAGTAGCGGAAAACCGATCTGTATTGATGCTCCCAATTTCATAGCTCTGTAACCAAAGATTGGCTTTGTTTCTCTGATTTTTCCTTTCCTGAAGCAGGGGTTTAACAGAGAAGATTTTCCAACTGGAGAAATACCTGGTCAGATTTCCCCTCCCCTGAGCACCAAATGCTGATCTTCAGACCGAGCAGCTGCTTGAGCGTGTGTTATACTCAGCTCATTGAGGCCTGCAGAATTTCACTCCTGGCAAAGGTGAAAAAAGAGGAGGCTCTGGCCAAACAGAAATACAGTAGCTGTCTTTAAGTTCTTAATAAACAGATACTGTATGTGCAATCTGTCTAATTGTGCCTCTCTTTCTCTTTCATACTACATGTGTTTCCAGCAGTTTTATTTCTGGCTGTCCATTTGGTAATCAAATGCATGCACATGTGTATGCACACACACACACACACACACACACACACACACACACAAAGCCATGCCCTGAAGGAAGGTGAGCGAAAGAGAGGGAAAGAAAAGGAGAGTGTTGGAGGGAGGGAGGGAGGCACGTGTCCTGGACAGGTAGTAATTGGAAAGTTGGATGAGGTGCAGCTCTGGTCTCCAAGCCGCTACTCAGCCATTCTGCTCCCTTCATGCAAAAGAAATTGAGGGAAGAGCAAATGGGTATGCCAACCCCAAACTCTGGCTGCACAGCGATGGGATGTAACAGGTTCTCACCAGTTTGCGAGAACTGGTAGTAACTTTTCCCAGTGTCCTGGAGAACCGGTAGCAGCTTTTGGGAGGAACCACCTTCGGGGTTTAACTTTTCACTGGTTCCCCCACTGCGCATGCACGCCAAACACTTGGTGTGAATGCACGCCTACAGTGCTTGGCGTGCATGTACGCCTACAGTGATTGGCGTGTACGCACGGCCTCTTTGCTGTCCTCCCAAGCGGGGGGGGGGGAGGAAGAGAAGCTGCTAGCCTGAAGCCCCCTATACCCTGCTCCCCAGGGTAAGTGTCTCACCTTTGGATATGGTGTGTCTGTGTGTATTTTAATGTGTATTTAATACCTTTACCTATATTGATGTACTACCACAGTTCCTAAAAAGGCCTGGCGGCCGGAAGACCTGGCTTGGGGTTTTTAAGCAAAGTCTTGGAGTTACGTCATCAATAAGCTACACCTGTGCTGTTCCAATTGCTGTTCCAATTGGAGAAGCCTTAAGGAGGTACAGCTGTTTTACATTTACATTAAGACATATTATCCTCGAGAACTGGTACGATGACCATATCCAACACTTATACTACCCAGGCACTTATACTAACAGGTACAGTAAGTGATGGGTTTGTGTTTGGGGTGGGTGGGTGGGTTTATTTTAATGTAATTTTTATTTATTTTATTTATTTTATTTACGGGTTTGTGTTGTGTGTGGGTGTGTGGGTGGGTTGAGGGGTGTGTGTGGGTGTGTGTTTATTTATTTTATTATTATTATTATTTCCTTTGGCCCCGCCCATGACATCATGATGTCATGACTTCAGCTCGGCCCACACTGTGATGATGTCACGGTGGGGTAGTAAAATTTTTGACATCCCACCACAGGAAGTATACTTGCACCAAGTAGCCAGGGTTGGAAAACGTCTGCTGATCTGTGGCTAGGACAATACAAATGTGGATAAAGCAAGTTCTGAGATCCAGGGGCTAATTACTAAAATGTTTATATAGCAGACATTTGGGAAGCTCCACCCACTTTGCACTCTCCCCTCCTTCTCTTCTCTCTAGCCTCTTTCACCAAAGGTACCAGTGGGATTCCTTCTTCCCTGCTATCTTCCTGACTGGGAAAATGAGCAGGGTGGGATTGAGAAGCTGGAGGCTCTCCTCTCTTGCTTTTCAGTGTTTCCCAAATGCTGGTGTTTGGACTTCAATTCCCAGAAGCTTAAGTCAATTCCCCAAAGCACTGATCAGTCAATATAGTGGCTTAGGCTTCTGGGAACTGAAGTCCAAACACCAGCATTTGGGAAACACTGCAAGGGTGACTAAGATAAAGGTCTCCCTTGATCAAAAGCCAGTCGTTTTCTGACTCTGGGGTGTGTGTGCTCTCCATTTACAGCAAAACAGCTAGTGCTGTCTGTTTCTACAGATACCTTTCCCACCAAAGCGGTACCTATTCATCTACTTGCAATTTCTTGCTTTCAAATTGCTAGGTTGGCAGGAGCTGGTACAGAGATGGGAGCTCACTCTGTCGCGCAGGACTTGCATCTCGAACTGCTGACCTTCTGGTTGTCAAGTTCAGCATCTTAACCACTAAGCCACCATGGCCCCTTTAGAGGTGAATAAGATACAAATGTTACTGTTTGGATAGACAACACATTTTGTGGCTTGGGCTGGGACTATATCTTCAAAAATTCACATAGTGTTGGTACCTGGTCAATCCCTAATACACAATCCTATGATGAGAGGGACAGAGAATGAATGGCCTTTCAGCTGTTGTCAGACTGCAGATGCTGTAATACCGCTGTCATTCTGAAGGGCAGATTTTCTTCACTTGTTCTGTTGTTGCAAAATAGAACCATATCGAAAGCCCTATGGCACCAGTTGTTATTAGATGATATCACAGGGAGCTTGATTTGAATCAAGCACACTGTGCTTCATAACCTACCATGGTTGTTTTTTGTTTTGGCTGCCCATAAATAAAGTTTTTGATCAGCTCACAAATGAAATGATCATATCAAAGTATACAACAAAAATAGACAACAGGAAAACAAAGGCAAGAAGAAGAAACAATTAAAGTAGCACCAGACAGAATTAGAAACAGACTAAGAAAACAGAAAGCAGAGAGTAAAAATCAGTAAAGCTACAGCAAAGTTGGGAAAAGAGGTCTGGGGAAGAAGGGGGGAAAGTGCCAAATTCCAGGAAAGATTTGTGTAAGATATGTAAAGTTCATTCTGCTTGCATGTGTTCAAAGTTCCCTTTTTTGGGGCATCTGCAGAGTTCCATTCTTGGTCAGTCTACTTCAGCAAGCAAGGAGAATCAGAAAATAATCAGTGTTTGCTTCTTGACTCTCAGCTTCTTTAATAATAATAATAATAATAATAATAATAATAATAATAATAATAATAATAATAATAATAATAATAATAATAATAATAATAATAATAATAATAATAATAATAATAATAATAATAATAATAATAATAAAACAACTGCTTTTCTCAGATGTGAAGGTATCAGCATAGTTTTGAGATGCTATTTCCTTTTGGATGTTAAGGGCTGGATATAATAATGCTGATCTCCGAAGTCAGTAAGAGGAGTTATACCCTACCTTTGTTTGTTATCCTGCTTTTCCTCAAAGGAGCTCAAGATGGAATATAAAGCTCTTTCTTCCCCACTTTATCCTCACACTATTCCTATAAGGAGGTATGTTTAATTTTTTAAAAATATATTCATGACAGTTTAAGTCAGTTCAGTAGAGAGAGGGATGTCCTTTTCTACACTGAACGAGGCAATTGCAGTTTCAGGCCTTTGAAGCAGTGATGGCAAACCTTGTCACTCCAGGAGTTCTTGGACTTCAATTACCAGAAGCACAAGTCAGCACTCCTGCTGATCAGGGCTTCTGGGAATTGAAGTTCCAGAACACCTGGAGTGCCAGGGTTCACCATCACTGCTTAAGCCCAGGAAAAGATGAAGCAGGAGAGAGCACCATGATGTTCACTATGTCAGGCAACCAATCAGAGAGATATAAAGTCATAGTCCAAGAACCATTCCAAATGTTCAACCAGAGTTAAGGGTTGTGCCTTCAGTCTTCTTCATTCTTGAGGGCCAGATAGTGGTGCTACCACCTCTACCTCCTCCACCTCAGTTCCAGCCCCTCCACCATCCACAGACTCACATATCTCCTGGTTCCCCCAGGATTTTTCCTGGTTCTGCATGAAATGGTAAAATATAGCAGAGTGCAGGAAGGTGGCTGGCTTTTGCCACACCCTGAGGTTTGAGAGTGTTTGTTGAGATACAGGAGACAAAAACAAACTCCGGCTTGGGTTGCAGGAAATATGTATTTACACTATTTACAAAGGTTGTGCACAAAGTGCAAGTTAACACTTGTCTTGAAGTCAGACCAAGTGGTGCAGCAAGTCCTTATAGTCTATGTGAGCTAATTAAGCTCTTATCTTCGATAAAGCAATGCAAGCAGTCCAAACCTTTATCTGTTGCTTCAAGGTTGGCTTCGAAGATATTCACCAGTTCATTCTAGCTACGGAGTAGCTTGGTTCCAAAGCAGTCCTTGGTTAGGTCACCACAATGTGGCTGAGGTATGTGTTCCAATATCTTGCAATAAACGGCAAGTAGACATACCAGACAATCCTCAAGAACGACGAAGGTCCGATGGACGTGAGCACAGCAACAAAGCAGTCAGAGAACAACAGGCTGGCTGGCTGGCAAAGACTGTTGCCTCAATTTATGCTAGACACAAACACTCAATGCTTGCACCTGGCTGTGGTAGTTGCACAGTCTTAAAGATACAGTCATTGGTTTGCTCTCGTTGCAAATCTACTCATATATCCTAACACTGCAGGCCCATGTTTTCTCCCTACCAGGCTCAAGTTCTTCAAATCTGTTCTTACTGTTCAGCAGAGGACTCCTCCACTGGAGTCATGAGAATGGGCGAACATAAGGCACACCAGAGTTTGTTGAACTCCTTATTTCCCACCAGTCTGGCCAACAGTGAAGGGTGGTGGGAGCTATAGCTGAGCAAGTGCCCTGGCTCTGTTTTAGCTAATTCTAGATTAGGGCTTAGATCAGAATGGAGAAAAGCTAGGCGGTGGGGGAAGAACTACAACTGCAAGAATTCTCTAGCCACTATGGTGAGTTAGACCCCACAAACATCACACCAGGCTCTGGTTGAGATCCTGAAGACTGGCAGCAAACTGTTGGAAGGAGGAGGAGGAGGAGGAAGGGGGAGAGATTTAATGTCCCCAGGTTGAAAATTAGGGCTCAGGAGACCCTCCTCAAATTAGGGACTTATCACAGGCTGATAAAAGAGAAGTGAGATAACTCAAGGTCTTGCCGAGACATCTTTTCTGAGGATTTGTGGGCGGCTAGGTGAACACACATCACTTTACTTCATCTACTGTCCATGACTGCTGTCCATGCTGTATCTCACAAACCGACCGAAGGGGCACTTTGACACGGCAGTTCTGTGCTAGTCTCTGCCACTGATGGCCATCTGGTAGAAAGGGGTAAAAGTTTTGTTTTAATTCCTTTTTCATAAAGATTTGCCAAAATTTGCTAATTCATAGGATGAGAAGGATGTGGCTTAAAAAAAACACACCACACATTTAATAGGAAATTCATCCAACTAGGCCCTAGTTATTTTTTGTGAATTCTACTGCTGTGTCAAGTAAAGATGCTAAAGCAGTCACAGCTGCCTGGACCAAAAGGATTCCTTCAACTTTAGCACATGCATGACAGACAAGTATTACAGGGGACTCTCCATGCTACAAATAGATCTACCAAATGATTTGGCTCAGACAATTGAGGCAGAAGTTTTTGCTTTACCTTGTTCTTGATGAATTTATCAAAATTCAAATTGTTTTACTTAGTTGGAATGTATACAGCTCTAGGTTTTAGGAAAGCAGAATGAAGGAAGCATTCCTTGTTGCCTTTTTAGGTTTGTAGCATTAGGTAAAAGTAAAGGTCACCCTTGCTCGAAAGCCAGTCATATCCAACACTAGGGTTCAGTGCTCATCTCTGTTTATAGCCAAAGAGCCAGCGCTGTCTGTGTTTGCAGACGTTTCCGTGGACACATGGGAGGCATTCCTCAACACCAGAGTACACGGAATGCTGTTTACCTTCTCACTGAAGTGGTCCCTATTTATCCACAGTGGTAACTCACACAAGGATTTTAATCCATTCCACGAGGTTCGTTGTTGTACAAAAAAATTGCTATATGATGCATGCATCCTATAGTGATTTTCCCTATGGGATGCATCGCAAATATCTCTATGGGAAAAATCATACAACAACAAAAATTCGTTGTACAATTTTCTCCCATAGAGATGCATTGCATCATATAACAATTTTAGTTGTTATACGGGGTACAATGTTTTTTCAAATCCTTGTTGTTTTATGATTTAATTGCTGTACGAGGCATTTGTTATAAGGGGTTCTACTGTATTTGCAATTTCTTGCTTTCGAGTTACTAGGTTGGCAGGAGCTGGGACAGAGATGGGAACTCACTCCGTCGCGGAGTACTCGAGTACTGAACTCCAACCTTCCAGTCTTGTAGGACTACTAAACACATAATTCTCGAGATTAGCTTTGACAAGAAACTAAACATGTTAGCTGTTTCTGCAAACAGCAAAAACTGATTAAGCTCCCTGCCTATTTCACACAGGACAGTAGCAAACTTCTATACAGTACTTACAATAATTAATTCCCCATTTCCCTGCCAGAGACAGCCAATGCTACAAAAACAGGGGTGGGCAACACATACAAGAAATCCTCTGATGGCATCTGAGTGTTTAGTGCATAGTTTCCTTTAGCCTTTGCAAGGTTGGATAGTGAGGGGGGTAGTTCTTCCTTTTTCAGCTTCCATTTACAGCAAAGTGCGCAATCCGTGTAACAGTTAGTACCACTATGACTAAATTGAAATATTATGGCATGCTTTGCTGTTACATAAAATACCAATTAGCACGTAGTCTTCTTTGCTCCACATAACATGGCTTTTGTTAGATTTTTACTGGCAGCAAACACTCATCTCAAACTGGTTTCCAGACTCATCTGGGCTCCACATGGCGTTCCGGAAATGTTTCATCTTCCAGCCGTCACTCTTCACTACGAATGCCAGTTTCTGCCATTCAACACTGAACACTCCAAGTTCCCAATGGCTCTTGGAGTGTTCTTTTGACCAATGCCGTATACATTAATGGGTGGTTCAAGTTGGGCTACACCATAGGTTTGGTTGTTTCAGTTATTGCAATTACATGAATTTGCTTACCCTGTAATGCTTTGTAGAGGCTGAAACTTTCCAAAAGATTTTGCAACACCCACAGAGAGCTCTGTAAAACAAATGGGGAATGCTGCTTCAAATGATTCAATCTTTGTGATAAATTATAACTGGCAATGTAAGGTCTTTGAACAGCATATGATAATCATGATTTCTAGACTAAACTGTATTGGCATTTGGCTTTTTCTAATTACATTATCGAGCAATGCCTAAAGTCCTTGTTAAGATGGTAATTTTACATTCTACAGTACTTTGTAATAAACCAGGATAATAATAACATTGCCATACATTGTGTATATTTTCCCATACCTTCCTTGTTGCAGGTTGGGTGACTTATACATTTTTTTTTTTGATCCAGAGACTGCCATGGGAAGAAATTGTTGGTCCATTATCAAGTTGGTATGGATTTGGATTAACTGTGAACATCTGGATTGTTGAGTCTCTTGCAATTTGGATTGCTTCAGATAACTTTAGAAGCATTGTATTTCCATCACTAAGGTCCAATCAATACATTGTAGATGGCATGCAATTAAAAGTAAAAGTCACATTAATGTTCCAAAGATACAATTGCCACAGAGCTGTTGAATACTTGCTAATGAAATCCATGTTTTCAAATGGTCCGAATAATAAACGACAAAAAATAAAATAAAATAAAAATCAACCACTTTGCAAACTATGGGGCAGAGGAGAAACATATTAGAATAAACCAGTGCCTTAAGGCATACCTCTTTATGGTTTAATGCTATTTATAATATCTAATTTGACCCTCAGTTAATATAAAATTAACTGAATAGTAAAGGGAATCAGCTTGCTGGTTGTATGATAGATCCATCCATTGTCATCTTTTTAGGTTCATACGTCAGGTGAATAGTCATCAGCCTTATTATTTGCAACAGCTGCGGTTGTTCACAGTTTATTTTAGGCACCTCATCATCAATAAAGTGTTGAGTCACAAAATCTGAGAAATAGTGTGTAAAATAACAACAAACAATCACTAGGGACTCATCTCATTTTAAACTGTCTAGGATGCTTCCTATGAACTTGTGATTTTTTTTTAAAAAAAGTTGTAATAACTTGGCAACCTTGCCTTTATCAACCTGACGGGATCTGACATGTCAGTTTTTCCAAACAGCTTGGACATCAAAGCAAGATGCATAGCAGGAAGGAAGACTACATTAGCTCCTGGCTTTTGCTGGAATAACATCATCTATGACTAATTACCTTCATGTGACAGCAAAGGCTAAGAGCCCTGCTCTGGCATGTAGTAATTTTGGCTGTTTCAAGTGAGTAAGCTGGAATAAATGAACAAGTTAACCAGCAAAATCTATGCATAAATTTAAATTTTGAATTAAATTATCTTCTGTCCAAATGCTTCCTAACTTGAGACAGAAAAGCTAATCTTACTGCAATACTACCAGTAACTGGGAAGTGCTGCAGTAACTGGGAAGATAGCCAGTAACTTAATGCAAATTTCAGAAGTAGCAAATATTGCTTAACACCCTGTTAAAAAGCATAATGTTCCATGTGGCCACAATTGGTGATGCACATCATGAGAAGGAAAGCTCACCTAAGATTCAAATAGTATTTACTGTATATGCTCAAGTGTAAGTCTAGTTTTTTAGCATCCAAAATGAGGTCCAAAAAGTGGACTCGACTTATACTCGGGTCAATGACCCCGAAGCTCCCAAAACTGCAGTGGTTCAAATTCCGACATACAGTTTTTAAAAAAACACTAGCACTACTGTAAAAACTCAAAAACATACCCACACAAATGTCTAGATTAATTTATTTTACCATATTTTCATGTATTTTAATTATTAAAACTCACTAGCAGCTGCTGTATTTTCCACCCTGACTTATACTCAGATCAATCTATTTTTCTTAGTTTAGAGGTCTAAATTAGGTACTCGACTTATATTCAGGACAACTTATAGTCGAGTATATATGGTATTCTAACATAAACCTGCCTCAGTCATAATTTGGCAAATTATCTTGCTTTTTTTTTTTAGTGATAGGTCACCAGGAGACTAGCTTGGCTTTGTTTGGTGTCTGAATGTGTGTATGGATGGCTAAATTTATAAAAGAAAGAGATGCACATTTCCTTTAACTTGGGAGCTGGCCCATGGACATCCCACAACTGTGAACTTCACCAGGTAAGGCTAATCCAGGGTATGTTGCTGCACAAGTCAACAACTACAACAGCACCCTTGTCCGTCCTCATATCTAACTGTTCAACACACTGTCAACAGGAGCGCACCCTCCACCACAGCCAATTGCAGGAAGTTATCTCAGAAGTTACAGTGGCACACACAGCTTTATTCTGAAAGAGAGGGGAAAGGCCTGTGGGCTCTGATGGAATGGCTAGGACTTGATGCCTTTGCCACCAACATCTACAACTTGAGATGGCTATTTGACACTGCCTATTGCTATTATGCACTGTGATGCCTAGATGACTTCTCATACTCAAAGACATGTACATGCAAGGCCACCCCTCCACTGAAATCAACGTTTTTGCAAGGATCTGTGGCAGAGTAATGTTCGTTATTCAAATTCCACACTATTTGCACTGGATTATCCCCCCCCCCAGGGGCTGCAGGGGCTTAGTGGTTAAGACACTGTGCTTGATAACCAGAAGATGGCAGGCCAGTAGTTTGAGACTCGAGTACTGCGCAACGGAGTGAGCTCCTGTCGTCTTTCCCAGTTCCTGCCAACCAAGCCACTCAAAAGTAATAAATTGCAAGTAAACAAATAGGTACTGCTTTGGCAGGAAAGGTAACAGTGTTTCATCTGCTCTGGTATCTAGTCAAGCCTGCCACATGATTGTAGAAAAGTCTGCAGGTGCAGTCAGCGCTGACTCTTTTGCTGTAAACAGAGATAAGTGGTGCGCATGCACACACGCACACACACGTGTGTGTGTGTGCGCGCGCACACACACACACACACACCAGAGTTGGACATGACGGGCTTTTGAGTAAGGGAGACCTTTACCTTTACCTACTTTTTGTCCTCTTTCCCCTGCATTTTAAATACCTAAACATACCTTCATTCAAAATTGGCTGAAATTCTGTTGCTTAACAACTAGGGTAGGCTTATTGAACTACAGAATTTACAGAGGAGTACAGTCAAAAAATTTCAACTGATTCAATGGGCCTATTTTGGTTACAACTTACTATTCCTAAGCAAGAGGTAGGGCTCCTTTTGTCTTCCCAAAGATTTTCAACCACACCTTGTATCAGCCTTGTCCAGCAGGGCCCATATTATAGGGTTACAGGAGTTCTAACCCCAGTGTATGCCTAATATGAGGAGGCTGCACAGGTAGAAGAGTGACGCCTCCCATCCATTGATTTTAAGAATAGGAGGCAAAGGGGCTGGAATTACTCTCCTTCATTGTATGGTAGTTCCCCATGCTTAGCTGAATATCTGAACAGGGTCTATGCTAAGCAGCTAAAGCGAATGTGTGTGGAAATCTATGCATATTAATAAAGGTAAATTGGGAAGTATTACTTCCTCACACTTCATTGTCCCAGAAGAGTCAGCAAAATAGTGGCACTAATGGGTTGTGGGTGACCAGCTGTGTCTGAGAAATGAATATAGTTATTACTGTTTAGGCAATATGATGATAGTTGAGTAAATGAATGCTGATGGAGATGGTCAGTTTTCAATAGTGACAATAAAATCGCCTCATGGTATCTTCAAAAGGGAGCTCTGCCCTACTTGGGAGATGTTCTCATTCAAAGTATTACACATTTCTTATTTCCCAATATTTTCCATATTTTCTAAGAGTATTTTGTCACTTTTCAGGAAGTTCTGAAGGAGAGTTTGCCCTGTGACAGATTATTGGTTGTGCAGGAGTGACCAGGGCATGTTGTTGTTTGAGGCAGACCTGCAAATAATGCCCACCCCTACTAAAGTCAAGGAAAGCAGTACCTAAAGACAGGCAGGCTGGCAGTGAAAACACATCATTAACACACAACATGACAAAGAGAAAAGCAGCTGAAATAAAATAATCCCCCTCCCCAGCATATTAAATAAGTAACAATTTGTTGCCTGTTCATGAGCCCTTATGTCTTCTTCCCAAGCCTGCCCAACTCCCTTTGCCTTCTGGTAGGGCTGGTTTGTCATCTGACACACTAGACCAGAGATTCTCAATCTGCGGTCCATGGGCCAGATGTGGCCTGTGGCACCGTTTCAAGTGGCCCCTACTGCCTTCACCACACCTGGAAGTGCCATGTAGTGAAGGAAAGGCAAAATGGGTATCCATCCCCCAAAGCTGTCTGAGGGAGCATGACCAGGCCCCTGGCTTAAAAAGGTTGAGAACTCCTGCACTAGACTGAAGAAGGCTGGCCTGAAAATGCTCAGAGAGCAAAGAATAAAATGCACTGTTGTACTCTTGAGAGAAATTGGAGCTAGATGGCGCCAGTTAATTCAAGTTCAAGTATGTCTATGAGTTGCATGTCAGGGCATGGCCTCCACAAGACTTCACAGCTGGGATGCATTTCAAAGGAGCCCAAACTCTTGTTTTCTGAATTTGAGACAATGATAGATGAACAGACTAAAGAACAAGTATATGGTACCAATCAAGTATGTGGTTTCAGAGATGCAAAATATCATCCGGAAGCCATTTGGAAAAAAAAATTAAATAGAAAAAAAAGAGGGGGGTTGCAAGAGTTTGTTTGCTATGCCTTCTGAATGAACCAATACAATAATTACACTCCCACATAATTCTGTTTGAGCTGCTTTTGTGCCATATCTCTTTCTTGATGAATGTGTGGGCAGATACTCTTCGGGATGATTTAGAGCAGCGATGGCAAATCTTTTAGAGACCGAGTGCCCAAACAGAGGGGTGGGGTGAACTTTGTGCTGGGGGGAGGGAGTAAGCACTCCCATTGGGCTGCTGGGCAGAGGGGCGGAGTGAACTCTCTGCTGGGGTGACAGTGTGCGTGCCAACAGAGAGGGCTCTGAGTGCCCCCTCTGGCATGCATGCCAAAGGTTTGTCACCACTGACTTAGAGGTACCACTGACTTAGAGGTACCACAACTTACTATGCTTTCAAGTCATAGGCTGATTTTGGTTGGGATAAAAACACAGAGAGAGAGAGAGAGAGAGAAAAAAAGAGAAAACCCATGACCTAATCACCAGATCCTCTTCTGCAGCAGCAGTTACATTAAAAGATGTCCATTAATTACATCAAGACTACATGATCTCTTAATGCTGCTGACCTGGCAACTATCATGGTCATCTATAACTCCAAGTCACTTATGATTAAGTTGAAATGAACTGGTTCCCTGAGGGACCCAGGATATCACAAATGATATGAAAACTTGCCTTTTTAATTACAACCTTACATTGTGTGGAAGTTTTCCTCAAGTGTCCTACTACACCCACAAGATCTCTTTCTTGGCCAATCATTCCCTGTTCTGATTCCATCTTTGTTCAAATCTCACTTCAGATAGGAATGCATCAGCTAATCTTTGGCAAGCCTTTGTTCTCTTCAGAGCAGAGCACATCTTTACCTATGCTGCTGACTGCTCCAACTCTTCTTTACATTTAAACAACTGTTCAGCTTATGTTCCCCACAAACAGCTTCTTTAGTACTGTGTCCACTTTCTTAATTTTTCCTGCAGCACCCTAGAACTTGAGTCATTTAGGGGTGGGGAGAGCTGGGTCAGAAAAACATGTGCTTATGGTATTTATTTACAGTGGCAATGACCATAATTTTCTGGCAGTGCCATGTAATGTTTACATGTGTAATCATTTTCCTTCTTAAGCAATGCCCCAAAATGGGATAACTCATTTCCCCTGGTTTTCCTCACATTTTCTTATCTGTGTTCTTGCCTGTTTTCCCTAATATAACCATTATTGTAGGCAAATATGCATAATGTTTATTTTTGTTGCAAGTATTTACCCTGTGCAATGCTTTTAATTTTTGTAAAATAATGAATATATTTTTGTATGTTTTGTTGTTCAGTTGCACAGTCGATTCCAACCCTCTGTGACCCCATGGACCACTGCCCGCCAGGCACTCCTGTCCTCCACCATCCTCCTCAACTTGCTCAGTTCTGTGCCCATTGTCTCCTCAATACCATCTAACCATCTCATTTTTGGCCGCCCCCTTTTTCTTTTGCCCTCCACCTTTCCCAGCATCAAGGCTTTCTCAAGCGAACCCTCTCTTCTCATTTGATGTCCAAAGTACCGTAGCTTCATCTTTACAATTTGACTTTCTAAGGAGCATTCTGGGTTGATTTCTTCTAAGATTGACCTATTTGTTCTCCTTGCTGTCCAGGGGACTCTCAAAACTCTCCTCCAACACCACATCTCAAAGGCATCTATTCTTCTGCGCTCAGCCTTTCTAATGGTCCAGCTCTCACAACCATACATTGCCACAGGGAATACCATTGCTTTGACAATACGAATTTTTGTTTTCAGTATGATGTCTCTACTTTTCATTATGCTCCCCAGGTTTTTTATTGCTTGCCTCCCAAGAATCAGTCGCCTTTTTATTTCATGGCTGCAATCACCATCGGCAGTGAGTTTTGATCCCAAGAAAGTAAAATCTGTCACTGCTTCTACTTCTTCCCCATCTATTTTCCAGGGACTGATAGGGCCTGTTGCCATGATCTTTGTTTTCTTTATATTGAGTCTCAAGCCAGCTTTTGCACTTTCTTCTTTTCAACCTAATCAGGTCCACCTCACTTTCTGCCATTAGGGTGGTATCATCTGCATATCTCAAATTGTTGCTGTTTCTCCCAGCAATTTTGATCCCAAATTGTGATTCCTCATCCCTGCATTGTGCATTATGTGTTCTGTGTATAAGTTGAATAAGCAGGGTGACAAAATGCAGCCTTGTCTTACTCCTATTACTATTCCAAACCACTCCGTCATTCTGTATCCTGTCCTAACTGTTGCTTCTTGGCTCATGTATAGATATCTCATGAGGCATATAAGATGTTCTGGTATTCCCATTTCTTTAATTACTTGCCACATTTTGTTGTGGTCCACACAGTCAAAGTCCTTGGTGTAGTCAATGAAACAGAAGCAGACTTGTTTCTGATATCCCTTTGTTTTCTCCATGATCCAACATATAATGGCAATGTGGTCTCTAGTTCCCCTGCCTCTTCGGAACCCAGCCTGCACTTCTGGTAATTCTCTCTCCACGTGCTGCTGCAGTATATCCTGTATTATCTTGAGCATAATCTTGCTAGCATGTGGGATGAGTGCAATTGTTTGATAATTTGAACATTCTTTAGCATTGCCCCTTTTTGGAGATTGAAACGTATACTGTTCTTTTCCAGTCCTTTGGCCATTGTTGTATTTTCCAAGTCTGCTGACATATTGAATGCAATACTTTGATTCCATCATATTTTAGGGCTTTGAAAAATTCAGCTGGGATACCATCATCTCCACTGGCTTCATTGTTTGCAGTGCTTTTTAGGGTCTTCCTGACTTTGCTCTCTAGGATGTCTGGCTCAAGTTCAATGTTCTCATCATTGTGATTATCAGGGGTGTTGAGGTCCTTTTTGTAGAGTTCCTCTATGTACTCTTTCCATCTTTTCTTAATCTCTTCTGCATCAGCAAACATGGTGGCTTCTAATTATGATTTGGTGATGGCTAATAAATCATGGGCAGATTCAGATATACCAGGCTTACATTATCTGCAAATTCATCCTGTCAGTCTCCACATAAAGCAAGGCCTTAGCTTTCCTTACTTGCTCACCTCCAGATGTCTTGTCCAATGACTGCCATAATCTCAAGCAAAATAGTTTATGGCCAAAGATAATGTAGCCTGAGATTTTCAAAAGCACTCAGATTAGGCAAGGCTGCTTTAGAGAAATAGCTGTATTCATTCCTTTAAAACTTAGGGTGTCCAGAAGAAGAAAGTACTGCTTTATTCGCTCTGAAAAATGCTGGGAATAATATTTCCCACGTACAGTTCTCAGTCAATAGGCTCAGGTCAGGCCTGCAAAAGTTGAAACCAAATGCAAGATCCCATATTAATCCACTGCTGGTGTATTATAGAATGCTAATCAGACTCCCTCTAAATATTAACTTTCAATTAATTTTCTAATTGATACTTAAATATTTCCTTTGGTTTTACTCCTAAAGAGTTTGATGAACCAGACATTAAAGCAGCAGCCTGCATTCCAAAGAATCTGTAAAATCTCACATCTTTCTCATTTAAGCACATGTTTTTTTTTAATATGACCACCTGGAAACCATCTTTAAGAAAAGAACATATGGTTTGATGTTCTTTTTACAGTCTGAGGTGGCAAACCCCTAAAGAACCCTTGTCTCTTTTGTTTTAAACTGGGCTGTTTCTATCATGGTAAAAGTCTGGAGAACTAATACAAGTAAGATATGTAATCTTTTTGCAAATGTATTTTAAAACTTATATCCTAGTTCTTAAAGGTATTCACTGAGGTAGAACATCATACCAGAGTGATTAAATTTTGAGTTTTCCTGTTAAAAGCTAGGCCTTTTCTATTTCATGGAGCCACCTGGCAATTTCCAGATGGTCATTTTTATACCTCAGAGGAAGAGAAATGCATTGAAGTTTCTTCCGTTTTCCCTTCAAAGTCTCTTTTTTATCATTCCTCATGGCTTTGTGTTACATTTATACACAAAACCACCAGAAGTAAGAAGAACCCTGCTTGATCATGCCAAGGTCCTAATCTATCATTTCAGTTCCCACATAGGCCAAAAGATGCCAAGCAAAAGTCTTCAAGACAAAAATCCACTTTTACAGGTGGTGGTTGTGGTGGTGGTGGTGGTGGTATACTTATAAACTTAGAAATATGAATAAATAAATAAATAAACTGAGATGCTCTCCTTTAAAAATCTATTGGCCAACTCACCAAAAGGTGCCTTCATTTTGGCAGTTTCAGGTTTGGCCTAGACATGGAAGAAGAACAAGAGAAATTCCCACTGGTCCAATAGGCCTACAGTGGAACCCCGCATAACGAACACTCCATTTAATGAAAAATTCATACAATGAAGCGTTCATTATGCAAAGGCGATACCCCGCATAACGTAAAATGTTTTTGTTATGTCGAGTTTCCGCTAAGCGGGGTATAACCTGGCTAACAGAAACCCCATATAACGAATATTGTTTCTGTTATGTGAGGGATCTCCCATTGGATCTTCCCTGCTTTTGGCATTAGAAGTCAAATTCTTTTGTATCACGAGAGCACTTGACATATTCTAGATGGTCACGCGTACTGTACTTCTTACAGGGAAGCAAGTCATTTCTTATGGCTTCTTGGAACAGATGACTCATTTGATTTGCCCATATGCTTCATTTGATTTCCGCTTGAAAGCCCCTATTTCTTGAGAAAACAGCATTCTTTATAACAGTCTGTTTGTTGGTTTATATATTTTGGCTCAAGCCACCTGTTGGTTTATATAGTTTGACCTTTGTGTGCAGAGTGTGTGTTTTACTCTCCTGGCATATTTTTGTGCTGCAAAGTTGAGGGAAAACGTCTGAACTATATTGACCTCCCAAGTCAAGGAAAGGAATGTCAACATGTGTCCTTTGGGAAACAAGCCCAGCTCACTCATCTTCTCCTGGAAATTAATAAAGCTTTGAAGAAATTGACTGCAGTCCTAAGCATATTTACTGAGAAATAAATCGTATGAATTCAATGAGACTTACTCTTTTACGTGTTCTTAGGACTGCAACTTATGTGTTATGCAAAAACAAACATGTATGATTATTATACCAAGCAGATGAAGAAATTAATCAGGGCATAATGCCCTATTCATTACACTCATTACTCTGTGACCCTGGATGTTAAGTCTCATAGAATTCAACAGGTCCTCTGGGTGTCTGCAGGACAAAACAATGTCTAAAAGAATATTTCTAGTCCAGGAGGTCAAGCTGTGTTTGGACAATATGTGCATCTATCTATGATAAAGTAATTTTAAACATTAGGAGTAAGGTTTTGGAGAAAGCAGTGGCATGACAGTTACAGGAGATCCTGGATGAAGCAGATTATCTGGACCCTTTTCAGTCAGGATTCAGGCCCGGATATGGTACAGAAACTGCACTGGTTGCGCTTGTGGATGATCTCTGGAGAGAGCGGGATGGTGGACATCCATCTGTCCTGGCTCTTCTTGACCTCTCAGCGGCTTTCAATACCGTCAACCATGGTATCTTTCTGGAAAGGATCCGAGGATTGGGGATCCAGGGCACTGTGTGGTCCTGGTTTTCCTCATTTCTGGGGTACTGGACCCAGTTGGTGTGGTTGGATGGTGAGAGCTCCCCCCCCCCCCATATGGGGTGCTCGGTGTTCTCAGGGCTTGGTGTTCTTGCCTCTCCTATTTAATATCTACATAAAACCACTGGGTGAGATCATCCATTCCCACTGGGTGAGGTATCATCAATATGCTGATGATACCCAGCTGTATACTTCGGCCTGTGGGGACCCAAGCAATGCAGTAGAAGTCCTTTCCAGGTGCCTGGAGGCTGTGAGGGCCTGGATGGGGGAGAACGGGCTACAACTGAATCCCAATAAGACTGAGTGGTTGTGGGTAGGGTTAGGAGCCCTGCGTTATCTCGGGAGCTACCATCTTTGGTTCTGGATGGGGCAGTCTTGCCCCAAACAGACCCGGTACATAATCTGGGGGTCCTCTTGGACACACGACTACTGCTCAAAGAGCAGGTGGCAGTCGTGGCAAGGAGGGCTTTTGCACAACTTCGTGTTATACGCCAGTTACGCCCTCTCCTAGATAAGGACTCCTTGCTCATGATCACACACACTTTGGTCACCTCCAGACTTGACTACTGTAATGCGCTCTACATGGGGCTGCCCTTGGTGACCATTCATAGGCTGCAACTGGTACAGAATGCGGCTGCTTGGATTGTGATGGGGTGCAGGCATTATGCTCATGGCTCACCATTGCTCAGGGAGCTGCACTGGTTGTCAGGATGCCTCCGGGTGCAATTCAAGGTGCTGGTCATTACCTTTAAAGCCCTATGTGGTAGTGGGCTAGGATACCTAAGAGACCGCATCACCCTAAGAACATCTGTCCATCTCACTGGAGCGGAGCGGGGAGGCTCTCTGGTTGTACCATCCGCTAGAGAGGTGCACCTCTCTAGCACTAGGAGGAGGGGCTTCTCTGTGTCCGCCCCAGCCCTATGGAACCTCCTGCCAATTGAGCTACGTCTCCAGTTGGAGCTGCTGCCCTTTAGGAAGGGGGTTAAGACATGGCTAGCGGGACAGGTATGGGGTTTGGGTCAGACAGTTGTGTCGGCTTGTTGGCTCATCTGACCCCTCCCTCTCTCAATGTATGAATTTTTTAAACTTTTAACTTTGCTTAGTTTTAATATTTTAATATTAATTTTAAACTGGATTTTATATTGTGTTTTATGTCTCTTTTTAAACTTTTATTAGTTTTCTTTTAGGAGGGCGGCATATAAGTCTGATTAAATAAATAAATAAATAAATAAATAAATAAATAAATGTAAGCTATTGTGCTTCTGTATCCACAATTCAAAATGCTAGAAATCAGCTTCTGGGATTTCACCCTTAGTGTCTCCACGTGAATGAGACTATGTGGATTGTAACTGTTCTCTATGTGAGTGTAGACCATCTTGACTGCTGCCATTGGTGTTGTCAACAATCAGTCTAGCCTTTGCTATGTAAAACTTGGCATCCTTTTAACTGCTTGCAACATGGACACAATATTGTGCAGCAATCTTTGGCCTTTCCTTAGCATTTTGAATTATGTATACAGAAGCACAATATCCAAATCTGTAAATTGAAGGTGTTTTTTAAATCGAATGTTCTGGCTTTTTAATAAAATGGAAATTTAAAAATACATAAACTACACACAAATTCCAAAGAAGCTTCCCTCATGTACAATTACCTTTGTGATGATCCCAGAAGATGAGCAAATGATATGTACAATGGTTGTTGGGAGAGAACAGAAGCAAGGACAACTGGGCTGTGGCTGTAATCCCTCTATGCTAAAATATTTTAAAGGGCTATTTGGACAAAGAAAAGGTCAGGCAAAGATATGAGTAACTACCATAGATATAACAGAGAAACAGGCAACAGCCTTTAATCTCTCAGGTAAACTGATGCTGCCATGCCTTTTTCACAGAAATCAGACTAGAAAACTATGTGGAAGTAAGCAAAGATTTAGGTACACAGAAAGAGCCTCTTTGAAGATTGTGGAATTTTTGAACCATAATCAGGCGTACCCTGGTGGCGGCAACCTTTTGTTGCTGGCTAATCTTTCTCACACTAGGTCGGGTGAAAGGAACTGCAGAATAGATTCACTAAAAGATGCCTTCATTTGGCAGTTTCACATCTGGTCTAGACATGGAAGAAAAAGAAGCAGCAAAGAATGACACCTCTAGTGGAAACAATGATTGGGAAAGTCACTTGATTGCCACCACTTTCGACATGGCTTCAAGAATTTTCCTTGCAGTTCTTTCAATTAGTTTTCCATCACAAGTGCCAAAAGTCAACAACAGTAGGATTATTCCATAAAACAACTGTCTTGCTGCAAAGAGGAGTAAAAAAGAAGCCAAAATCTTCAAAATGTTCACAGCATTCATTGATGAGAGCGGAGATATAATATGATTTTAATGGATATGGGAATGTATGGAGGATGGGTGGGAGTGTCCTCAGAATATAGCTCTCTCATTTGGGGTGTGTGTTAGATGACTTCATCAAAGTTCAGAGCTCTGCAGAAGGTAAGGAGTAATCAGGTGGGACAGTTTTCTGAAGTCTACAAATGCTAATACATTAGCTTTGACAATCAGGAGTTCTTTTGTTTTTTAAAATAAAACCATTATCCCCATGATATATTTGAATTCCATAAAGAGTAATCATATTTTGCCTCAGCAAAGTGGAACAAATGAGTAATTTCTTGGATTAACTAGTAGCTGTAATCCATAACAAAATTTGAAAAACCTTGACAAGATTTATTTCTCAAAAGATGAGGGCAACATGTTGAATAAATGCTAGTAGAGTTCCTCTAGGCAACTCTAGATGAGAGGAAGGATCTCAGCTCTCCTCCATATTTTAGCTCACTATGCTGTGTTTGCTTAAGACATCTTTCTTTCACTACTGGATTACGTCCTTTATTTGGGTAAAGATGACAGAAAAATCCCTACAAGAGTGGCCCTGAAGGAGGTAAAAGGAGACAATATTTGTTAGAGAGTGTATATCTGCTGACTATTCTCAGATACAAAATGTAATTACAAGAAATGCTTTGAAAACACTGCACAGGTTTTATCTGTTCATGTATTTTGCGGGGAATAGCTCGTTTTATAGCTCAAAGCTTTAGGTCAGGAGTTCTCAACCTTTTAAAGCCAGGGACCAGGTAACACTCCCTCAGACAGCTTTGGGGGCTGGATAGCCATTTTGCTCTTCCTCCACCACATGGCACTTCCTGGTATGGTGGAGGTGGTGGTGGGCTACATAAAATGATGCCATGGGACACAGGTTGAGAATCCCTGGTTTAAGTATTTGGCTGCAGAGACAGAGATTGGGAGTTTGATTGCCCACTGTGGCCCCAGGGAGAATAGCCAGTCTGCATAGCCCTGGGCAAGCTGAATAAACCCAAGATATCCTCAGAAGAAGGGAATGGTAAGCCACTTCTTTATCTAGAAAACTCTAGAAAGGGTCACCATAAATCAGAATTAACTTGGCAGCACACAATTACATAGGGTGTGTGTTGGATTTTAATTTCAGATACGCATACAACCAGTGGTGGCCATCAACAGGTTCCCACCAGTTCGCCAGTACCGGTAGCAGAAATTCTGGCTGGCCCCACCCAGTCTGGTGGTGGGCTGAGGGAAGGCCGCTGCCGCCGGTCCTCCAAAGAGGCTGCTGGGCCCTTCCTTGCAGCCCAAAATGGTTGCTCGTAAGTGCACATGCGTCAAAATACCATTTGATGCATGCGTGCCTCCAGTATTCAGTGTGCATGTGTCAAATGGTGTTTTGATGCATGCGCACTGACAAGCAGCCATTTTGGGCTGCAAGGAAGGTAGGCCAGAGAGGCAAGCAAACCGGTCACCTCCAAAAAAAGTAAACATCCCAGGATTTTTACTTCCGGTTTGGTAGAACCGGTCCAAACCGGCAGCTGCCCACCACTGCTTGTCTAGTACCTTTGCTACTTGTGAATCATTCTCCATATTCTGTCCTAACAATAGCTTCTCATGCAGAGTTGGACAATCAGATGTTGCAACACACCATCTTCTAAAAAATAATCCACAGCATTTCCTGATCTACATTGTTGAATGTTTTACTTTGATTGATAAAACACAAACTGTCCCCACCCCCCTACAGTTTGGTATTTTCCAGTAACACATGCATATTTGCAATGTTAGCTCTAGTGCTTCTTCTTTTTCTGAATCTAGGTTGGGTATCTGGCATTTTGCATAGGTCATAAATCACTATTTAGATTGATAATGGACGAAAGACAACAATTGGGGTGTAAGTTCAGGAATAGCTGGAAAGTCTAAATGTCTTTATTGACTAGAACTGGCAGCAAGGAATGACCTATCAAACGAACACTGCTATTTTTCAATGTTTTGTTTTTCTGTGAAGGGTGGGTAAAAGGCACACTCCTTTGAAGTTTATTAATCATGAATGTTTCTGGAATCGATTTTGGTATGATGCATGTTCTCCTTTACAAATCAGATATGCATGCACTGACATCTCTAATCTCATGGAATACAAGCCTTTGGAAATTGAAGACAAATTAGAACAATATGGTGCTTTTTTTTCACTGCTTGGAGGAATTAAGGGGATATAAAAATGGTTTGCAGATTTGGAAACTCAGAAGGCAAGGTCCCTAAGCCATCTGAGCTTCTGAAGCTGTCTGCTGATAATAGAAAAGCTGTGGTTAATTTTCAGTCTGGACGGTAATAATAAGCGACTGCAACCACCACCATAGGTCTAAGTACTGCTCTCTATTTCTCACCCCCCTCATGTAAGAACATATATGGTAAGAACATATATGGTAAATGTACATGTACACATGCAATTGGTTACCAAATATATGTGGAAGAATAACAGCTCAGTTTGGTGACCTGAAAGGGGGAGAAGTTGGGCAGGAAATGAAAGACAACTCAAAGACTTCAGCAGCCATGCTGCAAGCCCTACTATCACTCGTAACTCCTTCTAGTAATTATGAAGGAAGAGATCTTATATTCTCTCCCCCCCCCCCCAAGTATGGTCCTGAATCTGAAAGCCTTATACTGTATGTGAATATAATCTCGTCCAGGTTAATGTAAAATATCATCTTTTTCTTGCCACTGCAAATTCCACCTCACACCTCAGCATGGAGCAGCAGTGACCCTGGTCATCCGACAGTTATGGTGGCTGGGGTGTATTCCTCTGGCAGGTTCAACCATGCCACAAAGGTATTGGCTAGTGGTCTGGAACAGTTCTCCATTCTGGAACTACAGATTAGCTAAGTGGGGTTGAGTACTTGGGCAATGCACCTGGCCAGTGCATTGCTCTAACATGGCCAACTTCGACATGAGCCCAGTCAATTGTGTCATCATATTTAAAAAGGCTAAAGGAGCCTCAGTCTCCCATGCACCATTCAACTTTATTACGGTAGCAGTAGGACCTCCCAGTGGTGAGAGGCTGCTAAAATCTTAGGGGTGTGAAATACAGATCAACCAAGTAACCTCCTCTTGAGAGTTATTTAAATTAGGTTGTTCTTGAGGGTTCAGCTTTGGAGAAGATGCCTCCAGAAATCATATGAAGGAGGCTTTACTTTCTTTTAATAACTATGACTGCTTTTACTGAAGATCTAGACCTGGTCCTGCCTTTAGACAAAGTGAGTTGACAGCTTCAGGCAACAAATTTGGGGAACTCTGCTGATTCTCCACGACTGTGTTGGCTGCTTCTTCTCTTGAGATATACATTGAAGAATCCAAGTCCTGACCTTTGGTTTCTCCAATGAGTATCCAACTCACTGAGCTATCCAGCCAGCTTCTTTATTTTAATCCAGTGAATCATCAGGGATGGTGGGACTGTGGTGGCTCAGCAGTTAAGAAGCTCATCTTGTTAGCTGAAAGGTCAGCAAGTCAGCTGTTCTAGACCCAAGTACTACATGACGGAATGAGCGCCCATCTGTCCCAGCTCCTGCCAACCTAGCAGATCAAAAGCAAGAAATTGTAAGTAGATAAATAGGGACCACTTCAGTGGGAAAAGATCTTGGGGACATGAAAGGAGCTTCATTTGGGTGTTCCCTGTGCTGAGTTTCTTCAACAAAAATCCTTTCAACCAAGAAAACACCTTGGTATGCTTCTTACAAGATAAACAAAAAGGGGACCGTGGTAGGAAGAAAATAGAAATTGTATATGAAAATAATGAAAGATGGAAACAAATTTCTGAAGTTTTTCAGTGTGCCGTTTTAAAGACTGAATGAGAATGAAAACTGACTGAGGGTTAGTTATCATTCTGATAAATTTGTATCTGTCTTAATTACTTATTTCACCACTAGCAAGAAATCTTGCACATCTTTTTGGAGCTCAGCACTAGTGGAAGGAATGGAATAAGGAGCAAAATGTCTGCTAAGGAGATTTCTGGGGCTTATGAATGGTGAGGAAGATTAATACTGAGAAATACAGTTTCTAAAAATGTACATTAAAGTTTCAAATACTTCTTGAGCATGTTGTTACATTTTGATGAGCATGTAGTGGTTCAGAAAAAAATTCTCAGAAATTTGCAGTGACTCTGCAAGAGATGGGTGGGGGTGGGGGAGAGAGATACTATAAAAAGAGTTTGAAGAACCTATTTCATCAAGGGGATCTTCATGAATAGGACAACTGTGTGTTCAGCACAGTTTTAAATCCCCCCTTAAGAATACAGTATTTGCTTATAAATGACAGCTTATGAATAAAGCAAACCACTTGTATACTTCCCCGTACTGCTTAGAGCACTGTCTGGGCGGTCCACAAGTTAATTAGCATTTTGGACCAAACATACTAGGTACTCATTTTATCGACCTCGAAGGATGGAAGAGTGAGTCAAGCTTGGTTCCTGGTTAGGATTGAACTCACAACTTTTTGGTTGCAGTACTAAGCGGAAGGTCAGCAGTTCAATTCTCGAGTACTGCAGGATGGAATGAGCTCCTGTCTCTGTCCCAGCTCCTGCCAACCTAGCAGTTCGAAGGCAAGAAATTGCAAGTAAATAAATAGGGACCACTTTGGTGGGAAGGTAACAGGGTTCCATGCGCTCTGGTGTCTAGTCATGCCTGCCACATGACCATGGAAATGTCTGCAGAAGCAGACAGTGCTGGCTCTTCGGCTTAGAAACATAGATGAGCACTGACCCCTAGAGTCGGATACGATTGGCTTTCGAGCAAGGGAAACCTTTACCTTTACCTTACAGATGTGTAAGCACTGTGACAATAGGGTAAACTTTAAACAACCAGAAAAACTAGATAATTTAGCTTTGGTTGATACTTCTCCAGGCTATTTCTGAAATGTGTGCGTGTGGAAGAACTGAGTAAGTAAGAGGAAAGGTTTAAAAAAAAACTCATGCAGCAAACGGATTATTGTAGTTTCATTCATTCTGCACCTTGTTGATTCCTAAATGCTATGGTTTTCTACTGAGAGATCCTTACACTACCACAACTAATCATCATCCCATAATTAAAATCCTGTATGTGACACCAAGCTAGTTTATCATCTCAACAGCATTACACATAATTATAAGACTTTAATGAAGAACAGCCTTTAAGGATCCAGTTTCACTTGGGTGTTTAACCTATACAGTTGTACCTCGCATAAAGAGCATAATGCGTTCCACAGGATTGCTCTTTAAGTGAGTTTGCTCTTTAAGCGAAACATCATTGTAAATGACCAATTGTGGGAGGGATTGCAAACCCCAATTTATTTGTTAAGCGAGTTTTTGGTTGGTTTTATTTGTTAAACATAATGAACATTCAGAGAAAATTCTGCTCTTTAAGTGAGTTACTCTCTAACCAAAGCGCTCTTTATGCGAGGTTTGACTGTACATCCAAGCGTTCATTTGTCTGTTCACTCATCACAATTCATAAGCCTGTTTCAAACCAAAAGCTTGGGGCAGGTAACAAAACCATGCACAGTTCAACAAGAATAATAAAAGTTGACCACAAAATAATAATAATATTATTATTAACATTTCCCTGCCCTTTGCTGAATTACTTCAACAATATTTCTCAAAGCTGCTTAGCTTTGCAGGGCATAATATAAATGTCTGAGGATTTGAGAGGGGAAAATCCTTCTGTTTCTCTTTTTCCTGCATTCAGCTTTTTCAAACCACAAGTTCTTTCCATCCCAAATATATAATTTGACAATTTTGGTAAATTGGAAAATTTCACCCATTTGTGTGAGCAAGCCAAATTTAATAGGTACATATACTCTACCTTTTTTTCCTGCTCTGTATAGCCTTCCAAACTATGACACTTCATATTGGAATCTACAACAAAATTATTTAATGGTTTCTAATCTGTGTGCAGGTGATCAATGTCTGCTGAAAATCAAAAGTTGTGGTCAAACTGGGTGCAATAACGAATTCATTGTTAGAAGCAGGAAATACTGTACTTCTGATCACTCTCAGTACAGGTTTTTGAGTCTAGGAATTATAAATTGTTGGTGCTGGTCTTTGGATATACAGTATGGGGAAAACCAGGGATTCTACTGTTGTGCTGGCTGACCTAATTCCATGTTATCTCCTTGATGAAGTTAATAGAGGTGATTTCACCATTAATGTTGAGATTTTTCACGGACTTGAATTGCTTCTTTGTGACAATTCAGGTCTTTATCACCTAATGACAAACATTGGTACTTCTTCATTTTTTCAGACTGTCGGTGACATCACTCATATAATTAGGCATATATTTCACTTAATGTTCTTCACAAAACAAGTCCAAGTCCTGGGAGACAATTCAATTTTGCCTTTAGCCTTTACTTACTTTTACTTTACTTTACTACTCATATTTGCTATCCCGCCCCAATCAGGGAAACCCGACTCTGGGCGGCTTACAGCATAGGATAAAAACATATCAATATTTAAATTTTTTTTAAAAATTCATAAAAATTCATAAAAATTAAAACAGTATCGAGGGTAAGGTCAGAGAGGGTGGATTACCTCTAGATTAGCCACCCCACATGGGACCCCACATTCTTGGATCCCCACACATGTCCTGCCAGCCAGGTTTTTAAGCTCTTCCGAAAGGGCAGGAGCTCTGTCTGCAGGCGCAGCTCAGTTGGGAGAAGGTTCCAAAGGGCCGGGGTGAACACAGAGAAGGCCCTCCTCCTAGTGCTAGTGAGGCGAGCCTCCCTAGCCGATGGGATAACAAGAGAGCCCCTCCGATCTGCTCTGGTGGGCCGGACAGACGTTCTTAGGGTGACGTGGTCTCTTAGGTATCCTGGCCCACTACCATATAGGGCTTTAAAGGTAATGACCAGCACCTTGAATTGCACCCGGAGGCATACTGGCAACCAGTGCAGCTCCTGGAGCAGTGGTGAGGCCCGAGCATAACGCCCGTATCCCATCACTATCCGGGCCGCTGCATTTTGGACCAGCTGCAGTCTCCGAATGGTCACCAAGGGCAGCCCCATGTAGAGCGCATTACAGTAATCAAGTCTGGAGGTGACCAAAGCATGCGTGACCATAAGCAAGGCGTCCCGGTCCAGGAGTGGGCGTAACTGGCGTATCACACGAAGTTGTGCAAAAGCCCTCCTGGCCACGGCTGCCACCTGTTCTCCGAACAGTAGTCGTGAGTCCAGGAGGACCCCCAGCCTGCTAATATCATCATCTAATTAAGATACCAAGTCAATGACATCAGCAGACTTTCATTCTAGAAACCAAACCAAATCTTGATATTAGGGAATTAATCAAAATCAACAGTGCTGAATAGGCTACTCATTTTACCAGCCCTAGAAGGATGGAAGGATGAGTCCACCTTGATCCCCATCAGGATTGAAATAATAAAGTTTTGGCTTCAGGGCAGCAGTTTACCACTGTGCCACCAGAACACCACCCCTTCTTATCTATTTATTCTCATGAATAAAGAGCTGAGAGGAGGGCACCACAACCCACAAAAATCTTGGTTGACATGGTTAAAAGAAGTGTTAGCTCATGTCTCATGATATCACAATTCTTCTTATCTTTTCATATTGTTATTCAAAATGTCATGACTTGCCCTTTGGAAATAAGGAATAAAGTCTGATAGTATGAGACTATGGAATTGTATTTGCAGTCTCTGAAACCCACAAGGACGCGATAGAGAATACCAAGAACCTTTCCGCCCTTTCCTCCCCAATCATTTTTCCTGCCTTATCCTTCTGTAGGATTAAAGAAAAAGAATGAGCAACCCACTTCAAAGCAAATGAGGCCCTTAATGTAGCATGGAGAGAAGATGGCTCGCTGTTACGGCATTATCAGATTACAATAATGGCTCTCTTGCTCTCTGGAGGCTCTGGTTTGGTTCTCAGCATTGCTGTTAGAGCTCGAGTCATAGTTGCAGAACAATGAGCATCCAAGTTTCCATTTCCCAACCATAGACTGTGCTCCCTCAGGTTGCTACTTAACTGGTGTTCTGTTTACATAATAGCATTACAGTATTGCTCTTCTAGCCTGAAGGAGATCATTTTGGACATTGGTTTTGGTAACTAATTAGCTCTATGATAGAACAGATAAAAATTTGATTCTGACCATACAAAGGTTCATGTTCTGCCCTTGATGACAATCCGGAGGCTGCAGCTGGTCCAGAATGCTCCAGCCCGGGTAGTGTTGGGATGTGGGCGTTACTCTCATGCATCCCCGCTGCTTCGGGAGCTGCACTGGTTACCAGTTTGCCTCCGGGTGCAATTCAAGGTGCTGGTCATTACCATTAAAGCCCTACATGGTAGTGGGCCAGGATACTTGAGAGACCGCATCTCCCTAAGGGTATCTGTTCATCCCACCAGAGCGGACCGGAGAGGTGCCTTAGTTGTGCCATCTGCCAGAGAGGCTCAACTCTCTGGAACTAGAAAGAGGGCCTTCTCCCTGTTCGCTCTGACTTTGTGGAACCGCCTGCCTGTGGAGTTGCGACTCCAGACAGAGCTATTGGCTTTCAGGAAGGGTCTGAAAACTTGGCTGTGGGATAATGCTGTGGGGTAATGATGGTTAATTGACCGCTCCCCATTGGCTTATTTAACATCTCACACTTACCCTTTTATCGCTCTTATTCTGCTTATTCCTTTAGTTAAAGGAATGAGAGGTTGTTTTAAATGGTTTTTAATCTTTTAATTTGTTTTTTAGTTTTTAACTGTGTATTGTATGTCGGTTGTGATACGCCCTGAGTCGCCTATGAGAATAGGGCGGAATATAAATTTAAATAAATAAATAAATAAAATGTTCTGCAATGCTTTAGCCAAATATTAGCTGAAAAAATTAATAAACTACATTATGTCTCAGATCACAAACTTTATTGTAATATGGACTCAGAGCAAGGAAGCATTTGAATTTATCTCAAGTACAATCCTTCATAATTTCAACTGAAACCCCTCATGGACTACATAGCTCACAGGGAAGGTATTGTATTGTATTGTATTGTTCAACTTTTATGCCGCCCCACTCGCCTATAGTGACTCTGGGTGGCTCACAGCAAAACAATGTTTCATAACTACAAATATCACATCACAAAAATCACATATCAAAAGTACATCAAAAACATTACAAGAAATCCCCCATCCCAATTACAAAATTAAGAATTCATAAACATTTCATTTCATTTCAAAAACACATCAAAACACTTTGAACAGTCCACAAAAATCTCGAACTCTACCCCACTTACTAAGCCCACTATGTCCATTTCCCTGTGAGTTCTTTCCCTCAGCCGAACTTGGTTGAGAGAGCGGCCAAATTTGGGATGGAGGTGGAAAGACCCACATAGCCCTCCCCGGTCCGAGGCTGGGGGAGAGCGGCATCAATGTCCGGCAAGGTGGCGGCGGTTCTTCTTAAAGCTGCCAGCCCCGGACACAGCTGTCCTTGCTCTCCCTGGTCCGAGGCCGGGGTAAAGCGGCGTCAATGTCTGGCGAGGCGGCGGCAGTTTTTCTTAAAGCCGCCAGCCCAGGACGCAGCTGTCCTCGCTCTCTCTGGTCTGAGGCCGGGGGAAAGCGGCGTCAATGTCCGGCGAGGCGGCGGCGGTTCTTCTTAAAGCCGCCAGCCCCAGACACAGCTGTCCTCGCTCTCCCTGGTCCAAGGCCGGGGGAAGGCGGTATAATCCAGAAGGCACCAATCCATTAGGGCATGTTTGGCGCTGTTCCAGTTTAGGTTCAGACTATTGTGTTACCAGTCCACTTATTTCTAGAACCAGATGGCAAGGGCAATTCCTATATTTGAGGAACTGTGCAGCAATTCATCAAAGGGAATGCCATAATGCATTATGGAAATCCTTAGAAGCACTACCACATCCTACTAGGAGGGATCGAAGAAGAGTTCTTCTTCCCATTCACATTTCTTTGCACTCTCTCCTAAATAAAGTCCAGCCCTCTCATCCTTCTGTTATCTTGGGAATAAGAGTGGTGAAGGATAAGGGTGGGGAAACTTTGACCCTCCAAATCCTAGAGAAATTCCACCAGAATTCAATACTTTCCATCCAAATGTTAAACTCAGCTTGGGCCAGTCTACACAACAAGTAGATTTCCTAGACATCGCTATGAAAATACAAAATGAACATCTCAGTACCACTCTATATCACAAACCAATGGATTGATACACCTACCTGCATGTATCCAGCTTCCATCCAGAACACATGACAAACTCCATTGTCTTCAACCAAGCCCTTAGGTACAACCGCATCTGCACAGACCCACAAGACAGAGACCCCAAGGACAAGGCTCTACAAAATCTATTTCTAAGACTACAATACCCATCCAATATGGTTTAAGAACAAATCAAATGTGGGGTGTTATAGTCATATCTCCAGAACTGATTGTCAACCAAAGGCATCAGAAAAACACCATCTGAATTATGGCATGGCAGAGTGCCAAGTATCAAACACATTAGAGGGATGAACTGGACTCTAGAGCAGAACAGATTTTTTTTCTTCGTTATGCATGCTCACATCCCTCTACAAGAGATTAAAATTCTGAGCTGTGCCTTGATTTTACTTGGGCATTTGTTGCACTTTAAGGTTACAAAGCAATGCCCTTAAAAACAGGTGAAGTCAACATAAGGCATGTGGGTTATTTTGATGAAAAAAGAAGAGCTGACAAAAGAAGGGATGTTAGATACCTCTGAAGGGCAAGCCCTGGATGGTAAACCCTCCTAATCATTAGCAGCGCCAATGCCTTCATACTCTGAATGAAATAGAGAGGAAGAAGATGAAGACACACAGGTTGAGAACAGTACATCAAGAGAATTGGAAGGGGCTGTTCTTTCAGAAGAGGGACTAATCAAAAGACAAGAAATTGTCCCCAATGTTTTGCACCTTTTTTTAGCGCACCAGCAGGCAGTTCTGACTTATAGTGATCCATCTTATGGTTCTCTAGATATTAAACACCCAGAGGTTATTTACCATTCTCTCTCTCTCTGTCTCTCTTTTGGTGATGCATTCCTGCATTACTCTACAAGAAATTAAAATACTGTGCCTGCAATTTACTTGGACATTTGTTGTACTTTCCATTTCAACCTGGATTGATGTATCTGGGCAAGATAATAACAAAATAGCCTTGTGTTTAATTTGCAATTGTACTTGTATGATTTTGCTCCCGTTTCCAGTCCTGAAACTCACTGAAACTTTGGGGAACAATTATATTAATCTGACATGTTTTATTGCTTTGTTGAGGCAGTAAAAGTGTATCCCTAAACAAGTCTACTCAGACGTAACTCTTGTAATTATTGGCCATTTTAGGCTGCCATTCTTGATCTATTAATTGGAGTTAAACACCATCAGGCTCATGAGCATAGTCATACAAACCGTTATGTTAAAAAGGCAAGGTAATGTGTGGTCAGTGTTACAGTATCCCAGCAGTTACTGCAATGTCATCAGACTGTGGCTGTAGTGGCTCAGTGGTTAAGAAGCTCATCCTGTTAGCTGGAAGGCCAGGAAGTCGGCAGTTCGAGACCGGGTACTGCATGGATGGATTGAGCACCCATCTCTGTCCCAGCTCCTGCCAACCTAGCAGGTTGAAAGCAAGAAATTGCAAGTAGATAAATAGGGACCACTTTGGTGGCAAAAGATCATGGGAATGTGAAAGGAGCCTCATTCCCATGAGCAGAGTTCCTCCAGCAAAAATCCTTTCAACCCAGAAATAATAATAATAATATCAGATTTTCGTACTCTTGCCAATGTTTCTCTTTTCCAGTAGTGATCAACAATAATAATAACTTCTTTTCTTTTTTTACCAGTCTAGAAAGGTTTTCTTTTTTTAAAGGAACAGAACCATGGTTGTCAAGTGATACTTCTCTGGAAAATCTAAACATCCTATTTTACTGATAGACATTTTTGGAACAGATTTCTCCTGGAACCCTCTGATTTTCTTTCTCACATTTTATGTACAACATGGAAATGTCATGTGTGTGTTCATTCAACACTTTCACAATCTGGAAAGCAAAGCAGTTTGAACTAATATTGGATCTGAGTTGATTTTAAGAGAGTTATAGGATCTGAAGAGAAACCAGAATCCTTCAGCTAAATAAACTACAAGCGCTCTATCATAGGCTTAGTAATAGTCGTAACATTATTAATCTGAAGTACTAATTTTACTACTCCTTTACTCTGAGTAGAAATGCTCCCTTTAAAAATATATTTTAAGTACCCTCATTTTAACTTCTGTCTCTTTATATATTTTAAGTACCCTCATTTTAACTTCTGTCGTTTTTTTGCTGTACCATGCTGGTCATGGACCGTAATAAACATTGATTGATTTTAAGAGGGATTTTACGAATGTACATATGGTTTACTTTGATATTATGTGGTTCCCTGCCTTGGGTGGCCATTTTCAATATGGAAAATTATAGAAAGATCTGGCTCAGATTTTTTTGTTTAATATCCTTACTGGCAATTATGTGATGGACTGCATTTTACATTTTATGGTAAAAAGAGAGAAGAAAAGACACACAGATAAACTCCCCTCTTCACAGACTTATAGCATTGTAGAGCTGGTAACAGCATTACAGTAAAACCCCTGGTTATTTAATTAATCCATTCCAAGGGGTTTTCCTTATGGTGATTTTTCCATGAAGCAAAGTACAGTTTCCCATAGGAATGCATTGGAAAAACAAACAAACAAAACATTCTGGAGGTTAGAAAAGAGCCAAAAAATCCATATTTTTTCTGTTGAAAACTCTTTCTAAAGTAGCGAAAACACAGCAAAAAATTCCAAAGTGCCCTTTAGAAAGAGTTTGGAACAGAAAAAATATGTTTTTTTTCCCCGTGAGCTCTGGAGTGGATATTTTTTTATTTTCAATGCATGTTCGTCACATTTTTGACATCTCCATCTAGTGGCCAGCCCTGGTAATTGCAGGAAAAGTGCCACCAAGCAGCTGATGAGGTTGCTTTGAGAACTTCTGCCAGAGCCAAAATGTGATTAAAAATGACAAAACTGGAGCAGAAATGCTCCAAACACCCTCCCACCACCATGCGAAGCGTTGGAACAACCCAAAACCCAAACCTGTGTGTTTTATCCATAAATCACGATGTGATTTCCTCAGAATCTCCTTCCGTAAGACAAGCTTTCCATTACCCAAGGTGTCTGTAACCCGGGTTTTACTGTCCTTGTAACGATGAAGGCACAAATAGATTGAAATAATTTCCTCAGAAAAAGACTTTGCTTGGAAATAACAGTAACCGTTCAGCAAGATGTTCAACTCATTGTTAGTTTTTTAAAATAAAGACACACACACACACACACACACACACACACACACACACACACACACACACACACACACCTGAAGAATGCAAAACACTCTAAATGATCTATGTTACACCCTACAGAGCCTAATAAAGCAAAATGTAAAAATACTGTCAAGGAAATACAACCTTCAGGAAAAATAATCACACTACATTTGTACCTCGCTTAAAGAGCATAATGCGTTCCACAGGACTGTTCTTTAAGCAAATTTGCTCTTTAAGTGAAACACCATTGTAAGGGACCATTGTGACTTCTGACAGGGGGGATTGTAAACCCTGATTTAGTTGTTAAGTGAGTTTTTGGTTGATTTGTTGTTAAGCAAGGCTACCATTCAGATAAAATTCTGCTCTTTAAGCGAGTTAGTCTCTAAATGAGGCGCTTTTTATGTGAGGTTTTACTGTAGTTTTCTATTGAAAAAGGATGACAATGGAAGAAAGTGCCTCTTATTGCTACAAAGATGGCTGAAGTAAAGTCTTGTTTTTGTTGTTGCTCAGTCACACAACAAAGTCTTGTAGGAACCCCTTTATTCCTTGGTACAGCCCTGAGCTCAACTACCTGGTTCAAAAATGTACCGTTAAAAATATCAGAAGCCCATATCTTTTCCCACGTCTCCAACATTATTGGTTCCTGAATATTTTGCGCCCATTTTATCATACAATCCTTAACTAATTCAGGGGCCGAGTCCATTGCTAATAGAACCTTATATACCCTTTTAATATGGGCTTGTCCCTGATTCCTAATTTGCTCAATCAATTCCTCATCAGTTGTTGATATTCCTATTTTTAAATCCTCCTTCAATCTGAATTGTATCTGCCCATATTGGAACCAGGTCTGCAATATTCCGGCTCTTTTCAAATCTTCAAGTGGTTTAAGTCGCCATGTATCACCATCATAGTCTAAGAATCCTTTGTAAGTAACTGAGTCATGCTTCTGCAAAACACTAATATTACCTATCATATGTCTAGGCACTGTCCATATCGGTACCTTCTGTTTCAGTTTATATTTATACTTCTTCCACACCCTTAATAGAGCACTTCTCAACATATGAACCTTAAAAATAGTATCTGCCTTTTTCTCATATACCAGATATGCATGCCATCCAAATATCAAATCATGTCCCTCAACATTAAGATTACCCTTCTCCGTCATATTAACCCAGTCACTAACCAGAGTTAATGCTGTTGCATCATAATATATTTTCAAATTAGGCATTTTCAAATTGGGTTAGAAATGTAAAATTTACACAAGCTCAAAACTTGAGGGAAAATTTTTACAAAATGTTTTATAGATGGCATCTAGATCCAAAAAAGTTGTCAATAATGTATCCAAATTTAAAACCTAAATGTTGGAGGTGTGATTGTGAAGATGCTACGTATTATCATATTTGGTGGATGTGTAAGAAGGTTAAAGCATTTTGGATAAAAATATGGTGGATAATGCAGAAAAAGATTTTTAAGAGGTGAATCAAGTTTACACCACAGTTATTTCTATTGGGGATCACTTCTGATTGTATAAATGTGGAAACAAAATTGTTACTGAACTTAATAACTGCAGCAAGACTACTGATCGCCCAGTATTGGAAAAAGGAAGAATTGTGTACAGTGGAAGAATGGGTACTTAAAGTATCAAATCTGGCGGAGATGGCAAAAATCTCTGCATATTTGAAAGATCAGACAATTGATAAATATTTGTTAGACTGGAGATGCTGGATTGATTTTATACAGAATAGATATAAAACAGACAAGATCCAGTTAGCTTATGAGTATTAAGAATAGTTGAATGATGTGATTGGTACAATGTTAGTTTGTTTTGATGTTATTTAGATGATAATGGGATTTGGTATGGATTATACCTTGTGTCCAGTTCTGGGAAGTCGGGGGGGAGGGGGGGTAATGGGGGAGGGGGGAGGGAGGGTTATGGGGGGAAAAGCAGAGAATGTACACTTTTGGTAAAACTCTTTAAATAAAAAAAAAAAAATCAGAAGCAAACAATAATGAGCCTAGGAACTTGCTTTAAGTGGGTGAAGCAAATAGAACTCCCAGACTTTCAAAAACATTTTTTTTGCTAATTTTCTCAAGCTTTCTTCACTTCTGCAATCTGAATTTAGGGCTGTGTAACTTAGGGTTATTGCGGTGGCCTAGTGGTTAAGATGCTGAACTTGACACCTGAAAGGTTGGCAGGTCAGCAGTTTGAGAACTGAGTACTGCATGACAGAGTGAATTTCTGTCTCTGCCCCAGCTCCTGCCAACCTAGCAGTTTGAAAGCAAGAAACTACAAGTAAATAAATAGGTACCTCTTTGGTGGGAAGGTAACAGCATTCCATGTGCTTCGGTGTGTAGTCACGGCTGACACATGACCACGGAAATGTCTGCAGATGCCAATAGTGCTGGATCTTTGGCTGTAAATGGAGATCTGAACTGCATCCTAGAGTTGGATATGACTGGCTTTCGAGCAAGGGTAACCTTTACCTTTACCTAACTTAGGAAAGGACCAGTTTAATTCACATTCAATAATTTAATGCACTGAGGTATCAGAAATCCTTACTAATCTTCTGCAGATCATCCAGAGATCAATCAACAGACCAGTTTTATCAATCTTTTGGCTAATTTAGGTAACAAAGATGTTACAAAGAACATTTCTTTCCTCTGAAATGAGAAATGCAGCAATCTTTTCTTTAAAAGGAAATCTAAGTGAGAATGTACAAATATTATTTTTGCACAATTGTATAATTCTATCATGTTTGAAATGAAATAACTGCTACCTTGTAGTCACATGGAATTATCAAATGTTGAAGGATGGGTTGCTTGCTTTTTTCTGTATTGCCAGCCTATCTTTTTGTGCTTTGTGTACATGTGAGAAGTAGTCTTTGCCTACATAGTATTTGCTTCAGAATCAGAAAAGAGAGTGGAGACATTTTGTGCAAAACAAAATGCATACCACATCTAGTTTTTGTGTTGGAGGTGAGAACTCTCATGGTGGTTGGAGAGTACTTGACCCAAATTGAGACAGGCTGTCTTGACCAGAAATACTGTATAACATTGGTGAGATTACTTCACATTCCCTACTTGGTTAAAATGAACAAAAGAGATAGAAAGAAAAGGCCTTTTTGTTCAACATGTTCCATGGAAAGAAAACTTTGGAAATAAAGTGGCGAAAGACATTAAACAGAACTTTCCTAGTCCTTGAGTGTCTCTTCTCAGTTCTCAGGTGCTCTGAGAATGGAATTGCTCTGGAAAACATGTAACATAATACATGTGGCCATGATATGGGCTGTCTCCGTGTGCTGGCATCCGTGAAAGGGAGCCCCATTGCTTTGAGTGCTGAGTGACATCTCACAACTTAGTTCTGTCCATTAAAAAGAGAAAATCTTAACTGGGATTTCAAAGGAAGGATATTCCTGTTAGGTTTGGCTTCATCATAACAGCAGAAATGTCTCACTGTAGAGATGTAGTTTTGCCATGAGTGTTGACTTTTAATTAAAAAAATGCTTAGGCTTTCTGTAACTTTTCTAATACCTGTCCTGATGCAACTTGGAAAGCTCTCCCTTTCATAGTGTATAGTTCATACAACCCTAATGGCAAAAAGTGAAGAAGACTTAAGAACCTGTTGATTAGAATGAAAGAAGAAAGTGCAAAAGCTGGCCTGAGACTCAACATTAAAAAAAAACCAAGATAATGGCAACCGGCCCTATCATTCCCTGGCAAATAGAAGGGAAGAAATGGAAGCAGTGACAGACTTTACCTTCTGAGGATCCAAAATCACTGCAGATGGTGAATGCAGCCATGAAATAAAAAGATGATTAATTCTTGGGAGGCAAGCTATCAGAAACCTAGGGAACATAATAAAAAATAGAGACATCACCCTGCCAACAAAAGACCGCATAGTCAAAGCAATGGTATTCCCAGTAGTACGGTAATGGAATATTGCAAAAGCTGGACCATAAGGAAAGCTGAGCCCAGAAGAATAAATGCCTTTGCGATGTGGTGCTGGAGGAGAATTTTGAGAATACCTTGGACAGCAAGGAGATCAAATCAGTTGATCCTGAAGGAAATCAACCCTGAATGCTCCTTGGAAGGACAAATACTGAAGCTGAAGCTCAAGTATTTTGGCCACCAAATGAGAAGAGAGGACACACTCAAGAAGTCCTTGATGCAGGGAAAGATCTAAGGCAAAAGGAGATGGTGTCAGCAGAGGATGAGATGGCTAGATGGCATTGTTGATGCAATGGGCGTAGAGCTGAGTAGGCTGGCGGAGGATGGCGGAAGATAGGGGAACCTGGTGTGAAGTGGTCCATGGGGTCACAAAGGGTTGGATTCAACTATGTGATTGAACAACAACAAAAGTTCATAAGAATCTTGCGGAACCTTTGAAACAGTTTGTTGTGTTTAAATGGGAGAAAGATCATTAAGTTGGAGGGTTTGCTTAGAAGGGATCAAAGCAAAAACTATCACATTTTGCATATACTCCAATATGTCATGTCTAATAAACACTCTTTAGAAAATCTCTAACATCTGCAAGGGGGTCATCGCTGAAGGTTTCACTCAAATGCACTTACTTTGATGGTTCCATGCAGTTAGGGTCCCTGTTACTACTCGGCCCCAAACACAGTGGTGGGATGTCAAACATTTTACTACCCCACCATGACATCATCACAGTGTGGGCGGAGCTAACATCATGATGTCATGACATTGTGGGTGGGGCCAAAGAAAAATAATTAAAAATAAATATAAGCACACACGCACACATGCGCGCGCGCGCGCGCACACACACACACACACACACACCCCTCAACCCACCCACCCACAACACAAACCCGTAAATAAATAAAATAAAATAAAATACATAAATATATAAATAATACATTAATATATATATATATACACACACACCCCAAACACAAATCAACCAGAGCTTTTAAACAAGATCTTACAGCTTATTCTGGCTAATCTTTCTCACACTAAGGTCAGATGGAAGGAACTACAGAATGAACTCGCCACAAGATGGCTTCATTTTGGCACTTTTCATCTTTTCAATAGTTAAAGAAGTTAGGTACTAAGTCTTTGCCTAACCAGTTCTCTAGGATAATATGCCTTAATGTAAATGTAAAACAGCTGTACCTCCTTAAGGGTTTTCCAATTGGAACAGCAATTGGAACAGCACAGGTGTAGCTTATTGATGAAGTAACTCCAAGACTTTGCTTAAAAACCCCAAGCCAGGCCTGCCAGCCGCCAGGCCTTTTTAGGAACTGTGGTAGTACGTCAATATAGGTAAAGGTATCAAATACACATTAAACTACACACAGACACACCATATCCAAAGGTGAGTTACTTACCCTGGGGAGCAGGGTATAGGGAGCTTCAGGCTAGCAGCTTCTCTTCCTCCTCCCCGTTTGGGAGGACAGCAAGGAGGCCGTGCATAAGCACCAAGCACTGTAGGCATGCATGCACACCAAGTGCTTGGTGTGCATGCACAGTGGGGGAACCAGTGAAAAGGTAAGCCCCGAAGGTGGTTCCCCTCAAAAGCTGCTACCGGTTCTACATGACACTGGGAAAAGTTACTACCGGTTCTGGCGGACTGGTGAGAATCTGTTACATCCCATCACTGCCCAAACAGATAATTTCTGACCAAATATCTCATTGACACTCCACATAATTAGAAACAGTGGAAGAGGAGTGGTATGCTAAGCTTCCTACCTGTCTAACATGTCCCCCCAGATTTTCATTTTAAAAAAACCCTGGCAAATGTGAACAGTTGATATATTAGGCAATATTAAAGTTTGATAGAATAAGTAAAAGCAATTTGTATCCGATCCAATTCTTCTTATGCCCCAGATTTGACTCAATATGTAAAATTCTTACTAACCTGTCATAGAACCAAATCTCACCACATCTATCAGGACCTTGTGGAAACTGCTCCAAATCAGCCTGTTTGGTTCACAATTTGTGACTTATTATTAATATTTCAACCTGTGCACCACTAATTTGGGCCTATAGAAGCTGTGACAAATTGTGCCAATTACAGCCCACCCAGATAGTCTCCTAGGAATTAGACAAAATGGGCTTTGCTGTCTTCTGGAGGCCTCAGGTACAGGGAATGATGGGTCCAAAGTGAATGGTCAGACACAAATTGCATGAGCCTGAGACACTGGAATGAATCAGCACATGGTAATAGGGTGGAAACAGTCTGTTTTCTTTGCAAGAAATGCTAGCTATGGCATGAACTTGTAGTGCTTCTTTATAACAGGTGAATTTCTGCACCATCTGTATAGCATTTTCCCTTATGACCAAAAACACATGCTAGAGAGGTGGGTAAGAAGGAGTTATTTTAACTTTCCTTCCACGGACTGTACAAAATGCTTGATTGAGTGATAGGATTTATGCAGAAAGGGAACAAGATTTTTTTTTTTAGAATTTTCCATATCATTCCACCATACTAATGAAATTTGCAGACATAGAGAGGAAACGAAAAGTTATTTATAGGAGTGGGTGGAATGTGAGGCCTAATTGTGCTTAGTCTATTGCTAAGTACATAATCTGTTTGCTATTAAGTTTTACAATCTTTCAGCATTATATAGTTTTTAAAAACTACATATATACCCATACATACCTATATATGAAAAAATCCAAGTCTACATAAATCTGACAACCCTTAAGAGTGTCGTGGTTTTCATAGCTGTACAAGGGTCAGAATTTTAAAGGACGGGTGGGTGCATGGAGGAGGTCATTTTTAGGGTTAGTTGGTTTTGGAGTAGAATCTTGCCTGCTTTCTGAATTGTTTTTCCAGACCTTTATAGTTTGATGTGTCTCTATTTATGTGCTATATAAACCAGTTCTTCCCAAATGCTCCCATTTAATTGTCTGTGAAATTCTGTCATTGTCCTGGTTCACAATTGAAGTCTTCAACCTGTTTCTGGGCTGTGCCAGTAAAGAATGCATGCTTTTGGAGTGCCTTGTAAATACATTTAAAAAGAGGGGGAAATCTTTCACATAAGTTGGTTGGATGGAAGGACAAAAGACAGTGGTGGGTGGAGCTGGGACAAAATGGATTTTCTTAGAGACATAGGCAGCAAGGTAGGTTTTCCATCAGATACTGTCTAACTCTATCTCTAATCCTTCACTCAAGAATTGTGCTGCGAAGCAGAAAAATGCACCTTCCTCCAAATTAGAAACATTCTTCTCTGCTTTCCTTCATCAATGGTCAGTAATTCTACTATTTTCTTTCTCTTCCACCCGCTCCCCACCCCTGCCAGTAGGAGCAGTGGTGGACTCCAGCAGGTTCGGACACGTTCGGGAGAACCGGTAGTAAAACTGGCTGATCCCGCCCACTGCCCTGCCCTACCCACCACCTCCTCCTCTTCTCACCCAACTCCAGATGCGACTCCATCATCCTTGCTACTGAGTCTGGGCACCTGGAGTGGGTGAGGCTGAGTCAGCAGTTACTCTGCTGCAGTTACCCTTTATAGGAAAATTAAAGTATCGAAGTGTAATTGCTAACTAATGGTCTGACGGAGTGGACTTGATCCACAAAAGTTCTCATTAAAATACAGCAGTTTAACCATGCCCACCCACTCAACTGGCCACACCCACAGATTTGTCCACACCCACAGAGTGGTAGTAAATTTTTTTGAAGCCCACCGCAGAGTATGAGGAGCAAGCTGGCTAAACTAGGACGCAGCCCATGTTCCCTAACAAACCAGCCTCTGTTGGTCCTAGAATTGGACCACTCGTCTGATCTAGTTAAGTACCTTAAAAGCAGGCAAAGTGCCAACCTAGGCACCAAAATATCACAATGACTAAAGGAGCAAGAATGGAACAGATCTGGTATATCTCCTGGTCAGTTAGTAACACAATTCCAAAATGAGCATGTCTATGTTTCTCAGACGACAACTCCAGAATTCCCACAGTCTCAGAAATTCTGAAAGTATTTTCCCCTCCCAAGTGAAAATCATAATGACAAACCTTTGGAGGTGAGTGTGTTAAGTTACTTTGAAGAAATGTGCACAATAGTAATATACCACTTTCCATGTGACTTTTTTATTTATTTAAAAAAATAGGTTGTTATGCAGGCTAATCCCTTTGCTTTTCCAATTGTATTTTTAAAAATAAAAATGACCTGGGACTTCATCACACAGTGATTAAACTAATCTCCTCAACATCCTTAAACTAGCCCCCCCCCCCAATGATAAGTGAATCAGTGTGGGTTCCAGAGACTGTCTGGATTGGCAACAACATCTCTAGGGATCCCAGACTATGTATTGATGTTTGAATTTTAAAAAATCACCCCAATGCTAAAAAGTGTGAAGAAATTATTCCCTGCACAGTGACTGGCAAAAACTCAATCAAATGCATTTGTTCTTTTCGGAAGTGAGCAGCTGTGTAAATCATTAGAAGATTGCTGGGGATTATAGCTAGCCAAAATATGCTCTTTTAATGTCTCCAATTTCCTTGATGTAAAATAAATGTAAGTTAAACATCTTCTGCTACCCCAGATGCCTCAGCAGCTTTCACAGAAGTGAACACTGATTGATGTAGATTATGTTTCTTTCTACATCACTTGGGTATCCATAAACGACCCCAGGTTAAATATACATTCAGAGTTATCGAGGTCTCTGAAAGCAAAGAGTTTCTAGGGGAGTATTCAGTTCCAATCCCTGTAAGATTCTGCTTCTTTTACACTGCATTTGTTTTCTATTTCTCATTCATGCCAGCTGTAACTTGTTGCGAGCAATGGGATATCTCACACCTCTCCCCATATGGAATACATTTCCCTACAAATATTAATCCTTATGGTGGCTCTTCTCATGTCACTCATCTGAAAAATTCTTCATATCAATCCTAAGGGTTGCCAGCATCTTTCTAGTCTTTGCAGTTGCACCTTCAATAAATGTTGTTGTGTGTGCTTGATAATTAAAGAAGACCAGACTTGCTCAGAAATAAATCATATGGCTTCTTAAAATTGGAATGCAATTTGGCTCATCTCAGAATCAGTCCAAATTCTACTACTGAGCCTGATTTCCAGGATTTAGCAAGTTCTCCTTCTTCTATCTCACTTCAAACCCTTCGATCCCTTTCTCTTCACTCCTACCTAATGGATTGGATATCTCTGGGGGGTACACTGTCCCCTTTCCTTCATTTTCCCCTGCTTCTCCTTCAGCTTTGTGTCCCACTGCTGGGTCTAGCAGAACCTTCCTTAAACAGGGAGGCTCTTGCTGTGGAGATGTTTTGTACTTATGAAGAATTTTTGCAAAAAATAGCACATTTTTCAGACTTTCCTATACAAACACCTGGACCAAAAATCACACAATACACACACACACGTGTGTGTGTGTGTGTGTGTGTGTGTGTGTGTGTGTGTGTGTGTGTGTGTGTGTGTGTGTGTGTGTGTATTGTGTGATTTTTGGTCTAGGTGTTTGTATAGGAAAGTCTGAAAATGTGCTATATATATATGTATCATAATGGAATGCCCTCATGTAGAGAGGGTTTCAGAGGACTCAAACGTGCTCCCATTCTTTTTCTGATACATGTGCACAGACCATTTTGGTGAATGGGAATAGCTGTATTCTGGTACTTTTCATATTCTATTTTGGTACTTCATCTCCACTTTGTGTTGGTAGTGACTTGTTGAGCTCCAGAGCTCAATATTTCTGGAGGGCATGTGAAAATGGAGAAGACACAAAGATTCCCTATGTTTCAGAATAATTCATATATACTTATTATGTTGGTGGGAGAGAGGGACTGTTTCAGCTGTGTGCTCTAAAGACTAGGAAAACATTTGCCTAGACAAAGAAGAAGAAGGAGAAGGAGAAGGAGAAGGAGAAGGAGAAGAATGTAACTTGATGACATGAGCCTGATGATTCTGTATTGAATGGATGTTTGAAAGATGGCAGTAGGTAATAGATAGATTCAATTTATGTTGACTTACTTTTGATAGTTCAGTCACAAACATCAGACCTTTGTTTGTGATACTATTAATTAATGAATAATTAATAAATACATGTTTGTGAGGTAGTCTACAGTACAGTTGATTTTGCAATGAGAAATGAGATGCAAAACAGTTAAGTAGTGATAGCAGGCTACATTACTCTCCAATCTATCAAATAAGGAGACAGGACACAGATTTGTAGTGAAAGGCACTGGGCCACATTTATTAATCAATTTAAATCCCCTGACCTGATAGTGTTATTCCTGATACCAGACCAGGAGACACCTTATTCAGTCTGCAGAACGAATGTGTGAATCCCTTGCCCCCAGGCAGTGTTGTGCCTTCAATAGCTGCTACCCATTCTGACTAAGTCAGGAAGACATCTCCATGAGTATTTCCAGCATGTACCACAGAGGTGGCTCATGTTGTCCACCAAAGGTCTGACTGATTTACCAAAAACATGTCCAGCACCTAGGACATGAGCCACCTAGGATTCATCTAGTCCAGCACCTAGGGTTCATCTAGTCCAATGACAACCCAAGGGATTCAGTGCTACCCTAACCCAGCACTACCTGCCTAAATGTGACCTATTTAATTGACTGCACCTCTAAGCCGCAAAAGATCTCTAGTCCCAGAATGGCCTAGGTGAAAAATTACCTATCTTCCATGCATGCAAATCAGGAGACAGGCTAAAAAATTCCTATCCAGCTTCTGAAGGTGGCCCGAACATTCTAGCTTACTAGAATGGGTGGGTGGCCTGAGCAGGACAGGCTTATAGACCAGTCACATGCTCTGCCCCCAGACCTCTGAGTGGGGATGCTAGAATGTCCCCAAATCCAGCCTGCTCTGGTTTTCTCATCTGCATGACTTCCATTTGGAGTGCAATTGAAGAAATGTTTTTAATCTTTAAATGTTTTGGATGAGGATACTTGAAATGATTGCCTTCTAACCAGACAATGTGCTGTTTCAGAGGACTTGCTAAGTAAGAATGATGAATACCAGAACATGACTATAATGCCCTTATCCTTCAGCATTACTGGAGAGAGGGATTTAATTCACATGCTGTCAGATAAGAACTAATCACAGCTGAAAGTACTGTAATACTGTGGATTGAAGCCATTTTCCTGAAAAGTGATCACTGCTCATATTGAAACATGGTGACATGACCAGTGATGGGATGTAACAGGTTCGCTCCAGTTCGCCAGAACCGGTAGTAACGTTTCCCAGTTTCCCGGAGAACTGGTAGCAGCTTTTGGGGGGATCCACTTTCAGGGTTACCTTTTTACTGGTTCCCCCACTGCGCATGCACACCAAGCACTGGTGTGCATGCATGCCTACAGTGCTTGGCACATATGCATGGGCTCCTTGCTGTCCTCCCTAGTGGGGAGGAAGAAGAGAAGCTGCTAGCCTGAAGCTCCCTATAGCCTGCTCCCAAGGGTAAGTGACCCACCTTTGGATGTGGTGTGTCTGTGTGTATTTTAATGTGTATTTAATACCTTTACCTATATTGACATACTACCACAGTTCCTAAAAAGGCCTGGCTTGGGGTTTTTAAGCAAAGTCTTGAAGTTACCTCATCAATAAGCTACACCTGTGCTGTTCCAATTGCTGTTCCAATTTTAGAATCCTTAAGCAGGTAGAGCTGTTTTACATTTACATTAAGGCATATCATCCTAGAAAACCGGTACGATGACTATATCCATCTTGCAACATGGTGCTGCCCAGGCACTTATACTAACAGGTAAGTGATGGGTTTGTGTTTGGGGTGGGTGGGTCGATTTATGGTTGGGTGGGTGGGTATATTTTAATGTAATTTTTATTTTATTTATTTATTTATTTAATTTATTTATGGGTTTGTGTTGTGGGTGGGTGAGTGGGTTGAGGTGTGTGCGTGCTTATTTTTATTTTATTTTATTATTTTATTTCATTTCTTTGGCCCCACGATGTCATGACATCAGCTCCGCCCACACTGTGATGACGTCACGGTGGGGTAGTAAAATTTTTGACATCCCACCACTGGACATGACCATCAGAAATACTGAAGCAGGAGACAGCCAAAGACAACACAAAGCTGATGCAGCTTAACAGCAAATGATATTTAAGAGAGCATCAGGTTTGAATGAATGAAGCCTACATTTCTTTTTGGCTATCTACAAAGTCCTGTCCAGCCTCCACCCTCCCTCTTGTTTGTAAAGGTACTTTTCTTGAATGGCTCCTGTGTGTCTCAGAAAGATCCAAACTTCCCCCAAGAAGTGGAGAAAGTAAGGTGTCACGAGTACACACTTTCTATCTGAAGTGATCACTTCAATGAATAGTCAAGCTTTTAAGAGATAAAGTGCTCCTTTAGACACCCTGGGCCCAACCACAGTTGTATCAAAATGTGAAAGCTGGATTAGACAAAAAGGAAGTGGAGCAGGAAATATTGTACTATTCTGCACCCCCTTGTCTTTTCAGATTTGCTGTGCAGGGACATTTAAGCGGAAAGTTTACTTGAACTAAATCTCTCTCTCTCCCCCCCCCCCCATTAGAGATGTAAATGCAACCCACCAAATGCGTTAGGAGGACTAACTCATGTGACAGGAAAAATGTTCCTTCTAGGTCAGGGATTCCCAACCTGTGGTCCATGGGCCAGATGCAGCCCACGGCACCAATTCATGTGGCCCTCACTGCCTCCAACAGACCAGAAAGTGCCATGTGGTGGATGAAGGGCAAAATGGCCATCTGGCCCCTGAAGCTGTCTGAAGGAGTGTGACCCGACCCCTGGTTTTAAAAGGTTTAGAACTCCTGTTCTAGGCAAAAGCTATATTGATTGTTTTGTAGTTAACCTGCCAAAAAGTTCCTGTCTTTCACAAATGGGCTTTTTGATCCTAATTTGCATGTCTTGCAACCTTTCTTTGCTCTGCCAACCAGGAAAAAGGAGACACTTTACATTTCTAACTATTTTGCCTGACTTTTCCTTGTTTGCATTACCAACCTAATGCCACTACATGTGTCTTCTGAGTGCACAATTTTTTTAAAAAACAAACAGTTTTATTTTGCCAGAAGATTTTGCCTGAGTGATTATTGTAGCTTGGCTAAGTTTGGGAGGAAGAATGGTAAAAGGGGAACTTGCTTCAAAACTAAGCCTAGCCAAAAAATCAACAACAACCCTCTACTTTTCTTGCTGTGCAACTACTGCTAAATAGCTACCATTTTTTAATTTACTAAATGACAAGACTTTTTTCTATGTGTAAAACATTTATATACTGTACTGACATTTCCTAAAGGAAAACTCTTAAGGCAGGTTATGAAAAATTGAAACCGTCCACGACAAACAAAATTGTAAAACCACATACAGTAATTATGTACCAATGCAATGCATGGTCCAGAAGGAGTTCTGTTTTCTTTTCTTTCCACAGTTGAAAGAAGCTCAGTGTGCACAGAGCAAAGAACAGTTTTGCAACTGGTTTCATCATTGAGTTCACTGAATGGAGCAGATGTCTTCTCCTTCCATTAAAAGAAAAAACAGATAAGGAGGTTAATAGATTAAATGTTCTTGCCATATCACTAAATTTTCCAACTTAAGGACTTGGAAAGACTTTTCCATCCTGATCATGAACAATTATGACCAGATGATAATTAAATAAATAACAAAACGCTGCCTATTTTTGTAGGTGCATGGAACATATTAACATTAAGCCTTCATAGGAAAGTTCTGCTTGCTAATTATGTTCTTTTTTGTTCAAAGACATCTATTAATATTCAAAATTGATTAACTTCCCAGAAGACAAACATGTGCATGCGTGCGTGCACCCCACCCACACACCTGCCCGCCCAAAGTCTGAAAAACAAAACAAATAACACAAATAGTACTTCACTTTAAAAGACAGGATACCTAAACTGTTATGGACAAGTTTACTTAACTTGACCAGGAAAGCATGAATCACCACTAAAAATCTGTAATGAAAATCAGATTAAATTTAAGATTAGTTTCATATGGTTTTGCTAAAGAATGTGAAATATTTCCATTTGGAAAAGGGTTATTTCTGTAACCTTCTCAGTTTTAGTTTGTTCAGTGTTGCATTTGCATTTGTTGCATAATGAAGGCTACTCAAAGGTAAGGCATACAAAGATATGGAAGAAGAAGTGACAGGGAGATAAGGGAACTTAAACCACATGGGCTCTTAAATATCTATAGCTAATGAAGGACATTAAAAGGGTAGGAATGGTTTACCTGTAGCAGAAAGGCCTTTTTTCCTATTGATGTTGAAATCCAGATAAAATTAACAGCACATTTAATTGAGTGGCAACTAATGGATTTGGAATCTAGTTCACATTAGCAGTCAACACAGTTAAAAATATTTATATCTCTTACTTATAATGATGATATATAGCAGTGATGGTGAATCTTGGCACTCCAGGTGTTCTTGGACTCCAATTACCAGAAACCCAAGTCAGCTGATCAGGGCTTCTGGGAATTGAAGTTCCAGAACACCTGGAGTGCCAACGTTCATGTCACTGGTCTGTAGCAGAGTTAGACAAAACTCATGCTTTGCCCTGTTGCTGGACAGTCACTCTGTCATTCCTCACCATTGGCTACGCTGGTTAAGCCTGATAAGAATTGCAGTCCAACAACATCTGGATGGTCAAAGGGTCTCTATCCCTGGTCTAGAGAAGATTAATCAACACAAGAACATTTTGTTGTTGTTGCATTAACAGTGGTTGTTCTTTTCCATTGTACCAATGAAACTGCCTATAAACAAAGTGGTACAAACTTGTAGTGCCATGAAGAAAATGTTTCAAGCTCTTTCACTAAGCTGAGAAATAGAATAAAGCCATTTCCAATGCTTAATAAGGGCATTAGATGATTGTGGGGAGAAATATGTGGCAATGGGAATCTGTAAAAGTGTGATATAAAATCACTGATCTTCCCAATTAAAAACCACAAATAGCTTGAAGCTGTAACATCAGTGATGGGGAGCAACAGCTTCGCACCAGTTCGCCAGAACCGGTAGTAACTTTTCCCAGTGTCCCAGAGAACCAGTAGTGGCTTTTTTTTTGGGTGGGGGGAACCACCTCGGGGCTTACCTTTTCACCAGCTCCCCCAATGTGCATGCACACCAAGTGCTTGGTGTGCATGCATGTCTACAGTGCTTGGAGCACATGCATGGCCTCCTTGCTGTCCTCCCAAGCGGGGAGGAGGAAGAGAAGCTGCTAGCCTGAAGCCTCCTATAGCCTCCTCCCCAGGGTAAGTGACTCACTTTTGGATGTGGGGTGGGTGTATTTTAATGTGCATTTAATGTGCATTTATTTTAATGTGTATTTTTATGTGTTTTATGTGTATTTAGTTTGTATTTTTGTGTTTTTATGTCTATTTAATGTGTATTTATTTTAATGTGTATTTTATGTGTTTTGTGTGTATTTAATTTGTATTTTTATGTGTTTTTATGTCTATTTATTTTAATGTGTATTTTATGTGTTTTATGTGTAGTTAATTTGTATTTTTATGTGTTTTTATGTCTATTTAATGTGTATTTACTTTAATGTGTATTTTATTTTTTATGTGTATTTTTATGTATTTTTATGTCTATTTAATTTGTATTTTTATGTGTACTTATTTTTATGTTTTTTTTTACATTGGCTCCACCCACATCATTCGCTCCGCCCATGACATAATGATGTTGGCTCCGCCATGATGTCATGATGTCGGCTCCACCCACTATGTTGGCTCCGCCCTCAGTGTGGTAGTAATTTTTTGGCTGCCCACCACTGTGTAACATGGAAGATCTAGTTGTATGTGAGCCAAAATGAATCCGCAAAAAAGAAAAGAAAGAAAAAAAAGGGGGGGTTGTGTGACTTCAACTTGGGGCAAATTTTGAATGCGACTTGTTTGTTTTTTGAAGCATGTCCCACCCACCCCTAAACTGACTTTGACATATACTGTAAGACATGGGTTGTATCCTAGAAGGTGAGAACTATTTTTTCAGGCATTGCAAAGGACACAAGGTAAAGAGGGATCCATGTTCTGTCAATTTATTTGGGAGTAACAATAAGGAGAAAAAAATTCACCTTACCAACTCTAATGGGTTGACTTTATGATTAGCCTGCTCTCTTCCTTATTTTTGAGCAACATGGCTCCCCAAGAAGATCCTTGTGCAAATTATAGCTACTACCCATTGCTGCTAGCTATGGTAACTCCTGTACTAGCTCAATTTCCCTACAGTGAAGATTAAGATGGATCAGTGGCAACAGCTTTTTAAAATTTTTTACTCAAAGCATGCCTGCCACTTCTCTGGGATTTGGGAGTCCTTAGATCCAACAAAGGGTTCTCCTCTTCTAGCTCAGGTATAACTTCCTCCAATCTTAGCCACCACAACCAACAGTGAAGGATGATGGAGGTTGTAGGCTAACAATATACAGGGTGGCCCATAAGTCCCTATCCATCCATATGTATTATATATTTGTTTTTTCCAGAGATATATGGCCTATTTAAACCCATTTACACTTGAAGAGCGTATTGTGACAAGAATGTGGGTACATGAGTGCCAGAATACTGGTACACCCAGGATACAATAAGTGGCAAATTTAGAGAAATGTTCAGTAGGGACTTGTAGGCAGTGATGGGATGTAACAGGTTCACACCAGTTTGCCAGAACTGGCAGTAAACTTTTCCCAGTGTCTCAGAGAACCGGTAGCAGCTTTTAGGGGGAACCACCTTCGGGGCTTACCTTTTCACTGGTTCCCCCACTGTGCATGCATGCCAAGCACTTGGTGTGCATGCATGCCTACAGTGCTTGGCGCTTATGCATGGTCTCCTTGCTGTCCTCCCAAGTGGGGAGGAGGAAGATAAGCTGCTAGCCTGAAGCTCCCTATAGCCTGCTCCCCAGGGTAAGTGTCTCACCTTTGGATGTGGTGTGTCTGTGTGTATTTTAATGTGTATTTAATATCTTTACCTATATTGACGTACTACCACAGTTCCTAAAAAGGCCTGGCGGCCTGGCTTGGGGTTTTTAAGCAAAGTCTTGGAGTTACCTCATCAATATGTTACACCTGTGCTGTTCCAATTGCTTTTCCAATTGGAGAACCCTTAAGGAGGTATAGCTGTTTTACATTTACATTAAGACATATTATCCTAGAAAACTGGTTAGGCAAAGACTTAGTACCTAACTTCTTTAACTGTTGAAAAGTGCCAAAATGAAGCCATCTTGTGGTGAGTTCATTTTGTAGTTCCTTCCATCTGACCTAGTGTGAGAAAGATTAGCCAGAATAAGCTTTAAGCTCTGGTTTAAAAATTCTGGTTGATTTGTGTTTGGGGTGGGTGGGTGTTTGGGTGGGTGGGTGTATTTTAATGTATTTTTTATTTTATTTAATTTATTTAATATATTTAATTTATTTACGGGTTCGTGTTGTGGGTGGGTGGGTGGGTTGAGAGGTGTGTGTGTGTGTGCTTATTTTTATTTTTATTTTTTTATTTTGCTCCACCCATGACATCATGACATCATGATGTTAGCTCCGCCCACAGTGTGATGACATCACGGTGGAGTAGTAACATTTTTGACATCCCACCACTGCTTACAGGCCACCCTGTACATAGCATTTCAGGTGACCACCCCGGTTCGGTGAGGTGCCTCTTTAAGAAGCAGCTACAAAGCCCAGGAGCAGCACAGAAGTTGTACAACCATCTTTTTACTATACTATTTCTATTTTGCCACTTGACTCAATTTGTTAGGAAGCCACAGTTTCTTTCTTTTTGAATCCCTGTTTAAATGGCTCCTTTAGCCATTTTAAAATGAAATATATATGGACTGCCTTAACAAATGCCATTGATATGAGATGTGGATATGAGATAGAAGAAGAAGTTGACTCATATGTATACCTTGGGCAAGAGGTTAAACTAAGGCACGATCTAACGAAAGAAATTTCGAGAAGAAGGTAAGCAGCATGGGCAGCTTTTGACAGCATAAATCAGGGATTCTCAACCTGCGGCCCATGGGCTGGATGCGGCCTGCAGCACCATTTCATGTAGGGGGGGGCCCCTACCGCCTCCACCACAGCAGGAAGTGCTATGTGGTGTAGGAAGGGCAAAATGGCTGTCCAATCCCCAAAGCTGTTGAAAACTCCTGGCATAAAGGATGTGCTCAGTGAAGCAAATATGAAAAAAAAATGATGGGCTGAACTCACCAGCACCACTTTCTGCCTGCTTTATTATACAGCAGTGAAACATGGGCACCTACAAAAGCTGGCATTAAAAAAATCAATGTAACACAAAGAGCAATTGAGGGAAGGATGCTATGCATATGATGGAGTGATTAAATATCAAATGAAGAAATGCAGATGGGAAGACCACTTCAGGGTGAAGTCCCCAAGGTCCTGGATGAGATTGGCATGGGATTGGAAACAGTGGAAGACAGTGCTTTGACCTGCCATGTATACCTGACGTGTGAAACACGGATCAACCAAGTAACCAAGTAATAATAATTTTGTGTCAGAAATTATTTTGGGTTGAAAGGATTTTTGCTAGAGGAAATCCACTCAGGAGATGCCTGAATGAGGCTCCTTTCATGTCCCCAAGATCTTTTCCCACTAAAGTGGTCCCTATTGATCTACTTTCAATTTCTTGCTTTTGAACTGCTAGGTTGGCAGGAGCTGGGACAGAGATAGGTGCTCATTCTGTCATGTAGTACCTGGGTCTTGAACTGCTGACTTGCTGACCTTCCAGCTAACAAGGTGAGCTTCTTAATCACTGAGCCACTGCAATCCTCAGTAACCATGTAAGTAAGTTTAAATGGCACAAAGTTATCCATCTGGTGTCTTGCATTATGCCAATGAGGGATGTCATTGACAGCCAATGTCAATAATGCTTTCTTGACCTCAGATAATAACAATCTCATGTCAGAAATTATTCTGGGTTGAAAGGATTCTTGTGGAAGAAACTCTGCTCAGGGAACGCCCAAATGAGGCTCCTTTCATATCCCCAAGAGCTGGGACAGAGACAGGCATTCAATCCGTCATGCAGTACCCAGGTCTTGAACTGCAGACTTGCCCTAGCTAACAAGGTGAGCTCCTTAAACACCGAGCCACTGCAGCCCCTTGACCTCAGATGACCATCATCAATGCTGGGTTGATGGTCACTGCAATGTCAATGAGTATCCCACAGCAAGATGTCTTCGACCCTTGGTTTGTGCCAGGGTGTCTTTTACCCTTGGTTTGTGTCAAACCGACCTGCAAATTAAAGGTAGAACATGGTGTGTGAAATGCCAGTCTTCTCAGGGTCAGCCAAAGGCATTCCTGACTGAAATATCCTTTCAGACAGCACAGGCCCCGGCCTCAGTCCTCGGTGTCTGTCTGTGAAAAACGTCTTTCATGGAAATGGAACAATTAGTCAACCGCTCCTCATCAGCCACTCACACCAAGAAATGAGACAGCGGCATGCATAAAATACCTCAGGAATACAGACAGAATAATATTTCTCTTTCAAAATAAAAAATGCCACTATTTTTGTTTCCTGATTTTCAAAGGCAACAAAGAGAAAGAGAAAGGAGAAGGGAAAATAGCCAGCTCAGAATCTATTTGTAATAATATGCCTTCCTATCCCCCCCCAGTTCCTGCTTGCATAGTGAGAAACCTGTACGCTATGCCAATGGTTGTGGGAGCAGCCAGCCCACCTTCAGAATTTCAGTCACCTCTTAAACACTTAGAGACTGAATTGAGTGAAAACCCCCATTTTAGAAGAGTTTCCAAGGAAGTAGAATGTTTCCACACCCTCAATCCTATCCTGAGAGAAATGGAAACTAGGGGAGGGCTGCCAAAAAGTCTGAATTGTTGTATCATCAGCTCTTGAGCGCTATATTTTGCAATATTAAAAAAAATGGACATGTTTTGGTACTATTATTAATATACAGGGACAGAGTGTGTCTCCTCAAGGTTAGCAAGAATTTATTTACCCCCACCCCTTGACCTATATTTTTTTAGAAGACCATTTCCAGGTGTTAGAGGTCAGACCTCAGGGTAGCCCTAGCAGTTCTTTGTTGAAATCACGAAAGATAAATGAAATGGGGCCAGGATCTAAATAAAACTGAGGGAAAGCATAAAGGACGCAGCTGCTCGTGAAAGCAGTATCATACTGTATGTTTGGGGTTGTGGGGTGGTGGGTGGTGGGGGTTGAGTGTACTTTGGAACGGCGATAGCTGAGCCAGGGCCATGAGAGGTTTCAGATGATGACTTACCAATAGTTCATTGAGATTCTAATGCTCTCAGAGTATCTGATTGAACACATTCTTCTGTGGCCCAGGATTATGTTATGAAGCCACCTGATACTGCAGATTTGGCTTTTTATCAGAGCCTGGACACATTTAGGCTGCCTTAATGTAATGGGATATGACAACCTGGGTGCCACAAAGGAAATAAGGTGTCCAGGCTATGAATAGAATAATAATAATTGTAATAATAACAGTCTTAATAACAGTTTCTGGCCAATACAGTTGTCAACATGGTCCATTTTACCTTCTCTAACAGGACCAGAACACATATTTGCTCATTTTTAAATGACGCTTGTGGAAATCGCCTTTACCACATTTTGTACAAATAGCAATTATACTTACCACCCCATCGTGCTTAGTACATGCTCCGGGCGGTTCACAAGGTAATCAGGATTTTGCCCCAACATGTTGGGTACTCATTTTACCCACCTCAGAAGGATGGAAAGCTGAATCTAGCTTGATCCCTCTCAGAATCGAACTCACAATGTCAGCAGTTTAACCACTGTACCACCAGGGCTGCTCTTCTTCTTCTTCTTCTTCTTCTTCTTCTTCTTCTTCTTCTTCTTCTTCTTCTTCTTCTTCTTCTTCTTCTTCTTCTTCTTCTTCTTCTTCTTCTTCTTCGATGCTTCCCTAATTTAATTCTCCACTTAAAGTTCAGCAAATGTGAGCATTTTGGCCAGGAAGATAACATGTCCTTCCATTAAATTCCTTCAGAGGCACATTATTCTCTAGTTCTGTGGAGAATTCTGCTTTTTGAAGGCTTTCTAATTTTTGGGTGCTGTTGCTTTAGCAACCGTACATGACAGACACACATCATCCCTGCCTGATTGAGGACAACCCATCCAAGTTATGAGGACTCCGCAGTTTTGATCCACATGCTTCTCCCATCCAGGTCCAGATTTCTTGGCTTCAGAAGGGGGAAAGAAAGTTTCTGGAGGATCCAGGAAAGTACACTGCACTTAGTGTAGTACACTAAATACACAACAACAACATTTGTCCAGAAGGAAGTAAATCATTCCATGTAACACTCACTGCAATAAATTGGAAAGCTCTCATACTCAAGTGAGCTGTCTGTTTTTCATCCATCCCCTTCCTCTTATTATTGGATTTGTTTCCATTAAAAACTAAGGCCTTTTGTTTTCTCATTACCACACAGTAGAGAAGGGTCATTTCACAGGTATTTAACTGGAGTGTGTGCTTTGCTCTTACTAACCGTGATTTCTCACACACATCCTTTAGCATAAGCCTATTATTTTCTCTTGCTAGTGATTGACTGGACTAATTTGTGCCAAGTCTTGAATCTCGAAGGTGCCCCCTCTGTGACATTCCTAGCAAATATTTGGCTTAGAGTTCAGTGCATATTGGGCCACCATGGGTAAAGTGGAATAATCGAGGATTTATATATTAAAGCCAATGGTAAAAATTTGACCTGTAATTTTCTGCTATGTTTCTATTCTATCCTATATTTATATTATCACTTTATTTTTCCATGGTAAAATATGTGGGGCCTTAAACTTTTAGCAGAGACCAAGTTGGGCTACAGTTCAATAGACGTTAGACACACTTTAGCCTACTGATTTGCTTTGCACATGTCAGTCTCTCTGTTGGATTATTAGGGCATAAAAACCTGTAGTAGATTAATAAATTTTGCAAGGAGTTAGTCAATTCTAAATGGTTATGATTTTATTAACTTGTTTTTCCAGTTCTGGTAGTGACCCTACCCAAAAATACCCATTGAACATAAAGCACTTCCCTATTTATACATGTTATTAATTATGACACCAGCCGATGAGTGAATTTTGAAAACAGGTGAGCTGATCAAGGCAACAACAACATGTTCCCCTCCTCCCTCTTCTCTGTGGCTGTTTCTAGGTCAGTGATGGTGAACCTATGTCATGCATGCCAGAAGTGGCATTCCCAGTCATTTTAGTTGGCATGTGCGCCGTCACCCCAGCACAGAGTTTGCCCATCCCTCTGCCCTGCAGCCCAATGGGGGCACATCCTCCCTTCTTCCAGCACAGTTTACCCCGCCCCTCTGCCCAGACGTCCAATGGGAGTGTTTCCTTCCTTCCCCTAGCACAGTGTTCATCCTGCCCCTCTGTTTGGGCACTTGGTCTCGAAAAGGTTTGCCATCACTGTTCTAGGTTATGAAATGTTCTCCCTCAAGAAGTTAGACTGGCCCTTCCCTTTTATCCTTCTGCCAACAACTGAAGGCCCACCTCTTCAGGCAGGTTTTTGATATCTATGACTGAATCTCTGGACACTGGTTTTTGTAGCTTTGCTTTATAGTTTTGAATGTTTTAATTGCATAATGGAGCATCGCCACCATCATTATAGTTTGATTGCTTTTCATCTGCAGTACAGTGGTACCTCGCTTAAAGAGCGTAATGCGTTCCATGAGATTGCTTTTTAAGTGAGTTTACTCTTTAAGCGAAACACCATTGTAAGTGACTAACTGTGACTTCTGGCGGGGGTGGGTGGCTTGTGAACTTAGATTTAGTTGTTAAGCGAGTTTTTGGTTGGTTTTAATTGTTAAGCGAGGTGACCATTCAGAGAAAATTCTGCTGTTTAAGCAAGTTAGTTTCTAAGCGAGGTGCTCTTTATGTAAGGTTTTACTGTACAGTCAAACCTCCTATAAAGAGCGTCTCACTTAAAGAGTAACTCGCTTAAAGAGCAGAATTTTCTCTGAATGTTTGCTTCGCTTAACAAATAAAACCAACCAAAAACTCGCTTAACAAATAAATCAAGGTTCACAATCCCTCCCACCAAAAGTCACAATTGGTCACTTACAATGGTGTTTCACTTAAAGAGCAAACTCACTAATTCTGTGGAACACATTATGCTCTTTAAGCGAGGTACAACTGTATATTGTATTGTTATTATTACTTGTTAATCTGTCTGTTCCACCAGAGCGGACCGGAGAGGCTCTCTGGTCGTGCCATCAGCTAGAGAGGCAGATCTCTCTAGGCGCATTTCTCTAGCACTAGAAGGAGGGCCTTTTCTGTGTCCGGCCCGGCCATATGAAACCTCCTGCCAACCGTGTCGTGTCTCCAGACAGAGTTGCTGGCCTTTAGAAAGGGTGTAAAGACTTGGCTGGCAAGGCAGGTGTGGGCTTCGGGCCAGTTGGCTATCCCGGCCGGCTAATCTAACTGTTCCCCCTTCCCCCTCATAATTTTAATTGGTAATTTTAATTGGTGAATTTTAACTTTTAATCTCTTTTTAATTTTTAACCTCTAAAGTTTAACTTTCTGGGATGGGTGGTATTTTATCATGGGTTTTATTGTTGGTTGTGTTTTTAACTGTTGTTCGCCGCCCTGAGTCATTCGTGAGGAGGGTGGTATAGAAGTCTGACTAAATAAATAAATAAATAAATAATCATTATGAGCATCCTTGGACACATCACTGATCTGCAAAATTACACAAAATGAATAAATAAACACTTCTATGCACTATTCTGGTGTTTTCAGTGTAGGAGAAAGAAACACGAGAGAAGAATACGGTACTTCCATACGCTGTCCCCTACCCATGTTGTGGATTAGATGACATGACAATCTAGAGATCTGAAGAGATAGTTTGTCTGGGGGGGGGGTCTCCTTGTGAGAAAACCTGGGTCCCTGGTAGGCCCTCTTCATCTTTTCAGTAACAGAGGAGCAGTTAAGAATGCAACCTTCTTTCTCTACATGTTTAGTTGTTTTACAGTTTAGTCTTTATCAGGAATATCGCTGGAATAGTCCTCCAGTATCTTTTAAATGTAAATGAATGGGAGTGACATGGAAAGTAGTCTTGATTTGGTTGGGGAGACTTAATTCTTGACTTAGAGGAAGTACACTCTGCCAGTTGTTGTATTATTAGACAACAATGATCTCTTTGATTTAGCACCATCCCCTTTTCAAATGATAAATCAGCAAGACACAATTATATTTTCCTGTAATTTCTTAAATGACTTAAGTAACTGATGCCGTACTTATCACTTTTACTGCTCCTGATCTTCATGAGCATCATCAGATCATATTCTTGATGGACTGTCAAGTGCCAGCAACAGCTACCCGAGTGTGCCTCCCTCCCTCAATTGTGGCAAATATTCTCAGCATTTTCCAGCTTTAATTAGTCTGGTCCGGGGCCATTTTGCACATGTGGTCCATCCCTTGTTGTTTGGCAGCCCCCAAGTGGGTACTTTGTGGGCAGAGCACAGGGACTCCCACCATGCTTGGTCTGCCATTGCTTAATGTTACAAAAAAGAGCATATGTAGGGAAGGATTATCTCTGAAAGCTGAATAGGGTAGCCAATTGGCCATGCACTGGAATTCCACAATACAGACTGCAACAGAGGCGGGCAGTGATGTATTGGTAACATCCAGAAAATGTAATTTAAACACAACTACAAAGCAGAACATGAGACAGATGAGTCATTCTCTCTCTCATGGACAAGGTTGCAGTGCAGGTGATAGGAGAGACCAGCTGCGTGTGTCTACCTATGATAAAAAAACAAGCACACAAAAACCTGAACATTATTATCGGTATTAAGAAAGAATGTGCATTTGGAAAGTGAACACAGTTGTTTCACTTGTCATTAATTTTGTTTTATGCTTTTAAAAAACTTTTATTGAAGAAAGGTTGGGGGTGGGGGGAGAGAAAGGATTTCACCAAGACCTTGGTTCATGGAGTTGTCAACGTGAGTAAAAACGAAGTTGACAACTGACCTAACCCTGTGCATGCTGCGGTAATGAGCTCCATAACACCAAGAATTCAGATGTGATTTCCTCACTGTATTCAAATTAACGAAGCCTTAATTAAAAACATAGCACTTCTTTTTATAGAGTCATGTATAACGGCTTTGTTCTATTATTACTATTATTATCCTTTTTGTCTGATGCCCTTATTCGCTTAGCATGTGTGTTGGGAGTATTACTCTCTGTTTTCCATTCTGTCATGTCTCAGGCATTTTCAGACAGGACCTCAGTAAATAGCATCATATAAAAGCAATGTGTGCAACCCTGATATGTAATGCAATCAGTCCATCTCTCTCTCTCTCTTTGGCTTTAGCAACTTCTTCTTTACATCTCGTATCTAATGGTGCTGGGGGGGGGCAACTACACATCTGGTTCACAAATGGAGGCCATGTTTCTGCCATTTATTCCTGTACTACTGAGCCAGTTTCATCACAATTTCTTCCAGGTATTTGGCTCTGTGCTGTCGGTCTCCAGACTGGACAGTTAGGTGGCAAATTCTGCAAAATCTTGCTTGGGATATACCCATATAAGACATCAGTATGCAGAAGCAAAATCCAAACCTTGGGTGATAAACCCAAAATATTAAGCCTTCCTTTGGTTGTATATCTTTTCTCTTGTCATGATGGGATCAAATCTGAAGAATTGGCAGCTGGAAGAAACTAGGCTTTCATGCACATGAGGTCTTGTCTTTAAATGTTGCTTTTATTCTTCTACAAGGGTGCTGTTGGTAACTTTTTAGATTCCTTGACAGACTTACTGTATATACTTGAGTATAAGCCTAGTTTTTTCAGTCCTAAAAATGAGGTTAAAAAAGCTTATACTCGAGTCACTGAGTGTGATGGAAAGAGGTGTTGGTGGCTAATAGCCTTCACCACCCACATCTCCCATCCTGTTGTCGGCGCATCTCAATCGGCATGGAGAAAAGTCCTTTCTGCTGCATCTGATTTTCATGTACCGTATTTTGATTATTGAAACTCACTAAGCAGCTGCTGCATTTGCCACCCTCGGCTTATATTCGGGTCAATCTATTTTCCTGGTTTCTCAGGTGAAAATTTGGTGTCTCGGCTTATATTCGGGTCTGCTTATACTGAAGTATATACGGTATATGGCAGTTGGAGGAGTCTGGTGTACTGAGCAGATCAGGCCAGTCAAGTTTTTAAAAGAATGGACACAAGGGCTTTCATGCAGGTGAGGTGCAGCCTTTATTATCTGGTATTTTCCAAAGCAGGATGTGTTTTTCATCATAGATCTCTTTCTTTGTTTGCAGACCACTGTTGTGAAAATGCCATGTGGAACGGAGATGGCCCTAGTTAAGAAACCTAAACAGATTTTGAAGAATAGGTGCAAAGTTTTGAGTAGAAGAAGGAAAATATTTGGGGAGAGTGGTGTGTTCCCCTTTACCCACTACCTGTGGGCCTGGGAGGCAAACTGCATGAAAATAAGCATATAGTGTAAAGCGGGGTGCCCAAACTATGGCCCGCAGGCTGTATCTGGCCCCCAAAACCATTTCATCTGGCCCCTGATGCCCTCACTGTTCCCAGAAATGGAAGTAAAACATGCATGCATGGGTACGTAATGCACCCATGCATGCACAGAATGCTGCCATAAATGACCTGTGGCTGTCATAAACGTGTTTACAACAGGCAAACATTATTTACAGCAGTATTCTGTGCACACTTGGGTGTGTAATCCACACGTGCATGCATGTTTTACTTCTGCTTCTGGTAGGAGGAACCACGTGACTGGCCTGATCAGCTGTCCAGGAGATGTGGCACAAAAAGTTTGGGCACCCCTAGTGTAAAGGTATTCTTATGCAAGACACCTCTGAAATTGTTCAGAAGAACCACATGACTGGTTTTCATTCATGATGAATGAAAAATAAATTTTCTGCTTAAGTGTCACAGAATAATAGAAAATGAAGTGGTCAGTGATGGATGTGGAACACTCAGTGGCAGAGGAAAAGGACTTGAATGTCCAACATTTTCTAGGCCACCTCTCAGTGTTATACCTTCCTAGCAGTGATGGGCTCCAAAAAATGTTACTACGACACTGTTCAACCCACCCTTCTGCCCAGCAGCCCAATGGGAGCACTTCCTCTCTCCCCCCAGCAGAGTTCACCCTACCTCTCAGTGTTATACCTTCCTAGCAGTGATGGGGTCACAAAAATGTTACTACAGTACCACACTTTTCACCCCACCTCTCTGCCCAGCAGCCCAATGGGAACACTTCATCCGTCTCCTGTTGCTATGTTGGCACTTTGCAATAAATAAGTAGGTTTTGGGTTGCAGTTTGGGCACTCGGTCTCTAAAAAATTCGCCATCACTGGCTTAGACCACTGGTTCATTTAGTGAAGTATTAGCTATAACTGTGGTGGACAAAATCGTGATGCTCTAGATGTTGTTGTTGTAACATGCTTTCAGCTGCTTCCAGTTTATGGTCATTGTAAAAGAGTTTTCAAGGTTAATTGAGATATTCAAGGAGTAGATTACCATTGCTATCCTCAATGGATTTTGAAGGCTGAGTGAGGATTTGAACTCAGCCTTAGCACTTTATCCACTACATTACATTGGCTACTCCTGACACTTTGGCTATTGGAATACAATTTCTAGTGTTTCCTCTCATTAACTGTGTAGGCCAGGGGTGATGGAAGATGCAGCCCAACCACATCTGGATGGCTGCCCTTGGCTCTCCCCTGGTCTATGTTGACAGGAAACTTATTTTCAGGCAGGGCTTTCTTTCTCAATCCAAACTGGAGAGGCCGGGTTTTATCCAGGGACCTATTGCATAAAGGGGCAACCATTCTACCACTGAGCATTGTGTGTTTCCTCCAGTTCATCTCTATGGCTCCATGCTGACAGTCAGAGAGTTGCCTGCAAACTACTAATGGCTGTTACTTCACTGGAGAATACATCAAGAGCTGGGCTGGGCTGGGCTGGGCTGGGCTGGGCTGCCTGCCTCTCTCTCTCTCTCTCTCTCTCTCTGTGTGTGTGTTTTGCTAGCAAATAAAATGTCTAAATGAAAGTTAATCTGACACCAACTACTGTCAACAAAACACATAGCTATAGTCTTATGTGTCATCAGTTTGCTTCTGACGTATGGAAGCCCTGTGGCTGAAGACCTACAAAAGGCCCCATCAGGTCTTTCCAATTGAAATCTATAACTTCCTTGACAGAGTCCATCCATCTGGTCTTCTTCTTTTCCTGCCACCTTCAATTTCCCACAACCGTGGCATGTCTAAAGTATAATCTCCTTGGTTTAAATGATTATAGCTTTCAGTGAGTGTTTAGGCTTGATTTGACCTAGCAGCCACTTTTGGGTCTTTCTGGTGGACCATAATATTTGTCAAGCTCTTTTCCAATGCAGTATGTCCAATGAATCAAATCTTCTCCCTCCCTCTCTTTCTTTATCGCCCAGCTTTCACAAGTGTTCATGGTTACTGGGAATACCACAATATGGGGCCATCTTTGGACTCTGGCAACACATTGTTGCTTTTCAGGATCTTTTCATAGCTGGTTTTCCAAGTTTCAATCTTCTTTTGATTTCTTGGCTACAGCTTCTGTAATGATAGGCTCTGACAAGTTAATCTCCCCTAGACTCTACACAGTCCTTTATGGACTTTGGGGGAATTAGGAAACGAAGTAAATTCTGAACTGTGCAACTGGTATGATTATTATCATTGCTATTTATTGACTACTTTTATTATGCCCTGAATTGTGCAAGGAAATTGCCCTGGTCAGAAGTGTTGACTTTTTAATGTGTGTGAAAGTTTCCTGGGATGGAACAATATTCCACAGACAGACATTTTGCCTTCGAGCCAGTTGCCACTCCCTCCTCTTGCCAAAATATTGAAGTTAATTGGGGAAGTCTAAGGTCCCACTTTATTACCAAGTATAAAGAGTTCAACATCCTTGTTTGAATGTTTTCATTTCAGGTCCTTGTAAAAATACCATTGGAAGGCTGAGCTATTACTAATCACATTAAAGTTGTGGACATATTTTACTATTTGGCAGCAAGGCCATCCTGTACATTGCAACTAAATGTGTAACAGGATCCTTCTTCCAGTTTTTATGTTGTGGGATTATTGAAGTATTGCGGCTACAAAGGGCAGCAGAAGGGGAGGAGGTGGTGGCAGCAGGCTGCAGGCTCATATGATCTAATCTGATTTTGCAAAGACCCATAGCATGCTTCGCTATGCCAGAGAAAAGGGACATTGGTTATAACCGATTAGAAAGTAAAATCTCATCCTCAGTACCAATTGTACCTTTTTAATATTTTGATCATACACTTATTTTATTTTATTATTAGTTTTCTGACTTATAGATGTTAGTAATGAATGATGTGCTGGTGGATTCCGACCTATGGCATCTAAGCTGGATCGTTGCTCAGAGGGCCTTGCTTAGTTGGATGGTGCTGTTTTCTTTTTATTGGTTCCTTTTAAAACATTTTTCCACTGATTGGTTGTCTTTTATTTTACCTTATCTTCAGTGATGGAATGTCAATTTTTTTACTACCCTGCCGTGATGTCATCACAGTGTGGGAGGAGCTAACATCATGGCCCATGATGTCATGGGCGGGGCCAAAGAAAAAAAATAAAATAACATAACATAAAAATAAGCACACACCTCTCAACCCACCCACCCACCCACAACTCAAACCCATAAATAAATTAAATAAAAATTACATAGAAATACACCCCCCACCCCCCCCCAAACATAAATCCACCCACCCCAAACACAAACTCATCACTTACCTGTTAGTATAAGTACCCGGGCAGCAACATGTTGCAAGATGGATATGGTCATCGTACCAGTTCTCTAGGATAATATGCCTTAATGTAAATGTAAAACAGCTGTATCTCCTTAAGGGTTCTCCAATTGGAACAGCAATTGGAACAGCACAGGTGTAGCTTATTGATGAGGTAACTCCAAGACTTTGCTTAAAAACCCCAAGCCAAGCCTGCCAGCCGCCAGGACTTTTTAGAACTGTGGTAGTACATCAATATAGTTAAAGGTATTAAATACACATTAAAATACACAGACACACCACAACCAAAAGTGAGTCACTTACCCTGGGGAGCAGGCTATAGGGACCTTCAGGCTAGCAGCTTCTCTTCCTCCTCCCCGCTTGGGAGGACAGCAAGGAGGCCGTACATATGCGCCAAGCACTGTAGGTGTGCATGCACACCAAGTGCTTGGTGTACATATGCAGTGGAGGAACCAGTGAAAAGGTAAGCCCCAAAGGTGGTTCCCCCCAAAAGCTGCTACCGGTTCTCCAGGACACTGGGGAAAGTTACTACTGGTTCTGGTGAACTGGTGCGAACCTGTTACATCCCATCACTGCTTATCTTATTACAGTTCATTTCAGTGTCATTTCTTTGCAGAAAAGTAGGGTATTAATAAATAAAACCAGTCACACATTTATTCAATCAAGTAAAGTAATCCTCACAAAAACTATGTGTAGTAGTTTAAAATGAAGCATACTGTAGAGCAGGGGTGACCAAACTACGGCCTGTGGCGCCAGGGCCATAGCCAGGGGTAGGCAGGGAGGCTTGGCCCACCCTGAGTTTGTAGTTTACCAACCCTGACAAGGCATGGTTTCCCATAGGAATGCATTGAAAAGAGGCTTCGCTGCCCACCCTGAAAAAATATTCACCCAGCCACATCTAGAATCCTAGCTATGGCCCTGCATGGCACCAAATCATCTGGCCCCCACCAGCCTCGCCACTCTTGGAAGCAGAAGAAAATGCACCCATGCATGCGCAAAACACTGCCATAAATGCACGCATGGCTGTCATAAATGCATTTACGACAATCACGGGTGCATTCATGGCAGCATTTTGCACATGCACAAGTGCGTTTTACTTCTGCTTCTGGTGGGAGGAACCACGTGACTGGCCTGCTGAACCACGTGATTGGCCCATGGCCCAAAAAGTTTTGGCACCCCTGTTGTAGTGTGAGTGAGTAGCCCAGGTTTATGTGGGTCTGTCCAGCATTTTATCAATAGCATCATTAGTACAGGTACTTGACAAAGAATGTAACCCTGTGGAGCAGGGAAGGGTAAGGTCTGCTTTTAAATGGCTTATATCCTTGGCTGTGGATCACTGCTTCCCATTCTTCAGTCCCTTTAACCAAGGGGTAATTAAATCAGACAATGAACTTTACAGTGAGATGCCTATGTGCACGTGTGGGCTGCAGTCTTGGTTTGACACACACCTTGGCTTCCCTCTGGGTAGACTACACTGCAGGAACACCTGCAAGCCCTGCTAATAATAATGTGACCTGTAAGCACCGATATTGCTTAGCTGGAGCTCTGGCTGAAGAGCAAGGAAATGAAAGTCATATCAATTCGGAAATCTATTTGTAAGTGTGGAGTTAAGAAAAACACATACACTTTTTTTTGACTATACGAGCAAGATTAGATCAGACCCAGGCATAGATGTCATAGCATGTAACAAATTATTGTCCTGATCTGACATCATATGAATAATTTCTAGTATCCTGGTTAAGGTTAAAACTAACTCGTTAAGAAGCTGAAGGCACAGTGAATGTGGTGTGACTGTGCTTTTATTTGGCACAGTCAAATGGATTTTCTTCTTAATTGCCTGTGATTCCTAAGCCCCAACTTATTTATCTTCTGTAGCTGCACCTGCAGCTGCTAGTGGAAATAGGAGAGTTCCATTTAGAGATAAACATTGTGAGTTTGGCACTTGCTGTAATTCAATACCTCTCCTGTCCAAAATAACTCAGGCAGCAAGTAGAACAGAGAAAACAGGTAGAATATATCGTGTGCCATCAACTTGCTTCTGAGTTATAGCGACCCTGGTCCAATTAAGCAATCTGGGCAGTTTGCCACTATCACATTATGTCAGTTTTCAAAGTATGTTAGCCACTTAAGGACTGATTTTGCTACCCACCCCAACCCCCAGTTTCTATGGTTGAGCACTGATTGGAACACATATCTCCTGAACTCCTGTCATTCTATGCACTTGGCTTTCAGGACACAACATAAGAAATGAGAAGATGGCTGGCTGTAAAGCATTATTTTCTGTTATATTTATGTTCTTTTTACTCTTTCCTTGCGCTCTCCCAATTCCTCCTTCTCTTCTTCTCCCATTCTCATTCCCCACTCTCAACATCAACAAGCTCATTGTTTCTCTAAAGGCAATTCGCCACTTCCCCACAGCATTTGAAGGTGCGTGTGAGATTGGGCCCAAAGATGGGTAGATGCCAGTGTTACCTGCCACACATGGCTTATTCAAATCCTCACATATCGGAAATGTAACAAATACTTACTTTTCTGGGCTAGAAGATTACCCAAGTTAGCAAGACAACTGGGATTCTGGATGTTGTAGTCCAAAATACAGGTAAATCATTTTTTCAATCTATGGGAGTTGGGTGATGTAGCCCTTTCTTCACAAGCAACCAAATGAAAAACAAACAAACAAACAAAAAATAACAACTATTTTTAGCAGAACCATCCTGTACAGAGTTATATCCAAATAAATGCCACTGATTTCATTGGAGCTTCTCCCCCACGTCAATTCAAATCGGGCTGCAACCTTTTTTTTGCTGTGCTATGAATTTTTAAGACTTGCATATGTTTCTTTGATTTTGTGTGTTTGCAAAAACAGCTTGTTTTGCGTTAAGAGGTGTCTATTAAATTGGAAGGTGGCCTCCATCATTTGAAAAAGTAATTAAGCAAACACATGCTTGAGGATAGGTCTCTTAACAACTACTAGCTATGAACGTATAAGGAAACTCTTTAGTGGCATCAGGTAATGGTCAAGTGCTATCCCATCAAAGACTAGTATTTCTTGAGAACTTCTTGGGACAGTTTGAACAGTTGGACTAGATGGACGTTTGGCTAGATATTGAAAGTCTGATATGTCAATTCTTAATATCACACTGTCAATCTAGATGAATACCCCACTTCTCTGTTGTCAAAAGCAAAATACTGAATGTTATCTAATTCCAAAATTATCATCTTCTAAAAAGGTTAACACAGGGGTGCCAAAACTATGGCCTGAAGGCTGGATCTGGCGCATAACACCATTCATCCGGCCCACACTGCCCATGCCGTTCCCAGAAGCAGAAGTAAAATGTGCCTGCGCATGTGCAGAACACTACTGTAAATGCACCTGCAGCTGTCGTAAACGCCAGCTGCGGGTACATTTATGGCCGCGTTCTGTGCATGCGTGGGCACGTTTTACTCCCACTTCCAGTGGGATGAACCACATGACCAGACTGCTGAATCACATGACTGGCCTGTGGCCCAAGAGGTATGGGAACCCCTGGGTTAACATTATGAAACAGTTCCACAGGAAAATAGACATAAGATGATGTACACTGGTTAAGACCAAAGGCCAGTCAAAAGTGGTAGCAATTCAATCTTGCCTTCCCAAAAAATAGATACTGAGAGGTATGCTTTGTCCTTGATTGATCCAGGAAGAGTCTTCTGCAGAGCAATCGGGCCACAGAGGGAGTCAAACAACACCTCATTTCCGGCACAAAATAGAAGAATGCACCTATCCAGAGAGGCAACTTGCAAAGCCTGTTTACATAAGATTACCTGGAAGAACCTCCAGTGATTTCATCACACACACCTGGCAGCAGATTTTTCTAGTGCCATGATTCTGTACATTTTCAGGATAGTTGAAAAGAAGTACTTACTCAAATAATAACCACCTAACCTATAGAATTCCCTGCAATAACCATCCAGATGGTTGAAGTACTTCCTTTTAGCTATCCTGAAAACATACAGAATTAACCTCCCACATACCCTACATTACAACACTTAGGTACAATTTGGGTAGCAACTACTGCTATACAGAGGGTGCCCAAAATGTATACAAATTTTAAGAAAGGGGAAAAAATATTAAAATTATAATGTTCACTATATGCACATAACAGAAGATGAATATGTCTCACATTTGACGTCTGCAGTTACAAGAGGTGCTCAAAGTCATTACCATCAGCATCCAGACGGTTCTGATTACAGTGACCAAAGTATTCACTTTTATCACTGCACATGCTGTTTCAATTTCTTCCCAAAGTACCACCAGTGTAGCCAGTTTTCTACATTACACCACATCCTTTAAGGTCCCCCATAAGTAGAAGTCAAGGAGAATGTGGAAACTTAACTGCACCTCAGGCGACAACCGTGCTTCCACGATTTTCTTTCACTGTCCTGCCTGTCACATAGTGATGCTAGCATTAATTCTTTTGAGTCAACGTCATATTAAACATTATTACCACAATTCAATTCCGCTTCAAAAAAAAAACCATAGATAACATCTTTTAAAATGTGAATACATTTTTGTCACCCTCGTTATACTCAAACCCTATAGCTGGATTTGTTTTGCAGCACAGCACAGAACAGTCATGAGATCTCACTGCTTATGTTTTTCAAGACTATCATTCTTGGGTTTCAGAGACTAATCAGTTTCTCACATATACTTGCTTTCTACAGGCACTTCAGTTTTTGCAGAGGATGGCTTTAAGGGAGGGGAAATTGAAATCAGGATAATTAATAAATATTATATGTAAAAATTCAAATTTTATTAATACTTCCATAACACTTTCTACAGCTGCTTACATCAAACTTTGTTCTACATGGCTTGAAGTAGAAACTGTGTGGAAAACTGCTTAAACACACACACATACACACTTTAGTTTCCTTGAAATCAGCAACACACATATTTTCCACTCTGTTTTTCTGACAAGGATCCCTTTGGATAGGAAGTAATTCATTCTGCAGAGGGTTTGGGTTGTAAGGATATTCAATTACTTTTCCTCACAAGCAACATACTGAAAGAACTCACAGGCTTTGGTCAGACATCAGCCGTTGAAGAAATGCACTCAGTAAATGGAAATTTTTTGAGTAAGATGGATTCATAAATAGGGAAAGAGAACAGGATTTTAAAAACCACAAGGTTTGACATGACCCAGGAAGGAAGTGTGTTGGTTTCTGTGGAACCAAGAATATACAATAATTCTCTTTCATGTTCTACATTGTGATTCACTAGAGCAAGTAATTTGAGGTTTTTCTGTTTATTCTTTGAAGAAGATGAGGATGAAGCTCCTTGAATATCCCATTATTACTTTAATTCATTACACACTATTCGGATGACATTTGAGGCTGTTGTGATCATGATATTCCAAACCTACAATAATAAATAGCTACTTGGATAACTCCAGAAAAGCACCCATAGGTAAATAAAGGTTACCTCTAACTTGCTAGCATGTTTGCAGTCACACCACACAAATTCTACAAGTTATATTTATGAAGGGGTAAGGTTTCTCAATAGCCAGTGTGGTATAGTGTTTAGAGTGATGGACTAGGATTCTGGAGACCAGGGTTTGAATCCCTGTTCAGTCATGGAAACTTACTGGCCAGTGGAATTAGTAAAACCACTCCTTAAATATGTCACTTACCTATTAGGAGCGCAATGAATCAGTTCTGACTTGATGGCACATAAGTAAAGTAATGGATCAAAAGAAGAGGGTAAAGAATGTCACCCAAAATTTTGGTGCCCAGGTACGTTTCTCTGGCAGATGTATAGAGACCCTAAGAACTTACAACGAGACAGATAATTCGATCAAAACAAAGTGATTTATTGGGAGCAAAAGCAAAGGAAAGCTATCGAGATTATAGTCTGGCCAGACCTACAACTAAATAGCTACTTTCCCTCAATCGTTTTGAAGAAAAACCCGCTCGTGATCTCAGCCCACGAAATTATGTGAACCAAAGATACCCACCTCCCACTCTAAAGGGCTTATATCTATTTTCCTAAACTAACTCTACGTGCCAGGGGGAGGGAACTGAGACTGGGAAGGGGGAAAGGCAATTAACACATTTTAATTACATGTAAACATAAAATACAAAGCAGGGTATGAGGTAAGGGGTTTGAATGTAAAGAAACAGCAGATTACAGCTATTGCTGGTTACAGAGAGTTTACATTGTGTCAAACAGGCATATTTGCGGTTAACAGGTATTTGCGAGGGGAAAGGAAGTATCCTTTGTTCTCTGCTGACTGAATCAAAGGCACAGGAGGCGGGAGCGGCCAGCGCGTCTTCTCCAATGGGAGACGAGCTAGCAGGACTGACAGCCAATGGCGCTTTGAGGCGGGAAACTGCAGACCCCACGTGGGCTATCATTCCGGACATGGATGGATTACAGCGTTTGACTCATTCTTAAGTAGAAAAATAAAGAAAGAAGTTAGAATCATTATGTCTTGATTGTTTAATTAAATGGAGATCTCTGGAGGAGGGAAACCAACATTTTTAGCCTTTGTTTGCCCTTTTAATCTGTTTGCTGCGTACGTGAGAGATGGGACGTCTGCTTGTCCCTTGCAGCCCTGTGCTGTCAGTTTATTGTTGCTCAAGGGCTTTTCTTAGGTTCTTCGCTTGCTTCCCCCCTCCCCTTTCCAAATATGTTGTTTTATGGTCCTTGTGTTCTGCACATGATTGTGTTTATGTTGGTTTCTCTCCCCCCTCCTCTTTCTTCGCTTGGGTCAGTGTTACAGCAATGTTTAATTAAACTTTATTAAGGAGAATCAAACCAGAGGTATGAGTTATTCAGCTTCTTTCCTTTGTTTCCTTTGTGAAGGAATGAAAAGGATTTTCTGCTTGCTATCAGGGAGCCAGTCTTTACACCTTTAGGCAAAGCAAACTTGAGGGTTAGGAGCTAAGAACAATGGAGGCAATCAGTGACATTATCATTTTTACATTCCTTGCCAGAGTCTTGTGACTATTGGGTAATCCCCCTTCCTTCTGGAGAGCGTTCCAATTGTATGATTTGCTTCTCCCTTATTTTCCATGTGTGTACAGTGGGTTCAATTTTGATGTCTCAAAATTTCTGGTAACAAGAATAATGCATCAGATTGTTTTTAGAACTTTTAAAGGGACTAGAGTAGAGCCTAAGTTAAAATAGAACTTCACTCCAAGTTCAGGGCAAAGAAACATTTTATTGGGCTTATTAAAATGACCGAGGAAAGCTCCCTTTCAACAGCATGGGATCTCTTACTCCATGTTTTTAAGAGCCACTAATTTATGCTTGCATTTGGTGGAGGGTTTAGTAAATATTACAGAACTAAGCAGTGGTGGGATGTCAAAAATTTTACTACCCCACCATTATGTCATCACAGTGTGGGTGGAGCTATGATGTTGTGGGCGGGGCCAAAGAAAATAATAATAATAAATAATAATAAATAAAATAAAAATAAGCACACACACACACCTCAACCCACCCACCCACCCCACCCACAACACAAACCCATAAATAAATAAAATAAATAAAATAAAAATACACCCATCCACTCAAATATCCACCCACCCCAAACACAAATCAACCAGAGCTTTTAAACCAGAGCTTAAAGCTTATTCTGGCTAATCTACAGAATGAACTCATCACAAGATGGCTTCATTTTGGCACTTTTCAACTTTTCAACAGTTAAAGAAGTTAGGTACTAAGTCTTTGCCTAACCAGTTCTCTAGGATAATATGCCTTAATGTAAATGTAAAACAGCTGTACCTCCTTAAGGGTTCTCCAATTGGAGAAGCAATTGGAACAGCACAGGTGTAGCTTATTGATGAGGTAACTCCAAGACTTTGCTTAAAAAACCCAAGCCAGGCCTTTTTAGGAACTGTGGTAATACGTCAATATAGGTAAAATTATTAAATACACATTAAAATACACACAGACACACCACATCCAAAGGTGAGTCACTTACCCTGGGGAGCAGGCTATAGGGAGCTTCAGGCTAGCAGCTTCTCTTCCTCCTGCCCGCTTGGGAGGATAGCAAGGAGGCCATGCATAAGCACCAAGCACTGTAGGCATGCATACACACCAAGTGCTTGGCGTGCATGCGCAGTGGGGGAACCAGTGAAAAGGTAAGCCCCGAAGGTGGTTCCCCCAAAAAGCTGCTACCGGTTCTCCAGGACACTGGGAAAAGTTAATACCGGTTCTGGCGAACTGGTGCGAACCTGTTACATCCCATCACAGGAACTAAGGTGAGTGGATGAAGAAGGGTGGAGACCTCCTGTGACCTTCTATAACACCATGGTCTTACTCATTTCCATTGTATCTGCTGTTCCACTTTTTTCTCTTTCTTTGTTTTCCCCAGCTTCTTTGCTACGTTGTTCTGTATGATGCATTTCTGAATACTCCAAAAATTCCATTAGAGTTAAAAGCCACTTGACATGCACTCTTCAGAAAGCAAAATAAACTATGAAAACAAAGATGATTATCTGTGTCCAAGTACAATGGAGAACTAAATGAAATAATCTGGTTTACAACATGCATACTGATCATCATTTTCAACTTGTCAGTCATCTGTTAGGTGGTCAATAACCATGGTCAGTTAACAGCTTTTAGTAACACTACCATCGGATATAGTGTCATGTGTTAAATAGTATAGTCTTTCATTTCAAATTTGCAGCATAGATTAGGTGTTGGGGTGGAAGACAGAAATTGATCCTTTCTCCCCATACCTGCCACATGTCCATAGAAATGTCTGCAAACGCAGACAGCTCTGGCTCTTTGGCTATAAACAGAGATGAGCACTGAACCCTAGAGTTGGATATGACTGGCTTTCGAGCAAGGTTGATCTTTACCTTTACCTTTGCCACTTCATTGGGCCTTGTTCTCTTTTTTCAGGAGAGGCCATTTCATCAGTTGAATCCTCAGGCCTGTTGTTTGGATGGAATTGGCCTTAGCTGCCCTGATGGATGAATCTCAGTGGGAAAGGAATAGAGGTGAGTATGGCTTTGTTGCTCTTCGGACTCTTCTCAGCAGTTTTTCAGTACTCGTCAGCTATTTTATCTCCCTAGAATGGTGCCATGAGTTTGCGGTAGGGATCTTTGTGATGCATTGGTTCCACTACCTGAAAAGATACAAATGCATTCAATTCCAAAAAAGCAGAAGTCCCAGAAGCTCCAAGGGAAAACAAATCAAACTGGGGAGAAGAATTCTGAGCTCATTTGCATTGCTGTTTATCCTGTGTAATCAACAGAAAATATTGCAAATCTGATTCTTCTAATCCTGGGGCATTGTATTTGTCAATATAGTATTTCAGTACAGTGTGTGGCTCTTCTTACTGAATTAGTTTAGTGCAGTTTATTTAGTTACTTTGTGGAAGACTTTTCTATAGTGGTACATGCCATGTGGAGAGGTCTCTCTCTAGTAACGAGATGTGCATTTTGAATTTTATATCAGTTTGCCCAGACCTTTCCTGATCATTTAACGGTTAATACCGTTAGTTATTCAGATTTCTTTTACGCCTACTCCTAGATCGGGACTCCTTGCTCATGATCACACATGGTCTGGTCACCTCCATACTTGATTACTGCAATGCGCTCTATGTGGGGCTGCCTTTGATGACCATTTGGAGGCTTCAACTGGTCCAGAATGCAGCTGCCCTGATGGTGATGGGGTGTGGGCGGTATGCACATGCCTCGCCGCTGCTCCAGGAGCTGCACTGGTTGCCAGTATGTCTCTGGGTGCAATTTAAGGTGCTGGTAATTACCATTAAAGCCCTACATGGTAGTGGGGCAGGATACTTATGAGACTGCCTCACCTCAAGAACATCTGTCCGTCCCACCAGAGCGGACCAGAGAGGCTGTCTAGTTGTTCCATCAGCCAGAGAGGCGTATCTCTCTGGCACTAGAAGGAGGGCCTTCTCTGTGTCCGCTTCAGCCCTATGGAACCTGCTGCCAACAGAGTTACGTCTCCAGATGGAGTTGCTGCCCTTTAGCAAGAATCTAAAAATGTGGCTGGTGGGGCAGGTATGGGGTATGGGATGCACAATGACCCCAGCTCGCTGGATGATTTAAGCCCCTCTCTCCCTCTACTTTTTAATCAGTAAGATTAGTAAAATGTAGCAATTTGGTGTGCTTTTAATCTTTTTAGATGTTAATTTTACATTTTAATTTTAACAGTTTTATATTTGAGGTTTTTAGGTAGTGTTTGTGTTTTTGTTGTGATGTCTTTTATTATTTGTAAACCACCCTGAGTCACTTTAGTGAGAAGGGTGGTGGATAAATATGAACAAACAAACAAACAAACAAACAAATAAATAGTTTTACTGGTGATTTTTTTTTTGTTGCTGGATTTTTACGTTAGCTTACTGTTGTATTCTTTATTATTTTTGCTACTATTTTTATTGACTTTTTAATATGTAAATTGCTTTGGGAGTTTTCAATGAAAATTTTAAACTAAAAGTGGCATGGAAATGCTTAAAATAGATTTATAAATATATTTTTTGAGACAAGATGAGCTGTGTCTCAAATGAGACTCAAGAGGTGTGTGACAGTTAATTCAAGAAACAGAAATCCATGAAAATGGTTTTCATACTGAAAACAGACAACCCTAGAAATTTTCTAAATACGTACAGCTGTAGACAGGCACTGTAGACCTTCAGTTGAAGAACAAGTCAGTGTGTGTCCAGTAGGTGGTGATTTCCATTCATTTCTTGCACAGTTGTCATGTTAATCCAGCTATCTTTACATGACCCCAAAAGAGTGGTTTTATAGGAATTCCCCAGTGTACCTCCTGGAAGAAGAACAAATTTCTATGATCCTGGGTACATTTTAGAGCCCCAGAGATCTCCTCCCCCAAGATGAAATTAATGGTAAACCATTTCTGAGGACTGTCTACTTAGAAAACCATGGAAAGATTCACCCTAAGTTGGAATTGACTTGAAGGAACACAACTATTATATTTCAAAAAAATAATTTTACTGTGACAGTTTTTTAAGGCAAAGATGTCATGGATAGAGTGATGGACCAGGATGCGGGAGTCTTGGGCTCAAACCTCTGTTACTATGGAAACTCACACACCTACCCAGAAAACTCTATTAACTTCTCCTATACCAGGTGTGATCTGATGGCATATAATCGTGTAATACGTGTAATACGCCAGCTACGCCCACTCCTAGACCGGGATTCCTTGCTCATGATCACACATGCTTTGGTCACCTCCAGACTTGATTACTGTAATGCGCTCTACATGGGGCTGCCCTTGGTGACCATTCGGAGGCTGCAGCTGGTCCAGAATGCGGCTGCTCGGGTAGTGATGGGGCGCGGGCGTTATGCTCGTGCCTCACCACTGCTTCGGGAGCTGCACTGGTTGCCAGTATGTCTCCGGGTGCAATTCAAGGTGCTGGTTATTACCTTTAAAGCCCTACATGGTAGTGGGCCAGGATACTTAAGAGACCACATCGTCCCAAGGACATCTGTCCGTCCCACCAGGGCGGATCGGAGAGGCTCTCTTATCATTCCATCGGCTAGAGAGGCGCATCTCTCTAGCACCAGAAAGAGGGCCTTCTCCGTGGCCGCCCCGGCCCTTTGGAACCTCCTGCCAACTGAGTTACGTCTACAGACAGAGCTCCTGTCCTTTCGGAAGGGCCTAAAAACCTGGCTGGCAGGGCAGGTGTGGGGCTCCAGGAATTTGGGGTCCCATGTTGGGTGGCTGATATGATGGGACAGCCACCCCTCCCTCACTCTTTTAAACTTTTAAAATCTTTTTAAACCTTTTAACCTTTTTAAATCTTTTAGATTTTTGGAAATTCAGCGTTTAATTCTTTTTTAATTGACTTTTAAGTAATTTATGAACCTTAAGGTTTTAATTTATGAATTTCTGTAAGCCGCCTAGAGTCAGGTTCGCCTGATTGGGGCGGGATAATAAATCTAAATAAATAAAAAAAAATAATAACAACACACGTTTGAAACACTTTACAGTAGTTTATATTTCAGTCTCGCTGTCTATTCTGAAGCTGCTACTCGGAAAGCTGTCAATTCCTGGCAAGAAATACTGCAATATTTGACGTTTGTGAGAATTTAAAATTGACAGGTTTTCTGAAAGTATGGAAAATGCATGCATAATAACCTAAAGAAGTTGGTACTAGAGCCTCTTAAGGTACCAATGAAGAGAAATCACTAACATAGTTCAATGAACCTAGTTTGAGGCTGAGGGTACTGTACTTTGAAAAGCAGAGCTCTCTAATTATTTAAATGTGGATCTCAGGTAACCTCCTGAGGGGGATGGAACTATTTGAACTTTTTACTGGACATGTAAAATAGAATGTCCACTTGTAAAATGAAATTTTTTTCCATGTGATAGTACGTACTATGTCTGTTTCATTAAACACATCTTGGCAAAGATTGTTGGAGAAATTGTGTTCTGTGGGTGAATGGAGAAGATAGCAAGGTGAGCACTCTATGGATACCCTGAAATAACAGTAACTGCAGTCACCATCAGCAGTGATCTTAGATCCCAATAAAACATTTCTCTTCCAATCTAGCTTAATAGTACAAGTTGATATTTGTTTTCAGATTAAAAGCAGGTGTCTCATCTGTCAAATGGCTAGGGCAGCTGCTTTAGTTTGAAATATGCTATTCTTAACGTACATATCTTAGATATCTTGAAATATGCCATTCTTAATGTACATAATGCACATTCCACATATCTCTTCACAATGGGTTTGATCCAGTGTGGGAGGGGAAATTTTTTGCTGATCAATCTGACTTTCTCAAGCACCCAGGGTATCTGCTCAGGAGGGCAAGGTGTGTTTGGCTTCTGGAGAAGCCCTGGGAACTGAAGGGGGATATAAAAAACACCCTACCTCCAATTCTATCTCTAGGAGGAGATGCTTTTGGACTTCCAGATTCCTTTTGTGAGCACAAAATAGCAGTTCTGTTTCGCTAATACCAGTCTGCATCCAAAGTAATTAACCTCAAGGTAAGAACTGGACACTGTGGAATGTGTAGCACAAGCATTATCTACTGCAACATTTCCCAACCTTTGGTTTTTGGACTTCAATTCCCAGAAGCCTAAGTTGATTCCCCAAAGCACTGATCAGCCAACGTACTGACTTAGGCTTCTGGGAACTGAAGTCCACAGTGTTCTGCGGAACATAGTTTGGGAAACACTGATCTACTGCATAACAACAATTCACCACCAATTCTGACTTACGGTGATTCTTTTCAGGGCTGTTTAGGTATAAACTACTCAGACTTGATTGACCAGTGTTTCTGTTTGGACAGAACTTTGGACAGGACAGATTGCCCACAACTATACAAGCTGGCACTTTTCATGGGAGGCACAGTGAGGATTCAAATTCCAAATTCCCTGAGCTATCCAGCCAGCTTATATGATCCATCATGACATATTTAATTTTAAGCAAGTGAAATGTTACTCATTATTGCCTGCTAATTCTCTTGGACTTGATGCTCTTATCTTCCACAAACCACTGTAAATTTATGATATCTCATATGTGTAATATAGAAAAGGATAGCAATCAATTACAAACAACACAATTTGTAAAAAAAAGGATACAAATATTAATTCATCATTCCATTTAACGTAATGCCAATGAAAGACTGGGAATGCATTTTGTGTCATTTATGGGGAAAGAAGTCCCAATGAAGGCTAGATAGTAAAAAAAATATAAAAACTGAAATACGAAACAAATATTTTGCAAAGAATAGATATTCAAAGCAGAGTTAAGGAAAGGAATGGAAAAAGAGGAAATGGTGAGGGATGATAGGTTATAGAGATACAGTACAGTACAGTACATGGAATGCTGCCTTCCTGAAAAGTTGTCATCTCCATTGGATCTGGGAAAACTTCTGATGTCAGAAAATAGCCCTCTCCAGTCTGTGATCTTCTCTTCAAAGTGTTATCTGTAAGATCTAGCACTCAATATTTCCCTAATTTGGTAAAGCTGGAATTCTTTCCTCTAAGACCTCAGTCAAATGATTCTGGGATCACTGAAAGTCACTCTGGTGAGATCTTGGGTTAAAATACCTGTCAGTCTTCCCTCTCTGGCTTTAGCAATGTAAGACTAGTTGGCAGTCTGAGTTGCAGGGGTGTGCAGGGCACCATGGGAAGGCGCTGGACAGGGAGTGGTGGTGGGGTGCAGCTTGGAGTTGGGGGGGGAATTCCATATTTTGTTATTGGCCACCCAGGGTGCCAGAGGTGAGGGCGGGGCGGGACAAAGCCCGATTGCCCGAGATACCAACACATGCCTGCTGAGTTGTACTCAATAATAATCATGTGTCTTCAAAGTCAATTTTGACGTATGGCAACCCACCCAAGGCTTTTTAAAAAGAGGTACAGTATAAAGTATAAAATACTCAGGTTTAGCTTACCAGTCCTTTCTTCTGGTGGTGTTCTGGGACAATGCAGCTTGCCCAAGAGGGCACAGATGGCAGGGACAGGTAACCATAGCAGGGGATGGTCTGGCCTCCTTCCTAGTAGGTATAGGGTGGATTTGAACTCTTGACCCTTGGCGGGCACCCCAATTTATTGAGGTATACCAGCTCAGCAACAGAACTCATTAATGTATTCATTAATCAAACACAAAGTGCATGGGCCTAATAAGGTCGAAAGCCAGGCAAACATTGAGCAAGTCATGATGAACTAGAGGGAGATAATTCCTGTTATCAGAAGAATATGACCTAATTTATGTAGCTGATGAATTAAGCAATTTTGCTCCCAAGTGCTCCCACCTCTAAGAGGAGATATCTGTTCCTTAGCATTTTGTTCTTTGTTATTAGCCAGTCTGTCATATGAGTTATGGAAAAGACCATACAGTACTGTGATTTCCTTGAAGAGAACAGCCACATTTCTAAGGGGAGAGAAATTTCTCAATGCTATTTCTCCTCCTCTGCATTATCATTCTTGTTTAAGCCTGTGCAAAGAGTGCAGCACGAATGAAACTAGAAGTCTGTACAATCTATTGCACACAGGACATGTTGTGTCTAAAGACCCACACACAGCGCCAGTGGACATAGGTGCAAAATGGCGCTTCCACAAAACACATCTGAGGACCTTTATTTCAGGTCTATCAAGTACACAGGAATACCAGAGACAATCACTGGCCAAATTATTGTGACACATGCAGAAAATCCCACAGGCAACCTATCCCTTGCTGGCAAGGATTAATTTAATACCCAAAAATTTACTGTCCTTTCAAGAAGTTCAAAATCACCTGCTTGAGCTGGTCACCTCATACAGGAGGATAATCTGGTCCCAGACAGTTATTTAGCCTGATATTCTAGAAGATGGATGAAACCTCTGCTCAAAGGTCATTCTCTCATTTGCTGAACTTGTCAGCCTAGCACAAATGGACTCTTTTTGGAAATAGGGTGTGCATTAAGTGTCTTAAGACTTCATTTCAAATGCAATATCCCACCACGTTTATTAATATCTGGCATTTCAGGTGTGTGTGTGTGTGTGTGTGTGTGTGTGTGTGTGTGTGTGTGTGTGTGTGTGTGTGTGTGAGAGAGAGAGAGAGAGAGAGAGAGAGAGAGAGAGAGATCTTTCTTTATTCATGTCAGATGCACCACAAAGCATATAATAGGATATAAAGCTAAATCCAACATATAGAAAACAAACGGGAGCTAGATGACATCTGCCCAATATTGGGTCACATCAACAGCATTTTCTCTTGTCAACATAAGGTCCTTCTCAGTGCACATTGAGGGGCACTGTGTGCATTGTATCATATGAGCAATAGTTTGTTCTTTTCCACATTCACACAGGCTACCATCTACAGGGAAACCTCACTTTCTCAGATTAGCCCTTGATCTTCCTACCCCAGCACACAGTCTCACTGGTGTAGCATGGGGGGGGGGCAAGGGGAGACCTGCCCCGGGCAGCACTTTCTAGGGGGAGGCATCCCTAGGAAGGCGGAGGAAGAGGTGGGACCAGGCATGTGAGTGTGCGCACGTGCATGTGTGAGTATGAGAGAGAGGTGCAGGTGCAGCCTTTTGGGAATCCCTTTGAGCAAGGGTGATCTCTCCTTCTCCTCCTCCCTTCGCCTCCCCACCTCCCCGCGGCAGCGGCGGCGGTGGAGGAGGAGGAGGTAGGAGAGGCAGCACCGGTGGTTAATCCAGGAGGCAAAAGGGAAGCTTCTGCCTGAGTTGCCGCAGGGACGGGGAGACGGACCCAAGCCTTGCTGCTCAGATTGTCTTTTGCTAAGTTGATGAGGGCTATGAACAGAACCAGGCTGAGCCAGGGCAGGAGAGCCAGGAGTCCCCCTCCCTTCCTGTTCTCATTAGCCTGAGGGTCCCATCTGACTCTGCTCAAAGCCCCTGTTTCCAGTGGTGGGCTTCAAAAATGTTTACTACCACACTGTGGGCGTGGCATGGTGGGGATGATCAGGGGGAAAGCCCTGCGTTGCACCTGAATTAGGACTACTGTACTTTATTTCAAAACTTGGATGGGTGGGGTCAGCCAGAAATTCTGCTACCGGTTCTGGCGAACTGGTGTGAACCTGCTAATACCCACCACTGCCTGTTTCCCTAGAGCTCTGGGGAACCTCTCTCGACCTATAAACCCCTCTTGACCCCCAAAAGAGACCTAAAGGCTTCCTCTTTTGCGAGGCTCCTTGGAGCAGAAGAGCCTTCGCTCCACCTCTCCCCAGTGAGGGGTTAACTGGGTCCCATGGGGGGGAGCCTAGAGGGGGGGGCAGCAAGTTTGACCTGTGCCTCAGGTGACTGAAACCTGTGCTATACCACTGCACAGTCTGTTTAAAGCTTTCCACTCAGGCCATGGTTGTTCTTGGCCAGGCGGTAGAAGAGATGTCAATGCATACATGTGCACAGGACGGCTGGACATCAGCTGGAGGAAGACGTGCTAGCCAGGTTGTGACGGAGTCACACATTTAAACCTCCCTTGAGAAAGCTAATGTTTTGTACTGTTTTGGAAGAGGCAGCCTTTCTGTAATGGCTTTGACCTCTTTCTTATTAACAGTATAACTGAGAACAAGAACAGAGATTGTTATCTGATTCAAGCTCACAAGGGCACAGAAAATAAATTCGAAACTTATCAGGGAGCGGGAAGATCTGATAATAATTACTTGGAGCAAACCCATGAGGCATATGGCAGCTATTCCTCCCCTTGCAAGGCAGGCTTAGAATAGGTTAACCCTTGTGCTCCCCTTTGGCACATTCCCCTGAGCTCCACCAAACTATCAAGGAAGATACAATTTCAAGTGCTTGTGTGCAAGAGAGGGAGAAGCAAGAGATCGAGTGTCCTGGAGCTTCTCAGAAATGGAATAACAAGTTTGGTTTCTTGTTTTTACGTTGATTTACAGCACATTTACTTGCAACATTATCTGTTTAAAGGGGAAAGTGCACACATGTTTGAAAGGTTATCTCAGCCTGTATGTGTTTTGCAGTTCTAGAGCTGTACTACACAGCCAAGACAAGTGTGGAGAAAATTTAGCCTTGCAGAGATTTGGGACATCAAGGTCTAGGATCATATGCCAGCAAGGTCAATCATAAGGGATTACTGTATATAAGTGTGGGTCAAAAATATCTGGAGAACTAAAGTTTCCACATCTCTGTATTGTCCTTGGTGGCTCTGAGTTCAGAACTCTTCTCAGTTACATAGTCCCTTGAATGGCGCTAAGCAGCTAGCATTCACTTGAGAAATACTTTTATTGCCTTTTGTATGTGTCTGATCTTCAGTCTCTATATTTCCTTCTCGTTACCTGGTGAGAGCTACAATCCCAAAAATATCAGGAGGGGCATTAAAATATTATTTGTAGAAGTCCATATGGCTTTATAAAATAATCACCTGCTATCAAGTTGAGGAGGACTTAAAGAAGCTCCTGATTAGGTTGAAAGAAGAAAGTGCAAAAGCTGGCTTGAGACTCAATATAAAGGAAACCGAGATCATGGCAACAGGCCCTATCAGTCCCTGGAAAATAGATGGGGAAGAAGTAGAAGCAGTGACAGACTTTACTTTCTTGGGATCAAAGCTCACTGCAGATGGTGATTGCAGCCATGAAATAAAAAGGCGACTGATTCTTGGGAGGCAAGCGATGAAAAACCTGGGAAACATAGTGAAAAGTAGAGACATCACATTGAAAACAAAAATTCGTATAGTCAAAGCAATGGTATTCCCTATGGCAATGTATGGTTGTGAGAGCTGGACCATTAGGAAAGCAGAGCACAGAAGAATAGAAGCCTTTGAGATGTGGTGTTGGAGGAGAGTTTTGAGAGTCCCCTGGACAGCGAGGAGAACAAATAGGTCAATCTTAGAAGACATCAACCCTGACTACTCCTTAGAAGGTCAAATTGTAAAGATGAAGCTAAAGTACTTTGGACATCAAATGAGAAGAGAAGATTCACTTGAGAAAGCCTTGATGCTGGGAATGGTGGAGGGCAAAAGAAAAAGGGGGCAGCCAAAAATGAGATGGCTAGATGGTATTGTACAGACAATGGGCACAGAACTGAGCGAGTTGAGGATGGTGGAGGACAGAAGTGCCTGGTGGTCAGTGGTCCATGGGGTTGCAAAGGGTCAGAATCGACTGTGCAACTGAACAACAAATCAAGTTGATTCCAACAGGGGCGATGGGTTCACTGATCTATAGTAGTGGTGGCCAACCTTGTCGCTCCAGGTGTTTTTGAATTTCAATTCCCAGAAGCCCTGATCAGCTGGTGTGCTGACTTGGGCTTCTGGGAATTGAAGTCCAAGAACACCTGAGTGCCAAGGTTGACTACCAATGATCTATAGGGTCCTTTCCAGCTTTGCAGTTCCAAGATGAACATTGTTATAATTATCTCGAAATAAAGCACTTGGAGGTCAGGCTATGCAGGTTGCCCAAAGCTACGCAGGCTGGCTCTTCTATGGAGGAAGAGTGAGAAAGCAAACTCCCCACCTCCAGCCCTGCAGCTAGGGGGTCCAGCACAAATCATTTGCCTCTAAGAAGCTAAGGGACATTCCTTTTAGATCTAAGCAAGAGTAAGCAAATGCTAAGGTCAGGCACCGTGGCTCACTTTCCAGGATTGGGGAGTAGATGGCACCTCAAACAAACTGCAGGGTGGTCCTATGACGCTCACGTTCCTGCCACACGGAAGCTGCTGCCACTCATCATGAAAGGCTGAGGGTGGCTTCTCATTCCTGAGCACAAAAAGAAGAATCAACGGTACTGATCCAAGAGGGTTGGTCAGTTTTGAACACCCAAGATGAATAATCTGGAAGAGGAAACATGACTTGAGTGTGCATATAAATCAGAGGTGAAGGTGGCTTAGGGAGAGATCAGGAGGAAGGCACTGGAGGGGAAGGGAAGCTTTTATGATTGTTTGGCAAGCAATACTCAGTCTCAGGCAGTTCCCCAGCGTGGCACTCTGTAGATCTCTGCCTGCCAACTCTGCTCCCAGAGACTTCTGAGCCTGAGCCAGCTTTGCTCCCTCCCTGCCATTCAGCTCAGGAATTGTTATTCATTTTTCACACAATGACAGGTCCAGTCCGTTTATTGTACAACCAAGAATGACTTAAGCATGGCGGCATGGGAATAGAATTCCCTGGAAATGTTTCAGTTTCCTTAATGCCCTCAGATTATAACAATCCCACAAGAGAAGGATCCGGAGCTGCTGCCTTTTCTGTGTCAGGCAGAAGAGTGAGCGAAATAATTTTGTAATCCTGTGATGTAATGACTTGGCACTGTTCTCAAAGTTCATGGCTGTGTTCCGGTCAGCAGACAACCCTAGGAGTCAACATGAAGGATGCTCCTTTAAAAACACCCCACAACTACCTTTGCCTTTTATGTGGTCCTGTGACTCTTCTGGAGCTTGCCTTTCCCTCTTTCTGGTGGAACAGCAGATCAATTTATCATATGCAATCTAGATGCTGTGGAAAAAAAGAGCTACTAAGGGTGTGTCTTGTTGAGCAAAAGTACTACACTTTGCATCAGTTTTGCCAGGTATCAAATCAATTCAATCAATTCAAAGACTGAAGAATGCATGATGCACAGCTGAGGCATGCATTGACCTGCCAAAATGCAGATTATTTTAAATCGCCCATCAGAGGTCATTTATTTGCAGTGATTCCTGAACCGCTCTATTTTTTGTGTGTGAATGCATGTGTTGGCACATATAATTTGCTCCATAAAATTTGCAGGATTCCACCAGCCCGAAAATGTTCCTGCGGATCTTTACCATTATAATGCTATGACAGTTCAGTTGTTTGTTTGCTGTCATACCAAACAACCAGTGATGGGACGTAACAGGTTCTCACCAGTTCGCCAGAACTGGTAGTAAATTTTCCCAGTGTCCCGGAGAACTGGTAGCAGCTTTTGGGGGGGAACAACCTTCGGGGCTTACCTTTTCACTGGTTCCCCCACTTCGTATGTGCGCCAACCACTTGGTGTGCATGCACGCTTACAGTGCTTGGTACATATGCACAGCCTCCATGTTGTCCTCCCAAGTGGGGAGGAGGAAGAGAAGCTGCTAGCCTGAAGCTCCCTATAGCCTGCTCCCCAGGGTAAGTGATTCACCTTTGGATGTGGTGTGTCTGTGTGTATTTTAATGTGTATTTAATACCTTTTACCTATATTGACGTACTACCACAGTTCCTAGAAAGGCCTGGTGACCGGCAGGCCTGGCGGCCTGGCTTGGGGGTTTTAAGCAAAGTCTTGGAGTTACCTCATCAATAAGCTACATCTGTGCTGTTCCAATTGCTGTTCCAATTGGAAAACCCTTAAGGAGGTACAGCTCTTTTACATTTACATTAAGGCATATTATCCTAGAGAACTGGTACGATGACCATATCCATCTTGCAACATGGCGCTGCCCAGGCACTTGTACTAATAGGTAAGTGATGGGTTTGTGTTTGGGGTGGGTGCGGTGGGTGTATTTTAATGTAATTTTTATTTATTTTATTTATTTATTTTACGGTTTTGTGGTGTGTGTGTGTGTGTGTGTGTGTGTGTGTGTGTATGTGCTTATTTTTATTTTATTTTATTATTTTATTTTATTTCTTTGGCCCCGCCTACGATATCATGACATCATGATGTTAGCTATGCCTACACTGTGATGACATCATGGTGGGGTAGTAAAAATGTTGACATCCCACCACTGCAAACAACTGTTGCAGTGTTATAACAGTTAAATGTAATAATAATAATAATAATAATAATAATAATAATAATAATAATAATAATAATAATAATAATAATAATAATAATAATAATAATAATAATAATAATAATAATAATAATAATATTGGTACCAGCTGGTGCAGAGCAATGGCAATAGGGGCAACGCCCAAGGTTGGTGCAGCTACAAGCAGGCAGAGGTAGATGTGATGACTGTGACAGCAATAATTTCCCCTCCTCTTCAGAATGAAGGTTGGCTGCCTAATAACTGTCTGTTGGCGGTGGCAAAGAAAGAAAGAAAGAAAGAAAGAAAACCAACAACCCTACAGGGACCAGAGCAGTAGCAGAAAATTGGGAGGCTGCTTGACAGTGGCGACTGTAATGTTAAAAAAATTGTTCAGGCAACATTTCACAAAGGACACACAAACCAATACAAGCATCACATGACTTCTTATTTCCCAGCACTAGCTCCCCGGAGGCTTAGTGGTTAAGATGCTGAGCTTGGAGACTGGAAGGTTGGGTTTCAATACCCAATGCCTGCACTTGGGGACATGAAAGGAACCTCATTCTGGCGTTCCCTGAGCGGAGTTTCTCCAACAAAAAAATCCTTTTAATCCAGAGTAATCGCTGACATGAAATTATTGATGCTTAGAACCAGATTGAAATGACAAGTCTAAAAATTAGGAATCCCGTCCTAAAAATCTGTAGATGAGATTACACTTTTATAAAAAAAAACCCCTTATCTTTTGATTCCAGGAAGCATATTAGCAGCTATTATTGTTACTGATTTTTTTTTTGCATACTTATTATTTCTTGTCATACATAAATTTTGGAAGAAAATTAAGGAGATGCTTAGATATGCACTGGAAGAGGAAGCTTTCACAGTGTGTAAATATAAGACCAAGCACATATGTCATGGTAGACAAGCTTAGAGCAAGATGGTTTGGAGCTACATTTACCTATGGACACAGAAACAAATATTTTCAAGATAAATATATTATAGAATTATACAATAATGGATTTGGAAGGCCATTGAACCAACCCCTCCTGCAGCAATCCAAGTTAAAGTATATTTGGCAATTGGTTGTTTAACTTTCCTTTAAGTGCCTCCAGTGTTGGAATACTCACCACCTCCTGAGGTAATTGGTTCTATTGTCATACTGCTCTAACAGTCAGATGTTTTTCCTGATTATGACCAAGGATTAGTAAACTCTGGGTAGAATGGGGGGAGGGGGAAATTGACAAAATGGTTGACATGCAGAAAGCCCCAGATTCCATCCCTGGCATCTGATATTTTGTAATTGTGATAGGGATATATTTTTAAAATGTTTTTAAATGTTTTTGTACTATGATAATGTGGTACCTTGTAATTGTAATTGTGATATTTTGTATCTTTGTTAGCTGCCCAGAGTCGCTTTGCGAGTGGGGCGGCAAACAAGTCCCACCACCACCACCACCACCACCACGAGAAATATTTGATATCTGTCATATGTAGATGGTGCTAAGCAAATTGCACCAACTCTATGAGTATGTAAGGCTTTCCCAGAACCCTTGAGACAGTCATACTGGGTAGAGGATTCTAAAAACTACAGTCCTAAAGCACAAGTTGTGATATTTAACTGAAGGTGGGAAAGAACAGAGAAAATTAAACTGTAGATCAAAGGTCCCCAAATATTTTGCACCATGGACCTGACCTCCAGACAGCTGAGTGGGCCAATCAGTGGTTCCTGCTGACATAAAACACATTCGCAGCATGTATGGCAGCATTTATGGTAGTGATTATGGCAGGTGTGGGCAGTAGTGACAAGGGTGCCGACGGGCCACATGAAATGATGTCACTGGCCAAGTCCAGCCCATGGGCCATAGTTTGGCCACCCCTTCTTTAGATCTTCATTAAATCTTCATATTTGCTTGCTTGTTTTTAAAGATCCAGTACTTACGTTATGATGCTCAAGCAGGATGACTGGGCTCCAAAGATTCAGTCCTAATATAATGACCTTGAAGCCTTTGTTTCATGGAAAGATGAAACCTGATGTGTTTGTGAAGCTGAGGTGTCAACTCCACAATGGTAAGAACCACAGTGTTTCCCTGTGCCTAGGAAGGATATCCGAAAGAAAAATGTTAAAACATATGAAATGGGTCTGGAATATCTATTTTGCAGGGGAGGGGAGCTGGTTTTTGTAACTTTAATTCGCTAGAACACATGGCAGAACTGCTTGCACGAGGTATGCCCCTTTGGTGGATTCCAGGCCATGTCCCAACAGCTGCAGGTACACCAGGGGTTCCCAACCTAGAGTCCACGGGCTGGACTCGGCCTACAGCACCATTAAAAATGGTCCACCACTGCTGCATGTGGAAGTGGAAGTGGATGCATTAGTGTCAGCCATAAAATGCACCTGTGTATGCATATATATACCTGCGACTGTCATAACTGCAGAAGTGGGTGCATTTACGACAACCACAAATGCACCCGCTTCTGCTTCGGGGGGGGGGGGCATGGTGCAGCCCACTCAGCTGTCTGGGGGGCATGGTCAGGCTCGTACCATAAAATGTTTGGCCACCCCAAGCTACTCCATGGCAGAGATCCAGGCTCACAGCTGATTGATAATTCAGTGTCCAGAGGTACAAAATTCTCCCAGCTTTTTTATTTGGCTGCTTGCAGCTGCACAGACACAGCTGAACGAAGGATTTCTGATACAGTAATACCTCGGATAACGCTAAAACTTGGTTCCACAAGTCTTGGTGTTATCTGATTTTTAGTGTTATCCGATGCATGTTAAAATCCTATGGGATGGATCGGATAATGTTAAAGCTCCATAGAGATACATTGTAATCGCACAGGCTTTAGCGGTTGTTATCCAATCCATCCCATAGGACCTTAACGTTATTCGATCCAATTCTCCTCCCCAGATTACTTAACATTATGCGATTTTAGCGTTATCTGAGGTATTACTGTAGTTCCATTTTCAGAAATATATAGAAATAAGCAACAGTAGTTCACATCCAAAGCTGAGGTTTTCAAGATAGAGTCCATGCCTGATTCCTGGAGATCTGTCTTCATAAGCAATCACAGAATGCACTGAAAGTGACAATGGGTCTCATTTCTTTACATTTGATCTACAGCTCAAAGTTCTTCATCTCTTCCGTAAGTGTGAATGCTCTCTTGTACTCTTGGCCTGAATAAGGTTTACACAGTTCATTCTTTCAACCGACTAAGAAGGGAAGGTTTGTATGGAGATGTATCATGGGGAAAAACACCTACAAATGGTTTGAGTATACTATTTATGCAGCTCAAAGGCATGGCTACTAAGTTTGGATACAGAAAACCTGAGTTCAAATTATTTTATTTATTTATATATTTATTGAATTTCTATTCCACTCTGCTCGCAGGAGCAACTCAGGGTGGATTACAAACGGTCATATAAAACATATAAAATCACAAATTCCAAGATACAATTTAAAAAAAAATCTAAAAACAGTTTAAAACAGAATCACATTAAGGATGAAAATCCTGGCTTCACTTATCCTTCTGCAATAAATGAGCCAGTTCAAATTAAAATTGATTGTGATATGAACTACTACTTTGATATCATGGACTTTTCACTTCTCAGACTAAGTGAAACTTTGTCCAAATATATGAGCATTTTTATGCATTTCAGTAAAAAAACTGAGTACTAAAACTTGCTTTTTCTTATCCTTGATGAAAAAAGAATTTTGGCACATTGAGTTACCGCATAGAAAAATAATTTAAAAATCATCATTCTGCAAGTTCTGTTTCCTCTGCAAGACTGAAAGGGCTAGTACATGAAGAATAGTGCCACATTTTTTTTTAAAAAAACTAAACTATTGAAATGTGAGAAATGCTCAGATTTCTGGTAATCTCACGCTGAAGGAAGAAAGCCTGCAAAACTGAAATAAGGTTTACCTTCTTGTTTTGCAGCCAAAAATCAGAAGATGACGAGTTGTTTGTGGCAATGTCATCAATCGACCTATTCTTGTAATGTGCATATCTATAGCTTCATAGTAGGTGAAGACCCTACTTTTGTACAAAAGTAGGAGTTTCATGCTAATAATATTGTGCAAAAATAGTGAAATATATCCATCTTGAATGAAATCTGGGACCTCTGTTTTGCAATATCACCAAGATTTACTGAAGGGATTAGAAAATCTTGAGGGAGTTGCCTCAGCAATGACAAGATTTATTCACATCCCTGGTTCAAACACCATCCAGCCATTTAACCAAAGGAATCACCAGTCTTTAGGACTAAATTTTATGTAATATCATATTATTATTATACATGTGCATTTCTTTTGATGAAATTATCAGTCTTTATCCTCTCCAAATGATTTAATTATGCTTGCAATAAATAATTGCAACTCTGCTAAATAACAACAACTAAATAGGAACCTTTTTAAATATCTCAAGCCATAAAAAGATACAGAACTTACATAACCATCCAGACTAATTTAGCTGCAATATATCATCGTTATCAACTTTATCCCACTGAGTTTCATTCAATTTTTATTGAATGGTAACAAATGAATAGTAACTTCTCAAGTGCCCCATAAAAGTCAATAATGAGGCATGAAGCTTTAAACTTCCTGATGTAGGTTTCTGACTCAGACCAAGACAATGTGGGTGGCCTTTGAAGCTGCGTAAACCAAGCTGATATTTTGTGTAAAGGACAAAGTAGAATCTGAACCAAATCTCACCTTAGGTACATAGAATTGTAGAATAAGGAAGTTGGAATGGGCCTGTAAGTCCATGATGTTAGTCTCATGATATATGCAGGAATATAAATCAAAGTATATCTGATAGAATATATCTGCAGGGATCTGCTGTACTGCTCTAATAGACAGGAAGTTTTTCCTGATATCCATTCAAGAGCTGGCTTCCTGTAACTTGAGCCTATTATTACAAACACTCTGGAATGATTGAGAACAGATCCTTTCGATTTTTTGAAGAGTTCTATCATATCTCTTCTCACTTTTCTTTTCTCTCCCCATAGGTCTTAGATTCCAATCTCCTGATCATCCTTATTGCCCTCCTCTGAACATCTTTTCTACATCCTTCTTAAAGTATGGTATCCAGAATTGGAGACATTACTCAAGAGGAGGATGGTTGCTATCTCATGTCTTCTTGTTTCCATGTAGGAATATGGTTCAACTTCAGTACAGTATTTATTCCAATAACAAAGTGAAGTGTGTAACAAGTCTGATTGACAGCCATTTCATATGGGCAGTAGAAGTATGTTAATTTGTTTGAGACTGCAGGGGTCACTGCTTTCACTTTAAAGTAGTGTGGATGTATATTGCAGAATGGTAAGGAGGGTGGTATATAGATTCAAATAAATAAATTTTATTTTAGCCAGCTGTAAATCTAATTTTGCATTATGCTTTAGAACCAATGAGTTGAGTGCCTGTGTCTGTATCATGAATATCTACATATTAGACTTCTACAGATGTTGTTGTTGTTGCTGCATTTTTATGAATATTGAGAATATTTTTCTTCATGTTTTCCTCAGCCAGTATTTGTATATGATTGTCATTATATTTTTAACAATAATAAACTATTATTCCTATTCCTACTGTTCCTATTGCAGTTTCTTTAAACCAAGGCTTCCCAACCTAAGGCCCATGGGCCAGATCCAACCCCCGGTGCCATTTCATGCAGCCCCCACCCCTCCAAGGGCATTTGAGAAACAAAATGGCCACCCCTTTGAAGCTGTTGGGACAAAATGGCCACCCCCACCATGCAGGCAGGGCAAAACGGCCGTCTGGCCCTTGAAGCTGACTGAGAGAGCGTGACCTGGCTCTGGGCATGAAAAGGTTGGGAACTCCTGCTTTAAATAGATAATTTTTATTATTTGGTGAGCAGATCTTCCCTTCTCAAGAAACCTACATAGTGAGGCATTTGATAGACTTTCAAGAAGCTTGAAGCAGATGTTTTTTGCCCCAGACAAGGGGCTCTTTGCCAAAAATCATACTATCTGCACTATGTTAAAAAAGAAAAGTCCTGCCCTAAATTGAATATGGCCACCCTGCCCGAGAAAGTGAGCAGAGGAGGAATGCAGTCTGACAGGAGAAGCATCCTGCCCCATTCTTAGATTTTTTCCACTACAGCAGAAATACTGTAAAGTGACAACATTGGACAGCTTTTATCCTCAGTTTCAATGTTTATGTTACTTCAGTTTTCCTTTCCCATCCGTATCATAATCATGGTTGATAAGATAATATGGGCCATGTTAGTCTACAGAAACCCTACCCTATCGATAGAAGCCATATGCTTGCTATGCTGGTCTACAGAAACAATATACTTTCCCACAGAAATCCCATTCTTCATGCATTTGTCAGAGTCGCTGTGCGAGTGGGGCGGTATAGAAGTTGAAATACAAATACAAAATACAAATTGTATCATCTGAGCACCATGTTTTCCTTTCTGCAATTCAAATATGTGCTTGTGGTGCTCTTGAAAACAAGGACATAATGTGGTAGTTTATATCAAGGAGTTTGCCATGGCTAATTCTTTGCAAATTGTGTGATAGGACTGCAGCTGAGGAATCCGTTGCACACATTTTTAAAAACACCTTTAATTGAATAAAATGTGATTAATTGGGCAGCAGAATTTATTTTTTAAAAGCTCTTGTTATAAATAGTAAAAGTGCTAACAGAAAGTCCCCTTTCTGAGTGATGAATTCCATCTTTTTGCCACCAAGCAAACAAGCAAAAAACCAGAACCACAAGACAACTGTACCCAATACAATGGAGTCATGTGTACCCACAAAACCTCCAAAAAAAAAAGAGGCTTTCGGAAGTGGCAATTTGCAGCTCCAGTGTCACTACACTGTTGCATTAGCACAGTCATGCAGCAGGATTTCAATTACTGTTTGCTTTCCAATTTTCATTCTCTCTGTCTTGGAGCTAATGCAAAGAAACAAAATATCAATAGCTAATTGATTTGAAGCCCCAGGTATTTTATTTATTTATTTAATTATATTAATTATATTTATACCCCACCCGTCTAGAAAATTTTCCTACTCACTTTCTCCTGTAGAAATTCTCCATGTAAGTGTAAATGAAATTAAACGTATTAAGTGTTTTTTCACAGTAAATTAAAACTTTTTACTCTTTTCAGTTTCTAGTTCCAGTTTTATGTGGTCTATTGATAAGAAGCTGTTGATATACACCCCTCCTAAAATGGCCTAATTTCTTTCCACCACACTGCCCAGTTACTGGAGTTCACTCTGAATCTAGCTGGTAAGTCCTATGGCAGGACAAGCCACATAGAAGCCTTCCTCTTTTCCTTCTGTCTTTTACCTTTTCCAGCATCCTTGTCTTTTCTAGAGAGTCTTCCCTTCTCATGACGTACCCGAAGTAGACAACATTATCTACATCATTTTTGTCTTCAGAGACAGTTCAAGCTTAACTCAGGCTCTAGGAACAACTTGTTCATCTTTCTAGCAATCCGACATATCTGTGGACCTCTCCTCCAGCACAATATTTCAAATGAATCAATTTTTCCTGTTAGCTTGCTTTACTATTCATCTTTTCCATCCATATATGGTGACTGGGAACATAATGATCTTGGTCTTGGTCTCCAGCAAAACAGCCTCCCTGTTCATGGTCTCTTCTTATTTCTTCATTGTTACTTTTCCAAGATTCAGTCTTCTGATTTCTTGGCTGCAGTTCCCACCTGGATTGATGATTGAATCATGGTATACAAAATCTTTCACTATCTCAATTTCTTTATTGTAATTGAGGAGGATGGTAGGGGATAGGGGTGCCCAGCACACGATGGTACATGGGGTCGCAAAGGGTCAGACTTGACTATACAACTGAGCAACAAAATATTTAAATTTGTGTCATTCTTCTATAATAATAATTTTTGCTTTCTTAATGCTCAATTGCACTTTTGGCATTTTCTCCTTTCACTTTTATTAAAATTGTTTCAAGTAATTGCTGTTTTCTGCCTGTAAGATAGTGTCATCTGCATATCTTAAATTATCAATGTTTCTTCCTCCAATTTTCACTCTTCCTTCACTGAACCTAATTTGTCTTTCTATATGATATATGAATAGGCAAGGGGATAAAATACATCCTTGTCTGATTCCTTTCACTAGAGTAGACCATTCTGTTTCTCCATATTCTGTCCTAATGATAGCTTCTTGTCCACAATATAGGTTATGTATCAGGACAGTCAGGTGGTGAGGCACCCTCCATTCCTTTTAAAACAATCTATAGATTCTCACAATCAACTCAGTCAAATGCTTTACTGTAGTCTATAAGACACAAGCTAATCTTCTGATATTCTTTGGTGCTCTCTAGTATTTAACAGTTACTGTAACTAATAATCATGTAAATTTATTCCTTTTCTCCAAAATTTTGCCTGGGATGAATAGAGTACCATATACATTCTCTCCCCCATTACTGAAATAAATAATAGTCAACACATAGTACTGTATTTTTTTCCATTAAATACTGTCCCTTCAATATACAGGTAGTAGACAGATAGTAGTTAATTCCCTGTGAAACAAGCCTATTTTTTGTTTGTTTCTTTGTCCTTTTAATGTCCCTAGTTAATATTCTATCCCTCTTCAGGCATCCAGGATAGACGTGACTTGAAAACAGTGGCTTAGTATTTCTTATTTTGTACTAGCACTTTACATATGAACCCTGGAGACCTAAATCTGAAGAAGAGAGCTTCTCTATGTTCCAAGCAGTTAAAAACCCTGAAAAATTATGGTTCTCCCCAGAGATCATCTATGTGTAGGAAGCCTCTACTCTTCAGATTTAGCTCTCCACACATGGGAAGTAAGGACTCCAGCTGCAGCTCCCCTGTTTAATTTAACCCTTTTGTTTCACATATTTCCCCCTTTTTTATCTTTGGCAATGGGAGAGCTGAAAAAACAACATGGGTTTATGTAGTTTGGATCTACATGGTACATCTAATTCAGGGGTCCCCAAACATTTTACACTGTGGGCCAGTCATGAGGTTGAGCGGGCCGGTCACATGGTTCCTCCCGCCATAAAAAGCATCTGTGGCTGTCGTAAATGTGTTTATGACAGCCATGGGTGCATTTATGGCAGCGTTTTGCCCATGCGCATGCATTATTTATTTATTTATTTATTTAGATTTATATCACTGCCCACTCACCGTGGCGACTCAGGGCGGTTTACAATCAGGGAAAAAACACACAAAAACAAAACAACAATAACACATACAAAAAACAGATAAAATCAATTCCTCCTTCCGGCCAGAGGACTACTCTTTTCCTTCCCTGGGCAGATAAGGCCCAGGATTAGGAAGTGGGAGCTTCCATCTAAAAACATTTAAAAATTAAAAATTAAAATCTGAAAAAGATAAAAACTGATTAAAAACACACCAGATGCTACAACTACTAATTTAAAAGTAGAGAAAGAGAGGGGCTCAGATCGACCAATGTGCTGGGGTCATTATACCTTCCATACCCCATATCTATCCTGCCAGCCATGTTTTTAGATTCTTCCTAGAGGGCAGCAACTCTGTCTGGAGATGTAGCACCATAGGCAGGAGGTTCCATAGGGCTGGAGCAGACACAGAGAAGGCCCTCCTTCTGGTGCCAGAGAGATGTGCCTCCCTGGCTGATGGAACAACTAAGGAGCCTCTCCGGTCCGCTCTGGTGGGACGGGCAGATGTTCTTGGGGTGAGGCGGTCTCTTAAGTATCCTGGCCCACTACCATGTAGGGCTTTAAAGGTAATAACCAGCACCTTGAATTGCACCAGGAGGCAAACCGGCAACCAGTGCAGCTCCCGAAGCAGTGATGAGGCATGTGCATACCGCCCACACCCCATCACAACCCGGGCAGCCGCATTCTGGACCAGCATGCATGTTTTACTACCACTTCCTGGAGTGGCAAGGGTGATGTGGGCCGGATTTGGCACTGTGGGCTTCACCTGGCCCACTGGCCGTAGTTTGGCCACCCTTGATCTAATCTCTCTCCTTTCCTCTTCTATATCAACTGGCTGTGCAACTATAATGATTGCACAACATATAAACCTCTCACTTCCCTATCCTTAATGGATGGATTGTAAGCAAAGTGTTCACTGGCACTTGAGATGAGTTGTTATTAGTTAATTATTAGGTGCTTATCCTTATGCCCTAAAACAATCATCATGGAGAAGTTACCATAGATTCATATTTCAAAATGTTAGGAATGATCCATTTTAAGAAGCTAGTTTTTCTGGCTCTCATTCAAATAGTGATCTTTTTTTTTTCACCCGCTCTTTGGTAAATTCCTGTAAAGTAAAACTTGACAGGCAAAGATACCTCTCCCCAGCCCACCTGCAAATGATGTCATGGAATGTTTCTTTTGCCTGAGCTGAGCTTCATATGGTCACAAATAAAGTTTCAGTGTTTAAAAGGAAGAAAGAAAGAGCTGGTTTGTTGTGAAATAACAAAGGGGAGTATTTAATGGGTCAGGCTTGTGAAAACATCGCCAGACAAGTTAGGCCAACTGGGGTCAGTTAAGCCTCTCTTGACACAGGACATTAGCAACATTTTCCATGGGCTAAACACAACAAAGAAAACTTCATCTGGTTGCACCTCCAATACCTACGCAGCTTGTAATGGTCCCCCCTCCAACATCTTGATATGAAACAGCACCATGGCACTGAATGTTAGATTCCTGGTCAGCGAAGGAACTTGTTCATGCGCCAAGGTGGTGAAAACTTCATTCTTCTCTATCTGCTACATTACTTCATCCTGATCCAATAGCTATTTGTCTTCTCTAATCATCTTATTTTGCTATGCCCCGTTGGGGATCATGGCTAAAAGCTGCCAACAAATACAGATGCATTACTCATTAGGGAAAGTGTGTGTCCCCCTCTTCCCCACCTTAAAAGGCATGCATTGACATTGCCCTCTTTTACATGATGCCTGTGATAGGGCTTAGTGTGGTATTGTGATTAAAATCTGTAGGTTCTCAACCTGTAGTTTAAGATTACAGAAATCCTGGTTCAAGTCCTTATTGTGTCATAACATGTGTTGAATGATCTTGGATTAGTCATTCCTCCTCAACTTGATCTAACAAAAGAAATATTGCATTGAGTATAAATTGTGAGGAGGAGGAGAGGATTTTATACTTCCTTGATTCAGTTGAGGAAATGCAGCTATAAATTAAATAAATTCATAAATGACTTTAATGAAGGCATTGAGGTGATACTCACCAAGTTTGTAAATGGAAACACACTTGGTGGCATATTAACTATTTAAGAAGACAGAAGTGGTTCCAATTCTGGACATCACAGTCTAAGAAGGATATCAACAAGGCAGAATGTATTTGAAGGAAGGTGAATCAGTTGGCAACAGATGTGGAAATAAAGCCCTATGAGAGAGGGAGGGAGGAACTATAGCTTGGACTAAAGAAGAATGAGAAGACCATCTACTCATAGTTTAACAGCTTTCTTGTGGAACTTGGAACAAGCTTGTTTTCTGTTGCTCCACAGGCTATGATCTTCTAAGGTAATAGATTCAAATAATGAAATTAGAGGTTTTGACTAAATATTAGGAAGAATATCCTCACAATAACAGCTGCTAGACAACAGAATAAAATATTTCAATAGAAAGTGGACTTTTCTTCACTGGAGGTTGTTAAACAGAGGTTGGATTCTGTCTGTTAAATATGTTTTTGCTGTGGATGTTCTGCTTTGGCAATGGTCTCAATGATTCTTTGGATTCCTTCTAGCATTAAAATGCTAAGATTCTGTGATTCTAAATGGCATTTAAATGGATTTCTCTGAACCAAAAATGTGAGGATTGCAGCTAAGGCATAATATCCAGAAAACATAAGCCGTGCATAAATCCTCCTGAAATTACTAGAAATTAATGCCAAAGTTTGTCTTTTTAAGAAGGATGAAAATCCTTGCTTATCTCATCTCCTTGAGAAATTATTAGGAACAATAAGATTATTTTTGAAATGGTAGCTGTGTTAGTCTGTGTTTCAAGCATATCAGAGAGTAAATAAAAATACAAAGACAGAAAACATTGTGGCACTTTAAAGACTAACTGCTGTATTTTAATGTTAGCATTTGTGGACCAAGTCCCCTTCATCAGATGTAGGAGTGAGACTCATGGTCTCAATTTATACACGTTAGTGTACAGTGGTACAGAATGGTTGGTTAGCATAACAGATAAGTACACAAATCAATATGGGTTTTTATAATTGGTAATAGCAGATGATCTCTGGTTGTTATTAGGATTAGTTGTGAAGTTTGGCCCTATTGAATTGCAAATGGTTAGTAGATGGATGCAAGACAAACACCTGGCATTAAATATTTGCTAATGAGTTTAACCTTCAGCATCTATAGACAATTGTGTGAGTTCATCCTTTGTTCTGTAAGGTAGCCTATGCTCTGGAGGAGAATTCTACTCATAATCATTTCATGTCAGAAGTTATTCTGGGTTGAAAGGATTTTTGCTGGAGAATCTCCACTCAGTGGATGCCCAAATGAAGCTCCTTTCATGTCCCCAAGATCTTTTCCACCTATGTCCCTATTTATCTACTTGCAATTTCTTGCTTTCGGTCTGTGAGGTTGGCAGGAGCTGGGATAGAGACAGGTGTTCAATCCATCATGCAGTACCCAGGTCTCCAACTGCTGACTTGCTGACCTTCCGGCTTACAAAGTGAGCTTCTTAACCACTGAGCTGCCACAGAAAAATTCTACTGAAGTAGTTTCTGTGAATGTGGTAAAATATAACAACATATAAAATACAACATATATAGCAGCATATAACAACCTTTAGTTGTGGTGTATCAAATTTTATAATGTCCCAGAAAACTTTGACTAATATCCATACCTTTGAGATGGGTGTCCAGCATATGGATGTGCTTTAGATGGGTGTCCAACATATGGATGTACTTTAGTACATCTATATTATGGATACCCATATCTGCTATCTCTCTCTACATCCTTGTCTTGTAATGCTCCTGTTCCTGTTCCAGAATGGCAACTTTCATGCCTTGGGTATGATGTCCAGGTAAGTTGGAATTGTTTGAAACTGGTTTCTGTGTACAGTATTGCCATCTGATTTATGTCCATTGAATCTTTTGTGCAGAACTTGTCCTGTTTGTCCTATGTAGAATGCAGACGGACATTTTTGGGAAAAGATGGCATACATTACATTGGCAGAGGAACAAATAAATTATTCTTCTTATCCCGTGAAATATTGGCTTAAATCCCATAGCTTAACCTAGGCAGTGATTTTTCAGAAATGTTTTAAAAAACCTAGCAAATTCCTCCTAAAGGTCCCATGGGATCCCTTTTGTTGTGGGGGAAGCCTTGGAGGCCATGGAAGGGGGAAATAGGAGGATTTTAATTTCTGATAATCAAATCTGCCTGCATAATTTTACTGATTCCCCCCCTTGAAATTAAAGATTCCCTTCCATTCCATTGCCCACAATGGAGTCCCCATGACCAAAGGGTCACTAATCACTGTATTGCTTAGCACCACAAAAATTCTAGCTCTCAAGGGGAAGAGAATGGGAAAAACAACTCTTGGGTGTTGTTAAGGGATTAAATAGAGATGGATAGTTTGTATTTTGTAAAGTAATCATTTTGTGTGTGCTGTATTTTCCACTTTTTTCTCTCAAAGAAAAAAGACAGTAGCCTTAGAAAGGGATAGTTTGCATAAATTACTGACATGAGAAATTAAAAATAGCATTCTAAACTTGTCTCTCAATGTGTGTGTGTGTGTGTGTGTGTGTGTGTGTGTGTGTGTGTGTGTGTGTGTGTGTGTGTGTGTGTGTGTGAGTGAGTGATGGCTCACAAAGCTTGATAGTTCCTCATTGCAGTGCCTTGTTGAATATTTTTCCACACCTAATTCCTAAACACTATCTTTTCACATTATTATACACTTTAATATGTTTTACTATGTATATTTTAAATATTTAGTAGGGCTAGGAAATGGTCTCCCTTGCTCAAAAGCCAGTTGTGTCCATCTCAGTTCTTAAACTGCTGACCTGCTGAACTTAATGTCATTATGCTCAGCGTCTTAACCTCTAAGCCATTAATACTAATGATAATATTCAAATGTAGCTTGATTTTAGATATATGTAGCTGTTATAGGCTGCCTTGACTCCCTCCATTAGAAGAGATGTGAGATATAAATAAAGCAATAACTTTATAAATGAATAAACAAATAATGCTTAAGTGTTTGCAATCATTCATTGAAATTTCATCGTATTCAAAGAGATGTGTATGTATGGGTAACTGTGAGCAAGCCTGGATCCTGATATTTAAAATGAATGGTAAGGAGTAGCAACTAGAAGTAACAACACCAGTCTCTGCTTCTTCTCTATCACAAAACCATAAGCATATTGCAAAACATCAATGAAAGAATCTGTCTGTCTGCCTGTCTACTATAGCTTGCATAACAATAACACTGCATCACAAAAAAATAATTTTTGTCTGCTACTTGGTCTAATCCATGTGTGCTATACTAAATCAAGTGCGCTGAATCCAAATCTGAAGTCCAATTCTGCCTAGGATGCCAGGATCTTAAGTTAGCAAATCTCACCATCTTGGTTAGGTTCTTGCATTGATCACACGGGGTATATTTGCCACAAATGTAGCAAAAATTCTCCGATTTATTAACATAGCTGTGCCTACACATCTTTAGCTCAAAACAGACTCACTTTGGCCTAGCCGTACTATCTAATAAAATGGTTTCACACTAGAGATAAGCCCTTGGTCCATCTCACCTTATATACCTATTTCTGATGTCATCTCACAGACTTGTCCAGACATGCCCGGCCACTGCTGGAACATGCATGCCACCAGGGGACATGTTTTAGCTGAGGCGGCAGCAGGCATAGCGGTAGCTGCAACTGTTATAATGTTCCCATGTAAAAATACATTACACAATTACCTACCATTTGAACAGCTATAGCACGCCTTAAAATCTGTACGTGATAGGCAAATTCTGAGTTCAGATTTGGAATCAGCACATATGATATCAAGTAGATCACATGTGTTATACCAGTAGCAAAATCGTTGTTGTGCAGTGTAATAGCTGTGATGGAAATGCCTGAGCTATTAACCTTTCCTTGAATGAAACAATCTTGTCATCAATGGGCCAATCCTTTCTAATAGTCTGTATTATTAAACCTGAACTGATGAAGAAGCCACTTTATAGTACTTCTCATTGGATTTTCCTCAGAGGCTTGTTTTAGGTCTTCTTATCTATCAGCTTGCTTCACTTCCCAACCAACAAATTTGAGATCTTAATCTCCCGTTTTCTCAAATTTAAAGACTAATCTAATTAAAGTGTAGTAATGTCGGGCCTAATTTTATTTAATTGCCTCAGAACTTTGTTGCCTCACAACCCCATCTTATTGTGGAAAGACTCAAGGAGCAGAAAATGTCAGTTCTCAGGTTGTTATGGTAGCTATGCACATACGTGAATACTGCTATTCAGGCAATTACATTGTCAATTTTAAGCTGAGTAACACTGCTCTGTGTGCAATTGATAATTTCTGTGGTTGAATGAATGCAATTTAAGGAGTAGTTGACTCACCACATCTCCACTGAGTCAATGGGCCTACTCTAGTTGTGACTTATTACACAAAATTACAGGAGTTCAGCCTTTAAATTCTGCAGCACTTACAATCTGAGCCAAATATTAAAATAATATAACAGACCTTAAACCCATGAAATGTTTAGTGTGTGTGCCATTTTCTTTTCTTTTCTTTTAAAAAAAGAGGGGGAAGGAATATCCAGTGAAAATTGGATTCAGCCCTAATCTAAATCAGGAACCTATATTTGCTTTCCAGTTTTCTTGCCAGGATTTGCTTGCTCAAAACCAAATCATAAGCCTGTACCTGCTTTCATGTTTTTTTGCCACTAATGTACCTAGGCACCGAAATGGATAAGCAAGGATCTAAAGGAGCAATCTTTTTCATCTCCCTCTTCTGCATACCTTGACTAATGCAAGAGGTCGGGATTCAGAACTAATTAGATCCTAGGCAAAGCACTCTTTGAAGAAATCACTACCACTGTTTTGGAAGTTATTAAAGCTTGCCAATGACATCATGGAAACAAAGAAATGTGGATTTCTGTGTGTGTGAACAGTCTCCAGATGACAATAGTAACCTTGAAACTTTAATCTCCCTCTCCTTATATATAACAGATGTAAGCTCGGGCCAGCTGATAAGTTCTAAAACAACTGAAGGAAAACCAGGTGAATACATTCCTTCCACTCTGAGGAACACCATGAAATTTTGTTTGGGTGCCTGAAATGCACACACTGTCCAAGCCTTTAATGTGGAGTACTGATGTACAAAACAGAAGGGAGGAAGCGGAGACGAGTCAGAGAGAAAAAGATGAAATATTTAAGATGATATGTGGCATTAGATCACAGAGTTGGCATCTAACACCCAGAATTTTCATGAGGATACCCCCCCTGCCCCAGTCATGAACTGCTTATGAGATTTAGTAGAAAGGAAATGGAGCTACAGCACCCAGTCCTTATTATGAAACTAGAATCTCTATAAACGCTTGTGATCTAATGTAAAGACAAACAAAGTCACCTCCTTCTCCATGGCTAAAAATAATGTAAAATTATTGTTAACCATATTGTTGTGGCATTCTCTTCCCCATGCTTCCTTGCTTTCCTCTAGAAAATCATCATGTTCTTATTTAAAAAGTGAACTTCTGGCCCTCTTTGCTCCACTCAAGGCAAGGTGCCTGAAAGGCTGAGAAAAACACACAGCCATTCAATGCTGTTATGTCTTCAAATGAGTTGCAAAGAGATAAAATTTGACTTGCAAACTTAAAACATGCCATCAGTATGTAGAAGCAATCTGCGCCGAACCTCCCCACCATCTTGCAGGGCTGGAGTATCGACCGGGAACATCCTTTCAACTTGCTGAGGTTAATGGTAACCAACTGCAATTCTGCTGTTCTTGTTCTTATTTTTATGCTCTGTGGTTCACTGCCATTCTAATGGAAAGCAGACATACGTTCTGTAGACTGTCCCATCTTATCCCTCAATTTGGTTGAAGGATCTCCTAATGGAAAGGCTTATATTTCCTAGAAATAGAAAACCTTAACTTAAACATTACAAGATTCACTATTCTTAGCAAGAAAGTGCAATGTTTCTAGTTAGGCCTTTCCTCATTCCCCTCACGGTTTGCAAAGTTAAGAATGTATAAAATATATAGACAGCAGGTTTTTTTGCCCGGCAGAAGACCACAGGGTTTGTACTTCAACCCAAATTCTTCCTGCTAGAAGAAGATGGTGGTGAAGTGAGCTTTCTTCATTTTTGTGGGAGCTCCACCATCTCTTGATCGCAATTTTACTAACAACCAGGTGCTCCATGGGCATATCTTGCTGTATGCTTTCCTTCTAAGAAGGAAAGGACCCTGGATGTATTTTATGCAATTTACCAGTAGTGGGGTCTCTTTGCCTCACTCTCGGTTGGAGGTGAGGGGCTTAAAATTCCTCATCAAAGTGACTTGATGTGTTGAGATGGTCTAAGCAGATGAGAACAATGCACTTAGCAAGTATTCTTTCCATTCACCATTGTCAAAACTTACAGGAATTTCCAGCTCTCTGAAAGATAGACAAAGATGCCAAATAGTATTTGTCACTGTACTTTGCTTGAAATGTCTGTACAGCATGTAGATCTGTCATATACTCTGTTTGTGAAGATAAGCACACATACAACCCTATAACAAGCAGAAGAGGATAGCCAATTGATTACATAGAAGCAGATGAAAGCAATTCATCCAGTGCTACTTTACTTACAAGTTCATGCCTCAAGGCAACAATTACCACATTTTCAAGTGAGTCTTGAAAAAGTACATTCTGAGCTGTGTTGCTGAGCTGCTTGTGCACAGATTTAGTCAGGACTTGGGGGGCAATGACCTTCAGTGAGCGCTGTGTTCTATTTTTCTGCTTCAAACCAAGAAGAAAAACACCTGACATGTGTATAAGCTAGTTGTTCTGGCAAAGTAAAGAAACTAGATGCTTCCAGACGTTCACAGAATTTGCCAGAATTTGCAAAACCTAGAGATGGACACATTTTAGACAAGACATAAGGAACACTACAGTAAGAACAAAAACTGGAAAGTATCTGTCAAGGAAAAAATGGGTAGTATAATAATGAGGAAATTGTAGGGAAAATAGTGACTGCAAGAAGAATCAGAAGGCATGCTGAAATAGTGGACTAAGTCCCAATATATACATTACTGGTAGCATGCCATTAGAAGCTAGATTCGGGTCGAGACATGATTTTGGACCTTCAGGGTTAAGCATTCGTAAATGCAAATTAAGCCTGTTCTTGCCTCCTAATGATCAATCATAAAAAGGAAGCTAACTTGCAAATTATTATTATTATTATTATTATTATTATTATTATTATTATTATTATTATTATTATTATTATTATTATTATTATTATTATTATTATTATTATTATTATTATTATTATTATTATTAAACTTATATGCCGCCCTACTCAGCGAAAACCGACTCAGGGCGGCTCACAACACAATCAAACACAATGCAACAATTCAACAGAATAATAAACTGTCACAACACAATGAAATATCATACATCAATAATTCAAACAATAGAATATCATAAAATACAGTACAGTAAGATAAAACCCCAGTATACATCATTAAGTTACAAAAATATTACAAAACCCATAGGAACATTACACAATCTTACAAAGAAAAAAAGTTACAAAAGTTACTCCTATGAGTACCACATGTTTTCAGTACTTGAGCAATTCTGTCTTCTAATGGTAGCTATCTTTAACTTAGTTTGGGTGTAGGAATCATTTTCAGTTATCTTGAAGCCAAGGCTGTACAGCAATTTATTGTTGATCCTCTAACTCTGGATTTCTTTCACTGAGTGGAAGATGATGTACAATACTTCTTCAAACACTGACTGAAATCTTGTTGTTTAATGCAATAAGTCATTGTGGAATAGGCCCATTGGATCAGGGGTGACTTGGTGAGTCAACTCCTTTGTAAGTTCCATTGATTTAAATGGGCCTACTCTAGTTGCAACTTACTGCAATTAAGTAAATTGCAAATAGTGTAGTCCCATTTGCATCAAGAGAAATTGATTCACTAAATACCCATATTTAGCCTATTGTAATGTAATTTACTACACTAAGCAACAGGATTTCAGCTGATGATTCTATACACTTGACCCTCATATTGCCAAAATCATTGCATGCTGCAGAAGTCTCTTAAGAATTTGATCTATGACTTTTCTAACATTTGGGTTGCCAGCAACACAAGAGAGATAGTGTTGCTCCACTGTAACCTATCCAAGTAATCCAGATTTTGAGAGACATTAAATTTACTGTTCTTTTAACTTAATGCTTCAATATCACCTTAGGAAATGATGGCCTTGCCACCCACTGGTACCCTTTTCATTATTCTAAAACAATCTTGCTGCAGCTTTTGGATTTGCCTCTTATATGAGTAAACAAACCCTAGACAGTAATAAATTAAAGCATTAGCATAACTGAGAGCATTGATGAGTCACTATGGACCGTAGGCTGAAGTTCAAATTTCTCCTTGTAAAAAATTCCCCATCAAGTTCACTGGAGCAAACCAAGATAGTAGGTGAACAGTGCTTCACAGGGCAGCTTGCCACTAATTTAATTTTTGCCACCTCTTGTGCTTGGAAGATAATGTTTTAGAGATTTGCCAGATAGGAACAGCATGGAAAACCATCTTGCCTGGAAGCGCATGTGGTGGAAACTGTGCTTGGAGCCTAATGAGTTTTTCTTAGGTGAGACCGAAGAGTATCTGGTAACTGGGTTTACTGAGTTGTAATCGGTGGCACCAGGTCCTTCCAATTCTGTTTGCAGATCTAGTTCTTGTGGAAATCAAAGGAAAATCTGACTGACTTTGACGAAGATAAGGCATGTTTTCTAAAATATCCTATCTGTACAGTGCTGTTGGAGAACTCAGTGGGATCCACTCAGTGTGAATATCCTCCTGCCTTGTGTGTCAGTTGGTGATATACACAATTGTGGCTTCCTCACATATTTAGCATCTAAGCCAGTGGTGGTGAACATTGGCACGCCAGGTGTTTATGGACTTCAATTACCAGAAGCCCAAGTCAGCACTCCTGCTGATCAGGGCTTCTGGGAATTGAAGTCCAAGAACAGCTGGAGTACCATGGTTCACCACCAATGACCTAGGCTGTCTAAGAGAGGTATGGTAACAAGCTACTTAGCTTTGCTTCTCTGCTGTGCTTCTGTTAGAAGTTCTGTGGATTCTTCCTGCAGCCATTATCAGTTTCCCAGTCCTAAAGGTGCTGTGTTGTTGCATCTTTGTGAGCAGGCCATATTTTTCTTGGATTTTGAGGCATTATAGGCAAGAGTATGAATCCACATAATTTCATTTAGTTAGAACAGCTTTCCCCAAAATGGTATCCACAACAGATATATTGGACTAATACAACCATCAGCCATATTGGCTAAAAATTGAGTCAATTGCAGTCCACACTGTTTTGAAAGACACCAGGTTGAAGAAGGCTAGGTTAGAATTGAAACTCGGCAAAATAGTCTCATTATCTACCTGGTTTTTTTTATTTAAAAAATAACTTCTGTCATTTGACTGCTACTTGTCCAAAAGACAGCCTGTGCTTTTCTGTATATTTTTACACTTACTTGTTTAGCAAATATTATGCTGGCTACAAAGAATAAGATAGCAGTGGAAGAGTGCTGTTGGTGGCCTTCTAAAAGGTTACCTCTACATCAGCAGTGCCCAAACTATGGCCCGTGGGTCCAATTAGGCCCATGCATCTCATTAATCCAGCCCAGGCTGAGAACCTGGGCCCTCTCTGGACTGCCCCCCCACCTGCCCCCACTGCCTGACATTACTTATGGCGGCGGCGACAACCTGGGCACACCAAGGGACACTCCTAGCACCATGGATTTTGAAATGGGGAAGGCTCCGAAAATTACCCCAGTGCAGTAATCCACATTGCCAAAGGTTGCTGAAGCAATGGGACTGAGCCAGAGACTGCTCGGAGCAGCGGGGACAAAGTGAGATCGCTGCTGCCACTGCTGCCACTGCTGATGTCGAAATGGTCAGCCGGGGAGCCGTCCACCTCTGACCCCCGCAGCTGCATGTCAGGAGCGGGACAGGCCCACAAAAAAAAAATGTTTAGGCACCACTGCTCTACATTAACCCGCCCTCCATCTCAAACTGAGGGTGTATGTTCATTTGCAAAAAGTCCTACATTTTGGACCAGTTTTGCCAGATTCAGAACTAATTCAAATGCCAAGGAATACATGATGCACACAAGGCTCGTTTATTTTGACCAAATTCCTAAACCATTGTATTATTCTGAAAACAAGGAAAACCCCGGATTAGTTTGGCAAATAGGACATATTTTAGTATACAGTCAAACCTTGCATAAAGAGCGCCTCGCTTAAAGAGTAACTCGCTTAAAGAGCAGAATTTTATCTGAATATTCGCTTCGCTTATCAAATAAAACCAATCAAAAACTTGCATAACAAATAAATCAGGGTTTGCAATCTCCCCCACAATTGGTCACTTACAATGGTGTTTCGCTTAAAGAGCAAACTCACTTAAAGAGCGAGTAGAGGGGCATATAAGTCTAATTTAATAATAATAATAATAATAATAATAATAATAATAATAATAATAATAATAATAATAATAATAATAATAATAATAATAATAATAATAATGTGGAACACATTATGCTCTCTAAGCGAGGTACAACTGTAATTCCATGTGTATTGCTACAAGTGCTATGGCAGGTATTATTATTATTATTATTATTATTATTATTATTATTATTATTATTATTATTATTATTATTATTATTATTATTATTATTATTATTATTATTATTATTATTATTATTATTATTATTATTTCAATTTATATGCTGCCCTACTTGGTCAAAACTGACTCAGGGCGGCTCACAACATACAATTAAATACAATATAACAGTTCAGTAATAATACAATATAAAATACAGTGCAACAAGACAAAATAAAATAAATATAACACAATATGATAAGGCTACAGTCCATAATCAATCTTCAGTACCAAATGGACAATAAATAATATACTGTACTCACAATACAATCCATACCCAATCCATACTCAATACAAAAATGAAAAAATAAGTTATACACTAATCGATTAACAATACGAAATACTAAGAACAAGAGGTTTTAGGTACGATTTTCTTCTTCCATATCTAGGCCAGATGTGTAATTGCCAAAATAAAGCCACCTTTTGGTGAGTCCATTCTGCAGTTCCTTTTGCCTACCTACTGTGAGAAAGAATAGCCAGCAACACAAGTTTGCTGTTACCAGGGTGCACCTGATTAGGGTTCAAGAATACCACAATCTTTAAGGAAGCTCTTTTTGTGTACTCTCCTTCCACTTAGCAATGATGGTCTTTTAGTACAGAAACCAAGGATGTGATGTCTACATAATATCCTCCACTTGTGTTTTTCTGTGTTGTATTGAATATTGTATTCTTCTGTATTGCATGTGTGTGTTTGCACTTATTGTGTACTGTGCCTCTTGCCTCATAAAGTTTGCCTTGTTCCCTACAGCCTGACAATTTGCTTTTTCCCCTCCTGTAAATGGTCATGTCAGAGAACTGCTGTAATGCTTTAAGAGTAAAGTATTTTTTTTTAATGTTGTAATGTCAGTGACTCAACGCTGAGTGCTGGGTGGCAGTAAATAACCTGACTCCTCTAAAGGGGCCAATGGCTATGGGTGGATGAGCCCCTTCAGGTGGGGTGATGGTCCCCTCAGTGGAGAAAATACCACTTGAAACCATCATATTGGGTCCAACGGAAAAATAAGTGGTCATGGAGGTGGAAGAGGCCATGCCAGATGGACTGGCTGTGAAGGTGTACCTTGTCCATATCCTCAAGGCGGCCGCAGTCCATTGCAGTCCTGGTGTTAAATCCTGCATGTCTCATTTATACCTGCCGCAGGAGATGGCTCTGTGATCACAGTGTGTGGGTCACTTAATGGCAAGCTGGGATCCACCTATAAATAATTTCTTGCCAGTGGCATTTTTCCTGAAAAATGATTTCTAGGGGAAAATGTGTACAGTACTTGGATATGAGTCGCATCCAATGACAATGATAACAAAAAATATTTTAAAAATAATGTTACCATGTGTCATGCACAAAGCAATGGCAACAGGAGCTGCACCCAACTGGAACCCTGATTTGTTTTTTAACAGTCACGACACATCCTGAGGCTGAGATCACTACACATTGCCTTTGATACTTTATTTTAAAGAGTGAAACAATGACTAAGGTTTTGGTAGGGAAAGTGAGGGGAAATTGACATTCAAGTCAGAGAAGCCAACAGCCTGCTTCTTAAGAAATCTCATTGTTTGCTACACCCTGTGGATTATTATTATTTTTATAAACCCCCCTCCCCCATAAAATAGAGATTTATGCAAGGAAATTACCTAACCTTGTTCCCGGAGCTTAGTCAGAGAAATTGGAAGGAATGGCTCCCCTTTGCAGTGTTAGATCACTCCTTGACTCTTGCTTGGTGATGACCTCCAAAATGTACTCAGAAATAGCCAGTGAGAATGGTAACTGCCCCTTGGTCACATAGGCACAGGATCTGAGTGCCTAGGACAGGGGTGCCCAAACTTTTTAGGCTGGTCACATGGTCTCCAAACCTTAGCTTGGGGGCTGGATCTGGCCCCTGATGCCAATCCATCCGGCCCACACTACCCTCGTCACTCCCAGAAGCTGAAATAAAACATGCCCGTATGGGCGCATTTTACTTCTGCTTTTGGGAGTGACAAGGGTGGCATGGGCTGGATGAATTGGCATTGGGGGCCGGATATGGACCCCGGGCTGTAGTTTGGGCACCCCTGGTCTAGGAATTTGGGATGAGTTGCAGTGAAAACTTAACACAAATGCAGGCATAGATCCTTAACAGGGCAAATCCAGGCCCTCCTGAACAGGAAAAGGTTATGCTGGGGGGAAGGAGTTAGCCAACAAAATACGCACAATTGTGAAAGAAAAGGGCAGTGTGTTTGGATTTGGGTGTACGTTATTGTTAGCGGTAAGGCTATTACGGGAAACACACCTTCCAGAACACATTGTGTATCATTTCCTAATTCATCTCACCTTTGAAGACGGGTGCATACAGGCACACAGTTTCCTCAACCCATTTTAATTTCCTCCTTGCTTTGTTTACAGAAGGTTGGCTCACAAGAAGTCAAGACACAAAGGGAAGGATTGGCAAGGGAGGAACTGCAGGTTTGTGTTAGAGCTTGCATTATTCACGCAGAAGGACCTGGGTCAAACCTCTGGCATTTCTGGTTAGGAAGATCCAACACAGAGATGTTCCCATTCTTGGATGCTACTTGCCAGAGAATCCCAGAAACAACATAGCTACTGGCAGTTACTAAACTCTGGCCACTGCTCCAAGAACTCATAATCCACCCCCATTGTTAGGATGTATGAAGTGGACTCTGGGATTTATTGTCCAAAAGGGGAACTTTTCCAAACTCTGGGAAGATTACAGGTATTGGTACTGAAACAGACATGCAAGCTTCTGCCAGAGAGAGTGGACCATGTTATGTTAGATGGGCAAACAGTCTGATCTCACTGATTCATATTAACTCCTGATACATACATGTAGGAACTGTGATAGATTTGTCTGGCTCAGCAATACCAGAATTTGAAAAACAACAACAGTGAAATAATTTATTGTTATCGTCGGCTGCTACTCATATCCGAGGACACATTTTTCCTGGAAGTCATTTTCTCAGTAGATGGATGTGTTTCTGGTGACTCAAGAAACTGATCCTGGCATGAAACATGAGACCACACATATTGCACTGAATAGATGGTGGAGGGTGTAGTTGAGTTTAATGAAGCTTTTGCATTTGTCACTTAGCCTCTTCATGTCTGCAGCATTCTCCTTTGAAATGATTGGTAGCTAAAGAGATGGTTTGGTGTCAAAGTGGTTGATTTATGGCTGCTTCCTCCCAGGTTTATGGGTTTATACCTGACACCTTCATGGTTTGTTTCAGTTGACCCTTATAATGCTTCAAATTTGTTTTGTAATACAGACAAAAAAAACTCTGCTTCTAATAGACCACAAGCACTTGGATGAAATTCAAAATGAGAGAGAGAGAGCATTGTAGGATAGCAAGTTTTCTAGAAAGACATGTTTGTGAATCTTCAACAGCAGATTACAGAGTGAGGCAGAGACATGGTGAAGGAGAGGCAGAGTTTTGATTTTATCATCAAAGGCCTAATTAAATCTGGATGACCGTTTCTTAGTGTAAAATTATAGAATAATTACATCAGAATGGGATTATAAAGCCATCAAGTCCAACCCCCTGCTCAGTCCTGGAATCCAAGTCCCAAAGCAGATATGACAGATGCGTATCCAGCTCTCTCTTGAGTGCCTCCAAGAATGGGACACTCTCCACCTCTTCAGGTAATTGGTTTCATTGTTGTACTGCTCTAACAGTTAAGAGGTTTTTCCTGATATTCAGCTGAAATCTGAGTTCCTGAAATTTGAGCCCATTTCTATGTTTTCTATATTCTGAGATTTTGAGAACAGATCTAGCCCCCCTTCTGCCTGATTATCTTTCAAGTTGGAAATTGCTATGATATCTCCCCTTATTCCTCTTTTACTTTTAATGGACTGCAGTTCACTTTCTTAGGTGCGTAGCTCCTCTGTTACAAAACAACCCCATGGGCTGTTGTGTCTTTTAACTTTTTTGTTATATTTTAAGAATTGCCCTCAAACTGCTTTTATACACTAGCTTTAATATGCATTCTAATATTTCCTTTCATTTGCTTTAAAATTGTAATAATGTATTTTTATAGTAGTGCTTCCCAACTTTTTTTTGGCCATGCCCCATCTAAGTACAATAAAACCTCTCATAAAGAGTGCCTTGCTTAGAGAGTAACTCGCTTAAAGAGCAGAATTTTCTCTGAATGGTTGCCTCGCTTAACAAATAAAAGCAACCAAACATTTGCTTAACAAATAAACCAGGTTTCACAATTCCCCCCCTTCCAGAAGCCACAATTGGTCACTTACAATGGTGTTTTGCTTAAAGAGCAAACTTGCTTAAAGAGCAATCCCGTGGAACGCATTATGCTCTTGAAGCGAGGTACCATTGTTCATCTAAAATCCTGATGCCCTCCTCACCTGTGACATATAATTCTTATTATTCAAAAAGTGAACTCCTATTCATGTGGAGGAAGCCTAAAAGGCCATTAACTTGGTCTACACAAGAAATGCAAAAAAATCACTTTTAAAAACTTATTCTCAAATTGCCCCCTCCCCTTTAAAATCAAATTGTCCCACTGTGGGCCGTGGGCCCCATGTTGGGAACCACAGTTTTATACCTTCTAACATTGTATGTTTTAATATTATAAGCCACCATAAATATGCTTCGGGAGACAGATCGGTATAAGGAGTGGCGAATGAAGGACTAGAAAAGAAAATAATGTTGGGAAAAGTGGAAACCATCAGGAAAAGAGGAACACCATATGTGAGGTAGCTTGATTCAATAAAATAAGGACTTGACTGTGAGTTTATGAGACCTACACATGGCATTTAATGACAGGACCTTCTAGAGCTCAACAATTCATAGGGCCACTTTATTTCAGAAGCAACTTGACAGCTAATAACAACAATACCCCTTTCTGCTTTCTTTTTGTTTTTGTCTCACAGCAGTAAGAGGTGCTGGTATAAAATGATTTATTTTGTTAGTTAATTGACATGTTGCTCCTTAAGTAATCATCTTTTTCTCCCTTGGGCAATGAGGTGTCTTTTTACTACCTACAACAAGTATGGGCCACTTTGGTTGGGTTGGGACCTAGATTTCTGCCACTGGGTTTACCAGGGGCTACACTGACCTCTACAAGTGTGGAGGAAATGCCAAATTGAAACTGTAAGTGGAAGAAGCTTGTTTCTCCTGGTGTTAAATGAGCACATCCCTGTGACCTATTTAAAAAAACAAATCCCCATTCCTGGAGGCTTAAAAGAAAAACCCCTCCAGCTCACCTTTTATCTGGAAAAAAAGGGAGGTGGACTTTTTGCCGCTTGTGGACTATTTGCAGCTCCAGAGGTGGTCCACTGCTTGCCTGTTGTAGGCTACTCCTTTTGGAAGGTTGGGATACTATTTTTAAAGGTCTCCCTTGCTCGAAAGCCAGTTGTGTCCAACTCTAGGGGATGGTGCTCATCCCTGTTTATAGTCAAAGAGAAAATGCTGTTTGTGTCTACAAAGATGTGGCAGGCATGATAAGAATCCCAGAGCAGACAGAATGCTGTTAACTTTCTTGCTGAAGTGGTGCCTATTAACCTACTTGCAATTTCTTGCCTTTGAACTGCTAGGTTGGCAGGAGCTGGGACAGACGACCGGTCTCACTCTAACGCACAGTACATGGGTCTTTAACTTTTGACCTACCAACCTTCCAGCTTCAAGCTCAGCATCTTAACCACTAAGTAATCATGGCCCTAGTGGTATGTAATTACCTGCACATCTTATGTTTGCTACAAATCCCAGTTCTGATTTTAATACAGTCACAAGCTTTCTTTTCAAAATCCTTTTCCTGAAATTAAATGATTTACCATTTCTTGCATGAGGCACAAAAGCTGAAATGGAAAAAGAGTCTAAGATCCTTTGGTGAAGCTTTAGTTCTTTTATTGTATCATTAATCAAGTGGAAATCTACATTAGACAAAGAGCATTAGTTCAAAATATATTAGCAGTCTAGGCAAACGGACGAGTGTGGATTTGCAGAGTGAAAAAGAGATACAGGATAGTTTAACAGGTTTCCAATTCTGCCCTCTGTGCAATGGCTAATTTTGATTAAACCCTTGGAATTTGGTTAAAATGCTTGATCCGGAACAGATGCGATGTAGATGATATTCATAATTTTATTTGAGGTCACCTCATAAAGCTCTCTCTGCAATACCCTGAATGAGTATTGTACGGTTGATATAACTTCTATAGCAGCAGTTTTTCATGAACACCTGTTTTAACCAAATAAAAGTAAAACTTGCATGAATTACCCATGAAGTTCTAGCTCCAGAGAATATGATCACTAATCAACAAGGCTTTAATTAAGACTGGGCAGTTTGGGCTGAAAGTTTTGAGGGCACTGAAATCTGGGGGTAGTATTACAAATATGAATGGCAATACAGTAATACCTCGCATAATGCTAAGACTTGGTTCCACAAGTCTTGGTGTTATCCGATTTTTAGTGTTATCCGATGCATGTTAAAATCTTATGGGATGGATCGGATAATGTTAAAGCTCCATAGAAATACATTGTAACTGCACAGGCTTTAGCGGTTGTTATCCGATCCATCCCATAGGACTTTAACGTTATTCAATCTAATTCTCCTCCCCAGATTACTTAATGTTATGCGATTTTAGAGTTATCCGAGGTAAACGTTATCCGAGGTATTACTTGTACCTTCCATCCGCTATCACCCCTCCTCCTTTTGAAAAGGAGAAATGTCCAAAAGTGGGAGGGGATACTATGTTCTGCTCCTCTGTTTTCTTTTCATTGGGGCTTGAACCAGTGTCTTTGTATGGAGTTGGTAAAAGTCAGGACAAGTGGAATATTAAACTTTGCTGACTCATTCAAGTTGTTTTGAAAGCATTTTGTGTGGCTGGATACTGAATAAGAAAACTGGATTCAAATGAGCAATGGATCATCATTCCTAGATTATTTTTGTAAGACAGTTTACCTCTCCCTTCAACAATGTTGTTGTTGCCATTGCTGTTACTGTTTTAAATTTAAATATATATATATATTTAAAAATCTGCTGTCATGAGTGTAGCAATAGCAATAACAATTACACTTTCCCTGCCAACAAAAGTCTGCATAGTTAAAGTAATGGTCCTCCTGGTAGTAATGTATGGCTGTGAGAGCTGGACCATAAGGAAGGATGAGCGCAGAAGAATCTAAGCCTTTGAAATGTTGTGCTGGAGAAGACTCTTGAGAGTCTCCAGGACTGCAAGGAGATCAAACCCCGCACTCGGGGAACACGGGACAGATGTTTAGTTGCTGTCCCTTGTTCTGGCCCCCCGGCTACACCTCTGGTTCCTGAGCTGCCGGTCAAGAGTGACCCTTCCCTTAGGCTGCTGCTGGTGAATGCCAGGTCAGTCTGTAACAAGGCCCCCCTGCTTTCAGATTCCATACTGGGGGTGCGGGCTGACCTGGCATGCATCACCGAAACCTGGCTGGCACCTGAGGACGGGGTTCCTCTATCCGAACTGTGTCCAGCTGGGTTCGGTATTTGGCACCAGCCTAGGGAGAAGGGGAGGGGCGGTGGGGTCGCCGTAGTAGCCAGGGAGTCGTTGGGAGTTGTCAGGGCCACGGCTCCACATATTCCGGGCTGTGAGACCCTGCTCCTGCGTTTGGGCCCTAAAGGGCAGTCGGGAATCCTACTCCTATACCTGCCTCCCTGTAGGGTAGCAGATTCCCTGCCTGAGCTCCTTGAGGCGGTCTCGATGTTGGCGTTGGAGCTCCCCAGACTTATGGTTCTGGGGGACTTCAACTTGCCATCATTAGGGGCTGGCTCGGAGGCGGCTCGGGAGTTCATGGCTTCCATGGCAGCTGTGGGCCTGACCCAGGTAATTCAGGGTCCTACCCGGAGCAGTGGTCACACCCCGGATTTAATTTTCTTATCGGAGCTGTGGCAGAGTGATCTGAAACTACAGAAATTAGACATTACCCCTGTGCCATGGTCAGATCACTATCTGGTGACTCTAGACTTCCTGGGGGCGAGGCTTCACCGCAGGGAGGTAGGGCCAGTTAAATGGGCCCGCCCCCGGCGACTAATGGATCCGGAAGGATTCCAGAGGGAACTGGGGTGTTTTCCTCCTGACCTGCAATGCGATTCGTCTGAGGCTCTTGTCAACTCATGGAACGAGAGAGTAACGGTAGCCTTGGATGTGATCGCTCCACTACGGCCTCTCCTTGCCCGCGGGCATCGATCATCCCCTTGGTTCACAGAAGAGCTGAGGGAGCTCAAACGGGCAAAGAGACGCCGAGAGCGCCGCTGGGTGAAGACCCGGAGTGAGTCTGATCGAACACTTGTTAGAGCTGCCATTAAAGCCTATCTAGTGGCGATGGGGGCGGTGAAACGACAATATTTCACCGCCCTTATTGCCTCCGCAGATAATCACCCAGCAACCTTGTTCCGGGTGACCAGGTCCCTCCTGGGAAGAGGGGGGTCTGGCCCTGGTTGGCAGGGATCGGCTGAGGCTTTTGCTGATTATCTGGCGGAGAAAATCGCTCAGATTCGCTTGAAGTTTAATCCCGGCGTGGAAGAGACAGAGCTGGGGTTGACCAGAGTACAGTCTGGCCATGTTATCTGGGATCAGTTCGATCCAGTTGGCCCTGAGGAAGTGGACAGGCTTCTTGGATCTGTTCGCGCCACTGCCTGTGAATTGGATCCATGCCCTGCCTGGCTAGTCAAGGCATCTAAGGCTGTGGCAGGCGGTTGGGTCGAGGCAATTATAAATTCATCTCTGCAGGAGGGGCTTTTTCCAGTACCCTTAAAACATGCTTTGGTGCGTCCCCTCCTGAAAAAGCCATCCCTCGACCCTACGGTACTTACCAACTACCGACCTGTATCCAACCTACCCTTTTTGGGTAAGGTCTTGGAGAAGGCAGTGGCGTGGCAGCTACAGGAAGTCCTGGATGAAGCGGATTATCTGGACCCTTTCCAGTCAGGATTCAGGCCCGGATATGGTACTGAAACTGCATTGGTCGCATTGGTGGATGATCTCTGGCGAGAACGGGATGGAGGTCATCCAACCATCCTGGCTCTTCTTGACCTCTCAGCGGCTTTCGATACTGTCGACCACGGTATCCTTCTGGGAAGGCTCCAAGGATTGGGGATCCAGGGCACTGTGCTGGCCTGGTTCTCTTCATTTCTGAGGGGCCGGACCCAGTCGGTGTGGCTGGAAGGCGAGAGGTCCAGCCCTAGGCCCCTGCAATATGGGGTGCCTCAGGGCTCGGTACTCTCGCCTCTCCTATTTAACATCTACATGAAGCCACTGGGTGAGATCATCCGTTCCCACGGGGTGAGGTATCACCAATATGCAGATGACACCCAGCTGTATATCTCAGCCCGTGGAGATCCCATTGATGCAGTGGAAGTCCTATCCAGGTGCCTGGAGGCTGTCAGGGTCTGGATGGGGGACAACGGGCTACAACTGAATCCCGGCAAGACTGAGTGGCTATGGGTAAGGGGTCCTGCGCTATCTCGGGAGTTACCATCTTTGGTTCTGGATGGGGCAGTTTTGCCCCAAACAGACCTGGTGCGTAATCTGGGGGTCCTCTTGGACTCACGACTACTGCTCGAGGAGCAGGTGGCAGCCGTGCCCAGGAGGGCTTTTGCACAACTTCGTGTAATACGCCAGCTACGCCCACTCCTAGACCGGGATTCCTTGCTCATGATCACACATGCTTTGGTCACCTCCAGACTTGATTACTGTAATGCGCTCTACATGGGGCTGCCCTTGGTGACCATTCGGAGGCTGCAGCTGGTCCAGAATGCGGCTGCTCGGGTAGTGATGGGGTGCGGGCGTTATGCTCGTGCCTCACCACTGCTTCGGGAGCTGCACTGGTTGCCAGTATGTCTCCGGGTGCAATTCAAGGTGCTGGTTATTACCTTTAAAGCCCTACATGGTAGTGGGCCAGGATACTTAAGAGACCGCATCGTCCCAAGGACATCTGTCCGTCCCACCAGGGCGGATCGGAGAGGCTCTCTTATCATTCCATCGGCTAGAGAGGCGCATCTCTCTAGCACCAGAAAGAGGGCCTTCTCCGTGGCCGCCCCGGCCCTTTGGAACCTCCTGCCAACTGAGTTACGTCTACAGACAGAGCTCCTGTCCTTTCGGAAGGGCCTAAAAACCTGGCTGGCAGGGCAGGTGTGGGGCTCCAGGAATTTGGGGTCCCATGTTGGGTGGCTGATATGATGGGACAGCCACCCCTCCCTCACTCTTTTAAACTTTTAAAATCTTTTTAAACCTTTTAACCTTTTTAAATCTTTTAGATTTTTGGAAATTCAGCGTTTAATTCTTTTTTAATTGACTTTTAAGTAATTTATGAACCTTAAGGTTTTAATTTATGAATTTCTGTAAGCCGCCTAGAGTCAGGTTCGCCTGATTGGGGCGGGATAATAAATCTAAATAAATAAATAAATAAATAAATAAATAAATAAATAAATCCTGAAGGAAATCAACCCTGACTGCTAATTGGAAGGATAAATACTGACACTGAACTCAAGTATTTTGGCCACCAAATGGGAAGAGAGAACTCACTAGAGAAGGCTTGATGCTGGGAAAGATCGAAGGCAAAATGAGAAGGGGGCAGCAGAGTATGAGGTAGATAGATGGATGTGATGGGCGTATAGCTGGCTGGGCTGCGGAGGATGGCAGAGGACAGAAGAACCTGGTGGTCCATGGAGTTGCAAAGAGTTGGACTCAACTGTGTAACTGAACACCAACCACCCCATAGGACTTAGTGCACTCTCTGGGCAGTTCATAAGGAAATTAGCTTTTTGCCCCAAACATGCTGGGTGTTCATTTTAGCTACCTCAAAAAGATGGAGGACTGAGTCGACCTTGACCCCTGTCAGGATCAAACTCAGATCCTGAGCAGACTTTTGGCTGCAGCAGGGCAGTTCAACTACTGCAACCTAGAGGTCATACAATACTAGCCTTTGAAGCATGGGAAAGGGTTTTTAAAGGCAGTTAACTATTTTTTCAATCTGTGGAGAAAAGGTAGTTGAAACTAGATGGCCCATTTCAAGGTGGATTACATTATTTTGTTTCCCCTCACCATTCTAACATTTGTGTATAAACTTCTAGAAAAGTATACATTTGGAAAGATAATTACTTTAAAAACAAAAAGGGGTCAACATTGCCTTTAGGAAAACCCAGACTCCCATTATCTCTTACCTAAGAGGAGACTACTGGAGATAAAACCAGCATGCATTTCTAATCTACAAGTATGCTATACTTTCAACATATATAGTGAGTGAAGCTCATTTACTGCTAAGCAAATATCCATTATGGAAAATATTTTGGTACATTAGTGTCATATCCAGTGGCAGAAGGCGGTTGGTTACCCCTGCAGCCCTCTATCCTTCTGCATCTCCTCTGAAACGTCTCCTTCATGCAACTCAGAGTTTTCCACTACTGAGAAATATCTTCACGCTAAAGGTTTGTTTACAAGGAGTTGATGTTTCCACTCAGTGGAGCATTAAAGCAGTTGTTTTTTCCAACCACTAAGTAGATCTAAACATTAAGTGTTTCTTGAGTTGGGTTTCCAGCTCTCAAGCTGCTATAAACATTAAGTTTTCTTGGTTTGAGAAGAGAGGGAGGGAGGGCGAGAGAGAGGTTGCTTTTCCAATTAGCCACATGTAATATAAAAGATAACATTTGTAAAGACTTTCTTAAATTTCTAAAAATACTGTGGGCAATATTTATCTTTTGTTCACAGAAGTCAGTCAAGGCCCGCAACTGAGAAAGGAGACGGTTATTTTTGTTGGCTGTTGTTGCCAAGCGTGTGTAGCATGAAAGCTAGTCTTTGTCATTTTTTTTAAACTTAAAGTGTTCCCACTTTGGACTTGGTGCTTACTTTGAGGGAAAATGGTTCACTTCAGAGTTCCTAGACTCAAATATAGTGTCACTCTAGCACCTATCCACTACTGTGAAAGGTCTTTCTGTTGGGATAATAGCAATCTCACATGCCTTAATGTCGGCTGTCAGTAAAAGTGAGGCTTTATAGCCTGATATTGTTGTTGTTTGCTTCTAACTTGATTGATAAAGTTCTTCTCTCACCTCTGTCATTTGAGGCAAGCTTGTTCCTGCTTTTTTTCTTTCAATTGTTTTATTGATAGTTCTTTTCTTCTTTTGACCATCCTCTAAGCAGCAAACCTCTATTTCTTCCTTTTTTCTTCCGACTGTAACTACAAATGCTAACTGTAAGTAAAGATATGATTCTCTACTTTAAATGCTTTATAGTAATTTCATCATGCAAAGTGCTAAACTACACTAGCACTTTGTTTGCTGTTATTTTTAAAGCTATAAACTACCCAGAGTGGACTAATATCGCAGACAGCAATTAGCAATAGTAATTTCACTTATATACTGTCCCATAGCGTTTAGTGCACTCTCTGGGCAGTTCACAAGTTAATTAGCATTTTGTCCCCCAACATGCTGGTGTTAATTTTACCAACCTCAGACGAACGGAAGGCTGAGTCAACTTTGATCCCTGTCAGGATCAAACTCGCACCATTCTAGCTGCAGTACAGCAACTTAATCACTGCACCACCGGGGCCCAGTATAAATAAATGTATATGCAGGACCAGGATGTGACTGGCCATATCTCTCCATGTTTCTGTGTTGCTGTTATTTTTCTTGCCTAATGATATACTAAATAAAGGAATACCCAAATTTGTAGGAACACCCCCCCTTTTTTTACCCAATTCGCCAATACTTTCTTCTCCTTCTGAACCTGCTTTATCTCTTGCACACTCCTGTTCCATAGGGAACAGGATACTTGTTAATCAGGGTTTGGATGGCACAAGATAAGTAGTAGAAAGCAACTCTGTTGGATCCTAGGTTCTAGCCTGGATGACAACCTACATGAGCCTAGAGCTGAATACTAGCTTATTCTGCACAATTATTATATATTGCTCCTGGCTGTGCTTCAAAACAGAATTCTACAAAGCAGTTCATAGAAAAAGCACCAAATCTAAGAATAGATGTAGGAGGGGGAAGGCCTTCAAAGAGGAAGTGCCCTCTCTCTGTTTTTTATTGCCTTCCCTCTGGGGAAATAAATAAGTGTTCCAGATTATTATTATTTTTTACCTTCCATTTTTATTAGTCTGATGGCTACAACATATAAGAATACAAATAATCATCTGTTGAGGCTGAAAGCCACATGGTAAGTTTCAAATTTAGAAACCTGAAGGCAGTGTGCCTGTTTAGCCTCTTCATCCACTTGCGACATGTCCCATATTCAACCCGTATTTTATTCTAGGTACTTGTTCATTGTTTACATTTATGGAGATTTCATTCAGGCAGGCAACGGCCTCAAAAGAAACAACTCTACCTGGCTCGAAAGGTAACTTGATTGTTTTGCATGGAAAGAATTTTCCATAAAAAAGTTTTTATTTCTCAAGCGATTCTCCCTCCCAACCCTTTTCAATGCAAAGAGATGATCGGGCATGACAACCATAGGAATCAAAGCACAAATATGCAGACATAACACAAAAAAACCCAAAACCCCTCACTACCTTGTATGGAATGAATGGTTCTCAAGGGTTTCAAACAGGAGTGTTTTCCAACCCTATCTACATAAGTCAGCAAGAAGAGCTAACAGTAAGAATTAAGTACTGTCAAGGCTATGAAGTACTCAGAAGGGGTTTGCCGGTCCTTCCTCCTTGTGGCAATCTGGGACTAAACAGCTTCCCCAAGACCTCACAGGTAGCCTTGTGTATAACTCTGACAGTCATAATAAATGCTTTATGTGATCTTGTCTGATCTGTCTAATGGGGTGGGTGGTGGGAGAACTGTGAAGATTTGTTCTCCCACTCTCTTCTGGTTTATCAGAAGTGGGACTCTTGGTAAGGTAAATGTCGCCCTTGCTGGAAAGCCAGTCATATCTGACTATAGAGTCCAATGCTCATCTCTGTTTATAACCAAAGAGCCAGTGCTGTCTGCTTCTGCAGATGTTTCTGTTGTCACGTGGCAGGCATCACTAGACACCAGAGTCCATAGAACACTGTTTACCTTCCAATCAAAGTGGTACCTATTTATCTACTTGCAATTTCTTGCTTTTAGACTGCTAGGTTGGCAGGAGCTGGGACAGAGAATTAAGATCACTCCATCATGCAGTATTCGGGTCTCGAGCTGCTGACCTGCTCACCTTCCAGTCATCAAGTTCAATGTCTTAACCACTAAGCCACTGGGGTCAAAGGGATTAATAATGATGCATATAGTTGACTGATAAGGAAATCTTATGAAGAGAGATATTGGACTTGTTAATGAACTGTTACATTTTCCCCTACTGACTTTCCCATCTCTGTGACTTGTAGACTTGAAAGTGAGAGCTGAGATTTTGAGGTGGGTGACATCTGTAGACAGAATATATTGAAAATATTCTGATATTGTCTGAAGCTCTGCAAAGAGTCATGGAGAATCAGTTCCCTCAATCTAATATAGAACTGTGTGAGTGGTTGTGAGAGAGGAGAGAACAACTATGAATGAATCAGCTACTTGCCCTGTTCTGAAAACTAAGCATAGAATGTCAGCCGTTGCTGCTTCAAGGTGCTAACTGAGAACTGAGCATCACTAGAAAGCCCTTCCAGCCTGTTTTGGGTCATTTCATTCACATATTTAGAAAGCTTCACTTAGGAAAATTTTCCATGAAAGGATGTTGAAAAAGGCAGACAGTGAAAGCAATGGAAACGGTTGGCTGCCATTGGCGGGTAGCTGGCTATTCTTGTCCAAAGGAAGAGTCTGAAATGGATGGAGTAACAAAATAAGACATAAAATCCAGCACTTAAGCATTCACATCCCTTGCTCTTTTTATAGTATACATTTTTTAAAAAAAGAAATGGATCTATATTTTAGGAAGTAGACCATGGAATGGTGTTTCAAATTTTGGAAACAGCATTTTTCTTTCTTTAACAAAGTGGGCATTTCCCAAAGGTTCAGGCATTGTTTTGTGAATTCCTTGGCAGTGCTCTGTCTTAGGAAAACCAAGCTCTCTTCATTTCTTTACTTCTCTGAGGACCTGGATTGACTAGCTGGAAATATTACTTGGTTTCTTTATTTGTATTGGATCACAGATCAGAAGAAGGTTACAGCATGTACTGGCTTCTGAACTGAGCTTTCTACTTTGTGGTTCTGAAGTGAAGGCTGAGCAAAGTAAACCAAAACTGTTTATGTAGTTTTTGTTGACTCTACTAAGAGACAGATAAAGAAGGGGGGGCTGTTTATATGCATCAATGTTTTCTTGGGGCTACTTTTTTTTAGATTTTTGAATAGTTGAGCTGTGATCCATTCCCCTTGGTTGAGATTCAGTCAGTCTTGGGAGAAAGGTTAGGTATAGGTGTAGCAAGGTACAGTTCTAATGGTACATCTTTTGATAGTCATATGTTTGGTATCCAAGGACCTGTTTCCAATGGCACACCATTTCATGAAGCAGTCAGCAAAGGGCAGTTCTATCCTTATCTGTAGCAGCAAAGCTATAAAAAGGAAATGCAATCATCTGTTGGCTCTCCTAAAGACCAGATGAAGCACTAATATGAAGTTGAGAGAAATTAAGGTGTTTGTGCTTTCTTGCTAGTATAACTGTAATCTGTGTATTTTGGGAGCTATCTAAGATATGATGCAGATGTGTGGAATATAAATTTTTTATAGTGTATCCTAAGTTGTTAACACATGAGTTAATACCTTTGTATACCTTCTTCTCTGGTGCTCTTTGCTCTATGGTTTTTCACCTGCTGTATCATACTTTGTAAGAGCTATAGATGAGAACAGTTGTATGATATTGGGGAAAGAATAAATTCAGCTGACTGGAGAGCTCAATGGTTTAAGTATCTGGCTGTGGGGCCAGAGGTTGAGAAGTGAACTCCCCATTTTACTCCTAGGAGAGCAGAACTGCCTGTGTAGCTTCACAGTCCCACAAGAAGAGAATTGTAAACTACATTTGTACCTCACTTAAAGAGCATAATGTGTTCCACAGGATTGCTCTTTAAGCGAGTTTGCTCTTGAAGCAAAACACCATTGTAAGTGACCAATTGTGACTTCTGGTGGGGGGGGATTGTGAACCCCAATTTAGTTGTTAAGTGAGTTTTTGGTTGGTTTTATTTGTTAAGCGAAGTGAACATTCAGATAAAATTCTGCTCTTTAAGCAAGTTAGTCTCTAAGCGAGACACTCTTTATGCAAGGTTTGACTGTACTTATGTGCATTCTGTCATTAGAAAACCTGGAAAGGGTCACCATAAGTCAGAATTGACTTGATAACACATGGTTATTGTTATGAATTCAGTACTAGTCTTCTGGCTTTAATCTAGCAATACTAGTTAACTGTTATTACTTGTTGAACATGGGTTGGGTGCACATATTCTCTGACTCTTGTGGAAGCTAATAACACAGATACAACACAAGTCTGACATAGAGGGGACAATAATTGCTTCCTCTTTAAAGACTTCCAAAACAAAAGTTCTATGACATTACACATGGCTTCAGAAGAAAGTTTTCAGAAATATTCAAAGCCTTGTTACTTGTTGCGCCAGAAGCTGTTGCTAAAACTCCAACAGGGAGATAAGATTTGGGAGGTAACCAGTGTAAATCATAGAAACATTGAATAAACTGAATTGGAAAAGACCTAGGAGGCCATAGGTCTCATTCAACTCAGTTTATTCAACCCCATGCTCAATGCAGGAATCCATACTAAAGCATATCTGACAGATGGATGTCTCATTTTCTTTTGATTGCCTTCAGCATGCAAGCTCTCACCACCTCCCAAGCTAATTGGTTCTATTGTCCTACTGCTCTAACAGTTAACATGTTTTTCTTGATATTCAGCCTATATCTGGCATCCTCTAACTTGAGCCCATTATTATGTGCCCTGAACTCTGGGATGATACAGAACAGATCCTGCTCCTGTTCTTCATGAATATATTTCAAGTACTGTGTCTGAAAAGTGCTGTTATAGCCTGCCCACAGTCTCCTTTTCTCAGGGCCAAACAGGCCGAGCTCCTTCAGTCTTCCTTCATAGGGCTTGACTTCATCCCCTGATCATCCTTGTTGTCCTTCTCTGAACTTGTTCCAGTTTATAGGCATCTTTCTTAACGTGCGATGTCTAGAACTGGACACAGTACTCTAGATGAAACCTAACTAGTACCAAATAGAGGGGATACTAACTACCTATGTTTTAACCATGTTAATGCAGCCTAAAGGAGCATTTGCTTTTTTTTTTTTTGCAACCACATCACACTGTTGGCTCATATTTAGCTTGTGATCTATAACAATTTCAAGATTTTTCCTTCTCACAGTATTATTAAGCCAAGTATTCCCGCAACTTGTAAACTGTGAATTTGTTTTTTACTTTCCTAGGTGTAGAATTTTGCACTTATCCTCGTTAAATTTAATTTGGTTGTCTTCAGCCCAGTGCTCAAGCCTATCAGCTCTTTTTAAAACCTGTTCCTATCTTCTAAACTACTAGCTATTCCACCCAAAATTTGTGTCATCCACAAGTTTGATAAATATTCCTTACACTCTATCATCATGTCAATGAAAATGTTGCAGAGCACCAGGGCCAGAACTGAGCCTTGTGGTACTTCACTTGTAACCCCCTCCCAGTCTGTGAAGGTGCCCTTGATAAGTATTATCTGAGTGTTGTTGTTGTTGTTGTCATTGACATCCTTGTTGTCCTTGTCATTCTTGTTAAATTGCATAGTTGGGTCTTACCCATCGCAACCCCATGGACCACATCACACCAGGTTTTTCTGTCATCAGTTATTCCTATGGGATCCTCCCAGATCCATGCCCACCATGCTAATGATACTGTCTAACCATCTCATCTTATTCCACCGCTTCTCTTTTTGCCTCTCTTTTCCAACATAAAGGCCTTCTCCAGTGAGTCCTCTCTTCTCATTTGATTGCCAAAGTATTTGAGCTTCAGTATGTGTTCTTCCAAAGAGGAGTCAGGGTTGATTTCCTTTAAAATTGACTGATTTAATCTCCTCGCAGTTCAGAGGACTCTCAAGAGTCTTCTCCAGCACTGCAGTTTGACAGTGTCTATTCTTCTGCACTCATCCTCCCTTATGGTCTAGCTCTCACAGCAATTCATTCCTACTGGGAAGACCATTGCTTTAGCTATGCAGACTTTTGTTGGCAGGGTAATGTCTCTACCCTTTATTATGCTGTCTAGGTTTGCCATAGCTTGCCTCCTAAGCAGTAAGTGTCTTTTTATTTCATGGCTCGAGTCACTGTCTGCAATGATCTTAGATCCCAAGAAAGTAAAGTCTGTCATGCTTCCATTTCTTCCCCATCTATTTACCAGGGAGTGATGGAGGTGGATGCCATGATCTTGGTTTTTTTTAATGTTGAGTTTAATGGCAACTTTTGTATTCTCCTCTTTCACCCTTATCAAGAGGCTCTTTAAATCTCCATCACTTTCTGCCATTAGAGTGATGTCATCTGCATATCTCAGGTTGTTGATATTTCCCCTGACAATCTTAATTCTGGTTTGCAATTCATCTTGCCCTGAATGATGTGTTCTGCTAATAAGTTAAATAAGCAGAGTGACAATATACAACCTTGTTGTACTCCTTTTCCTATTCTGAACCAATCAGTTGTTCCATTTCCGGTCCTACTTGATGCTTCTTGACCTGCATATAGGTTTCTCAGAAGACAGGTGAGGTAGTCTGGTACTCCCATCTAAGGACTTGCCACAGTTTGTTTTGATCCACACAATCAAAGGCTTTGATGTAGTCAATGAAGAAGTAGACATTTTTCTGGCACTCTCTTGCTCTCTCAATTATTCAGTAAATGTTGGCAATTTGGTTTCTAGTTCCCCTGCCTCTTCAGAACCCAGCTTGTACTTCTGGTAGTTCTTGATCCACATACTGCTGAGGCATGACTTGTAGGATCTTGAGCATGACCTTCCTAGCATATGAAATAAATTGTAGGATAGCTTGAACTTTTTTTGGCATTTCCCATCTTTGGAATTGGAACGTAACCTGACCTTTTCCTGTAGCCACTGTTGTATTTTCCAAATTTGCTGGCACATTGAGTGCCATATTTTAATAAAATCATATTTTAGGGCTTTAAATAGGTCAATTGGATAACCATAATCTTCACTGGCTTTGTTGTTAGTAATGCTTTCTAGGGTCCTCTTGACTTCATTCTCCAGAATGTCTGGCTCAAAATCAGTGATCACACCATTGTGATTATTAGTGATCTTAAGGTACTTCTTGCATACTGTCGTTCTGCTGAGTATGGAACCATTTCCAAACTTCTTCTGCTTCTGTTCAATCTCTACCATTTTCCCCTTTATCATGGCCATCTTTGCTTGAACAACATTATGTGTACTGCCCTCTGGGATGATTCAGAACAGATCCTTCTTTCCTCTTTATGATTACCTTTCAGGGATTTGAAGAGTGCTATCATATCCCCTCTTAGTCTCCTTTTATCAAGGATAAACATGACCAGTTCCTTTAGTCTTTCCTCATATGGCTTCATTTCCAGCCCTCTGATCATATTTGTGCCCTTTACTGTATCTCCTTCTAATTTGTTTGCATCCTTCTTAAAGTATGGTGCCTAGAATTGGACACAATACTCTAGATGTGGTCTAATTAGTGTGGAATAGAGGGGGACTAGTACCTCATGAATTTTGGAGACTATACTTCTGTAAATGCAGCCTAAAACAATGTTGGCTGTTTTTACAGCCATATTGCACTGTTGACTCATACTTAGCCTATGATCTACAACAATTCCAAGGTCCTTCTTGCTTGTAGTATTACTGAGCCAAGTATTCCCCATCTTGTAACTGTGCATCTGTTTTTCCCTTAGGTATAAAACTTTGCACTTATCCTTGTTAAATTTCATTCTGTTGGTTTCAACTCAAGCCTCTTATGATCTTTTCAAATTCTGCTCCCGTCTCCTAGTTTTTAGCTATTCCACTTTTATGTTATCTGCACATTTGATATTTCCTGCAATTGCTCATCCATGTTTATTTATGAAAATGTTGAAGAGTGCAAGGCCCAGGACCGAGTCTTTCAGTAGTCTACTTATTACCCCTTCCCAGGTTGAGTAGGAGTCATTAATAAGCACTTTCTGAGTATGAATCTGCAACCAACTCTGTTCCAACAGACTCTTGTGCTATCTAGCTCAAATCTATCTAGTTTTCTAATAGAATATCATGGGACAATTTGTCAAAGACTTTGCTGAAGTTAAGATATATTACATCCACAGCATCCTCATTATCTACAAAGGAAGCTACCTGATTGGAAAATGAGATAAGATTAGTCTGAAAGGCTTGACTCTTGATAAATACATGTTGGCTTCTAGTTATTACTGCATTCTTTTTAAACTGCATTCTTTTTAAAGTCCTTGTGGAGTTGATGTTTCTTCTTGGGTGGCTGGTCTGTACTTCCCTGGTTCCTCCTTTTTTCTATTTTTAAGTCAGATATTTATTTATTTATTTATTTATTTATTTATTTCAATTTATTATCCTGCCCCAATCAGGTAAACCCAACTCTGGGCGGCTTACAATATATTTTAAAAAATACATAGTTAGAACATTAGCCCTCCTCCAATCATTGGGCACTTCACTCATCTGTCATGATTTCCATAAAATGATAGGCAATGGTGCTGAGAGCTCTCCAGTTATTTCCTTCAATATCCTTGGATGCAATTCATCACGTCCTGGGGATTTTACATCATTCAAATTAATAAGGTATTCCATGACAATTTTAAAAATCATTTTCAAGCTCCAGTCCTGTCTTCTCCCTTTGTACTTCACATTTGCCTGGAGAGTTGTAGACTGTCTTTTGGGAAAAGATGAAGCTCAATAGGAACTGAGCATTTCTGCCTTTTCTTTCTCATCTACTATTTCCTCATTCTCACTGGGTAGCGGAGTCCCTATTTTTCTCTCTCTGTCTTTTGCTGTGGGTATACCCAAATAATGTTTTTTGTTGCTTTTAGTGTCTCTTACTAACCGTAGTTCATTCTCAGCTTTTGCCTTCCTAACACCATCATTCCAATTCTTTGCTACTTGTCTGTATTCTTCCTTTGTAGCTTGGAGTTTCTTCCACTTCTTATATGCGTCCTTTTTTTTTTTGTTTTTAGGCACACTATGAGCTTTTTGTAAAGTTATATTGCTCTTTTTTCTGCCTTCTAGCCTTTCTCCCCCTTGTTTGAATTGTTTGGTGTCAATGAAGGAAGCCACAGCAAGGTGAAATAAACCATGGGCAAGACAGAGAGCCAGAATGCAGATAGCACCCTGGACAGTTCTATGGGAAACTCAAGCTGGAGACTCCAGATCCAAATGTTGTTTGGACAGCAAGAAATCTCTGGGTCCTCACTAGTCAAGTTGTTGATTTCATTATCTAGAACAGGGATTGTCAACCTGCAGCCTATGGGGTGGATGCAGTCTATGCAGTCATGGGTTGTTATCGGTTCGGACTGGTTCGCCTGAACCGGTAGCAACCATCAGGAGGTCGCCGGGGTGGTGGTGGTAAACCCCTGGGTGACTGGTTCAGTTGGCTCTCCGCCCCCCTCCAGAAATGTATTTCTGGGCAGCCAAAATAGAGGTTTGATGCATGCACACTAAAAAAAATAGAACGGTGCATGCGTCAAATGGAGGTTTGACGCATGGGCAGTTCCAGGCAGCCATTTTATTTTATTTATTTAATTTTTTGGCTCCACCCCAAACATCATGATATCATGATGTCATGACATTGGCTCCGCCCACGATGTCATGACATCATGATGTCATGATGTTGGCTACGCCCGCGACATAATGACGTCACTGTGGGGTAGCGAAAAAATTGACAACCCACCACTGAGCCTATGGTACCATTTCATCTGACCCCTCATCCCTTCCACCACACCCGGAAGTGCCATGTGGTATAGGAAGGGCAAAATGGCTGTCCAGCCCCCGAAGCTGTCTGAGGGAGCGTGACCCAGCTCCTGGCTTTAAAAGGTTGAGAACTCCTGATCTGGAAGTAGCATAACATAAGAGGAGAAGATTATCTGTTTCTTCTAGTACAAGCGTATCTCAATCTGAATTTTGCAAACCAATTGCTTTTTTTTTTAAAGGTCAGTTGGGAGATAGTAGAGTCTTGTTTCCATGACTGATTTCTCAGGTGCATATCATTGGAAGATTCATATTCCTGGAGGGATAACACTGTAAAAGGAAAGATTAAAGCATTCACTTTAATGTGTGATCTGACCCGTAAACTGAGAGCTAAATAGATCTTCAAATACACTTCAGTAGCTATCACCGAGACCATGAGAGAAATATCTCCCATTGAAAGTAGCTGCAATGGACCAAGGGAGGTCGGGGACGATTATAGTAGGGTGTAGGCAATCAATGTGAATCTCATTCTCTAAGTGAGGCTGGCCATTGTGGCACAACAAGAAACTACGTAAAGGATTCTCTAACTGGGAAATCTTGCCCCCAGCACAAGATTGAGACACTATTTTTAATGGTTTCTACCGGGCATAGGGCTTTCATTAAAAAAAAAAATTACCACAGCCCCACAGAAATCCACAGGAATTTAAACAGCCAGAACTCTTTCAGCTTTAGCTAAAAAATTTTAAGAGACTTTCAGGTGTTCACAATCATTTTCAGCTAAGGAATAAAAAGCTCTGTCTCATGTATGATGTGTCTCGTTGAAAACAGACACCACTACAAACTGTACAGGGTGCCTTTTAGGAATCTACTAGACACCTAATACCTTGCAGCTTCCAAGGAGCTTGGGCCCTCCCAACCTCTAGTTTTGTAGCCAGATGCCTAACTCACTGAGCTATGCAGTCAGGTAGGTTGTCTTAGCAGTGATAAAGAAAACCTAAGTAAATTATGGCAAAGTATGAACAACAGCTGCAACAGAATGATTAAATTGCAGCTAATGCTTAGTATTGTGATGGACATCTTCTGTGCTAATTTTCTGTTGAGGTACAACCTTCCAGAGCTCTCTGTTCTTGAAGCCAGTGGAAAAGGAGGTACTATAATAACATACTGCAAGGTAATTAAAAGCTCACAGTATATTTAAACAATCTTGGAATAACAATAGGTGTGTCTCCTAATTTCATAAATTACATACTTTCACAGTGAAATAAAATATTCCCTAGAGGAAGCACTGCATATCTATTTTTGCCAAAATAGACTGATCATATTGTAACAGCTGGAATTTATTCAGACTTATTTTACAAAATATTAGACCTGCCAATCTGCCCTCTCTTTCATCTAGAAATATGGAAGTACTAAAGGGCGGGTTTCAGCAGACATCCAAAGGATGGAGAGGAGAACCACAGCCTGGGAATCCAGGAAACTTTAAAAGACACGCCAGGGATAGCCTCAGAGAAAGCGCACCTTCTGTGCCAGGGAGTAGGTAGGCAGATGTGGATATATTTCCCATGGGTGGTAGAATTTGTATTGCATATGTCTGGTGTTATATGTTGTAAACAAACAAACAAACAAAGCAGTGAAACAGCAGCCAAAATGAATGTGCAAGATTAATGCTGCTGATAGCTATGAGGTTGTTTTACCAGTTTAGTGCCCACCATCTTTAAGTCTTCATAAATTGGCTTTAGATGGAAACAAGTTAATTACACAGTGTATACCATTTCTAATGGAGTAAATGTGGTCAGTCTAGAATTTCCAGTTTAAAATGGCCTATTTACTCTGTTTTTCTACCTACCAGCAGAAGCTATGATAATTAGAAATGATGAGAAGGCAGCATTCGTATCTGCCAGATCATTACATTCTAAGCCATGGGTGGCCAAACTTTTTCGGGCCACAGGCCACTTACGTGTTTCAGGGGGCTGGTCACTATGGCCTGTGGGTCAGATCTGGCCCCAATGCCAATTCATCTGGCTCACAAAGCCCTCACTTTGTGGGCTGGATGAATTGGTGTCAGGGGCCGGATTCAGCCCATGGGCTGTAGTTTGGGCACCCCTGTTCTAAGCCATAAGCACACAGTTTTTCATCTCCCTATGCGCTCCTTAGGTTGGTGGATCACTTACAATTTTGTATGTCCTGGAGGAAATGTGGGGGGAAATGGCAAACCAGGACTGTAGCTGAGCTTTAAAAGGATAAAAAAATGTCTAAAGAAGAACTGAACAACTTCAATGTTGACAATGAAGAAACTGAAATAGTGAAAGGTTTTGTAAAGCTTGGTTCAGTCACCAATCCAGCTGTAGCTAAAAAACATAAGTTTCGAGACTCAAAAGAGAAGCGATAAAGGAATTAGAAAAGATCATCAAGTGTAATAATGTTCATTTGAGATCAAGACCAATATCATTCACACTATCCCCACCACCACCACGATTACCATGTATGGTTGTGAAATCTAGATAGTAAAGAAAGCTGACTGGGAAAAAATGATTTCTTTGAAATATGATGCTGGAGTATAGTTTTGAAGAGACTTTGGACTGCCAGAAAGATGAATGTGGACCCTATAGCAAAGCAGCCTAAAATGATGAAACTGAGCCTGTTATACTTTGGGGACATCATTAGAAGGTCAGATTCTTTGGAAAAGATGATAATACGGGGGGGGGGGGGGGAGGAGGTTGAAGGCAGCAGGAAAAGAAGATGGACGTATACAAAATGGATGACTCCTTAAAGGATTCCCACAGGCTTGGATTTACAAGTGCCAGACAGGGCTATTGAAGAAAGACACTTTAGAGATCTCACATTTAAAAAGTTGCCTTAAGTCAGAGGCAACCTGATGGCATGAAACAATAACAAACAAGGGCGGGCTTGTGCTACTGATTCATGTTCTATTTTGAGTGACAAGGCCATAGCATGATGGATAGGACAGTAGGGCATTTTATTCCACAGCAAGCACCTTGTAATATTTCAGATCTTCCATTTTTTCCCCTTAAGACCAGAGATGTTTACAAATATAGCTTAAGGCCAGGCTATAAAATATAGCTAAATTGCTTTTGAGTGCCTTGGAGTTTTCATTGTAAGTAAAGTTCCCTGTAGATCAGATATATAATCTTGAATGATAGCCAGAATACAGCTGAAATGATGGATTAAGATACAGAGTTCACAGACAGACTCACGGAGAAAACAAAACAGGAGTTTAATGTTATAAGATGAAGATAGTGTGACAAGAGAACTGTCAAGATATAAAGGCAGAGAAGGAAGTATTGTACTGAGGAGGAGCTGATAAAGATAAAACTAACTCTAAAGCCACTGGGAAAGCTTTGCTCAGGATGAGAAAGTTTTGATAGGAGTGCAAGTGTAAACGTTATAAGTAGTGGTGAGATGTCAAAAATTTTACTACCCCACCATGACGTCATGGACGTCGTGGGTGGGGCCAACATCATGATGTTATGACATCATGGGCAGAGCCAACATCATGATGTCATGACATTGTGGGTGGAGCCAAAGAAAATAATATAATAATAAAAAATATAATAATAAAAAATAAAATCACACACACACACACACACACACACACACACACACACCACAACCCCCCACCCACTTACCCCACCCCAAACAAAAAAAAAACCCAGGAAAACTTAGCAGAAGCAGGCAGGCATGATGCCATGGCACTATGGTGTGGCAGAAAGTCTGCAACCACCGCTTTTGGACGCGCCGCACTTCCTTTCCAAAATGGCTGCCCGGAACTGTGCATGTGTCAAACCTCTATTTGACACATGCACAGTTCTAATTTTTTACTGCACATGCGTCAAATAGAGGTTTGACCCATGCACAGTTCCGGGCAGCCATTTTGGCTGCCCGAAATCACTTCCGGAGGGGGCCTGGAGGGGCCCCGGAGAGGCAACCAAACCAGGTCACCTGGGGTTTTTCCACCCCCTGGCATCTCCCTCCGTAATGTTGTTACCGGTTCTGCCGAACTGGGCTGAACTGGTAACAACCCACCACTGGTTATAAGAGACAAGCAGGAGAACATGGCGAGGAAGTAATGGAAGACTTTGTGGCTGAAGCCTCACCCTTGTTTTCCAGTAGACACTGAGAAGCAGAAAAATTTATTGAGGAGGGAAACAGCTCCATTTTAAAAATGGTCAGGCCCAGGAGGTGCATATTAATAATGATAACTATTTACAGAAAATCAGATGACATTGGATATTGGCGTGAACAAAAGTTGGGAAAGTTACTCTTTTATTTTAAAACTACAATGGCTAGAATATCGGAGAATAAGCAAAACAAAAACGCTGCAGTACTTTGAAGACTAACTTATATTTTAATGTTAGCTTTCGTGCATCAAGTCCACTTCATCAAACTGCTAGAATGTCATCCTCAGCATGGCTATTGGCCACAGTTGCTGAGATATTTTGTGCTTTAATCAAACAGAAAGATGAGCATGACTTTACAAATGCTAGGCCTGGAAAATAACCGCACATTACGTTTTCTTCAACACAATGTAACTTGAATTCTGCAAAAAGTAAAAAAGGTTAGTGTTTCCTTTTCTCCTTTGCTTTATTCAAAGTGAAGAAGAAGAAAAAGAAGAAAGAGGAGGAGGAGAAACAAAAAGACTGGCATTTTCGTACGTTAAAAAAATTCTACCCAAAAGCACCTAGTTATTTGACAGCCTGGCTCATCCAAACATCCCAGCAATCCACTAGGCAATATTCCCCCATACTCAGTAAAGCATCAAGGTCCTTATCAGCTCTTCCTCTCCAGCTTCAGTCTCAGCTATTTCCCCATGATTTAATATTTGCTGCATTTCCAGGAATAGAAAAACCAGTTGCAAGGTGGCTAATTGCTAGCTCATAGACTGCACAGTGCATGCTCACTCATAACAGCCTCTGAAGTTTAAACCATTGCTTCTGGCCAGAGATCATGGAGCATTCTTAAAGAAGTTTACTATTTGCTCCTTTTATTTCCATAGAACTTGCCAGAGCAGAATTGCCTCCAGGACCCCCCTCCCATCCAATTTGCTGATTTCTCCCTACTCTAGTCATGCTTTCTCTTTGCCTCTAATTTTCCATATCTAGCTCTGGCTCACAGTTCTTCCTTTCTACACTGATTTCTGGGGCTGGCTGCTAAGCTTACTGTACGCCTTAGGAGTGTCCAACCATTAAATGTCATGGAGGAACTTTGATGTTATCTGTGGCATATGACTTTTATGAGAAGTCCAGATTTATTTATTGTCCAGGTCGGGATGCCTAACAGAAGAGTCAGTGTCCTGAATTTATTGTCTGAAGACAGTAGGAATGTGTGGGAGAACAGATTTTGAAACTTGGGTTCTGAAGGAAGGAAGTGGGCCAGTTAATCTCTGCTCTGGATGGTCCTAACCTTCTCTTTAAAATGAAATGTATAGTTTGGATCACTTCTGTACCTGGTGATGCTGTTGGACAAAGTATGGCCCATGATATTTAGTTTCTTGGGGTTAAGGACAAGAAAAAGGCTGAAAGAATACAGTACTACTGCCTGCCTGCCTGCCTGTCTAAGCAATTAAATGATTATTGAGTTGACACAACCGTCACAATTTTTCCTATATATACTTGTACAGTATATAGTGATATAACAGAACTGAATGCTACAACTTGTACATCCTGAGTTCTTTTAATCAGCACCAGAGTAGAAGTTGTTTGAAGTATTAAAGAAGAATTCAGTGTATCTTTGAAACCAAATGAGAACAAAGACCAAGATATATTTATCAACCTAAGCAGGACAACCAGAACATGGAGGGATTGGTTCCACATATAGTCTCTAAAACCCTAAAACAAAACCCTTCAACCAAATGCAAATGCAAATGGATAAGATCATTATGTGGGTTCGCCCTTCCAGTGACTAACCCTACCTAAACCAAGGTGAGAATTGCCTTACCCTTTTCTGTGGGAACATCAGCAGCCCCTGCCTCCCCATCTCTGCCATTCTTTCTAACCAAAATCCTGAATAGCAGCTCTTGTGAAGGATTTCTTCACCCATTGTGTTGAAGAAAATAGTCCGTAGGGAGTATTGAAGCACTTCTGCTTTCTGAGGACTTTTACAGCTGCAACTGGCACTGTCATAGAAAGCAATGGGTCCTTAAACATCAGCCTGGTAGGTTTTCTTCTTCATCTTTCTGAAAAATACTGTTGTGGGAATTAACCTGGAGAGCCTTAGTAAAGTCATTCCTCCACTGTCACCTCTTTCTCTTAAAGAGCTTATGTAGGTGTCTCCCATTGAAAGAGAGTTTGGAAAAACCTATGGGAATTTAGAAATTATACCATATTGGCCAGAACAAATAAAACCCTGAAACACCATTCTGATGTATCTCTATGTCCCCAGGATTTGATCTGCTCTGCTTATGGCCAATCTTGACCTCAATAATCTGAGGTTTGGATTTTGTTTGAAGCAGAGCCATTAATCTAGCCATGTCCAAAATTGTTGCACACGTAGAGACATATCATGGCCCAGTGATTAAGTTACAGTATTGCAGACAAAACTCTGCTCACAACCTGAATTCAATGCCATCAGGCGCAAGGCTGATTCAACCTTCCATCCTTTTGAGGTCAGTAAAATGAGTACCAAATTTATTTGGGGTGGGGATGCTAATTACCTTGTGAAACACTCAGAGAGTGCTCTAAGCACTATGGGGCATTTTGTAAGTGTAATTGTTGTTGCTAACTGCAGGAGATACCTAACTTGTTGCTTAATTGAAGCCGAAGCTGAGCCCTGAACTAGCTTTTGACCCCAAGGTTCAGTTCTAACATGGGACTGTGGTGATTAAGATGCTGAACTTGATGACTGGAAGGTTGGCAGGTCAGCAGTTCAAGACTCGAGTACCGTACGACAGAGTGAGCCTCTGTTTCTGTCTCAGCTCCTGCCAACCTAGCACTTCAAAAGCAAGAAATTGCAAGTAGATAATTAGATACCACATCGGTGGGGAGGTGAACAGTGTTCCATGCACTCTGGTGTCTAGGCATGCCTGCCACATGTCCATGGAAATGTCCAGATGCAGCCAGCACTGGCTCTTTGGCTATAAACAGAAATGAGCACTGAATCCTAGAGTCAGATATGACTGGTTTTTGAGCAAGAGCGACCTTTACCTTTACCTCAGTTTTAATAGGACAGAATGGGCATAGTAATGCTCTTATCTGCTCACTCATCAACTGCAATGCCTGAAAGGCGAAAAAAGCACATAACTTTCAGTGTATAAGTACATCTAAGCACAACCACTTCTCATTTTAGAAACTCAGCACTTTTATTTGAGAGCTGGATCAATAAGACATCATTAATGTTATATATACATCTATAGTGGTTTCCAGCCACTGAAATGTTAAAATCCTTTTATTATAAGTTGCATTTCCAGCCACTCAATGGCCATAAATGTTAAGTGTTTTTACAGCCATTTCTTCCCCAGCTGCTCAGCAGCTTTAAATACTATCAAAAATTTTGCTTTTCCAGCTGTTGAGTCATTTTTGAGCAATTTAATGGAATTTTTTTACTCACTAAAACTATTTATATTTTACTCACAAAGCAAGTGCAAAATTACTTTGGCATTGCCGAAGTCTTGTTTTTATTCTCTCTCTCTCTTCTTTGCCCCCTCCCCTGCCCCAGTCTATGCTGAATGAAAAATTTGTCTTCATCTGAGTTTTTTAAAAAAAATAAACAATATAGCTCCAGATATAATGAAAGCAAGATGAACACTGAGTTCATCTTACCTCAAAAGCATTAGCCTTGTGGTATGTTCAATGGAAATTCTGTTGTCATGGTCCTGTCCATGGAAAATGCACCCTTGTCTTTCCACTAAGTATTTTGTATTCATGGGGTTGTCCCTACACTCACACTCGTGACATTGTGGGAAGGAGCACTGATTGATCGTTCAAGGAAGCAAGTGGGAAAGGCAGAGGCTGGGGTCAGAGTCACCTCAATATCAAGACAAGTGATCTCTGTGTGTACAGAGTGAAAACATTAGGCCAAGAAAATGGAAAATTCTTGTGGCCCTCAAGGAACCATAAGGGAAATGGAAACAGATCTGGGTCAAAAATGATGGAAAGAAGTGGGGCAACCCCCACATGTGTGTGCATGTGCGCGCGCACACACACACACACTGCAATAGATGTATTCTTTCTGTACTTTCTGCCAGTAAACCGATTAGATGAATGGTGTGTCCAGATGGCTCTCATTTTAAGGACCAGAACTGCTGTTTAAAAGTGCTTCTGATCTTTGCAGTCAAGAGGCATAATGCAAGCTGTGACTATTAATGTTCTCCCTTCAGGATAGAAGGATAGAGAAGGTGGGGAAAAATATTATCTCAATTTTGGGTGAAACAGGTTGTTTTAACATAAAACGACACCCTGTAGATGATTCTCTGTTCTCTAATGCATGAAAAACTTGTCCTTTCAGGGCCAGAGTGAGACCATAGGCATCTCCCCCGACATTGCACTTTTACATTTTGAAAAACTGTGAAGCTGGTGCCGTCTGTATCCTTAGCAGCCGAGCTGGCTGCTAAGGATATCATAGGTTGACCACATGACTAATGTAGAAGTGCTGCACCGGATAGATAAAGAACAAGGACTGTTTAAGACCATAAAGCAAAGAAAGCTCCAATACCTTGGCCATACCGTGAGGAACAACATAAAGTATAGAATCCTCCAACTTGCTCTGCAGGGAAAGATCCCTGAGAAGAGAGGCCCGGGATGACTTCGTGGCTGAAGAACCAGAGAGACTGGTGTGGCATGTCCTCTGAAGAACTGTTCTAAGAAGTTAAGAACAGGAGGACTATAGCCATGATGATAGCCAATATCCAGCAGCAGTGGGTGCCTTTTCCATTAACAAGCAAAACACATTCACCAATAGGCCAAGCACACAACTCTATTCAGCTGTGAAATACTATTGCTGGGGCTGCTGAGCCTAATCCCCAGCACTGGCTAAAGGAGTGCTTACCAGCTGATTGGGGAGAGTGATCCTATCAGCTGAGAAGTGGCTGCACTAACCATGCTGTCACACTGCAGCTGCCCCATCTTGCTCCCTTGGATGAGCAAAATGCTGTTGGGACATAGAGATTGTGCCAAAGAGCATTTTGTTCTGCCTCCCTGCTTCAAGTAGCTTTTTTAAAAAGCTGCTCTATACCAGCCTGGGTGGGCTGATGAGGTTTTTGTGTGCCAAAAGGGCTCAGGACCAGAAAATGACTTGCGGAATTGCATCAGTGGTACGGGTGTGATGCTGTGATGAAGAAGGCAAATGGAAGGCCACTGCATTATATTGTTCCTAGGACAATCTTCATGGCTGATCGCCATGATGATCGCCAATATTCATAATCAGACATGGGACGTGAAGATGAAGAAGATAGCATAGTAGCATTGTGCAAATGTATTACATTAACACAATCAGGGGAGAACTTTTTTTTTTTGTTATCTGTTCTTATGCAGCTGGCCCAAAAATATTTAACAGTCTGAAGTGGAGGAATGGTGCCCACTGCATTCTATATGCTTCAATCCAGAGAAGTGACGATGGTATTTTAAATTCAGCACTGGCAATAGGACATTGGTGTTCACTTCTCCTCAAGTAGAAGGTCAGTTTGGAAAGTGTAGGAAAAGTCTAGTGGCCCACAGAGTGCTGTCCTGCAGCAAAAAACATATACAGTAATACCCTGGGTATACGGGGGTCTTTCCCGTACCTTGCCCTAACCCCGAACGACACGCGATCGCGTGCCTACCCGGGGGGGGGGGATTTTGGACAAGCCGAGCCTTGCCTTGGCATGGTTTGTCCCTGACATCAGGGCTTTTTTTTTAGCATTGTTCGATCAATGTATCGAACAACGTGAAAAACCGGACAACGTCATGACTTGTGGAACCATGTCATAACGTTGTCCAGGGTTCTATTGTAGTGGACTCACGAGGAATCTTTGGTCCTGAGGAAAATGCCTCATGCTTGAAACCGATGCTTCACTCCGACTAGGGATAGGGTGTTCCCCTTTACCTGCTTTCGAATGGATCATTTTATAGATAGTTAATTCCTGTTGATGGTGGTGTGTGATGTCTGATCGTTTCCAACTTACAGCGATGGAGCAACCTGATGAATGAGAGATCCTCACCAACCCTGCTCAACTATTATAAGCAAAAGCCTCTATTATAAACTAAAGGCTTCCCTCACAGTATCAATCATATTTGGTCTTCCTGAGTTACTGCCTTTTTATCTTTCCCAGTGTTACTGTCTTTTCCAGAGAGAATTGCCCTCTCATGAATGTGCCCAAAGTTACCTCAGCTTGATCATTTTTGCCTCCAGCGACAGTTCAGGCTTGATTTGTTCAAGGACCCACTTGTTTATCTTTCCACAGGGTAATTCTTCAGCACCATATTCCAAACAATACATGATTTTTTCCAGTCAGCATTCTTAACTGTCCAGCTTTTGCTCCAATACATGGTGACTAGGGATGCAGTAGAATGAATACTGTTGGTCTCCAATGAGACATCATTACACTTCATGATCTTTTCCAATTCTTCCCTTCTGAGTAGATTCTTAAGTTTACCTGAAAATGTCTGCTCATGGCTTTTGATGCTTAGCTATTTTTGTAACAGTTACAGATGGGTGGTGTCACTTCTTACCGCAGATGCTCCATGCCAGCTAGGAGCAAACAAGTGAGAGTTTGGGATATTTTGTTTTAATTAGGTACAATACAAAAAGATGTGTCATTTTGACAAATAAAATACTGTATACAAGAAATAGGACACATTATCAAACTGAGTTTTGCTGTGTTCTTGACAGGATACCAGCAAACACTCATTTAAAAATAATCACCACTACCTGCTTTCTTACTTCAGTCTATTGACTATGTATGTTTGCAAACAGGTTTAATAAATGTCTTTATTTGTACAGATTGTCAGTACAGTCAACCCTCGCATAAAGAGTGCCTTGCTTAAAGAGTAACTCGCTTAAAGAGCGGAATTTTCTCTGAATGTTTGGTTGGTACCAAAAACTCGCTTAACAAATATATTGGGGTTCACATTCCCCCCCCCCCAAGTCACAATTGGTCACTTACAATGGTGTTTCGCTTAAAGAGCAAACTTGCTTAAAGAGCAATCCTGTGGAACGCATTGTGCTCTTTAAGCAAGGAAACACACACACACAGACACACACACACACACAGACACACACAGACACAGACACACACAGACACAGAGTGGTGGGTTGTCCAAACAAGATGGCTTCATTTTGGCACTTTTCAACTTTTCAACAGTTAAATAAGTTAGGTACTAAGTCTTTGCCTAACCATTTCTCTAGAATAATGTGCCTTAATGTAAATGTAAAACAGCTGTACCTCCTTAAGGGTTCTCCAATCGGAATAGCAATTGCAACAGCACAGGTGTAGCTTATTGATGAGGTAACTCCAAGACTTTACTTAAAAACCCCAAGCCAGGCCGCCAGGCCTTTTTAGGAACTGTGGTAGTACATCAATATAGGTAAAGGTATTAAATATACATTAAAATACACACAGACACACCACGTTCAAAGGTGAGTCACTTACCCTGGGGAGCAGGCTATAAGGAGCTTCAGGCTAGCAGCTTCTCTTCCTTCTCCCTGCTTGGGAGGACAGCAAGGAGGCCGTGCTTACGCACCAAGCACTGTAGGCATGCATGCACACCAAGTGCTTGGCACGCATGTGCAGTGGGGGAACCAGAGAAAAGGTATGCCCCGAAGGTGGTTTCCCCCCCCCCCAAAAAAAAAAAAAAAGCTGCTACCGGTTCTGACGAACTGGTGCAAACCTGTTGCATCCCATCACTGTGTGTGTGTGTGTGTGTGTGTTGCCTTTTATTCTTTATGAAAAAATTCTTATTTTCCAGTGAAAGTGATAACCACAGTTTTCTAAACTCTGGATTATTATATTTACACCTTGCAGCAACCCCTGCAACTATTTCTGTTGTTTGTGATTGGCTTCATTGGCCTTGACCAAGGTCTGGACTTGTAGCAGGTATGAAAAGAATAAATACTGAGGCCTTGAAAGCATGACCTGGTCTCATTTTAGGCTGCAGGTGGGGAACAGGGATGTTTCATTTTTAAAATGGTGTATTGAAATACAAAGATCACAGTGATTTAGTGGTTAAAGTGCTGAGCTCGATGACTGGAAGGTCAGTAGGTCTGCAGTTTGAGACCTGAGTACTGACCAATGGAGTGGACTCCTGTTGTCTGTCCCAGCTCCTGACAACCTAGCAGTCCAAAAGCAAGAAATTGCAAGTAGATAAATACGTACCACTTTGGCAGGAGAAGTAACAGCATTCAATGTGCTCCGTCGTCTCGTCATGTCTGCTACACGACCATGGAAAAGTCTGCAGATGCAAACTGTAGTGGCTCTTTGGGTGTAAATGGAGGTGAGCACCATCCCCTAGGCTGGCTTTCGAGCAAGGGAGACCTTTGCATTTACCCAGTGAAACACAAAAAGTGCATTTCATGGAGAAAAACATGTCATCCTAAAGCAAGAGCTGTCCATTTTAAAACTGAAATCCTGCAAAAGTTGGGCTATGTCTTTTGACATCAGAAGCACAGAAAATACCTTTGGGAAGGGATGGCAGCTTGCACAAGGAATCTACTTGGTCTGTAAGTGAATGGTGTCTGTGTGCAGAATTCATCTCTGAGGACAGAACCAAATAAGACACCAGTTTCACAGTCAGAAGGTGATGAAACAGGATTCTCCCACAGATTCCTTTCTTTTCCAAGCTTCTATGTCTGCTCCCTCACTGCAAATGAATCTTGCTGCTACCTCCTGATGACAAGTGCATGAACTAAGTCCGGCTAATTTGTATCTTGTAGAGCAGCCAAAATTAATGATAAGAAAAATAAACATGTTTTAGCACATAAGGTAGGTCTGCTTCTAATTGCAAAGCTAGACTCCCCCCTCCCTTCTTCTTTGATACTGGCTCACAGCAACTGCACACAAATCCTTTACTGCAACCCATGCTTTCACCAAGCCAACCTGGCTCTTTATTTTTCCATTTCCTTTCCTGTTACAAATTATTCCTCCTCTTCTTCTTCCTCTGCCCATTATCCTCCACCAACTCTCTGCCCCATACTTTCTCTGTTGTTCAAAGATGCTCTTCCTCTGTCATCCTAACATGCTTATTGGAAACAGGTCTTTCTCTTTCTTTGTCTCCTCTGCTCCTGCACCATTCTCCCTCACACACAGTCTGCCCCGACACAAATAAAGGTAGCATGAGACAAAAGCACCACATAAAGATCATGAGCCAGTGTTTGAACTGCATCAGGCTATATTCTCCCTCTTCCTCTGCCATCAGTTAGTGAGTTGGCATAGTGTGAAGGAGTCACCACATCATTGACATTAGGCCAATTTTCTGAGCATTTGTGATCCTCATTTGCACTTCTCATTGATATACTTAATATCTGATTATAAGCTGAACACCAACTCAAGGCAAGCTAATGGCAGGAATGCAAGAAATCAACAGAGTAGATAAAATTGTATATTTAGGGAGTATGTTAAATGAAAATTGGGAGACTGATTTTCATTTAACATACTCCCTAAATATACAATTTTATCTACTCTGTTGATTTCTTGCATTCCTGCCATTAGCTTGCCTTGAGTTGGTGTTCAGCTTATAATCAGATACTGTATTAAGTATATCAATGAGAAGTGCAAATGAGGATCACAAATGCTCAGAAAATTGGCCTAATGTCAATGATGTGGTGACTCCTTCACACTATGCCAACTCACTAACTGATGGCAGAGGAAGAGGGAGAATATAGTCTGATGCAGTTCAAACACTGGCTCATGATCTTTATGTGGTGCTTTTGTCTCATGCTACCTTTATTTGTGTCGGGGCAGACTGTGTGTGAGGGAGAATGGTGCAGGAGCAGAGGAGACAAAGAAAGAGAAAGACCTGTTTCCAATAAGCATGTTAGGATGACAGAGGAAGAGCATCTTTGAACAACAGAGAAAGTATGGGGCAGAGAGTTGGTGGAGGATAATGGGCAGAGGAAGAAGAAGAGGAGGAATAATTTGGTAGAGATTAAAATACAAATAGAAAAAGCAAGATCCACCTTCATAAAAATGTATCACTTGTTATGCAGTAGAGATCTAACTCTTGCTACAAAGAGTTGAATAGTGAGATGTTATGTATTCCCAGTGTTGCTATATGGAGTTGAAGCTTGGACATTGACTAAAGCATCTGAAAAGAGAATTGAAGCTTTTGAAATGCGTATCTACAAATGGCTGCTAAGGATATAATGGGATAATCATGTGACTGTAGAAATATTGTGCTGGGTGGATAAAGAACAAGAACACTTTAAGACCATTAAGCAAAGAAAGCTCCAATACCTTGGCCATACCATGAGGAACAACATAAAGTAAAGAATCCTCCAACTCACTCTGCAAGGAAAGGTCCCTGGGTAGAGAGGCCCTGGATGTAGACAGATTTCATGGCTGAAGAACCTGAGAGACTGGTGTGGAATGTCCTCAGAAGAACTGTTCCGAGGAGTTAAGAACAGGAAGACTATCGCCATGATGATAGCCAATAACCAGAATGGATACGGAAGCTGAAGAAGAAGAATACATCTTGTTATGTTTACATCACATTTTATTTATTTATTTAGATTTATATCACCGCCCACTCGCCGTGGCGACTCAGGGCGGTTTACAATCAGGAGAAAAAACAAACAAAAACAAAACAACAATAACTCACACACAACACAAACAACTAAAATCCATTCCTCCTTCCGGCCAGAGGACGTTAGTCTTTTCCTTCCCTGGGCAGATAAGGCCCAGGATTAGGAAGTGGGAGCTTCCATCTAAAAACCTTAAAACTTTTTAACAATTAAAAATTAAAATCTAAAAAAGATTAAAAACAGATTAAAAACACACCAGATGCTACAGCTACTAGTTAAAAGTAGAAAAAGAGAGGGGCTCAGATCAACCAATGTGCTGGGGTCATTATACCTTCCATACCCCATATCTGTCCTGCCAGCCATGTTTTTAGATTCTTCTTAAAGGGCAGCAACTCTGACTGGAGACGTAGCTCCATACGTAGGACGTTCCATAGGGCCAGAGTAGACACAGAGAAGGCCCTCCTTCTGATGCCAGAGAGATGTGCCTCTCTGGCTGATGGAACAACTGGGGAGCCTCTCCGGTCCGCTCTGGTGGGACGGGAAGATGTTCTTGGGGTGAGGCGGTCTCTTAAGTATCCTGGCCCACTACCATGTAGGGCTTTAAAGGTAATAACCAGCACCTTGAATTGCACCCGGAGGCAAACCGGCAACCAGTGCAGCTCCCGAAGCAGTGACGAGGCATGTGCATACCACCCACACCCCATCACAACCAGGGCAGCCGCATTCTGGACCAGTTGAAGCCTCCGAATGGTCGTCAAGGGCAGCCCCATGTAGAGCGCATTACAGTAATCAAGTCTGGAGGTGACCAGAGCGTGTGTGATCATGAGCAAGGAGTCCGGATCTAGGAGTGGGCGTAACTGGCAGATCACATGAAGTTGTGCAAAAGCCCTCCTAGCCACGACTGCCACCTGCTCTTCGAGCAGTAGTCGTGAGTCCAGGAGGACCCCCAGATTACGCACCGGGTCTGTTTGGGGCAAAACCGCCCCATCCAGAACCAAAGATGGTAACTCCCGAGATGACGCAGGACCCCCGACTCACAGCCACTCAGCTGAAGCCCGTTGTCCCCCATCCAGACCCTCACAGCCTCCAGGCACCTGGAAAGGATTTCCACTGCATCACTAGGGTCTCCACGGGCCGAGATATATAACTGGGTATCATCTGCATATTGATGATATCTCACCTTAACTATCACAAGCTTGGCTGTTATTTTATTTTAGGATATATTTATTTGGTTCACTCATTATTATTATTATTTGTGTTTTATTATGTTATTTTGATATTTGTTTGTACACTGCCCAGAGTGGGAAATTTCCCAAATTGGTGGTATAAAAATGCAATAAACTAACTAACTAACTAACTAACTAACTAACTAACTAACTAACTAACTAACTAACTAACTAACTAACTAGGGAAACACTCCCTCCCCCCCAAAAAAAGACCACTGAACTAAACAAAACAAAGGCACACTTATTTACAGAAACCAGGTGTCTCTTTATTATTCTCTTGGTTGGTTACTCTGCAAATTCTGTCAGTCTGAACTCCCTACCTATTTTCTGTATCACCTATGAAGATGAGGTGGGGGACTACATGGTACCATTGATTTCACTGTAGAGAAAAATACATCTTGTGACAAGGATCAACATAATCTCATCTCCGGGGAAGGTAATATGTTGGTGTGGCTTCAGCAGGCCTTGCCAACTTGACTTTTTGGGCTGCATCTTCCTGAACTCCCCAGCCAGGGGCCATGCAGACTGGAGGTCCTGAGAATTATTAGTAAAAAAAGGTAACATTTCCAAGCTCTGGACTTAAGTTGTGTGAATGTTTAAATGTTTTGTCATACACTGACAGCCCCAAGTGAAGTTCTGTGCAGCTTCGTTTGACATGAGAAGACAACACTGGATGAAATTGACCAATAATGGGAGCTGGTTTGAAGGCAGCTTCAAACAACAATGACAGCAATAACTGTATGTCATTGAGTCACTTTCTGACCCTTTCCAGGGTTTTCTAGGTAGAGAATATGCAGAGGTGGTTTTACCAAACCCTTCTTCTGGAGGCATTGCTAGGATTGTGAAGCTTGCCCAAGGCTTCGAAAGGTGGCTCTTATCCTGAGAGGCACAGTGGAAAATCAAACACCCATCCTACCTAAACCAACAGCTTGAGCTTACCCAACAGCTTGATATGCTAAATAAATAGTACATTTTGTGTCAGAAATTACTCTGCATTGAAAGTTTTTTTTTCTGGAGAAACTCCACTCAGGGGACACCAAAATGTTCCTAATATCCATCGGCCAAAAATGAGATGGCTAGATGGTATTGTAGAGACAATGGCTACAGAGCTGAGTGAGTTGAGGATGATGATGGAGGACAGAAGTCCCTGGTGGACAGTGTTCCATGGGGTCGCAAAGGGTCGGAATCGACTGTGCGACTGAACAACAAAAGCACTCGGGTATCAAACCCCGACTTTCCAGTCTCCAAGCTCAGCATCTTAACCACTAAGCCATTACAGTGCTGTGCTTGCTATCCTGATATCTTAATATCTCTTTCAGTGGCTATCATTTGCAGAAATCACCATGGACAAGCAGGCCTCCTGCATTATCAATGTCACAGGCAGCTGTTCAGAACCTTTTTATTGTGAAATAATTTTCCATAGTCTCCCGATCCCACAGTCTTATGTTTTGAAATGTGCTCCCTTATTCCCTCTAGCTTCCCCCCTTCCCTCAGCTCTGTGGTTTATTCCTACTACCCCTTTCTCTATCCTAAACAATCTAACAATCCTTGATGTTTACAATCCGCAAGATTTCTTCCTTCCAAAAAGAAGTTTCCAATAAGTATTTATAAAGTGGAAAAATAAATGACAAACAGAAGGTGAAGTAGAAAAAGAATCCCTTAATGTACTGAGCACTGGAAATTCACAAAACGGCTGCACACATGTCAGTATATATTTAAACGCTATGTGATATATACTGTAGTACCACAAGCATTAAGACACTTGAGTAGCCAAAACAAAGATTTGAGAACTAAATATTTTGAATGTCAGAGCAAAACAAATCCAACCAAACTTCAGGGTTGGGTTTTTGTTGTTGTTGCTTGTTACTATTTTTATTTCTGACCAGCACACTGGAAGGGTAAGTTTATATGGGCATGTGGAGTTGTTTCTGTCCGGGTAATATTGTGCAATTTGGGCACTGGGTCCACATAAACAGTTAACCTCCCAAGACGTGCGAGATCTTTGTTGTGTCTGATGAAGGCAGACATTCATTAGGATTTCTTTATTTAAAAAAATACCACCAGCTGTTGGAACTCATTCATTTCATGCAAGTAGGAAACCACAAATATTCCTCTACTTATATCAGTACCAGAAGCTGGAAATGCGGGATGCCTTTAAAATTCTTTGAACCCTATAATCGTCTCTTGTAATAATACTTTATTTATTAAATTCAGCATGTAGCTTATAATGGATAAGGAACATAATTTGATTAAAAAGTACACAATGAAAATTATGTAAGTGGGGTGGGGGAAGAGTGAAGACTATGAGCGACTCTTCTTTGCTGTTATGTGAGAGTGAGTTCAGGAAGTCATGAATCAGGACATATGATAGCCTTTGTTTCTTGCTAGTATTTAACACTGAGACTGGGAAATAAAAATGGGCTGTGGTAATGATGATGCAGTGCCGATGAAGACGGTGGATGTTCTCTAGATTTATTTCATGTGATTGCTCTGTCTCTTCTCCCACCAAAAACACACGAAGCAGCCAGCAATATAACCAGCAGTTGGAAGCACAGGTCCTGTGGCTTTTGGTCTTGTGCTTCCACATTCTCAAGCATTTTTGCATCCCATTAGGCATGGAACTGCGGTGGCTCAAGTGGTTAAGATGCTGAACTTGAAGTCACCAGGTCAGCAGTTCAAGACCCAAGTCCTGCACGTTGGAGTGAGCTCGCATTTCTGTCCTAACTCCTGCCAACCTAGACGTTTGAAAGCAAGAAATTGCAAGCAGATAAATAGGGACCACTTGGGTGGAAAGGTAAACAGTGTTCCAAGCATTCCTGTCACATGTCCACGGAAACATCTACAGACGCAGACAGGGCTGGCTCTTTGGTGTAAACAAAGATGAGCACTGAACCCTCAAGTTGGATACGATGGGCTTTCGAGCAAGGGCAACCTTTACCTAGGCAGGGACTGTGGTTCTTTGGAACACCAGATGTTTTGCATCACAGCTTCTACAGTTCTTTATCACTGGCAATATAGGATGGGGATTCTGATAGTTGAAGTCCAGAACTTCTGGAGTCTCACCTGCACTATGCAAGTCTATCTGTTGCTGGGGCCACATGCATTGGCTCTCTGTGATCTGAGCTGGTGGGCAGGTATGTTGTCTCAAAAGAAGAGAACATGATGTAAAAGTAGAAATGATTGTTTACAAGTAAAAAACAACACCAGAATTACGACACATAGAGGGGAGGCTGTGTTTGGCCAAATCTGCCATCCCCCCTAATTTTATTTAAATCAAACCAAATGTAAGAACCCAAAATACATGCCTAAAAAACTTAATACCATAAATCAACACAACAAGACAAGGAGTGCAATATACAAAAGAGAAACAAAGAGTGTTCTCAAGAAGACCATTTAGAGAGACAATCAATATTCCTGGCCAATATTAACATATTACTGATTTAAAAGCAACAACATATATATACAACACTAACTAACCTAAAGTTTCTCCACCCCATTAAAAGCAATTTCTTTTAATCATTCCAACAGCTCGCAAAATAAACACAATAATAAAAATGTTGTGTGCTATGGAATGCCAGCCATGAATTTAAAAGCAATGCTCAATTTTGTATTTTGCAACTGTAATGTTGAGCAATGCAACTTGAGTTGCAGCAGTTTTATAGTTGTTTTAAATGAGTTTCCAATTTCACACAGCCACTCTCCTGTTTATTTCTTGATAAACCTTGTCTGCCAACACTTATGATGTTACATAGTCATGCACCACCCTTTTTTCTTGGCTGGGCATTTCCTGCCCCTTGACTGAGTGTCTGTTGTTGCTTTGTCATTCATAAGATCAAAGGCTGCTTGGATGATAAACTCCTTAAGAAAAGGAGATTTATGGGTGATGGAGTCCAGATGGGCACCACTGCCTGCTAGTTTATCAGGATAGCCGAACCCAGATAAGAATGAAGTGCCCATTTTTAATACTGCTTCATGTCATCTCTACCTATTCAGGCTTTATTTTGTCATAGCAATAATAACTTGGTGATTTCTGCTATCAGTTGTGATTTGTTGTTTCTGAAGGGGAAATGATCCACAAAGCCACAAACAAAAGGGAGCAGAAAGGAGATGAAATGTTTAAAATGAACAGATTTACAGAACTGAAAGTTCTTGCACCAACACTTTCACATTCTATGCTGCTAAAAGTTTACAGTTGGCTTCCTTTTAATCTTTTGGACAGGAATATGGCAGTCCTTACTGTTGATGCTGATGCCTTTGCTGTTCCCATGTGACAATCAAGATTGTAATGACACATATCCCACGCAAAGCCAGACATCCTGTGTGCTTCAAGATGGAACGACCTTAACAGTGCCAGTTAAAATGCATTGTGCAGCTGTGCCCTTTCCCACTTCTTAATGGCTTTGTTGGTGTTCCTGTAAGAAACAATAATAATAATGGAAGAAGTGGTGAGAAAACATAGGAGAGTTGCAGAATGCCATAAAGCGCAACTTGCTTGATAAGAAAGACAATTAAAAAAACTTTTCACAACCATATGAGATGGGAGTATGTTACTCTCTGTCCCAGAATAAATATGTACACATTCAAGATTGGGTTTTTCTTCTTCTTTTGTACTGGGTGTTTCCCTTTGACAGAGGGATATAATTAAAATGACAACAATTTTGACTTGACAAGGACTAGTAAGGTAGCATTTGATGGGTTGTTTGTGTCTCTTTGATAAATTAGCCTTTCTTTCTGTGTTAGCTGTATGTATGCTTGTGTGCCCAGATTCCCCCAGCCATCTTGGACAATGCAGGTTCTTAATTCCCATACAAAAATACATCCAAACACCTTGGTAGAAAATGGCTGGGAGGGGCCTTATTATAGTTCTAATACTCAGAATCCCCAATCTCCACATGGCAAAGAAGTGGGAAAATTGGAGATTCATAGTCCCAATAAGCAATTTGCCCCAAAATCGGCTTATTGCTATCTGCAGTAAAAAAGGTTGTGCTACTGTGCTGGTTGCCTCACAGGATGACTCCTTCCTCTGTTGCTTTGAACTCTTTAGCTTTCCAGTAGCAAAGATTCTCTGAAGAGGCTATGAACTTCTCAGCTTGACTCTCTCTGGCCACACTTACTGCATGATTCTGGGAGTTGCAGCTACTCAACATAACTCTGCAGTCCCGTACCTCTGAGTAAATCCAGGGTCATTTGAGAAACATGTTGTAAGGCAGGGGTGCCCAAATTATGGCCCATGGGCTAGATCTGGCCCCTGACACCAATTCATCCGGCCCATGCTGCCCTCGTCACTCCTGCCACTTCTCCTTTTGGGAGCGACGAGGGCAGTGTAGGCCGGATGAATTGGCGTTGGGGGCTGGATCCAGCTCACGGGCCATAGTTTTGGCACCCCAGGTTTAAACAGAGAAAATGGCAGCTTAAAATCTATCTAATCCTGTTGCAAAACATATTGCAGGACATGTTTTACTTCTACTTCCGGTGGGAGGAGCCATGTCACTAGTCCACTGAACCTTGTGACCAGCCTGTTGCCCAAAATGTTTGGGCACCCCTATTGTAAGGCTTCCTGCCAATGCCCTCTCAGCCTGCCTTCTCAGCGTCAAAACTAAGTTTTCAATATTGACCTGCCATCCATTTCAGTTCTTGATCTCTTTGACTCAAGTACACCAGAAGAAATCAAGTTACATAACTGGAAATTGATTAATTGCTTCTGATTTTTAGTTTCTGAAAGGGATGACTTCAAGGGCACAATGATAGTGGAAGTCCCCCCCCTTCCTCCCCTTCTGCTTGCTTACTTTTTTCTTCCTAACTTCACAATGGACTTTGGGAACTTAGACAAACCATTATTTCCTTTCTTGTTATTTGTAAATCATTTTCCTCTAGGAATGTTATTTAATAGGCTGGATATGATGTCAATGCCTTTAATAAACGCGAGGCTTTTTCCTCAGTAAGTTTGTTTTAACTTTAAACCCAGATGTATTCCGCCCCCCCTCCCAAACAGATATAATGGTCTGAAAAATTTTAAAAATGCAAATATGACTAAAAGGACCTTTTAATTTTCTGGAAATATTATAACATGAAATTTCTTTCTGTTCTTTTCCTTTCCTGTTGTTGGTAGGGGAAAAGGAATTTATAAAGCTATTTCATGGTCAGCCTGATATTTATGCCAAAACTTAGCATTTATTTATTTATTTATTTATTTTGGAGAGATGCATGGATTGAGAGTGGTTTTTTGGTCTGAGTTTGAACGGAACCTACTCAAGGATTGGGAAAAGCAGGGGACGTGTTAAGACATAACTGATGTTGCATCACATGGAACTCTAGCATTTCCAGCCACTGGTTCTTAAAGAATCTGTACATCATGCACATGACACACAAAAAGACACATTTGGCGAGCATCTAGATTATTGTGTCTCTACAAAAATATTTTGAATTCCAAGTCTTTTGTGACGGCTGATTTTGTTTTTACAATTTGAACTTGAATTCAGGTGCTAAGTGAAAACAAACAAACCACACCCTTCAATGTTCACCTCTGTAGGTTAATTTAAAGCAGTGGTGGGCTCAATATTTTTTTTTCTACCACACTGTGGGCATGGTATGGTGGACATGGCCAGGGGAAAAGCCCTGCATTGCACCCGAATTAGAATTACTTTATTTCATAACTTGGATAGGCGGGGCCAGCCAGAATTTCTGGCAAACTGGTTCTGGCGAACTGGTGCAAACCTGCTGATGCCCATCACTGATTTAAAGGCAAGAATGTTGCACATTAATGTGCTCACATAAAGGGATGGATCCAATTTTGGGCACATGCAATTGGGCAGGTAAGAATTTGCCTCCCAATGGAATCATCCCCCCCTCCTCCAGCAATGCTACACTGAGGACTGGTGTGTGTGTGTCTCCTGCTGATTGAAGTCAAACACACTCATGGCATTGTGGTAGGGGAATTGAATGCTTCAAGTTGGAGTAAGATGAATGAAAAGGAGCAAAGAAAGAGAAGAAGCAGAGGATGAAGTCAGAGTGCTCTGAGAGTGTGTGGGTTGATTTTAATTTCCAAAGGAGTAACTGCATTGGTCTGTCTCAGCACAGTGGCAAAATCAAAGGGAGAAAAGAAAAAAAGGGGGAAGGCAAAGGAAAGAAGCACAATATTGTGGTATTTTAAAGACTAACAGATTTGTTTCCTCATGAGCACTTGTGGATCAAAGTGCGCTTCTTCAGAAGCTGGTTTTAGTTGTAGTTTTTGTGTAAATTACATTACGTGCATGCCTTCTTCTACTACTTTGCAAGATTGGAGCCCCTTCTCTTCCAAATGAACCCTGTGTTTACTTCTCAATGATCAGTCATAAAACAAAAGCAATTCCTGCCAGAAAATTGGACCTCTTATATCACTTTAAGGCACTCAGCTTCTAAGAACTTGCTAGCTATAGAACAGGGGTGGCCAAACTTTTTGTGCCACGGACCAGTCATGTGGTTCCTCCAACTGTAAAACACATCAGTGGCTGTTGTAACTGTGTTTACGACAGCCGTGAGACATTTATAGCAGTGTTATGTGCATGCATGGACGCATTTTACTTCTGCTTCTAGGATCGGCGCTGGCGGTGTGGGCAGATGGAATGGTGCCACGGGCTGGGGCTGGCCCGCTGGCTGTAGTTTGGCCACCCCTGCTGTAGAAGAACTTGCAATTCTAGTCCCCGATGTTTTGACATTCATGTAATAGAACAATGTGAAGATGGAAACGGAATGGTCAGAAGGTGGAAATGTGGTGTGTGTGGGGTTTTTGGGTGGTGGTGGTGGTGGTGGGGACTACAGCTATCTATACTGGCCATGTTGATTGGTCGTCCCCTCAGGCTTTGTTCCTTACTACCTTACCACCTTCCTTCACACACTTCCCCCAAATCTAGAACAGCTTGTGATTTAGTTTTATTTATTCAATTAGAAGTAAGGCTTGAATCATTTCACAATGCAGCAAGCCAAAGAAACATCAACTTGTAGCCATTGATTGTGAGCAATCAGAAAGTCATATTTAATTTGTCTTCAGGAGATTTGTTCTGCCCAAAGTTCACATTGTGGCAGAATACTATACTTTTTCACAAGTCAGATAAGGAGAAACTACATAGGCCAATAAATTGCTGTTGTAAGGAAAAAGATTGGCTGGCTGGATAGCTCAGTGGTTTAGAGGTTGCGAGTTTGATTCCCCACTGTGCCTTCTAAGAGAAGAACTAGCCAGTTTGGCCTTGGGCAAAGCTGCACAATCCCAGGGTACCCCAGAAGAAGGGAACAGTAAAGTACCTCAGAATAATCTCTACCTAGGACAGTGATTCTCAATCTTTTCAAGTTGGAGGTCATGCTCCCTCAGACATTTGAAGGTGCCAGACTGGTTGCCCCCCCCCCCTGTTTATAGCTGCCATAAATGAGTCTGTGGACGATTCCAATGGCGCTGGCTGGAGCAAGGACAGGGGCTGGATTATTTGGCAATGTAAACCAGATCCAGCCCATGGACTCTAGGTGGAGAACCCCAGACCTAGGAAATGCTGGAAAGGTTTGCCATCTGTCAGAATTGACTTGATAATGCACAACTGTTATTATCTAGCTGGATAGCTCAGTGGTTTAGGCTGGGTGTACGAATCCCTATTTAGAATTGGCTTGATGGCATACAATTACTATTAAGGAAAGGATTTGGGGTTGAAATTTTGGGGACATGGCAGAGGAGGTAACTTGGTGTTCATTGGTGGAAAGAAGAATGATGCCTCATGCCAGGAAATATCAGTTTGCTGAGACTTTATCGTATGGAAACCTGTTACAGATGCCAGACAGAGAGAAACTAGAGGCAGTAATGGAACTGTGATAGAAACAGTGGAGGGAGTATAATTATCTCTACTTATTATCTCAAAGTGTGTTTGTCATACAGAGTTAGTTCCTGTATTCCCACCCTTCCCAGTCTACTCAGCTGCAGGAGAGCTTTTATAATCAGTGATACTCCATCACTTCTTGGCTTTCTCTACTGGCGTCTATACATGTTATACTGTATATGGAGCCGAGGCAGAATCATCCACCACTTCTAAAAGACAGACAGTGGTAGTGGATTTTAGAGTAGCTCTGCTATAAAACTGGCAAAGTTTGCTGCAAACAGTCCATCAACATGACTGTATTTCCTGCTACTATATATGGATACAAAAGCTGGGCACTGGGGGAAAAGAGAAATTTTGATTTATTAAAAAAATAGGGTGTTGAAGGAGATATTACAGATACTTTGGACTACTGAAGAGAGACAAACATGTTCTAGATCAGAGTTACTCAATCTTGGCTCTCCAGATGTTCTTGGACTTCAATTATCTGAAGGCCAAGTCAGCAACCTGCTGATCAGGGCTTCTGGGAATTGACGTCCAGGAATATGTGAAGAACCAAGTTTGAGGAACACCGCTCTAGAGCAAGTCAAACCTGAGCTTTCTCCAGAAATTATGAAATTAAGATTGTCATACTTTGGGTACAGCATGAGAAGGCAAGTCTCTCTGGAAAAGACTATAATGGTAGGAAAAGCTGAAGTCAGGAGGAAAATTGGAAAATGAGCTGGATTGAATCCATAAATCAGGAGTTCTCAACCTTTTAAAGCTGGGGCCCGCGTCACACTCCCTCAGACAGCTTTTGGGGGCTGGACAGCCATTTTGCATTTCCTCCACCACATGGCACTTCCTGCTGTGGTGGAGGCGGTGGGTGGGGGCACAGGTTGAGAATCCCTGCCGTAAAGGAGGCCACTGCCTTGAGTTTACAAGAGCTGAGCAGGGCTGTTGATGACAGGACCTTTTGGAAGTTACTAGGTTATAGAGTCACTGTTATGTTGGAGGCGACTTAACAGCAAACAACAACAAAAAAGCAACAACTGTATATAGCACTTGACTTCCCCTAGCAGTGGTGGCCAACCTTGGCACTCTTGGTGCTTTTGGACTTCAATTACCAGAAGTCCAAGTCAGCACTCCTGCTGATCAGGACTTCTGGGAACTGAAGTCCAAGAACAGCTGGAGTGCCAAGGTTGGCCATCACTGTCCTATAGCATGTCAGGATTGCAGTGTATACATCCCTATGTTCAATGAGTAAGACAGGGCCAAGACATGGTAGATTGTTTCTTATCTGCTGATTACATTGAGAGCAGAGCATGAGAAAGTTTTTTAAAAGGTTGTTGTTATTGTTATTGTTCAGTCACACAGTTGATTCCGACCCTTTGTGACCCTATTGACCACTGCCCGCCAGGCACCTCTGTATTCCACCATCCTCCTCAGCCTGCCCAGCTTTGTGCCCATTGCAACTACAATACCATCTAGCCATCTCATTTTCTGTCACCCCTTCTTCTTTTGCCCTCCACCTTTCCCAGCATCAAGGTTTTCTCAAGTGAATCTTCTCATTTGGTGTCCAAAGTACTTTAGCTTCATCTTTACTATTTGATCTTCTAAGGAGCAGTCAGGGTTGATTTCTTCTAGGATTGACCTATTTGTTCTCCTCGCTGTCCAGGAGACTCTCAAAACTCTCCTCCAACACCACATTTCAGAGGCATCTATTCTTCTGCGCTCATCTTTCCTAATGGTCCAGCTTTCACAACCATACATTACCACCTGGAATACCATTGCTTTGCCTTCAAATTTTTGTTTGCAATGTGATGTCTCTACTTTTCACTATGTTCCCCAGGTTTCTCATAGCTTGCCTCCCAAGAATAAGTCTCCTTTTTATTTCATGGCTGCAATCACCATCTGCAGTGATCTTGGATCCTAATAAAGTAAAATCTGTCACTGCTTTTACTCCTTCCCCATCTATTTTCCAGGGACTGATAGGGCCTGTTGCCGTTATCTTGATTTTCTTGATGTTGAGTCTCAAGCCAGTTTTTGCACTCTCTTCTTTCAACCTATAGCCTAAAGTCCGAGAGGATTCTGGAAACTGCAGTCAAAAAAGTAACTTTTCCAAGTGCTGGTTGAGAGATTGGTTGTTTGAGCACTAGAGGCTGGAAAGCATGGGTGATGGACAATTCTGGGTACGCTCATTGGCAATCTGGTTGTCACATTAGCTACAGAAAGGGAACCCCCCCCCCAAAAAAAAAAATTGTTTGGAGCCCTTAGTAGCAGTCCCAACAGTCAATGACCATATGCAGAGACAGATCCAGGCTGGAGAGAGAGCCCACAAATCAGTTTCATTTCGAATTTGCCAAAACAATGAGAGATGTTTGGCAATGCAAAGGACTTCACACTAGACTTTTGGAAGGTCCTCTCACTTACCCTGGATATTCCTGTGTTTGTTGAAGTTTCTCTACCTCTGTCTTCACAGACAAGCAGAATGTGTACTGCTTTCCCCCCATACTTCAGTCTCATTGAGGCTGGGGGAGTTGAAGGCTGGTCAGTTTCCATTTGCACATGCCAAATGCTTTCAAACTCTCCTCCTCAGCCTCGATTAACGGGTCCAGAACGGGAACAACGCAGCAGTCCAACAGGCGACGGACTGGAGCTCTGAAAGCTCTCTTTTCCATTCACCCACACTCCAATGTGATAATGCCGAGAGGAAACAATTAAAAACAATGTCCCTTTTATTATAACTTGAGTCTAGCAGCCTTCAGCACGTTGACTCCAGTGAGACTTGGAGAGACATCCTACAGACTAATAAAAAAAAACTCTTAAATATCAGTTCTGCAAGCTAATTCATGTGGAGCCACTCTTTTCTGCCAAAATTGGAGCTTTTTCTTTTTCTTCTTTGCTGTAAAACGCTTGCCGAGGCCTTCAGACAAGATGAGTAATGTCACAACTTCAGCTTCTTCTGGAAGTTATCAGGGCTTGATTTGCCACTTTCTGTCTCTTGAGTCCCACAATATGCTGAGCTACTGGGTGCATAGAGATTGGGGATAGTGAAAGCAGTGAAGGAGTTAAATGGAAAGCATAAAAGCCCTTCTCCAACAGTTGCAGGCTGCGGCACAGTCACAGAGGGAAAAGGCTAGATGGCTAATCTGCCTGCTTCCCAAAATGCAGGTATAGCCGGCATGTACACAATCCAGAACAAAATTTGGCAAAAGGGAAAGGAAAGGTTGACCTTCCTTGAAAGCTGGTTGTATCCGATTATAGGGTTCAATGCTCATCTCTGTTTACAGCCCAAGAGTCAGTGTCTGTCTGCATCTCCAGATATTTCCATGGACATGTGGCAGGCATGACTAGACATGTAATGCTGTTTACCTTCCCACTGAAGTGGTACCTATTTATCTACTTGCAATTTCTTGCTTTCAAACTGCTAAGTTGGCAGAAGCTGGGACAGAGACCGGAGCTCACTCCATCACACTGAACTCTGGTCTCAAACTGCTGACCTGCCAAACTTCTGATTGTCAAGCTCAATGTCGTAACCATTAAGTCACTGTGGACCAGAAGTAAAGAGTAGGAATCCATGATTGAATACAGGACATGTACAAGTTAAGACCAGCTGTTTTTTTTCTTTTTTCTTTTAAGTTGTCTTCTGTTTGTTTTTACATCTTAATAGCCCTCACTCATGTTTCAGCAGAATGAAACTAGCATGACATGAGGTTTTTGTTCAGTATTTGGCTACAGAACTACAAGTTACAACTCATACAATTGTATTGTGACTAAATTTTCTCACCTTGTTGAAGACGAAATCTATATTCATTGTGATACCTAATCAAGTAATTGCCTATTGATGCAAGTTTTCTTATTCTGCATGTGATTGAAGAGATTTAAAAAGTTCAACTCTTTTTTGACATTAGCAACAGTGGCAAAGAAGAAAGGGGGAAGAGTTTCTCCAAAACATTGCATTTTGCAATAAAAACCTTTGGTAAAATGCAAAAGGTTCTGCATGAAATCTTATTTGCTAATTTGATCACATAAGGACAAGAATATACTTTACTTTACTTTACTTTACTACTCATATTTGCTATCCCGCTCCAATCAGGGAAACCCGACTCTGGGTGGCTTACAGCATAGGATAAAAACATATCAATATTTAAAATTTTTAAAAATTCATAAAAATTCATAAAAATTAAAACAGTATCGAAGGTATGGTCAGAGAGGGTGGATTACCTCTATATTAGCCACCCCACATGGGACCCCACATATATCCCAATATATCTTCCCCATGCCAGACTTTCCTTCACATGAATGGACAAGTACTAATTGCAATTACAGCAATAATCAGCTGCACAACCAATTGTGGAAAGAGTGGAAAAGAAACCATGTGATGAGTCTTAAGTGAGTGTAAAACCTGAATAGGATTTTGGCCAAGAGTTTTTTTTTTTGCATAAAATGCAGAGTTTTAGTGTAAAATACAAGGTGCTTTGTGCAAGTTCAAGATTCTGCTACAAAAGACATTTCTACAATCTATTTCAGAGAAAATTCCTGAAATGTGAAAAATGTGTAAAACCTACTGTAATCTCATTTAGCAGGGAGGCAAAATATTGAATTTTGCTGTCCAGGACAGTTTAGGATACTTCTTCTCCTTCTAAGACTTGAATTGCCAATATATTCCTTGGATACCTTGGAGTTGTTATTCAGTGAGGCATCCACACATTGGCAGACATCTCTGTGATGATATTCTGCACATGCAAATGGGCTTAAGAAATCAAGTCCACTTGCATGCAGTTTTTTTTAGCCATTTGGATATCACATCACCCCCTGGCTAGGCAGACCATGACGTGCACCCTTCCCTTTCACCTGTCCCAAGGGATCCAGTGGAGGATGCTTTGGTGAGTTTTAGTCCTGGCCTAACATCATTGACAAGAAATGGGCAACACTGCTTAGTTAGACCACTCAAGTTCCCGTGCCTCAACACTCTCTCACTTGTTGGGGGGGGGGGCACTATATTCACAATACAGTAATATTAATTGCATCCTGTCAAGTCAGTTCTGACTGATGGCGACCTCTTTTCTTGAAGAGGTTTACCATTCTTCTCTTCTGGGGGCATCCAGGGACTGTGCAGTTTGCCCAATACATGAGTAGCTAAATCCTAGAGGAGGTGATAACAGTACAGTAATACCCCGGATAATGTTTGCATCAGATAATGCTAAAAACACATAACGTTAAGCGATCGGGGGGGGGGGGGGATTGCATCGCATAATGTTAAATCCTATGGGATGAATCTGATAACGTTCACTAAAGCCTGTGCTGGTTACAATGTATCTCTATGGAATTTTAACATTATCCGATGCATTCCATAGGATTTTAACGTTATCCAATGCATGCATTGGATAACATTAAAAACCGGATAACACTAATACTTGTGGAACCAAGTTTTAGCATTATCTAAGGTTTTACTGTACTTTTTTCTGATTCCTTATGGAGAAGAGTATGTTGCTCTTTCTTTGCATATTATTTCACTGGGTTTAAGAAGTGGCTGGATATATCTAGTTTTTTGTGATAAACGTAAAGTTTCCCCAGGATGTTAAGTTGTTGTTTAACTTTTGCTGTTACATTACAGCTGAACTCCTGAGGCTTTAAAAAAAAAAGTTACAGCTAGAGTAGGTCTATTGGAATCAATGGAATTTACAGAGGGGTTGACTCACCAAATCCCTACTGATCCAATGGACCGACTCTGATGGCAACTTACTGTGCTAAGCAATGGGATTTCTACTTATGTGACTGATTTTTGATTGAATTATCACACTTGTTATGGGCCAAGGAATATCACCAATATTGTTGTGCACCCTGATTTCAGGGTGACCCTTGTGACCCTGAAATCACAAGGACCAGAATGCTGCTCACCTGGCAAACTCAAGTAGCAACTTGAAGAGAAACATCTTCAAAAGAGCATGAGAGTTCCTGTACTATAGTCAAATTTCTAAAGCAACCTATGGACTTCTGTGCACACTTAAAACTGCATCCCATTCAGGAACAGACCATTCAGGCCCAGGCCCTGCACGGTTGGAGCACACACATGCTGCCATTTAAGTCTGCTATATCCCAGAGTAGAAGAATGGACACTTTACCTGCAGCTAATTATAATTTTTCCATAGCACTATTTAATAAATTCCCCTGCTGCAATGGGAGAAACCTAAATAGAAGGGAGCTGTGAAAGGGGGTAATTCCATTCAGATGTGCTGCTGATTTTCCATATAACTAATTGCACAAGCAACTCTGTGTGTGGCTCCAGCATCTTTTCAAAACAACCAAGCGATTCTCCAACTGACAGTACCAGCCCTGATTTCTCTTTATTTCTATTTGTCTTGAATGTTTCTTCTAAAATGAAGGTTTATTTGGTAATGGCAAAATTATTATTATTTTTTAAAAGTAGGCCAGAATTAATGATTGAAATCCCAGGTAAAGGTTGCCCTTGCTCGAAAGCTAGTCTTATCCAACTCTAGGGTTCAGTGCTCATCTCTGTTTATAACCAAAGAGCCAGCACTGTCTGCATCTGCAGACATTTCCATGGACACGTGGCAGGCATGAGTAGACACCGGAGTGCACGAAATGGTATTTACCTTCCCACCAAAGTGGTACCTATATATCTACTTGCAATTTCTTGCTTTTGAATGGCTAGGTTGGCAGGAGCTGGGGCAGAGATGGAAACTCACTCCATCATGCAGTACTTGGGTCTCAAGCTGCTGACCTGCCAACCTTCCGGTCATCAAGATCAGCATCTTAACCACTAAGTCACCTTGGATACCTTGGAGTCGTTATTCAGTGAGGAGTCCGTGCAATGGTAGACATCTCCATGACAACATTCCACATGTGCAAATGGACTTGAGTAATCAAGTCCATTGTATGCAGTTTTTTAGCCATTAGGATATCACGTCACCCACTGGCTAGGTGGACCATGACATGTGCCCTCCACTTTCACCTGGCCTAAGGGATCTGATGAAGGATGCTTTGGTGAGTTTTAGTCCTGGCCTAACTTCATTAACAAGAGATGGGCAACACTGCCTAGTTAGACCACTCAAGCCCCCGCACCCTGACAAAGCTCTCACCTAGTGGTGGTGGGGTGGGGGTACCACTGAGCCACTGCAGTCCCCTAAATCCCAGGTAGCTGAGACAATTGCCTCAGGCAGCAGATGATGGAGGTGGGGAACAACAGCAGCCCTCTGAGCCTCAACGTCTGATCCTGTGAACCTCCCCTTCTCTTGGACACGAGAAGCGTGTGTACTGCACAGCTTGTCCCCAGTGGCGTAGGGAAGGTTTCAGCTGCCAGGGGCAGAGGTCAAATTTGCCGCCCCCGGGCAGGGCCCTGGATGCTGCTGGTGGTGGAAGGTCCCAGCCCCCACCCCCGCAGCGGCCTCTTCACCCCAGTCGAGGAGGTGGTCACGTGCTGTGCAGGGAAAGGGCTGGGCGAGAGCCTGTGCTCCCCTTCCCAGCGAGCACCCTGCATGTCAAAGGCAAGAGCTACTCCAGCGGCTCTCGGGGAGCCTAGGGGCCACTCGTGCACGGGCAGAGGGCGTGGGCCACCTCGGGAAGCCACACGAAAGTGCCATCACACGGCGGGGAGGGAGGCTCTGCCCCACAGGCAGGAGAAGCACATAGCTAACAAGCTACCGAGAGGGAGAGAACTTTGGACACGGGGAGGGGAGAGGCAAGAGCAGCTAGCAGAGGGGAATAAAATATATGTAGTGTGTTTTAGCGGGAGACTGCCTGAGCACCGCCTTTCCCCTTCTCTTCCACGTGAAGCGGAGTAACGACAATAACTTGCTCCATGGCTATAAGCAATGTCCCCGACTCCAACCCTTGCTGATGCCATTTCATCCTACTTTTAACTAGCCTCACTTCCACGGAGCCTCTTGGCGCCACCTTCATCCCCCCTTTCCTGATCTGAAATACATGCACACCCCCCTTGATGTTTGGACTTCCTCCTCCTCCTCCCCCATGGCCCTTACTGGAGTGAAGGGAGAAAATGAGAGATGGCTCCATCATGAAGGAGAGTTTCATTTTTGTTCCCCAACACCCGAGGAAACGCTTAGTTCCACACCCCAGGGAGGACTTTGTGCACTACCTCCCCGCCCTCACCTTTCCCCACCCCCATGTCCCATAACTATCTTGGGGAAAAGGTGGGGGGGAGTGGCCTTGCCTTATCTCCTTCCCTCCTCCCCTCCAGAAGGGCTCGCCTATCCTGCTCTTCTCTCTCTCTCCCTGTGTTCTTCCTGAGGGCTTGTAATTGCAAACCTGCACTTCTTGTCTCAGCTCGATCTATCAGTCGATCTATCACAACAAGGGTTGACTGGGTTGCAGAGGTTCACGGTGGTTCACCTTTTTTAGTGGCCTTGCTGCCACCTCTGCCCCCCCCCATAATAATAATATATTTTTTAAAAAAACTCCGTAGCTGCTTCCTGGAAAAAAATGGGATGGAAGGCAGAGCAGGCAGGCAGATGCAGGACTCCGGAGAGGGGCACACGACCACCCCCTTTGCACCCCTGGCCCAAAAGGCAGCCGTATGAGGGAAAAGAAGTATAAGGCTGAGGGCAGAGAGTGGGAGAGGGAAGTGCATGCACACGCATGCAAAGAGAGTGCCCACAGCTCTGTAGTGCCGTGGCTCTGTAGCTTGCCCCCCACGCTACGCAAGTGGCATCCACGCACACTCACATGTGCCTGTGCCCGCCTCCTCCTCTGCCTTCCCCGGGGAATGCCGCCCCCTAGAAAGTGTCGCTCGGGGCGAGGGCCCCCCTGCCCCCCTAGCGACGCCACTGCTTGTCCCTCATCTTTAACATGGCCTACTGTCACTGTTGAAGTAAGATTCATCATCCTATCCAGTCAGCCTCTGTCCATTTGTAGAAGAGAGGGGACACAACCCTATTGTGCTTTACTTCCTATATTTAAAAACCACCCTCAACCACTATCATTTCCTTTTATAATTATGTCCTGCTCTAACAACTTGAATGATGGCTACATTTATCTGTTGCTTCTCCAGCATGGACCTTCTTCAGAAGAGGACATGCATGAGAGGACTCCATTACTCCCACCAGTGGGTATTTTATCTGTTTAGAGGAAAGAGAAAGGGCAAATGCTTGGACAAATACAAACAAAACCCTATCATTATCTCATTTTGGTATTTTTCTACATTTTTCCTAAACAAATCCCATGGAAAACATTGGTTAAAAAGACATAACTGCTAACCACTGATTTTTATCTATTTATTTTTTTAAAAATGCACATTTAAAAGTAGTATAAAATTACATTTATACTCACCAAGAAGTCTGCATGGAAAAGCAAAGCTGGATAAAAGAAATATTTATTTTTAAAACAGTTGTTCAAGCTATTCATTTCCATATCTATTCAAGTTTCCAGCAGCAGTGTAGTGGATAAGTAAAAACTGAACTTTTACCTGACAATGAACCATATTTTGACTTTCTGAAACTCTTCTTTATTTTTAAAAAACTTTGTTGTTCTAAAATGGTGTTAACTGCAGCAACTTAACACAGTGCAGATTTCAAATGGGGTTCAGAATATGATTGAGTTTTACATTACCAGTCAGGTTTCTTCCTCCACTTTATCCTGATATTGATAAGAAATGAAGGATTATAGCCAAAATCCTGTGGGGCCGATACTGCCTGAGCAACAAGAATAAGGTCACTATGAACCGCAGATTAAAAACAAACTTTTCTAATAGTGGTTAAAGATGACTTTGTCTCATTGCATGCCAGCCATGCACATCTCATGCAATCTGGTAATGATGGTGACATGATTCCTACAACACAGGCAGAATAGCACAACAGGATTCTGGCCTCTATGTATCCAGATAATCATTCATTTTTTGAACTGAATTTTTGCCTTATGATCAAAAAATCTGACTGTAGTGTTCAACTACAAAGAAGGTTCTGTGTCTCCTGTTGAACTGCAATGTCTGGGTAAGGGAAGTCCTTTTGTGCTTTCCTTGGATTGTGTGGCCTAGATGAAGATCGGTGATAACAGCCTACTCCCCTTTTTTTGAAGACTTCCTCTTTTCAAACTTAGGCGTGTCTTTCTCAGCCTACCTTATGACCATTTGCATTTTTTCAGCTTCCTAGCTCTCCAAAGATGGAAGCAAAACTCAGATGTTCAAGGGTGTTCCTATTCTTTTAGTTTCTCCAAAACAGATGGAGGAACTCTAACCTGCTTCTTAATCTTGAGGATGAATGAAGATTTTGCTTTAGTTCCTTATTGCTAACAACTGACCAAAATTTACACATTTCATCATAATTAGCATGAAAGGACTACACAATAATATAAATAACTAAGTAAAGGTTGCCCTTGCTCGAAAGCCAGTCGTGTCCAGCTCTAGGGTTCAGTGCTCATCTCTGTTTATAGCCAAAGAGCCAGCACTATCTGCATTTGCAGATGTTTCTGTGGACAAGTGGCAGGCATGACTAGACATCGGAGTGCACAGAACACTGTTTATCTTCCCGCTGAAGTGGTACCTATTTATCTACTTGCAATTTCTTGCTTTCAAATGGCTAGGTTGGAAGGAGCTGGGACAAAGATGGGAGCTCACTCCATCATGCTGTACTCGGGTATTGAACTGCTGACCTTCCAGTCTTCAGGCTCAGTGTCTTAACCACTAAGCCACCACAGTCCCTTTCAGCTACATTACAGGCAAGTAAAGCATGGTCCTTTCCAAGCAGCACTTGGGTGTCGAACTGCTGATCTGCTGACCTTCCAGTCATCAAGTTCAGTGTCTTAACCACTAAGCCACTGTACCAACCAGTTATTGTTATTCTTTTTAAAACATCATATATTGAAGAACCCACTTAGGTTAAGGAGCTCACCTTGTTAGCTTGAATGTTGGCAAGTTGGCAGTTCAAAAACCGAGTACTGCACAGAATGAATGCCCGTCTCTGTCCCAGCTCCTGCCAACCTACCATTTCAAAAGCAAGAAATTGCAAGTAGATAATTAGGGACAACTTTCCTGGGAAAAGATCTTGGGGACATGAAAGGTGCTTCATTTGGGCATCCCCTGAGTGGAGTTCCTCCAGCAAAAATCCTTTCAACCAAGAAAGCACCTTTGTGTGCTTCTGACGTGATTAAAAAAGGGACATTCTACAGTACCCAGTGCATTAGGTACATATGACTGCGCTTGATACCTTGAAGAAAACCAAAAGCACACTTGCGTATCTATTAATATCAATATTTCATTTCTTCAGTTCAGTTAAAGCTTCATTTTAATCACCCCAGTGATCTCCAGACAGTCCTGACATTTTCCAAGCTGTGATGATGCAAATACTGCCATATTGCTATTGACTGACCGCTGTTCAGATCCTCACATCCTATGTTACACTAGCTCAACGGGCAAGTGACAAAGTTCTAATTCATGTGTTGATTTGACATCATGCTTCATCTTTTACCAGGGACCTGGATAACACTTATTATTATATGCTTCTCCCCTCCCCCCTACAAAAAACATTGATTCGACATAAACTCTTCATGACTCAAATATACCGAATGCAATTTAAAGTAGAGGAAGTTCTAGAGACTAGAGCGAAGTTTTTAAAAGCCAACACATATTTTTCTGAGAAACGATATCAATGTTCTGGGTTAGGTAATTTCTTTGTTGGATCATTAAAAGTTACAAAGAAGTCCAGCTCTCAAGTGCTCCAAAATGTTTAACTTGGAAAAACTTGGTACAGTATAAATATTGGGGCTCAAGAAGGAGTTGCTTCTATGCTTGGGTCATGTGTCTGGTTTTTGAACCTGCTTTGATAAAATAAATATGATTCTCTCTATCTCCACCCCCACCCCACCCCTGGTACTCTCAGAGAGAGAGAGAGAAAAAAACACATTTGCACAATTCTTTTCCAACATTCTCTACCAGTTTTGCCTGAGTAAATGACTCTAAGTCAGAATGATCCTCAGGCAGGGTTGGTCACCTTTGGTGGGGGTCAAAAGCTACTTTTCAAATACTCAGAGACTGTGCTCCAAAAGGATGTAGCCAGTGAGGTCGCATGGAATTCAGCCGCCTGGGGCTGAAGCCAAATTTGCCGCCCCCTGGTGGATGCTGGCTTCTGCTCCTGCTAGGACTTCTGGGAATTGTAGTCCAAGAACATACAAAGCCCAAAAAGTGCCGCGTGGGGCCGCCTCCTAGCTCCCCACTTGTGATGCCACTGGATGTAGCCAAAATAAAAGGGGACATAGCAGAATTGTTAAGGATCTGGGTTTTAAATACAGTGTAATTAAATTACAACATTCCAGTACTTTAACGCCATTTTTTTAAAAAATGTACAGGTTGCTACAGTATGCAAAAACAACATATACACAGGTGTAAAAACAAGTGTGTGTATAAATATACATAAGTATTAGAGGACACAGAACAGTCGTGTGACCAAAGAATCAGAACTCTGTAATTTTAAAATAGTTAAAGAGTCTTACTTGAGTAACAATTACCCTTTAAACCCTTAAATAACAAAAGGCTTAATTCTGTAATATAAACAGTCCAGGTTTAAAGAAGAGAAGTTCTGGGAAAACCTCTGGAAAGAAGGTGGCAATGGAAAGTTTTCTACTTAAACTAACATTCAGAAAAATAATTGCTTCCTAGCTTATTGAAGTTCCTATTTACATTTTGGGGTTTGCCACTGAATGTCTGTGGCAAGATATGACAGCAATTACTTAAAAAGCCATATTTCTGGGAACTACTCCTGGAGAGACTCCTGGAAGCACTGGAGGAGACAGAAAAGGGCTACACATGACCCATGCATTGTACTTTGCCTACCTCTGCCCTAAAAAGGGAGCTGTATGGATGGTCTTGTCCAGTGCTAGAATGGCACCACATGCAAGATCTTCACCCCGTCGTCTTGTTGGACATCATTGTTGGCAGTAGTTCTTACTCTTCGAGAAGTCAAGGACAGCACGGCTATGTTAGCAAGCAACCTGCTCAGCCAGTTGGCAAGACAGCTGGGAGGATTCTGGGACTTGCCATCCCAAAAAGTAACTCTTTCAAATTCTGACAAGAGCCAAATCCCATTGTGCCTTGTGGTGTGTTGTTGTCAACCCTTGTGAGAGCACAGTGGTGTGTCTTTTAGGAGAGAGAAGAATGAAACCATGGAAGTCCTCTGTTTTTATGACTGGACAGGATTCTTCAGTGCATAGGCAATATGTGGGTGTTGCCATAGGACCTTGGCACTCCTGGTGTTCTTGGACTTCAATTCCCAGAAGCCCAAGTCAGCACTCCTGTTGATCAAGGCTTCTGGGAATTGAAGTTCCAGAACACGTGGAGTGCCAAGGTTCACCATCACTGGTATAGGATTATCATATCATTATTGCTTATATGTAGTGTAGTTTTTTTTGTTTCAGTTTTGCTGAATGGAAGGGATTCTGACTGTACTGACACTGTTGTGTTGTTCTAAATGGATTCCAGTGTTAGTGAGAACCAGAGGATTTCTTTATCCATTGTATGAATAATATCCTTTTGGCTTCTTTAGTATGCTGGGTCCAACACTACCTTTGTTCCAGCAAATGACAGTGTTTTGCATGGAAAGAAATAGGATGAAAATGTAAGACTATCACCCTCAATTATATTTTATGTTTCTATGTTCAATCATGATTTGGTACAAAAAAGTACTTTATTTGCAAACATGGCAGCTTTCTCAGTATGCATCATCTCTCCACAAAAATGTAATGAAGGTGGGGTTTCAGGAATGAGAAAATAAATATTGACTCAGTAGGAAGTGATATGATACAGAAACAAGTCAAGGCATATTAGTTATTCATCTGCTAAATATCAGGTGGCTTGCTATTCCTTGTTTTGTTTTAAAGCCTTGCTTTTCTTTTGTGATATAGTTAGTAAAGGTAAAGGGCTCCCTTGCTTGAAAGTGAGCCATATCTGACTCTAGGATGTGGTGCTCATCTCCGTTTACAGCCAAAAAGCCAGTGCTGCGTGCAATGCAGACATTTCTGTGGTCGTGTGGCAGGCATGACTAGATGCTAGAGCACACGGAACACTGTTATCATTCTTGCCAATAAGATAAAGGGTCACCTTTGCTTGAAAGCCAGTCATATCTGACTTTAGGGAGGCAGTGCTCATTTCCATTTACAGCCAAAGAGCCAGCAACATCTGCATCTCCAGACATTTCCATGGACATGTGGCAGGCATGACTAGACAAAGAACTCTGTTACCTCCCCACCTGTTTATCTACTTGCATTTTCTTGCTTTCGAACTGCTAGGCTGGAAATAGCTGGGGCAGAGACAGGAATTCACTCTGTCATGTAACACTTGGGTCTCGAACTGCTGACCTGTCAAGCTTCTAGTCATCAAATTCAGTGTCTTAACCACTAAGCCACCACAGCCCTGTGATCAAGTTACCATTGAGTAAAACTTAAAATCTCCAAGAAATGTGTAGCACAAATGGATATCATCAGTACATGTATAGTACAAATGGATATCCAGAACACTGAGTACTGGATCTGGCCCATTTTAACCCTGTTTTCTTTCCAATGACACCTCTAGAGCTTTTTGGATTAGGTACATTAAAAAAAAAAGAATCTTTGTAGGTGAGAGGCCAGGGTGATGCAGATCCCTGCCTCTACCTCCACTTTTTGCAAGATTGTTTTTAGGCAGGAAAATGGGGAAGTTCAATGATTTGGTGTGTATGTATGTGTGAAAGCAGAGGTGGGATTTCTGAGGGTGTAACTTCTGTCTCCTACTCAAGAATGCTAGCCAATATTGGGGAACTGCTTGAATAACAGATTTAGGATCACTAGTCGGCCACAACTGCAAGGAATAGCACTGCTGATTTCAGAGAAGTTACAAATAAATCTATGGGGGCTGAGGGGAGAACAGAACAAGAAGTAGGAGAGACTGAGAATCAGAGGGGGGAAGAGGGAGAATGTACATTATCTTCTGAATTTCAAGCTGAGATATAAAGAATCTGAATTTCTGCATGATGTTCTTAGACTTCTTAGTTTTGAGACTTATAATTCTGGCCATGGGTGGGAAAACTTCCGGAGTAGGGCTTTTTCTTTTCTTTCTCGAGGTGTGGAAAAACAGTCTGTTTTGTTATGGTTATGCGACTGCTCTGGAAATCACCTTCCCTGGGATTTGCTGATGGATATATACTCAGTCAGACCTTGGCCCCTTTTGAGAACAACCGACTGACCGTCATTCTTGGAATTGGTTCAGAGCCTCAAAGCAATGGTCCACCGCCCAAAGTGGCTGGAAGAAGGGGAAGGAAGAGATGAAATAACTGGTCATTATAGCTATGATCTACTGAGAGAATCTTGGAAAACACCAAAGCCAACCTCAACTGTCATGATTCATGAACACTGAGCATTCTAAGAAATAATTTTACGGCACTGTTTTCTTTTTCACTAGAGCCTTTTGAGGTTAACTGTGAGCTAGAGTTCTCCAGGGTGAAGGTGCTAAGGAGGCATCAACAGGTCAGATGCTGAACAGTTCCACTTGAAAGGAAATTAGTTACAGTTATTGCCTCAAGGCTCCAAAAGTAGTTTGTAGTGTTGTAGTTACATTTTAAGGAGGAGATTTCTACCATTTCCCCAAAATATTTAACATAGTTACTTTTAATTTAGAGTGTTTTTAAAGATCTGGATGGTAAAAACTTCTGACCTGTGGTACAAAACACACTCTTCTGCTGCTTACTTAGTCCTCCATCAATTTCCATAGAAAGCATATCAGAAAGAAAACAAAATAAAATAGTCAAACAATGTTGTGGCACTTTAAAGACAAATTGCTGTATTTTAATGTTAGCTTTTGTGGATCAAGTCCATCAGACAGAAACATGAGGCTTCATGGCATCAATGAATACACATCAGATACAGGGGTACAGAATACAGATACAGGGGTATCAATGAATAGCCTCAATGAATACACATTAGATACAGGGGTACACTAGAGTTCTCAACCTTTTAAAGCCAGGTGCTGGGTCACGGTCCCTCAGACAGCTTCAGGGCATGGATGGCCATTTTGCCTTTCCTCCACCACATGGCACTTCCTGGTGTAGTGGCGGTTATTCGGATTAGTTGTGGAACTTCGCCCTATTGAATTGCAAATGGTTAGCAAGTAGATGCAAACCGTAAAAAGCATGAGGCAGCACAATGTGGTCCAGCAAAGTCCAGAAGCTGGGCCAAGCTAGCTATTTGCCTCTGGTACCACTGACATTTCCCCATAACTATAATCACTAATATTAATAATGTGCTGTCAAGACATTTCTGACTTATGGCGAGCCTTTTCAACGTTTTCTAGGCAGAAAACACACAGAAGTTGTTTATCACTCCCTTCTGTGGATGTCCTGGGACTGTGCACTGCAGCTTGCCTAAGGCTACCCAGGTTGGCTCTTCTCCCAGGAGACGCAGTGGGGAGTTGAACTCCCAACCTCTGACTCCTCAACCAGATACCTTAATCCCTGGGGTAAGTTCTACTTGATTCACAAAGGGAGCCATTTTTTTCTTTGTTAAGGTACAAGCTTACTGTAACTTAGTCATGGCATGAAGGACTTGATTAAAAACCAGAAAAATGTCTTCCACCACATCAAAAACTAACATGCTTTATTTGGCATAAGCATTCATAAACTGTAATGGCTGTTAAAATGGAAGCAATGAAAAATGTGTGTTTGCGTATTTATTTGTTGGCTGATAAGGAGAACCAAGGGATTAACTGTGGAAGTTACAGTAAAACACCGGATAATGATTAGATCGGATAATGCTAAAATCGCATAAAGTTAAGTAATCTGGGGAGGAGAATTGGATCGAATAACATTAAGGTCCTATGGGATGGATTGGATAACAACCGCTAAAGCCTGTGCGGTTACAATGTATCTCTATGGAGCTTTAACGTTATCCGATACATCCCATAGGATTTTAACATGGATCGGATAACACTAAAAATCAGATAACACCAAGACTTGTGGAACCAAGTACTGTACTTCCACTTGTGTTAGGGTTGCTATATGTCCTGGTTTTCCAGGATTTTCCCAGATTCAAGCTGTCCCGCCTGGTTCAAGAAAAAACATGTGAAAGTCCTGGATTTTTAAATTTGAACAAAAGAAGCAAGACCACCCATCATGAAGGGATTTTTGCAAAGAGTTAAATCACTGCCTCCCTGCCTTTCTTTCAATTATCCTGCTTGAAAGCAGTGAAGGCAAAACAGCACCCTGAGAAGCCCACCGGGGAGAGGAGACACTTGCAAGGTAGATAATTGAAAGAAAGCCATGGAGGCAGTGAAATAACTATTTACAAAAATCCCATGACTCACCTTGAATTTTGGGGGACAAGGAGTCATCCTCAGCCCTTTTCCTCAAAAGCTGGGAGGGAGCAAGAAATACCCATATCTAAGAAACCAAACCTTCACCAAACACTAGGATGGAAGATTCCTTCTTCACGTGACTGCAAAGGGTTAATTGCATAGGATCAGTATTCCCTGTCTGCCCTGGACAAGGATTCTGCAGGGTCTTAGAGGCGTAGTCTCCCTGACAGCCCCATCCAACGCATGCACAGTTTAAAGAATGCAATGGCTGTCCCAGTTTGGCGGGAGAGAATTATGGCAACCCTAACTTGGGTAAATATGGAAAAGCAAACTAGCTTTTTCTTTAAAACACTGGAAAACCAATGTGGTACACATATTCGTGTTGTCCTCAACTAAAGAGAAGGCATAAGATGATGGCAAACAAAGACATGGCTTTCTTCACACAAACAGGATTGTGTAAATAGTATAAAATAATACAAATAATGCTTTCATGCCAACTATACACATGTTATTCAATGTTATCATGGTCTTATCTTGGGTGTGAGGGATTAATTACATCTGTTTAACAATCTCCCATTATATCACTCTGTGCAAAGGGGTTGTGCTTCCTCTTTCAAAGGAAAAGACTCAGAGGGAGAGGGAAGGAGAGAGTCAACAGCAACCAGTGCTTGTCTTGCTCCTATCTGGAGGTTTGGAATCTTACAGTGCTTCAAAATCCCTCACCCAGATGCCTCATCAATTGAAGAAACTCCAAATCAATGAATTTTGGAAGCATCCTTTACATTCCTAATAGTCAATAAAATGTCGGACTTGAGCCAGAGTACAGAATTCCAGTTTTTCATTCAGGACAAAGCTGACTAGGCAACCTTGGATCAGTTACCTGCTTTATTCTATCCCCACCACCCCAGGATATTGTGTGTGCGTGCATGTGTGCATGCATGTGTGTGTGAGGATAAACCTTACATTTATTGCTTTGGGGTGCTACAAGCAAGGGTGGAAAACAACAGTGGCTCAAAGCACAAGGAATCTGCTGTCTTCACCATCCATGCACTGCCGTGTAAATCTTTCCTGTGTAACTTCTTTTTTTAAAGCCGTGGGGAATTTTTTTTAGTCATGTGTTCTGAACAACATGCCATTCCAATCTCATCTTTTAATCAGGTCCCTTTCCACCAGGACAAGGGTAAAACTGTAATCAAGGCATGTGGCTAAAGGTCACTCCTCTTGCCTTGGTTTCCAGTGTTTAGAATTTACAAAGTGAAACTTCTTTTTTAATCTCAGTGCCTTTGCTATTCCAACCAGTTGATAAAGCAGCTTTTGGGACATGACGCAAAACAGCAGTTCTAAAGCCATAGATCCTTCTAGTAAATCTGTAAGATTAAGCACCTCACACCCGCAGGAGTGTGTTCCTTGGCAGAACGACGGACCCTGGATAAATCTGATTTTATAATCCTGCTTAGCCTACATTGATCTGGATAAACAATCAGCTGAGAGGCTAGCATGACTTTGGCAAAAGGGAGTTAGTGGTGAGCAAATTTTCACAGCAGGACCCGGGGCTGTGTCAGAGAATGTGAACCACAATGTTCAGTACATGTAAACAATCATATTTGTCCTTTACAGGGTTACTAGCAGTGGCGTCTTCTTACTTATTTGAAAGAATGTACACAGTGGCACAGAATGCACAATCTTTCTGCCTTTCTTCAGGTGAGAGAGTCACTAAAGATGACAACATGTGCCAGAGAGACCAGAGAAGGACAACTGACCTGACGCGATACAACCATAACACTGGCAAGCCAGTCATCAAGAAATCCTTTTCTTGGAAGAAAAGACGCCACTTCTTCCCCACCGATTCAATAGGCCAGCTTTTGTTGCAACTTGCAACTGGATTCCTGCCGTTCTAATAGAGCACTACATACTTCTGCTACAGAGGTACCTGAGTAAGTGCCTAACTGAGATATGAGGCAGCAGGCTTTGAAATGAAAATGGAAGTACAGTATTGAAAACAGAGCGATGCTACATTTCTCTGTAAAATGTTTGATGCTTCCCACACCTGATGTATAGCTAGAGCCTTAGGGGTGAAGCAAATGGTGCCTCTTCCCATGAGATTGATGTGAAGTTTGACCCAGCCCAACTAGGGCTCCCTTGATTTTATTCAAGTCTAGCTCAATCATTTCATCAGATAAGCCCACCTATGCATTTTTTAACCCTATCCTAACAGTGAAAAATATAATGCAGTAATGACAAATCAACAAACTGCTGTTTTTTCATGACAATAAAAAGTGACTGTTTGAGGAAGCCACTGAGGAGAACTCTGTGGCTCCTTCTAGATTTGGATGTGAGTAAAGAATGTGTAGTTAAAATAGCCTGGGATTCAGTGCTGGCTTAAAGAAAAGGTTGTTGATTTGCGAAAGGAGTGGGCAAATCCTGGCCCTCCAGATATTTTGGACAGCAACTTCCTCCAACCCTAGCCAGGACAACTGAAGGATTATGAGATTTGCAGTCCAGTCACATGGTGGTGGTGGTGGGAATTAGAAGTTGACTACTCCTGATTTACAAGGATCTAATGAAACCATTTCTGAAATCTCAGCATATAAAATCTGGCAAATGGTCTGTGAGTTGGGCCTAAAGTAAGAAAACAGTGGCATTTATAAATAACATTTTTACATAATAGTAAAAATGCTAAACTTAATTCAACTGAACTTAATCTATATTTGACACACACACACACCGCTTCTACAGAGGAAATACAGTGGTACCTCACTTAAAGAGCATAATGTGTTCCATGGGATTGCCCTTTAAGCGAGTTTGCTCTTTAAGCGAAACTCCATTGTAAGTGACCAATTGTGACTTCTGGCCCGGGGGGGGGGGGGATTGCAAACCCCGATTTATTTGTTAAGTGAGTTTTTGGTTGGTTTTAGTTGTTAAGCAAGACAACCGTTCAGAGAAAATTCTGCTCTTTAAGCGAGTTACTCTCTAAGCGAGGCACTCTTTATGCGAGGTTTTAATGTATAGGACATATGCTCATATGAGGCCTGGCTTATTGCTGTATTTATACTTTATATCACATGTTCTCTTTTGTTTCTATTTCAGTGACTCCTTTTACATACTGTGTGGTGAAAATATTGGAAAGAGATTCCTCGCCAAGAGATTCCACCCACTTCTACTCCCACAAACAGATCTTATAAAGGAGATGAAGCACATGTTTCAGGCTAATGTGCAGGACGACAACAACAAAAAAAGAGGCAGAAACTAGTGAGCACAGAACACCTAAAGAGGTAGCTGAAATATGGGCTTTTGTCGAAAAATACTTATTTTGCTGTGGATACTTTGAAAATCCCCTCCTTCTGCCATATTCTTTTCAAATTTCAGAAATTAATTTGATACATAAAGGATATAAATCAGGGGTCCTCAGCTTTTTTTAAGCTGGGGGCTGTGTCACATTCCCTCATACTGTTGAGGCTCTAGACTGGTGGTCCCTCCATCACCGCCACCACCTTTAACAGCGTCGGTGACCACCCTGAGCCCACCACACCGTACCCCCCCCTCTTCTCATACCACTCCCCTGCTTACTGGCCTGGAGGAGCTGTGTCATGTGGGTGAAAGAAATGTGCCCACAACCACGGCCACTGGAAATGCAGCCATGGCATGTGATGGTAACAGTGGCGATGGCAGAAGCAGCGGCTGGAACAAAGGCATGGGCTGCATGATTTGGTGCCATGGGCCGGATATGGCCCACAGGCTGTAGGTTGAGGATCCCTGATATATGTGGAGAAGTTATATCTTTACAGGTTCTGCATTATTTTAAAATCTAACACTACATTGTCACTCTCTCTGTAGCACATACACATCCATAAACACATAAATACATACTTTTATGGGTATATGGTGCTATATAAACTCTGTGCTCATGCAATTAAAAATGTGATTATGATACCCCAAAAGACTGCATGTAATTCTCCAGCTCCTTCTGACAAAGCTGCACATTGCATTCGGGAACAATATGATATTTCATGTATTCATTCATTGACAATGCACAATCTTTGTGTCATATACGTTCTGAATTAAGGTGAGGTGATGGGGTTCCCCCTTACTACTTTATTTTTTTTAGCATGATTCAAAGGAGTATATACAATAGTGTTTGTATGTGTGATATGTATTACTGATATGCATTAGTCTACTGACTTTGCATTCACACATATATTCAGGATGGGAAGAACTTGAGATTTAAACAGCACATATTGAATGTTGTTTAAATCTTAAGTTCTTCCTATTCTGAATTTTTAGAAATGTATGCATTTTCTTCGTTCTTCTTAGATAATTATAATTATATTCATCTCTATGTATACTGGTCAGATTTAACAAGTACTATACTTTAAGTATTTCCTGCTTAGAGAGGACCATATTTTACTTGCCTATAATGTAGCTGTTAAAAATGAGAGGCTTCTCAGAGGGGGGGGGGTACGGGTGGGAACTAAGTGGGAAATCTAATGCAGCACATTGTACACAGATGAATACACAGCAATCCAAGGTCAGACTTTTAAGAGCAAAGTACTTAAAATTCTCAGCCTAAAGAGACAGATTTGTCAATGCTGACTGAGCTCAATTTGTATTCTTTTGATCTCAAGATCTTCCTATCCCAGATGCCAAGTGATTTGATAATTTGGTAAATTCTTAAAGACAAAGAAACAAATAGAAATGAAACTCCCAGTGGAATTCCTGGCATTTATCTGTTTAACCTTTTTGAAGGTACAGACCCAACAACCATCCCCACCATTAGCAAGCTCTAAGTCCCACAAACATTGAGGCTCTTGTACAAATCCCCTCTGAGCTAACCTCTAGTAATTGATACCTCATATATTCCTTAATTGTGATGGTATTCAAATGACCACTGCCAGGTGACCTGGAAAAAAAATTAAAACAGCTGATACTGCTTATACTGAATCTGCCCAATGAATTTGAGAAGCCAGTGTTCACAAGATGTCATGAAAGATGGAGCAACTGTGCCTTTATAGGTATGGCATTTCCTATATCTTCTCTTTCAAGGTATCTGCTTCAATCTCTGGTATTTTCAGATGAGTCTGAGGAAGACTCCAAACTCAAAACCTTGGCGCACCTCTCCTGTTTTGTGTAGATGATATTGACTGAAATGGACTTGTGGATGGCCTCACTCTAGCAGCTCCTTCTCCTCCTCCATGTCTAGGCCAGACTTGAAACTGCCAAAATGAAGGCACCTTTTGGTGAGTTCATTTTGCAGTTCCTTTCACCTGACCTAGTAAAACAGTGCTTTTCTGACAATCACACAGACATGTCCACTGTAATAGAGTGTTCTTCCAGACAGTGAATCTGTTCTCCTGATTCAGCACCCAAGTCATTGGTATTATTCTCACTGTTCACATGGCATTTGCCTTGTCTTGGTTGATACAAACCCCATGATGTCCTATGCTTTCTTTGTTCCTTCTGAAAGCATGGTTTTCAAAAAGTTGTTTAAGCGTCATGGTGTTTCCCACTTAAAGTTCAGAGTTTCCCTGTGTAGGAAGATCTTCCTCTCCATCTCTCTCATATACTCACAGTCCTGAGGAAAAAACTCTACCATGGAACTGGATATTATTATTTTTTGGAAAACAAATATCTTCCAGATTCCCTGAGAATATGTTGTCAAGGATGCATGTTGTTTAACTGGGATGTGAATATTAATCATGGTTAATGCTGCACTTCATTGTGACCAAAAAGAAGAAAGGGAAATGTGGAGGAACTCATAAGCTACCTAGCAGGCTGTGGGGTGGTCACATAGTTCAGGAAGCCGATCACTATGGCCTGGGGGCTGGATGCAGCCCCGACGCTAATTTATCCGGCCCGCGAAACCCTATTTCGCTCCTGGAAGCGTAAGTAAAATGCGCCCATATGGGTGTGTTTTACTTCCACTTTCAGGAGCGACGAGGGCTTCATGGGCTGGATGAATTGGCATCAGGGGCCGCATCTGGCCCCCAGGCCGTAGTTTGGGCACCCCATTCTAGGCCATAGGATAAACTGTCCACCTGCGTTGTGTATTCTGCTAGATGGATTTTTTTGGGGGGCACACAGCTACATTTCTTCTGATGCAATAGAAAACTAATTATATCATTAATTTTTTTAATTGGAAGGAAGGCAAAATTTAAAACAGAAACATGGAAGAAAGAATGCAGCAAGGACATGCATACTTAATTAAGGGAATGGAAGCTATTATGGACAAGGAGGCAAAGCAAAGCAGACAGTAATGCACCAGATAATTAATAATTGGTACACGATAAAAAGGGAGTCCTGAATACAGTACAAGATGAGTAACAACACTATAATAGAGCCTAAAAAGTTTGTGTGTGTGTGGTAATGGTAGTAGTGGTGGAGGAGAAAAAATAATGAAGATGTTCAAAAGAGAGGAAAGAGAAATGTTACTGTTCGTATCTTGCTGCATTTTCTCAACTTAAAGAGGTTTTAGGACTGGTGAAGATTCCTCCCCACCCTTGTCACCAAGTACCAGTTTAGCCCAAAGTTTTCTTTGCTCTATGCTGAGGAAATAAGGATACTTCTACGCCTGCCCTGACACAGCATGGTTTAGGGAGTCACTTTTGAAAGGTGATTAGTTGTAGCTACAACTCCTGGCCACCCAATTTCATCGGCTACCATGTTAAGTACATTCTTTTTTTAAAAAAAGTAATATTTTTTCAGCATTCCAAGGCAGGTGAAATAATTATTTTCCCCTTATTTTTAAAATTCAGACTATTATGAACCACCAGAGTCTGGCACAAAACATACCCGAGGAGAGGGGGAAGATTTCAATTTCCCCAGCCAATTGGTTGGTTTGACCGCAGTATGCCTGTGTTGTAATTTTAGGCTTTTAATACCAAGTTTTTTTAAAAGTTTTTAGAGTTTTTAACTTTTAAAAATGATTTTATAATTGTTGTAAATCGCCATGGGTCTCTTTTGGGAGGAGGGCGATAAACAAATTTAAATTAAAAAAAAGAGCCCTTGTAATTAGGAAAGATAAGTACAGTACAGCCACGCCGTAAAAGGACTAACATTCTTACTTGTTACCCTATGACCATAATATATCAGATAATCAAGGGGGAAAAGGAAGTAGTGGCAAGTAATTTAATCTCTATTTTAGTGCCGTTAGTCATCTTGAAGTCCAAATAGGAAACCCTCCCATTGTTTTTTGCCACTTGGGCTAGCGGTCCTCAGTTCTGATTGGGTGGGTGAGTGTTGTTCTATGGTTTTATGGTGTTTGTTTTGCTCATTTTAACATTGTGAGCCGCCCAGAATGGGAGTGTATCCCAGATGGACGGGGTATATGTCGAATAAATAATAATAAAAAATTTAATTAGTTACTCCCAAGCTATGTTCAAGTGAATCAAACTGTTTTGGGGACAGGAAGGATCCAGGTAGAAATTTTTGTATGGATACCAGTTCAAACTAATTTTAAATCTTTTCATTTCACTGGTGTGGGGTGAAGAAGAATCTCTGCTTCAGGTCACACAGTATAGTAGCTATATTCTAGAGCTGGGTCCTTGTACTGAAAATGCATCAGAGAACTAACTTGACTTCCTGGAATCTCACAGAATTGAAATGTTGAGACATGGAACCACATTAAGAAGGGTATTGAAGAAAAACCTTCTCTGCATATGTCAGCATTTGGCAATCCAACAGACGCTAGGTTGGGTGGAACCTACCTGGTTAGACTCCCTTATTGTAGGATTTTGTTCCGAGGTATGGTGAAAAATTATTCCTGTCATCTAAAATACGTGTTCTTTTTCCTGTTCGGCCAAAGAAGAAAAATGTATTTTGTTAAAATGGAAAGTTTTGTACACGTACGATGCAGCAGCCTTTCGTTTGATCAAGATTTCTTCTTTGGAAAAAAACTTTCATAGCGGCGATGTTTTTCCTGATACACAGACGTCTTGGGGTGAGAGGAGATGGTGATTAAGAAATTCCAGTCTGTTTCATTTAAAATTTGAAACTAAACACAAATTAAAGGCTTGGTACTAAAAGCCGAAGTAAACACTAGCAATCGATTTTACAGAAGTGGAAGAAAACTGCCACATGGATACGGCATGATAACAGGCACCCCTATGGGGCTGGCCATATCATTAGGCAGAGTGAGACATTCACCTCAACTGGAAGATGTGAACAGATAGGGCCAAAGGCTGTTCCTTTTGCTATGTTTATGGGCACCCTAGGGTGAGTAATTCATCACTTTAAATCTCAGGAGCAGATGGAAGCAGGTCTACAGGCCCTCTAGACCAGAGTGGCCAACCTTGGTGCTCCAGCTGTTTTTGGACTTCAATTACCAGAAACCCAAGTCAACACACCTGCTGGTCAGGTCTTCTGGGAATTAAAGTCCAAGAGCAGCTGGAGCACCAAGCTTAGTCATCTCTGCTTTAGACTGGGGTGCCCAAACTTTTTGGTCTGTGGGCCAGTCACGTGGTTCAGGGGCCAGTCACTATGGCCTGCAGGTCAGATCTGGCCCCAATGCCAATTCATCTGGCCCATGATGCCCTCATCGCTCCCAGAAACAGAAGTAAAACACACCCATCTGGGTTCATTTTAGTTCTGCTTCTGGGAGCAACAAGGGCTTCACAGGCTGGATGAATTGGCGACAGGGGCCAGATCCAGCCCATGGGCTGTAGTTTGGGCACCCCTGCTTTAGACTGTCAGTTGCAAAGATGGGTACAAGAGAGAGGTTGTTAAGGAATGTCTCCTAAAGCTAACTGAAGTTGCTGTCATAATTTATAGCTTTCCAAATGCCATTCCTTGGTATCCAGCCATTTCTAACAGTTATAAAAGACTATGAAATACTGCTGCTGCTTTTGCTTGCTGTTATTTTTGGGCAAATGGACCTCATCCCTTCTTCTCAAGGCTTCCCTGAATGTATTACCAGCTGGACACAAATAATAGAGTCACAGAATAACTGTAAGACCATTGAGTCCAAACCCCTGCTCAATGTATAGTCCATGGAGGTCTTCCTGTTTACTGGGTCAATTCTGGCTGCAAGACACCCTCTTCCCCAGCCGCTAGCAAAACAAAAGTGCTAGCATGGTTGCTCAACCATCTCTGCTAGATAGATATAGAATAATAACATTTATTAAAATATTTCTCTTATGTGGAATATTAATTTGCACAAACAGCCTCTTAAAACTGAAGGTGGGGGTGAACACAGATCTACATGCCATCTTGCTGTTCTACTGAGATAAGAAACTCCATACAAAATGGCATTGATATTACTTTACAGAATATCAAGAGGCAACTACTCTAATAACCATCACCTGAATGTATTGTTTTTAACCCCAAGGGAATAAACATGTGGTGAGGGACTGAAGCTGCTTTAGGTACTAGTTTTAATCAAATCAAACAACATTTTTAAAGTATGAGAATTGAAGTGTGAAAAACTCAAAACCAGATGACAACGACGATGACGAAGATGACAACAACAACAACATTGATAGGTTGTCTTTGAGACAATTAACATATATCATGGTTGAAACTCCACAGTCATCTCCTTTTTTTAAAAAAAAACCTCTCAAAATTCCAGAGATGGGAATCAGATTGCAATAATTTAACAGGGTAGAGATATCTGCCCTGTTAAATCTAGTGAGAAGGCAAGACAAATTATTGCCTTACTGTGTGGCTTTCTGCAACATGGTTGCTGCCAACCATATTTCTCTGCCTCACATTCTTGTGCATGGTAAAACCTAGAGTCAAGATTCCTTACTTTTCACTGTATCAACAACTGGTGGCTGACAATACTGATGGGGAAAAATATTTATAAGCTAGAGTTTCATGGGTGTAGTCATGTTTTTTTTCCCTACACAGTTTTTCCAATTTCACAACTCCAAATATTTGTGTACTTTGGAAAATTTAAATAGTTGCAATATTTTAGGTAATATTTTTTCCCTTTCAATGTCCATTTATGCTCTCATGTGTTTGTCATTTTCAGACCGTTTTCAGCATTGTTATTGTGAGTAGTAGGAGTCAGAATACTAGGTGATATGAGGCTAGGTGATATGAGGCTTCTATGTTTCCTTGACATGCAAGCTCTCATGGCTAGGGATATTGTGGTGTCCCCATTGCATCTGTGGAGTTTTGCTATGTATGGTGGAGAACAGTTCTCCATCTCTATATATGAATTCCTTATCTGGCTGTTGTTGGGGAGCGAGGAGGAAAGGATGGCATTGCTAGCATTTTACTCAGTGATTGGCAGGAATCACCAGGGTTACCATGGTAGCTATGTTCTCCCTCTTTCTCCCTTTCCTCTTATGTGTTTCTGCCATTTCTTGCTTTAAAAAAAAAGCTGGAGATGCAGACAGGATCTTGAATAAAAGTACAGGGAAACTGCTGTGCAATGAAATAACTATAAGTGACCGTGGAGTTCCTCTCCTCAGGCTAAATGTTGGTGCCTGCATTTATTTTCTTGCACATTCACTCCACTTTCTCAGTGAATTTGTAGGCTGCTCTAGTGCCTCAGAACATATGAGGAGAGGTCACAGTAGGTCTTAATCTTGTAGACAAAACAATGTGCAACGTGTTTACCAGAGAAGTGTGTGCGTGTTTGTGTGTGTGCATGCGTACACGTGAAAAGACAGCATGGATGTGTGAAGTAAACACCATGAGGCTGACATTCAAAGTACTAATTTCTTCAGGGTTCTGTTAAAGTGAGAAGCACCCATAGCGTGTGTGAAAGTCTCCTTTTCCCATGAAAATTGCACTTAGAATAGATTTCTCATTAAGCAATTTTACATTCAAATCTGTCGGTTTTGTTCTGTATCCCTATTCATCTGAAGTGTTCTTAATTTTAGCAGTATTTATTTTGGGTCCTGGCAGGGACTGCTATTGTGAAATAGTTGGCTGTTTGAAGACCTTGTCGATTGACTGCATTACCACCGAGGGATTTCATCCTGTATCCAACTTTTTTCCACCTCTGTTCTAGTTCCAGGCATAAGGCACAGGGAGGCTAGCTTGACTTCTACTACCACAATAAACTTGGAATTTCCTGCCAAGTTCAAGAAAATATTCTTGTATTCATGCTGCAAAAGTTTGGGCTAGATTATGCTACTGGTAGGTGGATGTGTGGTGGACAAGCTGTACCTCCAGAGCGCGCGTGTAAGCAGTATTCTGTAATTTTTGAAAAATTACCCAGCAGAGAATCTTTGTGGGATCTGAATGGAAACTGGGAGATTTTCTGGTGTGGTAGTGGAAAGTAATACTGAACATTGGTTGTTTGTTTGTTTGTTTTTTTGCTTCTCTGCTGTTCTCACTAATTTATCATTTTTGTGTTTGTTTGTTTTTAATACTACAAATATCACAATTTTCCATTCGGGTTCTCCACCAGACATGGCCACATCCATAGAAACATAATTGTGGCTTGCCTGGGAGAAAAACCTAGCTCGGAAAGGCTTATTTATTTATTTATTTATTTATTTATTTATTTATTTATTTATTTATTTATTTTGTCCAATTTGTTATCCCGCCCCAATTAGGTCAACCCAACTCTGGGCAGCTTAGCATAGATCTCACTCTGCTCTATCTTCGAGTTTAGAAAGAAAATTCCCAGGTAGAATTGGGGCACCTTACCTCCCACAAGATAACATCTGCCAGTGCTGTTGGTCCTAAAGCAGGGGTGGTCAAACTTTTCATGCCACGGGATGGTCACGTGGTTGAGTGGCCCAGTCATGTGGTTCTTCCCACCAGAAGTGGAAGTAATATATATATATATTGTCTACTCTGTAAACTGCCCAGAATAGTGGCTATCATTAAGTGGGGTATTATTCAAACTAACTAGCTAGACAAATAAATAAATAAATATTATTGTTGCTTTTGTTAATTTCAGGTGCTTAATCGGGTCAATTTCAAATGGTGGCATTGGTCAATTGATGGTATACAGCCCATTGAGGTTATCTAGGCTAAGAGCTTTAAATTGACCAAAGCAATAGAGAGGTACAAAAATCATGTGAAGGATATTACATCGGGCATAAATGGCATGGGACTAGCAAACTTTTATTCTGCAGAAAATTGGCAAGTAGGGCACAAATGCTTTGTTTTGAAGCCCTGAGGGCAGGTCAGACAGGTAACATAATCAAGTACTGTATTCAAAATACTATGTGATGTAGTAATATAGGAATAAATTAAGTCCCACAACACAGAAACAGGGATGGGGGAAGAAAAAAATACTCATGATTTTTACCTAGGTGGGTTTACTTCTGCAAAATGACAGCCATCACTGCCTTACTTATTTCTTATTTTATTTTTAAAACCAAGGAATAGCCCATAATAAGCAATGTTCAAAAACAATCAAATTAACACTCATTCTTTGCTTGCAAAGCAGCAGGTAGGATTTAGTAAGGTGGTAAGGAAGAAGTCTGCAAAGAAGGGCATCAATTCGTGTGTAGTATCTTTCACACGAAGAAACCAAGGACATTCTGCTGATTTGGAAATCTTGGGGGAAGGAATTTAAAAAGGCATAAAATTGTGTGGAAAGTGGGAGTGAGAAGCAACCCTACTCACCAAGGTTAGCAGTTCGAGACCCGAGTGAGCTCCAGCCTCTATCCGAGCTTCTGCCATCTAGTAGTTCAGAAGCAAGAAATTACAAGTAGATAAATAGGCACCACTTAGGTGGGAAGATAAAAATCATTCTGCACACTAGTGTCTAGTCATGCCTGTCACATGTCCACAGAAACATCTGCAGCAGTGATGGGATGACAAATTTGTTACCACCACTCCATGACATCACGACGTCATGGGCATGGCCAATGTCATGACGTCATGACGCCATGGGCGGAGCTGACGTCATGACGTTGTTGGCGGGGCCTTAAAATAAAATAAAATAAAAAATAAAATAAAATAAATAAACACACACACACACACTCAACCCACCCACCCACCCACCCGCCACACAAACCCGTAAATAAAATAAATAAATAAATAAATAAATAAATAAAAATTCGATAAAAATACAACCCCAAACACAAACCCCTCACTTACCCCTGGGAGGGCTCGGCAGGGGCGGACGGCCAGGGCAGGCCAGGCCTCAACTTGCCTGTGGGGGCTCGGCGGCCCCCAGGGAGGTGCCCTCCTCTGAGGGCTGTTGCCGCCTGCCCACGCCGCCGCTGAAGTCATCGCCGCCGCCATCGCCGCTGCCATCTCCACCACTGCTGCCGCCATTATCGCCATCATCGCCGTTGCCACCGCCGCCATCGCCGCTGCCATCACCGCTGTCGCCGTCATCGCTGTCATTGCGGCCGCCATCGTTGCTGCCACCGCCATCGCTGCCGCCACTATCGCTGCCACCACCATCACCGCCGCCGTTGCCGTCACCGCCATTGTTGCCGCCACCGTCATCGCTGCCGCCGCGATGTTTATAAACAGAGATAAGCATCAAACCCTAGAGTTGGATATGACTGGCTTTCGACCAAGGGCAATCTTTACCTACAGGAGAGGCTCTCTGGTTGTGCCATTGGCCAGAGAGGCGCACCTCTCTGGCACTAGAAGGAGGGCCTTCTCGGTTTCTGCTCCGGCCCTATGAAACCTCCTCCCAATAGTATTATGTCTGCAGACGGAGCTGCTGTCCTTCAGGAAAGGAGTGAAAACCTGGTTCGCAAGTCAGGTCTGGGGAATGGATGGATCAATTTCCCCAGCCGGCTGGATGATTTGAACAAATTTACCCCCAGTGCCTCCTAGCTACAACGCCTAGTTTTTAATGATTGGTTTGTAAGCTTCTTTTAAAATTTTAAAACTTTTAATTTTTTGAACTGGTTTTAAATTGTTGTCGATGCTGATGTGTTGTGAATTGCCCTGGGTCCCCTTGGGGAGGAGGGCGATAAACAAATTTAAATAAATAAATAAATAAATAATATATATATATTATTAGGGTGAAGACATGAAAGGGAAGCTCATCAAATCTGCAGATGATGCCAAATTGAGAGGGGTAGCTAATACTGCAGAAGACAAAATCAGGACTCAAGACAAAACAAAATTCATTTCAACAGGTAAAATCATAAAATTTCACTTTGAGGCTGGAAATGTCATAGGCAAAAATATAGAATAGGTGACAGCTGACTTGATGGGAGTATGTGAGAAATGGATTTGGGATTTTTAGTACACTATAAGTCAAACCTGAGTCAACAGTGTCTTGTGACAGTTAAAAAAAGGAAATACTAGACCAGGAGTTCTTAACCTTTTAAAGCCAGAGCTGGGTCACACACTCCCTCAGATAGTTTTGGGGACCAAATGGCCATTTTGCCCTTCGTCCACCACATGGCACTTCATGGTGTGGTGGAGGTGGTTGTGAGCCACATGAAATGGTGCAGTGGGCTGCATTCGGCCCACGGGCTGCAGATTGAGAATCCCTGTACGTACTAGTAAACTGCAATGTATTCTCCAGATCAAGGGGAGTGAAGACAACACAATATTTTGCTTTGCTAAGACTTCACCTAGAATGCTGTTCACCACAGTTTAAGAAGCAAATCACAAAGATGGGAGATGGTCAGAAGAGAGTGAGCAAGTTGATAAAAAAGTTCTACAGCAATAATGTTGAGTGACCTGGATATATTTAGCCTGCAGAGGAGAAGGCTGAGAGGTAAAATCGACAACAAATTTAAAACCAGTTCAAAAAAATTAAAAGTTTTAAAAGTTTAAAAGTATTATACAAGTAATATCTCATATAACATTAGTATTGAATAACACTAAAATCGCATAACATTAAGGAATCTGGGGGGAAGAATTGCATCAGATAACATTAAGATCCTATGGGATGCTTCAGATAACAACCGCTAAAGCCTGTGTGGTTACAATGTATCTCTATGTATCCCATAGAGGATCAGATAACACTAAAAATCATATAACACCAAGACTTGTGGAACCAGGTTTTAGTGTTATATGAGGTTTTACTGTACTATGTTACATTGTGCTGATATTATGCTGTTGTGATACCTTTTGTAATTGTAAATTGGAGCTGAAACCTTGATATTTTGATACTTTGTGTTTGGTTCTAGACCCATTTGACTGTATTGTAGTGTTAGTTGTATTTGACTGTATTGCATTATGTTGTTATGTGATTATATAGTATTGTCTATTTTATACTGAGTATTGTTTTTGTATTGTACGTTAATTATACTATGTTATATCTATTCTGTGGTACTGCATTTTAGGATATTGTATTGAACTGTATCGTATTGAACTGTTGTATTCGATTGTATATTGTGAGCCGCCCTGAGTTGGTTTCACCAAGTACGGCGGCATATAAATCGAATCAATCAAATCAAATCAAAATGAGATTAGCTTTCAATATTTGAAGAGTTATCATTTGGAAGGTGTAACAAGCCTGTTTTCGACACCTCCAAAAGGTTGGATGCAAATCAATGGATTCAAATTATAAGACAGGAAATTTTGACTAAACTTGAGGAAGAATCACCTGATATGAAGACTAGACAGTGGAACTAATTACTGGGCTCTCCTTTGATGGAGATTTTTTAAACAGATGGTAAATCAAGAGTTCTCAACTTTTTAAAGCCAGGGGCTGAGTCACGCTCCATCAGACAGCTTCGTGGGCCGGATGGCCATTTTGACCTTCCTCTACCACATGACACTTCCGGTTGCGGTAGAGGTGGTGGTGGGCCACATGAAATGGTGCTGCAGGCCTCAGGTTGAGAATCCCTTGGGTAAATGGATGGATATTAAAGTGCTTTAACTGGATTTTCTGCTTCATCAGAGGCTTGAAATCTGTCCCTTCCTAAAGTTGTACAGTTTTGTGGTTGAAATCTTGTTTCTTAAAATACTAAATCACACTAAAAGAGGCCCATTGAATCAGTGGGGATTTGGTGAGTCAACTCTATATATTTCATTAATTAAAATGGACCTATTTTAATTTCAGTTTACTATGCGAAACAACAGAATATCAGCCTATGTTTCTATTGTACCAGATGGGGCTTTTGCTGTCTCATCCCTGTTCACTTTCCAAAGGCAAATAAAAATTTATTTCTCCCAGCTGGCCTTTGAAAATTGAAGTTGACCTGCTGCATTTTATGCCTATTTTACTGCAATGTTTTTCCTATTTTTGCTCCTTTTATTATCATGTTCTTCAATAGTATTTTGTTCTCATTAATTAGCATAAACATACAAACTGCTGTGATATATTTTGTACAAAAAGCAATGGATAATTAGTCAAGGGAAAGTAGAGAATCGCATTGTAAACATTCTGTTACAGTAGGTCATGAAACTAATTTCCCCAAATTAACCAACAGCCCAGCTGACGTTATAGCAGAATCCAGGCAAAAGAAAAATGCATTTGCTTTCCCACTTAGAAAAACAAGACAAGACACAGCAATGGGCCACAACTTTATTAAATTATGGATTTAATTTAACCCTCATTTGGCACCAGGGGCTGTCTTTTTAGGCTAGCCCCCTACCCCAGGGCTTTGAAATAAATTGCCACCTAACCTCAGTGAGCATAATTTAACTGGGAAAGGCATGACATGTCTGTCCCCCCCCCCCAAATGTGAATACATTAAGGAGCCCATGATCTAGCCCAGGGGTTCGCAACCTACAACCTGTGGACTGGATCTGGCCTGAGGCACCAAATAATCTGGCCCCCAACCTTGTTCCAGGCACCACCACCACCAGAATTGGCTGCAGACTCATTTATAGCTGCATAAATGCATTTACTACAGCTGTAAATGAGTCAATGGCCATCGTAAGCACATTTACAATTGCTGTGGATGCGTTTTATGGCACCAGTCCAGCCCACAGCTGAAAAACATCGAGAACCCCTGATCTAGCAACTCCAAAAGGATGCTCCCCACTGCCCAGCCTCATGACCCAACATGCTGGCTTCCACTAAAAGGGTTGTTGTGAATGCAACATCCCTACCTAGAACTGTATATGCTGTATGTAGGTACATGTGTATGAAGGAACCATGGTGGCTTAGTGATTAAGATGTTGAGCTTGACACTGAGCTCAGGTGAGCAGTTTAAGACCCTAGTGCTGTGTGACAGAGAGAGTGCCTGTCATCTGTCCCAGCTACTATCAACCTAGCAGCTCAAAAGCAAGAAATTGCAAGCAGATAAAATAGGTACTGCTTTGACGGGAAAGGTAAGATGCCTGTCACATGTCTGGTTCTTTGGCTGTAAATGGAGATGAGCACCACCCCCTAGAGTCAGGTATGACTGGCTTTTGAGCAAGGAAGGCCTTTGTGTGTGTGTGTGTGTGAGAGAGAGATTTATATCTGGCCATTCTTAGTGAAGAACACTATTCCAAGTAGCCAATTGCCACATTAATACTGAACAAACTAACTCAGAGCTAAAATAAACAATGACCCAACCCCAAGTAACCTGTGCAGTGTTTCCCAAATGCTGGTTTGTGGACTTCAATTCCCAGAAGCCTAAGTCATTTCCCCAAAGCACTGATCAGCCAATGTACTGGCTTAGGTTTCTGGGAATTGGAGTCCACTTGTGGGCTGTGTACCCCCTGTTGGGAACCACTGCGTAGGGGTACACAGAAAGAGCCTCCTCAAAGATTGTGGTATTTTTGAACCACAAGAGGGTGTATCCTCCAAGTCCGTGGGGATCGATCTGCCCCTTGGTTTTCAGAGGAACTAAGGGAGCTTAAACGGGCTAAGAGACGCCGAGAGCGCCGCTGGGTGAAGACTCGGAGTGAGTCCGACCGAACACTAGTTAGAGCTGCTATTAAAGACTACCTAGTGGCGATGAGGGTGGTGAAGCGCCAATACTTCACCACCCTTATTGCCTCCGCAGATAATCGCCCAGCTGCCTTGTTCCGGGTGACCAGGTCCCTTCTCGGCAGAGGGGGGCCGGGCCCTGGGTGGCAGGGTTCGGCTGAGGATTTTGCTGATTATCTGGCGGAGAAAATCGCTCAGATCCGCTCGAGGCTTAATCCCGGCGTGGAACATTCAGAGCTGGGGTTGACCATAGCACAGTCTAGCCATGTTACCTGGGATCGGTTCGATCCTGTTGGCCCTGAGGAAGTGGACAGGCTTCTTGCATCTGTTCGTGCCACGACCTGTGCACTGGACCCATGCCCCGCTTGGTTAATTAAAGCCTCCAAGCCTGGGGCAGGTGGTTGGATCGGGGCGATAATTAATGCTTCTCTAAAAGAGGGGCACTTTCCAGCACCGCTTAAACACGCTTTGGTGCTCCCCCTCTTGAAGAAGCCGTCCCTTGATCCCACGGTAATTTCCAACTACCGTCCAGTGTCCAACCTACCTTTCTTGGGTAAGGTTTTGGAGAAGGCTGTGGTGCAGCAGTTGCAGGAGGTCCTGGATGAAGCGGATTATCTGGACCCGTTTCAGTCAGGATTCAGGCCCGGATATGGTACTGAGACCGCACTAGTCGCTTTGGTGGATGATCTCTGGAGAGAGCGGGACGGAGGGGAGCCGTCTGTCCTCGCTCTTCTCGATCTCTCAGCGGCTTTTGATACAGTCGATCACGGCATCCTTCTGGGAAGGCTCCAGGGTCTGGGGATCCAGGGCACGGTGTTGTCCTGGTTTTCCTCATTCCTGAGGGGCAGGACCCAGTCGGTGTGCCTGGAGAAGGAGAAGTCCAGCCCTAGGCCCCTGCAATACGGGGTGCCTCAGGGTTCGGTACTCTCTCCTCTCCTGTTCAACATCTATATGAAGCCGCTGGGTGAGATCATCCGTTCCCACGGGGTAAGGTATCATCAATATGCTGATGATACCCAGCTATACATCTCTGCCCGTGGGGACCCAAGCGGTGCGGTGGAAGTCCTCTCCAGGTGCCTGAAGGCTGCAATGGTCTGGATGGGGGACAACGGGCTACAGCTGAATCCCGGCAAGACTGAGTGGCTGTGGGTAAGGGGTCCTGTGTTATCAAAGGAGCTTCCACCTTTGGTTCTGGATGGGGCAGTCTTGTCCCAAACAGACCCGGTGCGTAATCTGGGGGTCCTCCTGGACTCACGGCTACTGTTCGAAGAGCAGGTGGCAGCCGTGGCCAGGAGGGCTTTTGCACAACTTCGTGTAATTCGCCAGTTACGCCCCCTCCTAGACCGGGATGCCCTGCTCATGGTCACACATGCGTTGGTCACCTCCAGACTTGATTATTGTAACGCGCTCTACATGGGGCTGCCCCTGATGACCATCCGGAGACTCCAGCTGGTCCAGAATGCGGCGGCCCGGGTAGTGGTGGGGTGTGGGCGTTATGCTCATGCTTCGCCGCTGCTCCGGGAGCTGCATTGGCTGCCAGTATGTCTCCGGGTGCAATTCAAGGTGCTGGTTATTACCTTTAAAGCCCTATATGGTAGTGGGCCAGGATACCTAAGAGACCGCGTCACCCCAAGAACATCTGCCCGGCCCACCAGGGCGGATCGGAGAGGCTCCCTTGTTATTCCCTCGGCGAGGAAGGCGCACCTCGCCTGTACTAGGAGGAGAGCCTTCTCCGTGTTCGCCCCAGCCCTCTGGAACCTCCTGCCCACCGAATTGCGCCTTCAGACGGAGCTCCTGCCCTTCCGAAAGGGCTTGAAAACCTGGCTGGCGGGACAGATTTGGGGACCCGGGACCATGGGCTCCCATACCAAGTGGCTCATTTAAGGACTGCCCCCCCTGGGTTGGATCACGGGATTTTATTGGTATCTATCACTGTGTTGTTTTAATCTTCCGATTGTTTTAACTTTGACGTTTTAGTGATGGTTTTATTCTTGTTTTATTCTTGTTTTATTCTGATTGTGGGCCGCCCAGAGTCGGGTTCTCCCGATTGGGGCGGGGTATTAAATTTAATAAATAATAATAATAATAATAATCCTGCTCACAGCAAACTTATGTTGCTGGCTAATCTTTGTCACGCTAGGTCAGGTGAAAGGGACTGCAGAATGAACTCCCCAAAAGGTGCCTTCATTTTGGCAGTTTCATGTCTGGCCTAGACATGGAAGAAGAAGTAGTAACCCGTATAACCATCTTTTTAATAACTAGATGAAATCTAACCCTGCCTGTAACTCCCAAGAGAACCAGTGCAATGATGGAGAAAGGGGTTTTTGTTGATCCAATGAGGGCTTTTTTATGCCCTTCAGCCCTGATACAGACCGTACAGCATCACTGTGCAGGGTGTCTTGCCCAATTCAAGAGGAGCAGCCGACCTACTCTGGCCTTAGCAGACTCTCAGGTCCAGTGCAAAGTCAGGGTATAAGCTTGACTTCTGCCTTATGAAGGGCTAACTATGAGGCATTATTTAATGTCAGTACTGATTTATTTATTTATTTTAAAATTATATTTATATACTGTACCACCATTTAAATTAATTTAATGTGTCACTATTGGTAATTGTTGAGGGGAGCAGCATTGCTACTTTGACATTTGCTCCACACCTCATTTTTTACTGGGCCCTGAATATGTGACCTTCATTCTGCTTACGTATTGTTTTGACTTTCGGTCTGGAGGCAAAGAGCAGCCCAGTGCTCTGGGCTTTTCTGTCTTTGATGCTCAGCATATTCAGTTGTTCTATAAAAACAGGAAGACAGCTGCAAGTTGTATACAAGAGACTAACGGAGGTCTCTTCATGAGTTTATGGCACACCTCATTTTTAGGAAGTGGTTGACAATTGGTGGACAAACGGCACAAAACCTCATGTTATACTTCAAGATTTCTAACACAATGAATGGAGTGGGATTAAAGGAATTACTAGAAGAACTCTAGTTTAGAGGTTGAGTAGCTCCTTGTGTTCAGAAGGTCTCAGGCTGAATGCTTTGCTCTTCAGGTTCCATAGGTCAGGACACAGATGCTGAAACATGCACTTCTCTCCCTGAGATGGCAGAGGTAGACTGCCTTTCAGAGTAAGCAACTATGGACAAGACGGCCAGAGCAACTAGATGACCATAAGACAACTTTCCATATTCTTGTACTTTTCTCTGTTACTACTGCTTGTACATACATTCCTTCCTTCCCAGGGACTGCAGTGGCTCAAGTGGTTAAGATGTTGAACTCAAAGACTGGAAGGTCAGAGTTCAATTCCCGAGTATTGATAGAGTGAGCTCCTGTCTCTATCCCAGCTCCTGCCAACCTAGCAGTTCAAAAGCAAGAAATTGCAAGTCGATAAATAGGTACCACTTCAGTGGGAAGGTAAACAACATTCCGTGCACTTCGGTGTTGGGGAATGTCTGCCACATGACCATGGAAACGTCTGCAGATGCAGACAGCGCTGGCTCTTTGGCTATAAACAGAGATGAGCACTGAACTCTAGACTCAGGTATGACTGGCTTTCGAGCAAGGACAACCTTTATCTTTACCTCCTTCCTTCCCAGCTTGTCTACATCTACTCATGTGAAAAAAGACAGGTTGCTGGGGAAAAGCCATATGTGTTATTTGCTAGATTTGAAAACCCTATTAGAATACTAATATTATGCAAAAATCGCTCATTGTTTTGGTAAATCTGAGGAGCAGATTTCTAACTTGTAGAATAAATCAAGACATAGATAACATCTCCTCAAATGTGTGTACATTTTGGCACCCACTGTACATATTGAACTGTGAATGGGCACTCACTAAATGAAGGACAGTCTGTTTAAGGACACAATGTTTATATAGAAATAAAAGAATCAACAGTAGTACTAACTTGTTTCTTATCATCTTCTTAAAATCCAAATGTTAAGGGTATGCCAGTCATTAATATATTACCAAGTCTGTGTACCCAACCTATATTTGTGTGACGTGGGAAAAAACATGTCAACAATAGTGTTTTTTACCACATCTATAGAGATGCACACAAATCTACAAGTGGCCAAAAGTCAATTAGTTGCACCCACAGGCATAATGCAAATGGCATAAAGTTTGAAGAAGAACTGCCGCAAGATAAGAAATCTGTGTAGGCATCTTCTGTTGTGCACTCTGTCACACAATTCAGCATGCAATAGATAATTCTACTCTCACTTAAAGTCAATAAATTTTATTATGTGATTTTATCATGTGTTTTTAATGTGTTGTTGTTAGCTGTCCATAGTGGGGGTAACCCCAGATGGGTGGGATATAAATGGAAGATGATGCTGATGCTGATGCTGATGCTGATGCTGATTATTATTATTATCATTATTATCATTATCATCATCGTTGTCATCGCCGTCGGCATCCACCACCACCACCACCACAACCACAACAACGACAACACTTTCTATTTTGTGGTAGTTTGCTGCCAAAAGTTACAGTATTTGTGTTACACTACTGAGAGCATCTTTCTGCCAATTCTTTACTACCACAACCGGCTCTTTATATTGACAGAAATTTCCCCCTCTTACTCATTTAATCTTACATATTCTTCCTACCATGTTTTTTTAAAAGTCCCCATCATATAAATGCAAAAACATCTTTAAAATCTCAACCAAACTTATGAAAAGAATTGTCACGTTATTTAGTTTTCTTAGCAAGTGAGTTGAGAGAGCATTCCCATAGAGAATGGAGAGGTGTGTCTAAGCCCTGTTGGGCTTTCCCCAAGATAGAAGATGGGTATGTGAGTGTTTTCTCCTCCGTATTTTTCTGCTGTTTTCCATTTCCCTCTCATTAGTTTCAATGGAAGGGAGAGAACTTTGCCAACTTCAGATTAGATGTAGTTTCCCCAATGTACAGAGCTATGTCCATGCAACAAATGGATATACAATAAATGGATCTCAGCCATGTATGAAAGGAGCCTCATTTGGGGGTCCTCTCAGCAGAGTTCCTCCAGCCAAAAACCTTTCAACCCAGAATAATTTCTGACATGAAGTTATTCTTATAGCCATACATAACCAAGGAACTTTGGAGGTTCTCTTGGAACAAGTTCACAAAAATCTTTATAATTCTTGTTCAAACACCCCCCTCCCACAGACACACACACCTCCACTTTCCAGCTGTGACGTGTTGACAATATTCATTAGAATTCTTGCTACTTTACCTCATGACTTAATTTATTATAGTTTACCTGCTAGAATGCATAGAATAGCATTCTAAAGATTGACCAGAGAGGTAGACCATAGTGATACCACTCTAAATCTCAAACTAGATCTAGAGTTGGGTGGGAAAGCATGAACAATTTTTCTGGGGGGATGTGACCATTTCTTCAGGCAGTTCAACCTATTTTGAACTGCGGGAAAGTGATAGTTAAATTTAACCATATCAGGTACAGTAAAACCTCATATAACACTAAAACCTGGTTCCACAAGTTTTGGTGTTATATGATTTTTAGTGTTATCTGATCCTCTATGGGATCCATAGAGATACATTGTAACCACACAGGCTTTAGCGGTTGTTATCTGAAGCATCCCATAGGATCTTAATGTTATCTGGTGCAATTCTTCCCCCCAGATTCCTTAATGTTATGCGATTTTAGTGTTATTCGATACTAATGTTATATGAGGTATTACTGTAATTATGTCCTTATGTGCTCTAGTGCTTTGCATCATTTCTCTACCCTGTCTTTTCATGTAACATAGACCACCTGGAGCTAAGTGAGTGGGTTGGGGCATTGCTATAAAAAGACTGCTCTGTCACATAGAGAAAAGAGTGAAAGAGCACACATAACAGCAGGTTGAGGAAAAAGGGATAATATTGCCAGGTGTGAAATGTTGTGTGGTTTTACATATGAAAAGGGGAATGTTACACACCGACAAGATGAGAATGTTAAATTGCATTTCCATGCAATCTTTGGCTTCTCATTATTGCTTGATCAAGGCACCCCACATACACACACACTGGGTTGCTCTTTCCTTTGAACAGGAAAGCCCTGTCCTATCTGAATCCATTCCTGCTCATACAGATGTGAGATGAGGAGGCACTTGGCAGATAACAAGTTGCCATCCAAATGCCTTCAAGCAATATCTGCACTTAGCTCATGGATTGCTTTTGTGTACCAAGAATGGAGAGGCTGTCCACAGCAGTGCTACGTATTCTGCCTTTCCATTTGTCTTAATTGTTCCACTCTTAATTTTGTTTGCTCATCAGTGTGTGATAAAAACATTACATAAGTTTATACGAATTTCTACAGACATATCTCTATATATGTGTGTTTTGGACAGCAAACACAAAGTGTTTTCCTGCAATCATATATATAAAACTAGGGGAAATGACTTATTTGGTTTAAAGCTGTTGGAATTTCTCAGCCAGTCCAAAAAGGAAAGCAACTGTTACAAACTTTGTAATGTGTTTACTGTTTTGTGTATGAGTACGCACGCACGCACGCACGCACACACACACACACACACACACACACACATTTCTGTACATATTGTTTGACTGGTAAATTGTATTAAAATTGCAGATAAATGTCATTATCAAAGGTTTGGTTCATACGGCCCAGTGAACCAAATACATCCCTACTCATGTTGAAGGGGGAGGCCAAAAATGAGATGGCTAGATGCAGTGATGGGATGCAACAGGTTGACACCAGTTCACCAGAATCGGTAGTAACTTTTCCCAGTGTCCCAGAGAACCAGTAGCAGCTTTTAGGGGGAACCACCTTTGGGGCTTAGCTGCGCATGCACGCCAAGCACTTGATGTGCATGCATGCCTACAGTGCTTGGCGCATATGCATGGCCTCCTTGCTGTCCTCCCAAGCGGGGAGGAAGAAGAGAAGCTGCTAGCCTGAAACTCCCTATAGCCTACTCCCCAGGGTAAGTGACTCACCTTTGGGTGTGGTGTGTCTGTGCGTATTTTAATGTGTATTTAATACCTTTACCTATATTGACGTACTACCACAGTTCCTAAAAAGGCCTGGCGGCCGACAGGCCTGGTGGCCTGGCTTGGGGTTTTTAAGCAAAGTCTTGGAGTTACCTCATCAATAAGCTACACCTGTGCTGTTCCAATTGCTATTCCAATTGGAGAACCCTTAAGGAGGTACAGCTGTTTTACATTTACATTAAGGCATATTATTCTAGAGAACTGATACAATGACCATATCTATCTTACAACATGGTGCTGCCCAGGCACTTATACTAACAGGTAAATGACGGGTTGGTGTTTGGGGTGGGTGGGTGGGTGGGTGAGCGTATTTTACTGTAATTTATTTATTTATTTATTTATTTAATGGGTTTGTGTTGTAGGTGGGTGGGCTGAGGTGTGTGTGTGCTTATTTTATTTTTTATTTTATTTTTTCTTTGGCCCCACCCATGACATCATAACATTAGCTCCACCCACACTGTGATGACATCACAGTGGGGTAGTAAAATTTTTGACATTCCACCACTGGCTAGATGGTATTGCGGATGCAGTGGGCACAGAGCTGGGCAGGCTGAGGAGGATGGTGAAGGATAGATGTGCCTGGAGGACAATGGTCGATAGGGTTGCAAAGGGTCAGAATCGACTGTGTGACTGATCAACAGAACTCATGTTGTGTCTTTAACTTCTTTTGCAAAACCTGGTATGTGCAACTTAACAGATACAGCCTCATTTCTGTTATTTTTTAATTGTTTTGTTTTGAGAGGGGCAGAGTAAAACTTCAGCTCCTGTTTCATAAAAACATCACAGCTCAATGGACGTCTTGACTAACTAGCCATGACTAACCAAATTCAAGGGTAATTCTAAAGGGGGAAAACTACTGTGTTTTGGTGACTATGAGTCACTGTGGCATGTAGCCCTTTCAAGAGGCTTGCATCAGAGTATAAAATAAATTGTTAAAAATATCAAACAGTTCTGAAGCAATTGTAAACCGCAACAGTGCAAATCTCTGTTTGCAGACAAAGAGCCAGTGCTGTCCGTGCCTGCATACATTTCCCTGGTCATGTGGCAGGCATGATTAGATTCCAAAGCTCACAGACTGCTTTTACCGTTCCCACCCAAGTGATCCCAATTTATCTACTTGAAATTTCTTGCTTTCAAACTGCTAGGTTGTCAGGAGCTGGGACACAGAAGGGAGCTCACTCTGCCACCCAGTCCTCAGGTCTCAACCTGCCAATCTTTCACTAGTCAAGGTCAGCATCTTAACCACTATTACCGGGTGTAAAAAGCCACACTGATTTGCAATTTTATCTGTTATACTAACCCACCATTTAGTACCTCTGTAGCCTGACCTTGTGTGACTATGCATGGAATCAGTTAGCTGCTGTAAGGCAAAAACGAAAACTGTTTGCTAGTGTTCTTTTCATAAAACTGGTTTCAACTGGCAATGGGACTCACAGACCTCTCAGTCTTGTGAAAATGCCATAAACCCTTTAACAGCCATTATCTCGTAGTGCTCAGGACCATTTCTTAAGTCGCCAAACATCCTCATAAGCACAAAAAGGTTGAAGCCTGTAGAGTAACTTAAGGGGATGTGCACTGGGCTATTTCTAAGACAATGAGACTTCAAGAGGGTTTTAAGACTTCCCAGGAAAAGAATCCTACTCAACTGACTCACATCTCAATAGATTAGGTTAAGACTGTGTTGCAAGGAGGGTGCCAAGTCCTGTACTCATAGTTTGAATCTAGAGTAGACATTTAATCAGCTGCTGAATAGTGAGTCAAACTTTAGGTAAATCTGTCTTCGCCAGTATTGCCAACTGAATCCAAGCTATTTAACCTGTTTATCCACACCCAAACCACATTTTTATATGCAATCCAACAGCATTCACTGAGGTTTATAATCCTTTCCTGCCATCAATTTTCAGTACTCTTCTTGCTGGATATCTATTTGGACTTTAAAAACAAAACCCAGCAACTATAGCATTTTACCTTTATTCATGATGTCCTTTAAATTTAAATGAACAGTTTAATCTTGCCAGAGGCAGACTTTTAGGAGGTATTTAAAAGTTAAGTGTTGTTTGCTGTCTGTTCCTGTTCAAGGCAGCACAAGGGCATCATAAAACACAGCTAGTGAGTGCCTCTTAATGTAGGAGTGAAGCATGTTGCACAGCCTCATCTGAGTTAATATGCTATAAAGGCAGGGGTGGCATTAGCAATTGAGATGGCCATGCTTTTTGGATTGAATTAAATGTTTTGTTAGAGATTTCCTAGAAATACGTTACAAGCTTGTGGTAATTTATGCCAGGGAGTGCAGCGGCTCAAGTGGCTAAGACACTGACTGGAAGGCCCAAGGTCAGCAGTTCGATACCCAAATACTGCAGGTCGGTAGTTGGCTAGCACTGTGGGGTCAAGTGATGACTTTTTCAGGAGTGGGCACACCAAAGCATGTTTTAATGATGCTGGAAAGACCCCCTCCCACAATGAAGAATTTACAATCGCTCCAACCCAACCGCCCGTCACCGCCCTGGTAGTTTTAACTAACCAGGCTGGGCATGGATCTAATGCACAGGCAGTGGCACAAACAGATCCCAAGAGCCTCTCCATTTCCTCAGGGACAACTGGATCCAACCGATCCCAGATAACATGACCAGACTGCACTCCGGTCAACTCAAGCTCTACAGCAGTTACTCTCAGGATGATCAGGGATGGGGAGAGATTTTACCCACTGGAATAACTGGCATCAAGTTTACTGAGTTTCTCCTTGGCAGATAAAACATAATTGTATAATGTTGTACAATTTCTTTGTGGAATTTCCTGTAAGGTGTTTTTGGCATTAATGTAAGGTAAATGTATTTTTAACAAATAGACGGATAGACAAATAGACTGACAGATTGACTGACTGAGTCCTTTCGCCCCATCAAGATGTCTGCATTTTGTGCAAAATGTCTGCAGAATTCTATTTAACAGTAGTATTCTTTCCCTTTAAGATGCAAAAGAGAGTGTGTGGCTGAAATCTTGTGTTTTAATGTTTGCCTCTGCAAGCTGATGGTGTTGGTATTAGGGTCTGACATTCAGGGACAACCATTGGTGGGAGAGGATAATGTATGACCATAAACAATATCCAATGAGAAAATCCATAGCTTGGTAACAATCATTCATATGATTAGCAAAGTTTTTTGTTTGTGTGGTAGATATGTACAAAATATGCATAATAAACAAAGTCAATTTCCCTACACATAAGCACCATGCAAGAATTCTGAGTTGTTTCCATGTATGTGGCAATAGACGCTGTTAATGTTATTGCTTAGTCGCTGAATCATAGAGTTGTGGGGAGTCTTATAGGTCAGTGGTTGCCCCAGCACAGAGTTTGCCCTGCTCTTCTGCCCGGCAGCCCAGTGTGAGCATTTCCTCCCTTTCCCCAACACAGGGTCCTCCCCGCCCCTCTGCATCACAGACGGCAGCCTGTTGAGTTTGGGCACTCTCTCTCTAAAATATTTGCCATCACTGTTATAGGCCATCTAATCTAATTCTTTTTTTCATTGCAGGATGGGCAGAGCTATAACATCCTCAACAGATGGCTGTGAAGCTTATTCTTAAAACTTCTGGAATCTTCTGCCTCCAGTCTTGTTGTTAAGGCAGCCTGTAACATTTGTTCCACAATTGTTTTGGAATAACTAACTGAGCACTAGTTTGGTACATTAACAAAGGCATTTTGCTTGAAGGAAATATGCTATTAATAAGCATGCATTTCCATAGGTTAAATGAATATGAGATCACTAGAACCCTTTCAATTTACAGTCAAAGGATTGTTCATTTAGTAAGTGCGTGTGTGTGGGTATATGAGAACACATGCACTCACACACACAGAGGAGAGAGAGAATGTAAACATTTCCATAACAATATCCCTTATTCCTGAAGCAAAACCTACAGGCAGTTGATTAGGGGGAGTCCATTTCACCTCAGATTGCTTCAGAAAAGACATGCTGTGTAGATCAAACAAGACACGAATATTCCCAGACTGAGCCCTTCAGTTCAGTATTTGAATTGGCCCAAACCAGATGTAGAAATCTGAGAGCTATTTTTCCCTAACAGATTCATAGACAACAACAAGGAATGGATCTTAGTGATGGTGTAGCTGATAACTTGAAGTACAACATGCTTCCTGGTCCCTGATTTTCCCTATATCTGGGATTCCAGCTTTGTGCATACGTGGTATCTCTTCACAATACATGAATATTGCATGGCAACTTTGATTAATCCAAAATGGCATCCCAGTTAACAGATCCAGTTTCAAATACAGCAAAGGCATATTCTATGGTACCACGATAGCAGCAAATTCTAATCCTCCTACAGCTCCATTATTTGTGAACTCACTAGACTTTAGGAATAATTTCCAGGCAATCCCTGCTAAAATTAGAACAAGGTGATCTTTTGCTAATTTGGGTTCATGGAGTGGAAAGGACAGCTAACTGGGAACATTGGCTTCATTGTTAAAATACATCATAAATAACTGAGTGAACAATGAGAAACCTTACCTAGAGTTCTTAAAATATTTTCCATTAGTATTAATTCTTGTTTCCCTATTGGATGTCAGTCTTATGTACAATACAAAGCACTCAAATTCTTGTCCAAGGGCAATATATCATGTTGCTTAAAATGCCCCTGTTCATCTAATTCAGGGATACCTACTGGACCATCAAAGAGATTTGGCAATCCAATCAAAGCTCAGCTCTCAGACTCACATAGAAAAATAATTTATTAGAAGTCCATAAGCTGCTGATATCACAGGCTTTTGAGTGGGAGACTTGAATCTCAACTATACTTCCAAGGATTTTTCTCATTATTCCTTCTGGTGTTTTGCACATCAATTCTGACATCTGCTGTAAGAGAAAAGGCTCTGATGTGAAGAGTGATTTGTTGCACAGAAGCACACTGCAATCATTTCTTCTTTTTTTTTAATAGAACAGATGCCATATTCAAAGTTTCACGATATTTATGATGATTGTTGTGAAGCTGGCAGATACCATCTGCTCTATAATTACCTGCCCCAAAGATAATGTTGGATACCTATGATTTTAAAGCTGTGATTATAACAATAAAAGCCTTTACATCTATCTTAAAACCCAAGGAAAACAAGCAATTGTCTCCGATTCATTACTGTCTCTCTATAGAAAGCAGACCTTGCCCTAGTCACATTCAAAGTGGATTGTGCCCTGACTAGTAAGTAGTAAATGAAGAGGTGAGACACAATAGATGGCTTTGAACTAGGGACACAGCTTTAGTTAAGTACCTGTGGGGGATGAGGGGACTAGGATAATGCCTTCAACCTGGTGCCAGACCAGGCAGACCATTTGCGTCGCTTTCTAGCCCAAATCAGACGAGTCCCTGCTCCTGGGTAAATGCCATGCCTCTCCAGCCTTTCCCAGTGTGGGGAGCAAGGCTTTATAAGCCTAGACTGCCCCATCCCAAGGCTCCAGCCTTTTGCTCACAGGGCATCCACCCAACTCTTCAAAAACCTGAAAGATGATCATGAAGAGTGCTATCATATCCCCACTCAGTATCCTTTTCTCAAGGCTAAACATGCCCAGTTACTTCAGTCTTTCCTCATATTATGCCAGATTACAAATTGAGACCTATTTAATGAAGCATTATTCTGGATTTGTCCCTTTTGACTGCAGGAATATCAATGAGTTAGGCAAAACACAATCGAGACACCCTTTCTCTACATCTGCCAATCAGGAGAACCCAGAAGATGAATTCCTATCTGGTTCCACAAGGTGACCCAATAGTATCCTGGGTTTCAGGTTGGGTCTATGCCCTGTGGGCAAAAGGGTGCAGCCTTAGGAGAGGGCAGTCTAGGCTTATAAAGCCTTGCTCCCCACCCTTGAGGCAGGTCAGCAGCAACACAAACACATCTCAACCACTGCCACCTTTTCTAACCTCCTCACTTCCAGCCGCATGATGGCAGAACTCAAGAGGCAGCTTTACTTACTTATAACATAGGATTTGCACTGTATTCAAGAGAAATGTGTAAATACAAACTGAATCAGAATATTTCTGCATTTCTGGGCAACTACAGAATAGAATGAACTGCCTAGAAGAATTAACAGAGTGAAGCAGCGGCACCACACCAAACCCTGAATTTGCATTGCATGATTAAAAGGAAGAAATAGTAAAACTGAGGAAGACGCTAAGTCAGTGGTGACAGAGAAGATTGCTTCTGCTTCAGTTAAGAAATGGTTCCGCATGAGGCCTTTCTTTTAGTGGCTAGGAAAAAATGGTTTCATCATTGCTATAATCCAATTCTACTGATAAGGAATAAAAAAATACAAACTGTAGAATCTGAAAGAGTATTTTAGTAGCCTTCAAAAGCACACAGTAGAAGACAGAGTGGCAGACTAGGATTCAGGCAGCCTGGGTTTGAGTTCCCATGGATACAAAATGTATGGATAGAACTGGTAAAACCACCTCTTAAATATCTTACTTACCTTAAAAGCTCTGTTATGGGCATTATAACTCAGTTCTGACTTGATACTACACAACAAACAAGTCTTTTAAAAGCCTCATTGCTCTAAGGTGGACTTTATTGGTACAAAGACCCTTCAGAAGTCAGAACTGGATTAACACAAGAACTCAATTGTCAGGCAACAGCATCATTTGGATTCTTCATAAAACATCTACAAAAAATTCTAAGAATGGAAGTCAGTAATGATTACTAATGACCATAATCTAAACAAATAATCTGCAACAAAACATGAGAACTGATCATACAGAACATATAGTTGAAACCTTTCCTCTTTTTCAAGAGTCCTCTTGTAGAACCTTCACTCTCATTCTGGCAAGGATCAGACTGGCCAGAATGTGGTCAGTGACTAACATACACAAAAGATAAATCACAAAATTATGTAGTAAATCATCCCCAATTAAAAGGTGCCAGGATACCCAGTGTGGTGCAGTGGGTAGAGTGATGGACAGAGGCAAATGAGATCTAGGATTCAATCTCCACTCAGCCATGGAAGCTCACTGAGAGCGTGGAACTGGTAAAGCCACTTCTTATATATCTGACCTTGAAAGCCCTATTAGGATCACTATAAACTGATTCCAAATTGATGGCACATAACAATAAAGAGGTGCTGGTCACATTACTGGCCATGTACCTGTGGTAGGTTTCAGTGCATGCCTGGTAACATGATCCACACCTCATTCGTTAGTGCAATTTGCCATGATATATTGTGCAATTTAATTTGCATGCATGTCTATCAGCAACAGAATTCTGGCCTCAATGACTCAGTTCCAAACATACTTTTCTTCCACCTTTCTTTGAGGCACATTTAAATTTTGGCTGGACCCCAGTAGCAAGTAACAACTAAAGTGAACCCTCTGAATTAGTGGGGATTTGTTATGTAATCTCTTCCATAAATTCCTTTAATTCAATGAGACTATTCTTGTTGTGATGTACTACTGGATTTCAGCCTCTGAGTCCAGTTGTAATTTAGCATGGTACAATGGTTAATATGAAGCATGTTTTCTTATTCAGCCCCTGTACCTACAGGAGATTCCAAAGCCTACCACGGATACCTGAAACCTCAGATAACAGTGTACCCTCCCTTTTGCATTCCAAATGGTGGCATCTAGTGGCCTGCTGTGGTAATGAATCATAGAAATAATATACCATATTGTATATACTTGAGTATAAGCTGAGTTTTTAGCCCCCAAAAAAGAGCTCCCTAAAGGAGACTCAGCTTATACTCAGGTCAGTGACCACGAGCGTCCAAAGACCACACTGGATTGAGATGTGCCAACAATTTAATTAATTTTACCATATTTTCATTTATTTTGATTATTGAAACTCACTAGCAGCTGCTGAATCCCCCACCCTCGGCTTATACTCAGATCAATCTATTTTTCTGGGTTTTCATGTCAAAATTAGGTACCTTGGCTTATATTCAGGTCGGCATATACTCCAGTATATATAGGTATATTGTATTTTCCAGGATTTTTAATTGAATGTTTTTAGATCTGTGGATAACTGAAACAATGGATACTGAATCCACAAATATGGAGAGGAAACTATAATGTAGGTATATTAATAAACCACAGATTATGACTGTAAAGAAGGGTGGGGTGGGAGAGAGTGAACCACACAACCAATCTGTTAACCAAGAATATGGTACAAGTCTATTCAGTATAAAGGACTGAAGGCTAGAAGAAGTATCTGACCATGTTAATTTGCCTCAAAGACGGGAGGTAAAAAGAAGGGGAAAAGGCAAAATATTGTGGCATTTTAAAGACTGACTGGTTTATTTCAGTGTAAGTTTTGGCAGATCAAATTCCACTTGCTTAGACAAACACAAGGACACTTAACCTCTATATTTAACCTCATAATGACAAGAGTCATGCTCATTTAAGAATACTGAATAGAGAAGCAACAATGACAAAAATGACCTTGCCTTTGAAAAAAGACCTGCTGAGATAAAAATACAGCTGCTTATATACATTCTCATAGTCCAGAAGCACTCTGTGCAGTTTACAAAAAGCCCTCTAAAGCATAGCATGGTGTTGCATAAAGTTCTTTAACAAACTGGAAAATTATCTATGATGCGCGTGGTCAATATTTTGGGGTCTACTGCTGAGGCAATTAAATGGTGCAGTTCTGTTCTTCCAAGTTGTGGTGCAGCCCTATTCTCATGTGACGATGATGATTGTGTGCTGTCAAGTCAGTTCTGACTTATGGCAATCCTTTCCTGGTTCTTCTAGGTAGGAAATACACAAAAATTGTTTACTATTCCCTTCTTCTGGTGTGGCATCCTTGGACTGTGCAGTTTGCCCAATGGCCACACAGGCTGGCTTATCTCCCAAGAGGGACAGTATGGATTTGAACTCCCAGCCTCTGGTTCTGCAGCCAGATACCTAAAACATTTTCCTGCTTCTAAAAGCTCCTGAATTAAATAGAATGTGTATCTGAGTAGACAGGAGTAATATTTTTAGCAGCTCAGATAATACCAGTTATTCCACAAGATGAAGTTAATTGAGGCATATTAACTTCATTGCATTGCATCAGTGAAGAGCTGACTCTAGATTTAGGGCTGTTGTCTATAAAAACTATTAGAATGTTCAGAAAATGTAGTCAATGTAGTCAATTAAGCATTTTTCAACTATCTAGACCAGCGTTTCCCAACCTTTTCATTCCGTGGGCCAGACCATGCCCCCCCCCTGGACAGCTGAGTGGGCTGGTCATGTGGTTCCTGCCATAAAATGCATCTGCAGCTATTATAAATGAATTTATGACAGCCATGAGTGCATTTATGGCAGCATATACAGCAGATGTGGGTGCATTTATGCATGCATGGGTGTATTTTACGGCTGTCATAAATGTGGCAAGAGCAGTGACAGGCCACATGAAATGGTGCCATGGGCCATAGGTTGGCCATCCCTAATCTAGACATTTGAACTGGATAAAATTATTCTAATTCTACTAGGATACTCTAATAACTTCAATATGATTTTATAACAGAAAGCATGTTTGTATAAGTGAGATAAATGAGTGCCAATAGATCTTTAAAATGTTATTAGTGTTCTGGAGGCTGAACCACTGCCATTTATGTTTTGGTTTGGAAATACTGTACGTAATTTGACAGCACCAAATTTAGACTTTCATTAGAATTACAATCGGCTTGTTATCTAGGCTTGATGTCATGCTATTCTTTCTTGCTCATTTAATTTTCTTCTAAGCTAAGTTTATAAAGCAGGTAGAGCAGATGTCAGTGATGCTTTATGAGTGGCATCTAGTAATGAAGTAGGCAGAATATATTAGGGACTAATTACTCTTACTCATTTGTACAATTACTACAGTTCTGACAGTCTCTGCCTTCTTCTTTGGGGGTCTCAAATTTATCTCCTGAGCACTCCAGTTAAAGCATGTTCACCTCTCAGGAAGGCTCAGGCAGGCAGGACATGCTATACAAAGTTGTAGAAAACAGATATTGCAGATGGACCATAAATAAGTGTTGACGTTTAAGTTTAGTCTGTGCTGAAGCACAAATCCTGTTAAGAACAAAGCCATATTCCCAACATTTCAGTAAAATATCTTTACCATGACTTTGCTTCATAAATGAGTATGCCTGAAACTTATTCTGATGGTATAGTTTCTGTTAGATGAATAACTTGAAAGAAGTGTGTGTGTGTGTGTTAAGAAACAAACTTTTAATGCCACGATGAGCTTCTTTTTGGTTTGTTTCATTAGTGATATTAAGGTCTGACTATACAAAAGAACCACACTCAACCTGTGCCCTCTTATTTCACTTCAATCTGATTCCTTATTCAAGTATTTTTAGGAAAAGGATAATTCTGAATAGATGCATTCATTTGAAGAAGACAAAATAAAAATAAAAAACATTAATAATGGTCCACTCCAAAGCCTAGCCTTTCATTCTAGGCATTCAAGTTATAAATACAGCTGGAAGCAAAAGCATAACAAAAAGTTATGTAAGTCCAGTAAATGGAGCACAGAGTGCTAACATACTGTTGAAGATGGTGAAATTAATGACAACCGAGAATCTGTCATTATTGCCAAGATGTAGGGCTTGGTGGAACTAAATTTCCCAGGATATTTGATGAAATCCAGTTCCACTTTATCTTCTTGTTTTTGCTTCAGTTATTGCAATTCTTTCCCCATCTGAAGGATGTTAAGGTAAATAATTTCAGAGTGGTAACCTGTAGATTAGTGATAATGCCTGTTTTTGCCAGGTCCATCCAACACTGTCGTTATTTTTAGTATCCGACTATAAAATCTGAGTTTCAAAGAAACCTTGTATATTCTTCCAGCATTATAAAAAGCTGTTTCTAAAATGTCTCCAAATGTTAAGCCTAAATGTGCTATTGTTGTTACATATGCCATGTTGCCTCTTGCATATGGAGACAGTATGAGTAAGTAATCTATGAAATGTCCTATCTACATCAGCTCTACCTCAGTTCTTTCAAACTCAAAGCCTTTAGGGCAGGGGTGCCCAACCTTTTGGGCCGGGGGCCTGACCATGCCCCGGAACGGCTGAGCAGCCCAGACCACACACCCAGAACAGGGTGTGTTTGTGCATGTGTGGCCATATTTACTTCCTGGTTTGGAAAGGATGCTTCTGTGCATGCGTGAAAGCGGCCATATTTACTTCCTGGTTGCGCATGCGTAAGCATGTCCGTGCCAAACCAGGAAGTAAATACAGAAGCTTCTGCGCATGTGCAAGGATATCCATGCCAAACCAGGAAGTAAATATGGCCATGCATGTGCAAACATGCACATGAGCAGAAGCATTTATATTCACTTCCTGGTTTGGCGAGGGTGTTGTGGGCCTGATGGAATGACTTTGGGGGCCATATCCAGCCCACGGGCTGTAGTTTGGGCACCTCTGCTTTAGGGAATCAAGCTATCTTTCTTCTTCCTCTTTTCCTGCAGCTTTTCCCACCATTATTGTCTTTCCCAGAAAAACATGGCTTCTCATCATATGTCCAAAGTAAACCAGCCTAATTTTGTCATGTTTGCCTCCTGAAATAGCTCAGGCTTAATTTGTTCTAGGACCCACTGGTTCATCTTTCTGGAAGTCCAGGGTATCTGCAAATGTATGATTATATACCTTGGATACTTTGGAGCATTATTCAGTGAGGAGTCCCTGCACGAGTACACATTTTCTTCTGCACGACTTGCAGTTTTTTTAGCTATTTGGGTAAGACATCACCCACTGGGTAGGCGGACCATGACGTGTGCCCTCTGCTTTCACCTGATCCAAGGGAACTGACAGAGGGTGCTTCTGTGAGTTTTAGTCCTTGCACAATGGATCTTGTGGACATGAAAGGAGACTCATTCGGGAAGCCTCTGAGCGGAGTTTCTCCAGCAAAATTCCTTTCAACAAAGAGTAATTTCTGACACAAATTTTATTTATTTACTTATCATTGATGAGAGATGGGCAATACCTTGTTAAACCACTCACACCATCAAGCCAGTTCTGAATTATAGCAGCCTTTCCCAGGGTTTTTAAGTATGGAATAATTAAAAGACATTTATTAGACCCTTCTTCATGGGAGAGGGGAGAAGAAGTGCTCTGGGACCACAGAGATTGCTCAAGGCTATACAGGTTGGCTCTTCTCCCAGGACACCCTAGGGAAAATGAAACTCCAAATTTTGGTTCCACAGCCAGGTATCCAACTCACAGAACTATCTAACCAGCAGACCATTATGATTCTATTCTACAGAAAGATTCTTTAACAAGACACAGCTAATTCTCAATGCAGGCATGCCATAGTTCTATGACGTGTTTTAATGCGTCCTTTGACATTTCAACGATAATGTTCTCAAGCACCATGTCTGCAATGGAGACAATGGTGCTTTTTGGAGAGTGCCAGCAGACCAGACAATACTGGGGTGGAGAATACTGAGCAATAATGGATAGATGGGGAAAGCCACACTAATCATGACATAGGAGAGGCGAATTAAAGCATGTTAAAATAATTGAAAAGCCCATCATAAAATGAAAATAAAATCCTTCTTTAAAAAGTCCATTCTTCAGCAGCCTGCCTTTGCTTGCGTGCAGAAAAACCAATAAGAAGGCTAACTTACCCTCTTGAATGAGAGTTTCACACCCTGGGAGCAGCTACAGAAATCACCATTTCTCATGTCCTTACCAAATGTGCTTATGAGACTGGTAGGCCCAAGAAAATGATTTCCTCCAAATATCTTAAAACTGAGGGAAGCTTATATGGAGAAAAGGAGTCCTACAGATACCTTCAGTGGTGGATTGTCAGAATTTTTACTACCCCACTGTGACGTCATCACAGTGTGGGCAGAGCTAACACCATGATGTCATGACATCATGGGCGGGACCAAAGAATTTTAAAATAATAATAATAATAAAATAAAAATAAGCACGCACACACACACACACACACCTCAACCCACCCACCCACCTACCCACAACACAAACCCGTAAATTAAATAAATAAATAAATAAAAATTACATTAAAATACACCCACCTACCCAAACACCCCCCACCCCAAACACAAATCAACCCATCCACCCCAAACACAAACCCGTCATTTATTTGTTGTAAACTGCCCTGAGTTGGTCCAATCGAGTAGGGAGGTATAGAAATTGAAATAATAATAATAATAATAATAATAATAATAATAATAATAATAATAATAATAATAATAATAATAATAATAATAATTATTATTATTATTATTATTATTATTATTATTATTATTATTATTATTATTATTATTATTATTATTAACCTGTTAGTATAAGTGCCTGGGCAGCACCATGTTGCAAGATGGATATGGTCATCATACCAGTTCTCTAAGATAATATACCTTAATGTAAATATAAAACAACTGTACCACCTTAAGGGTTCTCCAATTGGAACAGCAATTGGAACAGCACAGGTGTAGCTTATTGATGAGGTAACTCCAAGACTTTGCTTAAAAACCCCAAGCCAGGCCACCAGGCCTGCCAACTTCCAGGCCTTTTTAGGAACTGTGGTAGTACGTCAATATAGGTAAAGGTATTAAATACACATTAAAATACACAGAGACACACCACATACAAAGGTGAGTCACTTACCCTGGGGAGCAGGCTATAGGGAGCTTCAGGCTAGCAGCTTCTCTTCCTCCTCCCTGCTTGGGAGGACAGCAAGGAGGCCGTGCATATGCGCCAAGCACTGTAGGCATGCATGCACATCAAGTGCTTGGGGTGCATGCGCAGTGGGGGATCCAGTGCAAAGGTAAGCCCTGAAGGTGGTTCCCCCCAGAAGCTGCTACCGGTTCTCTGGGACACTGGAAAAAGTTACTACCGGTTCTGTCGAACTGGTGTGAATCTGTTGCATCCCATCACTGGATAGCTTGTACTGGAGCCATCTCTCACAGATGGCCATCCAGCTGGTGCTTAAATACTGACAATGAAGGAAAACATCGTAGTCTTATGAGATAGCCTGTTCTTCTGCTGAAGAGTTCTCACTGTACAGAAGATTTTGCCCCTAAAGCTTAGCCAAAATATTTTTCTTCATTGTTTCCAGCCATTGTTTCTATTGTTGTCCACTTGAGAAAGAGACAGCATCCTTCCATCTTCTGCTTGATAACTTTTCACATGTTTGAACAACATTCTTGTGCCACCCCTTCACTTGATTTCTTGACAACTTATCCAGGCATGAGCAAATAAGGAAGCAGTTAAATATCGCTGAGGGCACAACATTAATTGTGAATCCTTTCCCCAGCCTAATAATATTAAGTCTAATGGTAAGACAGGTTCATGAATTCCTTCCTTCACACTCTGTAAAGGAAATGGAACTCAGGTTCTCCTGAGGAATCATGCTCCTGGAAGCATGACAAAATGAGGAAGAAGACTCAACCAGTTCCCAGTCATGAAAAGAGAGAGCAGAGCAAATAGAGGAAAGACGCTCTATGGAAACAGACTTACATCCAGTTGCCCAAAGTGTGTTGTGCACATGCTGTGAAGCTCTGGCTTGCAAAATAGTTATTCATCTGTGCAACAATTTTTTGGTCCCAATTTTCCCTTTTCCAATACGATCTTGCTTTCTTTTTATATCTTGCATGCGTCGTCATTAGAGCTGCTTTTGTAGTGGTGCAGCCTCGTCTTTCCTACAGGCGCAATGTTGCCAGGGAGAGGCACCCAGCACTGTGTGATAATTAAAGCCTTTGTAGATCAGGCACATTTTAATTATGACTTGTTTTAATGTTGAAAGTATTGACTCAAGCTGTCCACATGAGACACAGCCACACATTCCGTGAGGACCGTCAATGACAGCCAACACATTCTTTAAGAGCCCCAAATATTAAACAGACATTCATTCATTTTCCGGGTCTTGTTTGTTTCAAACATGCATAAATTGAGCTATTTAATGGGCTTGGGCCAGGGTGTGTGTGTGTGAATGGAAGGCATGGGATGGGGAGAGAGAATAGCCTTCCATATGTTGGAAAGGTGAACCAAAGGATCACATCTAAGTGGCACAAAACAGTGGTTGCAATAAAGGGAAAGGAAAACCATTGTTTATCATTTCCACTGAATATGGGTGCACCAACTCTTTGTTAAGGGACAGGCTTTCCAGCCAGCATGGCCCCCGGCTTTTAGATCAATTCCCTGAAGGGATTTGAGCATTCTCAAGTTTCCACCTGCACAAAGGCGGACGTCTCCAGCTCAGCTGACTTTTTGCTCTGTAAAAAGGGTATTAAATAACACAGATGTGCCCTAGACAAAACATGATGTGTAGACAGGATGGAAACATCTTGGTCTGAAAATTACCTGATACAGAATAACTATGTTTCGATGAAAGGGGTGGGGGGAAATGATTTTTTTAAAAAAATAACAGAAGTTCCAGGAATGGAAAATTCCTGGCTTCTGCTCCTGCTCTTTCACTGTTGTTGTTATGCTGACCAAGGTAGGAAAGAGTCAATGGTTGCTGCCAAAAGAAATAACTTGTATATGCTTCTCATTCTTGAATTTTGAAGGAGGGAGTGGAGAACAGATAAACCTTTTCCCATTATTATTCCTCTTTATGCTTAAGACTTATTAAGCTTTATGTCTGGTCTAATGTCAACCCAATCAACAGGTACCATTCTCTCTCTGGAACAACCAAGCATTTTAGTTAACGTACATCTTACTGTTTACTACAGATTTTGGTACTACATACTCTTTGCATGTGAGCCTTTAGTCATGTGCGAGCGGTTGGGTTTCTCTTTGTATGGGCAACATTTCCCTGACCTTTCCTTGAGTAATGGAGTAATTTGTAGGAAATGGTGGGAACTATGTATGTAGGAATAGGCACAGCTTAGCTGTCCCTGGTTCCATGTTGTCATATGCCTCTCTTTCAAAGGAAACCCCCGGCAGTGAGGGTCAAATTATGTGTTACAGATAAATTATCATGGCAGCTTCTTTTTCTTTCATGTCTAGGCCAGACATGAAACTGCCAAAATTAAGCCACCTTTTGGTTAATTCATTCCACAGTTCCTTTTGCCTGAGAAAGAGTAGTAGGCATAAGTTTGCTGTTGCCTGAGGTATGCCCAATTGTGGTTCAAAAATAGCACAATCTTTGAGGAGGCTCTTTCTGTGTACCCCATCATTACAGCCAGTGGTGTCACGTAGGGGGGCCCAGGGGCCGGTTGGCTCCGGGTGGCACTTTTTGGGCTATGGGTATTCTTGGACTACAATTCCCAAAAACCCTAGCGGGAGTGGGGATGGCATATTTGTCTTAAACCAGGGGATGGCATATTTGTCTTAAACTCCAGTCAGCTGGAATCCACGCAGTGTTACTGATTACAGCTGAAATTGTCTCAGTCTTTTTTGCCTGAAAAAAAAATCAGCTTTAAAATGAGAATTGTTTATGGCCTGAAGACTTATTGCAAAACAAAGGAAGTGAACTTTCACATTAAAGGAGATGGAAGAGCTCCTGCTGAGACAATTCACATATGATCAGCACATAAGGAATTCCCTCTTCTACTGTCAAGGCATCCATAATCTATAGTTTGAACCTAACATAGCTGAACCATCATTTCAGCACTATTGAAGGATTTCAAAGCTGACATCTTGCTAGTAGCAAAATGAGAATGCAGCAAGGGTATAATGCCCAGGACACTTGAAGGAAAGAAAAGTAATCCACAAAAGCAGTGATGGATTGTAGATAGAAGGATGAGAATCAGGAGTGAAGGATAATTCCTGGTTGAATAGGAAGTCTTCAGGTACATGGACAACCCATACTGAACTCAGGCAAGCTAGTTCTTAATTTAAATGCTGACTGTATGTTGCAGATTTATAATTCATGTCTTTGGAAATGTGGCTTTATTTTGCTTCCATTTCCGATCTCCTTTTACCAACCTCTTTTGCCATTCTTATCTGCTTCTACTTTTCTCTCACCTGCCTCTACCACCTTCTGCTGGCTTACTAGGAAGTGGCCACACAGCACTGATAGCACACATGGCTAAGTAATTGCAACAAAATATATTGGCCTGGGAAATCTCTTCTTAATCTTGAAGTCTCAAGAAGATATATCCCATTTATGCGTGCTTTAGTTTGAATGGGAAGTATGAGTCTCTCTTCCCCTTAGAGACAAAGTGGCTTCTTCAAGACCACAGACTAAGACAGGGGTGGCCAGCCTTGGTGCCCCAGGTGTTCTTGGACCAAGGGATCTATCTATCTATCTATCTATCTATCTATCTATCTATCTATCTATCTATCTATCTATCTATCTATCTATCTATCTATCTATCTATCTATCTATCTATCTATCTATCAAGGTACCTCTGTGGTTGTTCACTCACACAGTCAAGTTTGTGACTCCATGGACCATTGCATGCCAGGCTCCTCTGTCCTCCACCATTTTCCTCAGACCACACAGATCTACTCCCATTTTATCAACAATGCCATCCATCCACCTCATCCTCTGACACCCCCTTCTCCTTTTGCCTTCGATCTTTCTGAGCATCAAGGACTTCTCATTTGGTGGCCAAAATACTAAAAATAACTAAAAGGAGCCTATTGTACTTTAGCCCATTCCTTTGTTATTTTGCCACAATAGACTAATTTAGCTATTCCTTTAAGAAGCCCTTAACCAAATATATAATAAATGTTTGCAAATATTTTCATCCTTCATAAAAAGACTAAAAAAACCATTAAGACATTGAAATACTCTGCAGAAGAAAAGACATTGGGCTATTTATCTGTTCTACATGAGAATCAAAAGATCATCATTGTTCTGTTATTTTCAGCACCTTAGCCACATTTTGTGCATGACCATGCCATTTTGCAGTAAAAACATTAATTAGAAATATTTTGCACCAAGCATTAGTTTTTTTAAGCAAACATTGCTGTATTATTATTATTTTGCAAAGAAGTCCAAAATACAAAACAACAACAACACAATGTACAAGAGCTCTCCTAATCTGGTCCAAACTTTTGACATGTATGATTTGATAAAGTGGCCTATAAATGCTTATGCTACCCACCTCCCTCATTGTCACAAACCTTTTTCCTGCCCCCACCTCAAAATCTGATCTACACTATACTATATAATGTACAGTTACTTTTCCTAGGACCTTGCCTAATACAGATCTCTCAGAATGAGATAACAACATAAGACACTGTTTAGTGAGCAGATAATGGGCTGGCATATCACATGATTAGTGAAGATTAAGGTCTAGCTTACTGTTGATCCAAAAAAGTTTTATGACCCAAAAAGTTTAGCTGCACCCTTCAAAGAAAAGGTGCATTGAGAAAGAGCATTGAGAACAAACTGGTTATTTACACTCCTTCCATACAGCTAGGAGAAATATTGTTAATTGTGTGTGTGTGACACACACAGAGTTAAGAATAGTTCTCTTCTATCTTTCACTCTCTCACACACACACAGAAAGAGAGAGGTGGAGAAAAGATAGCATTAAACATACTCTGCTGCTTTTCCACTCTGAAATACACTACTACCTCAGATAACGATACAACTTGGTTCCACAAGTCTTAGTATTATCCGGTTTTTAACATTGTGCGATACATTGATTGCACAATGTTAAAAAAAAAGCCCGGTTCCCTTTCCAAAAAGAAAAGGGAACAGGGGGTCGATCTGCCTGCCTCTTGGGAAAGGGCAGTGGAGATTCCATGCATGGAATCTCCACTGACCTTTCCAAAAAGACTGGCGGATCGAGCCAAGCCCCAAAGTCAGCAGGACTAGTCTCCGACTTGGGGGCTTGGCTCTCCAGCGGTCAGAGCATTGGAGCACTGGTTTCCTTGGGGTGAGGGCACACACACCCGGTCTCCTGCAAAGGAAACCAGTGGTCTGAGCATTGGAGCACCAGTTTCCTTGGGGTGAGGGCATGCGTGCATGGTCTCCCCCCAAAGAAACCGGCATTCTGAGCACTGGAGGGCCAGTTTGCTTGGGGTGAGGGTGTGCGCGCCCAGTCTCCCCTGAAGGAAACCGGCACTCTGAGTGTTGGAACTCCAGTTTGCTTGCGGTGAGGGTGCACACGGATCGTCTCACCACAAGGAAACCAGTGCTCTGAGCATCGGAGCACCATTTTCCTTGGTTTGAGGGCATGCACGCCTGGTCTCCCCCAAAGAAACCAGCACTACGATGCTCAGACCGCTGGTTTCTTTGGGGGGAGACTGCACCTGTGCACCCTCACCCCAAGCAAACTGACACTCCAATGTTCAGACCGTTAGTTTCCTTTGAGGAACAGCAGGTGCGCAAGCTCTCACCCAAAGGAAACTGGCTGTCTGAGCATCTGATTGCCAGTTTCCTTGGGGTGAGAGCGCATGCGCACTCTCATCCAGAGGAAATCAGAAATCTGATGCTTTGTCTACGGAAGCCCCCTTGCCGCCGCCCCCAGCAAGGGGGGCTCCTGAGATCTCTGTCCCAAAGCCCGCAGGGCTGGTCTCCAGCCCTGTGGGCTTTGGGGAAGAGATCAACATTGGGGAATTTGAGGGAAACTTTTGCATCACACAATGTTATCTTAACGTTGTGTGGTGCAAATGTTTTCCTCAAATTCCCCAACATTATCCAGTTTTAATGCTGACTGGTGCACACATTAACCGGGGTATTACTGTACAGTGGTATCTCACATTACAAACACCTCATACAATGTGATTTTCACATTATAAAAGGAAATCCATAGAAAATAATGCCTTGCACTACAATTTTTTTCCAGAACAGATTAATTGGTTTTAGTGCATTCCTATGAGAAAATGCATTTTGCATTATGAATTTTGGCTTTCAATGCATTCTTATGGAAAGTTGCATTCAATGCAATCCTATGGGAAATTTGCTTTACAAGTTTTTCACTATATGAAACATCCTGTGGAATGAATTACATTCTTAATGCGAGGTACCACTGTACCCTTTTTGGCTGTTTTCTTTAAAGAAAAGCAGGATTTATTCATGCAGAATATATAAAATAATATGATTAAAACTAGAAGAGTTTAATACTCATGCCTTTTACTTTTTCCTAAGGAAAAACCATGGGGCTGAACTACATGACATATTAAATAACAATATTTATATGACACAACTTCAAGTATGGAGTTGGAGATCTGCCAGGGGTAAATATTGAATAGCATAACTAGCCATATAATCAAGCTAATCCTCAATTTCTTTCAAATTTAAAGAAGACAGATGGGGAGCCCTTCTAGCTCAAAACTACTGCACTTATAATGTGGCACTTTAATCTTCTGCTGAATTTTCTCCCCTAAATTGGTCCCCACCTTGTGAAGGGATTAACAAGACCTTCTACTGGCACTAAAGTAATTTCTCTCTTTTTGTTTAAATTGGGGAAGGGGTTTAGCCAAGTCTAGGTCTAGGTCATGCTTACTTGGTAGTAAAGGAGAAAGGGTACATAATTAATGTAGTGTGTAGCCTTAGCCCTCAGGTAATTTGTTCAAAATGCTAGGATGTTCTAGCTCAGGGTTGTTCAAACTTCATTCTCCAGATGTTTTTGGACTTCTATGCCCAGAAGCCCTGATCAGCAAATGTACTGACTTCAGTTTTTGGTAATTGAAGTTCAAGAACACCTGGAGAGCCTAGTTGCTGACCCCTGTTCTAGTTAATCTGTGTTTGGCAATATTTGTAATATATACCCTAAAATGAGCATTTCAAAATGGCTAAAAGTCAAGAGTAAAGTTGTGTGTCTGAAGGTCTTTTTGTGCATCTTGTCTGTTGCTGTTTGGTTGTGAAAGAAAAAATGGTTAAGCTGATTGATGTGGAAATCAATGATGATGATGATGCCATAAAGCCGGGTTTTCTCTCAGGAGGTACAATGAAGAATCAAACTCCCAGCCTCCCCTAAACCACTGAGTTATCCAGCCAGCTTCTGTAACTAGCATTGATTAAACAATCTACTTTATCGAAGGCAAAAGCAAGCAAGTAAGCTATTTTGGGCCCATAAAATCTTGTTTCTTCTTGGTGTTGTTGAAATGCACTAGCCTGCATGTGCTCCAGTGACTTTTGTGTGTGTTTCAGCACATCTTTGACAGGGCGAGCAAGCACACTGACTGCCTGTCACCTGATTCCCAAGATGCCAGCAACTACCTAAGCAGATTCCTATCACAAGATTGCAGCTCAAAATTAGGGTAAATGTTTAACTGGGATCTTTGGAATTTGCAGCTTTGGATCTGACTTATTCTTAACCCAGCCTTTGTTTTTTCATTACAGTTCCATGACTGCAAGAATGAAGGTAGCATAGGAACAACAGTAAGTGGGTTTTTAAAATTCAATATTGCTGTAGATATTCTTTTAATTGGATATTAACACCAGTGCTTTCCTGACTGATATTTCTGTAGACAGGAACAGCAGGATATTAACACTATGTGAATGTTACCTCAGAAGACAGAAGATAAATGTGTTAGAGAAAGAAAAGTGGAGTATGGCACATTGGTTGCCCCTAAATTTTGTGAGGAGGAAGGTGACTGATTTCCTGTTGACCTATGAGGTTTTTTGTCCTCTTGACCAAGATAAGGAGCATTCCTCAGCTGACCTCTTTTATCCTTGGAAGGACCCATTTCATCAACATGCTGGTCTTCCTCTTTCTACCATTTTATAGGGAACGTACAAATCTAAACATATTTCAGTGAAAGCATGGGTAAGGGATTGCCTTTCAAAAATATAGGATTGATTCAGTTGGAATGTTTCACCACCACCCCTCTAAGAATGAATATCCTCAGAGTAATTTATCTGAAAACGTTTAGATTATGAAATCCACATGCGTTTTGAGAGATTCATAATCAGAAGTGAGCAGGAAATCTAATCTAATGAAAGGAAGGCAATCACTGTGAATTTGATGTGATGGTAAAACAAGGGCTCCATGTGAAAGAGATCTTAATGGCAACATAACATTTTCCATATGTGTTCCTCTGTAGGTATTTTTCCATGGAGGAAAAAATTTCCATTGCGATCAAATTGTAAGGTTTTTCTTTTTCTCTCCCCCCCCCCTTGCTTCATATGTGCTGCTGGATGTCAGGTAATGAATGGGCCCCAGCAAAGCTCAGGGGAGAAATTTCACTGTAAAGAAAGCTTGTCTGGAGGAATAACAGGGAAAGTTGCCTGAGGGAAAATGATCCTAGAAAGTACAATGTCCTAGAATGTGGTGCATCCACACTGGCTCTTATGGTGTGTGTTGTTGTGGTCTAAATAAGGTTGCTTGAGGTGGAGGGGAGGAACCATATGCCATGTGTTGCAATCCTCAAACCCAAATGACATACCAAACTCAAGCAACCCTATTTGTATATCTTGAAGTAGGGTTGCCATACGACCCAGAAAACCAGGATTGTCTTGGATTCAAGGTCAGAAAAATTGTCCCTGCCAGTTCCATTACAATCATGTTAAAGTCCCAGATTTTAAAAACTTACACCATTAAAATAAATTTGGACTCTTGCCAACAAATGAGCGATTTCCTGCCACTTTGGAGTTAGAGTATACCTGGAGACAAACCTTAACATCCTCGTCTCACACCACCACCCGATAAGTGTGACCAGTGTGTTTCCTAGATCTGAGGACGTTAAGAGTTGACGGCAACATGACTTCTCAGAAGTACAACAGATCAAAAAAGGATATTTTGTAGATAACCCACCCATTTTTGTCAAGTATACTTCTGTCCCGGTTTTGTGGGAGAGAATTATGGCAACTCTATCTTGAAGTGACTCCAGGATCTTCTTCTTCTTCAGGTGCCATATCAATTCTGGATATTGGCTATCATCATGGCAATAGTCTTCCTGTTCTTAACTCCTTGGAACAGTTCTTCTGAGGACATTCCATACCTGTCTCTCAGGTTCTTTAGCCATGAAGTCCATCTACGTCCAGGGCCTTTCTTCCCAGGGATCTTTCCTTGCAGGGCGAATTGGAGGATTCTATACTTTATGTTGTTCCTCATGTGGCCAAAGTATTGGATCTTTCTTTGCTTAATGGTCTTAAAGAGTTCTTGCTCTTTATCCATCCGGCACAATATTCAGGATACTGGGAAACTGAAAACTTCCCCTGCCTCTGTGGAGAAGCAGGGGAATTTTTTATTTTTTGCATCTGCTAACCTGTTGCTGATGCAGTGCATCACTAATATTAAATTAAAAAAATATTTCCTTTCCTTTGTGTAGCCCTGATTGAGAAGGTGCCTGCAACTGCCTTTTTGATTGGCACCACACGAAAAGACAAAGGAAAATGAAATTTAAGCTCAGTCCATCATTATTGGTTTAGCCTAGTGCACGCATGCATGCACACGAACATGCACACTCACACAGAATCGAGGAGCAGGGGAAATATTCAATTTGCTGACACGCTGAAGTAACTGACTTATTAAGCCACTTCATGATACCAGAAATTCAAACTAGAAGGAGTCCTGGAGGCTTTGACAAATGCAAAGCTCATTTCTAGTACATTCCCAGCCATTTCATAGGCTGCAAACAGACTAAAACACACCAAAATAGTAGCACCCCTGGATCAGAGCTCAGAAAGGCATGGGTGAAGTAGTCACCAATAGCAATTATGTTATGTATGTAGTTCCCGGGGCAGGGGGGAGGGGAAGAGTGGAACAACCTACTTCTCCAAGGCACCAAATAGTGAGACAAATTGCCATCTAAATGATCTCTTAGGCAAGTGATGGCCAACCTTGGCACCCCAGGTGTTCTTGAACTTCAATTATCAGAAGCCCAAGTCAGCACTCCTGCTGATCAGGGCTTCTGGGAATTGAAGCTCAAGAACACCTGGAGTGCCAAGGTTGGCCATCACTACCTTAGGAAGTCTAGATGATGCAGAGTGAGGATCAGAAGAACGGGATCAAAACTGTGCTTTTGGTGAATGGTGAGATTCTATGAAATGTACTGAATATTAATACAGAATGCTGTTTGAATGGAACTGTCTATGGGCACTAGAAAGAACCCTTTACCTTGCTTAAGTGCTCCTACTCCCATGTGTAGTGGTGGTATGCTAGGCCTAGGATTCTCCCTATTGTCCCATTCTCATTGGGGGAGTTTGACAAAAGTTGCATGCAAGAAACTTTGTTTTTCATTGCTGCCATCTCTCTACTTCTGGAACCTGGAGCTACATTGCTTTTCTTTGTTGGCTCACATATCCCATGAGGGGATGGGGTTTGACAAAATTTTCTCTTTATCCTCTTAAATCTGTTTCTGACAATCAACTGCCTGAACCATATCTGGAGCAAGGGCTTGTCTATATAAAAAGTACTTTAGTGGTAACAATAAATCAGGATTACCATCTGTGTCAGGAAATCTGAGGGCTGGGCAAAACAAGGCAACATTTATACATCTTCATTTCTGAGTTTCCATTCTTCGCAGAATTATTTCCACATACATGTTTCTGTCACTGGAGCACTCTTGCATGTGTATCATATTGTGTTAATGACTATTCTGGGACATATTCTAAAGTGAATAATTGGTTTAGACAAGGTAAAATGTGACACACACTATGGCTCTTGGAACTACACATTGAAAGGGAGACTTATTAAGGAACATCCAAGGAGTCTCCATGTTTTCCAGAATATTGTTTTGTAAGGTAAAGGTCAGCCTTGCTTGAAAGCCGCTCATATCTGACTCTGGGGTTTGGTGCTCATATCCATTTATAGCCAAAGAGCCAGCACTGTCTGTGTCTACAGACATTTCTATGGACATATGGCAGGCATGACTAGACACTGGAGTGCATGGACTGCTGTTACCTTCCCACTGAAGTGGTACCTATTTATCTATTTGCAATTTCTTGCTTTTGAGCAGCTAGGTTGGCAGGGCCTGGGACAGAGATGGGAGCTCACTCTGTCCTGCAGTGCTTACGTCTCGAACTGCTGACCTTTCAGTCATCAAGTTCAACATCATAACCACTTGAGCCACCACAGTCCCTTTATTGTTTTGTACAGCACAGCTATTTGACCAAGATGTATAAATGGTCTCAACCATCAGTTTAGACATGTATTTTATTCTTAAGATGTTCCAGAGGACAAATCAGCCAGATTTAACATCAAACTTCCAGTTTTTCAGAACAAAAACAGTAAACTTCCCCCTCAGCCCATCTGAAACAATTGGCCACAACAAAGTTTAAAGTTTGAACCCACACTGTCTTCAGTCACACTGAAGGTTCTTGATGGTTCTTCACTCCCATGGAGGTTTGCTCCTTTCCTAGTAAGTGGTAAGGGGAATAAAAGTTCTTTGTAGGCTGTTACCTCATTTTCACAGCAGTTAAGGAGGTCAAGTACAATTAGAGTGATAATGAGCACAGTTGGGGGGGGCAAATAGGGCAAAAGTCTATTTGTTTAAATGCATTATTTCTGTGAGCCAGAGTTATTCAGCATTTGAGTGCTGTTGAAAAGAGCTTACCCACTGTGATAACCTAGACACGGTTTCTAGTGAGGGTGGTTATAGATAAATCTGACATTTGATGGACAATAGTATTTAATAAAGTCTACAGGGAAGCATTCTACAAAAATCTTTCAGAGTTCAATCCAGTGCTACAGAAATGATTTATTTTTCTCAGCAGAAATTTGAATGTGTGATTAATGTAGCTCAATCATCCATCTGTGCTCCTGGTTAGAAGGAGAATGTGATTGATTAGTAACAAAGATGGTATTCCTGTTACTCATTCTTGCCTTAAAATGGGCAGACTCTTTCCTTAACAACCCCACTTCATAGAATCATAGAGGAATAGAGTTGGGGAAGGTTTATAAGGAGTCCAACCCCCTCCTCAATCCAAATATATTTGATATAAATGGCTGTCTTACCTTCTCTTTAATGTCTAAGGTATCAAAGAGCTCACCATTACACAAAGAAATTAGTTCCATGATTGTACTGCTGTAACTGTTAAGAAGTTTTTATTGGTATTCAATGGATGTCTGACTTCTTGTAACTTGAGCCGATTATTAAATGTCTGCTATTCTGCGATGAGTAAGAACAGACCCTGCCCCACATCTGTAAGATAGCCTTTCAAGTATTTGAAGAGTGCTATCATATTTCCCCTCATTTTATTTTTCTCAAGGGTAAATATGCCCAGTTTCATCATTCTTACCTCATAAAGGTTGGTTTCCATTTGTCTGATCATCCTTGTTGCTCTTTTCTGAACTTGCACTGATTTATCTGCATCCTTTCGAAAGAGCAGTATTGAGAACTGGACATTGTACTCAAGATGAGGCCTAGCCAGTGCTAAATAAAGGGGAACTAATACTGCACATTATTTGGAGACGATACCTCTCTTAATGCAACCTAAAATAGAATTTTCCTTTTTTGCAGTCACATCACGCTGCTGTCTTATATTCAACAACTGCAAGACCCTTCTCACATGTAATGGTACTGAACTAAGAATCTCCCATCTTGTAACTATGCATTTGGTTTCTTTTTTTTTTCTAGGTGCAGAGCTTTGAACTTATTGTTAAAATTTCCTTCCGCTGTTTTCAGCTCAGTGCTTGGATCTATTAAGATCTCTTTGAATTTTGTTTCTGTCTTCCAGGGAATTAGTTATCCATCCAATGTTGTTCCAGTGTCAGGTTGTATTTGTCTCCTCATAAGTAGATTTCACTGAAAGTGCCTCCTCAAAGATTGTGGCATCTTTTAACTACAATCGGGTGTATCCAGGCAATGTCAACCTTGTGTCACCGGCTAATCTTTCTCACACAAGGTCAGCCGAAAGGAACTAAAGGAAAGTAATCTTAACGCACTCTCAGGGCGGTTCACAAATTAATTAGTATTTTGCCCCCAACATGCTGGGTACTCCTTTTACAAACCTTGGAAGGCTGGAAGGCTGAGTAAACCTTGTGTCCTGGCCAGGATTGAACTCACAACCTTTTGGTTGCATTCCAGCAGTTTAACAACTGTACCACCAGGGCTATCCTAAAAGGTGCCTTCACTTTGGCAGTTTCACTTCTAGCCTAGACACAGAAGAAAAATGAGTAAAATGGTGCTTTTTCCCCTGGGACCACAGTTTAAGTGTAATCTTGTACACGTCTACCAAGAGCTAAGTCCCACTGAATTCCATCCATCTCTCTGGTCAATAAATATAGAATTACAGCTAGCATCTGTTAACCTTTTCTGACTTCTTCCTTAAGCTCCGAAGTCTCTCCATTTTAGATCAGCCATCTAGTTTCAACAAGCAGCAAAATGAGATGGCAATTAAACAGTGGAAGAATCTTGAGGTGATATAGTGGGTTGATTCATTTCAGGCTGTGGGTAGGAAAAACCACATTTTAAACAGCTCTGATACGCTAAGGAGAATGAAAGAGCGAGAGAGACCACAACACTGTAATTGGAAAACTAGTACAGTAGGGGGTGGGCTAGGATAGAACTTTTCTCTTTCTTGTGCTTTGTTTTTATTTGGGTGTTTTGCTTCCATGAACAAAAATTGCAGGAGATTTGGTACAGGCAAGAGCAGTCTGCGGACTGAGAACTCCCCACTCCCATCCCTTGAACCATGAGCTGCTATCTCTCCTCTGCATCCAGACATGATCCTAGTGTACTTTGTCAGTTTGTCATTCTACAACATGTGCAGAGCAAACTAGAATCAGACTGCAGATGATTTAAATGGGTTATATTAGGCAGTGATGCAACTACTGACACACAGTAAACAACACAGCAGTGAAGCAGTGATGGGAACTGCACCCTGCGATAGACCCAGATGTCAGCTATGCGCCCACATTTACTCTGGAAATCCAATTACTGGACCCAACAACCTCAAACACAGGGGTAGTTTTACTTGTGCCCTCTACTAATGTGATCTATGCCATCTTTTGCTAAAAATGCCCCTCCGCCTTCTACATAGGTCAAACAGGACAATCTCTTCGTAAAAGAAGTAATGGACATAAATCAGACATCAGAAATGCCAACAAACTGAAACCTGTTTCAAAACATTTTAATTCTCCTGGACATTGTATACTGGATCTAAAAGTTGCGATTTTGGAACAGGGAAATTAAAGGCCTAGAATTCAGAGAGAGACAGCGGATATAAAGTATATACACCTGCTGGACACCCACCTTAAATGTTTGAACATTACCAAGGGATTTCTGGGACATTTTCAAATTTAAAAATTACATTTACCTTGCAGAACAGATCCAAAAGTGTGGGGAGGAGGGATGGGAATGTCTCTCATGGCAATTGATCCCTTGTTGTGCATACCCCATAAAGCTTCCACAATTAAACCATTAAGAGAATTGTGATGTCAACATGTTTATTTTAGAATTCTAACTTCTCAAACTGACTTCCACCAGAGATTTTCTGCTGTAAAACTTTTTATTAGTAAAGGTAAAGGTTTCCCTTGCTCAAAAGCTAGTCATATCCAACTCTAGGGTTAGGTGCTCATCTCTTTTTCAAAGCCAAAGAGCCAGCACTGTCTGCATCTGCAGACGTTTCCGTGGTCATGTGGCAGCCATGACTAGACATTGGAGTGCACAGGATGCTGTTTACCTTCCCACTGAAGTGGTCCCTATTTATCTACTTGCAATTTCTTGCTTTCGAACTGCTAGGTTGGCAGGAGCTGGGACAAAGACGGGAGCTCATTCCATCCTGCAGTACTCGGTAATCGAACTGCTGACCTCCTGCCTTCCAGTCACGCCTTAGCCACTTGAGCCACTGCAGTCCCTAAAACTTTTTATTACTGGTTGTAACTAACTCATCGATTTCCATGTCCAATGAACCTTACCCAGCCACTCTGGGTCTTCATATCAGAAATGTATAAATGTATTCCATGATATCCACTCTTATGTCTGATGAAATGGACTTGGTCCATGAAAGCTAACATTAAAATACAGAAGTTAGTCTTTAAGGTGTCACAGCTTTTTTTTTTTGTCTTTCGTTTTGTTTTGTTTACTCTCTGATATGCTTGCACAAACTAACACAGCTACCAATTCAAAAATTTAGGCAGTGATGATAGCTGTAACCAGCCATTCAGAAAACTGGAGAAGAAATAGCCATATCAGCTCCACCCCTTCTGTCATTTTTAAAATTACCCTCCTTCTGGTTTTGACATATTTCTGGAGTCTTTCTGCACAGAATATTTGTATAAGGATGTTTGTGAACACTTTTAATGTGGTTCCGTTTTGTCAGCGCTACAGCATCTAACACATTTCCAACATCAACATAGCTGTGAAAATGTCATGGCAGCAGCAAGATAATCATAATCATGGCTTCTATGGAGGAGACCAAAGTTCCGTCTTAATCCAGAACCTTATCTCTATCTGGAGCTGTCTAAATATATGTGCAACTTCTTAGAATATTGCATTTGCAAATTGATTTAGAGACCTGGAGAAGCCAAAATAAAATCCAGTTGATTTCAGTGTGTATTCAACACCATGAAAAATAAGCCTCTTGAGTAACATTAAAGTGAATGTTGTGTCCCTTCTGCTAATCTTGACTTCCTTTTCTATTATATACAAGGGGCTGTGCAAAATTCCACAGGCAAGCAATTTCAAAAATAAAATCAGATTAGATCTGTTCTTCAGATTTTTGGTTAGGCACCCAAAGAGTTGATGTTGCAGGATGTGATATAGAATCATGTTGTTGTAGAGGCTGTTGAATTGCTTCTAACCTATGGCACTCCAAAAGGTATATGAGATGCTCTATGAGTTTCCATGGGTGAGCAGGGATTTGAATCCTGACCTACAGAGTCTTGGTCCTAATCTGACACCCTAACTACCATACCACATACCTTTAGGACTGTAAAGACACCCATGGGTCATATAGCCAACTCAATGCAGAAATGTGATAAAATGAGTTTTTGTTGACTTGAGGAATGTGTTTTAACCTGGTTTCAGGGGTCCTGCCCTTTTCAAGAATAGATTTGCTAAAATTCTTTGTTAAGATCCCAAGGCAAGGTTACGCCTAAATACATGTGTGCCAACTTAATATCAAATTTATTCCCTGAAGTCTCTTAATTAACATTCCATAAATCCTCTGCTACCTCATGTAATATACTGTGCTTAATGTGATAAATAAAAAATTGCTTCTGAAATATCTCTTAGGTATGATTTAATAGCAGGGCCGTAGCTGGGGGGGGGGGGCAGGGGGTAGTGAAAACCCTCCTAAGCTAACAGCCCAACCACCCCACCATGGGATGCCAATGTTATATATGTTTGTGTGTCATTGTTGCTCCTCCTAAAAAATTTTTGCCTCCCCCATCTAGAATCCTGGCTACGGCCTTGTTTAATAGGGTTATGTAGGCAGCCCAAAAAAGTCCAGGAAATGTGATTTCAAATTAGCTGTTAAATAAAGGTATATTTAGCAATCAAGAATGCTTATTATTTGATGAACAGTTGCTTCCTTGTGTGACAGATGGCTTCTGAAATTATCTACCTAGTGAGGCTATATATTAGGTCAGAATGCAAATTACATTCTCACAATTAATATTAGTGACATAAATGTGATTGTGAAAGTGTTCATTGTTATTTCTACGGCCATGATGTCAAAACTTGCTAAAATTTCCTGCAGAATGTAAATTCACACCCAGCTGATTTTTTGCTGCTTTGTTCAAGATGTAGCTGCCTATTTATTCCTAGTAGGACTGTTGCAAATCAGAGAAACATTTTTATTTATTTATTTATTTATTTATTTTCAAATTTGTATTGCTCCCCAACTCCGAAGACTCTGGGGGGCTCACAGAAAATAAAACGAATCACATTTTAAAAAGCAATAAAAATGTATTAAAAACTACTGACAAAAGTTTTAAAAGATTAAAAAAGAGAGAGTGTATTCTACTAAATTTGCCAGCATGCTGGGGTTGCCACCTCACTAGTGCTGGTGCCCCACAACTGATTTGCCAGCCAGGTTTTTAGTTCTTTCATGAAAGGCAGCAACTCTGTCTGGAGTTGGAGCTCAATTGGGAGGAGGATCCATAGGACCGGAGCAGGCATCCTCTGTCTGTTCCTGACATGGAAGCCCATCCATTACGCAGAAGATTGTTTTGGAGTGTAAATCATCTTTGGTTTGGAAAAGGCTTTGCTCTCTTGGTTCTTTGCCTAGTGATGAGCAGATCCAGCCTTTCTCCCACAGAAAATCACCACTCTTGACGGACAATGGCATTATCTCCCAAAAAGGAACTCCATCAGAAAAACTGTGAGCCGCGTTCTTTATTCCTTGAATCCTAACTGCTAATGAAATTATTGGTGCCAGCAAAAGGGGAAAAAATGTTATGTAACCTCCCTAGACAAAGAATTTCTTAAAAATGAAATATTCTGCATGTAATTTGTCCCGTCTCTTAGTATATTGCTCTTTGTTTGTTTTGTGTTGCAATAGTGATAATTCAGTAGCTGTCACCATTTTGAGGTCTATTTGCTAGGCAAGTTCAATTATGAAACTGTCAGTAAAATAAACTTAGAGTGGTTACAGGTTATAAATGGTGGGGGTTGTCCATAGGCTTGGCATTTTGGCTTTCAAAGTGCTGACTCAACATAGAGGTTCTAGAGAAGGATCTTGTGCAGTACGTAGAATGAAATAAACATGGCTTGGAGTCCCTGGGCCGTTCCTTTTTCTTGTTTATTCATCTATCAGTACATTTGCATTTTATGTATGGTTATGATCCCATATTCCCATAACCTTTATGGTAACTGTTTATGTTAAAATATGTGGAATTTTCATGCTTTAATTTCTGTCTCCCTACTCCAGTGGTTCAAGTGGCTCAAGTGGCTAAGATGCTGACTGGAAGGTCAGCAGTTCATCTCCCAAGTACTGCAGGATAGAATGAGCTCCCGTTTTTGTCCCAGCTCCTGCCAACCTAGCAGTTCGAAAGCAAGAAATTGCAAGTAGATAAATAGGGGCCACTTTCGTGGGAAGATAAACAGTGTTCCGTGCACTCCGGTGTCTAGTCATTCCTGCCACATGACCATGGAAATGAAACAGAGATGAGCACTGAACCCTAGAGTTGGATATGACTGGCTTTCAAGCAATGGAAACCTTTACCTTTACTCCAGATTATCAATTAAGAGGCAGTATTTTCTAAATCTAACACTCTTTTTAAAGAATGGCATATAGTGCATAGTCAAAAGCAGATCTAAGAAAGCTCTTGGAGTCAGCTGTGGTGTGGAAAGGAAATTTTCAGGTGAAAGGTTTTACTTGCTGTCATGTGAATCACCTGATCTCTTGCCTTGTCCATTTTAGTTAAGCAACCTAGGATGGGATAATCTTGTCCTCTGTCATTAGTACTTATGTACACAGGCAAGAAAATAATCATGACAGATTTATTGCTATTGCTGGGTCAACAGGACTGGCCATTTTGATCAGACAGTTAAAGGAGCAATCGTAAACTCATGGGGATTCAAGAGCCTTGGTAGCACAGTGGTTAAACTGCTGTACTGCACCAGAACATTTTGAGTTCAGTCCTGATGGGGACAAGGTTAACTAAGCCATCCACCCTTCCAAGGTCAGTAAAATTAGTATCTAAGAAGCTAGGGGCGAATTATTTTTGTGAACTGCCTAGAGAGTGCACTAAGTGCTATGGGGTGGTATATGTAATTGTAATTGCTATTGCTGTTGCATCTTTTGGACTTCCCTCTCTATAAACAAAGATTGAAAGCTGAAGGAGGAAGTCCATCCTTGGAAGTATCTTCATAGGAAGGGTGGTGGGCTCAGCCACTGTTGCTACTCCAACAACAGTAATTATTGAAAATGGGTGCAACATGGGCAGGCGTGGAGATGTTTTGGATCAACGAGATCCAGCCTAATCTTTGTTCAATCATTGTGCTGGAACTAGCATCAATTTCCCTCTCCCTGAAACCAGACAGAGGGAATACTTAAAAAAACCCAGAAAGACTGTATCAACCAAAGCAAAGGGAGTGGGGAGGAAGTCGTGTTCTCTTTCTCCTTAAGCCCTGAGGGTTGAGGAAGTAGTGTTTTCTCTGCTAAGGACTTTCAGTTTTCTTCCACCATATGATTGCTCTGCCTGATAACAGAACACTATGTCAATGAGGTTGTTGCATGCTGGCAAGATAAGTGAACTTGTACACTGCAGCAAGGGGTGTTTGTATACCTATGGAACCGGTTCCTCATAAAGTACATCTGGAGAAGGTTGGGACATCACCATTGTCTTATCAGTATTGATCTTCAGGACAAAACTTTTCCAGGCAGAGAAGAACAGATCAAGACTTTAAATGAGATTTTAGTTACAGCCTGCAGGCACCGCAAAGTCAACATCATTGTTTTCTTCCTTGTAAGCATCCCAGAGCATGGCCAAAAAAAAAAAACCAACCCAAAACAAAACCAAATAGCTTTGTGTTACACCATTTTTAATGGGAAAGGGTTCAGAGAAGATGCTATCGTTGTTCTCAAATGTTATATGTTCGTAATGGCAAAACTTGGCACTCCAGGTGTTCTTAGTCTCCAACTACCAGAAGCCCAAGTCAGCACTTCTGCTGATCAGAGCTTCTGGGAATTGAAGTTCAAGAACACCTGGAGTGCCAAGGATCACCATCACTGTATATGTGAATTTCTCAAGACATCCAAATTTCTTCATGGTGTTCTCAAAAGCTTTAGTCAAATCTATCAAATCTTGCTCTTGATACTTGTCTTTTAGCTGTTGAATGCTAAATATCATGTTAACAGTCTCATAAACCTTCTGGAAGCCACACTGAATTTCTGGCAAGAGGTCTGTCTCCAAGTATCCTACAAAGTGATTCCGAATGATTCATATATAAAAGGAAAACCCCACCTGCCAAACTAAACACACACACACACACACACACACACACACACACACACGTATGCTCAGGTGTGTGCACATGCACATGCGCACATGCATACGAATGCATGCACACACACAAAACTAAAAGCAATGAAGTTGATAGTGATCACTGAATTCAATAAAAACACACATCCGTTGTACAGATGTCTACTGCAAGGGGAAAATATCAGAGAAAGCTTCCTTGTAGAACACTCTCTTCAGACATGTACAGAATGGAGCAGGCCTGAAGCAGTTCCGCAGGTAATGAGTTCCAAAGAGACAAATCCACTATTGAGAAGGCACAGTTTCTTATTGAGGACTTCTATTCCTGCTTATGCTCGGACAGAGATGCTCCAACAGGTATCAAGGTCCCCAACTGTTTAGGGCTTTGTAATAATACCAACACCTTGAATTTGGCATATAGGGAGCCAGTGCAAGTAAGCCAAGATCAGGGGAATATGATAAAAAATTCCAAGCCATGGAAACTAACTAGGCTGCCATATTCTGCACTGTCCTCAGGGGCAGGCCCATGTAGAGAGCAGTGCAGCAATCAATTTTTTTGAGATTATTAATGCATGAACTAGCATTTCCACTGATTTATCACCTAGGTAAGTATGCAACCTAGAAGAAGGAAGGCCTGGCCATAGCTGATATTTGCTTCTCCATAGAGAGAATGACACTGAAATAATGAATCTGGTCCCTTACAGAAAATATAACCCCATCTAGAACAGGAAAAATCCCTCCTAACAAGGTCTGTGTCCTGTCTGGATTCAATTTCAATTCGTTAGGTCTCATGCAGTCCATTACCAAGTGCTCTAGAACACAGATAGTGCTCTAGAATACAGTGTCCAATGCAGATGATGTAAAGGAATGATAGAGTTGTGTGTTATGGTTTCCACAGAGACAAGGCCACTATTGAGAAGGCCCAGTTTCTTATTGATGCCTTCTATTCCTGCTTATGCTTATTGATGACAGTGAATCTCCAGATGACCTCCCACAATGGCTTCATATGGATTTAAACAGCAATGGGGAGGTGATTGACCCCTGTGGGACCACATAATGTTGAAGCTGTAGGTATCTTAGGGAAGCAGATTCCCGAAGTGGAATCTTCTGGATACAATCATCAAGAAAAGACCACAGAAAGCATAGAGCTAGACTACTGATCCCCAACTCCTCAAATCTATCTAGAAGGATACTGTGCATATTGAAAAACCCCCAAGAGATCCAGGAGATAACAGGGTTAAATTATCCAATCAGCCTCCCAAAAAAGGTCACAATGCAGTGCGACCAATGCTTTCTCGGTGACATGGCACAGCCTGAATCCAGACTGGAATGGATCCAGACTATTGATATCCTCCAAGAATACCTGCAGCTGCTCAGTCACAATCCTCTGAATCAAATGGGATATCTGCAACAGGTTGAAAGTGATCCAACAAAGACTGTGCATTGGACATCTCAGCTTGATTCACAGACAAAAGCCCAGGTCCTGAAAGATGGCTTCAGCCTTAGATCGAAAGTACTGTACACTGCAAACCTATTACAGGTATTTACATCCCTTTGACTATCCAGCGTTGGTGAGGCTGAAAACAACTCAACAGTGTTCTACCTGCTGATTCAATGTCTCACAAATGATCTTGAACCCATGTGCTCTTTTTGCAGTTTTGATTGCATTATCATATCAGATTAGCTAGACAGCTTCCTGGCTGTGAATAGGTTGCCATCTGTGGGAGCCTCCTTCCATTTGCTCTCTAGACTTCTCCTTTCTTTGCTTCATCGCTTGCAGCTCACCTGTGAACCAGGGTGAGGCATGAGCTCTGCTACAGAGAGGGCATTTTGGAGTGATTATGTTACCCACTTGTAAAGCACATTTCATGCACAGCTCATAGCAAGGTAATGGCATATGGAAAACGGGAAAGTTAAACACAGATTAGTTCACTCTAAGGGTTTTGTGTAATTTAGTGTCTTTGACTGCATGTATTTACCTTGCCACAAAGAATAAATGTTTAATTAGGCCCATTCATTTTAACATGATTAATATTTTGAATAGGAACATGCGTGGGGGCAAATCATAGCCTAGTTCTTTTCATTGCTTCTTATCTCTTGTGTTTAATTCCAATGTGCATGCTGTCTTTTAGGTCTACTTTTGGTCATATTCTGGAGGTGTGACCAAAAGCATGTTGATCTTAATGACTAACATTGATAGTATGTTAATTTTACGTGAAGGCTAGATGAACCTGAAATTTGCAAAGGGCTGAAAGACTGTATCCCACCTGTCCTGGATGGAGTTGCTTTTCCATTGGAAAATCAGATGTGAGGATTGCAGGAATTCATTACTGGGCATTTTTGGAGAGAGAATACAAATAAATAACACCACACACACACATTCACACACAGCTGTTAACATTGGCAGGTGTGTATCCACTCCTCTCCTTAGTGTTTGAAGTGCCTTTCATCACATAAGGAGTCTCACAGCTATTTAGATTTCCCTGGTGGGAAGGTAAAAAGTGTTCCATGCACTGTCACATGTCCATAGAAACATCTGCAAATGCAGACAGTGCTGGCTCTTTGGCTATAAATGGAGATGAGCATTGAACCCTAGAGTCAGATCCGACTGGCTTTCAAGTAAGGGTGACCTTTACCTGATACCTCTGCACAGATGTGTGCTTAAAGTTAATATTGACAAGCATGAAGGGGTTTTTAGAGTTCCAGTGTTGATTCTTGGCTTTTCAGTATTTGATTAGCTTTTCTTCTCAAAATCTCATCCTAGTTTGAGTTCAAAAGAGAGCTACACATTAAGATGTATGTGCCTGCGTTTATTTTTATTCATAACTTTCTATTGTGGTGCTGAAAGGATAGCGCCTGTTGGAGGGAAAAATTGTTAGGTCTCTAAACTTCTGTTTTGTTTTGCTTGTTTTTAAAACTTCATTAGTCTCAGAAGAGCCTCAGCATTCAGCTTATTTCTCTACTGAAGTAAAAGAAACCCCAAACACTTATATAGCCTATTGTTTCTTTTTTATGCCAATATGATTTAGAGGGCACTTAAGGCCACAGTCTTGCCCGCTCAAGTGAACTATTTTATTAGAGAATGTGGCGTCAGCTTTATGAGAGATTAAAAATTCTCAGCTTCTATTTGTCTAGTAAAACATTGTTTTAGGATTTTACTGACAGTTGTCTCAGACACAGAATTACCATTGGTACCTTGTTACCCCCTAAATGCTTTGAGTATAGAGATTAACATAAATTCAGAAAAAACACACATGGTAAGAGTTTCTTGTGCTATTACCATTTGAAAACCAGAGGAAGGAATCACAAGTCTGAGCATTTCCCTACATCAAAAGCTCCCTGGCATGCTGGCTTACTCTGAGCAAGGTGTCATTCATTTTATATAGCAAGCATTTAAATGTGCAAGTTCAGTATGACATGTGTATGGTAGTGATAGTTCAGTGAAGCCAGTGTGATTTCCAGGAGAAGAGGCAACCAGGGTGGTGTTGAGCAAGCATCATAGTCCAGGACTGCACCCAGAAGAAGGGACTGGTATATACACTACTTTTGAATATTCTCTGCATAGAAAACCCTATAGGAGGTTAACTTGAGAGGATGCAGTTGTTATTACTAGAATTGCTAGAGAATTTTGCTTGGGCTACTTTTTTTTTACATGGTTAAGTACCATGGTTAAGGCCCATAGTGACTTAGTGGTTAAGATGCCAAGCTTTATGACCAGAAAATTAGCAGGCCAGCAGTTTTAGACCTGAGTACTGCATGAAGGAGTGAGCTCCCATCCTGTGTCCCAGCTCTTGCCAACCAGCAGTTCAAAAGCAAGAAATTGCAAGTAGACAAATAGGTATTTGTATTTTGGATTTGTATGCCACTCTATTCGCCGAAGCGACTCAGAGTGGCTAACAACATAGAAATATCACATATCAAACGTCAAAGTATTACATATAAAATATCAATGACATATCAAAGTATCAAATATCACATATCAATAACATATCAAAATATCACATATCAGTAACATATCAAGGTATCACATATCACATATCAATAACATATCAATAAACTACGACTATTACATCACAAAATATCACATATCAAAAACATATCAAAGTATCACATATCAAAAACATTACAGGAAATCCCCCATCCCAATTACAAAATTAAGACATAATGAACATTTCAAAAACACATCAAAAATACTTTAATCAGTTCACAAAAATCTCGAACTCCACCCCACTCACTAAGTCCACTAAGTCCATTTCCCTGCTACTTCTTCCCCTCAGCCAAACTTGGCTGAGAGAACATCCAAATTGGTGGTGGGGGAAAAAAGACCCACACAGCTGTCCTCGCTCTCCCTGGTCCGCGGCTGGGTGAGAGCAGCATCAAAGTCTGGTGTGTGTGTGGGGTGGTTCTTAAAGCTGCCGGCCCTGGATGCAGCTGTCCTCGCTCTCCCTGGCCTGTGGTTGGGTGAGAGTACCATTGTCAGCTGCTACTCGTAACCAAGTATACAATTTTTTTCATGAAAATCATTTTCAGGAAGGGGTTGCAGGGCTCAGTGGTTAAGAAGCTCACCTTGTTAACTGGATGGCTGGCAAGTTGGCAGTTCCAGACCCAGGTACTGCATGATGGATTAAGCACCTCTCTCTGTCCCAGCTCTTGGGGACATGAAAGGAGCCTCATTCGGGCATCTCGAGTGGAGTTTCTCCAGCAAAATTCCTTTCCACCCAGAATAATTTCTGACATGAAATTATTATTATTTTCAGAGAAAATGTCATTTGTGTGAAAAAAATTTAAGGTGGATCTCAGTTTGCCACAAAGTGACCCACATACTGTGATCACGGAGCCATCTCCTGTAGCATGTGTGAAATGAGACATGCAGGGTTTAACACAGGGACTACAATGCACTGCTGCAGCCTTGAGGATGTTAACAAGGTGTGACTTCAAAGCCAGTCCATCTGGCATGGGCTCTTCCACCTCCATGACCATTGGGAATCAGAACAATGAAGTAGTTCCTCTTCCACTCATTGTGCCGTTGGGCCCAATATGATGGTTTCCAGTGGCAATTCCTCCACTGAGGTGATCATCACCTCACCTAAAGGAGCTCATCCACATGTAGCCATTTGGCCCTTTAGGGAGTAAAGTTATTTACCACTGCCCAACACTCAGTGCAGAGTCACTGGCTGTACACTCTACTCCATTACTGTAGCAGGATGTCCATGCAAACACTTAAAATTAGGTACCACTTTGATGGAAAATGTAACAGGATTCTGTACACTTCAGCATCTAGTCATGCCTGCTGCATGACCATGGAAATGTCTCCAAATGCAGACAAAGCTGGCTCTTTGGCTGTAAATGGAGATGAGTACAGACACTGCTAGAGTTGGAAACAACTGACTTTCAAGCAAGAGAGACACAAGAACCTTTAACTTGGACTCATTAGTGGATTGGAACCAAACTATCCTTCAGATTGCACGCTCCCTTGACTTTTTTCTGAACACTTCTTCTTTTAAAACATGCATAAAGACAAAGGTCTCCAAGGTGGCTATTCATACATGCACGTAAATTTACAAATACATATAAGAAGAAGGAGCTCAGGTGAACCCCTGACCCTTGGAGGTAGGCAGCAGTGACTTGATGGTGGCAACTATGTGCCACCTTGTCTTCAGTGGACCCGATTCTACCACTTCTTTCAAAACTAATCAGCTTTATAATACATTGATTGCTGTAGAGAAATAAACTTTGTGTCCTAGATAATGCTCTTATATATAACTGCAAATGTACATTTTAAAAAGAAACTATAATGGGTAAAGTATGACAAAAAATGGCCATGTTTAAGTGTATAAATAAACTCAATTTGATATGTTACTTAAAAATAGTAACTGATTGGATATGCAAGCAACCTGAAAAGTCTGAATCTACAGAAGACTGAAATAATGGTCAAACATACATTGATTCTCTTTTCATTCTGAAAAGCTGTTGAACAGAAATAGGTTGCTACAATGCTGAATAGAAATTGATTCCATGCCACTGAGTCTGTTGAATATTCCACCCAGTCCCTTCACACCATTTTGATATTCTAGTTGTTGACACTGTTCACTTAAGATACAAAAGCTTTTTCCATTGATGATTTGATCCTCCCTGTCCTTGAATACTGGTCTGAACTGATAATACTGGTGTATTAATACAGTGATTCCGTTGTTCATACTCTTCCAAGCGTTAATCTTTGTTACAGCCAACAGGCTGCCAAGCAGCTTGTGCATGAATGTTTTCATGGATATTTAATAAAATAGCAGAGATACAAAAGGATATAAATCACATGATTTACAAGAGGGATGGAAAAGGTAATAAACTGAAGAAAGAAAGAAAGTGTGGGCTGAGTGTTTGCGGTGACCTATCAGTCCTTGGACAATGAGATAAAACCAAAAACCATAGGATAAGCCCAAAATGTAACTAGCACATCATTTTTTTAATGAAACCCTATAAAGTGGGATAAATTGTGGCTGGCCCAAGATTATCTAGTGATTTTGTCACTCTGGGATAGGGAGGTTGAGTGTTTCTGTTCCTGTCCAGCTTTGCAAGTCCTTTTTTGCACTTTGCCCTAACAAAACATCACATGAGATAAGAGGAATGGATCTCCCATCTCTCAAAGCTCTCATCATAACTGCAAAGCTCAAACATTCTTTGTGAGAAAGTGAAAGCAAAAGTAAAAGTCCTGTGGCACATCTGGGACTAACACATTTATTTCAGAGTGATTTGTGTGTGTGTGTGAGAGAGAGAGAGAAGCAAGGGGGATGTGAGGAATCTAAGATTCATTGCTCTTCCTTCCAAGATCAGAGTTCAGTATGACACATTGGAAAGGAAGACTGTTGATCTTTCCTGGTGTGCTGGCCCAGCAAGTAGCAGATGACAGCACAAGAGCAGAAATGTTGTAATTAAAATGAACAAATTGAGAAATAAATCAAAGTAGTTTCCTTATTACATCATCTGCTTTCTTGGCCTGGGGATATCCAGTTTTGAAGAAGAGAGTACAGTAATGGACTCTTAAGAGAAAGTACCCAAAAGATGTTCTTTTTCATTCTCATCCAACTCCACCCTGTGTTACTTTTGAAATGAAATGAAGATATAGCTGTCCTCTTTCTGAGACAACGTGCCAAGTAAGAACACTGTCACAAAGTCAATTTTCCTTCTCCCCTGATTATGGGTTAGAGAAAGGATCAGCTTCCATTTGGTGTTGAAACAGCTTTCAATTGTTCTCCGTTGAAGATGAGGGGGAGGAAGGCTCCATTGGATCATTTAGATCAGTATTAAATTCAATACATCAGCTGATCAGTGCTTTGGGAAATTGACTTAGGCTTCTGGGAATTGAAGTCCAAAAACCATACATTGGGGACTCCTGTTTTAGATGTTAAAGATCATGCAAAGATTATAGAAACAGTTGATGTTTCCCTTCTTTGTAGCATCCAGCACCTGCAGCAATGAAGCTAGTAAGAATTTGGGGTGTATTGACTTGAGATTGGAACCATTCCACCATATGGCAAGTTTGGGATGTTAAAACTGTGGCCCCTTGATGCAAAAGCTGGAGCTTAGTACTGTATATTGATTATCAAATTACTGATTATTGCTTTTAGTGAACTGTGACGTGCACATAAGAGGAAAAACACATTCATCACCTGATTTCTTATCACTTGGCTCACAAGTTGACATATTGGCTCACAAATGCATGACCCCACTGAAAGGATTCTGTCTGAGGTGATATAAATTGTTGTGTCTTATTCCTACTGCTTGACATCCGTGATTTTAAAATCAGAAAGCATGCTATACCCAATGGCCAGAATCCTCCTGCACAAATGCAAAGTGCAAAGACGGCAAGATATGTGGTCTACCCCTTTGAGTGTAATGGTTACATGTGAGTAGGGATCATGGCCAATTATGTGACCAGTTGTGCAATGTATACTCCACCAAAGGGAATAACTTGCCTGAACGCCCTAGAGTTAGCAAAAATTCTCTGGAGAAAATCTGACCAAGGTATTTAACTTTTGTTGTTCTTCTAAGGTACCAATAGACTTATTGACAAAAAAACACCAAATAATATTTCCATGAATTATGCCAAATATGCAGCCATATGGAAAAAACTGAAAAATATATGAAGCCAAAGTTCCATCATTAAGCATAATAAGGAGCCTTTGGGAAAAAAAATTGTTCAGTCACACAGTCGATTCTGACCCTTTGCGACCCCATGGACCACTGTCTGCCAGGCACTCCTGTCCTCCACCATCCCCCTCAACTCGCTCAGTTTTGTGCCCATTATGTCTACAATACCATCTAGCCATCTCATTTTTGGCCACCTCCTCCTTCTTTTGCCTTTCCAAGCATCAAGGCTTTCTCAAGTGAATCTTCTCTTCTTATTTGATGTCCAAAGTACTTTGGCTTCATCTTTACTATTTGACCTTCTAAGGAGCAGTCAGGGTTGATTTCTTCTAAGATTGACCTATTTGTTCTCCTCGCTGTCCAGGGGACTCTCAAAACTCTCCTCCAACACTACATCTCAAAGGCATCTATTCTTCTGCGCTCAGCTTTCCTAATGGTCCAGCTCTCACAACCATACATTGCCACAGGGAATACCATTGCTTTGACTATACAATTTTTTGTTTGCAAGTTGATGTCTCTACTTTTTACTATGCTCCCCAGGTTTCTCACTACAGTAATACCTCATATAACATTAGTATCGAATAACACTAAAATCGCATAACATCAAGGAATCTGGGGGGAAGAATTGCATCAGATAACATTAAGATCCTATGGGATGCTTCAGATAACAACCGCGAAAGCCTGTGTGGTTACAATGTATCTCTATGGATCCCATAGAGGATCAGATAACACTAAAAATCATATAACACGAAGACTTGTGGAACCAGGTTTTAGTGTTATATGAGGTTTTACTGTACTTGCCTCCCAAGAATCAGTCACCTTTTTATTTCATGGCTGCAATCACCATCTGCAGTGAGCTTTGATCCTAAGAAATCTGTCACTGCTTCTACTTCTTCCCCATCTTTTTTCCAGGGACTGATTGGGCCTGCTGCCATTATCTTGGTTTTCTTGATATTGAGTCTCAAGCCAGCTTTTTCACTTTCTTCTTTCAACCTAATCAGGAGCTTCTTTAGGTCCTCCTCACTTTCTGCAATCTGCATATCTCAAATTGTTGATGGTCTTTTCACTGCCAAATCCAAAATACTTACTTTCATGTTTTTAATTTTTTTTACATCAGCCAAGATAATATATAATGTCATTTATCTGCTTATGCCACAACAAATGTACTCAGGGATCTTACAACAAAATAATCCAATTGCATACACAACAATGACCTCAAGGTTGTAATGTTTAAGTCAAGTATAAAACTAGGAGTAGAAGATAAAGCAATATAACCAAAGGTTTCCCAGCACTTAAAGATACTTTTGTTATGACATAAGCATATAAAGTCAGTTAATAAGCATATTAATCATTACACACAAGGCCCAAGATGTAGTCAGACAAAGTTCACTCTTCAATAAACTTGTTTAAAGTTAACACATGCCTCTGTGCCATATTTGTGACTGTAGGCTCACACAGCAACTTCTCTGAAAGCTCTTGTTACATGATTTCCGTTGTGTTGAAGAGAAAATTAGGCTGACTTACTGAAGGCTATTATTCATCAAGAAGTTGAATCAAGGTGTAAGTAAGGTCAGCTTGCTAAGTACATTGGTACTCTCCACCCCTACTACTTAGAAAAATAATTTGTACATGAATATTTTTTGAGTTTTTTTCCGGGCATGTGGTTTCACCATATGATTTTAGGGGAAAGAGCAGAACTGTGCCTTAAAAGTCAAGTGCACACAAAAGGTGATCTGTGCCTGTCTTACCTGAGAAGAAGTTAAGGATTGCTGCACAAGGGTAACATTCAATTATATCTGGCATTTTTCATCTTTCTGTAAGTACAGAGACTACTGCTTCGAGCTGTTTGAAATCTCCAGTTAATTCATTTCTGTTGGTGTTTGCAAATGAAAAGTTAATTTGGCTGTAATTTTACTCCCTAGGGTGAATGCATTGTCCCTTTAATGCCTGAAGAGGTTTAGCCAGAGACTGTATTCAGTGAGAAGCAAAAGGGGTGTGAAAAATACTCTACCACCACATCACAGATTATGGAAGAATTTCTGACTTTGTTTTTCTGAAAGTATGTTTAGCTGGTATGGGTTTGCTGAAAGCCCTAAAGCATATTTTGCAACCCACAATGTTAACCCATGATCACAGCTTGTCTAAGGCAGATTTCTTGGCACCCTCAGGTCTGTTCTTTGACACCATTCTATAGTCCTGTAGCTGAGACAGTTTTCTCATTCTGCCTAATCATAGGACAAGTCTTGTTATTTACCTCCTTAAAGTATCTATGAAATGCCTACAGTTTCCACATATAAGTCATGTGATTTATGTTACATCAAAACCACAGCCTACTTCTGTACCTAAGCAGCATAAAAGAGGTGGTTTAAAAAGGGGGCAGGGTGGTGTCCATTGGTTTTCTACAATAGCAAGCCTTCATTTAAACTCTCCTCTAGCATTCAATATTCCTGTCTCCTTCCTTTTTTTATTTCTCTTTTGTGATATCTGGTACAGTATATTCTTTGCTATCCTTCTTCGGACATTGATCTACTGGGTGAGTTCTTATGAATAATCTAATACGGGGGTTCCCAACCTTTTCAAGCCAGGGGCCGGGTCATGCTCTCTCAGTCAGCTTTGAGGGCTGGATAGCAATTTTGTTGCAACAGCTTCAAAGGGACAGCCATTTTGTTTCTCAAATTCCCTTGGAGGGGTGGGGGCCACATGAAATGAGCCAGATCCGGTCAATGGGCCTTAGGCTGGGAATCCCTGATCTAATATTTGCATAGAGAGGCATTCTTCAGTTGCAAATCCTTCAGAAGTAAGTGTTTCTGACTAAACCAAATTATCACTTTAGAGATGAGTAAATTTAATGTGGCTTAAATTATATAGGCAAACCGAAGCACATTGTAAATGTGCTGATCCCCATATTTTATCCTACGGCGGTGCATTCCGACACCAGCAAATCAGCGCTATGATCCTGAAGCTAGTCTAGTCTATGCTGGTTGTTTGACAATATATCTTCATTGCGGACATCTGATAATTCTGCCCATGGCTAGAATATTTCATGCATTTGATATTTTGTGGGTGATGTGATAGCTGTAAAGATATCAGTGGTGATGGGTAAATAGTCCCACTTTCTTCCAGACCTGAGGAACTTCATTCCACAGCTTTCATTTTCAGTGAACTTAAGGCTTATCGAAATTTTGATGCTTCTTGGATTTGCCCAGGGATCAAACATTAAACCAGTGACCATTTGTGCCACCTCTTTACCTCTTGATGTTATTTCACAGATCAATATAAATAAGTATAAGAAGAAATATCCATCCTTCTAGGCTTTTTTTTTATCTTAATACAACTAGGTATTGGGTACTTTTTGCACTGTGTGAAAAGTTAAGCATTCTCTGTTCATTTCCCTCCTTTCCAGACCACTCATGAATAAATTGTTTTTTTACTGCAATTGTGAGGCTGTCTCCCCTTTAATTTATGTGGATCCAGTAGTTTCCAAAGCAACAGTGCAGAACGGAATCAACCCCTGAGAACAGCCTATATGGAAGGAGTTATCAACCTTTTAAAGCCGGGGGCCGGGTCATGCTCCGTCAGACAGCTTCAGGGGGCAAATGGCCATTTCCCCCTTCTTCCACCACATGGCACTTCCTGGTCTGGTGGAGGCAGTGGGGGTCCACATGAAATGATGCTGAGAGCTGCATTCGGCCTGCGGGCCACAAGTTGAGAATCCCTGCTATATGGAATGTGGCTCTACGAGTGTTGCTAGAAAAGTATTTTCATTACTAGGTAAAATAACTTTGGCATTGCCTGAGATTTTATCATGCCTGTCTTTACTGAGGAAAATAGTTTTTGCAGTGTTTGTTCTTAATAGGGGTCAATCAAGTGCTGAAATATTTGCTCAGAAATGGATGGCTTTAGCAATGGTGGTTTTTTGGGGTGGATGGGGAGCTAATACACAGCTGGGGTTATGGACAGAGGGTCAGACTGGGATCCAGAAGAACTGGGTTTTTAAAATCATCATTGTACACATGCACGCATCCATGCATACACGGAAGCACGCATGAGTGTGCACACACACATGCTCACATGCACGCATGAACACACACACACACAGATAACTCAGGAAACATTTTGGATCTTCACAAGGAACAAATCCCACAAAAGGGGAATGAGAGCTTGCTAGACAACCCCTTTAAAATGATAACTCTCCATTGAAATATGAATTGAAAGTTCTTTGAATTCTTCAGTTTCTGAATATTGTCAGTGAGGCTAGTTACAATACAATGAAATATCCAGTACAGTGGATAGGGTGACAAACAGGACTGAGAAAGCCTATGTTTGACTCACTACAGTACTTGACTCTGGAAGCTTGGTGGGGATAAACTTCACTTATCTTGATAGCCCTATTAATAAAACAAAGGTTGGTCTAATTAACCTTAATTCTTTGTCCTATAATCATTATTGGAGGTAGTTCAGTTTAGATGCACTATTAAAACATGGTTTAACTACATGTCCTCCTCACACAACTTGGAGGTAATGTATTATAGCTATTATTATTACTCAATATTTTTTTCTGGTAAGCATGATACTATTTCATAACAATAGTACAAGTTGCTGAAACATTGCTTTTTTAGCGCAGTGTGTAATATTATATATGTATTCTTCTTGTGATGTTTAATCATAGAAGGAGACTGCATTAGTCAAAACACACTATCATTATCACTTCTTCAGCAATAGTCTGATTCTGTCATTGTCAGTTAATTATTGATTAATCTAAAAGACTGGTGTAAAATAAAACTAGGTGTAAAACAAAATTTACTGCTGCAAAGCATTCCTTTTGTTGCCACAATATATTATTGTCTGGTGGAAGAATCCATGCATTGGGCAAGCTCACAGAAATATTCTTGCCCCCTACCCCATGTATTACAGTAGTTAAAACTTCCTTTTCTTTTCTGCTTAAATCTTTTTCTCAAAATAAAAGTATACAACAAAATCTAGATCATTTTTTAAAAAACAGAACACATACTTGCAAGGTGGAGAATTAGAAATAAATCACATATTTTGTCTTGGCGGATATTCCGCTACAGTAATGTTGTAGACCGTACACCCAGTTACTCAATGCTGAGTGTTGGGCACTGGTAAATAAACTGACTCCTTAAAGGGCCAATGGCTATGTGCAGATGAGCCCCATTTGGTGGGGTGATGGTCCCTCTCAGTGGAGGAAATGCCACTGGAAACCATCACATTAGGCCCAATGGCAAAATGAGCGGAGGAGGAACCACTTTACTATTTTATTCCCAATGGTCATGGAGGCAGAAGAGGCCATGCCAGATGGACTGGTTGTGAAGGCACAGCCTTGTTAATATCCTCAAGGCTGCAGCAGTCCATTGCAGTCCCGGTATTAAATCCTGCATGTCTCATTTAATATGTGCCACAAGAAATGGCTCTGTGATCATTTCTCGGCAAGCTGGGATCCACCTTAAACAAAATTCACACCAGTGGCATCTTTCCTGTTTGTCATTCTTCTTTCAAAGCCCAGCAGCGATGGAATAAGGACGGCAGAGGCAGGTTTCAAGTGGAACTGCAGCCTCAAGTTTGGACCTTCATGCGGGCAGCAGATGTGTGTGAAATTGCATAACATATGAGAGAAGAGGATCCTGACCCATTTCCTGCTTTTCTGATCTAAATATTTATTTTATATCTTTTATGTATTTTTGAAGATTTTGTGTGATGCAAAATCAATATTAGCTCCTAGGAGGAACCAGAGAGTATTTATATGTATTTTTTTCTGCAGGCCTACAATACAGTATAAGATATTGGTTAGGCAAGATGCTACTTCTGCAACTTGAATCAAAGGCAGCAATAACAACTCTCTCTTGCATACTTAACCCCATAGCACTAGGTAATGCAGTGAGTTACTTTTTAAATGTTTTATTGCCAATATTCCTTGTCAATATTCCATTGAAATCAGCAGAAGTCTGATGAATTAACTCTTTGCTAAATAAAACATAGCAAAAGACAATTTTGTAGCTAACAACTGCTAGTCATGTAAAGATATCAGCAAAAATTGGCTATGTGATTTGTCACTGAATTTTGGTAGGTTAGTGAATAAACTGGAAGGAAGGAAAAAATCATCCTGGAACCACCACGATGGCTACCAGTGACAAATTGTAATTCATAATTCTGTCCAAAGCAAATGGTTATGGCACACAAAAAAATATCAGGCTAATCAGATCCATTTCTGTCTTACTACACAGACCAGCAGTCAAGTTGTCAGAGACACATTTGAACTTGTAATTAGTCTCATTAAGTATATAGATGTATTTCATTAAAACTGGTATGCCACCCCCTCCATTCCCTGGATCTCAAACGTCCTCCCCCTTCTTTGGAGACAAAAGGGTTTCCATCTTAATTAAGCTTCAGCCCTGCTTCCTTTGACCCATTTTACTATTAATAAAGTCTGACACCAGGAACAGACAAAGATGTAGGCTATTGGGTTTTCTAATTTGCTTCTTTTGTTCTTAAGTAGGAGGCAGTTTAAGGATGGCTTCATAAACAGTTCAGGGTGTGCTTCTAGAGGAATGTCCTCCAAGTGTCGTTCTGTGGTAAGAACAAAGAGATCGGAATTGCTGATGTGAAAAACACTGTTGGGGTTCAATGCCTGTCTTTAGCTCCCAAGGGCCGATGTCATGACGTTTTGGTTGCACTTGTACTTCAGGTTGTCCTGCAAAGAGGGACAGAGATGTCTGTGTTCTTAAGGAATGCTTGCTAACAAGGAGTTGCCAAATAACTTCATCCACAGAGTATTTGCAGGGAGTGAAGATTCATCTTTTTGGCTTTCCTCAGGATGCTTTGTGACGTCACTGTCCCTGGCTTGTTTTTCACTTCTTATTACATTATTGGCACTCTTCCAAATAGCTTTCTGTTATCTCTGCTTCCTGCACTTTGGAAGCTACAATAAACACAACAGTTGTCCTCTGCGACAGAGAGATTTAATACCTCTTCTGTTCTCTACTTAATATTTCCATAGGGAGAGGCCACCAGATCTTCTCAAGAGTATAGTTGTGAGCTGGATTGGAACAGATCGTCATTTCAGAACTGAATTGTCCTGATTCAGATTGTTTTGTATGTGGTTCTTATCTAAGTGGACTGTCCAAGTTCACACCTAAACTGAAATGATTCTACACACTGATTAATGTCTAAGACAATTTCTCACACCAGGAACTTACACACTACTACAGGTTACAAAAGGACCTGAGGAGAGGGTTGGTTGTATGAATGAATGTAGAAGAACATTAATTTGGGTGACAGGACTCTCATTATTTATGTGTTGGATTATAATGGTCCACTCTGCTTGCGCTCAGCATTATCTGCTTTTGATATGAATCCTGTCATGGAGCAAAAGGAGCCACTAGTACTTAGTAGATTGTTATGAAGAATGCCCTCGCTTTTACCAACTCATCCAAAGTCTCTAAAACAGGGAGGTAGTTGGAGCAGTTTCCTCTAGGAAAGGGGAATAGAAAAGAGAGGGCCAGAATGAGGAAATCTCTGATAGTTGAGATATTGGGGCTGATTTCACTGCATCACAATAAATAAATCAATAAATAAAAATTGTCTGCTACTTAGTCTAATCCATGTGTCCTATACTAAATCAAGTGTGCTGAATCCAAATCTGAAGTCTGATTCTACCTAGGATGTCAGGATCTTAAGTAAATTATGCATATAGGTTGTTGCTTTGATTACACAGGGTATATTTGACACAAATGTAGCAAAAATTGTCCAGTTTATTAACACAGCTGCACCTACTCATCTTTAGCTCAAAACAGATTCAGTTTATTAACACAGCTGCACCTACTCATCTTTAGCTCAAACCAGATTCACTGTGGCCTAGCTGTACTATGCAATTGGATGGTTTCACGCTAGAGACAAGCCAATGGTCCATCTCGCCTTATATACCTATTTCTGATGTCAGCTCACTGACTTGCCCAGACATGCCCAGCTGTTGCTGAAACATGCATGCCACCAGGGGATGTGATTCAGCTGAGGTGGCAGCTGGCATAGTGGTAGCTGTAACTGTTATAATGTTCCCATATAAAAATACATTACCCAGTTACCGACCATTTGAACAGCTATAGCACGCCTTAAAATGTGTACGTGATAGGCAAATTCTGAGTTCAGATTTGGAATCAGCACACTCAATATCATGTAAATCACATGTGTTATTCCCAGTAGCAAAATCATTGTTGTGCAGTGTTTTGGCTTGTTTCCCTCTTCTTTTGATGGCTGCAATACACAGTTAGCTCTCCAACCCATTTAAAGAAGATTGTTTTAGACAGGATGCTGCAAATGGGGAAGGACCTAGGGAAGACTGCTTCCTCCCTTTGCTGGATCATAAACTTTCCATGGATGGAAGGAGGACCATAGAGCTGATCTACAGTTTCACAACCATCCACAGTGAGTGTATGATATGAGAATCTCAGTATGACATTCATTTTCCTTTGAAAGAAAATGAAACATAATACCAAGGATCTGTCATTCAACAGGCTGGAGATTTTTCACCTCTGACTTATATTACAGTGGAGCGTTAAACTTTAATGCTTCAAGGCGTTTCTCTGGAAGGAATTCCACTCACACATTAAAATTGTTAATTGGCAATAAACAGTATAGACTGTAAACTTTTAGACTGTTATACATTAACTTCTCAAAGGTCAATTGTATCTGTAAAGAAGGCCAAGAAAGTTTTCTTTCCCAAAACATTCTCCAGGAGTTGCTTAATGACAATAAAACCACTTCAGGGCCAGTTTAAGCTGACTTTTCTTGAGCCTGCTGTTATTTCTAATGTTTTATTTAGATATCTCGGTTAAGGACTGTGATAAGATCTGTTCACTTGTTTCATCATGTTTGCCTTTCAGTAGTAAATTAAGTCTCTGACTGGCATAACAACACAGTGAGGCAAACCACTTTTGGACCAAAATTAATGGAGCATGAAGCAGCTCAGTAGCAAATATAGCAGCCTGTCTGATTTGTCCAGTACAAAACGAGCACTGCAAGGCTCAACAAGAACATAACTGCTTTCTAGAAATTCATCAGATTTGTTATTTGTATTGTGCCTTGTCACTTCTGCAGGGACCACAAGGCACTATACATCTACTCTTCAACTCCTCATGGTAAGGTTCCTCTTCTAGTTGTTGTTATATGCTGTCAAGTCATCACTGACTGATGGTGGCCCTATCAATGAGATAACTCTAAAATATCTAGTCCTCAACAACTCTCCTCAGCTCCTGCAAACGTCGGTGTTTTCCCTCATGGAGTCAATCTATCTCATGTTTGGTCTTCCACTTTTCCTGCTGCCTTCTACTTTTCCCAGCATTATTATCTTTTCCAGAGAAAACTTGCCTTCTTAAGATCTGCCCTGAATAGGACCTCAGCTTCATCACTTTTGCCTCCAGAAATAGTTCTGGCTTGAGCCGCTCTTGGACCTATTTGTTCATTTTTCTGATAGTCCAGGATATACATAAAACTTCCTTCCTGCACCATATTTCAAATAAATCAATTTTTTCCCCTGTCAGCTTTCTTTACTGACCAGATTTAACATCCTTACATAGTGATCAGGAGCACCAGAGTGTGTGTGATCTTGGTCTCCAGTGAAATATCCTAAATGATCTTTTCTAATATCTTTATTGCTGTCCTTCTAAGTCTCACTCATCTCCTAGTTTCATGGTTGTGGCCCCTATTTGGATTGATGATTGCAACAAAGAATGCAAAATATTCCACTATCTCAATTTCTTCATTGTCAATGCCAAAGTTGCGTAGTTCTCATGTAGTGATAATTTTTGTTTTCTTAATGTTCAGCTCCAGTCCTGCTTTGGCACTTTCTTCTTTCACTTTCATTAAATGTTGCTTCAAGTCATTGTTGTTTTCTGCCAATAAGATGGTATCATCTGTATATCTTAAAATTATTGATGTTTCGTTCACCAATTTTCATTCCTCTTCCATCTGAATCTAGTCTGGCTTTCTGTATGATATGTTCTGGGCAGTCCTAATCAATGTCTAGCAAGAAGTGAGTCAGATGAATTCAGTGGGAAAGGGGCAAAGATCTAGTAATATTGGTATGGCTTAACAGGAATTTGAATTTACACCTTCACGGTCAAAAGTCAACTACAGTCAAACCTCACATAAAGAGTGAGTGCCTCGCTTAAAGAGTAACTCGCTTAAAGAGCAGAAGTTTCTCTGAATGTTCGCTTCGCTTAAGAATTAAAACCAACCAAAAACTCGCTTAACAAATAAATTGGGGTTTGCAATTGCCCCACAATTGGTCATTTACAATGGTGTTTTGCTTAAAGAGCAAACTCGCTTAAAGAGCAATCCTTTGGAACGCATTATGCTCTTTAAGCGAGGTACAACTGTATTATACCAGGAGTTCTCAACCTTTTAAATCCAGGGACCAGGTCACATTCCCTCAGACAACTTCAGGGGCCAGATGGCCATTGCCCTTCCTATACCACATGACACTTCCTGGTGTGGTGGAGGCAGTGGGGAGACGACTTAATGTGGTGCCATGGGCCGCATCCAGCCCACAGGCTTCAGGTTGAGAATCCCTGTTTTATACTAACTTGAATATGAAGGCAGAAGGGGGGAAATCACCTAATCTTGTGGCCTAGAAATGATGGGTGGATGGGGACATTGTGATTATTGCAATAAAAGCCTACAAAATACAATGTTTAGATAGTTATCAGCTAAGGTCTTTTTATCTGTGATGTGAAGCTCAGTCCTATAATCTCAGTGAAGATTCCTGCTCAATTATCTCAGACCAACAATTAATCTAACACTTGGGATGCTCCTCTGATCTTAACTGGTGGTCAAACTGTGTGTTATAGGTAGTTTATCATTATAAGATGGAGTTCCTTAAATGCTGAGAAAATGTTCAATAGTTAAAGAAGGAGGTTCTCACACATTCTACAGTTTGTAACATCCTTTATTTTGTGATCAAGCACAAGTTTTAACAGCCATAAAAAGTCTCTGGAAATCAAATGGCTTTCAGCTGCTAATAATGGCCTTCCTCTAATGTATGTAAAATGATAGTTTTAGAACTTGAATTGCTGATTATAACTCTTCCTATAGCCACTCTGTACCATAAGATGACTTCTAAAGCATTAATTGGGGAGCTGGTCTTTTGTAAAATGAATAGCTTTTAATTTTCAGTTGAGGAATAAACCACCCTCAATTATTTTACATTACAACAGGAAGCACTTGAAACAAGGTACTGTGCCCAAGAAAATATAGTTTCTTTTCCAAATACTGTGACAGCATAAGTTACACTCAGAGCAAAAGAGGGAACTTATGTGAGTAGACTGATGTTGTCATAGTCATTGCTAATCAGAGAAGCAAAGGGGCTTTGACAATATGGTCCCTAGCTCTGCTCTACCACAACATACTGCCTTCTTTGTGTCGATGTGCTCATATTGTATCTCATGGGTCAAAAATGATCTAGTGTCCCCTACTTAGGTGATATGTGCTCTGCTGATCTCCTTGTTGAGATCCAATGTTCAGGCTTTGCAAGATTCTTCACCTCTAGGCAAGAGTGAGACAAGAGCATGGTTTCTCTTTCCCCTTTTTCTTGCCAAGATCTATGTACAGTTGTACCTCCCTTAAAGAGCATAATGCGTTCCACAGGATTGCTCTTTAAGCGAGTTTGCTCTTTAAGCGAAACACCATTGAAAGTGACCAATTGTGTGTGTGTGTGGGGGGGGGAATTGTGAACCCCAATTTATTTGTTAAGTGAGTTTTTGGTTGGTTTTATTTGTTAAGCGAAGCAAACATTCAGAGAAAATACTGCTCTTAAACAAGTTACTCTTTAAGCGAGATGCTCTTTATGTGAGGTTTGACTGTAGTTTGTGCAAATGGATGCCATGAAAAATCTGTGTTTTTTCCCTTTGAGGATTCAAGGGACCACGCACAGCAAACACAAGATGACCCCTTAGATGCTTTTAAACCTTAAAAGCAGTGATGGACTGCTACCAGTTTGGACCGGTTTGCCCAAACTGGTAGCAGCTTTCCGGAGGGGATCGCTGGTGGGGTAGAGAACCCTCGGACAACCAGTTCAGCCGCCTCTCCAGCTACCATCCAGAAGTGTATTTCTGGACAGCCAAAATGGGTGCCCAGAACTGTGCATGCATCAAACCTCCATTTGACGCATGCACACTAAAAAATAGAAGTGTACATGCATCAAATGGAGGTCTGACACAAGGGCGCAGGCAGCACCTGAAAAAGTGGCAGCGGTGGCAGTGGCCTTTCCTTGCTGGGCCACACCGTCAGGCCGCTGCGCTGCTGCTGCAGTTTGCCACAGTGGCGGTTTGCGGTAGCGGCGGTTTGCAGCAATGGCAGTTTATGGCAGCGGTGATTTGCTGCTGCCATGCCGTGCAGTCATGCTGCCGCAATTCCTGCCTGCCTGCCTGCGTAGTGCCTGCTCCCCGACCCCAGGCCAGGTAAGTGATGGGTTTGTGTTTGGGGTGAGTGGGAGGGTTGATTTGTGTTTGGGGTGGGTGGGAGGGTTGGTTGATTATTTTAATTTTAATGTGTATTTTTATTTAATTTTAAAATTTAATTTAATTTCTTTATTTTTATTTTTTTGGCTCCGCCTACGATGTCATGACATCATGATGTTGGTTCTGCCCATGACATCATGACATCATGACATCATGAAGTCATGATGTTGGCTCCTCTCACGACGTCGGCTCCACCCATGGTGGGGTAGCAAAAAAATTGACAGTCCACCACTGCTTAAAAGGCCATGTGACAAAACAGTGACTGTTAACATGTTGGTCAATTTGCAATAAAATATTACAGTTTGTGCAATTATGATTAATTTTTTTTTGAAAAAAATCATGCACTTTCTCTTCTCTTATTTGAAACACACAAAAATCTGTTACTCTCTTGTGGAGTGATGAGATTTTTGCAACTTCTTGTTTTCTTGTGTGAGAATGAAATGAACAAGTATTTGCAGTTCTGATCATAGGTGTACTACTGAAAAGGGACTATTTTTTCTAGCTAGATTTGACCACAGGTCTATGTAGTCCAAAATTCTGTTCAGTAATCAATCTGTTGCCTATCAGAAGACTGTCAATAAGACATGAGTATAGTTGTACCTTCCATCCAGTGGTGGGATGTCAAAAAATTTACTACCCCACCGTGATGTCATCACATTGTGGGCAGAGCTAACATCATGACATCATGGGCAGGGCCAAATAATAATAATAATAATAATAATAATAATAATAATAATAATAATAATAATAATAATAATAATAATAATAATAATAATAATAATAATAATAATAATAATAATAATAATCACACACACACACCCTCAACCTACTCACCCATCCACAACACAAACCCGTAAATAAATAAACTAAATAAATAAATAAAATAAAAATTACATTAAAATGCAACCACCCACCCACCCACCCCAAACACAAACCTGTCACTTACCTGTTAGTATAACTGCCTGGGCAGCACCATGTTGCAAGATGGATATGGTCATTGTACCAGTTCTCTAGGATAATATGTCTTAATGTACAGTAATACCTCATATAACATTAGTATCGAATAACACGAAAATCGCATAACATCAAGGAATCTGGGGGGAAGAATTGCATCAGATAACATTAAGATCCTATGGGATGCTTCAGATAACAACCGCGAAAGCCTGTGTGGTTACAATGTATCTCTATGGATCCCATAGAGGATCAGATAACACTAAAAATCATATAACACGAAGACTTGTGGAACCAGGTTTTAGTGTTATATGAGGTTTTACTGTAAATGTAAAACAACTGTATCGCCTTAAGGGTTCTCCAATTGGAACAGCAAGTGGAACAGCACAGGTGTAGCTTATTGATGAAGTAACTCCAAGACTTTGCTTAAAAACTCCAAGCTGGGCCACCAGGTCTGCCAGCTGCCAGGCCTTTTTAGGAACTGTGGTAGTACGTCAATATAGGTAAAGGTATTAAATACACATTAAAATACACACAGACACACCACATCCAAAGGTGAGTCACTTACCCTGGGGTGCAGGCTATAGGGAGCTTCAGGCTTGCAGCTTCTCTTCCTCCTCCCTGCTTGGGAGGACAGCAAGGAGGCCGTGCATATGCGCTAAGCACTGTAGGCATGCATGCACACCAAGTGCTTGGTGCGCATGCTCAGTGGGGGAACCAGTGAGGGGAACCAGTGGGGGAACCAGCTGCTACCGGTTCTCCGGGACACTGGGAAAAGTTACTACCAGTTCTGGCGAACTGGTGCGAACCTGTTGCATCCCATCACTGCTTCCATCCCACATTCCTTCAAAAAATGTAAACAAGGACTTTTGCTTGTCAGTGATATATCTTCTCTAGTCAGAGCTTGGAAGTAACTAGTTGCATTAGCTATCTTTTGGGTAAGGAGTACTATAACTTGTACTTACTGAAAAATAAAGGAAAAGTAGTTATATACATTTTTAGATGCTTTAACATTTTCTAATTACTTTCAAGAGGTATATTTTAATTTAAAGTGTATATTTTGAATACACTTTAAATGGATTACCCCCCCCCCTTTACTTCATCCTCTTATAAAGTAGCAAGATAAATATTATTTGGTTAGGTTTGTTATGCATGCTATGTTTCAGTTAAATGTATAAATAGCACCCTCTGCATATTAGCCACCCAGGCCTATATACTGTATATTTAAAATATGATTAAAAATTCTCATACAATTGGCAGACACAAGAAAAGCAAGAGTACAAGGCTCTTTTATATTTCTATATACTTCTACCAAGTATATACAGTACTTGTTCAAGACCTCAAGGCTGGAGAGAAAACGATGAAGCTAAAAGTTGTTGCAACAGTTCAGCTTGCCATTAGATTCTAAAATACTTTTTCCAAATGCTGCTTTTAAAAGAAACACACAGCTCTTCTAGCATAAATACTGAAGATGCGTTCAGGAATATTGAAATCATCCATGGAAAGTCAGATGAGGACACGTGGTTCCATCACAAGGTTTGGATGAGCTGAGGTTTTCCCTCTTTGTGGAAGCTTGGACTTGTGTTTTTCACTCACTTCTTGAATGGAAAAGTCGTGCTCTGCGGGCTCAGAAGAACGCACATTGCATGCATAGTTGTTAAAAGAACCAAAACGGGACAGTGCGTTCATTGTGCCAATGTTGGTGAGGACAGTGACAATAGGCCATTCAGGAAGACACGTCAGAAGATCAGAAAGGGGTAAGAGAGAAGACAGCAAATCATTAGAATACAGATGGGGTGAGTTGCTGGGTCCATCATGTCAAGATGTTCCAGCAAGGGAAATGAACGAAATGACCCAGTTGGAAACTGTACAAGGGAAAAAAATTAGTGAATGGAGAGGAAGATTTTTCTCTTTCCCTTATTTAATTTAATAGATTTATATACCACCCTATCCAATGGACTCTGCGCGGTATAGACAAGTTAAAACCAATATAAAACAATTTAAAAAACCCTTAAAAACATAGCAATATCCCCCCGCTTTGCCATTTACTATCTAAAAACAAATATAAAATCTACAAAACCTTAACATTAAAAAATTAATTACAGGAGGGGGGAACCTCAGACGAGTCAGAAAGGGGAGCTTGTTGACAATCCTGGCCTCCAGACCCATTTTGCCAACCACGTCTTCAATTCTTTCCTAAATGGTTGCAATTGAGCCTGGAGGCGAAGTTCTACTGGGAGGAGGTTCCATAGTGTCGGGGCTACAACTGAGAGGGATCTTTTCCTTGTGCTGGAGTGTGAGTCTCCCCAGCAGATGGTACCTGAAAGGTTCCCTCTCAGTTTGCTCTTGTGGGATGGGTCAATGTCCTAGGGACAATGAGGTCCCTGAGGTATCCTGGTCCGCTACCATGAAGGGCTTTAAAGGTGACAACCAGCACATTGAATTGCACCCGGAGACATAGGCAGCCAGTGCAGCTCCCACAGCAGTGGCGAGGCAAGGGCAAAATGACTACACCCCACCACTGCGCAGGCCACTGCATTCTGGACCAACTGCAGCCTTTGGATGGTCATCAAGGGCAGCCCCATGTAGAGTGCATTACAAACAGGAGGTGACCAGGGCATGGGTGACTGTGAGCAGGGCCTCCTGGTCCAGGAGTGGGCACAAATGATTAATAACACACACTTGCTTGAAAACCCTCCTGGCCATGTCGTAACCTGCTCCTGGAGCAGAACCCGCGAGTCCAGGAGGACCCCCAGGTTGGGCACTGGGTCGGATTGGAGCAACAATGCTGAAACTATCCCGATAAAAATAACTTAGGTAAAATGTAGTTCTAGTACCATAAAGAAACTCCATGACTTCATGTGTTATAGGTGCTTTTGTAAACCACTCTAGAAATTTTAAATTCAGGAGATGTTTTATGTAATTAAAATTATTATTGCTCTAAGTCAGTGATTCCCAATGCAGGCCCCCACAGGGTGACTTCAATTCCCAGAAGCCTTGGTTAGTACTTGGACTGATCAGTGCTTTGGGGAATTGATTTAGGCTTCTGAGAATTGAGTCCAAAAACCAAAGTTTGGGAAACACTGTTCTAAGTTAGTGATGGCTAATCTTTTAGAGACCGAGTGCCCAAACTGCAACCCAAAACCCACTTATGTATCACAAAGTTCCAACATAGCAACAGGGGAGGAAAGAAATGCTCCCATTGGGCTGCTGGGCAGAAGGGCGGAGTGAACTCTGTGTTGGGGGGAGGGAGGAAAAGCTCCCATTGGGCTGCTGAGCAGAGGGACAGGTGAACTCTGAGCTGGGTGAGGGAGGAAGCATTCCCATTGGGCTGCTAGGGAGAGGAGCAGGGCAAACTCTGTGGTGGGGTGACTGCATGGGTGCCTACAGAGAGGGCTCCAAGTGCCACCTCTGGCATGCATGCCATAGGTTCCCAATCACTGTTCTAAGTGATCTTGGTCAACCTCTACCCCACAGAACATAATGAGGATTTTAACTCCTATCCCTGCCCAGGTGCCCCTACCTAACTAGCTTTCTTCCCCCCCTCCTTTCCCTCTGTTCTGCCCTCCCCAGATGTATACACAAACACACACATACAGTTTGATCTATTTATAGCAACACATTTTGTTAGAGGAGTATAAATTGGAGGATTGTAGCATAGCGATATGTGAGAAATTCTGCTTCATTGATTTTGGCTGCCTTGACCTGAGCAGCCATGGCAACAAGATATTTTCAAGATTTCTTCTTTCCAAGTCCCAATGAAATGAAAAGCATTATATAGTATTTTCTTATTAGAATATCTACAATTTCTACAGAGCAGCTTGAGTTAATGTTGATATCTTATGCGGGAAGGACAGACAGAACTGGGTGTCTTCCCCATTCTGGTGACTGTGAACTTCAACCCCCTGGATAATCTCTTCCAGCAGTTTCATGTCGCTGTTAAAGAACCTTTGTGGCAGAGTGGTTAATCTGCTGTACTGCCCCCAAAAGTCTGCTCATGATCTGAGTTTGATCCTGACCAGGGCTCAAGGTTGACTCAACCTTCCATCCTTCTGAGGTCAGTGAGATGAGTACCCAGTACGTTGGGGGCAAAATGCTAATTATCCTGTGAACTGCCCAGAGACTACACTATAGGGCAGTATATAAGTGTAATTGCTATTGATAAGTTAAATAGCATGTGGGTACAGAACAGAACCTGGAGAGACATCACAGACTAGTGGCCAATGTTGAACAGAAGTCCTCCATTGGATTATTTCAACACATTATATGTGGAACTTCCTTTGAAGACAGTTCAAACACACAAATCTGGATCCTGTTTCTGGTTGCAGTGCTGGTATTTCCCCAGTTCCTTGGAACTGGATTTTTTGGTGATTAAACAAGAGATACAAGGCGTACAATCTGGTTTTAGAACTGTGCTCCCTTGCTGTGTACAGTAAAACCCTGACTTACAAATGCCTCGTGTTACATAAAATTCGACTTACATAATGATTTTGTGCTAAAACCATGTCTCGATTTACACGCTTTCCTATGGGTTTGCTTTGAGTTACATAAAATTTTCATTTTTCCTATGTGTTTGCTTCGAGTTACATTAAAAAAATATTTTTTCCTATGGGTTTCCCTCGTAAGTAGGGGTTTTACTGTATCTTGCTTTAGTAAACAAGCAAAAAAACAAAACAAAACAAATAAATGGCAACAACAACATCAAAACTTAAACTGTCACCACTACCACGAACCTGTTATTTGATCTTAAAGCATGTGCAGATAGGAGGATTTTGGAGGAAGGAATGAAAGGACTGGCAACTGCTGTGATATGGGAATATTTGAGTAGGTCCTAGGAGGTGGCCCACGGCAGGCCAATCACAGGCCAATTTAGACAATTTTTAACAGGACACTGGCACATTTAGGTTGGGAAAAACTTTGGTACAGTAATGCCTCGCATAGCGAGCATCTTGTATAGCGAGTAACCAGTGATGGGATGACAAAAAATTCTACTACCACGCCATGACGCCACGGACGTCATGGGTGTGGCCAATGTCATGACGTCATGACGTTGTGGGTAGGGCCAAAAATAAAAAATAATAAAATAAAAACAAACACACACACACACTCAACCCACCCACCCAACCAGACAGTTACAACACAAACCCGTTATTAATTTAAATAACTTAAATAAAGAAATAAATAAAAATTAAACGAAAATACAACCACCCACCCAAAACACAAATAAATCACTCACCCACCCACCCCAAATACAAAACCCTCACTTACTTGCCTCCTCCTCCGAAGGCTGCGGCCCCAGCCAGCCCTTCTGCGCTGTCTTTCCTCCCAACGGGCGCCCGGTCCAGTCCTGGCCCTGGGAGCGATCGGCACTTTGCACAGGGTCAGAGGCAGCCTTGCCTGCCTCCGCCTCCCCGCAGGGGAGTGGCTGCGAGGCTCTGCCTGGATGTGGGTGGGCGCGCGCGTGCGGGCATGCTCCCGGCTCCTGCCCAGTCAGTCCTTCTGCTCCGTCCTTCCTCCCAACCGGCGCCCAGTCCAGTCCTGGCCCTGGGAGCGATCGGCATTTTGCACAGGGTCAGAGGCAGCCTTGCCTGCCTCCGCCTCCCCGCAGGGGAGCGGCTGCGAGGCTCTGCCTGGGTGTGGGTTGGCGCGCGCGTGCAGGTGCGCTCCCGGCTGCTGCCCAGTCAGTCTTTCCGCTCCGTCCTTCCTCCCGACGGGCGCCCGGTCCAGCTAGCCCAGTCCAGCTATGGGGATCTCCAAGCTGGCTGATCTCCAAGCTAGCTGATCTGCCCCAGGCCGTGAGCTCCGTGGGAGTGGTGGAGCGCTACTGTGTTGAGTGACGACGATGCTGCGCCCAGGCAGGGCCACCCGAGGGGGGCAGGCAGGCTAGTGCAGGGCCTTCGGAAGGGGTGCTGGCAGGGGAACCGTGGGACCAACCTCCCATCACCCCCATTCCGGTGGGGGCTCAGCGGCCCCGGGGTAGGTACCCTCCTCTGAGGGCTGGCTGGTGCCGCCGCCGCCGCCGGAGCCGCTCCGAAAAGGTGCAGCTCCGGCTCTGAAAGAAAAACATTTAAAATTGGAGCCAAAATGGCTCCAATTTAATGCGCATGCGCAGAAACTCAATCTGACACATGTGCAATGCATCAGATTGAGTTTCTGCGCATGTGCACTAAATTGGAGCCATTTTGGCTACGATTTTTTAAAAAAAATTCTTTCGGTGAGGCGTCCGAAACCGGACGCCTTAAAAATGGGCTACCCTCTCGGAGAACCCTCCGATATTGTTCTTACCGGTTCCGGGGAACCGTCTGGAACCGGGGACATCCCATCACTGCGAGTAACTCACTTAACAAGCAGACCTTTCCCCAAAAGGTCTGCTTCATTGAACAAGCAAAAACTTGCTTAACGAGAAGCTTCGCATTTGCGGGGAGTTTTGGAATGCAATGGGGGACTCCCCTGCCGTGTTCCAAAACACCCTGCAGACTAGAACGTGCCAGCTGGGTGTTTTGGAATGGAGCGGGGAGTCCTCTGTCCACGTTCCAAAACGCCCAGCTGACAGGTCGCTCGGCTACAGACGCGCACCTGCAGGGTGTTTGGGGAGGGTACGGGGATCTTCCCAAACACCCTGAAGGCGTGCTCGCATCAGCGGGGGTTTGGGAAGGGTATGGGGAAGATCCCCAGACGCTTCCCAAACACCCCACTGATGCGCACCCTGCAGCTGATGTGCGCGCCTGTTCAACCTGCCACCCAAGCCCCCATTGCAAAGAGTGCGATGGGGGCTTGGGTGGTGGGTTAAACAGGCGCATGCCCATTCAACCGGCCACCCAAGCCCCCATCATACACCGCTATGGGGGCTTGGTTGGAGGGTTGAAGAGGTGCGCCAGTTCAACCTGCCACCCAAGCCCCCATCGCAAAGAGTGCAATGGGGGCTTGGGTGGTGGGTGAGACAGGCATGCACTTGTTCAACCAGCCACCCAAGCCCCCTTCACACTCTTTGCAATGGGGGCTTGGGTGGCAGGTTGAATGGGCACGCGCCTGTTCAACCCGCCACCCAAGCCGTCTTCGCACACTGCTATGGGGGCTTGGTTGGTGGGTTGAAGAGGCACGCCCGTTCAACCGGCCACCCAAGCCCCCATCACACACCACTATGGAGGCTTGGTTGGCAGGTTGAAGAAGTGCGCCTGTTCAACCTGCCACCCAAGCCCCCATTGCAAAGAGTGCAATGGGGGCTTGGGTGGTGGGTTAGACAGGCACGCGCTCGTTCAACCGGCCACCCAAGCCCCCTTCACACTCTTTGCGCTGGGGGTTTGGGTGGCAGGTTGAACGGACACGCACCTGTTAAACCCTCCACCAGCCCTCTTCGCACACTGCTATGGGGGCTTGGTTGGTGGGTTGAAGAGGCACACCCGTTCAACCCGCCACCCAAGCCCCCATTGCAAAGTGTGCCTTGCGCATCAGCAGGGTGTTTGGGACGGGTGTTGGGATCTTTCCCGTACCCTTCCCAAACCCCCTGCAGACGCGCACACATTTGGTGGTGGTGGTGGAAGGATATGGGAAAGATCCCAACACTCTTCCAAAATACCCTGCTGATGTGTGAGGCACAGAGGCAGAGCGTTTTGGAAGGGTGTTGGGATCTTTCCCTTTGGTTAATAAAATAAGATTAATTTTTTTAAAAAAAATTCCCCCTGCACCCAGGGGTGCAAGAGGGCAGGGCAGGGCAAGGGCAGGGTGGGGTGGGACGGAGCCCAGTAGCCCAATATGCCACCCCACCCATACTTTTGTGGATCCTTGCTTTTATTTCAACAGTGATTTAGTCCTGTCCAATTCTCTGAATAACAAATCTTTTACATGCAGTCTAAGACCCTTTTAATCAGATGCAGTAGAAATGCTGAAACCCGCCACTGGGAGAGTCACATGTTCAAGCCAAGCCTCACACATAACACATGCAGATTATTTTAATTGTCTGCCTCCTAAAAGGCTGGCAGGCTGTGTATTTTTAGAGCTCCAAACACTTGTATGTCACATCCTCTGTAAAACTGACTCTTGAAGTGTGTCCCAACATACAAAACGGACCCATTCTAATTTTTTTTCAAAGAAAGCACAAACAGTCTTAAAAACGAATGCTAAATCACCAGCCAAAGTTAAAACAGACACAATAAACCAGAACACAGAAGAGAGTTTCAACAAAAGCCTGGTTTTCCCCCAAAATTATTAGGAGACTTTAGCAAAGCCACAACAATGATTCAGACTCTCTCCGAGCTTTGGCATGTACCTTTCTCCTCCCACCCCTCTGTTTTGCTTTACTTTTTGGAAGCATCTAACACTTTATGTGGAAGCACAAATCTGAATGGCTGCCAGGGCTATTGTGAAGTGGAAGTTTGTCCTAAATGCTCAATTGGCTGTGGGAGCCAAGGTTGCTTAGCACCCCATAGAATCAAGACCTCAAGCCTGAAAAGCTAGCTGAGATGTCGCTTCCTGGGTGGGGCCTGGACATAAATAAGAAAATGAAGAAGACCACCGGGTTGTTCTGTTTTGGTGATTGCTGTGGGTCTTCGCTATCAAGCAATCTTGGTACTGGTGGCGCTGCTCCATTGGCCATCAAACTGGTGAGTAGACGGTGGATCCCTAGAGTCAAAGGCACAGCGGCTTGTATTGAAAATGTGGGCTTTTGTAATCAGGGTGTAATTGAATATGATATTGTCATGGCATAACGCAGCCACTAGAGACTAATACAAAAATAAAATTAGGGGTTTTTTTAATTGAAATGAATGGATTTTGTTGCAGCATCCTGAGTTTCTTTTGAAAAGCTGATATGCTGCAAGTGATGAGAGATCCCCAAATAGAAAAGAATCCCCTTCAGATGCAAATGATGAAGAATTTATTTTGCCTTTACCTCAAATGCTAACATTGCTGGATTTTCCTACAGAGTAGGGCAGCTGAATATGACTCAGGAGACGTGTATTGCTCCTTAACAGTTCAATGAGTGGTACTTGGGTTGAAAGAGAACATTTTAGTTACAATAGGAACTACAGAGGAAGACATGGTGTTGATAAGAACTTGTTCTATGGAAACAGAAAACATGGGATTCACCTTGTATTGGAGATCTAAGGAAGGTAGGAGAGGAATTGTGTTGTGAGAATGCTGCTGGGGAAGAGTAGGTGGGAATAAGAAATAATGGAAGAATCATTCTATCAGGGAGGTCAAGCTAAGACATCTATCTAAGAGTTGAGATCAAAGCTAGTTCTTTCAGCTTCTGCTCTGCTGCTCTTGAGACACCCTTGGCTTCTCTTTTGGTTCATCTTGTTCACACTATAATCACGGTTCATTCTTGCTCTGTATCAAAATTTTGCCCTATGAAACTCATGCCATTTAATAAGTCAACTATGTGGGTTTTTATCTTATCCTCTTGGTTTCCTAGCACGCAGCAGCCTCCCCAACCTCTCTTGCTGTATCCCTCTAAGTATAGCTGCCAGATCTGCCTCCCTTGACTGGATTCTGACCCCCGCCTGCCATTTGTCCTGTATTTCACTCTCTTGATCTATAGACCCATGCTCTGATCATCTCTCTGGAAAAGGACTCTTCAGACGTGTGGCTTTGTGTTTCTTGATCTGATGAACATTTTAGCTCTCAGGATTTATTTATTTATTTCCTCAAATTTATATCCCGCCCCACTCAGGCGAACCCGACTCTAGGTGGCTTACAAATCAGAGAATCATACAGGATGAGAATATAGGTCTATTGAAATTTTTTTTGCGGAGCAGGTTCTACTTAATACTGCAGATAGCATTCATAATCATTGTGCTTCATTGGTGTCCCCTCCCCGACTCCAGGCTATTTTCAATCATGTTGTTACTTCTCACAGCAGGAGTTAAGCATATATTGACATCCCTACTGATTTTTCAATTGACATTTTGGCAAACTTATTTTCCCCTTTTGCTGCCCATTTCTTCTCCTTACCCACTCCCACTGAGGATACATTCTTCTACCAAGGGCTCAACATTTTTGCTCAGTCTTTTAGCTTCTTCTTCTTTTTCTTTCTTGTACAGATCAAACTCTAGAGTGCCAAAATGAAACCATTTTCTTGTTTTTGTCATTGGCCAAACTTAAATCTTCATTGGTAAATGTTTCAGTAATAAGACATTGAAAATAGGTCCCTATTAATTCCAGCACAGGCATTTCGGAGACATTAAATGAAATTTCCCACTACTCTAATCTGATCCAAATATCACAATTCCATGTTAATTCAAAAGAAGAAGAAAAGGGGAAATAAAGATTTCATGAGTTATGCAATTCTAATGAAGTGTTTTCTAAAGTTTAAAATAAAAGTGAATGAATAATGATGTGGGCTGTGTAAATATATATATGTCTGAATATGTTTGCACAGCCTGCACTGCCATCCGTGATTCATGATGTTCATCTGGCTGGTTTTGTTTCTACCTAAGCTTCAATAGCCCACTGAGTATTAACCAAAACCCAAGAAGATGGAGATTTTGGAATTTTTAATAATGTGTAAGTGATCATTGGTAAAAATGAGCAATTAGCTGACATTACCAAAGTTAACCTTCCACTACTTTAAAGAGTAGCTTTATATTTTCATTCTCCCTGAGTCAGTTGACTCAGAATTTTTCCTTGCCCTACTCCCCCTCTTTTTAAATGAAAACTTTACAATCACATCCCCTTCCTACATATTTCTTCACTCAGCACACTGAACCAAAGAGACTGTAGGAGTTAGCATGCATTTTTGCCATTGACTGAAGTAAATTTTGCACAACATTTTTCAAGTTGAAAATGTTTCAATTGTCTACATTTTTGCATATAATTCAAAAAGGAATAAGAATCTGATGTTCACAGATTCTGCCATATGATGAGAAACCAAGAGATAACATACACTTTTGTTATTGGCCAAAATCCTGTTGCTTATCATAGTAAATTGTACTTCAGTAGGCCCATTCAATCAAGAGGGATTTTAATGACTCAAATCTCTTTAATTTCTATTGACTCAAATGGGGTTACTTTAACTGAGACTTACTGTGCTGAAATAAATCACAGTTAATGCTGGCTCATTCAAATCAATCTAATGGTTATGAAGGATTTTTTTAAAAATTAGATATAGTGTCCTTTGCCTGTCATTGGCTTCACCTCTATTGGATATGGCCAACATTTTGGGGACTGCGGTGGCTCAAGTGGTTAAGATGCTGAACTCAATGACTGGAAGGTCGAAGTTCGATTCTTGAGGACTGCATGATGGAGTGAGCTTCCATCTCTGTCCCAGCTCCTGCCAACCTAGCAGTTCGAAAGCAAAACATTGCAAGTAGATAAATAGCTCAAAAAGCCAGTCTTGTATCTGACTCTAGCATGCTCATCTCTATTTACAGCCAGTGTCTGCACTGTTTGCATCTCCAGAATTTCCATGGTCATGTAGCAGGCATGACTATACACCCGAGCACACAGAATGCTGCTACTTTTCTTGCTGAATCAATACCTATTTATCTAGTTGCAATTTCTTGCTTTCAAACAGCTAGGTTGGCAGGAGCTGGGACCGACAATGGGCAAGCTCAGCATCTTTACCACTAAGCCATTGCAGCCCCTATGACAGTAATGGCGAACCTTGGCACTTCAGATGTTCTGGAACTTCAATTCCCAGAAGCCCTGAACTGCAGAAGTGCTGACTTGGGCTTCTGGTAATTGAAGTACAAGAACACCTGGTGTGCCAAGGTTCGCCATCACTGTCCTATGAGATGTGTAAGGAGGCCTTAATTACCACTGCCAGTAAAGTCATTCTGGCGTTGGTGATTTTCAGTGATTAAAGACTCCTTCCTCCAGAACTCCTCATAGCACCCAAGAGCTTCCTGATGACAAACAGAATTCCACAGGATTCACCAGACATCTGGGGTGAAATTGGAAATGCTTTATTTCAGGGGGAATTGCCAAGAATATTGATGTCATAATGCTTGCGGAGCATAGGCTATGGCAAACAGATTTCAGCCAGGCTAAAACGACATGGTATGTTCCTCTGTTCCCAAGATGTGTGTTCAAGGATTAAGCTCTCAACAAGAGTGCCTCCCCACTTGGAAGACATTTTCTTGCAGGCTCTGTTTATGTACAACAGGTTGGGGTTTTGGGTTATAGAATCCTGTTATAAAACAAATGTGTCTTAGTTGCTGTTTCCATCTGTAACAAAGCATTTTTGGTTGAAGAGGCAAAAACCACCCTGTTAATTAAAAATACAAATAGTGGTGAGTTTGGGCTGCATTATCAGGAGGGATGCTTAACCTGATGCTGCCACTGTTGGTGAACTGCCTCTTGCCTATAACTGAATGTACTTTTAGATTACATCATAGTCTGATTTAAAGGCACACCATTTCCCTGCCTCCAAAGGATGAAAGTGGGGATTGAAGTTTTCTGTATTCTAAAAGCTAATTCTTAACCCCTGAATCACCATAGGAGAAGAAAGCGGGAGGAAAATGCTCAAATTTTCTAAACTTGGAAATGAATTAAAGTACGAATGGGTTCAAATGAGAATTCATTGATGGGAATCTATGGACTGGAATTTATTTGCCCTCTACCAACTCTCCAGAATGGATCTAGATAATCAGGTACTGTATTCCTAATTGATTTATTTAGGGAGGGACATTTGCCTAACTTTTCAGAGATCTGTTTTGTACTTTTTGTTGGCTACTTCTTCTAAGCATTGAGAAATTTCAGTGGAGGGTGTGAAACTTAGAATGGGCACACCATTTGTTGCTTGCTTGAAAATCAACATTCTCCAATGTACATTCATCATCCACTTGTTTATAGCACCTGTAGAACTTCCATGCCAAATGAGTAAATTTTAACGAAAATAAAGATAAAGTCTTGCCTTGTTTTTCAATATATCTCCCTAGTTATACAGTGAATTTTCATATTTATGGCGAAGATTTCACATCAAAAAGAGTAAGTTCAAACAGTGAGACATAAGGTGATACTAATAACCATTACATGGTGAGATAAACCTATTACAGTAAAACCCCTACTTATGCAAAAGGTCCGTTCTGTAGGCTTTTTCTTAAACTGTTTTTTTATGTAACTCAAAGCAAACCCATAGGAAAAATGAATTTTTTATGTAACTCAAAGCAAATCCATAGGAAATTGTGTTATGTAAATTTATGTAAATCAGGACATTTATGTAAATTGGGACATATGTATATATTGGGGGGTGGGGTGAAGAATAAATTATCCGTGTATTGAACCTGTGATTAACAATAAGAACAAACATCTACCTGTGCAGGTAGTACCTGTGTAGTAGACAGAGGAAAAATTGAGGTTTGAAGTCAACTGAGTCAGTCTTTCTCTGCCTTTAAAAAACCACTTCTTTCACATGATATTGTGGAGATAAAGATGATCTTTCACAGATGACTGTGGATCTGAGGCTTTCTTTATCTATTCCAAGAAATGTTTGTTTTTAGGCACAGGATTTTTGGAATTTATGGAGTGAGGTTCAAGGAGCCTGCAGGAATTCTCCCAGCCAGATTTTTTGGGGCTTTTAATCAAGAAATCAAAGTCTTGACATGTGTTTGCAAGTCCTTAAGCTAATGAATTCAGATTCTGGTCACCATTGTATCCTATGGAGAAGACAGGAGAAATGGGTCTTCAAGTTAAACTGTGTAGGAAGTGCAAAACATTATGGGTGAGGTAGTCTCTGCCCATTAGGCTGTGCACAAAAAGCTTGGGGGGGGGACACCCAACCATACTCATAATCCCTTACAGTTAGTGATGTCCAAAAGGACCCTATATTAAAAGCCTGGGTCGGGTTTTACAAACACAAAACTGTGGCTTTCTTAATATGAGATGGATTGACTTAAAAAGGGAAGCCATGTCCCTTTAATAGCAGACTACATACATGGGACTGTGGTGACTTAGTGGGTAAGATGCTGAACTTGATGACTGGAAGGTTGGCAGGTCAGCAATTTGATATCTGAGTGCTGCATATTGGAGTGAGCTTCTGTCTCTCTCCCAGCTCCTGCCAACCTAGCAGTTCAAAAGCAAGAAATTGCAAGTAGATAAATAGGGACCACTTTGGTGGGAAAGTAAACAACATTCCATGCACTCTGGTACATGTCCACAGAAATGTCTGCAGATGCAGACAGCACTGGCTCTTTGACTACAAACAGAGATGAGCACTGAACCCTAGAGTTTACCTTTACATACATGGGTGCAAGAAACAACATTGAGTGTGGAGAAAGAAAACTTTTTTTAAAGGAATATTGTCTAATAATGACAACTTACAGCACAAAAAGGTTTGGTGATCTGCTGTATACAGTTAAAACTGAAAAGATCCCTTACTGCTTAAAGACTAACTGCTGTATTTTAATGTTAGTTTTCATGGATCAAGTCCACTTCATCAGACAGTAGAGTGAGTCTTCATGACATCAATTTATACACATCAGCTACAGAGGTACAGAATGATTAGCATAACAGATAAGTACACAGATCAATGGGGTTTTTTTTACACATACTTATCTGTTGAACAAACATTCTGTGCCCCCATATCTGATGTGTATAAAGACTCACTCTTCTGTCTGTTGAAGTGGATGTGATCCATGAAAGCTTACATTAAAATACAGCAGTTAGTCTTTAAAGTGCCACAACGGTTTTTCTCTTTTTGTTCGGTTTACTCTTTGATATGCTTGAAACAGAGACTAGCATGGCTACCATTCCAAAAATGTTTAATGGATGGAAATCTGAGATAACCCAACTGTTTTGCAAAATGGAACTGGGTTGCAATCCTAAACATACTTAATTGGTCCCTTTGTATCAGAATGGGCATGTTTCATCCTGGGGCTACAAGTGGCCCCCTAATACAATCCCTGGCCTTCCCTATGGCCCTTCTTTTTCCAAGGAGAAAATAATAAGTGGTGGCCCCTGGAAACCTCCAAGATTCTCCTTTTAAATATACCACAGGCCTCTGGCAGCACCTAAAACTCCCACATGCCCATTTTCCAAACTGTGTGTGGACCTCTAGCCATTTCTGGTTTCTTTGTTTGTTTGTTGGCATTTTTGTCTGCACACATAGTTTTGGGAGAGTCTGGAGGCCAGAAAATTGCCAGACTGGATTCGTTAAGTTGCTGCCCATTCCTGCTGTCTTTTGTTGAGTGGGATCTATTTCCGAGTCTGTGCCCTCATGTTTGTTGCACTGAGAACCCCATTCTCCACGTAAGGCAGTGTAAGTAACTTCATTTGCATCTTCCACTTGAATGAGGAGGTCAGTTGGGGTGACTAAATCCTTACAATTTTGGAAGTAATGCCCCTCTCCTCCTCCAAAGGAACTAGCTCCAGACAACGACTTCAACTGACTCCTGTGCTTTTGTCAACTCTCGGGGACCAAATACCCCCCCCCCTCTTCTTTCTTTTTTTAAAAAAGGATCTGCTTTCAGTTAGATGAATTAAATGTCATTGTATGCTGTTCCAGTGTGGATGACATTACCGTTGCATGACATTCAAGTCTGCACAACAGCTTCCCGCTCTGTGCTATTTATAGCTGTGTTTCAATAAATATTTTTATATTGACATATTTAAGGCATCTCTCTTTATTGAGATAGTAATCCAAGTAGAATTCTCCCCCCCAACAACAACATAGATTCCAGTTCATTCCGGGCATATTTAAATTTCTAAATTTAAACTACCGGTATTGTAGTTCACTCCGATCTCTTTTGAAAGCAGAGACTAGGGCAAACTTTCAAATATACCAGGAAAGCTTTGTTTTCTAATTCTTTATCCCCAGATTGTCCACCTGATTTTGGGGCTGCCATTGTTGTTGTTGGCATTCCAATCTTCTATGATGATAATGACATTTTGTTTGTGTGTCAGTTCTAGGTCTTCATAGTACTAATTGACTTAGGCCTCTTTTGCATCAGCAGTTGGGGTATAGACTTGGATCACTTTTGCTTTGAATTCAGACTGAGAACTATCTGTCATTTTAGGTTTGTATCCCATTACTGCTTTCCTCACTCTTTTATTGACTATAAGGGCCACTCCATTTCTTCTAAGGGATTTTTGTCCACATTAGTAAATGTAATGGTCCCCTGAGTTAAATTTGCCCATCCCTGTCCACTTTAAGTCATTGATTCCCAATATGCCAATGCTCATTCTTTTACCTCATATTTTAGCACATCCATCTTGCCTTGATTCGTAGATCTTGCATTCCAGATTCCTGAACTTTCCTTTTACCATCAGATCCATCCACAGCTGAGTGTCCTTTTGGATTTGGCCCAGCCACTTCATTCTTTCTGGGGCTACTTGTCCTCTGCTCTTCACCAGTAGCATATTGGACACCTTCCAACCTGAGAGCATCATCTTCCAGTGTCATATCATTTCAGTCTGTTAATACTGTCCATTGGGTTTTCTTGGCAAGGACACTGGGTTGCCAGTTCCTTCCCAATTGGATTGTGTTTAGTCTGAGTTCTCCACTATGAGCTGTCCATCTTAGCCCATAGCCTCATCAAACCAGACAAGTCCCTTCACCGCACAATGCAATGATCCTTGGAGGGGGATCAATAGTATAGTAGAGGTAAAGGTTTCTCTTGCTCGAAAGCCAGTTGTATCCAGCTCTAGGGTTCAGTGAGAAACAGAGTTCATCTCTGTTTCAAAGCCGAAGAGTCAGCCCTGTCTGCTTCTGCAGGCATTTCCGTGGTCATGTGGCAGGGATGACTAGACAGTGGAGCACATGGAATGCTGTTTACCTTCCCACTAAAGTGGGAAAATTACTTAAACTGAATTTTCCATAGAAATGCATTGAAAACCAAAATATGTTAACCAAAACACGGCTTATCATAGGAATGAATTGAAAACCAATTAATCCATTCCAAAAAAATTCCATAAACCGAGCCACTATTTTCTGTGGATTTCCTTTTGTTATGCAATTTTTATGTTAACTGAGCTGTTTGTTAACAGAGGTTTGCTGTATACCCCTTTGAGTATATGGCAGGCTGAAGTACAGAGCTCTTAATAAATACAAGCTAATAAATTGCACAAGAAAGAATCTAGTTCCCTCTCCTTGTCTCAGCAAATTCAAATTATGAGGTTAGAAAAGTCCCAATGCATAGTGGTGATCTCTCTATAAAGCACACAGTACAAATTTCATGCATCACTACCACTGAAGGCAGGTGACATAAACCATGCCTATTGTAGAAAGGTCCACAAGAGAGCCACAGTGAATAAATTTAGGGTTCTTTGAGTATCTAAACTCAGGTCATCATAAACATCTCCCCTAAGAAAGTATGCTAGATGGTGACAATAGACACACACACACAGAGAGAAAAAGAAACATTTGTGCATATGACTTGTCCTTCCATCTTTGCCATGTGCCCCCTAAAAACATGGTCTTTGTGTAGGGGTGTAAATCTTTGAATATTTCATTCTTGCTGGTGAGGACAAAACATTTCAGATGTTTTCTTCACCTCAGGAAAATTTTCAAACGTTTCAAAATTCTTGTAGCTTTTTCATAATTAGGTACCTTTGGTGGATATTTTGGAGAAATGTGCATATAAAAGTGCATTTTGTACAACAACTTCTTCTCTCTTTTTTTGCACAAAATACATGGTTTTCCAAGCAAGTTTCTTTGGGCAAACACTTTATTTCTGTGGTCCCCAAGCTTCTAGGACAAAGAGGCAGCATTAGAGAGTCCAATGCCTGAAGAGGGTCTTCTTGTTGTTCAGTTACACAGTCAAGTCTGACCCTTTGCGACCCTATGAACCATTGCATGCCAGGTTCCTCTGTCATCTGCCATCCTCCACAGCCCACACAGATCCATGCCCATTGCATCAACACTGCCATCTAGCCACCTCATCCTCTGTCACCCCCTTCTCTTGCCTTCGATCTTTCCCAGTATCAAGGCCTTCTCAAGTTAGTCCTCTCTTCTCATTTTGTGGCCAAAGTACTTGAGCTTCAACTTCAATATGTGTCCTTCCAATGAGTTTATTTTCTTCTGGTTTCTGGCAATACAGCAAAACCCATCTCAAACCACTTCAATCTACCTGGACACTACATCCAAGACCTAAAAGTTACAATTCTGGAACAGAGAAATTACAAAACTTGGATCGAAAGAGAGACATCAGAAATCAAATACATCCATCTGTTGGACACCCATCACAGAGGATTAAATATTAGCCAAGGGTTTCTGGGACATTATCAAATTTGATACACAGATTGCTATATGCTGCTAGATATTTTATATATTATATTTTGGTGTATTACAACCAGTACAGGAAGTAACCAAGTAACAGTAAGTGCTACAGTGTTTTGTTTTATTACTTTTTTGTTTTCTGGTATGTAAGTAAGAGGTTAATCAGAAACCAGAAAGGCCTTTACTCCACACCTTTGAGACTGAAAGGTAGATATTTAAAACTAATCTGAATAAACTATTGTTACTGATTGCTATAGGAAGCTGTATTGTTATGTTTCCTTGTCTGTCATTCTGCATGAGCACATCCAGCTTCCCCTTTAACATCTAGACTCCTACATTTGGTATATATAAACCATGCCTAGAAGTTTCACTCCTTGTCTGAAGAAGTGGACTTGATCCACGAAAGCTAACAATAAAAATATAGCAGTTAGTCTTTAAAGTTCTACAGTGTTTTTGTTTTTGTTTATTACTTATTTTGTTCTTGTTTTCTGATATAATTGATCTTAATTTTCCTTCCTCAGGGCATACTGCTTCCACTAGAGTTTGAAACTGTTTTTTTTAAATGAATTAGTTACAACATACTGTAGTTCCAGGTCCTCCAGAAAAGTCCTTCATAACTATGGTTCTCATAATTAAGTCTTTCCTCCTGTTTTTCCCCCTGAAAAAAAGAGACTAACATAATTAGCTGTTTAGTTGCTTTTTTAAAAGTTTGAACATTAAAAGCTGTTGACCCGTGCTACAAAACAGACTCTCTCACTGTAGATACCTCGACATTCATAACAAAGCATGAGGCAACAACAGACACCAGCATTTGAACCATATGATATCCCTCCTCAATTATTTAGTGAGACCACAGCCCTTTTAACTCTAAAAGTATCTTTTAGAAGTTGCACCACATAAGGACTGGAGTTGTCTCAAGTTAGCTTTCGGTGGTAATGTAGCTTAGTTCTACTTTATTTATTGGACCAAAAAAAATTATGACACTTCATTGTTTATTTGTTACAAGGAGTTTACTTTGACCTGCTGCACAAACAGGCCGCCTTGCTGTATAATATGCCATGGATAGAGTCAATCCTTGCTGTGGCCTTTGATGTTCATCTCTGAGGGAAGTGCAGAAGCTACTGCCATTATTACCCATGAATAAAGTAACAACTTGGCCAAGCTGTCATGTATGCTGTGGAGAGCATGGATGGAAATAATCTGCCATTAATAGCACTGTCACAACTTTAAAACATGGTGGCTCTGAGCATGTGGGTTACCACAACCACATGGTTATAAAAAGCATTTCAACACCCCTTTTTTCTTTTCTGCATCAAGCCTTCCTTCAGATGCCACAGGCGCCAACCCTCAGCTTTGATCTAGTGGCCTGTGAGTTTCACTGGATGACCTCAAGTTCTGGCACAGTGCGTGAGAGAAAAGAGTGTCTCTCTACTCAATTGTCTGCATGCCATTCCAAAACTCCCCCCCAAAAAAACCCTCTAACATGCCTCCCCAGTCCAACATCTTTGTTCCTTTCCCAGGTTTATGATGTCGTATATGATACAAGTTCTATTGTCCACTGTGTACTATTGGCTCAAGTGGCTAAGACGCTGACTGGGAGGTGGAAGGTCAGCAGTTAGATTCCTGAGTACTGCAGGATGGAATGAGCTCCCGTCTTTGTCCCAGCTCCTGCCAACCTAGGAGTTCGAAATCAAGAAATTGCAAGTAGATAAATAGGGATTGTTTCGGTGGGAAAGTACCAGCATTGCATGCACTCCGGTGTCTAGTCATGCCTGGCACGCTGCATGCTTTCAATATTATGGAGGGAAAGCCCTAGTTCTGAATGTGAACGGATATTTCCTTTTCTTTTCCTTTCCTTTTTTTTAAAAAAATCAGGTTCTCATATAGAATTATTTTGGAAAATAAGGTTTTAGCATAGTTTTCATCATATTTTATGACCAGACTCCTGACTAATTTATTTCTGCTATTTTGAATGGTGACTGGGCATTAGTGTCCGAATACAGCAGTTAGTCTTTAAGGTGCCGTAACCTTTTGTGTCTTTTTGTTTTGTTTTGTTTACTCTCTGATATGCTTGCACAGACTAACACAGCTACCATTTCAAAAAAATTCTCATTATTGTTTCTCAATGGATGATACTCCAATGTCTGTGCACCACGCCTGAGTTTTATGCCTTATATCATGGGGAATTCATGATGGATGCAGACTGTCAGAAGCAGGTCATGCCATACTCTTTCTCCTATTGCAATGATGGTGTGTGATTGTGGTCAGGGACTGGGTAGATGTAATGGTAGCCAATAGTGACTGGTTGATCTGAATGATAACAGCTTGATCAACTTTCAGCTTCATTGACTGGTAATAATAATTTCATGGCAGAAATTATTCTGGGTTGAAAGGATTTTTGTGGGAGAAAGTCCACTCAGGGAATGCCCAAATGAGGCTCATTTCATGTCCCCAAAAGCTGGGACAGAGACGGGCACTCAATCTGTTGAACTGCTGACTTGCCAGCCTTCCAGGCGAGCTTCCTAACCACTGAGCTACCACAGCCCCTTGACTGGTGATAAGTAGAGAGCCAAACCTGATGAAGGAGTTTAACGAGGGTCCTTGTTGCCACCTTTTCTTTATGCAATTAGGGGCTTATTATTATTATTGAAGGAGCTGGTGTACTTCCTATAATTACTAAAGAATTTGACCAACAGCTGGAAAAGGAGCTGGGACAGAAAGTGCAGGGAAGACTAAGAGATGGTAACCATAGTTGTTGGGGAAAGGGCATCCATTGTGTAGGCAAATGTTGGCAGGTGTTTTATGGAAACTCTCCCAGGAGAAGGAGCTTTGCTCTGTCATCTAGCTGGGAGTTCACATAGCACTGGAGGAACTATTTAAGGGTGATGCTGGTTCTATCCATCTACTCCCCTAATTGAAGGAATGGTGGTGCAGAGATAAGAGATTTATTTGCAGGAGCTGCAGGAAAGTTTTCTAGAACTTCTCTGTGAACTGAGGAGTCTCATCAGATATCATGGTGTCCAGGAGGCCATGAAAGTAAAAGATATGGCAGATGATTAAGTGAGCTGTGATGAGGGCAAAGGGAGTCCCAGGGAAGTAGATGCTGTTTGGAAACAAATCCACTGCTATCACAATGGTGTCCTCCTCCCAAAATAAGTAGGTCTGGAATAAAATCCTATTAAATGGCCCATCAAAATCCTTGAAGAGTTTGAAGAGGGAGTAAAAAGATGGTCTTGGCATCATGACTAGTAGTACAGCTTTCAACATCTGCACTTAGTTGGAGCAATGTTCTGAATGAGGTGGATGGCATATAGATCTCAACAATGGAGAAGATCCTTTTTACAACAGAGCGCTCAGCAGCTGGGCCTTAGCAAATGATTCTTGCTTTTACTGTTGTTTAATTGGCTTCATCAAGGACTCTGCCTTTTCTGTGCTGGCTGAATTTTCTGGTTTCAACCATGTGCTTGTCTCTGGAAGTCAGGCAAAATGTAGGCAGTGAAATTGAAGCATGAGAAGAATAGTCAGGAACACTACCTAATCTTCCACTGATTGAATTTGCAGACCATATGATCAGTGCATCCTGGACTGGATCGGTGCATCCTGATCCATTTCCTCCACCATGTAATTACATGTTTCAAAAGCTCCTTTGATTATTATGATTTCCTTATTGCAAATGGTGTAATTCCATTTTTAAAGATTGATCTTGCGAAAATAGAAGGTGCAAGAAGATCCATTGAGGTTAATAGCTAAAATAAGACTGTCCCCAGAGCAATGGTTTATGTGTCCTCCTCCACCACAAATAATGTCAAAAGAACTTGGTGTTACAAAATTAGCTTGGAGATAATTAGATCTTGAGGTTTTGGAACTGCTTCTGTGCTGCCTTCATTTACAGCTGTGTTTCCCAACCTTTGGTTTTTGGACTTCAATTCCCAGAAGCCTAAGCCAATTCCCCAAAGTCAGCCAATGTACTAACTTAGGCTTCTGGGAATTCAAGTCCTCGTGTGGGCATGGGCCCTGTGTTGGAAACCACTGACTTAGAGAAAAAATAGATACAACCACAGTGAGTCTGTCAGAAGAACAGATAAATGTTTGTGAACTCTTGGATGGTAGATGGTGAAGCTCAAGAACCATTGGATACAAAGAGAACAAATAGATCGATCTTAATAGAAATCAACCCCGATTTCTCCTTGAAAGGTCAAATAGTGAAGATGAAGCTAAAGTACTTTGAACATCAAATGGGAAGAGAGGAGTCACTTGAGAAAGCCTTAATGTTGGGAAAGGTCAAGGGCAGAAGAAGAATGGGGTGGCAGAGAATGAGATGGTATTGTTGACACAATGGGCACAAAGTTGGGTGGGTTGAGGTGGATGGTGGAGGATAGGGGTGCTTGGCGTGCGATGGTACATGGGGTCATGAAGGGTCAGACACGACTATGCAACTGGACACCAACAAAACCAGGAAGTGATCTCTTCCACTTTGAAGGGTTTGTCTCAATCCATGCTGCAGATCTGCAAAGGCCAAAGAAGGAAGTAGATCAGGAAGAAGGCTTAAAATGCTAGATAGGAATGGCAGCATTATAAGTAGCCTCAGATGATGGTTCAGTCGAATCTTTCCTAGCCTGTGCTGCACCCAAGTCTCATCTGCAAACTTTGCAGCATTAGTTCTCCTCAAGAGGACAGTCTGCTTTCAAGGAGACACCTTACTCAAGAGGTCTCTATTTCCAGGAAGGCTCATGCTGCAACCAGAACAGGACTGAGTTGCTCCTTTCCTTTCTCATGGCTTAGTTTTGTTCTGTTCTCCCCACCCACCCACCAAACTGGGGGAAGACTTTGCCATGTGCTTAGTCCTGAACTCCTTGTATCTGCAGAAAGGGATGATGCCACCATCTCTTATTGTCTGGGGATGTCGGAAACTGTCCCCTGTTCTGTGCCATCTGGCATAGAAGCTGAACATCTACATCTAAGGAAAACTCCTCCAGCAGAGGCATGATAGCTGACCGCCTTGGAATTTGGAACGGCATGGTCTTCCCCATGGATTTTTTGACCAAACTGTACAGTAGAAACAACTGGTCATTTGAAGAAGAAAAAATAGCTTCAAATGTTGAATGATAAATGATTGTCACAGGAAGAGCTCCCCCCCTCCCCAAATTTGTAAATTTGTAAATTTGGTTGCTTTATTTCATGACTGGTTTTCAGGAGCTAAAATTACCTTCTTTCCCACATGAGTACTCAAATTTAAAAGCCTGCCTGAGTCACACGGTTGGAACAATGATGTGATTTAGCTATAATGATTGATTATCTGTAAAGTAAGATTGGCTCATAGGTATTGGCTTAGGTTACAACTTCACAGTAGGGAAAATATGCAGTAGTAATGACACATATAATGCCCCATAGTGCTCAGTGCGCTTTTTGGGTGGTCCACAAGTTAATTAGCATTTTGCCCTCAACATACCAGGTACTCATTTTACCAGCCTTGGAAGGATGGAAGGCTGAGTCAACCTTTTGTCCCAGCAAGATCAAACTCACAATGTTTTGACTGCGGTACAGCAGTTTAACCACTGTGCCACAAGGGCTCTCTGATCTACTGTGCTCAGTTTTTTAAAGTTTTATTTATTTATTTATTTATTTATTTATTTAAATTTGTTTATCGCCCTCCTCCCCGAAGGGACCCAGGGCGATTCACAACACGTCAGCATATTGACAACAATTTAAAACCAGTTCAAAAATTAAACGTTTTAAAAGTTTTAAAGGAAGCTTAAAAACTTAACATTAAAAACTAGGTGTTGTTGCTAGGAGGCACTGGGGGTCAAACCATCCAGCCAGCTGGGGAAATTGATCCATCAATTCCCCAGACCTGACCTGCCAGCCAGGTTTTCACTCCTTTCCTAAAGGACAGCAGCTCCGTTTGCAGGCGTAGTTCTATTGGGAGGAAGTTCCATAGGGCCGGAGCAGACACGGAGAAGGCCCTCCTTCTAGTGCCAGAGAGGTGCGCCTCTCTGGCCAATGGCACAACCAGAGAGCCTCTCCGGTCTGCTCTGGTGGGACGGACAGATGTCCTTGGGACAATGCAGTCTCTTAAGTATCCTGGCCCACTACCATGTAGGGCTTTAAAGGTAATAACCAGCACCTTGAATTGCACCTGGAGGCACACTGGGAGCCAGTGCAGCTCCTGGAGAAGTGGTGAGACATGAGCATAACGTCCTCACCCCATCACAACTCGAGCAGCTGCATTTTGGACCAGCTGAAGTCTCTGAATGGTCACCAAGGGCAGCCCAATGTAGAGTGCATTACAATAATCGAGTCTGGAGGAGACCAAGGCATGTATGAGCGGGTGTAACTGACACACAACACGAAGTTGTGCAAAAGCCCTCCTAGCCACGACTGCCACCTGCTCTTTGAGCAGTAGTCGTGAGTCCAGGAGGACCCCCAGATTACGCGCCAGGTCTGTTTGGGGCAAAACTGCCTCATCCATAACCAAAGATGGTAGCTCCCAGGTTAGCGCGGAGCCCCTGACCCACAACCACTCAGTCTTTATAGCCGAAGAGCCAGTGCTGTCTGCGTTTGCAGATGCTTCCATGGTCATGTGCCAGGCATGACTAGGCATACGGAATGCTGTTTAACTTCCCACTGAAGTGGTCCCTGTTTATCTACTTGCAATTTTTACTTTCGAACTGCTAGATAGGCAGGAGCTGGGGCAAAGATGGGAGCTCATGCCGTCCTGCAGTTTTCATATATTGAACTGCTGACCTGCCACCTCCCAATCAGCACCTTAACCACTTGAGCCACTGCAGCCGACCACAGAGAACATTAGACAAGGAGCATCTTTGTCTGCCTAACAATTTTTATATGACTCTTACTGAATACAGAGCACCTGTAGTCCACGTAATGACTGTGACTCAAGATTTCATAAAAAAAGAGCTGCTCCTGAATGCAGTCATCTGATCACATTCACTCATGTGTACAGTGTGTTGTAAATTGCTGCAAAGACAACACTGTACAAGATTAAGGATTGCCAGCAGGGCTGCAGAGTTCTAATGGCACAGCGGTTAGGTTCCAATATGTTCTGCCTTTATTTATTTATTTATTTATTTATTTATTTATTTATTTATTGTTCACATTTGCATGCCACGCTACTCGCAGCGCGACTCAGGGTGGCTGACATAGTAATGTAGAACAAATCACTGTAATCCCCAAAAATAAAACCATAGGAGATCCAGTACATATTTAAAAGATTAAAAATAATTTTTTAAAAAAAAATCACAAGAATAAAAGAATTATAAGACTTAAAAGAATTAAGGGAGAGAGAAGTAATTATTGGGTCAGCCAGCAGGCCTGGATTACGGTGTTACTGGTACCCCACACCTGCCCCGCCACCAAAGTCTTTATGCCTTTTCTGAAGGGCAGCAGCTCTGTCTGGAGGCACAACTCAATTGGCAGGAGGTTCCATAGGGCCAGGTGCAGACACAGAGAAGGCCCTCCTTCTAGTGCTAGAGAGATGAGCCTCTCTAGCTGCTAGAACAATTAGAGAGCCTCTCCGGTCTGCTCTAGTGGGATGGACAGATGTTCTTGGGGTGATGCAGTCTCTTAAGTATCCTGGCCCACTACCATATAGGTCTCAAAAGCCAGTCAGATCCAGTATCTATAAAGTACACTAACAGATCATTATCCGATGCAAAATTTGATTCCACAAGTCTCGTCGTTATTTATTTATTTAGATTTATATTGCCGCCCATTCGCCGAGGCGACTCAGGGCGGCTTACAGTCAAAACAACAACAGTACAATAAAAATTATACAATGCAACCACATAAAACAACCAAACCAGAACACAAACTAATTCCCATCAGGCCGTTGTTGTGGGCCCAGAGGAGTGGGCAAGGTCCCCAGCCACTGCTAGGTCTTCACATCTTCTTCCTCAGGCCGTTGTTGTGGGCCCAGAGGAGGGGGCGATGTTCTCAGCCACTGCTAGACCTTCGCATCTTCATTATCCGGTTTTTAACATTGTGCGATGCATTGATCGCACAAAGTTTTAAAAAGCCCTGTTCCCCTGGAGGCTGCAGCAAGCCAAAATGTTGGGATTTGAATCCCGACGTTTTGGCTTGCTGCAGCCTCCAGGGAGGTGGGGGAACATTGGAAACAGCTTGGATCAGGTCCTCTGATCTCCCTGGAACAGACAAGAGGGTCAGAATGCCCGAAATGGGTAAAAATAATGTCCGTTTTGTTTACCCATTTCGGGCTCTCTGACCTCCCTGCTGGCTCCGGGGGGATCAGAGGACCCGATCTACAGCTGCAGGGTGGCTGGGGAAGCTGGGGAATGCCTCTGCAGCTGTGGGGTGGCTGGGGAAGGCAACGGGGAGCCCCCCATCAGCTTTCCAGCCACCCCACCCCTGCCTCTGCAGCTGCAGGGTGGCTGGGAAGCTGAACGGAGAACCCCGTTCAGCTTTCCAGCCACCCTGCTGCTACGAAACGACTGCATCGGATAACGCTAACAGATCGTTATCCGATGCAAAATTTCTTGGAAGAGAGAGAGAGAGTGTGTACTCAGAGGAAGTTTAGGGTTCTCTTCTTCTGTGGACACTCTGCAACTGTGCAGCTTGCCCATTGCTACAATTTTACTATTTTGCCAAGAGGCACAGTGGGAAACTGAACTCCTGACCGCTGGCTCTGTGGCCAGTTATCCAATTCACCTAGCTATCCAGTCAGTTGTAAGTAACTATTCTAGGATGTTGTGTTTCTTGAATCAACAGCTAAGGATAAGTCCTGGAACTTCCTGTGTCCTAAGACAATTCCTTCTTTGAGTTGCAACTCACACCTGCACAAATTTTTTTTTAGCTCATCCATGACCTTTTTGCACAAACTAATCAACAAGAAACAACAATAAAAATTATCTTTCCCCCCATGTCTTCAAAAGAGAGACTACCAGCCTTTGGCAGTACAGTACAGTAATACCTCAGATAACATTAGTATCGAATAACACTAAAATCGCATAACATTAAGCAATCTGGGGGGAAGAATTGCATCGGATAACATTAAGATCCTATGGGATGCATCAGATAACAACCACTAAAGCCTGTGTGGTTACAATGTATCTCTATGGATCCCATAGGATTTTAACATGCATCGGATAACACTAAAAATCGTATAACACCAAGACTTGTGGAACCAGGTTTTAGTGTTATCTGAGGTTTTACTGTAGTTCCTTTTCATACCTGTTGTTGTTGAGCTCCTTCAGACATTTTATCGCAGTATCCAACGGCTGTTTATTTTTCAAAGTCATCTTATGGAAACGTGCATGAGAGATCAGTGGATGAAAACAGCAAGGGGTGTTTTTAAAGCCACTGTTACAGCAACTCATATGAATATTTCCAATAACTCTGTTCCAAGAAGTATTTTTGGAACCATGAATGTTGTGTGTGTTTTTTTTTAATGAAGGCCACATTCTGAGGATACGACACCATATGTCACATTCGTTTTTATCCGAAAAAGAAAAGGAAAGTACGCGGGGCTTTTAAGTGTTTTGGAAAAGTGTCTTTGCAGGGCTGACATTTTTATTGTGCCTGAGAAACTGTTATTCATTTGGCATATCACAAAGGGGATATGCTACATTTCATGGGATAGATTTCTCACAGTATGCCACAGAAGGGGTGATTGTGGGGCGAATAGTGGAACCTGTAAATTTCATGTTTAAAATGTGCATATATAAAAGTGTGCATGTGACTCTGCATAATGCATTTTGATGCTCAAATGATGTACACGTAACAGATGCATTTCTGAATGAATCCCTGCTAGATAATAACAACCAACAACCTTATAGGGGCTCAATGAAGCTGTTTGCAAGCTGCCTGTCAAAATTCTCCACTCAATTCAGAAACTGCAAGCACCGTATCACCCAATATGGGCAATAAGGAACTCTCCCAAAATTTCCCTTTAGGGTTTACCACTCATAGAGGCATTAATAAGGCATTTACCATTTTTGTCCTAAGATTTTGGAGTATCCACAGGTGCTAACAACAGCAGCAACCATTTTGGAAGGCTAGACACCATTTTTCACTCCCAACAATATCCCAGGTCACTGTGGAACAAAAATGGGAACTTATATACAAAAAGGACATGCAATTCTGGTTATCTGACCCAATAGTTGCCTTTCTAGGGTCAAGGCAGAGGAAGAGGGAAAGAGAAATCAGAAAGCTTTGTTTTTAAAAAAGTATTCTGAGAAATGTTGACACCGCTCTTGTTCTATCTAGGAATTTATTTGGTCTGTTGTCTAGGTTTTCTATGTAGAAGAGCTTAAAGGAAGAGTTGGTAATTGATTGCCTCCTCTGCGGACTAAGTCCTTTTTAGCACTGTATTCTGTTCCATAGCAAGATAAAATCATAATTTGCCCAAAGTATGCTAGAAAAAGTTTACATATGGTCTCAGCATACATTCCTGATGGCATCTGTTGTGAAAGCTCTCCAGTTGGTTTGGGCAATTCATTCATTCATTACTCATTCATTCAAAAACTAGCTCAAGAGATTACAGGCCATAGTGGGCTTTGCTCAGTATCTTGCCAGAAATCAGAATAATCTGAGAGGTCATGTCACTTACACTTACAAAAAAAAAAAAAAAACCTGCCATGGCTAGTGATCAGTGATGGATTCCCAATGAGAGTAGCAACACAAGTGTGTCGGGACTATGGTATTGGAAGGCTTCTCCTTCACTTACTGTGTGCTCTCACTAATGCTAATACAGCGCAGGATTCTAGTCATTCTTCAAATATCAGTCTTTGAAAGGAATATCCTGTTTTGTTTTCAGTGATTTTTTAAAAAAAATTCTTGCCCCTTCAGCTTATTTAATTCTCCTTCCTAGCTTCTCACTTCTCAGCACATGTAAAATCATAAACAGTCTTGGGTCCAGCATGCACAAGTTCTGTTTCTTCTTTTCTTTGGATACAAGGGAAACAACTGGTACCTTGAACTGCGGCTTAGAGGCCACAATGGGAATTTGCAAAGGCTAAGAAATTGAAACTTAATTCAAGATATCTTGTTTTGCTAGCAAGGGTAAATGTGATGACCTCAAGGCTGATGGAAGCAGCACATCATGACCAAATATTAAACCCTGTTTCCCATGTTACTTAACATCTACATGAAACTGCTGAGAAGAGGGTGAAGTAGTTTGCACCTGGATCCCTAAATAGCAGCTGTATCCAGAGGAAAGGGGCTGTGGTGGCTCAGCGGTTAAGAAGCTCGCATTGTTAGCTGGAAGGCTAGCAAGTTGGCAGTTCGAGACCTGGGTACTGCATGACAGTTTGAGAATTATTTATTTATTTATTTATTTATTTATTTATTTATTTATTCAAATTTGCTTATTGCCCTCCTCCCCGAAGGGACCCAGGGTGATTCCCAACACAATCAGCAAGACAACAATTTAAAACCAATTTAGAAATTAAAAGTTTTAAAAGTTTTAAAAGAAGCTTAAAAACTTAGCATTAAAAACCAGGCATTATAGCTAGGCATTATAGCTAGAGAGCCCATCCCTGTCCCAGCATTTGGGGACATGAAAGGAACTTCATTTGGGCATTCCCTGAGCAGAGTTTCTTCTGCAAAAATCATTTCAACCCAGAATAATGGAAAATGGAAGGCGTCTTCCCACAGTACACATTTGGGCATCCTTGGCCAACAATAGCATCCTGTCAGCTGGTCTACTCCAGAAGAACCACTTCTGATGCAAACGAAGAAGCTGTGGACCATATGTGCCTTGATTTCACTCATGGTGGTGTGGCAACAGCTCCCTTTTCATTGAGGGGAGAAATGCTCACCATAGTGACACATGACTTAGATTGCATGTTTATGAGCCAGTGGAGTGGTTAGAAATGCCATTCTGAGGTTGCCAAGAAAGCTCTAACCTGGCAGAGAGAGATCTGACTGCCACACTCCAATTTACTATGGTGGTTGCCTCTATGAGGCCAGAATTAAAACCCCACAGAAGCAAAAAAAAAAAAAAAAAAAAGCAGAGTATTTGGGCAGGGAGAGAATAAGCCAATATATTATATTGGAGTCAAACCCGTTTCCAAATTTCGATGGGGCGGGGGGGAGCGGCACTTGTGCTGATCGAGAAGAATTCTCTCCTTTTGCTGGGAAACAAATTTTCCCCCAACTATGGTGAAACAGATACAATCTAGCTATATGCTGAAGCAAATAAAATATTCAAAGATTCTTAAAGGTTCCCCTGCATAGAACACATTGCATTACTTGTAGCATAAATGGCACTAGTATCTTTTTTTCCTACTACATTGAGAATCAGTGTGGAAGGAAAAGTTAACCACTTCTATATATCTGTTTTAACAGATTAAAAGTCTTTTCTACTTCCTTTACACTGAAAATATAAAAAGCAAAAGGAATTTAACTTATATATCCCATACCACTTTGTGCACTCTACGGGCAGTTTCCAAGGTACAGTAATTAGCATTTTTGTCCCCAACATGCTGGGTTCTCATTTTACTGATCTCTGAAGGATGGAAGGCTGAGTGAACCTTGAGTCCATTGGGACTGAACTCAGATCATGAGCTGAGGTTTGGCTGCAGCACAGCCTAACCTCTGTGCCATTGGAGCTCTTTAAAGACTGTGAGATCTGATTATTGATCTTGTCATGTAATCTGGACCTGAAGAATCAGTTTCTTATAGCTAAGCCAAGATAGAAGGGAAAGTTAGAGCCATGTAGAGCAGAACATCAGAATACAAATTTAAACTGTATATTAATACCCACTGGAAAAAATACTAAATAATGTGTAGACTTTATAGTCTCCAGAAAATATAAGCAAATTAAATGGTCAAAAAAGCAGAAGGTAGGGAAAAGAGAAAAAAGTCCCAAAAGAACAAGAAGACCAGATTTCATAACAACAAAAGCTGGTCTTAGAGGATCCAGTTTCAAGATGTAGATTCCAAATAGAAGAAAGATGTTTCGGTTTAGTATTCTATGTATTTTGGGATGAAGACATTATATCTAATGCCCATTCTTAAAACATGAAGTCTGGTTGTTATTCACACTGTTTCCATTATCAGCAAAAAGTGTCATTTCCTGAACAGGTAAAGAGGAGAGAATAATAAATATTTGTATATTAGGACAGTTGAAGATTAATTTGTGGAAATGGATTAGGTAGAGAGCCAACCAAAGGCCAATCATTTAATGTTATTTAGCAGGTGAAAGGGATACATCTTTCAACATACAAAATACATGTGTGTGTTTGTGTGTTAATCTGGCCAGTACACCTGCTTTTGATTGTTGTTTAGAATGTTTAGTGATGATGTGAGCTTTATTTTTGATCTTTACTGAAAACATCAAGTATAAGCCTATCTGCAATCAGCATAATACCCCTGAGCTAAGACCTTGTCTTTCCTTAGGGCCAGCGCACCAGCCTCTCAAGATAAAAGCAGGAAACTTGAAAACAACTTCACAAAAACTGATTTTAAAATTGAAAACTATCTGTTATATTAGGGGGTTAGTAAGATAAGGAGTGAAATCATTGCCTTGCCCTCCCTCTCAATTAATCTAATGCTGATTAATAGTGGGATTCAAAAAAAGATTACTACCTACTCTGTGGGCGTGGCCAGGGGGGAGGACTACTTTATTTCAAAACTTGGATGGGTGGGGCCATCCGGAACTTCTGCTACCAGTTCTGGTGAATTGGGGCAAACCTGCTGAATCCCACCACTGGCTGATATTACATGAAAGTCATTGAAATGTATTGTATTACACTTTCCAAAAAATAAAATACTTTGTTTTTGCTTTCTTTTACAGGGAGCCAGTGATTGATATTTTTAGACGTGTCTCCTGCACTAATTACGCTGAATAGATTCAAAGAAGCATGGCAGAGCCCAGTGACAACCATAAACTTCTTGTAGTGGGAGCAAATAAACTCAAACATTCACAGAGTTACCAGGAGACAACTTCGGTGGGAATCAAAAGAATGCAAAAGCGATTTCTTCAGAAAGATGGGAGCTGTAATGTGTACTTCAAGCACATCTTTGGGGAATGGGAGAGCTATGTGACTGATATTTTCACTACATTGGTGGACATCCAATGGCGTCATATGTTTGTGATCTTCTCGCTATCCTACATTCTTTCCTGGTTGTTCTTTGGCTTGGTTTTTTGGCTGATTGCACTCCACCATGGGGACTTATCAGCTGACAAAGAAATAACCCCTTGCGTTGACAAAGTTCATAGTTTCACAGGGGCATTTTTGTTCTCTCTTGAAACTCAGACAACCATTGGCTACGGATCCCGCTGTGTCACTGAAGAGTGTTCTGCAGCAATCCTGACGGTGGTCCTGCAATCAGTTCTAAGTTGCATCATTGACACATTCATCATTGGAGCTGCCTTAGCTAAAATGGCAACTGCCCGAAAACGAGCACAGACTATCCGCTTCAGCTATTATGCTACAATAGGCTTACGAGATGGCAAACTCTGTCTGATGTGGCGTGTAGGTGATTTCCGGCCTAACCATATGGTAGAAGGCACAGTGAGAGCCCAACTCTTACGGTATATGGAAGACAGAATGGGGAGAATGGCAATGGAATATAAAGACTTAAAACTAGTAAATGATCAGATCATCCTAGCTACCCCTGTGACCATTGTCCATGAAATTAACCAGGATAGCCCACTGTATGATCTGGATAGGAAAACCCTAGCTAAAGACAATTTTGAGATCCTGGTTACTTTCATTTATACTGGAGATTCAACAGGGACGTCACATCAGTCAAGGAGTTCATATGTGCCTCGAGAAATCCTTTGGGGTTACAGATTCAATGATGTGCTTCAAATGAAGAAGAAGTATTACAAAGTCAACTGCCTCCAGTTTGAAGAAACCACTGAGGTTTATGCTCCTTTTTGTAGTGCCTCACATTTAGACAGGAAAGAACAAGAGTACACCACTTTTGAGAAGGCATCAGATGGAGAACCTGGAACATCATCATCATTAGCGGGGCTCAGAGCCCGGTCATTTAGTGTGGATGCTTTGATCATCCATTCTGAAACTACTGAAGAGTCTGCCAAAGTTGCCAATCAAGTTGATAAGATGGAGGTGCCTTTTGAAATAGCTCTAGGGACTTTAAGCAGAATCTCAATGGAATCTCAGATCTAGTAATTAATTTTGAAGTCTACTTTTTTTTTTTTTTGCAGTTATCAAACGCACAAAGTTTCAGTTAAGTACTTGGGAACCTGGTTCTCAGATTATTAATAGGAAAAGCAATTTATGGACACTTCAATAAGACATCATTCTAATGAATGTGTATGTTTAATAGATAATTAGTCTTTTTCCAAGTACAGTATAGGATTCCAAATGCTAATAATACTTCAGAGAATGCTTAGTAGTGCTTAATACCAACTCTGGATGAAATATATTGGTATAAATTTGAAGGCTCACTCTCCACTGAATCCACACAGAGAGATTAACTTCATTTTAGACTCTTGGTCCAATATAATCCCACGATTTAGGAATGTGAGTTTGAAATTATTTCAAGGAAATGTGTTTCAAGGTTAGGTGTGATACACTGAATTAAAATACTATTCATGTCAAATACATGCCCAAGATTTCAGGCAGGATTTCCCCCCTAGCTCTCCCTGCCAACAAAAGGGATTGAATTTTGGACCAATTGCATGGAAAGCAGACATTTTCCTAATCTGTCAAACCCACCCAATAGTTGTTTGACTAAATCCTTGTTATTGAATTTGCTTCACTCTTTTTTTAATGCTGGCAGACATGTTGTGCTTCTCTTTGACAGATGGATGCTTCCTTTTTAAAAAAGTAAATTAAAAATCTTATTATTATTTTTTTACTATTTTCCTTTGCAGCTTCAAATAAAAGATTTTGAGTTTTTTATAAGTTATAGAGGAAAAAAACATGGTTATATTGAATTTAGAAAGATACAGTACCTAATTTTGCCAAAAGTCACCGTCCATGGTACCATATTTACTTGCACTTTAATTGCGTGACTGAATAATTTAATCACTATTCATTAGATATGTTTAATCATTCTTGTATGGTTTTTTTAAAAAAAATTCTGTACTTCTGGAAAACAAGATTGTCACTTTGTTCAATTTTTGTCTATCATGTAATATAGAAAACTATATATACAGCACTATATATATGATTCTTCTTTTATTTTGCCTCTCATGCTTAAGTTCTCAAATAGATCAGAAACCTTTGTCTCTTCTCTTTTTAATTTCCTCTATACTACAAGCTTCAAAACTGGGTCTTTGAACCAGACCAACCAGTTGCCTGCATTACTAGTCAACAGATCTCATTTTCCACTTAGATCATGCTCATCCTCATTACAGATTCTCTTTTATTGCTTCTCATTGCTTATTTACATCTCAGGAAGTCTTAATCTCCACAGGCTTCATGCTCTGGTTTAAAGAACTAGAATGTAGTTTATTTATTATAATTATGTATAGACTGCCTTTCATTTTAAAAATGATTGTAAAACCAGTGCCATAAAAGCATCTATAAACATATAGAACAAATTCTTCTATGCTCGACAGAGATGATACAGGTCCAACTCCCAGGCAGAATTTTGGGAGGTTCAGTCCCCCAAACACACAACTAGTGAAGGTAAAAGTAAAGGTCAAAAGCCAGTCATATCTGACTCTAGGGTTCATTGTTCATATCTGTTTATATCCAAAGAACCAGCACTGTCTGCATCTGCAGAAATGGGGCAAGGCCCTCCTTGTCTACAAGCCACCCTTCCTGTCTAGCCATTTAGAAAAGGGATTTAGACTAGGCATGCCATCTTCAAGTTCTAAAGAACAGCCCTTCAAATTCAAAGAATGGAGATATCCTTTTAGAGACATCACTGAGGTTCACTTCTGAGCAGACATGCATAGACCTGAGCAGTGCTTTGCATGCCAGAAACTCATTGCCCTGGGCCTTACTTCTCAACTGGACATTTGTATACATATGTATGATACAAGCTGGAGCAACACAACAGAGAACACTGATACCATGATATGGTAAAGTGTCTTCTATGTTATAGGTAAAGATTTAATCTTTGCCATTTCTGGACGCAGATGTGCCTTTTAATGTAACATATGGCAAAGTTGCCCTTGCTCGAAAGCCAGTCATATCTGACTCTAGGGTTCAGTGCTCATCTCCATTAATAGCCAAAGAGCATCTGCTGATGTTTCCGTGGACATGTGACAGGCATGACTAGACACCGGAGTGCATGGAACACTGTTTATCTTCCCACTGAAGTGGTACTTATTTATCTACTTGCAATTTCTTGCTTTGGAACTGCTAAGTTGGCAGGAGCTGGGACAGAGATGGGAGTTCAGGCTGTCATGCAGCACTTGGGTCTTGAACTGCTGACCTGCCAACCTTCCAGTCATAAAGTTCAGTGCCTTAACCACTAAGCCACTGAAGTCCCTTAACCAGCCTTATGCATCACATACAATGTTTTGCACAGGCGTAGCTCATCCATTAGGACAAAAGGGGTGTTGTCAGACACAGGTTACTCCAAGCCAGCCTATGTCTGCCTGCCTTCTTGTAAATAGTGGAAGTTGCCCGCTCATGCTTTGGAGATGTGTGAATGCTCTCTCTGTGTTTGTCTCTGTACCTATGTTTAGCTATGGTTCTTCATGTCAGCATATCTCCACTCACTTGTATTATATCTTCCACTCCACCAACCAAAATGGGCACAAATAGCAATTAGCAATAGCAATTACACATATATACTGCCCGATAGCACTTAGTGCACTCTCTAGGTGAGTCACAAGATAATTGAGTTGCCACAGCGAGTGGGCAGCAATATAAATTTGAACAAATAAATAAATAAATAAATGCCATTTTTGTCCCCCAGCATGCTGGGTACTCATTTTACCAACCTCCGAAGGATGGAAGGCTGAGTAATCCTTGTGTCTCGTCAGGATCAAATTCACAAAATTGTGGCTGCAGTATAGCAGCTTAACCACTGCACCACCAAGGCTGTATAGGATTGCAGAACATTTTGTGTTCTTGCCATACTGGCAGAAATCTTAGAATGAAGAAGATTCTCACAATGCTGGCCAAACTGAGGTGTGTCCAACCTATCTCAGTGGAGACCCACTTTGATTCTGCTTACACCTGTCTCTTGTCTGCTATTCCATCCCAAGAAAGGGGACAGGGAAGAGAAAATGCCCAGACAAAATCACTATCAGGGATGCAGCTTTAAAACCTCACATTTCTCAGCAGAACCAGTTTCTGGCATCCTCACAAAGCTACCAGTGTCCCCATCTCCTCCTCTTCTTCTTCTGAATCCAAATCTGAATATTGGTGACCCTCATGGTGATCAGCTATGAAGACTGTCCCAAGAATATAATGCAGTGGCCTTTCATCTGCCTTCCACATTGCAGAATGACACCCGTACCACTGATCCAGTTCCGCAAGTCATTTTCTCATTCTGAGCCCTTTTGGCACACAAAGTCCTCCTCAGCCCCAGGCCAGATTTGATGAAGCGTCTGTCCTCCATCAAGATGGATTCAAGCAGTGTTTAATCCACTTGGGGACCATCACCCTTCCCTGTGGACTTTAGCACCCAAGGTCTTCAAGGCTGCCAGGTTAGTCACTGGCAGTATGATGTACTCTATTACCATAGCAGGATAACCCGCCCATAATGGGAATGTCTCCTTTATTGTAGGGATAATAACAGTCTACCATAATAATTATCTAATACTGGGGTGTCAGAGTGTGGGTGTGGGGGGTTATAATCTAATGATATTATCCTTTGCTAATAACTTGTGGGTGGGCGGACACCGCTGGACACTACCACCAAGCTGAACCCTGGGCCCCTCCCTTCAGGGCTGTGGAGAAGAAAAGTTGTGGTGCTTGCGGGCAGGCAGACACCGCCGCCCAGCTAACCCCCAGACCCCTCTGCGCCAGCCTGGAGGGGAGATGACAGCTGCGCAGCTCGGAAGGGCTCAAAAATGCCATCACCACTCATCACTATCCCCAGACTCTTCCCCCGCAGCTGACTCAGCCTGGAGGGCAATGGACAGAGTGGTTCGGGCTGAGTTTACAATGTATTTCTGAGTTTTGCTTTTGAAATGTTTTGGTAATTACATTATAATTATAATTGTGACATTGTAGTTGTGATATTTTGTAACTGTGATATTGTAATTGTATTTATTGTAACTGTGATATTTTGCTTTTTGTTAGCCGCCCAGAGTTGCATTGCGAGTGGGGCGGCATACAAGACGAATCACTGAATTGAATTGAATTGATGCACATTCTTTTCCCACCTCTCGCATTTAAGGCAAGTCCTCTCCCCCTCTTCCTGTTTTGTGTTTTTGCTTTCATTATTATTTATAGTTCCCCTTTTCTTCCTATAACCTCCAAACAAGCAGGAAGCATGGAGGTTCTCTTCACATGCTGGAGACTCAATTTCCTCTACTTTTACTACAAATGGTAACTCCAAGTAAATATGCATTTTTCTACTTTAAATGCTTCTAGAGTACTTTTATCATAGAAAGTGCTCGTTTGTGTGTTGGGAAACCAAGGAGGAGCAGTTACTGATACTGGACTAATCTTTCCACATTTTCTGATCTGTTGTTGCCTTTTCTACCTTATACTCTGCTAACTAAAAGGAAAAAACAAAATTCCCCAATATTTATTTCAGAAATAGTGGCTGGGCAAGGAGAAGTCCATCTTCAAAAAAGCTAGTCAATAGTTACCTGCTACCTTGGTGGCTGACACTCTGCCCCAGTTGTGCGGGCGACCAAGGATGCCTCTGCCCCCCCCCCAACTCTTTCCACCTAGCCAGGGAATAAAAGGGCCACCCTATGGAGCCAATGGCCGAAAACGCTGCTCCAGCCATGCAGGTGGCTGATACCACCGCCCCGGCTGTGCAGGTAGCCAAGGACGCCTCCGCTTCCCCCCCAGACTCTTTCCACCTGGCCAGGGGGATAAAAGGGCCGCCCAACAGAGCCAACAGCCAAAGATGCTGCCCCGACTGTGTGGGTGGCCAATACCACTGCCCTGGTTGTGCGGGCAGCCCCGGACTCTTTCCACCTGGCCGGGGGGATAAAAGGGCTACCTGATGGAGCCAATGGCTGAAGATGCTGTCCCGGCCATGCGGGTGGCAGACACCACAGCCCTGGCCTAGCAGGTGGCCACGGAAGCCTCCGCCCCACCCCCAGACTCTTTCCACCTGGCCGGAGGATGCGTCACTGCCTACCTGAACTTCCTAACTCTCTCTAGCTTTCCTCTTCCTGCTCTTTTTTGTTATCTTGTGGTATTAATTTTGTATGCCGCCCTGAGTCCCCACGACGTGGTGAGTGGGCGGCTATATAAATTTGATTTATAAATAAATAAATAAATAGTCCTTGTAATATGTGAGGGCTCAGATTGTAATTCATGGTTCATTCTTGATCTGGTTTGTACTTCCCAAAATCTAAGGAGTGGATGCTGTTTGCCTGGAGCTTAAATGTATTTTGTTTGTGTGGAGAATAGGATAGCAAGTAACTAAAAGTAGACAACTTTTGAATGCATGAAACTCACTACAAAGATCTGTGAATGCTCCAAGAGCCCAGCTTCTTTTTCAAGCAATCATTGAGCATTCTTGCTCAGACTTTAGAATAAATGACAATATATGAGTTTCTTGTTTTACAACCTGCATCACCTGAAGTTTCAAAACATGTGAATACAATCAGTGATGGGATGTCACCGGTTCCAGACGGATCTCTGGAACCGGTAAGACCAATCCCGGAGGGTTCTCCGTGAGGGGAAGTCCACTTTTGGGGCGTCCGGTTCCGGACGCCTGACCGAAAGAAAAAAAAAATTAAAATCGGAGCGAAAATGGCTCTAATTGACTGCGCATGCGCAGAAACTCAATCTGACGCATTGCACATGCGTCAGATTGAGTTTCTGCGCATGCGCAGTCAATTAGAGCCATTTTCGCTCCGATTTTCAAAACATTTAGAACTTTCAGGGCAGCGGCGGCGGCAGCAGCCCTCTGAGGGGGGCGCCTCCCCGCGGCACGTTGAGGGCTGCCTCGGCCGTCCGCTGCTGACAAGCCCCATGCCCTGGGGACGCCCGGCGGGGTACACCGCTGCCGCCGCCTCCGCCGGGCGCCTGTGGGCCGGGTGCCTGCACCCGCCGTCCACAGCCGCCGCCCGCCACTGCCGGAGCTGCCGCTGCCTGAATCCCTGTGGACTCCTTCTTGGGTCGGTCCCTTTTGAGCTCGGCTGCCGCGCGCTGCGGAGGAGGAAGCTGTAGGCGGCGGCGGTGCGGCATGGGGACGGCCCAGGGAGGCGGGGCAGCCGCGGCTGCCCGTCGCCCCTCGCCATGGCCGGAGCCGGGCTAAAAAGGTACCGGCCCAAGGAGGACGCCACAGGGGTGCAGGCAGCTCCGGCGGCGGCGGCGGCTGTGGACAGCAATCGGGGTGCCGGGTCCCAAGAAAGGTAAGCGAGGGGTTTTTATTTGGGGTGGGTGGGTAATTTATTTGTGTTTTGGGTGGGTGGTTGTTTTTATTTTATTTATTTATTTGTGTCTGGGTGGGTGGGCTGAGAGGGAGGGGTGTGTGTGTATGTTTATTTTTAATTTTTATTTATTTTTATTTTGGCCCCGCCCACAACGTCATGACGTCATGACGTCGGCCGTGACGTCATGACGTCATGCCATTGGCCACGCCCATGACGTCCGTGACGTCATGGCGTGGTAGTAGAATTTTTGTCATCCCATCACTGAATACAATCCATCCGCATGTCCTCTTTTAATTCCTACATCACACCACTCACACTAAAACCTAAATTTCAATATACAGTAATACCTCATATAACATTAGTATCGAATAACACTAAAATCGCATAACATTAAGGAATCTGGGGGGAAGAATTGCATCAGATAACAAGATCCTATGGGATGCTTCAGATAACAACCGCTAAAGCCTGTGTGGTTACAATGTATCTCTATGGATCCCATAGGATTTTAACATGCATCAGATAACACTAAAAATCATATAACACCAAGACTTGTGGAACCAGGTTTTAGTGTTATATGAGGTTTTACTGTAACTCTTTAAGTTATTGTTACACAATGAATTTCTGGGCTCATTCAGGGTCCTGAGAAAGCCAACAATCTTCAAAATGAAGTTGAAGATAAATGTAATTCAATCCTATTTTAACCCGCCCCCCAAATAATACTAAAATAAAGTTTTCATTTCTCATTCAGCCAATATACTATTGTAAATTTTGAACTTTATGCAGTGTGTATACCTTTTCTTTAAAAAAAGTATAATCATTAATTACACGCTGTCAAGTTGATGTCATTACCATTAATGACCCACTTTTACATGAAAGGAAAACGTGAAAAGAACATGATGCAAACAAACACACAAGATAAAATACTCTTTCTAGACACCTGGACCACAAGAGGCCACCTATGGTAAAATATTTTGGGTCATCCGGCCGCCACCCTGTGGCCATAATAAAAATTACAGGATTCAACAGGGAAGGAAGTATCCTGTGCTCTTGATTCGTGACCATTCAGCTTGCTTCTTACTCAGGCGTTCAGCTTGCTTCTTACCCTTAAGAAAATTCATACTTCTTAGACTGCCCATTACCAATAGATGAAAAATCTGAGCAAAGTTACTTTTTGGGGTGGGTGGGGGACTACAGTTCTCAGAGTAACTCAGCTGACATGGCTATTTCTCCCATCTCTTCCAATAAATTTATTTCATTTTTAAAGGATTTACTCTCATTCACAAATATCTTCAGTTTGGGTAGAAAGAACTTGAGGTGCCTGAAAACAGAGATAAAACATGTAAATGGAGGTGAAAGATATTAAGTTCCTAATGTTTGCTGCTTAGCTGCCCTGAAAAGCAAAATATTTTGATGAGGAATTTTCAAGCTCCTTGAAATTCCTTGCTTCCAGGCTATGACAATCAGTATTTTTTGTCATATGCTTTTGTGCATGTTGCAAATAACATCTTTGTACAAAACTAGTGCCTTTTTCCCCTTTGTGAAGCTGACTGAAATGACTGATGAAACACATGGAAAAGGTACAATCTACGGTTCTAATTTTCAAATGCCCATTCATCAAGGCAGTAACTATTGTAGTTTTGCACAATTGTTCTGTCCAGTCAACAGAGACAGAAAAAAGAGGTTGTGGCTTCCAGTTCTCAAGCAAGAGTTTACATTCCTTTGAACAACCATATCGGACTTATTCATCCATTAAGGTCGAGAGCAGTGTTTCCCAACCTTTGATTTTTAATCTTCAATCCCCAGAAGCCTAAGTCAATTCCCCAAAGCACTGATCAACCAATGTACTGACTTAGGCTTCTGGGAATTGAAGTACCCCAATGGGACATGGGCCCCACATTGGAAACCACTGGTCTAGAGCTTTTGAATGCTTCACTGCTATTTAGAGTAACTTCCCTAATCCCAATATTTTCCTCTTGGCCAAAGAAGGCTGGGTATTAGAGGAGGGAGGGACTTAGATTCCTCAAATATTTACAAGTGATTCCTAAGGGGTATGACATAATTTCAGTACCATGTCACCAGGATCTTTGGGCATGTACCACCATAGCAAAAAAGAGCTGTAGAACTTATTTTTGAACAGGACTTAAGAAGTTTCATTAAATTTGTATATTTCTTAAGGACTGGGTAGAACATACATCTCTAAGTTGTCAATCAGGTTCCCCTAGCACAAAGAAATTTGTGAAAGATTTCACATCTGTCAAGAATACAATCAGTAAGAACATTAAGAGAGCTAATAATGTTTTAAATAAGCTGAGCAGCTCTTCAGTAGACAGGCAACACCCAGAAGACCCAACTTGCATAATTTATAAGCAATAGACAGATGGATTGATTGATAACACTTAGATTAGTGATGGTGAACCTTGGCACTCCAGGTGTTCTTGGACTTCAATTACCAGATGCCTAAGTCCGCACTCCTGTTGATCACGGCTTCTGGGGATTGAAATTCAAGAGCATCTGGAGTGCCAGGGCTGGGGGGGGGCAGTGGTTAAGAAGCTCACCTTGTTATCTGGAAGGCCAGCAAGTCGGCAGTTTGAGACCCAGGTACTGCATGATGGATTGAGTGCCTATCTCTGGCCCAGCTCCTGCCAACCTAGCAGTTTGAAAGCAAGAAATTGCAAGTAGATAAATAGGGACCACTTTGGTGGGGAAAGATCTCATTTGGGCATCCTCTGTGTAGCGTTTCTCCAGCAAAAATCCTTTCAACCCAGAATAATTTCTGACACAAAAATATTATTATCATCTGGAGTGCCAAGGTTCGCCATCACTGACATAGAACATTTTGGCCTCCAGAACAAACTATCAATAGGATCAGGGTTCAGCTGCTTATTTATTGCTTGTGTACTTGTCGAATTCTACCAAACTGCGCTGAAAAAACAGATTGATTGGATCCAATTGTGGTTGCATGCAACTAGACTGGCAGAAATGGACTTCCCTCATCTTCCCTCCTGCACATCCACCAGCCTGTTCAAAATCCTACACAGATATCAGGACAAAAAATGTAAGCTGAGATGAAGCAGAGAAAAGAAGTTTCCCAAACTGGACAGATGGAGTCCTCCTATTCACAGACGGCGGAACCTGGATCCAGCCCAGGTGCATTTTGTCTTTTACAAAAGACAAACAACATGAACCCTAGATCTCTATAATGGCAACAGTTACTGACTTCTGATATGAAACCAGTTGCAACTGTGCAGTCCTATAATTGGAGAGGCAGAATTAGATTTTCAAAATCCGTTTAAATCAATTCTTGTACTTGTCCAGTGTCAAAACTCAGCTTGTTAAACTTAGCTAAGCAGGGGATGCTATGAGCAACAAGTTGTGAAGTCTTCTGATTGACAGTATACACAATTCCTAAGTGGAGAGGAGGGAGAAAGGGGGCAGAGAAAGAATATAAGAAGGAAAAGCTTAGAACCTGAGTGCTGGAGTTGGTTGTTTGGCAGGGCTAAGTACATAAACAAGTTAAATCTGTTTACACTCCACAAGGAACATCCCCAAAAAAGCAAGAGTCTATTTGTGGCACAACATAGTTATACCAAGTGGGTATCAATAACAAGAGGCTAAATGTTGCCAGTCAACTTTGCACACTGTGATGAAAAGGAAAGCCATAATGTTCCAACACTTCTAAGAGATTCTTTTAATAAAGCCAAATGAGACTTTTTTCAAGGCGTTTCCCACACTTCAATGATATGCTGTATATATTTTGACCGATGGGCAATATAAGTATTGATAATGCTTTGCTACAGGTGCACTGTAGTGTCTTTCTTTTTCTGATACTTGAACACAGAGCTAAAGCTGCTTACGTATATATCATCACACAATGTATGCCTTATGGCGACCCTTATCCAGGGTTTTCTAGATAGAGAATACACAGAAGTGATGCTCAGATTGTGCTAGAGGTTCATATGGTACCAATGTTATCACTCTGAAAATTATCTCTAGAACCAGTGCATTTTATTATATTTTATTTTTTAACAAACAAAAAAAGTAAAAGAAAAAGGTATAGCAATAATACAACAGCAGAGGCACATCTGCCAAATTTATATACATCCTGTGTGTCAATTAAATTTAATAACACAAATAATAGCTGCTAACATTCAAAAGAAAATAAGAGAAAAGGGGGAAAGAAAAAAGATTTTAAAAAAGAAAAGAAATCCTTCATACTAAAATAAAATCTAGTTTATTAAAAAAAAGAAAGGAAAAAGGGGGACAAGGAAAAAAAGAGAAAAACAGTTAACAAAGAAAAACCCCTAACCACCTTAAAGGAAACTTCCTTCATGCCCAGATAAAACCACTGCATTTTGAAGCTTTGTTGAGTTGTGAGTGATTGCTGCTAAATGACTTTTTAGTGTGAGGTTGTATGTAAGTTTTCACAATAGTCTTGCTGTCCAGCCATTGTTGTTTATAATTTGTTTGGCATTTTATTGTTATGATTTATTATTGGTCTGCTTTTTGTCATTCTCATGACCAAAGGCCTCATTTTGGAGGTTTTGAAGACAGAAAAGCAGCTTAGAAATTTTAATACAGAATAGACAACAGAAATGCTTAAATGTGGTAAAGGGCAGTTCTATTGCCAAATAGATTAAATTGAAATAAAATTAAAATATTGCTTCCATCATCCCCTATCCAGCCCACTTACAGTGTGGCTCATGAATTCACAAAGTTTGGAGTCAGTCTTAGCGATGTATCATGTGTGGGAACAGTTTGAGATGCTTTACAGTGTGGAGATAAGAAAACAGTGTGAAACAACTTAGATTGCTTCTGGCAGCTAAACTTTGCATGGAATGCAGTTTAGTAATGAGCAGTGCCATTTATCCGGTCGATTTAGACAACACTGGCCCTAATGTTAGGCAAAGTGAAGTGACCACCAGATGTTAGGGCAGCTTGGGTTGAGCCCAACCGTTCCTAGATGTTTCTCTGGAATCCATTGTCTCCTCCTGAGTTAGTGACACCTGGGGGTGGTGAAGGTTTGTTTGTTGCCAGACTAGGCTGGCTGGTTGGCTGGCTCATATAGTTGACTTTTCCTGCTACATCAAAATGTCATTGGGGGAGGAAAAGGCCCTTGACCTACTAAGTAAGAGAAGCAGCCAGCAAAGGTCATGCATTCCAACAGGCACGGTTCACATGCATGTGATGCGGTGCTATATGATACTCATGTGAGGTAACACTAAGGACGCTGCTGTTATTGCCTTGCAGTGTTGGTCTGAATGAGCATCAAGCGAGTGCCATGCATAGTGGTCAGATTAGAGTGGTGAAGTCTTAGAAGAAAGAACAGTACACTTTATAAAACCTGCCCTTTACCTCTTAAGCTACCCTGTTGCATGTTGCTTCGGGTAGGAAAAGGTCTGAATTTTGCTCTTCTGTAGAGAGAGGAGACTGTGGATGTTGGAAGAAAGAGTAAATTGAATGAAAACTCAGCCTGTAGCCTGTCAGGGAAAGATGAGAGATTCAAGAGAACAGTGGGGTGAATAGGAGAGCAAGCAGAAGGCTAAACAGAGCACTTCAGAAGCGGAGATACTGGCATTTTAAAAAGACACGGGCAATGTGAATAGCAGGAAGAATGCATGCAAGGGTAATGCAGATTATTATAAAACAAGATTCAAAACTTTATGCAGATATACAGGGTGGCCTGTAAATCCCTACGTATCCATATGTTATGTTATACAGTACTGTATTCAATTATGCATGTATTATAAATATGTTCCTCTCCCCCCCCCCCGGAGAAATATGGCTGGTTTAAGCCCATTTACACTTGAAGGGTGTATTGTTACATGGTGTCGCATTATATTATGCAGTGAGAATGAGGGACAGCACACAGATGCACTGGATACATAAGATTTATGGATGGGTAGGGACTTATGGGCCACCATGTAGATTAGAATGAAAGGTGGAAATCTGACAAACTGCACATAATGATTCAGCCATTACTATGGGACAGCAGTATTGTGCTCCCATCATGTTTGTTGAGTTTTCAATTGACAAACATCTGGCTAATGACTTAGAATTACTGAACTTCTGTCTGTTTCTGCATTCTGTTTCCTATGTTCTTTTGACTGCCTATTCCTACTGAGCCTAGCAAAATAACACTGATGTGAGATTTGCTATTCCTTTTCTTCAAAGAAAGAAGAATGTTGTAAGTAAGGCTTATAATTGGCTTCAAGGTTTTGTGTGTACCTCTGTAAAACACCCCAAAGAAACATACAGTATGTGCTAAATTACTGAGACTGTCAAGTGTCAGGAGAGAATTTACCCTGAGGAAGCTTTAGATTCTCCCAAAGGATTTGTTTTGTGCTGGTATCTGGACAATTTTTTATTCTATATTTTGCTTGGAATGTTAGCTGGGAAATTTGTAAAGGTGCTCCATTTACTACTAAACATTTAGCTCCATACAGCTAAACATTCTGAAGAATAAATGCTATGTTACAAATAGTTAAGAGATTTTTAATTTTGATCTGCTTGGAGGCTGTTGGTCCAATCTTCCATGATGTTTCCCTTTAAGAAAAATGAAAAACAAAAACCACATATAAACTGCCTGGGTAGCTCAGTGGTTTAGGAATCTGATTGGGGGTTCAATTCCCCATTTTGCCTCCTAGAAAAGGAGCCAAACTGTTTAGCTTGGGGAGAAATGCACAGTCCCAGGATGCTCTCAGAAGAAGGGAATGGTAAACCACTTCTGTATACTCTCTACCTGGAAAAGCCTAGAAAAGGGTTGCCATAAGTCAAAATTGATTTTTCAGCACACATTTATAGTCATCTGTACACGAGTTATTTTGTCATATTTTGGCAGCTGACAACAATCCAGTGTTTTGACATATTTACATCTCCATAACATTATTGGCCTAATGATCTTCTAAGCATTGCATGTAAGGGTGAGGAAGCCTTTCTCACCTTCTGTTGTGGTTAGAGCTAAACTTTTGACTTTTGATAAATTCCTCCCAAAATTAACACTGTGTTTGGAAGCAAAATTTACTTCTTTCAGCAAAAAGCTGCAAAAGCAGGACTTCTTTCCAATTCTTCTTCTTCCGTGTATGGCCCAGATGTGAAACTGCCAAAATGAAGGCACCTTTTGGTGAGTTCATTCTGCAGTTCCTTCCACCTTGCCTAGTGTGAGAAAGATTAGCTGGCAACACAAGGTTGCTGTTTCCAGGGTATGCCTGATTTTGGTTCCAAACTACCACAATCTTTCAGGAGGCTCTTTCTTCTTTGCATTGTTCAAAATGTTTTGGCTCTGGAGCCACTATGGAGCATGTATATTCTATGGCAATACCACGTCATAAAATTAACAATAACACAAAAGTCAAAGGCATTAAGCAATGAGGGATGTGGCAGGTTTACCACAATGAACACAACAAGTTCCAGGAACAGTAATTTGTTTGTTTGTTTATTTATTTAGTCACACTTCTATGCCGCCCCACAAAAAGACGCATTTTTTTCGAAGTAGTGCATATAGGGATTACGAAAGAGATGTTGATAAACTCTTTCATGTGGGAACATGATGAAAAAAGCCTCTTTCATAAAGGTAAGAACTATTGTTTAAGTGCTGCTGTTGAGCCGATGTCAAACATGTGTAAACTTCCTGCCCAGCACAGCAGTATCAGCGCAGCAGTGAAAATGAAAGTTCCAGTTACACTTGGTTGCTCATAGTCCATCCTGCTCCATATTTAACTTTGTTTCTAGAGGCCTCTTAGAACTGTAACCATCCATGTGCAGCTTCATCAGAGCCAGAGGGTTCCTCCTCCATTCAAATTCAGCCAAAATATACTGAAGCAAAAGCTTGTAAACCCAGGGCTCCCAAGACGGAGCCTATTTTAAGTGTTATGAAAGGGGAGGAAATCATTTATTAGGACACAGCAAAAGAAAAAGAAGTTTTGAAGTTCTTTCATTTTTTGGACTTTTCCATTTGTGTTTTGTGACCTTCCAAACAGTAGCGGGGAGTTTAGGAAACGTTGGGGCAGCCAGGCATGGGCTAGCTGCTTGGCACAGAGTAAAAGCAAATGGCAACGTGAAGATAATTATAATTGTAAGTATTTTATGGCTGTTTTCCTTTCTCTTTTTATGCTGTGAACTGCCCAGCATAGGAATTTTCTCCCAAATGGATGATATAGAGTTGTGGTTAATAAATAAATAAGTAAATAAATAAATGATAAATGAACAGTTCCTTAAACACCATCTTTATATGCATCTTTTAACAGAACAAATAGACAGTGAATTAATCAAATAAGCTTTTAATAAATAAATTAAACAGGCAAAGTACGCTGCCTAACACAGGGAAATAACAAGAGCAAGTTATTTTTGTTAAAACACCAAAGCCCCTTTCCAATCTTTAACTGCCCCAAAGAGGTGCCTGTAGGGTTTTCTACTGAACAAATATTTATTTATTTATTTATTGTTGGTACATGGTTGGGTCACAGTTCAGTAGTGGCACATTTGCTACTCTGCCTCAGACAGCAAAGTACTATAACGCTGGCTTGTGGGGCAGTCTTGGGTTGCCGATTTGCAGGTTGATTTAGGATGGGGCAGGAGCTACATCACGTTTAAATGTACAATGAAACCTCGCATAAAGAGTGCCTCGCTTGGAGACTAACTCGCTTAAAGAGCAGAATTTTCTCTGAATGGTCGCCTCGCTTAACAACTAAAACCAACCAAAAACTCGCTTAACAACTAAATCGGGGATTGCAGTTTCCCCCACCAGAAGTCACAATTGGTGACTTACAATGGTGTTTCACTGAAAGAGTAAACTCGCTTAAAGAGCAATCCCATGGAACGCATTATGCTCTTTAAGCAAGGTACCACTGTACAGGCAAATTAATCACTTCCCTTGCTCCTCTGCAGAGGTAAAAGGGAAGTGCAGTTTCCCCCACCCCCTCCTAGCTTATTGTTGTAGCACTGCATTGGTTAAGAAGGGAATTTTTTTTATTCTTTGTTTCTCCTTGGCTTAGAGGGTCAATTGAAACCATGAGTACCATGATTCTGAGAAGTTTTTCACTCAACATGGAAAAAAACAAAGAAATTTTGTTTTATTCTCTTATCGGATGCAGTGCTACAACTATCAGTTAGGAGGAGAAAATATTACTACTATCCATGCCCCTCCATGACTGCACCAAAGAAAATGCTTAATTGCAATATATGGCTAGCCCCTTCAGTATACTGTATCAGATGTTGGCACTGGAAGCAGCGTTTGACGGTTGCAAGGCCCCTTATTCCCAGTGTCTACAGGTGCTGGGAATGGTGTATACAGATGGCCACAAAACAGTAGAATCCCTTGATTGGGGTTCAAAAAGAAGCACTGCAGATTGGTGGGTGCTGGACAGGTGGATGCTGGAGGCAGAAGTTAGTGGTTTGTTTGTTTGTTTTTTAGGAATGGAAACACATGGTTAGTCACGTATTATGCCCCTGTCTGGTCCTAATCCTTAAGTTAAATTACCCTGTGCTCTCAACAGCTGCTGGAACATGTTGCAACACAAGTGAAGGAAGAAAAGGGCTGAAGTACACACATAGGAAATGGGTAACATTTTTAAAAATACAGTGTGCGCACACCTCCTATACTCTAAGTCAGGAGTTCTCAACTTTTTAAACATGGGGGCTGGGTCACGCTCCCTCACACAGCTTCAGGACCTGGATAGCTATTTTGATCTTCCTGTACACCACATGGCACTTCCTGGTGTGGTGGAGACAGTGGGGGGGCACATGAAATGGTGCCATAGGCCACATCCGCCCCACGGGCCGCAGGTTGAGAATCCCTGCTCTAGCCCCATGGTTCCCACCCTGGGGCACATGACACGCAGGGGGGCAATTTGATTTTTAAGGGGGCAATTCAAGAATGAGCTATTAAGAATGAAAGAATTTTAAGGCTTTCTTCATGTGAATAGGAGTTCATTTTTATCAACTGTATCTCACTTCTTCTTTCTTAGGCCTGTGATGCAACAGGAAAAGAGTTCCACACACACACACAAACATTTCATGTAACACCAACTTCCTAGTGTATTGGTCATTAAAGAAACATTTGTCTTCAAACATATGGACTGGCTAAGCAGTTTGCATCTGAACATGCAGTCCTGAAGCTGCTCTGGGGCTTGTAACTAAAAAAAAAAAAAAAAGCAAGCACATCATTCACTCTGTGCATGAAGATACATGGGTTGCAGAGGACCAGAAATATGCTTTGCTTACCTTTCCTTTATTAGAATTACAATTTAACTTCTCTTTCCTACCACCACCACCACCACCACCACCACCATTGATAACAAAGCCTGACAATAACCATGCCGGACTGGTTTGGCCTACAAGATGGCGGCTTGCAGCTTAGATCTCCTAATACCAGTAAATATCGTGTACTGAGCAAGGGTTTCTACCTCCATTCCCATCTAACCTAAAAACTTTAGCTAGGATACTTTGTACCACTGAGGTTACAAATCAAGCTTTGCCATTACCTTATACTCCAAGGCTTGTGCCATTGACTTACACCAGACTCTGTGCAGTAACAAAGGGCTTTTGTGACAGACTGATAAGCAAGTAAGGTTGCTCATTGAACTATGACAGTGATGGTGAACCTTTCAGAGACTGAGTGGCCAAATTCAACAGGCTACAGAGGGGCAGGGCAAATTCTGTGCTGGGAGGAGGGAGGAAGCGCTCCAATTGGGCTGCTGGCCAGAGTGAACTATGTCCGGGGTGATGGCATGCATGCCCACAGAAAGGGCTCTGAGTGCCCTCTCTGGCACGCGTGCCATAGGTTCACCATTGTTGGTGAACTTATTTTATTCCATTGTTGGGGGAACTTGTTTTGTTCCCTCCTTCCCCAACAAAAATAAGAAGAACAAACAATTTTAAAGGCAGAGGTTCATAAAAAGGTGACAGCTAAAGCCCATCCTGTAGGGCAGTGGTGGAGAACCTATGGCACGTGAGCCAGAGGTGGCACTCGGAGTCCTCTCTGTGGGCACCCATGCAGTCACCCTAGCACAGAGTTTGCCACACCCCTATGTCCAGCAGCCCAATGGGAATGCTTCCTCCCTCCCTCAGCACAGAGTTCATCCCACCCCTCTGCCCAACAGCCCAATGGGAGTGTTTCCTTCCACCCCTGTTGCTGTGTTGGCACTTTGGAATAAATAAGTGGGATTTGGATTGCAGTTTGAGCACTTGGTCTCTAAAAGGTTTGCCATCACTGCTGTAGGGTTTCAGTATTTTTATTTTGCTTTTGCAAATATTGACCTTTTCTTAAAAGTTCACCAGCTTAAGAATTGGGAAATATATAGACTTTGATTGGACGCTGCACTGCTTTTTGTCTGTCACTACAGCCTGATAGTTTCAGTTGGCCCAAGCAAAAGCAGAAATGGAATAGGCAGAAATGGGAGGGGGGAATTAAATAAATATGTTTAAGCTGTATCCTTAAAAAGAAAAACAGTGGAGGCAAAAAGAAAGAAAGAAAGAATAACTAGCCCTTTTCCAATCTCTCTTTTAATGGCTGTGTTTACTCTAGAAATAAAAGGCTGTATTGGCTTTGGAAACTTAAGACGGGATTTCCTTTTAAAGCCTAGCATATTAAAGCATAATAGCTATGTAACATCCTTATCTTACAAATGGTATTATGAAATGACAAAAAAAAAATCTCAATCCGATTCTTATTGGCCCATTAATGTAAAAGGCACAGAAAGCATGGATATATAAATACATTTCAGATGACCAATTTAAGAGTCCACTGTAAACCATGGTCCTATGTTATATTATTTAACCTCCCCCATTATTTCATCACAATACTCCAGTTCCCCTTCATCATGCATGGTACTCTGAAACTAGTCTGTTTTTTGCCAAAGCGGATTGACTAGCAATAACACTGCAATCTTTTCAGCACTAGATTAAGGCCATCCTATTTGCTCAGAAAGCAAATTGTTTTTTTGATGCCTTAGTCTGCTTTAGTCAACACAACTGGCTGTTCTATTTGGCTTTTGCTATTTATTTATTTATTTATTTTATACAATCAGATGCACCAGTGACTGTGGTGGCTTAGTGGTTAAGATGCTGAACTTGATGTATGGAAGGTTGGCAGGTCAGCAGTTCAAGACCTGAGTGCTGCATGACAGAGCGAGCTCCTGTCTCTGTCCATCTCCTGCTAACCTAGCATTTCAAAAGCAAGAAATTGCAAGTAGATAAATCGGTACCACTTTGGTGGGAAGATAAACAGCATTCCATGTAGTCCGGTATCTAGTCATGCCTGCCATATGTCCACAGAAACATCTGCAGATGCAGATAATGCTGTCTCTTTGGCTATAAACAGAGATGAGCACCGAATTCCCTAGAGGTGGTGAACCCATGGTACACACTCGGAGCCCTCTCTGTGGGCACCCATGCAGTCACCCCAGCATAGAGTTTGCCCCACCCCTGTGCCCAGAAGCCCAATGGGAAAACTTCTTTCCTCCTCCTAGCACAGACTTTGCTGTGCCCAGTAGCCCAATGGGAGCATTTCCTTCCTCCCCTGTTGCTGTGTTGGCACTTTGCAATAAACAAGTGGGTGTTGGGTTGCAATTTGGGCACTCGGTCTCTAAAAAGTTTGCCATCACTGCTCTAGAGTCAGATATGACTGTCTTTCGAGCAAGGGTGACCTTTTCCTTATTAATCACATTTATTTATTTATTTATTTATTTATTTATTTATTTATTTATTTATATTTGTTTATCGCCCTCCTCCCCGAAGGGACCCAGGGCAATTTCCAACAATTTTAAAAACACTTAAAAATTAAAAACTTTAAAAAGCTTAAAAACTTAATTAAAAGCTAGGTATTATAACCTGGACGTACTGGGGGTCAAACCATCCAACTGGCTGGGGAAATTGAACCATCCACTCCCCAGACCAGACCTGCCAGCCAGGTTTTCACTCCTTTCCTAAAGGACAGCAACTCCGTCTGCAGGTGTAGCTCTATCAGAAGGAGGTTCCACAGGGCCGGAGCAGACACCGAGAAGGCCCACCTTCTAGTGCCAGAGAGATGTGCCTCTCTGGCTGATGGCACAACCAGAGAGCCTCTCCAGTCCGCTCTGGTGGGGCAGGTAGATGTCCTTGGGATGATGCGGTCTCTCAAGTAACCTGGACCACTACCATAAAGGGCTTTAAAGGTAATAACCAGCACCTTGAATTGCACCCGGAGGCAAACTGGGAGCCAGTGCAGCTCCCTCAGCAGCGGTGACACACGGGCATAATGCCCGCATCCCAACACTACTTGTGCAGCTGCATTCTGGACCAGCTGAAGCCTCCGAATGGTCACCAAGGGGAGCCCCATGTAGAGCGCATTACAATAATCAAGTCTGGAGGTGACCAAGGCATGTGTGACCATGAGCAAGGAGTCCCGGTCTAGGAACGGCCGTAACTGGTGAATCACACAAAGTTGTGCAAAGGCCCTCCTGGCCACGACTGCCACCTGCTCTTTGAGCAGTAGTCACGAGTCCAGGGGGACCCCCAAGTTACGTACCGGGTCTGTTTGGGGCAGGACTGCCCTGTCCATATGCACATCCAGGAACAGAATGGGTGCCTCATTAATTAGTAGTAATTTACTACCAGGACTAAATTGATAAGTATTGTGGCCTTTAGATTTATATGGTTGCATTAATAGTTTTATTGTGGAAGAATTTTACTTTGGAATGTCTCCAATGGCAAGCAGATAAAAATACTTAATATAAAGGGGGGGGGACCCTATTGTATTTATTTTGTGAAAATCCATTCACCAGCTCCAGTGTATTATATACAGTGGTAACTCGCTTAAAGAGCATAATGCGTTTCATGGGATCGCTCTTTAAGAGAGTTTGCTCTTTAAGTGAAACACCATTGTAAATGACCAATTGTGACTTCTGGTGGGGGGATTGTGAACCCCTGATTTAATTGTTAAGCAGGTTTTGGGTTGGTTTTAGTTGTTAAGCAAGGGGACCATTCAGAGGAAATTCTGCTCTTTAAGCGAGTTACTCTCTAAGTGAGTAATTTACTTGCATTTTAATCCCATGAAAGTATGTGGAACTTGAGTGCCTGTCTCTGAGGGTAACTCAGCCAAAATAAAATACTACTTATATCCTATAATCCATTTCAAACCACTGATAATTAAGTAGCTGTTAAATTAAACTTCCCTCTGTCTCACTATAATCACACTTCTCCATTCACAACTAACAGGACCTTTAGGTAACATTTTATTTTAATGACCTTATTTTAGGGAAGGATATGAAACATGTTGCTTCTTCCCATTGTAACTTTGTGGATGGACTTTGGAAATAAAAACAAAAATAAACCAACATGTCCCCGGTGTATATTTTTATGTTATAGAGGGGCAATTTTGTTCACACTGTTACCACAGTACAACATTTTGCTTTTCTTTATCAGAATGGGAAGCAATAATTTGTTTACATAGAACAAGCAGAGGGATGGTTAGAGATACCATTAGGATAACAATAAAATATTTTTCTTCTATTAGAAATCAAACTCATTCTCTTCTGCATTGACCTTCTCCAGATATTAATCTAAACAGAATATGCTGGCATTTCAGGGAACCTGTATGTGTGTGAGACAGAGACAGAGACAGAGACAGAGACAGAGACAGAGTATGTGTGTGAGTGAGTGAGTGAGTGAGTGTGAGAGAGAGCTCCCATCTCTGTCCCAGCTCCTGCCAACCTAGCAGTTTGAAAGCAAGAAATTGCAAGAAGATAAATAGGGACCACATTGGTGGGAAGGTAAACAGTGTTCCATGCACTCTGGTGTTGAAGCATGCCTGCCATGTGTCCATGGAAACTTATGCAGACATAGACAGTAATGGCTCTTTGGGAATAAACAAAGATGAGCACTGAACCCTAGAGTTGGATAGAACTGGCTTTCAAGCAAGGGCAACTTTTACCTTTATTTATTTATTTATTTATTTATTTATTCACACTTGTATGCCACCCTACCCACAGAGCGAGTCAGGGTGGCTGTCATAGTATTGCAGAACAAAATATCAAAAACACAATAATCCCAATAATAAATTCAACAATAAAACCATGAACAATTCAGTATGAATTTAAAAGATTAAAAAAATTAAAAGAATTAAGAGAGAGAGGGGTAATTATCGAATAAGCCAGCAGGCCGGGGTTACCATGTTACTGGTACCCCACACCTGCCCCACCAGCCAAGTCTTTATGCCTTTTCTAAAGGGCAGCAGCTCTGTCTGGAGATGCAGCTCAATTGGCAGGAGGTTCCATAGGGCAGGAGCAAACACGGAGAAGGCTCTCCTTCTGGTGCTAGAGAGATGCACCTCTAGTTGATGGCATGACCATAGAGCCTCTCGAGTCCGCTCTGGTGGAATGGACAGATGTTCTTGGGGTGACGTGGTCTCTTAAGTATCCTGGCCCACTATCATGTAGGGCTTTAAAGGTAATTACCAGCACTTTGAATTGCACCTGGAGGCATACTGGCAACCAGTGCAGCTCCTGAAGCAGTGGTGAGGCAGGTGCATAACTCCCGCATCCCATCACCACCTGAGCAGCAGTATTCTGGACCAGTTGCATCCTCCAAATGGTCATCAAGGGCAGCCCCATGTAGAGAGCATTACAATAGTAAAGTATAGAAAAAACAGTATTATAGAAAACAGTATTTGTCAAAACATGGATACAGAAGAAAATGGTTCTATAGGAGTTATAGAGGCCTTGTGACAGGCCAGACTATTTATCAATTTAGCTCAGTATTACCTGGCAGCATCTATCTTAGGTAGAAGGCAAGAGATTGTTTTTCCTATCACCAGCTACACAATCTTTCAAATGAATAATAATTTTAAAAATCCTAGAAAAGCCTGTACTGATCTGGTAACCCACTCATGCTATTTATTTACACAAATCATAAGCTACACTCTCCCACCATGAAATCAAGGGGGTATATTCCAGTTATAGATGATAACATTACACAGATAAGGGGGGTATTTCGAATGGGAAGTTGGATTTGCTCTGAGTTTTCATTCTAGTTGAGAGGCAAGACACAGAATGAGTTTAGCCCCTCTCTGGCTTGCAGCTAAGAATCATAATTTAAATTAAGTCAAAAGCCCAACTAAAGCATTTTTTTTTAAAAAAAAGGTGACAGCATAAAGAGAACTATGAGATATCCCAGAACCAACAGGGAATGAAAGCCACAAAGTGAAGCCTATTCATGTTTCAGAGAAGTGCTTAAGATAGTTTTGTCAGAGTTTGTGAAATTAGACTCCAATGAAATCTCATCTTGAAGTCCTCAAGACCAACCAGCAAACGAAACAAGCTAACTTGCATATATGCAGATAAGGTTTTGCTTTGGTACTGGAATGCTCACAGTAATTATGAACTTCCTTCTTCCCAAATGTCCCATTTCTGGCTACAGTCAGCTATTGCCATACAATCTAATCTACAACTTGAATATTTCAAGAGGCTCAGTCATCAGCATTTACTTAATTACACTGTAATTAATTGGACAACACTAGATTTATAAGCATTGTCTCAATTATTTGAGGTTCCTGTGCCAAGTTGCTCCACATTTTCTGGCAGAAACCTGGAGCTGGGAAGGGTGGAGGGCAAAAGAAGAAGGGGGCAGCCCAAAATGAGATGGCTAGATGGTATTGTAGACACAATGGGCACAAAGCTGAGTGAGTTGAGGGGGATGGTGGAGGACAGAAGTGCCTGGCAGACAGTGGTCCATGGGGTCGCAGAGGGTCGGAATCGACTGTGCGACTGAACAACAAAAAAAAGTGTTAAAATAGTTTGCTACCACTATCATAATACTTTTTAAAAATGAAATTAAACTTTATAAAACATACAGAAGCATTCAAGTTTTAAAAAACAAGGCAGGAAAAATGAAGGATCTAAGTGTACAGTATTCATTATTTTAGTACATACAAAAATATAGAAAAAAGTGTAGATTGAATTTGAAAGATATTGGCCAGAATCCTACAGTGAGTTTATTCCAGTCTAAGTGTAATTACATAAATTGTGGTGACCAATTGTCTCTAAAATGCCATTCTAGTGTCCCTAGCTACTCACTAAGCTGTGCATACAACTAGGAATCTGAGTGACAATTTGCCACCAAAATGTACACTATTGCACTTATGCAAATCCACACCAAGGTCTTGTCTATTAATTATCTTTGAATTTTATCTACAGATTTTATAATATTCTGACTTCTGTAAATTAAGAATACTATTTCCATAATTTCATTAACTTAGTTTTGAGCCAGTCAACAATTATATCTGACTATATTGTTACATTATATTGCTGGATTGTATTTTCTTGACATTGTATTACTATATTGTATTGCTACATTGTATTGTTGGATTATATCTCTACATTGTATTGTTGGATTGTACTGCTATATTATTGCTTGATTGTATTGCCACATTATTGCTGTTTTGCTGTGTAGTGTTCTATCACAGTATTGTTATGCCCTATTATTGTATTGTATTGTATTTGTCTTGTACACCGCCCTGAGTTGGTTACACCAAGTAGGGCAGTATATAAATCCAAACAATAAATAAATAAATAATAAACTTATTTACATTGTAACATTTTCAGAAACAGATCTTCTCATCTGTGAAAAGAATTTTTATTCCCGTCTTGTGTTCATGTGGCAATTTGTAGAATCTGTAATTATAATATCTCAAATCCACAGGAAACCAATTCACATTTGTTATCATTCCCACTGAACAAGCCAACATTTCCTGCATTTTTCATCTCAAAATAGGAGGTCTAGTTATCCTGATATAGTAATAGAGTAGACCATACTGCCAGCACCTCAATGCTGAGTGCCAAGCAGCAGTTAACTAACCTGACAACCCTGAGGACTAGCAGCCTTGGTGAAGTCCACAGGAAAGGGTGATGGTCCCCAAGTGGATTAAATCCCCCTTGAATCCATCTTGATGGAGGGCAGCAGCTTCATCAATACTGGCCTGGGGGTGAAGAGGACCTTGTGTGCCAAAAGGATCAGTGGTATAGGAGTCACGCTGTGATGCAGAAGACAGATGAAAGACCACAGCATTATATTTGCAGGACAGTCTTTATGGCTGATTGCCATGATGATCACCAATATTTGGAATTGGATATGGCACAACAAGAAGAAGAAGAAACAAACAAAATCCATTAGCCGTCATCAGGAACGTTGAAATTGCAGAATTTGAGTGATACTCTGTGCAATGCAGTGGATAGAGTGACCAACAAGAACTCAAGAGGCTTGGGTTCTGAATCTCTGCTCAGTCATCGAAACCCAGGGGGTGTATAGAACTAGAAAAACCAATCCATAAATATCTCACTTACCTTGAAAGCCCAATTAAAGTTTTTATAAATTGACGGCACATAACAAGAAGTTGAGTATTGGTGGTCCTGAAACATACCATATCAATGACAAATGTAGCAAACAGTAAGCTTTCTCCTGTTCCTTCAAACCTTTGGCAGAACACTCTATCATTGTTTTCTTTATCAGATGTTTTAGGCAAGGCAGCGTAAAGGAAAGGAAAGGATATTTTGTAGGCACATATAATACTTGTTCACTTTAAAACCACAATGGTACTACTGAAATCTAGTAACAACCTATAAATCAAATCAACAACATGAAAAATGGTTACTACAAAAAAATGGAGATTTGGTGAACTTTGAAACACGATGTCCATTTTCACTCTGTTTTGCTACTAATGTTCAATGCATGTATTCTACAGAAGACACACAGATGAGCATAGTTTCATACCATGAGTTTCAAGTAATGGTATGGGACATCAAACATAAAGCTCTCTGAACACATACTAACCAGTGTGGAAATGTGCATTTTCTTAAAAGTTTTTGTTTTGCCCCTTGTTAAATTTCCCTTCCCCTTCAACACCCACAGAATCTTCCCCTCTTTGTGCACCATCGCAGGTTCCAAAATTCTCTGTTAATCTTCTTTCCTCCTATACTTCACAGTATATTTTAGGTGGCTCCACTTATTTATCATTCACCTCATTTTAGAGCTTAGACAATCTGAACTGTGGCTAATTGTGGCTTTGAGAGAGACAAGCATGCATCTTGAGTGACAAAGTATGGGTGGAAGAAGCTACGCTCATTTCTATATCACTAAACCATGACTATTATTGAATTCATGTAGAGCATGAATGTTTCTGTTTTGAATCTCTGATACAGTTGAGTTGCAAGATGTTACTTAAGAGCTGCAAAAGGAAAACCTAATCACTCTTACAAGCCTGTGAATCCAGAGAGAAGTGCAGGTGTTTGCAACACATGCTGTCATATTTGCATCTTTTGGTATGCCTAGACAAGTGGTTCCCAACATGGGGCCTATGCCCCACAGGGGGATTTCAATTCCCAGAAGTCTAAGTTAGTACATTAGCTGATCAATGCTTTGGGGAATTGACTTCTGGGAATTGAAGTCCAAAAACCAAAGGTTAGGAAAAACTGGCCTAGACAATCTAGGAAACACATGGAAATATTTGGAAAAGAGCTTCAGTAGACGTGGGCCAAAGCAAACTGGTAGTCCATGTTGGGTAATTTAGTCATGCCCATGAAGGGGGCCATTTATTATTTCAGATTCTCCATTTAGATCCCCATGGGAAATGCAGTACAGTAGTAGTAATTTAGATGACTAAAAGGTTTTCGTCTCCTGTAATACCCACCTCAACCTGCAAAAGTGACATGCCATTTCCTACCTACCTGCCATTGATAATTCATCTGTGTACTTCTGTCATGCTAAATAGTAATTTTGGATACTTGCTTCCCATTCTCCCTCCTCCCCATTTCCCCTATGCTTCAACTTACTGTAAATGACAAATATAATACCTGTAAACATAAATAGTTGGGTACATGGCTGCAGATCCAGAATGTGGGAGTTCAGTTCCCTTCTGTGAAACCTAGAAGAGCCAGCCTATGTGGCCTTGGGCGAGTTACACTGTCTCAGGACACCCCCTGAAAAGAAAACTTCTGTGAATTTTCTACCTAGAACAGTGATGGTGAATCTTGACACTCCAGCTGTTCTTGAACTTCAGTTCCCAGATCAGCAAGAGTGTTGGCTTGGGTTTCTGGTAATTGAAGTCCAAGAACCAAGGTTCACTGTTACTGACCTAGAAGATCCTGGACAGGATTGCCATAAGTCAGAATTGACTAGATGGCACATGATTAATTGTAAACATAAATATTCAATGAAATGGAAACTGAGCAAGGGTAAAACCACTCCTTAAATATTTCACTTACCCTGAAAGCCCTATTAGGGCTGCTATAAGTCACTTCTGGGGCCGCAGTGGCTTAATGGTTTAGATGCTGAGTTTGATGACAGAAAGGCTGGCAGGTCAGCAGTTCGAAGCCTGAATGTTGTACAGCAGAGTGAACACCTGTTGTCTGCCCCACCTTCTGTCAACCTAGCAATTCAAAAGCAAGAAATTCTAAATAGGTACCACTTGAGCTATAAAGGTATAACAGCCTTCCATGTGCTGGGGCATGCTGGCTCTGCTAAAAGGGTGCTTGACAGGGAATGATGAGGGCATTTAACCCTAACAAAAAATATATGCTCCCACTCACTTTCTAATTTAAACTACCCTCTGAGGATTTGAACTGACACCCTCTTGCTAACAAGGCAAAGTTGAAATCTCCAAGCCACAGCAGATAGACTGTAAACAGGGATGTTGTTTTTAACTTTTTCTTTGGTGGCAAAGGATGAGAAGGAAGGCAGAGAAACACAGAGCCCTGCTCATTTGCTTGATTGTTCCAGGCAGCATGGCTCAGCTCTTTGGTTTGGCACCCAAGGGGGGGCGCCGCCGCCGCCATGGTACTGGGGGCCTGGGGGTGTGTCCCAGGCTGAGTCCCGGTAGCCAGATAGGCCATTCCACCACTGCTACAGTGTCTAGTAATGCCTTGCACATGGTCACAGAAACATCTACAGACAGACAGTGCTGGCTCTTTGGCTGCAAATGGAGATGAGCACAGCCCTCTAGAGTCAGACACAATTGGCTTTTGAGCAAGGGAGACCTTTACCACTTCTGGTTTGATGGCACACAGCAAACATAAATACTGTATCCACCTTGGACAAAGCACCCTATTTGTTCTTATAATGGTGGAATTCAGGTTACCAAAGTGATTGTCAGTTCTAGAATTCCAAACCCTAAGAATTTAAGCACTATGCTATCAGAGACATCATGTCAGGTTTAGTCTTCTGGAGGAGGTAGGATTTCATCCACCACCACCCCAAGCTTATGATAGAAATGCTTCAGAATGATCCCACCTAATCATTGTACACATAGGAAATAAGGTCAGCTACCTCATCCACCATCCTTGTACAGCCCACCCCACCCCACCCCACCCCACCCCTTTATTCTGGAGTGCTGTGCCTTTTCAATACTTCAGTATCAGGATATCCTCTGACTACAGCTAAATATCTGAAACCCCACCTGTGTTGTGTCATGCTATACTAGCATTGCCAACTTCCCATGACTGGGAACACAATCTCTTAATCTGGGCTCCTTTACTATGTACCAAAGGGAATAAAAACAACAATGTTATGAACTTAAAGGTACTCTCTCTTCAAGGATAATGAGGAGAACTAAAAGTCAGACACATACGGTAAGCTTTAGAATTTAGAGTATGTTACAAGTAGTTTCTGCCTTGAAAATAAGTTTCCTAAAATGCAGTAAATTCAGTCATTTCTTCCAGTATATTAAAATGTGCATTAATCTCCAATCTCAGAGACAGAATTTGGTGACTTGACTTGCGTTGTTGCATTCTAATACATGATTTTGATTCTATATACAGTGGCACCTCGCATAATGAATGCATCGTATATTGAAAAATTCACACAATGAAGCGTTTGTTATGCAATGGTGATACCCTGCATGATGAAAAAAAAAAAAGCTTTAGGAAGACGTTAAAAGGATGGGATACAGAATTTAGAGGTAGTAAGGACAACAGGACCCAGTTCTCCCCGGGGGTGCTGGTTAGGCTTTCCAAGGTTTGGGAATTGGTTTGCAGTGATGGTTATGAGGCAGCACTTTTCAAACCGGTGTTGCTCATAGCATTTTTTGTGGCACTGAACATTAGTGAGCTGGTGGTGGGCTCAAAAGGGGACAGGCAGAACAAGGCATTACTAAGGGACGATGTTGCAATTATTAATGACTAATTGTTTGCTTTTGTTTGCTCTTCCAAATGGATCAGAAGGGAGAAGGTAAGTACATGGTGCTGGGCAGATGCTCGATTAAGGAAATTTGCCCAGTGGAAGCACTGAGCACCTATTTGAGGATGAGTGGACAAGGAGGAGGCAAGTTCCTGATGGACTGGAACGGAGAGCCTTTAACCAGGTTCCAGTTCTGGGCAGTGATGGGTAAGAGTTTGGAAGCAGCGGAAATATTGGGTAGAGGTTTGTGTTGCATTCATTCCAAATCAGGGCAGCTTCCACGGTGACTGCCTTGGGCTATACAGATGACAACGTCAAAAAGGTAGGTAGGTGGGCATCGGAACAACTTCGCTCCTATGTGAGGAAGCTGCCTGAAGTGTAGCTGAAAATGCAAAGGGCTCAAGGAAGTTGTGTTAGCAGTCACAAATAGCTAATGAGTTTTCTCTTTTACAGGTGGTTGATCCTCCATGCAGGAGATGGTGTGGATTTGTGGGGATGAGTACGTGGCAGGGGCAGCATGTCAGGCAGCTGATTCTTTCTTTGGACTGCACCTGGGGCTTCTTTGGTTCAACATGGTTTGGGGCGGCTGGTCAGGCCAGGGGTTTGATTGCATCCCCATGGTGGTGGTTGTGCACTTGGGTGATGCTGTGGGATACATGGCTGAGGAAGTAATTGTGGGATGGGCAGACCAGGCCTTTGAACAGCTGAGGACAGCCTGGCCTGGTTGTTCTCTTATATTTTCAGAAATACTGCCAATACTGGAATGGGTGGTGGAGGATAACAGAATGAGATTAATGTTCAGTTTTGTGGAGCGATCACAGCTGTTCATAAATTCACACATTGCGGAGACTCTACCGAGGTATGGGTATTCAATTGTGGGACATGCAGCTATTCAAAGGAACAACCACTCTGTTTCAGTTGGAACGGGAGGAGCTTGAGTAAAAGAGGGAAGGATTTCTTTCTTAGGGACCTCCCCAGGGGCATTTGCAGGTGCTTGGAGGTGGGGGGCCTCAGGCCTGGGAAAGGCCCTCAGGCCATGGCACCAAGCACAGAGAGGGTAACAATTTTTGGGAGGGATAGGGGTTTCCTCCTAACCTTGGCTAAGGGAAGGAGCCTGACTATGTCACCAGCTTAGGGGTAGATTAGTTGGGTGGTTGCCCTTCCGGGAGGCCCACTCCTCCTGGGTGCAGTGGTAACTCTCTCTGTGTTTGGAAGCCCCTCCGTTAGGCTGAGTTCTTCTTTTGTTCAATAAAAGTGGCCCAGTTTACTCCACATTGGTGTCCATCTCTTATTTGGGGGGCGGGGATGGAGCGGCAAGGTGTTTGTCAAAATTAAAGGGCAGCAAACTAAAAGAATGAGACATCAGTTTCTAAGATATCTGTGATTTTCTTTTTGAATGATACACTGTTCTTGGACAATTAGATTTCAGGAATTTTGGAGAATATTTCAGGCAAGTTCATGCAGCAAATTTATCCAATGGGGAACTGTGGATTTCATGGCTAATGTCTTTTGTGTTACATACAATTTCCTCCCCCCTTTTCACAGTTCTTTTTAAAAATGTAGTTACAGAAGTCAGTAAGAAGGCAGAACATCCTTTGAGACTCGGTGCTTCCAAACAGATTTTTATTGTGTAATCATGCAGCTTCTTTAATGGAATACTACAAGGGGTGGGGCTCAGAAGACCAATTAATAACATTGTCATTCTCCCCTTCTTCTGCTGTCTTACCATGGAAAAGATAAAACAGCTGCACCATGTCTCCTGACTGGCAGTGATAGCAGCTACGTGTCTGGAAGTATCTTAAATGCTGTGCTTCATTTTTTTAAATATATATATATCTCCCTGGATTGGAACCCAATGTGGTTTCATCAGCTGCAACTTCCCTGATGCTCCCTCAACTTACTACTCAAAGAAAGGAATGTGTATTTTTTTAATACACTGGAGAATGATGACTGGTGCCAGCTGACTTCTAGACTTAATATCACCCCCTTTGTTTAAAATGTCCAGTCTTATTCTTCCATATTTAGGCCAGGTGCAAACTGCCAAAATGAAGCCTTTTGGTGAGTTTATTCTGCAGTTCCATTTGCCTTACCTACTGTGAGAAAGATTAGCTGGCAACACAAGTTTGCTGTTACCAGGGTACGTCTGATTGTGGTCCAAAAATACCACAATCTTCAAGGAGGCTCTTTCTGTGTATCCCAGAATGTTCAGTGACCAGATCACACAAACTGTACTATCAGATTTTTGTCAGGCACCCAGTGGAATGCTAGTGCCACTTACCACCCATGTTTGCATGTGCTTTTTCTTGAAAACACACTTTTGTATTCATGGCAGCACTTTCAAACTCAGGTATGGATTCCTCATATTACACACCCATGATCTCCTACTTTGAGCACTGGGTCTTTCCCTTCCTTTTAGAAGATATATTCCCTTTCTCTAAACATGCAGGTACTGTCAAAGCAGTGTTGATTCAACGATTAAAAACATATTTTCACATGTTTGCTTAATATAGTAGCATCAAACTTTTCAGCTGCCAATAAGCAGCTATATACACATCAGATTATGACAGACAAAAACATCTGGTAAGTTTCCAAATACATCATTACAACATTTCCCAAGGGGAAAAAAGTAAACATTCCTCTTCCCTGGAATACGTACTTATGTAAGGATCTTTTCTTAGCAGGTGCCAAATTCAATAGTATCATCTATTAAGTGAATTCTACCTCTGGGTAGTGAATGATGTAAAATTAAATAAAACTGCTCTTTTCCCCCTCAAGAAACAGTCTTCCCATTTTCTTGAGCCCTTGATTTCAGGAATTATCATCAGGAAGTGATAATGCCTCTATCAAACTTGTTAATGTTTCTGACACATGCTTTGAAGGGGGTGGGGGAACCACGAACTGGTGTGTTTCATGGAGGCCTTTTTAATAACTTGAACAGAATGTTGTGTCTTCAAGGCCAACAGTTACAGTAAAACCTCATATAACACTAAAACCTGGTTCCACAAGTCTTGGTGTTATATGATTTTTAGTGTTATCTGATGCATGTTAAAATCCTATGGGATCCATAGAGATACAGTAATACCTCATATAACATTAGTATCGAATAACACGAAAATCGCATAACATCAAGGAATCTGGGGGGAAGAATTGCATCAGATAACATTAAGATCCTATGGGATGCTTCAGATAACAACCGCGAAAGCCTGTGTGGTTACAATGTATCTCTATGGATCCCATAGAGGATCAGATAACACGAAAAATCATATAACACGAAGACTTGTGGAACCAGGTTTTAGTGTTATATGAGGTTTTACTGTACATTGTAACCACACAGGCTTTAGCGGTTGTTATCTGAAGCATCCCATAGGATCTTAATGTTATCTGATGCAATTCTTCCCCCCCAGATTCCTTAATGTTATGCGATTTTAGTGTTATTCGATACTAATGTTATATGAGGTATTACTGGTATAGTGACTCCACTTGCTCCATATTCCTCAAGTCAAAGCACCCAAATGCTCACCAGGCTGATATTTACAGCACCCTTCTTTGCTGAAAAACCACCCATTTTCCCACACATCCACAATACTTTCTCTCTCTGACTTCATGGATTCAGTCTATCTCTTGGCCCACACACCTCCATCATCCCACCTCTCCATTTTAATACACCGACCTCATTACTTCTCTGGGCATTCCCACACACAACATCCCATCCTACCTCCTGTTCTGGTTTCCCTCTCAAGCTTCCCACCTCCCTCCAAACCCTTCATTGGCTCCCAACTGTTCCTTAGCTCCCTCTCAGTCTGTGTCCCCCCCCTCCCCACCATTTTAACCCACCCCTTTTTATCGCCTCCTCCCCAACGACTCTAGGGCGCCAGTCTTTTCCCTCAGAGAAAGAGGGAGAGATTGGCTTTTGCCAATTTCCCGCCGAAGGCTGTTCCCCCTTGCTCGAATGTATTCGTCGTGGTCCCCTCCGGCCCCATTACAGGAAAGCTCCACCTGAGGAATTCCAGTCACGATTCTCTGACAGGAAAGAAAGACCCGAAATTTTCCACACCCTTTGCTCGCTCCCACCCCGTTTCCAACACTAACTATACCTACTGCCCTCCTCACGTTAATACTCCCACCCTAATAATAAACCTCTTTACCTTTGAAACAGAGATGAGCACTGAACCCTAGAGTCGGATACGACTGGCTTTCCAGGAAGGGAAACCTTTACCTTTGCTAATAATAATAATAATAATTTCGTGTCAGATATTATTCTGGGTTGAAAGGTTTTTTGGCTGGAGGAACTCCGCTCCGGAGACGCCCGAATGAGGCTACTTCCATGCCCCCAAGACCTTTCCCGATCTATCGACTTGCTTTCGAACATGCTAGGCTGGCAGGAGCTGGGACAGAGACGGGCGCGCAACCCGTCACGCGGCACCCGGGGTCTCGAGCTGCCGACTTGCTGGCCTTCCAGCGAACAAGGCGAGCTTCTTAACCACTGAGCCCCCGCAGCCCCACTCTCACCCTCATTCCCCGCCTTCCACCCCTTCCCTCATTACCTCCAGCATCCCCCACTGGTCCCTTGGTCAATGTGAAAACACCGCCCGGCCTTTTCTCTTGTGGCCCACCCCCAGCGTGGGAGTAACACCACCGCCCCCCCAAAAAAAATCTCCCGTACCTCCTCCGTACCCCCGTGGCCGCTCGACACCCCGGCGGCGGCTGGCTCTCGTTCTTTCTCCCCACCGCGGCTGGTCGACCCCCTTCCCACCCTTCTCGGCGGATCCACCTCTCAACCTTCCCCCCCCCAAATCCACCTGCTGAGGCAAATGCGGCATCTTGTCCGAGGACACCGGTTCCTCCCCCCACACACACACACCCAAACCCACCCCTGCCGCCGGGCAGCGTTTCCAGAGGACCGGCGCAGCCCACTCCCCCGCCCACCGTCCCCGCGGGGCGTCCGGCAGAGCCGCCCCGGCTCCCACTGATGGAGGGCGACCCGGCGCTCGGCTCGGCTGGCCTCCCTCCTCTTCCCCCACCCTCCTCCCCACTCGCTCCCCTCGCCGAGACTGCCGGAGCGCAGGCCGGGCCGCGCAGCCCCAGGCGCTCCAGAGACGTCCCCCGGCCCCTCATTGGTCCAGGACGGGCCCCGGGGGTGGAGACAGGCGAGCCGGTGTTAAAAATCACATGGGTCGCCCTCCAAAAGCGAGGCAGGCGCCGATGCCGTCGGGTTCATCTGCCCAAAGGGTACTCTACTGCTGCTGCTGCTGCTGCTGCTGTTGTTGCTGTTGTGTCCGCCGAACCGGGGAAGGCTTTGGGGCATGGTTTCGTCCCCCTCACTGGATCTTACCCTCTTTTTCACCTTATGCATGCCTTAGCTTTAAAAAACCCACCGGCAGGTAAGGAAGATTTGGGGGTTGGGGTTTTTCCCCCCTCTTTCAAGACTTTTTTTGGGGGGGGGACTTGCGAAGGAGTGCTTCAATGCCAAACTCCTAGGCGCAGCCCCAGCACCGATTTTTGTTTGCTGATGTATTGCATGCTTGGAATAGGAGGAAACTCACTTCGCGCACACACTTTCCAGATCTTTTTTATTGTAAAAAACTTGGTTTCAGGTAGATTTGCTTGGGAGAATTGTGATATTCCGTGCTGCGCTCGGGCATGCCTTTGCAGTGAAACTATTCTGGATGGAAATGAGCGAAGAAGGCTGCCAGCTGCATTGAGCTCTGGATTATTTTTGCTATTTCCTTTTTAGTTTTTTGTGTTTGTGTGTGCCTCCCCCCCCTTCTTCTGCCTGCGATTGCAAGTACGTTATGACTCAGGGAAAAAAGGGTCACAGCATCCAGACCTGCTCTCCCAAACATCTTTCGCAGCAGCTTTAAAAGGCCAACTGTTGACTGTTCTTTTTTTTTTTTCGAAGATGCACCCCACCAAACAAACAAAACACCCACTTGTGGATCTTCTTTCTTTCTTTGCATTATTAGATTCTTTGCCCAGAGCAATAAAAGGAAGCAAAAGGTTGTGTTAGGGTTTGGGAGAGATTGCATCAGTTTAGACTGAATCATCCTCAGATATTTTCTTCTTCTTCTTAAAGAAATAAAGAACAAATCATGTTGGCTGTACTTGAGCCTGTTCTGGACTTTGCCATCTGAAAATAGTTTGTGCTATAGCTGGAATGTTTAGAGCTAGGAGCAGGCACTACAACTGAACAACTGTTGAGAGAAGTAGAAAGAATAATCTCTCTATATATACCAATTTCCCCAATCTATATCAATTCTCTCCCACCCATTCAAAATATTTCAGCTTTTCATATTTTTTCCCCATCTCTCTCTGTTGGTCAGATCCCCCCCCCCCTTTAAACAGTTCTTTGATTTTTCCCATTCTAACAAACAGTTTGTCAGTGACACCCCCTGGTGATGACTCTGTCCCTTGTAGCTACTTGGTCATGATCTAGAAATATCTTGCTTTCTTCAAGCACTCATGATATGAGATCAAAGGTACTTATCTTTCCTGTTTCTTCCCTCACTCTGTCCACAGGACATACCTTCCATCAGCTTTGTTGTTTGTTTAAAAACCATCCTGACTGCTTTGGGAAGTGAATAAATTGGACCTTATTGCAGTGAGATAATACAGGGTTTTAATACACTGGATCTTAATTTAAAAAAAAACTGGTGGAGAAAAAAAGTGGAATGATATGTAGAGGCAAAAAGACAGCCAATAAAGGGACAGATCATTGATTTGAGCTTGGGTTCACATTCACTCTGTTTATCCAAAGTACAGGAAGGTTGCTGGTTCACTTAGCAACAAGTGCCTTGAACGGCCTCAGCGGAGGTGTGTGGTGTCAAGGAGGGAATAACTACTGTGTGCTCATTAACAGTCTGTCCCTTCCCCCACCTTTCTCTTCATTCTTTTAACATCTCAAATCTCAGATCAGCCTGTGTGAGAGTGCAGTTTGCTTGTCTCTTATTTCATCATTGCAGTTGTCAACCGTTAAATATGAATGCGTTTCACGGCAGGAAACGCTGTGCTCCAAAGTGTCTTCCTAGGTTCAAAAACCCATCAGCTGAATGTGTTTCAAACCCCCACTCCATTCTCTCTATTTGTCAAAATTAACTTGCAATATCTGCACTTTATTTTAGAGAGAGAGAGAGAAATCGGTTTGCTTTTTGTCTAGAGTGGCAGTGAGGTTAAGGGTAATGCCCATAGCAAATATGCAAGGCATAGACAAGTGGTATGAGTTTAGTCCAGTATACAGCAGGAGTCTTAAGAAGTGACCACAAGTTTGGCTCTGCAATGGTAGCTTTGTTACCAAACACACTGATTCTAATTATGTGTGGGGTGTGCAGGCGCCAGATTTCTAGTACTGTATTGTCTTCTAGCATGTGGGTTTACATTCATTTTGTATTTTCTGGAGGACTAGAGTTTGGGAAGAATGGGGTGGACAGGATGGGTGGGTACAGGTTAGTAGATGGTGGCTGGAAGGCTCAGCTTACCTTTCAAACCAGTGAAGTTGTTTTACATGAGTAGGGCAGCACTTGTGTCTGGCTGAGCCTGAATGCCCAAGTGGGTGTGACACTATAAATCAAATTTTGGATAGTAAGGTTGATGTGCCACCTACATTTCTAAAAGATCTCTCCCCCCCCCCCTGTGTGTGTATGTGTGAGAGAGAGATGCTAGAAGAAAAGGACAGAAGAGAAGAAGAAGGAAAAGGGAGAGAGAAATCTGAATCATGAATTAAATTACATTCTACATACAGGACTGAGATATTATCATTTTATTCCTAGAGATTTATGCTTATAGATTATTTACCCAGGACAACTCCAAATTTCACATATGTGTTGTCATTATGAAGCCTTCAGTTTGGCACAGCAATATTTCATCTTTCTTTTTCTTTAATGTGTATGTATAAAAGAAACTTATATTGCCTTGATATGTCCACTCCAAAAATAGTAGGAAGGCTGCCATCCACGTTAAAGGATGGATTCCTACATTTGCTTGTGGGGTACCATCAACCCTTTCTGGAGATTCAGTGTGACCTGCCAACCCTTTCCCTCCCCCATTCCTACCTGTATCCTAGTTACTTAAAGCAGACATGAGCAATGTGTGCTATAAAAATAGAGATGTTAGTTATCCTGTAACTAAGGCTGTATAATGTAGTTGTGTGCTTGTGTGGTTTGGTGGGTTTTTTTGTATGAACTATTAGATACAGTCTATAAACACTGGAAAGATTTGTACCCTGGGCTCTTTTATAAGAATCATTTTAACAGTTCTGTGTGCAAGCTTTGCTTTCAAAGGCATCATGCTTGCAGTGGTGAAACTCTTATTAGCTAATAATACCATGCAAATGTACAACATATGGAACAATTATTATTACGAGTAGTGGAAATTTGCCAATAATAGGTACTTGGTGCTATTTCAAGGGTTCTAAATTGAGCAGGCATTTCATAGGAAGCTGGTATTATGTTTGAGTGATGCTTGGAATTTGATCCAATGCCCGGAGGTCAAGGTGGTTTTGGAAAGTCTCATATAGACATCCTTTTAGATGTTATAACTGGCTTGTTTTCCTCTTTTAAATCCAAGGGAAAATTATCTCCAGACATTATGCATATAAAATGTAATTTGAACATAGGGGTGCAACATGATAGCAATTATAGGATGTGGTTTCTGACAAGTATTAATGTGCAAGAACCATAACGATGCTTTTCGATTGACTTCTTAATTTGTGTGGAACATATTGATAGCACTCTGATATACTCTTATGTAGATCTTTCTGTCCTATTTATAAATAAATACCAAAATAGTACATACAGAGCACTGTGCTGTACAGGATTAGGCCCTGAATGGACTAAAACCCAAATTGTTTGAACATTTATTTGCCTGCAAGCAAAACATCAGCCTCAGAATGGGTGAGTCTTTTGGTTTGCTTCAGTTTTAATCAGAATTTTCAAAAATTGTTAATTTCTTCATACCTTAGAATGGAAATAACTTGAGATTTAAAAAAGAAAGAAAGCCTGACTGCTTTATCTGTCTCATCCCAGAACTTTGAGGGATTAAGTCTTAAATATGTGCATTTGCAACCCTGTAAAATTGAGGTTCCTAAGGCCACCTCTTCCTTTCAGAAAGTCTCTTAATCTTTGATCTTAAGAAAGTGGGCAAAATGTGGACCTCTCCATACTAGGACTTACTATGCATCTTAAACATGGCTGGTTGCTGAAAGAAGAAAATTATGTTCCCAGTGTTAATTTTTTGAAGAATTTATCAAAAGTCAAAAGTTTAGTTCTAATCCAAACAGGAAGTGAGACTGACAAAACTTTTCTCACCTTTACATGAGACATATATTCAGGACAATAAGGTAAAGGTCACCTTTGCTCAAAAGCCAGTTGTATCTGACTCTATGATTCAGTGCTCACCTCTGTTTATAGCCAAATTGCCAGCGTTGTCTGCGTATGCAGATGTTTCCGTGGACATGTGGCAAGCATGACTAGACACTGGAGTGCACAGAATGCTGAACTAATTATAACATAATTAGGCCCATATATATAAAAAAACACTGGATTTTTGGGAGCTGACAAAAAGTATGGCAAAAGAACAGGTGTACAAATCATAACTGCAGGCAATCAAGTCAATTTTGACTTATGGTAACCCTTTGTAAGGGTGTTCTAAGTAAGGAATGCACAAAGGTGGTATACCATTCCCTTCTTCTGAGTTGCCCTGGGACTGTGCAGCTTTCTCAAAGCTATAAGCTGGGTCCCTTCCTAGGGGGCATAGTGGGGAATCACACTCCTAATCAGATTCCTATACCACTGAGCTCTCCATCTAGCTAGAGGTGATTATGTTACGTATCAAATACTTTTTCCAGCAGCCAGAAGCTTCTCTTACACATTATGGCTAGACTTTCCATCTCTAACTAATTGAGAAGATTTGCCTTTTATTTGGTAAAGCACCTAAAATATTAGGTTGCTTTATGTAGGTGTGATCTAAAAACTACACAAAGTTTTTACAGCATCATCTAGTGCTATGTTTTGGAGATCAACTGACCTAAGAAAATCCATTTCTATTTTTATTGTTGTTTTAGCCTTTTGAGTATAGCATAATTGGATGTTTCTTGAGTAGGAACTTATACTTTGTGATGTACTGTATTGTAGCTTTTCATTTGAACCAATGATGTAAGATTAGCATTGCTCCTTAATTTAAAGTTAAGTTTTAGAAAGCATTGAAGCATTGAGTGCAAAGAAACATAATATATATTAAAAATAACAAATCCCATATATATGCATTTCTAAATAGATCATTTAAATTAATATTAGCAATTAGCAATAGTAATTACACTTATATTCCACCCCATAGTGATGGCGAACCTTTTAGAGACAGAGTGCGTAGGCTGCAACGCAAAGCCCACTTACTTACTTCAAAGTGCCAACATGGCAACAGGAGAGAGAAGAAGCACTCCCATTGGGCTGTTGAGCAGAGGGGTGGGATGAAATCTGTGCTGGGGGGAGGGAGGAAGTCCTCCCATTGGAGTGCTGGTCAGAGAAAACTCTGTGCTGGCGGTGGGAGGAAGTGCTCCCATTGGGCTGCTAGGCAGAGGGATGGGGTGAACTCTGTGCTGGGGGAGGGAGGAAGCACTCCCATTGGGCTGCTGGGCAGAGGGATGGGGTGAACTCTGTGCTGCGGCGACTGTATGGATGCCCACAGAGCGGGCTTTGAGTGCCACCTCTGGCACACATGCCACAGGTTCACCACCACTGCCATAGTGCTTACAGCACTCTCTGGCTAGTTCACAAGGTAATTAGCATTTTGCCCCAAACATGCTCGGTACTCATTTTACTGACCTTGGAAGGATGGAAGGCTGAGTCAACCTTGATCCTGGTCAGGATCGAACTTACAATGTTAGCAGTTTTGGCTGCAGTACAGCAATTTAACTACTGCACCATCAGGGCTCTTGTCTTAGATTCATTTTGGCGAGATGGGAAATCAGAAATGATGATATATTTCAGCAAAAGAAACTGAAACTCTTATATGCCCACTTATACAAAACTGTAGAAATGAATTGGAAATACTGTATATGTTCAACTACCTTACTGCTGACTAGCCATGTACACAATTGCAAGGCATATCCCATAGATAAGTTCCCTTTGCCTCTAAGCAAATCTCACTCAGGTTTCCATGAACTTTCTTCATTCATATGTACTCCATAGCCAAAGATTTTACAGCAATCATTGCCAAGTCAAATGTCTATTGTCAAACTGGCTTAGATTTACTACTGCTGCAGAGCTTTTTCAATTCATTTCTGAAACAAAAGCCATATACCAGTGCTTGCTTTTTTCTTTAATTGCATTTAACAAGAGGGTCAATGTTTTTATGAAATGGAACCATTATTATAACTGGTACCAATCACTCTCAGGACAGCCATGGGTAGTTTACAACAGCATTATGTGCTCACACATGCACATTTTGCTTTCTGGAGCGGCGTGGGTGGCATGGGCCGGATGATTTGATGTGTGGGCTGGATCCGGCCCATGGGCCATAGTTTGGGCAACCCTGCACTTGAGGAATCAGAAAAAAGATGCATGTTTCTAACAACAAATGCTGATATACTTTTTCCTCTCTTCTTATTACAGGCCATGTTTCCTTGTGGCAGATGATTACTTGCTAATCAAGCTCCAAATTTCAGAAGACTCCTTGACACGGTCAAGGGCTGACGGAGACGACGATTTCTCCTCCTTTTTCTCTTGAGTGTGTTCCACTAGAACATTCAAAACTGTTTCTCCAAAGGATCCTGCAGAAACTCAGACTGTTTTCTAAAGCAGAAGCTGCACAGTCCCCAGTGGACGCGATGGGCAGCGTGCGAACCAACCGCTACAGCATCGTTTCCTCAGAAGAGGATGGCATGAAGCTGGCCACCATGGCAGTTGCCAATGGCTTTGGGAACGGAAAGAGCAAGGTCCACACCAGGCAGCAGTGCCGGAGCCGCTTTGTCAAGAAGGATGGCCACTGCAATGTTCAATTCATTAACGTGGGAGAGAAAGGCCAGCGTTACCTAGCAGACATCTTCACCACCTGCGTGGACATCCGCTGGAGGTGGATGTTGGTTATCTTCTGTTTGGCGTTCATCCTCTCATGGTTGTTTTTTGGTTGCGTGTTTTGGTTGATTGCCTTATTACATGGGGACCTAGATGATGCGGACAGGCCGTGCGTCTCTGAAGTGCGCAGCTTCACCGCAGCCTTCCTTTTCTCCATTGAAACACAGACAACAATTGGCTATGGGTTCAGGTGTGTAACAGATGAGTGTCCCATTGCTGTCTTCATGGTGGTTTTCCAGTCGATTGTAGGCTGCATCATTGATGCCTTCATCATTGGTGCTGTCATGGCTAAGATGGCAAAACCGAAAAAAAGAAATGAAACCCTCATCTTCAGCCACAATGCTGTAATAGCCATGAGGGACGGGAAGCTCTGCTTGATGTGGCGGGTTGGGAATTTGCGCAAAAGCCATTTGGTGGAAGCGCATGTGAGAGCCCAGCTTCTCAAATCTCGAATCACCACGGAAGGAGAGTACATTCCTCTCGATCAGATAGACATCAATGTTGGGTTTGACAGTGGGATTGACCGCATCTTTTTGGTCTCACCCATTACCATTGTCCATGAAATAGATGAAGAGAGCCCTTTGTATGACTTGTGTAAACAGGATATGGACAATACAGACTTTGAAATTGTAGTCATATTAGAAGGCATGGTGGAAGCCACAGCCATGACCACCCAGTGCCGTAGCTCATACCTGGCAAATGAAATCCTCTGGGGCCACCGTTATGAGCCTGTACTATTTGAAGAGAAAAACTATTACAAAGTGGATTATTCGAGGTTCCATAAAACATATGAAGTGCCGAACACACCCCTCTGCAGTGCCAGGGACTTAGCAGAAAAGAAATACATCCTCTCTAATGCAAACTCCTTTTGCTATGAGAACGAAGTCGCTCTCACAGGTAAAGAGGAAGAGGACAGTGACAATGGGATGCCTGAGAGCACTAGTACGGACACCCACCCCGACATGGACCATCCCAGCCAAGCCGGCGTGCCCCTAGAACCTAGGCCATTAAGGCGAGAGTCTGAGATATGACTGAAGGACATGGTCTTTATGGTTCAAATCCAGTCTCTTAGGAATGGGCACGCTGCATTGAGACGTGGCTGTGAGCAGTTTTCCAGATAATGGTACTGTGGAGGAAACGGGATATCCGGTCCCCTGGAAGAGTCGACCTGGGCTGCTCTTTAGGTGCTGTCTTCAGAAGAGGTACAGCAAGTGTGTGAACTTGGGACAAGAAGCACTATGTCAGCGCTTGACTAGAAGGCACATAAATGTTGTAGAATAAATTAATGTATATATATATTTTTTACAAAACTTGAACTTGCAGGCAAGGTTTGGTTGAGTCGGTTTGTGTGTTCTCTTTCATTCTCTCCTCTCTCTCTCTCTCTGTCTCTGTCTCTTGGGAACAAGAATGTTTTTAATGGCATAAAACAACGACAAGAGACTGCCTTAATATTTTTTTTCAAGTTGCTGCTAACTACGTGAACACAAATTGTAATTCTTATTTTTATGTTGCAGTATCGTCCTTTGTGTTCTTTTTATATCTCCTTTCCAACGAAACAGACACCCATTGGCAGAGGCCTGGTGTTCGTTTCAAAACTGTCTGGCAATCGGTCAAAGTGATTGACAACGCCGGGGAATCTGAGCCCTTGTTGAGGCCAGTAGTTTGGTGGCTACAATCAATTTTCCTCTGTACCATCCAGTTACATAAGGACTGTTATGTAACATGAGTCCATGCAGTAGCTAGATTTTTTTTCTGTCTCTCCCTTCTGAAATTTGTGTTTGAAAATTGAATGAGATTTTCCCCCTCCCTCATTTAAAATGTAATTTTCAAAACTACCTACCTAAGTGAATACCAAAGAATACAAAAATGCTAATTTTTGCACAGGAAACTTGTTATTTAAATAGAGCTGGCTGCTTTCAGAGTAGTTTTCCTCCCCAGTGGCATTTTAAAAAATGTGTGGAGTATTTTCTAACGCACCTTATTTTGAAAATATTGCTTTGGATAAATTTATTAATCCTGTTCCTCCAGCATGTCACCAATCTGTGGACATAAGCTTTTAATTTTAGATATATATATATATATGTCTGTCTATATACAGGTGCACAAACAGGAGAGAAACGTTGGGAAATTGAGCCATGGAGAGCAGATCTCTCTTTCCTGTTTGCTAAACACCAGCAAGGTGTGCCATGCACACATTCCAAAGCATCTTTGGTCACCCTGGATCCTAGTAGATGGAGACTGGCAAATTGAGATAGTGAGCCCTGAAATGCCACAAAAACCATATCTATGAACCATTCTTTGATTTTAAGATTGTGGGGCATTTTCAAAACCACTGATTTGGCGAAAAGAAGGGTGATGTGGATGGAAGAGGCTACTCTGAGCGAAGCAACACACTTGTTTCAGGAGATAAGCTGATATTGAATAATCCGATGCAAAGAAATTAGTGGTTCTGTTCCGATGGGACACATTTTCTTTGCTAGGATTGAAAGAATATGTAGCAATAGCAATTACACTTCTATAGTGCACTTTCTAGGTGGTTCACAAGTTAATCATCATTTTGCCCTCAACATGCTGAGTACTTATTTGACCGATCTCTGAAGGATTTAACTCACAATATTTTGGCTGCAGTACACTAGTTTAACCACTGCGCCACCAGGAACAATACTGTAAATGAGTCCCTTCTCTGTATTTAATGACCTAATAAAACCCCATGGTATGATCAGTCAGTACCAAACTCTAACAGCTAATACAACCTTCTGCTGAACGGTGACTTTAATGGTATTTTGGGGTCCCTTGCCAATAATGCTTTAAAAATTCTCCGTGGCTCTTAAGATCAAATATATCACTTTAGCTTCAGCCATAGGTTATAGACACGGAAGACCTCCAAACAGGAAGGAAGTGAGGGCAATATCAGGGAATCAAACCCCGAACTCTTTTACAGTATTGGATCTCACTACACTATCAAAAATAGCTTGCCCCTGGTATGCTAGTAAACATCTGCAGAGGTTTTTCCCTGCCAGAATCAGACAAATTACAGCAATGAGGGAATTCCTAGACAGGGCACAATTTACTTTAAACAGAGTCTAAAGTTTAGGGATCTTAGTTGCAGAAATTAGATATTGCAAATGTAGACAGGATTGCCTTTTCCTTTGAGGCAGATATTTATATATCATGTGCTTAGGGTAATTTTGAAAAATGAAGCAGGGTGGCGGATTGTAGATTTTCATGGCAACTTAATGAGTCTCAGAGAACTGAGCATGACTCGTGCTGCTATTGTAATACATTTTTCATAAAGGAAAATAAAAATGCAAACCAAAGAGTATTTAGTGACATGTAAAACAAAAAAGGAAGCTACTCCAAAATGCACAAAGCTCCTACTTGCAAGACTTGAGATATTAAATGGAACAGTAGGTTGAGAAAGTGTTGAACATAATTTGTTTTTAAAACAAACACACACAGAGAAAGGGATTTTTCTAATAAATAAATCTAATATCATTTTTCTTTTTTTGTGCACAGTTGATTTTTTTCTTTTCCAACACACAGGGTTTTTGTGTACTCAGATTTTTTTTGGGGGGGGGCAAGAAAAGAGTATACTTTTATAAAGTTTATCAAGTATTTTCATATTTAAAGCCAAATGTAAATAGAAATTCACTTAAAAAGAAAATGACAGGAGAAAAGGTCAAGATGGCATCAAGTTGGAACCTAACATGCTACTGGTTAGCATGTTGTTGTTTTTTAAAGAAAATATTTGCAAGCCTTACCGGATTTTTAATGCTATGAGTTTTTTTGTTATTTATTTAGGCATGGATGTTTAACTTGATTGTGGTTTTTTTCCTCCCCTCCTTGCTATTGGCATTTTTTACCTGCTTTCCGATTGCTAGAGTCCTGGTAAGAGTGGACAGTCTGAATGCACTCTTTTTAAGCTCCCCCATCTCTTCAAGTAACCCTTTGTCTTTATATATCTCCTACCTGTAGAAACTTCTGGGAGGAAATTTTCATTTGTGTTAATATCATGGTACACAACAGCCCTTCATTGTTTTACCAATTGTTATCTTGGATATTACCTCAGGAGACTCAGCCTAGGTTCCACACTCATTGTGAAGCTACAGCACACCGCTTTAAACAGCTGATAAGGACAATTGTGCAAAGTCTTGAGCAGTATAACTTGGTGGTGCAATCATCAGCTACTTATAATCTTGATGGGAAATTTCCCACTGACTTCACTGGAATGTGGGCTGCACACTTGAAGTCCTTGGGCCACAGACATGAGTTAAGGGACAGGTAGTAATTTTCCTCTTCCCTAAAAATACTTGAATTGGATGTCCCTTCTATAGAGTCAATTGTCCTATTCAAACAGGGGTGCCCAAACTTTTTTTGCACCACAGACCGGTTTCATGCTAAACAATTTTTCCATGGGGGTGTTGGGATTTTTAATATCTCATGTCTGCCAGCCACAGCTTGAATATGGGCAGTATGATACCTCACTGCACACAGGTGTGTGTGTGTGTGTGGGGGGGGTATGTCTTATGTGGAGCCCCACTGTAGTTAAGCAATGTGGAGGAGGGGCCCAGCCACCTGCCTATCTGCTGTGTCTGAAGCAGGTGCTCTTGCTCCATTTGCCGGAGCAAACTGAGGGCAGAAACCAGCCATTGGGGCTCGCAGTGACACCCACCGCCACCCCGGTGCCCCGGTTTGGGACAGCCTGTAGCCTGGTACCAGTCCATGGCCCGGTGGTTGGGGACCCCTGCTATACAAGGCACATCCAAGGGAGATGACGCATTTGAGTATTTCTCATTGCTGGTCTGGTGTGCAAGCATTTAAACTGAACAAGATCACTTTGTATCCTTTCCATATGGAGTATGATCACAGTCAACTTTTTGTTTGTTTGCTGTTCATTCTATTGCACATGCTTTGGGCAAAGACAAAGGGTTCTGAATCCAATATTTTCACTCTCTCTCCCCCCCCCCTTTCTCTTTTTGTGTGTGGGATTACAAGGTAAAACTGAGAAGTACTGTAATGTCTTTAAAAATATTGGCTGCTGCTGACCATTTCCAGGATAGGAGAGTGCTGCACAGTTGCCATCCCACAGGCAACCTTGAAGATCTCTTTTTTTTTTCTCTTCTCCTAAATGGGTTTTCTGTCCTGCAGCTGTTTGTAAGGTGAACAAATCAATAGGCATTCAACAATCGTTCTCCTTTACTATTTTCCTGTTTGCAGCCTTTTGTATCTAAGTCTTCCTAATGTACTGCACAAATCATGGACTGTACAGATTTTTTTATATATATTATGTCTTATTTTATTATTTCTAAATAAATAAAATATAAAGTATTCTTGCACATTTTATGCCTTGTGTTTTTAAAGAAAAGAAACAAGCAATCACATAAGTATTGTTTAACTGCATTATGCATACGGTAAAGGCAAAGGTTGCCCTCGCTTGAAAGCCAGTCGTATCCTGCTCTAGGGTATGGTGCTCATCTCTGTTTACAACCAAAGAGCCAGTGTTGTCTACATCTGCAAATGTTTCTGTGCTTATGTGGCAGGCATGACTAGACACTGGAGCAGGTGGAACACTGTTACCTTCCTACCAAAGCGGTACCTATTTATTTACTTGCAATTTCTTGCTTTCAAATTGCAAAGTTGGCCGGAATTGAGTCAGAGACAGGAGCTCACTCCATTGTTCAGAACTCAGGTTTCAAAATGCTGACTTGCCAGACTTCCAATCATCAAGTTCATCATCTTAACCACTAAGCCACCACAGTCCCAGACAGCTCTTTCTTGGGATGGCAGTTGGAGGGATTGTCTCAGTTAATACAGCGGAGCCTTGGTTAACGTAATTGATGCGTTCTCCAGGACGCTTCTTACAGCAAAAATTACTTCAACCGAATTTGCCATAGGAATGCAGTGAATCCAATTTCCCATAGGAATGCAATGCATTGAAAACTAAAATGTATTAGCTGAAATGCGATTTCCCATAGGAATGCATTGAAAACCAATTAATCCCTTCCGGAAAAAATCTGTAAACCGAGCCACTATTTTCTATGGATTTCCTTTTGTTCTGTGATTTTTATGTTAACCGAGCCATTTGTTAACCAAGGTTCCACTGTATAGCAGATCTGGTTTATGTAGCAGGTTATGCATCCAAAGCCTACTTTATAGGATAGATGCATTCTTTTAGAGCAGGAGTCAGCAAACTTGGCTCTCCAGGTGTTCTTGGACTTCAGTTCCCAGAAGCCCAAGTCAATACACCTGCTGATCAGGGCTTCTGGGAACTGAAGCCTAAGAACATCTCAAGAGCCAGGTTTTCCGACTCCTGTTTTAGAGCAATAACTTGTGCAAGCCTATTCGATGTTGGATAACAGTAGTTTGGGCTTGGTGGGGAAGCTGTGGTCTTCCAGCTCTTTGGCACCAACTCCCAACAAACCTAGCCAGCATGACCGATGGTTGGGTATGATGTAACTGTTATGCAACAACATCTGTAGCTCCACCACTTCCTCAAAACTGCCTGCTCCAATAAGTCACATTACAATGGTCTCAAGATGTTGTTTTAGACTCAAAACACATAAAAGGGCTTGGGTATATTTTAAAAGAATAGAAGCCTTTTCAATTGCAGCTCTCTAGATTTCTGAAAGGGAAAAAAAGGGATTATTCATCTTTTAATAAATATTAAAACCAAGATGAATATGCACCTCCCAGTGGTCTCTCTTAATGCTGCTGCCTTTTCTTGCCTTTCCAGTTGCTCATGCTGCACAGGTCAAACATCCTTTCCTCCCCTCCCTATTTCTGTTGTGTCCCACATATCCACACAGCTATGTTTATTTGTTTGTTTGCTCCAAGGTAGCTGAGGACACTGGGACAATTCATACTATGTTTATTTAAAGAAACTGTTTGTGCCAGAAGAAGATACAGCATACGCTAAGTGCAATATTTTATGTCAATAGAAGACTTCACAATTGTCAAGAGTCGGGCTAAATAGTGCATATTAAAAATGTCAACTGCCCCCAATCCAGGATATAATCATGCATCCCCCATGCCAGTCACCATGGCATGTGTCAACAACACAGGGAAAAGGCTTGGGATGTCTATTCATCTGACATTGTATATTAGTGGACTAAAACACTCATGAAGACACACAAATCAGTGCAGAGTTGGCTGCTGTTGTCAGCAGGGAAGACACCAATTTGTATTAAATTCAACTGTATAATTTTCATATACTCACACACAAGTAGAAACCTACCTACCTACCTACCTACCTACCTTCTTACTTACTTACTTACTTACTTACTTACTTACTTACTTACTTACTTACTTACTTACTTACTTACTTACTTACTTACTTATTAGTTTGTTAGATTTTATTTCTAGCCTGGCCATCTGGAATATTTTCCCACTCTGGGCAATTTACAATAGGTAAAACCAGAAATATACATACAACAACAATGGATGGAATTCGGGGTGGCATAGTCCAATTATACACTTATTCATTGGCTATAGGGAGAATGTTGTTAAAAGCCTCTTTGAAGAGTACAGTTTTAAGATATTTCTTAAAAACATCCAATGATCGGGCCTCCACTGGTAGAGCATTCTATAGTGTGGGCACTGCCACTGAGAAGGCTCTGTTCCTCATCACCATCTTCCTCACCATCCTTAGGGTCGGCACTTGGAGCAATGCCAATTGGGATGAACGGCTGATGTGGTTGGAAGTTCTATAGGAGATGTGCTCCGACAGATAGGAAGGTCCCAAACCATGAAGGGCTTTGAATGTTGGATTTTAAAGATAGCACCTTGTGTCTGATACAGAAGGGGACAGGCAACAGTGCAAGCCTGCCAGGGTTGGAGAAACTTGTTCCAATTTCTTTTGTTTCTGTCACCAGCCTGGCAGCTGTGTTTGGAACCTGCTGGGTTTTCCGTATCAGGCATGAGGGCAGCCCCACATAGAGAGCATTACAATAGTCCAGGGATTCTCAACCTGCAGCCTGGGGACCAGATGAGGCCTATGGCACCATTTCATATGGCCCCCCACTGCCTCCACCACACCAGGATGTGCCATGTGGTGGAGGAAGGACAAAATAGCCATCTGGCCCCCGAAGCTGACTGAGGGAGTGTGACTTGGCCCTCGGCTTGAAAAGGTTGAAAACTCCTGCATAGTCAATACATGAGACTACCCATGAATACACTAGATTTTATAACATATGACAGAACGACAACATAGCTCATCACCATGTAGGGAAAACTGGCTTGATGAATTGGGTGCCTGTTGAAGCCACTGACCAGTGGTTGCTGACGGTAGACAAGCAGCTGTTGTGCTCCTTTGGGTCCATTTATCTTTGAGTCAAATTTTAGCCTGACACACCTTTCCAATGGGGTTGACCTTCAAAAGCAGGGCAGCTTTTTCAAAAGGAGAGCTGTCCTCCTTAAAAGATAGGAGGTCATCTGCCAACACCCTTATCTGTATCTATTGGGCAGGAGATGCTACTTTTGGAAGGACGTGAGTAGAGATGTCTGCTTCAACCAGGGCACTTTGCACTCACTTAAATCTGGATCCAACCCTTTATAGGTATCATCCTTTAAATCTATATGGGCCTTATGCCTCCCACCAGCTGCATTTCTGGGAAGCACATAAACAAATGAGAGACAGGGCAAGATTTCAGTTTTACTGTGGTTTTGAAGGACTTCTATTGGTTGGGCTGGTGGGGGGAGGCAGGGCTACTGTCTGTAAAGCAGCAAGGCCCTTGCCACAGTGACTAATGGGTGAAATATTAACTGGAGTGTGGCGTTGTGGTGATCCATGTTTATATTCCGCTCTCTCCTTTTCCCCCTGGTTTGCATGTAGTTGAACTTGAAAAGGAGGAGAAGCAGCTATGTATTTGGTGGTTTTGGCTTGGTGTGAATGACTAGAAGAAAACTACTTAAACTGGAATCCACAAACCAGTTAAATTGGCTTAGTCTCCATCCCCATTATATGGTTTGCGGTGTGCACCCTTGAGGTGATACTCTTCCTCTCAGGCGTACTGTAAAGTGCGTCATCTGTAAACCACACATTTCCTATTAGGAAGAAAGGAAAAATGTTGTCACACAACCAGGCTTCCATGGGGACACGCTTGGTCTTAGGAGTGCTATTCCTATCTCAGCCAGCTGAATCTCCTTGAGGGGGATTTGGAATGAGCTAAGCAATGGCCAAGGGCTGGCGCTTGTGTACGCTGGGCACATAGCCACCTGCGACAAAATGGTTTGCGGAGAGCATGCCTCCTCTGAACTCTTTTGGGCATGGGGATTTCCTGAGACAGCTGCAAGCACTGAGGATAATAAATAACAAAATACTGTACAGTGTTAAGTTTGAAACCTCAAAATAGAAAGATTATTTCAAGGGGCAGGCGGGGTAGTCCCTTATGCCGAGGATCTGAACATGCTAGAGAGTATAGAATCTTCTGCTTGGAAGGTGGGGATGTCCTAATCAGGTACATATTCCTGGCATCAATCTGTGATTTTGATCTAGCCTGCATCTTACCTACTAGAAAGCCAGACTAACAGCCTAAACCATAAGTCAATCAAAGCTGAAAAGTGTCAGTGTTCCAGGTACGTAATTCAAGGAGGCCTTTGCAACTGTGCAAATCTAGTTATAAATGAAGACTGTGCTCACCTCCTAGTGACCAATCACAAAGCAAAGCAAAATAAGGTAGTACAAAAAAGGCCCTGCTATTGTTTTCAGAGGTCTTCAGCACCTGTTTCTCATCACAGGCTACCTGTCATGTAGTTTAGTCCCAAGACTAGTCATTGGAGGGAGGAGGCTGTATTTGTTTGTTTCACTGTTTGGGGCTTTCAGATGAACAGTAGGGATATCAAAGAATGGCACATATGAGGATGAGTGAAGCTAATCACCCTTCACCACCACACCCTAGCAACTTGTGTAACCTATTCTTCCCTCTCCTCCTTTGCTCTCTCCCCAGAAGCTTGGCTGACCTCTGGAGTTGGAGCTGGGTTGAAGAAAAGGTAACAATAGAAACAGAAGAAGTAAGATATGTGTGTTAGGAGGTCATTTTGTAGGCATCTATTTAATTGCAGCCTTTATATTCCACTTTAAAGATGGAAAAGCTCCCAAAACAGCTTGTAGTCATAATCAGATCACCTTTCCTCAAAAGCTAGTCATCTCTGACTCTAAGGTTCAGTGCTCATCTCTATTTATAGCCAAAGAACCAGTGCCGTCTGCATCTGCAGACGTATCTGTGGACATGTGCCAGGCATACCTCAACACCGGAGTGCACGGCACACTGTTTACCTTTCCACTGAAGTGGTCCCTATTTATCTACAGTACAGTACAGTACTTGCAATTTCTTGCTTTCAAACTGCTAGGTTGGCAGGAGCTGGGACAGAGATGGGAGCTCACTTCATCATGCAGTACCCGGAATCAAACTCTGACCTTCCAGTCAGCGAGTTCAACGTCTTAATCACTTGAGACACTGCAGTCAGTTTACTGGTATATCCAGGGGCTATGCTAAAAGGGTGCTGGGCAGCAAGGGATGAGGGTGTCTAACCCTAACAAAATATATATGCTCCCACTCACCTTCTAATTTCAACTCCCCTCTGGGGATTTGAACCAACAGCCTCCTACTTACAAGGCAAAATTGCAACCTCTAAGCCATAGCAGCTCCACTGTCAATGAAACTGCTTTTGTAATCTTATCTTTGGCAGCACAGGAAGAGGAAGGCAGGCAGAGGAACACAGAGCCCCTTTCATTTGTTCAATTATTCTGGGCATCCCAGCTTGGCTTTTTGGATTGGCACCCAAGGAAGACACAATGGCACTGGGTGCCTGGGGATCAGCCAACCACTGGCTATATCCCGTATTATTTTTTTAGAATTCATTGTACTCAAAGGTGTGGAACAAAATAAATAAAATAACCATCATTCTGTCTTAACCTTAACTCAACTGCAAATCATTAAAGCATTGTCAAACCTGACCACAAAAAAAGGAGCATTAACAAAAATCAAAGATACTAACAGAACAAAATAAAACTGCATACATTTTTCCTCTTCTCTTACTGAATGGAGACATTAGAATGGGGATTCTCAACCTACAGCCTGTGGGCCAGGTATGTCTTGCAGTGTCATTTCATGTGTCCCCCCTGCTTCTACCACACCAGGAAGTGCCATGTGGTTGAGAAAAGGCAAAATGGCCATCCAGCCCCCAAAGCTGTCTGAGGGAGCATGACCCGCCCCCTAGCTTAAATAGGTTGAGAACTCCTGCATTAGAAGAACCATGTTTTGTTTTAATGGCAGGATTTATGCAAGATATAAGGAGCCTTCCAGATATTAGAAAAGCGTCCTCCCCGTTGGTGATGTTAGATGGCAGTTCTTTGAGCTGAAGTCCAAAACATCTTGAGGTCCAGTGTTTCCTTACCTCTGGCATATGGCCTGAGTAGAATAAAACACTAGTCAAGAGATAAACCTGTCGGACTCATTATGTTCACTGCTATAAATGGCAACATTTCCATAGCAGTGTCAGGGCTATTCTCATATATTATGGCTACGATCTGGCTCACTATACTGACATATATTTCTGGAGGAAGTAATATGGTTAATGGCAGGCTTACAAACATAAAGTGGTGCTCAGATGTGCAATGAGAGATGGTTATCAGTGTTGCTAGTAAAGATCTTTGGGGTTTATTTGAGTTGCCTCATGTTCTGCAAAGGGTGAGTCATGTCTAACACACCTCTAACCTGCAAGAAAATCTATAAGCTGTATTGTGAAAACATCTGACCTGGCAACCATAAGTGCAAAATGCATAGAATGGTCTGTGGTCTTTGAAACAGTAATGCAGATGGACAAGAACCCATACTGTGCTACATATTCTATGGAGGTCCCAAGGCTAATGATATTCTCTGTTGCATTCAAGAGCAGCTGGAGGAAATGGAGCTGCCCCACCACATGCCAGCATAATTTGTACACACAACAGCATACACCACTACAACACAGTGCTGTGATAGCGAACCTTGGCATTCCAAGTATTCTTGAACTTCAATCACCAGAAGCCCAAGTCAGCACTCCTGTTGATCAGGGCTTCTGGGAACTGAAGTTCAAGTACACCTGGAGTGTCAAGGTTTACCATTACTGAGATAGTGTATGTGGATATTTACGCTAGAATAATCAATTTTAGGAGATAGCGGGTTGCCCTCTCCCACAGACATCCATATATGCACTGATGTAATAGAACAATTCTTCTTTGTGATTGTTCTCCCACTCCCACTCCCACTCCCACTCCCACTCCCACTATCCTGCACTATGACCTCTATAGGAAAGGTAAAGGTCGCCCTTTCTCAAAAGGCCATCATATCCAATTCTAGGGTTCAGTGCTCATCTCTTTTTATAGCCAAAAAACCATCGCTGTCTGCGTTTGCAGATGTTTCCATGGACATGTGGCAGTCATGCCTCAACACCAGGAGTGCATGGAACACTGTTTACCTCCCCACCAAAGTGGTCCCTAATTATCTATACACGTCTCCTAAAGAGAAGTTGCTGGTAATTGTGCTCTGTTTTTGATGACAGGACAAAGATTTTGCAAACCTTTTCTGAGGCACCACCTCAAAGCTTAGAATAAATCAACCCTGACTGCTCCTTGGAAGGTCAAATAGTAAAGATGAAGCAGAAGTACTTTGGACATCAAATGAGAAGAGAGGATTCACTTGAGAAAGCCTTGATCCTAGGAAAGGTGGAGGGCAAAAGAAGAAGGGGTCGGACAAAAATGAGATGGCTAGATAGCATCGTTAACGCAATTGGCACAAAGCTGGGCAGGCTGAGGAGGATGGTGGGGGACAGGGGTGCCTGGTGGGCGGTGGTCCATGGGGGTTGCAAAGGGTCGGAATCAACTGTGCGACTGAAGAACAAAAAACATCAGAGAAGGAAAGGAAAGCTCAATGGAGGTGGCTACTAAATGAACAACTTTGTATGCTCCAGTGTCAGCTGAAGAAGACTGCAAAACTTTCCTTGCTCCCAGTTTATTCCAATGAGGCCTGGACCTGAAGCATACTTGGAGCATTTTGTTCCATCTACACCTTGTTGTTCTGGAGCATTATTAATGGCAACTAACTGCTGGACTTACAGGGATCATGGAGTTCTTGGCTGCACTTGCTGGTTCTTCAGTTACAAGCTTCATCAACAAAAGTATCAGCTATCACATTTTAAGATATTTTGCTAAGTGCCAGGCCGGGGGGGGGGGGGGCTTGGGAAGAATCCACAAGTGGCATCTCCTTGCATGGATTTGTTTTCTGTCTTGCTATGTTGCAAGCCATAGCTCTGGTACTTTTGGCAGATAGGCCTATGTAATGAAGGGCAGCTGGTCCTTGTCATATTTAGAATAACTGTGGGATGGTATCTAGAACGTCTCCCATAATGAACTTGTTCTTTATGTGCCATATAATGACTCTAGTAGGTTTTTCAAGGTTTAGTGGTAAAGATGCTGAGCTTGATGACTGGAAGGTCAGCAGGTCAGCAGTTCGAGACCTGAGTGCTGTCATCTGTCCCAGTTCTTGCCAACCTAGCAGTTTGAAAGCAAGAAAGATGAATAGGTACTGCCTTGGTGGGAAAGGTAAGAGCATTCTGTGTGCTCCAGTGTCTAGTTACGGCTGCTACATGACCACAGAAATGTCTGCAGACATGACTGGCTTGCAAGCAATGTAGATCTTTACCTTTACTTTATCACAGTTCCATTTCCCAGTAAGTTTCCATGTATGGATGGGGGAATTGAATCCAGGCTTCCCGAGTCCTAGTCCATCACTCTACCCAATACAGTCAAACCTCGCATAAAGAGCGTTTCACTTAAAGAGTAACTCGCTTAAAGAGCAGACTCGCTTAAAGAGCAATCCTGTGGAACGCATTATGCTCTTTAAGCAAGGTACAACTGTACATTATACTGAGTATTATGAATTCATAATATTTAATGTATTTGTACATGACATTTTTCCCCAATACATTTCAAACATTATTTATTTTTTACCATTTAACCACCCGAGACACCATAATCCATAGTTGGATAACCAACAAAACACTGTAATTACCATTTCCACATGATTGCTTGATAGTATGCGACTGACTACCATACATAATAATCATTCTAACTGAATGACATTAATTTTTTCCATAGATAAACACCAGAGGAAAATTTGTCCTTCGTTCCTTCATACATGTTGAGTCTAGGGATGTGTGAATGGCATTTCATTTTTTTTTTAAATAAGAATTTACTAGTTTTCAAAAATGGGTTTGTGTCTGAGACAGAAAGCATGTAAGAGTTCAACATTTTAGTTGTGAGAGAAAGCCAAACTGACACATTGGAAACCCAGTGTGTTGAGTTTTTGACTCTGAAAAGGCTGCGTCTGCTAAAACTTGGATTATTTTCGAGAGGTTTTTGAGCAAACACCCTCATATTCAAGGCAGAAAGAAATTAGTTTTTTTTTAAATTCAAATGAATTTGCAAGGAAGCAAACGTTTCAGATTTCCCCACTAGGATCCCACCCTGGGCAAGTTCAAAGCTGGATATTTTCTCCTTGCTTCATTGTTGGAACATAAGCAATGAAAGGAGCTGGTGGGGATAATTTGGTTGAGAGTTTGATTCCCCCTTGTGTCTCCTGGGAACATGGGCAACTGGTGTAACCTTTGACAACCTTCACAGTTTCCCCAGAAGAAAGTAAACCACTTCTGAGTACAGTCAAACCTCATATAACACTAAAACCTGGTTCCACAAGTCTTGATGTTATACGATTTTTAGTGTTATCTGATGCATGTTAAAATCCTATGGGAGCCATAGAGATACATTGTAACCACACAGGCTTTAGCGGTTGTTATCTGATGCATCCCATAGGATCTTAATGTTATCCGATGCAATTCTTCCCCCCAGATTGCTTAATGTTATGCGATTTTAGTGTTATTCGATACTAATGTTATATGAGGTATTACTTGTATTCTCTACCTAGGAAACTCTGGAAAGGGTCATCATAAACCAGAACTGACTTGAAGGTTCACAATTATTATCAAATAACGAAAAGCCTACTGGTAGTTTATGCTATATAAACAAACACACACACACAAAGCACTTGTAAATCCAGAGATGCTTTCAAGTTTCCCATAACTTGCCATTCTGATTTTTGCCTTTCAGAACAGAAGCCAGCTTGTCCCAGAGCAGCCTTTTCCAACCTCCCTCCACCCATCTTCTCTTTCCTTCTCCCTCCAGCCCTCCCTCCTCATTTCTGCTAAGAAAGGATTAGGCCATAGGGCTTAAATGTCACGGTGCAGTGCAAGGCGGTGGAAAGGAGATCTTCTGTTCCCTTTCTGAAAGGAAAGGGGACAGCAACCTCAGCAAAGACGTCTCCAAGGATCTGCCTGTGCTGACTTGTGGACACATTCCTTTGAGGTCTCAAGGAACAGAAGGCCACTGCTGCAGGCGGTTTAATGTGGAGGAAGATAAACTGGGAGCGCTTGTTTCGCAAAGTGAAGAGGACTCAAGCAATGTTTCCCACACAGCTGAGCAGCCATTTCACATCTGTCTCCCTCTCTTTCTGTAATGTGGTGAGAAAGAGGTTTTACAACAAGGCCACCAAGTCTGCTGTTAGACATGTTCAAGTTTAAACTGAGTAGTTTAAAGGAAGAAAGGTGCATTTTAGGAACATTTTTCGTCATTACATCTTTAAAATCGACCAAATTATCTCGAGAAATAACGCTGGGTAAGGAAAGTCATTTGGCTTGGCAGATGTTCTTTACCTCTTCAGAAAGGACTTCTAAATACATACTAAATATAATTTCTAATTAAGCCCCACTGCCACTGTAGCTGTTGCTGCTACCATTTACTTAGACCATGGGTTCCCAACCTAAGGCCTCTGGGCCGGATCCAGCCTGCAGCACCATTTCATGTGGCGCCTCCACCCCTCCAAGGGAATTTGAAAAACAAAACAGCCACCTCTTTGAAGCTGTTGGGATAAAATGGCCACCCCCCATTATGCAGGCAAGGCAAAATGGCTGTCCGGCCTTCAAGACTGACTGAGAGAGTGTGACTTGGACCCTGGCTTGAAAAGGTTGGGAACCCCTGGCTTAGATTTAGACTTCCCATTCTACGCAGCATATTGGAAAATAAGGTTCCTCATTGTTTCTGTAGCAATAATGTTTTATGGGGTCAGGATGCTAACCTGGTGCCCAACCCTCCTCCTTTCTTATCTGGGATTGGGATGGGCAATGGCAGATTTATTTGCACTTTTAAAGGTAAAATCTCACTTATTTGAATGCCAGTTGTATCCAACTTTAGGGGAGGGTGCTCATCTATGTGTACAGCAAAAGAGCCAGCACTGTCTGTATATGCAGATGTTTCCATGATCATGAGGCATGCATAACCAGATGCCGGAGTGCATGGAACATTGTTACCTTTCCTGCTAAAGTGATACCTATTCATCTACTTGTGATTTCTTGCTTTCAAACAGCAAGGTCAGCAGAAGCTGGGAGAGATGGAAGGAGCTCATTCTGTGGCACAGCACTCAAGTCTTGAACTGCTGACCTTCCAGTTGTCAAGCTCAGCATCTTAACCACTAAACCACCATGGCCCTATATTTGTACTGTTAGCAAAACCCCCAAAACCTTAAAAAAACCCACTGGTAACAGCAACCTTGCTGCCTCAGAATTGACTGGAAATTTTTTTCCTCCTTCTAGAAATCAAATTAATTCATCTCTCCAATTTCATTTTCCACAAATAGGGTGGAAAATTTAAGAAACTCAGCTGTGATTAAATGTGCACACTTTACATTTTTATGAATGAAATTGTTTGTTGATACTTGATAATGCTTTTACCTCATGGAGCTCATTTAAATTGCCCAGCATGTTTGCTATTCCTCTGTTCCCTATTTCATGCAGATCTGAGCTAAAGTGATGTTTGATGCTTATAGCCAAGCTGTTTGGTTCAATTATGAACAAGCTGAGAAGAAAAGTCATTTGAACCTAGCGCTAGAATGTATTCACAGATCTGGGTAGACTCTTGTAAAACATGCTGGACCAGTGAGAAGGGCAGAATTGAAGCAGACAAAAAGAAGAGACAGGAAAACAGCATAAAGTGTTTCATCCCAACTAGCTAAGAAGAAAAAAGTGTAATCTAATTGTCAATTATGACCTTGAATGTGTGTCTGTCTGGAAGAGACTACCCAAAAAATAAAGGTGAACTTTATTTATTTATTTATTTAGATTTATTATCCCGCCCCAATCAGGCGAACCTGACTCTAGGCGGCTTACAAAAAGAAAAAGATCACACATGAGTGCAAAACAAACTAATCAATCCCACTATACCCCTACAAATTCAGCAATTAAAACCTTAAGGTTCAAAATTAATTAAAAAAAATTAAACTATAAATTTACAAAATACTAAAAAAGATTTAAAAGTTTAAAAGGTTTAAAATGTTTAAAAGAGCGAGAGAGGGGTGGCTGTCCCATCAGATCATCCACCCAACATGGGACCCCATATTACTGGAGCCCCACACCTGCCCTGCCAGCCAGGTTTTTAGGCCCTTCCTAAAGGGCAGGAGCTCTGTCTGTAGATGTAACTCAGTTGGCAGGAGGTTCCAAAGGGCCGGGGCGGACACGGAGAAGGCCCTCCTTCTGGTGCTAGAGAGATGCGCCTCTCTAGCTGATGGGATGATAAGAGAGCCTCTCCGATCCGCCCTGGTGGGATGGACAGATGTTCTTGGGGTGATGTGGTCTCTTAAGTATCCTGGCCCACTACCATGTAGGGCTTTAAAGGTAATGACCAGCACCTTGAATTGCACCCGGAGACATACTGGCAACCAGTGCAGCTCCCGAAGCAGTGGGGAGGCATGAGCATAACGTCCGCACCCCATCACTACCCGAGCAGCTGCATTCTGGACCAGCTGCAGCCTCCGAATGGTGAACAAGGGCAGCCCCATGTAGAGAGCATTACAGTCATCAAGTCTGCAGGTGACCAAAGCATGTGTGATCATGAGCAAGGAGTCCCGATCTAGGAGTGGGCGTAACTGGCGTATTACACGAAGTTGTGCAAAAGCCCTCCTGGCCACGACTGCCACCTGCTCTTCGAGCAGTAGTCATGAGTCCAAGAAGACCCCCAGATTATGCACCGGGTCTGTTTGGGGCAAAGCTGTCCCATCCAGAACCAAAGATGGCAACTCCAGAGACAGCGCAGGACCCCTTACTCATAGCCACTTAGTCTTGCCAGGATTCAGTTGTAGCCCGTTGTCCCTCATCCAGACCTTGACAACTTTACATCTAAGGATGGCTTTCCTGGTAATCTACACAGCTGTATCAGTCATTCTGTATTTAGGACTCCAAAGTATGAACCTATTAACACTTTGTGAAAACAATGCAACTTTGATTTCTTCCTTGAATGAGAATTAAGGTATCTCATGATTTTACTTTGGTATAGAAAACAAATATGATAAAATGTTTGAAGTTTTTATTCAAAATAAAACCTCCTTTGTTCCTCTCCATTTTGAGTTCAATTTGTCTTGTTTCAATGAAAAAAGATAATAGTTGAATCACTAAAATGTTCAGGTTCCCCCCTCCCCCCTGTTTAATCTTAAACTGCTATACTGTACTTTTTTGGACCTGATCTAAGAGTTTTTCTCTATATATATCTTTCTCTCCATTTTGATCAGGTCCAAAAAGTATAGCGGTTTAAAATTAAACAGAGGGGGAGGGGACCTGAAGATTTTAGTGATTCAGCTAATTCAGCAATTCAAGGTGCTGGTCATTACCTTTAAAGCTCTACATGGCTGTGAAAGTCTCCGTTGTGAAATCCTGGAGTGCTACTATCATCCATGGAGACAACACTAAACTAGAAGGGCCAGGGAACTGGCATGGAATATAGCACTTTCTTCTGCTTCGAAATGAATTCCCATGCAGTAATAATGCACATCAGCTGAAATCCTGCTATTTAGCATTGCAACTCACAACTAGTACAGGCCCACTGAATGAGCAAGGATTTGGTAATTCAACTCCTTCATAAGTTCCAAATAAAGCCTACTCTAGTGGGGACTTAATATGCTAAAGTAAAGTTGGCCCATTCAACTCAATAGAACAGGGATTTTCAACATGCAGCCCACAGCCTGGATGTGGCCTATGACACCATTTCATGTAGCCCACCATCACCTCCACCACACCAGGAAATGCCAAAATGGAGGCAGATATATTTTGATCAGATCCAAAAAAGTATAGCAGTTTAAGATTAAATGGGGGGGGGGGTAATTTATGCTCTAGAGAGCTGATAAGTACTGTACTGCTGATTTTCATTCTCTGAAATGTTCTTCCCTTTGGAGGCTTTTACAATTTCTTTTAAAAAGAAGAATATATGTATCATCACTCAGCATAGGAAAGGACGGATTGCAATGGCATTTGTTCCTGCCCCTCAACCTCTATATGTTCAGATGAACTCTACACATGTACAGGCACACATATACACACACAGGTTGTCTACCTGCAATTCAAGACCATGCCTTCTAAAAGAGACACAATAAGAAAGCCTATGCTTCCACAGCCTGTACATTTATGATAGCTCTTCTCACACTTTTATGAAAATCTGTGAAAGTAGGAAATAGTCAATAGTCTCTGCCTTCCTCCTCTCCACATTTTCAATGTATACATGTAAGGGAGTGATTGTTGTGTGTAGAGAATGGATGACTCAGTTTTGCTTCCTCCATTTAAATATTTAATTAAATCTCTAGTTCTTTACATCTTGCTTTTGGGAAAAGTTTGCAAATGCTAATACATTCTTTTTAAAACTTGATTTTCTCACTACCCCCCCCCCCCCCCGCAACAGACCAATTGAAATTTTCAACACTTTGTATGGCCAGATTTAATAGGAACAGTGATTCCCATCTGGGAGAACACAGTATACTCCAGTCAAAATGGACAATGGTGAAAGCTTCAGGGTCCTAAAGAATTAACTATCTGGGCTGTCTTTAGCTGAAATCTGATTGCTTAGCGTACTAAGTTGCACTAGAGTGAGCCCATTGAATCAGTGAGGATTTGGTGCATCATCTCTTTCCTATGTTCTGTTGCAGGAGTTTTCAACCTTTTAAACCCGGGGGCTGGGTCACGCTCCCTCAGACAGCTTTGGGGGCTGTATGCCCATTTTGCCCTTCTTCCACCACATGACACTTCCTGGTGTGGTGGAGGTGGTGGTGGGCTACATGAAATGGGGTCATGGGCCACATCCAGGCCATGGGCGTCATGTTGAGAATCCCTGTTCTATTGAGTTGAACAGGCCAACTTTACTTTAGCATATTAAATCCCCACTAGAGTAGGCTTTATTTGGAACTTATGAAGGAGTTGAGTTACCAAATCCTTGCTCATTCAGTGGGCTTGTACTCAGTAGCGTAATTCATGGGAATTCATTTGGAATCAGAAGAAAGTGCCATAGTCCATGCCAGTTCCCTGGCCTTTCTAGTTTAGTGCTGTCTCCATGGATGATAGTAGCACTCCAGGATTTCACAGTGGAGACTTCCACAGTCATAGCTGGAGAAGACATAAGCGCTTTGGTATACCTTACCATGAATTACAGCCCATCTTCCTCTTTGGAGGGTGTTTGCCTTTTCAGTTAAGGGAAAACAAAATCCAGTAGGCTTTTATGTTCTGCTGTCTGAGATTAAAGTTGTCTGTTTTCTCACAGTCACCGCTTGACCATGTTTCCGCACACCCCTTCCTCCACATCCAAATGTATTGGGAACATGCACCTGTGTCTTTCTCAAGCTGTGGCGGAAACCTTATTGCTCATGCTGTCCTCTTGGCACTTTGACCACTCTGGGGCATCCCACATGGACCTTCCTTCCCTTAAGATCAACACACTTCAGGGTCTGAACAAATATTAGCAGAGCACCAGGAGTTTGACTTGGCACCAAATAAAACTGGAATAGCTATTTTAGCCCAACTGCTTTAGTTGATGTTTGAGCTGTCTCTATAGCCTCTCGATGATCTAATAGGCACCATGCCTGTAAGTTTTTGCTGTTTCTCTGCACTACTGTAAAGATATTTTACTTCCAGCAAACAATGTTTATTTGTATTACACTTAAAAGCATATTTGATTTCCAAGCATCTGTGAAATGTTCTCTTTTTTAAAAAAAAACAAAAAATGCTATCCCCTACTAGAGTAAGCCTATTAATTCAAATGGTGAGTAAACATTTGTGTAAATTCATTTGATTCAATGGGTCTGTACTAATTGGAACTAACAGTTGGCATCAGACTGCTGGATTTTTAGCAAAACAAAAGGTTTAAATACCTAAAAATACCTAAATTAACTATGAAATGGATACAGGTACTTATTTGATTGTATTGTTGGTATTTTGCAGAAAAAAGGAATGTGGTCATCCAGATGGGCCTACAGTCAGCACTGGAGGGTGTTTTTGGGACAAGTTGATATCTTCTTGACTACAGTGTCCACATCAGAGCCGTAGCCAGGATTCTAGATGTGGGTGGGTGAATATTTTTTTCAGGATGGACAACAATATCATATACTGTGTATGTGTCTGTGTGTGCCAGCATAGTACAGCAAAAAGACTTAATTCCTTTATCGCCTCTTCTATCTTACCTTACCGTGTAGAGGAGATATATATTAGAAGAGGCGCTATCCTCCTTTTTCACAACATGTGGCCTCCTTTTTAGTCATATATAAGTAGCCACTATACCCCTGTGAGTTTCCTGACTGAGCTGGGAAGCAGAGGCTTTGGCTGGCCAATGTTGATACATTAAGCTATTTCTAATTTTAAAGTTGAATCATTCCAGGGAGAGCGGTTATTTTGTTCGAAAAGATACAAAGCACACACAGAGCTATAACTTCCAACAAATGACAGGAAGACTATGACAGGCACATCAATTGTGTATAAACGTCAGATATGAGATATGTCCTAGGACTGGACATTCTAGAAGCACCATTCAGCCCACTCCTCTGAAATAATTGATTATTACCTAGCTAAAAATCTCAACAAAACTATAGCTACTGTACTTGTGTTTATTGTCTGGGACAGACAATGGAAGGTCACTCCATTACTCAATCCCTGTGTGTCAAACTGCTGTTATGTTGACCTTTCAGTCATCAAGTTTAGTGTCTTAACCACTAAGCCACCGTAGCCTATGCAAATTCAGTGCAAAAATGGTTTTCTTTTTGTGTGTGAAGAATGCCCTCTTATTGGTTCTTTCTTGTCCTCTCTGTCTCCTTTGTTGATGATGGTGCAATGGCCACCTTTGTGGCAACACAGAGTGATTCTGTTTTCAGCCTGAGACTGAGACATGATGGTGTTTCCCATATTAGTGCCAATGTCTGAGTTATACAGATTTAGAGAAATTTGATACCATTTTTGCTATTGTAGCTTTAACATAAAGAATTATGCTAACTTGGTAGTTAGAGTTACTGTTGTATTTCAGGGGGTTGCTTTGTAGCACTCTAGCAGAGGAATCCCCTGTCACACAATACCATAGTTCAGTGGTGGCAAACCTATGGCACATGTACCAGAGGAGGCACTCAGAGCCTTCTCTGTGGGCATGTATGCCTTTTCCATTGCACAGAGTTCGCCCCACCTCTCTGTCCAGCAACCCAATTAGAGCACTTCCTCCTTCCCCCAACACAGAGTTCACCCACCCCTCTGCCAGGCAGCCTAATGGGAGTGCTCCCCCCCCCAGCACAGGGTTTGTCCCACCCCTCTGCAGCACTGACAGCACCCTGTTGAGTTTGGGCACTCAGTCTCTAAAAGATTCGCCATCACTACCAAAGGTACAGTATTGAATTGCTATTGAACATCTTGATTGTTCCCTCAGCAACTTGAGGTGGTAATCTTACACTACCTCATATTTGAGCCAGATAATTCCAATTGGTTTGACTTGATTAGCCTGGAGTTGCATAAGAATGTTAAACAGTTCTGAAAGAGAAGTGAAGGGAGCCCAAATCCTTGGATGCTTTTAGTTGACCTGACATTTTCTCCTTGTAAACTGAAACAAATAACTTACCTGACTGGATCTGTTTTTGGAAACAGGTACTGTACTTTAGATTTTGAAGAAGAGAGAAATTATAGAATGATGGAACTGGAACATTCTGCTTTCAGATTGTTCTTATATAGTTCTATAATTAGTGGATTCGTGGGCATCACATTTTCCTGCCAGGCAACAGATTATTCCACACACACACCCCTGTTCAAAAGTATGTAATTTATCCTGAGGGTGGTAGCATGGTGTGGGAGGAGGTCTGCAGACTGTTCAATTAAGCCCTGGGTTTTGGAGGAATAGCAGAACAATGTTTTGAAATATTAATAGAAATATTTTAGAGATAATTGAAAATAACAACAGTCAGGGACTGCGGTGGCTCAGTGGTTAAGAAGCTCACCTTGTTAGTTGGAAGGTCAGCAAGTCAGCAGTTTGAGACCCAGGTACTGCATGATGGTTTGAGTGCCCATCTCTGTCCCAGTTCCTGCCAACCTAGCAATTCAAAAGCAAGAAATTGCAAGTAGATAAATGGGGAGGAAAAGATGTTGAGGACATGAAAAGAGCCTCATTCCGCTGTCCCCTGAGCAGAGTTTCTCCAGCAAAAATCCTTTCAACCCAGAATAATTTCTGACACAAAATTATTATTATTGAAAATAAAATATCAGTTCCTCTTCTTTATTAAGACACATGCACTTTGCCTTCAGAGAGAAAGAAGTGTACAGCATTTCAATGCAAGCTGCGGAAGAGCAATGTAGTTTGTACAGATTGTTTCACGGGGATCTAAAACAAAGAAAATTTGTTGATGAAATGATTTGCTACTTGGTTATAAATATCTTACCAGCCACGGCCTAAAGAATTCCATCATAACTTGCAGGTATGCATGAGACTTTATGATTGCGATGAATATCTACTAAATGTAGTGTTATCTATCTGGTCATGAATAGCCAACTTCTTTTCCACAATGGATGTCCATGTCTGTTGAAGTAACACAATAGATTTTGCAGGTGCTATCTGGTCAGCATGGCATGGCCACATGGGAGATTTATGGTGGCTAGAGAAGGTTTCATGCCCCCTACAAAGAACCAAGCTATGTTCCCTGATCCTTACCTAATACAAATGATATCAAAGTAAAGAATGGAAAACAAGTTCTCCTTTGGGTGCATCATGAAATGGAAAGATCCTCTCGAAAAGACAATGATGCGGAAAAGATGGAAAGCAATAGCAAAAAGACGAAGACCAAAAATTAGATGGATTGACTTGGGTTTGCAGTTGCTAAGCAGGGTTGTTGATATCTCTCCTTTATAGGATTTCCTTATGTTAGAGATGGCTTGACAGCACATGACAACAACAATTTTGCGAAGTAGTTGAGGCAAGGATGCAATAAACCTTTGTTCGATCACAGTGAATATCTGGATGGCTTACTCTGGAGGTTTTTGGGGTTCAACATACTGTAGTTCCCCGGATAACATTATAACTTGGTTCCACAAGTCTTAAGGTTATGTGATTTTTAACATTGTATAATACATGCATTGCACAACATTAAATTCCTATGGGATGAATCGCATAACATTAAACTCCATAGAGATACATTGTAACTGGCACAGACTTTAGCAAACGCTATGCGATACATCCCACAGGGTTTTAACATTGTACAGTGTAATTTTTTTTCCAGATTCCTTAACATTATGCAGTTTTAATGTTGTGTGGTGCAAATGTTATCCAAGGTATTACTGTATTGGTCTTTCCCTTTAGAGGCATCTAACACAGTCTTTCTTTGGTCAGCTCTCCTTTGTTCATCAAAATGAACCACTTCTCTTACACTGACTTCACTTTTAAGTCTATTATTTTATAACATTTGCTGTTGGGGGCACAGCAAGTAAAATAGTCTGTTCTGTTCTAGAGTCCTATTTTTGCCTTTTATGATTTGGTGTGTAGGCGTAAGCTAAACATCCAAAAAAACAAAACAAAACAAAAACTATAGTGCATTTGACACTCTGCCATGTTGTACTTGAAATGTTGTTTTTGTGGTGCCTTTGGTAATATGTTCTAGACATATCTTGCAGTCATGATTACACTTCCCCAAGGTTTGTTGGGCATCTCTACATCTAAAAACATATCATCCACAAATGTGTGTGTGTAGTACTCACCCCCATTGTTCAACATGTCTTGGGTTTCATTTTAACTTTGTTGCTCACCATGATCACATACTTCTTGAACATCTCATGTGATTCACTCTTTCCCTTCAATAAGTAGGTGATACAGAACCGTAAAAAATAATCCTTACCTTGGATACCTTGGAGTTATTCAGTGAGGAGTCCGTGCACTGGTAGACATCTCCGTGATGTCATTCCACACATGCAAACAGACCTGAGAAATCAAGTCCATTTGCATGCAGTTTTTAGCCATTTGGATATCATGTCACCCACTGACTAGGTGGACCATCTCTGCTTTCACCTGGCTCAAGGGATCCAATGGAGGACACTTTGTTGAGTTTTAGACCCAGCCTAACATCATGGACAGAGATGAGTAACACTGCCTAGTCAGACCACTCAAGCCACCATCAACAAGGCTGTCATCTAGCAGGGGAAAATAATCCACAAATGTTAAACTATATCTGTTGTGTTCTAATGATGGCTTCCCCCTCAAGGATTGTTGCCTTGCAGTGGCAAGGGGGCTTGCATGACTTGATGAGGCTATGGACAGGGTTTAGTGGAGAACTCAGGCTAAACATAATCCACTGGTGAATGAACTGGCAAACCACACCAGTACCCTTGGCAAGAGAACCCCATGGACAATATCAAATGGCTAAATGATGGTGTGGATCACAACAAACTGTGGAAAGTCCTTCAAAAGATGGGAGTACCAGACCACCACACCTGTCTTCTGAGAAATCTGTATGTAGGTCAAGAAGTGACAGCTAGGACAGGATACGGAACAACTGATTGGTTTAGAATAGGAAAAAGGAGTACGACAAGGCTGTATAGTGTCACCCTGCTTATTTAACTTATGTGTAGCATGCATCATGCATAATGTAGGGCTGTAAGAAGTACAAACTGGAATTAAGATTGCTGGCAGAAATATCAACAACTTGAGATATGCAGATTACACTACCCTAATGGCAGAAAGCAAAGAGGGCCTAAAGAGACTCTTGATGAGGGTAAAAGAGGAGAGTGCAAAAGCTGGCCTGAAACTCAACATTTAAAAAAACAACCCTCAAGATCATGGCATCTGGCTCCTTCACTCCCTGGCAAATAGAAGGGGAGGAAATTGAAGCAGTGACAGGCTTCACCTTCTTGGGATCTAAGATCATTGCAGATGGTGACTGCAAATATGAAATAAAAAGACACTTACTTCTTGGGAGGCAAGCTATATTAAACTTAGCAGCATAATAAAAAGTAAATACATCACCCTGCCAATAAAAGTCTGCATAGTTAAAGCAGTTGTCTTCCCAGTGGTAATGTATGGCCATGAGAGCTGGACCATAAGGAAGACTGAGCACAGAACAATAGATGCCTTTTAAACTGTGGTGCTAGAGAAGACTTTTGAGAGTCCCCTGGACTGCAAGGAGACCAAATCAGCCAATCCTAAAGGAAATCAACCCTGACTGGTCCTTGGAAGGACAAATACTGATGCTGAAGCTCACGTACTTTGGTCATCAAATGAGAAGAGAGGACTCACTGGAGAAGTCCCTGATACTGGAAAAGATCAAGGACAAAAGGAGAAGGAGGTGGCAGAGGATGAGATGACTAGATGGCATCATTGATGCAGTGGGCATAGATCTGGGTGGACTATGGAGGATGACAGATGACAGAGGAGCCTGGTGTGCAGTGGTCCATGGGTTGGCAAAGGGTTGGACTCAACTGTTCAACTGAACAACAAAGTGATGGCACTGTACTGATCTTCATTATTTCAGTCCTTGATGGGAATGAGGGCCTAACACCCTTTCCTGTGACACAGCTTATGCAACTGGCTGTGATATTTATATATTTATGCAATCTTTATTTCCAATATGGATGGAAAAACCTTTGTCATCTAAGGCTGAAACACTTGACATGTTACATTGCTAGCAAGGAACATATAAAACATTACTTAGACTAGTCATACTTGGTTTCATCCCTCAGTTCTTTTGGCTTGATCTGGTGTGAGAAAGATTAGCTGGAAAAACAAGGTTGATGTTGCCCAGGGGGCAAAAATGTAAAAAGCATCTACAATCTTTGACATGTTTTTTTCTGTGTACCCAATCTCCCCTATGTCACTTTCTGTGAACCTGACCTCCTCTACATCACTTAGAGGACTCTGAACAAGCTGAGGGGTGGAGTCCCTAAATGTAAGACCAACATGCTCAATTGGGGGCTGCTGGCAGACAACAACACACTGTGTGAATGTGGATTGATACAGAATCCGGCTCATTTACTGGTCTGCTGAAGACTACCATAAACATGTACTAATGAAGATTTAATTTTGACCAATGATGAAGCCAAGAAAGCGGCTTCATTTTGGCAGTCCAAAGTTTGATCTGGACATTAAAGAAGAAAAGAAGAAGACATTTTCATGGGGCAGTTTACATTGTAAAACACCAGCCCCAATTCCTTCTTTATACATAAAGTCACCATTGGCCATTTGAATATTTCCAGGGTAATAAAGAAATTTCTGATATGTGTGAAGTGGCTGGTACATTCCGAACCAATGATCCACTCACTTAATTTTTGTTGAGAATTATTTTTGTTCATGTTATAAGCCACACAAGCTCTGTATTTAAAACCTGGCTAGTTTTTCTCTTTGTCTCTTCATAGTATCAGGTTCCATATGCTTCCTGTGATCATTTGTTGCAGAACTGATTTTGCTATCTTTATCTGAAAAGTCTCTGAGGGATGGGCATTCTTTGCTTATATATCCTTCCAACCACAATTCCAGCATGTTTCAGCACATGCTTTTTCTGTTGTCCTTCCCATTTATTAAGTACAGTAATTTGAACCACTCTGGTCTGATACTGTCTCAGGAAAGTTCTTTTGTTCTATGCATTCCTGTCTGAGGCAATTCAGAGTACCTTCCAAGCTTAATTGTAGTTTATTATTCAGGGAAAATATAAAAGCTTCACATTTTTCAAACAGTTTTCCTCTAAGGAAATTTGTCTTTTGTTTATTAGCTTAGTTAATCCAGTCAGACTTAAGTTAACAAATATAGTTGCGGAAATCAGTAATGTGCTTTTCATAGTCAAAGTTAAAATTAGCCTCAGTCTCACAAATTCCCTGATCCAAACAGCTTGTAATTCAGAACTGGTAAATCCATAGGATTTCACTGCAACATTTAACATACATTTGGCAGATTCACATTCCTTTGTGTACACAATTTGCTGATCTAATAAACTTTCACAGATTATTGCTTTTGCTATGGAATTAGTCTTTCAATGTATTATCCCAGCTCTTGCATCTGATTTTCTCTCCGGTACATAATTTTCAATGCAGTCATGGACTTGTAAGGTCTTAAGCAAATCTTCAGTCCAATCTTCCATTGAGAAGTACATGAAAATATCTATTCTGATCAGAATCCACACTTGTATTTCTGTGTGAGTTTGGTTACTTATCTCAGGAAAAAAGTTGTCCAAAATGAACAAACAATAACTCTCTTCAATTAGTATATGGTTTATTTGTGGTGAGGGGATAAAAAAAACTATCACAATACCAGCAAAATACTGGTTAACTATCAAGCCAAACTACAAAGTCTAGATCCATAATCTATTAGGAAATTTCGGTTGTTCCTTAGTTAACAGAGTATGAGGTACTCTATCAGTATTTAAAGTAGACAAAGTTATTTTACTTACACTTACCATTTCTAGTTACAATCTGAAGAGGGAGAGGGAGAGAAAGGGAAAAAAAGTCTCCAGCATGTGGAGATAACTTCCATGTTTCTTGCTTGAAGGAAGGTCAGAGGAAGAAATTGGGGCTATCAACAAAAACAATGGAAGCAAATCAAACCAGAAAAGGGAATGAGGGTTTAATTCAAATGTTAGAGGCGGGAAAAAACCTTCCCAATCAAGTTAGTGGCAAAGGACAATCACATTAGGCTGTAAAGGCCCTTTCCACTGCCACCCAGTGTTGGTACATGTAGGATTGCTGTTATCCCAACAAGAAGATCATGTTCTTGTTTAGTACTCCAAGAACCTATAGAATGTAGAAAACTGGTTAGAAATATTTTGATTTTCCTACTCAGCTCACTGCATACAGTAAATAAAATAAAACACAGCCCCTTTAATCTATTTGATGTCTCTCCTCAGGCTGCCTACCTTGCTCAGCCTTAAGACCAGAAATGGTGAAAGGTGAAATTAAAAAAAACCCCAATTTTTAGCTGTTAGCAGTAAAGATTTCCCAATCTAACCATTGGTTGTCCCTACCACCCTCATGATAATGTGCACAAACAGCACACATTCACATGTCTGAATAAGCATATACAGGTCACCAACCCCCCCCCCCTCCATAGACCCAGCTCACATGGAGATCTGATCTCCATAGGAATGCATGGCCAGGGCCTCTGTGAAAAGCTCCCTGACTTCATGGAACTCTGAGGTGGAGAAGAGGATCAAAATCACCTTGGTGCTCCATGGTGACCCATGAAAGCCGCAGGGTAACTTCCCACTGATCAAACAGTTACAGTTTAATAATAATAATAATAATAATAATAATAATAATAATAATAATAATAATAATAATAATAATAATAATAATAATAATAATAAGAAGAAGAAGAAGAAGAAGAAGAAGAAGAAGAAGAAGAAGAAGAAGAAGAAGAAGAAGAAGAAGAAGAAGAAGAAGAAGAAGAAGAAGAAGAAGAAAGGATTTTTGCAGAAGAATCTCCACTCAGTGAACACCCAAATGAGGTTCCTTTCATGTTCCCAAGAGCTAGGACAGAGACGAGCGCTCAATCCACCATGTACTACCTGGGTCTCAAATTGCCAACTTGCCAGCCTTCCAGCTAACAAGGTCAGCTCCTTAACCACTGAGCCACCACAGTTCCGTTATCTGGCAGCCCCATTATCTGGCACGATAATCGCCTCAGGACCTTATTAGTTAACAGCACTTTGCTCTGCTCCTGTCTGATATACAGCTTTGTGCATGTTACAGATTGTACTGTAAAATTCAGGAAAGTGTGGTGTTTTCTCTATACACTGAAAGTTTTGTTGCTTCCTGAGAAAGAAACATGTGCAATAATGTGTGCTACACATTTAAACAATACCTCAGTATTCTGTTCTTTATTACCATTATTAAACACTCATGAAAAGGAAGAGATAAGTTTTATTATACGGCTTATAGTTTTGAACATAAGATTGAGTGTGCTAAGTAAAAGTTGAAGAGCTTGACAAAATAATTGAATATGAACCAAGTTTTTTTTTAAACCTCGTACAGTTGATAAAATTAAGGATGCTGTCCGTTTGGAGAAGCAACAATTTAAAAACAAATTTCCCCAATAGTTTGCTATCAATCTAGCTATTTCTTGCAATTAATTTCTTTGTATGTAAATTTGTTTCAAAAACTAGGTAAAGTAGCTGTGTCTCCCCAGTACCTTTTAATTATCTTTTCAGAGAGGAATGTGCTTTCCCTATTATTATTTAAAGTTTTCCCAGCTGCCTTTCCATCATTTTCTGTTTATTTCCCGTTATTCCTCATTCGGTTGTCAAGCAGCAATGCCCTAAACATTTACTTGGGAGAAATATCTCAAGTAAAGAAAAGGAAGAGAAGACTTCCTCTTTCATAATTTTTTTGGGTTCCCTTCATTCAGTTTCTCCATGTTAATTTTCCTCCTTAATATACAAAACATGTAAATGTGCAAAATAATAATAGAATAATTAGAACAATATATCATAAGCACTTAGCAAATGTAACATATACTAAATTTGCAAAAATGTATATGAGAAGAAATGCATACAAAAATGTATACAATATTAAGGATAATCTGTTGCCATCTGTTATGGGACCATCTTTTGGATCTCAGTCTAACCTGTGCCTAGTGGATATTCTGTTTGCAGGAGAGCATGACACCTTGGCAGCCACTTTGAAACTTGGGATAAGTGGTACATTGGAAGCATGGGGTAAGCAAGACTGTATTGTTACTCTTTGAAAGAATAAAAAGCCAGGATCATAAAGGCGAACCCGCTTGTGCTTCTTAATGGTAGGATGCAAATACATAAATTAACTGTATAGTTGCTCCATATCCCATAATTCAGATACAGTACTTCCATTACAAACCAGAATCTCTCTCACACACACACCAAGGGGGGTGGGGTGGGAACCATGCTACTCTTGATTCATTTACCAAATCTTAGCTTATTGTGATATACTTACACTCAAATACATTCACCTCAAAATTTGCAAAGATACAACAGTATCTCTCGCTCCCATATTTAACCAGAAGCTGCTCACCATTGATCCTGAAGAAAAGTAGTCAATGAATCTTTACCCATCGGCCAGTGTTGGCAATATAAATGGTTGTGAGGGTTAATCATCATGAGTTCATCCAAGCAAAATGCTGCTTTTGCAAACCTTTGAATTACTACAGTATAGTCAAACCTCGCATAAAAGCACCTCACTTAAAGAGTGACTCACTTAAAGAGCAGAATTTTCTCTGAATGGTCACCTCGCTTAACAACTAAAACCAACCAAAAACTCGCTTAACAACTAAATCGGGGTTTGCAATCCCCCCCCCCCCGCCAGAAGTCACAATTGGTCACTTACAATGGTGTTTCGCTTAAAGAGAAAACTTTGATTAAAGAGCAATCCCGTGGAATGTAATTATGCTCTTTAAATGAGGTGCCACTGTATATGCATGTTTCATTTAAACTCATGTTCATTGATATACAGTTCTGCAATTTAATGGCACGCTTCTTGATCACCAACAAATTATTCCAGATGCTCATCCAGCTCTCAGATAGCTTCTGCATTTTCCCCTTGGGCTCGAATGGCTATCTTACGATTTCTTGCTGCCTGGCAAGCTCTGTTGATCTGGTTTGCAGCCCAGCTAGCATGCTTCATATGGTCCTCTTCCCCCCCTCTTTTTTTCATTTTTGCACTTGCCTTGGAATTGGAGGCAATGTAAAGTCAAAACAGTGCTCTCATATTGTGGTTGTTTAGCGTCAATGGCTCAAGGTTTTCAAGCCTTCCTTGGGTATATTTAAACTCTGCAAACTGCTGGCAATAAAAGTGGCTGCAAGAGTTAGTCATCATGAGCTCCTCCAAGCAAAACTGCTTCAGTTTAAAATCAGCTAGGTAGCTTCCGTCTCTTTCTGGAGGGGTTTTCTTTCTTCCAGATCATGTTTGATGCCCAACCCATAAATGGGCTAGCCAGCAGATGCCCACTGTGATCTCCACGTACATGCCGGTTTCTCAGCCAGAGAGTGCAGCACTGTTTCAGCTCTTGCACTCTCAGTGTGTCCTGGCTGTATTTCATCATCATGCTAATGTCATTGGCCTTGTCACTCACTGTAGAATGCTGACAATCAATACAAAATGCTGGATTTGAGATCCAATGATAGCATTCTAGTGCTGACTTTATGTGACTTTCTCCTTTAGCCCGAGGCCTTTTTCCATAACATCCCCATTTGGAAGTTTCCAGTGAATGGATGGATGGATGGATAGACCCTTCTGTGTATTTCACAATACATCAGACTCTTGTCGCAATATCTTTTTTATTTAAAAATAAAAGAGGTGTGTGTGTGTGTGTGTGTGTGTGTGTGCGTGTGTGTGTGTGTGTGTGTGTTAGGAAAATATTAAGACAACTCCAAATGAATCATTTTATTCCTCTAAGGGAAATTAAAATGGCAAACCTTTCGACAGAAGGCTCTCAGATCAATTATCCCGAAGCACTAGGTTTTGCCATTCATATACTAGCTTGACAGGCTAACATTACAAACAGGGTTTAAGTAATACAGTACTGTATATGGAATTTGAGTTCATCAAATAAATAAATGATAGATAGATAGATAGATAGATAGATAGATAGATAGATAGATAGATAGATAGATAGATAGATAGATAGATAGATAGATAGATAGATAGATAGATAGATCTGACTGTGATTGACTAACTGAGTGACTAACTCATTAACTACAGGACAGCTGCTCTTTCCCTCTTTTCTTGCTGTAGACAGGATTATGCTTGTGAAGGTATACTCATGCATTTATATTCAGAGTTAGCAGTTCTCTACCACTGGCATAATTATCGCATTGTTTGGAACTTTGAATTCCTTTCTCAACATTGAGCATTCTTGGAAACTTCCATGACATTTAATGGAGAAAAGTCAGTTTCAGTAATTACTGGCTTGTACTATTCACTCCCGCTGTTAATTTCTTCTCCTTGATAAATTTACTGTAATTAACTTGTATAATTCTTTATATGTTTATTCATTGTAGTCTCAATGTACTAAGTCATGTATAGCACCAGAAAAGTGAACACAAGAGTACAGTTCAACTCTCTGTTTCATTCTGTTCTTTGAATTCTGCTGTCATTTTCCTTATCAGATATCAAATCCTTTCATAAACTACCAACTTGATTTCTGGATGAAAAAAGGTAGCAGACTGGGTCCCGACTTGGCTGAAACATCTACTGTTGGATAATGGATGATGGACAAAGTGCTACCCACATTACAAAGAAAATGCTAATTGTAACAGATGGGGGGGGGGGGGTAGCAGGAATTAAAAGTGTAGAAATCCAAAAGGAAAATATTCTATGGTATGAGAAGTTAGTGCAGATGCAGAGGTCAGAAAAGGGTTGATAAAATCCAGGTCCATATTTACAGCCCAGGGCAGGCCACTAAGTGTCAAATAATAATAATCAGAAACCAGGATTAGGTTGGTTAGTCATTTTGATTGGACAGATTAAGCCAGCAGAAGCTTGCGAGGGAGAGAGAGAGAAAAATGCAATCCTCTGTTATTATTTTGGGTCACTTTAAGGTGACGTGACCTGAAAGTTCTTCCAAAACATCGCCAACATTACTGAAAACATCAGAACAAAAATCCCTGATTATGATAATGATGCCTACTGGGCAATCTTACAGTTAACACACTATATGGAAGGTTGCTCTTGATTACTGGGAAATACAAACATAGGCTGCTGTATGATGAAGGTTGTGCTGACAGGCATGGAGCTGTTTGCGTTGAGAATCTGAATAACATCCACCTGGAAAATGGGCTGGTACCCCATGAGCAATCATGGGTAAGAAATGCAGCAAGTTCTTGAAAACTTGCAACTGCAACTCCTGCTCATGGTCAGGGTAAACTCCAACACCTTTCCTCAAGGCTGGATACTAACATGGAGAAAAAGGGTAATCTAAAGCAGGGCTTGATTTACCCTGTTTTGTTCCTATTTAGGATCATTTTGAACTGTCAACTGAAAAACAACAACCAGTATTTGAAGTGTGTTTGAGAGTTCAGTTAATGGCTGAGTGTACCTTTATGAATGCAGTTGTCTGAATAGAGAAAGCTAGAATGTCAGGGGAAAGAGCTTACTCTTGCTTTCTCTGTAACATGCTAGTTTTCTATATGCATAGAAAGGGAGCTATGAAACTTGCACATCACTGCATACACCTCTGGACGTGACAAAAAAATCTTACCAATTTTTCTTTTCTCGTCAAGACACATCTGGGCATGGTAAGGTGGCCTACCTTCTTCCACTCTTGGAAAGCTTCTTGCTTCTAATGGTCAAACCATAATCGCTTGCCACATGTTCCCTTCATCTGGTTTTAAATCACATCGCAGATAGTTTCTGTACTGAGGACACAAATGCAACAACCAATTACAGAGCCTGTTAGTTTTTAACGTCAGTATGTGATGAGAATGTGACCAAAATATCATAGAAATAACAAGAAATAACAAAGGAATCACCCTCTCGCTCTCTCACTCACTCAAACAACCAAACAACTTTCCATAAAACATGTATTCTTATGGAGTGAGGTTTGAAGTTTCCATTGTAAACAAATAAGGATCAAGATACTGTTTTCTTTAGACATATTAAATAGTTTAGGCACAAACTTCCTTCAGTATCCCTCAAAGGTTAGTAGAAATCTTCAGTGCAGCTAAACTACTTAAAAATAAAATAAAAATCAGTTTATTCATTCACTCAGCAATATCTGAGTACGTGCTTTGTCTGTTCCTTCCATTAACACCCCCCCCCATACAGTGCTATAGCAACGTACAGGCCCTGGATGTGAATGATCACTTGCATTGCATTCTTAATCTGAGATGCAGAAAACTCAGCACAACTCCATTTCACCTTAAAAACTCAGTTACTTCCTGCAAGGTCTGAAGAAGTGGACTTGATCCACGAAAGCTAAAAATAAAAATATAGCAGTTAGTCTTTAAAGTGCTACAGTATTTTTGTTTTATTACTTTTTTATTTTTGTTTTCTGATATTCCTGCAAGGATTACTGCCCGTAGAATATACCTGATGCAAAAGGAAAAGAAAAGCTTCCTTTGTTTGGAAGAACACATAAGAGCAACTTTGATCTCAGCTGCAAAGAACTGTACCCATGGTATAATTTGTTCCCATTCTGCTGCTGAGAGAATGAGGCAGATGAGTGCAATTATATACTCTGGTTCCAGAGCTGATAAAATATATGATGCTACAGTTGTTAATATTGTCTTTAGACTTACTTAGGCTTAGATCCTCTCATGATATGTAGCATATCAAGCAGCAAGGGCTCTCTAATAGGTTCAGTCTTGGGCTAGTACTTGGCATCCTACCATGCCATTTTAAGGGACTTTAAATCTGCCATGAAAGTTCTTTGCCATGTATTTTGAGGACATCCTCATTGTTGTTTGCCATTAGGAGGGGTCCAACTTATTGCCACTTTAGGGATCCTCTTTTTCTCCATGTGAAAATTATGACCTGCCATTTGGAGTCTTCTTCGTGCAATTATGTTATTTAATTTGCATGAGCCACTCCTTTGAAATCTCTCCTCATTGGTAATGAGATCAAAGTATTGAATCTTTAAAATTCAGCAGAGGCACCTCTGCTGGAAGATGTCAAGTTTCGTTTAAATACTTGCTGATGCCTTCTAAGTCTTGTAGGCATAGATGGCTGTCAGAATCACTATGAAGGTGACCAAACAGAGTTTAATTTTCAGTTATATAGATGGTGAAGACCAGATCTTATTTATTCTCTGGAAGATAGCTGTTGCTTTTCCAAGAAGGCATTTGACATTCACCTCTCCATCTCCATTTCAGGCAATCAAATTGTTCAAGTAAGTAAACCTCTCCATTTGTTCTAGCTACTGTGATCTGAATATGATTCCCTGTATCCAGGTTATGGAGTTCACATTCATTACTTTCAATTTCTTGGTGCTTATCATAAGGCCAATTGTCTTTGTTTCTCCATCTAGGGCAGTTGCCACTTGTTGTAGTTTCAGCTCCTCTTCCTCTAACAAAGTGATGTCATCAGAAAAATCTAGGTCACAAATGGCTAGCAAAGTGTTGTTAAATTTTGGGAAGAAGGATGACTATTAGGAATGTGCACTGGGAAAATGTTGGGGTTTTATTGGTTTTGAGTTCCTCTGGAGAGCACCCCATTCAGTTTTGGCTCATTTAGATACTAGTACATTTGTTAAACACAAAAGGGATGAGATCTCTCAAGATTCTTCATATTGTTTTTCCTGGCTTTAGCCCCAATAATGTCATAAAACCCCTCAAACTACACCAAAATTAGTGACAAGGCAGAAAACAATCTTCTACTCCAAAAGCAGTCAACAACATATAAGAAAAGTCAATCGGGCTGATGCAGCCACTAACAGTATTTGAATTTCACACTTATCATCATACAATAATACCTCGGATAATGCTAAGACTTGGTTCCACAAGTCTTGGTGTTACCTGATTTTTAGTGTTATCTGATGCATGTTAAAATCCTATGGGATGGATCGGATAATGTTAAAGCTCCATAGAGTAACCACACAGGCTTTAGCGGTTGTTATCCAATCCATCCCATAGGACCTTAACATTATTCGATCCAATTCTCCTCCCCAGATTACTTAACGTTATGCGATTTTAGCATTATCCGAGGTAAACGTTATCAGAGGTATTACTGTATAACCATTCTCATCAATGCTACTACCACCAGCTGGAAACAGTGCAGATGAGAAAGAAAAACCATGATCACAATCCTCATCATCAGGCCTATGTAGAACACACTACTTTTCATCATTGTTGTCGGCGTTGGCGTTGGCATCAGCGGCGTCGGCATCATCATCAAGGCAGCTTGTTGTTAGTGCCTGGTGCCACTCACATCAGTAACGTCAGCTGCCCAGGGCTGAAACCAAATTTGCCAACCCCTGGAGGATGGTGGCTCCCGCTCCTGCTAGGGCTTCTGGGGATTGTAGTCCAAGAACATACATAGCCTAAAAAGCACCACCCGGGGCTGCCGCCCCCCTAGCCCCCCTAGTGACGCCACTGACCCACATCATCAGCAGGAGTAACAAGCACCCAGAGAGCAGACTGGACAGGTACGCAGGGTGTCCTGTTCTATTCTTGGCCAATTATGGTGAGATCTGTCTTTGTTCTATAGCAACATTTCTCTGAATTTACAAGCAACTGTATTTTTCTCTAGATTTAGGTATAAGATCTGTGATGGCCTTGCCTTAATATTACTAGTGATTTATTTGTTTATATGTAATAACATTATATTGCATTTGCTAAGAGAAATTAGCAGGGCAGTTTATGATAGACACTTTCATAAAACCACAACCATGTTTAACTCTCATTGTGTGCTGAAGTGAAGTGAAGCAGCAGATGGGCTGTGGCTGGCTAAAATGATACAAGTTGTAGAGAAGTACCTAGGCAGTCTCTTTGTGTGCGTGAAGAAGGAAGGACTTGGCTACCTGATTTTTCCTATGGGATAATTACAATTTGTTGAAGCCGGATAGGGACAGGATGACTCTCTCTTTCTTTTGATTTCATGCTTGAGATGATAACTTAGAAATGGTTCTCACTATGCATCTCATCCCAAATGGGAAGACTGTGAAATGAGTAGGCTGTATGTGGACGGGCAACCTCAAAGCTCTTCATTTCCTTCCTTCTAATTCCTTATCTTTAAACCAGACTTGTATTGGACAACCCTTCAAGTAGAGGAGATTCTCAAAAGGAGGTCTGCCTTCTGATAGCTCATCAAATGGAAGAATGTCTTTCCTAACAGACATTCTACTTCAAAAGTAGAAACCATTTTAACAATCCAAAATAGGCATTCTACTCCAAAAGTTGCCCCACTGGTTTCTAAGGGCTTCCAAGGGGAGAGACAGGAACATAGGTTGCATTTCAGTTGGAACACACCTCTGCGTGGAGAGAATAAACAAACATTTTGAGGCTGGATTAGGGCTGTAGTACTGAAAGATCAGTGGCACATGTAGTTCGAGTACAAAAACGTACCATTTTGTTCTGTAAAGGATGCAAAATGTCAGCATTCGATTTTGAAAACACACACACCTGCAAACTGTACGAGGAAGCTATTTTTGAACCTGACCTATTAAACCTTATCTCTGTCTAGACACAACAGTACAGGCAAAGGATCAGTGATATGTTTAGGATGTCTTGTTTGACACGGATCCCAAAGTTCAGTGAAACAGCAGCAGCCTTTGATATGTTAGATTGCCTGTTTTCAATCCAATTGACATAGTGTGTCTGAAAGATGAGAAGAACATTCTTAACTTTAATTAACAATTCTGAAGTGTGTATAGATGGCTGAGCAAATGTAAACCCCATCAGTATAGATTAATGATGGATTTGAAGTTCGATTCATATATATGTCCAGTGCACAAATCTCTATTATATATCAAGGCAAGTTCCTTTGTCACTGCCAAGTTTTTCCTATATCTATATAAGAATTTTTAAGGAAAAGGTCATTACTTGTAAATTGTGCAAGAACATGAATACACAACTGTAGATGAAGAGGAGAAGGAGAAGGAGAAGGAGAAGGGAATACTTAGATTTCACATAGCATAGAATGCAGAACTCATGATAACTTGATAGAGTAACACTTGTCTTCTTCCTTTGTGTCTAGGTCAGACTTGAAACTGCCAAAACAAAGCCACCTTTGGGTGAATTCATTCTGCAATTCTTTTCATCCAATCCAGTGTGAGAAAGATTAGCTGGCACAATAAGGCTGTCATTACCTGGGGTATGCCTGATTGTGGTTAAAAATACAATCTTCAAGGAGGCTCTTTCTGTGTACCCAAGTAACACTGGTGACAAGACAACGTGCAGGTGAAACAATGGCCAAATCCCACTGAGTAGCTATACTTTCATAATTTGACATTACACAAGTGGAAGCTCTCAGGACTTGCTGTGGTCCATGGAGTCGTAAATGGTCAGACTCAACTGTGCAACAATGGCCTCTGCTTCAGGCAATTGAGCACCACTGAACTCTGACTATCAATGAGTTAGCTTCTGCATGGAGAATAAATGTTGTTGGTTGGATGTGAGTGTTTGTGTGCTATTTTTATTATTTGCCTCAAACAGGAGAATGTCTTAGGCAGCCCTGATATGCATTCTCTTGTATGAAGCTTTTATGGTGATGTTTATCCACTGTCCTATTGCCACTTGCCACACACTATTTCTGATTATTGTTTTTAATTTGGTAAAAACCTTTGCTTAAAAGATTGACTGGCTCATCCATTTCTCCATTCATCTATAGTACAGATTAGTCAGAGTGAGGCAACCATCTCAGAGGACAGGTGATGGGGTACAGAAGAGGAAGCTTCTAGTCATTTTTTTGAGTCTGTCAGCCTCTGTAGAAGAACCTTTATACAAATACCCTAAAAACCATGGCAACATACTCTGTAAAGTACCTTAAGAATTATTGTAATGTCTTATTATTTATTTATTTATTTGTTTAATCAAACTTTTAGGCTGCCCTCCTCAAGGAGACCCAGGGTGGCTAACAAACTTTAAAAACATTTAAAACACAATAAAACATGGTATAAGAACAGGATTAAAAGATTACAAAAATTAAAAGAAATTAAACAAGACACACACAGAGAGGGAGGGGTCAGATGAGCCAACAAACTGAGGCAACCATCTGACCCATACCCCACACATGCCCCACCAGCCAGGTCTTAACCCCCTTCCTAAAGGGCAGCAGCTCCATCTGGAGATGCAACTCACTTGGCAGGAGGTTCCATAGGGACAGAGCAGACACGGAAAAGGTCCTCCTTCTAGTGCTAGAGAGGTGTGCCTCTCTAGCAGATGGTACAACCAGAGTCTTAATTAAGATGGAGAGGGCAAGTTAACAAAATTTGAGTGAGCGCATGTGAGCATATGTAGAAGTCTCAGACCATTCTGTAGAACTGAGTTTAACACAGACAACCTTAATATCTAACTGGGGCTAAGTGGCCTCTACAAAAGTACCAACCTCCTAATTCATTCACCAACTTGGGAAAATATTACTATATCTATGGTGGAAGTACATTTCTCTGTTGTCATAAGGTTAATATTTAGTTACAATAGCACAACTAATTTAGGAATTAATGAGAGCAATGCTTCTGAAATATTTTTGAATGAAACAGGATGCTTTTATTTATCCTGAAGGAGAGCAGGAACCGCAATGGAGTTCTTGATTCTAAACCATGATTCTTCTAAGCTTGAAGTAACTCCAAAGGTCATTCAGATTGTTCCTATATCAATTTCTTCAGAAAGGAATGGGTTATCTCACAATGTTGACCAGCACAATTAATCTGATCTGATGTCAGATGATACTTCCCTTTTTCAACATTTTTAAACAAATTCAGTGGTCTGCAGCCTTTTAGGTGACTGAGGGAGGAATTGGAAAATGTAGTCAGCTCATGGGATGTGAATCAGTGATGGGCAGCAACATGTTCGCACCAGTTCGCCAGAACTGGTAGTAACTTTTCCCAGCGTCCTGGAGAACCGATAGCAGATTTTGGGGGGAACCACCTCAAGGGCTTACCTTTTCACTGGTTCCTCCACTGCACATGCGCGCCAAGTGCTTGGTGTGCATACACGCCTACAGCGCTTTGAATGCATATGCGGCCTCCTTGCTGTCCTCCCAAGCGGGGAGGAGGAAGAGAAGCTGCTAGCCTGAAGCTCCCTATAGCCTGCTCCCCAGGGTAAGTGACTCATCTTTGGCTGTGGGGTGGGTGGGTGTATTTTAATGTGTATTTAATGTGAATTTATTTTTAATGTGTATTTTTATGTGTTTTATGTATATTTAATTTGTATTTTTGTGTTTTTATGTATATTTAATGTGTATTTATTTTAATACACATTTTGCTTATAATCACTGCGGGACTCCGTATATGTGATTTTTGTTTTTGCTGTTGTTTTTTTGTAATACTTTCTTGTAACATTTTATTGTGATATTAATACTTTTTGACTGTTACTGTGTTATTGATATTTAGATATATTTTCTGATACTGTGATGATTGTGTTTATGATAATGTGGAATTTGTGATTGTATTGCTGTTACTTTTATAATATGTAAGCCCCCTAGAGTCAGGTTTACCTGAGTAGGGTGGGGTATAAATTTGAAATGAAATGAAATTTTATTTTAATGTGTATTTTATGTGTTTTATGTGTATTTTTATGTATTTTCATGTCTATTTAATTTGTATTTTTATGAGTACTTATTTTTATGGGGGTTTTTTACATTGGCTCTGCCCACATCATTGGCTCCATCCATGATGTCATGACATTGGCTTCACCCAAAATGTCATGACATTGGCTCCACCCACAATGTTGGCTCTGCCCACAGTATGGTATTAAAATTTTTGGCTGCCCACCACTGATGTGAATAATATTTTTTTAAAAAAGCACTTACTCTTAACTGTTTCCCAAGTCTTACTATGCAAGACGTCCCCATGCACCAGCAATAATTCTTGTGAAAATGAGAACCCCTGTTCTTGTTTCTCTCATTTAATTTCCTTGTTTGCTTTTTGCCTGGTCTCTTGCATAATAAACTAGCAAATTCTAAACAGCTTGATGCCATTCTGGGGAATTTGTGCAGGGATAATGCTATTTACACAGGAATTGTGATATTGCTGTGTAGGTTGGCTACAATTAAAAAAAATCGTGTAAGATTTCTTGGGGTGGAGGCAATCTCCTGTATAGAAGTCTTGCTGTGAGGAGAAAAGAGGACTGTTTTCCCTTGGTTTCTCAATGAGAGTGTGCCTCACATCTCTATATTTTTTATACGCATCCTCTTGAAAAACTATCTTGAGAAAGAAAAACCCAGGTCTATAATCTGGTCTGCAAGCTGTGCCCATCTGCCATACTGCATTTTAGAAAGCTATAATAAAACAGATAGATGGATGCCTTTCAAATGAGTATACTTTAATTTACACACTCACCCCACCCCATATACTATCCATATACCACCTGATATACCATCTCCCTTGCTATTAGCAACCAACTGAAGCTCAATGACAGGATAAACAAAAGCATGTACTTGTTCATACAACATGCAATTAAAAGACCAGTGTATGGATTGCTGCCTTCATAGACAGAGTTAAATGTGACAGGAGCATAGTTATGGAGAATGAGGGCCTGAATGGATGATAGTCAAGATGGGAGATATATTTTCTGAAGTAAAATATACCCTTTGGTATTAGCAAACCTCATTTGTATCCTACTTGTGGACTTCCTCAGAGCAATGTGCGGGCCCTTTTGTAAACAAAGTTCTGGTCTAGATAGACATTTGGGCTAATTTGGTATGTCTTTTTTAGATTATTATCCTTTTATTAATTACCATCATTGAATAATGTGATATTGGATGGGGGAGGGGGAGAAAATGTGTGTTTCCATGTAGAGGCAAAGTACTGACGGTCAGAATATCTGAAGATGAATAAGAATTAATTAATCTCTACTCATTTTTATGACTGTAAAGTGTTCACTCTTCCTCTCCCTCCCCCCCCCTCTCTCCTGCCTTTTAATCTCCATTAACAAGGTGGTTAAAAGCAGCTCATGATTCTTGGATTTGTCTCCAGAGAGCAGGATTGATGTTTGTAATTAGGCAGGAAAATAGAGGACTTGTCGAATAAAATATTTCTGTATAATAAAGAGAAAGAAGCTACTGTGTTAAAATCACAGGACTTATTTTAGGGGATTTAAGCCAGACTGCCCATCGAGTGCAAATAAATCCAATGAGAATGCTTGCTTCTGAAATTTTTTGCAATAGTAGCTGTGTTAGTCTGTGGTTCAGGCATATCAGAAAACAAAACAAAATAAAATAAAAAATACTGTAGCACTTTAAAGACTAACTACTTTATTTTTATTGTTCGCTTTCGTGGATCAAATCCACTTCTTCAGACAAAGAGTGAAATTTACAGGCATGGTTTTTATACACCAGATTCAGGGGGTCAAAGGGAGAAGGGTGTGGTCAAGGAAGATGAGAGACAAGCAAGCACAACTATACAGCTTCACACAGCCATTAGCAACAATAGATTATTAGCAACAATAGATTATTCAGATTAGCTCTAAATCAACAGTTGATCAGAGACCAGAATGGGCTTTTTCAACAACCTTGAGATTGAAAGAGCTAATCTGAATAATCTATTGTTGCTAATGGCTGTGTGAAGCTATATTGTTGTGCTCGCTTGTCTGTCATCTTGCTTGACCACACCCTTCTCCCTTTGACTTCCTGAATTTGGTGTATAAAAACCATGCCTGTAAGTTTCCCTCTTTGTCTGAAGAAGTGGACTTGATCCATGAAAGCTAACAATAAAAATAAAGCAGTTAGTCTTTAAAGTACTACAGTGTTTTTTATTTTATTTTTATTTTATTTTGTTTATTTTGTGTTGTTTTCTGATATGCTTCTGAAATGTCATCTTTGTAAACTGGCTTTGCTAAGCTTTGACATATAGCAATTAAATTAATCACAATTAGAACAGAGTTCACAAATGCAGATGCATGATGTCAATTGTGTTATGAACTTCTTCTTCTTCTTCCTTCTTCTTCCTTCTTCTTCTGAATCCGAATCCGAATCTAAATCCGAATTCAGTATTGGCCATGTGGCAAACTGTTGAACTGCAGGTGGCTCCCATTTCAGTGAAGAACCTTCCAGGCTGAAGAAATTCCTTCCACCCCAGGCTACCTACTAAATCCTCCTGGGCGAGGTAAGAATTTCAAAGATTTCCTTTTCCAGCTTACAAGAGCCATCTGCTCTTCCTGAGCTTTGCTGTGTTCCTGTATCCTTAGTTGTTTTTTGGGCCTGCCTCCAGACTTGCCCTGAATTTAAGAAAACTTACTTATCTAGATAGTCAGAACACCAGGTCACATGGCCAGGAAATCTTCTGTGTTCTGTTTCCGACATACGTCAGATCAGTGCCTATAGCCCAGCCCTGAAACAGGTCCGTGCCAGTGTCCTTTATGTGTGTGTGTTCTCACTGACAGATACAGAACATTTCACACTGGAGCAAAGAAAAAAAGTCTGTTACGTGGAACTTTTCCATGAGCATCATAGTCACGTGGAGAAAAAAAAAATCATTGATCTAACACTGTTCAAAACAACAACAATGTCATGTGATGGTGATGCTTTTAGCTGTCAGACAGTCCATGCTCCAGGATCAAGGAAAAAGGTTTCTGCTTGTTAAATCAATTTTTTTCCATTGATAACAAAAATCTGATAAATCATAGTACCCAGTTAAGTAAGTCTGTTTAACACTAGTTATGGGGTGTTTGTTTGTTTGGGAATTTTTTTGGCTGCAAAGGATACAAAAATTAAAGGATTTCAAAGTTGTGGTTGCATCCTGCCTGTGATACAAAAGTTGTGTAACTCATCAGCAGGCCAAAAACCCATCAGTAAATAAATCTTTAAGAAACTTAAAATGGGAATTGGCTGAATGGATGGAGAGTCTAGTGCATAAAATTTCCACATTAAAAACACATTGATCTTTTTTATATTAAAAACTGTGGCGATAATGAACAGTTTGAAAAAGAACAGACACTCCCGTATTTTTGGAGGGGGGAGAAAATATTTATTGTAGAGCAGACAAGTTCATGAAAACATTTGGTTCAAACTAACATGACAGAAACCAAATCCCCTTCCTCCTCTTTGTACGATCTAAACTGATGTGGGATAGATTAAAGGCTTATGGGTGGGTATTCACAATCAGACTTTGCGGTGTTAACTATCTGTGGATCTTTGCTAGGAAGCATTCCGCTCTTACAGATATTGTGCAGATATCTAACAAGAGGCAATTCTTTACAATCTTCCAAAGTTAAAGATTTGAAGAATGGGATATTATCAGTGATGGGATGTTACCGGTTCGGACTGGTTCGCCTGAACCGGTAGCACCCCATCAGGAGGGATCACCAGGAGTGGTGGTAAAAACCCGTGCAACCGGTTCGGTCGCCTCTCCGGCCCCCTCCAAAAATGTTTTTCCGGGCAGCCAAAATGGCTGCCTGGAACTGCGCATGCGACAAACCTCCATTTGACACATGCACAGTTCTACTTTTTAGTGCGCATGCGTCAAATAGATGTTTGATGCATGCACACTAAAAAAAGAACCGTGCATGAGTCAAATGGAGGTTTGACACATGCGCAGACATTTTAATTTTTTTAATTTTTTTGCTCTGTAAAGGAGCTATCCCTTGTCAAATGGCAATAACATTTTAACTTTGCTATAACTTTGTTGTCAGGTGAGGAAAACTAGATGTAACTAATTAATTCCACACTCTGGTAGAGGCAATTTGAGCTGGACAGCCACTGTTCTGTTAATTAGGCAAAAATCAGAAGGCTGGCTGAAGTCTAAGTACTTTTATTAGACTTGGCCATTTTAGAGGCTTCACGCTGCTTGGCAACACGTGGCTAATTGGTGTTGTACTGGAGTATTTCCTTGAGAGGTCTCAAGAAAGCTCTAGTTCATGTTTCTGAAAGAAAAAGAATTATACAGAGACTGAAAGAGCTCTGAAGGTCTATATAAAGATAAGAATAATTAAAACCACAGCCCTACCGGAGTTTCTCTCAGGACCATTTAATGATTTTCCAGCTGGAATTTCTACTTAAATACTTTGCAGCTGGAGCATAATAACCTATCAGGGAATTTGGCACCATCTGCCTTCTGTCCATACTAGGAATGGGAAATTTGGTCCATTTCATTTTCTCTCACATTCACTCACTCACTCTTTAAAAAAAAAATCTGCTTGTCCTGCATAGTGTACTGCAGACATTCAATTGTGAGATGGAGATTTGAAAGTTCCATGTTTCCATCTCACACTTGAACTGTAGAAATGAACTGTAGAAATCTTTTCTTAAGCCTTGGTTGGTCATTCATTCTTTGGCTTGATGTACCTTATAGATTTGTTGTAATAAAATGGGAGGGGAAAAAACAACCATGCACATTGCCTTGAGCATATTGGAGAAAAGGTAGGATATAAATGTAACCGATAAAGAACAATAAAGACATTTGGTATTTTTATATATATTTTTATATTTTATTTAAACTTTAAAACACAATACAACAAAACATACAAATATTAAAAAGAAAGAAAAATCATATTTATATATCATATTATTACAAATACAGTGTCTAACCATCACCCAGGGGACATCAGTACTTTTCTAAAACAGTTACTCATACCCACTATACAAATTAGAAATATTTATTTATTTAGTTTGACTTTTTATGCCGCTCCCTCGTTGAGGCAATTCCGGGCGGCTAACAGTCTAACCAGAAATAATACTAAAATATAAAAGCATCCCCACAATAACAATTAAAATCATAAAAGCATTAAAAACTGTTAAAATACCCCTCCACTTTCACAACAGTTAAAAACTAAAAACATATTTTCTCCTATCTCCAAAATATAATATGCTCATTTCTAGGTTTGACACCTTTAGATTTTCCCAATGTACAGTGTGTAGTCAATAAATTCTCCCCAAATATCTTCAAACTTACTTTTTGATGTACAGTAGTACCTCTTTTCAATTTCAGTTCATATGTTAATAATTAATTGCCATATTCCACATCTCCTCATAGCATTCCTCTAAACCTAGATATCTATATGTTTTCCAATTTCTAGCTATTAAGATTCTTGCAACAGTTATCATAACAATAATATATTATTTTATGTTTTTGGAGTTTTAATCCTCCCAAACCATTTAACAATGCAATCCTAGAACACAATCGTATTCTAGGTGACAATATATTGTTTACTTCTTCAAAAACATGCATCCAAGCTTTATTCACCTCCTTACATTCACACAATAAGTGGAAAAAATGTCCCAGGATATTTATTACATCTAATAAAGACATTTGTGAACATGGGAAAATTGAAATTCTGAAATGAAATTATGTTTCACTAACCCCAGCCAATTCAGTAATTCCACTGGTTCTCAGCACATGGAAGAGTGTGTTGGATCTGTAAGCTGAGAAGGTGATGAAGACAACTTTATCCAAAGGGGGGGAAAAAAGATGTAACTATCCTAAGGCAGTATCACAAACTTGATTGACTACCCAAAGATTCAAACCCAAGCTTAAGTATTTAAGAGCTCAAAGTGCATGTATGAAAAGGGCAAACCTGACTCCTTTCATTTTTCTTACCCTTGAATATTTCAGATCTTAAGTTCTTCTTGGCCTTTGTGAAGACCTTTTGTAAAGTCTGCCAGGTTCTTATCAAAAGCAAGCAAAAAAGACATTCTCGCCCGTGCGTAGTCTGTGAAGCGGGGATGTGTGCTGTCTTGAGCCATATCTACCAAACCAGCATGAATTTGGGATATTTGCACAATTGTTGGTCAACTAGTGGGTGGAAAAAACAGCTTCTGGTTCCTCATGGGGTGGAGCAGCAGCTTCACAGATCTTTTACATTCCATTTAGCTTCTGTGGGGCTAAACATGACACCCACACTAATCAACGACACCCACACTATTCTAAGGGCACCAAAGGAGAGGTGAGTTCTGCCTTGATACTCCAACCACTGGGATGCCAGGGAGGGCACAGGCTGAAGTCACAAAATACAATATACAAACTTCCATTCAGCCCCTCCACCAGGCATCACATATGGTGTAGGATCATGTGAAAGACTTGAGTCATCGCTGCTACCTAGGATTCTCATTTCAGAATTTCCTTTCTGCAACTAACATTTTTGGTGGTGCACAACCCACTGTCGGCTGGCCTTTGTGTGATCATTAGAAGGCTACCTGTGGCCAGAAGTAACAACTTTCCACCTGCCATGACTGTGAAAATAATCGCATTGTGTAGACCTGTCAGGCATCCCAGACTGTAGCTCGTTGTGTTTTTCATTGTCATGGGGGTGGGGGTGGGGGCGTGGGTCCTGTACACACACAAACACTATCACAGTCCTTGAGAAGGAGAGGCAGAGTGTCACCAAAAGTGCACTAGACAGATTGAGCATCTATTTGTGTCCCCTTATGCGACCAGACTAGGTCTGGAGGCTGCTGCAGTTCCTAGCCTGCTTGCTGGATATTTCTGCCAGCATGATAAAGCAGTGTTCTGCAGATCGGAATCATGAAAACACCAAAAGAAGTACAGTAATACCTCGGATAATGCTAAGACTTGGTTCCACAAGTCTTGGTGTTATCCGATTTTTAGTGTTATCTGATGCATGTTAAAATCCTATGGGATGGATCGGATAACGTTAAAGCTCCATAGAGATACATTGTAACTGCACAGGCTTTAGCGGTTGTTATCCAATCCATCCCATAGGACTTTAACGTTATTCGATCCAATTCTCCTCCCCAGATTACTTAATGTTATGCGATTTTAGCGTTATCCGAGGTAAACGTTATCCGAGGTATTATTTATTGCATTTTTAACCTTGGGAAATCTATATTTTAGTCCAGTGGTGGCGAACTTATGGCACATGTGCCAAAGAGGGTACTCAGAGCCCTCTCTGTGGGTGCACCCACCATCGCCCCAGCATAGAGTTCAACAAAGTCCGTCACTAGAAAGCCACAGGGATGCAGGGCCAGGCTGCTCCACTCTCCCTCTCAACATGTATCCGGGTGCAATTCAAGGTGCTGGTTATTACCTTTAAACCCTTATATGGTAGTGGGCCAGGATACTTAAGAGACCGCTTCACCCCAAGAACACCAGGGCGGATCGGAGAGGCTCTCTTGTTATCCCATTGGCTAGAGAGGCATGCCTCTCTAGCACCAGGAGGAGGGCCTTCTCTGTATCCGCCCTGGCCCTGTGGAACCTCCTACCAATTGAGTTACGCCTACAGACAGAGCTCCTGCCCTTTCGGAAGGGCCTAAAAACCTGGCTGGCAGGGCAAGTGTGGGGATCGCGGAAAATGGGATCCCATGTTGGGTGGCTGATCTAATGGGGCAGCCACCCTTCCGGCTTCTTGCCTTCACTGTTTTATTTTTTGTAAATTTTTAAAGTTTTAAATCTCTTTTAGTATTTTATCAATTACAGTCTCCACTATTTGAATTGTTAAGTGAAGTTTTTGTATGCAGAGGGCATGATGGGACTGTCTAGTCGGTTACACTTAATGGGGAATTGATTGTTTAAACTATGTATTTTTTAATGTATGTTGTAAGCCGCCCAGAGTTGGGTTTACCTGATTGGGGCGGGATAATAAATTGGAATAAATAAATAAATAAATAAATAAACATGCACCTGAGGACATTTCTCACATCACCTGCCCCTTTGCCCAGCAGCCTAGTGGGAGCACTACCTCCCTCCCCTGTCTGCGGTAAGGTGAGCGGCTCACATGCGGCATGAGGGTGCGGTGCGGATGGCAACCTGTTGAGTCTGTGGCAAACGTGATTCCCATGGTGGAGATGGAGAGGAGCTAGGTTGGAGTTGTTTGTTTTCTAAACGAAAACCTCAGTATTCAGGTTAAATTGCTGTGTTGGCACTTTGGGTTTTGGGTTTCAGTTTGCAGTTTGGGCACTCAGTCTCTAGAAGGTTCACCAGTTCTAGTCCATAACCCAAATCTTCTGGAGCAGCAGAGTGAGAATAAACTTTATTGTAATCTAACTACAGATGAACACATAGCAGAGATTGTATCTGACTGTATCTGAGAAGTACACCTGTGGGCAAGGAACTGTGGTGTTTTTTTAAGTGCTGGCATCACTTTAGTCCTCTTTATTTCTATATCCTTCCCTTCCGTTCTCTTAATGCACTCAAAACTCTAAATGAAAAACATTGCCACTTAGCACATGCCTCTTCTCTATCTCTCTCTGGGAATATTTGTCTTTCACTTGTTCAAAAGAAGATCACTGGCCTTAGAGGGAAAAGGTATACAAACAAATTAACCCCATGGGTGTTCAATGCACTATCTTAGTCACACTCTGTGCATTCAAATCCTCATACTTCACACATTAAGCATAGTTGACCTCAGATAGAACACATTCTATGACAAAAATGATTTTTATTAGTTGCATTTCACATTATTTTCTAATGAGTTATAATATTTCTGAATCACGTGCATTTCAAAAGAACCACAAAAACTGCAAGAGGACTAGCAGTCACTATCTGTGATAATGTCTTGCATTAGCTACTTGATTATAGTTATTATTGCATTAATCTCCTCTCAGAAATGCTGACGCAGTGTGGGATATTGGTTTATTTCATGAATATTTCTATTGAATTTCCATTGTAGTAAATGAAAAAGGGGATACTCAGTATGGTATAGTGGGTTGAGTGACAGACTAGGACACAGGAGAATGGGGTTTGAATCCCCACTCAGCCATGGGGGTGTGAAATTGGTAAAACCACTTCGTTAAATAACTCACTTACCGTGGGTGCCCTATTAAGGTTGCTTTACTTTGGTTCCAACTTGACAGCTCATAACAACAAAATACAAATGAGCATGACTTTGACCAATTGATGTCATATTCATTTGCTTGAATATGAATGACTCTGCTTGTTGAATTCACCAATGTCTCCATCTGGTCCCATGTGTGCACTACAGATGATTATTTTAAAACATATATAGCACATACATTTTTAAGATTGCAATTTAGGATTGCATAAATCTGAGAACCTTTTCCTTTACCTAAATCTGAGGAATTTGCTTCTGGCTTCAAGAACTGTTCACAGAGAGCCTCTCAAAATGGGAGACCAGGATTCCATGAGTGACTTTAAGATACAGTGGAACCTCATACAACAATTGCTCCATATAGCAACAAAATCACATAACAATTAGGTTTCTTTTTTTTTTTTTGGGGGGGGGGGGGGAAGATGACGTTCCACATAACAATTTTCCCTATGAAAAAAAATGTACAACAATTTGTTAATGGGAAAAAACACTTAGCAAAAAAAAATCATTGTACAATGCATCCCATACGGAAAATCACTATACGATGCATGTATCATATAGCATTTTTTTCATACAACAATGAGCCCCATGGAATGGATTAAAATCATTGTATGAGGTACCACTGTATTTCAAAAAAACTGGTGTTAGAAACATGTACATATATACCTGTTTCTAAAGGGATGACTGATAAACACTTTCAAAAACTCTTCACTGGAGTATGTGGGATAGACATTCCCCACATACTATCTCTACATAAGTGAAATCATATATAGATGCAGAGTCTGCTGTACTATTTTAAAGAGTTCACTGGACCTAGGTTTTTCTCTCCTCTGTCTGCTTTGAAATGCTAGACTCAGTGGGAGGTAAATATGTGTGTATGAGCTAAAGGTCTCTCTTGCTCAAATGCCATTCGCTTCTGACTCCGTTTACAGCCAAAGCGCCCGTGATGTCTGTGTCTGCAGATGTTTCCATGGTCCTGTGGTAGATATTGCTGGACACCAGCATGCACAGAAGGCTGTTACCTTTCCTGCCAAAGCAGTACCTTTTTAACTACTTGCAATATCTTCCTTTGGAACTGCTCTAGGTTGGCAGGAGCTGGATCAGATGATGGGCGTTCACTCTACTCAGGGCCGTGGCCAGGGTGGGTAATACCCAACCTGAGTTAGCAGTTTGCCCATCCTCAAACTCCAGGCTGTTTATATATATATGACACATATATATGACATTGTTGCCCATCCTGAAAAAAATGTTCGTCCACCTACATCTAGAATCCTGGCTACAGACCTGACTCCACTGCACATCACTTGAACTACTGATCTTCTGGTCATCAAGCTCAGCATCTTAACCACTAAGCTACCATGGCCATGTATGTATGAACTGAGTACTAAATCATGTGGAGATTGGTAAAATGGTATAATAGTGGTAAAGGAACTCATTTCTTTTCTGGCTTACTTGGCCACTGGGTCTTCGTAGGCCTGTGTCTTCATACAAAGTGCTGTTAGCCAATCATTTTGTGTACTTACGCCATATTGACATCTCCTTGCCTCCAATGTCATTGTACAATGCTCAGGTAAAGGTGGCTTTGCCTTCTGCTGGTTTTCTATCTCGTGGAGAGAGACATTGACTGCTGTTGTCCCTCCTTACTTCTGGAGAGAATCATCACCCGGTTTAGACCATGTGCTGTCTCCTACAGGACTCCTAAACGTCAGAATTTTGTTTTGAAGGCAGAGGGATGGCACAAAAATTCACAACAAGGTTTTTTTTGTATTTGCATGAGGGATTGCCCAATGGTAATTGGAGTAGTGAATATCCAAGGATGCTAGAGATAATTTAAAACATGGGTGCCCAAACATTTTTTTTGCCAGACCAGTCCCACTCACAACACACGAGTGTGGGGGCCAGAGGTAGGTTGCTTTGGTTGCTTCCGTTTTTGGTGTCATCCATGGTGACGGTGGTCATGGCAGGGAGTCTGGGAAATGTAGTCATTGCCACAAGGTCCCTAATGCTATGGATTTCAAAGAGGGGATGCAGCAAAAATTTTTTTACAAGGCAGCGATCCACTTTGGCAGGGGTTTCTGCTGCCTTGGGGACATGCAGAGACACATTCAGGACAATAGGGAGAAAGTGTAACCACCACGACCACCGCTATAAGTGATGTTGGGCGGGTGGGGGAGGGTGTCTGGGAATGCCCGGGTTCTCACTGTGGGCCTGATTAATAAGATGCACAGGCCTAATTGGGCCCACGGGCTGTAGTTTGGGCACCCCTGCTTTAAAACATGGCAAAATTACACAGGGGCATAAAGGAACTTTTTGACCCAACTCTTTTTATTTAAAACATGACATATTAAGGAAATCTGGCAGGTCATTTTTCAGCCCTTGAGTCACATGTTATCCTACATCTGTTTTAGAGTACTGTATAGCAAACAAGGCCTTCAGGTAAGCAAGTTTCATACCCGAATCCTTCAGTTAAAGGCTTAGATGCAGTGATGGGATGTAACCGGTTCACACCAGTTCGCCAGAACTGGTAGTAACTTTCCCCAGTTTCCCGAAGAACCGGTAGCAGCTTCTGGGGGGAACCACCTTCGGGGCTTACCTTTTCACTGGTTCCCCCACTGCACATGCGTGCCAACCACTTGGTGTGCATGCACACCTACAGTGCTTGGTGCATATGCACGGCCTCCTTGCTGTCCTCCCAAGTGAGGAGGAGGAAGAGAAGCTGCTAGCCTGAAGCTCCCTATAGCCTGCTCCCCTGGGTAAGTGACTCACCTTTGGATGTGGTGTGTCTGTGTGTATTTTAATCTTTATTTAATACCTTTACCTATATTGATGTACTACCACAGTTCCTAAAAAGGCCTGGTGGCCGGCAGGCTTGGAGGCCTAGCTTGGGGTTTTTAAGCAAAGTATTGGAGTTACCTCACCAATAAGCTACACCTGTGCTGCTCCAATTGCTGTTCCAATTGGAGAACCCTTAAGGAGGTACAGCTGTTTTACATTTACATTAAGGCATATTATCCTAGAGAACTGGTTAGGCAAAGACTTAGTACCTAAGCTATCTTGTGGTGAGTTCATTCTGTAGTTCCTCCCATCTGATCTAGTGTGAGAAAGATTAGCCAGAATAAGCTTTAAGCTCTGGTTTAAAAGCTCTGGTTGATTTGTGTTTGGGGTGGGTGGGTGAGTGTATTTTAATGTTTTTTTATTTAATTTATTTAATTTATTTACAGGTTTGTGTTGTGGGTGGGTGGGTGGGTTGAGGTGTGTGTGTGTGTGTGTGTGCTTATTTTTATTTTATTATTTTTTATTATTATTTTTCTTTGGCCCTACCCACTTCATGATTTCATGATGTCATGATGTTGGCTCCGTCCATGATGTCATGATGTTAGCTCCAACCACACTGTGATGACATCATGGTGGGTAGTAAAAATTTTGACATCCCACCACTGCTTAGATGGCCACTCTTTCAATAATCCACCACAGCAACACATTTAGGGACAAAACTAGTCTCTTGTACCCTGCACACACAACTGGAACAGGAGTTTTATCCTTCAGCCATTCTACCTCATGCCTGTTTTCCTGCCCTTTCTCTGCTACTCATAGTTATGGCAGAACTGCCAGGACTCTTCCACATTATAGAGGATCCCATCTAACACTGAGAAATTAATACACATACGAGCTGGAAGGGAGTGGAGTAGGAAGGTGGAAGTTCTAAAAATAAACCCAGCACATGTGCTCTTGAGGATCCTTAATACAAGTGTATGAACTGCAAACTTTGATACATGCTGGATATAAAGAGGAATTTCTGAAATATACACTAAGGAACTCTTTAATAACAATTAGAGTTTTCTGTTTCAGTGGGCAGCCTTTTATTGCAATAAGAAACTTTTTTCCTTGTGCTGTAAAAGATGGTTGAACTTTAATAGAATACATGGATGGCAGGGAAGTTTGGGAAACATTAGAGGTAAATTAATCTGAGCCTCACCTCAAAAAAGCTTGTTGATGTTGTTGTTACTTGAGTAGCTGATGTGAAAGTTTGACAATCATGCTGTGGGAGTTGATGGAATGTTATATTTATTATGATATTACCGGGACAGCTGAGTCAGTGTGTATCTATCCTTTTTAAAAAACAAACTAAACAAATTGTTATTCATTACTTTGCTTTGATCTATAAGGTTACACTGAGTCACTGGTTCTCACAGATGTTTACAATATTTATTTATCTAAAAGTCAAAATAATACTTTTTTAAAACTGAAAAGAGAAGCAGGAACACTGGTATATGTTACATAAGATACAGCAGTGAAGTAACTTAACTAAGAAGGCCACATGCAATTATTCCTTCTCTCTAGCTTGCTAGCGATGGACATTGCTGAAAGGAAACCAGGGGCTGATAGGATGTGGGCTAAAGGCATATATAACAATCTTCATGGCACTGGCATTGAATAGTTGGATTTCAACAGTGTGTCAGTGGCCAAATAAAGTGAGTTTTCTTGGGATGAATAAACGAAACACTTTTTAAAGTAAAACTGTGCTCCAAGAAACTGTGAGGGATCCTGATTCTTCTTTAAAACAGTGTGCTTGCTTCCCACAAGCCTTGTTTTGAATGGAAATTATGCTTTATTACATCATGGGATGGGGAAAATTTATCTTTAGTAGTTTCTATAGTGAAGGATGAGATGTTTAGATCCAATGAACTGTTTCATCCATCTTTTAAGCAATCAACAGCACCATCCCTTATAGGTCTATTATTAATAAATCTCTGAGCTCAGTGGAGCTTATATGGAGCTGAACAGGTATAGGAGAACAGCAAAAATGCTTGTACCATGTTTCCCCCAAAATAAGACACTGTCTTATATTTATTTTTCCTCAAGAAGACACACTATGGCTTATTTTCAGGGGATGTCTTATTTTTATTACGCCACTAGCTGCCCATCTTCTTTATTGCTCCATGTAGCATAGCCACACCTATCACTATGTCTTATTTTCAGGGTATGGCTTATATTGCACAACTGCTGAGAAATCCTGCTATGGCTTAATTTATGGGTATGTCTTATTTTTGGGAAAACAGGGTATTAGTCTTCCCCATGTTGCTGAACATATTTGCAGTTGTGGTCCCATGCAGCTGGGTGAAACCAGGTTGAGGAAGGTTGGAATGCATGGACTGAGCAGGCACCCCAAAATCCTAGATCCTCCTTGTTCCAAAATTTGCAGGGGTAGACAGTTGGACTGTTTGCAGTGCTGTTGTTACTGGGGCCTATATAAGAAAAGTTATGACATTGCTCTTCTTCTGCCTGGGCTCAAATATATGTCACAGCATAAGTAGACTCTTACTGCAGCCCTGGGATGTTTATTCACTTTTGCGAGGGAGGTTGGAAGGAAATTTACCTAATAGGTTTTCTACTGAATTTTCTCTCACTTATCTTCTTTGCTAATCAGTTTACAGATACCATGGAGATAACTCCAGGGTTGGGTTTTTTGTTTTTTTAAGGATTGCAGCCTAAATTTACCTTTATCAGGCGGATAGAGATGAGTGATCAGCTCCTCAAGCAAGTGTAAAGCTTGCAACTGCATTTGGTAAGCATATGTAAGCAATTCTCCCTCATACATTCTGGTACAAAGAAGAAATGCCACTATGGTAACTAACGTAAGGCATATTCCAACAATTCCTTCAAATCCTTGATGGATTTTACTTTATTTTTTATGATGTAAACCAGCCCTCTTGCCAACTTCTTGGTGAAGTACAGTAATCCAATCTGTGTATAATTTTCAAATGCACACTCACAAATTAAACTCCAGCTGCTACCCAAAGTAAACCTGATCAGCTTGGAGAGGCATCATTAGGGGAAAACAATGACATGTTCTATTCAGCCGAACAACACAGAGCTAAAGGGGAGAATAAGAAAGTGGGACAAGGAACCAGACCGCTCCATTTTTTTTGTGTTGGAAAGGTGAAACCTATGGTATTGAATAGCCAGGTTAATATAGGGCAGTCACAGATGGAAAGAAAAGGGATACTCACATCGTTTGTATTACCCTTTGTCCGTATAAAATGTGAACCAAATAAGCATGATAAACACATACTATATATTGGAATTGTTTAACTTGATCAAATAATAATTTTGTACCAACTGAGCTCTCCATTCAGCTTAATTGTGTATCATTATGTCAAATATGGACCTACAGAGAGCTGCTAAGGATATAATGGGTTGACTATGTGACTAATGTAGAAGTGTTGTACCAGATAGATAATGAACAAGAACTGCTTAAGAACATTAAACAAAGAAAACACCAAGACCGCGGGCATGTAATAAGGAATGACATAAAGTATAGGATATTCTAACATGTTATGCAAGGAAACATCCTTGGGAAGAGAGGCCCTGGACATAGATGGACCTTTCAGGCTGTAGAACCTGAGAGACTGGTGTGGAATGTCCATGGAAGAACTGTTCCAAGAAGTTCAGAACAGGAAGACTATCGCATGATAACAATTTCATGTCAGAAATTATTCTGGGTTGAAAGGATTTTTGCTGGAGAAACTCTGCTTAGAGGACTCCCGAATGAAGCTCCTTCATGTCCCCATGATAATTTCCCAACGAAGTGGTCCCTATTTATATCCTTGCAATTTCTTGCTTTCAAACTGCTAGGTTGGCAGGAGCTGGGACAGAGACGGGCACTCAATCTGTCATGCAGTACCTGGGTCTCGAACTGTGGACTTGCTGGTCTTCCAGCTAACAAGGCAAGGTTCTTAACCACTGAGCCGCTGCAGCCCCTATCGCCATGATGATAGCCAGTATTTGAAATAGATATGGCACTTGAACAAGTCAATTCTGATTTATGTCAACCTTTTCCAGTTTTTTTTTTTAAGATAGAGAGCATTGAGAAGGAGTTTATCATTACCTTCTTCTGGGATCATCCTGGGACTGTACAGCATGCCCATGTTTATACAGGTTGGCTCTTTTCCGTGGAGGCACAATGGCTCTGTAGCCAGATACCTAACTTGTATCAGCCAGACCAGTGCAAAGGTCGATATTCCCTGTGATTATTAAATCACAGCTAAGAGTGAATAAAACAATGATTTCTATGAATTATCTACACAATGAAATTCTCAGCATCACTTCTGTTCTAGACATAATAGAGACCTGTTGGATTCTTTTTCTGGACACCCACTAGGTGTCATAAATATTTCTGAACATTGGCATTCTTTCTGGACCAGCTGGGCCAGACCTCTTCTGAAAGCTTGACAGAACTGCACCAGTGCTATGTCAAATTTTCATGAGGTTTTTATTTCTACTGCAAAATCTCCTATATTAGAAGAGTACTTTGAGTGGGGAAGAGTACACCGCCAACCTCTATACCTCCCACACATCTCTGCTTTTTTTGTTTCTAGCCTACGATTGTTAAAACGACACCTCTTGATTATCTAACTGGTGGTAGGAATGAGTGAATTTGTACAGTTACAGGCTTTAACCATAGTTCCATTCTATTCATCAGCTGATTCATGCAGCATAATTAAAATGCGCATTTCTTCAGTAAGCTCTTTTTCACACAACAATACAAGGGGTTAGATTGGGTTATTCAAACAAAAATTAGCAACAACCACAACCCTTGAATGGGGGAAAACCTATAATGGATATGATATCATTGTAGCATCTTATGGCCATATAGGTTAGGACAGTGATGGCTAACCTTTTAGAGACCCAGTGCCCAAACTGCAGCCCCAAATCCACTTATTTATCACAAAGTGGCAACAAAGCAACAAGGGAGGGAGGGAATGTTCCCATTGCACTGCTGGGCAGAGGGGCGGGGTGTACTCTGTGCTGGGGGGTGGGAGGAAGCACTCCCATTGGGCTGCTGGGCAGAAAGGCAAGACAAACTCTGTGCTGGAGTGACTGCACAGGTGACCACAGAGAGGGCTCCAAGTGCTACCTCTGGCACATGTGCCATAGGTTCGCCACCACTGGGTTAGGATATAGGCCAACATCACTGCATGTCAAGGTAAACCTTCCATTGCCCTAACCATAAAGTTATTCTAGAGAGAAGACAGAATTAATCTTTGTTCCTGCAGCAACTAGTAATCTTCTCCCTGTGCTGCCATGCTGTGCTAAAAGTTTCAATGTGTTCACTGGGCTATAAACCCTCACTTGTCTCAGAACATGTCCAGATTGGAGTTTAGAAAGCTTTTTTGAGATTATGGGGTCGCACCAGGCTCCACTCATCCACGTATCACTGACACTGGTATGTCACAACATCCCTCTGGTCACTTCTTTTTGACTCCACCATTGGGGGCTCTACTATTTTTCTTTTAACAATGATTCCTTACACACTATTCCCACAGCCTGTAGATGCTGGAAACGGCCAATAAAGACTGCTTCAAGGGTAAACATCTGGTATGCAGAAATGTATAATGAGCCCCTTCAATATTTTGGATGCTTTAATTCATGGATGCCCAAACTTTTTGGGCTGTGGGCCGATCACGTGGTTCAGCAGTCTGGTCACATAGTTCAGCGGGCTAGTCACGTTCCTCCCACCAGAAGCAGAAGCAAAATATGCCCTGCAATCTGTTTGGGACAGGATGAGATATATTTTAGGCTGCCATTTTCTCTGCTTAAATCAGGGGTACCCAAACTATGGACCATGGGCCAGATCCAGCCCATGAAGGCAATTTATCTGTCCCACACCACCCTCATCGCTCCTGGAAGTGGAAGTAAAATGCACCCATGTGTGTGGGCATGTTTTACTTCCACTTCTGAGAGTGACGAGGACAGTGCAGGTCACAGTGTTGGGTTGTTGCCAGTTCGCACCGGTTTGCCCAAACCAGTGGCAACAATCTCAGGTGATTATTGGGGGGGGGGGCCTTAGTAACCACCTGGAATTTGTTTTTGAGGCGTCCAGTTCGGACGCTTCACTAGCAAAAATAAATAAATAAATAAAATAATAAAAAATTGGAGCCAAAATGGCTCCCGGGAACTGTGCATGCATCAAACCTCCATTTGATGCATGCACACTTCTATTTTTTACTGTGCATGCATCAAATGGAGGTTCGACGCATGTGCAGTTCCCGGCAGCCATTTTGGCTGCCGGGAAAAGAAGGGAAGGGCACAGGGAACGCCTGAAGAAGCAGCGGTGGTGGCGACCTTTCCTGACTGAGCCGTACTGCCCCACCAGGCCACTGCGCCACTGCGGCGGTTTGCCGCAGCGGCGGTTTGCTGCCTTGCCACCGCACCTCCTCCTCTGCTGGTTCCTGACTACCAATGGTAAGTGATGGGTTTGTGCTTGGGGTGGGTGGTTGGGTTGCTTTGTGTTTGGGGTGGGTGGGTTGCTTTGTGTTTGGGGTGGCTGGCTGGCTGACTTTGTGCTTGGAATGGGTGGGTGGGTTGCTTTGTGTTTGGGGTGGATGGGTGAGTTGAGGGGTGTGTGTGTGTGTGTTTATTATTTTATTTATTTATTTATTTATTATTTGGCCCCGCCCACAGCATCATCGTGTCGGCCCCGCCCACAACATCATGACATCAGCTCTGCCCACACTGTGATGACGTCATGGTGTGGTAGGAGAAAATTTGACAACCCACTACTGGCAGGTCAGATGAATTGGCGTTGCAGGCTCGATCCAGCCCACAGGCTGTAGTTTGGGCACTCCTGGTTTAATTAAACACTTCCCTTGCTCCTCCACAGAGGGACAGGGAAAGTTTAATTATTTGTTCCCCTCCTACCAATTCCTAGATTGTTTAAGAAGGTGAAAATTACACTTTGCCCCTCTGCAATGGAGTAGGGCAGGTGTTTTGATACACACTCACATAAGAATGCATCCCCTCGGTGGGGCTACAAATGGAGATGGGTTGCCCTCCTGTCTCTCTGCCTGCCTGCCTGCCTGCCCACCCAACCCCTTCCTTCTAACTCACTTCTCCCTTTGTCATCATTATTTTTCTCCCACACCTCCATGGATGCCTCCACGTTGCTTCGGATGTTTGGACAGGGGAGTGTGGGCTAAATGTTGCTGAGCCTCTCTCTCTTAAGCAATAAAAAATGAGTGAGACCAGAGTGTCCCACAAAGGACAGTTTGGACATGCTCTGTCTGCTTTACTTTACTTTGCTTTGCTTCACAAAGGGAATAAATACTAATCTTGCTCATAAACCCTTTTCATAACTGCTGGAAAGCTCAACATAAAAGATCCCCCCCTCCAATGAAGTAGCAGTGTTAGTCTGTTACAGCAAAGGCAGTCCTGTGGTACCTTTTAGTTTAAGATTTTGTAGAAAATAGCAATCCATGTCTTGTTCTTGTGCTGGAAGCGAGAAATCTGGTGGACATCAACAGTTTCTCAACAGGCTGTCTTCATGTGTAAAAATTGATAGTCTAATTGAGAATGCATAATTTTGTTAGAATTCTTCACATCCTTGTTCTCTAGCTACATGCAGTAAGAATTCTGCCCTACTTTGAGTGTATGTCTTTCAGCTCATGTTCAAAACTAGATTCATAGAACTGAAGGGACCTTGGGTGTCATGTACTCCAACCACCTTCTCAGTGCAGGAAATCCAGAGTTTAGGCAGTTCTAATAGATAGTTATTCTGCCTAGTTGAAGACATCAAGCAGTCATCCTTCTGGTAATTGTTTCCATTACCAACAGTGATCAAGCAATTATGAATAAGTTTCTTCTAATGTTCAGCCATAATCTTCACTTTATAATATTATCCCGATTTAATCCAATCCTGCCCTCTCAGATGTCAGAGTACACTCTAGAGCAGTGTTTCCCAACATTTGGTTTTGGGACTTCAATTCCCAGAAGCCTAAGTCAATTCCCCACTCAATGTACTGACTTAAGCTTCTGGGAATTGAAGTCCCCTTGTGGCATGGGCCCCATATTGGGAACCACTGCTCTAGAGACAGTTTGCCACCAATCTGCTTTTCCCTCTGCCATTTTATAGCCATTCCGACCTGCCCAGCCTGCATCTCATGGCATGGAGGATGACCTCAGATTGGCAAGAATACTCAACATGAGTAGGAGGCCCTCCACATGGAGGTCCTATGCATCTAAATAGAAATGGTTTCATGCCTTCCTTGGCTTGCAGAAATTTAGTTTATTCAAAATAAAAACAGATGTCCTTTAAATTAATCTACAGTCAAACCTCGCATAAAGAGTGCCTCGCTTAAAGAGTAAATCGCTTAAAGAGCAGAATTTTCTCTGAATGTTCGCTTCGCTTAACAAATAAAACCAATCAAAAACTCACTTAACAAATAAATCGGGGTTTGCACACATGCCCACCAGAAATCACAATTGGTCACTTACAATGGTGTTTCGCTTAAAGAGCAAACTCGCTTAAAGATCAATCCTCTTTAAGCGAGGTACAACTGTAGTATGATTTTGTGTCCATCATGTTCCCATCTTCTCCCCTCCAAACATGCCCAGTTCCTTTTCAGTAGTTTTCCAACTGTCATTATCGCTATCCTCTGAACCTGTTCCAGCTTGTCTACATCTTCCTTAAAGCTCAGTGCTCAAAAAGAATACACTATATATTCAGCATGCCCTCAGGAATCTTCTCCCAAACCTGTGGGGCAAGAGACTATAATCTGGTGTTGCAATGTTTACAGATCTAGGCAGCTTTCCTAATAAATAATAGTTCTAGCTTCATCATGCTGTGCTTACAAAAATTTGTTTTGTTTCTTTATCTGTTATTGCTATATAACCTGGCCTTTGTACCTATTAGATGAGTGGTTCCCAACCGTGGGGTCCTAGATGTTCTTGAGCTAAAACTCCCAGAAGCTTTCCCCATTGGCTATGCTGGTGAGTATTTCTTTTCTTTTTTTTAATTTTTATTTTAAGGTTTTTACAATATTAAATAACAAACTAACAAAACAATCTACAAAACATAAAGGAAACAATTACATACAAAAAAAGAGAAAAAAGTAGTTCCCACGTACATCCTACAGCGTTAAAAGATGAGAAGAGGAAGAGAGAGAAAAAATACATATCAATATAATATAATGTAGTCAGACATTATTTTCTATACATTTACTATACTGTATATTTTCACCTTTATATCCACTCTCCTCTTTAACCACCATATTACAACTTTATTATTTTGTACATGGTTCCTACCACCCAGTGCACTACAGTCCTTGAGTCGACCAGCCACTCCTTTTACAACTCATTCATTCTGCTAAAAATACATTGTATTCGGAGCAGGTTTTCCTCCTTTATTATCCATCAATGTGTGTTGCAAAAAAGGTTTCCAAATGTCCCAAAATCTATTTTGTTTTATTAACCCCCTTTTTATATTTAATTCCCATGTAAGTTTTTCATTTAATGCCATATCCCAAACATCAACATACCATTTACCAATTTCTAAATTCATATCCCCTTTCCAATTTCTGGCTATTTGTTGTCTCGCCAATGTCAAAAAGATAGACAATAACTCTTTTATATTTTCCTCTAAATTCAAATCCTCTAAGTCCGTTAATAAAACTATTTTTTCATTCAACTTTAAACAGATATTTAAAAAAATTTCTAATTCTTGTTCCATTTTATGCCAGAAATTGGAAATAATTTTACAATCCCACCACATATGTTTGTATGTCCCAATTTCCTGATGACACCTCCAACATTTTTTTTGAGTTGCTACTATTTATTTGATTTAACTGAACTGGCGTCATATACCAGCGCCACAACATCTTATAGTTGTGTTCTTTAACTTTTGTAGACAGATTTCGCATAATCCTACTTTTCCATTTTTTCTTCCAGTTCTTATCTGTAATAATAATACAGTACTCAAATCCGATTCCCACATTCTTTTAAGGGTATCCTGGGATTCATCCATGTTGTTTATCATTTTATATAATTTACTTACTATTCCTTTTATCCCCATTGAACCTTTTCTTATTTTATATACCATCTCCTCGAAGTCTGTCAGCTGCCTTATTGGCTGTAATTTCATTTTATATTGTTTATGCCACTTATCCAACGTTAGTATCTGAAGCCAGTTCAACTTTAATTCCTTATAAATTTCTTTTTTTGTTTCTTCATTCTCAATTCGATCCAGCCAATCTTTTAGTAAAATTATATCATATTTATACATAATATTTTTTAATAATTCTAAATTTTTAACTGGGAATGTTTTAAGATCTTGCAACTCTAATATTGGAGAGGTGTTTGGTGCCAATTTATCTTTCAACTTTATCCATACATTTATCATAGACTTTAGGACATTATTTCTTGGTTTTAAATCAAAAACTGTATTTTCCAGAAATTCTTCCTTCGCACACACATTACTATCTTTCATTTCTATCTCCCTCCATATAAGGTCCTCTATCGTTAAAAGTTTTACCAAGCCTTTAATTTGGAACGCCCTGTAGTACGATTTAATGTTAGGTAACCCTAAACCACCCTCTTTCTGCGGTTTATACCATAGACTTTTAGGTATCCTTGCTCTTTTCCCTCCATTACAATAATCATTCAATAAGTTTTGAAAAACTCCTAGTTCTTTTTCAGATTGTTTAATTGGAAGGACTTCAAAAAAAAAAAAGTTAATCTTGGGTAATAAACTCATTTTACAAATTGCTATTCTACCAAACCAGGAGATCTTCAATACCCTATATCGAACAATTTTCTTCTTAATTTCCTCTTTCACTTTATCATAGTTTAATTTCTTCAAATCCTCTACATTGTCAGCAATGTTAACTCCTAAATACTTTATACTTTTCCTAATTTGAATTTTAAATTTTTCCTTAATTATCCCTATCTCTTCTTTATTTAATTTACTAAAGATTGCTTCTGATTTCCCCCAATTTATTCTCAGGCCTGTTATATTTTCAAATTTTTGCAAATGATCTTGTATCTTTTCCATATTTTTTATAGGATCTTTCATTATAATTAAAGTATCATCTGCATACAAACTTATTTTTGTTCCATTTATCCCTTCTATATTCGTATCACTCCTTATAGCTCTAGCCAATAATTCCATAGCCATTATAAACAAAATGGGGGAAAGAGGACATCCTTGTCTCATTCCTGCTTTAATTTCAATATCTTCTGTAAATGAGTCATTTACTCTTACCTTGGCATAACTACTTTTATAAAGTTGATTAACTACATTTTTAATTTTTTTCCCAAATTCTACTTTTTTAATTATTTCCCTGATAGTGACTCATTGTAAAGAATCAAAAGCTTTAAAGATATCTAAAGATAATAGTCCTATTTTACCTTCTTTTCTCTTGTTTATTTGTAACAATTTTAACACCCTCCTTATTAAATCGGACATGTATCTTTCCTTTAAAAAACCTGCCTGATTCCCCCAGAAAACTATTTAACCTGTTAGCCATAATTGCTGTAAAAATCTTTGCATCCTGATTAATTAAAGAAATTGGACGATATGAATCAACCAATTCTAATTTTTTTCCTGGTTTTGGTATTAATACTATGATGGATCTAAGCCATGAATTTGGAGATTCTCCCCCCTCCAAAATATAATTATATAGCCTAATTAATTTTGGAATAATAATTTGTTTAAATTCTTTATAAAATTCAGCTGGTAATCCATCTTCTGGAGTTTTCCCTATTTTCAATTTATTTATAACATCTAGTATCTCTTTCTCTGTAATTTGTTCTTCCTTTTTAACCCTGTGCTCTGCTTTTATACTCTCCCCCTTGTGTTCTTGTAAATATTTTTCTAACTTGCTTATATTTATTTTCTTATCTGTGTACAAATTTTGATAAAAGTTTTTAACTATGTTAAGTTTCTCTACTGTTTTATTGTACCTTTTCATATCCTCCCTTATTAAAGTTCCTATCTCCCTTTTTTCCTTCTTCTCTTTCACTGCTTTTGCTAACATTTTTGAACTTTTATCACTATACTCAAAATATTCCCTTTTCAAATAAATTAAATCTCTTTTAATTTTTTCAATATCCCTTCCTGCTATCTCCTTCTGTAACAGTTGTATCCTTTCTAGGGTCTTCTTCTCCTTTGTTTTGGCATGTTTAGTTTGCAATAATTTAATCTCTTTTTCCAACTCCAATTGTCTATCTTTATATTGTTTGTTTTTTAAACTCTTAAATTTAATACACTCACCCCTAAATACTCCTTTCATGGCATCCCAAATTACATTAAAGTTTGTTTCATTATTATCGTTAATTTTCCAAATTTCTTCCCAATTTTTCATTATCTGATCTTTTATCCCCTTGTCTTTAAATAATTTCGGATCATACCTCCAAGTTCTAATATTACTTCTATTTATTTTAAATTGTAGTTCCACCATTACTTTGCATGATCCGATTCCTTAAAAATTCCTAATTCTACATCATTTAAATCCTTCAACATATTTTGTGTTACAAATACATAGTCAATCCTAGAATATGAATTATAAACCTGGGAGTAATATGTATAAATTCGTTCTTCCCCTTTTAATTCCCGCCAGGAATCTTTCAATCCAAACTTTTTCATCCAATCATCCAACAATTTCGCTTTCCAACCTTTTCTATAATTAGTTATATTAGTACAATCAATATTTGACCTTGTTAGGTTAAAATCTCCAGCAACTATCATTCTATCACAATTTTCTTTTATCAAAATATGACTCAATTTAGTCAAGAATTGGTCTTGATTCTCATTTGGTCCATAGACATTGACCAGCAATATTTCTTCTTCTTCTATACTTCCAGCTATAATCAAGTATCTATATAACACAGAAAAACATATAAAAAACAAAAAGATGATAACCCCCTTCTTTTCTCAAAAAAAAAAAAGCACCTCTACTAATAAGAGAAGGGGGGAGGGGAGTCATGTGGTTACAAAACTTAATCATTCTTCCAGTAATACTTCAGCTGCAGATGTTACACTATAATACAATTCATCTTAATTGCCTCCAGTTGCTCCTTGAGCCTCTTCAGTTGTGGATTCTGGTTTTTTTTGCTGTGTTTGCTCCTGCCAATAATAATGCTTCTTTGAAATCCTTCCACTCTTGTGTTCCGTTTTCCAGAATCTTTGCTTCTACTAACACATCCAGCACATATGAATCTTCCTTTATATAAAAGGTTTTCCCCAGGTGCACAAACCTCATCTGTTTTGAAAATTTCCAATTATATAAGATTCCTTTATCTCTCAATTTTTTTGTAACAGGTTTAATTTGATTTCTCCAAATTCTTTCTTCAAACGCTATATCGTTGAAAATTTCAATATCCACTCCTTCCATTTTGAGAACATTTGGACCAGCATTTTTAATATGAGACATCAATCTTAATTTTGCACTCAAATCTGCAAATTTTAACAGCACATTTCTAGAACCCGTTCTATATTTCTTTGGACCCAGTCTATACACACTCTCAATGTCCTCGGTTACAAAATCTCTCCCCATTTTCAATTCATTCAACCATGTCACCAATCTTGATTTCAAATTGTCCGGTTTATTCTCAGGGATTTTTCTAATTATCACATTTTTCCTTCTTATCTGATCTTCCAGATACGCCATTCTTTTTTCATGGTCAATCAGTTTAATTGCTTTTTCTTTCTCTCTTTCTCTCACCTCCGCAACTTCTTGTTTTAGTTCCACTACCTCCTTTTTAACTGTGACCACTGATTCTTTCAATTCCCCCATCTCCTTCATTAATTTATTCATTCCTTCAGATGTGGCTTTTAACAAGTTTGATGACGAATCTTTTATCTCTTTTTGAATAATCACTATGAGTTCTTGTTGCTCTTTGACTCGTTGATTTTCTGCAGCCTGTAGTCTATCAAGCAATTGTTGTTTAAATTTATCATAATTTTTCTCAACATTTTCTTCATGTTGTTTCATCCATGCTGACATAACTTCGCTTAAATCAGATTGAGGTTTGTCTTTTTCACTTATTTTCTTTTTTATAGCCCCTTGTTCCACCTTTGACTCCATTTCTTGCTCTTGTTGTGATTTTTGATTTCGTTGTTGTGATTTGTCTCTGTGTTGTTGAAACTGTTGCTGTCGTTGTTGATGATGAACTTTCTCCCTTAATCTTTGCAGTTCCTCCGCCTCTTCGATCTCTTGCTTCAATGATTTCACCCTCCCTTGCTGTTCTTTTCTTGTCAACCGTCCAAGTCTTACCCAAGCAGGGTTATCTTGTCTATCTTGTCTATCTTCCAAAGATTTATCCCTTCTTTTACTCATCAAGGTAACATTCACCATGGGAAAAAACAATTGTTAAAGATCCATGAATATATTACAAAATTTCATAAAATCATAAAATCATAAATTCATTTACACAATTGCAACTAGATAAATAGGAGCCAAAAAATCTTCTTTTCCAAATTAATATAACCAATAAAACGTTTTGTTAAGCTATTAAGTCCCCCCCTTATGCAAATCAAGGAAAGACTTTTTTTCTTCTTCTTCTTAAATGGAAGGGCTAGAAAACCAAGAGACTAAATCGTACAGTCTATACTATTTTAAAACAAAACAGCACTATTTTGATTCTCCACCCTCCAAAAGAGAAAAAGAATGGAGGAGGAAAAAAATATATATTCTATGCAACAAAGCCAGCAACAGGAGTCCAAAAATCACTTAACCGAGGGGAAAAACAAAAAGGAGATAGCAACAGCAGTCCTCAGTTTCACTTTCTATTCGCTCCGGTAAACAGTGTCCACAAGAGGGGAAAAAAAAACAATTCTTCTGCCAGCAATTAATTCAAAGCAATACAGAATCTAAACAGTTTAATTGGCTGCTATCGAAGATTTATAGTTAGTAAGTAAAGGGGTGAGGACTTTTGAAGATTAATTGCCAGCCGGCAGCCGGGAAGAAATAAAGAAAATCTCCTTATCTTCCCTTATCTGCACCTCGTCTTCACACAAATTCCAGATAATTAACTTCTCAAGCCAACAATCTTAAGGAAAAAAATATGTTCGAACTTCCCTTACTGCTGGCTTGGATTTGTCTTCACCCCACCCCCACTTTACTGAAATGCTTACAGTACAGCCGGCAGGCTCTGGTCCATTGTCTCCATTATCTCCGTTATCTCCGTCCTGAAGCAGCCAAACTTTGGTTGAAAACAACTTTTTAAAAATTCCCCTTGACTCTGTAATCCTTTATGGTCCTTTTATTACATTTTTAAAGAGGTTGTATCCACTTTATTCCACAAAATGTGACTCCATTTTTGCAGCTAAAGAAAAAGCAACCTATTAGGTCTCCATCTTGGCTCCACCCCGCTGATGAGTATTTCTGGGAGTTGTAGTCCAAGAATACCTGGGGACCCAAGGTTGAGAACCACTGTATTAAATGGGTGGCACAATATATCTGTTCACTCTGGATTACAACAGTTATATGAAAATATGGGGGTTACATAAAATCTCTTGTTATTTGGATTTGAGTGAAATAGAAAGTACGTATGTGAAAAGTTTTGATTTCTATTCCACTGAGTGGCTATCAGCAGACTATATCAATGCACCTCATTTACTACCAGCAGAGCCTTCATGAGAAGTAGAGCAGTTGGTTTGACATGCATGTCCGGTGCCGGATTAAGCCAGCGCAAGGCCTGTAGCAAATCGTGTCAAGAGACCCTTGCTTAGATTTAGGATTTAGGATACCTATAAAATAAAACAGTAGTGGGTCACAGGATGATGAGTGAAGGCAGTGTCACTATGAAGTCCCAAAGGAGCAAATGTGGAGAAAATAAGAAGGTGCCATGAGGCATCTGAAATTACTGGGAGAAGAACTTTATGGATCAGGTTGTTTCTAAAATCATTGCAAATTGCTGGCTGAAATCCTGTTCCACAGCTCTGTGTGAACTATGGGGACGGCATCAGGAGCCGTGGTAAAACACCACTGAGAAAAGGCTATCTTAGCATGCATGGAAGAGGAAGACACTTAGAAACTACAGAAGGGAACCTTTAATCAACAGCAGTCTGCTATTGCTGATGACATCTTTGTCACTGCGTGTGTAGAGCTGCATAGCAGGATTTCAGCCATTACAATTTAGTCTGCTCTCTAAAGTTTTAAAGCCAAAGATACTAGACATGGACACGGGGTTTTCAGCCTTAATGGACCAGAAGGGATTTTAGGATAGGAAGAACTTTGATTTTGGATTTGAGGTGATCAGTTTAACAGGCATATTTTCCAATTGAGATGTTGATCCTTAAAAACTTTTTAAATTTTATAATTGTAATTTTGAAGTTTTTTAACAATGGGTTTGGGTTGGGTTTTATTGTGTTTTTATGATGTTGTACACCGCCCTGGGATGCCCCGGCGAGAAGGGCAGTATAGAAATGTAAATAAATAAATAAATAAATCCTGTTCTCAGAAGTGGTCCCTATTTATCTACATGCAATTTCTTGCTTTTGAACTGCTAGGTTGGCAGGAGCTGGGACAAAGACAGGAGCTCATTCCATCCTATACTACTCGGGAATCGAACTGCTGACCTCCTGCCTTCCAGTCAGCATCTTAGTCATCTGAGCCACTGCAATCTTGCCACATGTTTAAGTAATAATCTTCTGCCTCTTGGTTCTCTGATCAAATACTGGTCTGGAAGAGGTCGTGTGACTGCTAAATTTTCTCAAGAGCCTTTCATATGAGATTTAGTCTTACTTGTACCTCAGGATAACTATTGCAAGAATAGTAGCTTCACAGGATGACTTCTGGAAATGGAGGCATTCAAAGGCTGCATAAAGGAGCAGTGATATATAAATAAAACGTTCTATTCTCTGTGAGTTACAGGATTCTGAGCTGTGGCCTTTTTTCTCAAATAGGAAACATAAGCCTTATCTCCAGCCAGAGGTCACTAACAACCTGAAAACACATTGTAATGCAGGTTGTCTTAACTGACTACCACACAGCATGTATTAACTAAGTAATCAATTACAGTAAAACCTCAGATAACACTAAAACCTGGTTCCACAAGTCTTGGTGTTATACGATTTTTAGTGTTATCTGATGCATGTTAAAATCCTATGGGATCCATAGAGATACATTGTAACCACACAGGCTTTAGCGGTTGTTATCTGAAGCATCCCATCGGATCTTAATGTTATCCGATGCAATTCTTCCCCCCAGATTCCTTAATGTTATGCGATTTTAGTGTTATTCGATACTAATGTTATGAGGTATTACTGTAATTAGTTACTCTTGTAACACAAATCTGTTCAAGGGATCTTGTTTTGCAAGGAAAATACTGTATGTACAAAACCGGCTCAAGAACCAGAGTTGTAATCACTTTTAGCAAGAGGCACTATGTGCCCAAACACCTATGAAAAATAGGACTTTTGTTAAGCTAGGATACTGGCATCCTTGAATTTTCATTCAGATAAGCCCTCCTAAATGAATGGTTATGTCACAAAATTACCATATGCCCATTCCTTATGCCTTGTTCACCATCTGTCAAAACTTACACGATTCCTTACAAACAGGATTCACACCACAGCCTCTGCATTTTTCTCTCTATTCAGCAGTGAGCATCAGGTATGGATGTCTGAATTAGTTGAAACTGGAGGTTTCCTCTGCCATCTCTCAAAAAAGTAGAGATGCCAGTAGAAGCAGTAAAATGTTTGCTTCCCTATTGCTGTATAAGTTTAGAATTCTTTTGATAATTATCTGGTAATTCAGGCTGTATGGATTTTCACCTATTCTTGGGCTCACCTTTGAATCTGCAGTTGTAAAAATGACACTGAGAGTCCTCTTCATTTCAATGGTGATTGCACCAGAGCAAAACCTTTTCAAGGTTTAGCTACAGCTTGTCAAACCATAAGGCCACCATAGCTTTTCTGTAGTTCTAGCTTCAAGCTATAATCCTCAACACTGCTTCTATCCAACATTGAGTTTATGTATGCAGGTGTTGTGACCTGGGGTCCTGGGTGCGAGGAGGAGGAGGACTTTCAACCGGCCCAGCTGCCTGCTACCAGCTCCGACTTGGAATCTGAGCCTAAGATTGGCTACCAGCTCCGACTTGGAATCTGACCCCTTGCCAGTCCCCCAGGCCACGGTTGGCTCATATCAGGAGGCTGAGTTGGAGGACATTGACGTGACACTGGCCTCGCAGCCAGCAGTCACTCTGGAGCCCGCCAGCAGGGCCAAACCGGAATCAGAGTTTGACAGCTAGGCCAGGTGCCAGCAGGCAGGCTACTTAAGAGCAGGCTGGCATGCCTGCTTGTTACAGGGTTTCATTGAGGCATCAGATGCAGCTGAGAAGGAGGAGGGCCCAGGCATGCCACCTGAACAGACCCTCAGCTGTGAGGTCTGACTCCCCTTAAAGGAGATGTATGCTGGCAGGCCCTTGTCGGGCCAATTTGTCAGTTTGCTGAACCCGACACTGTGCTCCTGGCTTCCTGATCTTGATACCCTGGATTCTGAACATCAGACTTTGACCTTGACCACCCTCTTGGATGACCCCTGCTCCTGACTCCACTGGCTCCTGACCTCCAGACTGTCAACAAAGACTCTGCTCTGCTCCTTCTGAAACCTGAAGTCAGGAGAAGCTCCCCTTCCCCCATTGTAGCTCTAACCAGCTATAGAGCTCTGCTAGTGCCAGGCTCTGAGAGCATGGCAATGAACAGCAGAATGCATCTCATCCCTGCTTGTATCCTTGGGACTTCTGCATGTATGGTTGGGTTTGTTTGTTCTGAATGAGGCAAATCCCACCCTTTTTGAACAGGCAAGTGGCAGGGCCAAGCAGGGCATGAAACTCATTAAGGACAAACATAACGTGGTGATGGGCTGAAGGACAGCTCCAGATACCCTTGGGTGTCAGAATTCTAATATATTAGTTGCCAGAAGTGGTGGCAATTGAAACACTGATAAAAATATGAAGGCACCGTTCCAAAATGTAACTGTGTACCCATTTATAATTACTTTATCACATACATGCTGGACATGCCCAATTTCTTCTGGGCAAAGTCTTCCAAGGTTTTGGAAGGACAAAATAATCATACTCAGTTTACTCACCCACCTCTTTCTTTGTTTATTAAGCACACTGGTATAAAGGACAGAAGCTCTTCTTTCTAACTAGCTCTGTGTTTTGTGCACATGTGTCTCAATTTATGATTTCCCAGAAAATGTGAACAATTGGAATGAAAGTGGCATTGTCTTAAGAACTGAGAAGAGGGAGGCACAAGAAGGTACCCGTGCCTTCCATGGGTTGCTTGACCCCTATTTAGAGGGGGGAGAAAGTCTTGGGGAAGATGAGGTTCCCAGGAACGCTGAGCCATCGGGAGCCACTTAAGCAGAGGCCAGGGAGAAAGATGTAAAAGAACAGAGAGAGGCAGAGGAGAATCAGGATAGGGGCTGCTTTATGCCAGGTGGGGGACTGCAGTGGCTTAGTGGTTAAGACGATAAACTTGATGTCTGGAAGGCTATCAGGTCAGCAGTTCGAGACCTGAGTGCTGCATGACAGAGTGAGCTCCTGTTGTCTGTCCCTGATCCTGTCCCAGATCCAGTTCAAAAGCAAGAAATTGCAAGTAGATAAATAGGTATCACCTCTGTGGCAAAGGTAATAGCATTCCCTATGCTCCAGTTTCTAGTCATGCTTGCCATGGAAATGTTTGCAGACACAGACAGCACTGGCTTGTTGGCTGTAAACTAGGACAAGCACCCTAACTTAGACTCAGATATGACTGGCTTTCGAGGAAGTGCGACCTTTAACTATGCCAGTTGAGGATGTGGCAGAGCTGTGGAAAGAGGCTGTTGCCAATTGGGAAGGCATCTAATGGGGATTTTGTTAATGCCTTCTTTTCCTAAGACAGGTCACATTCTTCGTCAAGCATAGAAGGTGAAAAGCAAGTGGGAAGAGGCCTAGCCAGGGAATGGCCAAGAGGCTGCAGTGGTTGCCTTCTTCCATCTATGTCTGGAGGCCATTACTACAAGGGACTCACCCCAGGCAGAGGCTTCTCACCCTGCCTTCCAGGACAAAGATATGGGGTACACAAAGTAGAGCTAACAAGAGTTGTAAATGGGGAAAAGGTGCCCAAGAGAGTAGTGAATTCAACCCAGTCCTCTAAGGCTGCGGAGAAAGGGGCTGTAGAAGCAGCCGTTGAACCTTCAATAAAAGTTGTGTCCAAACAAAGCATTCCTGAGACCATATAATTTGTTTTGGGGGCTCTGTCAGACCCCTGGTTGGGCAATGTGGAGTGCACATTTATTTAGCATATGGCACTTGTACACATTGAGTCAACATATAAGAAGAAAGAAAAAAAATATAAACTATATAAAACTAAGCATTAATTTATAAACAAACATCAAAATAATTTATAAGTTGGATTGCACCAGGACTTGCCCTTAAACAATCTTCTCTATTTCCCACATATGCTCTAAGGCTACATTGTTGTAAACTATTGTTGTAACCTAGTGGGGTGAGAACGAGGTGCTCCCATTGGCTCCAGAATAAGGGTTATTTTGACTCCCAGCACCAAAACTCTAGCCCTGTAACTAGTACGTTACACCTGGGTCGGCCTCTCTTCCCTCCAGTCATGATCTCCAAACAATGAGCCATGGAAGGTTTATGGGTGTGTGTAGTAGCATTGAAAAATAGTTTGGCAAGATAGTTGGTAAGCAAACTCCCAAATCCTTGGACAAAAGACCTAGAGCGGTCTTAGCATTTATTTGAATAAAAGGTAAAGCATTGTCCAGAAGGCAAATTGTTGCTTCGTTAAGCAAAGCATCGCAAAAGCTAAGAACAAAATCTGGTTCTGCAAATACAAAATAAAATTTCCCATCTCAGGGTCCTACTTCTAGCTATAAAGCTCATCAGTTGCTCTATCTAGCAAACTAGTATCCTAAGCACACAACGCTCTGTTATTTTCCCTAGAAAATAACAAAATATGATTATTTTCTAAGTCTCATTTTTTCTTTTCTGGCTGAAGAATTTCTAAGTGTAGCTGCTGGAAAATCAGAAAAGTATCAATGCTGGAAAATTGGCAGAATGTCAAGGTTGCAGATTTTCTTCTAAGTCTAGTGGTTCACCTTTCCGCTGATAATCTTTAAAAGGATGGCCTTTTGAGGCTGCATCACGCTTCAGATGTCCATCCTCTGGCCTCTCAGGAATGTGCTCCCTTAAACTTCAAAGGCATCCAAATTTCCTCCTCAAGTGCTCCCGAAAGTGTGTATCTTAGCTCTCCTTGACTGCCCGTTTAAAGGGTGTTTTACAAGGTGTTCTGCACCTATTTTCCCATGGTAAACTGATGTCCTTGGGATTAGATCGTTTTCTAGGGATAACCCTTCCCCCAATCTCAAGTACACCCTGCCTCCACTCTCAAGGTCAAAGCTCCCCTTCCCCCACTCAAGGGGGGAACCTGAGTGAGGTGTTTCTTCTACTACTGATAGAGGCTCTGTTTAAAATTGGCACAAAGCCCTCCTTTTCAAGAATTCTAAACACTGACCGCTGAATACAGATTTGTTTCTTCACAGCATAACTCAGCAGACTAAGTAAATCACATTGGCACATTCGTGTTCCTGATCAAATAGCAAAATCATTCAGATTATCACTATAAATATGTTGTGCAGTCTGTCACGGTGTCCCACACTCACATGCTTGTGATAGTAGTCCCCCCCCCCATTTATGCAAAAAGTCTACACATCTCCCATGCCCTGTATGCCGTGATGGGATGTTCCCGGTTCATATCGGTTCACCCAAATTGGTAGCAACATTCCCGGGTGGTTTGTCGAATCGGTAGCAACCACCCGGGATATATTTTTTTTAGGCATCCTGTTTGGATGCCTTACTGGAAAAAAAAAAGAGAGAGCAAAAATGGGTCCCGGGTGCTGCACATGCGTCAAACCTTCATTTGACGCATGCACAATTCTAATTCTTTACTGTGCATGTATCAAATAAAAGTTTGACACATGCGCAGTTCCCGGCAACCATTTTTATTTTATTTTATTTTATTTTATTTTATTTATTATTTTTTGGCTCTGCCCACAATGTCATAATGTCATGACGTTGGCCATGCCCACGATGTCCATGACATCACGGTGTGGCAGCAAAATTTTTGACACCCCATCACTGCCTGTACGTATTCTGTGAAGGCTAGTCCATATCTTGCAAGGTTGTTCAAAACTGGGTGGTGTTTCAGTTACACATTGAAAATTCTGGTACTGGTGTGGCATTGGTACTGGTACACACAAGGACTCAAGAACTTTACTATTTTACTTACACTGATGTGATTCAAACCACAATTGAAATTCTAACTTTAGAATCACAAAATATAGTCAAACGCAACAGCTCAATCAGTAGAAAAGAAAAGTGGAGTTTTTGTCTGTACCAGAAAGGCCTTTCTCTTAAGTGTCAATAAAGGCTAATTTCTCAACCTTTGGTTTTTGGACTTCAATCCCCAGAGGCCTAAGTCAGTTCCCCAAAACACTGATCAGCCAATGTACTGACTTATGCTTCTGGGAATTGAAGTCCCCCTGTGGGGCATGGGTCCCATGTTGGGAACCACTGGCCTTGTGGAAAGAAATTCTGTAATCAGGGTGTTTCCAGCAAGACCTGAAGGTGTGATAGACAAGCTGAGGTGGCTTCCTTAGCTGTGACCTTTATTGCATGGTTGGTTGACAGTAGCAAAGGTTTTCCTTCATACTCCTATACCTTGAGCCATTTCATGACATTTTACATAAATACTTACACTTTGTCTCCATACTTACAATCTGTTGCCTGTGTGAAAGAGGGGAGAAGATGAGAGGGAGAAGGAGACAACAAGCAAAGCAGCTAATGAATATTTATAGATTCAAATAAAACTAAGAGCAGTTTTAATGTGGCATACTCCTGGCAGTGCATTATAATAAAATGGGTTATGTTTTTATAACCCCTTAAGAGTGACTGGCAATATCCAAGTGGAAGGGACGGAAACATTTATAATTGTTGTCATTAATAAAGTAATTTCCATTGCTTTGTTGCTACTCAGCAGCACCATCACAATGAAAAGATAATGGGAATAAAAGCCTAATGGAGTCAATTTACTAGGAAAACGCATGCTGTTTGTTTGCTTCTTTAAAAAGTGGTCATAAATGGAGCTAGCATTTACTCTAATGAGAGCTTGTTTACAGTGTGATCAGCAGACCACTGAAGCTCAGGCACCCTATGCTATTCATAGATCAATGCTATGATCCATCACACAAACGTTAAAGCTTCTGTCTGCGCTGCTGTGTTTTTGAACTGAGAAAGTCTTCACTGTTCATACTGAGTTTGCCATTTGCACAGCTTGCTCCACTGCTTTCCTCCTCCATGTTATCCCTTGAACCAGCATGGAACCCAGCATTAGAAGTGGAGACGAGGCAGAAAGGGAGACATTTTGTAGCACAGAAGCAGCACAAAAAACAGGCAAGTTGCGTGGGAGGCAGTTAATAAAATTCACAATACTACCATGATGTGGCTCAGTTTTGGCCCGCATCTGCAAATGAGAAACGGCTTTTGTAATCCATGAGCAGAACACAAGCGCATCTGGATAAACAGCCTGTCTAAACCAGGCAACAGAGAGCAGAGGTGTTTGCATCTGGCAGGGGGTTGGTCCTACATTTATTATAATTAGGGTTGTGCACAGGTTTCCTGACAGAATAGGTTGAAGAATGTGAAGGACTTCAGAGAGAGAAAAAGCCCACCCTATTAGAAGGTGTCTGCTAATACAATGTAGATGGAAATGTATTGGTAGCAGTGGAGTGATGAGACCATGGATCTGAGTCCAATGGGATACTTGTGGCAGCTTTAGATTTTCCAACCCTCTGGAGCATGTTTTTAAGGCCCACAGGAGGGATCTGCAGGAAGGATGGGGATTGTTTAGGGCAGTGATAGCAAACCTTATAGAGACCAAGTGCCCAAACTGCAACTCAAACCAGACAATGTGCTGTAGGGAGGGAGGAAACACTCCCATTGGGCTGCTGGGCAGAGGGACAGGGTCAAAACTGTCCTGGGGGGTGAGTGGAAGCGCTCCCATTGGGCTGCTGGGCAGAGAGGTTAGGTGAACTCTGTGCTGGGGGAGGGAGAAAGTGCTTCCATTGGGCTGCTGGACAGAGGGGTGGGGTAAACTCTGTGCTGGGGCAAAGGTGCATGTGCCCACAGAGAGGGCTCTGAGTGTTCCCTCTGGCATGCATGCCATAGGTTCGACACCAGTGATTGGGAGGGGAATGCTTACGTGCATGCAATGGCAACACTGGTCATAGTCCATTGTATACATGTGGAGACCTCTATAATATAATGGGGGCCCTCTCCTCAACCATACAACACACTGGAGAGCCTCCTACAATAACCTATTTTGCAGACTGTCTTCAACAGTGTCTCCCCTCTGACCGCTTTCTCTCTTTACCAGCAGCTATGTTTCTCCTTTCCATGACTTAGACCTCTCAGTGCCTGGATAAGGTTGGTAATTCATATACAAACCTAATAGCAAGATAAGAAGAAGGAAATGGAATCAACTGGACAAAAAATTGCTCCATTGAATGCCCAAGGCTATGAATGGGAGTGGAAAGCGTCAAACAGATCTATAAGAGCAGAAACTAATGACATGCTGGAAGGTCATTAACTCTTCTTATTTTTTTCTTGCAATTTCAAGGAAATCCCTAGTTCCCAATATGATACCAATACTGTACTTCAAAAGTTCTCTGCAGTTATTGCTAAAATGCAGATACACTGATGGGGCTTTCCCTATTCATTCTGCAGGTAGTGTTAATGTTTCCTTCAACTATGATAGTCTATTGATTTTTTTCAAAAAATAATCTAATGCATACAATTCAGTATCTAATGTAAACATTACTTCCCCATAGAAGGTAATGTGACTTAGGTCTCATTGATTTTTGTAACAGAATGACTTTAATAATAATAATTTCATGTCAGAAATTATTCCGGGTTGAAAGGGGTTTTGCTGGAGAAACTCCACTCACTTAGGGAACACCCAAATGAAGCTCCTTTCAAGTTCCCAAGAGCTGGGACAGAGACAGGTGCTCAATCCATCATGCAGTACCTGGGTCTCAAACTGCTGACTTGCCAGCTTTCCAGCTAACAAGGAGAATTTCTTAACCATTGAGCCACTGCAGGACTGAGTTCAATAGATTCTATTTGTTTTTCTTCTCCATTCTTTCTCCTTAATTTTGGGTGGCTCCTAATAGGTGGCAACAATGTCTAAAGAACTGATTCAGCACTATTCCTGGTCTGGGGATGAAAAGTTCTCGCATCCTCATTCAGCATGTTTGGATAAGTACTATGAGTCAGAATAAAACCTGAAAATGCCTAGAGGTTTAATATGATATAATATTGTCCCATTCCTGTTACTGCTAGAGTCAGTCATGATGTTGGCTTCAAAGACATGATCTTTGCTACAGGCTCCTGAGGAAAATCAATTGCCTGCTTTCTGTGTAATGTTTTATTTATTATCTATTTTATTTATTCAAAAATATTAATATATTGGATTATATATATATAAATATTTCCCGTAATAAGCTGTACACTTTTCATGATTGGAAAGATGGGATAAACATTTAAATAACCATAAACTGTGCACCCATTAGTATTTTAAAATGTTTAAGATCTGTTCAGTTTCCAGCTAGCAGTGGAATTTCATGACTATGTCCCTAAGTGCTAGTTTAAACTAGCCAACCACCAATGTGCAGTAAACGAGAAAAGAAGTTTGCTAATTTATTCTGTGGGCTTATTGTCACAATACTATTTCCCAGGCTGCTCAGTATTGGCACTCCATTTCTGGTGAGTGAAGGGTGAGATGCTTGCCATGAATTCCAATAGAGTTGAGATTCTAAATCTCATGTTGTTTTTAATTAATGTTTATGTAACACAGACAGGCGAGACTGATTTCATAGCTTCGTCACCTTACTCTAACAGAAGATGAAATGACATGCTTAGAGATGTATACACAGTGATGGGATGTTATTGGTTCGGACCGGTTCACCCAAACCGGTAGCACCCCATCAGGAGGGGTCTCCAGGAGGGTGGTAAACCCCCAGGCGACTGGTTCGGTCACCTCTCTGGCCCTCCTCCAGAAATGTATTTCTGGGCAGCCAAAATGGCTGCCCAGTTTGACGGCTGCTCAGTTCTATTTTTTAGTGTGCATGTGTCAAATAGAGGTTTGATGCATGCACACTAAAAAAAAAACTGTGCATGCATCAAATGGAGGTTTGATGCATGCACAGACATTTTTATTTATTTATTTATTTTTGCTCCACCCACAACATAATGACATCACGGTGGGGTAGCGGAAAATTTGACAACCCACCACTGTGTATACATGACAACTCCTATTTTGTTCAGTGAGGCACAACAGAGCTTGGCATGTAAAAGGAACATGTTTGCACTCTTCGTTACTTTTCACTACCCTAGTTGCTGTTTCAGTAACTTTAAATATCATTCCATCATGCAACACTTGGGTCTCAAACTACTGATCTGGCAACCTTCTGGTCATCAAGATCAGCATCTGGTGCTGGTCATGACCTTTAAAGTCCTATATGGTAGTGGGCCAGGTTACTTGAGAGACCGCATCTCCCCAAGGGTATCTATCCGTCCCACCAGAGCAGACCGGAGAGGTGCCTTAGTGGTTCCATCCGCCAGAGAGGCTTGACTCTCTGGCATGAGAAAGAGTGCCTTCTCCCTGTTCGCTCCGATTCTATGGAACCACCTGCCTCTGGAGCTGCGCCTTCAGCCTGAAAACCTGGTTGGCAGGAATGGTGTGGGGTAATGAGGGTTTACTGACACCCTCCCCTTGCTGGCTTATTTAACATTCTGTACCTTCCCCCCCTATTCCTACCCTCATTCCTATATTCAGTTGGTTAGTGTAGGGAATGAGAAGTTGTTTTTAAATGGGTTCGAATTTTACTTTGTTCTTTTTGTGTTTTTAGGGGTTTATTTTACGTCTGTTGTGCTCCGCCCTGAGTTGCTTGTGCGAGTAGGGCGGAATATAAATGTGACTAATAAATAAATAAATAAATAAAATCTTAATTAATTTATTTATTTAGTCAAATTTCTAATAACTAAGATACCACTTCCCCATCTAATTAAAAAACAGTATGGCTAAAATTACACTAAGCTGCAATAGTAAAACTCAATCACACATGCAATTTTTATTAGAGGCACTGAAAATATTTTTAAACTATTTGAAAATACATCATTTATTTGTATACAGGATGGCCTGTAAGTCCCTACCCATAGATATGTATTATATATTTTTTTCATATAAATATGGCCAATTTAAGCCCATGTACACTTGAAGAGTGTATTGTGACAAGTACGTGGGTACATGAGCACAAGAATACTGGTGACAATAAGTGGCAAATTTAGAGAAAGATTCAATAGGCCATCCATATAATGTATATTTATTTATATTTATTTATTTATTTATTTATTTATTAGATTTCTATACCGCCCTACTTGGTGCGACCAACTCAGGGCAGTATACAACATAATTAGTATACAGTCAATCAATAAAGTCCAACAATAAAGCAAAAATAACTTACAATATGAAAATATAACAATATAATAGCAAAGTAATAATAGCAATATAATAGCAAAAATTCAGTCCAGGATTACAAATATAATCAAGTGTCATAAATACAAATATCAAATGTCAGCAATATAACGTCCGCCCACTGACAGCTGTTCTTAATCAGCCTCCGGGCCAAGGTGGAGGGCCCCCGGAGGAAGTGCGGGAGTGTCCTCTCGCCGCCACTGCTGCCAGTCTTTTATCGGCCTCCGGGCCGAGATGGAAAGAGGTCCCAGAGGGAAGGCAGGGGCGACGCCTCACCGGCCGCAGCTGCGGCTGTTTGGTCCATCCCCAGGCCAAGGTGTAAGGGGCGCGGGGAATGCGGGAGCATCCTCTCGCCGCTACTTCCGCCAGTCTTTTACCGGCCTCTGGGCCGAGATGGAAAGAGGTTCCGGAGGGAGGGCAGGGGTGACACCTCACCAGCTGCAGCTGCGGCTGTTTGGTCCATCCCCGGGCCAAGGTGGAAGGGGCCCGGGGAATGCGGGAGCGTATTAAAATCCAACACTGAGTGTTGGACAATGGTAAATAACCTGACTCCCTAAAGAGGTCAACAACTACAGGCGGATGAACCCCTCTAGGTGGGGTGATGTTCCCCTCAGTGGAAGAAATGCCACTGGAATCCATCATTTCAGGCCCAACGGCAAAATGAGTAAAGAAGGAACCAATTTGATTCCCAACGATCATGGAAGTAGAAGAGGGCATGCCAGATTGACTGGCTGTGAAGGCGCACCTTGTTAATATCCTCAAGGCTGCAGCAGTCCATTGCAGTTCCAGTGTTAAATCCTGCATGTCTCATTTCATATGTGCCACTGGAGATGGCTCTGTGATCACGGTGTGGGGGCCACTTCATGGCAAGCTGGGATTCACCTTAAATGAATTCACAGCAGTGGCATTTTTTCCTGCTTTAGGAAAAATTTATTCTCAGATACGAGTTGCAGTTGCCACTGCGGATATTAAAATACCCCTCATAAGCAGCATCTCTTCATTGCCAACATTGTGCCTGAAGAGAAAGTTCTTTGCTTGTGGGTGAAGGCAGCAGAGAGGGGACAACATGAGTCTTTCTTAGGAAAAAGTTCCATAACCAGGGAACAGCCAGCCAAAATGGCTGTTTCACATTCTCACAGCCCACATCTATGAGAGTGTCAAGAGACTGTGAGAAATGACAATATGCAATTCAATCCACTCATAGATGCAACAATTCTGATGAATACCTGGAAACCTCTTAACTGCAAGAATTTTCACCGTTTTTGCTTACAGAAAGGCAATTTCACATCTTTATTATAAATATCTGGATTTGCATCAAGTTTATATAGTTGAATGGGCTATAGCCAGTGGTGGGCAGCAAAAATTTTTACTACCAGGCCATGGGCGGAGCCTACGTCATTGGTGGAGCCTATGTCATGGGCAGAGCCTACATCATGGGCAGAGCCTATGTCGTGGTCGATCTTGTCATGCCTGCCATATGGCCATGTATACATCTGCAAATACAGGCAGCACTGGCTCTTTGGCTGTAAGTGGAGATGAGCACTGCACCCTAGAGTTGGATATGACAGGCTTTTGAGCAAGGGAGAACTTGAACCACACATAGGGACAAAACCTGATGGGGCAGGGCAGGGAGGTGGGCATGGCCACCCAATTTCACTACCCCCCTGCCCGAAGGCCACCCAATTTCACCACCACCATGCCCAGAGGCTACCCAATTTTGCTACCCCACCTCCCAGGGGGTGCAAACCTGTTGCTGCCCACCACTGGGTATAGCTCAAGTGCATACCAGAGTACATTAGAAAACTCTAGATCGATGATACAAGTCATATTAATAAAACAAAAGTTCATTTAACATTAAATACCATGGATGGCAGTAAAGGAAAATAAGCTGATTGAGGGAACTACTCAGCTCAGTGGCAAAAAAATAAATAAATAATAAAGTACAAGGATGAGAAAAATGTGGAACAAAATTCCAGGGATGCAGCCACAATGACATTGTGCTCAGTGGTGGGATGTCAAAATTTTTACTACCCCACCATGACATCATCACAGTGTGGGCGGAGCTAAAGTCATGATGTTGTGGGCAGGGCCAAAGAAAAAATAAAAATAATTATAAAATAAAATAAAAATAAGCATACACACACACACACACCCCTCTCAACCCACCCACCCACTACACAAACCTGTAAATAAATAAATAAAATAAATAAATAAAATAAAGATTACATTAAAATACACCCACCCACCCACCCCAAACATAAGTCAAACCCCCCCCACACACACACACCAAACACAAAACCGTCACTTACCTGTTAGTATAAGTGCCTGTGCAGCACCATGTTGCAAGATTGATATGGTCATCGTACCAGTTCTCTAGGATAATAGGAGTCCATGCACAACAAGTGCTTGGCATTTGCGCAGTGGGGGAACCACTGAAAAGGTAAGCCCCGAAGGTGGTTCCCCCCCCCAAAAAAAAAAAAAGCTGCTACCGGTTCTCCGGGACACTGGGAAACGTTAATACCGGTTCTGGCGAACTGGTGAGAACCTGTTACATCCCATTACTGATTGTGCTGCAGAAATGAGGGACATCTACAAATTTAATCATTTCTCCATTGAAAAAGAAACAACAAAATGTCGATTTCATCTTGAAATTACACCCAAACTCTACATTTTCAGTAGGTATTACCCCAAACTCTGAAACATATATGACAAATTCTCCATTCTTCACTGTCAAAGAACCAAAGCTCAAGTTGAAAGAAATCCTTTTTGAGAAAGAATGCTCCCGGTACTTGCTAAAATATATAATTGTGAAAACACATTTAAAAAAGAGGCATATGTGTCATTGTCAGTGATGGGATGTGACAGGTTCGCACCAGTTCACCAGAACCGGTAGTAACTTTCCCCAGCGTCCCGGAGAACCGGCAGCAGCTTTTGGGGGGAACCACCTTCGGGGCTTACCTTTTCACTGGTGCTTGACGTGTATGCACGATCTCCTTGCTGTTCTCCCAAGCGGGGAGGAGGAAGAGAAGCTACTAACCTGAAGCTCCCTATAGCCTGCTCCCCAGGGTAAGTGACTCACCTTTGGATGTGGTGTGCCTGTGTGTATTTTAATGTGTATTTAATACCTTTACCTATATTGACATACTACCACAGTTCCTAAAAAGGTCTGGCGGCCCGGCTTGGGGTTTTTAAGCAAAGTCTTGGAGTTACCTCATCAATAAGCTAAACCTGTGCTTTTCCAATTGCTGTTCCAATTGGAGAACTCTTAAGGAGGTACAGCTGATTTACATTTACATTAAGGCATATTAGCCTAGAGAACTGGTTAGGCAAAGACTTAGTACCTAACTTCTTTAACTGTTGAAAAGTTGAAAAGTGCCAAAATGAAGCCTAGTGTGAGAAAGATTAGCCAGAATAAGCTTTAAGCTCTGGTTTAAAAGCTCTGGTTGATTTGTGTTTGGGGTGGTGGGTGTATTTTGATGTATTTTTATTTTATTTATTTATTTTATTTATTTATGGGTTTGTGTTGTGGGTGGGTGGGTTGAGGTGTGTGTATGTGTGCTTTTTAAAAATTATTTATTTTTTCTTTGGCCCTGTCCACATCATGATGTCATTATGTTGGCTCTGCCCATGATGCCATGACATTAGCTCCGCCCACACTGTGATGACATCACAGTTGGGTAGTAAAATTTTTGACATCCCACCACTGGTCATTGTGATTACCTCTGGAATATAAACAATAGTGTTCTTTGCAGGTCTCATTCTAGAGATTCATACATAACAAAGCAGATCATATTGTGGAGTGATGGGGTGTGTGTGCTGGATATAAGTATAGGAAATGTACAGGAAAGACACATTTCTCTAAATGTATGATCTGGCTCTATGTTAACATAATGGAAGTTAACCTTTTTTTTCAGTAGCTAAGAAATTTTGGGTTTGGATAGTTATAACATTGAATATCATTATCTCAGTAATCCTTACCATAGTGCTTATCATTGGCACATTGCAAGCAAAAATGTTCTACAAGGAAAGGAATAGCAGCTCAGTTAAGACCTGATGAAGCTGAGTGTGGAGGAATGTAGAGCTGCAATGAGATCATTTGCACAAGTCATCTTGTAAGCTCACATTTCTAATCGTTGCATTAAACTACCACTCCTGAAATAACATGTGAAACCATTTAGCACTGTATCATTCCACCACTCCTACCTTGATCTCAAAGAATATACATTTTTGTATCAGTTCCCCTAGAATTACAAATAAATTTGAGTGCACTATTTATTTAGTTGAGAATCAGTGGTGGGATGTCAAAAAATTTATTACCCCACCGTGATGTCATCATAGTGTGGGTGGAGCTAACATCATGATGTCATGATATCATGGGCAGGGCCAAAGAAAAAATAAATAAATACAAAAAAAGTAAAGAAAATAAGCACACACACACACATCCCTCACACACACACACACACACACACACACACACACACACACCCCTTGGCGTGCATGCGCAGTGGGGGAACCAGTGAAAAGGTAAGCCCTGAAGGTGGTTCCCCCAAAAGCTGCTACCGGTTCTCCGGGACACTGGCGAAAGTTGATACCGGTTCCGGGGAACTGGTGAGAACCTGTTACATCCCATCACTGCGTGACGGAACCCTGTTGACTTTCCCACCGAAGTGGTCCCTATTTATCTACTTGCAATGTCTTACTTTCGAACTGCTAGGTTGGCAGGAGCTGGGGCAAAGACGGGAGCTCCTTCCGCCCTGCAGTGTTCGGGTCTCGAGGGGCTGACCCTGCCGCCTTCCAGTCAGCGTCTTAGCCACTTGAGCAGTCGCTACCCTTTTTTTAAAAACACACCGGAGGGGGAAACAAAACAAATGGGAGAAAACTTGGGACGTGGGGGAGTTTCCCCTGCCTACGCAACTGGGCAGGCGGGCGGGTGCCGGCGTGCCCGTCACGCTCCCCCCTGCCGAGGCCCGTCCTCCCTCCCTCCCACAGCTCCCCCGCACTCCCTCCTCCTCCCCCCAGCGTTGCACATCGGGCTGCCTTTGCCTGCTGACGCGGAGATCCCGGAGGTTCCTCCTCGTTGCTACTGCCGCGGCTGGCGGGTCATGCATGCAGGCTGCGCTCTCACCGCCTCCCTCACCCCCCCTTTCCCAACCCGCCTCCCGCCCCTGGCTGGGTTTTCCCGTTCATTTGCAAGGAACCACCACCACTGCCATGCTTCATCTCTTTCTCCCCCCCCCGTAAGAGCCCCGGGGTTGGGGGGGGCAGAAACACACCCACCCACCCTTGACTGGGGCGCCTCGTGTGTATGTGGGCGTGCGCGCGCGTAAAAACCGGGGTGTCCTCCTGGCTCCCGCCAAAAGCCGCTGCCCCCCCTCCCTCCCCCCCAAAAAACAACAACAGAGAGGTGGAAACTTGCCCCCGGCGGAGTCCACGCCGCGTCTCGTCCCTGAAGTTTTTTAAGCCTTTAAAACAACGCCAGGCGAGCTTTGGCGCTGGAAAGGGGGCGTGAGAGGAAATACGGGCGGGGAGGTGCCTAAAAAGCCCCGCTGGCTTCCCCTGCCTTGGCCCTTGCTGCCAGAGGTTGGTTTTTTTTGCTGTTCGCCTTTGATTGGTTTTTACACCATCAGCTGTTTGGCGAAGCTCGAGTGGGGGGGGGGGAGAAGAAGGTCGTCCGGAGTAGGAGGGCAGGCAAACGGGGGGCGGTGGGGCGGGGGGTCTTTCCCGTGCAGAGAAAGTGGCGGACGCCGAGCGGTGCCTTGCGAAGCAGAAGTGGCAAGCGGCGGCAAGCGGCTCCACAGGAGGCTCCTGTCAGGGGCGGCCGGATCCAATTATTTTTAAATCGGAGAAAAAAATGGCTCCAATTTAGTGCGCATGTGTCAGATTGAGTTTCTGCGCATGCGCACTAAATTGGAGCCATTTTTGCTCCAATTTTTTTTTAAATTTTCCTCCCGGTGAGGCGTCCGATCCGGACGCCTCAAAAACGTTTTTACCCCCACGGAGAGCCCTCCGGAAATCCTTAAAACGGTTCTGTGGATCCGGTCAGAACCGGTGTCATCCCATCACTGTTGAGAATACATTTCAAGACTGCCTTTTCCACCTAGGATTTTGCGGTTGCTCAGTTTGTGCAGAGGTACATTTAATGTCTCTGAGTATAAATTGACATTTTCCCAGACTCCTGTTGTTTTCCAAGTGCTGTATTTTAATTTTTGTTTACTTGTTTCTTCAAACTTTTCTTTTGATTAAATAACAAATGTAGAATTCCAAAGTAATTAACATGGATGTTATTGGATGTACACAGATGATTACATTATTGGACTGGTTATCAAAGGATTACGGTTAAGAGGTTTAATATTCTCCAGCTGATCCCAGAGCAAATTAATCTGGCCTGACCTCTAATGTTCTTTGTTATGTCATCAAAGTATCATTTCAGCTGTATCATCCCTTACTCGTCTAAATAAAATAAATAAATAAACCATGACTGAAACATCACAGTACTCTTTTTAGAGGAAGTAATTTGCCGTATTTGTACAAACTGATGAAAATATGTGAAATACTAACAAACTGATAGCTGGAAATATTGACATTTGGTGCAATTGAGTCACTATAGGTCAGAGGTAGATACAGAATTGTGTATATTTGGGCAAAATATTATTTGCAATGAAAGAATAGGTGATGTGATCCTTTAACATTACATACATGAGATGCTCTTGGGGGAAAGAAAAAGTTATAGATATTGGATATAGAAAAGTATGTGTATTGAATATATATACGTGCAAAAGTTTCTAACATTACAGTCTATTGCTTTAGCTTCATTTGCTTTTTAAACATTTTGCATGCTGTCTTGAGGCCATATTTATAGGTAAAAAGATGGGATGCAGTACAAACAAAATGAATTGATATGTTAAAAAATTGAGATCCTACCTTTTATAACACTAGAGATTTAAAAGATAATTGGAATCACCAATAAATTGTCTGGCCGGACATTCCACTATGGTAATGGAATAGACTATTTAGCCAGTGACTCAACGCTGAGTATCAGGCGATGGTTAACTAACCTGACTCCCTAAAGGGGCCAACAGTCACGGGCAGATGAGCCCCTTTAGGTGGGGTGATGGTCCTCCTCAGTGGAGGCCCATCCTATCGGGCCAAACGGCAAAATAAGTGGAGGAGGAACTTTGATTCCCAACAGTCATGGAGGTGGAAGAGGCTATGCCAGATGGACTGGCTGTGAAGGTGCACCTTGTCAATATCCTCAAGGCTGTGGCAGTCCATTACAGTCCCAGTGTTGAATCCTGCACATCTCATTTCATGTGTGCCACAGGGGATGGCTCTGAGATCATAGTGTGTTGGTCATTACAATGAAAGCTGGGATCAACCTTAAACAAATTCATGCCCATGACATTTTTCCTGCTTCAGCAAAAAAAATGCATTCTTGGATATTAGTTGCAGTTGACAAAGACGGCATCACCAAGATGAAATTATACATTTTTGAGAATATTTTTAAATATTTATTACTATTATAAGGATTAATCAAATCAGGATTTATATCCCTAGTGATGAATAAACTAATGTACAGTGGTAGCCTGTACAATGAATGCATTGTACAATGAAAAAACCATACAACAAAAAGAATTTTGAATTATTATTTTTTGCTCTGTACAATGAATTTTTTCATTGTACGATACATCACATTCCCCCCCCCCAGGTTGCTGTATGCCTGGGTGGTTTAAAAAGTGCAGCTGGTGCATGCTTTACTCTGTGGGTTTTCATGAGGTGAGGCGTGAGTAGGTGGAGTTTTTCAGAGCAGTTTTTGAGTGAGAATCAATTTTTTGGATTATCTCCTCTGCATTTTTGAAGCATTCCTTGCATTTTTGCTGCATTCTTTGGATTATTGGAGAATTATTTGGCACAGTGGAAAGGTAGGCAAATGAGATTTGGGGTCCGAATGGCTTGGGGGTGGGGAGGTGGATGGAGGGTGTGTGTGTAGGGATCAATGGTTTTTTTAAAAAAAGAAATTCCTTTGTCCATTTGGTTGTTTTGGGCCACTGCTTGGGGGTGGGTAGGTTCTGGAGCAATATTTTCGCTGCTGGTAAAAATGTTTTTTTTAAAAGAAATTTCTTTTGTCTAGTTGGTTATTTCGGGCCACTGCTGGGTTCGGAGCAATATTTTCGCTGCTGGTAAAATGTTTTTTTAAAAAAGAAATTCCTTTGTCCAGTTGGTTGTTTTGGGCCACTGCTTGGGGTGGTGGGGGTGGTTTGGAGCAATATTTTTGCTGCTGGTAAATTTAAATAAATAAATAAATAAATAAATTCCTTTGTCCAGAAAGATGATGGTTATTTTGGGTCTGCATCTAAAACTGTTAGCTTTTAAAATAGAGTCCTTTGCACATGACTTCATATGGGCACATTGCATTGTGGGAAATTTTTCCATCCATTTTGGGCCTGCTTCTAAAACTTTAAAATGTGTTTGCAACGTACAGTACTGTTTTTGCCCTTTAAAAAATACTTCATAAAGTTTTCAAGTTTTCTTAAAGTTTTTAAAGGTTACAGCATGTTTCCTTGGCTTTCCCCTGAGGTCTGTGCTGGTTATAATGTATTTCTACTGAGTTTTTCATTGTACGATGCATCCCATAGGATTTTTCATAACGAAAAAAATCGTACAATGACAGACATTGTGGAAACCAGACTTTTTTGTTATACGGGGTATTACTGTATATTAATTTAAATGGTCTCCTTTTAGGGCCGAGTATGAACCAAGTTCATAGATTTCTGCTTTGGTAGAACATTCAACTATATGACTCTTGGTATATATTCCTACTGTGATTCTATGATTCATTAAAACATTGGCCATAATCATACTGTATTTTTCCATTGGTGTCCTACATTTCAATGATGAATCATCAGGAGTTGAAAAGACAGAGATTTCCTCTTCCACCTGAAGTCATGCTATTGATATGTGACAGGAAACATCTATGCCACCTTCTTATTTCAATTTACTGTTGAAAATTGCTGATAGGATTTCAGCCAAGTTGCTTTATGCAATCTCATCTCATTTGTAGGATCCACCGAAAAGATGATCTTCTAATCCATATGTAAATAGTCCGAGTCAGTTGTAAGTTGTACTGGAAGCACCTCCGGTAAAGAGGTTCCTTGGGAACCTAAGGTGGAGCAGGGTTGACAAAGGAAGCTAAAATAACTCTGGCAGCAGCAGGATTTGGAACTTGAAAAACAGTCATTTGGAAGAGGGACAGGATCTGTGCTCAATCATCCCAGAGTGCAGGATAGATAATAATGAGCTTGTCACAGGAAGCCAGCTATAGGCTGAATATCAGGAAAAACATATTAACTGTTAAAGCAGTACGACAATGGAACCAATTACCTCTTGAGATGGTGAGAGCTCAAATGCTGGAGACACTGAAGAGAGAATTGGACATCCACCTGTCAGTTCTGCTTTGGTTTGGATTCCTGCATTGAGTAGGGGGTGGACTCAATGGCTTAAAGGGCCCCTCCAAATCACTGATTCTGTGAGTCTATGAAAAACAATACTGTTATCAAACCTTCCCCTGTACACAACCACTAAAGAATGCAATCCATAATCACATTGAAGTGGATTCCTAGATGAATTTTTACACTTCCTGGAAACTTCTGCAGTTTAGCAAAGTTCTGGAGAAAAGTGTTCCCTAAAATTAGACAAGTGCTTCCAAAAGTGCACTGGAGCTTAACAGGAATAGGTGATAAGGCACTTTGATTTGAGGTTAAAATGTGGTTACACTTATTAGCTGGGTGCCAATTTTCTGTACTAAGTGAAAACATTTACTAGAGTACATTAGTGTACTTTGTGATGGCCAGACAAACAGAATGGCATTATCAACACTATCATCATAATTTTCCATCTCAGACTGTTGATTTTCATATCATTTACCCACCAGTCACTATATCTGTATAAAAAAATAAATAAATTATTATTATTCTTCCTGGAAACCTTGCACCAGGTTTGAAAATAACAACCCTAGTCAAGGGCAAAGGTTTAATCTAAAATAAAGTTTCACCAGGAATGCTGAAAGTGAAGGTAAATAAGTGCTCCCCCATCCACATATATTCATTTTCTTGCTATTGAAAATGACAGTTACACAAAATTGTAGTCTGTTTCAGCTATCAAAACATTCAGTGGATCTAGAGGCCAGCACAAACAAATTGGCATACAAAAACACAGAGTTTCAGAAGTTCCTTGCTTCATAGTTGAGCATCACTCATGGCATGAATTTGTGAATAGGTCTAGAAACCTAAGGAACATAATAAAAAGTAGAGACTTCACCCTGCCAACAAAAGTACACTTAGTCAAAGCAATGGTATTCCCAGTAGTAATGTATGGTTGTGAGAGCTGGATCATAAGGAAGGCTGAGCACAGAAGAATAGACGCCTTTGAAATGTAGTGCTGGAGAATTTTGAGAGTACCCTGGACAGCAAAGAGATCAAATCAGTCAATCCTGAAGGAAATCAACCCTGACTGCTTCTTGGAAGGACAAATATCAAAGATGAAGCTAAAGTACTTTGGACACTAAATGAGAAGTGAGAACTCACTCGAGAAGGCCTTGATGCTGGGAAAGAGCAAAGGTCAAAGGAGAAGGGGGTGGCAGAGGATGAGATGGCTAGATGGAGTTGTTGACACAGTGGGCGTAGAGCTGAGCAGGAATACCTTCAAGTTGGCTAGACTTTGTTCTGGAATAGTGGCCGGATCACTCGGCTTAGGAGATGTGGATCTGGCAATAATTCAAGTTTTCATTTGCCCTGCACTGTGCCCACTTCTTCTTCTTTTGCTCTTTTGCTGACAGATCTTAGCCAGAGCACAGTTCTGCTGGCAGATGGCTCTTTTGGCAAATCAACCTGCAGAAGAGGATCCCGCCAGGAGTAGAGGATTTTTTTTGTCAACAGAAGAAGCTTGTGCCCAACCTTCACCTCCTACCATTGGCACATCTTTCTGTAAGGCGTGTGCTGTTATAGAACCATCTTTGCAAATTTTATTTGAAACTGGAAATCCGGATATAAATGGTTTAAACAGAAAGACAGACAAACAATACAAATTTTTCCCCCTGGCAAATATTTCTGTAACTTGGCTTTGGATCTGATTCATGAGCAAAAATATGACATGAAAGACAAAATGCTGCTTCGCTGCTGGTGTTTTGAGCCACTGAGAAACCAGGGAAGAATTAAATAAAGGAAAGGCCCCCCATTTCCTCTGCCCATTGTGCTCTTTCTCTGTGCTGTGGTCAGTCATGTCTCAGTTTGTTGCTATGGAACACTGGGCCTTCTTCTGTGAATTACAATGCCCTTCAGCCCCAAAAACCCACTTGTGGGTCTGGAATGGTTGGAAGCTTCCTATGATGACACAATTGCCCTTGTATTAATTGATCTCAGATTGCTGGCAGAGGTGATGTGCTCTTTGAGATCAGTGGCAGAAGAATCAAAAAGAGATCATAGAAGGTCATACAGGTCATACTGATACATTCACATTGTCTCAGATGTCACATTCCTAATTTTTGTGGTTCTTCACAACTTTACATCTACCACTTACAGAATAAGCAGAGATAATGAGCAGAAAAAGCATAAAGACAGAAATAAAATTTATTTAATAATTTGACCCTCACCTGCTTTTATGAAATAAAATTTGCATAGAGTTGGTTTTTTGAACCCATGGGATTTCCAAGGCAATGAGAGTAGGGCTAGTGTTGAAACTCTGACATCTTTCATTTCCTGAGCTCTCTGGAATTCTAATGTCTTTCTCGAATGGTTCTAATGTTGTCTAAGGAATTACCATCTTTGGCACTGAATGGGGCTTTTTTTGCTCCAGACAGACCCCTTGCGTAATCTGGGGATCCTCCTGGATTCACGACTCCTGCTTGAGGAGCAGGTGGCAGTCATGGTCAGAAGGGCTTTTGCTCAAGTTCCAGTGATTCGCCAGTCATGCCTGTTCCTGGATCCAGACTCCTTGCTCATGGTCATCCATTTACTGGTCACCTCCCGGTTAGATTGTAACACTCTCTACATAGGGCTGCCCTTGATGACCATTCAGAGGCTGCAGCTGGTGTAGAAAGTGGCGGCCCACGTGGTGATAGGGAGTGGTCATTATGACCATGCTTCACCCTTGCTGCGAGAAGTGCATTGGTTACCAATGTGCCTCCGGGTGCAATTCAAGGTGCTGGTTATTAACTTTAAAGCCCTACATGGTAGTGGGCCAGGTTTCTTAAGAGACTGTGTCACCCTGAGGATATCAGCTCATCCCACTGGAGTGGACCGAAGGGACTTTCTAAGGGTACCACTGTTGGAGAAGCTCGTCTCTCTAGCACTAGACAGAGGGCCTTTTCGGTATCCACTTCGGCCCTTTGGAACCTCCTGCTGACTGACGTCCGCCTCCAATCAAAATTGCTAGCATTTAGAAAAGGCCTGAAGGAGCATTCCCCCCCCCCCCGGCTCATATGACTATTCTGCCATCAGGGAGTTTAGATTAACTGTTTACAAATGTTTTTAATAAGGTGTATTTTAGCTGTTTAAGTTTATTGATTTTAGTCATAGTATTGTGATTTGATTTTATACTGTGACTGTTGTTTTACTGACTATAAGCCACCCTGAGTTGCCATGGCAAGCGGGCAGTGAGATAAGTCTAAATGAATGAATGAATGAATGAGTGAATTCACTGGCAAAACAAAAAATGTAATTTTGTTTGCTCGCTGAAACATGGCATGTGTCATTTCCCTCCCCACTCTAATACATTACCCTGATTGGTACAGAAATTGACCTCATCAGCAAAAAGCAATCACTTTGTTAGGACAAATGGGGTGCAATGCATGGCAAATGGCTGAAAGTGGGAATATGTCATATGTTTGTTCCAAATACAATGCTCACCACAAAGGTTATTACAGTGGAACCCTGGGTTACAAATGCCTCAAGTAACATCATTTTTGTGATATGAAAGGAAATCCATTGAAAATGATGCCTCAACTTACAGGGTTGTTGTTTTTTTGCCACACAAACATGTTTTTTTGGCACAGCGGGTGCAATTATGTCTTTATTATTATTTGCTGCTTTGTTAGCCTCCACTATTTCCCACAGTGGCAGGAGGGTATGGAGAGCATTTCTGTTCCATTTCTGGAATTTTTCATCACTTTTTTTTGTGTTTTTTGACAGCTAAAACATGCAGTTTTTGGCACTTCCGGGTGGCGGAGGAGCTTACAGCTGATTGTCAGGGATGAGTCCAGGACATTTCCACAGCTGGCCACCAGAGGCCACTGTCAGAAATGCCGAAAATGCATTGAAAACTAACTAATTCCTTCCAAAGGTCAGAAAAAAGTGTTTGTGTGTGTTTGTTTGTGTGTGTGTGTGTGTGTGAGTTTTTTATCTGTTCAAATTTCTTTATAAAGTGGCAAAAACATGGTGAAAAATTCCAAAGTGCACTTTATAAAGTGTTTAGAACAGGAAAAATAAGTGTTTTGACTTTTTCTGACCTCCAGAACAGATTATTTGGTTTTCTATGCATTTCTATGTGAAGCCGCACTTCGAGATATGAAATTTTCATGATATGAAAACTCCCGAGGAACAAATTAATTTCATAACTTGGGGTTCCATTGTAGTACAAAATATCCATGAATGTTGTCTGATTTCAACCTAATTTGCATTTGTCTACATGTCATGCCCACCATCTGGATAATCCGTATGCATTGGGCCAGTATCTGCACACCTCTCGAAGTCTATGGCAATGCAGGAGGCTGGATAAATGTTTATATCACTGTATGCATACACAGCTCATTTTTACTGATCCTTCCACTCAAATACAAGGAAACAGCCTGCCAAAACAGACAAGGACTCCATATTAATGTATGTTAACACTGAGTCTAGCATGATGCTCATCCTATTGTTCTCTACCTGATGTATGCCATCATCAAATGACAATCCCCTCCCTCACAGATAAAGGTAAAGGTCACCCTTGCTCGAAAGCCAGCTGTATCTGACTGTATGGTTCAGTGCTCATCTCTGCTTCATAGCCGAAGAGTCAGCACTGTCTTCTTCTGCAGACATTTTTGTGGTCATGTGGGAGGCATGACTAGACACTGGAGGGCACGGAATGCTGTTTACCTTCCCACAGAAGTGGTCCTTATTTATCTACTTGCAATGTCTTGGTTTCAAACTGCTAGGTTGGCAGGAGCTGGGACAGAAACGGAAGCTCATTCCATCCTGCAGTATTTGGGTATCAAACTGCTGACCTGCTGCCTTCCAGTCAGCATATTAGCCACTTGAGCTACTTGAGGCACTCCCTCACGACCCCTACACTATGATTTGGGTTGCTGTATACAGTACTTTGTAATAGGCACAAAGCCAGCCAAAAGGGGAACAAGAGTAAAAACAGAGAAGCATATAGAGTTGACTTTACTCATCTTTTTAAACACTGCATCAGTTAAGGGATGAATATGCATTGCCCTTTCAAAATGAATGAATGAACGAGCGAGAGAGCAAGCAAGCGAGCAAGCAAAAATATTTTGAGTGAAACACAAAAGTATATTATTTTGGTAATACAACTTTGTTTAAGCATCCCAGCTTTGGGTAGCTCTTTGCGTGGAATAGCAAATTGTGTCTGATGTTTTCAAAAACTGCTGTTTTCATTTGAAAGCTAGAGATAAGTTTTATTTGAGAAAAAATAGACTAAGAAGGTTCAGTATGATAAGCTATTAAGGTTCTATTTATAACTGATATCCACTGTTGTTCTTCCCTACAGAGAACAGAGTTCTTTCTCACTCATTCTCTGGACACTTGTTTTTACCTCACTTTTAATAAAAACACAATATTTCAAAAAGCAGACAACCTTCAACACAGCTGTTAACCACCCACCTCATAACTCTCCTTCTTAGGCTCATACTGTATTTCACTCCCAACCTATAACAATACTCTCTCTCAATAAAATGACAGCTTCTAATGAAACTAGCTAAACTCAAGTATATATATATACATTATATATATACAGTATATATATAATGTGCCTGAGGTATACCTACCTACTTACTAGTCAGAGAAGGTTCTGCTCTATGTGTGCCTCCATTAAAGGGAGGTTTCACTGGCAGTTGAAACCTCTCTTAGATTATCAGCCTTGATTCCATGGAAAAAATATCCCTGATACAATTTACAAATGCCTGATCCTATTTATGTTCAGAAAGAAAGTACAGTCAAACCTCGCATAAAGAGCACCTCGCTTAAAGAGTAACTCGCTTAAAGAGCAGCATTTTCTCTGAATGTTCGCTTCGCTTAACAAATAAAACCAACCAAAAACTCGCTTAACAAATAAATCAGGGTTCTCAATCCCCCCTACAATTGGTCACTTACAATGGTGTTTCGCTTAAAGAGCAAACTCGCTTAAAGAGCAAGCCTGTGGAACGCATTATGCTCTTTAAGCGAGGTACAACTGTATGCCTTGTTTTTTCAAAGGCTTTTCAACCAACCTTTTGCTGTGGATGATTTCCCCTCATTGCTTTTCCTCCTCTTCCTATTCTGTCAAAAGATATTCTACCATTTTGTTCTCTCTTGTAATATTTTACAACAGTCCACTGAGTTACCTTGCTTAAAAGAATAGTAAAATGACCATACCTGTAATTACAACCTGAACCCCACTATGTACCTGTACCCCAGTATGGTGTAATCAATAGAGGATGGATTAGGATGCAGGTATGAACCCCCACTCAGCCATGGAAACTCACTGAGGAACTGATCAAACCACTCCTCAAACCATCTTGCATACCTTGAAAGACCTGTTTGGGTTGTTATGTCAATTCCAATTGGAAGGCACATAATAACAGCAGCCGCCGTTAATGTTTCATGTTGTTGTGGTTCTGCAGCCACCTCTTCCAACTCCATCCTCATTCACTGTGTGTTCAGGAGCACATAAAATAAATATAAGCACACAGACAATATACAAGAGAGAACAAAAGCAGAATCAAATTAATATAAAAACAGAATTTTCTAATAAGTTTTCCTTCCTGGAAATACTCCAACTAAATCAAGTAGACAATGCCAGTGTTGTAGGTGGTTCATGGCATTCTCCAAAATTTGGGAGTTGACTCCCTTTGGCTGCTGACACATGCTTCACAGGTGATATCAGAAAGAAGTGGGATATGAAAGGAGCCTCCCCAAAGATTGCTACTTCAGCAATCAGGCATCCCCTGGGCAACGGAGATTTATCACTGACAACAGAGATTTTTCAATGACTAATCCTTTCAACTCAGAAGTTCCAGAAGTAGAAATAACTATAAAGAGACATTTTAACCAATGCCCTTTCTCAGGGCCCAAACGGACAGTGATCTTGGTCAACATTGAAGGAATAGCCTCAGTTACAGAAAGCCTGCAATAAACATAAATGTGACCTACTATGCATGCAAGATAAACACACAGGGATTAAAACCAACATTGCCCTAAGGCAAGGGTTCCCAGCTTACGGTCTGCGGGCTGGACCTGGTCCATAGTGCCAATTAATCCGGCCCATGTTGAGGACCCTGCTGCCACCACCAGAAGTGCCAAAAACACATTGGAAGTGTCAAAAACACCTAGGAAGTGCCAAACATGTGCTGAAAATGTGCCGGAAGTCCGAAAAACCCACCAAAAACCTCCAAAAATGTGCCACCCTCATTCCCTCCACCACGGGAAGTAATAGAAGCAGCAAAACCAGCAGAAAATGTACCATGATTGCACCCACTGCTGCCACTGCCACTAGAAGTGGTGGAGGCCATGGGAGGAACCACACCTCCAGCCCACACATCTTTCTGTGGGTGTGTGGTCCAGCCCACTACGTGAAAAGTTTGGCCACCCATGCCCTAAGGTTCCTGGAATGTGATTAATTGCCAAATGATGCCATTGGCAATATGGAAGCACAGTGTTTGCCAGAACATATCTCCAGATCCTGTCTACAGAAGTGACAGAGGAGAATAATGTTGAAATAATAACAACTGAGCTCAGTGACTGCACAGTGACATCTGTCTATAAACCACCACCTATAAAATTTTCCTTCGCTGAACCACCATACTTTTAGAATAAACCTGTAAGGTTCATAATAGGTGACTTTAATACCCACAACAACTTGTGGGGCTATGAAGACAATGATGAAAGTGGAGAAGCTGTTGTAAAATGGGCAGAATACTATCACTCATCCATGACAGCAGATTACCAGCATAGCATTTTTTTTTACAGTGACAGATGGAGGTTATAACCCAGACCTAATTTTCATAAGTGAGAATGTAGCATATCAATGCTTAAAGTCAGTAGGGGAGCCAATATCAAATACCCAACACCACCCCATTCTATGTGAGATCACAGCTGAGGTTCAACCACAAGTTGTGACATACTGAACAAAGTACAACTTTTAAAAGGCTGATTGGCCCAAGTTTTCAGCGGCCTTGGATGGAAGAGTGGAAGGTCTAATGCATGAAACTATTGACTTACTGAATAAACATTTTACCTTTTTGATGCAAATCTACCCAGTGAAGAGACGATTAAAACCAAACAACAGGTAGTGTCAGCTATCTCAGAGAAAAAAAGGGAAACATGGATTAAGCTCATAGCAGAAATCAACACAAGTTGCAGCAGTCAAAAAACATGGAGACTACTTAATTGTCTTAATAATGATGTAACCAAATGACTGGTACATGCCAATTTCTCAGCTAACCAAATTGCCCACCATCTGTTACTTAATTAGAAACCAGATTCCAACCCACGGAAAAACAATCCACTGAAAATCAAACAGAGAATAAGATGGAATGAAGAATGGAAGACAAGGAATCTAACCACCCTCTTTACCATAGGAGAGCTGGAAGAGGCAATAAGCAGGTGTAAGAATGGTAAAGCAGCTGGCATGGATGAGATTCAGGTTGAGCAGATCAAACATTTTGGACTAATAATGTAAGAATGGTTACTTACCCTATATAATAACTGCCTGAATGTAGTCCAGATACCAAAGATATGAAAGAAGGCTCGGTGATAGCTATACAGCACTTAAACGAGGCAAGCCATCAGAAGAACCAAAAAGCTACTGGCCCATATCTCTTCTTAGTCACCTATATAAGATATATGAATGTTTAATCTTGAACTGACTTTCTGCAATAGTAGAACCCCGGCTTATACCACAGCAAACTGGTTTCAGATCTGACAAAGATAGTACAACACAAATTCTTAACACAGTACATAGAAGATGGTTTTGAACTGAAGCAAATCACAGGTGTAGTGTTTATAGATCTCACTGCAGTTTATGACACAATCAACCACATAGCCTTGCTGAAGAAAGTCTCCCACATCACAAAGGATTTTAAATTCACAAAAATCATAGGCTGTTTACTAGAAAACCATAGATTTTTTGGTCAATTTCCAAGGACAATGAAGCTGATGGAGAATTCAAAGAAATGGCTTCCCACAGGGCAGTGTGCTAGCCCCCATACTGTTTAACATATATACTAACCACTGCCGGAAGCCACTAGGAGCTTTCTTTACCCCAAGTTAGCCTTGGTTTTTGTATCTTACTTTACCAAATCAACAGGATGTATGAATCTTAATTTTACTGGTTTGCTTCAAAGGCTTAATAATGACATAATATTTAAATGACTGCTAGGACTATTATCAAATGTGCCCAGGATGCCAAATGAAAACATGTAAACGCAGTAGCGGCAGGTAGAATCTGTGCACAGTTTGCCATTAAAAACACAACATCTGTGGCTTTAATTATGCCATAATTTGTGTGTGCATGTATAAGCAATTATGTAACAGTAGCTTTTAGAAGGCATTCGAGCCACAGATAATCTGGTTGTGGGGGCAGAGAGACATATTTTTAAAAGTTGAGGCGGTTTGTGGGAGAGGGATGAGATCATCAGAAATAACTGATGTTTTAATTAAACCCTAAAATATTGCAGCAGACAACTTCAGAATAAGGGCAAGAGGGTGAAATTCCTCCCAGCTGCCCAATGGACGCTTTCCAGAAGCATCTTTGAGCATGCAGGAATCCAGCACTAGAACAGGATCCATGTTTACCCATATCTAGTGAAAGTAGGGGCATGTTTCACAGGTCAGATGCAGCTTCTGTCACCTTTGGGCTTCATCTATGCTGGGCTTCACTAAAGGTCAATCCTGAAAACAATTTGGAGTGCAAAATTGCAGTTCCTGCACCTCATGAAAAGTGCTAGGAATGGTTTGGTTTCATCTTAGCATATTTCCAGAAACAGCCATTCCTTGGCTACAAAGTCTTTATTTAGACACCTCTACTGGTTGGATAGGGCTGCCTGGCGTGCAATGGTCCATGGGGTCCCATAGGGTCAGACTTGACTATGCAACTGAACAACAGCAACAAAACTGGTTGGTGGGGGACTGCAGTGGCTTAGTGGTTAAGGCGCTGAACTTGATGACTGGAGGGTTGGCAGGTCAGCAGTTCAAAACCCAAGCACTGCTTAATGGAGTGAGCGTCCATCTCTGTCCCAGCTCCTGCCAACCAAAACAGTTCAAAAGCAAGAAATTGCAAGTAGATAAATAGGGACCACTTCAGTGGGGAAGGTAAACAGTGTTCCATGCACTCTGGTGACTAGTCATCCCTGCCACATGTCCATGGAAATGTCTACAGACGCAGACAGTGCTGGCTCTTTGGCTATAAACAGAGATGAACACTGAACCCTAAAGACGGATATGACTGGCTTTCGAGCAAGGGCGACCTTACTGGTTGGTGACATTCTTTTCTGCTGCCCTAAAATGTTGTTTTGGGTGTTGAAACAGTCGTTCACTCCTAAAGGAGCATCCCAGAAACCAACAAATCAATATAAATCTGAATAAATAAATAAATAAACATGCAACGTCCACTCAAATAAAACTAGTGACGCATGCTTGCTTGCTTGTTCCTGTACCGCCATAAGGAGGGAAGTAGTGGCAGAAAAGGCTGCAAGTTTCCAAAGGATACCAGGAAGGTTAGGGAGCAAGATGCTTTACCAATGCCTATGACTGGAAGATGGGCAGGTCACCAGTTCAAGACCCAAGTGCTGTGCAATGGAGTGAGTGCCTGTCATCTGTTCCAGCCCCTGCCAAACTAGCAGTGCAGAAGCAGGAAATTGCAGGTAAATAGTTACCACTTTGATGGGAAAATGTAACAGTGTTCCACGTGCTCTGGCATCTAGTCATGCCTGCCACATGACCATGGAAATGTCTGCAGACGCAGACAACGCTGGTTCTTTGGTTGTTAGTAGAGAAGAGCGCTACCTCTTAGAATTGGACACCACTGGGTTTCAAGCAAGGGAGACCTTTACTTTTACGTAATGCTTGGAGAATGCTGATGTTGGCATGTGGGTGAGACCAGAATGAGGAGTTAATAGGTATTGAAGTGATAAAGTTGCCTCTTTCCTTTTCAAATGCTGCAACATGTAAGGAATTAATTAATTTTCATTCCATTAGGAGTAACTTTCTATGTTTGAGTACAACCTGTTTTCTTTACAAATCTAATCCTAAACCTTTTTTAAAAAAAATGAGTACCATAATCCTATGCATATTTAATTGGAAATAAATTGCACTATGCTCAAAGGAGCTTCTGAACAGGTAAGGGTGCATAATTTCAATGGTAACATTGCTTGGGTAGTTCAGCTGAGAAACATATGGAAAGATCAATTCATTGTGAATGTAGCTGTTTAGATATGCGACAGAATTGTAATCTACCTCACACTGACTGCATGATGTACACTTAAGACTGCAGATACGCTGTTGATCAACAACTCAGATAGTTCAAGCAGCATGCATGGGGCATGGCACGCATTTTAGATTTGAGACCATCCACACACAAGTGTGTGCCTGGAAAGAGAATCTGAAGCAGTTGTGCTGGCTTATTTTATAAATACTGGGCCAGCCATCCTCACGTGTGATCCACAGTGCTGTCTTTAAACGTTCTTTGATGAATAAATCATTTTAACAAAAAACCTGTTTTCTGGACTCTGATCACTCTCTCTCTCTCTCTCTCTCTCTCTCTCTCTCTCTCTCTCTGTGTGTGTGTGTGTGTGTGTGTGTATGTGTGTGTGTGGAGCTCAGTCCAGTCCCTTCTTGTTATGTCATGCATGGAGAAACAGATGTTGAGCTGGTGGTTGTTCCCACGTGCTTTCTCCAAATAATTTCTCATGGATAAATCCAATTGGGGAGAATTTAGTAGTTTCTTTCCTTGTTTATTCAGAATGATTAAGACCCATTAGACACTAGCAGATTATTTGAATAATCCTACTGAGGCATAAAAGTCAAGCTCCGAAGAAATCTGACATGAGGATTAGATAACGCTATTAACAGGGAGCAAGGCTGCATTTTCTCCCTGCCCTTCATCGTATTTCAAGTGAAGATAATTCCTCATACAGAACTGAGGGCTACCACTGGGCTAGAAAGATTGGGGCTGCAGAACTTAAATAGTTAAAATACAAGGCAAAAACACAAAGCCAAAGTCCTGCACATATTGACTTTGCATTTTGTAATAACTGAAATTTTGGGATGAGAAAGGGGGATAAGGAGATGAAATAAGCTTCCTCGTGACCCGCTCAGACTCCAGTCTGCTTCAGAATTAGCTCTCAGCACAAACTGGGCTGTTTATACGCAGCATTCTCTCAGGGAAGGGTGATCGTCCCCAAGTGGATTAAATCCTACTTGAATTGGAGGGCAGCAGCTTCATCAATACTGGCCTGGAGCTGAGGAGGACTTTGTGTGCCAAAAGGGCTCTGGACCAGAAAGTGACTGGTGGAACTGGATCAGTGGCACGGGGGTCATGCTGCGATGTGGAAGGCAGATGAAAGGCCACCGCTTTATATTCTCAGGATAGTTTTCATGGATTCGGATATGGCAGAAGAAGAATTCTCCCAGATGGGATACTTTAAGCTTGCGTGGTGGGGTGAGGGGTGGGGGAGAGGAGATCACAACTAAAACCTACCTAAAAATGAATACTGTATCCCTATTTCACATTGTTGCTGGAGACCAGAGAGAAACAAATGGCTACAATTTAGAGCAGTGGTTTCCTATTTTTTGTTCTCCTATTTTTGTAGATAATCTTGCACTAAAATTCCCAGAAACCTTCCCTATTGGTTTTGCTGGCCAATATTTCTGCAGTCTAAGAACATCTGTGGCCCAAAGGTTGGGGACTTCTTATGTAGAGGATCAGAAATGGAACCTCATTCACTCTCAGACTTAACAAGAATGTGAGCGACACCATACATGTGGCAAAATCTTATAGTTTTTTCCATATGATGAAAGCTGTCCGTGTGCAAGCCCAAGCACAGTTTTATAAAGCCAATGAGTAAAGACACAACAGTTTTAAACAGTAAAGTGGGTTGACTGAATAAACAGAGTCTACATGAGAATCAACTTCCTCATTTCCCCAAGAAACCTACTGAGAAATTTCAGAAATGAGGCTCAAAAGGGCAATGAGTAATCAAAAGCAAATATTTCTAATCCCATGAAAGCTAACATAATACCTGGTGAATCTCAAAAAGTAATAAACAAAAAGGAGGTTATGTAATCACTAAAAGTTTTACAAAGTTTTAGAAATTTTTGCTTTCTCATTTCTCAAAAGTAACTAAAATAGTCTTAGTTACTGAAAAATCTATATATTACAGGCTACTGGTTTATGGTAGAAAACACCCTCCCTTCCAATCCATGTTGTAATTTTCTCACCACCCACAACAGTGAAGCTGGTAGAAGTCATAGTGTAAGCCACCACCGAAAAATGTTGTATTCTTCCCCATTCCATGCGGCCATGCTTCACAAAACTAAACACAAAATTGAAATAATGATTAAATAAACATAATAGCTATAGCTAAAAAAGAAATGAAAGTTGCAGCCACACAAGGAAAGGGATGAAGCATTTCCTTGTTAACATGGAATCATAATGTAATGTATTTACAGCTTTATTATTGAAAAAAGAAATAATTACTAGTAGCTAGTTATGTATAACAGTTGTCTGCATATAGTTGCCTGTATGCCTCTATATGTAAGATTTTGAAATAAGGGTGGATTCTTTAAAAAATAATAATAAATACTATGGTAATGTTAAATTACATAAATGTATATAGTTAGATATACTGTATAAATGTACTGTATATAGCTAGATAATCCTATTTGTAGTGGTGGCAGGACTGATGTTGTTTTGCAATATCTGATGAGGCTGATGCTAGTTGATTGTACAGTACTCTTTCTTTATTCTACTGAAACACAGAAACCAGGTTCTCCTGAAAAGAGGAATTCCGAATTGAGATTAGAAGCAATGTGATGACTATGCATCAGGTCCTCTGTAAAAATACAGCATGTTCCAACACTAAGGACACAAACGGTTGTTTGCTCAATACATGATGGAAAAAGTAATTGTACAATTATGCCTGCTTGATTTAAAAAATGACATGTACCTGCTGATCTGACACACAAAAGCTGTTCTGACTTCCTGCCTCTGGCATCTTTGAAAGGAAACATCAGGGCTCTTCTAGGGTTCTGCGAAATAACAAGAATAGTTTCACAAACTTATCAGATGTAGCAAAACACTTAAATCTCTAACTCTGATCTGGGGCCCTCAAGATGGACTGACTATAAAACAGATATCTCCAGGGATGTTGGATCTTGTAGACCCACATGTGAAGGGATACTCGTTAAGAAAGGCTAATTTAGTGCAGAGTCCTTCTAGTCCTGACTGTAATATTGTCTTGCCAAAAATGTAACCAAGGCATCTTCTCTATGGGGAGATCATATGAACTAGGTTTAGTCACGATGTCCTCACATGCCAATTAGTTTATCGTACATACTCGACTATAAGTCTTCCTGAATATAAGTCGAGGTACCTAATTTGGACCTCTAAGACTAGGAAAATAGATTGACCTGAGTATAAATGGGGGTGGAAAATGCAGCAGCTGCTAGTTATTTTCGGTGGTGGGTTTTGATTTGTTGTGGGTATTGCTGTTTTTTGTTTTCTGTATGTTCACCGCCCAGAGTGGGATAACACCCAGATGGGCAGTATAGAAATTCAATTAATACAATACATATACACACACACATACAGTATACATAAATACACACGTACAGTATATACATACATATATGCATATGCATATACGCATATACAGTACATGTAAAGGTAATGGTTTCCCTTGCTCAAAAGCCACTTGTACCGACTCAAGGCTTCAGTGCTCATCTCTCTCTCTCTCTCTCTCTCTCTCTCTCTCACACACACACACACACACACACACACACACACACACACACACACACACACACACACACACACACACACACACACAAACCATTTAGATGGGTCTCTTTCAACAGAGTTAAGACTTTCTTTCAAGATCATTCTCATTTCTGTCTTTCTTGTTGCATTACAAATTAACAATATAATACACAATTAATTACAAACAATTACACAGGTCTATGGACTGGATGAACATCACAAAATACCAAATTTCCTTCTAAGGGGCTTGAAGTTCTCCCAACTCGTAAAATGTAAATGCACCCAATTCTTTTAAAGTGAACTGCTTTGGGGGCCACAAAAACAAAAATGTAACTCGGACAGACTTTTGAGTTTGAGAAATGAGACTTCAAATAAAGTACTGAAGACCAACCAGTCAACAAAGCAAGCTGATTTGCACATTCTAGAACATGAGAAAAGTTTTTACTGTAGAGCTCATACACAGTGGCTGAAATCCAGTAATAAATTGAAGCTCAAGTAGGCCCATTAAATCAATGGAACTTATAGAGGAGTTGGTTCACCCAATTCTCTCTGAATCAGTGAGCCTACTCTAATTGTAATTTAGCTAATCAATCTTAAAGGATTGCCCTTTTCTAATGACAGGTTATCTGGAATATCTGTTTCTGCTCTGAGGAATGTACATATATTAATAAAAACATGTACAAGACTCACTGCATATGTTTCCTCCTGATTAGACTTTTTTCTTCTGGCAGGATGCTGACCCAGTAGGAAAGAAATGTACAATATGCATCAATGTGTGTACATATTCACCCCATGGCTGTTGCAGATAGAGATACTCACATACATTTGTCTTAATACTGTCAAGGTCTGGAAACTGGTTTCCAAATCACTAGTTTGCTTGGGCTTGAATAGATTCGGTTCTTTAAAAAAACAAAAACACCCCTCCAGTTTATGAATATGGGATATGGTTCTTCGTTATTCATGATTCCAAAAGCCAGAAAATGGCCTGATATTGATGGACAATATCATGCCTGCATTGAATGCAGGAAAAAGATGCCAAGCTTTTCATAGCAAAGGCCAGCCTGGATGTTGACAACACCAATGTCAGCAATCAAGATGGTCTCTATGGGATCCCCTCTTGTGCTCACTGTCATTCATACATGTAAAAAAAAAAAAACCCACCGCCACGACAATTGCATTGGGTTTGGATGAGGAGTAGTTAACTGTAGAAAAAAGGAGTTAGTTTCTGGGATTTCCCCTTGCTTGGTGACTCTTTGTGAATGGAATTATGGGAATGGTACTAGGATCAGAATTTCCCAGATTGAGATGTTTTCCCAGTAGGAGAATGAAACGAGGCTCTAGTAACAGCATCTGAGAAAGTCAGTGAGTGACTAGAAGCACAGCAAATAATGTGCAGACTTGTTGTGTAATCCATTATACTGGAATTAAAGCTTAATCATGAACTATACAAATAATAAGAACATCCTTGTAGCAAGATAAATAATAAATAGAAGTTCAAAGCAACAAACCTGCTTCTTACAGCAATGTTGAACGAACCAGAAAATTTAGATACTGTACATTATCTGATTTTGTTTAAAATTAACTGGTACAGAAACGTATTCAGAAAACCACTTTGAGCAATCCTCTAAAGTTGTGGTTCCCAATGTGGGGCACATGCTCCACAGGGGGGCAATTTGATTTTTAAGGAGAGGGGTTGCAATTCAAGAATGAGTTATTAACAGTGAATGGCCTTTTAAGCTTCCTCCATGTGAGTAGAATAATAATAATAATAATAATAATAATAATAATAATAATAATAATAATAATAATAATGATGATGATGATGATGATGATGATGATGATGATGATGATGATGATGATGATGATGATGATGATGATGATGATGATGATAATGATAATAATAATAATAATAATAATAATAATAATAATAATAATAATAATAATAATAATATGTCACAGGTGGGGCGGGCAACAGGATTTTAGAGATGCTTAAGTGGAGCATGGCAGAAAAAAGGCTGGCACCCACTGCTCTAAAGCCATTAAGTGCTGGCCTGAAAAAACTAAATTTCACAACTGAGTTTGATAAATAATATTTGTAAATGAATTATATGTAGATTTATACAGGATCAGCTGCTTAAATACTCATATCATAAAGTAAACTTTTTATCAAAGGTTTTTGTGGAGAGGGACCTTAAATTAGAACTTGATTTCTAAGCACTGATGAAGACAGGGTGAAAGGTTAAATAAAAACTGAGCCCAATGAAAGAGTGAAAAACCTCATAGACATCCAGTGTGAGTGTGCAGGGTTGCCATAAACTGGAATTTTCATTCCATACAATTATTACAACTAAACATATGGCTTACTTTGAAAGAAGAAGCAGAATTGTATACATTTTTCACTTAGCTCTTTTGCAGTCTTGTGGAGAAAGCAGATGTGTTGATCACCTTATTAACAGAGGACAATTTGTTACTAGACTTTGTGGCAAGAAAGAGATTGAGTTTCTGCTTCAGGCATGGACTGTGGCAGATGATGAAATGAGGCTCTGTCTACACAGGCATTTGGTTCCCAACATGAGTCAGCACAGTGCCTTTACAAATGCCACTAACAAGGGAGGGTGACAAATCATCTACTATTCAGAGATATATTTGGAGTACTAGATATTTGTATATTTAGAAGTTTGTACATTATGGGCTATTGAACTACTAGTACTAATTGTCTGACCGGACATCTTGCTACAGTAATGGAGTAGACCGTGCAGCCAGCAACTCAACACCAAGTGTTGGGTGACGGTAAATAACCTGACTCACTAAAGGGGCCAATTGCTACGGGCAGATGAGACCCTCCAGGTGGGGTGATGATCCCCCTCAGTGGAAGAAATGCTACTGGAAACCCTCATATTGGGTCCAACGGCAAAATGAGTGGAGGAGGAACCACTACACTGTTCTGATTTCCAGTGGTCATGGAGGCAGAAGAGGCCATGCCAGATGGACTGGTTGTGAAGGTGCACCTTGTTAATATCCTCAAGGCTGCGGCAGCCCATTGCAGTCCCGGTGTCAAATCCTGTATGTCTCGTTTCATACGTGTCACAGGAGATGGCTCTGTGATCATAGTGTGTGGGTCCCTTCATGGCAAGCTGGGATCCACCTTAAATAAATTCATGCCAATGGCATTTTCCCTGTCTGTCACTCTTCTTTCAAAGTGCAACAGTGCTGGGATAAGTATGGTGGAGGCAGGTTTCGGGTGAAACGGAAGCCTCTAGTTCGGACCTGCACTTTGGTAGCAGATGTGTGATTGTTGTCATTCTGAGAATTGAGTCACCAGAGACACATCCATCAACTGTGAAAATGACTTTCAGGGGGGAAATGTATGGACATGAGTAGCCGCTGCCACCGCTGATGATGACTAAGGGATCATTATTGCTAGGTGTATTCTCCATAAATCTGTCTCATTTTTCTTGACTACAGCATTTTTGTCACCTGGTTAGCTTAGATTTAGGAACACCAATACTGGTGTGTCCCCAGCCATATGGCAGATGCGGTTGCACAAGGAACTGGCTTTGTTCTCCCTTGAGGCCTTTGATGTTTAGAATGGCTCAGGGTTCCATCTTGTCCCATGTTGCTTTCTAACACCAACATGAAACACTTCTAGGAATTCAACTGAAGATCTGAATTGCCATTTTCCATGGAGAGGAGAAAATCTACAACAGTTTCTCAGTTAGCTCACTATTAGCTAGCACAATTTCTTTCTCCCCCCCCCCTCAGGATTTCCCCTTCCACTGTAACCCCACAGCAAGTGATAGCAAGAGATAATGTTGACAACTTGGCTTTCTCTTTCCCTTCTTCATAATGCCCAGTGGAGAGTTTGGGAAGGAGAATGACAGTCACTGCTAAATTAATAAATGGGTGGCAAGTGTACCAAGAAAATAAACGTGATCTTTTTCTATCTGGAGAGAGATGGTGCTGGCAGTGGTGGTGAGAAAAATGTTATCTCTCAGAAATCTCAGAAAAATTCCTCTGACAAATGTAACTCAGCTGCAGCCTGTATATGGCTTTAAAGAACTGTGATTGTTGTACATGTTTTGTTCATTAATGCAAATGAACATAGAGCAAAATGATCTATATCAGCAGAGATTGTCCAATTCTTTCTTTCAACTCTGTTGGGCTGATAAACAATGATCAATTTGAACATGATACAACTTTGGATAATTGTGCTGTTCCACAGATATAAAATACTACATTGATATAAAATACTACATAGATATAAAATAGATATCAAATACTACATAGACAAAGGCATCCAATGCTTCCCAGGAGGATCAAGAAATGACATTGAGTCATAACTAGCACTTTCCCACAGTAAATAAACAAAGGACTCCAGATCTTATTCTCTCATGAAAAACAAACAAATATGTTTATTTAGAAAACAATAGTGAGGAAAGCATCAAGGTAGAGGAGCAGATGTAATATTTGCTTTCATTAGCATATTACTTTCATGTTTTTTCTACTTAAACCTTGTTTTGAGAAAGAGAGACTTGCCTATGGTGGAGACAGCCAAAGGATTAAATATATAAATAGCAAACAAACAAACAGGACAAGAAATGTTAGAACATGCAGTGGTATCTTGCTTAAAGAGCATAATTCATTCCACGGGATTGCTCTTTAAACGAGTTTGCTCTTTAAGTGAAACACCATTATAAGTGACCAATTGTGATTTCTGGTGGGGGGGATTGCAAACCCCGATTTAGTTGTTAAGTGAGTTTTTGGTTGGTTTTAGTTGTTAAGCAAGGTGACCATTCAGAGAAAATTCTGCTCTTTAAGAAAGTTAGTCTCTAAGTAAGGCACTCTTCATGCAAGGTTTTACTGTACTTCTAAAATAGGAATGAAAATCTTTCTTTGTCTTGCAGAATTACTCTTGCCTGAAGGAATGTGAGGTGTTTTGTGGTACTTTCAATGAAAAAACCAATCAGTAAGTCCTTCTATTGTATATATTTGCTTTCTTGCAATGAAAGGACACAAGATTTGTACAGAGACAGTTTGTGCAAATTATGGAGAGCTTGATGGGAAAAAAATCATGTTTCTTGCATCATTCCTACTTAGAGCTGAGACATTTCAGGAGGCTTGAAATTTCCTCTGTGAGGCTTCTTGTCATGTGGCAGAAGCCTAGATCAATGAAATTCTTAACATCCTTCCTTCTGAATTTGGGATTACCACATGCCAGAGAATACTCATTCTACATCTCGATTAACCTGTGACTTCAGCCTATATGGCATAGCCCTTAGCCTCATCAAATCACACAAGACCCCTTGTATTTGAGGATCCTGTGTAGCCATGGGCAAACTACATAGTTCCATGCAGCCTCCCTCAGAAGAGGGGTATGGTAAGCCACTTCTGTATACAGTACTCTCTATCTAGAAACTCTTGGAAAGAATTTTTAAAAGTCAGGATTAACTTGTTGGGTCCCTGCTATCAATTAGGAAAGATGACAGAAATTCTAATTCTAGGTAACAAAGTTGGAGATGCCACAAGCCGTGGCTACCCTTTCACCTCTAGAGGATAAAGGCAAGATGTTGCTTACTTGGAAGGACATGAGAAAAGGACGGAAATGACATCAGCAATCCTAAAAAAATCAATCTAAGGTTGAAGAAAGGTCAGCACAAATCAGAGCAAAGGCAGTCTGGGAAATCTAAGGTAGTCCTCCTTCTCGACTCTTCTCCATACACAGACTTGGATATTTGGACTATAAATTGAGTTGCACCAAGTCTCTCCTAACAGCATGTACTGTTCAGCAAAAACAAATTTCTTCCCATGACCTGGAGAAGTCTGGACAATCAGAATCCATCCCTGAAAGCAAAGTAGAATAGTTTTTTTTACTGTTTTACTATGAATTTCCTAATGCTTTACTAACGAGCTGCCTAAATGCAAACACAGCAAATATTCTAATAAGACCCTAATGTTGCAGTTCATATGCAATTTATATGAAAGATAAGTAAAATATTGTTCCTCACGTTTATCTAATGGATATAGCCAAGGGAAAGTGTAGCCAAAGAAATAAGATGCTGTTTGTTTAACATACAGCTGGTGTTACTACTTCTGTGTGAGAGAGAGCCCTTGTTTCACCCATTCATTCCCACAATGTATGTATGCAATTGACTCATATCCTGCCTTTTCCCTCAAACTCATACTTCGTACAGAAGGTATAGGCCAACATTAAACAAAAAGACAAACAAAAACATCTAGGTACAGGATCCTGTCTAGGGAAATCTGGACAGGGATGAAAAGACAAAATATGTATAATGTTGTCTTTGTGGTACAATATCTGATTAAAAACTCAGAGAAATAAAAAAAATTCCATATCAAATTTGGAAACAAAGAAGATAACAGTGTATTGTACAGACTGATATGGCCAATCAAGGTATCTTCATACAGAAGGCCACATTCTTTATACAGAATATTAACATATATTGAAAACGTTACTTTAGATTACAGTAAAACCTCACATAAGGAGTGCCTCGCTTAGAGACTAACTCGCTTAAAGAGCAGAATTTTCTCCGACTGCTCACCTCACTTAACAACTAAAACCAGCCAAAACTCGCTTAACAACTACATTGGGGTTTGCAAACCACCCCCACCCCCACCAGAAGTCATAATTGGTAACTTACAATGGTGTTTCACTTAAAGGGCAAACTCGCTTAAAGAGCAATCCAGTGGAATGCATTATGCTCTTTAAGTGAGGTACCACTGTACTGGAGAGTCCTGAAGGAAAATTTCAGACATGAACAGCTGAACTCTATTCTGAATATAAAAATTCTCTCATATGCTGTCTTACAGAATTATCCATTCACAGCTTGAATACATATTTTAACTACACAGCTATGCCAAATGGATGCTCCAGTCCCACCCCAAAACCAAAATTGAAGGAGGATTTGATTCCATAACAGTATAGAATCAGATTCCAGGCTCCACATCCCACCAGAGAATGACTAAAAATGTAGGAAATGAGTGCCAGATAAAACAATACAAAATACAAAGACCAGTCTCCTGTTGTGTAGCTCTGCTAGCACAATGTTATTGGACTGATGTTATTGGCAGTGGCAAATTACTGCTAAGTAATGGGTCGGAATTGACTGTGCAGATGAACAACACCACCAACAACAAAGGGCCTTTTCATATTTCAGGGTGTTAACACAACTTCCTATCACTGAGCATGATTGACAGACACCCTGAAGTAGAAAAAAAGGGAACATTTTAATCATCAGTGCCACAACCTGTGGCATTTACTCCTGCTGCAAAGGTGGAATTATGCAACAGGATGCGGGCTAAATTGTTGTGTCAGGAAGCATAACCTCCTTCTACTTCCCTTTCAGTTAAAAAAGAAACTCCTACCCTCCATCTTCCTATGTTTTTACTGAGGAGAAATCTACAAATTTCCTTCATATTTTACTTTAGGCAAACAAGCCAGGGAATATGCAGAGCTTTGTTGAAACTCTTTTTAATTTTATTAAGAATTCCTCAGATGTTTTCCCTGAGGATTAATTCCCACATTTACCCTAGAGGAAATTTTGTGTGTAACTGTAGTATTATCAAAGGCTTAGAAAATGAAAAATGTAATTTGGGTTTCAGCTGATATATTCCCTTGAGGGTTTCGTTGTCATTTAAAGACAGATGTACTGAATTTAGAGAATGTAGTACAAATATGTTCATATTAACTGGTCTTCAGAATAACACCATTTTCTGTTTTGATTACTTTGCACAGGGACCCTTTCAAATATACTGGCCAAATTTGTTATGCAATGAAGAATCCAAGCCTCAACAATTCACCGCTACCGTTTACACCAACATACATAAGTAACAGGATTCTGGCCATACATTTCAAAGCATTATACAGTAATAACTCGGATAACGTTTACCTCAGATAACGCTATAATCGAATAACGTTAAGGTCCTATGGGATGTATCAGATAACAACCGCTAAAGCCTGTGCGGTTACAATGTATCTCTATGGAGCTTTAACGTTATCCCATAGGATTTTAACATGCATCAGATAACACTAAAAATTGGATAACACCAAGACTTGTGGAACCAAGTCTTAGTGTTATCCAAGGTATTACTGTACACATAAAGTCATGCCAACTGTTCCTGCATATGAGATATAGTATTAGAATAAATTAACTTATTATTAAATGGCCATTAAAAGACGCTTTGTCCACATTAATCATCTCATTAATCCCAAAAACAATTCATGAAGTATGCTTTTAATGCCCTCTCCTTTTTCTTTATTTTAGTAGCACTTTCACATTGATGATGCTTATCAATTATATAGAGATAATTGATGTATACTTGCTATATAAATGCTATATAGATTTGCCATAAATTAGTATGACATCAGATGTGTGGTCTTATCCCAGAACTCAAAGAGTGTGTGCTGTCTGGATCAAAACACAATGAGGCTAACAACATGACAAGACACCACAGCATTAACAAGAAGTGAGATTTAGCATGACTTTGTAGTGAGATTTTGCTTCTGTATTTTCTATGAGTAGATTTTTTTGCTTTTGCCCTCACAAAACTATGCCTTACATACCATGTGCATAAATCCCGCTCTGGGTTTGGAACCTTACTTCTCACCATGGATTCCCTCTCTAATGTTAGCCTTCTGACAACATCTTTCTGTCATTTTGCCTTAAGCCATGGCTAGGATAGACACATAGACTGGCTGTAATAAGTGCCTTCTTTTAGGGCTGGCATTCCCTCTAGTGGCAGAGGGACTGCTTCATCCTCTAACTGTGTCACCTTTTCACCTTCACCCACAAACATGTCTATCTGATGGTATCTGAGAAGAAAGCAAACAGCTTTCCAGTTCTTGGTCCCTTTAAGTACCACTGCCAGATAAATCTGCTCATGGGTTGACCCTTGGGGGCAGAAGTGGAAGTGAATACTGAGACAGTAAGCAAGGTGGTAGCTTTGGCAGATGTTACCAAGCATGCAGGTCCAAAGAAATGACCTACTATGTTAGACCCTGATCTGGAAAAGAAGGCTTCAATATCAGAAGCCCCTTTTGCTTTCTAAAACAGATCCTTGCTTCTTCTTTTTCTGTGAGCCTAGTGACATCCCTTCAGAGATTGCTTTGAGATCAATTTGCAATAGTATCATTGGCTGGTACTTGTATCCAAATATACATTTTTTTTCCTGGAGCAGGAAAAATGTCACTGGTGTGAATTTGTTTAAGGTGGATTCCAACTTGCCATGAAGTGAGCCAAACACTGTGATCATGGAGCCATCTCCTTCAGTACACATGAAATGAGACATGCACGATTTAACACCGGAACTGTAATGGACTGCTGCAGCCTTGAGGATATGGACAAGGTGCGCCTTCATAGACAGTTCAACTGGCATGGCCTCTTCTGCCTCCATGACCATTGGGAATCAGAATAGTGAAGTGTTTCTTCATCTGCTAATTTTGCCATTGGGCCCAATATGATGGTTTCCAGTAGCATTTCCTCCACTGATGGGACCATCACCCTACCTAAAGGGACTCATCCACCCATAGCAGTTGGTGCCTTTAGGGAGTCAGGTTATTTACTGCTGCCCAACACTTGACGTTGAGTCACTAGCTGTACGGTCTACTCCAGGGGTTCTCAACCTTTTTGTGCTATGAGCCAGACCATACTCCCTCAGACAGCTGAACAGGTCAGATACGTGGTTCTCCCCACCATAAATACTGCTGTAAACCATAACCGGCAGGGGCACATTTGCACAGGCGCAGGTGCATTTATGGCTGTCATAAGCGTGTCGACTTCCAGGGTCACTACCATGGACTGGATAATTTGCTGCCGCAGGCCAGGTCTGGTCCGCAGGCCATAGGTTGTGAACCGCTGGTCTACTCCATTACCATAGCGGGATGTCTGGTCAGACAAGTTGCAGCAATAGGCATATGAGTGAAAAAAAAATGGATAAAGAGTTTCCCTTTGTATTATTTCATTTATATGCTGTTCTTCTGTCCAAAGACACCCAAAGCAACACAGACTACAATAGTATTGTTATTTACCTTCAAGATGGAACAAATGTATAAGGCTTTTAAGGTAAGTGAGATATAGAGGGTGCCAAAAAAAAGTGTAGACATTTTAAGAAAGGGGAAAAAAACTGTATTAAAATTGTAATACTCAATATACAGTATACCGATAACAAAAGATGAACAAAAGACACATTTTACTTCTGTAATTAAAAGAGGTGCTCAAAGTAGTTGCCATCAGCATCCAGATATTTCTGATTATGGTGAACTACTGCATGAGCAACGTTGACCAGAGTTCCACTTGTATCACTTGCACATGCCATTTTAATTTCTTCAAAGTACTGCCAGTGTAGCTGGTCTTCTGTGGTACACTACATCCTTTAAGGTTGCCCACAGGTAGAAGTCAAGGGGTGTTAAGTCAGGAGAAGGTGGAGGAAGCTCAAACACACCTCTTCAAAATGGTCTTGTACTTCTCAAACAACTACCGTGGTTCTGCCATTTTCTCTCAGAAGGTTAACTATGACAAAACAGCAGACCAGCTTGTAGGAGCTGCCTGTTAGGAAACAGAAAGGCAAGAGAAGGTGTCAATTTAGCTTCCCATAACAGAGTTTCGGAGACCCAGAAGGGCTCACCATGATGTCTCTTCCTTGCATTCTGTACCCTTCCACTCCAGATTTACCTCTGGTGACAGAAGCAATCAGAGAAAAACAAATGTCCCACCTCCTTTTATGTAGCTAACTATGCAAATGATTAATAGTAAGCTTACATGAGTGTCGCTGCCCATCTGAGGAAGTGAACTGGACCCACAAAAGCTCACATTAAACTGCAGCAATTAGTCATTAAGGCAGGGGTTCCCAACCTAAGGCCCATGGGCCAGATCTGACCCACAGCACAATTTCATGTGCCCCCCAAGAGCATTTGAAAAACAAAATGGCTTCCCCTTTGAAGCTATTTGGACAAAATGGCCCATTGTTCAGGCAGGGCAAAATGGCCACCCAGCCCTTGAAACTGACTGAGAGAACATGACCCGGCCCCCGGCTTAAAAAGGTTGGGAACCCCTGCTTTAAGGCGCCACAACACTTTGGTCTTCTTTACTTGTTTTTTTTAACCTTTTTTTCATTCGGTTTCTTGTTTGATACGGTCATTTCAAAAAAGTCTTGGCTCATGTACAAACGAGCCTGTCAAATGTCTGTGAAGTAACTGGTAGTTCTAGCTTTCTCCTTTGAGCTTTTTTTTTTTTTAAACCACACACACACATTCATTGGAAAGAACGCTGCTTTTGTTTTGTTATTCATTGTTCTCAAAAATAACAGCACCATATGTGAAGTGGGACTTAGAATGAGTCAAAAGGACACGGGATTAAAGGAGGCTGGGGTGTCAAAGCAAAGTAGAGCATGCTTTTGAGAGAAACAGGTTTTAGAACCCATCCCTCATGGAGGGTGACATCAGAAATGGGTACTGAGAGTTCTGCAGTGTGATTAGAAAGCTATTTTTAGTTGAATATAACTACCATAATAATAATAATAATAATAATAATAATAATAATAATAATAATAATAATAATAATAATAATAATAATAATAATAATAATAATAATAATAATAATAATAATAATAATAATAATAATAATAATAATAATAATAATAATAAACCCAGTAGAAAAACTCAAGCCTAGCAAGTTTCTGAAACAGGATTTTACCTGTTCACCATTGAAGAACAGGAATACAGTAATACCTCAGATAACATTAGTATCGAATAACACTAAAATCGCATAACATTAAGCAATCTGGGGGGAAGAATTGCATCGGATAACATTAAGATCCTATGGGATGCATCGGATAACAACCGCTAAAGCCTGTGTGGTTACAATGTATCTCTATGGATCCCATAGGATTTTAACATGCATCGGATAACACTAAAAATCAGATAACACCAAGACTTGTGGAACCAGGTTTTAGTGTTATCCGAGGTTTTACTGTACTTGCATTATGGTGTGTCTGCTTTATATCATCTGCTCTTTTCTCTACACACATTTCTTGAAGGGTCTTTTCCCCCTGTATTTTCCTACCTCAGTAGACTTGTTTCTTAAGCATACAGTTAGTGCTCCTTTTAAGCATGTTAGAATTAAGACTATGGCTAAATGAGAACTGGGAAATAAATAGTTAGAAGTTAGTAACCTGGGACTAGTTATTGATGGATGAATGGATTTGATTTGATTTGGTTTGTATCCCACTCAAATTAGTGTAACCACTACTATGAGCAGCTAAGAAAAAGAGAAAAATAACACAGAATAAACTAAAAGCATGAAATAACCAAAGTAAATCAGCAAGTAAAAATGTGCTCAAAAATAATCTATACAAAACTAATGGTGTGCAATTCCAATTGATCTTGTTAGTGACAATGTAGCTCAGATAGCATCAAAAGTTAACAAATTAAACAGTTCAAAGCCTTAGATGTAAGATTGATATAAGAAGTCTATTTATGAAGAAAATGTTTGATGGCATAGGAATGTTTTCAATAACAAATGTGGGGTGGCTCTGATTTCAGCTGGTACATCATTCTAGAATCTGAGAGCCACTGCCAAAAATGTTTGACCTCTTCCTTGTCTCTTTTGGAATGGCCAACCTTAATTTTATCATTTGGGTGCTTTGGATATCATTTTGTAGGAAGAGGCTCTCCCAAAGATAACATAGTCCTTAACTGTTATGGGACTTTGTATGTTAACAATAAAAACTTGAACCTGGGATGCTACTCAACAGGTAGTCAATACAAGTTAGCCAGGACTGGGGCAATATGATCATGTTAATTGTATATCTATTGCTTTTAACTATTGTACAAAGCCCAGAGTGGGAAAATATCCCAGATGGTAGATAGATAGATAGATAGATAGATAGATAGATAGATAGATAGATAGATAGATAGATAGATAATGACCAGCACCCAAAATCAATCTGGCTGCTGCATTTTGCATCCATGGAATTATAGTACCAGCTTCAAGGGTAGTCCCATGTGAAGAGCACTGCAACAGTCAGTTTTGAAGGAGGGGTAGGTCAGTGATGGAAAACCTTGGCACTCCAGGTGTTCTTGGACTTCAATTCCCAGATGCCCAAGTCAGCACTCCTGCTGATCAGGGCTTCTGGGAATTGAAGTTCGAGAACACCTGGAGTGCCAAGGTTCACCATCACTGGTGTAGATCAAGGATAGAAGAGATCTCCTATCCAGGAACAGACAAATCTGGGCAATATGCTGCAGTTGGAAAAATGCAGATTTGACCAGAGCAGCCTCTTGCTGTTTCAAGGATAGTAGGTCAAAATGCACATCTAGATTATGCACACCATCTTTTATTAAGAGGGTGATGCCCCTCAAATTAAGGACATTCTTCTGACCTGAAACTATTTACTCCTCAAAACATGACCTCCATCTTATCTGGATTTGGTTCTGGTCTATTCACTCCTCCATCCACCCCATGACCACCTCCCGACAACTCTCCAAGTTACAGACAACATCATCTGTTGGGGTGAAAAAGCAGAGACTGAGATGTGTATCATCATCTAATATGTATTAATCAGCAATAAATAATGTTACTAGTAACTTTAGTGACAAATATAAACCTAGTTACTTTCACTGCTTTTTGAGAGGATTATAAAGCATTTTTGTCATCAATTTTGGCATTTCCTTTTCAGTCATAAGTGGTGCTGGAAATATTATTTGGTTTTATCTTAAAATGTTCCAAGACGCAGTGTCAGAACTGGGCAATAGATGATATGGAAGTATAATTCGCCTATATTAACAAGGATAAGATAATTAAACAAATTATTGGCAAGGATGGCACAACCATGAAGATAACAGCAAGCTGCCTGCTGAGAAGCACAGTAAAATAGTTTTAAAATGCAATGTTCCAAGTTCTGGTCTAAACCTATCTAGGATGTGGGGACCTTTGGACTTCCAGATGTTGCAATATTAAAATGAATGCCTAAATAATAATGGACCATTATTACTACTCAACCTGGCTAAAGGAAGACTGAGTAAAGATGGTAGACACCATCTTTATAAGCCAAAATTGAAATCAAGCTGGCATTTGACCTGCTGTTTGGCCCCCTATGGGGATGAGTTAATTTATTGCTTTGGACAGTGATCATACAATGTAATTGTCAAAGCAGAGGAAATCATCCCCAGAATATTTTTATTTACACCTTTCTGGCACCTTTCAGAAACTTTTGGGGTTTTTTTTTGGTATGGGTAGGACTGCTCTGGTTTTGTCTGTTTCCAATTGCGTGATCAATGGGAACAGAACAGAAGCCTTTTTTCCTCTAATTTGCCAATATCATGAAGTGGCTCAAGAAGAAATGCAGTGTTCCAAGCTTGGTTCTTCAAAGTAGTCAAGGAAGTGAAAATCTGTTTAAAATGTATGTATAAGAGCTGCAAATATGTGCTGTCTCACTTTTAAAAACAGCTTTAGGTATGTGTTTTATGTATATATTATGTATATAGATCATTTCTGAATCAGGTGCTCCAATTGCCATGTGCAGACAAGGCCAGGTTCAAACATCAATTCCATGAGATTAGTAACAATTAGCTGTCCAGTCCTTACAACGTGCATGATTAATAGTAAAGGAAAAGGTCACCCTTTGCTCGAAAGCCAGTCATATCTGACCCTAGGGTTCAGTGCTCATCTCTGTTTACAGCCAAAGAACCAGTGCTGTCTGCACCTGTAGGCATTTCCATGGGCATACCACAACACTGGAGTGCACGGAAGATTGTTTACCTTCCCACCAAAGTGGTACCTATTTATCTACTTGCAATTTCTTGCTTTCAAACATCCAGGTTGGCAGGATCTCGGACAGAGTACTTGGGTCTCAAACTGCTGATCTTCCAGTTATCAAGTTCAGTGCCTTAACCACTTGAGCCACCACAGTCCCTATTAGCATGATTAATAGCAGTGTTTTAATTAGAGCTGAAAAAAGAAAAGGGAAAAGAATGAACTTTTATAATAGGATGGATGATGGGACCAAATGTTACTCTTTTAACATGCTTTCAGGATGAACAAAATCTTATGTGGGGAGCATTGTTAGGAAGGAAAGAATCCACTGAGGGAATCTGATTTGCTTAATTAATAAAGTTAAATGGGGTGGGGTTTGCTCACAAAGTTTGCAGTGACTTGGTAAAAGGATGCCCAAGACTTTTACACAACACCTCACCCTTTTGTCTTCCCTGGATGCGCTTCAAATTGGCATTTTGACCCAAAGGGAGTGGAAAATACCACAATAACGTACAGCTTTTCTGCCTGTTAGTTCAGAGCAAGAAGAGAGAGTCTTCTCTGGAACTGAAATGTAGATAAGGTGAATGCCAGGGATTGGAACAGAAGGATATTCAGGGAGCTTGGCATTATTCTAGCCAGCCTGGTACAAAAAGGGCCGTTTTGAGGGTGTGGGAGGGGGTGGTGTACATGAAACTCTCTTTTGTAAGTCAGAGGAAAGCTTTGGGTCGAACGTGGCAGAATATGAGACTAACAGAAGAGAACCAGATTCAAAGGGGAAAATGCCCCCTGCCAAAATTGGCAGCATCTCACCCTTGTTCAGACTGGATCACGCTCCGATGAACACGGCTCTGTTAGCCAGAAGCAGAGCGAGGAATCTGAAGAGGATAAGCAACAATGCAGAGATTGAACAAACGTCAAATTGCTATTCAAAATGAGCTTTCTTCTCAGCAGATCAGCTTTCACTCCAAGTTCCTGTATTGCCAGCTGTTATGAAGGGGTACACAGAAAGGGCCTCCTTGAAGACTGTGGTATTTTTCAACCACAACCAGGCATACCCTGGTAATGGCAACTGTGTCTTGCTAATCTTTCTCACTCTAGGTCAAGCAAAAGGAATTGCAGACTGAATTCACCTAAAGATGCCTTCATTTTGGCAATTGCACATCTGGCCTAGATATGGAAGAAGAAGAAGAAGAAGAATGACCATATTGAAGACATTCACAATCTCAGAACAAGCAGACATCAGGGAATGAAGTCTAAGACAGGGAATCTTCACCCCTACCTCAACACACCTAAACTTTTTCAAATGTTGTCCTTCAAAACAGATGGGAAATTGAAATAGCCCTTCCTAGCCATTACTGGATGTCAAGTGCCAAACCAGACTTTGAAGTAAATAGTGAAAATAATGAGTTACAACTAATTAATTCCTTTTTAGAATAACCATGGCATAAGATTGAGAATATAATGAGGTAGGTAAAGGTCTTCCTTGCTCAAAAGCCAGTCGTAACTGATGCTAGGGTTTGGTGCTCATCTCCACTTACAGTTAAAGAGCCAGGGCTGTCTGCAGACGTTTCTGTGATCATGTGGCAGGCATAACTAGACACTGGAGTACATGGAACACTGTTACTCTCCCACCGAAGTAGTCCCTATTTATCTATTTGCACTTTCTTGCTTTTGAACTGCTAGGTTGGCAGGAACTGGGACAGAGACAGGAGCTCACTCTGTCATGCAGCACTCAGGTCTCAAACTGCTGACCTGCCCACCTTCCAGTCATCAATTCCAGCATCTTAACCACAGGCAAAAAAGATGTGGCTCCAGTCTTCTATAGTTCTGTGGAAGCAGGAGTTTCAGCTGGTGTTATACAAGCTACACCTGCTGAGACTCTTCCTTCTGCACAACTTTAAAAAATGGGAGCCGCACCTTTTTAAAATATGGCTGCACTAACTGTGATGAAAATAAGAGTAACTTCATTCATTCCACAGTATCATTGTAGCATTTTGATGGTAGGAGAGAGAGTAAATTTTATAGTTACATTCTGTGTCATTGTATTTTTATGTTTAGGTATGTTTCTGTATGACACACCAGCCGTTTATAGCATTTTAATTACTACTTTAAAAAGTAATTAAAAGGTTCAATCTTAGTTAGTAAAGATAAAGGTTGCCTTGCTCGAAAGCCAGTCGTATCCAACTCTAGGGTTCAGTGCTCATCTTTGTTTACAGCCAAAGAGCCAGCGCTATCTGCATCTGCTGATGTTTCTGTGGACATGTGGCAGGCATGCCTCAACACCAAAGTGCACGGAATGCTGTTTACCTTCCCACCGAAGTGGTACCTATTTATCTACTTTCAATTTCTTGCTTTTGGACTGTTAGGTTGGCAGGAACTGAGACAGAGACGGGAACTCACTCCGTCATGCAGTACCCTGGAATCGAACTCCGTCCTTTCAGTCTGTGAGTTAAGCGTCTTAACAGCATCCATTTTAGTGACATTTGAATAAAAGGGGGAAAATTATTTGAAGGGGTGTAACTACAGAAATAACTAACTACTTCTGCCAGCCATAGCATCATAACTAATTATTTCCAAAGAAACTTTCCACAACCAGTTGCACGAGCTTCTTTTCTCCTTTATGAAGGAGGGCCTGATGGGATGACAGGAGTCTTCAGTGCAAAGTCATCACAGCAGTAACGTCGCGTGGATTTCAGCTGCCCAGGGCTTAGGTCAAATTTGCCGCCCCCCTGGTGGACGCTGACTCCCACTCCCGCTAGGGCTTCTGGGAATTGTAGTCCAAGAATATCCATAGCCCAAAATGTGCCACCCGGGTCTGCCCCCCCCCCCCCAGGCAACACCACTGCATCACAGGAACGCTATGAGCCCAGAGAGCCAGTCAATTGTAGGGCAGGCCAACAATCTGGCTCAAATTTTTAGGACTGCAATGTTCTCCCCGACTCCATTGACTGTCAACTTAGTCCTCATTGTGTGGATCTGAGGATTTGAGTGGACGTGGGAGGGAGTGTCTCTTCTTGTTGGCTTTTAATTGGCCATTGGCTTAACTCGTGGCTCGGTCTTTGCTGTGAATATTGGTTAAGGTTTATTTAGCATCTACTTTTGCTCATCAGGAGAGAGGGTGGATGGGGAGATTGGAGAGGAGGACTTGCCCAGAGAACTGTATGTGCCAGAAGCTGGCTATTTGAGATAGATGCTGGGATTGCCTCCTGGCTGGTTTCCACCTGCACTGACTTTTTATTTTTATTTTATTTTTTTAACAGCACCCTCCCACGTCATGCTTGTAACATTCCCACAGGAATCTGGCCAACTGCAGCTTCAAGCTGAGATTTGGACTACACGGGCTTGGTCTAGCCTGGTAAACCAGCATCAGATGAAGTCTGTGGCAAGGGGCAAGTTCAACTTGGGCTTTCACTTCATGGAATCACCATTTGCAAACTGAGCAATGGCCAAGCATGCCCATTGCTGCTACTGCCTGAAAGGGAAAGGATAGAAGGACAATTTCAGGCATTTGAGATCAATAAATCATTCCGTGGCTCTTTGGTGTTTTTATTTGGAGGCGAAATGGTTCTCCTGGGATAAATATAAGCATAATTCATGTTCTCCTGGGCAACTAGTGATGTTATTTCCTAGTTGCTGTGATTGCAAGCTATAAAATCTTCTGGGGCTTCATTAAAAATAGCAGCTTGATGCATCTGCTAGTCCTTTTAATTAGGGAACATGGAGGTGAAAGGGCATGTTTTTATTCTCATTGTTAATGAAAGCAATAAAGCCAATGAAGCAGCCTCACAGAATGCTGTATGAGAAAAAGCTAAAATTTATTTCAAATTCTATTTATTTCAGGGGGAAATGAGTGATGTAAAAAACAAACAAATAGTGTTCAGATACATCTGATTGACAGGGGATTCTTGCCTGTAAAGGTAAAGGTAAAGGTAAAAGTTGCCCTTGCTCAAAAGCCAGCCATATCTGACTCTAGGGTTCGGTGCTCATCTCTGTTTATAGGCAAAGCGCCAGCACTGTCTGTATCTGCAGACATTTCTGTGGACATGTGGCAGGCATGACTAGATACCGGAGTGCATGGAACACTGCTTACCTTCCCACTGAAGTGGTACCAATTGATCGACTTGCAATTTCTTGCTTTTGAACTGCTAGGTTGGCAGGAGCTGGGACAGATACAGAAGCTTACTCCATCATGCAGCACTCGGGTCTTGAACTGCTGAACTGCTGACCTTAAGGTCATCAAGTTCAACATCTTAACCACTAAGCCGCCTCAGTCCCTTGCCTGTAGAATAGCACAAATGAGGTTTACAAAAATGTTTTGTTTTGTTTTCAAGTTTTGGTCAACCAAACATGATGTTGTCCTAAAATGCCCCTTCCCATCCTGCTCTTTGCCCTCAGCTTCCATTAAATTTTGCTCCTGTCATTCCATCAGTACAGAACATGTTTAGTCTCCTCTGGGATTATTTTTGGTGTCCCCTGGAACCTTTTCTCCTTTTAGAAAAATAGTACTTTAATCTTGCAATATTAAAACTTATTTTAATCCATGAGCAATGCACCTTTGGTTACAAAAAAAGCACCACTTGAAGAATCATATAGACTAGTATTTATTTGTGCTACCATCCTACATATGCTGCTCCCACAAAGTCACTGGATTTTTCCGTACTCCTTCCCCATGCTTTGATTTCCATAAAGATTACTTCATACATCTAAATGTTTTCCTGCTGGTAGATGCTTAACAAGTTTTGAAGAATTGCTAGCTCAGGCACTTGAAGGTAGAACAAAACAAAAAGTATGTTAAGCAAATTATATAAGAATTTAAATAACGAGGTTGAGTCACAGAAAACTCTGAAAGAAACATGGGAGATGGGCTTGGGAATAAAAATAACAGATGCTGACTGGGCTAAGAAATGGAAATTAAGGACGATGAATAATTTGTCTGTATGAATTAAGGAGCATAATTATAAACTGATATGGAAATGGTATCTTACACCTGTCAGATTAAATCAAATAGATTGGAAAAAATCTGGTAAGTGTTGGCATTTTTAGGAAAAGATAGGGACTTCTATTCATATGTGGTGGGAGTGTAAACAAGTACATTATTTCTGGGTCAAAACTGAATCTGAAATAAATCAAGTAATGGGAAGCTGTATAAAGATCTCTCTCAGAGAAGGTTTAATTATGGAGACAGAAAATGTGAAACTCGACAAGAACAGGAATGAGTTACTATTAATTTTCCTGACAGCCTCAGGACTTTTAATAGCAAGGAGTTGGAAAACCAATTATGCTTATAAAATTGAGGAGTAATTAAAGAAATGAGAATACTGGAACTCCTTATAGGCCTCATGAGAAATCTGTACATGAATCAAGAGGCAACAGTCAGGACAGAAAGTGGAATGACGGAGTGGTTTGGAATACGAAAAGGAGTAAGACAAGGCTGCATTTTGTCACCCTGCTTATTCAACTTATACACAGAACACATAATGCGCAATGCAGGGATGGAGGAATCACAATTTGGGATCAAAATTGCTGGAAGAAAATCAACAATTGGAGATATGCAGATGATACCACCCTAATGGCAGAAAGTGAGGAGGACCTAAAGAAGCTCCTGATTAGGTTGAAAGAAGAAAGTGAAAAAGCTGGCTTGAGACTCAATATCAAGAAAACAAAGATCATGGCAACAGGCCCTATCAGTCCCTGGAAAATAGATGGGGAAGAAGTAGAAGCAGTGACAGATTTTACTTTCCTAGGATCAAAGCTCACTGCAGATGGTGATTGCAGCCATGAAATAAAAAGGCGACTGATTCTTGGGAGGCAAGCAATGAGAAACCTGGGAAGCATAGTGAAAAGTAGAGACGTCACATTGCAAACAAAAATTCGCATAGTCAAAGCAATGGTATTCCCTGTGGCAATGTATGGTTGTGAGAGCTGGACCATTAGAAAAGCTGAGTGCAGAAGAATAGACGCCTTTGAGATGTGGTGTTGGAGGAGAGTTTTGAGAGTCCCCTGGACAGTGAGGAGAACAAATAGGTCAATCTTAGAAGAAATCAACCCTGACTGCTCCTTAGAAGGTCAAATAATAAAGATGAAGCTAAAGTACTTTGGACATCAAATGAGAAGAGAGGATTCACTTGAGAAAGCCTTGATGCTTGGAAGGGTCGAGGGCAAAAGAAGAAGGGGATGGCCCAAGATGAGATGGCTAGATGGTATTGTGGAGACAACGGGCACAGAGCTGAGCGAGTTGAGGGGGATGGTAGAGGACAGGAGTGCCTGGCGGACAGTGGTCCATGGGGTCGCAGAGGGTCGGAATCGACTGTACGACTGAACAACAATAAAGAGTTATGGAATATGGCTTTTTAAATGATAAACTAACTGAGGAATTGAAATGTAAAAAAGGTCTGTCCAAAACTAATCGTTTTTGGGAAATGTGGAAGCCATTTGTAGAATATGTAATTCTTGATAACAAAGGATACAATTCCCCCCCCCCCCAGGAATGTTACACTTTTGGAAATAATCTAATTAAGATGAAAAAAAATCAAGATTATATATATTACTGAACATCACATGAATGTCTCTCCCACTATGGGTGATGGTAGCACAAGCTTATTTACATTGTATTTCCCCCTTTTCTCTCTCTCTCTCTCTCTCTCTTTTTCCATTTTTCTCTATTCTTCTTCTTCTTCTTCTTCTTCTTCTTCTTCTTCTTCTTCTTCTTCTTCTTCTTCTTCTTCTTCTTCTTCTTATTATTATTATTATTATTATTATTATTATTATTATTATTATTATTATTATTATTATTATTATTATTATTATTATTATTATTATTATTATTATTATTATTATTATTATCCCAAATGTGAGAGAGGATACAAATAACTTATTTGTCATACTTAGAAAGGACAACAAAAAGTATGATTGATATAACATGGATTTTATTTTGTATTACTGTTTTCTTCTTTTATGTAATTTGTTTTAATTTTAATAATATTTTTTAAATTAAAATAAATAAATAAATATTTTCCCAAGTCTGTAGATGCTATGTTGTTACGTACCATCAATTTGGAACCAACTTATAGTATCCCCTCACTGGTATTTCATATTTGTGAGATATTTTACAAGTGGTTTTACCAGTTCCACTCCCCTAGTGACTTTCTATAGCCACATGTTGATTCAAACCCACGTTTCTGAGTCCTACTCCAACACTCAACACACCACACCACTCTGCATACAAGTCAGTAGATATTTCCCCCTTCTGTGTGTTCCCATCCTAGCTTCAACTGCATGGGAATCCTAGCCTGAAGTTCAGAAATAGAACCTATAGAATGAGAGCACTACAGTAATATCAAACATTCCATATGGCACTTTCAGAAAGGACCATAACTCAGATTGCAGTCTGCAGTATCAGTGTTGGTCCAGGTGCACCTATATTTTGCTAATATCAGTTTAAGATACTGTGGGTTGCCACATTTTGCCACCGTACTTATTTGTTGTTATGTATGCTCAACCTCACTACCAACCCATGGCAATTCAAGTCATGAGCAATGGTCAAGGAGTGGTTTGGTACTCCCATGCCCTGTGAGTTTCTGCAGCTGAGGAGGGATACTGGTCAAGCTCTTTTGATAAATGTACGAACTTTTCTGTACCCTTAATATTTCGGTCCAATGGTTTTCCCCCAACTTCTCTGATCACATTTGTTTTTGAAATTGTAAATGACATGATTTGCAGCACCAGATGTTAGATGAGTTGTATTTATTTACTGTTTTGTTGTATTTCTTGGATTCATTGTGTATGTCGCAAACCTCTAGACGCTAGCAAAGGACCAAAGCAAATGCTCAAGAACATGTTTCTTTCCTGTTCCTACATCCTCCCCCTCCCTCACAGCAATATTATCTCCTTTATATTCATGTCTCTGGAATTAAACATGCAAGGGAGGCATTACTTACATTCTAGACTTGAGGGGGAATCATCCCCCTTTCAATATTTTTCTACAACTGCACCCTCTTTTCTGCTTGATGGTACACTGTTCTAGGTACAAGATCTTCATTTCATCTAGTGAATCTGAAATCAATTAATATTATCACAATAATGTGATATGAACCCTTTATCTGATTCAAATTTCTGAGGTAGAATTGAATTTTTGATGTAACATTTGGCTCTACATCAAGAGTTGGGGAAATAGATGTTAAAGATAGCTCATAATTAGTGCTGAAATTGTGTTAATATTCCAGAAAGGTGACTTAGAAAGCCTTTTCATATTAGTGACTAAGACTGAACACAACAACCCTATAGAGTAAAACCTCGCATAAAGAGCGCTTCAGAGACTAACTCACACGAAGAGCAGAATTTTCTCTGAATGGTCGCCTCGCTTAACAACTAAAACCAAACAAAATCTCACTTAACAACTAAATTGGGGTTCACAATCAACCCCGCCAGATGTCACATTGGGACACTTACAATGGTGTTTTGCTTGAAGAGCAAACTCGCTTAAAGAGTGATCCTAAGGAACGCATTATGCTCTTGAAGCGAGGTACCACTGTACTGAAGTCCTTGAGATCAATCAACAACAAGACAAGCTAATATTGTATTTGTAATCCTAGAGGTAGGTGATCTGGTCATGGAGACATATGTACATATAAACAGTTGGATAACACTTAAGCTTCCCAGAGTCTTAGAATGGTATACTGCAGAACAGAAGGACCTTAAACAAAGATTAAATCAAGACATATACAGCTCATGAACAGATTCAACAGTATCTCCAGAAGTTTGAATCATGATAGATCCCCCCTCCACCCCTTCCATTTATATGTTGGTCAAGTGGGAGTATATTTCTAATTCTTTATCAAGGGAATTGTAACATTGGGAAGGTAATCTTTACCCAGCTCATTCATTTCTATTATTCTTTTTGATTGGTTTCCATCATGTAATGTGATCAGCACCACCACAAAGTACTTTAGATTGCTCATAACATAGAGTAATATCTTTTTTATCTTTTTTAAATCTATTTTTTAATAAGTGACCTTATGGTGTGGGTCAGAGATATTATGTCCATGGTACAGATAGTTAAATACTACCTGAAGCAACAGTAGAAGGGAAAACATGAATTTGTATATCACAGTGAAGAGTTAATAGAAGAAAAAGAAAAGTCCTTTCTACCTCTAAGCTTTTTGAGAACCATTTGGTGCAGTCTTACCAATAAGTTTGCTTTTAATCCTTTGAGGAATGCCTCTTGAAACATTACAGAAGGTTTACTTTTATGTGATACTAATAGGTTAAGAATAATACACATAGGGCAAATTCTTGCTTTTAATGCCAGGGGCTGATAAGAAATAAATCCACCCCTAGCTTCATTCCATGAAGTTCTAAGACTCAAGAAACAGCAAAGAAGATTGATTCCCTTTTGCTATCCCTGATCTCACAGTCTGTTTGTAAAACATGCATCCAAACATTTTGGCATCATCTTCCAAATTATATTGCATTCATCAAAATCATATAGTGATATGCCACATTAAATAAATACTTTTTTAAAAGTAAGATTTATGCAATTAGAAGAGAAACCAGAGTATCACTGGTTTGCACACATATCTAATGAGTATTTTGGAACAGAGCAACTTATGGTTTTCATTGGTTGTTTCTCCACCTTTCTCTTCACCCCCTGCCCACCCAAAGATTTTTCCATTTCCTGTCTTTTAAAATCTATATCTTGGAGCTCCTGGTTTATGGTTTTGAAAAATGTTTGATGCTGGAGCAGGCCAATTTACCCCACCAATTTACCCCACCAACACCCCATTCACACACACATTTTTGAAGCCCCTGTGAGATAGTTCCATATATGCTTGCTGCCATATATCTCATGTCAGGCATCTGCTGGGAACAGGATATATGGCAGTCTTGCACCTGTCAAAGCAACTTCAATTGTCAACATCAGAAACTGAATACTGTGTACAGTCAAGGTTAAGTGAAATTTCAAAAACACCAACCAAACAACCAAGCAACCAACATTTCTTTGCCCGTCTGTGTATTGCTGGTCCAGAAATTGCCCACAGCAAAATGATAAATGTTTTATCCTCCTTTCAAGGAAAGGAGGTAGAATAAAGGCAACGAAGCAGTGATTGCTTCCCTTTTGAATTGGTTTTGTGAAACGGCTCATCAGCTACTTCATGACACCAGCAATTAGGTTGCTTGTGCTCTTGGGATGGGTGGAGGGATCAGTCTAAATGTTATTTAGCACCTTCCCAGGCATCCAGATCCACCTGCACCACAAGGGACAGTGTGGACAGGCCATTAGTTAAGTATTTTTTCTTCTTCTCAAGCTGTTGACACGTCTCTTGAGGCTGTGTCACACCAAATCCCTACTGATTCACTGGGACTACTCTAGGTGCATCATACTATGCTAAGTAACAGTAATTTCAGTCACAGTTATGTTACTTTACCATTGAAATATTGTCACACCCCTTTTCGGAATCCTCTGCACAGGGTACACAAAACAACAACCTGCAACATAACAGCTAGTACAATTAAGTACATCAATCACCACAATGTAACAGCCTTGCCTTTGCTATTTCAGCCTGATGCAAGTTTTAAAAAAAAGAACATAGAACCTGATGACTAGACCTAAATTGCCCTTTTGGCTCATATGGGAGAAGGCCTTCTCGTGTGATATACATGCAGTCTCTCACAATCCCATGCAAAGTAATCCGGGTGTTGGCAATGAGCCATCTGTAAGGAAAACAGATATTCTAGGAAGTTGGTGGACTCTTTCATTGGAGGCTTTTAAGCAAATATTGGTTGACCATCATCCAAAGGTGACTTAGCTATAGATTCCTTGTACTGTATTGGCATTGGAAGTTTTTAAGCAGAAGCTGGCTGATCATTGGTCAGAAATGACTTAGCTGTGGATTTCTGGTACAGCCAGGAGTTTGATTTAGATGAGTCATGAGATTTCCTCAAACCATATATTTTATGATTCTATAAGTTGATGGCTGACTGGAACTTGGATCTCTTCCATCCAAATTATCTGTAGAACTGACATCTTGCAATGCTTGGTGGGAAAACAAAGTATAGGATAACTCTCCCAAGGACATGTCAATTAGATCACTTGCAGAAAACTCATACTGTATTTACTCTCATTTTTTCCCAACAGATCATTGTAAAGGTTCATGTTTAAATTTTACCATTATAGTTTTTCAAAGACAATTATGTTTAGTGCGTTATCCTATACTAATGGTTGCCAACCTTTTCCAGTCAGGGGCTGGGTCATGCTCCCTCACACAGTTGAGGGGGCTGGACTGGTGGTCCCCTCCACAATTTATGGCTGCCATAATGAGTCCATGCCCAACTCCAGCAGTGATGGCTGCAGTGGCTGGAGTGAGGGTGGGGCCCAGATTATTTGGCACTGTGGGCCAGAGGTGGCTCATGGGCCAGAGGTTGCTTACCCCTGTCCTATACAGATGCCTAAGAGTACTTTTTGAGAAGTACAATTCATTGGGAATCCCAACTGGGGAAAGTAGGTTTCATCATTTTAGATAAGAAAGGAGACAGAATACATATAAGGCTGACCAGTTGCTAAACAAGGCAGTAGTGTAGAAAAATCTGGACATCACTTAACCTTGAAAGTACTTTGTGACTAATGATTTCCCAGAAACTCAGTTTTCCTTCAGTTAACAACTTTTCCTGCCAAGTTGTGCCAGTACTTATTTTAGGAATTTTAAAGTGTATGTCTATATTATTCCTTATAGGTTTCTATAGAGGGGTGTGTGTGTTAAAAACTTGTTCTAGAGTGAAAATAGAATTCCAGTTATAGATAACCATACATATGTTATTTTATTCATGAATTTTATAGAAGGTTTTTCTTTAATTGAAACAAAAATAGGTACAAATGAACAGAAGAACAGGTTTCTTCTTGGACAAAAATCTTCAACATTCTGTTCAAAAATAACCAGTACAGGCAATACTGGTAGCACAGGAAAACAGCCTCCAAAACAGCCCTATTTGCCAATGCACTCCACTTACTGACATCTCCTTCTGGAAGAAACTCTTGCTATCTCTCAAAGGAAAAGGGTGAAATGATATAGCAGGGGCTACCTGGTGTTGAAGGGACTATGGTGGCTTAGTGGTTAAGACACTGAACTTGATGACTGGAAGGTTGACAGGTCAGCAAGTTTGAGACCTGAGTGCTGCATGACAGAGTGTGTTCCCATCTCTGTCCCAGCTCCTGCCAATCTAGCAGTAGATACAGTGGAACCTCAGTTAATGTGATTAACATACTCTCCGGGATGTTTCATACAGTGAAAATTACTTTAACCAAATTTCCCATAGGAATGCATTGAATCAGTGGTGGGATGTCAACAATTTGACTACCCCACTGTGATGTCATCACAGTGTGGGCGGAGCTAATGTTATGATGTCATGATGTTGTGGGCGAGGCCAAAGAAAAATTAAAAATAAAATAAAATAAAAATAAGCACGCATACACACACCTCCACCCACCCACCCACCCACCCACTCACAACACAAACCTGTAAATAAATAAATAAATAAATAAATAATACATTAAAATACACCCTCCCACCCACCCCAAACATAAATCAACCAGAGCTTTTAAACCAGAGCTTAAAGTTTAATCTGGCTAATCTTTCTCACACTAGGTCAGATGGAAGGAACTACAGAATGAACTCACCCCAAGATGGCTTCATTTTAGCATGTTTCAATTTTTCAACAGTTAAAGAAGTTAGGTACTAAGTCTTTGCCTAACCATTTCTCTAGGATAATATGCCTTAATGTAAATGTAAAACAGCTGTACCTCCTTAAGGGTTCTCCAACTGGAACAGCAATTGGAACAGCACAGGTGTAGCTTATTGATGAGGTAACTCCAAGACTTTGCTTAAAAACCTCAAGCCAGGCCATCAGGCCTGCTGGCCCCCAGGCCTTTTTAGGAACTGTGGTAGTACATCAATATAGGTAAAGGTATTAAATACACATTGAAATACACACAGACACACCACATCCAAAGGTGAGTCACTTACCCTGGGGAGCAGGCTATAGGGAGCTTCAGGCTAGCAGCTTCTCTTCCTCCTCCCTGCTTGGGAGGACAGCAAGGAGGCCGTACATACGCACCAAGCACTGTAGGCATGCATGCACACCAAGTGCTTGGCGCGCATTCGCAGTGGGGGAACCAGTGAAAAGGTAAGGCTACCATTTCTCTGGGACACTGGGAAAAGCTACTACCGGTTCTGGCGAACTGGTGCGAACCTGTTACATCCCATCACTGCATTGAATGCAATTTCCCTTAGGAATGCATTGAAAACCAAAATACATCAAGAACTTGAGCTACGCAGATGATACTACCCTAATGGGAGAAAGTGAGGAAGACCTAAAGAAGCTTCTGCTTAGGTTGAAAGAAGAGAGTGCAAAAGCTGGCTTGAGACTCAACATAAAGAAAACCAAGATAATGGCAACAGACCCTATCAGTCCCTGGAAAATAGATAGGGAAGAAGTAGAAGCAGTGACAGATTTTACTTTCTTAGCATCCAAGATCACTGCAGATGGTGATTGCAGCCATGAAATAAAAAGATGACTGATTCTTGGGAGACAAGCTATGAGAAACCTGGGGAACATAGTGAAAAGTAGAGAGATCACCTTGCAAACATAAATTCACATCGTCAAAGCAGTGGTATTTCCGGGGGCAATGTATGGTTGTGAGAGCTGGACCATTAGGAAAGCTGAGCGCAGAAGAATAGAGGGGGCGGCCAAAAATGAGACGACTAGATGGTATTGTAGATGCAGTGGGCTCAGAGCTGGGCAGGTTAAGGAAGATGGTGGAGGACAGAAGTGCCTGGCGGGCAACAGTCCATGGGGTCAGAAAAGGTCGGAATCGATTGTGCGACTGAACAACAAAAAGATGATGAAGAAGTCATAGTTAAAGCCAGATGCCCTAGACACCATCTCTGTCTGCTTCCATAATCCATGAGCATCTCTCAGCACAGTTCCTGTGAAACAGAAAATGACTACACAGTTTCTAGCTCTCTGGAGAGAAGCTACTGAAACAGTAGGAGGCATTCCAAGCTCCTGGGTGGACTGTAACTTTTGTAGCCCTCTATATGATAGAGGATTTCACCAGAATAACAGAATGGTACAAAGATCCAGGGTTGTGATAGTGAAGCCCAACAGGCACCTGATGAAATAAACACTACCAGGATCAAATAAAGTAGGAGCTCTCAACCTTTCTAAGCTGGGAGCAGGGTCACACTTCCTCAGACAGCTTCGGGGCCCAGATGGCCATTTTGCCCTTCCTCCACCACATGTCACTTCCTGGTGTGGTGGAGACAGTGGGGGCCACATGAAATGGTGCTGTGGACCGCATCCGGCCCATGGGCCACAGGTTGAGAATCCCTGAAATAAACAGGCACCTGGTCAAATAAGCACTACTTTACATGATTTTTAGGGTATTTAACAAAGAAAAAGCAAATAGCATCAAACAATTTCTTTAAACAGTTGGACAAAATTGTCACAGAGGGGTGAGTGAAGCTATGCTGATAGGTCACTGATTTTGGATTTTTTTCCAGAGGGGTGGAGTATTATAGCCACCCCCAATAATGTTTCACTCATGAGCTGTAGGGAGAGGGCAGTGACAATAGGTCTCATGCCAACATTTAAATCAGGGGTTCTCAACCTGCGGCTATGTGGTGGATGCGGCCCCCAGTGCCATTTCATGGGGCCTCCCACTGCCTCCGCCTGGAAGTGCCATGTGGCGGAGGAAGGGCAAAATGGCCGTCCAGCACCCAAAGCTGTCTGAGGGAGCATGACCCGGCTCCCGGCTTTAAAAGGTTGAGAATTCCTGGTTTAAATTAGTGCATGTAGCTGCTACCTAGTTATATCAAAGTACAGTAACATCAGAAGTGGTTGCTTGTGTTGCTTGGCACAGATTTTTCCACAATCATACAATCTCTTAACAATACTGCATCAGGTTTGGGAGATATTGAAGGCCCTGATCTAAATTCAGGCGTTAATCCCAGCTACAGGAGATTCACCAAATCATTTCTTGAATGGTAAGGCATGCCTTCTGTAAATCCCATTGATGCAATGCATCTACAGTATTCTAATTTAGAATGGCAATTGTGTCTATGAAGCTTTGACTCTTTTAAAAAAAACTTAATCTGTTCTTCCAGTGCTTGCTATATTTATTTCCCTGTCCTTTTTTTTCCTTCTCACTCTCCTTTTAGGGGAATGGTTTGAGAATACAGTGAGGACGATTTGGCAGGCAGGGTGGGGAGCAGGAGTTGGAACCAGTTTTGGAAAATCATCAGCAACTGATACAATCTCAAAATGTACCGGCATAGCACACCACGTGGCAGGAACGACACGATAAGAGTGACCTTGTGTCAACCAACTCCTCGAGTCAGCCACACAGGGGACTGGCACTTTATACCTTCCCAGTGATAGGCCTTGTGCCACCTCGACTGTTTGCAGCTTGAAAAGCTGATAAGTCACATGTGATAGCTCTTCTTATTAACCAAAAGTAAGAAACGCTGTGAGGGTTGTGCTCATAATGATGACTAACAGAATGATTTGGTTTTATTCCATGACTGTTCTTATTTAGGGATCGGTTGGTAGTTAAGCAGAAGCTGTCAGGCAACGAAAATTGCCACCTACCTAACTTCAGCACGAAGATAATTTGTGAAGGAATTAGGGTTCAACTGAGTTTGCCATGGAGAAGGCAGATGCAATGAAGAACCTGAATCCCTTATGGACCTTACTGGGCTGTTTATTTGTACAAGGAAACGGAGAGTTTAAGCCCTGGAAAGGAATATAATTATTTCTCACACCTGCCAATGGCAACCTTTCCCTTATTTAATCGTATTTAAAGCCCACTTATTTATGGGAACCTGTAAATAGACATCGCAGAATAGAACAGGAACAGCAATACTTTACAAAAAAATAAGGTCCTTTTTTTAAAACTCAGCAAACATTTGTCCCAGGATCATATCTTCAAACATTTTGTGTGTTATAGCTGCTGTGGATAATCAACAACAGCTACACTATAAGAAATCAAAACACTGGCCCATCTTCCCCCAGTAGCTTTCTGGGCATTCACACAGGGTGAGGAGGGGCCCCCAGGTAACAGGCCCATCAAGGATTAAAATTGGGATCTAAGCGGTGGAAAATAGAAACAGGGAAGCTTCTATTCTATTTTTTTGTACTCTAGTCTACCCTACTCTAGTCAGTTCTAGTTACCTTGGATTACATTTGTAAAGTCTCCTTTGCTTGAAAGCCAGTTGTGTCCCATTCCAGAGGGTGGTGCTTATCTCAATTTACAGCCAAAAAGCTAGTACTATCTGTGTCTGCAGATGTTTCTGTGGTCATGTGGCAGGGATGACTAGATGCCAGAGCATATGGAATGCTGTTACCTTTCCTGCCAAGCTGGTACCTTTTTATCTACTTGCAAATTTGTTTATTTATTTAAACAAACTTTTATGCCGCCCTCCTCAAAAAGACCCAGGGTGGGTAACACAACTTTCAACAACTAAAAACACAATAAAAACATAATATAAAATCAAGATTAAAAGATTAAAAAGCTAAAACAAGACACATAGAGAGAGCGAAATCAAATGAGCCAACAGACTGGGGCAATTGTCTGGCCCATACCCCATACATGCTCTGCCAGCCAGGTCTTGACCCTCTTCCTAAAGGGCAGCAGCTCCATCTGGAGATGCAGCTACTTGGCAAGAGGTTCCATAGGGCCAGAGGAGACACAGAGAAGGCCCTCCTCCTTGTGCTAGAGAGGTGTGCCTCTCTAGCTGATGGTACAACCAGAGCGCCTCTCCGGTCTGCTCTGGTAGATGGACAGATGTCCTTAAGGTGATACAGTCTCTTAGGTACCCTGGCCCACTACTATATAGGGCTTTAAAGGTAATAACCAGCACCTTGAATTGCACCCGGAGGCACACTGGCAACCAGTGCAGCTCCCGCAGCAATGGTGAGGCGTCAGCATAACGCCCACACCCCATCACGACCTGGGCAGCCTCATTCTGGACCAGTTGCAGCCTCCGAATGGTCACCAAGGGCAGCCCCATGTAGAGTGCATTACAATAATCCAGTCTGGAGGTGATTAAAGTGTGTGTGATAATGGCAAGGAGTCCCGGTCTAGGAGTGGGTGTAACTGGGGAATAACATGAAGTTGTGCAAAAGCCCTCCTGGCCACAACTTCCACCTGCTCTTTGAGCAGTAGTTGTGAGTCCAAGAGGACCCCCAGATTATGCACCGGGTCTGTTTGGGGCAAGACTGCCCCATCCAGAACCAAAGATGCTAGCTCCTGAGTTAACGCAGGACCCCTGACCCACAACCACTCACAACCACTCAGCTGTAGCCCATTGTCCCCCATCCAGACCCTCAAAGCCTCCAGGATTCTTGCTTTCAAACTGCTAGGTTGCCATGATCTGGGACAGTTGATGGTCACTCACTCCATCACACAGTACTCGGGTCTCAAACTGCTGACCATCCGGTCATCAAATTTGTCATCTTAACCACTAAGTCACTGCAGCTTCAAGTAATGCATGATGGCCATTTTGCCTTGCCTGCATGATGGGGTGGTCCTTTTATCCCAACAGCTTCAAAGGGGTGGCCACTTTGCTTCTTGAATGCCCTTCAAGACGAGGGGGGAGCAAGGCAGAGAGAGGGAGAGGGAGAGGGAGAGATCACAACTCCTGAACCAACAAGTTAACAAAAGTTTAGCAATCAGTTAGTAAAGCTAATTGTAAAATGCTAGAGAAAAGAAGTCTATTTAATTGGGACTAAAAAAACAGATCAAGAACAGAGATGTAAATCCTCTCATGTTAACATTTCTTTACCCTTGCCTTCAGAGACAAAATATTTTCAGTCAAAAATCACACTTACATTTTTGCATTTGTGCAATTGTGTAAAATTACTATAACTTTGCCTTGTTGCACAGACTTTAAACATCTTTCTGATCAATTGGCCAGTCTTTCTGCACCTCCTCTATTTGTATGCTTTGCTTCATTAAAAAAGAAAATGAAAAGATAGTAAATTGTGGAGTGAGTTGTTTTTATAAATTGTAGGATCTTGAACAACAACTAGATCAAAGCAGTGCTCTTTGTCTTCTTATACTGGAGACAACAAATTTTTGTTTAAATTTGCATATGCTAATATTTGCCTATAGATAACAATTTCAAAATAAGTACAGTACTATAATTTAGTTAGAAATACAAGAATTGCATGTCTTTTAGTGGGCAGGATCTCTTCTCCTGGTTCTTGAGCTTTAAAACGTAGTTGAGCTGGGCAGCTCTTCAACAAGTTGATACCTTCAGGTAGAAAGGATTATTTTGGGACATCCCTCTCTAAAACAGGATGTATGGCAGCTGTCATCCAAGACTGTGCCAACAGTCTCAATTTTTAGCAGTCAAGGAACAAGGGTTCTCACAAGTGACAAAGTATTTCTCTATTGCTTACAAATGTTGCCCCTTTGGCTTGTGTGGTTGCAGAAGAAAATACTGTATTGGTTGAGATGTTGCCGAAACCGATCTCACGACTGCTTCAGTGTGGAGACAAACAGAACCCAGATGTATCTTTAATTTCAGCCCAACTGTCAACCTGTAGGGATAATTTCCCCAGCTCCCTTATTTCTCCTGCCAGCTAGTGATAGGTAAGATGAAAATGACTGCCCGTGAACACTTTGCCAAGTATGTTAGGAGAAGCTTTGCTGTGCTGAGCATGGGAACATTGCTGCATTTGATAAGAGATATTATGTACATTTTCAGTATGTCATATGTTCCCTGCCAGACTCAGAAATAGTTATTCTGTTATTTATTCATTCATTTGTTTATTGGCTTGATTGCTTATTGATTTTAAAATATTTCTGTATGCAACAGTTCTCATGGCAAGTAGGACATAATTGATAAAACAACATTAAAACAAGATAAAACAGAATGTATTTAGTTGAAACACCAAGAACTTAAACACAATTTAGCCATTTAACAGATAGAAAATCACACGCCAGTCTCAGATATACCTGAAGGACCATGTGTGTCAATGGAGGTGGTGATGGCGGCTCTCAGCCAGGGGACACAGATGGTACCATTTTGCCTCTGGCTTCTGAATCCCAGAACGCTTTGCATTTGAACAGGCTAATCTAGGGGGCATGTGGGGTTGAAGATGTTCCCAAGCACACCATAAGAATCAAGTTCTCAGTCTGGTCCACCTGGGAAGTATATAAGATGCTATCTCCTGCAGCAGGACTCACTTGTGTTCTGGATCCTACCACAGGGGTTCCTGACCAGTGATGGGATGATAAAAATTTTAGTACCCCACCCTGACATCATCACAGTGGGGGCGGAGCTAACATCATGACGTCATAGGTGGAGCCAACGTCATGATGTCATGACGTTGTAGGCGGGGCCAAAAATAAAATAAATAAAATAAAAATAAAACACACACACCCCTCAACCCACACACACAAAACCGTTAATAAAATAAATAAATAAAATAATAATTAAATAAAAATACACCCAAACACCCACCCACCCCAAACACAAACCCCACTTACAATGGGGAACATTGGGGCTGGCCCCGAGCCTCGGCGCCCAGCGGCGGCATGCCTAGCCGGGTGGCCGAGGGCCTCCCGACCGCAACCCCCCATGGGCAGCCCTGAGCCTCGGCACCCATCGGCGGCACGCCTAGCCGGGTGGCCCAGGGCTCCCGACCGCAACTCTCCACAGGCGGCCTCGAGCCTCGGCGCCCGCGCGCCTAGCTGGGCGGCCCAGGGCTCCCGGCCGCAACCCTCCACGGGCAGCCCTGAGCCTCGGTACCCATCGGCGGCGCGCCTAGCCGGGCGGCCCAGGGCTCCCGAACGGAACTCTCCACAGGCGGCCTCGAGCCTTGGCGCCCGGCAGTGGCGCGCCTAGCCCGGTGGCCCAGGGCTCCCGGCCGCAACTCTCCATGGGCTGCCCCGAGCCTCGGCGCCTGGCGGCACTCCTAGCCGGGCGGCCCAGGGCTCCCGGCCGCAACTCTCCACGGGCTGCCTGTGGAGAGTTGCGGCCAGGAGCCCTGGGCCGCCCGGCTAGGCCCGCTGCTGGGCAGCGACGCTTGGGGCGCTCGTGGAGAGTTGCGGCTGGGAGACCCTGGGCCGCCCGGCTAGGCACGGCTCCTCCTCCTAAGCCCTCCGCCACTGCCGGAGCCACTCCAAAATGGTCCGGCTCCGGCAAAAACAAGTGCGCATGCGCAGAAACGGAATCTGACGCATGCACAATTCAAAATTGCAGCACGCATGCGTCAGATTGACTTCTGCGCATGCGCACTAAATTGGAGCCATTTTGGCTCCAATTTTTTTTTTTTAAAAAAAATCTTTTTTTCAGGCGTCCGGAACCGGACGCCTTAAAAATGGACTACCCTCTCGGAGAACCCACCGAAATTGTTCTTACCGGTTCCAGGGAACTGGATGGAACCGGGGTCATCCCATCACTGTTCCTGACCTAAGGCCTGCAGGCTGGATCCAGCCCACGGTGCCATTTCATGTGGCCCCCACCCAGTGGTGGGCCAGATCTGGCCCTCAATGCCATTCTATCCAGCCTGCACTGCCTTTGCTGCTCCCATAAGTGGATGTGGATGTGTTAGCACATGCATGAAGGCATCTGCATTCACTTACGGGTGTGGCACAGATGCGCTCACACATGTGCAAATGTGTCTGTGCCATACCTGGATGTTAATGTGGATGCACATGCACAAATACATCCTCTTCCAGGGGTGTGGTCAAGCCCGCTCAGCTGTTCTGGGGAGTGGTCAGGCCTGCAACGTAAAAAGTTTGGGTACCCCTGCTTTAGAGGAACAAAATGCTGTCTGGTTGCAAGAATCTATAATTCCCTTGACCCTTTGTAGTCAAAACATCCTCTCTCTCTGTGTGTGTGTGTGTGTGTGTGTGTGTGTGTGAGAGAGAGAGAGTCAGAGAGAGAGAGAGAGAGAGCAATGGCCATGGCACATACCAGAGTCTAGGACCATCCTAATAAACTGGAATAAGGGATAAGCACATGCATTTCTAAACCCCTTTAGAGGAAGGATACTGTTGATCAGTGATGGGATGTCCCCGGTTCTATACGGTTCCCTGGAACCGGTAGGACCAATCCCGGAGAGTTCTCCGGGAGGGTAATTAACTTTTGAGGTGTCCAGTAAATTGGAGCCATTTTAGCTCCAATTTTTTAAAAAAATCGGCGGCAAAGGCACCAATAGCGGCGACAACACCAGCAGCAACACCGGGCGGCGATGACGACGGCAGCGATGACGGCGGCGACTGCAACGGCGGCAGCGATGGTGGTGGCGGCGCTAGCGGCGGCGATGACGGCGGCAGCAACGGTGGTGACGGTGACAACGGTGAGAGCAGCGATGGCGATAATGGTGACCGTCCGCCCCTGCCGTGTGTGTGTATTTATTTTACTTTATTTTATTTTATTTTTATTTTAAGGCCCCGCCCACAGCGTCATGACGTCATGACGTCAGCTCCGCCCATGACGTCGTGACGTCATGAGATTGGCCAAGCCCATGATGTCGTGACATCATGGAGTGGTGGTAACAAATTTGTCATCCCATCACTGCTGTTGATACAGTGATTTAACTGTAGTACTGCAGCCAAAATGCTGTGAGATGATCCTGACAGGGATTAAGGTAGACTCAGTATTCCATTCTTCTGTCATTGGTAAAATGTGTGCCCAGGATGTTGGGAGCAAAATGCTAATTACCGTATGAACTGCCCAGAGAGTGCACTAAGTCTATATGTGTAATTGCTATTTCTAGAAGGCAGAAACATAACTAAAGAAAAGTTACCAAGGTAACTTACGAAGGTGTAACATTTAATGGGAATAATTGGCCTAATTCTGTAGGTGTGTGTGTGTTTGTGTAATAATGAAAAGAACACAAGAAGTCAATTCACACTAATAATAATACAATAATAATTTCATGTCAGAAATTATTCTGTATTGAAAGGATTTTTGTGGAAGAAACTTCACTCAGGGAACTCCCAAAAGAGGCTCCTTTTATGTACCCAAGAGCTAGGACAGAGTTGGGTGCTCAGTCTGTCATGCAGAACCTGGGTCTCGAATTGCCAACTTGCCAGCCTTCCAGCTAACAAGGAGAGCTTCTTAACCACTGAGTATAATGAATAACATTTATTTATAACCTAGTTAAAGCATTGTTTGGCCAGGTCATTTGTGGAAATCTATCAGAGCTGGAAGAATGTGTGGGAGGAACACTTTTCCTTTGGGATTTTTGGCCATTTTAACTCTTTTATTGAGTGTATTGTTGTATAAAGCTAAAACCTAACTGAAACTCTCTCTCTCTCTCTCTCTCTCTCTCTCTCTCGCTCTCTGAAAATTAGGTGTTGGCAATGTGTTTTTAATCTGTTACCTTCTTTCTGCAATGGCTACCAGCCAATATTTTACTTTTTAAAATTAAGGTTTCAAGCTTTGACACTGGAAGAAAATAAAGCCTTGGGTATGACAGACATTGTCTGAAGTCATAAAGCTGATAATCGCTTTGAAGCAGGGATTCTCAACCTGTGGCCCATGGGCCAAATGTGGCCTGTGATGCCATTTCATGTGGACCCCCACTGCCTCCACCACACCCAGAAGTGCCATGTGGTGGAGGAAGGGCAAAATGGGCTGTAAGGCCCCCAAAGCTGTCTTGAGGGAGTGCGATCCAGCCTCTGGGTTAAAAAGGTTGAGAACTGCTGATTTAAAGGATAGTCAAAACTAGCATCTTCTGCTTGGATAGACTTGGGAGCTCACTTGTCTATCATATTCTCTTGACATTCTTCAAACCAGGGGTGCCCAAACCTTTTTGGGCCGTGAGCTGGTCACAGTTTAGTAGGGCAGTCATGTGCTTCAGCATTTTACTTCTGCTTCCGGGAGTGACAAGGGTGGTGTCGGCCAGATGAATTGGCATCGGGACCGGATATGGCCTGTGGGCCATAGTTTGGGCACCCCTGCTTTAAACTTTTGCATAAGAGGCAGGCAACCATCAAAGGTCTGGTGTCCGTAGGTGACCAGGCTGGAGGGTTGTACCCAGTCTTACTGTTCTCAATCCCCATTTCTAATTTCAGACTTTTTAAAAATTAAAAAGCCCTTTTGTGCCTTCTAGTGGCCGCTTCTTCTTTAAAAATTAAGAGTGTTTTGGGGGGTGAACAGGTGTGGTAAGAGGGTTCATTTTATCCCTTGAAGATAAATGTAGTTTACATATGCCGTTCACAGGCTCTGTTTTGCCCACCTTGCATTAAAAGCATTGTTAACCAACCAGACACTATTTAAATGAGAATGTAAGAATAAGGAGGTAGCAGGAAATGTGCAACCACCATTATGAATTGTTTTGGTACATGGGAATTGTATGGGTGCTGTATCCTGCTACATATGGTGTGACATAAAGTGATATATATCCAATGTATAATTTCAGTTTTCAAACAACAGATGTCAGATTGCGTCACTTCACCATGAGCAATGCTTTCCCTTGTTATGCATTGTTTCAAAGGACAGCCTATTACTGTGTCTGTGTGTGGTACGAAACTGGGTGGGGAGGAAGGAATTTGTTTAGGAAAATTGGGCATTTGGTACCTTTCATTTTTACTTTGAAAAATATGTGTGTTCTTTTTTATCTTGCTAATTTACAATTGACCCTTCAACAATGCAAGAGTTAATGGAACTGACCCCCAAACCCCTTGCAGTGGAAAATCCTTGTTGTTCTGGGGCAAATGTAAAGCTTTCCCTCGCTTGATAGCCAGCCGTCTCAAACTCTAGGGAGCGATGCTCATCTCTGTTTACATCCAAAGAGCCAGCACAGTCTGTAGATGTTTCCATGGTGTTGTGGCAGGCTTGTATTATTTTCCGTTATGTTATACTGTATTACTTTTGATTGTGTTATATGTATGGCTCTGTGAACTGCCCTGAGTCGGTTTTTACCGAGTAGGGTGGTATACAAATCGAATAAACATAAACAAACATAGATGCAGAAGGACACAGAATGCTGTTACCTTACCCAACAAAGTAGTACCTATTTATCTACTTGCAATTTCTTGCTTTCAAGCTGATAGGTTGGCAGCACTCAGGCTTCGAACTGCTGACCTGCCGACCTTCCAGTCATCAAGTTCTGTGTCTTAACCACTAAGCCACCGAGCCCCTGGGGCAAATGTAGTGCTCCACATCTGGCTCCTCTTGTTGATGGCATTTCTGCTGCATCCCTGCCACTGGCAAGAGCCTGGCCACCCCAGCAATGGCAGCTTTAGCAGACAACCAGGATTCTTGGAGGCACTGGTCAGCAACCATGGCTCTTGTGCCAGTGCAGGTCAACAGAGATCATCGAGGAACTTCTGAACACCCATATCCCTGCATATACGTGGAGTGGCACAGTGAAACCCCAGTCTTCAAGAGTCTACCTGTCCATGTTTGGCTCAAAGAAGTAGAAGGTGAGATCAGGAAAGACATATTAACTTTGAAGGTGCCAATAAGTACCCCTTATCCTCTACTTTTTGGGATTTCTTTAAACGGAAACATGACTGTAACTTTCACAGAGAGATGGATAACTTCCATGGCCATGAGTGGGAAACTACTAGAGTTGCCACCCATTCACCGTACTGATTCAGGGCGGATTCAGGGCGGCTTACAAACAATACATTACAGTACAATATGTTGATGGGGACTCAGGGGGAGGGCAGCAAAGTCCTCAACCTGCCCTGACTTCTCCCCCCCCCCGCCATTAGTGTGGGTACAGGGGGAGGGGCAACAAACTTATATTGTTTTTTCAAGCAAGGCATGTAGAAACAGATTGAGCTACCGTCTCTGTCCCAGTTCCTGCTAACCTAGCAGTTTGATAGCAAGAAATTGCAAGTAGATAAATAGGAACCACTTCGCTGGGAAGGTAAAAAGTGTTCTGTGCACTCAGGTATTGAGGCATGCCTGCTACATATCCACGGAAATATTTGTAAACACAGACAGTGCTGGCTCTTTGGCTCTAAACAGAGATGAACACTGAACCCTAGAGTCAGATACGACTGGCTTTGGAGCAAGGGAAACCTTTACCTTTACTTTTATCTATGTCTTAATCCTATCTTTCCTACCCTAGTTTCATATCAGATTGTGAAACTTGAACATATTTAATGCTTTTTTCTGAATGTTCACATATATTTTTAATTTTACTGAATGCATGTATTTAGTTTCATATTTTATCAAATTTAACAATTTCCCCTGTTGCAATGAGTTTCAACTTTTAGTCCCCAGATATTTTTGGACGAAAACCCTCAGAAACTTTCACCTTTGGCTGTTTGAGCCAAGATTTCTTTGAATTGTAGTCCAAAAACATCTGGGGAGCCAAGGCTGGAACCATTGACCTATCTCATATAGAATTGTGTGCATTTGTTTTGCCTGTGTTACAGAAAGAGCCTCCTTGAAGACTGGTATTTTCGAACCATAATCTGGCGTACCCTGGCAATGTCAACCTTGTGTTGCCAGCTAATCTTTCTCACACTAGGTCATGCGAAAGGAACTGCAGAATGAACTCACCAAAAGGTGCCTTTACTTTCGCAGTTTCACATTTGGCCTAGACATGGAAGAAGAACAACAGAATTTAGCCATTTACATTTTAAAAATCTTATTTATCCAAAAACAGGCCTACAAACATGCTAATTCTTGGAGTTTGATGTGCCCCCCCTTACAGTGGTTTTTTGGAGTTGTAAAATTTCCATTGAGACTGCAGATCCCTCAGTGAATATATCAAGAGTTGTAGGATTGTTTGAGCAGCCCTTGAGTACCAGTATAATTATATTATAGCATGTATGGTTTGAATTTCATTCCCTCTCCTAACATCTCTTCTGACACAACATTTGTCTGCCCTACCCTATTCTCAGCAAGGATGAAGTGAAGTTCCCAGTGAAATTTCTATTGCAACTTCACTTGGATCCAGAGGCGTAGCTACCGCCGTATCAGCCGTATCAATTATACGGGGCCCCCGGGCTACGGGGGCCCCCAACGGCAAAAAATAAAATTAAAAATAAAAAAGAGCAAAAATTTACTGCGCATGCGCAGAGACTCAATCTGATGCATTGCGCATGCGGCAGATTGAGTTTCTGCGCATGCGCACTTTATTGGAGCCATTTTTGGCTCCAATTTTTTAAAAAAAGCCGGAGTCGGAGTGTCGGAGTTGGAGCCGCAGCTTTTAAGCACGGCTCTGATGGCGGTGGTCAGAGGGCCGAGGTGCAGCACGCGGAGCCGTAGCTGAGCTGGCGAAGGCAAGGGGCGGCTCGGCTGTGGAAGGCGAGGCGAGCGGGCGCAGCGAGGCAGCCCTGACTCCGAGGCCCTCCCCCCGGTCGCCGCGGGGGCTCCCTGGCTGCGCCAGCCCGGGCGGCGCTCTCCACCTCGACGCTGGGGTGGGAGTCCACCAGCTGCAGGACCAGCTCGCGCGCGCCCCTTCCCGCAGGCAGCAGGTCAGCTCCAGCCAGGCGCAGCCACCTGGAGCGCGCCTGGAGCTGACCTGCCGCGCGCGCCTGGAGCTGACCTGTCACCTGCCGCCTGCGGGACGGGGCGCGCGAGCTGGTCCTGCAGCGCTGGACTCCCACCCCAGTGTCGAGGTGGAGAGCACCGCCCGGGCTGGCGCAGCCAGGGAGCCCCCGCGGCGACCGGGGGAAGAGCCTCGGGGCTGCCTCGCTGCGCCCGCTCGCCTTCCACAGCCGCCCCTTGCCTTCGCCGTGTGCGGCGAGGGAGCGATCGTGCGATGGCAACAGCGGCGGCGCGGTGGTGACAGCAGAAGCGGAGGAAGAAGAGGCCCCAGGATTAAGGTAAGTGAGGTTTTTGTGTTTCAGGTGGGTGGGTGGGTGGGTTGAGGTGTGTGTGGTTTTTTTTTTTTTACATTTTAATTCTATTTTATTTATTTTATTTTTATTTTGGCCCCGCCCATGACGTCATGACGTTGGCTCCCCCCACGACGTCATGATGTCATGACGTTAGCTCCGCCCCGCATATAAAGGGCCCCCAAACAATTTTTATACGGGGCCCCGCCAAGGTAAGCTACGCTTCTGCTTGGATCCTAGGTAGCTTCAGCTCCAACCCCATATAGTATTACTTGGAAGTAAGTGCCATAGAACTCAGAAGGCGCTGACATGGAGATTAGAAGGTTGGGTTTTGATACCCGAGAACTGCACTTGGGGACATGAAAGGAACCTTATTTGTTCACCCCCTAAAAATCCTTTCAACCCAGAGTAAACTCTGACATGAAAACACACAGTAAAACGTACCTCTAATACATCATGCATGAACAAGGTTATTTAAAACGGCATCATATGGAATGAGAAGCAAAAGAGAGGGAGATTACAGTATGAACTTTCCATGCCATAAATGCTAGTCTAGGAGATTAAGAGCACTTTTAAAACCTCTCTCACCTCTGGTATACTAATCCACCTATCTATATTCATCTTCCATAGGATTTTTTTAGTGCCTCAGGGTATGTGGGGGTTTGGGGAGAGAGTTTGGAAAGCAGAAAAAGAAACTGTTGCTGCGCTGTCTAAAATCAGAGCGATAATAATAGCTCAGTTCTCAAAATATAAGTTGCATCTCTTATAAAAGCTCTTGAGCAAGCGAAACAGATGTCAATGGAAATTACTCCCTGTTACTTCCACCAGTGGGACAGCAGCTGCTGCCGCCGCCACCACATCCCTATTTTTTTCCTTCCCAATAAATTTTTCAGAGCTCACCTGTTGAGGACAAACAGACTTTAGAACAAGCACGTTCCTTCTTCAATGTCCCTCCTGCCTCCATTAATGCTACAAACTAACAAAGCAGCCTGAGATGTTATGGAGAGGCAAGCCAACAATCCAAGTTTAGGAAATGCTGCGACATTTTCCCGGTGGTAAATTTCAGCAACCCCATAAAGAAAGAAAAATCTCATTGCTTTCATGTCGTGGTTATTCTTTCTTCCCCTCTTTCGTTAATTTGTAATTTCGATTTGGAACTTGGCCACGGGGATTAGGGAAATACCAGGCAGTTGGCATGGACAGAAATAGAGTAGCGGCTGAAGACAGCACAACAAAACAAATGAAAGGCAAAGAATGGATCGGATCCAAACTGGAAAGGGCAATCATGTGCAGCTGAAAACAAGGATTAAGGATTAGAAAGACCACATTTGGGTTCACTGGTGACCGTTTTTCTCCAACTCAACCCAAGGATCTGTTACAATCTTCCTGGCACATTCATGTTGTTCCATGAGAAACAACCCATCAGTACACATTCAAATGTTGTCCTTTTCTGTTGCAGCCCCAAAAGGGTACCCATGGCCCACTGACTACAATCATCCTACAGCCCTGTGTCTCCCTCCCCAACATGTCCATACCATGACCACAAATGTTTTTGTCACTATTGCAAGGAAATGAGGTGTTCACTCCTATGTCTGGGGGAAAATAGCTGGAAAATCTTCAACAGTGGCAGGTTTTTCACCATAAGGGATGTTTTGTAGAAGAGCCACTGTGGACCCTAAAATCTAGAAATCTGCTTTAAAGTAAGGACAATGTTGCATGTTTAATGGCTAGATAGCTTTGTTTAATGCACTTGATCCGTTTAGTCCTTCCACTTCCTTGGTCATATTTCTACTTATGGGATGAGACAACAGGTCTCTTAAAATGCTGGAGGAGAAAGACTTGAGCCAAACAATACGGCTGCTCACATTCATGACTATACTAAAGATATCTTCTACAGCAATACCTCGGATAACGCTAAGACTTGGTTTCACAAGTCTTGGTGTTATCTGATTTTTAGTGTTATCCAATCCATGTTCAAATCCTATGGGATGTATCGGATAACGTTAAAGCTCCATAGAGATACATTGTAACCGCACAGGCTTTAGCAGTTGTTATCCGATCCATCCCACAGGACCTTAACATTATTCGGTCCAATTCTCCTCCCCAGATTACTTAACGTTATGCAATTTTAGCGTTATCCGAGGTAAACATTATCCGAGATATTACTGTATTTTAAACCATGTTTAGTTCCTTACTGCTTACTATTATAGTAGATAAATAGGGACCACTTTGGTGGGAAAAGATCTTGAGGACATGAAAGGAGCCTCATTCAGGCATCCCGCGAGTTCCTCCAGCAAAAATCCTTTCAACCCAAAAAGCATCTTTGTATGCTTCTGACGTGATAAAAAAAAGAAGTTAATAAAATATGGATAAACACGGAGATAAGGGATTATGGGGTTAAACTTGCTTATTATAATGATTTCTTAGACTATGCAAATTGGATATTCCAGTGATGTAAATAATTAATAATATTTATTAATAATTTATAAAAATGAAGCAAAGTACCAGTATATAAAATCAATCAGAAAAGATTAAAACACAAACCCAGCTGTAAATAGGAATATTTATTTTCCATGTATATGTTGTATGTAAAAAAAGTATTGGAAAAAGGAATACCTTCCATCTGATACATAGGGATAAAAAAGTTGTACGTAGCTTTAGATCAGGGGTTCTCAACCTATGGCCCTGGAGCTGGATGTGGCCTGTGACATCATATCATGTGCCTCCCCCCCCTCCGCCTCCGCCATACCAGGAAGTGACATGTGTGGCAGGGCAGGGCAACATGGCTGTCCAGCCCTTGAAGCTTTCTTAGGAAACATGATCCAGCCCTCAGCTTGAAAAGATTGAGAACCCCAGCTCTCAGTTTTAGATTCACTCCAAAGTGATCCAAGTTTCTATGGAGAGAAAAACAAATAGACAAAAAACATGGATGAATGTGGGTGATTTGGAGCAATATGGGTGATTTGGAGCCTTATGGAAGAGATCGTGGAGGCACATCATTTGCTCCCTGCTTTAAAAAAAACCTAGCAAAATACAATAGAAGGACACTACAGAATCATGGAATCATATACTTGGGAGTGGATCTCAATGGTCATTGAGTCCAACTCTCTGCTTACACAATAATGAATGGATAGGGACCAGTGGTGGGATGTCAAAAATTTTACTACCCCACCATGACATAATTATAGTGTGGGCGGAGCTAACATCACGACATCATGGGCGGAGCCAATGTCATGACATCATGATGTGGTTGGGGCCAAAGAAAATTTTTTAAGAAATAAAATAAAAATAAGCACGCATGCACGTACACACACACCTCAACCCATCCACAACACAAACCCATAAATAAAAAAAATACATTAAAATACACCCACCCACCCACAACACAAATTAACCAGAGCTTTTAAACCAGAGCTTAAAGCTTATTCTGGCTAATCTTTCTCACTAGGTCAGATGGAAGGAACTACAGAATGAACTCACCACAAGATGGCTTCATTTTGGCACTTTTCAACTGCTAAAGAAGTTAGGTACTCTTTGCCTAACCAGTTCTCTAGGATATCTAGGGGATCATGCTATAGGGAGCTTCAGGCTAGCAGCTTCTCTTCCTCCTCCCCACTTGGGAGGACAGCAAGGAGGCCGTTCATACACGCCAAGCACGGTGCTTGGTGAGCATGCGCAGTGGGGGAACCAGTGAAAAGGTAAGCCCTGAAGGTGGTTCCCCCCAAAAGCTGCAACCGATTCTCTGGGACACTGGGAAAAGTTACTACCAGTTCTGGAGAACTGGTGAGAACCTGTTACATCCCATCACTGATAGGGACATGCTTTTGCCTTCTAGATACATATATTTTCTAGAGCACAGCACAGATGGAACAAAGGACCACTGACATTCCTCTTGTGTGACTACCTCTTTGATGATGCAACTCAGCCTGTGGGGAGACATGAACATCCCATGGACTGCAACAGGCAAATTTCACACTTGCCTGTTGAAACTAGGGCTTCCTAACCATAGACTTTTTACTGGACCATATCCTATATATTATTGTGTGCTCCAAAACTTGTAAGGCATATTTCCACAACAAAATGGAGAAAACCCATTTTTCCTGCTGTGCCTATGATTTTTCCCCACATAAAAATCAATCTAACCTACACTCCCAAACCAGCAAATTTTCCTCTCCGGGCCCCCTTTAGATCACCTGGGGCACTTTAACCCTATTCAGCAGTTTGTTATTTTATACTGAAAACACAGCAGGTGTCTCTCCCCCCCCCACCTACCCCAGCTGTAGACTGGCTTATATTTCTATGAAAGCAAATTTCTTTGTTAATGTTTAGGTGTATTTTTTTTAATTTTAGCTTAACAATAAAACCTGAGTTAGCAGGAATTGTATTCAGCCACATAATGCCATCCACGAATCATTCTGCAAACAGCTTTGGATGTTTGTTTATTCCCCTTTCCAACTTCCCACCTTCTACTTCAAGGCCAGCCCATAGCTATTCCTTCCCCCAGCCCTATTATATCCTGTTTGTTTTATTTGTGAACAGGAAAACACACATGCCACTCTCTTGCAGGGCCCTCTTTAACAATTAGCACCTTTTAAAAAACAAAACATCAAGAACAAAACGTTTGCCAACATCTAAATGCCCTTCAACTGCAGGTTGTTGATCTTTTCCTAAGCTATGTTGCCCTTTCCTCCTGTTGTGGAGACTATTTAGATCTTCAGTGTTGTGCAAAACATTTCTGGCTATTATCCCACATCCAAACTGATTAACAGCGTCAGGTTCCAGACCCTTGATCTGCAATTATATGGTGAAAGATATGCTGTCTTGTCAAATTCATTTCATTGTGAGTGAGTTGTGAGTTAATGCCTGTGGAGAATGTGGGGAGGCAAGGATAAAGCTAAACCTTTTTAAACTGTGCTCTTTAAACAGTTACTTTTTTTCCTCCTAATATACCCTTATGGACAGGATATAGCTGATGTTCACGTAACGAAAGCAACACAAGCTGCAAAAGAAGCGAAGGACTTCCTGTACACTTCTCTTTCTGCATACCTCACCAAGCAACTGACACCAGCTAACAGCAGGTCATTAATCATTAGGTAAATGTATAGGTCTCCTTTACAGTTGTGACCAACTCTAGGCGGCAGTGCTCCTCTCTGTTTACAGCCAAAGAGACAGTGCTGTCTGCCTCTGCAGATATTTCTGTGGTCATGTGGCAGGCATGACTAGATGCCAAACCACACAGAATGCTGTTACCTTTCCCGCCAAAGTGGCACCTATTTATCTACTTGCAATCTCTTGCTTTCAAACTGCTAGGTTGGCCGGAGGTGGGACAGATGACAGGTGCTCACTCCATCACACAGCACTCAGATCTCAAACTCAGATGTCTGTTTTGTTTTCTTCATACATCTCAAAATTCCACTACCAATCTTGTCTGTTGTGATCCTGTACATTGCATTGTGAAGGGTCTTGTTTTCCTTCTGGTATAGACATTTTTGAGTGCGTCATTACTGTACATATATTTACTAATGCACCCACTTCTCAAGCATTTTTTTGTTTTTCATTTGTCTTTATGTGGCATCCCATATATTTGTGCACATTTTTTTTCAAACATAGGCCAAAGTCCTCTTGTGTAGTTAAGCTAGTACAGTACCTGTAGATGCCAACAGCATAGATGACGATGCTGACTTGCCTCAACTTAAGACACCATTGGAGATGTTACCTGATACACTCTGATCTGTGTGAGTCACAGGGCCAGAGCCAGGCCCCCCAAAAACCCTCCTGAGCTAACAGCACCCCCAACCCACCCTGGGATGCCAATATTATATGTGTGTGTGTGTGTGTGTGTGTGTGTGTGTGTGTGAGCCATTGTTGCCCCTACTGAAAGAATCCCCCCTCCCATCTAGAATCCTGGCTATGGCCCTGGTGATTCAATATGCAACAGAAACAGTGCTTTTTGAATTTGAGGGAATGTATGTCCTGATGTTATTCCACTGCTGTTATACCTGTGTAATGACACAAGAGGTTTTTGGCCATATACATTTTGAAAAAGACATATTCATTTACTTGTGTCAATACAAAAATAGAAAAGGAAAGGGAAAAAAATCTTAGTAACTTCCTCCCTGTGATGGGAAATGTAGAGATACACAGTACACACACCCTTCATTGATAGCCTTGCAACTAACTAGGTACCACTTTGACAGGAAAGGTAATAGAATTCCATGTGTTTTGGCATCTAGTCCTGCCTGCCACCTGAACAAGGAAATGTCTGCAGATGCAGACAGCTCTTGCTCTTTGGATGAAAACAAAGATAAGCACTGTCCCCTAGATTTGGATATAACTAGCTTTCAAACCAGAGTGACCTTACTTCTACCTTACATCTTACCCCAGATGTGTGTCCGTGTTTCTGTGTCTTATTTTTAGAATAAAGGCTGTCTGCTTTGGCATGCATTATATGTGCTTTTTGCTTACATGCGCAGATATCAGTGCTTGGTTCCACCTCAAGCATGGCCAAGGATAAGTCCAGTGGTGGCCATCAGCAGGTTCACACCAGTTCGCCAGAACCGGTAGCAGAAATTCTGGCTTGCCTCACCCATCTAAGTTTTGAAATAAAGTAGTCCTAATTTGGATGCAACGCAGGGCTTTCCCCCTGGCCATGCCCACCAGACCACGCCTACAGTGTGGTAGTAAAAAAAAAAATCTGCACCTGTTTTTTTCCCTTGACAGCATGTTGCAGTTTCCTTGGGGTTGTCTTTCTCTCGATGGCAAAAGGGCATTAGGGCTGATTTGGTCTAGCACTTAACACATATGTGGCTGGGACAAATCCCTTTCAGAGTTATAGTCAGAGTACCACTTGGTCATGCTGGCAAGGAGTTTCCCCTAGTTGTACTCAGAAAGGCTAACATTTCCAGATTCTGGAACACCGTTTAATCTGCACACTAAGAAAGCTAAATGGAGAAGAAACCTATCCATCCTGCTCCACCCAAAATTGGAAACGAACAGAGGAAAGAAAAAATACACCCAAAACTTGATTTTTCCAAGCCTTAAATGTTAACTTGGCAGATTTCATATGTTTCGTTTGTATAACCTGCAGAGAAGTCTGGACTGGATTTGATCAAAAGAACGATTGCTGGTTGGCGAGGATACACTCGTTTTAAAATGAAACTCATCAGTTATAAATCACTATTAACATGTCAGCCTGTACTTTTTCCATTTCCATATAATGTAACCCTAGGGTGAATAAAAATGTCAAACAATTTCTTGAGGGGGCCTTTACTTATCCAACTTTCAACACAAAATGAAGACATGATTGAGCCTCTTGAGCAGAAATGAATAAATGCACTCATATTTAAGATGCACGGAGAGAATGCAATGATTTTTATGCATGATACTAAAGTATATTTTATCCCTAACCAGTTATATTCTTTAAAATGGACAAACACACAAGCAGGATCAAAACAGGTCTTTATTCCACATATGCACAAATTATTTTGCCAGAGTTTGAACAAAAAATAATGTATAAAAATTGAAACAGGGAGACAGGGAAATGATTGTTAGAAAAACTAACTATGGCTTTCAAAAATTATTGAAAAAAGTTATTTCAGAAAATATTTAGGGCTGAATTGAATTTGTGCATAGGTGTCTTTTTAGGTGGGGGAAGGCACTATCTCCCCCATCCCAAGCTCAATATTTATTTAAAACTATAGTCATTCAATGTATAGGTATCATTAATAGACAACCCCCCCCCCCCTTTGGACACTCTTGATTTGTGAAATCACACTTCTTTCTCTCTGTGGGCAGAAACTCACAAATCCAAATTAACTCTGGATGTGGCTTAAATAACTTTCCTATTGCCACTTAAAAACTTGAGACTTCTAGCTTTAGGTAATATTGAACATTCAAGTTGGCAAAACAGAAGCATTACTCCTTCAGGGATTTACTGTAACTCAGCACCAGTCTAGCAAGTAAGCAGAACATTTAGAGAAATGTGATAACTATAGTTGTGTCCACAGATTATTGCAGATAGAGAGTTCCCAGAACAATACTTACAGCCACATGGTCTCCGTTGTAACACACGGTGTTATTTAATCTATCTGTTTACCCTTGTGATGAGGTAAGTTACTTCTTGTTTAGGACTAGTCAAGAACTTTCCAACATTTAATTGTGTGGAGATAGGGTGGTTTCTACTAGTGTACTCTTTCTGTGATTCCTAGTAGGTACAACATGAAAGAGACGTAAGGTCAAAGAGTCAGGTTTTACAGCTGAAAAATAATGTAATCTAAAATGCTTTGGAACTGTTTAGAGATTGAAAAATGGTATGAGACTTTTAATGAATTGCAGAAGAAATGTAATATGTAGATACCTAGAGATCTATGTGATGAGGAAAGAGAACCTCACGAAGGACAGCTATTGGGCAGCTGCAGTAATCAAAGAGGAGAATTTTTCTCAGTTAACTGCAGTGAAATTCAAACTTGCTAGTACTCTGTTGAATGTGGCAGTTGTAAACAACTTCTGAATATTTCAAGCTTTGAAAACTGTATGGTGAGACCATCCAAACAGAAGCAAAAGATAGTGCTAGAAGATGAGACTGTCAGACAAAAAGACAATCAGTTACTGGGAAATGGCAAAGAACAAATTGAAATAGTATCATTACTAATGAAGCAAAAGGATTAAGCCCCAAAAGTCTACTTGCCAGTACACTAGTACCTCGGATAACAATGAGACGTGGTTCCACAAGTCTCGTCGTTATCCGGTTTTTAACGTTGTGCGATGCATTGATCGCACAACATTAAAAAAAGCCCTGTTTCCCTGGAGGCTGCAGCAAGCCAGAATGTTGGGATTTGAATCCTGACGTTTTGGCTTGCTGCAGCCTCCAGGGAGGTGGGGGAACGTTGGAAACAGTTTGGATCGGGTCTTCCGACCTCCCTGGAGCCGGCAAGGGGGGGGGGGGTCAGGGAGCCTGAAATGGGTAAAAAAAAATCCAATTTTTTTACCCATTTCAGGCTCTCTGACCTCCCTGCCTGCTCCAGGGAGATCAGAGGACCCGATCCAAGCTGTTTCTGGGCTTCCCCAATGTCCCTGGCCAGTGGAGCAAGCCAAAACATCAGGGTTCGAACCCTGACATTTTGGCTTGTTGCACTGGCTGGGGAGGTGGGAAAAGCCCAGAAATTTCTTTGGAAATTTTGCATCGTTATCCGATTTTAGCGTTATCCGATACAGTCGTTATCCGAGATATTACTGTATGCACAGAGGCTTGAGGAGAGTCCAGTGCTGCATGACTCAGTAAAGGAAGCCATGACCTTGAGCTTGCAAGACCTGTGAATGGCTGTTACTGATATTGGTTTTTGGGAGGTTACTCACAGGATTACCATAAGTCAAAATTGACTTTATGGCAACAATAAAACCTTTTCTGGAAGATCTAGGGTAGTGATGGCTAACTTTGGCACTCTAGATGTTCCTGAACTTCAATTCCTAGAAGCTCTGATCAGTAGGAGTGCTGGCTTGGGCTTCTAGTAACTGAAGTCCAAGAACATCTGGGGTGCCAAGGTTAGCAATCACTGCCCTAGGGACTTTCACAGTTTTGCCTCCTTCTCATGCTTATAATGGCCCAGGGCATGGGCAGCCAGAAGTCAACCAGGCAACGGGCTGAACAGTAACCAAATCTTAGTCCAGAGTGCAAGGTCAAGTGAATCCAGAGATGCAGGATTAGTCCAGATGATGAATGCACATAGTCCAAACAAGCCAGGAGTTAGGTGACCAGAAGAACAGACACAGTATAAAAGTCTCAAGGGCTGGAGCAAGGCAAGAACAGAATTCAAATAGCAAGGATCCAGGCTGAGCACAACAGACCACAGGAACCAAGAAGTGGGCAGAAGCCTTGAGGAACAAGGCAACAGATCCATAAGCCAAACAACTGACCTCTGCTAACCTCCATTACTGAGGCAGCTTCTGGGATGAAGGGCTGGTTTTTATATACTGGTAGCTAAGCCACCAAAGAACTCTAGGTGGAGCCTATAAAGGGATCTTCTTCACGGCTCTCAGGTGGGGCTTAGCAGCTGCAGTAGGCTGATGATTCAGTCTTGCAGAATGTAGAGGAACAGTTGCAAATCATGACAGAGCTCTGCCATCTCAAAGCTCAAACATCAGAAATAAGGGCTGCAGGGACTCAAATTTGACTTCCAAATTTGTCCTTCTAAGGACAGGCTTCTCTCTCCCCTTGAGCCCAGAATCATGGAGATCTAGAAAGTTATAGTCTCCCAAAATCCAGTAAATGATAATCTTTTCTCTCTCTCAAGTGATGGCGATCCCAGATTCAAGTGTCTTTCTCCCTCTGATAGTCATGAAGTCTTATGGACAGAATGATAAATGTAATTTTTTTTTGTAGCATGTATCAGATATGATGTGCGTGTCTGCATGAGTGTGTGCCTCTCTAAATCACAACATGGCAGGGTTTTGAAGGGGCCAAGCAGTTCCGAACCCTAGGTCTTGATGTGAAGGCCACACAGGAAGCTTCATGGCTGAACATGGAACCTCTCTCCATTCCTCCTTGGCTGTAGATCCAGCAAACCATTCTCTCCAACTGAGAAGAAAAATTAAAGAAAACTATAATCACTGAGCAGATTTGTTTATAAACATTATGTTTTATATATTTTCCATAAGGCATCTATGTTGTTGAGACATTTACTGCTTTTAAACAATAAATACTTTCCATGTTGCACACATGATCAGAATTACTTGAAATTCTTCTTGTCTTTGGAATAATTCTCAGGTCACAACAGCTAAAGGAAGTGGAGATGTTTAGTTACTAGGGCAGTGTGATCACCCGAAATGGAGATGCAGAGGTAGATGTCAAATGCCATCTTGGAAAAGCAACAGCTGTATTCCAGAGAAAGAGTAAAATCTAGTTCTTGCCATCTATATTGCTGAAGCTTAAATTCCATAGTAATCCCAACAGTAATCTATGCCTGTGACGCTTGGAACACATCAGCAAGTATCAACAAGAGACTTGACGTCTTCCAGCAGAGGTGCCTCTGCTGAATTTTAAAGATTTGCTATTTTGATCATATTACCAATGAGGAGGTGCTTTGAAGGAGAGACTTGTGCAAATTACGTAACATACTTGCATGAAGAAGACTCCAAATGGTAGGTCATATTTTTTTCCGTATGGAGAAAAACAGGATCCTTAAGGTGGCAACAAGTGGGCCCCTCCTAATGCCAAATGACAACAAGGATGCCCTTGGAATACATGGTGAAGAACTTTCAAGGGAGATTTAAAGCCCCTAAAAATTACATGGAAGCATGCTGAAGTAATTTCCAAAGAACAAAACTGTTGGAGATCCATTGCTACCTGATATTTTACATAGCATAGGGACACCTAAGTCTATGTAAATTGCACTCATGAGGCTTTGTATTTTCACATGCCTGGAGTACCACCTACTACTCGTAGCTTGAAGGACTTATGCACTGATCATATAGGAATGGACACAATTTGGATATTGGGAGAAGACATGGAGCAGGTGATTATAATGACCTGGCATGGTTTACTTTATTCTCTTATGGCAAAGTCAAACTAGTGTAACAAAGAGTCAAACCAGAACATGCATTTAACATGCTTTTGAGAAGAGACAACTCTCCTAAAAAGTGGTGGAATATGTATGTCATAGCATGTGAATTTTCCCACTCCCCACTGTATGTGATAAAACATCTCCTGAATATCTAACTTTGACCCGATGAGACTTCTGTCATGTAAAAGACCAGTTTGATGGCATAGGTTTTCATGAAATATAACATAACACCTCACATGGGAACATAAATTGTGGTTAACTTTCTTGGGTTGTACTGAACCATTACTTTAAATAACCAGCAGATTTCACAAGGGTGAAGAGAATTTTGGATCCTAGTTCAGAGTCATTTAAATACTTTCCTGTCCAATGCTTTTACCGAGGCAGGAATGGAGATAGTATTCAAACTGAAGTGTTTCTGGGCCTTCAGTTGTGTTTTAAAAACTCTGGTTTCAGGAGCACTTGAGGGGGGCTCTACCAATACCATCTAATGTGAAGACAATGTTCACTTTGGATATTTGAGTCTCAGCCACCCATTTCCATTCATGACTTCATTATCTTCAAAAGTGTATGGTAACTGCATGGATAGGGTTTTAAGTTTTGGTTTGTTTGTTACATTTAAGTACCACCCTTTTGGTCCAAAAGTTTCATCTGCACAAAACAAGATCTCCTCTAAATTGGGGTAGATTTCAGAGAGAAAACATCATACCAGTTCTCCGCTAACTATAATTATAATTTTTGTGGCATACTTTCTGACCAAGGTTATAGTCTCTAATGCAGGGGTTCTCAATCTTTTCATGTCAGGGGCTGGGTCATGCTTCCTCGAACAGTTGACATGTCAGACTGGTGCTCCAGCTGCCACTGCCACTGCCAGAAATGGCCATTGACTCATTTACGGCTGTTGTAAATGCATTTACAATGGTAAATGAGTCCATGGCTGATTCCAGTTGTGGCAGCTGGAGTGAGTACAGGGGCTGGATCATTTGGCACTGTGGGCTGGATTCGGCCCATGGGTCATAGTTTGAGAACCCTTGCTCTAATGCCTTAAGTCAGTGATGGTGAACCTTGTCACTCCAGATGTTCTTCAATTTCAATCCCAGAAGCCCTGATCATCAAGAGTGCTGAATTGAGCTTCTGGTAATTGAAGTCCAAGAACACCTGGATTGACAAGGTTCACCATCACTGCCTCAAGTAATCTAACTGCTGCATTGAAAATAGTAGTAGCCAAAGTTGTCTTAATTTTTATGATGGAATGCCCAATGGTTTTAGGTATCTACCTGCAGAGCCAGAGGTTGGAGTTTTGATTTTTCATTGGGCCACTTGGAGAAGAGCCAGCCTGTGTGTCCTTTTGGAAAGCTGCAGAGACAAAAGACAGCCCCAGAAGAGGGGAATGGCAAACCATTTCTTTGTATTTTCTACCTAGAAAACCTTGGAAAGGGCCATCATAAGTCTTAACTTCTTTGGCAGCAAGCAATTATTCTTATACTAAAGTTAACTGTTAGCTTTTCGGTCAAGAATAGTAAACATTTTATTACAGTTGTGTTAAGAGTTTGTGTCTTTCAATACATCTTCGTTGTCTCATTCAAGCATATCTCTACCACAGCTGGGACAAAAGTTGCAAAAGTACTTCTTTGGGTTGCAGCTATTCCAAGAGGCCACAAGAGCCTGGCTGAGAAACTCTGAGACTCGTACTCCAAAATGTAATTTTCCAAACCCTGGGTTTGAACACGGAGAAGGCTCTTTTGGCTACAGGCTGGCAAATATGGCAAGAGACAGCTTCTAAAATTTTAATATTTTCTGTCAGGTGTGCTACATTTCTATCAATCCAAACTATTCTAGTTCTGACTTACAAACCTAAAGTAAATTGCTACTAGACTAGACCCATTTGAATCAATGGAATTTACAGCTTCAAAGGGCCTACTCGAGTGCAACTTTCATCCCTAAGAAACAAGATTCGTGTCTGTCTTTCAGATATCTTGGGTCTAAGGCAGTGTTTCCCATCCTTTGGTTTTTGGACTTCAATTCCCAGAAGCCTAAGTCAATTCCCCAAAGCACTGATCAGCCAATGCAGTGACTTAGGCTTCTGGGAATTGAAGTCCCCCTGTGAGGCGTGGACCCTATGTTGGGAACCACTAGTCTAAGGCATTTAAGGTTATAAAAGGTAAGGGTTGCCTTATACTAAATTGATAAAGATGTCAGCATTTGCAGGACAGATGTAACGTGACCCTGTAAGTGAGTGTTAAGTGATATTTGGTGTTAAGATATAACAATGATTTGAAGTAGCTTCCTTTTACCATGAGTAGCATTTGGATGGATTTCTAGAGCTGAATATATTTGAGGTTTTGGACTCCAGTCCTCTAGAATTCCCTAATATAACCAGCCCCAACATTACTCAGGATGAGGTTAATGCTCCAGGCCAAGGGATTTGAGTACCCGGGAGTCATGAAACGACATCAAAGTCTTGATGATTTACATTGTTGATACTTCACTTTCATTTCCTAGGATGGAGAGAGTTAGTTTCGAGTGTCAAAATAACTTGAGGGGCCAAGGATGTTATATATTTTGATTTGGGTAGGAAGATGTGCCATATGAGGGAAGATCTGCCAAAGGGAGCAAAATATTTGTGGGCGGCTCCTCTTCTGTGGTATTATTTGCAGTGCAACAGTGCGCTGCTTACAGATTCAGGAGTGCCGGCACATTACAGAAGCAAAGCATGACAGTGAGGTAAATCAGCATTTGTTCCACCCGCACACCCAAGGACGAGAAACCACAAAAAAAAAATGTTCCCCCTTGCCCTATGAGGAGGCAATTTATTTTGGTGGATCTCTCAGCAAGGGATGAGAAGTGGAAGAATAGCATTTTTTTTTGTTTGGTTGAATAAAAACAGTACAAATAACATTTAATATGAGTAAGGATTGCACAAAAGATGGGCAACACTGTCTAGTTAGACTGCTCAAGCCCCCGCGCCCCAACAAGGCTCTCACCTCTTGTCAATGATGTTAGGTCAGGACTAAAAGGCACCAAAGCATTCTCTGTCAGATCCCTTGAGCCAGGTGAAAACAGAGGGCACACATCATGGTTTGCCTAGCCAGTGGGTGACGTGATATCCAAATGGCTAAAAAAAACGCATGAAAATGGACTTGATTTCTCAAGTCCATTTGCATGTGCAGAATGTCATTGTGGAGATGTCTACCAACGTGCAGACTCTTTGCTGAATAATGACTGCAAGGTGAGGATTGCACAAAATGGTGATAGCTGTTGCTCTTCATCCTGGACTTTTAAGGACTAGAAATATTTGGAAATGGGTCTTTCCAGGGACAGGTGTTACTCCCCATTTGAGAATATGCACATATGTACATGAGCAGGGGTGGTGGTGGTTGGTTTTCTCCTTCTGAATTACCTCTGAAGAATGTACGGATGTGGGAATTATATGAGAAAGCTGTGAGCTTGGTATAAAAATAATTCCAGAAGACACATTTTTGTCTGCTGGGATCAGTTAAAAAGAAAAACACAAACACCACATGGCTGTTCCTCTGTTATTTTCTCTCCCATTTTCCACACGGCAAGATTGGGTGTCAAGTTCATGGTTGTTTCATGGTTTAACAACCAGCAGAAAAGGCTATGAAAGAATTTGCCATAAATTCCTCAGCACTGAAAAGGGGAGTCAAAGGGGTTGTGGGGGTGGGGAGCATACAAGACCTTGGGGCAGCCCAAACAGTTCATCAACAGCCTTGTAAACACATGACAGACTTGGAGATGACTTCAAAGGGGAGCAAGGCAACTGCCAGAGGAATCAGCCAAGAAGACAGCTGCTGCTGCTGAAAAAAAATACCTTCTGCATCTGGTCATCTGGGCTGACTGCTCATTGGGCGATGCAGAGGAAGTATCAGTTCTAGGCTGCAGAAAAGAAGTTGAGATTAAACAAATGTGACAGTTCAGCCATGCTTAGTCAGCATTTAGACTGTAGACCTCTTGACCCATGAGGGCTGTTTTACAGTGGATAATCCTGTATTTGAAGGACTCTCCAATTCATATTTATTTAAATATATTTTTAAGAAAAAAGCTTAAGAAGATTGAGCAGGTAGGTACCTTGAATCTGGACACCAAATGTTATTTCCCTGAACACAACTAGAACACCCAATATGTTGAAATGTACCTGATCAGCCATTATGACAGAGATAAGGACCTTCTTCCAATATCAGATATGCTGGGGTACACAGAAAAAGCCTCCTCAAAGATTGTGGTATTTCTAAACTACAATTGTGCATACTGTGGGCAATGGTCATCTTGTGCTGGCTAATCTTTCTCACACTAGGTCTGGTGAAAGGAACTGTGGAGTGACTCCACCAAGAGGTGGCTTCTTTTCACATCTGTCACTTTCACATCTGACCTAGACACAGAAGATGACCAGATAAGCTCTTGGGGGGTCACAATCTGATGTCAAGATGAGCCAAAATGAAAAGTGTAGATCCTAAGATAGCCAGGTTAAAGTGCATCTAACAGATGGCTATCTAACTTTCCTTTAATTGCCTCCATTGTTGCATTGCCTCTCTCTCCCAAAATAATTGAGTCTTTTGTTTTATTGCTCTAACAGTGAGGAGGTTTTTTCTGATGTTTAGCCGAAATCTAGCTTTGTGTACTCTGAGGTCATAATTATGCATCCTACACTCTGGAATGACTGAGAACAGACTCTGCCCCTCTTCATCCATACAAAATATTTTTACTTTATATTTCTCCTATAAAAGAACCCAAGGCAGTTTACATCATTTTAAAAAACAATATAAAAGCCAAGACAATTTTTACAATATTAAAAAAGGATGCAGACAGTGCTAGCTCTTCGGCTATAAAGAGAGATGAGCACTGAACCCTAGAGTTAGACACGACTGGCTTGTGAGCAAGGGCAACCTTTACATAGATCTTAAAACCTAGGAATATTCCTCCTATCTGTCTCCTCACCTTGACAGCAGAAATCTAGATGATATTTCCCCCGCCAACACTTAATTTATAACCTTATAATTTTTATGGTTATGCTCAACTTTAAAAATTAAAATGGCCAGTATTTATAGAAGTCTTGATTTACCATTTAATGGCTACAGACAGATGAGCCCCTTTAGGTGGGGTGATGGTACCCTCAGTGGAGGAAATGCCACTGGAAACCATCATATTAAGCCAAATAGCAAAACAAACAGAGGAGGGAATCTATAATAATAATTGCTCTGGGTTTAAATGATTTTTAGGGGATGCCTGAATGAGACTCCTTTCATGCCCCCAAGAACAGCTCTCAGGTATTGAAACCTGACCTTTCAGTCTCCAGCTCAGTGCCTTAACCAATGGTCACGGAGGTGGAAGAGGCCATGCCAGATGGTCTAGCTATGAAGGCACACCTTGTCCATATCCTCAAGGTTGTGGCAGTCCATTGCAGTTCCGGTGTTAAATCCTGCATGTGTCATTTCATATGTGCCGCAGGAGATGGCTCCGAGACCAAGTGTGTGGGTCACTTCATGGCAAGCTGGTATCCACCTTAAACAAATTCACACCAGTGGCATTTCCCCTGAAAACATTTTCAGGGGGAAAATGTATACTCAGACATGAGTAGCAGCCAATTATGCTACAGGACACCTTTGCTGACTGTGCAATTGTTGAAACTCTCTCCAGTCATTTATATATTATTACCTTTAAGGCCATATTCAGTATTGTGGTACAATATCTCCAATCATGCAGGCTTCAGGAATACAAATGTAAGCTTTTTGTAGAATAATCTATCATTAAAGTAATTAAAAATGTCTTCCAGTAAGTTTGACACCCAAGGGATTTCCCGTCATCAGTCCTAACTCCTGCCAACCTAGCAGTTCAAACACAAGATATTGGAAGTAGGCAAATACGTACTGCTTTGGCAGGAATGGTAACTGTGTTCTGTGTGCTCCTGTGTCTAGTAACTCTGGCCCCATGACCACGGAAGCACCTGCAGATACAGACAGTGATAGCTCTTTAGCTGTAAATGGAGATGAGCACTGCACCCTAGAGTCAGAAATGACTGGCTTTTGAGCAAAGGAGATGTTTACGGTAAACAGGGAATATCCCAAAATGGATTTCAGGCGGACTTGCTTTGGTGTTTGCCCTAGACCAGGGGTCTGCAAACTTGGCTCTCCGGGTGTTCTTGGACTTCAATTCCCAGAAGCCCAAGTCAGCCCTCCTGCTGATCAAGGCTTCTGGGAACTGAAGTCCAAGAACACCTGGAGAGCCAAGTTTGCTGACCACTGCCCTAGATGGCAAAAGCTAGTTCTCTAGGCTGCCCAGCAAAGAAACCTTTACAAATTTTTCCCTTGCTGCAGCTTTGCCTCTGGATAGCTCCCCGTTTTAAAACGAGTGAAAAGGTTATAGAATAATTAAAATCTTCTGAAAAGAGAGCCTCTAACAAGGAAATGAAGTGCTATTGTAGTAACGCTCTGGCCCTACAATGAAGGCCAATTACTACATGCCTTCCAGAAAGATAAACTGAAAGGAAAACAGCGGAAAAGGGAGAAATCACAGAGGTTTCAGCCTTGCATCACGTGGCCAGGCAAGAAAATAACTGAAAGGAACAATGCTGGACCAGGTACTTTTGCGTTTGTATGAACAAACCCTAATTTGAACTTGCTGCCTGGAGTTCAGAGATAAGACTCAGCTACAGTTTCCCAAATGTTATAGATCTTTGAATAGGAAAATGACTCATAACATTAACTGTCTTAGTTTTGCCATGCCCCAAATTTAATATGTCGTTTTAAATTATCTAAATTAAAACTAGCTAATCTAAGTGGATGGTGGTGGAGGGGAACTTTCTGATTTAAATATAACTGCATATGACAGAAAGTGAAAATGAGAAATGTAGCTTATCAGGCAGAGAGCTATGTGACGAACCATTTTAAGGTTTGTCTCTGCATTTTAAAGGTCTGTTACACTGCATTTGTGGTACTCAGTTACACCCCTCTATATTCCTTCCCAACCATGACAAGATCCTGAGAAGTCCTGGTGCTGCTGTGGTTAAACTGCTGTACTGCAGCCAAAAAGTTGTGAGTTCAATGCTGGTCAGGACTAAAGGTTGACTCAGCCTTCCATCCTTCAGAGGCTGGTAAAGTGAGTACCCAATATGTTGGGGGCAAAATACTAATTGGGAACTCCCCAGAGAATGAACTAAGCGCTATGGGGTGGTATATAAGTGTGGTTGCTTTACTTTTTTAAACTAAAGGTGCAATACGGTCTTCTCCATACTAGGAAGCTACTGAACTTGGCCAATGCACTGTTTGTTATCAATGAAGCCATTCAAAGATTCCTACATAAATTCAGCAGAAACAACTTGAGAGGTTTAATGTGAGAGAAAGCAAAACACCTGCCCATTAGCACATATCTTGAGGGCAAATGTTTGATGACATTCCATGTTTCAATTGATTTATTGCAAACTTTCTTCTTAGACCTCAACCAGGGGTTCGCAACCTACAGCCTACAGGCCAGCCCTGGCCCATGGTGCCATTCTATCCAGTCCATGGCAATGACCCCTGGGAGCAGATGCTTCTGTGCCTTCACAAACACGGCCATGCCTGCACAAACATATCTGTGCCCACCGCTGTTGCGGTTTATGGCAGCATTTATGGGGGGGGGGGACCATGATTCTGGCCCACTCGGCTGTCTGAAGGGGTGTAGTCTGGCCCATGGCAGAAAACATTGAGAACCCCTGGCCTAAACCTAAGAGGTTTTGAATTGCTAAGCCAGACATTTTCATCTTCTCCGACCTTCTGGTAGTTGTTGTGTTTATGTTTCCTTCCTTGCGACTTTTCCGTTGATATTAATATGTGGCACAGGAATGTGAGCACTTGGAAAATATGCTTGCAGTTGCAAGCTGATTCTTACAAGACGGAGAAGTTGTAGGAAAAAGGATTATGCGAGTTAAAAGTGTACAGGCTCAGCATTCATTAAGGGGTACAACTGTTCCTAGTGAAAAATACTTTTTGCAGCTGCATGCTGTAAAATATTTCACTAATTTATTTATTTTTTGGTATTGTCTATCCTTCAACCATCCACCTGGACTCTTCAATAGGTTGACTGTTGTGTTAGGTAGGCACCCATCAGGTTCTGTCTTAAAATAAAATGTTCTGTTTTTTAAGACTTGCATTACAATTTGTAGTACAACCTCATGACAACACATCATCACAAAGGGCAGTTCAGGTATCAGACAAATGCCTGAATTTCCATGGAACCCATAATTGCTTATTGTTTGGGGGGGAGCCAATAAAATTTAATCTCTAAATGGAAACTGCTATAATGGGCCAAATTATTGATCTGATGGAAGCAGTAGTTGTGATCTTCAGAACAAAGCAAAGCAATCATACATATATACCACCTCATAGTACTTAGTGCACTCTCTGGATGGTTCCCAAGCTAATTAGCAATTCCCCCCAACATGCTGGGTACTCATTTTACTGACCTTGAAAAAATGGAAGGCTGAGCCAAGGTTGAGCCCTGATCAGGATCGAACTCACAACCTTTTGGTTGTAATACAGCAGTTTAACCATTGTATCACCAGGACTGGTATCTGACCACAGCCTTCCTATCTATCTGCTAAGACACCACAACATTAATCTTTTGCTAATTCTTTCCATGTCTTCAATCAATAAAGGGGATGGATTGACAGAATCCATCACCATTACTCAGAAAGAAAGATACAGTTCAGATATAGATGGAGGGACTACTCTCTGTTGCCTTCATCAGTTGGTCATCTGGTTTCTAATGCAGATGGGTGCAAGTAGCAGTGAGATCTTGGAGCAGAAGCAAGCCCTACTGCTAGCCAGATGAAGATTTCAGGTGAATTTGAGGGCAGTGGTTCTTCTTTGCTCCCTGTTCACCCACCACTCATGGAAAGAGGATGAAAGAATAACTGTTGACAGCTACATTCTCTTGGCAAGATCACCACTTAGTTGCTTGGTGGTACCTGCCAGGGATAGATTGCTTTGAAATTGTGGAGCCATCACATAGGCATCCAGGAAGTTGATTTCCCTCTGGGAATAATTGGGAACTATTTGGTAATGATTTCATTTCACCTTCAAACCTAAATCCCAACTCTGTTTTGCACACTGCTTTTCTAAGTGGAGGCATCAAGGAACTTCCAATGAAGTTTAGCAAAGCCAAAAAGAAGCAGCGCTCACCTGAACTAAAACATTGCTTCTTATTTTTAGATGACAAGGAGGAGGAGGAGGAGGGTTTATATTTAAATTCTAACTCTCTTTCAGAAACAATGTGAAGGCAAACTCTGCCAGAATATTTATGCCTAATAGCTTTTAGATCTTGCTTTGATGCCTTCCCCAACATTGATTAAATATCAGTTTTTAAAGAGATATTCGGTTCTCCAAAATTGAGGGATACTTCCCCTTAAAAAGAGTAGCACACACAATCAGGTATGTGAAAAGAAATTCCTTTCTAAAGAAGTTCATCAAACTGAAATCATACTTATAAAGAAGTTTGCTGTTTGTGAAAATTTTCCAGCTCTTCACCCAATGAGAACTGTTGGTTGAGACCCATTGATGAAAGCAATGAAGAGCAGTATGATATCATGTTTAATGTAGTGCTTTCAGTTGTCTTGATTTGAATGTCTGGTAACAACTAGTGTATTATAACTGATAAAATCTGTTTTATGTCACAAGCAGTTCAATAAAAGAGGAAACATTTCATTTCAATGGAAACTTCCAGGTTTTATTTTTCCAATCATGGAAAGAATGTAACAGGAAGATATTTTCAAATAGAAATCAACATACACACAGTATATATATATTGTTTATAAGTGTCTTCCAGAATCTCAAGTGGACAGCAAAGGCATTGTTTAGGCCTACTCTTCCAGGATAGGTAACAGTGTATTTAACACTAAAAGGAAATCTATTACCTATTTTTCTAACAACAGAAAGATCGAATATTGCAAGAAATTGGAAAAATAATTTAATGTTAGTGGTAGACGATTGGTACAAAGAGTTGTGGGAAATGGAACTAAATGATAAACTTACATGGGAATTGAATGTTAGAAAAGGTGTAAAGAAAATAAATGTTGGGACATCTGGAGGCCAATTTTTGGAATATACATTAATTAAGAGTAAAGGTGGCATTCCAGCACCAGACCAAAAGAGTTCTTTGAAATAATAATATATTGATATGATGAAAGCGGCATACTCCAGGGTACTCCCCCTGCACCTACACCAACTGCCAGGGGAGAAAGAAGCCAGGGCAGGTTGAGGACTTCGCCACCCCTCCTCCTGTACCCATACCAACATATTGTATTGTATGTAATGTAATGTAATGTAATGCATTGTTTGTCAGCTGCCCTGAGTCGCCACGGCGAGTGGGCGGCAATATAAATTTGAACTAATAAATAAATAATATATTGTTAATTTTGAATACTATGTGATGCCAAGAAATGAACTGGGTACATGAACAAGGTAGATTATATAAAGTCTGTAGGTAATGTATTGGATTAAAGCATTTTAAAGAAAATATTGTAATAGACATAGGGGTTAAAAAAATGAGCCATACCTATTATTGAAACTATATTGTGTAGTTTATATATTGTTTTGTGTATTTTCTTATTTGAGAATTTTTAAAATATTGCTTTATTTTCTTGTTGTTTTGTATTTCTTTCTTGTTGTTTTTGAAATCAATATATAAATCAAAAGTCCATTCTCACACTCACTCCATCTCTATTAGCAATAGCAATAACACTGTCCTATATAATACCCCACAGTGCTTAATGAACTCTCTGGGTGATTCACAAGATAATTAGCCTTTTGCCACTAACATGTTAAGTACTCATTTTATCAACCTCAGAAAGATGGAAGGCTGAGTCAACCTTGATTCCTGTCAAGATCAAACTGACAACATTTTGGCTGCAGTACAGCAGTTTAATCACTGCACCACCAATACTCTATTGCAGTGGTGGGCATCAGCAGATTCGCCATGGTTCGCCAGAACCAGTAGCAGAAATTCCGGCTGGCCCCACCCATTTCAAGCTTTGAAATAAAATAGTCCTAATTTGGGTGCAACACAGAGCTTTCCTCTGGGCCACGCCCACCATACCACACCCATAGTATAAGTAGTAATTTTTTTAAATCCCACTACTGCTGTATTGCCATGACTACCTGACATTTTCCAGCAATCCACATGAAGAAGGAAGGGTATTTTCATTTACACTATCAAGTTTATTTAACAATTTAAAACTTTGCTGCTTTAAGAATTGAGTTAAAAGCTCTCATCTATTTATTTATTTACAATTCCATACTATGTGTCCAGTAGTTATTAAATTCAAATTATAATATGTGATGTAATCCCACAGTAATGTAGTGAACTTTCTTAAATGGCTATTGCTCAATCAGCAATAGCCGGGCTGAAGATGAAAATATAGATTGGCAACAGTTAAATTATCTACAGGATAACTTCTTGTGCTCACTACCATTCACACTTGTCAAAAACAAACAAGCAAACTGCCATTATAATTGCTTTGTGTTTAGGTGAGAAAAAGTTTTTTAAAAAGGAGTCAGATTCTGTGATTTGCCCTTGCTGGTAGGGTTGCCATATGTCCTGGAAAATCGGCATTGTCCTGGATTCAAGGTCTGAAAAATTGTCCCGGCCAGTAAAAAAAAATCATGTTAAAATCCTGGATCTTAAAGACTTACTAATTGTGTATTATAACACACCATTAAAATAAATTCGCACTCTCGCCTTCAAATAATCAATTTCCTGCCACATTGGAGTTGAAGTATACCTAGAGACAAATCGTAACATCCTCACTTCCCACCGCTGCCCAATAAGTGTGTCATGTGTGTTTCCCGGAACTGAGGATGTTAAGAGTTGATCATGATGCGACTTCTCATAAGTACAGCAGATCATCTTACAGTAAGAATTAACTGTTGTAAATAAATTCATTTATGTATTGATATATTTAATGTGAAAGTGTTTTATAGCTATCATATGTTTGTCTTTAAAAAGGCTATTTATAGATAACCCACCCATTTTTGTCAAGTATGATTCTGTACTGGTTTTGTGGGAGAGAATTATAGCAACTCTACTTGCTTGGTGTCTTTTTTAAAAGGGGGGAGGGTCTGGCCAGGTTATCCTCCTATATGGTAACAGAGCAGACCATACTGCCAGCAATTCAATGTTGAGTGTCAGGTGGTGGTTAACTAACCTAACAACCCTGAGGACTAACGGTCTTGGGTGCCAAAGGCTACAGGGAAGGGTGATGGTCCCCAATTGGATTAAATCCCATTTGAATCCATCTTGATTGAGAGAAGCAGCTTCATCAATACTGGCCTGAAACTGATAAGGGCTTTGTGTGACAAAATGGCTCAGGACCAGAAAGTGACTCTTGGAACTGGATCAGTGGTACGGTTGTCATGCTGCGATGCAGAAGGCAGATGAAAGGCCACTGCATTATATTCTCAGGACAGTCTTCATGGCTGATCGCCATGAGGATCATCAGTATTTGTATTCAGATATGGCAGAACAACAACAAGAAGGTGTCTTTTTGTGAATAATAGGTATCCTGTGCATCATCTTGACTGCTGCAATTGGTATTGTCCACATTCAGACACCCCTTTGCTATGTAAAACTCATCAACCCTTTTTGGCTTGGGCAGAATATACACATTTCCTGGTATTTTGAATCATGGCTACAGAAGCACAATATCCTACATTCATAAACTGGAGGCTTTTTGAAGAATTGAATTTCCTGGGTTTTTTTTCCTCTCATGTAGAATTTTGCAGAGCTATAGGATCCCAGAAGATGAGCACATGATCTGTATTATGGTTGCTGGAAGAGGAAAGAAGCAAGAACAACTGGGATATTGTGGCAGCCTCTCTGTGCCAAAACGTTTTGAAATGCTATTTTGGACTTAATTAAATGGTAAATGTGTGAGTAAGTGCAACACATACTGCAGAGAAAGGTTTTTGAATTCTTCTCCAATTCTACATTTCAAATACCTGTATGTGGTTTGGGCTGTCCCCATTTTTAGAAGGTATTTCCGGTAGTGATGTATGGTTGTGAGGGCTGGACCCTAAGAAAGGCTGAGTGCAGAAGAATAGACTCCTTTGAAATGTGGTGCTGGAGGAGAATTTTGAGAGTACCCTGGACAGCAAAGAGAACAAATAGGTCATTCTTAAAAGAAATCAACCCCAACTGTTCCTTGGAAGGTTAAATATTGAAGTTAAAGTATTTTGGACATCAAATGAGAAGAGAGGACTCACTTGAGAAAGCCTTGATGCTGGTAAAGGTCAAAGGCAAAAGTAGAAAGGGGAGGCAGAGAATGAGATGGCTAGATGCAATGGGCACAAAGATGGGTCGGCTGAGGAGGATGGTGGAGAATAGGGTTGCCTGGCATGCAGTCATCCATGGGGTCACGAAGGGCCGGAATCAACTGTGACTGAACAACAACAAACATTTTTAGAATAACCTTGTAGACTATTAATTTACTCTAAGACAGAATGATATATAATGCTCCTGTACTTCCCCATCTCATTTGAAACTTTTTTGGCTTAGCTCATTTAGAAGAAGCAATTATTCCTCAATATTTTATTTGATTTCTCCAAAAAAAATTGTTAAAACTATTTTAAAAATAATATTTTAAAGGTGTACAGGACACCTGTTTGTTTGAGGTATGGTAGATATGATCCCTTCATAACATGCTACTATATGTGAAAAGGAAACTCTACAGTAATTGACTTACTAGTTCTAGTAAATGAATCAATGGTAAAACAATATATAAACTACCCACTTTACTTTCCAGAATATTAGTAGAAAAAGCATTAGAGAATAACCATGTAATCAGACTGATAACACCCTAAACAACACCTCATAGTAGGAACAGCACTGTCATAGAGGATGGTAGGCCATTGAGCATTCATGTTCCCTATTAGTGTTTTTAAAAACTGTCTCTTTTAATGATAATTCAAATTAAAGAAGATGAAAAGGTTCACTCATATTGCATAATAAAAACTCGGACAGTTCTCTGAATATTACAGTATTTATTTTTGTCACTAGACAAAATCACCGTTGCCCTCCCTCTTTTGATTTTCCTACAATATTCTTCAGTTTTCCTACCAGATTCATATTATTTTCTCTATTCCTAGCCAAAAAAAAGGTGAAGGGAAAAAACCCACCTTCTTGTCCTTTTCTTTCCCTGCAGTGGAAACTTTAAGAAAGGGCCGTCCATTTGGAAATATATTATATATTATATGTGGTCCCAAGTTGTTCTCTGATAATTCTGAGGGATTGTAGCTGTGAATAACAACCATTTTTATAGCAGGAGTTTCAGACAGGAGATGTTTTATTTGGAAAATTCCCATTTCCCCCCTCCCTTGGTTACAAGGTGTTTAAATCACTATCTGAAGGAAGTAGGAAACAGCTGTGGCTAAAATGTGCTTTTTAAAATGTGTCTTCCCCACCCCACTTTGTGGGCTGAACTGCCAAAATGAAAGCATTAGCAGATTTTTGAGGTTAAGGAATGTAAATTGGAGCACACATATTTTTGGTGGTGATCTAAAAGAATACTGCTTTTCTTTTGCATTGTTCCCACCCAACACTAGACAGTTGTAGGTCAGTTTAAGATGCTTCCAACCTGACACAGGTCAAGACGAGAGGAACAGTGAGAAATGCCAGGCAGAAAACTCTACAGTTTGGTTGTCACTAGTCTTTCTTGATTTAGGGAGCATGCCTTTCAAAAATCCAGGAGAGCAATACAGTGTTGAAGGGATAGAGAGTAGATGAGAAGATAATTCCAGCTCACTTTTTCCATAAGAATATACCCCAATCCTCAGGTTTATTCTTATTCAGGGTGGAAAGATCTTGACATTTGGGGAGATGGGATCAAGAGAAGCCAAAATAAAAGGTCCATCTAGAAATGACTTTTGTCAACAACAAAAGGCTTGCCCTGAGATATTTGTCAATTCACTTACCATATTTTACCTGTCTACGTTACTTGTTGCACCATTACTAGCTTGCAGAGGGGTGAGAAGATTGTCAGTGGGCCAGAATAAAGGTTGAATGGAAAGACAACTGTTGGGACCTAGTCTGTAGGAGGAAATATTGAGGGCCTCATCACTTCAAATATGTTATGACTGGCTCACTGGGTTTGACCTTTATACCTGGTAGAGTTCTTCTTCTTCCATGTCTAAGCCAGATGTGGAACTGCCAAAATGAAGCCACCTTTTGGTGAGTCCATTCTGCAGTTTCTTTGGCCTGACCTAGTGTAAGAAAGATTAGCTGACAACACAAGGTTACCGTTACCAGGGTATGCCCGATTGTGGCTCAAAAATACAGGTAACACAATTTTCAAGGGAGTTCTTTTTGTGTACCCTGACCATGAAGACTGTCCTGAGAATATAATGCAGTGGCCTTTCATCTGCTTTCCTCATCACAGCATGACCCTAGCTGTACCACTGATCCAGTTATGTGAGTCACTTTCTGGTCCTGGGGCCCTTGGGCACACAAACTCCTCCTCAGCTCCAGGGGACCATCACTCTTCCCCTGTGGACCTCCATTCCCAAGGCCGTTAGTCCTCAGGGTTGTCATGTTAGTTAACTGCTGCCTGGCACTCAGCATTGAGTCACTGGCAGTATGGTCTACTCCAAGGGTTCTCAACCTAAGGCCTGTGGGCTGGATATAGCCTACAGCACCATTTCATGTGCCCCTCCAGCCCTCCAAGGGCATTCAAGAAACACTCCTTTTAAAGATGTTGGGACAAAATGGCTACCTCCATCATGCAGGCAGGGCAAAATGGCCATCTAGCCCCCAAAACTGACTGAGAGAGCACGACCAGCTTGAAAAGGTTGGGAACCCTTGGTCTACTCTATTGCCATAGCAAGATAACCTAGCCAGACATGGACCTGCTGGAGTGATCTGTTGAAAGCGACAGCCTCAGGTAGAGAGTCTGCATCTGAGCAGGAAGAAAAAATGGGAACACTTAGTACAACTAGGGCTACTAAGAGAGAAAGTGGAAAGAGGAGATCAAGAGGAAGGAAGGTACCAAGGAGGAATGAACCTTCAAAATGAGTGAAGACCCCTTCATCCAATTTGTGCCATCTTACCTCTGCTACCTGCGTGCCTCTTGGCTCCAGCCCTGCAGCCCTGGCCCTTGCACCAGGGACTAAGGTGTGGGAATACCATTTTGCCTGAGGACTTTAGTGTCATTTACTATGGTAAACAGCAGGATTTCAGCCAAGGCATTGCTGAAAAGAAAGGAAAAAATAAATGGAAGCTAACTTTTTAATGTTGTGACAAAAATATGTAGGGTATTTCAAAGCTTTACAAAAAGTAGCCAATAGTAGAGGCACCTCTGCCCATCTTCTGAGTTATGTGGAGGGAAATGCCTCTTTCACAACTTCTTTTGGAGGGTGATATCCATAAAATAGAGGGTAGAAATAAGCAACCAGAATTCTAGAATGTGCAAATTGGACTTTCTTGTGATTTTTTTTTTTTTGTATTTCTGAGTATTTCAGAAGAGCTAATACAATTTATAATAAAGTGTATGGTCAAAATTAGTGGTACTGTCACTTTGAGGAGACCCAATGTAAGAAAGCATCTAGCACTGACAGATCAATGATCTGTCACTGCTAGCAAACTTTCAGAAGTATTTGGCCACAGAAACTCATTCTGAGACTGGAAAGTGACAGATCAGAGTTTATCTGTAATTTTTCTCAGCTCAAAATAATACTGTTTTAGTTTCTTCCTTCATAACTTAGCATAGTGGTGGTGAATCTATGGCACACGTGCCAGAGGTGGCACACAGAGGCCTTTCTGTGGGCACATGCATTGTCCTGGCCAAGCTCCGCCTGGCCCGGCTGGTGCCAATTGCAACACCATTTCCCCACCCACCCCTCTCCCTTCACCAATGTGGAGGTGAGAGAACAGGCTGAAATCCCTCCCAGGAGTCGGTGGCGGAGAAGAGGTGAGGCAAGTAGACAACCCTTCCCCCCTGGAGATGGCAGCGGCACACACACAGGGTGGACCCACGGAGGGTGTGAGCATATACACATGTAACATTGCTGGAGGCACACTGGCAATATCACATGGGTGCATGGGAACGCATGGTACTTGCTTGCTTGGCTGCCTCCTCCTCCTTGGGCACTCATCCTCTAAAAGGTTCCCCATCACTGCCTTAGCACTATCTTCAAATCTGCTGTTATTTTACATATTCATCTGCCTTTAAACAGGTCACTGGAGCGTAACATGAGATCCTGCTAAATGATGTTAAACGACTGTAACATTTTGAAATGATAACAGTGAAAGGCTCGCCATAACTCACTCATAAATTTCTAACAGGCCCAAAATTTAAAGAGAAAAAGATTGTCACACAGAAGACAATATTGTCTGAGAATATACTATTGCTCTAATATATATACAGAGCATCCAGGTTAAAGCTACATGTTTTTTGGATGAACTTGCCTTCCCCTGAAGCTTAAATAATAAAGATATTTCCACCATATAAGCATGCACTAGACTTCCAGAAGCTCAGTAATGTATGCCTTTCCTTTCAGATGTGGTATTGGCACGAGGTGGTATTTGAGCTGGCAAGAAAACTGTGATTGCAAGGTTGGTTGATGGAAACTCACAGCAGGTAGCTTTGGCTGTAGGTTTCTCTGTCAGAAACAATTGTCCATGAAGCAATCCTTAGCCTGCATTTGCCATGCTGCTTTTAAATAGTGTGAAAACTTCAGCAAAGCATGGACATGTTGTTTGAAAACTAAAACGGCACTCCTTATTCACACCTTGGCAGTAACGCATTGCCGTATATACTTGACTATAAGTCGTCCTGAATATAAGTTGATGTACCGAATTTGGCCCTCTGAAACTAGGAAAACAGAATGACCTGAGTATAAATCGGAGGTGGAAAATGCAGCAGCCACTAGTGAGTTTCAATAATTAAAATATATGAAAATAGAGTAAAATTAATTAATTGAGACATTTTTGTGGGTATGTTTTTGAGTGTTTACATTGACCCAAGTATAAGTCAAGTCCAATTTTTGGACCTCATTTTGGGGGCTAAAAACCTGACTTATACTTGAGTATATACAGTACTTGTTATAGTACAGCATGAGATTAATACATCACTGTCAATGTTATTTCTAAAGGAGAGAAAAAAGATGATTAAACATGGCCAACCCCTCAAAAGCCACCCCAAATGAAAATGTCTGTATGAAGCATTGCTCTCTTCTTATGTTAGAGTCCTTGTCACCATCCAACTAAAATAATGTCAGTGTTGGTCCCCAATAACAAAAAGAGAGAACAAAGAAGTTACTTGCCCTCAACATTTAACTGCCAAGCTTTATATCTATATCTATATCTATATCTATATCTATATCTATATCTATATCTATATCTATATCTATATCTATATCTATCTATCTATCTATATCTATATCTATATCTATATCTATATCTATATCTATATCTATATCTATATCTATATCTATATCTATATCTATATCTATATATATATATATAGAGAGAGAGAGAGCATGCTTATATGGTAGAAATATCTTTTCTCTTTGATCTTTCTTAAGTGATGTTTGATACACAAAATATACATGTGGTTGTCTCTAGGTCATTTTTTAAATTGTTCATTTAATCTATTTTTAGCTGTCTTTTAAGATCATAGCCATTTATAGCATGATAGACATCACATATGTGCATGGTTGATGTGCAGCCCAGACAACCCCTTCTCTACAAATTTTGATTTTTAGAAGGGGCAAGGAACTCTTTCCCCTTCCTTCTCTGAAGCTGTATTTTCCAGAAGAATGTGTTTGTGTGTATCTGCTCCTTAAAATATGAGCTGTAACCCATGTGGACTGGTAAGGACAGTGCCGGATGAGCCGTATAGCAGGAGTAGCTAGGGTTGCTGTATGTCCCGGCAAACTAGGATTGTCCTGGAGCAAGGTCAGAAAAATTGTCCCGGCCAGTTCTTTAAAAATCATGCTATAGTCCTGGATTTTTAAAACTTATGATTGTGTATTATAACACACCATTAAAATAAATTCAAACTCTCACCATCAAACAAGTGATTTCCTGTCACATTGGAGTTGGAGTATACCTGGAAACAAATCTTAATGTCCTCATCTCACACCACTACCTGATAAGTGTGACCAATGTGTTTCCTGGAACTGAGGACATTAAGAGTTGACTGCTATGTGACTTCTCAGAAGTATAACATATTATTTTACAGTAAGAATTAACTGTTGTAAATAAATTCATTTATGTATTGATATATTTAATGTGAAAGTTATAGCTGTCATTATATTATGTTTGCTTTTAAAAAGGCTATTTTGTAGATAACCTGCCCATTTTTTGTCAAATATACTTCTGTCCTGGTTTTGTGGGAGATAATTATGGCAACTCTAGGAGTAGCAAATGCTACGGGCCCTGAGTCTCTGGGGGCCCAAGCTCCCATGCTTGGTTAGAATGAAAATCAAAATTTAAATATTCCGTGCATTCACGTGGATATTCAAAAAATGTTCACTCCGAGAGACTCACCAACGACTCATTGGAGTGTTAAATGCATGCCAAAGAGTAAAGATGTGCGTGCGGGCAGAGCTATCTTTGTCTGTGAGCGCATCTTACATGCTACTCCATAGTAGCATGAATTTGTGTTGAGTGGCAGAGTTGATCTATGTGTGAGCTGTGTTTTGTTTTATAGGCTTAGTCCAGCACTGATCTTCTAGTGCTTTAATATATGATTTACTTAGATAAATTGATTTTTACTAGTAGTGTTTTATTTTATAGGTATCCTAAATTCTAAATCTAAGCAAGGGCCTCTTAAAACAATTTTTTACAGGCCTTGCATTGGCTTAATCTGGCACTGAGACCACTGCTAGTCAAAAACATTGATGGCCCAATTGCATGTCAATTAGAGGTGGAGAGGTGGACAACTCATTTTACTCTAGATTGTGACACACAGTGGCAGAGAAAGCTCTCCTTGTCTAGAACCCTATTGGTTTATACATGTGGTTCCCAATATGGGGCACACAACTCACAGGGGGAAATTTGATCTTTAAGGGAGGCAGTTCAAGAATGCGGTTATTAACAGTGAATGGCCTTTTAGGCTTCCTCCACGTGAATAATAATAATAATAATAATAATAATAATAATAATAATAATAATAATAATAATAATAATAATAATAATAATAATAATAATAATAATAATAATAATAATAATAATAATTTTTTATTTTCTTATTTTTTTATATACTGCCCTACTCAGTGAAACCGACTCAGGGCGGTTCACAAAATTCATACATATAACATAATCAAAAGTAATACAGTGTAATAAATACAATAAATATAACAATATAATTCTGTAGTGCAACAGAACAAAAACCACACCACAAAACAAAGTTACAGAAAGTACAATTACAATTACATATTGTAATAGGAATTTACTTTTTGAATACTAAGAATCATATGTCACAGAGGGGGGCATCAGGATTTTAGAGATGCTTAGGTGGGACATGGACATATAAAGGTTGGAAAACACTGATTTAGACATAAGGTTGTTGTGGAATTTTGGTTATTCCTTTGTATTGTTAGCAGAGGATGAAATAAAAGGGAAAGCAAAGACAGTAGCTGAAAGACTCCCAAGTCTCAAATGTGACCTCTTCTCACAGAGACTAGCCTTTTGTACAGTATAATTTTAAAAGATCACTACAGAATCATTGAAGAAAAGAAGAACAAAGATATCTTTACATAGTTATAATCAATATATATGTATTTTTCAATGTTGTAATAATTCAAGGCAATATCAGCTTGTCTGTTTCTATGAGCTTTATTTATTTACAAATATTCTATAAGCACAGAAAACTTCAAAGTTGCAAAACACCCAAAAGTCTCTTAATGCCTTGCAAATATGAATACAGTACAATAAAAGGGACTGAATACCCATTTTGTAATAATAGTTTGGAAATTTGGAATAAAATTTAAATAGTTCTCAGTCCAGGAATTTCTCCATTAGCATCTACCTGTATATGGGATTTGGAAATTTCCCAGATAGTCTAAAGAAAAAGGTGATAAAGGAATAGAATTTGATTGGGAAGATTAAGGGATTGGTTAGAAAAAAGAGAGGTGATATTTGAAGAACTTAATTTCTCTTGGTTTAGTAAAGGTCAAGGTCACCCTTGCTCGAAAGCCAGTCATATCTGACTCTAGGGTTCAGTGTTCATCTCTGTTTCATAAAGGGCCCAAATCTCTGTTAAGAAGACCTCCCCCCCCCCTGGATTGCTAAACCCCTTAGCAAGCCAGGTGCGGGGATCTCTCCCCCAAACCCCCAGCTGTCCAAAGCAATTGCCTGGGACGGCCAGGGTGTTGGGGGAGAGCTTGTGTGCATGCACGGCTTCTCCCACAACACCCCAGCAGTCCCAGGCAATTGCTTGGGACAGCTGGGTTTTTGGGGGAGAGACCCCCCCCTGCTTGGCTTGCTAAGGGGCTTAGCTATCCAGGCGGTGGAGGGGGGCTTCTTAAGAGAGGCTGGGGAAAGGGGCCCAAGTTTTCCTACCTTCTTTTCAGATCCCCCCCCCCCAGGCCAGGCTTGCTAAGCAAACCAGATCGCCTCCCTATTCCCTTTCAACCCAGAAAGCATCTTTGTGTGCTTCTGACACGACTTTTTTTAAAGGAATGGTTAAATTTTCAATTCTGCTAGGTTATCTTTTTCAAGTTCTGACTACAGGGATATCAGATGAGGCCTTTAAATACTGGCGGACTATATGTATGGATTTTATTCATTGGCCTAAGAAATCAAGACCTTCTCATGAATTGCCATATTTTTAAAAGAAAAGTGAATGAAGAGAATCCCATATCATTAGAAATAAAATCTCAGGATTTGGGAAAATTAAAAAGGCCTTTATTTTTTCTTGTAAAACTTAATGTCATACTAGTGATAACTAATCCATTCTTCAGAAATGGGGTAAAGACTGGAAAAGATGAGCAAAATAAATTACTTTCTGATCAATCCACACCTACCCCCTTCTTTAGCCATTCCTCATTTTATGATGTTGGACAAATGGACTTAATTTAAATTGTTGAAAGACTGTGATTAATATCGATCAAGAAATGTGTGCTTTCTAGGTATAAGATATCAATCAAGAAATGTGTGCAATAATTCTGGTCCCAAATCAGGAAGGCCACTGTTAAATCAAGAAAGTACTCTCTTACTCTCCTGGTTTCAAATATATCGGGTCGCTAATTTTTCTTCTCTTCAGCAGTGAAAATGTAGGCCACTAGACAACTTCATTTGAAACATTGCTACTAGCCTCAGAAAAGGCTAGTAAGGGGTTGTTTCAAAATTATAGGAAGTATTAATCGAAATCCCATATGGATGTAAATTATGTTCCAAAACAATTGAGGAAAGTGATTTAGGGATGATACAAGGCTAAGGAATAGATCTCCTCATGGGAGTAACTGCACAAACAAGATGTGCCTTGGCACTTTAACTAGCTACAATTAGCTGCGGCCAGTTATATGACTCTATGTGAATACCATTAGGATTGTGGCCCTTGAATGTTTAGATCAACTGTTCAAGTGAGATGGAACAATTACCTTACATCTGCAGCAAGATCTCCCTTCAGGTTAGACAGCTGAATTGATGAAAGTAGTTGGGTGCAGGCATTTGATTTCTGCTTTGCTTTCTGGGAGAAAAGGTTACCTGTGTAGCCCTGGACAAGCTGCCCAGTCCCAGAGTACCACAGGAAATAAGTATTGATAAATAGTCTGGGATATCTTATACCTAGAAAGCTCTGCAAAGAGTTTCCATATGTCAGAGTTGGAATTGTTATTATTCCAGGGGTGTTTCCAGACAAAAGGGTTTCTAATCCTATGAGTCAAAAAACACTGACACTTTAGTTAATGAGGAACATGCATAAAAATGTGTACTGTACTTAAAAATGTATATGAAGAAAAATATGTGTGACATATTTGTTATTGATAGTCATACCAAATCATGTCCAAACTAGCACAGTTCCAACAAGAATTTCAAACTTTGTAAAGATGTTCAAGAAATAGTTTGCCATTCCCACCTCAAGTGAGGTTCCACGTTGAAGAGGGGTTTGAACTTTCATTCTTTCATGTTCAAATCAAATGTTGAACTGCCAAAATGAAGCCAGTTTCTTGGCTTTGTCATTGGCCAATATTAAGTCCTCATCAGTACTTGTTTCTGGAAGCAATCAGCAGACAAGCAAAGGAGCCAGAATCTGTATCTCTTCACATTCACACAGCATAATGTCATCCACTAGCAGCCCTCACTTGAACATAGGCACTCCAACCTATTCAGGGTCCAAGTGACATAGAAAATGTCAAATTCCTCAGCCATATCCTCCTTTATTGTTATTGCTTGTTCAGTGAGCTCCTTTCTCCATCTTCTAATTTGGTTTTCCTCTTCTGTACCTTCAAGAGAATTTGTTCTTGCCACAAAGCTCTTCCTGGATGTGAGCCAATGGACTTGAGGCACATATCCATTCAGAGGATGTCAAGCGTCATTCTCTTGCTTAGTTCTCTCGGTGCTTGCTGCTACTTCCCTCCTTATCTTAAGCGGAGTGATATATTTTTCTCAATTGGTTTAGGTTGAGAGGTATCCTGTTATTATGCACATTGTTTCATTAACAGTGATGTCAACTTGTTTTGCATGTGCAAATGCGGGCTTTGAACTCATGTATACTGAGTCTCAGCCTGATATTCTGTCCACCACACCGCACTATTTCTCGCAATATTAAATATACAGCATGAAATGTTATATATTTAGTTTTTATGTCCATCAGTTCTGAAAGTGAAATTTCTTGCACTTTCCAGTGCCACCTGGGTGTGCAGAGTAGTGTGGGTGGGAGCTTTGTGAGGAAGGGAATCACCCTAGTGTCTGCTGTTCTGATGGTGGGAGTCCAGCATTGGATAATGACCAAATTCTTGCAATCGAATATAAAAAAAGAATAGGATAAAAAAAGCAGGGAGATGAAGAGAAATGAAAACTGAGCTAATTGCACACTCCAGTTCAAGGTGTTTTGGAATAAATGAGATTCAGATTTGTAGAATGCCTCAAGGATTAAACTCAAGGTCTTTAGCATATGGAAAATCTTCCATGGCTCTACTTAGCTCACATAATGTTCCAGTGCTTTAAATGTGAACAACGCTATCCAGTAAAGTCTACTGGATACCTATCTTATCCTTAAAGGACTGGAACATTGTGTGTTCTGGAACACACACACACAAAGCAGCTGTGCATCGACATACATATGTTGCATATGGCCTGTTTGAAAAAGCCAGCAATGAGGAATGCTTTTATTTTTAGACAGACATAATGACTTTAATTTGTAGCAGAGGGAGGGAAAAACCTAACTAATAATAGCATTCAAGTAAAGTCTGAGAATAAGTACCTAAATAACACAAGTGGAGACACATTTTGCCTTAACAGGAGGTTAATATAAAAATGCTCTGCATTTTCTTACCATTTAAATGACATTTGTTCCTTCTCTACTATATACAGAACATAATTCTTTAAGCAGTTCATTAAAATGTCCCATCAGTTCATACTTTTGTAGGAGAATTTGTTTCCTCCTTTCAAATTTCTAAAATATTGATTTTCTTCACATGAAATATGGACAAATCTGTGAATTTTGGTCAATTGCCATCTTGTCTCTCCTTGCATGCATAAAATTCAATCTGTCATTTCCCAGTATGAGGTGGATCATATTGCATATTATGGGCGTTAGAGATGAAGACATGTAAAGAGAAAAAAATAACTAGAAAGCCCATGTCCACCCTTGAGTAGGGTTGCCATATGTCCCAGAAAAGTGTGATTGTCCTGGATTTAAGGTCAGGAAAATTGTCCCAGCTGGTTCAGTAAAATACCATTTGACGCATGCATACTTCTATTTTTCAGTGTGCATGCATCAAATGGTGTTTTGACGCATGTGCACTTCCGAGCAGCCATTTTGGCCTGCCTAGAAAAGGAATCCGGAGGGCGACTGGAGAGGCAAGCGAACTGGTCCTCCGGGGATTTACTATCCTCACGGCGAACCACTCCGGATTTCCGCTACTGGTTCAGCCAAATCGATCCGAACCTGTAGCTACCCACCACTGGGGTTATGGATTAATACCTTGGATTTTACCCACATGTTAAGAATCTCAAAGCCATGGACCTAGATCAGGGGTCAGCAAATTTGGCTCTCCAGGTGTTCTTGGACTTCAGTTACCAGAAGCCCAAATCAATACACCTGCTGATCAGGGCTTCTGGGAACTGAAGTCCAAGAACATCTGGAGAGCCAAGTTTGCTCACCCCTAACCTAGATGATTAAGTCTCTCAGTTTAGAGTTTCCCAATATCTGTTTTTTAAAATGTTATCTTTCATTTTGACTGGCCAAAATCCTATGATGCAGTTGCATTGAAGAAAAATTATATGACTCATATAATAAATAATTTTAAATCAATAAGTCCCCTCATTGTATGCTAATTAGGTAGCATAGGTCATGGCAAGGAATCTGAACAAGGAACTGGTAATTAGGGGTAATTTGCAGTTGCATGTTGTGCCATTTCCCTTCTGTGTAACTATACGGCTATATATGGGCCCTTAGGATTCATATACAGTAAAAACTTGACTTACATATGCCTCAAGTTACATAAAATTCAACTTACATAATGATTTTGTGCTAAAACCATGTCCCAATTTACACGATTTCTTATTGGTTTGATTCGAGTTACATAAAGATTCTTTTTCCTATGGGTTTGCTTCGAGATGTAAAAATTCATTTCCCTATGGGTTTGCTTCAATTTAGATAAAAATTTCAATTTTCCTATGGGTTTGCTTTGAGTTACATAAAAATGTTTCCTATGGGTTTGCTTCAAAATACATTAAAAAAGATTTAAGCAAAAGCCTATGGAATTGACTTTTTTGTAAGAAGGGTTTTACTATATAGACCATCATCAGTGTAGGTGGCTCTGTATAGGAAGGCTAAAAAGGAATGAAAAATATTTTAAAAATCCAAACTTTTATGTTGTTACCAATCCAAATAATTAAAAAAAGTTGGTAGTTTGAGTAAATTCTTATCAAAGTAAGAACAGTGGAAATGGGAAATTATAACTAAATGTACCTTTATGTACAAAATATTAATCACAAACTTTACAAAATATTTACAAAATATTATCTACCTGTTGGCCACCTTTTTCTACACACACACACACACACATGCATAATCTTCTTCCAAACTCATAGTGAACATGTTTCAAGATGTCTATTGTAATGCAATTGTTCCTATGTATGATGACCTTTGGGACTCATTCCATTAAATAGTGTTTTGCCAGCCTTTGGGACTCATTCCATTAAATAGTGTTTTGCCAGCCAGCTTTATTCTTCCTGTGGGGAGGGCACACCTAATTTTAAGTAGTCACATCTTTCTGAAGATCACCAGGCAGTTCAACCAAATAAAATGGGCACAACATACATAATTCAATGTAAAATGCTTTTGTTTAAAAATGCATTGCGTATCATTTTTTAAAAAATGATTTAATCAATTGAGTGGGGGGATTTATTACTGTGAATTAGGTAATATGTGTAAAGTAATGTGTCTATTAGGAAGATGCCCATATTTCCATGCAGAAAAAAAGGTCTTGCAACTCAGAAAAAAACATGGATGAGAAGAATTTCAGGGCAAACGAGAGAGTTGCACCAGAATCAAAATTTTGATGTTCCTATGGATAGATAAGAGATGGAGTCTTTATTTTAAGCATCTTTTTCAGAATGAGTTAATTGTAAGATGTCCACATTCTCTCTCTTACCGAGGCATTAGCTGAGATTTCCATGGGGATTAAAAAAATTATCTAGCAAATTATCTGTAGCCACTGTATAGAGGTAAACTTTTCACACTCTGAGAGCTCAGGGTGTGTCAGCTTTGGAGAATTAGGTCTGCCAGAAGGAAAATTCCTGCAATAACAGCTCTGACGGACAATGCCAACGTTCACAATCCTTCAAGTCTTTTCTAGGCAGGCAAATTCATAGACAGAGACAGGAAAGGAGCTGAAATCAAATTGAAAGAACGTAGCAGGGATGGAGAGGGGCTCTCCCCCCTCCCCCCTACAAAGCGCTGACAGAATTGAGAAGGCTCACACTAGGTATTGAATCGAAATCTAGAAAAACCAGAGGAAAAAGTGGATGGAGGAGATTGAAGCAACATTATGAAATAATTCTTTATGTTCTTCTGTTTGTGTGCTTGTGCAAGCATGCATGAGTGTGAGTGTATGTGTGATTTTTCTCTGTGGACTCTCTCTGTCTCATACGTATATCCAAAGAAGATATTCAATTTGCTCCTTCTTCCAGACACCACTCCACACAAACCTTGGAAACAAGGGGTTTCAGGCACTCCCCAAAAATATTGGGGGAAATTATGGAGAATCTCTAACAGCTAGCATAATAGAAATGGCATAACATTTGGAGGCACAAGAGTATACAATGCATAATGCCTACATTTATTTATTTTTTTTACTTTAAGCAAACTATCTCCGAATCTTACACTATCTACGTTATGCCAGTGTAACTAGGCAAGAGGATTTACTGAAATTATACTGATTCAGTGGGTCTGCTCTATTGTGGCATAGGCATTTATATTCCTGAGAGCAAAAGAGAATTTAGATTTAGAACATTGCATATATATTTTCTTCAGTTAAACAAAATAATGTAATTTTTAAAAAAATCTTGGAAGGGGCAAAATCATATTTCTTCCATTCACATCAATAGTTTCATCAATTTTATACCCCTATTAAGACCCATAGCCTGTAACATCTAAATGGATCATGACAGGTGTCTTCTGGTAATAATCCCAAAGGGGAAACGTGTAACATGAGCAGATGCCTGTAGCAATTTATTTTGTGACAGATGTTTCTTGCTGTATGTTTTAAAAGGATGTTTATAGGACAATCCTATGCAGATTTCCTTAGACATCAAGTAGTATTGAATTCACTAGAGTTTAATAAGTTGGTTCATTATTTCAATGAATTTCTGTGAAAAGCATGCACCAAAATAGCTGCAGAGATGTTTGCATCGTCTTCAGCAATACTGCAGTTCAAGGCCACCCAATTAAATTAATTAGAGGTGCAAATTCATGGAAAATGTATAACAAAATCAACCAAGCAATAGTGGTGGTGCGTGAGAACCAAGTTGAGTAAGAGGGTAATAGCAATAGCAATTATATTTATATACTGACCCATAGTGCTTAGTGCACTCTCTGGGTGGTTCACAAGTAAATAAGCATTTTGCTCCCAACATGTTGGGTACTCATTTTACTGATCTCAGAGTTGATTCCTGGTCAGGATCAAACTCACAATGTTCTGGCTGCAGTACAGCAGTTTAACCACTGTGCCACCAAGGTAGCCCATGTCATCGCTTTCCTGCTTTTTAGTATTATGTTCAGAAGGCCCTCCTTCAGTATTGTCACTTTCCTACTTGGAGAGCATACATTTGAAAAGGAGGAGGATCTACACATGAGCAAACCCCTAGAAAAATCAGGAACCTTGCTCATGTGTTACCAACAACTAGGTGTTAAATAACTGAATGGGTCTGGTACCTCATTAAATGCCAACTGCTGGAGAACAACAGTGGGTTTTTGCTATTCAACTTGCTATGCGGCCTTCCTTGCTGGCCACTGTGAGAAACAGTTTGTCTGTTTCTCTGTCCATTCATCTGTCTGTCTATCTGTGTGATGTTTTGCATTGTGAAATCAATATAACCGATGTATAATAAAATATATATTCCAAGAGTTCCTTTTAAAGCCAGGGGCTGGGTGTTAGGGTACTAAGTGTTTGCCTAACTAGTTTCATAGGATATTATACACCACTGTAATACAGTAATACCTCGGATAACGATTGCATTGGATAATGCTAGAATTGGATAATGATGCAAGTTTTTTGGGAAAAACTTGCATCAGGTAACGATTCTTTAGCGTTATCCGAGGCAATGGTCTGCGGGGGTGGTGGTTTGGGTAGAACTTCTATGCATCACACAACGTTAAAAACTGGATAACGACGATACTTGTGGAACCAAGTCTCATCGTTATCCGAGGTACTAGTGTACTGCTGTTTTCGCTTTAAGAATTTTGTGATAGTAACAGCACAGGTGTTGCTGACTGACTGTGTAATTCCAAGACCTGCATATAAATCAAGGCCTTAGTTCACACCTCTTTAGCCTATGTGCTCACACTGCCCTTGTGTTCTCTGGAATCTATGCACAAGATACTGTCTGTGTGCTAAGGACTTCTACTGGTCATTGTACTCCGGAAGAAGAAGGTTCCACGCTGGAACAAACTTTCCAAGAAGCTGCAGACTCACTGATAATTGTCTTGCCAAAGGAAAGAGTAAGACTGACTGCTTTATTTGCTGAAAGATTTTGAAACTGTTTTTTGCTTGTGTATGCTGACCCATTGCTTCATCATCATACCAAAGGGACTTTGCAACGTGCATTGTGAGCAGAACCGTTTGCTCAGCCAAAGACTGCCGTTTTGCTTAACTACAAGGCTTGTAAGTAAATGATTGTATTACTTATGTTTGCCACACAAAATTACAAGACTATCCACCACAGTGAACTGAGCACAGTGAACTGGCACAAAAGAGAAATTATTTTATTTGAGTTGCTATTATCTTTGTTGATGTAAATATTTGAAGCCTTCCATTTTCACCATAAGTAAAAGCTCTTTTGAACAAACAATAAGCTTCAGTCACTGCATTGATCAAAGTGCCCTCGCCTTCAGCTGCACACCCTGCAGTTGCTCTGCTGCACACCAACATTGGGTCACACTCCCTCAGACAGCTTTGGGAGCCAGATGGCCATTTTGCCCTTCCTCCCCCACATGGCACTTCCTGGTGTGGTGGTGGAGGTGGGGGGGGCACATGAAATGGTGCTGTGGGCTGCATCCAGCCCACAGGCCACAGTTTGAGAATCTCTGATACAGTAGAACCCTGTATAATGAATGCCTCATGCAGCAATTAAATTGTACAACAAGGATTTGAAAAAAAAAACATTGTGCCCCATATAACAACTAAAATTGCTATATGATGCAATGCATCTCTATGGGAAAAATCATACAATGATTTTTTGTTGTTGTACGATTTTTCCCATAGAGATATTTGTTGTACGATGCATCCCATAGGGAAAATCGCTATACAATGCATGCATCGTATAACAACAACGAGCCCTGTGGAATGGATTAAAATCATTGTACGAGGTGCCACTGTATATTTCATTGTAATACATTACAGTCACAAAATTAATAACATGTTCATGTCTCTTTGTTGCCACAGGTACCATAGAAACTCAATCAGATTTTAAACCACCTTGCTTAGTCAGCTTCGGAAAACTAAATATAGACAATCAAAATAATCTCATGATATGAACTGTGTCATATTCATAGAATAAATGCAAGCTAATAATTTCTTCATAGGTGTGATGGGCTGAAGTGGGATGCCACACATTATTGACAAGATGATAAAGCAACAACCCAATCTGTTAGTACAATTAGGCAAGACATAACTGCAGAATGTAAATGTCATTTTAGAAGACAGAGTCCACACTTTCATTGCCCCACCCAACTGATCAAATCACTATGGGATTCACCATCTGAACAGACACACAACAATAACTCAAAATAGTTAAGGCAACTAGAAACACAGAGCTATTTTAATAGTCACTTATTTTCATACATTGCTGCATGGTTGCAAAACGAATGCACATGGACAATGGTCTTTCTCTGTGTTGACCAAGCACCAAGGCATGTTGCTGCATCTCCCAATTTCTCAACTCATGTTAATGAAATGGATCTTCTTGTCCACTGCAGCTCTGCTGACTCTAATAGAAGATCTGGACAGTAATTTATGTCCATTCAAAGGTTAGCACAATGTTTATGCATTACCAGGACACCTGAGATAACCGTTCTTCAGTTTTGCCTTGCCAATGACATTAGACATTTCATATGAGTTATTTCCTAGGAACCAGAGAAAACACAGGAAAAAAATACTAGTGCCTTCTGATGCCTCTCAGAGACATCACCCTCAAACCTACCTGGTCTTGGCAAAAATCTTATCAACACTCTGTGATTGTAGTTTTTGAAATACTGTATATTTTCTTGGAATCAGTGGTATTTTTTGTTTATAGCTGCTCATGTTTATCCTGCCTTTATTCTACCAGTATCCAATACACAATCATCCTTTTTAAAATTATTTCCCACTCAAGTCACTTTCTTCTTTACTGTTTATATTTGTTGATTATTTCAACAAATCTCTGTGTTGATTTCAATATTGGTTCAGCAATGCTTTTATTAGGCAGTGACATGCATTTTAACCATAGTTTTTAACCTCCTTTCCCCTAACATGCAATTATGGTTATTTTTATGGAATTTTTTTTTAAAAAAAATGCATACTGAGTTGGATGACACAGTGTACCACTGATAATATCTATGGTGTTCTCCCAAGTTGGAACAATTTGCCTCATAAGGTTATGCCATTTTCATAAGAGGATTTTGGGCACAGTGTTTGTCCGATCTCACTTCCGTAGTGCAAAAAGCAGCACATGCATTAGTAAAGTTTAAGCATATTTAAGCAAATTTGACAGAAGGGTACCACAAATCCTCAGAATGAAACTTGTTAGGGATAATTTTTCTGAAGCAAATACAGTGCCTCAAAATTCATATATTTAGATGGGAACCTCCTTTTCCCTAACATGCAACCATGGTCATTTTAATGGATTTTTTCCCCCAAAAATCCCCATTCATCTGCAATCCGATAGCACTGGGGATTAGCATGGTCCAAATTTCATATGTACCTACAAAAATAATTAAAAAGCTACAGATCTCTTAGTTTCCATTATACTTCAACGGAGAGTAGAAGATTCAGATTTCTAGATTTTGGTTTCAATCTGAAGATAGCTAAATTGGATCAGATTAGGCACAATTTAGTACAAACCAAATCTGCCTAGATTCACAAGAGAGATCTTTGTATACTCATTACAAATTGCATATCCTCCTTTAATATTATTCTTTGTCCAATGAGCTCCTTCCTCCATCATATAATTTGTGTATCCTCAAGAGAGTTTGTTCTTGCCATAAAGTCCTTCCTGGATTTGAGCCAGCAGACTTAGGGCACGTATCCATCCAGAGGCTGTAAAGCAGTGATTCCCATGTCCCACAGGGGGACTTCAATTCCTAGAAGCTTAAGTCAGTACATTGACTGATCAGTACTTGGGGGAATTGACTTAGGCTTCTGGGAATTGAAGTCCAAAAACCATAGATTGGAAAACACTGGTGTAGAGGGTCATTCTATTACTTAGTTCTCTCAGTGTCCATTCGCTGCTACTTCTCTCCTTATTTTAGGTGGAGTGATACCAAAAAGAGTATACAGTAAAACCCTGAGTTATGTAAAAAGTCCATCCCATAGCTTTGCCCTCCGACCCAAATGATGAGACAGACAAGCGTGCTGGGTTTAAAACTGGGCCACTTTATTGACAACCAACCAAAACTATGTCATAACTGTCTGCGTGGTGGGAGTAGCACAGGTGAGCAAACCAATTGGAATTACTAATAAAATACCACTAATTAAGCTAGTCCATAACAGAAGTGGCCTGCTGGTTAACACTTCTGCCCTTGTTTCAGGTGAACATGCTTGGGGCTTCCAAGACCTCCCACTTGGTTACCCCTGTTCGTGGAACGCATTTAACCGACACGCACTGACCTCACCTTGCCTCGCTACCTTTTGGTCAGTCAAATGCGCTCCTTGCCTGAAATGGCTGGACTAAGCAATGGCTCACCCGTGCTACCCGCCACACGGAGAGCAATTTTTTTTTTACATGCTCTCCGACCCACCCACGGCCAGCAATTCGGCCTGGACACCACCACACAGACCAAACAAAAACATCTGGTTGCCCAGCTCAGATAGATGTACTCTATCATTTCGATACAAACGGTAGTCATCCACCACAATGGATGGATGTTCCACCACAGTCCCCAGTGCCATACGGGCAAAAAAGCGGGACACATAGCGATTAACCCGGCACCTTGCCTGGTCAATGCAAAGGGCAGCAGCCGGAGATGCATAATTGGCCCGAGGTATAATCGCGGACCACACAAAGCGGGTCCGGGGCCACCAACTATGCAGCTGGGACAAATCCCGGCATATTGTGAGAGCCAAATCCAAACCAGAAGTGACCCCCAAATCGTTTCCCCCCAAGTGAAGGACAAGGATCTCCGGCGGGGGGCAGTCAGAATTGGCCGCAATGAATGGCATGAGATGCCGCCAGTGCATACCCCGCTGGCCACGCCAAAAAATAAATGCTTCCCCCTGGAGACCCAAGTGGGGTCCACACGGGGCTTGGGAAGCATGCCTGCCGGCCCAGTAAACATAACTGTGGCCAACCATCCAAACACGTGGCCACGCAGGAGAAAAAGAGAAACCTGAAAGAAAAGAAATAGGACAAGTCAGAATAAGGTTAAATAGGGCGGACATACAACTGGAAGCAATCAGACGACCACCTGCCCAGGCATTTAATATCGGCGGCCGAGTATCCCAATGATGCTGCCGTCGACGCTGCACCTATTCGAAAGGAATGGGAACAGTAGCGTACCCCAGGGAGGCCTACCGCGGCCAAGACAGAACCCGTTACGCGCCAAAACTGGTAACGAGTAAGTGGGGAACCATTACTGTGACAAAAAAGGTGGCCAGGATTGGTCCCCCTAAATGCCAAATAACGTGCCAAAGCCCGCACAGGACAAATTGATTGCCAATTACAACGGAGCAGTAGCACCGTAGCTCCCCTGGCCAAAGGGTCAGTTTTAGAAGAACGTACCTTTAAAGTGGCCGAATTAGAATACATGGTCAAATCGGACAGTTGCAATGACCGCAAAGAGCGATCCCTGGAACTATAGGCTACAAGCTCGCCGATGCGGAAGGCACCAAAGAATGCCACCGCTGAGGCAGCGTGGAAAAGAGTGGTTTCATACCCATCTCTACAGTAGTCAGGCCAAGCCACTGCCACACGGTGCAAAACCGTGAGGGATATAGGCTGGCGGGTGTCTAGGCGAGGGCCACGCTCCCGCAACCATCCGTCCAAAACCCTCCGAATCCTAAAGTCCTGTGTAGAGTCAGGATATCCTGAAGCCTTAGATACGAAGGCCAAGGCAGATAGCCGGCCCCTAATGGTAGATGGTGCAAGGCCTTGATCATGTAAGGTAACCATAAAAGCAAGCAAATGCTGCACAGGAATGGGCCAACTATCCTGTAGTGCTGAATCCCTGCGAAAGGTACAAAAACCTTGCCAGGCCGCAAAATATGCCGACCGGGTCCCAGGTGCGAGGGAATGTGCAATTGCCCGGCTCACTTCCCCAGTCCAATGGTCCAGATACTCAGAGGGAGCTGGGACGGTAATGCGCTGGCAGCTGGAGCGAGGGCACGAAACCTGTCCATCTGTGAACGGGACAAAGCATCAGCAATACTGTTATCAAGTCCCGGAATATGTCGGGCCCTAAACACAATGTTAAGGTGAAGGGCCTTCAAAACAAATGGACGAACCAGACGCATGACTCGGGGGGGAACGGGAAGTCAAGGACCTCAGTATGTGGACCACTAACATATTGTCAGACCAAAAAGTGACCTCTGAATTGGCCCAAAGATGGCCCCACATCAGGAGTGCCCCTAGTATAGGAAAAAACTCCAAAAAGGTAAGGTCCCTGAGTATCCCCGTCCCACGCCATGACTCAGGCCACAAACCTGCACACCACTGGCCCCGGCAATAAATGCCAAAACCAAAGGCACCAGAGGCATCAGACTGTACCTGAAATTGGGAAAGAAGGGACAAAGTTGAACGCCAAAATGATACCCCATTAAATTCTTGAAAAAACGTCAACCATGTGTTTAAGTCCTCCCTAATTCCACGTGTTACCCTGGTACGATGGAAAGGCTTAGACAACCCAACCATCGCATCACAAATACGGCGGGCAAATGCCCGACCAGGGGCTATCACTTTGCACGCAAAATTTAAATGACCATGCAAAGATTGTAACTCCCTCAAGGTGATCTTATTACGTGAGAGAGCGGACCTAATCAATGTGACAAGGCCGTCAACCTTGTCCGCTGGCAAACGGGACAGTTGCGCGACGGTGTCTAACTCTATGCCCAAGAACGTGAGGGAAACAGATGGTCCCTCCGTTTTTTCCGGTGCAAGGGGAATACCCAGTCGCGACGTCAATTTTTTAAAACAACGTAAAAGATGATGGCAGGTTCCTGATGAGGGTGAACCACAGAAAAGGAAGTCATCTAAATAATGAGCTACCTGTGTGGACCCCGCCTCGATCTCCAATGCCCATTGTAAGAATGTACTAAAACGCTCAAAAGCTGAGCAAGAAATAGAACAGCCAAAGGGCATGGCACGGTCAACAAAATAATGACCATCAAATTGGAAACCCAAAAGTTCAAAATCATCGGGGTGGACTGGCAATAAACGAAAGGCTGACTTAACGTCGCATTTTGCTAAAAGTGCGCCCGGACCACAGGATCTAACCATACGAACGGCCTCGTCAAAAGATGTATAACGAACAGAACATAATTCGTGCGGAATAGCATCGTTGACGGACGTTCCATCAGGGAAAGATAAGTGGTGAATCAATCGAAATTCACCACCCGTCTTTTTTGGCACCAAACCCAGGGGAGACACACATAAATTGGGGAAGGGAGGGAGCAGAAAAGGACCGGCAACCCTACCCAAGCTGACTTCTTTATGGATCTGTTGGCGGACAATCTCCTCCATTCCAACAGTGGAGCGCAAATTAGGCGCAAACTGAGGGAAACGTGGGCCAAACGCCGGAATACGAAAGCCCAGGGTGAAACCATCTAACAAATAACGTGCATCAGCACGTCTAGGGTAAAAATGAAGAAGTGACCGAAGAGCCTCAAGACAAATTGGGCTGGGCCACTTTTGAAGTACTGGGGCCGTTGGACACCCGTCTAGACTGACCGGGCTGCCCACGCTTGGATGCCCCAACCTTGGGGCATGACAGGGCTGGGTGGGCTCCGGCGCAAATGGCGCATTCATGTTTGAAACGGCATTGCTTACGGGAGCACTTGCCGCTGGACGCGAAGTCCCAGCAAAGCAAGCGGGGTTGAACCGCCTGCCCCGCTGCAGTGCGGGTTACCTGTGTCTGCTGCGGACGCTGAACAAGGTGCCCGCAATCATAACGGTCACCAAGTACAGGTCGTGATGGAGTCATGAAAAGCAACCAAAGTTGCTGATGCGTGACATCCCAACGCATGTCTTGATGAATCGCGGCCCTCATGCGAAAAGCCTCATTATAAAGAAGCCATGCGCCGCCTGGAAAGTCGACATATGCTCTATAAATTATGTCCAAATATTGAAGGAGAGGAACAGCCATTTCCAGAGCTCCTTTAATAGACACCCCCGCGTAAATTAAATATGCAGGGAGCCAATTAGCCCAAGTCCTAGGTGGTTTTTTACGCTTAGCCAGTTCTTTATCTTTATCATCATCCTTCTCCTTATCGCGCTTATCAGAATCGCGATTAAGAAGAGAGAAAATATCTACATATTCCCGTCTCCAGATCTTATCCCTAGTCGCAGGCAATAAATGGTCACCCAAAGGGAGAGACGGGTCGCCGAATGGCATGGCCGACAAAGGAACTGAATTATATCCAGTGTTCCCCAGAGAATACGATGGCCAACCATGTGGAGCGTAAGCAGGAGCCTGGGGATAAGAAAATGAACCCCACTGTGGATAAGGTGGGTGCCAAGGTGTTGACACAGCTGTAGCAGGTACTGCACCAACAGGTGTGGAGTACTGCGGACCAACCGGCCATGGCCATCGTGCAGGGGGCGAAGAAACAAATGAACCCTGTGATGTGCTGGGACTTGCCGCAGGCATGCTTTGTACAGTATACTCACCAGGACCACTCTCCCCATACAACCAAGGAGGTGGGGGCTGTTGGTGAACATAGGCATGAGGAGCCAAAACAGGGCGCTCAGGTTCATCCTGGACAACAGGTATCTCTTCAGCCGCTGGCGGATCAAAAATCGGTGCCTCAGGGTCAGGCTGGCTCTGGCGCTGCTTATAAGCAGCCTCAAGCTCGTCAAGCCTGCGAAGAATGGAGGGAAGTTCGTCAACTTGTGCCACATTGCGGCGAGACCTAGAGCCTCGCTGCACGGATGGGCCCACCCCAGGCTGTTGTACTGCAGCCGCGGAACCCCCCTCCAAGGACTCAATACAAGCCAAAATGGTGGACACGGCCGCGGCGCTGGGGGCGCCGGCCCGTGGGGCCGCACGCGGCCTGGGCGCTGTTGAGGGGCGAGTTGAAGGCCCGCGAGCAACAGCGCGTGTGCTGCGGGGAGCAGCCCCTGAAACACGTCGGGGCCTGGCCCCAGTAGCGTGGCGAGCCGGTGTACGCTTGGGTGCCATGGGTAATTACCAGGTTTGAAAACCCCTAATTAAATAAAGACTGCCACTGGATTGAACTAGCAACCTTTGAGTGCAATACAACGGCGCGGCAACAGAGCCACGGGGCTCTTACTACTCCAAATACTATGAAACAAACTACACAATACAGAGACAAGGACAAGACAAACACGAAATGGGCAGAATCACCGATAATAGAAGCAAGGAAGAAGGCTATCGAAAGCAAGTAGAGCGAGAGAGCAAACAGCTCTTGGCTCCGTTGCAGGCGCAGGCAAAGAGGCCGCGCACGAGGCTGCCCTGGCCTTAAATAGGCAAGCAGCGCCCAATCGCACGACGCCGCCTGTCTGCCCCGCCCCGAAGAGGCGGGAGGCAAAGCGCGCGCCCGGAGAAACGCTCCGGGCGCGCGAGCATTTTATGTAATATGGTTTTTTACTTAAAATGATGCATTCCCATAGGGATGCATTGAAAAATTAAAAAACGGTCCCAACCGGACCAAAAATAATCAAAAAAAAAATCAGCACAAAGGGAATGACAAAGTGTTCTGCCTACCTTTTCCATGCTGCTGCTGCTGCTTCCTCCTGAACAGTTTGTCTGCCCATCAGGGGAGTGGGGACTGCCACCGTCACCAGCGCTACTGCTGCTGCCCTCACTGCTTCTACTGGCATTGGTAGAGTGCAGGGGAAATCCACTTGGTTGCGCTCTTTGACTGAGGTTTCTCCAACGCACATTTTAGCTGGGAACATGCACTGGTGAAGAGCGGGATGTAGCTGTCTTTGTCCATCACACATTCCCAGCTAAAGCACACCACAGGGGAACCTCAGATGAAGAGTGGAAACCTTCCTTTTCTTGAGGCATGCACCATATAAGGAGCAGAGGTATGGGTGGAGTGGAGAAATAGTCCCATGCTTAAGGTAATCAGGCAGCCCTAGGACTAGTCTGGGCTCAAGAAGCTGTGCAGCTGAGAGGCTAGAATAGACCCTTGTTGCTACTCCTATCTAGTCTCTTAACAGGGATAAACCACTCTAAAAAGTTCAAAGACGCACACAGGTGACATAACGGGGGCACTGGACTCTAAATCATGTACAAAAATGATGTACATTACACAGTTTACTTTGGTATGGAATCGTGATTTTAATGAAGCATCTAAATTTCATTGTCACTTCCCTCATTTTATGCTCTCCATCTAACAATTCATACAAAAGTTTGAGGCTAAGTGAATTACAGCAACCCAACTACTGACATTGTAAATACATTCCTCTCTCTCTTTAAAATATCCTGAATTTATGATGTGAAAAAATACTTCAATTGTTGACCACACAACTATGTATAAGTTCTCAGCAAGATAGGCAAAGAAACTGACATGAAACATATATTTTATGGAACAGATTACCTAATTATATCCATCACGCCCCAACACTGCATGTTTCCCACAAGCTGGTAAGTAACAAGCTGTTCAAGGAGGTATTTCATAATACTCTGCCCCTGGGATGAAATTGTTTTTGTTCTAGCTGCCATCTATGGGTTGTTTTATGTTGTGTGAGTTATTAGCTTATATTTATATTATCACTTTGTCATTTTCTCTTTTCTTGGTCTATGGTTTTTTATTGTTGTTAACTGCCCAGAGTAACTGATTGGTTACATGGGGTGGTACAGATCAATCAATCAATTGATAGATTTAGAAATATTTAATTCATATTTTGAATATTACTCTCTAAAACTTCCTCCTGGAAGTTTCTAATGCAGGGGTTCCCAATCTAAGGCCCATGGGTCGGATCTGGCACATGGTGCCATTTCATGTGTGTGTGTGTGTGTGGGGGGCCCTCCAAGAGCATTCAAGAAACAAAATGACCACTCCTTTGAAATTGTTGGGACAAAATGGCTACCCTAATCATGCAAGCATGGAAAAATGGCCATCCAGCTCACGAAGCTGGTTGAAAGAGCATGAAAAACACACACACACACACACACACAGAGAGAGAGAGAGAGAGAGAGAGAGAGAGAGACTTGAAAAGGTTGGGGACCTCTGTTCTAATGGTTCTGAGAATAGACCAGGCAAATGGAAGTTCAGTAAGGAACGAATGTAGAAAGCAAGGTACTGGGGTAATTTCTAAAAGTCCACTGCTGAGGAAAACCAATGTATTTATTATCTTCACAAGGAGATCTGAGTTCAGTGTCACGGTCTGTTGACTATACTGATTTTTCCTACTGCTTCCACACTTCAGCCATTCAAGATGATTAATTTTTATTAGCAAACATAGGGGCTGTTGTGGTTCATGATCTGGACAGAGTACCACCATTTTGGGCGAGGGCCACCTTTTGTCTTTCCATATGTTGCCTGTACTTAGGACCACTAGAATCTCCAACTTCCTCAGAGCTCTCTCCTATTTTGAAGATCATCTCTGCAGCCAATGGCTTACTGAATCTTTCAGAGTTGTCCTGCTGGCCGAGGAATTCTGGAAGTGGTAGCGGAGGAAGTTATGCAAATAGCCTCCTCCGCTACTGTTAATCCAAGAGTGACTGCATGTTTTCCTTCTGCGTGAGAGAACAGCTATGATTTGGGACTGTAATCTGTACTACAGCTGGTGTACAGGTCAAAGGGCTAAGCCGCCCACTGCTCCTAAATGGATAATGACTGCCCAACTTCAAGTCAGTAAAAATGGCTCTTTTGAAACTATTATTGTTTGGAGGTAATAGTGAGGCTTATGTAAGTGATGTGTGGTTGGTATTTACAGGCTTGTATAATAATCATTGGAAATGTCAGTGAATTGGCAAAGGATAAATATCCGTGACATACAGGTTAGAGAATAAATGTTTCTACAGCCTCACGTTTTCCATGAATTGAAGATTTACACCAAAGCTTCTTTCTCTGTGTGGGAGGTTTTAAAGTGCACAATACAAACTAATTTGAAGCATAATATTAGGATTTGGGCCTGATGCCTCACATTCTGAAACTATGAATACATGGAAATAGGAAGAGAAGGAGGATTTAAAGACTTTTCAGTAACATGTTGCTCATGACTTTTTGTTTATACTTTACTAATTTTACATCCATGAGAAGAATGATCTAACAAGGGTTTCCTGAGATATCCAGACAACTTTAATTCAGAGCATATTTTCCATTAGTGCACTGTGGCAACCAGCTAAGGACATCTTTACCCACCTCTAGACACCAGAACAATTGCTGCCCATTCTCTTGCCCATAGGCAATCTACATTTTCCAAAGGGATGTTTTGGAAGGTAAGGATGTTCAGATTGATTCTGTGACTCAAATGTTCAAATTAGGAGAGGATAAGAGATATGATCAGGAGTAGAAGATGGGTTCAGGGCTTTGCTCAATGATAGCTCCAGTGTACACCCTGAGGCCAACATTTCACTTCAGTCACCGTGCTTGCAGTGAGCAAATTTTAAAGCTGGCCAGCATGCCTAGCTGTATGACATGTGGCACATTTATTTTCCCTTATTAGATCTATCATACTGTATCCCCAACATTTGTGAACATTGATGGCAGAAAGAAAAATATAGACATTTTGGTTCTCCAGTGGAAGTTAGCAGAAGAGCTGGTGATCTGAATTTACAAGTCAGTTCAGATCCAGCATAGAAGTCAAATCCAATGAGACCATGATCATGACAGACCATTCATCTCAGAGTGCCAAAATGATATCTGAACTGAATCAAGAGGCCTGTGCATAGCCTCAATGGAAGTTTCCCTCCATTGAGATGAGAAATCAGGGTAAGAAACCAGAAGGTCTAGGGATAAGACAATTAGAGCTGCCAAGTCTCAGGGTATTAGCTGAAACCTCCAGAAACTGCTGTATTAATTTTGACCTCTTATGGATGCAAATCCCAGGACAAGCAGCACAGGAATAATAAATGTTCACTTTTGTGTGTGTGAGAATTATTTAATGTCATCTCCAGTTCTGGCTGTTGTCAGGACACACTGAGTCAAATCCAAGTGGTCTGCATGAATATCATCGGCCTTGATCTCTTCAGGTTTTCATACCTAGTCCCTATTTTTGGCCCTGAAATGTCACAGAATGGGATGCTCTCAACCTGGAAACCAGACATCGACACACACACACATGCATGCACATATGCACACATACACATGCATCAACAATGCATTTCTTGAGAGGTAATGGAGAGGCCCTTTGAAAAGAGGTCAGAAACTTCAGCTAGTCAAAAATGCTGCAGTGAAACTATCAAACAGAGGCTTCAAATGTCTCTTGGTGACTTCCTTGTTAAAGCAGCTTCACTGGCTAATTGTCTGTTCCAGGATCAGTTAAAAATGCTGGTTATAATCCATCCTGCCCTGACTGGCACTTGGTTTTTAAGCTGATTTATTTGTTTAAATAGGTTTTAACCTCAGCAGTGTTTCTTAATTTAATTGTTGAATGCCCTTTCCTCTTTTGATTGTGATTTTATAATATTTCTTGGACTTGCTTTTTGTTAGCCTCTAGGGCACTACAAATTCCAGAATGATGTGTTATCTACCTACCTACCTACCTACCTACCTACCTATCTATCTATCTATCTATCTATCTATCTATCTATCTATCTATCTATCTATCTATCTATCTATCTATCTATCTATCTATCTATCTATCTGTGCTTAATAAATAAACAATTAAGTGTGAAAGGCAAACATATGCTTCTAAACCTTGACTTATATTAACAAGTGAATCCAAATTAAAGTCTTCAAGCACATGCTCTTTGTGTGTTTAGAATCTGTGCCTTCCTATTTGCAGATAAGTTAATTGCACTGAATGGGAGCATCTTTGTTGTCAGGAATGTCCCAAAAGCATGATGCAAAGCAGCAATGGTAGCCTACTCTCTAGCGCAGTGGTTCCTAACATGGGCCATATGCCTCACAGGTGGGCAATTTGATTTTTAAGGGGAGCAATTCAAGAATGAATTACTAACAGTGAACGGCCTTTTAGGCTTCCTCATTGTGAATAGGAATTCACTTTTTCAATAATAAGAATTATATGTGATAGGGAGGATATCAGGATTTTAGAAATGCTTAGGTGTGGTATGGCAATCACACTTATATACCATCCTGTAGTGCTTAGTACACTCTCTGGACAGTTCACAAGTTAATTAGCATATTGTCCCAAAAGGTTGGGAATCACTGCTCTAGAGTATGGGTCATCATATATATGTTGGCTACACATCTATCTTTCCCATATATTTCTTTCCTTCCATCACAATAAAAATACCATTATAATAAATTTAATGCATGAAAAATTACTGCCTTTCATGTCATCAACAAATTGCTACCTGAAGCAGCCTTTCCACTCAGCTCACTCAATGGTAGGTTGGCTGCAAGGCAACTATGGTAAACATGCATTTCCATTAAGTACAAAATGGACCACATTGGTAAAAGTCTGTAGCAACAACCTGGAAATATAATCCTCATGGTATGTTTATTTCTCAGTGAGGCTGTGTTCTTGTTTATTGTGAATTCATTTGTGACCCTTCTGCAGTATATAACTCTGGAAATAGCTTTGAGTCCCATTAAGAGTTCAAACATTGTATACTGAAGGCCACTCCCAATGCAAAAGGCACTAGTTTCATTAAAAGTAAAACATCAACAAACAACAAGGATCGAGAGGGGAGTTTCTCTGTTTCAAACACAGAAATACACATCCCTCCCTTCTGGCACAACATGTCACTTGGAAGCATCTGGGCAACAGCTGAAACCCACAGTGCAGCTCTGGCACTTGTGAAGTATAGGGGTAGCTTGAGGATTGAATGGGATGAAGGGGAGGCATCCTACCCCAAAAAAATTCAGGGAAGAGGTCTGCTGATTAGCTTCTTTGGTTCAGAGACAGATAGACAGATACTGTTCAATGAGACTTTATCCCATTTCATACTTGCCTTGGAAGAGAAGGGAATATTTGTAAACTAGCCCTGAGGAAATGACTTTCATCCATTGAGCCACAGCCCACAAATAATGTGCCAAGAAGGATGAAAGGAAATCATAAACCAACCCCAAAGTATCCACGCATGTCAGCACTCCCTGAATCAATATTCAGACTAATGTGCCACAAAATGCCTTAATGTTTGAAGAGCTACTAATAAAGACAAGCTCTGGGGAGAGTTTAGCAATTGGGTTTTCATGGACTGGGAGACATTTGACCAATAACCTATCTCTAATAGGAAAAAAAATAATCTGCCCTCGCCTTTAACTGACTGATCCAATCAGTGGAGAAGAAATACATTTCTGGAAATTATCATGTTTTGAGAGGGGAAAAACAGGCAGACAGTTTGAAATGGGACAGCAATACAGAATAACTGACAATTTTGGGGTGCTTCATACTCAGGGTACATAAATCATTTTACATTTCCTGCATTTTGTGTATCATACAGAACTCCACATGTTCAATGGACAACTCTTTCTTTAAATTTATTTTAGCTTTATTGTGTGTTGAATGAATAAAATAGTTATATAATCTTGTGTTGACAAAGAAGCAAATACAATAAAAACAGAGCCAAGGCTGGGGAAATACGATCAAATTTCTTTCTGCCTGTCACCAGCCTGGCTGCTGAATTCTGTCCCCACTGTAATCTCTGTATCAAACACAAGGGCAGCCCCAGTTAGAGAACATTACTGTAGTCAATCCACGAGATTACCAATGAATGGGGCAGTGTTATGAGAGACTGTCTGCCCAAGTAGGAGCATAACTGCGCAATATGCTGAAGCTGGAAAAAAAGCAGCTCCGGACATCCCCACTATCTGTCGCTCCAATGAGAGCAGGGGGTCTGTGATGATCCCCAGATGTCATGTTCTCTGCAAAGTCAAGTACAGTACTATACTAAGGAGACTTGAGATTGTTGCAGTTAATATTATTAGCATATTCTACAACAAACGTTAAATTAAAAGAAAGAGCTGAAACAGAGGATTGGGTCAAATAAACACAGAAAGAACACCAATATGTTGCACAACAAGATTCATGTCTAATTCATTCATCCATTTGGAAAGGAAACAAAAAGTTTTATTTCTATTTCAAGAGCACTTCATTGTGTGTTTTCCTTTAACAGATGAAGGCTTTCCAAGAGGATGACATTGCATCACCTGTCTCAGAATGTTGAAATACAAAATAAAGACAGTCAGTTCCTAGAGATGTTTAAGGAATTTCCTCCTGGCAAATCCCAGTAAGAACTGCTGTGAGCTGACATATCAAAGAACGTCTGTCTTGGAATTTAGGGGAGAAGATGGGTATTTTGAAATTTGAAAGCAATAAATTATTACTTCTCCTCCAAAGGGGCATTGTTTTCAAGCTTCTCTGTTTGTACATAACTTGCTACTAAATCCTGAGTTTATCTCCTGATGGCCAGTTATGAGGTGGTGTGAAGCAAGCTTATTTGTAAAGTTGCAAAACCATGTGTGATATATTTAAAAAGTCCAGCCACTCTTCACAGTTCTACTTCTATAAAATTGATGTCTCATCTGTTTCTGCCTTTAGCTATCTACAGAATTTCACACTTCATGTAATATCATAACAATTTCTATCAGTTTTTGTTTCAAAAATACATTTATATTTCCATATTAGAGAGAAAATACTTTCAAAAATAGATTTTTCGTTACTCTACAGCCTTGTCTCTGTGTATGGGAGATTAGTTTCAAAAAAGAGGATAACAGTTTTATGAATGAGCACACAGGAAAGACACAAATCCCAGAAAGGGACTGATCCATTCATATTCACTGACTATGTAAGCAAACATCCTCAGAAAGGACATTAATCTAGAAGGATCAGTGGTGTGTACATGCACATGCAGTACCATGCAAATGTCTTAGGCTACCACCAGTTGGTTTGGAGGAAATTCAGTGAGTGATGGGGAGGGGGGAGCATAGCCACCTAGCCACACCAAAATTGGAGACTGTTGTCTGGTGGCTCTCCTCTCAAAACCTCATAAAATTTGGTGAAATGTAGAGCTGGAGTATCTGAGTTATGGCCTCCCAAACCACTCATTGAATTTTCCACAAACCATTTGTTTGTGGCCTATGACTTTTGCACAATACTGTACAGTGGTGCCTCGCTTAAAGAGCATAATGCATTCCATAGGATTGCTTTTTAAGCGAGTTTGCTCTTTAAGTGAAACACCATTGTAAGTGACCAATTGTGTGGGGGATTTCGAACCCCAGTTTATTTGTTAAGCGAGTTTTAGGTTGGTTTTATTTGTTAAGCGAAGCAAACATTCTGAGAAAATGCTGCTCTTTAAGCGAGTTACTCTTTAAGCGAAACACTCTTTATGCGAGGTTTGACTGTATATACATACTGTGTATACTGTGTTGTATTTGTGGTTATATTTATATTCTCTCATTTTATATTTGAGATTGTAGCATTGTTAGCCACTCTGAGTTGCTTTGGCAAAGAGAGTGGCATATAAATCTAACAACAACAACAACATACAGAACTGGTGTGGTAACAGGAGAATACACCCAACTGAGACATGCTTTAAAGCATGTGCAGCCTGTAAATACAGAATGGGGAGCACCAGGATGGCCACTTCATCATCTCTCTGAACACAGAAATATGAACAGATGGAGGTGACTGTTTGCAGGTATTCTCTTTACATGAGTGAAAAACCCAATGGGGGCTCTATGGCTCATATGGAGAGACTATGTTAGCACAGCAGCCCCCTCTTCTTCAAACATTCACACTCTCATAATGAGAGAAATAAGGCAGTAGGGTGACATTCCTCTCAATGACCCGGGGAAGGGGGGCTCCACTTGCTCTAAAGCATTGGAAAGAGAGCGAGATGCTTGTACATTTCCTTCTCAGTCTCAGTCTCTCTCAGGCATTTGAGATGATGATGATGATGATGAATTTGTGTCAGAAATTATTCAGGGTTGAAAGGATTTTTGCGGGGGAAACTCCGCTCAGGGGATGCCCGAATGAGGCTCCTTGCATGTCCCCAAGATCTTTTCCCACCAAAGTGGCCCCTATTTATCTACTTTCAGTTTCTTGCTTTCAATCTGCTAGGTCGGCAGATTTGGAAATTTAAGAAGGATTGAGCCTGGTTAATTTGAAGGTAGACTTCAAGGGAATAATAGAGGCCCCTGATAAGTTTTATGAAGAGTCCCACAGTTTCCAGTATTAGGGTAGATGGAGGTATTGTTTGAATCAGCATAGGGCAACTTCTTGTGTTCCTATTTCAAGCCTCTAGGGAAAATCAACTCACAATATCTCATTATTACTTTTAAATCGGTTTGAAAGTTTTTATGTTTAGGCATGGAGATACAGGATATAGCAATAGAACTGTTACTGAGAACAGGTGAAATGTGTAGGTATGTTATTCCTAATCCTTATCAGCAGTGGTAAAAGTAATTGTCTACATGGAATAAAGATCATGGAAACATATCTCATTAGGATCCTATTTCTGTACACTACTTGGCAATGAGACTGGCCAAAACATTCTTATAATCATCTTCTAGATCAGTGATGACCAACTTTGGCACTCCAGATCAGTGCTCCAGAAGAGCTGATCAGCAGGTGTGTTGACTTGGGCTTCTGAGAATTGAACTCCAAGAACACTTGGAGTGCCAAGGATGGCCATCACTGTTCTAGATCGTTTCATTCCCCCCCTGAAAGCTCATATCACTTTTGCTTTCCAAGCTTGGTATTCCCTCCTTTGAAAATTTGTGAATCTCCTCTTCTCTATCACCTACCTAGCCTGCCTGATTCTGTTTTAACGCACATTGATTATTTTTTGGGATAAAACAAAAATGATCCAACTTTCTTCCATTTGTCAAATGAAGCAGGTAGAGGAGTTTAGCTATCTTCATGATGCATTAATGTATCTATAATGCAAACTTTTCTAGATTGTTTTGTGCCTAAAGTCTGCTTACTCTCTTTGGAGATGCAGAACAACTCAGCGTACTTGTGCTGGATTTTATTTAACCAACAATGAGTTTTGTGCAATTGCTTCCCAAGCTTTTTAAAGTACTGAAGCAACTGTCAATATGTCAGCTTCAAAAATAACAAGTGCTATTATTTTTGGTGGTATTAACTAATATTACAATTTGGTGTATAGGCTGGAATAAAGCCCCACAGAAATAGCTCCAGCCAATAGTTCTAACTGGAATATGAATAAGCGGTTCTGGAGTGCTGAACAACTAATAATAAATATAGCAAAGGAAGAAAAAGGTGACTCTACAGAATTAGAACCCAGTGGAATGAAATATGTCAGCTTAAAATATCTAAGTTTCCTAATCATGGAGTGGGCCTCACAGATCTTTTAAAAAAGCATTTGGACTTGCTTGTCTGTAAGTTATATGTCTGTTCCAGTGAATTTAAGTAAAATATGACTGCAGCAATATGGAACATTGTTATCCTGTTTTGGTGAAGTCCAATTGTTTGATAAAAAAAAAAGAGGAATTAATTAAAATTTTGGTTACAAACACGAGATTAAACATATATCAGAAAGTAAAATACGACTTTCAGCTTATTGGATCACATAAAAAATTTGGAATATAGCTATGAACAATAAACTGACATGTGAGATCAAGGTTTAAAAAGATTGACAAAAGTGCATAGATTTAAAGAGATATGGGGAGAGTTTGTACAATTTGTCCTGCTGAAAGGAAAAGGTTGGATGACAGTGAATGAATCAAAATATTTCTGGGGCTATGTGGGCTGAAGTAGTTAAAGGAGAAGAATTGAATTAAATGAGTATATATTTTCAAGCTCCTGGGGGTTGAGGTGGGGGCACATAGATAGTAGTTTTTTTAATTTGTTACATCCATGTATCTTGATTTATGTTTAATAAAAATCATGTTTAAAAAGCAATGTGGTGCAGAAGAGAATCCACATTATCCATGAACCAAAGCAGATTTTAAAGTAGCTGATACAATTCTTTCATGGTCCTTGATAACATTCTCATTAGATACAGAAACTTGATTGGCAAGAGACTGAGGGAAGACCAAAAACAACAACCCCACACAAATGTTTAATTCAATAGTTAATTATCTGGTTGTTGCTGGAACAAGTGTGATATGGCTGCTAGCCTTTTATGATTTGAATGGTGATTAGGAAAATCCATAGAGGGAAACTGTATCAATGGCTACCAGCCATAGGACCAGCAAAAAGTTTAATCTAGTCACTGAGCAGTTTAATTTAGTCACTTTTATGATCCAGTGCCAACTTTTATGCCCCTTTCACTAGCTTTACTCTCTGGTGGTTCTCCAAACATTACCCACAGATGGACACAGGGTTGTAGTTAAGTAGTGCACAGTGGTGTGGTCAAACAGTGTCTATGAGACCTTCAGGTGCTACAGACCTCATCTTGATATTTCCTGATGCCTCTGGACACATTTCTGGTCTTTTAAAGAAAACAAGGGCAGCCTAAGATGCACTAGGAAATCTAAGTCTCAGCAAACACCATCATTTTCTTCTTCTTCAAGTGCCATATCCGATTCTGAATATTGGCTATCATCATGGCAATAAGCCATGAAGATTGTCCAAGGAACATTATAATGCAGTGGCCTTCCATTTGCCTTCCACAGCATGACATCAATACCACTGATCCAGTTCTATTAGTCACTTTCTGGTCCTGAGCCCTTTTGGCACACAAGGTCCTGCTGCCCTCCATCAAGAGGGATTCAAGTGGGAGTTAATACACTTAGGCACCATCACCCTTTTCTGTGGACTTTGCCACTCAAGGCCATTTGTCATCAGGGTTGTCAGCTTAGTTAACTAACCCCTGACAATCAGGATTGAGTTGCTGGCAGGATAGTCTACTCAATTACCATAGCAAGGGTACACACCAGCTGTAGCACCGATATACATTTTCCCCTTGCGGGGAGATATTAGCCCAGTGGTGGCGAACCTATGGCACCCGGAGCTTTCTCTGTGGACACCCATGCAGAGGTAGCACTCTGAGCCTTCTCTGTAGGCACCCATGCAGTTATCCTAGGACAGAGTTCACCCCACCCCTCTGCCCATCAGCCCAATGGGAGCACTTCCTCCCTCCCCCAGCATATTCACCCTGCCCCTCTGCCCAGCAGCCCAATGGGAGTATTTCCTCCCTCCCTCCAACACAGAATTTCTCCCACTCCTTTGCCCAGCAGCCCAATGGGAGCATTCACTTCTTCCCCTGTTGCTGTGTTGGCACTTTGTGATAAATAAGTGTTTTTTGGGTTGTGGTTTGGGTACTCGGTCTCTAAAACGTTCGCCATCACTGTATTAGCCCATGTTGTTCATCAGCACAGAATTACTTACTCCAGTGATTACATAAACAGACAAATGCCTGAGACGTCAGCTATTACATTCATTCACACACAAATGAGTGGGCAGGTAAAAGGTTTTCCATAAATGAGCATAAACGCATGAGTGACAGAATTAAAATGATTCAGCCAATTAAGACTAACTTACCAGGTTATTCTTTCCAAGAGTTATTATCTTCACTTTAGGACTGATGAGATTTCATAGATGAATGCGGTTTTTCTCCTTTTTGAGGTTATCAATCATTTTCATCTTTTTTTTTCTTTTTCAGACCAGAACAAATCGCACCACACAAAGATGGAAGACTAGGGGGGAATGATTTGCATTCATTTGGTCAGGGACTTTGAACATAGCATTGTTGATTTTAGTTACTGCATTTTCTTAAAGAGAGAAGCAAATGGAAGCCTCCTTAAATGTTTACAAGCAACTTTCCTGAAAATGTCAGATCTCTCCTCTTAGCTCACTACACAGAGGCTTTTGAGATTGCAGGATCCAAGCTTATAGCAACAGGGCTGCTCAGTCCTAGCTTGGCATTGAAATTAAGTGTTTTTAAAAGGGGTGTGTGTGTGCAGGGGTGGGGGAGATCATCTGGTGATCTTGAGTCTAATAAAAATATCTCAAACACATTTTACTCTCCATCTGAACATTGACCACTCCCAAACATATCCCCTCTCCCACACACATACTTAAATTGTGGGGCAAGCTATTGTGTCAGCAGTGGTGGGCAGCCAAAAATTTTACTACCACACTGTGGGCAGAGCCAGCATTGTGGGTAGAGCCAACATCATGACATTATGGGCGGAGCCAATGATGTGGGCAGAGGCAATATAAAAAAACCCATAAAAATAAGTACACATAAAATACAAATTAAATAGACATAAAAATACATAAAAATACACATAAAAAACATGAAAATACACATTAAAATAAATGCACATTAAATAGACATAAAACACATAAAAATACAAATTAAATACACATAAAACACATAACAATGCATATTAAAAATAAATACACTTTAAATACACATTAAAATGCACACCCACACCTCACACCCAAAGGTGAGTCATTTACCCTGGGGAGCAGGCTATAGGGAGCTTCAGGCTAGCAGCTACTTTTTCTCCTCCCCATTTGGGAGGAAAGCAAGGAGGCCGTGCATTCGCACCAAGCGCTGTAGGTACGCATGCACACCAATCGCTTGGTGTGCATGCACAGTGGGGGAATCGGCAAAAAGGTAATCCCCCGAGGTGGTTCCCCCCAAAAGCTTCTACCGGTTCTCTGGGACACTGAGAAAAGTTACTACCGGTTCTGGCGAACTGGGGCAAACCTATTGATGCCCATCACTGTGTGTTAGCCATCATTTATGTATGCTTACATTAAAATACATTCAATTTGCCTGCTCCACTATGTTTAATGAATCTTACTTCCAGGGAGTTGTGAAGAGAACTGAATAAAGCTACTGTCTCTCCACATACACAGACATTCCAGGTGGACACTACTGTCAACCTGGTCTTTTATGTGATAATGGCAACACGGACATGAAAAGAACAGAATCAGTCTCCCCTAGCACATATGTTTTGCAGTAAACATATTTTCCATTCTACTGGAATCCGTATCATGACAGCTGCACTTGCTTGTTGGCAGTGTATTTTTATTAAGTTATCTCCAGCCAAGCAGCTATTTTTCCACCAGTGGTTCGTTTCCTCTTGGCTTATTCCCGGGGCAGAACAGGTGACCTTCCTTTCACCTGTGAATTTTGCCATTGTAGATAATTTGGGCAGAGTATATGGGTGAGAGGGGGTGTTAATGCAGTAGAGTAATAGTGTTATAATCTCACTTGATCAGAATGAGATAGACATTCAGATGGATTCTTTTTTTTTTTTTTTTGAATTTTTGAGTTTATCTTAATCAGTGGTGGGATGTCAAAATTTTTACTACCCCACCATGATGTCATCACAGTGTGGGCAGAGCTAACATCATGACATCATGATGTCATGGGCGGGGCCAAAGAAAAAAATACAAAATAATAAATAAATAAATAAATAAAAATAAGCACAACACGCACCTCAACCCACCCACCCACAATTAAATAAATTAAATAAATTAATAAAATAAAAAATACATTAAAATACAACTACCCACCGAAACACCCACACACACACCATGGCTTGATGAAATGTCTCTAGATTAGCTTCTGACAGTGAAAGAATAATTTTGTGAACAGCTTTCCTTCTCTGCAAAGCCAAATTTGCAGCCTGGGGTTTACATCTTTTATAGTTTATGTCTCATTAACTGTGAAACCCACCAATCTTCCCCACAAATTGTTCCATGAATGTGGAAGGTAGTAATCATGTTACCATGCTTCCTTTCTTTCTGTGGCTCTAATTTCTCTGCCTGTGCCACAACTGTTTATGTATTATAGGGTTATATCCTATTTTCCCTCTAAGAACTGCAGGCAGTACAGATTGAGGTTACCAAAGTTTTCCTCACATGAACTCTGTGAAGTAGATGAAGCTAAGAAAGGTTCTTATCAGATATGGGAATGTATTCCGAAAAGTAACTTTTCTCATATCTGGTTCCAGCTAACCAGGGAATTTCATGTCCAATCAAAGATGTAAACCCAAGTTAAAGTTTAAAGCCTAAATCAAATACAGTGGTACCTCGCTTAAAGAGCATAAAGCGTGCCATGGGATTGCTCTTTAAGCGAGTTTGCTCTTTAAGAGAAACACGATTGTAAGTGACCAATTGTGACTTGGGGGGGGGGGATTGTAAACTCTGATTTATTTTTTAAGTGAGTTTTTTGTTGATGTTACTCATTAAGTGAAGCAACCATTAAGTGAAAATTCTGCTCTTTAAACAAGTTACTCTCTAAGTGAGGTGCTCTTTATGCAAGGTTTTACTGTAGCTAATCCCAGCCAGCACACCTCTATTGAACTGAGGCATACAGATTTAATATTTGTGTAAACCCCATAGATACAATGGGTCTGTTTAAACTGAGACTAGATGTTGGATTAAGGCCTACAATAATTAATCCACCTTTCCCCCAAAAAAGTAAATGTGTTGCAAGTGACAACTACTACTTATAGCATACAGCTTCAAAGTACTATATCATGGGTCATGCTTCATCTTTGACAAGTTTGAATTTACTGGTTGCATTTATTCTGCTAAGAGAATGCTACTTCTTATAGGTCATACCATAGATCTGAGTCCAACCAAGGACAATCCTTTGAATGAAGCAGAAAGGGGAAAATATGCTGTGGACCACCATTTAAAAAAAAATCACTAGTGCTTTTGTTATATGCCATTAAGTCAAGCTCACTCACCCCACTGAGTTTCCATGGCTAAGCAGGGGTTTAAATTCAGGTCCCTTGAGTCCTAATCCAATATTCTGTCTACTACATTATATGGGCTCTACGTGAATAGAAAGAAGCAGCTGCAGCTTCTCACTATCTGACTGCACAGTCAGGCTGGGTATCCATGGGTATCCTTCAGCAGCTTCATCCCAACATCTAGTAGAGCTCAAGTTAGAGCACAGAACTGGCATGAAAAGAGATAAAAATACTCCTCCTCCCTCCATCTGTGCTCCTCTATAGCAGTGGTGGGCATGGACCGGTTCACTCCGGTTCTACCAAACCAGTAGCACCGATCCCTAGTGGTCTCCTGAGAGGGTAGTAGCTTCCCCAGGAGACCACCTGGGGTGGTAGCTGATTTTTGGAGGTGACAGGTTCAGTTGCCTCACCGGGCCACCTGGAAGTGCAGCCCAAAATGGCCACCTGGTACTGCGCATGCACGAAGAGTCCAATTGGACTCTTTAATAGACGCATACACAGAACCAAGCAGCCATTTTTTGCTTGGTCTTCGCCGGAGCCGGATGCGTAGAGGCCTCTGGTGGCGCTGGTGGCAGCAGCCTGAGGTGGTGGTGATGACTAGGCAGGCGGTGGCGAGGCCTCAGTGGTGGCATGAGGCGACCCTTGGTGGTGGCAGCCCTCGGCAGAGGCAGCGACGAGGCAGCGGCAGTGGTGAGGTGGCCCTTGGCGGCAGCAGCGACCCTTGGTGGAGGCAGTGGGCTTTGGCAGAGGCAGCAGCGGGCCTTGGCAGCAAGACGGCGGCACGAGGGCCTTGGCTTTGAGGAGGCAGCGGCGGGCCTCAGTGGTTTTAAGCTTTGGTTTAAAAAAACTAACAAAGTTGATAATAACCTCATATCTCTCACTAAAATACTCTGCAACTTTGCAACAGTTAAAGAAGTTAGGTACTGTTTGCCTAACCTATTCTCTAGGATAGTATGCCTTAATGTAAAACAACTGTCTCTCTTCAAGGGCTCTTTAATTGTAACAGCACAGGTGTAACTTATTGATTAGGGAACTCCAAGACTTTGCAAAAAGCAAGGTCTCAGTTCACACTTCTTTAGCTTATGCATGTACAGTAACAGATTCTATGCCCTTCATACTGTCTGTGGGAGACTTCTGCTGCTTGTTATGTTCTGAGGGAGAAAGGTTTCATACTGGAGAAGGATAAAAGACTGCTGCAGCTTTGGACCAGGAGGACTTTCCTGTCAGCACACCCTTGGGCCCCTTCACCTTCAGCACTGCTTTTCAGGCACCAACCTGGAGTCTCCAAGGCACACAAAGGTTCCAAAATCACGGTAAGGCACTTGCCTTTTAAATGTTTTCACCTCTTTTGATTGTGAGGCTCTTGGTCCTGTTTATTTGTGTTATTTTCTCATTTAAATAGTCTCATTAAGCACAAGCTGACCAAAATGCATGTTAAACCAGTGCCATCTTGGCCACGCCCCCAGTAACATTATTTGTATGTATCTATTTATAGACACATATAAAGACATACAAAAATATGCAAATGCTTACCCCCAGTAGAGATCTGTATTCTTCCAAAAGTTGGTGGTCAAAAAAGAGATTTTCTTCCCAAGGTTGCTAACTTTTATACTCTTTTGGCCCGTCGTTCATCCATTGATGCTGGTGATTGGTTTTCTCTGTTTTTGAAAGCCCTTCAGAGGCTCTGGTTGCTTGAAAATTACCTATACCTATTCTTCTAAAAATAGCCATGCAGCATTGATGGGATTTTAACCCTGCCCTACTGGTTTCAAATCCCATCACACAAATTCTTTCTCAGGCCCTACTGTACTGATTACAAATTCTATCAGTTACATTCTGTCTCAGGTCCTGCTCTACTGCTTGCAAATCCAGTCAGTCTCAGTCTGTTTCAGGCCCTGACCACATAAAGGTAAGATGCTTTTAAAAACAAATGGGTAGAAATTATTTAGATTTTGAATATATAACATATATTTATATAATATTACTTGCTGTCGATTGATGTTGGTTGTGTTTGAATGTGTGTCATTACCAGAACCACAGCGTAGATATGTTTTTCTGTTGGTTTTTTCAATAATAAGAAGACAATGGAATGTAAATAGTATATTCCAACAATTTTAAATCTTGGTTGCAGAGGTAAAAAATGACCGATAGGGTCTGCCTTTTATGATTTTTTCCCACATGTTGAAGAAAAGTATGGTCAGCAGGCTTCAGTATTTTCTCCATCTGTTTAGAAGGTTTTGCAGCTCTCCCTACCCCCGTGATCAGGATTAATATCTGATCTATGTTTTCTTGAGTCAACACAAGACATTTCAGCGAATAAGCAATAACTGTAACGATATGTAACACAGCTTTGAAACAGTTTTTGGAACAAACAATTCTTAATTTCATGTCCTTGATCATTTCTCTCCATGAGATGCAACTGTGGTCACCTTGGCCTGGGGCACGAATTTTGCAACCCCCGCAAGCATCATAAAGATAGTTGTTGAAACAATATTCCAAAATGCCATAGACAGCTGCTCTCACAACCGCCGCATGGCCCCTCGGCATTTTCTTGGTAAAATTGGGAGCATTTCATCAGTCTTTAGGCCAAGAAGGTTTCCCAGTATCACATGAGAAGGTTGGGCAGAAGATAAACTTTCAGGATCCTGGAAAAACATTGAAACAGTTTTAGTACAATCAAATATATAAATTAAGTTTGTGGATAGGAGGGGGCTCGTGCAAACCTTCATATCCCAGCTAACCCTCATCTTATATTATTTTACCTCCATGTAGATATTTCCTGTTGAAAACATATTCCTGATCTCTGTTGGCGATGGCTGAGCAGTAGCATGACCGGAAACGGTGATGAGCAGCAACAGGTTTGCACCAGTTTGCGAGAACTGGTAGTAACTTTTCCCAGTGTCCTGGAGAACCTGGAGCGGCTTTTGGGGGGAACCACCTTGTGGGCTTCCCTTTTCGCGGGTTCTCCCCACTGCACATGTGTGCCAAGAGCTTGGTGTGCATGAGCGGCCTCCTTGCTGTCCTCCCAAGCGGGGAGGAGGAGGAGAAGTTGCTAAACTGAAGCTCCCTATAGCCTGCTCCCCAGGGTAACTGACTCACCTTTGGGTGTGGGTGTGTATTTTAATGTGTATTTAATGTGTATTTTATGTGTTTTATGTGTATTTAATTTTATTTAATTTGTGTTTTTATGTGTTTTTATGTCTATTTAATGTGTATTTATTTTAATGTGTATTTTATGTGTTTTATGTATATTTTATGTATTTTTATGTCTCTTTAATTTCTATTTTTATGTGTACTTATTTTTATGGGTTTTTTACATTGGCTCCACCTACATCATTTGCTCCGCCCATGACATCATGATGTTGGCTCTGCCCATGACATCATGATGTTTGCTCCGCCCACAATGTTGGCTCCACTCACAGTTTGGTAGTAAAAAAAATGGCTGTCCACAACTGCTCTATAGTCATATCTAGGAGACACCATAGCATATCAGACACATATGGTGCGGTGGCTCAGTGGTTAAGAACCTCATCTTGTTAGCTGGAAGCCCAGCAAGTCGGCAGTTCGAGACCCGGGTACTGCATAACGGATTGAGCGCCCATCATTGTCCCAGCTCCTAACAACCTAGCAGTTCGAAAGCAAGATATTGCAAGTAGATAAATAGGGACCATTTTGGTGGGAAAAGATCTTGGGGACATAAAAGAAGCAGAAGCGTAGCGTGCCTTGGCGGGGCCCCGTATAAAAATTTGTTTGGGGGCCCTTAGGAAGGGTAAAGATTTCTCACAAACGAAAAAAAGTTGCATAAAATTAAAAGAAATATTTATTCATCATAATTATCTATCAATAAACACTGCTCTCCGTCCGTCGTTTATCATCGTATCATCGTATCGTATGTACATCGATTATTGTGGGATTCCCCCGTTGAAGTAAATGACTTAAACGGGGAAATCCCGCAGCCCACGATAACCGATGTAGGGTGTTGCCAACTTTTGAACGCACGCTTTATGCGGGAAAAAATGAAATTGCTTTGTTTGACTTTTGTCATTTGTGAAATAAAAAAAAAATTGGGAAGTTTTTATTAATTTTTGCTTACGCACGTTGGGGGCCCCCGTGGCCCCGTATAATTGATACGGCAGATACGTCGGTAGCTACGCCCCTGAAACGAAGCCTCATTCTGGCATCCCTTGAGTGGAATTTTTCCAGCAAAAATCCTTTCAACCCAGAATAATTTCTGACATGTAAACTGCTTTCTAGCCAGGACTTTTTGCAATATAGTCAAACCTCACATAAAGAGCACCTCACTTAAAGGGTAACTTGCTTAAAGAGCAGAATTTTCTCTGAATGTTCACTTCGCTTAACTAATAAAACAAACCAAAAACTTGGTTAACAAATATATAGGGGTTCGCAATCCCCCCTGCCAGAAGTCACAATTGGTCACTTATAATGGTGTTTCGCTTAAAGAGCAAACTCGCTAAAAGAGCAATCCCGTGGAACGCATTCTGCTCTTTAAGTAAGGTACAACTGTACTGGAATAATTCTGCCATTGAAATAATTTTCAGTATGGTAAGGTAAAATTTGGACTCACTATATCCTTCATTTTTGTCCATCTAAACTGCAGTTGACAAGACACCTTGACATGGAATTATCAAGCCCCTGCAAACCTGACCTTTCCTTACTTCCAGGCAGCTGAAAGGACTTTTCATACCAAGGTCACTCTAATATGTCCAAACTATCTTTGCACAAAATCCTGTGCATACCTCTGAGAAGAAAGGCACATACATTTCATAACAAGTACAGAATAGCTGGGTAATTGGATGAAAAAAATGTAAATAACCTGTACAGTCACTATAACACTTAAAAGTCCTATTCATCTGTTCTATGCTCAGGAAACATCAATGTGTTTACAGGGGAAAGGCTAGACATGCCCACTCCTTCCTTAGTTTGAGCAGCATTGCTTTTGAAGAGGAGATGTTTCTGTTGAAAAATTTGGGTTCTTGCTTGTGTATAGACCATACACATGGGCCGGACTGTTCTTCTGTGCCTGGTGGTACAGTGGTTAAAATTGCTGTACAGCAGCCCAAACTGCTAATGTTGTAAATATGATCCTGATGGGGTGCAAGGTTGGCTTTCTGTGGCCAGTAAAATGAGTGCCCAGCTTGTTGTGGGGAAAAATGCTAATTATTTTGTGAACCCCCCAGAGAATGCAGTAACCACTTTGAGGTGGTATATAAGTGTACAGTAATACCTCGATTAGCATTTGCATCACATAACGCTAACATCGGATAATGTTGGAGTATTTGAGGCAAACATTTGCATTGCACGACATTACCATAACGTTGTGTGATGCAAATGTTTGCCTCAAATTCCTCGATGTTGATCTCTGGCCCAAAGCCTGCAGGGCTGGAGACCAGCTCTGCAGGCTTTGGGACAGAGATCTCCGTTCAGATCGGCGGTTTGGTTGGGGGGGAGAAGGCATGCACATCCGTTCTCCCCCCAACCAAACTAGCAATCCGATCACACACTGGGGCTCCTGGTGTGTTGGGGGAGAGATCATGCGTGTACACGATCTCTTCCCCAACATGCCAGCTGTCCTAGGTGATGGCTGGGACTGCCGGGGTGTTGGGGGAGAGCTTGTGCATGTGCACGGCTTCTCCTCCAACACCCCGGCAGTCCCAGGCAATTGTTTGGAACAGCTGCAGTTTTGGGGGATATATCCCCATGCCTGGCTTGCTAAGAGGCTTAGCTATCCAGGCGGGGGGGGGGGGCTTCTTAAGAGAGGCTGGGGAAATGGTCCCAAGCCTCTCTTAAGAAGCCCCCCCCCCCACCTGGATCACTAAGCACTTTAGCAATCCAGACAGAGGTTTCTGAAAAGAAGGTAGGAAAAAGTATTCTTACCTTCTTTTCAGAAACAACCCTCCCGCAGGGCTTGCTAAGCAAACCAGATTGTTGTGCATCGCACAACATTAAAAACCAGATAATGTTATGATTTGTGGAACCAAGTCATAACATTATCTGAGGTACTAGGGTAATTGCAATTGCTATTCTTTCCAGACACTTTGCTGCTTATGTGAGCAAAGTGATGAGAGAGGGGACACTTCTTTATAACCATGTGGGCAAAGCTGGATCAGATAACAACCACGTAACCCTGAAGCAGGAAAAGCCATCCTGACGGGTGGTGGTGGTGGATTTGAACGATTCTTGTCAAAACTATTATTTGTATTAAACATTATTTGTGTAGTTTGTGCAGTAAGTGCACCAGAACAGAGGTTTTCACTTTTGTTCTATTCTTAGTTAAGGTAAAGGTCTCCCTGCCTCAAAAGCTAGTCATATCTGACTTTAGGTTTCAGTGCTCATTTCTGTTTATATCCAAAGAGCCAATGCTGTCTGTGTCTGCAGGCATTTCTGTGGACATGTGGCAGGCATGACTAGACACTGGAGTGCACAGAACAATGTTTACCTTCCCCACCAAAGTAGTATCTCTTTATCTACTTGCAGTTTCTTCCTTTTGAACTGTGAGGTTGGCAGGGGCAGAAAAGAGAGCTCACTCTGTTGTGTAGTACTCAGACCTCAAACTGCTGACCTCCCTGTTGTCAAGTTCTGTGTCTTAACCACTAAGCCACCCCAGTCCTGTTCTCTTCTTAAAAACATTTTAAAAATTGTCTTGTGTGACACAAAGAATAATTTTACATTTCCTCTTGCACCAACCATATTAGAAATATGGGGAAAGCTTCGTCTTTTGTCCTTTTTGTCCCTTTTTTAAGGAAAGGTTTTTAAAAAACAACAATCACAAAATGCAGCTCACAGATATACACAGAGAGAAGGGAAGAGCAGGAAGAGATAAAATGGAACCTGTTTATTTCTCCTTTAAAGGGAAGTGGTGGTTGAAAATAAAGGTGTGACAGGGAGATTATGCAGGATTTACAGCCAGTATTTTGGTTGCAAACCCCTCATGAAACACTAGAATAAAACAAATTAAAAAGCATTGGTTGTTGTAGGGGAGAGACAACTCAAGTTCTGTTCATTCAAAATAGATCATAGCAGAACTATCCTCACCACCAAATATATGTTAAGATACAAAGGCTAGAGTGGCTGTATATAATACATGTGAAATTCAAAACATGAACAGCACTAGAAAAGTTGCTAGAGGCAGCCCAGGATGTTCACCTGTTTTGCAATTTTGGGAATCACAGTACATGATCTGTGAAAGACCTATATCCTCAGGTTATTTCTGAATGGCATTCCCTGTTCCCTGAATGGCCTTATTTCCATCAAGTGTTCCAAGATTTCTTTCCAAATGCATCATGCAAGCTCTGAATGGTATCTAGGCAGCACTCTGTCTTTGGGCAGACAGTCTATGTATTTCTATTCTCTAGATCAAGGGGGAGCCAAACTATGGCCTGTGGGCTGGCCCCGGCCCAGGGCACTGTTTAATGTGACCTGCGGCTGCCCTCACCACTCTCAGAAGCAGGCGCATTTACAACAGCTGTAAAACATGCCCATGAATGCATAAACATGCTCGTGGCAGCCATAAACGCTGCCGTAAATGCACCCATGGTTGTTTTAAATGTGTTTATGACAGCTGCAGATGCATTTTATGGCGGGAGGAACCACGTGACTGGTCCGCTCAACCACGTGACCGGTCTGCGGTGTGAAAAGTTTGGCCACCCCTGCTCTAGATGATTCCTTTACAAAAAAACAAACAAACAATCATATGACTATGACAATAAATCTGGTTAAGAAGCCAATGTGCATATTAAATCTTTTCACTAGTCATGCTCCAATCTTCATGGCCAAAAAAAGTCCTAAATGTGATATTGAGTTTCTAGCCAGGTAGGTAATTTTCTTTATATATATATATATTTAATTGCTCAAATTTTAATTATTTTCCTTTTTAAAAAGAACATATACACCCTAGTGGTTCATCTTTCACAACGTAATGTCTCACAGCAAATGCATTCTCCCTTACTCTTGGAATTGAAATACATGGCTATTCCTTAGATGCGTAGTCAACCCATCTCTAGAGATGGAAAGAATTCTCATTACATTTCTTGATCCTGTCAAGGTAGCAGTTGGAACAGTTATTTCAGGTATTTCAACATTCTGTTTCTGGACTGAGCTTGAACAAGCAGCTGCCCATTCCCTCCCATTTTTGTAGTTTCTGTAAAATATGTTTAGCATCTTTTCCCTTTGACGAAACAGAGTACCCAGGACGTAAAGAAGAACTGTTGATAAAGATGGAAATAACACATTTGGCAAACTGGCAGTCAATGTTATTTGGTTGATTTATGCAATTTGTACAAATGTGTAATTTTGTGCAAGAATGAATTACTTTTTGTGTATAGAAAGTAGCATTCTCAGTCGAGAAAGACAGAAAGTCAGCTAGTAAGGTGTATTTTTGCACTTTCTGGTTTCCAGCGGCACATCATCTGTGGTCTTTACAGCTGCCTTTTCCGGAACAGATGACATCTGTGATTGGAGAGTACTTTTGGAAAGTTTTTGGATAAAAAAACCGTGGTGATGAAGGAAGCACCATGAGGGACACACTACTGTTTGTGCAGCTAGTGTAGTTTAGCAAATAACTTTGCAGATTAAGGTTCAGGATAACTGGATTCAAATACCTTCTTGACAATGGAAACTCAAAGGAGAAGGGAGTTGCAATGATAAATCACTCACTGAATAGTTCACATACTTTGGAAAGCTTTTAAGTTTATGAGATGTCCTCATAAATTGGAAGCAACTTGATGGTATGCTACAAAGTAGTACAGTATTTGGATCACTCTGCTTGTGTTCCTGGTGCCACTTCAACAGAGAAATGATAGAACTGTAATCAGAATCAATTGTCTCTCAGTACCAATAATTCAGATTCTTCTATTATTTTTTTATCCCAAGAGTCACTAACAACAACTAATCCTAAGAAGACAAGGACAGCAGCCTAGTGCACTATGCACTTAACAGGGGCAAACAGGTTAAAAATTTTAAAAGTGACCAATTCATTCAAAAGTTTCTTGAAACTTTCAGAGCTGCTTACAAATATCACCTAAGATCTGTAAGACTGTGAGGGTGATAGGCATTTAATTCTTCTTTGCTTGCAGATATTAACAATCTTTCTGACCAAGCAACCTTGCTTTTTCTCCTAAACAACGAGGAATGGCTTTCATAAGCATGTGCAGCATGATTTATATAAAAATTATAAGAGGAGCTCTGCATTTCCCCAGAACCAACTAAAAAATTTCCATGGAAAAATATTTTTCCTCTCAAATGTTTTGGCTCCTCTCATTAGAACTTCCTTACTGACTTCTATTCTAGGCCTAGGTTAATATGTACAGAGTTGGGATATTTTTAACCATGCCTATAACTTGCAGTGGAAGTGCATCATGTGCTATTAGACTTTAGATCTATGGTATAATTGTGAAGCTCTCCAAAGGTGGCCATTTGTTTTAATCTATTGTCAGACAATTCTCTAGTGAAAAGGCTTACCAGTGTCTGAAGACAACCTCTGTGTGAAGGATCCAACCCAAGTCTGACTGAAAGACAATATGCACACAGCATTAGGTCCATCCCACCTCCTGTATGAATTAATCTTTGTTTAAAGGATCTGTTTGAAAATGCAAACTGAAATGCATATTTAAAACATACTGTACTGTCTTTCAAAATAGGCATTTTAATATCATTTCCCAACACAAGCTTTCATAAACATTGCTGAATGTTTAATTTCTATTCATTTGTCTATTTATTGAGAAAAAGTACAAAAGGGTGGGTATCAAAGTGCCATGCTACAGATTTGTCAAAGAGCCATGGGTCAGGTCAGTTCACATGAGAATCCACAAACATCAGGTTCCCCAAGTATACCTTTTGGAATTGTCTTATATTTTATGTTTGGGCCTATGTGGATGTGCATAGAAATGTAATTTTTCCCTTCCCACCTCCTTCCAAGCTGTCCATAGTGAATGCTTGTGAACATACTATATACCAGTGATGGTGAACCTTTTAGAGAATGAGTGCCCAAACTGCAACTCAAAACCCACTTATTTATTGCAAAGTGCCAACACAGCAGCAGGGGAGGAAGGAAATGCTTCCATTGGGCTGCTGGACAAAGGGGTGAAGCAAACTCTGTGCTGAAGTGACCGCATGGGTGCCCACAGAGAGGGCTCCGAGTGCCACCTCTGGCATGCGTGCCATAGGTTCACCACCACTGCTATATAGGCACAGCTAGTCATAGGGATAGTCAGATACATCAGTAAATGGAATGCTAGGTTCCAGGATGTATTTTTTTTAGTTTTAAAACCCTTAATCAGTGATGGGATGTAACAGGTTCTCACCAGTTCCCCAGAACCGGTAGTAACTTTTCCCAGTGTCCTGGAGAACTGGTAGCAGCTTTTGGGGGGAACCACCTTCGGGGCTTACCTTTTCACTGGTTCCCCCACTGGGTGGGTGTATTTTAATGTATATTTTATTTATTTATTTAATTTATTTACGGATTTGTGGTGTGTGTGTGTGTGTGTGTGTGTGTGCTTATTTTTATTTTATTTTTTTGTATTTTTTATTTTTTCTTTGGCCCCACCCACATCATGATGTTAGCTCCGCCCACACTGTGAGGACATCACGGTGGGGTAGTAAAAATGTTGACATCCCACCACTGCCCTTAATCCATCTTTACATTTAAGTTGTTGAGTTTCTTCTGTCTTATTATTCACCTCCAGAAGGTTTTGTACAGTTTTTTCAAAACCAAGGCCATGGCTTGCCTTCTTGTATCAATTCCTCTTTTAATTTTGGTATTCTTCTTTTCTTGTTGACTTTCACTTTTCCTAGCATTGTTTTCTTTTCCAGTGAGTCTTGTTTTATAAATCACTTTTATTATAAATCATTTTTATCTCTTGCTTTCTCACGATGTCCTCAAGGTACAATAGCCTCATTTCATCATGTTTTATTTGATCCAGCATCTACATATGCATGGCAATATAGTACTTAAGTAATTAGGAATTATCTCATTAATTTTTTTTTCGGACACAAAATTTGCTTCATTAATTAATAAATGTTGAAGCTAGCTTTGTGGTTTCACAGCAAAAAGTAGGGCAGATTTCAGACACAGAATTGGGAGTGAGTGTCCCATGAATTTCCCTTTATCTAAGGATACCAGACAAAATATTCAGTCAGAGAACAATACAATGGAACAGTGTTTACATAAAGACACTGTTCAAAATCTTGATTTGAAGACATAGTATTATAAATGGTGAAAAGAGGAATCCCTTAGTCTAAGAAAAATAATAATGTTTTCACTGTCTAATACAGGCATTCACAACCAACAGCCCGCAGGCCAGACCCAGACCCCAATGCCCTCACTGCTCCCAGAAGCAGGAGTAAAACATTCTGCGCATGCATGGCACACATTTTACTTCCGCTTCTGGGTGGGAGGAACCATGTGACCGGCCCGATCAGCTGCCCAGGAGGTGTGGTCAGGCCCTCAGAGTGAAAATGTTGAGAATCGCTGGTCTACTGTAGGGGTCTTTCAAATACCACGTGACCTAAAATAGGCCACTTTTTGATACCCCCTCCACCCGTGACTTTCCGTGACTTTTGGTTGACCCCCTCCCCCACCTAAAATGGTCACGTGCTATTTGAAAGACCCCATATGGCTGAGTAGGAACCTCCACTGAACATATGACTCACAAAATGGAAGATCAGCTACATGTCAGTGAAAACAAACATTTACCTCAGAGTGAAGAAAGTTAAGCACCAAAAAAGTCAGGAAGATAAGAGACTTGTGCATTAGCTGATTTAGAAAAAGCAAACAAATTAGTTTTCCTAGAGAGGTTCTTTTCTTCTAAGAGGGTAATTTGACCAACTGTGTTAGTAATTTAGTCTATGCATAACATCCGGGGTTGCTATATATTTTAACAATAAAGTAAGGAATAAACTGTTATGATCAATTTACTAATACAGTCAAACTTCGCATAAAGAGCGCTTCGCTTAAAGAGTAACTCGCTTAAAGAGCAGAATTTTCTCTGAATGCTTGCTTCACTTAACAAATAAAACCAACCAAAAACTCGCTTAACAAATAAATCGGGGTTCACAATCCCCCCCACAATTGGTCACTTACAATGGTGTTTCGCTTAAAGAGCAATCCGGTGGAACACATTATGCTCTTTAAGTGAGGTACCACTGTATCGCTGTTTAAGCCTGAGTCTAGAACATGAGAGGTATGCTGACAAGTAAATCAATATAGTGCACAGCGGGTGATGAAAGTGGCAAGTCCAAGTATCATGTTGTGGATAAAACCCCTTTATACTTAGATCATCATTTGTATGAAAAATTGCCTTAAATGCATTGCCTGCATTAAAGTATGCTTTGTTATTAATCCACACGTGTTTTACTTAATTAATTCATTCAGTGATGTATTTACCTTCAACCTCCATTCTGTTCTTGATGATGGAAGGAAACCAGGAAGGAAGCAACCACAAGGCTCAGCTGCATAAAACCGCCTACAATAACACAAAAAAGCTATAAATCCCATGGACAAAACGGCAAGCTTTCTGTTGTATACATACAATAGTTGTTACCATGGTCTTATAAACAATGCACATTATTTTGATTTCCTACATTTTAAAAACAAAAGGCCTTAGAATACATCACAAGGATCCCCTGTATATTTTGACATTTTTTCTCTTCTCAGCTGTTGTATTTGTATTTGCTGTCTGGCGTGACATCCAGCTATGGTAATGGAGTAGACTGTACAGCCAGCAACTTAACGCCGAGTGTTGGGCAGCATTAAATAACCTGACTCCCTAAAGGGGCCAACAGCTATGGGCGGATGAGCCCCTTTAGGTCGGGTGATGTCACTGTAATCCATTATATTGGGCCCAATGGCAAAATGAGCAGAGGAGCAACCACTTCACTATTCTGATTCCCAATGGTCATGGGCAGAAGAGGCCATGCCAGATGGACTGGCTGTGAAGGCACACCTTGTTAATATCCTCAAGGCTGTGGCAGTCCAATGCAGTCCCAGTGTTAAATCCTGCATGCCTCATTTCATACATGCCACAAGAGATGGCATGTGTGGGTCACTTCATGGCAAGCTGTGATTCACGTTAAACAAATTCATGCCAGTAGCATGAATGTATGCTTGGATACGAGTAGCAGCCAATGAGGATGACGATTTGAGACGACTCCTACTATTCTTAAGGTACCATTTGGGATCAACTAAAATTATTTCTTCCTCTTCCTCTTCCTCTTCCTCTTCCTCTTCCTCTTCCTCTTCCTCTTCCTCTTCCTCTTCCTCTTCTCTTCCTCTTCCTCTTCCTCTTCTTCTTCTTCTTCTTCTTCTTCCGCTGCTGCTGCTGCTGCTGCTGTATCCAAATCCGAATATTGGCATCATCATGGTGATCAGCCATGAAGACTGTCCTGAGAATATATTGCAGTGGCCTTTCATCTGCCTTCTGCATCGCAGCGTGACATATATAACACTGATTCAGTTCTGCAAGTAACTTTCTGGTCTTGAACCCTTTGGATATGTAAAGTCCTCCTCAGCTCCAGGCCAGCATTGATGAAGTGACTGCACTCCCTCAAGATGGATTCAAGTGGGATTTAATCCATTTGGGGACCATCACCCTTCCCTGTGTACTTCGGCACATTAGTCCTCAGAGTTGTCAGGTTAGTTAACTGCCACCTTACACTCAATGTTGAGTTGCTGCCAGTATGGTCTAATCTATTACCATAGCAGGATAACATGGCCACACTGAAACTAAAATATTTAATTTCTCTTTATAACCTCAGTGATTCTTGTACAGTAATACCTCGGATAACGCTAAGACTTGGTTCCACAAATCTTGGTATTATCCGATTTTTAGTGTTATCCGATGCATGTTAAAATCCTATGGGATGAATCGGATAACGTTAAAGCTCCATAGAGATACATTGTAACCGCACAGGCTTTAGCGGTTGTTATCTGATCCATCCCATAGGACCTTAACGTTATTTGATCCAATTCTCCTCCCCAGATTACTTAACGTTATGCGATTTTAGCGTTATCCGAGGTAAACGTTATCCAAGGTATTACTGTATATTCCCTTTCCTCATCTCTTGGCCTTTGACTGAAAGAATGCTTTTGGTAGGATTCATCAGCTGAATGATTTTTAGTTTAACTTTTCTGTTTGAAGAGAATGATGTGGGAAGAAGATATATGACCAAGATTCCCCCTCCTATATTTTAGTGTCTGTTTATAAATATGGATATGACTTCTGTGTTTTAATTTTAAAAACAATGAGGGTATTTTTTACATTTTGTGTTCATCCATTGATTCCCAAAAAAGAGAAACAAAAATTATTAGTGTAAACAAAATAGATGTACATTAAAGTTTTGTATTCTTCCCCCTATCTTTTTATTTAACTTTAAAAAGACTATATGTCAAATTACTTGGGTAGTCCCCCCCCCCTTCCAATCCAATAGCATCATGAGGTCTGCTGCTAGAAGTCAGTCAGGATGTTCTGGAAAGGGAAGCAGGAATTTTGAATAAATGGAAGGGTCTGGATGGCTTGGAATCTAGTGTGGAGAAGTGTTCATTGTTTCACAGTCTTTTATTGTAGATGAGATTACTAATAATAATAATTTCATGTCAGAAATTATTCTGGGTTGGAAGAATTTTTGCGGAAAAAACTCCACTCAGGGAATGCCAAATGAGACTCCTTTTGTGTCCCCAAGACCTGCAACAGAGACGGGTACTCAATCTGTCATGCAGTACTTGGGCCTCAAACTTTTAACTTGCCAGCCTTCCAGCTAGCAAGGCAAGCTTCTTAACCACTGAGCACCACAGCCCTAATGAGATTACTGTGTACTGCTGAGCTCCATCCTGGTGCCCACAGAACTCAAAGAACAAGAGAAGACTAAGAAAAGGCATCAAGTCATTGTAAGAGGGAGAAATTATGAGAAAAAGATAGTAATGGATTGTATATTGTTGTTGTTGCTGCTGCTGTTGAATATAAAGTATTGACACCCAACACAGCTGATGTTAATGAATTCTCTATGTCAACTCTGTTCCCTGCTGATGAACTGAAAAGGAGAAAGTGGATGTTGCTGTGATAATAAATGTAAACTTAAAGCATTATTAATGCCTGGATAGGCCTTATGATTATTGCCTTTAATTTCTCATGTAGTATTCTTAATGTCTGCTCTTGGAGTAGATGATTTTCTGTTTCTTTAGCCCTGGCTAGTTGGAGTATTATTGAGGTTTTTGTGGGGCTTTCCCTTGGACTAGTATCTGAAATGAAAATTAAAAAAAAAATGCAATGGAAGAATTTCAAAAAGCCAATCCCTGTCATGCTTAATGAAAGGACTAGTATCCAAATGACCTGAAAATCCATGAAGCATCCCCAGAAATAATACAAACTGCACGATAGCTGGATGTTTCCCACATACACATTCCTAAATTAGGAAGCAGAGGATTGCAAGAGAAGTACCTTGATAGCCTCCAATGCTTCTTTTCCCATAGAGACTATGATTTTTAAAAGGTCAGATTAAAAATACAGTATGACAAAAATATTCCTAAAAGAAGCTCCCAGGATATCCTTATTCGCCAGATTTAGGGGATCAAGAATTTCAACATTTTCTATTATGCAAAAGAGAAGCATGTACAAGTTTATGTGTATAAACTTCCTTTGTGTTCCATTGTGAATTTCCTGCATATGGCCTTGGCAATTCTTATGATCCACTTTCTTCCTGGGGCTAGCTCTGGAAAGCTGCAGAATGCTGTAGCCAGGCAATGGACAGGAGCAAATCACAGTAAGAATGGAAATGTTTTACTCTGACACTTTTGTTGATTCCTAGTGTCTTTCTGAGGACAGTTCAAAGTTATGTGAATGACCTACAAACTTTATATGGCATGGGTCCAAGATGCTTGAGGGACTGTGTCTCCCTATATCAGCCTGCCTGGTTTACTTCCCACTACCTGTATGGGATGTTTGATGAAGACTAGAGAGGGGAACCTTCTTGACTTCTGCTCTCATACCATGGAACTCCCTGCTGAGGGTGGATAGGTTGGCCACCTTTCCTGTTGACTGTCTAATCAATGCCCAGACATTTTTATTAAGGGACGCCTTTAACCCAGTGATGGGCAGCCAAAAATTTTACTACCACACTGTGGGCGGAGCTGATGTTGTGGGTGGAGCCAATGTCATGACATCATGATATCATGGGTGGAGACAACGTCATGGGCAGAGCCAATGACGTGGGCAGAGACAAAGTTAAAAAAAACATAAAAATAAGTACACATAAAAACACAAATTAAATAGACATAAAAACACATAAAAATACACATAAACCACATGAAAAGACACGTTGAAAATAAATACACATTAAATAGACATAAAAACACATAAAAATACAAATTAAATACACATAAAAATACAAATTAAATAAACATAAAACAAATAAAATACACATTAAACCAAATACACATTAAATGTACATTAAAATATACCCACCCACCCCTCACCCAAAGGTGAGTCACTTATCTTGGGGAGCAGGCTGTAGGGAGTTTCAGGCTAGCAGCTACTCTTCCTCTTCCCCACTTGGGAGGATAGCAAGGAGACCGCTGAGGGCCTCAGCAGCTGCCACCGGTTCTTCCATGGCTGTATATGGCTGCCCAACCCTCTGCACTGCCACCCAGCCAGTCAGCTACAATACAAACCCAAAAATAACTTAAATAAATAAAATAAATAAATAAATAAAATAAAAATTAAATAAAAATACAACCACCCACCCAAAACACAAATAAATTACCCACCCACCCCAAATAAAAAACCCTCACTTACTTACCTTCCTTGGGACGATGAACACCCATGGCCCGGGGCCACCCAGCAAGGTGTGCCGCCCCCGACTGCGGCCTCCTCCTCCTCCGAAGGCCGCGGCCAGAGGAGCCACCACCTGCAGCCGACGGCCACAGCCGCCGCCACCTCCAGAGCTGCCGCTGCCTGCAGCCCTGTGGCCTCCTCCTCCTCCTTGGGCCAGTGCCTTTTTGGCCCGGCTCTAGCTGCGGCCACGGCCAGGGGTGGCCAGGGGCTGCGGGCAGCAGTGGCTCTGGCGGTGGCTCCAGCCACATGGCGGCGGCCAGAGCCACCGCTAGAGCCACTGCTGCCTGCAGCCCCTGGCCGCCCCTGGCCGTGGCCGCAGCCGGACCTGGGCCAAAAAGTCACCGGCCCAAGGAGGAGGAGGAGGCCACAGGTGCCTGGCAGAGGAGGAGGCTGCAGGCGGCAGCGGTGCGCCCCGTCGGGCATCCCCAGGGCATGGGGGCTTGTCAGCAGCAGACGGCCCAGGGAGGCTCGGCGGCAGCGGACGGCCCAGGCAGGCCTCAATGTGCCCCAGGGGAGGTGCTCTCCTCTGAGGGCTGGTGTCGCCGCCGCCGCCGCCCTGAAAGGTGCGGCTCCAGCTCCAAAAGAAAAATAAAATAAAATTGGAGCCAAAATGGCTCCAATTGACTGCGCATGCGCAGAAACTCAATCTGACGCATGTGCAATGTGTCAGATTGAGTTTCTGCGCATGCACAGTCAATTGGAGCCATTTTGGCTCCAATTTTTTAAAAAAATTCTGTTGGTGAGGCATCCGGAACCGGACGCCTCAAAAGTTGACTCCCCTCCGGGATTGTTCCTACCGGTTCCAGGGAACCGGATGGAACCGGGGTCATCCCATCACTGCTTGCTGTTCTTTTCAAGTAATGCTGGTTTCATATTGTAATGTGAGAATCTATTTAATATTGCTTTGACACTATAATTTATTGTGGTTTAAAAATCTATGCATGTTTTTCAAAAATTCTATTGCTCCCCTGAAAGGGAGAAAGGGAGTACATAGCTAAAAGAAAGGAAGCCATTCATTAATTATACAACCACAGGCCTTGATTTTGGCCTAACCTTCCCTTAGACAGTGGGTAATTGCTGGGAATTAAGAACTGTACTCCTTGCCTCTCTTGGATGTACAAAGAGAAGATGTACAAATACAATGGCCAATTTCATGACTGTGGATGTTAAATCATCCCGATTTTACTGGCACTAGTAATAGGTCTGCTCTCCAGTTTGTATCTTTCAGCACGTCTTAAGCATCTGCTTCTGTATGTACGGGTTACCTTATGTCAATCTTGTGCTGTGCTGTAAACACACAAGAGTATGAGTTTAGAACTCAGTCCAAATCTTTCTTCCCGCCTATACTTTTTTTAAGGAGAAAAGGTCAGTGTATTCCAGTGAACTGACGCAGTCTGTCTAATTTATGCACCAAGAAGCTTAAAACAGTGCGTCACTTGACCATTTTCCATTTGTTCATGCTGAGATTAAGAGATGGGGCTTATTGTTGAGCTTATAGTCAAAATTACAAGTAAGAGAAAAAAAGGGTTAGAAGGGATCAGTAGCAGCAGCTGGCCTTTGATTTATTGAGTGCTGCCCAGGGTTGGGTGCACTAAACAAGTCAGCTTGCCGAACACAACTTCTTGGACACCTAAGAGCCATATAATTATTAACCATTCCAGGAGAAGGCCCTTCTAGCAGAAGTGAACAGGAGAAGTCTATGCCAGGGGTGCCTAAAATACAGCCTGTGGGCCATCCCCAGCCCCCAACACCAATTCAGCTGGCCTGTGCCTCCCTCATTGCTCCTGGAAGTGGAAGTAAAACATGCCCATATGGGCACGTTTTACTTCCACTTCCAGGTGCAACGAGGGAGGTACAGGCCAGATGAATTGGCATTGGGGGCTGGGGCTGGCACACGGGCTGTAGTTTTGGGCACCCCTGGTTTAAGCAGAAAAAATGGCAGCTTAAAATCTATCTCATCCTGTTGCAAAACAGATTGCATGGCACGTTTTACTTCTGCTTCCAGTGGGGGGAACCACATGACTGGCCCACTGAACCACATGACCATCCTGCTGAACCATGTGACTGGCCCATGACCGAAAAAGTTTGGGCACTCCTGGTCTAAGCACTCCAACCGGTAGCCCCTTGCCAAGAAATCTATGTGACAGCAGTTGTGACTGTTTGTGTTTGCTTAAGAGATATTTTTGCTTTCTGTAACCCTCAGCATATTTTCCTTGGCTAAATCGTAAGGCTGACTTCCGACAACATGAGTGATAGCTGAACTGGGTGAAGGTGATGTGAATGTTGTATTCCACTGGAAGGGAAGACTGTTTCGCTAGATAGCTTTCTTGTACTGTTTACTAGGAACACAGGGCGTAGGACGCAGCACTGACAGATCTATGAGCATCACAGGCTTGTGTCCTGGGATCAGAAAATGCTCACCCCAAGACTTTGGGAGAGGACGAAAGAGAAAACAATCCTGACTACATGGACTAGTGGCCTGATTCAGTATAAGAAAATTACATGTTTGGGTTTTATTAAGGTAGTTCAGCTGAAACGTAGATATTGGTTCCACTGAATTTGTCCTATTTGTGTAGTTAAGCATTAGATTTACATTCTCTACTTACCTTCCCCAGAGTCAGACTTAAGGCAGCTCACAATCAAACCAATATGCAAGGATAAGTTAAGAACATGGAACAGAATAATTAACAATAAACATTAAACACAATTAAAACCAACTTAAAGTCAGCACTTGCCTTGATTAAAAGCCCATTCTATGGCAAACTAATTTAACTACAAAAAGGGTGCCATAAGAAAAGAGGCTTTGCCAGTCAGTGGACTAACAACAGGGAATGATCTCTATACTATTTTCTTCAGAAGGGACTTCCATCACCCAAAGAGCCCTGACTTAGGTGCTTAAGAGCATCTCCACTGCGGCCTTCATATACAGTCTGGAGTGCTCTGGCTCAGGTCACTTGAAGACAGGGGAGCTAAATGACATTTAGCCGATACCCCTGTCCAAACAGCATCAGCTATGGTAAAATGGCTGATGAACTAGTTCATAACAATAATTTCATTTCCCTTGATTGTTCCTAGGCAATAAGAGGAAGTCTACAGTTTACTGGTTTTGTGAAGTGGCTCGTCACTTCACCACAGTGTCAATTCAAAATGGAAACAGCCTTTGCTTCCTTCTCTATGTATTGCTGATTGAGAATCAGTGTGGGAAGTTGCTTGAAAGGCAAGGCATAGACATGCAAAGAAACATTTTTAAAAATATATATTTAACTTTCTCTGGTGATCAGAAGAAGTTTCCAAATCCTGATGTGGCTAGTTAACTACCCTCAAGATAAAAATGCTATTATGGCATTGATCACTTATTATGCCAATTTTCCAGCTTCAGCGGCTACTATTTTGTATGTTGGCTTTCTAAGAAGAAAAGATTTAATCATTTTATATAGATTGTGAGAGATGGATTACAGGTAATCCTGTAAAATCCCCAGCAATCACACATGATATAGTAGGATTCCCTCATTTTTTTTCTCTCTCTCTTTTTTTGCTGCATCATTGCTGAAAATAAAGCCATAAAATCCTACAGATTTTTAATATATTGCTTCAACTCACTAAAGATTGCATTTGACATTGCTTCATACACAAGGAAAAGTTAGAGCAGTTGAAGTCAACAGATATTGTATGTGTGTATGAGTGTGTGTGCCCACTTCAGTCATGAGACGATGAACATCTCTCATTTATAATCCAGGCTTTCAGTTCCTAAACATAGTCATATATACACAACCATAGTGGAGCCTCACGTCTATGAGATTCTTGGAGTCGTGCAAAAATCAAACAGTTCCCATCTGAGCACAAGAGCCAAGGATCACACAAGACTCCAGTATAAAAGCTCTGTTGTTGTTGTTGTTGTTCAGTCGCACAGTCGATTCCGACCCTTTGCGACCCCATGGACCACTGTCTGCCAGGCACTTCTGTCCTCCACCATCCTCCTCAACTCGCTCAGCTCTGATGTGAAGATCTGTTCGTGCACAGATTCAAATGTAACAGGCTTTACACAGAAGATTCCATTACCATCCATTGGGAAAAGCACATTTATTGTGGACTGAAGATATAACATCACATATATAAGCATAAATTCATATAAAATGTTTATGTGCAGTATGTATATGTACAAGAGACATGACCCTAGAAGCAGGTCACTTCCATGAATTGTTATATACTTGTAGCCACTTTTTACCTAATGCTGTCCTTGGTGTTTTCAGCATTTGAGGTTTTTAAAAAATGCTTTTTAAGGATTATCTCTGATCAAGCCCCTGTGGATCTGTTACCAAATATGAGACCCCAGAAGTTCATTGTGTGGAGAATGTTGGGTGGAAGGAGAGCCTTGTAATAACATCATATAACTAACAAAACATGGGAAATATGGAATAGAAACCAGATTTTTGCATATCTATCATTCAATTCATTACAAATGTACAAGATTTTAAGAGAGATTGTATGAACAGCGTTAAGCAAAAGAGATACTTAGGAAAAAGGGGGAATTTCTGCCTTTATTTGCAATCCAAATATTTCATAATTCCTAAAGATCTCGTGTAAATGACTCAATATTTTGAGAGTACAATCCATGTTCACTTAAAAATAAATCCCATTCAACTCAATCAGGAAAGTTGCTGCATCCTAACAGAGCACCGCAGAGTAATAAACTGAGATAAACTCCAGAGATCAAGCAAACAGGGAGTTTGATGGGGCGAGGTAGTAAGGAATGGATCTGTTGGAGAAAGAGATCAATGAAAAGGGGGGAAACCAAGGCAGATGAGTGAGATAGATTATCAATAGTAAGTGATCTGAAATAATCCCTGAGAGTTCCCCATTCAGAAGCACCATGTGCTCAGCCTGAAGAATAGTGGCTTAAGGAAAAAGGGTGTCATAGCACGGTTGGAAGAAAAAGTGACAAAATTTGAAAAGTAAATTGCTATGTTTAAGGCTATAAGAGAAAATGAAGAGTACATAGACAGCTCTTGAGGTACAGCAGTTGAGAGAGGAATTGGAGGTGGAAGAGCAGCAGAAGAGGACAATGCATTGTGTATATGTGCAACAGACATGACCCTAGAAGAAAGTCATTTCCATACATTGTTAAGAAAGGAGTCCCAAAAGCAATAAGTGATGAAACCCATTACATTTCTCATCTACATGCAATTATTTTAATTGATTCACCCCTTCAACAAATAAAATTCACTGCATATCAGTTTTCTTCCCATTACAACTTTACATTTTTCATGACAAAAATGTACAGGTTAAGAGACTTACATATTTGATGTACTGTATTAAAATATCTGGGAACTGGGCAAGAAATGAAGTCATTGAAGGCAATGAAAACAAGTGCTTGCTTAGAACAATTATCAAAGGAAGGATGAACATTTCTGATTTTGTTCCTGTTCGTGCTCAGGGAGAAAATACAGTACATTATCAAAATGAAATGTTTCTGAGTTGAACAGTGACGGTAGGACTGGCAAGAGTGCCTGATTGTTCAGTCAACAATTTGGCTATTAAAAGGGCTAAATTTATTTATTTATTTTTTATTTCATTTCATTTGTACCCCACCCTCCTCCGAGGACTCAGGGTGGCTTAACAACTAAAAACAATTAAAACACATACATAAAAATTAAAATTCAGTTAAAAAACAGAGGAGAGAGGTGGAATATTTAAAAGAGTCAGGCGACCGAATTGGCCATCTGGTCCACTCCCCACATATGCCCCGACAGCCAGGTCTTCACTCCTTTCCTAAAGGGCAGCAACTCCATCTGGAAGCTAGAGATATTAGAAATCTAATAGGACAGTAACCATGTTAATGTCCTCTCCTTCCTTCCCTTATCTTGTGCAATCAAAGTAGATTAATTGTAGTTTCTACTAGTGAAGCTTAATTGGTGTTTTAACACTCACATATAAAGGAAATTCTGACCAATCTCAGTGGTTGCACCCATATGAAGAAGAGTTATCAGAGGAATTGGACAAGTCTGAGCCAAAACTAGCAATTTTGGTGCCTTTGGCAAGAAGCCAACAGTGCTCTGGAATAACAGGCATGGCCACACAACAAGCTGCTCAAAGATAGGCCTTCTGGGCTGGAGGCAGCGAAAGAAGGGGGAAATGAGAGTTTTGACCTTAGGTAAAAGTAAAGGTAGCCCTTGCCAATCATATCCTAGTCTAGGGTTCAGTGTTCATCTCTGTTTATAGTCAAAGAGCCAGTGCTGTCTGCGTTTGCAGACATTTCTGTGGAAATGTGGCAGGCATACCTAGACACCGAAGTGCACAGAATGCAGTTACCTTCCTACCAAAGTGGTCTCTATTTATCTACTTGCAATGTCTTCCTTTTGAAATGTGAGTTTGGCAGGAGCTGAGACAGAGACAGGCACTCATTCCGTCATGCCACATTCGGGTTTTGAACTGCCTCCCAATCAGCATCTTAACCACTTGAGCCAGAAACATAGACTGAGGGCACTCAACCAGTATTCTTCTTCTTATGACATACCTGAATCCAAATATTGGTGATCGGCCATGAAGACTGTCCTGAGAATATTATGCAGTGGCCCTTCATCTGCCTTCTGCATCGCAGCATAACACCCATAGTATCACTGATCCAGTTCCATGACTCACTTTCTGGTCCTGAGCCCTTTTGGCAGCAAAGTCCTATCAGCCCCAAGCCAGCATTGATGAAGCTGCTGCCCTCCATCAAGATGGATTCAAGTTGGATTAATCCACTTAGGGACCATCACCCTTCCCTGTGGTCTTTGGCACCCAAAACTTTTAGTCCTCAGGGTGGTCAGGTTAGTTAACTGCCACCTGACACTTGGTGTTGAGTCGTTGTTAGTATGGTCTACTCTATTACCATAGCAGGATAACCTGGCCAGACACTCGACTCAACCAGAAAGAAGCAGGTATCTATAGCTTCTGAATTCAATCCATGCTGAGAAACCAAATAGGCACCCAAGCAAGGATTTTCTTTGTGCCATTGGTCTGATTGCCCAGCCCTAGTTATTATGCTGCCAAAGGCTATATTGTGCCCTCTGGCCTCATACCTTCCAGGTGCAGTATTGTTTTGAGCTGTATCCCAGACATTACTTTGGCCTCTGCTTTTATTGTATTGAAACATAAAAGGCTTTGTTCTCCATACATCATGCTAATATTTATTTTCATATTATGCTGCACTTGCTGGGGGCATGGGTATTTGCTTTTGGCTGATGTTGAACATTAATGTCAGTTAGGAAGGACAAATGTGTTATCATAATAACTCTACTAGAATTTGCTAAAGATATCAACTTTTTTGTTTGCAAAAGTCTGGTGTTTGACGTTAGAGAGGAAAATATCTACTAAGGGCAATGCTAATCACTAAAAATGTATTTGGACTAGCTTGGGGAAAGGAACTTGAAATCCAGTAGATGAGGATCTGGGAAGTTGGGGTCATATATCACCTGTGTGTACCTTTGGACAAGTTTTGTTTCCTCTTAGTATTGGATCCCCATTTTATGACCGGAATAATGATGACTAGACTCATTAGATTTGGTCACTTTGGGTTTGAAAGGTGATTAAAAACAAAAATCTTTTTATCTAGAAACACATTGTCTTATTCATTTGTCAAGATAAAAATTAACTGCTGATAATAGCCTTTGGTATGTTAGCTCATAGCTAAAACTTGATCCCTCTTCCACCTGATGTAGTGAGAGCTTCCAGCTTGGGCAGCATCAACAGGGAGTTGGATAAATGAAAGGTACAGTCTGTCCATCATGATGGGTATATTCATCTATCCCATCACCAGGAAAAGGTGTTGCGCTCATGTCTTACTTGTGGACTTCCCCTGGACAAATAACCACTGTATAAACAAGAATGCTGGACTGGAAAAGGCTTAGATCGGATCTGGAACCCCTCTTTTGTTTTGTTACCAGACTCTCCCAAGCATTGCCAAAGCTTGGAAATAGGATGGAAAAATCAACACATTATCATGAAATGTGCTATTTTTTTAGACCAATGCCAATAAAAGTATCTAACTTTAGAAACAACAATGCTTTTAAATGTAACATTTATATTTTATTTTAAAATTGTTAAAACTATTGATTGCTTCATAGTTCTGTTTGTTGTGACAATCTTGAGTTCCTTATAGAGAGAAAAGTGGCCGGCCAGGCAGCCGGCCGGCCAGCCAAACAAACAAACAACACAATGTTAACAATTATTTGCAACTTGCTCCATAGAAGAACTATGTTAGCCCACATCATTGTTACCCACTGGAAATAGTCTCTGTAGTTCCCCTTAAAATGATATTTTATAGCTGTTAGACAAAATATGGCTCTATGCATTTGAATTACCCTGAAAATAACACACACCCATAAAATAAGCCATAGCAGGAGTTCTCAGCAGTTGCGCAATAAAAGCCATACCCCAAAAATAAGACATAGTGATAGGCTTGGCTATGCAGCGTTCCAGCACGGAGCAGTAAAGAAGACGGGCTGCCAGTGGCATAATAAGACACCCCCTCAAAATAAGCCATAGTGTGTCCTCTTGAGGAAAAATAAATATAAGACAGTGTCTTATTTTTGGGGAAACACAGTATACAGTACCTGAGTGATTCTCAACCTTGGAACTCCGTCTAGTCTTAATACTGAGGCCTAGAGAAATAATATACATTGTTACTTGTTTTAACAAATATTTCTGGGTATTATAGTCTCTGTCTTTAAAAGAAGGGGCTCCCATTGTGAACAAGTGTCTTAAGTGCCCTCTGGGTGGCAGCTGCGGAGTCTTCCTCTCAATACAACAATCCTTCCTTTTCACCTTCTAGTAACATCTTCTTGTTTAGCTATGCAAACCGTGTAACATTTGGAGACAAACTGATCCATGTTAAGAAATCTCTGTAGACATTATAGATTCCATGCTGAGTGACACAACTGAATATATGACATATAATGTCTACAATAATTTCTTAACTTGAAGCAATTCACTTCCAAAAGATGTGTCATTTGTCTTAGGTAAGAGGATTAGTTCGGCCGAGTTATCTTACAATGGTAATAGAGTAGACTATACAGCCAGCGACTCAACAGTGATCATCAGGTGGCAGTTAACTAACCTGACAACCCTGAGGATTAACGGCCTTGGTTGGCAAAGTCCACAGGGAAAGGCAATGGTCCCCAAGTGGATTAAATCCCACTTGAATCTATCTTGATGGAGGGCAGCAGCTTCATCAATACTGGTCTGCGGCTGAGAAGGACTTTGTGTGCCCAAAGGGCTCAGGACCAGAAAGTGACCAGTGGCGCTGGAGTCAGTGATGTGGGTGTCATGCTGCGAAGTTGAAGGCAGATGAAAGGCCACTGCATTATATTCTCAGGACAGTCTTCATGGCTGATCATCAAAATGATAGCCAATATTTGGAATTGGATATGGCAAAGGAAGACAAGGATTAGTGCTGATATTGCAACATTTAACTGTCAGGTCAGATAGTCAGATGGTTAATCAGTTTCTTAAGAGCCCTAGAAATGTTTACAGAGCTCCTGCAAAAATCAGAAACTTCTGTTCCAACAGCTGGCATTTATCTCTAAAAGAGTTAATTTCAGTGTGAACCAGATAACCACCCCCACCCCCAATCATATGTCAGGATTTGAGGCAGCTCCAGTATTCACAGGATGACGTACATCACGTCATCAAAAGCTTGTTTCACACATGGAACAAGGGACACAAAATTGCACAGTGTGACTGGACAAGTAATCAAAATTTCTTTTCCATGTAGGATCAGACCTGGCAAGCATTTATAAGTAAAATCAATGAGTAATGCATACCTTCATTACTGATAATACCTTGATATCACTAAGGAGATTTGGAGCAAATCTGAGAATAAGTGTGTCTCATTTTCATTGTAGTGATTCTGTTTCCAGCCATGGAAATGCTTTACATAAGCTTTGAGTTATTCAGTATGGCATCAGACAGAATTTCTTTCAGTCCTAATGCACATGAACTGTTAAAATATGTTTCAAACATATTAATTTATTCATTGCCTAATCATTATAACTGGAACTGCAGGAAATTTTTTGTTCAGATTTTTTTTTTTAAAAAAAGTTGTCCTTCTCTAAAGAGAGATTGATCTGTACACTGAATAAATAAGGTAATTATAACCATAAATGAGGTAAACATATCCAAAGAGGATGGCTGAGAGACAGAAAACAAAGTAGGTCATCTCATAGACTGTGGTTTGCTATCACTAAAAAAGAAATTTTGAGAAATGCAGCCCTCCAAACAAATCTGGCCAACATCTGTTAAACAGTGGCATCTGTTTTACCAGGCACAAACAATAGAAAGGGAAAATGTCAAGCAAATACTTTGCATATTAGTCTGCAGATACTGATTTATCAGACCAATTATACAATAATGTTTTTCTTACTCCTGTTTTACTGAAGCTCCATGAGAGATGTTCTTTGCATTATCACAGTAACGATGCACGCATGCTTTTCCATCAGATACTGGCCAAAAAACTGTTGTTTAATGTAGTAAATCATACTAAAGTAGGCCCACTGGATCAATGGGATTTTGATGAGTCAACTCCTCAACAAGGTCCATTGATTTAAAAAGGACTTATTCTATTTGTAACTTACTCTGTAAAGAGACCTGTCTCGCCAAATCCCCATTTATCAAATTAGACCAGCACTGGGGGTAACATACCCCCTTGTGCTGGCTTTGCCTGCTGCCCCCAGGGCAGAAAATGGCTTGCTCTTGCAGGTTTAATTTAATTAATTTAATTTTTAGACTTGTATGCCCCACTTGCAGAGCGACTCTGGGCAGCTAACAATAGAGCATAACAATGCTACAGAGTAAAAATCAACAATAATGTGGTAATACAATCAAACAAGGCAATATAGCAATACAATCCGCAAAACAATGTAGAAATACAATCCAGCAATACAATCCAGCAATACAATGTAGCTATACGATGGAATAATACAATAGAAAAATACAATCCAGCAATACAATACAACAATATAGTCATATATAATATATGCAACGTCCTTCCACCACCCACAGTCAGCAGCAATTCCTCCTCTGGGCAAGACTGGCAGGGCCCGGAGGGAGGTCAGGAGCATCCTCTGACTGCCCGCAGCCATTGGCCTTGTTCCTTTGGTGGTGGTGCCTCATGGCCCCGACCTGTTGAGTAGTGGTTCAATCTAACCACACTGCTCATTAATGGTTGGGTTGCCAATGGGCCCCAAGTGGATCCAGCCTCTTTGAATTGGCAAGGGAGAAACTATTTTTTCTCTCTTGCTGGGCTTTTGCTGGGAGAGCAATTTCACTTTCACTTTGCTTGCCTACACTGGCTGGGGCCTTTCCTTGAGTGGGGTCCACTCTTGGGGTATCAAGTGAATCAACTGCTGTACTGCTACCCAAGGATTCTGAGTTCTAGCCTTGTCCGGGTGTTGGGTTTATTCTGCCTTTCTTCCTTTCAGACTGATAACATGGTTAAACTGCTGTCCATTACTCCATGTGCCTGTATAATCCTGTGGGTTTCTTATTGTGTGTACCCAGGGTGGGCATCAGCAGGTTCACCCCAGTTCACCAGAACCAGTAGCAGAATTCTGGCTGGCCCTGACCATCCATGTTTTGAAATAAAGTACAGTAATACCCTGGATAACGACTGCATCGGATAACGCTAAGATTGGATAACGATGCAAGATAATGATTTGTTAGCGTTATCCGATGCAGTCGTTCGTAGCAGCAGGGAGGCTGGAAAGCTGAACGGGAGTCTCCATTCAGCTTCCCAGCCACCCTGCAGCTGTGGAGGCAGGGGGTGGGGTGGCTGGAAAGCTGACAGGGGGCTCCCCCGTCAGCTTCCGCAGCCACCCCACAGCTGGTCCCCCAACCTGCCCGTAGCTGGCAGGGGGGCCAGAGATCCCGAAATGGGTTAAAAAAGGATGTTTTTTTTACCCATTTCGGGATCTCTGACCCCCCCTACTGGCTCCAGGGAGGTCAGGGGACCCGATGTATTTCTGGACTTCCCCCACCTCCCCAGCCAGTGCAGCAAGCCAAAACCTCGGGATTCGAATCCCAACAGGTAACATTTTTTCAGAGAGTGCTCTGGCAGATATTAAGGTCCCATATAAGGGCTTTATATGTAATTACCAACACCTTGATTGTGGCACGCAAGCCTACAGGAAGCCAATGCAGGCAGGCCAGAATCATGAAACTATAGTCAAAGATCCATCTCCCCAATACTAGCTGAAGATCACTAATACACACATATATTTATATACATTTTTAACAGCACATATATCTTTTTTGTGTATCTTTAAAAAACCATATTCCATGCCTTCTCTTAAACAAAGCGTTACTGAATAAAATCCTGCACATTTTTAAAAAGTTTGCTTTTTTTCATTAGCACAGACAGCTTTATTTTTCCTCCCCCCAAACCTTTCTGGGCTAATGAAAATGTAAACCTATAGTCGGAAGGTAGCATAAGTATCACCTATTGTAATATAAGGAGTGAAGAACAACCATTTATAATTTGAGTAACTGTCAGTCTTCCTCAGACCCAGCCCATGACACCATTTGATGCGGCCCACTGCCCTTGATCCCGCTGCCGCTGCCACCACCGGAAGCAGGGAAAGTGAGGGAAACAGCCGATAACAGGTTGTAAATGCACCCATGGCTGTCATAAACATGTTTGCAATAGCCATGGATGCAGTTTATGGCAGCGTTTACAGTGGGGAAACCACATGTCCCGCCCACACAGCTGTCTGAGGGGGCATGGTCTGGCCCATAGTGGGAAAACATTGAGAACCCCTGAGCTAGAGTGTCTCTCCAAACCACCATACAAGGGAAAAACCAGTGTGTGTGAGGGATGATAATTGAAACAACTTCCTAATTGGAACACCTCCTGAGACAATTATATCATGGCAGCTCCACAAACAGTCAGAAAGGAGTAGGAGATTTAGAATGCAATGACAGCTTACCTGATGGATAGAATTTAAGATAAAGATTGACTAGGAAAGTAGTAAGATAGGTTTCATTTTAGAGAGAAAGTTTTGATCAGGCTAGGAAATCTTCTATATATTTTTTAAAGCAGAGGAATATGTTCTAGTAAAGGCCAGCAGGTTTTTTTGAAAGTGGAAACAAAAACAGATAACCTTTCTAGGAAAAACTGACTTTTAACTGAGTAGTTTGTTGGCTGAAAACTTACACTGAGCTCATTTTGATACACTGGATCTGTAAACTCATTTTAAAATAAAATGTGTCTTTGAACGAAGCTTCATCCCTGAATGAAGTTTTTGAACATACATTTCCATTTGAATTCTAGAATTTGCCTCTGTTTATATTTACACAAGAGTCAATACACTAGAACACCGGATAACGTTATGACTTGGTTCCACAAGTCATGACGTTTTCCGATTTTTAGCGTTGTCCGATGCATACATCGAACAACGCTAAAAAAAAAAGCTCTGACATCAGGGACAAACCACGTGCCGAGGCAAGGATCGGTTTGTCCAAAATTCCCCGGGGGGGGGGAATTTTGGAGAAGCCAATCCGTGGCTAGGCACGCAATTGTGCATCTGCAAGGATCGGCTTGTCCAAAATGACCTCCGCGGGGGGGAATTTCGGACAAGCCGATCCTTGGCTAGGAGCGCAATCGCGCGTCTACAAGGATTGGCTTGTACCTGAAGTCAAACTGACCCTAGGCTACTGATTGCTAGCCTAGGGTCAGCTTGACTTCGGGGGCAAACATCTTGTCTTGCCACCCGACACGACCCTTAACGCTTGCTAAGGATCGTGTCAGGTGGCATGACAAGAGGCACCCGCCCGTGCGCCTTGTAGCACACGAGCGGGTGCCTGTCCCCCCAATGGCCCCTTAGCTAGCACTAAGGGGCCAATAGGGTGGGGGGAACAGGCACCCGCTTGTGTGCTAAAAGGCGCGCCAGCGAGTGCCTCTCTTGCCACCCTTAGCACTTCCTAAGGATCAAGTCGGGTGGCAAGAGAAGGCACCCGCTGGCGCGCCTCGTACGGGCTGTTGACAAAGCCTAGCAGTGCCAGGGCTAGCTAGCCCGAGCGCCGCTAGGTTTCGTCCAGCGATTGGCTCGGATAATGCTAAAAAGATCATTATCCAAGGCAAGGTTTTTCCAAAAATCTTGCATCGTTATCCGATTCTAGCATTATCCAGTCCAAACATTATCCAGTGTTTTACTGTAGTTTAATATTAGGGTATGCACTGTCAAGCTGGAACTAATGTATAGCGACCCCAATAGGGCTTTCAATGTGAGATATTTTTTTCCATTTATATTTTTATTTTATAAAAAACAATAAAACTTATGACATTGCATTAAATACAACACAATATATAAATGAAACAAACTTAAAATAAATACATTCACCCTCACCCAGCCCTTCACCTCCCACAATAACATATAACTTCTAAACAATAACATATAACATATGAGAACATTCCCCAATCACCCCCACCCAACCCTTCACCTTTCTGTCTTCTTCACTCCCCTTATCCTTCTGTTGAAGGACCACCTCCGAGTGTCGAAGAAGGGGAGGGAGACCGGGACTAGAACGGGTTCTTACTGATGTTTAAGGACATCAAGTAAATCTTATTGTTCATAGTAATGCAGGTGTTTCTCTTTCTCCTTTCCTCCTGCTGGTGGTTGTCTTACCATTACTCCTTTTATTACTTTTCCTTTAAATTATTTCTATTCAAATTTTCAATCCTTACCCGCCTTTAACCTTCCTTAACAAGAGTTATTTACATTTTCATAACATTTTTATAGATATTCCCTTTTGCCCTTATCCGTCTCCCTTAATTTTCCCACTTCTTTTATGTTCTGTACTATAAAAATGTATTTTTCCTTCAGGTTTTGGTCAACAAAAGGAATATGAATTGATTAATGAGCACTTCATGGCAATTTAAACATGATACAAGCCACAAAATAGTTAGATTATCAGATTTTCCTATCAGCTATGTTACCCCAAATTTCTTTTTACAAATGTTACCAAAACATGCCTTTTAAAAGTCCAATTTCTTCTCTTCCCCAATCTGTAAACTGCTGGTATATCTTCCTGTATAAAATTCCTCCCCATCTTCAATTCATCCCCATCTTCATGGTGAGATATATAAAGAGTGGTTTTACCAGTTACATACCCCCTAGTAAGCCTCTTTGACTGTGTAGGGGATTGAACTCAGACCTCCTGAGTCCATCATTCTATTCACTACACTACACAGGATATCCCAAGTAGGAATTCTATAAATATCAGCATGGTGGATTAGAAGGGAAATTTTTACACCTATGTTCCCCTGCTTTGGCAGTCTCCCCACTGTGAGAAATAGGCATGTAATAGGGAATCTATTGAAGAAGTAGGAGGAAATGTACGTATATGATTTCCCATTTACTTCACAATTTATGAAGTATTAGACCATAGCTCTAATTTAAGCAGTATAAGACCACCATCAAAAACTACTATTATTCAATTAAATAAATAAATAAATAAATTATTTACCCCATTGTTGTATTAACAACCATCTATTTTCAATGAGACATTATCATGAAGGGGCACTGGATTCTCTTCGTGGATGGTTCTAGAATCCAATATTCCTCTTCTCCTGTTTTATGATGTTTTTAAAAAGCTGTGGAGTTTAGTGGCAGTTTTGTGTATACTGTAGTTTGTATTTCTCTTTCCTTTTTCTTATTAGGATATACTCTTCAGACATCCCTTTCTGGCTGCCTGCATTCTGCATCAATTACACAAGTCTCAGCCAAGAAGTAGCTCACATATTATTGAAATCTTTAAATACTGTATATCATATCAAGAAAAATTTTAAAGGTGACAAACATAAAAGTATTAGGCTGACCAGTCTGCAAGTCATTAGGTTTAATCTCCAGAATGGGGCTTCAATATCTCCATATGGATTTATGTGAAGAAAGCTAGATGTAGGATATTTTTGTTTCCATAATTTAGGCTGCCAAATAGATTTGGATGCAACATGGGTTGGATTAGGTATGAATCCATTCGCACTTCTCTCTTTTTCTTCATTCGTGTCCAAATCAAAATGAAGCCAATTTTTTTTCTTTGTCATTGGCCAAAATTACCATAAATCTTCATTGGTACATGTATCTGGTAACAATTGGCAGATAAGTAAATGATCCAGATTCTGTATCTCATTCTGTATCACATTCACTCTGCCAGCAGCCCCAATTTGAGCATATTGGTCTTGCATTTAGGTACTCAGCCCCTGAGCCTGTTCAGGATCCTCCAAGTGACGTAGGTAAGGTTGAGTTCCTCCTAAATCAGTTAGGGTACACCCTTAGTACATAAGGTGAAACGCTAGCATTGCTGATAGGAGTGTATGGATGTAAGAAAATCTAAAATTTGACTGTAAATCTTTTTTTTAAAAAAATCATCACATTCTGAGGCAGATTTACTTTATCTCTTTCTCCCCTGCTTCAAATTAATATTTTAATGCTGGCATTTTTAAATCTGTGAATATTTCCTAGTGGCAAATAGTGACCACCAGGTGCCATTCATTTTTTAAATCATTTTAGAGCGATAATAATTTTGTGTCAGTAATTATTCTGGGTTGAAAGGATTTTTGCTGGAGAAATTCTGCTCAGGGGATGCCTGAATGAGGATCCTTTCATGTCCCAAAGAGCTGGGACAGGGATGGGTGTTCAATCCGTCCTGCAGCTAAGACACATAGAGCAATTTCTTGTGAAAAAAGGACTGTGTACAGTCTATTATAATTATTTTCATCTCAAAACTACTAACATAGCCATAATGATCTATTTGTTGTCCTACCAGTGATTGCCAAGCTTGGCACTCCAGGTGTTCTTGGACTTCAATTCCCAGAAGCCCAAGTCAGCACACCAGCTGATCAGGGCTTCTGGGAATTGAAGTTCAAGAACATCTGGAGTGCCAAGCTTGGCCACCACTGATAGACTCTTAGGGGTGTTCCATAAAGTTCAGTAGTCTCCGGCTAAATTGGGAAGAATCAGTCTAGCTTGTAGAGCTGGTGTTAAGCCCTGGGTTCTGAAACAGTTCCCTTGGCAGCAAGAACACAAGACCAAACAGTCAGGCTGCACTTGGAATCAAAGGAGCATTTGTAGCTGCACTTCTTTTCAGAACAAACAGATAACAGTACACATTCCTTCAGATCAGGGGTTCCCAACCTAAAGACTGTGGGCCTTATCTGGCCCACAGTGCCTTTTCATGTGACCCCTACCCTCCAAGAGGATTTAAGAAACAAAATGGCCACCCCTTTGAAGCTGTTGGAACAAAATGGCCACACACACCCATCGTGCAGGCAGGGCAAAATGGGCATCTGGCCCTTGAAGCTGACAGAGAGTATGACCCGGCCCCCCGACTTGAAAAGGTTGGAACCCCTGCTCCAGATGAATATAGTTATAAGATATGCTGATCCCACTCTATCTGGGGCAAAGATGTATTTTTCCACATCAGAAGCCTTTGTCTGGGCCTGTTCTCTGATCAGTTGATGTGGTTGCCGTGAGTGGTAATTTAATTTTTCTTGTATTTAAAAACCCTCGTGACCTGCTTTATCCAATGACTCCGAGGCAGCTTCCAGAAATGTTAATGGGGATGAAGAGGATCCTGTTTGAGAAACTCTTTCCTTCCAGTGCCCTGGTCCTAAACCATTCAAACAGGGAGCACTAGAACCTTGAATTATACTCACGAACCATCTGAAAACTGGTGCAGTTCTTTCCCACAAGGGTGTTTCATACACCCTGTTACAAATCAGACTGGATCAGTTGTGGTTTCCGGATACTCTTCAAAGGCGTCCCGTCCCATTCAGCTATGACTCAGAAAACCTTTTTCTCATCCTTCTGGTGCACTGTGTATTACCAGGCATCTATTTAAGGGAAAAAATGGAGATGTCATGGAGACTGCCTTGTTCATAGTAACCGTATCATGCAAAGGATTACGAAAGAGCACTGACATCTCTGTTTCCATAGGAATTTGGTGAGCAATGCATGTTTTAAGGACGGTGTTGCTAAACAAAAGGGTATTTAGCCCTTTGATGCTCTTAATTATATATAATCCTGCTGGAATTGGAATTCCCACTTGTACACGGCTTGCTGTTGATGTAAACCAGTGCAAATGAAAAATGCGAGGTGTAAGGGAAATAGTGCATCAGGAGCTCCAACTCTACTCCAGAAACCACCTCTGCAAAGACAAAATGGCAAAGACCCCAGATATATCCCATGGAGATATTGTTGGATCAGGAGGTTGCATGAAAGATGACAGCATATTCAGTAATGGAAAGGAAGCAGGGTGCGGGTGGGCAAGCAAGTAAGAAGGACATGGATTTCATTGGATTCATGTCAGAAAATTGGTTCATGGACCAAAAACGGTGGGTGGGAGTGGAGAGGAATACATAAGTGCTTTGTCATTTTAGGTGGAGCTGGAATTCCCTTTGCCAATGCTATGCAAACTAGACCAGCTGCAGGTTCCCTACTCATAGCCCTAGCAAGGTGTTCAAAACAATCTCAGCCAAAGTAGTATTTCCCCATTTCCTGAGATTCATTGCATCTCATCTTGGATGTCTGCATATTTGAAATCTTCAGGGGGCTTTGGTGCACTCAAAATGGTGTCGGGCATATATATACCTAAATAAACCAGTGCATTAGGAGAAGTGTGCAGAAAAAGTGTAGGAGCATCAGTGTGCTAAGGAAAAAAACCACAGCCTCACAATCAGATATGAAATACAGACAGGAAGTAAATGCAGAAGGGATTCAGAAAAACTTAGTGAAATTAAGAGAGAGAAAGAAACAGTTTGATCCATATTCCTTCCTATGCTTACTAAATACTGTACAGTATAAGAGAACGCTTAGAGACTGACATTTGTCAAGAGTAGCCTCTCACATTCTATTAATTTCTCATTGTAAAAAGCCCCACGCAGCCCTTGTGGTTCAGGAAACTGGGTTGTAATTAAGCTCTAATGAGGAGTCCAAAACTAGCACAGTAACATCTTTCTAAGAATCACCCCAGCATTATATCTGGTTTGTTATCAGCTGACTAGTACAGTACATTGACTGGATCTGTATTCACTCTTTATGTCTGAGGTAGGGCAGAAACTTTAGGACAGAAGAAAGAGTAGTGTGGTGCTAATTTTAGAAACAATAGGGCCACTAGATGCCTTTTGATCAGGAATTTAAACCCCAGAGGAGAGGAAGAAAGGATGAGAATATTGATTACGGTTCATTTCTTTTCAGTAGCTGTGATCATACATTTTGCTTCAGAGTGCAGCCCGACGTAATGTTTTTCTTCTTACTATTAATCTTCTTTTGTGAATTTTGTAAGAAATCTGCAGAGTCCGGAGAAGACAAACTTGTCAGTCTCAAGGGTTTGGAGGATCCACTCCCCAGTTCCTGTAGCACAGCAAATAAAACACATTTGTACAGTCTCCTGAACTCAATTGTTCTTAATCTTTCTCCAATGGTATAGAGTCGAGTACTGTCTCTTGTCTGGTCAATAAGCATGATCCAGCTTTTAGCACAGAGGAAGAATCAAATTCTTCCTTGAAAATACTGAAAACCCCATTGAGCTAAGCTTCTGAAAACTACAATGCTGAGTCACACTGTAATGCACATGTGCTATTTCTAAATGCTTCTGGAAAATAGTGGACAGATGTTTTTCTCTCCCCTTTCTCTGTGCTCTTGTTATCTACACTAGGGTTGTCCTCAATGTCAAAATCCTATAATCAGTCATGACAACAACAGGGAGACACTGGGGACTAACAAAGACTGCAGAGTTCAGAAGGGCCAGAAAAAAACTGAAGCATCTGGTCCTTCAGGTTTTACTGGGATGGTCAAAACTTGGAAATCTTGCTTTGTGGAATACAACTTCCAGAATCTAACAAGCTTTTCCTAAATCTGTCAACCATTAAAGCAGGAAACCACTTCAAGGTCTTAGAACACACTAGGAGCATCATCATCTGACTGATTTTTCCACTCAGGAATTGACTACACTTTAGAAATAAATCAAGAGTTGTTTCAAGTTTTTTGAAGTCAATTTATCCTTACTCGGTCTTTGCGTTTGTGAGTACATCCTTATGATTAGAATCTGTGGAGTAAATTGGTCCAGAGGACACCACGGGATTTTAAATGGCTACATTTACAAGTGGTTTGTCACGTTGATGTTCCAGGATTGAGGGAGTGGATAAAGGTTTTAATATTTAATTTTAAAAATTATTTTTGAAATGACAAAGCACATAAGCACTGAAACAATGCAGCGCTATATTTGTAATATTTTAAAAGAAAAATTGTGAGTTCAACCACTGCCATTGCTGAATTTGGCACTTGGGGGGCTCTGATTATTCCACAGCACAAGCTTTACTGCTGGTCTACACTGCTTTTTTAATATTGTTAAGAATTTGTTTTTTAATGTATATATTTTTGAAGTGTCACACCTCATTAGTGGTTAAGTGATGACATGCTAAAGTTCTGAACATGAAACCCTTTATCTTGCCACTGAAAAGTGTTCAGAACCCGGAGACACAAGTTACTTGGACACAGACAACCACACATATCCAATACATGGACAGGATTGATTCGGCATAAACAAGTCTTGCAAGGGCATTTACTGTAAACTACGAAGAAGAAGAAGAAGAAGAAGAAGAAGAAGAAGAAGAAGAAGAAGAAGAAGAAGAAGAAGAAGAAGAAGAAGAAGAAGAAGAAGAGGGGGAGGAGGGGAGGGGGAGGAGTGTGCTAGGCTCTATTTTATGCAGTTCCTGAGTTTTTAAATTAATTGCAACCATGACAAGCCTGACACAAAACCAGGAGTATTATAACATATAGACCCGAGCCCTCAGAGAAGTAGCTTGGGCCTGATACAATATATGGCGACATGTGCATTCATTTTCTTTATTAGCATAACTGGTGCTAAGAAGGCCTAGAGACTGTCCATTGCCATGTTTTACAGCACTATTACAGCAGCCTGCGGTCACTTATGGGAATTACAAAAATACGCTTAGGCAGCATCCCAAGGGCCTCTGTAATTTCACAGAATGAAACTGATTTGAATAAATTGCTCCCGAAAACAGCCACTTGGGAAATAATAAAGTTGCTATTAATGTCATTGGGACAGAAAATTCCATATTGTGAGGTAAGAAGAAACAGTTGGCAGGAATTCCTTTCAGAGCGGGAAAATCTAAGTGCCATGAACAGATTATTAACCTTATGTTGCTTTCTTGAGTGCATTTCCCAGAACGCTCTGCAATGGTCTCTGGTTTTTTGCCAAGACAATAGCTCCTGTTCATTTCCCAAGCTGCTCTCCTTACTCTGATATTTTGTGACTATGTTAAGATTCATTAAAAAAAGAAAGGGGGGAGAACAAAACTTGAAACTACGTCCCACTAGCTTATGAAACATGAAATGTCTCTTCCTCAACTTTATTAGCTGTCTTCTGCTTACCCAGCAATATGTGTTAAAGCTTACTCAGCTCACTTTTCATTCTCATTCATCGAAGCATAATATATTCTTCATGTTTACTGTTCATTCTCATTCATTGGAACATGATATATTTTTCATTACTTAGCAGAAAGTATTTGGTCCGTCAGCAAAAAAGTGAGTATGAAAAAAGAAGGGCTATACCACATGAAAATATGACCCATAGCCATATACCATTTAAAAAAAAGCCCACCATAACATTGTGCCAACTTACATGTTACGGGTTTTGTTCCTATTCTCAGCCTGGCCCACAAATGACTTATTTGAGGCATCAAAGTAGGTACTTCAGCCACTGTTGTAGGATTGCTTTAGACTGCACCAGCCATCTCTATGGCAAGCCCTGCAAGTAATGAAAAGACTGACAAAACTGCATCACACCCTCACTTGAGCATGTATGAGGTGAAAATAAAACCCAAGAACCCTCCAAACTAAGAGGCTCTCTTATCATTCCATCGGCTAGTGAGGCGCAGCTCTCTAGCACCAGAAAGGATGTATCTGTGATGTATTTGTGTCGTGTTTCAGTATTCTGCCCTACACATTTGTTTAAACTTAAGGTCATTTTAGAAATATTTTCAGTAAAGGAATTCAAAGCAACAGTAGCAAAGACTCAGGGACAGACTTAACCTAGATTCAGTTCCCACTGGATTATTTGAAATAGGCAGAGATGGGGGAAAGAGTTGGACCACAATTCTCAGAATATCCTAGCCACTGTGACAACTTACTGTATTAGGCATTTCCCTTGTGGGCTGGGGTATTCAGAAGCTTGTAATGCAAAATAGTCAGGTTTGCCATGCCTTGAGATAGGAACATCAGAGAACATCCCAGCCACTCTAGTGATATCAATATTTATGAGACAGCACTACTGCGTCTGTGCCTACCACCAGAAATATCAAGCAGCTTTATTATGCCATCTTGGGATTTAGAGGCAATAACATCATTATTTTGCTTAAAAGAAAAATACAAAATAGAATATTATCAAAAATGAAAGTTTCATTTTTCCAATTATTTAATAAATATTACAAAGTGTGATGTTTTACAGTTTCTGCCTGATACTAAATGGGAGGCAGTGGCATTGGAATGGTGAGCACAGAATACATGTGTCACCTTCTAGGGAACTGGAGTTACCCCCCTCGCCCATTAAATTCTACACATGATGACCCAACACTACATAATGTAGATTTGAAGCCCTAGAATGACTTTTAGACATGGCAACATTTGCTATAAACATACAAATTGTCTTCCTAGCTTTCTGACTCACAGATGCCCTCATTGCTTTGACAAAAAAGGAAGGCCTCTGTAGATTATTATTTTCCTTGGAAGCTTACATGCTAGCATACCCATCCAAACCTTAAGAAGTGTAACTGGACTGATATCAATGTTTTTATTTATTCCCTTCCTTTCCATTCCTTGCTAAGAGAAAAACAGTGGTAAGAATGTTATCTTAAAGGGAAATGTCTCCCTTTTTCCCAAATCATACAATTTAACTGATTTTCTACAGCTGGTGCCCTCTGCTGATTGCAGAGCAAAACTTCAACCACTTGTCAAGGTTGCAGGCTACTTTCATGGTTTCTTACTCAAGTGTTTCTGTTGCTACAAGATTTGCATATGAAAAAAAGAATACAGGACAGTATTTCCTACCTAGCCCTACAGAGATACTTCAGACAGGAGGGGAAGGGGAGGAACCAACAAACCACTTCAGCAAAAGATTTGGAGTAGGAAATGTTACCAGCTGCTTAAGGACAAGTGTAGTTGTTGAATCCTTGACCCTTACCTTAGAAACTTCATGCTGAGGAAGTGTATCAGTTTAATACTCTCTGGAAATTCCCAGTGCCTTGCATTTCTGTTCTTGTTACTAACTCTTCCTTTTTCTACTTTGGCCAACCTCAATCATATGAAGGGATTTTCCAAGATAATCCACTTTTATCAAATACTTCCTTCTCCCTCATTTCTCTCTACAAACTTTTCAATTTCACGTTCCACCAGAGTCCATGATTGCTCATTTTCATAGCAAACTAATCCACTTCTGGTCACCTAGAAGTAAGTTAAATAGACATAAAGCCATGTACATTAGATATGATCATTTGGCCTGTGAGTAAGCTACTTTTTTGGCACATCAACTGCCCTATATGCACACTTCAGACACTTTTTAATTAACATGTTGAATGTTTGTACTTGCTGAAGACTAGAGGATTTGTCTAGAGCTTCAACTAAAGGATGATTTTAACTTTTTTTAAATAAGAAGAGCTGCCTCCGATGGGAAAATATTGTCATTTTCTCACCCATATATATTGTGTTTAGAGTGTTTCATGATCACTCATTGGAAGGCAAACACAGGCTTAATTTGCAAATCTTTTTGCTAAGACAGGTATCTCAAAGGAAATTCTATTATAAGATGTAAGACAACTATTTGTTGTCAAGTCAGTTTTTGAACATGATTTTCCTCTCTTACCTGTTTATACTTCATAACTCATGATCCCATAACATCCAAGTCTTCATTATTTTTCAAGAAAGAGTCAAGTACAAATGAAACAAATTTTTTTAAATAATATTTATTTAAATGATTTTTATTTGTTTTAAAAGAATGTTGGCTCTGGGTTTTTTTAATTGCCTTTCAATTTGCTTTGAAAGAACAACAGTAAATATATGATAAATAATATAGTTTTAAATTTCTTCCCAAAACACACAAACTACGTTTGTCCTTACAGCCTGTTTGAAATCTTTCACCTTATCCCAATTTCTCCATGGTCATGACTTTCATCTTCTCAATAAATTTATCAGCCCACAGGTCCTCTGAAGATATCAGGAGAACACATAAGAGCCCATGGCTTCTTAATAACCCTTTCTGTTTGAAGTTTAAAAGCCCACAATATTTCTTTACTAAATCTGTAATTTTAAATTCTCTGTCCTCCTCCAAATTGCTGTTTTTCCCGTCCCCCAAAGTCTTTGGGAGACAGAAAAAGTAACATTTTCATAATGTGCCTTCTCACTGACTCAACATTTTGTCACTTGGTACCTAATTTGTCTTTTCTGGTCTCTAAGCCTCAAGTCCCTTCTCCTCATCTCAAGTCAGACTGACCCTCTGGTTTTCAACCGGTATTACCCATAATTTGACAAACATTCTTCACATCAGTTGTGCTTCTTGCCAGAATTCTCATTGCCAAGACTTTCCCTTGGAACAGTCAGAATGTTTGTGAACCTGCCACAATACCATAGCATCTCAATTAATGGTGGAAAGAGTTATCACAAAGCTCTTGTGTTCACATGTACACTTAACTGTGTGTATGGGAGAATGTAGTGCTCCTAAACTTAATCTGTTTCATTTCATTGTATCATGGTCTCACTTCTACAAAATATTGCCTCTCTATAAAAACATACACATGCACAGCCACAGAGTTACAAATGTCCCTATAAAATCTTCAATCTGGCGAAAAGGACAGGTTAAAAAAGAGATGTGGCTTAGTGATTAAGAAGCTCGCCTTGCTAGTTGGAAGGCCACCAAGTCAGCAGTTCAAGACCTGGGTACTGCATGATAGATTGAGTGCCCGTCTCTGTCTCAGCTCCTGCCAACCTAGCAGATCAAAAGCAAGAAATTGCAAGTAGATAAATAGGAACCTCTTTGGTCGGGAAAGATCTTGGGGACATGAAGGGAGCCTCATTCGGGTGTCCCCTGAGCAGAGATTCTCCAGCAAAAAACCTTTCAACCCAGAATAATTTCTGACGTGAAATTATTATTATAGTGTATTGACATAGCTTACACCATTTCATGGCCAATAATATAGCCTGGAGATGGTAGGAATTCAAGAGGGGGGGAAAATGTGCTCATTTGCCTTCAATAGTAAAAAACCACACCTCATTAGAACAGGAACATAAAAACAAAGATCAGATCTCTTGTTTGTGGGCAAATGAAACCTGACTAAATACTTTGCATAGCAAATAACTCCTCACCACTTTCTTTTTGGATGCTGAGCAAAAGGGCAGTTGGATTGACAAGAATTAAAGAGCCCCTGCAATGGGCCATAGAGCTTCAGTCCTGCTCATTGGTTTCTCCAGCAACAAACAGCAGAAGCCCATTGCAATTTACCCTTTTATGAGTGACCCCAGATGGCCCACTTGATTGTTGGTTAGATGCCACCCCCCCCCCAGCTCATTTGTGGCAAGCAGGGTGCAAGGTAGCTGATGAGAGGCAAAGCCACAGAGGTGTTCCTAAATCCATGGCTGTAATCAGCTGAACCCTTGTCAAGAACCTACAAATTCAGCAAGGGAATCCCAAAAGCATCCTACACTGTGGGGGAAGTGCTAATAGTAATAGCCATGTTTTACAGTCACACACCACAGCAGGTTAGTGACACTTTAAAATCCCAGGGAGGAAAAAAAACCCATATATTCCAAAACTTTTCCCCAATAGCCATTAAATCAGCACATGGTTTAAAAATCATTTTAAATACTTCTTTCTCCCCATCCCCACCAGACATTTTTGTACTATCTTAGAGATGGAAAAATATCATTAACACTATGTTTTTAATATTTTGCAGGCAAAACATTCTAAGGAAGTGAAGTTTCCACAAACTGCCTTGACTTTGATCCTTTGCTTTACAGAGAAAGAGGAGCTTTTTTTCACATTTGATCTGTAACTAAAATCCCTTTTTCTGTGTATGTCTCTCTCTCTCTTGCACACATCCACATGAACACTTACACATGAAAGAGATTATAAAGTGCTGGCTGCAGAGAGTCAGATATGCTCATCAAAAGAGTATGCCTCTAATAAGGATCATTAAGAAACTGCCTCAGGAAAACGTGAACAACAGCAAAAAAAAAAAAAAAAAAAGCAGTCATTGCAGGGAATTTCTTGCAAATTCTTCTGTGACACTTTACTTCCACTTCAGAAAGATGTCCATGGAAGAAGGCAGAAAGCAAAAGCCAAAAGAAAATAATAATAGTAGCAAGCAAGCAAGTAAGCAAGAGAAAGGAAGGAAAGAAGGAAGGAAAGAAAGAAAGTCATTTCCCTCTTCCAAAAGAAGAAACCTGGCCAGGTTATTGTGCTGTGGCAATAGAGTAGACAATACTTCCAGAGACTCAATGCTAAGTGTCAGGCAGTGGTTAACTAACCTGACAACCCTGAGCATTAATGTCCTTGGGTGCCAAAGACCACAGGGAAGGGTGATGGTACCCAAGTAGATTAAATCCCACTTGAATCCATCTTAATGATGGAGGGCAGCAGCTTCATCCACACTGGCCTGGGGCCGATGAGGACTTTGCATGCCAAAAGGGCTAAGGACCAGAAAGTGACTTGCGGGACTGGATCAGTAGTGTGTGGGTCATGCTGTGATGTGGAAGGCAGATAAAAAGCCACTGCATTATATTCTCAGGACAGTCTTCATGGCTGATCGCCATGATGATTATCTATATTTAGATTGTATATGGAAGAAGAAGAAGAAGAAGAAGAAGAAGAAGAAGAAGAAGAAGAAGAAGAAGAAGAAGAAGAAGAAGAAGAAGAAGAAGAAGAAGAAGAAGAAGAAGAAGAAGAAGAAGAAGAAGAAGAAGAAGAAGAAGAAGAAGAAGAAGAAGAAGAAGAAGAAGAAGAAGAAGAAGAAGAAGAAGAAGAAGAAGAAGAAGAAGAAGAAGAAGAAGAAGAAGAAGAAGAAGAAGAAGAAGAAGAAGAAGAAGAAGAAGAAGAAGAAGAAGAAGAAGAAGAAGAAGAAGAAGAAGAAGAAGAAGAAGAAGAAGAAGATGATGATTTGGAAAAATAAAGAATGCTTTATTTATCTTGGGAGCCAAATTTCTCTACTTTCCTAGGAATAAGCTCCATCAAACCATGGAGCTTGCTTCTGAGCAGGAAGGCATGAGAAGGCAACAAAATGAATTATTTCTTTCCTTCTTCCCTTCCTTCCTTGATGCTTTCCCCCTGCTCCTACCTGTTCAGATGGGTACCCAATATGGTGTAGTGAACAGTGTGACAAAGTAGGACTCATGAGACCTAGGTTCAAATCCCTATTTGACTATGAAAACTCACAGGGGGAGTGGAAGTGGTAGAACCACTCCTTAAATAGATTTATCACCTTGAAAGCGCTGTTAGGGTAGCTGGAAGTAGATTCTGTCTTGACAACATTTAACTAACCACTTGTTCAAATCCATTCAAACCCACTGGCAAATATAGTCTCCTCTAAACCAAGCTATGCTTTCCTTCTATAAGGTATATGGAAGAGAAGATACTCTGTACCAGGAGATCTGCTCTTCTGCTATGCCCTGGCCTGCATGGATCTCCAAGTGCTTGCACAAAAATCTGAGATTGGTGGAAATCACTACTCTAGACATTTACATGTCCATCAGACATTTCTTGTACCTTTCCCATCTGCATGTTAGTAAGCAAAACAAACCTAAAGCATGATGGGATTGCCTATTTGGACCAATTAAACAGTGGACCAATTGCAGGCATTTTTGGAGGATACCAATAGTCTGGATCATTTCAATCAGGGTTTGGGCCACACCATGAGACCAAGAAGTGGGTGTGGGAGTACATTTTTGATGGTCCTCCTGGATTTCTCTCATTTAAAGGGAGAGCAAGGGGAAATGACTTAGGTTATTTGTTCAGAGTAGATCAAATAGCCGCAATAGTGGGATGTCAACATTTTTACTACCCCACCGTGATGTCATCACAGTGTGGGCGGAGCCAACATCATGGTGTCATAATGTTGTGGGCGTGGCCAAATAAATAAATAAATAAATAAATATTAATAATATAAAATGCAATAAAAATAAGTGCGCACGCACACACACACACATACCTCAACCCACCCCCCAACCCACCACCACACAAACCCGTAAATAAATAAAATAAATAAATAAAATAAATAAATTAAATAAAAATTACATTAAAATAGACACAGACATACCACATCAAAAGGTAAGTCACTTACCCTGGGGAGCAGGCTATAGGGAGCTTCAGGCTAGCAGCTTCTCTTCCTCCTCCCTGCTTGGGAGGACAGCAAGGAAGCCGTGCATACGCGCCAAGCACTGTATGCGTGCATGCACTATGTAATGTAAGCGTGCATGCACTATGTAAGCGTGCATGCACTATGGAAGCCGCCTAGAGTCAGGTTCGCCTGAACAAGGCGGGGTATAAAATTGAAGAATAAATAAATAAATAAGGGCTTGGCACGCATGCGCAGTGGGGGAGCCAGTGAAAAGGTAAGCCCCCGAAGGTGGTTCCCCCCAAAAGCTGGTACCAGTTCTCCGGGACACTGGGAAAAGTTACTGCCCGTTCTGGCGAACTGGTGCGAACCTGTTACATCCCATCACAGAATAGCCGCTATTGCTCACCTCCAAAGAAGAGCAATTCCCTGGTGGATATTCTTCTCTCACTTATCATCCACCAAGTTTAACACATGGTTTGGAATTTTAATTGAAAAAAAGAGAAATCCAAAACCATACATAGAAATTGGGGAGTAAAAGCACAGCTTAATCTTTGTTTCCTAGTCTGAGCAGAAACATAGAAATTGCAATTACACTTATGTACCACCCCATAGTACTTAGTGCACTTTCTGGGCAGTTCACAAGTTAATTAGCATCCCCTCCCCCAACATGCTGGGTATTCATTTTACCAATCTTTGAATGATAGAATGCTGAGTCAACCTTGTGTCCCACCAGGATTAAACTGAAAACATTTTGTTTGCAGGACAGCAGTTTAACCACCAGGGCTCAGCAGAAGCATCAAGGCACTCCAGAAGTATTGAAGTTGTAAATAAAAGCTCAAACTTAAATTTGGAGTTCTATGGATTCCACCCATAGAGTGTCATTCAACTGACACGTCATGAATTTGTGGCAAGTTCAGTGATGGGATGTCCCCGGTTCCAGACGGTTCCCTGGAACCGGTAAGAACAATTTCGGAGGGTTCTCCGAGAGGTTAGTCTATTTTTAAGGCGTCCGGTTCCGGACGCCTGAAAAAAAGAAAATTTTTTTTTTTAAATTGGAGCCAAAATGGCTCCAATTCAGTGCGCATGCGCAGAAGTCAATCTGACGCATGCGTGCTGCAATTTTAAATTGCGCATGCGTCAGATTCTGTTTCTGCGCATGCGCACTTGTTTTTGCCGGAGCCGGACCATTTTGAAGTGGCTCTGGCAGTGGCGGAGGGCTTAGGAGGAGGAGCCGTGCCTAGCCGGGCGGCCCAGCGCTCCCAGCCGCAACTCTCCACGGGCGCCCCAAGCCTCGGCGCTCGGCGGCGGGCCTAGCCGGGCGGCCCAGCGCTCCCAGCCGCAACTCTCCACGGGCGCCCCAAGCCTCGGCGCTCGGCGGCGGGCCTAGCCGGGCGGCCCAGCGCTCCCAGCCGCAACTCTCCACGGGCGCCCCAAGCCTCGGCGCTCGGCGGCGGGCCTAGCCGGGCGGCCCAGCGCTCCCGGCCGCAACTCTCCATGGGCAGCTCGGGGCCGCCCGGCTAGGCGCGCCGCAGAGCGCCGAGGCTCGGGGCCGCCCGTGGAGAGTTGCGGCCGGGAGCGCTGGGCCGCCCGGCTAGGCGCGCCGCGGGGCGCCAAGGCTCGGGGCCGCCCATGGAGAGTTGCGGCCGGGAGCTCGGGGCTGCCCGTGGAGAGTTGCAGCCGGGAGCTCGGGGCCCCCCATGGAGAGTTGCGGCCGGGAGCGCTGGGCCGCCCGGCTAGGCGCGCCGCCGGGCACCAAGGCTCGGGGCCAGCCCCAACGGTCCCCATTGTAAGAGGGGTTTGTGTTTGGGGTGGGTGGGTGTTTGGGTGTATTTTTATTTAATTATTATTTTATTTATTTATTTTATTAACGGTTTTGTGTGGGGGGGGGGTTTGAGGGGTGTGTGTGTGTGTTTTATTTTTATTTTATTTATTTTATTTTTGGCCCCGCCTACAACGTCATGATGTCATGACGTTGGCTCCACCCATGACGTCATGACGTTAGCTCCGCCCCCACTGTGATGACGTCAGGGTGGGGTACTAAATTTTTTATCATCCCATCACTGGGCAAGTTCACTACTCTAATTTAATTTCTAACTTAACACATTTCTGTTCTATTTTCTTTCCGGCCACACCAGCAACATCTAAAGTAATTGACCAGAAAAAGTGAAATATGTATACATAAAACAATTATCACTATTGGGTAATAGCTGTATTAGATCACAGAATGAATGAGTACAGTAGAAACCCGTACAACAAATGCATCATACAATAAAATTGTACAACGAAGAGGATTTTGGAACAAATGGGTGTATCGTATTGTACGATACACCCATTTGTTCCAAAATTTTCTTTGTTGTATGATTTTTTTGTATGATGCAATGGAGGAGGAGGTAGCTGAGTGGGTCAGCTGCCTCCTCCGAAAGCAACCCGTTGGGGTATCTGATCTCCAGCTTGCTTTTGGAGGAGGTAGCTGAGCAGGTCAGCTGCCTCCTCCAGGGATCAGATGACCCGACCAGGTTGCTTTTGGAAGAGGCAGCTGATCCACAGTGGCTGCTTTGACTTTGGAAGGGCCAGGGGGCACCTAGAAGCTGCCTTGGTTGGTGCTGGGTTCCCCTGGACCCTTCTGAAGTCAAAGTGGCCACCAGAGGGTGAGCCCACGGTGGCCACTTTGACTTTGGAAGGGCTGGGAGGCACCTAGAAGCTGCCTTGGCAGGTGCCGGGTGGTTGTTGTTGTTGCTGTTGCTGCTGCTGCTGTTGTTGTTCTTGTTCTTCTTGTTCTTGTTCTTGTTCTTGTTCTTGTTCTTGTTCTTGTTCTTGTTCTTGTTCTTGTTCTTGTTCTTGTTCTTGTTCTTGTTCTTGTTCTTCTTCTTCTTCTTCTTCTTCTTCTTCTTCTTCTTCTTCTTCTTCTTCTTCTTCTTCTTCTTATTATTATTATTATTATTATTATTATTATTATTATTATTATTATTATTATTATTATTATTATTTCAATTTTTCAATATTTCAACACATGTCAATAAATTATAAATAATCAATATCACATAAAATTAAAATATCAATATCATAATAGATCGGCCCTTCCAAAGTCAAAGCAGCCACCATGAGCTAGTCCTCTGCCGGCCACATTTACTTCAGAATGGCTGGGGAGAGTGTCTAGAAGTTGCCCTGGCAGGTGATGGATTTCCCCCAGCCATCTCAAAGTGGCCGGCGCTCAGGGAACCCATGGTGGAAAAGGGTTTTCCCCAGCCTCTTCAGGATCCCACCTGCCTGGATGTCCAAGGGCTTAGTGATCCAGGTGTGTGTGTGGGTGTGTGTGGTTCAGTGGGGCTGGGGAAAGCCTTCACTTCCACCAAAAGTCAGCTGGCTGTATCGCTAAGGGGCTTAGCCACCCAGCCAGTTGGCTTTTGGAGGAGGAGGAGGAGGTTTTTCCTAGTCCTCCGAAAGCCAGCCAGCTGGATCACCTAGCCCTTTGGTGATCATGTGCATGCATGGCAAGTGGTACCCCATACAATGAAAGAAACTGTACACGAAGAACCCTGTGGAATGGGGTACCACTGTATTTGCATTCTCCAAAGCTTTCCTTGATCTGGGTGTGACAGAAACTGGCTTAGGGAATGAAATCCAAAAATCACCACATATTAAAAACATGAGATACATACACACACACACACACACACAATTCGACAAAAGTCCCAAAATGGAGTCTAAGGCATACTGAATCAGTTTGAGGTATGATGGTATCAGGCTTCATCTTTAAGGATTTAGAGGAATGAAGTGCTTTTTTCCATCTATATATGCAAAAGACTGCCAGTCACTTAATAGCAAGTCCTTTTTAGCCAAATGGTAAGGCTCCTATGCTGACCTGGAGAAGAGAAACATGGCAATCCTTCCATCAGCAAAGCTGAAGAGTACATCAGCTGTGTACATCAGCTTTAGCCCTGAGCATCTCTGCAGCAGAGTGTGCTGCTCCAGTATGGAGTGAATCCACACATGCAAAACAAGTTGACATTGCTGTAAATGAAGCCATGCATATAGTGACAGGATGCCTCAAACTTACCTCAGTTGAGAAAATAAATCCTCTTGTTGGTATAGCTCCACCTAAGATCAGGAGAGAAGTAGCAGTGGATGCTGAGAGAACTAAGCAAGAGAATGACCCTTGGCATCCTCTGAATGGCTATGAGCCTCAAGTCCACTGGCTCAGATCCAGGAAGAGCTTTATGGCAAGAACAAACATTCTTGAGGGTACAAAAGAGCAAAACCAAATTAGAAGTGGAGGATGGAGCTCACTGGTTAAGGAACATCATTAAAGGAGGATATGGCTGAGGAACTCAACCTCCTCTATGTCACTTGGAGGACCCTGAATAGGCTGAGGGTCAGAGTCCCTAAATGTAAGACCAACATGCTCAAGTGGGGGCTGATGATGGACAATGACATGCAGTGTGAATGTGGATATTCAGAATCCAGCTCATTTACTGGTCTCCTGTTTACTTCCAGAAACATGCATCAATGAGGACTTAAGTTTGGCCAATGAGAAAGCCAAGAAAGTGGCTTCATTTTGGCAGACCAGGGTTTGATCAGGATGCAAAAGTGAGAGTGCTGAAGAGTAAATGTAGGGGATGCACTAGGCCAGTGGTGACAAACCTATGGCATGCATGCCAGAGGTGTCACTTGGAGTCCTCTCTGTCAGCATCCGTGCAGTCACCCCAGCACAGAGTTTTCCCTGCCCTTCTGCCCAGCAGCCCAATAAGAGTGTTTCCTCCCTTCCTCAGCACAGAGTTCACCTCACCCCTCTGTCCAGCAGCCCTATGGGAGCGTTTCCTTCCTCCCCTGTTGCTGTGTTGGCACTTTGCGATTAATAAGTGGGTTTGGGGTTGCAGTTTGGGCACTCCATCTCTAAAAGGTTCGCCATCACTGCACTAGGCAAATACCATCAGTCAGCTAAACATGGTGAAATCTAATCATAAAGAAGATCGGGAGACAAAGATGCTAACCAGATGTGTCACTAAATATGTTACAAGCAAATCACTTGCTTGCTTGGTTTCTTTAGTTAATAACTCATACAAACTTTAGTTTCTTCCTATCCAAGATTTCTGTCCTAAAACAGTTCAGTGCTAGTAGGAAAGACAGCAAGGAGGGTTGTTTTTTTCACCGTAGTTTAGTCATATCAGCAAGTAAGCAGAATCTTGCTTGAAGCATTATGAACAAAATATCTCAGTAAAATGGACTCCTGTAAAGCTGACATGCAGATGAAAAAAGAAAGATATCTGTATCAAAGGTAAATAGTGGGATTTTGCTTACAGCTGGAGAGTGCCAAGTCAAACAAAACAAATCTTGTAGAAATTGCAGTCCTAACAGCAATGGCATACCAGATCCAAATACATTTACATGTACATTGTCAGCTTATGAACCTTACATGCAGTGGTGGGCTCAAAAAAAATTTTACTACCACACTGTGGGTGTGGTATGGTGGTCGTGGCCAGGGGGAAAACCCTTCATTGCACCCGAATTAGGACTACTTTATTTCAAAACTTGGATGGGTAGGGCCAGCCAGATTTCTGCTACTGGTTCTAGTGAAGTGGTGTGAACCTGCTGATGCCAACCACTGCTTACATGGACCCATGGAGGGACCTATACTGAGGCACAATGAATCCCTATTTCTCAGGACAACTTGTACAAGGCTACAGAGAGAACAATTATAGCCAGCCAAATTTCATCTCATATCCCAGTACTTAGAGACAGCAAGCAAATGTAAATCATTATTGCTGGCCTAGAGCTGAGCAGGCCCAAGGCTGCCTTGAGCACGCATTTTTAAAAAAAATATAGCATACAATTCTTTGGAGAAGAAAGGCTATAATGTATTGGTTACAGCAGCTGCTCTTTGCCCAGTATTGGAGAACTGGATCAATTGCATCAAGAGAATGCCCCTTATGACCATCACAAACCCCTTCAGCAGCTATGGAAGGTTCTACCAGGAGTGGCAGTCCTCTGGAGATTACACTGGTCGATTCTACTTCAAGACTCTTTGCTACCTGAAAGCAGGGCTGGGCCAGTGAGGCCTGGTATGTGATACCACTTGAGTTATCTGTTCAGTTCTGTCAATACAATACTTTTCATTCTTCCCCAGCCCCTTAGCTGTTAGTAGCAGATTATTGAAATATAATTCTCAGTCCTTTTGGTTCATTAATCTGAATAGTCTGGTCTTATCTTCTTTTTACATTAGCCTTCAATTGTCAGATTTTCCCCACCTTTTATCTTTTAGACTGGACTTGAGAATAATCACACCAAAACTTTATCATCACAGTTTCTGAGAAAATTTTATCAGGTTTTGTTCACATTTTTATGTTTGTTGTGATTTTGTTTCTCCTTTAATTAATGCATCTTCAATCCACCTCTCCTATGCCAAAATCCTGTGTTGCTCTGTATGCACAGCAGGACATCGAATGCCAGGTTTTTGTCCAGGGTATCCACTATCCACAGCTGTGCTAGTGGGGTCCGTTTCCAAATGTTGATGTGGAGGCAGAGCCAAACCAAAATTGAGCAGGTCCAAATCAGTCTAGGCCAGTGTTTTCCAACCTTTGGTTTTTGGACTTCAATTCCCAGAAGCCTAAGTCAATTTCCCAAAGCATTGATCAGCCAATGTACTGATTTAGTCTTCTAGGAACTTAATTCCCCCTGTGGGCCGTGTGCCCCATTGCAGGGAACCACTGGTCTAGAATGAGTCATTCTTGAATATGGAGCCTCAATGTAGGGTGTGTTGCTCAGGGCTAAAGAAATGCACTGTGCTGGCCTGGTTCTCTTCATTTCTGAGGGGCCGGACCCAGTCGGTGTGGCTGGAAGGCGAGAGGTCCAGCCCTAGGCCCCTGCAATATGGGGTGCCTCAGGGCTCGGTACTCTCGCCTCTCCTATTTAACATCTACATGAAGCCACTGGGTGAGATCATCCGTTCCCACGGGGTGAGGTATCACCAATATGCAGATGACACCCAGCTGTATATCTCAGCCCGTGGAGATCCAATTGATGCAGTGGAAGTCCTATCCAGGTGCCTGGAGGCTGTCAGGGTCTGGATGGGGGACAACGGGCTACAACTGAATCCCGGCAAGACTGAGTGGCTATGGGTAAGGGGTCCTGCGCTATCTCGGGAGTTACCATCTTTGGTTCTGGATGGGGCAGTTTTGCCCCAAACAGACCTGGTGCGTAATCTGGGGGTCCTCTTGGACTCACGACTACTGCTCGAGGAGCAGGTGGCAGCCGTGGCCAGGAGGGCTTTTGCACAACTTCGTGTAATACGCCAGCTACGCCCACTCCTAGACCGGGATTCCTTGCTCATGATCACACATGCTTTGGTCACCTCCAGACTTGATTACTGTAATGCGCTCTACATGGGGCTGCCCTTGGTGACCATTCGGAGGCTGCAGCTGGTCCAGAATGCGGCTGCTCGGGTAGTGATGGGGTGCGGGCGTTATGCTCGTGCCTCACCACTGCTTCGGGAGCTGCACTGGTTGCCAGTATGTCTCCGGGTGCAATTCAAGGTGCTGGTTATTACCTTTAAAGCCCTACATGGTAGTGGGCCAGGATACTTAAGAGACCGCATCGTCCCAAGGACATCTGTCCGTCCCACCAGGGCGGATCGGAGAGGCTCTCTTATCATTCCATCGGCTAGAGAGGCGCATCTCTCTAGCACCAGGAGGAGGGCCTTCTCCGTGGCCGCCCCGGCCCTTTGGAACCTCCTGCCAACTGAGTTACGTCTCCAGACAGAGCTCCTGCCCTTTCGGAAGGGCCTAAAAACCTGGCTGGCAGGGCAGGTATGGGGGTCCAGGAACATGGGGTCCCATGTTGGGTGGCTGATATGATGGGACAGCCACCCCTCCCTCACTCTTTTAAACTTTTAAAATCTTTTTAAACCTTTTAACCTTTTTAAATCTTTTAAATTTGTGTAAATTCATGGTTTAATTCTTTTTTAATTGACTTTTAAGTAATTTATGAACTTTAAGGTTTTAATTTATGAATTTCTGTAAGCCGCCTAGAGTCAGGTTCGCCTGATTAGGGCGGGGTAATAAATCTAAATAAATAAATAAATAAATAAATAAATCTGTGCCTGACATTAGGTGTACTTCTGAGGTTATATGGTGACAGTAGAGTTTAGGAGCCACAGACTCCACATAACCACCTGGCTTTTTAAAAGTTAAGACTGAGTAACCTCATTATACACATTTTGCTCAGATGTCTCATTGACAAAAGATAACCATTGACATCTTTATCCTTAGCAGCAAATACAGTTGATATGAGAAGCCAAGAAGCTGATCTCAACTGGGACAAACATTTTCTGCAAACACTTTCCATGACAACTGTTTATACCAGTATGTGGTACACTCCTGTGACATAATTTCATGTGGATGGGGTTAGACATTATAGGATATAGGTGAGCACAAAATGTACCCATTAGCAATCTATAAACTTAATCAGTTATTAGGGATCAAAATTGCCAACTGGACATTAAGGAATATGAAATGTTTACACTGTTAGAAATTTGATTTTGAGCAACCTGCTCTTCATAGTTGACTCCAAAGTTCTGACCCTTCCCTTCTAATAATACATGATAAGTAGTTGAAGCAGGTAGAAGAGGAAGGGAGGGAAGCTGGGTTAAATTAAGAGCAAATGTAGTTTATACAGCTGTTTTGTCTTTTTGGCAACTCATACTACTTCCAGTTTCCAGCACAATAAATATAGGAACTCCCCTGGCCTTTTGGACTGGAGAGTCATTTGCTGAGATGGAAATCAGTGGAATGATTGGCTTACTGAACTGGCAACCCTCAGGATGAAATAATGCCAAATGAATTTGTAAAGCAGAATTCCCATTCACTGAAGTGGAATGCTTTTCAAGAGTACAGTATCTGTGGAGCAGCTGAAGACCTGAATGATGGAACCGCTGAGATCCACTTTCTAAATTCAGAATACTCATCGGCTGCAACTTGTATTAGAGAAGGCATTTCTCTTAAAGCAGGAAAAATGCCATTGGTGTGAATTTGTTTAAGGTGGATCCCAGCTTGCCATAAAGTGACCCACACATCTGTCTGGACAGACATTCCACTACGGTAATGGAGTAGACCGTACAGCCAGCAACTCAATGCAGAGTGTTGGGTGGTGGTAAATAACTTGACTCCCTAAAGGGGCCATTGGCTACAGGCAGATGAGCCCTTTCAGGTGGGGTGATGGGACCCCCCCCCCTTGGAGAAAATGCCACTGGAAACTATTGTATTGGGCCCAATGGCAAAATTAGCAGAGGAGGAACTCTGATTCCCAACAGTCATGGAAGTAGAAGAGGCCATGCCAGATGGACTGGCTGTGAAGGTGCACCTTGTCCATATCCTCAAGGCCGTGGCAGTCCATTGCAGTCCTGATGTTAAATCCTGCCATGTCTCATTTCATATGTGCCGCAGGAGATGGTTCTGTAATCAAAATACTATATTAGTGATAATAAGATGATTTCTCTGTTGGATACCTTATTTTGCTCATCAGAGTATGGCATACATTGCCTTTGAACAGCTTTTATTTCAATGGCATTCTCAGAGGACAGGAATTTACCAACTTCATTTGACATTTTGCTGACTAAGTTACTTTGTACCTTGTGAAAGGACTGGATGACTGAAAAAGGCACAACTCCTACATCAGTGGTTGCCATTCATTCTATGTTTCTTCCCTGAGAGGGACCTCAAGATGACAAAAAACCTATTGATCAATATTTACAACAGGTATGGATAAAATTTGGGGCAGTTAGCTCCACTCTAACAAACTTAGGCAATACCAATTAGAAAAACCTCATGCAAAGCATATTCGTTCCCAGCTTATGTTACCAGTGCCAATCAGGGAGGCTTACAACAAAACATAAACAAAAGTTGGTCACCACAGAAATGAGATGTCTGAGGAAAGCTGCTAGAGTGACTAGAAAGAATAAAATCAGGAATGAGATTATAAGGAAAAGAACTGAAAGAAAACCAATCTTAATGATGTATAGTACAGACAAGAAATAAAGTGATTTGCTCATTTGGAGAGAATGTCTTGGAATTCCATACCACACAAGGCATATGTGAAAAGAGGAGAGGGACAAGGGTCATGAGACAGATAAAGGGAGGAGGAGGAGGAAGAATAGAAGAAGAAATAATTGTGCCACTCCAGGTGTTTGGCACAGTAATTCACAACAATAATATTTTACAAATACAGCTGTAAAGCAGGGCACCATCACTAAAGAAAGTAATAAAATATCTTAACACAATTCCATTCAAAATGAAAAAAAAAGTTGTTTTATTGACAAGTGGAGTGTTTTCACAATCTGTGGAGATTTTGTAGCATGCTCACAACATTTCTGGTGAGCAGCAATAAGGGAGATTCACCAAATGTTCTGCCAGTGAAATGCCAGAAGGCCAAGCTGTGCTTTGGCTTCATTCCGAGGCTCAGCGGGAGGAGAATACCGCAATAAACTGTAAATCACCTTTCCACCCTGTGACATTTAAACACTCAGAGGGTGACCAGGGAAATCTGCTTGACATGCATTTCAGCACCTTCCCTTACTTTCTCCTCATACAACTGAATGCAAACAAAAACTGCCCAATAAGCTTAATGGCCTTTCATTTAAATCTACAGGGTATGATAAAAAGCAGGGCAGGGGAGAAAGAGGTATTAGAAGAGAGGGCCGGAGGAGGGCATTTTCCCCACAATAAGACCTTGTAGTTTAATATATTGGGAGGGGGGTTATAATTACAGCCTTGTCATTTCTCACTGTGTCATTTTCAGAAAGTCTGTCCTTTATTTGCCCCCATGAATGGATGACAGCCACTATTATGGGATCGAATACCAAAGTCTTTTGGAGTCAGAAACACATTTCCTTCATTTTGCCTTTCAGCTGTGCTCCGAATATCCTTTCATAGAACCCATTGATGTCCAAGACATCTTTCTGTCTTTTAGATCTTCCACCCCTAGCTCTCACCCTGGGTCTAAAGCTGTGTGTAAACCAGGCTTGTTGGAACCTGGGAAGTGGAGCTAAAACAGTTAATGAAGCAGATTAGCGATTAAAGGAGATGACCCATGAATCCCTCCCTTCAAAATAGATGAAACACTGACCACCTTCAAAGTACAGTCAAACCTCACATAAAGAGCGCCTCGCTTAAAGAGCAACTCGCTTAAAGAGCAGAATTTTCTCTGAATGTTTGCTTCGCTTAACAAATGAAACCAACCAAAAACTCGCTTAACAAATAAATCGGGCTTTGCAATCCCCCCCCCCTGGAAATCACAATTGGTCACTTACAATGGTGTTTTGCTTAAAGAGCAAACTCGCTTAAAGAGCAATCCTGTGGAATGCATTATGCTCTTTAAGCGGGGTACCACTGTAGATGAAACATTGACCTCCTGTGACGACTTTGTACCAAACATTTTAAATTCTGGGGAATGACTCCCTTGATCTGTATTATTTTTTTCATGTCATCTTCAATAGTTGCCTCGGGAGCAAATCCAAAAATTGTGACAACATATTTTCCATTTTGTATTAAATTGCCCATCTTTATCTTGTCACATGTCAGCAGAATTCAAAAAAATATAAATGAAACAGTTGGTTGAAGTTTGTAAGATATTGGCTAAAATCCTGATGCACAGTTGTTATCATGCTGCTGATTGAAGATAGTATTTTGGGATTTCCAGCAACAGCACACAGCTTGCTTGCTTGATGTACTAGTAGTGTACATCCCGAAATCAACTTTGAACAGCAATGATTACCTTTTGATCAGCAGTGGTTTCCTCTGGCAATGGTACCGCCTCCATTAGTACAGTACAGCAGGATTTCCAGTGATGGGATGACAAAAATTCTACTACCACGCCATGACGTCACAGACGTCATGGGCGTGGCCAATGGCATGACGTCATGACGTCACGGCCGACGTCATGACGTCATGACGTTGTGGGCGGGGTCAAAATAAAAATAAATAAAAAATAAAAATAAACATACACACACACCCCTCCCTCTCAGCCCACCCACCCAGACACAAATAAATAAATAAAATAAAAACAACCACCCACCCAAAACACAAATAAATTACCCACCCACCCCAAATAAAAACCCCTCGCTTACCTTTCTTGGGACCCGGCACCCCGATTGCTGTCCACAGCCGTCGCCGCCGCTGGAGCTGCCTGCACCCCTGTGGCGTCCTCCTTGGGCCGGTACCTTTTTAGCCCGGCTCCGGCCATGGCGAGGGGCGACGGGCAGCCGCGGCTGCCGCGCCTCCCTGGGCCGTCCCCATGCCGCACCGCCGCCGCCTACAGCTTCCTCCTCCGCAGCGCGCGGCAGCCGAGCTCAAAAGGGACCGACCCAAGAAGGAGTCCACAGGGATTCAGGCAGCGGCAGCTCCAGCGGCGGCGGGCGGCGGCTGTGGACGGCGGGTGCAGGCACCCGGCCCACAGGCGCCCGGCGGAGGCGGCGGCAGCGGTGTACCCCGCCGGGCGTCCCCAGGGCATGGGGCTTGTCAGCAGCGGACGGCCGAGGCAGCCCTCAACGTGCCGCGGGGAGGCGCCCCCCTCAGAGGGCTGCTGCCGCCGCCGCTGCCCTGAAAGTTCTAAATGTTTTGAAAATCGGAGCGAAAATGGCTCTAATTGACTGCGCATGCGCAGAAACTCAATCTGACGCATGTGCAATGCGTCAGATTGAGTTTCTGCGCATGCGCAGTCAATTAGAGCCATTTTCGCTCCGATTTTAATTTTTTTTTTCTTTCGGTCAGGCGTCCGGAACTGGACGCCCCAAAAGTGGACTTCCCCTCACGGAGAACCCTCCGGGATTGGTCTTACCGGTTCCAGAGATCCGTCTGGAACCGGTGACATCCCATCACTGAGGATTTCAGTACAGCAAGATTTCAGCCACCACTTAAGACAATAACATCTGAGCTGAGATGTCCTGGATTCCTTCCTCCCATCAGCTGCAAACTCAAAGGACCACCTTAGGCAAATGTCCCTCTATCTCAGCCTCAGCCCCACATCCGTCATATGGAATAAATCTGGTTTTCCTTACAGAGCTGTTGTCAGGGTTATTAAAAATTTCTATGGTTGACAGTTTTTACTTTCCACTGCAGAACAAACTGTGGGGTCAAGCTTGCAGTTGCTTTGGACATTCATCAGAGAGGCCTACCCCTCTTGCGTGCGTACATACCTACATCACAAATGTCTGCCAGATGTAATGTTTTATACACTGAGGTTCAATAATTCCTAGTGAATTTCTAAAGGGAAATCGTATCACGTTAAAGAAACATTCAAGGGGGCGTGGTTTGGATGGCGTAGGAGAAGCAGCAACCTCTCCTCGCTCCGCTAAAAGAATGGGTTTATCAATGCGATTTTAAATTAAAATGAGACTTTTGAACTAAAAAATATACTAAAAGTTGGCTGAAAGAGCAGGCTCGAATTCCAGCAGGCTCAGGAGTGTGAGTTCCGAGTGGTGCTGCGATCGGGAGCCTCGGAGGAGTCTCCCGACCCAAAGCGCTGCTCGTTAGAACCGACTGGGAGCCATTGCAGCGAGCGATCTTGGACGGAGAAAAGTTCGGAATATCAGAAGCGCTTACGTTTGGAGGACTTGGAGCGCTAGGAAGCAGCCGACTTCTGATGGAGAGGAATAGCGGCACCGAAGTCATCTCCAGTAAAGAAATCTAAAAAGACGGTGAGCAAGAGCGGGAGCCTGGAGACAGACGGGGTGCTGGGAGGAGAGATACGGAAGGAGCTGGAGGTTTGAAGCCGGCAGGGATCAAAGAGATAATTTTCAGAGAGTGGAGATCGGAGGAGAGAGAGAGGAAGGAGGAGGGAGAAGAGAGCGGAATATTGGGCAGAAGATTAACTCTTGGTATTGGCTGTAAAGTTGTGTTGAAAATCGGACCGTTCCAGGAAAGGAGAAAAGAGAAAGTTTTGCCGATTTTTCCGGATTGTTCCAAGGATTTTTTATTGTTATTATTGTTTTTTTGGACTGTTTAACTTGGGAAGTAAATGTGGAAAGGTTAGCAGGAGGCTGGCATAATGGCGGGTGAAAACGAAACCTATAAGAAGAAACGTCTCTTTGTGTCTTAAGCAAAACAAAGAAGCGAAACTTATCGGGACTACCAAAGGAGGAGGAACGAAAGTGAGCTTTTATATGTAGTTAGCAGATTCGATTTTTTTCTCTTTAAAAAAAAAGGGGGGGGGGAATCCCTTTAAATTTTTTTTTTTACTCTATATTATTGGGACTGCTATTAAAGAGACTGAGTAACATTTTTTTTTCTTTTAATAAAAAATAAATATTCTTTTCTTTTCCTGCTCTCTTCCCCCCTCCCCTCTCTTGGGGAGAAAGGAGGGTGGTGATCTTATTTTTACTTCTTGCTCTCAAGTCCTTATATCCTAACTGATTAGGACGGGGTAATAAATCTAAATAAATAAATAATAATAATAATAAATAATAATAAATAACTGCTCTTCATGATTTTTTTTCTTTCTTTCTCTCTGCTTTCGGTATTCCTGACTTCTACTTTTGAATTTAATTAGCTGTCTCTACCCCGGCTCCCCCTCCGCCTCTCCCTTTATTGCTGTGTTATATAGACATATACACATAAAAAATACCATTGTTTGATTAACTAATTAATTGAGATATATCACAATACAATTGAAGTACCTTCCCCCGCCCCTCCCCTTCCCTCCTTTCTGATTTGTTAAAAAATTAGCAAGTAAATAAAGTGAATAATATTGATATAGAATTAGCTTGATAAAATTAAAATAATTGATTAATTGATAGAATTTAAACATAATTTACTGATTTATTGATTCATTGATCTTAGTCACACCCTATATAATTAGTCTTCTCTTCCATCCCCCCCTCTTCTCCCACTTTTTGACTTTACCCAAGCTTTCTAATTTATCAAATCTACTAATGTATTAACTTTATTAATTTTTCTTATTAATCTTACAAAATAAATTAAATTAAAAACTATTAAATTTACTAAACCTATTAAGTCTAAAACTTTTTTATTACATACATATTACATATACATTTTAGATTTTTAAGCTCTTTTATCTTATACTAAGTAGATCAATTTATTAGATTTGATTGATTAAGAGGGAAAGTGATTAAATTTATCTTCTCTTATTAATTGGTCAATTTTATTAAGTAATCAATCAATTTATCAAGTTCATTGATTAGAATTTCGAATTTGGAAATATAAAATATATTAATTGTTTAATTGATTAATTAATTAATTAATTAGGAAATAATTTGGAATTTCTGACTAAAACATATAAAAATACATAAAAATAATTGGTTTTACATTTTAATTCAAATAGATTGAAATATTTGATTGATTACTGGTTTTTTCTTCTGGAAAATTTTGGAATCATAATGGAGGGAGGGCGGGGGAAAGAGGAGGAGGAAGTGGTTAAACCGAAGACAAGGAGGGATAAAAAAGAACAGAAGGACCAGAAGGAGAAGGAAAGACACACCCCATCACCGGTCTTGGAGACACCAGCTACGATGGATACGCCCAGTTTTGAATCATCTGATATGGACAAGATGTTTAAGATGTTACAACAAATGTCATTAGAAATAAAAAGAAACAATGAAGAAATGAAGAAGGACAGAGAAATTGCTAGACTCCAACATGAGAGTCTGGCGAGATCTCTTACTGACTTACAAAAAGACGTTACAGAGAATACTAAAAAGATTAAAGTGATTACAGACACAATTCAAGAGGATGTAAAACAAGTGAGAATAACAGCGAATGAACTTTTTATTCAGGAACATGCAACTTCAGCAAGAGTTTCGGCACAAGAGAAAAGGATACTTTTGGTGGAAGAGGGGCAAAGAAAGCAGAACATTGTGATCAGAAAAATGGCTGAACGAACGCCAGACAAGCTTAAAGATAGGATAGTTGATTGGCTTAATTCGTTACAAATGGGGAAAAATTTTGTACCAGAGGATCTTGGAGGAGTTTTTAGAATTGGGGGTAGAAGGGGTAAGAATGTACCAAGAAATGTTTTGGTCAAATTTGCAAATTGGGCGGATAAGCTTAAAGTAATGGCTTATATTAAACAAGCTGGTTCTGGCGTTCTAAAAATTGAGGATGATGATGTGGAAATCTACAATGATATTGCCCCAGAGGAAAGAAGATGGAAATACAAGATGAAACCGGTTACAAAATTGCTGACCTCCAAGGGCATCAAATATAACTGGAGATTCCCGCAACAACTGAGTTTTTTTTATGATAAAAAAATGCATATTCTTGACTCGAAGATGGACATTCTGGGCTATCTAACTCACATTGGTCTAATTAAAGTGGCTACAAGTGAATGGATTGAATTAAGAACGGATTTGTATATGTCTGGGGAAATGGCACCAGTTTTGAGGATGGAGGGGGAGGAGGGGGGAGCGGTGGGGGGGATGGACACGTCGGATCCGAGTGTTGAAATTGTTGAGTGAGAATAATGAATAATAAAGAAATATTGGCGGAGGGAGGAGGGGAGCTACAGGGAAAGCAATGTCATCCTGCTCCGGTCCCCCCCTCCCCTCTTTGGCATACGGAGGCGACATTCTTGAAAAGGAAGTGGGGAGGTTTAAACAAAGCAGAAGAATAGGTAAGTTTTTTTGTTTATTTTTTTATTATGTTTTTCAAGTTAGTCTTAATATGTTTTTAGATTATCTTTGTTTATTATTTAGTTCTTATAGTTTTTGTAAGATAGGGGATAGGTGGTACACGTCCAGGGAGCATTGTAAAAAATTAAGAAAGATGATAAAATTAGATGGTTAAGAATTTAAAAATACTAACATGGAATGTGAAGGGTACAGGCAATGTATTAAAAAGGAGGAAATTACAGATTGCACTTAACAAAGAGAAAGCAGATATTATCTTTCTTCAAGAGACCCACCAGAAGTCTGCAGAAACAAATAAAATAGTCCTGAGAGGGATACAAATTTATGAGAAGGCCTATGGCTCATCAAAGGCAAGAGGAGTTGCAACTTTAATTTCAGAAAAGGCAGGGTTTAATATGACACACAGTATAGCTGACCCAGAAGGCAGATACCTTATAATCAAAGGAAATATAGATGAGGAGGAAGTTACACTTATTAATATATATGCCCCAAACGATAAGCAAGAAGAGTTTTTAAATAAGATGGGAAAAATATTAGAAAGAGAAGGAACAAAAAATATGATTATAGCAGGGGATTTTAATTTAATAAGATCTGAAATTGATAGTACAAGTAGTAAGAAAAAGAGTAAAAAGTATATTTTGGATGATTGGATTAAGACACTGGGGGTAAAAGATACATGGAGGGAAATTAAAGGGAATGAAAGGGAATATACTTTTTACTCCCACGTACATAATATGTATTCTAGAATAGATTATATATTTGTTACAGAGGGGTTAATTAGAACTATTGAGGATATTAAAATAGGGATGTTCAAAGAGTCAGACCACGCAAAAATATTAATGGAAATAAAATTGGACAACGGGGGGAAAAAGGAGTATAAATGGAGATACGATTCAAACTTATTTAGGGATGACGTTAGTAAGAAAAATGTAATGCAGAAATGGGAAGAATATTGGAATTGGAATGATAACGAAGAGGTCAGCTATAGTACGGTATGGGATACAATGAAAGCGATATTTAGAGGGGAATCCATAAAATTAAACAGTATTAAAAATAAACAGAAAAAAAGCAGGTATCAGGAGTTAGAAATAAAACTAAAACAACTTTACCTGGAGCATGCAAGAACGAAGAATCAGAGAATTCTTGAGGATATACAAAAAATTAAGAAGGAATTGGATGGGAAAGATATTGAAAAAATTAAAAAGGATATGATTTATTTAAAAAGAGAATATTTTGAGTACAGTAATAAGAATTCTAAATTACTAGCAAAGGCAGCAAGAGAGAAGAAAACCAAAAGTCAAATTGGGGTATTGATTGACAAAAATGGAAAGAGATGTAATAAAAAAATGGATAAAATGAAGATAATAGAAAATTTTTATAACGAACTGTACTCAAAAAGAGAGGTAAATTTGGACAAACTTAGAGAATGTTTTGAAACTCAAGGAATTTCACAAATATCAATAGATCACAAAAATATAATGGAGGGAGAAATCACAGAAAGAGAAATTGAGGAAACGATAAAGAAATTAAAAGTAGATAAGGCCCCAGGGGAAGATGGGTTATCGGCTGAGTTTTATAAAGACTTTAGAGGATGGATTGTGCCGAGATTGAGTAAATTGTTTAATAAAATATTAGAGGGTGAAGCAACTCCAAGGTCATGGAACAGATCAATAATAGTTCTAGTCCCTAAGCCAGGCAAGGACTTAGAAAGAGTGGAATCGTATAGACCGATTTCACTAATTAATCAGGACGCAAAAATTTTCACATCAATAATATCAAATAGACTGAGTAGTTTTATATTTGATTACATAAAGGAAGATCAGGTAGGGTTCGTCAAAAACAGATATATGTCAGATTTAACGCGAAGAGTAATAGATTTAATGGACCTAGCAGAACAAAAGAAAGAGAAAGTGGGATTTTTGTCACTAGATATATTCAAAGCTTTTGACTCTTTACAATGGTTAACAATTCAAGAGACGATTAGACTATATGGATTTGGTACTAGATTTCAGGGAGTGATTAAGAAATTATATCAATTTGGAACAGCTAGGATTAGAATTAATGGTGAATATTCAGGGAATATAAACTTAGAAGCAGGTACAAGGCAGGGCTGTCCATTGTCACCAACATTGTTTATTCTGGCCATGGAGTTTTTGGCGAACTCAATACGCCAGGATGAGGATATAATAGGAATGAAAGGTAATAAAATTAACTTATATGCAGACGACACTCTTATTATTGCAAAACATCCAATGAAAGCAATTGAAAATATAGATAAGCACTTGAGTAAGTTTGAGGATATGACGGGCTTGAAAGTAAACTGGGACAAGACTGAAATGCTATTCTGTAATGGGACTAAGGAAGAAGAAGAAAAAATAAGGGAGAAGTATAAGATTCAGATAGGAAATAAAATTAAATATCTGGGGGTAATAATATCTAATAACTTTGGAGAACTTAAAGGGTTAAATTATGGTAAACAGAAGAAGGAAATCGAACAGAAAATAATTCGGTATAACAAGCTAAATTTATCATGGTTCGGACGGGTTGCATTATGTAAGATGATGTTGTTACCCAAAATAAACTTCTTATTTGATGTATTACCAATTAAGTTGACTGATAAAGAATTAAAAGAGTATCAAAATATAATCAATAGATTTTGTAATGGTAAACGGGGAGCTAGGATAGCTAAAAAATTATGGTATATATCTCAAAAAGAGGGGGGTTTAGGAATACCTAATATTCGGGATTATTACAGGGCATTTCAGGTAAGAAATGTTATTAAAATATTGAATAGGGAAGAAGTAATATGGGAAAAAATTGAAAGGAAAGAGTTCCAGAAATTTGATAAATCAATATTCTTAAGTGGAAAGAAGGTAAATTCAAAAACATCCCCTAGGTGTAAACTGATGAAAACAACAATTGAAGAATGGAACAGAATAAAAGAGGAGCTTGTCCCAGGCACTTCGCCTGTTATTGAACTGGACGACTTAAGTGCTTTTCCAATACAAATAGATAGTAGGATCAGAAGTATTTTAATAGAGAAAGAGGCTCTCTTGTTGAAAGATTGGATTAATATATGCAAGGACAGTGACAGAAAAAGAGAATTATTTTTACAAATGCAGTTAGATTGGTTCAAGATTCTTCAAATAAATAATTGGAATAAGAAATATTTGACAGATGATAGTTTAATGAGAGAGTTAACTTTATTTGAACTTATGTTAAGTAAGATCAGGAAAGGCGACATGGGTATTAAAGGAGTAGTAAGTAAGATTTATAAAATCCTGAATAAAGGTGGAAGCATACAGGAAGTTTTAAAAAACAAGTGGGAATATGAATTAAATGAAACAATCTCAGTGGAAAATTGGAAGAGAAAATGGAGAAAAAGGATTATGAGATCCATGTCCGTTAGAATGAAAGAACATAATTATAAGATAATCTGGTGGTGGTATAGGACCCCAATTGGGCTGCACCGAATGGATAACAAGATTAGTGATAAATGCTGGCGTTGTAAACATGAAGTAGGAACATATATACATATGTGGTGGACATGCAAATGTTTGGAAAATTTTTGGCAAAAAGTGAAAAACGAAATAAATAGTATATTGGAAATGCAGCTCGCTTGGGGTCCGGACACAGTTTTGTTAACGGAGGTTGATAAGTTCAATATAAGTAAGGATAATAAAGAATTGATGTCTGTGATGCTGTCAGCGGCTAGACTTTGTATTGCAAGAAATTGGAAAAATGATGTTTCGATAAAAATACAAGATTGGTATAAAGAAATGTGGGAGCTGGCACTGAATGATAAACTTACTTGTGAGCTAAAAATAAGAAAAGGAAGAGTTAAAGTTAATAATTTTTGGAGAATCTGGAAACCTTTTGTGGAATATGTGACTGTCAAGAAGAACGGGGTTGCTCCTGTACCTGAACAAAATGATTTTTGGAAATTATGAGTTTTTACAATCCCCTGGACATTGTAAATATCACAGGGGTGATAATAAAAGTGTGTTCTATGATAATGTAGGAAAATAAATGTATTAGAGAATGAGTTGAAAAATGGTATCAAGTATGATTTAAGCAGCTTTTACACGGGATGAGTAGAGTTTAGGTAATTTTTTATTATTGTTGTTGTGGTTGCTTATATATGGTTAATGTAATGTACTCATATTAATGTAAAGGAAGAAAATTTGTTTCTATGACATGATTTATTCTTTTTTTTTCTTAACTCTCTTATTTCTGTAATGTGTGTATAACTTTTTATTATTGTATTGTACTGTATTGTATATTTTGTTTCCTTTTTAACTTTATTGTTGTATGTTTATATTGTTTAAATACCTATAAAAATTTAATAAAAAAAAAGAAAAAAAAAAGAAACATTCAAGGCAGGATGCCTGGAACTTTTCAAAACCAGAAGTGAGGGTTCGACTACATGTCCTTAATCTTCCTGTTTTTGCATCAAGTTTGATGCACCTGAGATAAATTTAAAAATGCGCAACTACATGGGGTATAGCTAAGCATGCATTTTTAAAACTCAAAACAAGGGGTGGGAGTTTCTGGTCAGAAAGTGGTTCTTTTTAAACATGTGGGTAGTGGGTTATTTAGTTTGAATTGGTCCTCAGGAATTTTGGTGGCATTTTTGGATGTGCCATCACCTGTGTTGGAGCAATTATAAAACACTCCTTGGGTGGGTACTAAGAACTATGGGGCAGTATATAAGTGTGATTGCTATTGCTATTGATTCCTCTCAGAAAATCCTCAACCCTGCCTAAGCCCAGCAGCTCAGGGAAGGGAAGTGAGGTGGAGGGTAGAAGGAGTCACCTGGTTTCATTATGTTTCCTCCTTCACTGTACACTGGGTAAAGTGCCCTTTTTTCGTAGTCATATTTAATAGCAATAGCAATTGCACTTATATCCTGCACCATAGCGCATAGTGCACACTCTGGGCGGTTCACTCATTAATTATCATTTTGCCCCCACCATGCTGGGTACTCATTTTACCGACCTCAGAAGGATGGAAGACTGAGTCAAGCTTAAGCCCTGGTCAGGACTGAACTCACAACTTTTTGGTTGCAGTACAGCAAGTTAGCCACTGCACCACCAGGACTCTCAAATACTGTACATTGTAACTACACAGTTTAAGTGAATGGGGAGCTGGCTCTTATAACCAGATTCCATGAGGGCAAACTCACTAACAGAAGACCATGCGAGATAAAATCAAGTTCACAAAAAACTAGAAGTAGCTTCTGATTTATTTCTACATTATAGACAAGCCCTGAATGTTTCTCACCAACCTTCATTACTGCTTACACAATCATCAGAGACAAAGTGTCAGCTACTAGCTCAGTAGCCTACTTGAAGAGGTAGACATCACTGTCAAACTTGTCTACAAATGTGATGTCTGGTACTTATTCATTAATTTCTTCCTACTGCTCCCCCTGCCCACTTGCCTTGAGAAAAAGGGATATCTAATTCCAATGGATCAGGCCAAAGAAATAAAATCATATTAGTAACCCACAGAGGTCTGGAAACATTAAGATCCGTACCTCCTGGAATGATCTCAGAATGGAAGATGCATGACTGAAGAAAGAATGGAATGAACAAAAGATTATTTTCACCATTTCGTTTTTCTTGGCGCTATCAGTGGAGCACTGCCTCTAAACACCGAGAAGCAAGGAGTCATTAAGTAGTAATATGAGGAGATCATTAGCATTAGGACATTCGGCTAGTTAGGGAATGTTCCCCAGGTTCCTTTGCACAGCAAGGAGTATCTTGCAGAACAAGGGCTGTAAAGATTTCCTGTCCATTCTCTAGAGTGTTATTTATATATATATCTCCTGATTTACTTGGAAGTCTATCTAATTACATTCAGTGTCAAACAGAGCCCCGGTCAAGTGTATTTTTTTTTAACAAACAGATCTTCAGTTTTTGGAAAAACTGCATTTTTTCCTCCAGGATGTGATATTCCAGCAGACAAAAATTAGGGCCTTCTTTTTCATGGTAGAAATCAATAAGGATGCACTTTTCCTCTGATTAATCCATTATCTCTCCTTCTTTGGCTTGTTCCCCAGAGTTACATTTCTCATTAATAAGACTTGCAAATTAGCTCATTCATTCAGTTAGTGTTGTGGCCTGGGGTCCTGGGTGCAAGGAGGAAGAGGACAGTTGGCTGGCCAAGGTGCCTTCTGCTGGCTCCGATCTGGAGCCTGAGACTGAAGAGGACCTGTTGACAGTCCCTCAGCTTGCGGCTGGCACAGATCAGGGTCTGACTCCAGCCCTGCAGCTGGCTGTCAGTTTGGAGCTGGCTCCTCAGGGCCAAGGCTGGCAGGATGATTGGGGGTTGACAGCTAGGCCAAGTGCCAGCAATCAGGTTGATGAGGGGCAAGCCAGCACCTCCCAGAGTCCAGCTGAGGTGAAGGAGTGCCTGGGCACACCTCTTGAACCTGCCTCCAACTGTGAGGTCTGAGTCTCCTTAAAGCTAGGGTGTGCCAGCAAAGCTCTTGATGGACCAATTTCCCTACTTGGACCCTGACACTGAGAGACTTGGACCAGAACTTTTTGAACCCTGTGACCTCGACGATGCCTCTGGAAACCCCTTGATTCTTCAGTTGTTCTTGACTGGCTTTTGACTCCTGATGATGACCCTGCTTCAACCCTGTAAACCCTGTAAACTGACTGTAAGTCTCTCTCTTACCTTTTAGTGCAGCAACTGCTGGCTGGGCAGCTTGGCCAGTGTCTGGGCCATAACAGTTAGGCATCTGGCTAGAGCTGGAAGTTGGGTGTTCAGTCCCCACTGTACCTCCTGGAAGAAGAATCAGCCTCACAAAGGTTTGTCTTGGGCAAACTGCTTTGGGGGGCCCTGGAAGAAGGAAGAAGACCCTGGAAGGGGTCACCATAACTCTGAATCAACGGGCAGCCTGCAATTAATATTTACCTTCCAACAACTAATCAAAATCAATTTTAAATGCAGGCTGTGCAGTTGAAGAAATTAATGTGCTATGAAAGCCCAGAGATCTTTAACCCCTTGGAAGAGAATGTGCTATATGGATCATCTGTTTCGACCCATTTACCAGTGGCCATTGGAATGTAGTGTGCATTCGTTTATTTCTAAAAGAGCTGAAAGAAGCATGGCACACCATTTGTTTGGTGTCTACATCTCCTTACTTTGTCCCAACGTCACCTCATTCACTACATGAATGTAGAGAGATGCTGAGTCTGACTCATTTACTGGTCTGCCGGTTACTACTGGCCAATGACAAAGCCAAGAAGGTGGCTTCATTTTGGCGGTCCAAAATTTGATCTGGACATGAGAGAAGAAGAAGAAAATATCATCCCTAATGCCCAGCAGCCCTTTTGTTTGTGTCCCAGTCATAGACACCAAACCAATCCCTTGGCAGCTCACAACAGCAGTTTACACTTAGAGTCACTAGTCCCAGCACCCAGGCTTTAGTGAGTGGTGGTACACCTGCCAAGCAGCTTGCCTTCATACCACAGCTACCTCTTGTGCTCCCAGGCCAACTAAATGAGCTACTGAGGTTGGTGGCACTATATGTCCAGTGCCACTATTCTGTTCGATTTGGGCACACATGTAAGGGTAGAGGGGCATTCTCATTGCTATCTGGCTAGTCCTGGCACAGTAGAGTATGACACCTGGCTTACAAGGCCCTGGCTGCAAGTAAATGTTCCCTCCTCCAGGATTCCTGGAAGACAAAAAAATTTCTCCTTTCCCAGAGTACAGAAGATGGGAGGACCTCATCTTCTACTGAGACTCCAGTCAGTTCCCTCTCTTCCCCCTCCTCCTCTACCTTTATCCTTTCTTCTTCCAACAAGCTGTATCAATGCTCTCTTCTCCATCAAGCTACACTTGTGCTCTCCTCCAGAGGCTGTTGTTCATCTGTCTCCCTGCTTCCTGCCCATGCACTGATTTTCGGCATCTTTGCTATCAGGTTGCCATCAACCAGGGTCTCCATAGGGTTGCCATATGTCCTGGTTTTCCAGGATTTTCCTGGATTCAAGCTGTCCCAGCTAGTTCAAGAAAAAACATGTAAAAGTCCTGGATTTTTAAATTTGAACAAAGGAAGCAAGATCACCCATCACCAAGGATTTTTTTTTTTTTTTTTGCAAAGAGTTAATTCACTGTCTCCCTGCCTTTCTTTCAATTATTCTGCTTGAAAGCAGTGAAGGCAAAATAGCACTCTGAGAAGCCTGCTGGGGAGATGAGACATTTGCAAGTGAGATAATTGAAAGAAAAGGTTAATTGCATATGGTCGGTATTCCCTGTCTGGCCTGGACAGGGATTATGAAAGGTCTTAGAGCTGCGGTCTCCCTGACAGCCCTGTCCAACAGTTTGAAGAATGCAATGGCTGTCCCAGTTTGGCGGGAGAGAATTATGGCAACCCTAGGTCTCCAGAGAGTCCAGAAGGGGTCTCGTGGCTGAGGTGGATGGCCCATGAGGCACAGTGGAGGCATCCCCTTACAACTACCTAGTCAACAACAGCACCAGCATATGATTTTCAGTTCTCTAAAAGCAATGATTCTAGCAACAACAAAACATTCTTTTTATTTAATACCAAGTTAAGTGTTGCAACAGACTGATGCTAAATCATTTGGATTTGATTTTGAATGGACATCTCAAGGTGTGAGGTTCCCCCATTCCTGCTTTAAGTTCCAGTTAGCCCAAAAATTCACTCATTAAATGAACTTGACTTTAGCTGACTTGTGTTAAGCTCTGCTGCTCATATTGAATGCATAAAATTAAATAAAACAAATGTATATAAGGGAAGAGGTTAAGTCTGTTGCCTGTGCATCCTGATATCTGTAACAATAGGAGTACCTTTTCACAAAGAAGGATAAACTGATAAAAATAAAATAATAAGCTAGGATAAAATGTCTAAACTTTGAGTTACCCAAGAGCTGTTCATCCATGTTCTTCCAGTTTAGGATAGTTCAGTCAATTAATGACCATCAAGACCTCTATCTTTTTCTAGAAAGGGTCAATATTGTATTTGATCTGTTAAATTTGTTATAGCTGTCTTTGTTAAGTCAATCTATGCCATGATTGGTCTTGCTCTTTTTCCTACTGCTTCTCTTGTTACCCAGCATTATTGTCTTTTGCAGCAAGCCTCATCATCTCACAATATATCCAAAATATATCGTTTAGATTTCTTTCCTTCTTAAGAATCTTGAGAGTTTAGACTTGGTTTGACCTAGCATCCACAACCTGGAAGTGCATGATATCTATAAAACAAGCCTCCAAATACACAAATGATTCAGTCTTTCCCCTTGTTACCCTTTTCATCATCAAACTTCCACATCTGCAAACTGCAAAAGGGAATGGATGGTCTTAGTCTTGGACTCTAGGGATACATCTTTACAGCTTGTCAGGTCTTCTAGCTTCATCATTGCTGTTGTTGCTAGTCTCAGACTTTGGCTGATTTCTTGCTTAGATTTTCCATTTTGATTGATGATTGAACCAAAGTATAGATAATGGCTACAATCTTCTTGTTTAGTTCTGACTCTGCGACAGGAATGACCTCATTGGTAGTGGAAGATTGCTACAGTGAAAGGCTTCCATTTGTGATTTTGGGGTATGCATAGCAATGTATAGTTTTGAGAGGTGGACCATTAGGAAAGCTGAGCACAGAAGAATAGATGCCTTTGAGATGTGGTGCTGGAGGAGAGTTTTGAGAGTACCCTGGACAACAAAGAGAACAAATGGGTCAATATTAGAAGAAATCAACCCTGACTGCTCCTTAGAAGGTCAACTAGTAAAGATGAAGCTAAAGTACTTTGGACACCAAATGAGAAGAGAGGATCCATTTGAGAAATCCTTGATGCTTGGAAAGTCAAGGGCAAAAGAAGAAGGGGACGGCCAAAAATGAGATGGCTAGATGGTATTGTAGACACAATAGGCACAGAGCTGAGCGAGTTGAGGAGGAGGATGGAGGACAGAAGTGCCTGGCGAACAGTGGTCCATGGGGTTGCAAAGGGCCGGAATTGACTGTGCGACTGAACAACAACAAATAGTTTGCTTACCAAGTAACAAAGTTGTGGGTGTCTTGAAATGGGCCACTGCTAATAGCATCATTCCAAGCACACAGATAGAGCCTGCCCCATAAGACTTAGGGCAATATTTAACACTTTTGATTCTTCATTGCTAAAACTAAAGACATGCCATTGTTCTTCATGCATAGTGTTTGGCTTCTTAATGTTCAGCTGTAATCTTGCTTTTTGCACCTTCTTCATCCACCTTAATCTGTAGTTATTTCAAGTCACAATTTTCTGCCCACTAACTGCATGTTTCTAACATATGTTTGAAAAAATGTAATTTGCTGCTCAGAAAGGTGTCACCTATATTCAGCCTATGCTTAGCTCACATAGATACCAAATTCCTAGTTTCCTTTTATTGTCAATGAACTAGAGAGATCTACAGGTAAGGACACAAGAGCCATCTGGCCTTTGGTTCACATTCCCTGATAAAGGGCAAAAATGACATACTTTCCCAAGGTACTTCAACCCTGTGGCATACACTGAGGCATGTAAGTATTCTTCATATAATGAAAATGGATACCGTGCATTCCTCTTTTGCAGGTGCTATATAATCACAGAAGAGGATAGGACCTACGGCATCAGTCTAGCCCCTGACACCGTGCACTTAAACAGATGGGTTAAGTCTTCAGTGAAACTCCCAGAGGGAGAAGATTCCAATCTTATCTAGCAGACAGCAAGGTGTATATCTATACTTGACCAACTGCTCTTAGAGTGCTTAGAGCTTAATCAGTACTCAATAGAGTGAAATATTATGTTACTCTTTTTATACAGTCTTAATGAGTCATTGACATGTCCTTTCTCAATCACTTTTTTCTACCAAGCAAAAATATCCTCCTCCTTTCAATGCTTGCTTTGAAAATTATTTTTAAGGTTCACTTGTGTTGGTGGAAGAGACGCCCAAATAAACATTCTCAAAGTCGTAGCTCAAGGCATTCCATGCTTCAGTGAAAGGCATAGGAAATAGGTAAGATATAGTTCCCCAAAGATGCTGAACTTGATGACTGGAAGGTCGGAGTTCAAGTCCTGACTACTGCATGAGTGAGCTCCTGTCTCTGTCCCAGCTCCTACCAATCTAGCAGTTCGAAAGCAAGAAATTTCAAGCAGATAAGTAGAGACCATTTTGGTGGGAAGGTAAACAGTGTTCCATGTACACAGGTGTTGAAGCATACCTGCCACATGTCCATGGAGATGACTGCAAATGCAGACCGTACTGGCTCTTTGGCTATAAACAGAGATGAGTACTGAACACTTTCAAGTAATGATGAGCTTTACTTTTACCTACCTCCCAAACAGTGGCCTGTTAAATTCACTGGGAGCCACATATCCCTTTAAATAGCAGTGGGATTGTGAAATTCAACAGGGCTTACATGTACTGCTCCCTAGTATGTTCTATCCTCAAGATTTTATTTATTTATCCAAGTCCAAAGCACAACAAAAATCATATTGTTAAAAAATAAGTTTCATGTCAGATACAGTAATACCTCATATAACATTAGTATCGAATAACACGAAAACCGCATAACATCAAGGAATCTGGGGGGAAGAATTGCATCAGATAACATTAAGATCCTATGGGATGCTTCAGATAACAACCGCGAAAGCCTGTGTGGTTACAATGTATCTCTATGGATCCCATAGAGGATCAGATAACACTAAAAATCATATAACACGAAGACTTGTGGAACCAGGTTTTAGTGTTATATGAGGTTTTACTGTATTACTATTGTTAATTGGCTTGTTATAGTGATCAATACTGTCATCATAATCACTATCGTCATCATCTTCATCTTGCTAATGCCTCTCTGCATGACTGCTATAGAACAAGCTTGCTTCAAAATAGTTTCCCCTGCTTTGCTATAAATCAATGCACTTAATAAGTTTATGAAGCAAAGCTTTTGAGTCTGAATTGCCAGATTAATAATTCAAGGAAATGAATTATTGTGCCAGAATGAATGTCACTTTCTTTAGAAAAATGTCAGTGTTTACAGACTTCATCATGGGGCGGGGGACAATAATACTGAATTAAAAACAAATTTATTAGCAGCACTTTACACTCTGTGATTCACATTGGTTATTTCCAAAAAGAGTGACAGAGATGGAAAAGATGGGAAGGGGGGAGAGAAGAAATTTGTATGGAAATCTATATGGAAACAGTTGGAAAAAGCAGCTTTATACAAAACAAATTCTATCTTTTAAAAATGCTGTAATTTTCTCTCCTTTGCTCATGATGTTATAAATATGCTTATCTCCATTACACCATGTAGGCATGAGATGAGAAAACACAGTTAGTGGCAGGCAGATGGTGAGATAGTTTTCTCTACTGAGGAGGAGGAGGCTCTGAAAGAAAGGCATTTGGTATCCTCTCTCCCTTGTCTACGCAATGATTCCTTGTCTGTCGGAACGGATCGGCCAAAACGAGCTGCTGTAGGAAGCTAGTACGGTCTGATGGATTCTAGCAGGATTGGGGAGATACTTTTTTCAGATGTCATTGCTGCCATTCCAATAGATCCAGATCGCTTTTTTGAATTAGAAAGATGACATGGGTATCAGGATTTGAGTCACCTCCAGGATTTGTTCCCTCGAGGTAGCCTGATGCTTGCAGAATTGAATCCACAGTCTGGAGGGCAGCTCTGATGCTTGGAGGGTTGAACCCTCATCCTTTCAAATCTGAGGGCCAGGTCATGTTCCCTCAGATAGCTTTGGGCGCCAGATGGCCATTTTGCCCTTCTTCTATCACATGGCACTTCCTGGTGTGGTGGAGGTGGTGGTGGGCCATATGAAATGGTGCTGCAAACTGCATCCAGCCCATGGGCCTCAAACTGAGAATCCCTGACTTAGAGGCTCTGGTAAACTGGTAGAAGCAGCTCTTCCTCTCAGAAGCGACCTCAGTAACAAAGGTCAGTAGACTATCTTTTGTCTTGTTCCTGGTTTATGTCTTAGAAGATACCCTGCCTTGTTCCTTATGCCTCACTTGAATACTTGCTTCTGAAATCCTGTCCTCATCTTGCTCCAGCCTCCCAAAGGTACTCTGTCTTGTCTATTCTCTAGATCACCCAAACTTCTGCCTTTTTTGGACTATACTTTTGTTGTCTGGACTAATCCTGTATCTCAATTTATCTTGGATGATCTTCTATGAAGCTTAGCTTTGTTTAAGGTGGCATTACATACTAAAGACAGTGGAACCACAATCTCTCAGATGTTACTCTGAACTCTCCCTCTGTCACCTCTTCTATTCATCATCTTCTCAAAAAAAAAGTGGCATCTCTGTTTATAGCCAAAGAGCCAGCGCTGTCTGTGTCTGCAGACATTTTTGTGGACATGTGGCAGGCATGGAACGCTGTTTACCTTCCCACCAAAGTGGTCCCTATTTATCTTCTTGCAATTTCTTATTTTTGAACTGCTACCTTGTTTTAACCCAAAACCAGAAATCCCAATTTTATTTGTGTTTATTACTTTTTTATATTTTATTTTTCAATAAAGATGCTTTTAACCTTTATTTCCCATTCTCCCTGACTCTACCCACTATGCACACATGTCCATAAGCAGCCCACTGTACAAACAACAATTCACCACAGGTGAATAACTGCAAAGGACTTGTTTTTAATAAATTTTTCAATAGTCAAAGAAAAAGAGTTTTTCCTTCATGATTCCTTGAAAGCAGTTCTTCAATAAGAGGGAAAGCCAAAAAGGAAACTGGTTATGACTTCAAAGGAGAAAGGTCCTACAGTGTATCCTTTTTCACACCAATGTATGTATTCTGGTGTGGATTCTTTTTTTTTTTTTTGAAGGAAAGAAGGTTAGAAAGAAAGTGTTTTAAACCTTCATAGAAAATGTTTCTGACGTCTGATCCAAATTGTATAAGTATCAAAAGAAAGTTTATTCTGCCCTATTTCAAGTGCACTTTAGATCACTTGGATTGGTTGAGTGATTTTTTTGGTTGGGTCACTTGCAAAATACCCCACCCCAGAAATGTCATTTCAACGAGTCACATTTTTCCTCAATACCTTTTTTGTGGATTTCTGCTTTGGAGTCATTTTTCTCCACATGATGTATGTGAACTGTATCCACCTCAGGAAGTTGTCATATTCAGTTTTTAAATTGGGTTTCCCTCCTTTTTGGGGGTTTGTTGGACTTCTTTTTAGTGTTTTTTTTGTAAAACACTTCATAGATTATGTTTTCGAAGTCCAATTCCAAATCTGAAAGTGTCTTCACAAAGGTTAATCTTTCCTCTTTCAAACACACTTTAGATTATCTGAACTGGTTGGGTAGTTTTTTTGCTGGACCCCTGACAACTGAAATCCCCCCCCCCAAACTGTCACTTTTCCAATGCTACTTCTGAAAGCGATGATGTCATCACTTTGCATTTTTGGCTTTTGGTTTCTACCAATTCTTAATATCGCTGAGACAATCTTTCAAATGACATAACCCATATTTTCGTGGTGCCTTAGTTTTGGTGTTGCAGCTTGGCAAAAGTACATGATTTTCATTACATTGCAAGAGCTGTCAGACCACCCAACCAAAATGTATGACATTCATAGAATTCACATCAAAACCCGATTGTGCTGTTTGAGATGAAAAATGCCACCTCATTGCCAACATTGCAGGAAGAATCAGATGGTAGTCCAGACAGTACTTCTTCCTGAAAAGGGAGAAGTGTCATTTTTCCTTTGCTTCAGGCAATAAAACATCTTGGGCCAGTCACCCTCATGGCTTGGTTAGTTTTTTAAATAGTAGAAACTGGAAAAAAGATGGAGACCAGTGAATGGAATCTGGAGAGGGGAGAGTTTCAGCTCAAAACAGCTTTAGCATCTCAAACTTGGAGAGTGAAGTATCATACCAGCAGGGTGCCACTGAGAAAATGGGAACAACTCCCCATATCACCCCCTCATCGCCATCTGCACAGCTTCAGGTGCCAACCACGATGATGACTAGAAATTGTATGACTCAAAATATAGCCTTCTTAGTGTCTGTGCCATTGCATTGGATTTTCCTACCTGTTGAGCTGCACCAGGACCCAACCCTGGACATTTTAAAAAACCCAACTTCAATATTTCCTTTTTAAGCGCCTTCAGACTTTCCTTTTTAAGGAACCCTTTAAGGACATCAAGCCTAGTGTCAGGTGGCAGTTAGCTAACCTGACTCCCTAAAGGAGCCAATGGTTACCGACAGATGAGCCCCATTAGGTAGGGTGATGGTCCCCTCAGAGGAGGAAATGCCACTGGAAACCATCATATTGGTCCCAACAGCAAAATGAATGGAGGAAGAACTCTGATTCCCAATGGTCATGGAGATGGAAGAGGTCATGTCAGATGGGCTGGCAGTGAAGGCTCACCTTGTCCATATCCTCAAGGCTGTGGCAGTCCATTGCAGTCCTGGTGTTATATCCTGCATGTCTCATTTCATATGTGCCACAGGAGATGGCTCCGAGATCATAGTGTGTGGGTCACTTCATGGCAAGCTGGGATCCACCTTAAACAAATTCACACCAATGGCATTTTTCCTGCTTCAGGAAAAAAATGCATTCTCAGATACAAGTTGCAGTCGACGATAAGGACATTGTGCCATTGACAATAGGTTAGCTAGCCAGGTTTGAGCTGATTTCCCTCAGATACTATTAGGTTTTTATTTTGCTTTTTATTTTGTTGTGTTGTTTGTTTTATTATGTTGACGCTATTTATCTGTACACCACCTAGAGTGGGAAATTTCCCAGATGGTGGTATAAAAATGTAATAAGTAAGTACGTACGTACGTACGTATGTACGTACGTACGTACGCACTAGTTCCAGGTAGTATGAACTGTGGACCATTGGAATGCACAAGAATGGGAGAGTTTTCAGCTGCTTTCCTATAACTAGGGTTGAAATAATTTAGCAGCACTTTCATAATATGATTATAAGCATCAGAAGCCTTAACATTTCAACACCTATACAAATTACCCACCTTTACACTTTCTCTTAAGCTTATCCTCCTCAAACCTCAAGAGTCTAGACACCATGCAGTAAAAAGTGAAATAAAACAATCCAACTTCAATGCAAAATGTATCAGCCACAACTTCCTTCCTCACTTTTAAGGGTCTTTCAAATACCACATGACCATTTTAGGGGGGAGGGGTTGACCAAAAGTCATGGAAAGTCACGGGGGGAGGGGGGATTTGGCATGAAGTCATGTGACTCCAAAATTTTAACCCTCCGGTCACGTGGAAGTCTGGGGGTGGGGCGGCAGGCGTCCTCAGGCTGTGGGTGGGACCATCCTCTGCTGCTCAAGCCGGTGTGTCCCCCCACCAGGTGGGAGTCTGGACATGGGGCGGCCGGCATCCTCATGCTCCGGGTTGGCCATGCTTCTGCCGTTTCTCTTCAAATCAGGGAAAATGGAGAAATCATGTGATTTGAGGGGGAGTCAGGGGTCAGTCAAAGGTCATGGAAAGTCACAGGGTGTGTGTCAAAAAGTGGCCTATTTTAGGTCACACGGTATTTGAAAGGCCCCTTATGTTTATACCCTTTCCTTGCCATGCAATACCCTCTTTGTACCTTGTGAGGTGGCAAGAAAAGTAGGAGGTTGTCCTTCTCTGTTTCAGGCATGGAAATGCCTGTGGAATGAAGAACTCTAGCTTGTGGGTAATCCAACTCCTTGGTGGACTTGTGACCACATGCCAACAAGAGTTGCTTGGAGGTGACTACAAGGAACTCAAAACAACTTATTTATAAATGACCTATGCTCAGAGTTTGAACTCACTTGAATGTCCATATCTGGTTTCTTTTGGTGTAGGTGAAAGGTTAAGAAACAAAACACACACACACACACATGCATAACTGTATGTCCATATAATAGTGAAAGAGCTCTTCCAAAGGAAAAAAGAGAGAAATTGATATTTTGGACATCACTGGGTTTCTTAGCCTCTTAGTTGTCAAATGCATTTCCATTTATAGACTAAGGTTGGCACAGGGGCTAATTCGTTATGAACTGAAACAGCTGATGTATTTGTGGTCTGAAGCTTCTGGAACCATGTTCCCAGTCTTTGCAGTTTATGCAGTCTGAAATGATTTATTATTTTATTATTTTTAAACCCCACCTCTCCACTTTACTTAGACTGATCAAGATGGCTAACAAATAGAAGATAAAGGACACATTTATTCCCATGATCATAGTGAAGTGAAGCAATCACACGTATATACCGTCCCATAGTGCTTAGTGTACTCTCTGAGCGGTTCACAAGTTAATTAGCATTTTGTCCCCAACATGCTGGGTACTCATTTTACTGACCTCAGAAGGATCAAAGGGTGAGTCAACCTTGAGCTCTGGCCTGGATCAAACTCACATTTTTACCTCTGCTACTATTGTATTTTTATTATAATTCATCCCTATCTTCAGCTCCTTCATCTTTTCAATACTTTATATTTCTCTCTCGTGTTTATTCTAAACTACTCTCTTTTATCATTTTTGTCAGCACCTTATTTAATTCCTACCAACTCCATTGCCCATTTTTATAGAGATTATCGTACTTCCCCATTCTAATCAGTTATCTATCCCATTCTATACTCTATTAATATATATACCTGTATAAGGTTTCCATAACTATGTTGCACTGTACTTCTTTTATTCCAGAAAATCAAAATCAAAATCAAAATTCTTTTAATCCACAAGAGAATCATGTCAAATTTTATTTCTTTAAAGTTTATTCACTATTATTGCAGTTATTTCCTATATTTGAGGATTTCTCTTTGATTTCCTTCCATTCTTCCTTTTTCATTAATATTACATGATTTTAACATATCCATGTAATCAGTTTATTCTCTTATCACTACTATTTTCCATATCCAAAAGAATCTCAACTGTTAGAATTGTTACCTATTTTAATTCACCACCTTATCTTATAACAATTTAGTATTTAGTTTATTGTCCTTCCTCCACACTCTTTCTCTTTTTGATAAATCCTAATAAATATCCAAATATTCAGCCTCCAACTTTTTCATCTATGTACCCTTTTGTATTTCCTTAATTATATAAGTAATACATCAACACACTCAATGAGGAAAGTCTAGGCTTTGGCCCTACACCCCCTTACCCATACAATAGTAGCAGAGGTAAAGGGAAATATGAAAAAGGGTTTGCTTAAGGGTATGTTTGGAAATATGAAAATGAAGTTTAGGATATTACAGATGGAAGGAAATATTAAGTCAATGTAACACCTGAATAGTTAGGAAGAGTTAGCTGTTCCCAGTGTCTTACAAGTTGTAGGATATTTATAAAAATATTATTGAAATATAAAGAATTTTTGTTAAAGAAAGCTAAAGGGGAATAAGGGTTGAAAATATAGAATAGAAATAAAAAGAATAGGGGTAGACAGCCATAAGCAGAAGGAAGGAAGAACAAGGAATAACTGTATAGCTTTGAGCAAGTTGATTTATTTGATACTTTCAAATATTGATATGAATTCGCCTAGTCCCGGTCTCCCCCCCCCCTCTTCGACACTCGGAGGCGGTTCTTCAATGGAAGGATGGGGGGAGAAGATGATAGAATGGTGAAAGGTTTAGGGTGGGTGGTAGGGATTTATGTTGTGTTAATATGGAAAGATGGGAGGTGAAGGGTTGGATGAGGGTGAATTTAGTTATCTGTTGTATGTCTTTTTGATATGTGTATGTGGTATTTTTTTTGTAATTTTTTGTTTGTGTTCCTTGTTTTAAAGATCAATAAAATTTAAAAAAACAAACAAACTCACATTTTTAAATTTTTCAATGCATTCCTATGGGAAAATGTGCTTTGGGTTACGATTTACTCAGTTTACGACGAAGGCTGTCAGAATGGACCACAATCATAACCCGGGGTTTTACTGTACATTGAAAGTAGGAACAGATGGAAACTCAGAATGGAGTATATTTCACATGTCAATTTATTAAATCTAAATGGTTTAGGATCAGAAACAAAGCTGCCTTCTTCCATGTGAATCTGTCTGACAGTTGAGAGCAGCTTATTGTCAACTTATTACAAGAGAGCAGAGAAGGGGTATAAGAGGGGCTTTTTCTGGTACCATAAAGATAGTGGGATATCATCCTAGGTTGGGATCCTCTAGGATGCCTCTCTTTCCATTTTTAATTTAAAGTGCTAAATGTGTTTTAATGCTAATTATGAATAATTGCTAAATAACTGCTGGGAACTTCAGTTCTAAAGTTACTATACTTAACTTTGATTTATTGGTCACAGTTTTGAGAGCTTGGTGCATCTGAGTTTAATTCATTTCATATCTGATTGATGTGTGGGGAAGGAATGAATAAATGAATGAATTCATCTCCTGTAGCTGTGTTTTTTTGTTTTAAAAGAAAATTGGGGATGCAGTTGAGTCAATTTTGACTTCCTCTGACCCTTTGTAAGATTTCCTAGGTACAGAACATTTGAATGTCGCTTTTCCTTTGGCTCTCTACCTCAATGAATGAACCAGCTTAAATAACACTACTACTTTTCTTATTGATATTCATCTAAGGTTTGGGATTTTTTTTAAAAAAAAACACCAAAATTAGCAAAGAAATTTCATGAATCATGTCAACATTTCTTTGCTTCTCTCAGTGTTCCTCAGATTGACTTGCCTTCCATCAAGGCAATTATGACTCATGGCAACCATTCCTTGGGTTTTCTAGTTAGAAAATACTCATTCCTTCTGATATGAAACCCAAAAATCCAGATCGATTTACCATGAATAAAATGTCTTTCTAGGTTCTGATACATTACTTCTCAGCACCTGTGTATGCATGGTTTTCATTAGGTATATGTGTGAGCACCCCGGCAAGCATGGACAAAGCTCTTATGCCCATCCATTTTTAATGAAAAGTCTGTGAGCTTTGCTCCCTTTCACATTTTACCAGAAGTGGGGGAACCAGTCTGTGTTTGGGTGCACATGAATGTGTTTCTGAATGCATATGACTGAGCCATTCATAGTTTTTGTTTTTCTTGTTTAGCTACTGAAGATACAATAAGTAGCTGATCCGTGTGGGTGAGGTTAGAGAAGGGGTGCCCAAACTTTTCGAGCCATGGCCAGTCACGTGGCTCAGTGGGCCGGTCACATGTTTCCTTCCACCAGAAGCAGAGGTAAAATGCACCCACGCATATGCAGAACCCTGCCATAAATGCACCTGTGGCTGCCATAAATGCATTTACAATAGCCATGGGTGCATTTATGGCAGTGTTCTGTGCATGTGTGGGCACATTTTACTTCTGTTTCCAGGAGTGGTGCGGGAAGCATGGACCAGATAAATTTGGCATCAGGTGCCAGATCTGGCCCATGGGGATAAAACTGAAATATCCTATTTAAACTAGCCATCCAGTTCTTTGGCTGTTTATTTTTGATTCTGAGAGAGAGGGAGAGGGAGATGACTGAATATTTTGTAAGGATGCCTGGTGTTTTGAATGAGAGAGAGAAGGGGGTGGGATTGTCATATTGAAATGGCAGATTGGCCCTGCCTCACCCCTGCTTAGACAGCAGGCCAGTGGTAATGTTGCCACTTCACTTCATACGAATTCTTCTATAGTTTTCTGAAGCAAGCTAAATGTGACAAAGAAGTCACCAAAGGCCACCATCAATCAGATGTGAGGGTGCTTTTGGTTACCAAAGAGGAAAGCTTTCCAAATTGAAAAGCAAGGGATGTGAAAAACTATTTTGGCTAGGAAGCAACACCATGCTGCCATCTTCTGGAGACAGGAATCTTTGCTGACTCACCTTACTCTTGGAATTATTCTTTAAAAGAAATACTGTATACAGTAGTTATGAATGCCTTGACACTCCAAGAGCAATTTATAAAATTAATATGGCTGCAAGTTGTGCTGGCTACAAATTCTAATCCCCACTCCACAAATAACCTTTCCCAGATCTTTTTAAGATACAGTATCAACATGGCCTATAGTGGGTTATTTTGGTAATAATAGGGTGCGTCTTATACTCCAATGTGTCTTATACACCAGCAAATACGGTAATTCATCATGCTGGCAAATGGATTGGAGAGCAGGATCAATACATGTGCTGGAAGTAGCTCTTGTCCAGAGAGCTTGGAAAGACCACCCTTCTTTTCTTCTTCTTCAGTCACTTGTCAGATTCTGGGACTTTTACTTGGAGAACATAACAACATTTTAAGGTCCTGCTCTTGCTTCACTCTTGTTTGATAAAGGAAATGCATCATTTACTCACTTACTTACTTTACAAGTACATCTCCTGTCTCAGCCATGTGGTCAATGAGGAGATGTTGCAATAACCAAGACAAGGGGAGTTAAAAATGAGGTTCAGAAGCAGAAATCTTAAAATATTCCTGTTTTCAAACTCTCATTTCACTTTATTTAATGGTATTTTCATACTGCTTTTCATTTTTTAAAAATCCCAAATGTGTACAGTTCAGAATCTGAAAGTCTCAAAAAGGGATATCATACTGTGCTGTATGCACTACTTTAAGGAAGACCCTTCTCTGTCCCACAACCAAACAAATCTTACTATGTATGAGTAAGGTGAAAAGATCCCTCCCCATGAGCACAAAATTTTGAGCTGTAGATTCAGAAGATGGGGTTTTCACAAATAATCTGGACCTGAACTGTTCATAGCTTCTAAACTAAAGTACAGATACCATGGACCACCAGAATAATTGGTAAGTGGGTGCTAGATGAAATCAAGCTTGATTTCTTTTTCATTAGGAGCAAAAATGACAAAATTGAGCCTGTGCTTCTTGGGGCACATCATGAGAAAACAAGGCTTATTGAAAAAAGACCACACTGATGATGACGACGATGACGATGACGATTACAATTAAGAAATTATTCTGGGTTGAAAGGATTTTTGCTGGAGAAACTCCTCTCAGGAGACACCTGAATGAGGTTTCTTTCATGTCCCAAAGATCTTTCCCACCAAAGTGGGGGCTATTTATCTACTTGAAATTTCTTGCTTTCAAACTGCTAGGTTGGCAAGAGCTGGGACAGAGATGGGTGCTCAAACCGTCATGCAGTACTCGGGTCTTGAACTGCTGACTTGCCAGTCTTCCAGCTAACAAGGGGAGCTTCATAACCACAGAACCACTGCAGCCCCAAACCATAATGATATGAAGAATGAAAGGAAGCAGGAAAAGAGGAAGATGGGAACTGAGATTAATTTATTCAATAGAGAAAGCTACAGCTTTTTGTTGGTGAAAACTGAGCAGAGCTATTAATGGCATGGCCTTCTGAAGATCATTCATTCATACATTAGAAACAACTTGACATCAAACAAGGCACCTAGCCAAGGTGAATCCAACTCAGTACTTCCCTGGCAATGGGTGCAGAACTTTCAGCACCGGATGTGGATTAGACGGCTCAGTAAAGCAACCCAGTTAATACACTCTGTGCTTGTCACTTCCAGAAGAAGTCCAAGAATAGCCCTACTTTGCCTGAACCACCATAGTTGAATCTTCAATGCATGGATTGCTGCCTTACCTCCCATTGGTAGTTATCAACTGCAACTCGGTCTGAGTATACAGTTTTGTTCCCCCCTGTCCCAGGGCTCCAGGAGGCCTGGTTTTGGAGGCTGGCTGGTTCTGGGCCACCTTTGCTCTCCAAGGCAAGCAGGAAAAATGCCATTGGCATGAATTTGTTTAAGGTGGATCCCAGCTCGCCATGGAGTGATCCACACTATGATCTTGGAGCTATCTCCTGTAGCACATATGAAATGAGACATGTAGGATTTAATACCAGGACTGCAATGGACTGCTGCAGCCTTGAGGATATTATCAAGGTGCACCTTCATAGCCAGCCCATCTAGCATGGCCTCTACCACCTCCATCCTTTGGGAATCAGAGTAGTGAAGTGGTTCCTCCTCAACTCATTTTGCCATTGGGCCCAGTCTGATGGTTTCCAGTGGCATTTCCTCCATGGAAGGGACCACCACCCCACCCAAAGGGGCTCATGCACCTGTAGCCATTGGCTCCTTTCGGAAGTCCAGATGTTTACTGCCGCCCAACACTCAGTGTTGAGTCGCCGACTGTACAGTCTACTCCATTACCATAGGGGGATGTCCAGCCAGACAAATAGTGGTAGTAACACAGATCAATTAGAAGAAAATCTCTGAAACACACTCTGCCCTGTAAGGGGTGTAGTCCCCACGCAGAATAGATAGGTTTATTTTAAATCAAAAAGGTTACATGATGTCAAAATGTTTGGGAATCATTACTGATTTCTGAAGATCCATTTGAGAACAGTGTTCAAAAATTTGCTTCTTTCTGTTGCTGTGTTAATAATAGAAATTCATTTCCATTTTCCACTGTTAGCAATAGACATTCTAGACATTTCATGTTTCTGTTTTCCTCCTGAAAGTGAAAAAGCTTAGAAATCAAAAGTATACATCCTATAGAGGAAAAAAACAATTTTTATAAAGAGCACAAGAGGGAGCTATGACTACATGAATGAAAAATAAATGCAGATATATATTTTTTAGCTTCACTGGATGATATTTCTGGTGAAAAGGATATATAAAGGATATATAAGAAATAAGAAGACTGTAAATGAAATTGTACAGCTCAGTGGTTTAAGTACTGTACCCTAGAGTCTGATATGACTGGCTCTTGAGCAAGGGAAACCTTTACCCTTACCTTTAAAGACACATTTAAAAGGTAGATAACACTGGAAGGGGTGGGAGATAAGTATTCGGATCTCTTTTTCCATCTTCTGTGTTGGTGCAAAGAGGCATCACATCAGCAGGACGCAAAAAAAAAAAAAAACAACTTACACTGAACTGTCTTGCACAGATGTTTCAGATCTTCCATGGTGTTATTCTTCCAAATGTGTGCATAGAAGATCCACAAGTATATCTGAAGCATACATGTCTGAATATTTTCCACATCTGTTTATTTTTGACTCGATCTTTCTTTCTTAATTTATTTGCACATGTGAACATGGGTGTAATTCATCATCATCATCATCATCATCATCATCATCATCATCATCATCATCATCATCATCAACAACAACAACAACAACAACAACAACAACAACAATGCGGTGGCGGCGGCTCTTCCATCTCCACTTCTAGCTGTGGCTGGATCTGCATCAGGTATGGCAGGCCCGCAGTGATGGGATGACACCGGTTCTGACCGGATCCACAGAACCGTTTTAAGGATTTCCGGAGGGCTCTCCGTGGGGGTAAAACCGTTTTTGAGGCGTCCGGATCGGACGCCTCACCGGGAGGAAAATTAAAAAAAAAAATTGGAGCAAAAATGGCTCCAATTTAGTGCGCATGCGCAGAAACTCAATCTGACACATGCGCACTAAATTGGAGCCATTAAATCTGCCGTTCCTCTTTAAAGTTCCCCTCAAAACCCGGCACGGACGCCCACCCAGCCTCCCCGGAGACCCTGGGCGGGTGGGCTTGACCGGTTGAGGTGGAGTTGGGTAAGAAAGCCAGTTGGCAGAGAGTCTGGGCTTTGCCTTTCCAGGGCATCAAATATTCATGTTGCAATCATTCCAGCGCCATGTCGCTTAAATGACAGAACAGAGAGGCCTGGAAACGCCTCGGGCGAACCCATGGGGGCCCCTTCAGATTCGCTTACCCACTTTCCTCCCTGCCGCTTCATCTGCTGCTTGTGACAGTTACCAACCTTGCCTCTTTTCTCTCCCACTCAACCCCTTTCCCCCCCACACACACACACCACACACACATACTTCTCTCTAATGGCAACGATAATGGCGGCGGCGGAGATTGCAGCAGCGATGACTTTGGCGGCCGCAACTCTCCACGGCGGCGCTCCTGGCTCCTAGCGCTGCCGAGGCTCGGGGCAGCCCGTGGAGAGTTGCGGCCGGAAGCCCTGGGCCGCCCGGCTAGGAGCGCCGCCGGGCGCCGAGGCTCGGGGCAGCCCGTGGAGAGTTGCGGCCGGAAGCCCTGGGCCACCGGGCTAGGCGCGCCGCCGCTGGGCGCCGAGGCTCGGGGCCAGCCCCAACGGTCCCCATTGTAAGTGGGGTTTGTGTTTGGGGTGGGTGGGTGTTTGGGTGTATTTTTATTTAATTATTATTTTATTTATTTATTTTATTAACGGTTTTGTGTGTGTGGGTTGAGGGGTGTGTGTGTTTTATTTTTATTTTATTTATTTTATTTTTGGCCCCGCCTACAACGTCATGACGTCATGACGTTGGCTCCACCCATGACGTCATGACGTTAGCTCCACCCACACTGTGATGACGTCAGGGTGGGGTACTAAAATTTTTATCATCCCATCACCGCAGGCCCGGCATTGGTTTGAGCCGCGGCAGAGTGATGAGTTGGTATGAGCTGCTCAGGAGCTGTGGAGTGTGTGGCTTGGCCACACGGGGGCCAGTGGCAGGGCCCCTGAGGTGGCAGAGTTTTGCACAGACTGGGATTTCGGGATCCGCAGTCCCAGTTATGCTGTTCATGCTGTTTATGCTGTGGACTTGGACGTTGGGATGGACATGAAGGGCTGGTGTGAAGATCTGGCATTAAGAACTGCAGGCCCAACATCGCCGCCGCTGACGCCGCCGCTGCCCCCCCCCCCCGACCAGCCTTGGACTCTTTTGCAGACGATTTGTTGGACTTTTTACATGAATGTCCTTTTTCTTAATGTTTTATGATGGTTGTGATTTATCATGCTGTGGCTTACATGATGTCATGATTTATATAATACTGTGATTTATTTTTATGATTGTATTCTATTTGTATCCTATTTCATTGCATTGTGACATGTATATTTTCTGATATGATATGAATAATGTGTGTTAGATGTGGTATTGATGGGAGCTGCCTGGAGTCGTGTTGTCGAACGGGCAGCATGCAAATGCAAACAACAACAACAAAACAAACAAAAACCAACCTTCTCTAGATGTTTTCCTATTTCCTGGTCCAACTTCTCCTAAATACTCATTACTCAACAGACATTTAGCAATTATATTGTGGACTGACTGGCTGGAAATCTCCAGAAAATCAATGGCAATCTATGGCAAGCCAGAACATAGCCCATCGCAGCCTTGAAGAATGACAGAGACGGACATCTTATCACAAAACTTTATTTCATGCTCAACATCGGGCCTTGCTGCTTCTCCTAGCAAGCGCCCAGCCCCCTTCATCACATGAGAAGAAATGACTGGCCTGCTGAATCAGTGCATCTTGCCAGCCATGCATGAAAATGTCCCGTACATCTTTGCTGTCACAGCCAGGGTGGTCGTCTGTGTGTGTCTCTCTGTGTGTGTGTTATGTGTGTGTGGAAAGCCTAAAACAAACAAAAGGCAAGCTGTTGCCAGATGTTGGGAAGTTTTCAGGTTCACTTGATGCTCTTGAGGCAAACAACACAGGCACCATCCGTGCTCTCTTGATTTGCAGCCCAAATGCTAGCCTCTTTCCCAGTGTAAAGGCAGGGCTTTGCTTCTCTTCCCAGAAACATCTGAGCAAATAGGAACCTTGTTTTAAACAGCAGCAGCCGCTGATCCATCAAGGCTATGCTAAACAAACCCTGCTGAACAATTTACAGCTTGACCTCACATTGTGCCGGGAGTCCTGTCTTCAGAATCTTTTTTGAAAGATGTTTTTTCCCTCCACCCCCTGGGGATGGTTACATTTTATACCATATACATCAGGCTAAATTAGCCAAATCTGGATCCTGTGCTGTAATTCTATGAGGAGGATGCCTTAATCCTGCCTGGACAATGACCCTTGAGAGGGATACAAGAGTCAATTTGTTGAAAATCATAGTTCCTCCTCATTAGGCCCCAAATGTATTTTAAAAAACAGATATGCAAGTGCATTGGTTTTTCTGTAGGGTAAGATATATTTATTTTAAATAAACAAGTAAACATTGCCTTTCTCTTTGCTCATTTTTCTACAATGAAAAAGGGAAGGAAAAGGGAGAGAACTGGAGGAGAGATTTATGCATAAATGTCAAGCAAAGATGACCAAATGTCTAAAAATAAATCTATGCTAAATCAGTGGTTGTAGGTTATGCATTCAAATGTTGAAACAGGACCTCACCCCAATGAATTATACAAGGTGGGGATTTATTCTTTTAGTCCTACAATGTAAACATTTTAACCACTGAAAAGGCAGGGAGAATCCATTCAAGTTACAGGTAGATGATTTGGAAGAATTCATAAGAACTCATAAGCTCTATTTGGTCATCCAGGATCATGAACATGGTTAGAGGGGAGCTGCTAGCCCTGCAGTAGACATTCAGACTCTTGTGTAGGCCATCCATGTGAGTAAAGATCTACTTTTCCAAGAGTCCATATACCAGCAAAAGGCTCTCATCTATAGATGAATAGCTGCTCTTACTTGAGCAAAGGAAAGGTGGACGAATGTCTAGCTTCTTCCCTGGAAGTGTGTTGACTATTCCAAATATCAGAATGACTTAATAGAGCTGTGGAGGACAACAGAATCAGGTACTGGTGATAGGGTCTATCACACCCCTTCTTTTTATGTGTTGATTCAACATTTTTTCATGAATGATTGAGCAAGTCAAATAATACCATATGTTGTTGTTATAGTTTGCTTCATATATGGTAGCATGGGCCTCGCAAATACATGAGGTTTCTGAGATCTCATTGCAGCAGCATTTATGTGGAGGTTCATATTAACAGTGGCTCCATGTACCTATCCACAAACTGATGCCAAGGTTTCAGCAACAGACCTACAATCCAAGGTACAGTGGAACCTCAGTTAACAAAAGGCTTGGTTGACATAAAAATCATATAACAAAATTCCCAGAAATTAGTGGCTTGGTTTATGGATTTTTTTTCTCGAAACGGGTTAATTGGTTTTCAGTGCAGTCCCATGGGAAACTGTATTTCAGTTAAAGTATTATGGTTTGTGATGCATTCCTATGAGAAGCTGCATTCAATGCATGTCTATGGGAAATTCAGTTAAAGTAATTTTGACTGTAAGAAACATCCTGGAGAATGCATTAATTACATTAACCGAGGTTCCACTGTATAACAAATACTTTCAAATATTCTCATCTTCAACTAAAAAGATATATCAACATCCCAAGACACTTCACCATTAAAGAAATAATAATCAAAGTACATATGATGTTTTGCTCCTGTGTGAGAGCAGAAAGACTGGGGACTTTTTTAATGTACAAAACCATAGCAAAATTGACAGACAAATTAAACTGCTTTCTTAGATTCAAATAATTTGTTCTTTATTAAAAGCTCATATATTTTATGCAAAATGCAAGCTTTTGTGTAAAACAAAAATGTTTTTGACAGAATACACTTTTCCTGCAAAGTACAATTTTTAAAGAAAAGAAAAGGTTTCTTAATTTGAAATACTGTACCTCTATAATCTTGCCTAGCAGGAAGGGGAAAAAACCTTCCAAAATTTCTTCTTCTCAGTAAAATAAGTAGGGATGTGAACATCTTCAGAAGAAAAAAGGTCAGATCAAGGGTATTCATGCAATTCCAAAGAGCAAATAAAGCATAACTTTACAGACACCACTGTACCCCATAGGACATTCTTAGGGTTAAAAGGATGTTCAGTCATTGAACTAAAGAAAGTCCATATTCTACCTGGATACTCCAGCCACTCATTCATTAGTTAAGGGCTTAGATCAGTGGTTCCCAAACTTTATTTTGGCCATGCCCAACCTAATCATTTTTAAAATCCTGAAATCCCCCCACTCTTCTGACATATAATTCTTATTATTCAAAAAGTGAACTATTCGCATGAAGGAAGCAAAAAGGCCATTCACTGTTAACAACTCATTTTGAATTGTTTTGTGTACTTTGACTGCAAAGGGTGCAACCCTTGAGGGCAAGTGTAAAATGCCTCTTTCTACTTCACCAAAGGCAGCAAGACTTCTTGGTCCAACCAATGAGCCACTCTGCATGGAACAGTAAGTTGCCACTGAAAACAGAAATAAGAATTTGGTGGTTGTCTTCGAAGTGTTTCTTGGGGTTTATTTTATTTTTTGCAATGGAGAGAGGGGATCATGAAAAATTCACCAGCTAACACCTGATATGTAAAAGCACTCCATGAGATGGCATGCAGTATAATGTGCTTAAAAGAAAAGTGAAAGGGGTGGCCAAACTTTTCGTGCCGTGGGCCTGACCATGCCCCCCTCCCCCAGACAACTGATTGGGTTGGTCATGTGGTTCCTCCCACCGGAAGCAGAAATAAAATGCACCCACACATGCACAAATGCTGATGTAAAATGCATCCATGGCTGTCATAAAGGCATTTACGACAGCCTCGGGTGCATTTATGGTAGCATTTGCTCATGTGTGGGTGCATTTGTGCATGCATGAGGCACATCCACTTCTGGTAGTGGTAAGGATGCAATGGCCCAGATGATTTGACGCCACAGATTGGGCTGCAGTTTGGCATCCCCTGGTTTAAAGCAATGCTTTTTCTGCACACACACACACCCCACAAAAGCTACAGAGAAAACCTAAGCAAAAGGCAGTCCCAGAATGATGTTCGAAAAGGAAGCTGAAGTCTCATGTAATTACAGGTGCATCACAACATCATCAAAAACAAAGAACTCATGCCCCAGCTATTTAGCTACAGAGAAAATGCTATGTGGCAACACATGGTTGCATGATTAGTACTGTCACAAAACAAATGTCAGGAAGGGGTTTTTCTCCCATTTCAGTCTTCTGTGCTGTGGCTGTTGTGCCGTGAGGCCCTCGCTGGCCTAGAGCTCCATCTCCCCGCCTCATGCGCACACAACGAGGAGGAAAAAATAATAATAACAAGAGAAGAAGGCCTGCATGAAAGAAACAGAGAGAGCATCAAAACCATCAGCTGCTTACAAAGCCGAATTCCCATGACCCCCCAGCTGAACTTTCGTAAATAGGCTTGGCATCAGAGCCTTTCTCCAGGAGAAAATGGGAGTGGAAAACAAACAAATAAATAAATAACCCCAGCTGAACTCCAGGGAGGAGGAGGAGGTATGAGCCTAGCTGCAGCCTTATCCTTTCAGAGCCCATCTCTCTCTCTCTTCCTTCATTTTCAATAGCAGTGTGATAAAACTATAATTCTAAATGGCTATATCTCTATTAAATAACATCTTTCCCACCTACTCTTCCCACTGCTGAAAAACAACATGCTGTTTATTATGTATTAATAATGCTTCTTCCTAGCCTAACTCCACAACTAGAGATAATTTTTTTTAAATGGATACGGGGTTGAAGTTTACAGTTTCTTTAGCAATGCAAGTGCACAACACAGTTGCCCTCTCATTTGATAGTTAAACAAAATACACAATTGCTCCCACCCACCCCAGTTTAAATAAACCAGGCAGTGAGAGACTTGGAGCCACGTAATTTTCACTTCCAAATACTGAGTGATTTCTGGTAGGAGTGTTGTTTTTCTTCAGCATGGTAAACAACTTGCATTCCTGAGGATGCCCTTTTTTATGTTAGAAAAACTGTACTCTTAGTGGCACCACAAACTTTTCACATAGCAAAGTAATATCACCAAGTATGATCAGCACACAAAGTTCTGACCTTAAAAGCAGAACTAAAGCTTAATACTGAATGTAGGAAGAATTGCTCCAACTGCTGATGATGAGTCAAAGACTCGGGAGTTGAAACCCTCACAAATTTGTTTTTTGTTCCTCTGGCAATATTTCTCTCAAATCCCACCCACACTTCCCAGGCAATGAAACATATAACTCCAACTGTTCTAGCCTCTAAACAAGGGCTATGGCACTGAAACTGCATTGGTCGCGCTGGTGGATGATCTCTGGAGAGAGCAGGATGACGGTCATCCATCTGTCCTGGCTCTTCTTGACCTCTCAGCGACATTCAATACTGTCGACCACGGTATCCTTCTGGAAAGGCTCCAAGGATTGGGGATCCAGGGCACTGTGTTGTCCTGGTTTTGCTCATTTCTGAGAGGCCAGACCCAGTCGGTGTGGTTGGAGGGTGAGGTGTCCAGCCCAAGGCCCTTTTGTTATGGGGTGCCTCAGGGCTCGGTACTCTCATCTCTCCTATTTAACATCTGCATGAAACCACTGGGTGAGATCATCCGTTCCCATGGGGTGAGGTATCATCAATATGCAGATGATACCCAGTTATATATCTCGGCCCGTGGGGACCCTAGCGATGCAGTGGAAATCCTTTCCAGGTGCCTGGAGGCTGTGAGGGCCTGGATGGGGGACAACGGGCTTCAGCTGAATCCCGGCAAGACTGAGTGGCTGTGGGTCGGGGGTCCTGTGTATCTCAGGAGTTAACATCTTTGGTTCTGGATGGGGTGGTTTTGCCCCAAACAGACCCGGTGCGTGACTTGGGGGTCCTCCTGGACTCGTGACTACTGCTCGAAGAGCAGGTGGCAGTCATGGCTAGGAGGGCTTCTGCACAACTTCTTGTGATTCGCCAGTTACGCCCACTCCTAGATTGGGACTCCTTGCTCATGATCACACACACTCTGGTCACCTCCAGACTTGATTACTGTAATGCGCTCTACATGGGGCTGCCCTTGACGACCATTCGGTCCAGAATGCGGCTGCCCGGGTTGTGATGGGGTGTGGGCGGTATGCACATGCCTCACCTCTGCTTCGGGAGCTGCACTGGTTGCCGGTTTACCTCAGGGTGCAATTTAAGGTGCTGGTTATTACCTTTAAAGCCCTACATGGTAGTGGGCCAGGAAACTTAAGAGACCGCCTCACCCCAAGAACATCTGCCCGTCCCACCAGAGCGGACCGGAGAGGCTCCCTAGTTGTTCCATCAGCCAGGGAGGCACATCTCTCTGGCACTAGAAGGAGGGCCTTCTCTGTGTCTTTTCCGGTCCTATGGAACCTCCTGCCAACGGAGCTATGTCTCCAGACAGAGCTGCTGCCCTTTAGGAAGAATCTAAAAACATGGCTGGTGGGACAGATATGGGGTACAGAAGGTATAATGACCCCAGCGCATTGGATGATCTGAGCCCCTCTCTTTCTCTACTTTTAAATTAGTAGTTGTAGCATCTGGTGTGTTTTTAATATATTTTTAATCTTTTCTAGATTTTAATTTTAAATTTTAACAGTTTTAAGGTTTTTAGATGGAAGCTTCCACTTCCTAATCCTGGGCCCTACCTGCCCAGGGAAGGATAAGACTAACTCCTCTGGCCAGGAGGAGAAATGGATTTTAGCTGTTTGTGCTGTGTGTGTGGGTTTTTTTCCTGACTGTAAACCGACCTGAGTCACCATGGCGAGTGGGCGGTGATATAAATCTAAATCAATCAATCAATCAATCAATAAATAGATTTTTAATAGGACCATCCTTAAGGTTTTTTCCTCAGACAATTAAGAAAATCGACCCAAATAGAAGACGCCAGAACAAAATAGTGCTTGATGAGATGGTGTTAATGCATTGTTTGCGCTGATCAACAATAATGTCAGTTTAGAAAAGTGGCTGATGTGGGGGTAAGTATCCAAGAATGCATTTTTTCCTGAAGCAGGAAAAATGCCATCGGCATGAATTTGCTTAAGGTGGAACCAAGGTTGCCATGAAGTGACACTATGATCACAGAGCCATCTCCTGTGGCACATATGAAATGAGACATGCAGGATTTAACACCAGGACTGTAATCGACTGCTGCAGCCTTGAGGATATGGACGAGGTGTGCCTTCACAGCCATTCCATCTGGCATGGCCTCTTCCACCTCCATGACCATTGGGAATCAGAGTTCCTCCTCAGCTCATTTTGCCGTGGGTCCAATGGGATGGTTTCCAGTGGCATTTCCGTCACTGAGGGGACCCATAAAGGGGCTCATCCGCCCATAGCCACTGGCCCCTTTAGGGAGTCAAGTTATTTACTGCTGCCCAAACCTTAGTGTTGAGTCACTGGCAGTACAATCTCCATTACTATCGTGGGATGTCCGGCCAGACATTATGCACATATGCCTTTGAGTATTTGATCTGCTGAACTACAACTGCGCATGTGCTGTGTCACTTTTTACAATGGGGAGAAACTTCCAGACATTGTTCACAACACATTGTTCACAACACAATCTTCCTAGAAGATTGTATTATTTTTGAACCACAATTGGAGTATCCTGGGATAATCTTTCTCATACTAGGCCAGGCAAAAGGAACTGAAGCATGAACTCGCCAAAAGGTGTTTTCATTTTGGAAGTTTCATGTCTGGCCTAGACACTGAAGAGAGAGATCTACTACTAAGCCCATGATGTAGTGCTGGTAGTTTGTTTAGCAGAGGGACCTGCCAGGAATGTTCTTCTGATATTACACACTGCAGCACAGAACTTTGCAGTATTGTGGGTGAAGGTGGGCCTTTCATCAAAAAACTGCCAGTGGGTGTATGTGCTATGTGACCAGCCAGGATACTTGCAGAGCAGCGGAAATATAAATTTGTTCTGGATGGCTCTATAAAAGGGCAGATGCAACGGATGTGTTCTATAGTTTAGATCAAGAGTTCTCAACCTTTTAAAGCCGGGGCCTGGGTCATGCTCCCTTAAACAGCTTTGGGGGCTGGATGGCCATTTTGCCATTCTTTCACCACATGGTACTTCCTGGTGTGGTGGAGGCAGGGGGCATATGAAATGGTGCCATGGGCCACATCTGGTCCACTGGCCGCAGGTTGAGAATCTCTGGTTTTGATTTCTCCAATGTCACAGGGGCATTGTCTCTCTGACATTGGTGTTCTTTGGAACTTTCCCTTAGTGGCTTTACTAACTTTTGTATGAGAACAAGAAATTACGTAAGCCCAGAATGCCAAGAAGATTTAAAACATGAGGAGCGCTACCCTTAATGTTTTCCTAGGAGATGCTGTTTTGCACTTTCTAGGATCATTCCAGAGTAGATTTCCCACTGAAATTAGTAATGGGGGATACAAGGACATTTGCAAAACACAGAAGCCAAGGGGTACAAGAGAGGAGTCACTTGAGAAAGCCTTGATACTGGGAACAGCAGATGGCAAAGGAAGAAGGGGGCGGCAGAGAATGAGATGGCTAGATGGCATTGTTGATGCAATGGGCACAAAGCTGGTGGAGGATAGGTGTGCCTTGTGTGCAGTGGTCCATGGGGTCATGAAGGTTCGGAATCGACTGTGGGACTGAACAACAACAAACAACACTTTTGGTGGCCAAGCTGTGCTTTGCATGCAAACTGAAAAACTGGAGTCCTCCTAAGGCTGGGCTGATTTGCATTACAGAAGACAAAATATTGTGAGCAGAGAAAATCACAAATCAGATGTCTTTTAATGAGCCAGTGAATTTCACACTGAGCGAATTTCACAACAGAGATGTCCACCTTTTATTTACTGTAGGGCCCGGGCATCCCACGGGCAGCCGGACTGCTCTAGTCATACAATTAAAACATCAGGTCTTCTGGATGGAGACAAAGACCCCACACCATTCACTTGGATTCTGAATTTAGCTGTTTGCTGTGCCAGAGAATGGCTGCCTTCACCAGCCATTCATAGAGCTCTGTCTTCACAGGGGCTCATGTCCAGATATTGTTTGCTGTGACACAAGGGATTGGGTGTATTTTTTTTAAATCAGTCTTTTTGCTGAGTGGAAATCTGGTTGGCTCTCTGCTTCCATGGCTGAAAATTCTTGGTTTGGTTCCATTACAAAACTACACAAAAACACATCTTCCCTTCTTCTTTTCACAGAACTGGAGAGAATTGAATGCTCTCTTCTCCTGCCTTTCCTAGTCTTTTGTTTGTTTGTTCTTTTCTTTGGTAGGGATTTGTTTATGACCATATCAGAAAAGCAGGCATTCTTTTCTTTCTCTGATGGATCACATTTTAATTAGTATTTAAAGTCCCGTCGTTTTAAAAAGAAAAACTTCAGGTGGTTATTTCAGAAGATTTTGCATTTGGATTGCACTTCAAAGCCCTGTGGAAAAAGGAATATAAAGGTCCCCCTGAAATTTAGGTCCGAAAGAAATTGCTCCCAAAATTAAAGATTTGTTGGAGCTTCTGGGATGTCTTTTAAAAACACTGAATATTTATTAGCGCACACCTTAATATCATTGCTATGCAGGCATCATTTCTTCAAAGTGAAATTCAATATTTAAACAGGAAAATAAAATGTTGCAACTTAAATTTTATTTAATTATGATGGGATTTTAAACGTAGGATGTGGCTGAAAAAGAAATTGGTTTCTGAACATGAGACCACAAAGGCAAAGAAGGAGATGGTAAGACCAGCCAAAGAAACCTACATGTGCAAATAGGTCAGGACAGATAATTCTTCCAGTAAGGATGATAGCATTTTTGGAATTTATCTAGATACATTTCATTTTCTCATATTAGAAAAGCCAGTGCTATTGGTAGTTTGTTTCTTCACCAGCTTGCGCTCAAATGCTTTTTGCCTGAATCCCAAGGGAAGAAGAAAAAGCAGCAGCAGCAGCCATGGAATGTTATAAGAAACATCAACAGGATTCTGTTTTATCTATTATGAACCGTGTATTGTAGGAGTTCTCAACCTTTTTAAGCCGGGGGCTGGGTCACATTCCCTCAAACAGCTTCAGGGGCTGGATGACCATTTTGCCCATCCTCTACCACATGGCACTTCTGGGTGTGGTGAAGATGGTTGGGGACCACATGAAATGGCACTGTGGGCCACATCTGTCCTGCAGGCCACAGGTTGAGAATCCCTGGTGTATTGCCTACAACTCCCAGCCATGTGAGTCCATATGTTCTTCCAGCTCACCTTTTCCCCTCCTTTTCCCTACTGACTGTGACCAGCTCCAAAAGTTACTTTTACAAAATTCTTACTTGTTGTATCACTTCCCAGTATTCTTTCATACACTTAAAGTTGCAGGTTTCGAAAAGTAACTCTGTATTTTGATATTTTAGCGGTGAGGGTGGCAGTGGGCCACATGAAATGGTGCTGTGGGCCAGGGCCAGCACACGGGCCATAGGCTCTCTCTCTCCCTCCTCTCTCTCTCACACACATACACACAGAGTTTTGCACTTTTTTCGTGTCCCGACCAAACACAGAACTGCCAAAATGAAGCCATTTTCTTGGCTTTGTCATTGGCCAAACTTAAATCCTTTAGTGCACTAAATTTTGGTTTTGTACTAACAGTTGAGTGTGCACATTTGGCACATAATGGATTCTGGAACATCAACTGAAGTGTGACATTAGGACAACAGGGGTGGGTGGTATTGGAGTGGTTTGGTTATTTGCTCCAAGTATTTCCTTACAACAATGTTTTCAAAATCCCTTATGCTCTTAGTTCTCAGTACCAATTGCTTTCATTATAGAGAATAAAATAAAATGACACTAGGTAACAGCTGCAGTTGTCATTTTTCTGCTGAGCTTTCACTTTTCCTCAATGTTATTGTTGATCTACTATGGCTCAGTGAAACACTCAAACAATAGAGTGTAGTCTTCCCCTCTGAATCATTCTCATTCCTTATTGTTATCTACTTATTTTTTGTGTCACATTCAAGCCCTGGACTGCCAAAATGAAGCCACTTTCTTGGCTTTGTTGTTGACCAAAATTAAGTCATCTTCATTGCATATTTCTGGCGGTAAATGACAGACAGGTAAATAAGCCAGATTCTGTATTTCTCAACATTCACAGCATGTGTTGTTGTCTGCCAGTAGCCCACACTTGAGTATGTTGGTCTTGCATTTAGGGACTCTGACCCTCAGCCTTTTTAGGGTCTTCCAAGTGACACAGGGGAGGTTGAGTTCCTCATCCACATCCTTGTTTAATGTTGTTCCTTGCCCAGTGAGCTCCTTCCTCCATCTTCTAATTTGGCTTTGCTCTTGTGTGCCCTCAATAATGTTTGTTCTTGCCATAAAGCTCTTCCTGGATCTGAGCAGACAGACTTGAGCTTCACATCCATTCAGAGGATGTTGAGGGTCATTTTCTTGCTTAGTTCTCTTCGTGCAGTGATGGTGAACCTATAGCACACATGCCAGAGATGGCGCTTGAAGCCCTTTCTGTGGGCACCCATGCAGTCACCCCAACACAGAGTTTGCCCTGCCCCTCTGCCCAGCAACCCAATGGAAGTGTTTCTTCCTCCCCTGTTGCTGTGTTGGCACTTTGCGATAAATAAGTGGGTTTTGGGTTGCATTTTGGGCACTTGGTCTCTAATAGGTTTGCCATCACTGTCTTAGTGTCTGCTACTATGTAGCGTAAGTGAAGCAGTACCAACAAGGGGGTATATTTTCTCAACTGGTGTAGGTTTGAGGCATCCTGTCACTATAAGCATGACTTCATTAACAGCAATGTCAACTTGTTTTGTATGTGTGGAAGTGCTCCATACTGTAGCAGCATACTCTGCTGCAGAGATGCTCAGGGCCAAATATGATATATGCAGCATGGATGGTTGAGTTCTCACTTTATAGTTTGTGAGTTTCCTGCTGATGTTGTTTCTTGTATTAACTTTGGCTTTGGTATTCAGGCAGTGCTCTTAAAAGAGAGTATCCTCTCAAGCATCACACCGAGGCATTTTGGTGCTGTAATCAATTCCCTTGCCATGTAACATCCAACTCAACCCTTGCCTCTTAGTTTCGATGGTGGAAAGCACATACAGTACTTGAGTCTTGTTTGAATTAGGCTTCAAATGGTTGATGTTGTAATACCTAATTCTTCAAGTGCTCCAGTAAGTTTCCCAGCTGCCTCTTCAACGTTTGATCACACAAGGGGTTAAATGCCAGTGAGCCAAAAATGGAGGCTTGATCAGGATGAAAGGAATTCCCAAGAGAGCTTCAGAACCTTGGGATGGGGATTAGAAATTTTCAATACTCTGGAATATTTTTTGAATAGTAGCTATGTTAGTCAGTGTTTTAATACTCTGTGTTTTAATACTCTGTTGCCTTGCTTCTTGGCAATTTTGGAATAGCTTTTAAACACTCTGAAATGGGGTTAATTCTCTGTTGCCTTGACTCTATCCTTTTTTGGAATACTTTTCAAGGATTCTTTGAGGTTTAATTTGGATTAGTGCTAGAAAATACAAATGAGAGAGAGAACAGCCTCATCCCTACTAAGCCAAAGGACTATTGCATGAAAAATATGAAAAACAAAGAGGTCACCTCTCTTCATCAACTCCAAAATGAATTTGAAAATGAGAGTTGTCACTGTGCACATGTCTACTCACCACCATTTGGTTTTTTCACCCCTCTATCAGCTTTCTTCAAGGTCAAGTTTTCACATTATTGCACAGTAATCAGGGATACCAACATAAAGATGATTTTAGCCTTGGTTCCCAGGGGTATATTTCCTTCAAAGCTTCCTAGAACAAGTTTCAGTCTTCTTCTGTTTTCTTGGCTGCAATCTCCATTTTGGCTGACTACTGAGCCAAGACATACAAAATCTTTTAATAATTTCAATGACTTCCTCGTCATTGTTAGAGTTATATAATTCATCTCTCGGCATGTGGCATGTCCCTTTGGCACCCACTGGCAATGACAATGTGCACTTTGTAAATAATAAGACCATTGCTCGCAAAACACACACTTTCAGTTATGACTGGGTGCTACATGAGTCTAGGATACCTGCTGCCAATGCTAGGTCTGAAAAAGAGAAAGGTATTCCTACTCCTTTAAGCACACATAGATCCTGGCTTCATTAATGCATGGTTGTGCAATGAAAGAAGGATCTTTTCTTGGAGAAAGAAGACTAGCACTTTGAGATGCACCATGGTTTAAGAACTTATTTATAATATCTCCAACCCACCCAATGGATGGCATAAAACATCTGCTGTTTGGTGACAGCACCCTGAAATCAAAGAAATGACACTACTTTGGATTAAAATGAGAGCAAAGCTCCCCAGGAGAACAAGCAACTTTTGGGCATGGTTAACTGTCCTTCTTTAGTTCTGGGCAAGCTTCACCACACAAGCTGAATCCAGAAACTTTTATACAACAGTCCACATTCCTGCCTTTGAACAACAAATTGAAGAAATGAGCAGTCAATTAAAAAATTACATTCTTCATGCTACTGTGTAGGGGACCACCTCTGAAGAACTGGGTAAAATGTACTACAGTATTTGATATGATACAAAATAAACTTCTTGGATGAGAATTTTAGTTGTTACAGCATGACGTTTTTGGAATATGCCCTAATTAGAAACATTCAATATTTTTAAAAGAAATTGGGTGTTTGGGAATGTGACAAAATATGGGATGGTGATATAATTTTAATCATTACTTCCAGAGCACTGAAAAGTTACTTTTAAATATTAACTAGCTGCTATTACATCCCAAGGCAGGAATTCTCAACCAGCAACCCAAGGCACCATTCCATGTGGCCCCCACTGCCTCCACCACACCAGAAAGTGCCATGTGGTAGAGAAAGGGCAAAATGGCCATCTGGTCCCTGAAGCTGTCTGAGGGAGCGTGACCCGGCCTCCGGCTTAAAAAGATTGAGAACTCCTGTCCTAAAGCCTCTCAAACATAGCTTGAAAAATTACTTTTAAATAGAAATTAGTTGGTGTCAACAGTTCTAAGGACCCTAAAATCCCTTTATTGTTTCTCAAAAGTAACAAAAATTGTAGCCCTCCTGATTAGTCAGAGAATCTGATTATGCATGCCTATGAGCCAACACATAGTGATGTGTTTACCTGCTCTACTATTTAGTGAGACTGTACCCCATAAGCAGTGGTGGGCTCTGAAATTTTTTACTACCTCACTGTGGGTGTGGTATGGTGGGTGTGGCCAGGGGAAAAGCCCTGTGTTGCACCCAAATTAGGACTACTTTATTTCAAAACTTGGATTGGCGAGGCCAGCCAGAATTTCTGCTACAGGTTCTGGCGAACTGGTGCAAACCTGCTGATGCCCAACACTGCCCATAAGTATAAAAATAACTAAAAGTTAGAGTTGTGTGTGTGAAAGAAATAAAGGTATCCATTGACCAACCATAATCACAATGTAGCTGAGCTGTACTATTTATCATTATCATTGCTTATTACCTGCATAACTCACTTTCCTCTACTAGTTACTGCTCAGAGAAGTGTATAAACATCAATCAATCAATCAATAATAGTGAAAACAGAATCATTTGTAATTGGAAAGATAAAACGATTATAGGTTACTGCTCATATGGAAGATAAATAGACAGATTTTCTGTTTCTCATAGCTGAAGCCTAACAATCATTTTCTTCAAGAACACCTGATTCCTTAGCATGTTCCAGACGGGTATCTTGTACTAAATTACATTTTCCTGAGAGATGTTTCCTTGCAGTTCTGCTGGTTGCATTTAGTAAATTAGTGCTACTATTTTCATTGAGTTTAAATTGCATCTTAACTGCATAATTATATGTAATGCTATTCCTAGGTTTGTCCTTTTATTGCATTTCTGCCTGCTGTTGTTTTAAATTATTATATTATTATTATTATTATATTTGTATTTATATGCCGCTCTCCTTGCCGAAGCAACTCAGAGCGGCTTACAATGTTACAGTATCAAATATAAAAGCAACAACATATCAATATAACAAATATAATACAATCAATATAGTCATAAAAGCAAAAGCACAATACAATCAGAAAAATGCAATTCAATCAAAAGAAAATACATTATGGTCAAAAATATACGATACAACACAGTCTAGAAAGTCCTATCCCTAATAAATAACAAATAAATAACCGGCCAGGGGAGAGTCCAGGGAAGGTCTTACGGCCACGGTGGTGGCGGCGGCAAGGTCTTTTGTAGCCGCCCGCTGCTTTCTCCAGCTATTCCTCATTTCCCCCACCCCGACAGGCCAGGGGAGAGTCCAGGGAAGGTCTTACAAGTTCACAGGAGAGGGTGGAGACGTCCATGGCTGCCTACCGCCCGAGTCCTGCAGCTGTTCTGTGTAAGCCACAGTTTGGGGAGAAAGGCAGCATATGGATGGAATAAATGATAAATAAATAATAAATAATGAATAGTTTTGCCTGAGTTTTTCTTGAAAGGCATTGCCTACCCATTTCTAAAGCAAACCTATGTTAATGAACATAGGGTGCATGGTCAAAAAACAGACATAAAATTGGCAGTTCACCTTTCAGAACCATCCTTTAGGAATACATGATAGCCTCCATGTATTATCAGTCCCTCCAAAAAAGGGGTTCCCAACCTAAGGCCCATAGGCCAGATCCAGCCCAAAGCACCATTTCATGTGGGCCCCCACCCCTTCAAGGGCATCTAAGAAAAAAATGGCTGCCCCTTTGAAGCTGTTGGGACAAAATGGCTGCCCCATAATACAGGGCAAAATGGCCATCTAGCCCTCAAAGCTGACTGAGAGAGCATGACCCGGCCCCCAGCTTGAAAAGGTTGGGAACCCTTGCTCCAAAACAACAGTTGGGCTGTTGTACAGAAAGCTTAATTTTGTTAATGGCAGCAAAATTCACTTTTCATTGATAAGCACTGGCTTGTGAAGGCTATTCAAGCAGTCATATCTGGCTCAACAGCCATGCAAAATAGCCCTTAGTTTAACTAGTTCATTTTGTATTAAACCAACAACATTGTTGACTGTCATGCTTTCTCTCTAAGACTGGGCAATATTAATACGTATCTAAAAGCTGCCACATAGAAAGCAAGGGACCAGGCAACCAACCACAGATCTCAAATAGCTATCAGGCATAGTAGAGCAAATATTGTTTCATGGCCTCTCTTTTCTTGCTTTTATTCTGATTACCTTTTATTATTGAATTACGGTGTTTGACTTGTAAATTCATTCCAAACTTGTGAATTTTCAAGAACGTGGGCTGTAGCTGCTTAATGGCACCAAAGGCCTTGTGTGTGTTTTACCCTTTGGCTCATCACCGTGAATAATTGAAGGGTCTGAAGTGACTTCTTGAGAATGATAAGCTAGTTGTTTTCCCTGCCTGGACTGAGCACTCCCAACACATGGAACAGATTAGGTGAGCCCTGCACCGTTGTTAAATAAAATACGCAGAAAGAAAATACAATTATTCCTGAAGTGAAAACATACCGCAAGGGATTATTAGAATAGCAAGATGTTTTACATTTTAAGGATGTCCCACTTTCCTTTGCTCACTGCAAGATCAACATGGAGGCATGGCTAAGCCGACATGCCAAATGCTTCAGTCTGGTTTCGCAGAAGGAACTTCCACCATGACCTGCCTTTTAGGTCATCTATCCTAGAAACCTACCACAAACTCAGAACCTAGATGGTGTCAAGGTAAATGACCCATGAGTGATGGCATACTTTGGTGTAGCTTATATTTACATAGCTCCCATGATGAAGACTGAAATTTTGTTTCTACTCTAATCTAGCCTGTCTTTACAAGTTTTTTTTTTACATCTTGCATTTCTGGGTACTGTCATTAAGGCCATCACTATTCACAGTTTCTACAAATTGTTAATGATTACAAAAAGAGCTCTTTAAAACTTATTAACAACATCTGTTTGTGAAGGCAAAATTGTATGGATACAAATAAACATTTTTTTTAATCAATGAGGCCCTCAGTTTCAAAAATGTGAGGGGAAAACTTTTTTTTAGAGTCGATATATGTAAATATATATAACAGGCCTATTCTATTTATCTTCAGCCACTTTGAATCAGAACAGAACTTTTGAAATTTACTTTGCTAGAAGTCTAGAAGTTATAATGTTAAAAAAGAGTTTATAAGATACCCTTTGATTATTGAAAAGGCTGTGGAGTCTTAAAAAGGAAATATAAGCCACTATTTTCTTTCATTTATTGAATTTCTGATAATTGCAATGAGCAAAGGAAATAATGGATATATGCAATTTAGTCCTGAATTTGTTTATTATTTTAATACACACAGAGAAACATTGAAAACCTGTTACTTATTACAATGTGTTACAACTAGAGAAGGCCCACTAAATTAGTAATTATTAGTAAGACAACTCCTATACTATAATTATTATGCTAAACAGCAAGATTTCAGATAATGTGTTTGTAGTTTTGTGTGGTATATGCAAAAATTATGTTAATTTTACACAGTTTATCTCATACAAAATTACTGCAGGCCCACATGAGTGGGTAGTGACTTGGAAAGTTGTCTTTGCTATGGTACTTTTGTGCATAAAAGCTTACTTCAAAAAAAATCACTTGCTATTGTTTCTACAATAGCCAATTGAATATCATATTGAAAATAATTGGATTAGAAAAGATCATCAAGTGTAAAGTTGTGTTACTGGAGACCAAGATCAAGATCATTCACACACTATTGTGCTCCCAATCACGATGTCTTGGTGTGAAAGCTAGACAGTAAAGAAAGCTGACAAGGAAAAAATGGTTTGAAATATGGTGCTGGAGAACAACTTTGTGAACACCCTGGGCTACCAAAAAGGCAAATAAATGGGTTCTGGAGTAAGTCAAACAGAACTGTCTCTGGAAGCAAAAATGATGTCATAATTTGGGAATATCTTGAGAAAACAAGGTTGTCTTGAAAAGACATCACAGAGTAAACAAAACAAAAAGACAAAAACATTTTGGCACTTTAAAAACTGCTATTTTTTAATATTAGCTTTTGTGGATCAACTCCACTTCATCACACATAAGAGTGAGACTTCATAGCATCAATTTGTACACATCAGGTACAGAGATACAGAATAGTTAGCATAACAGATAAGTATACAAATCAATGTGTGTGTTTTTTTACAACCAGTAATACCTGTTAGTTATGAAGCTTAACACTGTTGAATTGCAAATAGTTAGTAGATGAATGCAAGAAAAATATTGTGGCATTATACATTTGCTAATGAGTTTACCCTTCAAGCCTAGTATCTATTGTGTGAATAGTCCAGGCCAAGCACCAAGTTCTTCCATTGTTCTGAGAGGTAGCCTGAGGCTATAGATGAGAATTCTACTGAAGTACTGTAGTTTCTGTAAAGGTGATATAATATAACATATAACATGCAGCACGTATAGTAGCATATAACAACCTGTTAGTTGTGGTATATCGAATTTGGTAATGTCCCAGAAACCCCTGACTAATATTCAAACCTTTGGGATGGGTGTCCAGCATTTGTGTATTTATCCTTGCTTTCTCTCTCTTAATCCTTGTCTTGTAATTTTTCTATTCCAGAATGGCAACTTTTAAGTTTTGTGCACAGTGAAAAAGATAGTAATACTGGGAAAGATTGAAAGCAGCAGGGAATGAAGACCCAATGCGAGATGGATTGATACCTTATTACTTACAGAGATTAAACAGGGATGTTGAGGATATTTTGGAGATCCTCAACTTGATGGCACATAACAACAAGCATGGTTCCCACTTTTCCACAGGCAGGACCAAACTTTCCATTGCTCAGTTCAATGTGGAAGCTGGGGACACACTAGAAGCAGCCTCCGACCTCCTCAACTCCACCATGAATTTCTTCTACCACATCATTTATTCCTGTTGGGTTAAGACTGTTTTGCATACTCAGATGGTATCATTGAATGGGGAAGGAATGCATCTTATTCTGAGCTTAATACAGAAAAATAGCTGGCCTCTGCCATCCACAGGAAAGCTCAGCAAAGAAGGCCTTCTATATTTGGGTGCCCACTTTCCCCAAGGTCTCTAAGTTGATGTCTTTCTTGTGCCTATCAAATAATGCTTTAATTTCCAACATTTTTATCATCTAACAAGTATTATCTGATTCTATTGCTACCTTTCCTCTGTGCAACTGCATGTGGATATGTTTGGGAATGTTTTATTGTGTTTTAGAATGATGCTTATGTTTTTCTTCTAAAGTATTCTAAGAATCAATGAACTAAAGAAATGTAATAATATAAATAAATAAAACAGGGACACAAGATAAATTTCAGCACGCACACACAATCTTAAATCTGTATTCTAAGATTCCTGTGATGCATTGCTTTTAGTGACTTTTCATGACAATGACCACAGAACAGAGCTACTGTACGGTGTTTCAGAACTAGAAAATATTTCAAGTGTTTTTATTAAAATATTGTTGCAGATTTTTAACCTTTGGAAGTATGTAGCTGTGGGAAGGATAGAACAACTGACAGATAGCAAAACTAAATACAGCCAAACCTCGCATAAAGAGCGCCTCACTTAAATAGTAACTCGCTTAAAGAGCATAATTTTCTCTGAATGTTTGCTTTGCTTAACAAATGAAACCAACCAAAAACTCGCTTAACAAATAAATTGGGTTTCACAATCCCCCCACAATTGGTCACTTACAATGGTGTTTCGCTTAAAGAGCAAACTCACTTAAAGAGCAATCCTGTGGAAAGCATTATGCTCTTTAAGCGAGGTACAACTGTACTGTATTTGGAAAACTGCTACATGGGAGACAGGGGAAATCAACTCTCACTGACCTAGACCCTATTATTTATTAATTTTTAAAACTTTGATTTTTTGATATTAAAAGCTTCCAAATACTTCCACAGATAGAAAGAGATCCCTTGGGAGTCTCAGAACCTGTGGTGGAAAGGAGGATAAGAAATATTAAAGATTAATGTCCATGGCTAATGACATCATCAGCATTTAAGACCATGGAGCTTTGGAAAAGGATTTCAGCCATTGAGTGAATTTCTGAATATCAAGCATGTCTGTGAAACAAAACGTAAGTAGTCTTACATCTGATCCACAGACCAAAATTCAGACTTCAGTTCTTCAGTATTCTAAATACAATTCTTCTTACCAACCAATTCTTATTGACTTTCCCCAGAAAAAAACACAGTTTCTCTAGTTCAGAAAAGTTTCCTCAGAGGTTCACACATTTGCTGATCTGAATACAGTATTTGATAATGTGAAGGAATATTGATATTCAAGTTTGTGTCTCTGGCACTGAGCCACCTTGTGTTTCCAATCATGACCCAAATAATAATAATTAAAAAAACCCAACCCATAATAGCTTCAGAAATGCTCTTTTTTCCCAGCATTGTATCATGTTTATATTTACTGTAGTACACTTGCTATTGCTGTCTCATTTCATGTGTGCCGCAGGAGATAGCTCCACGATCATAGTGTGTGGGTCACTTCATGGCAAGCTGGGGTCCACCTTAAACAAATTCATGCCCATGACATTTTTCTTGCTTCAGGAAAAAAATGCATTCTCGGATATGAGTTGCAGTCAACAAAAAAGCTATTGAGTTGAAAGCTTTCTCCTGGAAGCCCAGCAGAAGAAGACCAAAAGATCATCTTTGCCCATGAGTCTGAAGTGACACACTAGTGAGAGACAGTGAACCACCTAGAAAGGCAAACATTTTCTAGAAAATGATGACAGGAGTGAGAAATTGCAGCCATTATGAAAAGTAACAGGAGACAAAGTTGCTCAGCCAACACAAACTCTGTTGGCATTGCCTGTATGTTTTAATGAATTAGGGACAGTTGGAATGCGAGGGATGAAAAAACACAAAGATATACACTTACGCACACACAGCATGAAAAATCACGTAGCCTATGTACACTGTAGAAGGAAGGGGAACCTGGGTTAGGAGCCAATGTTTTAGGACAAAACAAACATATTACAGGGAGAGGCTGCTGAGGGAGGCGGGAAGAGATTAATCTGGGAAGCTTTAGATCTTCTCTAACTTGTTCTATAGCTCCTTGATTGAAAGCATCAACTTTTATTTTATTAACTTTCTCCTGCCCTTCTAGAGGTGAGGGAACTTTTCAGGGTTTCTCTTTCCTTCTCAGCCCCTGACGAAATTGGCCTGAGGTTGTTGGCCCTTCTACATTTTGCATAGCAGCTGGGTGTGATTAGAAGGATTGGAGAATGGATCAGTGCTTGATTACCTTTCAGCTGGTCTTCGTTTACCCACATTCATTCAGGAGAATTAATCTTTTGGTTCAGCTGAATGTTGGACATTAATGCATTCCAGACATTTTTGGGCCCACCCAGGCAACAAAGTGAAAGGCTGCGCCTTCTCTCTCTCTCTCTCAATTTCCCCTGTAGGACTGTTCCTCTGAGCATTCCCTTAAGTAATCTTCATATGGTAGCAAAGTGGTGCTTTTGGCCTCTGTCACTGAAATGAGGGAAGTGATTCTTTCAGCATGGCTACTTATTCTTTAATCTCCACAGCTCACTCCTATCTGCCCTCATTATTCCCCCTTTGACAGCTGACTGCCCATTTTGGGGCAAGGAAACCATGTGCTACTTCCAGTCCTCAGCAGCCCCAACTAGCATGGCCAGGAGTTTGAAAATCCTCAATAGCATTTTATAAGAGGTGTTATCCTTAGAAACATATGGCATATTTCTTACCACTGGCTTACTTCCTCAAACCAAAGTGCATCTTTATACACCACAAGAGAGAATATGATTGTGTGTTCAGAAGTGATATACCCCTGAATTCTTATGTACCCATAGAGTCAACAAGACAAGATAGCTGTTCTACCTTGTCTTGTTTGTTTGAGAACTTGCTGCCCAAATGTGGATCAATTGGTTGAATATGGAAGCTAGAAAAGGAAGAAAGCTGAAAGAAAAAGACTGCTTTATTTTGAAATATGATGTTGGAGGAGAGTTTCATGGCTACTATGGACTAAAATGTTCTGGACCCCATTGGGTTTGCTTCTGGATATTCTAGTATATACCATTGTGATGATTTTAATCCATTGGATACCTACACAAATAAGTTATGTTTGCTTTCTTCTTCAAAAATGATGCTCTGAAGGAAGGAAAAACACATAGCACATGTTTAGTTGACCCTGTGGGGTACACAGAAAGAGACTCCTTGAAGATTGTGGGATTTTTGAAATATATGAGGAGGTAGTGACATATGAAGGGAATGCTTTGGCTTAGTGGTTCAGACACTGAACTTGATGACTGGAAAGTCAGCAGGTCAGCAGTTCGAGACCTGAGTGCTGCATGCCAGAGTGAGCTCCCATCTCTGTCCCAGATGCTTCCAACCTAGTAGTTAGAAAACAAGAAAGATAAATAGGTACCACTTCGGTGGGAAAGTAAACAGCGTTCTGGGCACTCCAGTGTCTAGTCATGCCTACCGCATATCCATGGAAATGCCTGCAGCTGCAGAGAGCATTAGCTCTTTGGCTATAAACATAGAATAGCACCAAACTCTAGAGTCAGATATGACTGGCATTCGAGCACTTTTACCTAGTGACATGTCATGGTTTGCATTGGTTCCGAAGAGCGGATTGTTCTTTATCAAACTACTTTTTCCCTAGTCTAAACTTTTTAATGGGATTATCATGTAATTTGCTATTCTGTTTGGTGCTCACTCAAAATTCTGCCTTCCACTTCCAAAAGAGATGGGATAAGCCTTGACAGACCTGGGACTTTAAAACTCCTTTTTCCATTTTCTGCCAGATTTAACATTGTAGATTCCTTATCTGGACAATGAAATGCAAAAGAGTATAATATGCAGATGGTGATGTCTGGCTTCATGGCTGTTAATGTTGCCATAGTGTTTAGTTCAGCTTCACTTACAGCCTCCTTTTAGCATGTCGGTGAGGTTGACCTCATGCAGGGCCATTCATCACATATCTCAGCCTGTAACTATCTTCAGGCAGTCTTTGCTGTGTCATGTTTATTAGCCTATTCCATGTCAAGGAGAAAAGCTGACTTCCTTATGAGGCACAAGAGAAAAAGCAGGCATATTCAGAGAAACTTCACACCTACAATTGTTTTTTTTTTTAATGCCAGTTTGCATATTTTCAAATGGATCTAAACAAGAAGCAAAATAATACTAATAGTAGTAGGTTATGATGAAGAGGAAAACTGCTGTTGTGGAGTTTTAACAATAGAATAGCAAGAAGTACTTTATTTTGTTGGGAAAGAGGAGGCTGAAGAAACAGAGGGCCATTTGGTTGGAGTCTGGAAGCATAGTGGTACAAATTTTGTTGTTCAGTCGCACAGTCAATTCCGACCCTTTTTGACCCCATGGACCACTGTCCACCAGGCAATTCTGTCCTCCACCATCCTCCTCAACTCGCTCAGCTCTGTGCCCATTGTCTCTACAATACCATCTAGCCATCTCATTTTGGGCCGCCCCCTTCTTCTTTTGCCCTCCACCCTTCCCAGCATCAAGGCTTTCTCAAGCGAATCCTCTCTTCTCATTTGATGTCCAAAGTACTTTAGCTTCATCTTCACTATTTGACATTCTAAGGAGCAGTCAGGTTTGATTTCTTCTAAGATTGACCTATTTGTTCTCCTTGCTGTCCAGGGGACTCTCAAAACTCTCCTCCAACACTACATCTCAAAGTCATCTATTCTTCTGCGCTCAGCTTTCCTTATGGTCCAGCTCTCACAACCATACATTGCCACTGGGAATACCATTGCTTTGACTATACGAATTTTTGTTTGCAATGTGGTCTCTACTTTTCACTATGTTCCCCAGGTTTCTCATCGCTTGCCTCCCAAGAATCAGTTGCCTTTTTATTTCATGTCTGCAATCTCCATCTGCAGTGAGCTTTGATCCTAAGAAAGTAAAATCTGTCACTGCTTCTACTTCTTCCCCATCTATTTTCCAGGGACTGATAGGGCCTGTTGCCATGATCTTGGTTTTCTTGTTATTGAGTCTCAAGCCAGCTTTTGCACTTTCTTCTTTCAACCTAATCAGGAGCTTTCTAAAATCTTCCTCACTTTCTGCCATTAGGGTGGTTTTGTTGTTGTTCAGTCGCACAGTCGATTCGGACCCTCTGCAACCCCATGGACCACTGTCCGCCAGGCACTCCTGTCCTCCACCATCCCCCTCAACTTGCTCAGCTCTGTGCCCATTGTCTCCACAATACCATCTAGCCATCTCATCTTGGGCCGGCCCCTTCTTCTTTTGCCAAATTGTGATTCTTTCATCCCTGCATTGCGCATTATGTACTCTGTGTATAAGTTGAATAAGCAGGGTGACAAAATGCAGCCTTGTCTTACTCCTTTTCCTATTCCAAACCACTCTGTCCTTCCGTATTCTGTCCTAACTGTTGCTTCTTGATTCATGTACAGATTTCTCATGGGGTATACAAGGTGTTCTGGTATTCCCATCTCTTAAATTACTTGCCATATTTTGTTGTGGTCCACACAGTCAAAGGCCTTAGTGTAATCAATGAAACAGAAGTAGACTTGTTTCTGATATTCCTTTGTTTTTTCCATGATCCAACATATGTTGGAAATGTGGTCTCTAGTCCCCCTGCCTCTTCTGAACCCTGCCTGCACTTCTGGTAATTCTCTCTCCACGTGCTGCTGCCGTCTAATCTGTATTATCTTGAGCATCACCTTGCTAGCGTGTGGGATGAGCGCAATTGTTCGATAATTTGAACATTCTTTGCCATTAGCTTTTTTGGGGATTGGAACGTATACTGATCTTTTCCAATCATGTGGCCATTGTTGTGTTTTCCAAATCTGCTGGCATATAGAATGCAATAATTTGATTCCCTCATCTTTTAGGGCTTTGAAAAATTCATCTTGGATACCATCATCTCCATGGCTTTGTTGTTTGCAGTGCTTTTTAGGGCCTTTCTGACTTCACTCTCCAGTTTAATAATATGGAGAGAAATACTGTAATATTAACAATGTCCTTACTTTTATCAATTAGTGTAACAACTGATAGTGTGGGGTTTTTTAAACCTCCAGGTTGGAATGTGTGTGGCATTTTAGAACATCACTGGAAGTAGGTTGCTAATTGCAATATAATGGTTTGGTATTTATCTATCAACTGACATTGCCATTTTTAAAAGTAACAACTAATAAGCAGTACATTTCTTCTGGCTTTGTACAATCGGTTCCCAAATATACTTAGCCTGACAAAAGATAATGACCCACAGAGGAAAATGTATGGAAATTTAAAAACAGAGAAACTGAACATTTCCTTGATTTATAATCTGTTTTTGTCTCAGGCTTACTTTACACATACATTGGGGTGAACTCAGTAGTGGGTAGCCATTTTTTTACTACCACACTGTGGGCGGAGCCAACATAGTGGGTAGAGTCACAATGACAATAAGTACACATAAAAATACAAATTAAATAGACATAAAAATACATAAACTACACATTAAAATAAGTACACATTAAATAGACATAAAAACACATAAAAATACAAATTAAATACACATAAAACACATAAAAATTGACATGAAACACATACAAATACACATTAAATACACATAAAACACAAAAATACACATTAAAAATAAATACACATTAAATACACATTAAAATACACACACACACCCCACATCCAAAGGTGAGTCACTTACCCTGGGGAGCAGACTAAAGGGAGCTTCAGGCTAGCAGCTTCTCTTCCTCCTCCCTGCTTGGGAGAACAGCAAGGAGGTCGCGCATGCGTGCCAAGCACTGTAGGCACGCATGCACAGTGGGGGAACCAGTGAAAAGGTAAGCCCTGAAGGTGGTTCCCCCCAAAATCTGCTACTGGTTCTCTGGGACACTGGGGAAAGTTACTACCGGTTCTGGTGAACTGGTGAGAACCTATTACACCCCATCACTGCATCCAGCCCTAGAAGCTGAGGGAGTGTGACCAGGACCCTGGCTTTAAAAGGTTGAGAACTCCTGCTTTAGGTTATTACTTCTTCACTCATGTATCCTCATCAAATACATATGCATTTAATGCATTTAAACCTGTTATCAGACACATGAAGTCACAGCAGTGTTCTAAATAGAGCAGTGGTGAGCTCGAAAATTTTTTTACTACCACACTGTGGGTGTGGTATGGTGCATATGGTATGGTCGGCGTGGCCAGGGGGAAGCCCTACATTGCACCTGAGTTAGGACTACTTTATTTCAAAACTTGGATGGGCGGGGTCAGCCAGAATTTCTGCTACTGGTTCTGGTGAACTGGTGCAAACCTGCTGATGCCCATCACTGGTGGGTTGAGGGGTGTGTGTGTGTGCTTCTTTTTATTTTATTTTATTTATTATTATTTTTTTCTTTGACCCCACCCACAACGTCATGACATCATGATGTTAGCTCCGCAAACACTGTAATGACATCACGGTGGGGTAGTAAGATTTTTGATAACCCACCACTGGCACGACGACCATTTTGCCCTTCCTCCACTGCATGGCACTTCCTGGTGTAGCAGAGGCAGGGGAGGGCTACCTGAAATGGCACTGTGGGCCACATCTGGCCTATGGGCCACGGGTTGAGAATCCCTAGCCTAAAGGATATTAGTGAGGGAACTGTATATATACTTCTACTTATTCTGGTGTTCACATGAATATATGAGGACAAGAATCCAGGGCAACCTAGACAATACTGTTCCCCTTCTTTACATACATTCATATCTTGATTACATCATGTGACTGTGAGCACAAGGACTACCCATGATGAAGTAATGTTTTGCAGTGCATGCCATGACCTGGCCTTTGAAATCCTTCCCTCAGCCAGATAAACAACAAAGGCTAGGCTTCCTACAGTTATCTTTTCACCATCTGAGCTCCAGATACAAGCAATAAATTCCAGCTCACACACAGATTTATGTGAGTGTGTTTTTATGAAGTGAAATTATAAACAAAGGGCTGATTACTTGAAGCCACAGAGGAGTCAGATAACCTAATAACTTTTTGGAAATGATGATGATGGCAATTATTTTTTCTATGCAATTGAGCTTGACATTTAAAATAAAACCTCTGAGGAAATATGCAGCTTCAAGATGCAGGCAGGATTGTCAAAAGAAGCTGGCCAATCTTAGTCTAGTCTACTTGGAAGTAAGTCTCACCATGATCAACAGAATGATATAGCAGGTAAATATACAGCCAAATGTTACTTTAGACGTTTAATAAGAGTTCTCTTTTGATTGTTTAGCATCGCCTGAGGTTCCCCCACCACCCAAAGATTTGAAGGAAGCTTTCAAAAACTTCTAAGCAAACAAAATATTTGGTCTGATGATGAGGGAGGGTGGGGGGAAGAGAAGTCATCCCATGCCATTCCAAAATAAGTAAGAGATCCTCACATTGTCATTCTTCAAAAGTGTCAGAAATAACATTCCCCAGAAAATAGCCTTGAAGACTGCATCAGGATGACCCATTGACCTCAGCCAGCATGGAAGATCACTTAGCTGTGGTATTTTTCCAATTAATATTGTCTCAAAAGAAACCAGACATAGGCTATTGTACTGCATCATAATAATGTATTGGGATGAGCTACCATCCTGAGCTGGAAAGAGCCACAAAACAATCTTCAGGGAGAGAAGACTTGTAGGGAATGTGGCATTGTTTGTCATCATTTCTAAGCCACACTGTAACGCTGAATTTTTTCGATGCTACCTGATGACAGGAGCTATCACATGTGATCATAATTTAGTGTCAGAAGTTACTCTGGGTTGAAAGGATTTTTGCTGGAGAAACTCCACTCAGGGGATGCCCAAATGAGGCTCCTTTCATGTCCCAAAGATCTTTTCCAACCGAAGTGGTCCCTATTTATCGACTTGCAATTTCTTACTTTCAAACTGCTAAGTTGGCAGGAGCTTAATCTGTCATGCAATATCCTGGTCTTGAACTGCTAGCTTGCAGGCCTTCGAGTTTCATAACTACTGAGTCACCACAGCCTCTTCCATATGTGATATGCATGCATATCTGAAGTATGCATGAGGTGTATTCATTAATTCCTTGATCTAATTATTCTTTAATTTTCATTTGTAGGCAGCCTTTCTTCTGGTAAAGCAACCCAATGCAGCACACTATGTTAAAATAAGTACAGTAATACCTTGGATAACGTTTACCTCAGATAACGCTAAAATCGCATAATGTTAAGTAATCTGGGGAGGAGAATTGGATCGAATAACGTTAAGGTCCTATGGGATGGATCGGATAACAACCGCTAAAGCCTGTGTGGTTACAATGTATCTCTATGGCGCTTTAACGTTATCCAGTCCATCCCATAGGATTTTAACATGGATCGGATAACACTAAAAATCGGATAACACCAAGACTTGTGGAACCAAGTTTTAGTGTTATCCAAGGTATTACTGTAATACTAAAACCACAATAAAATGCAGTAAATTAAATTACAATAGTAATTAAAAATCTGTTAAGTAATTTCAATCTTGTAAAACTTTGAAAATAAGCTGAAAACATAACTTTTAAAAATGATCGTTTTCTTGTATTTGAAATACCATATTTGCCGATGTATAAGATGTGTTGGAGTATAAGACGCACCCCGTTATTATCAAAATCGCCCACTATAGCCCACTGTATTCAGTACAAGACACACTCAATTTTTCCAGTGTATTTTAAAGGGGGGGGAGTGAGTCTTATATGCCAATAAATAGTTTAAATAGATTATATGCCAATAAATAGGTTAAATAGAAAAGCTAAAAACCAGAATCTGGGGACCAAGCCACAGTTATTAAACATTTGCCTGAAGAGCTGGGTCTTCAACTGTCAGCAGATGATGAAAAGAATGCAGGGCAGTCTAATCTGAGGGGCAGCATTCCACAACCAGAAGAGGCATGTCAGCAGCACAGAGAAAGCCCTCTCTTACCCTCCCATCAAACATGTCTGCAATGACAATGGATCTAAAAGAATGCCTCCTTTGAAGATCTTAAGAACCTAAGAAGCTCCTATGGGGAGATACAGATAGTCTGGACCCAAGACATAGAGAGCTTTATATAGTTTACAATTTTAACTGTGTCCAGAAACAGACTGGTAGCCAGTGCCATGGTTTAACAGGAGCATTATATGCTCCCTATAACTGGCCACAGTTAGCAGGGTGGCAGACAAAGTCATAGACCCTGCTACTGAAAAAGACTCCTGTTTTTCACCCTATCTGACTTTACTTTGCTGAACCGTTGACGGGCCCTCTACTAAAAAATGCAGTACTGTATTTGCTCTTTTCTCTCAAAACATTTAGTCAAATTTATTCATGTTGTCTTTCTGCCAGCAACACAGAATGAATTGAGAAGAAAGTATAATTAAAGGAAAACACTGAGTGTTCCAAAGAATGGTGGAAGAACCACAAAAGACTACCTATTTTGTAGTAATTCTTTATTAATTTGAACATGATTACCGCACTTCTGCAGGTACTTTGCATAACTAACTGAAATTGGAACTGTACAACTGATTTCACACAAAAATCAAACTATCCTTGTTACTATGAGTAGTATCGCAATGTATTGCAAAAAAATGGAAAAACGAGTTAATGATAAGACTAGAAGACTGGTACAAAGAAATGTGGCAACTAGCACTCAACAACAAATTAACTTGGGAGTTAAACGTCAGAAAAGGCATAGTTCATGAAAATAGATTTTGGAGAATTTGGAAAAGATTTGTGGAATATGTGATGGTAAGAAATAAAGGAATTAAGCCTGTACCTGATCAAGTTAACTTTTGGGAAAAATGAATTGCTGCAGCTCCTGGACAATATATTATAATAGTCAAGTCTGGATGTGATGTATCCTATTTTAGTGAGAAGATATAAAAGAATATCTATCTATCTATCTATCTATCTATCTATCTATCTATCTATCTATCTATCTATCTATCTATCTATCTATCTATCTGTTGTTGCTATTGTTATGTGACACCAAACTGCATCTGACTTACAGCGACCTGAAGAATGAACGGTCTCCAAAATGTCCCGTCTTTAAGCTGCTTCGCTTTTGCATACTCAATGCTGTCACTTCCTTTAGGAAATCAATCCATCTCATATTTGGATTTGCCAAGCTTCCAGTTCTAACTGCTCACAAAATATTAGAAAACATCTGCATCTTGGAGGTCATTTCTTCTCCACTCCACCCTCCCAAAAAATAATCAAATATTTTGAGTTCCGCTTTTAAGGTACATTTTTTCCTCATAAAATAATAAATGTCAATATCTGAACCACATTTAAGTATTTTGTTGAACTGTCAGTAAGCCAAATAAAACATTTTTTTCATGCTTTTATGCAAAGGCACTTCACCATTTAAAAATAAATATTTCAATAAGACTTCATAGGGAAAATATATTCCTGTGGTTAGATGAGATACTTCAGTAAATTAAGAGTAGGGACTCTGAAGGCATGTGGTGCTGTTAAAATTTTCCTGTTCTTAAGTTGGCAGATCTGTCATCAAACTACACATTTATCCATAGCAAAACAAAGCAATTCATTATAGATTTGTAACCAACCTCTTTCATCACTTTTTTTAAAAAAAATCATGGCATCTCTGGTAAGAAAGAGAAAAGCAGCATGTAAAATTTTATCCTTGACCCATATATCGATTGCTGATTATAAAATTGTGAATTTATTTATTTATTTAAAATGGGGTGCCTGGCATGCAAGGGTCCATGGGGTTGCAAGGGGTCAGAATCGACTGTGTGACTGAGCAACAACTATAACTCTTTGTTATTTTTTTAAGGCAAAAACACAACAAGACAGTTCATGGAGTAAAAAGATTTTAAAAAACCCTTATAGACCCAGTTAACTAAAATATTAAAATGTTTACTATAGCTATCACAACAAGTAGTTTTTAGTTACTACAGCAAGTAACATTCCACTGCTGGAATGTGCCCTTCAACAACTTATCTGAAACTGGATTCACTTACTGTGCTGAAAATGTTTCTCCCCTTTAGTTTATGTCCATACCAGATAACTTTGGAAATATTGGAGCATGTTTTCCTGCCTTCACGAGCTAGTAAGAACCAAACCAACTCAAAAAAAATGAGCAAAATTTATGAGAAATCCAAATGGAATGTTGCATTTTTATTTGACTTTTTTTAAAACATAAGGGACTGCAGTGGCTCAAATGGCAAAGACACTGACTAGAAGGCGAGAGGTCAGCAGTTCGATTCCCAATTACTGCAGAATGGAATGAGCTCCCATCTTTGTCTCAGATCCTGCCAACCTAGCAGTTCAAAAGGAAGAAATTGCAAGTAGATGAATGGGGACCACTTCAGTGGGAAGGTAAATGGCATTCTGTGCACTCCAGTGTCTAGTCATGCCTGCCACATGACCACAGAAACAATATTTTCTCTCTGGGTTGTTTGTGGGCCACATAAATGGCCTTCAAAAACCACAGAACACACCACCCTGGTCTATATTTTAATTTATTTCCATTTTTATCATAAGCCTATGAGATGTACTAGCCAGTGATGGCAAACCTTGGCACTCCAGGTGTTCTGGAACTTCAATTTCCAGAAGCCCTGATTGGCAGGAGTGCTGACTTGGGCTTCTGGTAATTGAAGTCCAAGAATGCCAGGAGTCTCCAGGTTTGCCATCACTGGACTAGGCTGACAGTAGCTTCGCAAGAGCGTGACTCTGAATCCAGATTTTATCCATCCAAGTGCAATACTCCATCCTGAGGATGAGAAGATCTGTCAAAGTCATGTTCTCACACATTTGAATGTTTTAAAACCTCAAGCTCTTTCCATCCCAAACATGATGAAATTTGCAAATGTTTCCCCCCGAAATAAAACTCTCGTCCACATGCAATGGCCAAATTCAACAGGCAGGGCACAAAGAGCACCATTTTGTCTGACTGTTAAAGATTAAAAGCCTGTCAGCAAATAAAAAGTGTGTCAGGGAGCAATCCTAATGGCTAGCTGTATTCTAGGGATATGCACATCATTGGACAAATGTGAAAAATTGAATGAATCAGAAATATTTGTGCAATTCCAGAATGCCTAGGAAACAAAGAACTGCTTTTCACCCTAGGTTTGAGCAACGCCATAATGGAGCCTTTCTTTTTCTAGTCAGCTTTCGTAAAAGATGGTCTGCAATTTGAGGGGAAACCAAAAGCAATGCAGTGAACTGATTTCTGGGCACCAAAGGAGAAGGTAAATAACACCTGAACTCATAAGACTAAGATTTCTCCTAGACAGTCCAACATTGAGACCTAAGAAAGGTCTTAGAGATTAAGCTTACCATGTGGCATCTAGGTCCCTGTGCAGCTGTTATTCATCATTTCTCAAAGTTGATGGGTGGAAAAGAACACTTGTGCCTTTTTTAAAAAAAACATTTTTGCATTCTGGAATATTTTTCTACTTTGTTCCTTTACTCCGCATAGTTTACTAAACTTAGCTGAATTATTATTACATTATTAGGACTGTGTGTAGTTGTGAAAGGATGACTTTTGCCAGCCTTCAACAGATATGTCGCACAGTTAGGATGCTGCATGCTCCCTCCCCCAAATTCAAAGGTATTTGCATTTCTTCCCATTTGCTGGTTTGATTGACTTCTTTTATTTATTGATTTATTGATTGATTTATTTTCACATACATACATACATGCATGCATACATACATACATACATACATACATACAGTAAAACCTTACATAAAGAGTGCCTCGCTTAGATAGTAACAACTTATTATTATTATTATTATTATTATTATTATTATTATTATTATTATTATTATTATTATTATTATTATTATTATTATTATTATTATTATTATTATTATTATTATTATTATTATTATTATATTTTGATTTGTATGCCACCCTACTCAGTAAAAATCGACTCAGGGCAGCTCACAGAACCCCCAAATATAACGTTACATAAAACAACATTACAATATAAAATATAAATATAACAAAGCATATACACATTAAAACAGAATAAAAAGCAATGGGGTAACAACAAATAAATCACAATAACATATCACATCCTAACACATTGCAAAGAAGATACTGATAGAAGTAAAGGCAGCTGCCTTTAAAAGAACTTCACTGCTGCCGTCACCCCAAGACCACTTCCAGACACTCTCCCCGGCCGGTCAGGTGGGGAGAACAAGGACCAGCTGCGCCATCCAGGCGGCTGCCTTTAAAAGGACCTCACTGCTGCCGCCCTCTCCCAAGACCATATTTTGTTGGTGCTCCTGGGACCTGCTTCCATGCCTGGCTTAAGAGACGGCCATGGTAGGACTCATCCCCACTGCCTTGGACTTCAGCTTGGCAGGGTCAGAGGAGATCCTTGGCCAGGAGCGCTGGACTCTTCTTCTCTCGGCCGGACTGGCCTCGAGAGAATGGGACACAGCTGTGAGGGACTATCAACCAGCATAAGAACAGCACTACCTTTTCCACCACCATCGGACTCTTTTTCTCTCGGCCAGCCTCGGCCTTGAGAGAATGGGACACAGCTGGGACACAGCTGTGTGGCATAGCTGCCTGGCAGTAAGAATTGTTATATTATGTTATATTGTGTTGATACTCTATTGTTGTGATATTTTTGTAACTGAATAATATTTTGATACTTTCTTTTGTTTAGGATCCTTCTGAAAGTGTTTTTGAGATGTCTTTTTATGATGTTTTAATTTTGTAATTGTGATGGGGGATTTCTTGAAATGTATGTAATATTTTGATATGTTTTCATATCTAATATGTGATATTTTTGTAATCTATGTTATTAGCCACTCTGAGTCGCTTCGGCAAATAGAGCGGCATACAAATACAATTACAAATACAAACAATAATAATAATAATGAGAAAGTCATTCATTTAAAATTTCTTATAACCATGTCCTCGACTATCTGGCTTTTAAAGTCCTGCCCTGCCCCGCTGCTTAAAGAGCAGAATTTTCTCTGAATGGTCACCTTGCTTAACAACTAAAACCAACCAAAAACTCGCTTACCAACTAAATTGGGGTTCACAATCCCCCCCCCAGAAGTCACAATTGGTCACTTACAATGGTGTTTTGCTTAAAGAGCAAACTTGGTTAAAAGAGCAATCCCATGGAACGGATTATGCTCTTTAAGCGAGGTACCACTGTACGTACGTATGTACGTACGTATGTACGTACGTACATACATACATACATACATACATACATACATACATACATACATACATACATACATACATACATACATACATACATACATACATACATATCTGAGATCTGGAAGCCACTAATTATGTCTCTTAAAGGGTAGCGAGAAATGACAGCCTCAATGCATATGCCTTTTAACTAGGCATGGAGAAGATGAAGAGGTTCTGTATTCTCTTACTGAACAACCAGAGATTCAGTTCAAGGCTTGTAAGAACTAAACTATCAAGGATCTACATCTGGATGAAAAAAAACTTACAGGTTTTTATTTTCCTGTGTTAGAAATATTTTTTAAATGTCATGGCTTTTCCCCCTAATTCAAAAGATATTTTTTACAAAGTAAAGTCCTATCCAAATTAACTGACATTTATGAAGGGCCCCTTCAGAAGGTCAGCATGCACTGAAACATCTACATCTATCATGACCATTGCAGATAAAAGATGAAATACTTCAAATAACTCAGTCCCATTGTTTTATTCTTAGAGTTTCAGTTCCAGACATTTATATAGACTTCTATCTCAGATTCTGCATATAGCTTCCTCATGTTACCCCAACTAAACTCTACTCTTGTTTCCAGTGGTGAGATTCAATTTTTTTTGCTACCTACTCTGTGGGTGTGGTATGGTGGGCATGGCCAGGGGGAAAGCCCTGTGTTATTTCAAAACTTGGATTGGCAAGGCCAGACAGAATTTCTGCTACCGGTTCTGTCAAACTGGGGCGGACTTTCTGAGTCCCACCAGTTTCCATCTGTCATTGAAAAGGCCACTAGAGGTAGGGAAAACAACCGCCCCGTCATTTATCCTAATCTTTTTCCTTTTGTGTTGTGTATTTTATATTGCAATGAATTTATCATATTTCTAATCTTTTATAAACTGTTGCCAAAATGGGGTATAATTCTTGATGTATTTTGTTCCCACAGGTAGAGAATGTCGAATTTAAAAACCTTTCTTTCTGCTCGGTAAGATTACAAGAGCTGAAATGTATTACTGTATTTGTTTGTTCATTTGTTACATTTTAGCTCTTTTGTAAAATAAAATTACAGAAGTGGGGATTTTTGTAAGTAAAATGTTTTGTGACCACAGGGGGCTTAAGGGGTGAGGATCAAACACCAAGAGTGTTCCCATCTTTCCGCCATAAAAACTCTTTGAAGGCCTTTATTTTCATTGAGGATGATGAAATTCACCTGTATTTATTACTTCTTTATATTTTCATTTCAGCCTAAGCACAGGGTGAAAATTCTTGCAATAGCTGATTTTAAAAAATCTGTTTCCTTACTTCTCCTTTAGAAAATAACCTGCCGTTTCCTTTACTTTATTCCCTGCCTAGTGTCTTCATTAAATTCCTTGCTCTAAACTAGATATAGGTCTTTTAACAATCACACTATTTGCTTTCAGAGCAAGAGTCAATGCATGTTTGCAATGTTACAAAAGGGTGTCCAATATTTCTTTACCATTTTAATGAAAAACAAAATCCCTCTTGAGCACAATGGTAGCAAATCACACATTACTGGATTTCCAAACTTTATCCGTCCATCTACCTTCTAAAACCACCCCCAGCTCTCTATGAGTTATATATCCAATGCATTACCACCCAGCTTATTTGATCTCTTGGAAAGATAAATGCTTTCCCCTGCAAAATTAAACAAAGAGAAAATTAAAGAACAGGGAAAGGTAAACAATATCATAAAGTCCAATTTCCTCTCTTCTACATGATCTATCTTTCCAAACAAGGCCAAATCCTGCCCTTAGTACTTGTTTGAGAGGACCACACTCTGAGGAATCCTCAGTAGATTTAAGAAAATATGTGAAAATCAGATAATTAAATCAAGGGAGAAAAAAACAACAAAGAACATTGTCTAATTCATGTCAAACTTTGTAAATAGTACCCTTAAATATATTATTGAATTAATAAAGAAGATCACTTATTTGCCTATAATCCATAAACCAATAAAGATCGCAACATAACGTGTGGCTGTCCCAGATTCTTCTCATGGACTAATATGTTAGTTTAAGAAATTTTAGAATTTATAGCTATTTATGCGGCGAAGCAAAGGTGCAACCATTTAAAATCTATCCACTCTTTATGCCTTTTCCAAGGTTGCGTTCCTATTTTACCATTCAGAAATATAAATCACCATGTAAAAGTGCTAGAAATGTGTTGCCTTGTGTTGATATTTCCTTGATTAAAAATATCATTATATAAGGTTGCTTTGAGAGAGGCCACAAGATGTTTTTTCTTTACTCGAAGCAAAATTCAGAGCAATCTTGAAAGGTTCTTTCCCCAGGAAAACATTTGAGTTTATAGCAGGCAATCCCATCATGCTTTATGTTTCTTTTGCATGCTAACATGGATGTGGAAAGGGTCAGCATTTAACAAACAGAGAAAGGGGAACAGAGGAGATACAAGTGTCCATACCTTTTTTGCCCAATAAACCATGATTTTAATAAACCATAGTTTATTAAGCCAGAATTGTTATTGAGATTGGTTTGTCTGTTTAAAGCATTCCATTGGTCAGTAGATAAAAGAACATTTTAGATGTGAATGTAGAGATTTTGTTTTCATGAAGTAGATTATCTCAAGGATTTCAAGTCCTAGTCAAGACTATATTGAGGACTCTAAGTACACTGTTTTACACTCCAAATTCAATTTCATCTTGGGTATTCATAGCTGCCTGTTATTATACTGTTAGTATACTGCACAGCTGCAAGTATGGTCTGACTTTGGAAGAGCAGTTCTGAACCCATCAGGAGGCATTTTTAAATTAACATTGCATGAATTTAAATGCATTAAGGACTAAACAAAACACAGAGAATTAGAGGGGTGAAAAGTCACTGCTTCTCCTTGTCCTACAGACTCCCCTCTCCCTTTCCTTTTTGGCTGCTGTGCTGAGAGACACAAAATAAAATGGAGCAACATAACCTGTCTGAGTTTTATTCAAATCAGCCAATTAAAACATCAAGATGAAATGTCAGCGAACATGCTATGGCCACTCAGGAATTAGAGCAGGAAGGCATTTGTCTGTCTTCACCACAAAAGCACTGAAGATTTTTTGAAATTCCACTTATGCAAAAACCATGACATTACATTACAGCCATGAAAAACACTATCTGAAATGTACCTTGACTGGAGGGCAGCTGTCATAGTTTGTTGCTTTCATGAAAAATCACACTGCTCTAAACATAATTTTTTCCTAAGATTTTCTCCCCAAATGATCAGTATATAGTTAAATGAATCTAGGTGTAGGAGAGGCCAGATTTCAGTGATGGAAGAGAAGGTCCTAGACTTAGTCCCTGCAATTTCCATAGACGTATATAGGAAAACCTTCTACTCAAGAGACATGGCAGAACGCTGTTGATGTTGAACAAGACCTTGCAAAGGTTTGTTGTTAGAAGAGCCAGTTCTTTAAGTATTAAAGGTGTTATCACAGAAATGTTTCTCATTTCCTGGAGATTGCAAAGATAGTGTGCATTTTTTATTCTTTCACATGGCACTGGGAGAAGACTGTGTGGATGAAATAACAATGTGTTTTCTTCTACTTAGAAGTATCTCCAGTGTCTGAATTCACAAGTTGGGTAATGCAGTTTTTGGGTTTGCAAATTTATATCACCTTACCAAATTTACAGCCACTAAAACTGTATGCAGACTTAAATGCAATTTGCCATCAGAATCCCACAAATTTGTCAACTTCTAATGTGGAATGTGTAACCAATTTTTTTATAGGCTTAGAACATGCATAAGGAAAAATGCATACATTTGTAAAATGCACATAAATTGATGGGAGATAAGGTGTCACATTTCAAAAGTTACTCTCTAAGCGAAACACTCTTTATACGAGGTTATACTGTATTTCCATTCTCAATTGAATATTTTGGTAATCAGTTGTGCAGTTCATAGGTGGACAGGTCCAACAATTTCCATGTATTTTAAAAGGTATCCTAGCCTAGCCAGTTTTAATTGTCTTGATGTTTCAATATCTAGTCATTTTATATTTGGTTAACATCAACAGATAGAGTCTGTGGCTGGATGAGGCAAAATGTTTACCAAATGAAGTTTCTCTGAATAATAATAAAACAGAGAGTCTGAAATGGTGATGTTTACAGTGATGTACTCAAACCATTAAATGGACCATGCCCTTTTAGAATATAGTCAAACCTCACATAAAGAGTGTCTCGCTTAAAGAGTAACTCACGTAAAGAGCAGAATTTTCCCTGAATGTTCACTTCGCTTAACAAATAAAACCAACAAAAAACTCGCTTAACAAATAAATCAGGGTCCGCACACACATACACACCGCCAGAAGTCACAATTGGTCACTTACAATGGCGTTTCACCTAAAGAGCAAACTTGCTTAAAGAGCAATCCTGTGGAATACATTGTGCTTTTAAAGTGAGGTACAAATGTACATTATTGTAAGTTTTATTTCACTCCTCTCTTGCTGTGGTTTCTTAAAGCTGAAAGGTAGCTGAGGCCTTTTCTCTTCATGGGTCTTTAGAAAACCCATTCTCTGCTTCAAGGAAATTTGTTTGATGAGCTTGTTGGAATCTTCTAGGCCCACTGGAGTTGTTGCTGTTGTTGCTTTAAATGTAGAAAGGTGGCTTCTTGTGCTAGCCAAAAGGGCCATTTGGTTGTTTTTCACACTTTGGGGCCCAACTCTGGAATCTGGTTGGAAGTAGCCTGATTACCCAGGTTCACTTGATACCTGGCGAGGGTTTGGCAGAGAGCCAGAAAGACAGTTCAAAAATGGTTGTCAACTAGGAAACATCTACATGAAAGAGATAGGCTTTCCAATTAGGCCTTATCTCTGGAAATCTTAATTATGGTAACTTAGAACAGATAGATAGATTCCTTTTATTTAAGGGAATACTTGTCTGAAACATCCTTTCTCTAAAACGAATTTTAATTAGGTTATTTTTCTATGCTGAGATCTGTAACCTGATTCATCAAGAACCATGCTGCCAATTTAAATAAAAATATTTTCTTCAATCAACGCGTATTCATTGGAAATGGGATATCGTGTTAAAAGACAGTAAGTCCTCTTTTTTTGCCTCTTGAAACCACTACCGTAACCTCTCAAAGTAAATGGGCTTGTCTCTGTAAACAGAGGAGCCAGGTTTTGGTCAGCCGGGTGTGGCTGGAGAACGAATGGTGAACATCCTTTTTCTTGCGTGAGTTTTGGGTGAGTTCTAGAGGGGATTTTTTTGAATAATCTGCCTTGGATTGAACGCAGAGAGGTCCCAGAGCAAGTGAGGAAGAGTGTGCATTCATCATACCCTCTAGCACAGAATCTCAGATTACCAACCTGATTTAACAACGGATTTTCCAAAGGTCTGAACTTGCATTTCCTCTCATGCTGAGCGGGATTACTATCACAACGATACATCAGCAGCAGGGTAAAACTAACCTGTCTATTCCTTAACTCTGAGCAGAAATGCTCATTTTAAAGCACGTTTATCTCTTGATATTTTTCAAGTACCCCATTTTAACTTCTGTTCCCTTTGCTGTTCTATGCTTGTCTTGGACCGTAATAAATATTTGATTTGATTTGATGGAGTTTCCAATACTTCCTTGAGTTTTGTTTCCAGGTGTCTCAAAATCTTCCATCCAGAAACTTTATGGCATTTACCTCAGAGTCTGCAGACTCTTTCCTGACTAAAATGTTCCAAACAAGCAAAAAAAAAATATCATGTCACTGACCTAGAAAGCCCTGGCTTAGCCTAGTTTAGTCCTGGATTTCTCTCTCAGTGTCTCCCCTCTTAGTACAGTCTCTGTAATACACTAAATCTGGGACTAATCAGATGCTTTGGGGAGTCCAAATTGAGCTCACCATGGGAAGTCCAATCCTGTATACAAGCACAGGCTGACACTCTTGCCACACTTGACCCAGTGGGACAACTTCTGAGCAGATGTCTAGGACTCTGCTGTAGACTTCTCAAAACAAGTGTATTCAGAGCATTTGTTGTGTCTTCATAACAAATAAAAATACCATTGCCTCAAAAAAAGAGAGAGTTCTATATAGAGTTGCACACACATATAAGAATGCCAAAAATCTTGACAATTAAAGTTGTTGTTTGCTTTCTTCTTCTTCTTCTTCTTCTTCTTCTTCTTCTTCTTCTTCTTCTTCTTCTTCTTCTTCTTCTTCTTCTTCTTCTTCTTCTTCTTCTTCTTCTTCTTCTTCTTCTTCTTCTTCTTCTTCTTCTTCTTCTTCTTCTTCTTCTTCTTCTTCTTCTTCTTCTTCTTCTTCTTCTTCTTCTTCTTCTTCTTCTTCTTCTTCTTCTTCTTCTTCTTCTTCTTCTTCTTCTTCTTCTTCTTCTTCTTCTTCTTCTTCTTCTTCTTCTTCTTCTTCTTCTTCTGCCGCCTCCTCATTGGGTGTCAAAGGGATGGTGTTCATCTCCATTTACAGCCAAAGAACCAGCACTGTCTCCTTCTGCAGACGTTTCTGTGGTCATGTGGCAGGCATGTCTAGACACCGGACTCCAAAGAATGCTGTTATCTTTCCCACTAAAGCAGTACCCATTTATCTACTTGCACTTTCTTACTTTCAAACTGCTAGGTTAGCAGGAGCTGGGACATGACAACTCTGTCATGCAGTACTTGGGTCTCAAAATTGCTGCCCTGCTGACCTTCTAGTTACCAAGCTCAGCATCTTTACCAGTAAGCCACCAAGGCTACTTCAGGGAGAGCTTGGGAAAATGTGAGTTTCTGAAACTACAACAGAAGCAAGAAAATTCTGGGAGTTGTAGTACCAGTCAGTAACTATCTCAATCTCTGGTACTGCTCCATTGAGGACCTTCCATCACTGCTCATAGCAACACTATAGTGGCTTAGTTGTTAAGATGCTTAGCTTCAAGACTGGAAGGTTGGGGGTTTGATACCCAAGTGTTGTATGACGGATCTCAGGGACATGAAAGGAGCCTCATTCAGGCATCCCTTGAGTGGAGTTTCTCCAGAAAAAATCCTTTCAACCCAGAGCAATTTCTGACATGACATTTATTTCTTTATTGCTGCTCATCACATAACTATCTCAATCAAGGTGAAAGATCAGAGAAAGAGGGAGGGAAAAGTGATGGCGTGAAGCCATTCTCTTCCTCGTGCAGTTCTTTCTTGCTGTACCAAAACCAAAATATGTTCTCAGATCTCCATTCCTGTAATTGTCAGCTGCAGAAGCCATGGAAAAAGCTTTCACTTTGGTAGCAGACTTCACTGGCCAAACTCCTCCCTCCCTCTAACAACAGAATGAAAGAGTAACAATCAAAATCACATATGGAGAATTCCCCACTTCCTAATAAATTGCTTAGATCTTCTCTTGGTCTCCTTGGCACTGAGCAAGAATGCACTTGCTGCTCCACTGCTAGGAAGAATAAAAAAGAAGCTTACTTTGGTTAAGAGTCACATATTTGATTTTTGACTCTCTACTTTTTGCCCATTTGAGCTAAGGGGAAAAATAAGAACTACTGCTCTATGGTTTCCATTAGGACTATGTGACTGCCATCCAATATGATCTGTATCTGAATATTTGCTGTGCACATCAGTACCTCCCATCCTCAGGTGGTGAGGATTGTTAGATTTTATTTGTTCTCAGATTTATGTAGGTATTTGCATGTTCCAGGAACTGGATGGTGGTGACTGGGGCAACGGGCAATGACCTGAGATTGTGGGGTGCCATTTGTTTTGAGAATATGGCCAGCCATCAGGTGTTGGTAAAACTGTTAATATTGCCTCCTTCAACATTTCCCCCAGATCCATGGCCAGGTCCAGAAGGCATCAAAAATGAAAGGGATGAAGAAAAGAGGAAGAGATTGATTGATTGATTGATTGATTGATTGATTGATTGATTGATTGATTGATTGATTGATTGATTGATTGATTGATTGATTGATTGATTGATTGATTGATCGATCGATCGATCGATCGATCGATTCAATCAATCAATCAGTCAATCAATCAAACAATTTGTATAGCTGACCCATCAACATGTGACTCTGGGTGGCTTACATAAAATCCCCAACATTTAAACTATAGTTTAAAAACTATTAAAAGCATGAGTGATCCTGCTCTAAACGAGCTGGGCGTGTGTGCTCCCTCTCCACCTCCCCACACCTCCCCTGCCAGCCAGGTTTTCAGCTCTTTCCTGAAGGGCAGCAGCTCTGTCTTGGAGATGCAGGTCAACTGGCAGGAAGTTCCATAGGGCTGGAGCGGATACCGAAAAGGCTCTTCTTCTAGTGCTAGAGAGGTAAGCCTCTCTAGAAGTTGGTATTTTTAAAGAGCCCCTCCAGTCCACTCTAGTGGGACAGGCAAATGTCCTTGTGGTGATGTAGTCTCTTAAGTATCCTGGCCCACTGCCATGTAGGGCTTTAAAAGTAATTACCACCACCTTGAAATTGCATCCAGAGGCACACTGGCAACCAATGCAGCTCCCGTAGCAGGGGTGAGACATGGGCATAACGCCCGCACCCCATCACTACATGGGCAGCTGCATTCTGAATCAGCTGCAGCCTCCAAATAGATACTACTTTGATCTATTTAATAAAAGTCCATTCAAGAATGTCAGTCTTCTAATTCTTATGGACTATGTCATGCATGTAAATAATGCTCTATGTTGCTTTTATGTAGCCCCTCAGGTCCCTCACAAGTGAAGCCTAACCCGAGCAAGACTCAAGCATGCACTTTCTACCTAAGAAAATGAGAAGCAGGGATTATGTTGGATATTACATGGCACAGGAATCAAATACAGCATTGTTCAACTCTGAAATATCTCAGTATGATACTTGACAGGACACAATCTTTCAAACAGCATTGCCTGAATACAAAGGGTAAAGTTAGTTCAAGGAATAACATCACCAGGAAATTGACAACTATACATGGGGAACTCAACCATCCACAATGACTACATCAGCTTTGGCTCTAAACATCTCTGCAGCAGAGTATACTGCTCCAGTATGGAGCACATCCATACACACAAAACAAGTTGACATCACTGTTAATGAAACACTGTGTATAGTGTCAGAATGCTTCAAACCTACACCAGTTGAGAAAATATATTCTCTTGTTGATATCACTCCACCTAAGAGAAGTAGCAGCAGATGCTAAGAGAACTAAACAAGAGAACGACATCCTCTGAGTGAATATGAGCCTCAGGTCCACCAACTCAGATCCAGGAAGAGCTTTATAGCACAAACATTCTTAAGCAGGGGCTGAATAGACTGAGGGTTGGAGTGCCTAAATGTAAGACCAACATGCTCAAGAGGAGGCTGCTGGTGGACAACAACACATGCTGTTCCAATGTGGAAAAACACAGAGCCCACCTCACCTGCTGGTCTGTTGACTACTATCAGAAGCATGTACCAATGATGATTTAATTTTTTGGCCAGTGCCAAAGCTGAGAAGGTGGCATCATTTTGCCAGGTTAAGTTTGATCTGAATACAAAAGAAGAAGTGCAGAATAGACACTTTCTAACTGTGGTGCTGAAGAAGACTTTTGAAAGTCCCCTGGACTGCAAGGAGATCAAATCAGTCAATTTTAAAGGAAATCACCCCTGACGGCTCCTTGGATCCTGAAGCTGAAGCTCAAACACTTTGGTCACTAAATGGGAGGAGAGCATCCACCAGAGAAGGCCCTGATGCTAAGAAAGTTTGAAGACAAAAGGATAAGTGAGTGGCCAAGGTTGAGATGGCTAGACAGCATCATTGATATTGTGGGTGTGAATCTGGGCAGACTCCTGATGATGGCAGATGACACAGAAGCCTGGTGTGCTGTGGTTCATGGGGTTGCAAAGGGTCAGACATGACTGTGCAACTGACCAACAAGCTACTGAAGGAGGAAAAAAGGGGGGGAATCTAAAATGTACCCAGACTAACATGAGTTGGACCAGTTCCTTTAGCTATGCCTGGGTAAGAAACAGCTGGTCATATAGTTGGGCAGGAAAATATAGCTTCTGGTGGGATCTCTCTGAGACCTCCCCTGTGGCTGAATCTGCAGGGGAGGTTTGGGCTTTTAATCATCTGTCTCCTTCTATTCCTTTGTTTGCTACACTATTCGTTTCATTTTTCTATGGCTTACAATGGACACCAACATTGATTTTTAAAAAATCATACTTTTAACCTCCCATTATGGGTAAAAATGTCAGTAATTTGTAAACTGATTTTAGGATGACTAGGAACTTCTTGAGCTGCCCTGCAGCTGATCAAGATCTTTCCAAATAACCCTGTTTGGATATTATTCCCTGAGCAATTCTATTCTCCACAAATCTGTTTTATTCTGCATTTCAAGCTTGTGGCCTTCTTCATGAGGTACTCATTTCAGGCAACCTTGCACTGGGAACAGCAGGAGAGCCAACACTGCTATCCACCAGTTACCTCTGGGGCCTGCCTGCCTCTGGAGCCCTAGAATCCTGCATTCTCTCAATTTCTTCCCTTTCTGTTTTTCAGCCAGTTATTTCAATAAACTACAAGCAGATTCTTTCCATGTCACAGATTTGTTTTTTCCAGTTACTCTTCTTTAAGATTTGACAGCATTTTGGGGACCAACAGGTGACAACATTGCTGTTGTTGTAGTACAGTCACACAGTCAAGTCCAACCTTTTGTGACCCTATGGACCACTGCACGCCAAGCTCCTCTGTCATCTGCCATCTTCTGCAGCCCAGCCAGATCTACGATTCCAGATCAACGATTCCATCCAGTCACCTTATCGTCTGCTGTCCCCTTCTCCTTTTGCCTTTGATCTTTCCTAGCATCAAGGGCTTCTCGAGTTAGTCCTCTCTTCTCATTTGGTGACCAAAGTACTTGAGCTTCAGCTTCAATATTTATTCCTCCAAGGAGCAGTCAGGGTTGATTTCCTTCAGGATTGACTGATTTTATCTCCATGCAGTCCAGGCATATAGACACCATATATCAAAGGTGTCTATTCTTCTGCGCTCAGCCTTTCTTATGGTTCAATTCTTGCAGACATACATTACTACTAGGAAGACCATTGCTTTAACTATGCAGACATTTGTTTGCAGGATGATGTCTCTACTTTTGACTATGCTCTCAAGGTTTCTCACAGCTTGCCTCCCAAAAAGTAAGCATCTTTTTTAATTTCATGACTGCAGTCACTCACTATCACTCACTATCACTATCAACATTGCTACCCAAGCAATAAATCACAACAGAAGAAACTAGAGATAAATCAGCAGTAACTGGAGGAAGAGGATGGTGATGCCACAATGCTGTCAACTAATGTTTCTGTGTGAGATGCTTGTTTCTCCTCAGTTTTGTTCATTGCTATTTTCATGAATAGGAGACATGCAGTAGCTCTTAAATAGCATTTCAGTTCCAATGGGTGGATGTGATTCTGTGATTTGATTATTTCCCCCCACTCTTCTTTACTCCTTCTGTTTGCAAAGGCACCTCTGCTTGGCGTATGCAGAGCAAAGCTTTATTCTAATAATTTGGCAGACTTCAGATTAATTCTCTTCTTTCAAGCCTGTCTTCATAGCCAGTTGGAGCTGGCCTCAGGCCAAGAAGATGTGGTCTCAGTGCTCATGGAAATAGAAAACCGGACTTTCTCTAGATCTGCCTCTGGAGTATAAACCACATGTCGTGTGGATAGCTTGAAAGTGAAATAATACTGATTTATCCTGCTTCACAGACTGTACTTTGAATTCGGTTATATAAAGAAAATGCAAATATATATCCCTTGGAAAAATAGCCAGCTCTGCCCATTAAGGCGGGTGATTAATGCTCTGTTGAAAGCCCATTTAAAGGATTGTGCATTAAGAACCAAAGGCTGAGAATATGAGAAAATACTATAATCTAGGTTTTGTAGAAGGTGATTGTATGGCTGCAGAGGGCACTCAAGCTCTTTAGGAGCCATCAGGATGGAAAGGAAACAGCAAACTTCTTCCACTTCCAAAAAAAAAGAAAGAGAAAGAAAAGAAAAGAAAGATAGAGAAATCCTTAATCTTTAGAAAAAGAAAAGTGGGACCACATCAGATCAAAATATTTTACAACTTCTCCCTCTCTAACCACTAATAACAGGGGGAGCCAATTTCTGTTATGATTCGGGGTTTCGTCATCTATTTTTTTTAAAGAATATTAATCACATAGAATATACTTTCAGCAACTATTTTCACCTAGCATCACACACACACACACACACACACACTGAATGCATGTATGGTCAGAACCCCTCCTCTTAAAAAATAGGCAGAGCTTGAAAGTAATTAGTTATAAAGAAACATCATCCTGTAGTTGATTCCCCCCCCCCCAGTAGTGAAGTTATAAATAAATCTTGTGATGATTGCCTGCTAAGAAATAACTTCATCAATTTTACAGTGTGGCCTCGACTTATTTTTATATTTATGAGTATGTGGCCTCAGTAAATGAAAGAGGAGGAAGATTATGCGATTCTAGCACTGGTTTGTCCTGTCCCTCCCAATACCCCTTTGTGCTCTGTTTTGAGAGCTGATCTGAGAAGGAAGCAGAGAGGAGTAAAGCATTACTTGTATCTACAATAGCAACTAACTACTATTGGGAGTTAGAAGTGGTAGCTGTAACTTACTACTGTTTAAAATGAACTTTCCTATCAATATATAGTAGTGGATTTTTGAGGGCTGCAGTGGCTAAGTGGTTAAGACACTGAACTTGATGACTGGAAGGTTGACAGGTCAGCAATTTGAGCCCCAAATGCTGCAAGATGGAGTGAGCTACCATCTCTGTCCCAGCACCTGCCAACCTAGCAGTTTGAAATCAAGAAATTGCAAGTAGATAAATAGGTACTGTGTAAGTGGGAAAGGTAACAGCATTCCGGTGTCTAGTCATGCCTGCCAAATGACCACACAAATGTCTGCAGACAGACAGGGCTAGCTCTTTGGTTGTAAATGGAGAGGAGCACCACCCCTTGAGTCGAGACCTTTATAGATTGTCCAATTTGACAATGAACAATATGCAAAAAGATTTTTGTTGTCATTGGCTTTTCCTTGAAAATTACACTTCCATACTAGGCAGTTGCTGGAGCAGGTGGATTTGCCATGAGAAGATTCCAAGCTGAAACTAGTTCACCCTGTCATGAAGTTCTGCATGTGGATGGTTACTTTGCACCTATAAATAAAGGAGTGGGCAGTGTTATCTGAGGTGACAACCCTGTGACATATGCAGTGGGTTGTGACATTAAAGTGACTGCTAGAGAAACCCCTTCCTCATTTTGGTCTTCTCTATCTTTGTTTTTAATAGTTCCCTAACCAACCAAGCACAGTCTAGTTATGAATAATGTATACACATACAAGACGGATGTATTGTGGTAGCACTATGCCAGTTTTTCGCAAGCAATGTTGAACCAGTTTACTCATGAGTAAGGAGGCAGCAGCAACCATAGTGGCAGACAGCAGAAGCACAGAAAGCTCATGGCAGTACAAATGGCAATAGTGGCAGAAAGAGCAATTGAAAGTGCTGAGAAACACGTATGAAATTTTAGCCTTGAATACATTGGAGTTGTTATTCAGCAAGGTGTCCACACATTGGTAGACATCTCCGTGACAACATTCTGCACATGCAAATGGACTTGATTTCTCAAGTCCATTTGCACACATGATGTTTTAGCTATTTGTGATATCACATCACCCGCTGGCTAGTCGGAGCATGACATGTGCCCTCCATTTGGTAGTACCTTGGCCAAAGTGGGGTGGAAATATGAGCACCTAGGGTGGCAGAGTGGTGAGAGGAGCTGAGCCTAGCAGAAGGCCTACTCAGGGGATGATTTAGCAACAAGAACATAATTTTAAAAACCCTTTGATTTAAGCTCCCCATTCATTCAGAAAGAAACACAATCTTGCTTTGAGCACATGAAAAAGTTTCTTGGGGAGAATTCCACCATAGAAGCTGAGGAAGATGGAAGGGGAGATGACTCCAAATCTACCCTCTACAGAAAGGTGGGGAAGGGGGCATCAGAAATCAAGAGGAATAAACTGAAACAGTCAGAAGGTCAGTGTGGACTCTTTTCACAGAAGAAAAAGCTTTGACCAGTTTTGTATGGTCATTTCCATACATTAGTTTGTACCTTATGAAGAAATACTGATGACAGGGAAGGTGACGGTAATATATGAGACCATCCTTCTAGCCTCAATTATAGTGTTTGGTTATATTTCAGTGAAGGCTACAGATATAATACAATTCTGTAAGAGAGAGAATTTTATAAATTCTGCTCAAACAATGCTAAGAGAACCAAGACTTATTTTCTGATCAAATTGAAACTTTGGTTTTTCTCTTCTTCTGCCATGGTCAACTCCTGTCTGGCAGTGCTGCTAATATCCTTGTTGGGTAAGTAAGAACCTTGAATATATTTCTCCTTTGTTTTTGAGATGTTTATAACTCCAACACATGTATGAATATTTGCTTGGTCCATTCGCATGATACATTATTAGATACAAGATAACAATGCATATCTATTATCACCTTTTTTATTATCCGCTCCTAAGACACTGTAGAGTTAACAGCAGCTAGCAGTAGGGTAATGGTAATTTAATACCCTTATGATTTATTAAGAGTGTCACTGACAAACACAAGATGGTTTTGTTTGGACAAATGTTTAAAAGGCAAACCATTAAAAACTATTCAAAGAGAAAATCCATTCAAAACGTGAAGGGAAGAAAACCTCTACAAAGCATTGCTCTAGAGCAGGAGTTCTCAACCTTTTAAGCCGGGGGCCGAGTCATGCTCCCTTAGACAGTTTCACTGGCCAGATGGCCATTTTGCCCTTCCTCCAGCACATGGCACTTCCTGGTGCGGTGGAGGCGGTGGGGGGGGCACATTAAATGGTGCTTTGAGCTCCATCCAGCCCATGGGCTACAGGTTGAGAATCTCCGCTCTAGAGCTTGTTTCCAAGTTCTCCCTAGGAATCACAGATACTCTCTAAGTGAACGAATAAAACCTCTGATGTAATTCATCTAATAAAAATAGGGGGTGTTTCGTTATGTGTGTTTTTAAAAGGGTACCACATGTTCCTTTTAGGTTGCAAGCCAAACAATTGTTATTCCATTTAAATCATGTTCTGACGTAAGGAAGTAGTAGTAAACCTGTTGGAAAGAAAGAGGGAGCTTATTGCAGAATTAAAACACCGCTAAGAAATCTTTCCCTATTGCTTAAAGATGTGTTTTTATTAGCTCCTTTTGCGGGGAAACAAAATACTCATTTCTCCCCACTTCTCTAATCAGTTTGTCCTGCTTGAGAGCAAAACAGCTTTCAATGAACGAGGCAGCTTTGTCAAGCCAGTGATCCAACAGCTGGAAGATTCAGCTGTTTGTCATCAGCAGTTCCAAAGGCTGGCTCTGCAGAAGCTATTGCTGATTGTCAGACAACCTTAAAATGCTATTCGACAGCTGGGACTAGGTTTGCTTATTTATTTTTTTCAAATAGCCATACAAACTCTGGACACTGGCACACTACCCCAGTACCTTTGGAGTTTGCATTGGATGTACATGATTCATTATTTCTCTCTTTCTCCACACCCTTATCTTCCCTTGACTTGTAGGGTGTGTGTTTGCTTTGATTTATAAAGGAGAATGAGACTTGCTTAGCAATCAATTTCTCATCTCCTTGGAGAGATTCCCTTCTCCCACTCCCTCAACACAAGTTCCTAGAACTTATGACATCTCAAGTCTTGATTTTACCTTGAACACAACACAAATTCTGTAATCCTCTGCTGTTTGCTTGCTTGTTATTTCTCTCCATGTTGCTATTAGTGAACATTCACAAGGGAAGTATATCAGATTGGTAATGCTCACACAGGTACATTTCCACAAAATAGCATGGTATCCAGTTTTGCATTACTTATTATACTTCATTTGTCTTGTGTAATGCGCTTTAGATCTATAACCTGCTTCTGCCAAGTTCCCTACACTAACTGTTGTTCTTCTCACTTTGCAGATAAAATAGAATATGATTTGCCTTTGATAAAAGCTGAAGCAAAATTATAGCAGCAGCAAGAATGGTGCAATGCAAGAGTAGTGTCATGGAAAAATCAAAAGGTGTATCCTTTGTATCCATCCTAGTCTTGGAACCACCAGGTCATGTGTGATGCCCCCTACTCAATGTTTTCAGGAGAATTAGAAGAACCAATCGTAGGCACAGACAATGAAGTAAAGGTACAGCGTGAGGTTTGGGTGGTACGGTGGAGTTTGTAAAGGAGAGCAGAAACTTTCAGTGAAAGATGTAATGAGACAGTTCTCTTTCCCTATGGCCTCTCAGCTGTCAAATTCCCACTTTATTTGGTGCTTGCACTTAAAAAAATTTTGCTTCTTCAAGCCACAGGGTTTTTTTTAAAAATTTGCTTTCCTTGGTAGAATACAAGATTAAAAAGACAAAAAGCCTTAAGTGGAAGATATCACACCTATCTAGGTTATGATTAGGGGGAAACCCATGGATGTGTGTTTGTGTATACATGTCAGCTGTCTAAAGATTTTTCTCTTTAATGCAAACTTCTGTTTATTGCGTCTGGAGTCGAGACAGTCTTTTTAAAAATATGCTGTTTTATTCTTTAGGGTGGGGTGCTCAAACCTTTTGGGATATGGGACGGTCATGTGGTTCAGGGAGCCAGTCACTATGTCCTGTGGGCCAGATCCGGTGCCCAATGCCAATTCATCCAGCCCATGAAACCCTCATTGCTCCCGGAAGTGGAAGTAAAATGTGCCCTGCTTTAGGATATCAAAACATTTACAATTTTTTTAAACATGCTGTTTTGTGTACACATTAAATCAGAAAAGTAGGCTAGGAGTTGTATAACAGAAAACATTTGTCACTATTATAACTCTAGATACTAAGTTGCAACCAGTTGTTTTTGGCCAATGTTTCTGCCAAGTGGGAGATGAGGCTTTGGGGCTTTCACTCTTACACAAATGTAAAAACGGTCCTAGTGGTTTACAATCATTTTTCAATCACATTTCTCAGCAGGGACAGTTAGCACTCCTCCAATCACCCAACACTTCAGATTCATGTTCTTGCAGGCCACCTCCAATTCTATCATTCTCCATTTATGTGATACATCCAGTCAACCTTTTTAAAAACGGGATAAGAAAATGGTCTCAAATTTCTTCTATCATCAATGTACACACATATCTCAGTTTTCAATGTCTTTATCTTATTGGTATACAGTAGAAAGCCAGAAGACTGGAAAAGGCTGGAGAGTGGAAGAAATGTTTCAGTTGTCAATAATAAAGAAATATTTAAAACACTAAAGGTAAAGGTTGCCCTTGCTCGAATGTCAGTCGTATCCGACTCTAGGGTTCAGTGCTCATCTCTGTTTATAGCCAAAGAGCCAGCACTGTCTGTGTCTGCAGATGTTTCCATGGACATGTGGCAGGCATGCCTCAACAGCAGAGTGCACACAACATTGTTTACCTTCTCACTGAAGTAGTCCCTATGTATCTACTTGCAATTTCTTGCTTTTGAACTGCTAGGTTGGCAGAAGCTGGGACAGAGAGAGGAGCTCACTCTGTCATGCAGTGCCTGGGAATTGAACTCTGGCTTTCTAGCCAGTGAATTCAGCATCTTAACCACCACAGTCTCAATACACTAAAATACATTTAAAAACTTGAAAGGCCAGTCTGGCCTTTTCTGTTGGTTCTTCCAGTCTAGGGATACAGTAATACCTCGGATAACGTTTACCTCGGATAATGCTAAAATCGCATAACGTTAAGTAATCTGGGGGTGGAGAATTGGATCGGCCCTATGGGATGGATCGGATAACAACCGCTAAAGCCTGTGCGGTTACAATGTATCTCTATGGAGTGTTAACGTTATCCGATCCATCCCATAGGTTTTTAATATGCATCGGATAACACTAAAAATCGGATAACACCAAGACTTGTGGAACCAGGTTTTAGCGTTATCCGAGGTTTTACTGTTCTTAACTTGCCTTAAAATCCTAGTATGACAGAAATGTAAAAATAATGCAAGTAATGAAGCTTGTAGCCCAAAAAAACCCTTAAGTTTCCCATTTCCAATTCAGCCAACCTTTACAGTTGATTCTTCTCAAATGCTGATGTAAATTAAGAACAACAGTAATGCATAATGACTGTATAATTTCTGCTCAATTTGTGCTCTAGTTAATCCAAGGTGATAAAACTCATGAAGCCTAATATTGCAGAATAGACAAAAGTTCCTATGCTATACAACCATAGCTTGTTCTCTTCCATGTTTTGTTAGTTTGAGACAATTTAGAATAATTTAAACAAGCTCTTTTAAAATTGTTGTTTAACAATCAGACAGCGCTGGCTCTTCAGCTTTGAAACAGAGATGAGCACTGAACCCTAGAGTCAGATACGACTGGCTTTCAAGCAAGGGAAACCTTTACCTTTACTAAAGGAGGTGTCATAGATTGCTTTTCCCCAATAGGCATCGTATTATACTATTTATTACTTAATTGTTTTTGAACTAGATGAAGTCACTGAGTCCTGTGGTTAGAAGCACATTGGATGGCCTGATGGAAACCATGACAGCCAGATATTTGTGGCATAGCATACAAGTGATTCCAGAAAACTTTTAAAGACCATAAAAAAACCTGTGTTGCCTTTTTGATTTCACTCAAGCAACAAGAATTTTTTTTCTCAAACATTTCACCTAGATCTGGCATCCATGTGAGAATGTTCCAAATATATGGAAATTAGAAGGTAGATGAATACCTGTGCTGGTGGGGTGTTTAGGCAGGTAGAACTGAAACACTCATGACTCACATAAAATGGCTTCAACTCTGAGGGAAACACCAGCTATTTTCTTAGATGTTAAACCATGCAAATCTCTTGGCTTGAGGGGAAAAAATACACATGTGTGCCATAAACATTATAAATAAGCAATGGTAGGAAACATTATTTTACTTGGCTGCCCTTCCTATAGCCATGATGACTGGAGATTTCTGGAAATGGTGGTCCAAAACCAGTAAAATTTCAAAGATCTGGGGTGCGGTGGGGAATCTAGACAGGGACAATTTCTTTTTCTCACTCTGAACATATATGGGCAATGTTTTGCTTCATCAGAATCTTTTCAATCTCATCTCCATATTAATCTGAGAATTAGTTTTCTAGAACATTCTTTAAAAACACATATTAAAATTGATATGTATCTATGAAAAGTTACCCCCCCCCCTTTCAAATATCCATTTTAAAAAGAACTTTGATTCACTTTTGTGGCTCTGAATCAAATATAATGCAATTTAGAGAATTGAAAAATCTGACATACAACTATCATCCAACCTGTTCATTGCAGAATATACAATGATGAAATCTGTTATCATTCCTAAAGGAATCCTTTTTTCACTAGTCAACCCCCCCAAAAAACAAAAAGTAAACTGAGAATGTGACTATTTAGTTACTTTCCTAGAAAATGTACTGGTACCATTCACACTCTTCTCACTTCATGTGAGAATTCTCCAAAATTTCCTTGACCTTCCACCAAATCTTTAATAGTCGCTTAGTGTTCCTTCATGATGACAAGGATTTGCCTAAGAAATATTACTTTCCTGAAACTATTTGAAATTGAATGTTTTATGTTTTATTTTGTTTGAGGCAACAAAATCAAGTCTAATGTTCTTTTACTCTAGCACTGCTTATGTTGTGATTTGTCTCTTTTACTAGTAGGGTTGCTAGTCCAAAGGCATTGGCTAGAATTACAGGGATTAGCTTTGGAAGTAGCAATTCTTCCTAGGGTCTCCTAGCAGAAAGACAAATCTCAGGACAGGCAGAAGAATAATGATGATCGCTGCCATCAACATTTTCTTATATCTGAGGAGTGCATCTGTAACCTTATAAAGTCAGCAGTATTAGTTGAATTAAGGCGATTCAAATCTTTTTGCATTTCTATTTTTGATCAATTTTTTGTTTATCTCATTCACCCTATTTAAAATGAGTGTCTGATCACTGTAGAGAGAGGCTAGAAGCTATACTTCTCCAAGACATATTGAAAAGTTGACTCTGGATATTCTTTGTGGTTTCTCGATTAACTAAAACAGTTCTAAGCTGGCTGAAAATCATTCTTAAAATATTTTCACAAAATTAAGGATGAGCACAGTGACATTTGGGCCATCACAATTAATTAGACAGACATCCACCCATGTTTAATTTGGATTGATCTGATTGTTCTACCTAAAACTCTCTCCCAGTGCTAAATGAAATTAGGACCACAATTATCAAAGCATTTTTGTTGTTGTTCAGTCACATAGTCGATTCTGACCCTTTGCAACCCTATGGACCATTGCCCACCAGGCACCTCTGTCTTCTACCATCCTCCTCAGCCTGCCCAGCTCTGTGCCCATTGCATCCACAATACCATCTAGCCATGTCATTTTTGGCCACCCCCTTCTTCTTTTGCCCTCCACCTTTCCCAGGATCAAGGCTTTCTCAAGTGAATCCTCTCTTCTCATTTGATGTCCAAAATACTTTAGCTTCTTCTTTACTAATTGACCTTCTAATGAGCAGTCAGGGTTGGTTTAAAAAATCACTTTAATTGTTTCCATCATTTTTGTTACATTTGACAGTCTTAAACCAGAACATTTCTAATGTACAAAGACATCCTTCCCCAAACTGAAGCTCTCCAACTGATGTGTTGGACAACAACTCCCATTATCCACAGTTACTGAAAGTGGTTAGTTAACTGCCACCTGACAATCAGCATTGAGTCGCTGGCAGTATGGTCTACTCTATTACCATAGCAGGGTAACCTGGCCAGACTGAATGAGGCAGACTATTACAACATAATAATTCCCTCAACTGAGTGCCTATTGCCTACTCTTTGTCAAACAACTTACTTTTTAAAATTATGCTCATCAAATTTAACGCAATATCAGATAAGTGCTATGTCATTTCTGAAAAATAAAAACAAGAATGAAAGGAAGTGATGGGAAAGAGGGTACTACTAAAGCAAAGCAATTACACTTTTATACCACCCCATAGTTCTTAGTGCACTCTCTGGGCAGTTCAAGAAGGTGGAAACTGAACTAATGAATAAGTGCAACATGGATACATGGAATAGGATAATTAATCATATTGGGGTCAACAACTACAGTGATTTCAGCCTTGGAAACTGTCAAGATTCAGTTTGAAGAACTTTAAAGCAAACCAGGTGTTCTTTCCTCTGTAGTCGAACCTATTCAAGTAAACAGGAAACAATTTTAGGTTGATGGTCAAACTGGCAACCTGTGAGATGAATAATAGATAACAATGAAAACTTTCCACAACTTCCAATTTATTTACTATGAAAAGCCTGGCATTGTTTTTGGGAATCTGTGTTATGGCACCACAGTCTAGCAGGAAGGAAAGTAATATATTTAAGGAATAAGAATGATGGAGCAAATTAAAAATAAATTACTTTTCTCAAGTAATAATTCATTCTGAAAGTGTAGCTGTGGGAATTTGTGGTTTCACACTTAAGAAATTTATTTTAAGGAAATCAACATATTACATACACAATGGACCTTCTTCTCTCCCGCTCTTCTTCTTCTTCTTTGCTTCTTCATTTACCCCATCGGGTGTCGAGGGAAATGGAAGGTTCTTGTTCTGGCATTTCTAGTGGCCTCCACCAGTGTTATTTGGTGTTCTTGCAATATTTCTTTAATGTTGTTTCTCCACCTTCCTCTCGGTTTGTCTTGTGGTCTTTGTCTTTCACCTCTTTCTACATATGCCTTTTAATGTATAGAATTCCAAAACATTCTCTCCAAATAGGCAAGCTACTTTATTTGTTATTTATATATATAATGTCACATCGATATAGAGCTAGAGCTAGAGAGATAGACACACACACACACACACCATGTATATAACCAGTCATATAGATAGATAGATAGATAGATAGATAGATAGATAGATAGATAGATAGATAGATAGATAGATAGATAGATAGATAGATAGAGTAATACCTCATATAACATTAGTATCGAATAACACTAAAATCGCATAACATTAAGGAATCTGGGGGGAAGAATTGCATCAGATAACATTAAGATCCTATGGGATGCTTCAGATAACAACCGCTAAAGCCTGTGTGGTTACAATGTATCTCTATGGATCCCATAGGATTTTAACATGCATCAGATAACACTAAAAATCATATAACACCAAGACTTGTGGAACCAGGTTTTAGTGTTATATGAGGTTTTACTGTACAGATATAGATATAGATATAGATATAGATATAGATATAGATATAGATATAGATATAGATATAGATATAGATATAGATATAGATATAGATATAGATATAGATATAGATATAGATATAGATATAGATAATGTCACATCGAGACAGAGACACACAGAGAGAGATAGACACAGACACACATCATATATATAAGCAGTCAGGAGATAGAGGGTGTGCAAACTGCTAACTCAGGGTGGTCAATGCCCACCCTGGCCACCCCCTGGCTACAGCCCTGATCTCATTTCTAATTTTATCCCTTCCAGTCACTCCAGCAGCCTTCCTCAGACATCTCATTTCTGTGGTTCTCAAGTTTTGGCTCTCCAGATGGTTTTGACTCAAACTCTCACCACCCTTCATCATTTGACATTCTGCCTTTTGTGCTTCTGGGAGATGGAGTCCAAAACATGTGAAAGCTGAAAAGCTAAAAACTACTGCTCTAGAAGATTCTCTGGTTCATTCTTGGTAACCAAACATATATCTGTGTAAGGCAGCTTGGGACTGCACCTGGACTTTTCTCAAGTTCTGTAAGATTTTAGAAGGGAGGAAGGAAGTACCACTGCAGGGACAGACTTCCTTACATGCAAGCTTTCTTGGTGATACCATCCATGCTGAAGGTGTCATAGATGACGGTACCAAAGAAATAAATTATGATGAGAAACATAAGCCTATTATTCTCAATGAACCTTGTGTATCAAACTGTAAAACATCCACATGATGGCTCCATTATATTGGGAAGGCCTAGTCAGAAGAACTGTTTTGGAGACAACTCGTTGTCCAGGGAGAGGCAAACCTCAAACTGTTAATACTTGAATTCCCTCAAGCCTGAGAAGAACTCAAGCGTGCAAGGCCCATCCTTAAGAGGAACACCCAAGGGACTCATTTAGACTCAATCTTTCATATCCTTTTGCTTTTCCTTTAGTGGATGCTTGCAAACCTGCACTGCATGTTTATCCAACTGAAACATCCTTGCTTAACGTTGTTGATTTAAGAAACCACACGTGTCACCAGAAATATGCCTGGAAGAAATATCTTTTTGTCTCATCATGTTCTCGTGGCATGTAGTTTTCATTACAGCTGTTGACTAATTGTCATCGTTTTAAACTAAGATAAATCATGAGCTGAAAAATCTACCATACACACATAACTGTACATTTTCTCCAGTCAGAAGACAATAATTCACTCCTTTCAAGGAAGGCCTGATAACCCAGAAATATATATCTCTAGAACATATGTGTTGTTTTTAAAAATGATGTCTTCTTTTGCATTTGGTTTTCTCTGCCAAATATGGAAAGAAAAGTGATTCTTCATAGTGATAGTAACTTCCCTGCCACCATCACTCCACAGCCTGATTTAAAAATAGCCCTAATTGAAAAGAATTATTTTGAAGAACATCCACTAGACCTTCTAAAGTAATTTGATTTAATTTTGTCCCATTTTGATTTGGGCACTCTTTGTGACATCACTGCCCCCTCTCATGATTCCTTGAGAAGTCATGAGAAGGGATGTTAGTATGTCTCATAACAAGGGGGGGGGGACCAGTAGCTTTGAACAAGGATTTTGACAGTCTTCACAGTTTGAACCACCCTTTTTAATCTAAGCTGAACTCAAATTATGTTACTAGTTTGCTTTCACTAAATCAGTGGTGCCTAACCTTGGCCCTCTAGCTGTTGTCAGACTTCTATTCCCAGAACAGTGGCATAGCGTGGGGGCATGAGGCAGCCTGCCCTGGGTGGCCCTTTTTGGGGCAGCAACATTTCACAATAAATAGGACCTTGCCACTGCCCCTTGACTTCCTAGCGGCCGGGGTGAAGAGGCTGCTGCGGGGATGGGTGCCGGGACCCTCCACCACTGCCTGCGTCCTGGGCCCCACCTAGGGGACGACAAATTTGGCCTACACCCCGGGTGGCTGAAACCCATGCATACTGAGGATCTGAGAAAAGAGTTTAATTTCTCTTGGTCCTCAAGTAATGGAGTAGTATTTCCAACCTACAAGCCATTGCTTTGCTTTTGGGTTTCACTATATTTTGCTATCTGTGGCATAAACCATAAAAAATAAACCTTCCTCATTACATATGGTGAATATTCAATGTAGCTATTTTAGAATTAATTTGATTAAGACTGAGAAGAAACTTTTACCAATTAATTATAAGCTTAAGGCAGGATGTAGAAACTTTTCCCCTGTCAGAGCTGGTGAAATTTGAACAAAATGTCTATAGCATTTTGTGAAGTTGCATGCCCACAAATCACAGTAGACTTAATACTAGGAAATATGCAAATGACCTATCTATTGCTTTTGTTTTTAATACTCTGTACAATCAGATAGCAGTTTCTATCATTTTAAATAAGAAATATACAGGTATAAGTCTTCCAATGCACACAAATTATTTATAAAGCAAATTTAAAAATCCACTTTCTTGTGCCAAAGAGTAACTTCACCTTTTCCCATTTAGCATACAAGGGGAAATGAAGCCAGAATTTAATATCAATACAGTTGTACCTTGCTTAAAGAGCATAATGCGTTCCATAGGATTGCTCTTTAAGCGAGTCTGCTCTTTAAGCGAAACACCATTGAAAATGATCAATTGTAGGGAGGATTGTGAACCCTGATTTATTTGTTAAGCGAGTTTTTGGTTGGTTTTATTTGTTAAGCGAAACGAACATTCAGAGAAAATTCTGCTGTTTAAGCGAGTTACTCTTTAAGCGAGGCACTCTTTAAGCAAGGTTTAACTGTATATTATATGGAATAGGATTGTGTTCGTACACCAGACTCTCATATTAATATGAGTTCCATTCACTCCGGTGTCAGGAAACGACATATTTCATAATGTTTCCCAAGGCTTGAGGTTGTAGTTTTTAGCTATGCCTCAAAAAATCCTTTGTTCTCTCTGTGTCTCACAGACTATGTGTCATGAGACAGTTTGTTGACACTTTAGTGTTCCTGTGCTCCTATCTCTAGTCCCATGTTTTGACTACATGCTAGAACACTTACTGTACACGTGTGTAAACAATCCTTTGTTTTGAGAAAGTTTTCCTTTGTTCCCTGATTGGCCAAGGGTAACCCACCTGACTGCAGAATCTCCATTTTGCAGAGAAGTTAGTTAGTTCGTGTTTGGACTTCAATGGTTTAAGACCCTGGCTATGGTGTGGGACTATTCTTTTTCTTTCACTATGATTACCTAATGAACCTGGATGCTACCTGGACTGATATCTGTTATTGATCTTTTATAACTACATTTTTTCCATGGACTATGCTATAAGAACCTGATGAATAAAGCAGCTGTTTTCCTCTGAAGATTGTTTTCTTTTCTGGCACACACACACAGCTACGCTACCAAGACATCCCTTGTTTTGCTCTATTGCCTGAGCATAGTAAGAGTTCTCTATAAAGCAGCTCAGCTCTCTCAAGTGTGTGAGGTAAGGGTTAAAGTTCCAGGAATGGGACAAGGGGTCCCAGGAACTTAAAAAAGGAGGGGCCCTTATAGAGATGGCCGATGTTTGACAGCATGCCTGCCACATGTCCACGGAAATGTCTGCATACGCAGACAGCACTGCCTCTTTGGCTATAAACAAAGATGAACACTGAACCCTACAGTCAAATACAACTGGCTTTCGAGCAATGGTAACCTTTAGTTTTACTTTACTGCTGCTAATACTGTTTTACTATGAATATTATACATCCTGCACACTGCTTCAAAACAACAGCTGAAATCCTATCGAGCTACTACACTTGCATGACGTGACATTATACAAATGGTAGCTGTCAGAGCATTGAGGTGGAATTGCTGATGCTCGTGCAATCCCTTGTGAGAGGAATTGCACAAGTGATTGTACAATTGACTCATGCAGTCATCTTTGCCCAGCAATGATATGCCTGCATAACTTAACATTACCTAGCAACAAACAAGATTCTGGCCATTAAATGACATCAGCTGGAAAAAAAAAACCCTTTCCAAACTATCAAAATCATCATATACCATAAGCCAAATTTGGGCTTCATCATAGCTGAGGAGCTATTTTTGAGTTCAGGTTACCCTTAGTTCTATTAGGGATCAGAATGACTACTTCTTAATCTGCTAACACATTGCAGACTCTTTTCATAAGTGGCATTCATTTTGGTTGCATTATGTGATTTCCCACCATACTGTCACTATCTACATGGTCTGAACCCCACCAAATGTGTGTAACGTAAACGTCAAATTCCAGCAAGGGACCTAGTTGCTCTTAAACCTTGCATCAAGTCAAATATTATTTTAGGTAATCCTAATCAAATTAATCTTCAACTCACCCTTTGCTCCTGTCAATTATGACTTCATCCTCAGTTGCCCTGACTATGACCTGAATTTCATTTTCTTCCAATTAGAACAGGCAACTTTAACTTGTTAAAAGGAGGAGATAACCTTCAAATTACCCTTTATATTGTTTAAAGCAACACTTTGTTTGCTCATAAAATCCTATGGCGACAGCTTTAGTACAGATGAGTTGATGCACGTTCCATCACAAAGAGATGTGAAACAGCTATGATGTTCTAAAGGAATAACTTGCATGTGCATTTAGCAGGTAGATGCTTAAATAGCTGACAAGATATATGGGTATTAAGTGACTGACTGATTTTTGTGTTACGGTTCCCCTGGAGACATAGCATGTTGCCATTCTTGGCAGTACAATCCACAAAACAATTTACTCAAAGAACTTAAGCACTTCTTATTCAGTTGCTGAAATCCTACTTGCTTAATGTAGTAAAAGCCACCCTTGAGTAGGCCAGTGAGAATTTGTTGAGTCAACTTAACTCCTCTGTATGTTCCTCTGATTCAGATGATCCTACTCTAGTTGCAACTTATTTCAGCATAGTGTGTAAATTTCATTTTACCCGTAATTCATGTTTGCACCTCCAAAGAATGGTTGTACCAGGGATTTGTCACAGAAGATTGAAAAGGAGAAAGAGCTGTGATATTTGGAGTAGGAAATTCCATCAGTTTTATCCTGCTGAATTTTCTTTCTTTCTCCTATTTTGTATTGGAGGTCAACAGCACAAATTATTCAGCTTTATATTTTTGAAGCAGAGATTATGTATATCGCCAATATTGGTAACATAAATCTCTTCAGTGTCCTACTTCTCCAGTTATAATCTTTTAAAAATATTAAAAGATCCTCATGTGTCAGAATTTGAAATACAGTCAAACCTCGCTTAGCGAAAAACTTGCTGAACAGAGTCCTGGTAGCAAAAGCACTGACTGCAGATTGCCAAAGTCAGTGTGCTTCTTCTAAGTAGTATGAAATACCCAATAGTTCACAGACAAACAGAGCTTCACACAGCACATCTTCTCCCTCTCAAGTCAGTGATCAGTCTGTCACAGTTCTTCCTTCACAATAGAATACCCTCCTCAGTATAACCTTCCCCAGTTGGCCATAGTTATACTGTGCTGTTGCTATGCTATACCACTAAGTGGCTACAGCTGTGCTGTTGCTGAGGCACGTACACCAGGTAGACACAGCTATGTAATCAGTCTGTGCCTCAATCCCAAACACCTGTGTTTAAGGCTCTGCAAGAGTCTTAAAGCTATACTAACACATTGGGCAGAAATCTTGGTACAATACCACTCAAAATGCCCTAACAATGCCAAACAAAACAGATTTATACACATGCACATCAGTAAACAGGGGCTTCACCTGATGCAGAAATGAGCATGTCTTATACTCTACTCTCTAGAAATGGAATGAATGTGTTGCCCTCTTTTGGCAAACAATTTATAGAGAGCAATGGTTATGACTACAGCCAAAGAAACCTCTAAAGACAAGCTACCACTGCTAGGTTTTGGTGCTTTTCCCCAATAATGCTGGGTGATTCTGGTATGTTCATTTAAACCAGGGTTTCTCGACCTGTGGCCTGCAGTCAGGATGCAGCTCTCACCACCATTTTATGTGGTCTACCAACACCTCCATCACACCAGGAAGCACCATGTGGTGGAGGAAGGGCAAAATGGCCATCCAGCCCTCAAAGCTGTCTGAGGGAGAGTGACCCAGCCCCCGGCTTAAAAAGGTTGAGAACTCCAGATTTAAACAAATAGCACTAAAGAATGATTCAGAATAGTTCATTGTGAAGATACCATGGACAGAACCCTTCTTGTTTTGGATAATTCCAGTACTTATTAGCACTGCAGTGGCTTAGTGGTTAAGATGCTGAGCTTGAAGACTGGAAGGTTGGGGTTTGAGGCCACATTGAGGCATGAGGTGGGATTTGCAGGCATTTATGTGATATTATAACCTGTGTTGAGCACTTTGGATGACTGTTTTTGTTGGATTTTAATCAGATCAAGTTCTTTGGATAAATGCATATATATCACCTGAAGTCTTGGGAGAAAGGATGGGACATAGGCATCCATCCATGCTTTCTCTGAGTTAACTTCGACAATATATTTATCAGAAATGGTTCAAATTTCTGATACTCTCTTTTTAATATTTATTTTTTTTTAACTTGGAAGAATGGTACCCAATCATCAGATCGCACCAGCATGCCTTTTAAACTTAGTCTATTAGGGACAAATTACTGTGGGAGTGAGGAGACATGCAACATCACTTTTTCAACCCAAACCAGAACAGAACAAGAAGGTAGGAAGCATAGAAAAGCAGAGATCAGTAAAGTCTCCAGGCATTTAGCAGTGTTGATCAAAATGTCTGGGATGGTTCTGCCAAATGATCACCCAGATCATTGCTAGTAAATCGACTGTCACTTTCAGCCCTGCAACTGTGTAGACTAATTTTAATGCCCTAGTGGTCCCACTGCTCTGTCTTTCTGCTTTAATGCACTATTTAACACACCCTGGAGGAATGCCTCCTTTTGGTTTCAATACTGGCCTGTTTGCACATTTTGCAAAACTTCATGATAGGCTTTAATGGATTTGATATGGCACCAGAAGGACCTCACTTAGAAACATAGGTTTGTGTTTTGTTTCTTAGGAGAGACAGAAACTGGAAAAGTTGAACTTCAGAAAATGTCATATATCAAATAAGCAAGGCCAATTAAGACGGCCAGAATTTCTGCTCAAGTAGCTGTAGAATCATCAGGATTTCCTCCTGAGTGTACCATTTGGAAAAGGTGGGTGGAATGAGGCTATTGCTGGGGGTGGTGGAGTGTTTTCCCACCCATGGGTAGAAAGTAATCATCCACTCCTGCACAAACACCCATGTTGCCAGCTAAATGTTAAGGATAAATTTGTGACTGTGTTTACAGTGAGAGAAACCATCCTGTCAGTCAAAGAAGGATTTCAAAGATGTGACTTGAGTAACATTCTGGCCTAACAGAGCCTATAGATTTAATAATTAATAACATTTTGAATGATCATTTGGCTTCTTTGGTCCAGCTAGATATCTGCCAAGAGCATGAAAACAAGTTTTACCTTCCCTACTTTCTCCATCTTACTGCAAGCACAAGGAATCTCTATGAAAACAACCTGTGCTTGCTAAGTTAAAAAGATAACACTTCTCTCAGCAAGCTTGGTACCTTTATTATCAAATAGTGAACTGGACAGAGTTGGCATGATTGACAGTTTCAGTTTAATTTTTTGGCGCTGTTTTAATGTTTTTATGAATTTTAAAGTTTTAAGCATTAAGTTTTAAGATGAATTAGTATTACCATAGGCTTAATCTATGATTTTAATTTGTAAGCCGCTCAGAGTCGGGTTTACCCGATTGGAGCAGGATAGTAAATACAAGTAATAATAATAATAATAATAATCGATAATCTGCTATTGCAGAGACTCTGATTTCTGGGGTGGGGTGGGTGGGTGTGTTGACTAGCAGATTGAGACAGTTAACAAGACTGAATTTGGTGAGCTGTGAAAAAGAGAATGTAAATTATATACCACTGGTAGGGTGGGGTACACAGAAAGAACCTCCTCAAAGATTGTGGTATTTTTAATCCACAGTCGGCCATACCCCGGGGCAACAGCCACCTTTTGTGAGCTAATCTTTCTTATGCTAGGTCAGGTGAAAGGAACTGCAGAATGAACTCACCAAAAGGTGTCTTCATTTTAGCAGTTTAACATCTGGGGTAGACGTGGAAGAAGAAAACGCCTGTAGGGTTGGTTGATCTATTATTGGGATGCCATCTTGGTAGGTAATATACTTTGCTTATATGATTGTATTTATATATGGTTGTTTTTGATGTAGTAGCAGTAGCAGTAGCAGTAGCAGTACTTCTTCTTCTTCTTCTTCTTCTTCTTCTTCTTCTTCTTCTTCTGATGCTGCTGATGTTGATGTTGATGCTGCTGCTGCTGCTGCTGCTGCTGATGATGATGATGATAAATATTATTATTATTATTATTATTATTATTATTATTATTATTATTATTATTATTATTATTATTATTATTATTATTATTATTATTATCTCATGTCAGAAATTGTTCTGGTTTGAAAAGTTTTTTGTGGAAAAAACTCCACTTAGGGAATGCCAAAATGAGCCTCCATTCATGTCCTCAAGAGCTGGGAAAGAGACGGGTGCTCAATTCATCAAGCAGTACCCGGGTCTCAAACAGCTAACAAGGTGAGCTTCTTAACCAATGAGCCACCGCAGCCCCATTGTTATCATATTAACAGTACATTCCAAAGCATCTTTGCTCAGGAGTTTAATGTAAAATATTTGTAACTGTAGACTTGGTCTTCATCTGTTAAACCAGGGTTGGGGAGCCTACATCCTTTAGGGGAGCCGGGGCTTCTTGGAAATGATGTCCAAGTACACCTGGGGGCCCAAGGTTGAGAAACCATGGCCTAGAGGAGATGGCAAGATAATGGCAACAGGCCCTATCAGTTCCTGGAAAATAGATGGGGAAGAAGTAGGAGCAGTGACAGATTTTATTTTCTTAGGATCCAAGATCATTGCAAATGGTGACTGCAGCCATGAAATAAAAAGGTGACTGATGCTTGGGAGACAAGCTATGAGAAACCTGGGAAACATAGTTAAAAGTAGAGACATCACCTTGAAAACAAAAATTTTCATAGTCAAAACAATGGTATTCCCGGTGGTAATGTATGGTTGTGAGAGCTGGACCATAAGGGAAACGGAGCACAGAAGAATAGATGCCTTTGAAACATGGTGTTGGAGGAGAGTTTTGAGAGTACCTTGGTCAGTGAGCAGAACAAAGTCAATCCTAGAAGAAATCAACTCTGACCGTTCATTAGAAGGTCAAATAGTAAAGATGAAGCTAAAATACTTTGGACGTCAAATGAGAAGAGAGGATTCAATTAAGACAGCCTTGATGCTGGGAAAGGTGGAGGGCAAAAGAAGAAGAGGGTGGCCAAAAATGAGATGGCTGGATGGTATTGTAGATGCAATGGGCACAAAGCTGGGCGGGCTGAGGAGGATGGTGGAAGACAGAAGTGCCTGGTGGGCAATGGTCCATAGGGTCGTAAAGGGTCGGAATCGACTTTGCGACTGAACAATAACAAAGAGGAAACAGACTAATCCTCCAGGTATTCCTGGACTTCACTCCCCAGAAGCCCAGGCTCCCCACCCTTGTGTTACATCATGAGTCCCAATGAAAACTATAGCTCTTACATGAGTCATGAAGATTTTTTTTCCTTTTTGCAGGCTAGAAGTCAGTGATTTAGCTGTGTTAATTGTTTTATCTCACTTGTCTAGAGCAGTGGTTCACAAACATGGCTCTCCAGAGGTTCTTGGACTGCAAATCCCAGAAATCTTGCCTAGCACAGCCAATGGTGAAAGCTTCTGTGAGATTTGGTTCACAAGCATCTGGGAACCCAAGGTTGGTAACTTCTATTCTAAAGTAAAGAGGCTACTTTTTTCATGCAAGTAAGTGATGGTTGTGTAAGGTTTTGCCACAACAACAAATAGCAGGAGAAATGCTTTCCCTTAAAGCCCGAAGGTTCCGAATTGAATCATAAAGGTTCCATGGCCCATCTCTGCAGAGTAAATTATTGGTCCAGATTCAGTGAATGATTATGCACTATGGGAGCGCTGTTCCTCTATTATTCATGACGTTCTGCTTGCAGATAGATTTATGTCTCAGGAAAAACCTACAAACGGAATCTGATTTATTTGATTTATGTCTTATAGGTACTGTGTTTTGGCTCCATCTTCGTATGTATATTTAAGCAAGATGTATCAGCTCCTTTCATTATCAAATATTTCTTGTTCAAGGTCTCCAAGGTTTCCAAGGGCTAGACATTTTGTAAGACACAAAGCTATATAGCAGGAGTTCTCAACCTTTTAAAGCCGGGGGCCTGGTCACTCTCCCTCAGACAGCTTTGGGGGCCGGACAGCCATTTTGCCCTTCATCCACCACATGGCACTTCCTGGTGTGGTGGAGTGGTGGTGGGCCACATGGAATGGTGTCATGGGCCGCATTTGGCCCTCAGGCCACAGGTTGAGAATCCTAGCTATATAGGAATGAGATCTTGTTCTAATCCCCTTATCCCTCTCTTGTCCAACTTTAAAAATATAATTCTCATTTGGAAACTTTTCAGATGGAGATTCAGCATATACTTCCCTTGTGTAAGTTCCAAAGCCAGACAGATCATTCTAAGCCATATTTATCTAAGATAACAAAACTACATGTCTAAAATAGATTAATTATTGTCCCAAGCACACATTGGTAGTGTCAAAACATTTATTATATTGTTTAAGTTTCAAATGCTGCTTTGTTTCAATACTTTCCTTTCAAAAGAAAAAGGATTTCATTATTTAGGAGAAGAAAGTGCCAACCAGTCAGGTTTGTTTAGTTCACTGTATCTCACAAAGTACTCTAATTTCAGCAGCTGCAGCACACACCTATCGGTAGGTGAGATCCAAGGACTTGTTGAGTATTCTAATGCAACCCCAGCATGCAGCAACTAGAGAGACAAGAAACACTAGCCTGACCTAAAGGAAGTTGTTTTACATTGTTTTCTTATAATTACAACTAGAAAGGTTCTTTCGTGCCTCAGAATATGTATTGCTCCGGTGTTCTCTCTCTTGCTTTCTGCCTTGGAAGAGGAAAGATGTTCGTTTGAGCTCCTCCATCTCTCGGGTCACATGGCTGGAAGAAAAAATTCACTTTCTTTCTAAACCAACTTCACCAAGAGTCCTGAGCACATATATCTTCTGACCTCATTTTGTGAGTAAATGATATTTTTCTTTCTCTCAAGTATCTAGTCCAAGTGTGTTTATTAGCTGGGCTAAAATGGGGTAAACTGGGAGACTTGCGTACGAACACAAAATTGCCTAAAACCTGCCCTGCTTTACTGTGCAGTTGTTAAAATAAGTTAACAGGACTGAGAAATATAAGAGTCTTAACATTATGCTATGTGTAAAAAGACTACAGTGTATACTACATCAACGTCGTTGTCATTGTCATCATCATCAAGGGATATCAAATGTATCCAGACTTATGGTGAGCTCTTCTTTTCTAGGAAAGGAGTACACTGAAATGGTTTACTATTCCTTCTGTAGGAAGTGTTCTTGGGCTGTGCAGCTTGCCCATGGTTACACAGTCTGTCTTTTTTCCTGGGAGGTACAGTAGGCAGTCAAACTTCCAACCTCTGATTCCATAGCCAGGTGCCTAATTCAGCCATATAGCATACTTTAGCTTTTTAAAATAATTTTAAAAACAATAAAATAAATAAATGTCTGAGTATATAATAGATTTCCAATTATTCGGATGCTAAACAGTAGCTGAAATCCTGTTGTAGAGCTTTATGTGTGTCATGGTGATGAGATCAGCAGCAGCAGCAAATTTAATGGTAATTTTTGGATGCATGCAATTCATATATACAATATAATGAAGTTGTGCACACCCCAAAATCCTCAAAGGAAGCCTTTAATCAATGGCAATTTGACACTGGCAATTACTTTATCATTATTGTATATTTAAAACTATGCTACATGATTTCAGCCAACATCCCAGCATAGAGATATATGTGTTAGAGAAACATATATCAAAATGGCAGGTTCATGAAAATTTGAATACTGAACCAAAATCTATAGCTTAATTATGCCTTCATAAGGGAAACTACCAATTTGGCCAGATTATCCTGATCTGGTAATAGAGTAGACCATACTGCCAGTGACCCAACACCGAGTGTCAGGTGGAGGCTAACTAACGTGACAACCCTGAGGACTAATGGCTTAGATGGCAAAGTCCACAGGGAAGGGGGATGGTTCTCAAGTGGATTAAATCCCCCTTGAATCCATCTTGATGGAGGGCAGCAGCTTTATCAATACTGGCTTGGGGCCAATGAGGACTTTATGTGTCAAAAGGACTCAGGACCATAAAGTGACTCACAGAACTGGATCAGTGGTATGGATGTCATGCTGTGATGTGGAAGGCAAATGAAAGGCCACTGCATTATATTTTCAGGACAATCTTCATGGCTGATCACCATGAGGATCACCAATATTCAGATTCGGATACAGCAGCAGCAGATGAAATGAAACTGATGAAGGCAACCAGCAGCTTGTTAATAAGAGGCAATTTACCACCAAAGGAAGGCTAAGATAAGATTTCTCTATACTGTACAAGTGTAAATAGGATAGTGACAATATAGTATTGACCATTGAGCTCAGGGGAAATGTCTACAGGATTGGAGCCTAACTCTCCCCTACTTTATTTACTCATGTCAATAACTCTGTGCTTTTACATCAAAACTAGTGTCATGCAAGTTGACAAAGTGGTTTTCATTTTTTGGGAGCCAGTCAGTATGATGAAGATAGCCAAACAATCAGCTTTCTGTTGCGAATGTTAGCTTGGACACTTGTTCTGCAAGCAGTTATTTTCACTGTTCGCTTCTATCAAACCGTCCAAAGGAATATTTATCAGAGGGGTGTAGTAACATATTTATGAAATCACAAATCTCATTGGGTCATAGACTGAAGAGACACCGTGAGTGAAGGGTAGCCAATAACACCTCCAAAATAGAGACTAGAAGCTGTAATCATTGATGTTCCAGCTAATTAATAGGAGGCTTGTGGCCAATCAAGCTGTTTCATGGAATAGGGTAAGCCTCATTTCTCTTCCCTTGAAATGGGTGGAACTTGAGTTAAAGATGTGCATACTTTCCACACAGCTGTTTAGTTTATGAGCATTCAGTGGGTATTTGTTTAAATATATCTGGTACCGTTCCTTTTTATAGGGTTGAAGTTCAGAATGGTGCTTTTGTTTTCATCTAGTTTGATGTTGAAATCTGCTGTGTTTAATGGAATTCAACTTCTAATAACAGCTCTTGAGTTGAGCACAGCTCACAATAACACTGAACACAGGATGTGTGGGTTCCACTTGGTTTATAGTTCACACTCTGGATGAAGCTTAAGAGGCAACACCTAGGTACTAAACCAGAAGCAAGCATTTTCTGAGCACCCCTGCCCCAAATGGCCACCTGGGAAATATATCTGAAGTCAGAGGGCCAAAACTAATTGCTTGCATATAATGGCCAAGATCCAAGGAGCTACTCTAAGTATGTCCAAGGTCCTATATGTGACCAGTGGGATTTTTGAAAATCGAACTGATGGTGGACCTTTATGGCAATACATACACTGAACAATTTATTTACTACAGCCGCTTAGCACTAGGTAAAGCTCAAATTTTTCCCTTTTGGTTCCCAGCTGTATATTGCAGGTGAAAGTTTGAAGCATTTGCCAGTCTATAAATTATGGAAGAGATCAATACTCTTTTGAACAAGTTTGCTTGGCAAGCAGATTAATACAAAGGCCTAAATACAACTGGCAGTCGAAACAAGAATAAACCTAGTGGTTATGAAGCTCGCCTAGCTGGATGGTCAGCAAGTTGGCAGTTCATGACCTGAGTACTGCATGATGGAATGAGCACCTGATTCTGTCGCAGCTCCTGCCAACCTAGCAGTTCAAAAACAAGAAATTTCAACAACCCAGAAAGCACCTTTGTGTGCTCCTGATACAATAAACAAATTGTAGGCTTTGCATTATTACCATTCATCAATTGGTTTAAAGAGTCTACTGTTGTTGGGACTATCAATTGGAATTAGGCCATAGAGGGATCATAGCTACTAGTCCCTTCCACAACCTCCATGTATTTGAAGTTTCATTTGGACAGGACCTAATATCTGGCAGAGTTCAGTTCCCCACTTTGCCTCCTGGGAGAAAATCTAACCTGTGGAACTTTGAGTAAATTACGCATTCCCAAAAGAAGATAATGGTAACCCATTTTTAGTCTATATAATAAACATTATCTGTTGCAGGTCAGCATTTTAATCCCTAAGTGCCGTGTGACAGAGTGAGCTCTCATCATCTGTCCCAGTTTCTGCCAACCAAGCAGTTTGAAAGCAACAAATTAAAAGTAGATAAAGTTATCATTTTGGCGGGAAAGATAACAATGTTCTGTTCACTTAGGCATCTAGTCATGCCTACCACATGACCATGGAAACATCTGCAGCTGCAGACTGCGCTGACTCTTTGGCTGTAAACTGAGATGAGCACTGAACCCTAGGGTCGGACATGACTGGCTTTCGAGGAAGCGAGAGCTTTATTTTTACCAATTTGTAAATGGAGGTGGCTGAATAGCCCAGGATGGAAGTTTAATTCCCCACTCCTTGGAGAAGAGCTAGCCTATGTGGTCTTGGGGAAGCTGCACAGGCCCAGAATGCTCTCAGAAGAAAGGAATGGTAAACCACTTCTGTGTATTCTCTTCCTAGAACACAATGAAAAGGGTCACCATAAGTCAGAACTGACTTGATGGCATACAATTGGTATTAGTATCCATAAATGGGAAAGAAGTTTGTCTCAGTATATTTGTAAAAAATTAACCAACAAAGGAAAATGCCGGCATTTGAAGTTCATGACATAAATGAAGAACATTAAATTAAATTATTTTAAATGGTAGAAAGCAGAAGATACAGACTCATTCATTCCTGACATGAAACAGCCATTTCATGCAACAATACTCAATATAATTTGTGGGATACCTGCAATGTGGAGAGGACATACCAATTGTTCACCATATACAGTATAAGCATTAACTGCTCTTTACTAGGGAACTCTATTAAAAATGAGTAAAACTGCTTCTTGAAAAACCCATAACATCCATTTACCAGTCATGAGATAAATTAAACTGCAAAAAGTTGCTAACTGGATGTTGCCAATTATTCATTGAAATGTTGAAAAAGTAATTCAAGATAAATGTCCTAAGCAAAATAAAAGCTTCATTATGGGGAGTTTCTAAAGATCCAGGAAGTCCTAGTTAGTAAAATAGGTAAATATCTCAGACATCTATAAATTATGGTAACATTCTTTAAAATGAGTATCAGTCAATGGAAAGCTATAACTCAAACTTGGAGTCAAGCAATAGACAACTTTTGATTTATTTGTCTATCTGAGTTTAGCTATAACTAAGAATAATGATTCTGCTCTGAGAATTCACTAGATCTCAGATGGTACCTGGAGAAAAAACAAGACTTGTGGAAAAACAGTTTAATATTTGGTTAAATTGTTTTTTTTTACAGCAAACTGTGTGTTTAGTGGTAATGTTTGTAACTCAAATATGATGCTCAAATATTCATTGAGCAGTAGAATATTTCTCTCATATGGGATGCTTCAGCATTTAGATTTTATGCCCAGATTTCTATAATTATCTTTAAATTAATTTCATTGCAGCGCCCTTGTCTAGTACAGATGTTATCTCTAATAAGGGGAAAAAATCTTACTTAAATCATTTTCACGTGGTAAAAGGGTAAATAACATTCCCCCTCCCATATATGAAAACTGCTCTGATATGGAGAGCTGAGAGGAGCTTGATGTGTGTGTGTGTGTGTTGAGTGGCTGTTTTATGAAACGTCCATGCACATTTCATTAAAATGTACAGTGGAAATGGAATAACTATGGCATGTTTCATAAACTAATGAAATAACATTGGATTGGTTATTTGTGTCCTGTTGTGTTTGCTCAGTTTCTCTTTTTAGCATCACAAAGGTAAAAGACACCAGTTTTGTGCAGAGACAGTTTTGCACAAATTATACTTTGCAAAATTGTGCAAAAGATACCTAGTGAGGTGTAGCGGATAGAGTGACAGACTAGCAATCAGGAAGCCTGGGCTTGAATCACTGCTCAGCTATGGAAACTCACTCAGAAATGTGGAATTGGTAAATACCTAAATACTTCACTTACCTTAAAAGCCATATTACAGTCACTCAGAGTCAGTTCTGATGTGATGGCCCATAACATAACATAACATAACATAACATAACATAACATAACATAACATAACATAACATAACATAACATAACATAACATAACATAACATAACATAACATAACATAACATAACATAACATAACATAACATAACATAACATAACATAACATATAACAATGCAAATCATGGGAGCAAATGAATGCCATCTCATGCCAGAGCCTAGATATTTTGGACAGTTTGGATGGTCCTCATGTCCAAGAATCTGTAGTCTGTTTACTCTCAGCGGCAAACAGCTTTCTAGTATCTATCAGATTTTTTTTCTTAATGGAGTCAAAGTCAAGAAAATGTGCAAATATTCATTACTTTCTTAGCCAAGAGCCTACCAAACTGATTGGTAGGCTCTTTAGATTGTTAACAGATCTTGGCTCCCCACTACCCTGCTATATGACAACAAAGAGATCAGATCTTTTTTCATCGGCATGAGAAAAATCTGCCTGCATCAAAACAACAAAATAAACCCTTGTGCATTAGGTGAACCTGTATGCTGCATAATAAATTTTATGTTGTGCAAAATGCAAGGTTTTCTGTGCTAAATACAAGGTTTTCTACAAAAAAACCACTGCTCTGAATTTTTCTCAACAAAGTTCCAAAATGTAGAGCAGCTCTTCCACTATGTAGAATAAGACAAACCTACATACAAGAGTAGACAATAGACCAGACTTGGATTGGCTTAAAAATAATTCTGCACAGTTTTTGGCTTGTTACTCTGCCAAGCAAACACAAATTTGTAAGTTTATAGTGTTTAGTTTTTCTGGATGGAATTAGTCTGTGGGAAACAGGCCGTAGCGCCTTCCCCAATATAATAATGGCTTCAAAAATGATATTGCTGTATTCAGTGTGACATCTGTTAGCAAATTATTATCTACTGCACTATTTTCTTTCAGGCCACTTGGGACACACTAGATGAATTATTTCACAATTTGCTTAGACTCTCTTTATAATGTCCAGCACAATATTAAACCACCTACCAATTGGCTAGAATTCCTTGTTACTTGATCAGCTTCCCAAGGAGATAACTATTGGCTCATTATACCCCAGATCAGGTTTATGTTCCCTTTTTACCTACACTTCATTAGAATATATTATGCTAACCACATATCAACAAGGGAAATAACGGAGGTCAGTTTCAGGAAATCGTGTAACTAATACGAGAACTAGAGGGAATGCAGATGGAAAGGATACATTAAAGTGAGCTGCTGAGAAAATGATATTTCTGTTATAAACGTTATCCTTAGGCAAAGTAAGGAAAAAGGACCTTAAAATCTGAGCTTCAAACATGTTCAGGATATCATTTTTCCTAATAGCTAGATTGCCAAAAAAACAAAATACAGTAATACCTCGGGTAACGCTAAGACTTGGTTCCACAAGTCTTGGTGTTATCCGATTTTTAGTGTTATCAGATGCATGTTAAAATCCTATGGGATATATCGGATAACGTTAAAGCTCCATAGAGATACATTGTAACCGCACAGGCTTTAGCGGTTGTTATCCGATCCATCCCATAGGACCTTAACGTTATTCGATCCAATTCTCCTCCCCAGATTACTTAACGTTATGCGATTTTAGTGTTATCCGAGGTATTACTGTAAACGTTAGAGGTATTACTGTAGATTATATGCACTTAATACCCATACAATGGCAATGTCACCTGGTAATCTGAGTGCCGTTCCTAAAATTTATCCATAGATTTCTCCTAGGATTAAGAGCCCTAATACAGTAGCACTTTAATCAGGGGGAATCTTTTTCATGTCCACTGAGGCTTTCTTCTGAGCCTGAATATTTTCAATAAAGTTCTGTTGACAGTACCCTGGGGATTATTCTTGAGCAGGAAATGTATCTGGTATCACACTGTCAATGGCATAACTTGATGTTGTAAATGTGAATACCTTAGGTGAGGGTAATTTGGAGGGTGTGGTGCAGCAACATCTCCCCCATCCCATAATCTCTTTGGATGGTGGAGTTTATGGCTTTCTTGCAGTTGTCCACAGCCTGCTTCCTTGAAATGACACTGACCTCAGTGTCATCTGGCATCACCGTCTCCCAACATTGCCTCCAGAATGACATGATTTGCCAATAGGTAGCGCTTAATGGGTTGCATGAAAAAGGCGAATGGCCACTAGATTTCATTTGCAGGAAGTTCTTGAAATGTGAAGGAAGCCTTTATCATAGACTCACAGAATTGTACAATTGGAAAGGAACCCAAAATTCATGAAGTTGTGCCTTCTGGTGGAAGAGAAAATCCACAGTTAACAATTCCCTGATAAATGCCCATTCTCCTCCAAGGTAGTCTATTCCATTGTCAAACAGCTTGTATTGTTACTGAGTTCTTCTGAACATTTAGCTGAAACCTTTCCTCCCTCTAATTTGAATCCACTGCATTGGGTCCTACCCAGTGATGGGATGTTACCGGTACGGACCGGTTCGTCCAAACCGGTAGCACCCCTTCAGGAGGAGTTGCTGGGGGTGTGGTAAACCACCGCGTGACTGATTCAGTTGCCTCTCCAGCCCCCTCCAAAAATGCATTTCTGGGCAGCCAAAATGGCTGCCTGGAATTGCGCATGCGTCAAACCTCCGTTTGACGCATGCGCAGTTCTATTTTTTAGTGTGCATGCATCAAATAGAAGTTTGACGCATGCACACTTAAAAAAGAACTGCACATGCATTAAACGGAGGTTTGATGCATGTACAGACTTTTTTATTTTAATTTTTTTGCTCCACCCACAACGTCATGACATCATGATGTCATGACGTCGGCTACGCCCATGACATCCATGATGTCACAGTGGGGTAGCGGGCATTTTGACAACCCACCACTGGTCCTACCTTGGAGTTTCAGAAAACAAACAAGTTTTCCCTTGCAGATGCCAGCCCTTTAAATATTTGAAGATAGCTATCATGCCATTTCTCTGCCTTCTCATTTCCAAGCTAAACATACCCATTTTTCCATAGTTTTTTTTTTTTTTTTTTTTGTAGTCAGGACTTTACCATTTGGTGGCCCTCCTTTGGATAACACCACAGAGTTTCAGCCTCAGATAACATGGGGTGAAGTAAAAAATTGATTGTGGAAATTGACCCAGGTGTTTGCTTCTCCTATAATTTAAACACACAAACAGCATGCTAGCCCTCCTGTTGCATCATCACTTCCATCACCTTTTAGACATGGATGACAACCTGTTTGAGGGAGAGAGACTCTGCTTTCTGTGGATATTCTGATCTAGAACCTGCCTGGAGAGCAGAGGATTTCTGCTTTAAAATGTTGCCCTTCAGAGGATAAACAGCAACAGAAATAGAAACAGTCTAGTGAAGTCCCCATCCAGTTGTTTGTTTAATCTACAGCAGTGGTTTCTAACATGGGGCTCACACCCCACAGGAGGACTTCAATTCCCAGAAGCCTAAGTCAGTACATTGGCCGATCAGTGCTTTGGGGAATTGACTTAGGCTTCTCGGTATTGAAGTTCAAAAACCAAAGGTTGGGAAACACTGATTTATACCCACTGTGGTTGAATTAATGAGATTGATAGTTCTTTGTGTCAATTCCAACTTGAATGCTTCCCTTTCAGCATTTAGAACCAAGGTCACCAGACACCATACCATCCTAAGCTCAGCCAACTAACCTGATTTGGAAGGCTAAGCAGGACCAGACCTGGTTAGTATGTGGGAGACCATAGGGATGTAGCAGAAATCTCACAATAGGGCTAGAAAAGAATCTTACCTGAGACCCTGGAAGATTTCTGCAACTCAAAGTGAACAATACTGGGGCAGCTTGACCTCAACATTTCCCGTGATATGCCACCCTGTAGACTTCAGGAGGCAGTATACTGCATCTTCTGTATAGTTAATGAAAGACCTTTCTGTGTCTTTGAAATAATCTTAAATACATTTAAAAGGTGTCCTGTTTTCAGCCACTTAAACTCAAATTACACATAATTAGAAGGGGGAGGAAGAGATATGGATAAGAACGTATAATAATATGAAAGCAGACTTTTTTTGAACCTTCAAGAAATATCAATCCAAGAATTGGTGAAAGGGATTATTTCTCTATTGGGAATTCACTTGTCGACTTTGGCTGCTGTTTACTAGATTAAACTGGCTGAAGTTCATTTCCAACAGAGAGTGGGGAAGGTACATTGTTATGAAGAAAACTGATTTTGTAATATATTGGTTGAATTATCTATGATTTAAGGATCATTACCAGCAAAAAGGCTTAAAACCAGCCAAAAGAATTCAAATGGAAGAAAAGATACGTCTTTTTTCTAATGATACAGAAAACAAATAAAGATATTAATCTATTCTTGAATAGCACAAAATTTCAATCCCACCCCCCCAAATGCTTTTGGGAGGTCCTTCAGATTAAGTGGTGAAGAAGAAAGCATGATGTGAGGCTGGCAAACTTTCTAATAGTAATAATGCCAAAAGTATAATCACATGTCGACTAGACATTGATCTATTCAGTATCAAAGGACATTTAAAAAATTGCTGAAAGCAAAGACGGGTACTAAAGTTTTATGATAGCTTTACCATCTTTGGTTCCATTTTCTCATATGGCTCCTTATGCTTGGAACCTAGATTCATCAGCTACAATTTTTGGCTTGCTTTTTTGGCTCATTCATCACTTCTTAACACTTCCCTTCCATCACCATGACTCCCAGTTCTTCAGAGATAGTTCCTGAAAAAGCAGTTCAGGCATGTTCGATCTGACCTTTTCTGTGGGGAAGACTGAAATGGAAAGATGTCTTTCAGTATCTCTGCCATTTTCTCACAGGGGTAGTTACACAACCACCCAGAATGGCTTTCCTCTTTGTCTTCTGACATTCCAGAAACATATAGGAGACAAAGAACACTCAGATTTTGATAGAACCTTTCAAAAAACGTCATGAATGAACATCAGAAACATCCCTTTCTCATATGTGCTGCCTTGCTGCAAACTTGCTCTTGATCCAACCAGCACATTCGCATCTTTATGTTTATTCTTCTAGACAAATACAGGAAAAAGCCCACTTGTTCCCTTTGACCTTTCTTTGGCAACTAACAATTACTTCCTTAGCCCAAAGGGCTAAAACATTGGGGACTTGAGGGAGCTGCTTTATTTAGAATGCACAATCAGCAGGCCACAGCTTTGCAGTGACTTGAGTTGCCTTCAGGAGACACTGAGTATTTATTTATATTATATCAAATTAGAGGAAATGACAGGTCCTGTGTTGTGGGAAGCAGGGACATTCTGCTTATTATACTCCCCTACCAGTAACACCAATGTTTTGTGCATGTCAACAGCTCTCTGCATGTTGGTACTAAGGGTCTTGGGTAGTCAATCAACATAACAGAGGGGTTTTCTTTTTTGCCTATAACAAATTTCTTTTTCAAAAATAATATACATACATATATGAGAGAGAAAACGAGAACAAATGAAAACTTAAATGAAGAACATTTTTATTTATTATGCATTATATTTTCTGTTCCTTGTACTGATCTCAAGTTTTCCTCCTGTGTTGTGGATACGAGACCCTGTACAATGCATTCTTGGGAAAGAACTGTTTATTGAAAAGCACACCATGTACCAAATGCTCTGCACTTAAGAATATTTAATATGTGGAATCTTAATGTCACCAAGCAAAGATATCAACCAAGAAAAATGAATGACAAAAGTCTTCTCAGGTATTAATGCAATTAGCATAAATCTAATTGGTGAATTGTTACTGTTAGATATTTAAATGTCCTAGCGGCGGGAAAACCGCCGCTACCAATTGGTCAGTGGGCTGGGTCAAGCAGGGTATTTAATCCCCTGCTGACCCAGCCGTTGTTGTTGTTGTCTGTGCTAACCACAATAAACAGACGTGTTGTTTGGTTCACCCTTAATGGCTTCCGTGTCCTCACTCCCGCGCCCTGATCTCCGGATCTAACACTGGCGACGAGGATGGGATTTTGAGGAACGGACCAGAACCATCACACACACCAGAGCCACCTCTCACGAAGGCACCTCGCCATGGCTGCTTACGTTCCACCGGCTCCCTTCCAACCGAAGGACGAGAGATGGAAGAGCTATATGGACCGTTTTGAGTTCTCCCTGCTAGCTGCGGAACTGGGAGAGATAGCATCGGAGCGGAAGAAGGCGTTCTTCCTCACCCACTGCGGAGCCAAGGTCTACGAAGTGGCCCAGTCCCTGGTGGATCCAACACCAATCCTGGACGTCTCATGGGAAGCACTACAGTTGGCCCTCAAGAACCACTATGCACCGGAGCCATCGAAGTTCGTGTTCCGGATCCAGTTCCGGGACCGATACCAGATGCCAGGGGAAACCATCGGCGAGTACGTGGCCGCCCTAAGGGCAGCAGCCGTCCCGGCGATATTCGGGCCATTCCTCGAGGACTCCCTGACTGAGCAGCTTATCAGAGGAGTCCGCGACAACAAGCTCCGGAAGAGGCTATTGGCCCGGAGAGACCTGACCCTGGCCGGGGCCATCGAGGAGGCCAGAGCTTTCGAGCTCTCGATGTCGACCGCATCCTCCCTCAACCGGTCCCCGTCGGCGCCCCGCCAAGCCTCCGCTCACCATCAAGACGTCGTTTCTGATGAGGACGAAGAGGAAGAAGCAGAGGTGTGCGCGACCGACGGGGGAAACTCGGGCAGGAGCGGCCAGCGCTGCGCCAGCTGCAGAGGGCCACACCAGCGGGCACATTGCCGCTTCAGGGAGGCCATCTGCCGCTATTGCGACAAGCGGGGACACATTGGGAGGGTCTGCCGGGCAAGGCAAGCGGAGAACCAAGCTGACCGGCAGATTCAAAAGTTCCCGCCGGGCAAGATGGCCGCCAAACAGAGGACAAATCAGAGGCGCCAGGGACGCAACAGCGGCAAATTCGAAGATGCAGAGACGTACACGTTCACGATAAGCCACACCGCCACACAGAAGGGAGAGAAGTACCAAGCCACAGTCACGATCGACGGGGCAGAGTGTCCGATGGAGGTCGACTCTGGGGCCGCCATATCCATCATTCCGTGGAGGTGGATGAAGAAGACATTCCCGGCCCTAAAAGAATCAGACCTCCAGACCCAGAGGATCCGAATCAAGGACTGCCAAGGCAAGTTCCTCCCCGTCGCAGGACAGAAGTGGGTCCGTGTCAAGTACGGACCGAAGGAAGAAAGCCTACCGCTGACCGTAGTCCACGGTAACATCCCGACGCTACTGGGCACGAACTGGTTCCCCGCCCTGGGACTGTCCATCGCTGGCATCCACAACACTGCGACTGACCAGCCCGGGGACGCCTCGCTGAGGGACGACCTGATGGCCGAATTCCAGGACGTTTTCGGGGAAGGATTGGGCAGGTATGTGGGGTCCCCTATTTCATTTGCACTCAACCCGAGCGTTGCCCCCATCCGACTTAAGGCCCGGAGAGTCCCACTGGCGCTCAAGCCCAGGGTCGAGAAGGAGCTCGACAAGCTGGTCGCCCAGGGAATCCTCGTTCCCGTAGACCACGCTCGGTGGGAGACCCCCATAGTGACCCTTATCAAACCGGACGGGTCAGTGCGCATCTGTGCGGACTACAAATGCACGATCAACAAGGCATTAGAGCCGAGCGCGTACCCGGTTCCCGTCATAGACCACTTACTCCATTCACTGGGCCCTGGCAAGATCTTTGCCAAGCTGGACCTGGCCCAAGCGTACCAACAGCTTCCGGTGGATGACACTACGGCCGAAGCCCAGACCATTGTCACACACCGGGGGGCATTCAAGTGCACGAGGCTACAGTTCGGGGTCAGCATAGCTCTGGGACTGTTTCAGAGCACGATGGAAAGGCTCCTCCAAGGACTCCCGGGGGTGGTACCCTATTTCGATGATGTCCTGATAATTGCGGGGGATCCCGGGCAGCTCAAGGACAGGGTCGCCGCTGTCCTGGCTAAATTCAGGGCCGCTGGGCTCAGGGTGAAACGGGATAAGTGCCTGTTGGGGGTCCCCTCCGTGGACTTCTTAGGGTTCCACATCGACGCCAAGGGCATCCACCCAACGAAGGGAAAAGTGGAAGCGATTCGGAACGCCCCGGCCCCGAAAAACAAGCAGGAGCTGCAGGCGTTCCTGGGACTCCTGAATTTCTACGCGACCTTCCTGAAAGGAAAGGCCACCGCGGCTGAGCCCCTACACAGACTGTTGGCCGCGAAGGCAGAGTGGGTGTGGGGACCCGAGCAAAGGTCAGCTTTCGCTGCTGTAAAAAATCTTCTCTCCCAGGACAGTTTCCTGATACAATACAACGCGACCCTGCCACTGGTCCTCGCCTGCGACGCGTCTCCCTACGGCGTCGGCGCAGTCCTGGCCCACCGACTCCCCAACGGCCTCGAGGCGCCCATCGCCTATTACTCCAGGACCATGTCGCCGACGGAGAGGAACTATGGCCAGATCGACAAGGAGGCGCTGGCGGCAGTGGCAGGGGTAAGAAAATTCCATGACTACTTGTACGGCCGGGACTTTGAACTTGTGACTGATCATAAGCCCCTATTGGGACTCCTGGCGGGCGACCGGCCTACACCCTCTGCCTTGTCCCCCCGGATGCAAAGGTGGGCCATTTTCCTGTCGGGGTATTCGTACACCTTAGTCTACCGGCCCGGGAAACACATGGGAAATGCTGACGCCTTGAGCAGATGCCCCCTTCCGACCCAGGAAGGCGCGGAACGGGGGGAAGCATCGGTTCTTGCCCTGGACATCCTGGACTCTGCCCCCACTACGTCGGCCGAGGTTGCCAGGGCGACGGCGCGGGACGCCGAACTTCGGGCCGTTTCCAGCTGGGTTCAGCGGGGGTGGCCGGACAAGGGGGAAGGGGAGTTCAAGGTATATTTCGACAAGAAAGACGAACTGTGCTGTGTGGGGGGTTGCTTGCTGTGGGGGGACCGGGTAGTGGTGCCCAGGAAAATCCGCCCCAAGGTCCTAGAAACACTGCATGCCAGCCACCCGGGAATAGTAAAGATGAAGGGGTTAGCCCGAAGTTACGTGTGGTGGCCTGGTATTGACAAGGACATAGAGTCGTGGGTGGCCAAATGTACACCTTGCCAATCATCACGACCCAATCCACCAGCAGCCCCGGTCAGAGAATGGGAACAGCCCTCGGGCCCATGGCAGAGGATTCACATCGACCTCGCCGGCCCATTCCACGGCCAAACATTCCTGATCGTAGTGGATGCCTACTCGAAATGGTTGGAGATCCGACTCCTGAGTAGCACCACAGCCAGAGCAATGATCCGGGAACTCAGACAACTCTTTTCCACACACGGCATTCCCGACACCCTAGTCTCTGACAACGGGCCTCAGTTCACGGCCACTGAGTTTGAACAGTACCTGGCATCCCTAGGAACCAGGCACGCTCTCACATCCCCGTTCAGGGCGCAAGGGAATGGGCAGGCCGAGAGATTCGTGCGCAGCGCAAAGGAGGCCCTGGAAAGGCTAGGACCCGGGGACTGGCAGGAACGCGTAGACACGTTCTTGTTGGCCCAACACAACCTTCCCTGCGCTGCCACGGGAAGGGCCCCCGCAGAGTTACTCATGGGTAGGAGACTCCGTTGTCAGCTTGACCGGTTACACCCTAGGTACTCTCCAGACAAGTTCAGGGGGGACCAACCACAGGGCCGGACACTGGCCATTGACTCACCAATCTTCGCTGGGAACTACGCGTCGGGCCACCCGTGGAAAGAGGGAACCGTCAGCGAAATGCTGGGCCCCTACACCTACAAGGTTCGCCTCGCTGATGGTCGGACATGGAAACGCCATGTCGACCAGCTCAGGAGGCGAACGAGTCCCGACACGGATAGCAACCTCCCCCAGGGAGTGCAGACCGGCGCTGAGCCAGACATGCACCCGATGGACGAACCGGTCACCGACCCGGTTCGGCCAGAAAACAGCCCCATTCACGCAGCACCATCACCGGCCAGCTTACCGTGTGGAACAGGCTCACCCCCGGTCACCGCGGAGCCCGATGCTCGTATTCCGGATCCGCTCCCGGCCCAGCCAGGGCAGAGCGAGAGCGACAGGTCCGCTCTGCCCGATGCCCCAGCGCCGACTGAACTGCGCAGGTCCGATCGAGTAAGAACACGCCCCCGTCACCTGGAGGATTTTGTATGCAAATAGCAGACTGGGGCATTCTGGGGGGAAGGGGTGTTAGATATTTAAATGTCCTAGCGGCGGGAAAACCGCCGCTACCAATTGGTCAGTGGGCTGGGTCAAGCAGGGTATTTAATCCCCTGCTGACCCAGCCGTTGTTGTTGTTGTCTGTGCTAACCACAATAAACAGACGTGTTGTTTGGTTCACCCTTAATGGCTTCCGTGTCCTCACTCCCGCGCCCTGATCTCCGGATCTAACAGTTACCAGTTAAGAAATCAGCTTAAGCATGTACTGTTATATGTCAAGTCATGAAACCTGGCATGCCATGGCTAATGCCTACACAAACATCTTAACCTGTAGCAATTTTTGAATAACATTTATTTTTATTCCCTTATGCCAGTGTTCAAATGCAGGATGACTTTGGCCAGTGGCTACTATAACAAGCTAAATATTAAATACTAATGAGAGAAACAACTTTATTGTTCCCTTTGTCTTCACTAAGGTAAGGTCACCCTTGCTCGAAAGCTGGTCATATCTGACTCTAGGGTTTAGTGCTCATCTCTATTTATAGCCAAAGAGCCAGCGCTTTTTGCATTTGCAGACATTTCCGTCGACATGTGACAGGCATGACTAGACACCAAAGTGCAAGGAACACTGTTTACCTTCCCACTTTTGTGGTTCCTAATTATCTACTTGCAATTTCTTGCTTTCAAACTGCTAGGTTGGCAAGAGCTGGCATAGAGATGGGAGTTAACTCTGTCGTGCAGCACTTGGGGCTCAAACTGCTGACCTGCCGACCTTCCAGTCATTAAGTGTAGCATCTTAACCACTAAGTCCCTTTCACAAAGGTAGAGGTATCCAATTTTTAAAAATACAGATCCCTCACACTTCTGAGGCCCACATTTGATAGGGTGCCATTCACTGCACTTCAAAACTGTGTGCTTTGAGTAAGCCGCAGTCACCTCTAGCCTAATCCTCTTTGCTGGCATATGTGAAACAGAGGACTTTTAGAAGTTTGGTGCTTAGTGCAGTTCTGATGAAGATCAGGGGCTCTGCTACACCCATTTTTTTAGACTGCAGGGAATTTTTCAACAAAAATGGGTTACTCATTTGTGCAAGCAGTAGCCTGATCTCGGAGCTTGGGGCAAATGGAGTCAAAGGATCCACACCACATGTTGGATCAAACTCTCCATATCTGGATCTCACTTTTTAAAAGACATGCATGCAAGTGCTAGTTTGTGTGAATGATTATCAACATGCAGCCAGTGGCACCATTTCATGTGGCTCACCACTGCCTCCACCACACCAGGAAGTGTCATGTGGTAGAGGAAGGGGGAAATGGTCATCCGGCCCCCGAAGCTGCCTGAGGGAGCATGACCCAGCTCCCAGCTTAAAAAGTTTGAGAACTCCTGGTTTAAGGACTACATCTAACTGTTATCCACAATTATTATTATTCTGTGTCTAGGCCAGATGTGAAACTGTTAAAATGAAGGCACTTTTTGGTGAGTTCATTCTGCAGTTCCTTTCACCTGACCTAGTGTGACAAAGATTAGCCAGAAACACAAGGTACCAGGGTATGCCTGTTGTGATTCAAGAATACCATAATCTTCGAGGAGGCTCTTTCTTCCGTCTACTCCGTTATCCACAATTAAAGTACTGTACACTCAGTCAATAGGATTTACATAAATTTGCCTTAACTGTCCCATTCATTTAGTTGATCTAATCTAGTTGGACCTAATGATTGGATTTAATCTTCAGTACACAAAAGAAATGAATGGTAAATGTTACATGTCCACACACTTGACAGTTGTTGAAGTGCTTGTGCGTTTTGTACTTTAAGTTCCACCCTGATTCCCAAACATCATGTAACACCTTTTTGACATTTGAGCTGGCATGATTTTCAGAATGTCCTGGTTTGCCATTTAGTTCCTGTTACAAATTAAGTCCTTATAACATTTTGATCAAAGAGCACTTGCAGTTTCTTTCTTGATATTATTTTACCTATATGTCTTGCTGTTCTTTGTTTGTTAAAACTTCTAATTCAGAAAGAAAGAAAGAACGAAAGGGAAAAGGATTACACATCAACATCATTTAAAAATTGGGAAAATAAAGATAGACAAGCTCTTTCAACATAGGTTAAAGCAATTCCAACTGATGTTGATTTTTTTTAAAAAAATTAATACTTGTAATTATAGGGTGCCAGCCTTTCTGTTTGCATGTTCTGTGTCTGAACATTCCCCAGTTTCCAGCACATAAATGAAATACATTCTTTAATGCAGCCTCAATATCATCTCAAAATTGTGGCTGTTCATGAAACAAAATCCTCTAAGACTAGTTTAGTCAGACTCAAAGCCATCTGTAGCCTGTCCACTTTCAACAGCACATTTACCGCATGATAAGGACCAGTCATTTTTAAGTGTGGCAGTTTCTTTCCAATTCCTACATTCCCAGGGAGTGGGTGAAATTTCTTTAATTTACCAATAAGCATCTGCTTTGCTATACACAGACATACAAAATTGTACACTTGTTTCCTTCTTTTATTTCATCTTCAGAGACAAATCGATGCTCTCTGATCCTTCAGTGCCTTGATAGATTTGTTAGCAACAAAACTGTATTTTCTACATGACTATTCATTCCCAAGTAGAATCCCCTGAATGAATGTTTTTCTACAGAAACAAATTATTAAATTCATGACCATTAAGTGGATTATTGTCGTACAACTGGTAATTAAGTAAGTACTGGAAGGAAGGAAGGAAGGAGGGAAGGAAAACAAAAATGAAATTACTTGAAAGAGCTGGTCAATTTTGTGTTAAACAAAAGGATAAATGCATGAAATATGTGAAGATGAAAGTGATGGAGTTTTTGCCATGCACTTCCTTATTGGTATACCTGATGATATGTTGTGTCTGGCTGGACATACCACTATGGTAATGGAATAGACCATACAGCCAGCGACTCAACACCGAGAGTTGGGCAGCAATAAATAACCTGATTCCCTAAAGGGGCCAATGGCTATGGGCAGATGAACCTGTTTAGGGTAATGGTCCACTCAGTGGAGGAAATGCCACTGGAAACCATCATATTGGACTCAATGGCAAAATGAGTGGAGGAGGAACTCTGATTCCCAATGATCATGAAGGCGGAAAAGGCCATGCCAGATCGACTGGCTGTGAAGACACACCTTGTCCATATCTTCAAGGCTGCGATAGTCCATTGCAGTCCCAGTGTTAAATTCTGCATGTCTCATTTCATATGTGCCGCAGGAAATGGCTCCATGATCATAGTGTGTGGGTCACTTCATGGCAAGCTGGGATCCACCTTAAACAAATTCACCCCAATGGCATTTTTTCTGCTTCGGGGGGGGGGGGGATTCATTCTTGGATACCAGTTGCAGCTGATGATCTGAGGATAGCAGATTATATTAAGGAAAGCTATAAAGTATACATTGAAAAAGCCCTAAAATCTCATTGCTGTTGTCTGTTGTCTGAGGTGGCTCCTTTATTCTCCCTTGTGGCAGCAGCTGATTAACACCTGGATGGGAGTTCTGGAATTTCTCTACAAACCATTTTGAGGCCACATAGACAACTTAGTTTGTAATAAATAAAGAAAAGGACACTATTTGGAAAGCATGTTCAAGTAAATAAAGGAAAGTCAAAGGCTGTCTTTTTTTCCAGGAAACTGGAGGCAGTGTACAGGGTTTTCCACCTCTACCCACCTCAATTTTTCCTCACTATAATCCTAGACAGCAGGTAAAACCGAGACTACCTGGCTCAAAGCCAAAGTGAGTTTCATAATTCAGTGAAAACCTAAACATAGTTTTTTCCCAATCTCAGTCCAATACAGCAACCGTTTTTTATAGTAACTCAGTTCTCAACCCCACCCCCAACCTTCTGTACCTATCCTGACAGATTTGGGTTGTTGTTTTCTTTAAGACCAGCATTTAAACCACCAGTACCTTTTAGTATGAAGGCTCTCGCTTGCTTGTGGGGGAATCAATGCTGGTCTGTTTCTACACTAAGAGTGGGTGGAGGTAGAGGACAGAGTGGGGTGGGGGAAGAGAAAGAAAACACACTTCTTTATAATCTTTGAGAGGATTTTAATTTGAAAGTTACCTATGAAAGTAAATTTGAAAGGTATGCTTATTTCTTTGTTTTGCCCCTTTGCACATAAAGCATGATTTCTCAATTATTTGTACTTTGCTGCAGCCACTTTGGGAAGGGGGGAACAAACAGAATCCCCGCCAGTGTGCTTTCAAAGATACTTTGACAACCATGTGCTCCTAACCCCATGATGGCGAACCTTGGCACTCCAGATGTTCTTGGACTTCAATTCTCAGTAGCCCAAGCCCCCATGAAACCAGATGAATGGGTTTGCTGTGATTCATCTGGCCCATGCCACCCTTATCGCTCCTGGAATTGGAAGTAAAATGTGCCCGCATGGGTGCATTTTACTTCCTCTTCTGGGAGCGACAAGGTCGGCGCAGGCAGGATGAATCACAGCAAACCCATTTGTGTAGATTCACAAGGGCTTGGGCTTCTGGGAATTGAAGTCCAAGAACATCTGGAGTACCAAAGTTCGCCATCACGGTCCTAACCTGTCACCCTCATAGACAAACCATTCAGAAGAAGCAGCCATATCTTACGGTCAAGGGTAAAGCTAATTTGCAGTAAAAACAAACAGATCACATTTCTAAGAGAGATTCAGAAAGTTACAGATCATTGCCTTGATCTAGCAAATGGTGATTTCCTTACGGAATCAGGGTCACTGTTGTACGGAGGTAGAGACTTGGAAGAAAAACCAATCTATAATACATAGGAAAATATTCAGGTGTCTGTTCTTCCTCTGAGCCTCCTGGGTTGAGACACACTGAGATATATTCTATCCACAAGGGACTCAGAGACTGAGCAAAACATGGCAGCCTTTTTGAATCGGATAGTGAAAAGCTGTAGTTTGAGTCATAATGTATGTGTTGACCCAACTAATTAATAGCTTGCTTGTTATCAAGTGTTTTTACATATCAATAAAGGTTTGCTTGCTTGCCTCAAAAGTTGACTCCCCTCCTGGAGAACCCTCCGGGATTGTTCCTACCGGTTCCAGGGAACCGGATGGAACCGGGGTCATCCCATCACTAAGGCACGTTACCAGTATTATTGGGTCATTAGAATATTAATTTCATGCCAGAAATTATTCTGGGTTGAAAGGATTTTTGCGGAAGAAACTCCGCTCAGGAAATGCCAAGAATGTCCCCAAGAGTGGGACAGAGACAGGCGCTCAATCCATCATGTGGTACCCGGGTCTTGAACTGCCGACTTGCCAGCCTTCAAGCTAATAAGGCGAGCTTCTTAGCCACTGAGCCACCGCAGCCCCACATTGGGTCATTAAAAGTGTTATCAACTAATTGGAGGCTGTGGTGGCTCAGTGGTTAACAAGCTCGCCTTGTTAGCTGGAAGGCCTACAAGTTGGCAGTTTGAGACCCAGGTACTGCAAGACAGTTTGAGTGTCTGTCTCTGTCCCAGCTCCTGCCAACCTAGCAGTTCAAAAACAAGAAATTGCAAGTAGATAAATAGGGACCACTTTGGTGGGAAAAGATATTGGGGACATGAAAGGAGCCTCATTTGGACATCCCCTGAGCAGAGTTTCTCCAGCAAAAAATCCTTTCAACCCAGAATAATTTCGGACATGAAATTATTATTGCCAACCAGTTATTTATCATCTTGAGATATAATCTTTCCTTCATATTCATCTTGTCTCACAGATAAGGAGAGAAAAAATGACAATGTTCCAGTAAGATATCTGGCATTTTCTTAGAACAATGTGGAAAGACTGGGTGCAACTAGCGGTATCTTTCTGTCCTCATAGCTCCTATGCTATGACATCCATTAAATGGTAAATGAATGTACAGTATTTTACAGTGGTATTACTGTCAATGCTCATAGCAACTGTCTCATGTTATTCTTGTATTCTTTGAGATGAAGATTGGTAAACCATTCTGCCTGAAGTATTTCTGATGGGTAACCCCCTAACCATGCCCTAAGTCATTACCATATGCAGGAACAGGGTTCTCCTGAAGATCTGAAAAGATAAATACTGGCATGAACCTGTGCTGAGGTGTCTTCAAAAGGTCCCATCTATCTGTATGCTCTTATTCCAGACACAGACTTGTGTGGTGTGTGTGTGTGGGTGGTGGTGGCGGCAGCAGTAGTGTACATCCCTAGTGGTAGGTAATTATTGGGGGGGGGCCTTGGGAGCTATAACTAATAGCTCAAAATATTCAAAAGTAGCCCTTTAAAGTATTTTTAAAAGGTCTAATCTAGTGGTGGCTAGCCTTGGTCCTCCAGCAATTCTTGGACTTCATTTCCCAGAAACTGCGATCATTGGGTGTGCTTGACTTGGTCTTCTGGAAATTGAAGTCCAGGAACAGCTGAGGTGCCAAGGTTAGCCACCACTGGTCTAACCACTTCCCTCTTGCAAGAGTTGTTTCTGAGTGGTTCTGTGTTCCAGAATATACAGGTGAGAGGGCATTGAGCATCCTTCCACGCTGTCCATATTGGCACTGTTTTTATTGTTGAAAGGTAGAACAGAGGATATGCCTCCTAGCTCCCTTACCTATTTCCTTCCAATTATCTAATTAGAAATGTGTCATCTCTAACCTGCCTTTACCTGTGTGACCCGTTTCAAGCTAACAGAAAGAGAGAAAAGCTGCTTGATCTCCTCTAAGCCGGAAGCTTATCTGTTCCTCACTTTCCTGTAGGTTTCCGTATATTTCGGCAAAGTTTCCCCACCAAGAATCCCAGGAGTTTAACTTCTTAACTTTTAATGTGCAATTGAGAAAGCTCATGGACTAGTCTGGGAGGCAGATACAGAGCGTACAATGGGTTAAGATCTGGTGCTCGGCAGGTCATTTCCTGCTATTGGGCAGTATTGGAGGAGTTTGTGTTGTTGTACTGCAACCAGCAGGGAATATTGTGTTGTTTTTCAAGGAATTGTAAAACCAGATGTTGAATGGAGGGATGTTTGAGCCAGAGGTTTTAGCTTACTACCGATGGATAAACTTATTTCCAATGAATGGCAGGATCTTTGTTCACACTATTCCTTTGGAAAAAAACATCTCACTGCTGTTAAAACTATTCTATGGATCTATCTGATGAATTGGGGACCCTTTTCATATTCTTAGCAGCTGAGCTCCTGAGGTCTAAACATTGTTGAGATGGAAATTTAAAATGATTTCAAACTGGACATGTTAATGTTATGTTAATCGATGAAATATTTTGCTCCCCGTTTAACAGTAATTAGACTGAGCTTTTAGAAAGAAGACGAACAAGAAAAAAGAAAATTGATTTGCTGCCTCCCTTTTCCACCAAAGCTTCTTCTCATTTTAAAACCGTGTGATTTCCTAACCTATAATGAATTCAAACCATTGCACTTTAAATGCATGAATATATTCACTCCTACCAATTGATATGGAAATAGTTATCAACACTGGATGTTCCTAGTTGTGTTTTGAAAGCAACTGTGGAAATATTTGTGGTGCTGAGGAATCTCCCCGTGGGCAATGGTAGATTTTGACACAATGGAAGAAGAATAATTAGGCTGTCCTACTCTACTATTAATGCTGTTTTACTAATGTTTCTCAGTAAATTGTCAATTGTTATGGCTGGCTTGATATACTGTACTTAGTACTCTGGCTTTCCCAAAGAGGGCACTAGTATTCCACACAAAAATGCCCAGTCAGTCAAGAATTATACCAGCAAACATTTAAACCCCCAAAGAGGACTCTGTTGGCACAGCTACCTCAGGAAAAAGGGAATTATTACACTTAATTAAAGTCTATTGGCACCATATGTAACCCCACCTTTCACATTTGACATTATTAGTGATATCAAAATGGATGACTTGTAAAAAAAAAAAAAACTTCAACAGTAACTATTGTAAGTAATGTCTGGTGATAATAGTTAGTCAAGTCCATATCTGATTTTGTTCCCACTCATTGCTTGTGCTACTGCAATAAAATGGGGTGGGGTTGGGGGTTGGGAATTGAAAGCATCAGTAAACATTTTATCAGCTTAACAGGCGCTTATAATTTTAGAAAAGAATACAATAAATGGAGCATTTCTCAGGTGATTAAAATGTGTTTAGTCAATATGCCTATGAGAGATAGAAGAGCACAACAAAATGGCAGATCCCAGCTCTGGTGTGGTCCAAATACAGGGAAGGTTTTGGGATGGTTGACCCTTGCTGCTCAAGCCACGAGCCACGTTATCTTTGATGTGTATGCCTGTTCACTGGACATACAAACTGAATGCACAGTGAATTTGCATGGGTGGCTTTCTTATGAACTTTTCTTTTGAAAGTTCCCTGGACTGCAAAGAGATTGAATCAGTCAAAGGAAATCAACCCTAGTTGCTCTTTGGAAGGACAGATACTGAAACTGAAGCTCAGATACTTTGGCCATCAAATGAGAAGAGAGGACCCACTGGAGAAGGCCCTGATACTAGAAAAGATTGAAAGCAAAAGGAGGAGGCAGCAGAGGACAACACTGTTAGAAAAGGAAAAGTATAGCTTTGAAGGGGTAATTAGTGCACTTCAGAAAAGTTTTGATACGAGTTGCAGCTGACAACAACTTTAAAGACTGTATAAATCTTAAGTTAATTGCAGTGGTTTCCAATTCAGAGCTTAGTTCAAGGTGCTGGTTATGAGCCCTAGTGGTGCAGTGATTTAACTGCTGTACTGCAGCCAAAATGTTATGAGTTCAAGCCTGTTATTATCAAGGTTAACTCAGCCTTCCATCTTTCCAGTGTCTGTAAAATGACTTTGTTATTACTTGCTAGAAATGGGTCTGCATGCAAGTCTTCTTGTCAAGGTCTAAATTTGCCAGGTTAGCAACATCTGAAAACCTGAGACTAGGGGGCAGGCCTTAAGATACCATGCAAAGGCATCTCCTCATGTTATGGGGTCTTTGTGATGTCATACAGAAGAGGCCCATGAAGTTTGGAACAGCTTCATTCCGAACCAATGTAAATCAGCCAAAATGTGCATCTTGTTTTCCAGATGGCAAGTGCTGGTTGCAACATTAGTAGTTCCAAAGCTGGCTGGTGGAACTGCACAGAACATTAGAAAAGGTGGCAAGGAGATTTCACAACAAGTTGTCAAAAAATGAAGTCCAGGTAGAAGCATGCAGAGTTAATCATTGACCCCTTAAAGACGGTGCAGAGGCATGGCCCAGGCCAAGGTATTTAATGAAGAAAGTCCTACAAATACCAATTTGGGGTCAAGTGTAAGAAACTGGACAGTGGTCTCTTCTCAAGCTACTGTAAGATACTAGCAATCAAGGAATGCCTATACTGTCTAGGCCTAAGATAAAAGTCTAAGTATCTGTGGTTCCTATGAGTTGAGGCAGCTCATACCAATGCTGCCAAGCCTACCTACAGCAAAGCTTAAACACCTCAGATAATGCTGGCCTCAAGTTTCACCAGTGAAGTTTCTTACTCCTGAGGAACCTTCTGCCACAGCCTTAAAATCCTTCACAGCAGAGCCATTTTGTTCCATCTCTTCAAGTACCTCTGCAGTCACGAGGCCAGGGGATGCCTTTGCTTCTGAATCAGCTTCTGAATCCTTTTATTCTGACAAGTTTAGTTCATTACTGCTTCCTTGCAAGCCCTCCCTCCTCCTGAACTGTGGTCTTTAATGCCCCCCTGGAGATTTTCCAGGGGCTTTGGATTTGGCTGGGAGATTAGGTTCCCTGCCTGACCCAACCTTGACAGTAGCACCTCCAGTGGAGGCCACCACAGGGAGAGAATGTGATACAGGACCAGACTCCACTATTAATCCTGCCATCATAGAAGGCCATGAAAGGTGCAGAGAACCACAAAATGAGAGTCAACTGTTGCACTGCTCCTCTCCCCTATTGGCCAGCAACTGAGAAGCAGTGAGATAGGACTGAAAAGTTTGCGAGATTGGGAAACACATGGTAGAGACAGGAAATTTAAACTGTCAAACCAGAGGATACTGGGGAGGCAAGGTAAGGTAGGCAAAGCTTAGAGAGGGAACCTGGAGGAAAAGGACAGAGAGGAAAAGTGGAAGGAGTAAAAAAACCATGACACAGGGGCAAAAGGGGGGAAAGGGAGGAGAATCCAAGGGGCAGACAGTGTGATGGCATCATAGTACAACTTCTGGTGCCAGCTGGAAATGGCTAGAGATGGGTACCCATGCTTTAGAACAGGGGTTCACAACCCAAGGCCCATGGGCCAGATCCAGCACACAGCACCATTTCATGTGGCTCCCCTCCCCTCCAAGGGCATTTGAGAAAAAATGGCTACCCCTTTAAAGCTGTTGGGACAAAATGGCCTCCCACCTCCCATTGTGCAGACAGGGCAAAATGGCCATCTGGCCCTTAAAGCTGACTGAGAGTGTGTGACCTGGCCCCTGGCTTGAAAAGGTTGGGAACCCTGGTCTGGAGCATTGTTTCCCAACCTTTGGTTTTTGGACTTCAATTCCCAGAAGCCCAAATCAATTCCCCAAAGCACTGATCTGCTAATATACTGACTTAGGCTTCTGGGAATTGAAGTCTTCTGGTGGGGCATGGGCGCCACTTTGGAAGCCACTGCCTTAAAGTCATTTCACTCACAACAATAAATATTTGCCTCCCCCAAACTAGCAGGTTTCACCCTGAAATTTAACTCACGTAGAGCTAAAGAGACATCCATTTTGAACAATTTCAGCCAGTATCAAGAGACTTAACAAGTCTGGCTCCTTTTTCCACCCAAGGATTCCCAAGGAAGTCTGATTCTTGGAGGCAAAATGGTTTATGCCTTGATAATATGGATTTCCTTTACTGTCTAATGTGACTCTTAGCAGAGCTATTAATGGTTCTGAACTCCTTTTCTCCCTATCTTTTATTTATTCTGTGTAAGAGTTTATTATTTTATCTTCCCACATGCATTGTAATGTGCAGGAAGAGAACAGCATAATGATTGAAAAGCACTTGGTTGAAATTAAAGGAGAGCATGCTATATACAGAAACGTATAAAGTTTAGCTCAACAACATTCTTTACAGGGATAAGCAGAGAGATAGGAAATTAAATTGAATAATGAGGATCAGTAGAAGTTGATGGAATTCAGATCAAAGGTAACAGTAACCACCAGTCTTAGAACCCCAAGTATACTAGTACCTCGGATAACGTTATGACTTGGTTCCACAAGTCATAATGTTATCCAGTTTTTAAGGTTGTGTGATGCATTTATCGTACAACGTTTAAAAAAAGCCCTGTTCCCTTTCCAAAGAGGAAAGGGAACAGGGGGCCAATCTTGTTGGCTTGGGGAGAGAAAGTGCCCTCCCGCCCCAAGCAACCCAGCAGTCACAGCATGGGATCGCTCTTTGCTTGCGAAGTGAACATGTGTTCCTTCCGCAAGCAAAGGGTGATTGCTCAGTGGGATAGCCCTTTGCTTGCAAAGGAAACCCGTGTTCCCTTCACAAGCAAAGGGTGATCTGTGCCCCAACCCAAGCGCCAACCCCAGTGTTGGATCTGTGTTTGGGTTGGGGAAATGAATGGGTGCGCATGCCCATACAGAGAATGACAGGGATCGAGCATATCTGTCTGCATCTTTCTGCGAAGCTGAATTCCTTCCAATTGCCATTTCCTCACTCTTCTCTCAGGTGCCACCCTCTCTCGACCATTTGGCGTAAGTTGATGATTCTTGATTTTACATGCTTTGGTTATGCCGCTCCTTGTCATTTTAAACATTTTTATTCCACTTACATTGTGGTGCCGTTGGGATGCTAATGAAGGTTTTATATAAGTTATATAAGGCAGGATCTGCCTCTGTGAGGCCAAACGAGATGAAACAGTTATCCATGTCCATTTCTATTGCCCATATTATGAGGAAATCCACCTCATAATATGCTTTTGGCACTGTAGTGCTAGTTGTAATTCCAATAAAGGTTATTTGAATTTGAATTTGCTATCAATGCATGATCATCTGCAAAAAGTAATTGGATAACATTGTTTCCAATCATGGGCTTAGCTTTTTTGCTGATGCTGTCTATGTAGAGCCCTAATTGGCCCCCTGCATATAATTAATGTGGCCCACAGTGAACACCCAGGCTTCACCGCGGACCGATCCCCCACCCGCCCCCACCACCTGATGTCAGCAGTGGTGCCGACAGAGATAGCGACTTTGCTTTTTCCGGGCTGCTCCGAGCAGCCTCTCACTTGATCCTTTAGCCCTCAGCAGCCTGTGTTGAAGCCGATTGCTACCTTGGGGAAAATTTTTGGAGCCTCCTGCAAGTCAAAATTTGCAGCACTAAGTGAGCCCCGTGGCGCGCTCAGGATGATGACATCCTGAGCGCACCAGGGGGCTCTCTTAGCGCCGTGAATTTTGACTTGCAGGAGGCTCTGAAAATTTCCCCCGCGGCAGCGATCAGCTTCAGCACAGGCTGCTGAAGGGAAAGGATTGAGTGAAAGGCTGCTCAGAGCAGCCTGGAAAAAGCACAGTCGCTGCCTCCATCGCCACCACTGCTGACGTCAAAACTGTCAGCAGTGAGAGCAGCCCGACTCCAGCCCCCGCAGCTGTGTGTCGGGGGTGGGACTGGCCCATAAGAAAAAAAGTTTGGGCACCACTGATGTAGTGTGATCAATAGTAGTGGCGATAGTATGCATGCCTGCCTCACTCCAGGTGTTACTGCAGAGCGTTCTGATATTCCTTGACTTGTTCTAACTAGATGTCTGCAGTCACTATATAAGCTTTTACATAATCTGATATTGGGCCAATGCTTGACATAGCAGTTTCCTGTCAAATCTATCAAAAGCCTTCTCATGGTCTACAAATTCAACATAGAGATTCTTGTTATACTCTATATTTTTCTTTATTAGTTGTTTAAGTGTAAAAATTGACATCAAGTTGACATTGCAACTGTAAAAACCCAACACTTAACCAGTAAAGTCCTGCATATACTATTTGCTATGGAGTTAAGTACTGTATATCAAATTTCTCAATGTTAATAAAGGAATACATGCAGTCTGTACTTTTCAAGCTCACATTTATTGTCTTTTGGGTGGAACACAACAGTGTTTGTTAAATCCTGTCTTGCTTCTCACATTATATAATCACTGCCTAGGTTGGCACAAGTAAGGATACTTGGGCCATTACTGACAGCTGGGTATTTTAGATTGGTAGAAGTTCTCATGGAGAATTTGTGCTTCTCAAGTGAGGGGAACTGTTTTAAAACAATGATAACTTTAGCCCATGAGTCAGGGGTGACGGTGCTGGGAGCAGATTGTCAATGTCCAATTTCTCTTTTTTCCACAGGTAAGTTGTTTCCCAACATCTCTTCTTTGTGCTTCTTCTGAGCAATTTAGTTGGTACAGCAGTTGTGTGAGGCAACAGAAACAGTAAATTATAAAGGACAGTATGAGCAGTGGTGGGCAGCAACAGGTTTGCACCCCCGGGAGGGGGGGAGCAAAATTGGGTGACTTCTGAGCAGGGGGGTGGAGAAATTGGGTGGTCTTTGGGCAGGGTGTGTGTGTAGCAAAATAGGGTGGCCACGCCCACCTCCCTGCCCTGCCCCATCAGGTTTTGTTCCTGTGAGTGGTTCAAGGTCTCCCTTGCTCAAACCTCTCAAGAGTATCTGGGCTTGCCCTTTGTACTGGATTATTGCCCCAGCTAGATTCAATATTTGGTTGTTGAGTGAAAAAGTTTCTTTAATGTCTTCTTCAACCAGGTGTTATGCTCAGTGTTTTCTCTGACTGATTTACCCCTTTCAAATTTTACTTTACAATAAGTGTTTTGAAAGCCTAACAACTGAACAGATTTGGGGACATCATTTGCCAATGTATGTAGCTGAAGTTGACTTTATGAATCATTCAGTCCAATTCTTGTTAAGGCTACACAGTGGGGAATCAAACTCCCTATCTCTCAAGTACTGTATTAGCTATATGTTTCCAGAGTGAGACCTAGGATATAGTTGGTCCAGCACCCTCTTGGAATGAAGGCATGAGAACATTCCAAAATGGAAGCCAGGATTTGATTGTACAGGGTGGCCTGTAAGTCCTTATTGAATCTTTCTCTAAATTTGCCACGTATTGTATCCAGGGTGACACCAGTTTTCTTGCGCTCATGTACCCACGTACTTGTCACAATTCACTCTTCAAGTGTAAATGGGCTTAAATCAGCCATATTTCTCTGAAAATAAGGGGGAAAATTATAATATATATGGACAGGTAAGAACTTATGGGCCACCCTGTAGTTCTCCATTTGAGGGACAATCTGAAGAACAGCTGTATCTAGCACTATAGTAAATTTTCCCCAGTTGGCTTAAAATAATATTTCTCCTACAGAATGGTAAAGATTAAGATTGGATGGCTGAGTAGATCTGACACATAATGAGTCTGTACTGCATGTATGGGATTGGATCACCTACACTTTTAATGCACAGTTGAGCTATAGACCCACTAACAAAAATTAGATCTGGGTTGCAGCCTCACTGCCACATGCCTCTGTTAAATGAACTGGTAGTTTAGGGTCATTTCTAAGGCACGTTGAATGAGATCCTGTCCATTTCATAATGGCTTTGCCATTTTTTCATCATGTTCATAGCTGAAAATGCTGCTGTGGCTTTTGAAATCCCAAACTAGAAAGTGAGTGTTTCAGTTTCCATATTAGACAGCTTCTTAAAGCAGAATGGTATATTAGGTGGTTTATAAATCAATGTTACTACACACAAAGCCAGTTCAACTGTCAGAATTTTTATGTTTTCGTCTTCACTATAGTGTGTTGAGAGGTCTATAATACCTGGTCTTATCAAAATGGCACTTCCATATTGTTTGTGGGGCCTCTCAGTAACTAGACACATGTGTAGGGGAGGCATTCTCTTTGCGTCCTAAAACAGGCCCCTGGACCAATTGTAATATATAGGGCTTTGCTATCAGACATGCTTGGTTTCCTTGCTGAGGCACAAATAGTTCCCTGAAGGTATAAAAACCGCTACTATATTGAACCTGTCAATCCACTGGGCACAGAGACATTATTTCAGCCTGCACTAAGTCACGGAATCACATTTGATAGAGAACCACTTGTAGGCGAAGGCTTCTGAATCAGACATTGAAGCATTTGGCTCATTTGTAAGATTTATTTTTCTCTCCTATTCTTTCTCCCCCACCACCACCACCTCAAATTTCCTTTGGTGCTACTGGTCTTTATTTTCCTAAACTTGGCAGGTATTCAAACCATTCAAGTTTGGCCTTTGCTGCACATTTCAGAGAGAGTGGTGGCAAGGGTTAATACTATACCTGCCACAACATTCTCCACCATTTCCCCCAGAGAGATCTCAATGGTTTTCCACTGCCACTGGAAAATAATGACTCACAGCTGCAGGAACTTGTGTGAACACTTGATATTCCCGTGTCAAGTGAATGTGTGTCACCACGGCACACTTACAATTAGTGAACAGTATACACCGGGTTGGACCCCAAGTCAAAGAGTTTAACCACAAGCCCCTGGGTTTTTTCTCTCTTTTCTCTTTTGTTTTTGGTGTTTCAGAAAAAGTTTATCTTTCTTTCAGAAAGGAAAACCTCACAAAAAGTGTTCCTTGGTGAGCAATAATGCATTTAACTAGCAAACATGGCCCATACGTTTGTGAAAAGCAAGAAACTGATACTATTGGTGAGATGCTCCCAATTGTATAGCGGTTTCACACTCCTTTTTAAAATGGAAATTATAATCACTGGGGTTTTACATACTAGAAGTCCCATCCAAATAAATGTTTGCACCTTTTCAGCATTCATTTTAGTTAATGATGGTCTGGCTGTTTTCATAAAGAGGAATATTTTTTTAAAAAGGATTTAAAATACTATTTCAGGATATCATTTAATGAATGGATGGATAAATAAAATCCAAAACAAAAACACTCAAAATCAATTTCCTGTGGAATCTCCCATTATCTTCCAGCTATATTTGTGTGTCTATATAATTCATGAATTTATTTTATTTAGTTTCACGCAGTGAAATAAAAGTAGCATTCCCAATAATCACCCAACCCACATAAATAAAATCCCATCCATGAATTCAAGCATGCCCCACCCCCAGTACCCTACAGAGACTGAGCTTTAAGAATGGGGTCAAGTGGCTAAGACGCTGACTGGGAGGCGGAAAGTCAGCAGTTTGATTCCCAAGTACTGCAGGACAGAATGAGCTCCCGTCTTTGTCCCAGCTCCTGCCAACCTACCAGTTCGAAAGCAAGAAACTGCAATTAGATAAATAGGGACCACTTTGGTGGGAAGCTAACAGTGTTCTGTGCACTCCGGTGTCTAATCATGCCTGCCACATGACCACGGAAACATCTGCAGAAGCAGACAGCTCTGGCTCTTTGGCTTTGAAACAGAGAAGAGCATTGAACCCCTTGAGTCGGATATGATTGGCTTTCGAGCAAGGGACACCTTTACCTTTGATCTATTTACAAATAGCTTTGATTAGTCCCTGAAAATAGTTGAAATTTTTGAAATGGTCACCATTTTAGTCTGTGTTTCAAGCATATCAGAGAGTAAACAAAACAAAACAAAAAAAGACAAAAAAATTGTGGCACTTTATGCTTGATTTTGTGGATCAGTCAGACAGACCAAGTTCCTCGTTCTGCTTGACAAAGTGAACTTGTTTCATGAAAGCCAACATTAAAATACAGCAGTTAGTCTTTAAAGTGTCACAATGTTTTGTTTTGCTTACTCTCTGATATCCCCCAAAATAGTAAGCCATGGAAGAGGAATTGGGAAGAAGAAGGACAGGAACCTACCTGATGTTTTTATGTTGAATCCTCCAGCAACAAGAAGAAGTATGACTATCTAGATTAGGGGTATCCAAACTTTTTGGGCTGTGGTTGGTCACATGGTTTAGGGGACTGGTCACTACAGCCCAGGGGCTGCATCCAGCCCCTGATGCTAATTCATCCGGCCTCCGAAGCCCTCATTGTTCCCGGAAGCGGAAGTAAAACATGCCCATATGGGTGCATTTTACTTCCGCTTCTGTGACAAGGGCTTTGTGGGCCAGATGAATTGGTGTCAGGGGTCAGATACGGCCCCTGGGCTATAGTTTAGGCACCCCTAATCTAGATTACAGCCTCTGCCAACCTAGTCTTTTTGACCAAACTGGCTGAAATTGAGAGGAATGATCATCCCATGATATCTGGAGATATCATGGGCTTGATGCTCCTGTTTGAGAAACCTGGTGTTAAAAGCTGAGCCAGAAAACAGATGTAGCAAATGAAGAAGAAGAAGAGGAAGAGGAAGAGGAAGAAGAAGCCAGAATCTTACCTCCTCACCAGTGTACAAAAGAGTCCTTCTTCCTCTGTCCTACTTAAACTGCTTGAAGGGCATTAGCTGATTTAGAAATATTTTTATATCACTTCTGGGAAAGTATCTGGAACAGGGCCTTTTGCGATGAGCTCCAATCAACCTAATATTTCATTGTGCATATATTGAGCAATTAAATGCATCAGGATTCAGATCTGCTTAGTAAAGATTGCTTAGAAGTTGCTGAAAAGTCTCACCCAATCTTCTTTGTTCCTGACATGCAATATCAGTTAGGATTACAAGGCAGTTTAGAGAACTGCAGTGTCTCATCTTACATTCTCCCAAACCTTGGCTATGACTGGGGGTGGGTGGGAGTAACTCTACCTGAATGGGCTTGCTTAATTGGTGGCTTCTGGGCCAATAATGTTTATTGAATAAACTGAAATGTGTTTGGCATTAAGAGCTGAACTTTTCCAAGACTTTGAATTATAACAGTTTCCTAGTCGTAACATGTACAAAAATATATACTTTAGGGGAAACTGTATGTAAAAATGCATACATTACTGGAAATTATACAGACAAATACATTGCATGAGGGAAAATTGCTAGGAAAAAGAGTGTAACCAGAAAAGAGCCTACACATTAGTGTGTACATTAGAAAAGGCAAAGAGAACTGTGCACAATTTTTTTCAGACAAGCCACAATTAGATTAGTTAAGATATTAAATTTAGTGGAACTAAAAATTTACAGAATTAGCCATCTCTAACCTTGGCAATGATTGTTGGCCCAGATTTAGCCAGTGACAGATCACTTGGGCAATAAATAAGTTCTACTGTCTTGGGTAGGAATTGACAACCCTAGTCATCCCTCCACTTCTTCACTGTTGTTTGGGTACACTAATGTCAATGGCCTCTACTCTCTTATTAGGAAATCCTTACTCGTGGTCTGAGAACCATAAGAAATGGAGTGTGTCCTACTTCACTGGGCTATTAGCCTCATGGCATCGGATGACATACAAGTGCTGCAAAACAAACAAACAAACAAACAAAGGAACCGTTCAGAGTCATTAATTTATTGTTTTGCCCTAAATTAGAACTAAACTGATGATACATACTAATAACAATCTATTGTGTAGAAGTCTGGTACACTACTGTAGTGCTATATCTAAATGCACACTCTATATATCACCTTCAGGGGCCACTCCTGTGGCCTCTCTGTAAATGCACGAAATCTTTGCTGTGACCAAATCCAGTTTTATCCATCTATCCCTCATTGCCCAACTGTACCCCTACATAGACAGATGGACCCTAACAATGCTGGTCCACGTATTAGTAGTCTCAAGGATTAGCTGCTATAATGCTTTCTAGGTTGGGACTGCCCTTGTCCTTGATACAGAGATTGCAGTGGGCCCAGAATGTTGCTGCTAGGTTCATTATGGGGTGAAGAAATTTAACCATATCACACCAAACCTGGCCCTGCTACACTGTCTTACCATTGCATACTGTATCCGGGACAAGGTGCTAATGTTAACATACAAAGCCCTTGGTGGTTTGGAATCTTGTTACTTTATGGAGCATCTCTCCTAGAGATCACCCACATCACCCAGTTCACTCAAAGTACTCAGCTCCAGGTGCTGATACCGAGAATGGTGAAGAAGATATTAATGATGAAAGGAGCCTCCTTTGTGGTGGGACCTCCACGACAGAACATCCTTCTTGTGAAGATGAGTCAAGCTTCCTCTCTGGATATATTTTAAAAACGTCTTAAAATACCTTGTTCAGAGAACCTTTTAAAAACATTCTCCCTGTGGTCAATTATATTTTGACTTCCTTGGACTAGGTATTCCATTGATGGAGAGTTTAAATGCTGCCACCTGTAGAGGATAAATTTATTGTTATTTAATTTTTATGTATATGTTTTCTTTATGTAAACCACCCAAAGTGGAAATGTCTCACAGATGGACAGTGTATGTATGTATGTATGCATGTATCTATGTATGTATCTATGTATGCATGTATGTATGTATGAGGGGCTGCAGTGGCACAGTGGTTAAGAAGCTCACCTTGTTAGCTGCAAGGCCAGCAAGTCAGCAGTTCGAAACCCCGGTACTGCATGACGGATTGAGCACCCGTCTCTGTCCCAGCTCTTGGGGACATGAAAGGAGCCTCATTTGGAAGTTCCCTGAGTAGAGTTTCTCCCACAAAAATCCTTTCAACCCAGAATAATTTCTGACTTGAAATTATTATTATTATTATTATTATTATTATTATTATTATTATTATTATTATTATTATTATTATTATTATTATTATTATTATTATTATTATTATTATTATTATTATTATTATTATTATTATTATTATTATTATTATTATTATTATTATGCACGACCAGTCTTGTATTTGAGAATGCTGGTAAGAAGTTCTTGCAGAATGACCCTCAATTCCCATTCAGTTTCATTGGAATTATAGGCATCTATTATAATTGTGGAGAAGAGATGTCTATCAAAGCTTCAAAGAGTCACATGAGATGTATGGAATGAATCGCATGTTGTTCAATTTTACAATCTATAGATTAATTAGCAGCAGATTGTATGAATGAATGCAAAACCCTCCTCCTGCTTTTACCTCCCCGATCCATCCACACACTTAACAACCACATTGCTTCTGTGGCTGGAAATATGGTAGTGGGCCAGGATACTTAAGAGATCACCTCACCCCAAGAACATCTGCCCGTCCCACCAGAGCGGACCGGAGAGGCTCCCTAGTTGTTCCATCGGCCAGGGAGACACATCTCTCTGGCACCAGAAGGAGGGCCTTCTCTGTGTCTGCTCCAGCCCTATGGAACCTCCTACCTACAGAGCTACATCTCCAGTCAGAGTTGCTGCCCTCTAGGAAGAATCTAAAAACATGGCTGGCAGGACAGATATGGGGTATGGAAGGTATAATGACCCCAGCACATTGGTTGATCTGAGCCCCTCTCTTTTTCCACTTTTAACTAGTAGCTGTAGCATCTGGTGTGTTTTTAATCTGTTTTTAATCTTTCTCAGTTTTTAATTTTTAATTTTAAAAAAGTTTTAAGGTTTTTAGATGGAAGCTCCCACTTCCTAATCCTGGGCCTTATCTGCCCAGGGAAGGAAAAGACTAACGTCCTCTGGCCGGAAGGAGGAATGGATTTTAGTTGTTTGTGTTGTGTGTGAGTTATTGTTGTTTTGTTTTTGTTTTTTTCCTCCTGATTGTAAACCGCCCTGAGTCACCACAGCGAGTGGGCGGTGATATAAATCTGAATAAATAAATAAATAAATAAATAAATAATAAATAAACGAGAGAAAACAGCCACAAAAAGAGCAGATTTGGGGAAGAAAAGAGAGCACATACTAGAAGTGCCTAGCGTTACCTCCCTCCTGCCCACCCACATGTCTTCTCTAAGTCTTCATCTCACACACATACACACCCTCCTCCTTCTCTAGCACTCCGACATTAGCCTGGCTGGGTCATGCTACATCACATCTCATTTTCAGCCTAAGTGTTTCTGAAATAGAAAAGGAGTGGCAACCCTCCGTGAACAGGTCACCAATCAAAAGGAGGTACTGTACCACTTGGGGCACCAATCATTTGGCTGTGACACGGGCCACTGTGACCTGCCATGCACCATTTCGTAGCCATTAAAAATGATGAAGGAGGAAGCCTGATATTTGAATTTCAGGAAATAGGTATAGGAACATAGTTGGAAAGTGGGGAAAGTTGCCAAAATGTATTAGTTTGAGGTAAAGTTTTATTGACTCCTCACTTGGTTACAGATTTCTCCAAACACATAAAGGAAACTTGGACTCTCCTTTGCATGTTTAAGAAGTTGAAATTTTTGTTATAGGACCTTTAAAACAATTCTGGAAGGAACAGGGCTATTTTTCCAGAGCAAATATAAACTACTGTTCTCTTTCTCCCTCAAACTATAGCAGGCAGTTCTGTCTGGAAGTTAATTCTGGGCAGGCTGGATCCATAGAAACATTCACATATACAGTAGTCAGTTCAGGTAGGCTGATACATGTTAACAGAGGAGAGAAACATACACGTTTCTGTTAAGGGGAATATGATCTTCTTACATAGGAAAATAAGAGTAGCCCTTCTAACCCAAAACCTCAATATGTAAAATAGAAAAATGCACATGAATGGTACATGAATGGCACATGGTGTACAGGCAAACCTACAGTTTTTACATCTTAAAAATATTTTGCTTTTACTGCTTCTTTAACATTGTGAGCTGCACAGAGTGGGAGGGCATCCCAGAGGGGTGGGTATAAGTTGAATAATTAATAAACAAACATAGCAGAGAGTGAGAACGGGCACACTAGCTGTTCATCTTAGCATTGTTGCCCTTTCCACCATCCTCCATGATGAGGTTAGAAGCAAAAATCTGTAGCAGGCAGCCTTCCCTACTTCAGCAATTTCCCCATGTACAGTAATTTGGAAAATTCACCATACCAAGAAATATTCATCCTAGCCAGTGTTGGGTTTCAATTTTTTTACTACCTACTCTGTGGGTGTGGTATGGTGGGCGTGGCCAGGGGGAAAGCCCTGCATTATTTCAAAACTTGGATGGGTGGGGTCAGCCATAATTTCTTCTACCGGTTCTGGTGAACTGGGACAAGCCTGCTGAATCCCAAAACTGATCCTATCCCTATCCCTGTATTATACTTTTCTTTGCCTCCCCTACAAATGGACAGTGACATGTCTGGAGAGGGAGAGCCATCGTAGCCATGGACACCCTCCTTAGGAATCAGGACTCTGCTTTTCAAGTGTCCTCCTGATAAATGTGGAGAGAGGCAGCTCCCCCAGTGGCTTAGTGGTTAAGATGCTGAGCTGGAGACTGGAAGGTCAGGATTTGATACCGTAGGGCAGCACTTGGGGACATGAAAAGGAGCCTCATTTGGGTGTCCCCTTAGCAGAGTTTTTCCAGCAAAAATCCTTTCAACCCAGAGTAATCTCTGACACGAAATTATTACACGTGGAGAGTTCTCCTGAGTAGCACAGCTGTTTCCCTTCTTTAAGGCACCTTCAAAAATGGAGGAAGGGCCCCACACTTTCCAATCATGAAGGCAATGAAGACATTTGAAAGCGTTAATAGATATAGATATGTACAGTATCTCATTTTGCATATTACTTTCATTTTTAGAGTGTGTGCCTTCTCACAGTGATTGATGGACAGAACTACATCTCAGCTATCAAGTATATTTATTATTATATTAGTCCCCCTCCTAAGGCTTAGAACATTGCGTTTTAATCAGAGCAAAGAAAAGGCAGCCAGCTCATAAAGCTGGGGTTCTCAACCTACAGCCCACAGGATGGCCCTGGCCCCTAATGCTATTACATCCGGCCTGTTGCCACTTCCATGCACCCAGAAGTCGAAGCAGGCGCATTTACATCAGCCATAAAATGCACCCATACATCTGCAAATGAGCCTGCAGCTGTCACAAAGGTGGAAGTGGATGTATTTACGGCAGCCGTAAATGCTTCCGCTTCTGGGGGGCATGGTCTGGCTCACTCAGCTGTCCAGGGTCATGGTCAAGCCCATGGTAGACAAAGGTTGGCCACCCTTCTCATAAAGAAATATATCCAGGATGTTGCTATAAGGTGGGATTCTAGCCTGTATATTTAGTGAGTACTGTATCACTGAACAGAAAAAGGATGTGTTGGAATGAAGTGGTAGATTGTCTTGTGAAAAGGCATTTAGTCCCACTTCTGTTGGGCTTCTCCATTTTGCAACTGCAAAGGTGATGCCACATTGGCTACATTCTCTGGAAGCTGGTAGTTCTCCTAGTTATAAAATGAAAATGTTGGTCGTTGGGCTTGTGCAAAAGGGCCCATTTTGCCAAACAGAAAATGGGCAGTTGACTACACAGAGAGGCATTTTGACCAACTTACCCAATTAAACCTTTTCTATGGCAGTTAAATTGCTATTTTTCTTAACACAGTGGTTAATTATCTCAGGGAACTGGGCCAGTGATGGGCAGCAATAGGTTTGCATCCCCCAGGAGGGGGGTAGTAAAACTGGGTGGCCTCTGGGTAGCGGGGTGGCAAAATTGGTTAGCCTTCAGGCAGGGGTGGTGGTAGCAAAATTGGGTGGTCACGCCCACCTCCCTGCCCTGCCTCATCAGGTTTTGTCCCTGAAAGTGTTTCAAGGTCTCCCTTTCTCAAAATCCAGTCATATCTGACTCTAGGGTGCAGTTCTCATCTCCATTTACAGCCAAAGAGCCAGTGCTGCCTGTGTTTGCAGATGTATACATAGCCATATGGCAGGCATGACTAGATCTCCCGTGACATAGGCTCCACCCATGATGTAGGCTCCGCCCATGGTGTGGTAGTGAATTTTTTTGCTGGCCACCACTGAACTGGGAGTCAGTCCAAATCACACTTCAAATCACTATAGTTCTCACAGGGACCATGTACTGTCTACCCACCTTTGTCGTTACATTGCCTTCTTCCCTGCTTCTATAAAAAAAGGGGGGAAAGGCAAGTGGCATAGTGCTGATTCAATTCAGCAACTTGCAAAATTGCAGTGCTTATCTGATATAGCAGTACTCTGGAAAAGTGCAAAACAAATTTGTTTCGTCGAGAAATAAGATACTCCTGCTACACTGACATACCCTTTAGTAGGCACAGTATACCAACACAGTGTAAATACACATTGTGGGCAGAGAATGGAGAGGGAATGAGTCACCCAAGGCTATGGTTAGTGGGGTGCCCATACTGCATGCTACTTCTGAACCTGTGGAACCATTTCTATTTGCAATTCACACATCATAGCTCACCTGGGGTGGGGGGACCCAGCCACGAAAGAGCATTTAAATACCATGCCTAGTTGGGGGCTTCCTAAATACGAATAAATAGGTTAAAATATTTACAAGCAAACTGAAATCACAAGGCATAGAGTATCAATAATCAAAACCAGTAGGATCTTTTTTTGGGCTGCTTCTCCTCAAAAGATATGTGTGTACCTGAATAAATAAAAAGAGCCTCCATGAACCTCAAACTATTAATTTAGTGCCTAACTTTTTGCAGTGGTTGCTTGTAATTATAGGATCAGAGGTGGAATATATAAAAACATGCATATATTTTAAGGCAGTAGAGTTAACTTTATTTATAGAAAGTAAGTTGCTTTCTCCCAAAATCATGAAAATATATTTGAAAACTATTTTCTCCTGTTTAAGTATGGGTTGCTTCCCGGGTGTAAGTGCAATCAAGGAAGATGTAATTACATCTTGCATCTCACAATCCAAATATTTGAATTTGTGCTAATATATTTGCTCACTGTTTTGTGGTAAATGCGGCCTATGTACAAAACACTTTGCACTGGAAAGAGTAGCCTCAGCTCAAATAAAATGTAGATACAATATGTATGTTCTAACACTCACATGCAGAAGATGAGCATTTACATGAAGAACATGTGTGCCATGTAGGAATTAACACAAACCTTTGAAAAGTAAAATAAAAAACCTAAATGTTTGATAGTCCACGTTTCCAGCCTCATTCTAATCAAAGAAACTGATTCATTTAGTATCCTGACATTCAATTCTCCAAAAAATAAAAATAAAAAATAAATTTGATTTATAAATGTGGGATATTATGCCTCTGTGCCCATGATTCGAAATGCCAGGAAATGACCCAATACTGTGCCCAAGTTACCATCAGAAAAAAAAGGGATGCCATATGGCAGCCTGAATGTTGACAACACCAATGACAGCAGTAAAGATGGGTCTCTCTTATGCTCCCAATTCTGGCAAAGGACAGGGGAAGACTGTCTGTTACACCATTGCCCAATGTGGTGCTGTTCTGAGGCCCAGTTTCAAAGTTACATATTTTTGTTTTGTTTGAGGTACTCGAGTTTGTTAGAATTGCCTTGGACAATGTTGATTTGCTTTTCCACATAATGACATGGATGACACATTTAGAATTTTTCCACCAGAAAGAGATTTAATTCCCATTTTACTATCCAACAGGTGGTGAGAAGAGGTCAATAAAAAGCAGAAAAGGATACCACCAAGACTAATTATCCTAGCATGGCAGGCATAATTTTTGTAATGTTAGTTTGTATGACTAGAACTGTCAGAATCTGAGGCACTTTCAATGCTCCAGCTGCTAGGAAGGCACCTCTGACTAGAATCACACACCCTGCTGCAGCCGCTGAGGCCCTGAAGGAAGAAGTGTCTCTTTCCCCTGGAAGCAGCTTCAGCAATGAAGATGCCTGGAGTGTCTATTGTAGCTCACATGGTTGTCTTTCCTGTCTTTTCCAGTCCTGAAAGTATCTTGTTTTGGTTGTTTCCTTGGTTGTCTCACTCCTGGCCTGCTTGGACTATGTCTCTTCTTCTGGAATAGCCTTGGTCCCCTGTCTGCTCCTGGCTTTCACATTGGACTTGGATAAGGTTTGCCTTTGACCTTTAGCTTGGTTGCCCTGGTGCCTGGTGCCCATGCTTCTAGTTGTCCACCTACATCTCAGACTCTGCCAAGAACTAACTTTTCTTACTTATTAACTCTACCTACTTCCTGCATACACATTTGACCATACAATGTATTTAGGCTACACAGATACTGTACTAGACTATTTCTTCCTTAGACTGTCCTTCTTGACATGGAGACAGAAGTAGGGTAGAGCTAGAACTTCCTCTCAGTCCACACTTTCAAATTAACCTCTTTTTGGACACCATAATAGAGCCTGAGATCTTGAAATGATTAGAGAGAAAAACAATTCAGGGAGTCGCAAATACAGTAGAACCCCACAAATACAGTAGAACGAAAAAACTCCGTTCCACAGTGCTCTTCGTTATGGGGTTTTTTCATTATGCAGTTCCCTATGGGAGATACCCCGCATAACCCCCAAAAAGTTCGTTAACCAGGGTTCCCATTAAGCGGGTATACACCGGTTATCAAAAACCCTGCATATCACCATTGCATAACGAACACTTTGTTGTGATAATTTTTTGCTATATGATGTGTTTGTTATGCGAGGTACCACTGTATATGTGTCCATCTAAATCAAAGGTTCCTAACATGGGGCCTATGCCCCACCGGGGACTTCATTTCCTAAAAGCCTAAGTCAGTACATTGGCCTATCAGTGCTTTGGAGAATTGACTTAGGTTTCTGGGAATTGAAGTCCAAAAACCAAAGGTGGAGACCATGCAAAAAGCCACAAAACCGATGCAGTTAAGTTGCCCCATGGGCCGTAGGTTGTGAACGCCTTGAATTAAAGAATTGTTCAAATGTGGATTTTTTTTAAAGAAACAACTCTTTCCTTTTACAGATTCCTGTTTCTAAACCAACTAAATACTTTGCATGTTTGCAAAGAAGGAGAAAAAAGCTTGCTTTATTTATTTTTAAAAAAATATTTATATCCTGCTTTTTTCCTTGAAAAAACTCCAAGTTGGCCTAGAGTATTGAAAATAAATCATATTAAAAGCTAAAAACAATAGATTATTACTATATTATAGAAGATTTAAACAAATATTGTTTAAAAAATAATAGATATAAACAATGCTAAAAACACATGTGAAAAGCAATAAATTTAATATTTTCACATAAGATTCCTTGTCTAGTGGGAGGAGATATGGAGACAAGGGTCAGGTGTTTGACTCCACTGGACCTCCCACAAAGATAACCAGCCTGTACAGCTGTGGCTAAGTTACACAGTCCCAGAGCAGCAAGAGCGGGAGAGAATGGTAAACTGCTTCTGAATTCTTGATCTCTAGAAATCCCTAGAAAGGGTCAGCAACACATGTTGGAATAGTCTTGACAGTACATAATTTAATGAATAATTAAAAGTGTTGTATTAGTGAACTTCCTTATACAGTAATACCTCGGATAACACTAAGACTTGGTTCCACAAGTCTTGGTGTTATCCGATTTTTAGTGTTATCCGATGCATGTTAAAATCCTATGGGATGGATCAGATAACGTTAAAGCTCCATAGAGATACATTGTAACCGCACAGGCTTTAGCGGTTGTTATCCGATCCATCCCATAGGACCTTAACATTATTTGATCCAATTCTCCTCCCCAGATTACTTAACGTTATGCGATTTTAGCGTTATCGGAGGTAGATGTTATCCGAGGTATTACTTTATGTTGAAGGAAGGCATAAAAATATTTTTACACTAAATAAATAACAGTACTATATTTAAATTATACTTCTTATAGAGAGGAAGGTGACTCACAAAGAACAACAGATAGAGATGAGGAGGAGGATTGCCTATGGTTTGAATATCTTGCTAAGACAAGACAACAGTGACATTTCTTCACATCCCTCCCAACCTGCTACAAATTTTCTTCAACAGGTTGTTGTTCACTTGCAGAAATGATTCTGACCCTTCATGACCACCACATGCCAGGCACCACTATCCTCCACCATTCTCCTCAGCCCGCCCAACTTTGTACCCAACTTTGTACTCAACAATGCCATCTAGTCATCTCATTCTCTGCCATCCCCTTCTTCTTTTGCCCTCAACCTTTCCCAGCATCAAGGCTTTCTCAAGTGAATCCTCTCTTCTCATTTGGTGTCTAAAGTACTTTAACTTCATCTTCAATATTTGACCTTCCAAGGAGCAGTCTGGCTTGATTTCTTTTAAAATTGACCTATTTGTTCTTTTTGCTCTCCAGGGTACTCTCAAAATTCTCCTCCAGCACCACATTTCAAAGGTGTCTATTCTTCTGTGCTCAGCTTTCCTCATGGTCCATTATGATATGTGCCTCTTTCAGGGAAGATAAGGCATGATGAATGACACGCAATTCCTTCTCCACGGAGAGGAACACTTTGCTATGTCAAATCCAGGAAATCTGGATTGAAAAAGTCTGCAGAGACTCGATGGCCTAAAAGTCTCCTTCCAGCTCAATTCTTCTACGATTCTGCGATCACAGCCCAGCAAAACTTTGTTAAGGAAAAATACGTACCTGCATTTCCCCAAAAATAAGACTGTGTGTTATATTATTTTTTGTTCCAAAAGGGCTTATTTTCAGGGGATGTCTTTTTTTGTTGTTCATTACAACACACAGGGTGGATCTCCTCCTGCTAGCCTACCTGCCTGCCCACTGCTTTCACTTTCAAGCTCCGTGGTGGTGGTGGTGGTAGTGGCAGCTGCTGCTCCAGCATGACACAGAAGACTTTAACACCAATGCAGGCCAGAAAAGAAGGGAAAGAGGGAGAGGAGGGAAGAAGGACCAGCCCTGCCCACCCTCTCTGGCACTCCAATTAAATTGTGGCTGACAATCTTAACTGGGACTTATTTTTGGGATAGGGCTTATATTAGGAGCATCTTGAAAAGCATGCTAGGGTTTATTTTCCAGTTAGGCCTTATTTTCGGGGGAAATATGGTATTTCAGCTGACTGCCTTTCAGAAATACCAGGATTGAGTTAGAATTTTCTCTTGACTCTTCTAGTTCCTGAAAGCTGATGTCTGAAGTTGCCTCCACCTGGAGCCATTAGCAGCCATCCTGAACAGAAGACCCGTTCAAGAGAAAACATTTAGAAGAATTCCCACCCCACCTAAAACAAGGGTGTAACATCCACATGATTTTTTTAACCCATTAGATGCTGAACACAAGCCAGAAGTTGATATCAATTTAATGGATTCACTGCCAACATGACTGCAATGAATGGAGCCACTGTGAATGCTGTAACTGTCCATTATTTTTCTTATACATGGTTAATACTAGCAAAGTACGCCACCATAATTATAATATTAGTCAGTGCCAGTGGTTAAGGAGCTGGTCTAGTAATATGCAATCTCATTTATGCAGTGACTTGAGAGAAACAAACATGGATAATCAAAGTTTTGCTTATAATAAAGGGATACTGTACCTTTGCCATATACACAACATATATTAGTTTTTATTTATTTATCAAGCAAAGTTATCTGGATAATATAGGTAAAGATAAAGGTTGCCCTTGCACGAAAGCCAGTCGTATCCAACACTAGGGTTTGGTGCTCATCTCCATTTATAACCAAAGAGCCAGCGCTGTCTACATCTGCACAAGTTTCCATGGACGTGTGACAGGCATGACTAGGCACCAGAGTGCTCGGAACACTGCTTACCTTCCCACTGAAGTAGTACCTATTTATCTACTTGTAATTTCTTGCTTTTGAAATGGTAGGTTAGCAGGAGTTGGGACAGAGATGGGAGCTCACTCCATCGTGCAGCACTCAGGTCTCGAACTGTTGTCCTGGAAGCCTTCCAGTTATCAAGTTCAGCAGCTTAACCACTAATCCAACACAGTCCTTATTGGATATATACAAATATCCAAATAAAATATGTCCATTATTATAATGTTGATTGGCATATAGAAGATAACAAGGTAAATTCTGAAACTCTTCCCCTTTGACATATGGTACTATCAGCTTTCTTCAAGTCATGTTATAGCTTTTAAGCAGACCTGGTGGTGCAGTGGTTAAACTGTGGTAAAGATAACAGTTACCCTTGCTTGAAAGCCAGTCATAGCCAACTCTAGGGTTTAGTGCTCATCTCTGTTTCAAAGCTGAAGAGCCAGCGCTGTCTGCTTCTGCAGACGTTTCCAGGGTCATTTGGCAGGCATGACTAGACACCGGAGCACACAGAACGCTGTTTACCTTCCCACCAAAGTGGTCCCTATTTATCTACTTGCAATTTCTTGCTTTAGAACTTGATGGGGGCTCAAGGTTAGTAAATCCTTCCAAGGTTAGTAAAATGAGAACCCAGCATGTTGGGGGCAAAACACTAATTCTACTGAAAATTGCCCAGAGAGTGTAATTATTTCAGTAAATACTGTTTTTCACAATCTGAATCTCACATAAGAACTGTGTGCTTAAAACAGGCATCACACAATATCACTTCTTCTTCTTCTTCTTCTTCTTCTTCTTCTTCTTCTTCTTCTTCTTCTTCTTCTTCTTCTTCTTCTTCTTCTTCTTCTTCTTCTTCTTCTTCTTCTTCTTCTTCTTCTTCTTCTTCTTCTTCTTCTTCTTCTTCTTCTTCTTCTTCTTCTTCTTCTTCTTCTTCTTCTTCTTCTTCTTCTTCTTCTTCTTCTTCTTCTTCTGTCATATCCAAATTCGAATATTGATGATCTTCATGGTGATCAGTGATGAAGGCTGTCCTGCTAATATAATGCCTTTCATCTGCCTTCCACATTGTAGCATGACACATACAACTGATCCAGTTCTGTGAGTCACTTTCTGGTCCTGAGCCCTTTTGTCACACAAAGTCCTCCTCAGCCCCAGGCCAGTATTGATGAAGCTGCTGCCCTCCATCCAGATGAATTCAAGTGGGATTTAATCCATTTGGGATTAATTGCTATATCACTAGCAAGTATTATATGCATTCTTAGAATCAACAGCTCACAAGTCTGGTGTCAACAGCTCACAAGTCTGCTGTCATTTCACTGAGAAAAGGTTTCAGCGTTTTTTAAGTGATTCAGAGTTCTTGTATTTTCAGTGAAAGGTTCATGGAAAGTTATTGCCACCAATGCAGAGCAGACGTCTGGGCAGTCCAAACATTCGGTTCCATTGTAGTGAGCCATAGTCATGCTTGGGCTGATGATGAAACAGCTCTTAGCTTTCTCAGTCCCATTCTCAGCGTTATGAAAGCGAAGGCACTTGCTTCACTTGGGTGGCCTGAACTACAGGTGTGTAGGTTTGGGCTTTTGACCTAAGATTCTCAGAATTCCCCAGGCAGCAATTCTTGGAATGGTAGCTCAAAGGCCTCCCATAAAGCTGCACATTTCTAGTCTGAACAAAATTTGGAGGTATTTTATGGCAGGAAGGTTTTAGATGCAGCTGAGGCACATTCAGTGGCATCTCCTTTTTTTATTTCTCAGATTTTCCCTTTCTTTAAATGGTTTTGCCTTCCCATCCCCCAATTAAGAGACAGAGACATATGTGTGGTAAATTAACTGATCACTTTATTAACTTGTAACTGTAACTGTTAAGTAACTGTTATGTAACTTTTTTAATTAGCTGCTCTATACTCTGGGCAAGGAAACACGGTAATTGCTTGATTAGTTTTAATTTTGATACTTTGAATAAGAACCCAATTACAATATCTTAATTTGGTATTAATTATGTACTGACCAGCTGCACAGCTTGGTGGTTAATTTAAATTTAGGTTACAGCCTGTTCCAGCTATGCTGTTGGACATTGTTCTTCAAACTGACATAAATTATGCTAATATTTTACCTCATTACCGTGTTCCCCGCCAAAGTGACCTGTCAAGCAGAAAAAACAAAACAACTAAGAGAAAAAAACTCCTCCTTACTCAACCAAAAAGGCCTCTGCCAGTGTGGAATGAGCAAAAAAACCTCCACACCTAGGTGCCAATGCAGGTGTGAGCCAAAAATTCTCATCCGGCCCAGGGCGACTGAAAAAGAATCACACTGGAGGCAAGGGAGGGAGGCCGGGCAACTTTTGAAAGGGGAAGCGAAAGCACTTCCCTGCGTGTGCCTCCGCCTTTTATAGGTGCGGTGGCCACACCTTGCCTGTGTGCGCAGAAGGTGCCGTTTCCCCACCCTCCATCTCAATGGGTAGGGGGAAGGCAAAGAGCACATGCGTGGTGGTGCCTGCACGCTTGTCCATTTGCTACCACATTGATATGTTTAAAGAAATGCTATTTTTCAAAATGATCCTGGAAAGAGAGTTCAAAGTCTTGGACTCTTATCTGGGATGCCTGAAGGATACCTTAAGTTTTAAAAGAAATAGGATCCACTAATACAGAGAAACACTCCTCTATTTCTTTTGAGCTGCTTCCTTGTGTTCACTCCTGCAATCCCATACCCAAGTGAGTTCAACCTCTCTCTGCTCTCAGTTTTTCTTTCTGTACATTTCTATATTTTAGATGCCCCACCATCTATTTAGATCTTTGAAGGCTAAAACATCTTGAATTGAATTGGTCTTCTATCCTTCCAAGGTTGGTAACATGAGTACCCAGCATGTTGGAAGCCAAATGCTAATTAACTTGTGAACCGCTCAGAGAGTGGAGTGCTATAGGGCAGTATATAAGTGTAATTGCTATTGCTATTTAAAAGCTGGATCTTTGTTTGGGACTAGCTGAAATTCATGGATTATTTTCAAAGGCAGCACTATATATCAGTTACTTATTTAGTTAAATTTATATCATGTACCTCTGACTACTCAGTCTCTCTGGGTATTGATATAATTGCAATAATCCAAACATCAGATCCCCAAATCTGTGAATTACTGTTGCAAATTTATCTCTGTTCATGTTGGCTTATAGCTTTGTACATTGAACCCAACCAATAAAAGGCACCCTAAGCCATTATAAATATGTAGATGCATGCTGTCTTCTTTGCCCTTAATTGTAATGGTGGAGATAAAAACACTCAAGCTATTACTTAGAGAGAGAGTGATATAAGGATGCAATTCCTTGCTTGTCCCATCTTCTTCAACAAGGGTGAGAGAGTGCACAAATTTTCTCAAGCTATTTTTTGTTCAAAAGATGTCAAAAAATATTCAAGTGTTCTCAATCTGTCAATTTTAGTACAAATTGCATAATTTGTGAAAAATTTATAATTTGCGCTATTGACACAATTTGGAAAATATTACAATAGCTGCCTTATTGTATGGATTTTAAAAAATTAGAAGCATTGGATAGGTTGTTTGCATATTTTTATAACAATCAGCCTGCCCTTCTGTTATTTGCCATTTGTTTGCTTTTGAAGGGGGAAAGCAATAGCTTTGTGTGAAGGAAAAGACACCAGATTTGTACAGATTCCCACAGAAATACAGAGCATGCAAATATGATAGCAAAAATTGAATACAAGTCATGTTTGATTTCTGAAATTATAAGAGATGCTCAAAGTGGTTACCATATGCACCCGGACACTTCTAATTATAGTGAACTATTGCATGAGCAACATTGACCAAAGTCTCCACTTGTATTAATTCCTTCCCAAAGTAACACCAGTGTAATGGGTTCTCACAAATGTGTGCAATGGTTAGGTATATTGGAGATTCTGTTGCGTACTCATGCCTCCATTGTCATTGTAATTCCACAACGTTCACAAATCTCAAACGCCACTTCAAAATGGTCTTGCATTCCTCGTATGATATCTGAGCTATCTTACAATATCATTTATTTTGTAAATATCAGCTCTCACTCAAAATTAAGAACATCTGTTTACTTTCCAAACTCATTGGACCACTGGCATCCTTCAGCAGATGTGCCTTTCCTTCTGCAGCAACCTCCTGAATAATGGCTCTATTTCTATTTGCCAGAGCTTGGAAAAAGTCCCTTTTTCTAGACTACATCTCCCAGAATCTCTCAGCCAGCATTCAATCATTCTTGGAGTCAAAAAGGATCTGTTTCCAATTGCTACTATTTACATTTAATGATAATTGTTGCTATATAATGGTTGACTCCTTAGTTAAAGGAAACCCGCCAATTTCATCCTCTACAGAGCAGACGGCAGTCCATATTTTGGCAACCACACCTCAGTCTGTCATGTTGTGTTGTCCTCAACACCTGATGCCCATTTACCCACCCACAGGCTTTCTATCACCATGTAGACCATTTCTCACCATTTGGGAATCATTACTGGGATAGTTTCCTGCCAACAGAAGCACCACCCATTTCCTAGGAAAGGGAAACACACTGTGGTCTCAAATCCCCAATACTTGGCAGTTTTTACCTATGTGCAGAAGGTAATATTAGGCTGCCCTAGTTTTGACAGGCTGTGAATGACAAATGAGAAAACTAGAGTATGAGTGGGGATACCATGTCCCTCTTTTTCCCACACTCTCAAATCTATCCAGGAATAGGAAGGAGCTTGGATTATGTTTGGTGAACCATTCACTGTGCAAGGAGGACTTTAATCCTTCCCAAGAGATCAATATATTTTGTTTTCCAGGAGGAACGTGGAAGGTGAAGGAGAGAAAGACTGAGTGAAACCTAGATGTGGCATAAATTGATCTCTGAAAGAGAAGCGCTTTGTGGCAACGACTCGAACTGTCATCAAACTAGCGATCAAAAGTGGAAATCCAAAATGAGATCACTGGAGCTGCCCAAACCAATTGAATTACTTATTGATTGATTGGTAACTTTCAGAACACCAAGTGCCACAAACTGTCTGCCAGATAGACTCATGAGCTGTGGGTTTTTCTTTAGACATTTTCATCTATCCAAACAAGAAGTTTCTTTTCTGAATGAAGAGGATAAAATATCAGTGCGGGCAAAATGACTGGCTGCTATATTTAACTCGAACAAACACATAACAAATCACTATTCTGCAGTGAGGAGGCACACCTCGTATGCTATATTTTTTCTGCTTCTTCTTGAGGCCTGGATGGAAGACCACAGCCCTCTAAATAATCCTCCATAAATAGACCAATGAAATGTTCTCTCTGACAACAGGCACCGTATTATACCTGCAGCTGGTAAATGTTTCCACTGTTGAACCACCTTTCCTTTTCGTTTCCAGTAAAAATTTGGTCCCTGGAGGAACAGTCAGCAGCTAGGCTTTTAATTACTTTTCTTCAGTAGAGGAGAATTGAAAGTAGCAATTACATATTATGCCTGCCTTCTTACTCTCTCTCATTCTCTCCTCCACCCTGCTTTCCTTGGGGAAGAAAGAAGAGAATTAGCCACTACCAAGCGAATCAGAGAAGCCAGCTATCTCATTAAACCAAGACAGCAAGTGACTCTGAATTAAAACAAAGACCACCTCATGTTCAAAACATAAGACTAACTTTTGACCAGGCATTCTAATGGATCTGCCATGCCAGTGGACCACTGACTTTGGCATATCACCTGTCTAACTCAGGGATTCTCAACCTGTGGTCGGATGTGGCCCACAGCACCATTTCATGTAGCCCTCCACCACCTCCACCACACCAGGAAGTGTCATGGGGTGGAGGAATGGCAAACTGGCCATCCAGCCCCCGTAGCTGTCTGAGGGAGCATGACACGGCCCCCAGCTTAAAAAGGTGGAAAACTCCTGGTCTAACTTATTTGAATCCTATGTACTCAGTGGTGGGCTCCAAAAAAAATTTACTACCACACTGTGGGCGTGGTATGGTGGGCGTGGCCAGAGGGAAAGCCCTCCGTTGTACCTGAATTAGGACTACAGTAAAACCTCATATAACACTAAAACCTGGTTCCACAAGTCTTGGTGTTATATGATTTTTAGTGTTATCTGATCCTCTATGGGATCCATAGAGATACATTGTAACCACACAGGCTTTAGTGGTTGTTTTCTGAAGCATCCCATAGGATCTTAATGTTATCTGATGCAATTCTTCCCCCCAGATTCCTTAATGTTATGCGATTTTAGTGTTATTCGATACTAATGTTATATGAGGTATTACTGTACTTTATTTCAAAACTTGGATGGGAGGGGCCAGCCAGAATTTCTGCTACCCATTCTGACAAACTGGGGTGAACCTGCTGATGCCCACCACTGTATGTACTCCTTGCACAAAAGTTGAGCAAAAGAAAGTACACTTTCAAGTTATGTGAACTGTATTCAATGCAATATTGTAACCCATTCATCCCTTCCAAATGCAAAGATGGATGACAAAAGTAGGTTCAAGTCCACTATGTATCAAGGGAGGTAAATGTAAAGGTAATGGTTGCCCTCGTTTGAAAGCCAGTCATATCCACCTCTAGAGTGAGGTGCTCATCTCCATTTACAGTCTAAGAGCTAGCACTGTCTGTGTCTGAAGACGTTTCTGTGGCAGGCATGACCAGACACCGGAGTGCACAGAACACCATTTACCTTCCCACCGAAGTGGTACTTATTTATCTACTTGCAATTTCTTGCTTTTGCACTGGTACATTGGCAGGATCTGGGACAGAGATGGGGGCTCTCTCCACCGTGCAACACTGAAGTCATGAACTGCTGACCTGCCAACCTTCCAGTCATCAAGTTCAGCATCTTAACCACTAAGCCACCACCAGTCCATAATTGGCCATGAGGAGATGTCTCTGTGATGTCTCCCCACCACTACACATGCACACCATAGTCTCATAGACATGTACAATGTCAATAATAATAATTTTGTGTAAGAGATTACTTTGGGTTGAACAAATTTTTAGGGGAAGCCCAAATGAGGCTCTTTTCATGTCCCCAAGTGCAGCTCTTGGATATTGAACCCTGACCTTCCAGTTTCCAGCTCAGCGCCATAACCACTAAGCCACAGGGGGAGCTGCATATACAATGTTGTGCATTAGAGATGCAGTACTCATGGCTCTCCTGATTGTGAAGGGCAGCAGATGTCATCATGATAGCTGGGTTGATGAAAAACAGATTTTAGCAACATCTAGGTGACCACAGGTGCAATCATGTCTGCCTTCTACAGTATTGTTGGGCAACTGTAAGGACATTCACTGAGTTTCAGCTCAAAATACCCTTATAGTATATAAATATTTTGTACCTTTTTGTATATGCATAGTGTATGTATTTCCCAATGATGATGATGACGATGACGACGACGCCGCTGCCGCCGCCGCCGCCGCCGACAACGACAGCAGCAGCAGCAGCAGCAACAGCAGCAGCAGCAACAGCAACAGCAACAGCAACAGCAACCTCCTACCTGAGTATGTTACTCAGCAAAAATAATTGAACAAGTTCTTTGCAAACTTTTCAGGTAGGATGAACAGTTCTCTCTCATAAAAACAGAGACCCCTCCCCCTGCACCCATTAAACCAGATTTTGAGCAGAGTATAAACAAAGCTATTGGTAAATGGGATACAGCCCTGTTAAGAACAGCAAAAACCTTAAGCTTTCTTCCTGAAGAGTAGCAGGAGGCAGTTAAAATGACAATCAGTTTAAACAAGTGATATTGGTTTATAAGTCTCTGAAGTCAGAAGTCCCAGCATGCTCAGTTTATTTCATTTTAATTTCCTTTCGCTCAAAGCTGCGATTAGTGGGGAAACTTGTACTAACTGCACACACTCACATACACGTACACATTCAAGTAAATCTAAGGCATGCAGAAGAGGAAATTATTTAACCCTTTTTCAGAAAGCTATACAATTTCTCTCACAAAGTAAAGAAAAATAATCAGCCACACTTTATCCCTTGGTTCCTTTAAGAAAATAAACGTCAATGTTGTATAGCTATTAAATCGGCTGGAACCCTTTACTAATTTCAGTTTCAAAGTTCTAAAAGCTTCAGTGAAAATCATTAAACCTCAGTGCAGACAACCCCCTCCTCCAACGTCACCAAAAGACTGCATCTTACACCACTTATGAATCCATAACATGTGCCTTTAGGGTGGAGTTGGGGAAGATAAAGTATCATGTAATTTCATCAGATTTCCCATTTTTAAACTATTTCCCTGACATTAGACCACACAGGTATGTACAGGCTTTATCAGATGTGAACTGCTCCCCCACCCCCAGTCAAGTTTGATCTTTCCTTGATAGTAACACAAGCAGAAAAAGTAAAGAATAACAAAAGAGAAGCTCTGATGGCCATCTAAACAACCACCAAAGTTTCTGCTTGGTAATGTTTTCTGAGCTGGTTTTCTTTAGCTTAGTATGAGCTCTAAAGCATTCTGAGGTTTCAAGGTAGATTGCAAAATAGTTTCAGAATCTCATGAAAAATAAAACCAAAATAAATTAAACAAGAATTGAAAAATATGTTTTTAGTCCCTTTATTTCTATCCTATCAGTCTAACAAAAAGGGACCTTGTGTAACATGATCTGTAAGAATTCCTACAACCAGATTGGTCTTCTGTAATGGGCTTCCATTGAGCCTGCCTTTGAAGAGTATTTAAAAACCCTCAGCTGATTCAAACAGCCATAGGAACTGTTTAAATCTATATAGAGGGTGGCCTGTAAGTCCCTATTGAATCTTTCTCTAAATTTGCCACTTATTGTATCCAGGGTGTCACCAATATTCCTGCACTCATGTACCCATCTACTTGTCACAATACTCTCTTCAAGTGTAAATGGGCTTAAATCAGCCATATTTATCTGAAATAAATAAATAAATAAATAAATAAATAAATAAATGCATAATACATATGGACAGGTAGGGACTTATGGGCTACCCTGTATATACATTTTATTTCTGAGGAAAATTCAAAGCCTAAGAGTTCTAAATTGTTTGGAACCAGGATTGGGAAAATATATTTTTCAATAGTCTAAACATCTTCCAGGGCATCTTTGAGAGGGCTATAATATTTTCTCTAAGATATGGTGGGTGACTATTGCAGTAACCCATGCCACACTAGGTAGAGGTTGCATTCCTTTTTAATGACAGGAGTTGCCACAAGTGAAACCTTGAAAATCGTGCCCAAATCCACTGAATCATATGATGGCCTTCATTACAGCTGACACCAGTAGTGGACTTCAGTAGGTTAGGCCCAGTTCGCCAGAACCGGTAAAAGAATTTTTGACTAGCCCTTCCCATCCAAGTTTTGAAATAAAGTACAGTAGACCTAATCTGGGTGCAACACAGGGCTTTTCCCCTGGCCACACCCACAGAGTAGGTAGTAAAAAATCTTGAATCCCACCACTGGCTGATAGCCTCTGTTTGAGAGCAATCTTTTATTTCAAGCACAGGTAGCCTGTGGCTGAACTAGAAAGACAGTTTTGGGAATGGACTGATTCTCCTTTTTCATCCACCCATGACTTCAAGAGTAGTCTGTCCAAGACTTTTATTGGAGTTCCTATCTACAAAGGTAATCCTGGTAGACTGTTTCAATACCTATAACAAAACCAAAATTGAAACAGAATTCATAGTTTTTGATTTTACAATCAGGAGATGTTTAGATGCAATCATGTCAGCTGCTCCAACTCCCATGATATTCCATCCTGTAATCAGGTTTCATCAGGAATACCATCCAGATTTATTTTATGTATTTATTTTTCTGATTTATATTGCCGCCCAACTCCGAAGACTCTGGGCAGCTCACAGAAAATAAAACCAATATCATGTGTGGTGAGATATTCCCATAAGGTCCTCTGGTGCACAATAGCCCTTGGGGAACAGACCATCCTCATGGTTCTCTCTCTTCGTGGAGGAGATCCTTAGCTGCCTGCCCAAAATATAACAGGTAGTGATCTGACCATGACACAATGATTGCAATAGTCTCTGTCCCTCTAATTTTATCTTTGCAGCTTCTTACTTTAGCCTTCATTCTATGCTGACCCTTTTTCTCACTCCAGAGGACAAGCAGGGAGAATTGCCTGCCAAAGTGAAAGTAAATTCCATAAGAGCTAGCAGGAAATCATTTGGATTCATCAGTAGATACCAATAGGGATATATTGAGTTGTGGTTTAGCTATGTATTTTTAAACTGTGTATGTAAGCCGCCCAGAGTTGGGTTTTTTACCCGATTGGGCGGGATAATAAGTTGAAGGAAATAAATAAATAAATAAATAAATAATATGTGAATCAGCCATCAACTTCCATCAAGATTCCAAATCTTGGATGCAAAGGCTCGGAACAGTGATATTGTGTTGCATCCTCACCATTCTCTAAGGCAGGGGTTCTCAACCCTTTAAAGCCAGGAGCCAGGTCATGCCCCCTCAGACTGTTTGTGGGCCAGACTGGCGTTCCCCCCTCTGTGGCAGGACCACCCAGAGCCCACTACACACCCCAAAAAAACCCCACTCCCCTCATACACTGTTTCCTGCTTATTGGCCTGGGGGGAGCTGTGTGTCATGGGTGAAGGACCCCCCCCCCACCGCAGCTGCCAGAAATGTCTCCGCAGCTGCTGGGAACCCCTCCATGGTCACCAGAAATGCATCAGCAGCTGCTAGAAATATGTCTGCAGCCACCATGAAAAAATTCCGCAGCTGCCGAGAATGCATCCACAGCTGCCGGGAATGCATCTGCAGCCAGCGGAAGTAGAAGCGGCAGCTGGACCAAGGGTGTGGGCCGGATGATTTGGTGTTGTAGGCTGGATCTGGCCCACAGGCCATCGGTTGAGAATCTCTGCTCTAAGGGTTTTCAACCTAAGTTTGGCCTGATAAAGACAGTCAGCAATCCTAGATTTGCATTTGCATTCTAGCACACTCTGGTACCCTCTTTTTTTCTGTGCCTTTTGTTAAAGACGTTCTTTTCCAATCCATGCTTTTAATTATTTCCCTGTAAAAACAAACTGGAAGGAGGATCCTGGGACTCCAAGGAAGCACCAGAGGAAGTGGCTTGTTTTCTGAAGCTCTCTCACCATGTGGCTGCTGCTGGGTGTCTTTGGTCTCGCTGGTTTCCTGAATGTGGATGGAAAGCGTGTCTCTTCTGTAATCTCATTTCATCTCTTTTCTTTCTCCCCCCTGCCCTCCCCATTTTTGTACAGTCAATGGGAGAAAAGAGCCAGCTGCAAAAGAGGTCTTTCATGTTTGTCACACTCCCTGAAGTCCCTTCAACACCTTTCAGGGGCTTTTCACGGTTACTACTATTACAAGAACGGCCCAGAACCTTCTCTTAACCTTTTGAAGTCAACTGAACTTCTGTAACAATTCCCTTAATATAGGGCCTCAGGCATTATAACACAGAAAAATCAGATGGGCAATGATCTTGAAGGTTGGTGTCTTATATACTTTAACTATAGCATGCAGAGAAAGATGCTATCATTTTACCTAGTAGAAAACTACAACACAAACTTTATCAAGAGAACTATCATGGAAAAAACAAAGGAATATCAGAAACAAGTCTACTTCTGTTTCATTGACTACACTAAGGCCTTTGACTGTGTGGACCACAGCAAAAGGTGCCAAGTAATTAAAGAGCTGGGAATACCAGAGCGACTTGTATACTTCATGAGAAATCTGTACATGAATCAAGAAGCAACAGTTAGGACAGAATATGGAAGGACAGAGTGGTTTGGAATAGGAAAAGGAGTAAGAAAAGGCTGCATTTGGTCACCCAGCTTATTCAACTTATACACAGACCACATAATGTGCAATGCAGGGAAGGAGGAATCACAATTTGGGATCAAAATTGCTGGGAGAAACATCAACAATTTGAGATATGCAGATGATACCACCCTAATGGCAGAAAGTGAGGAGGACTTTAAAAAGCTCCTGATTAGGTTGAAAGAAGAAAGTGAAAAAGCTGGCTTGAGACTCAATATAAAGAAAACCAAGATCATGGCAACAGGCCCTATCAGTCCCTGGAAAATCGATGGGGAAGAAGTAGAAGCAGTGACAGATTTTACTTTCCTAGGATCAAAGCTCACTACAGGTGGTGATTGCAGCCATGAAATAAAAAGGCGACTGATTTTTGGGAGGCAAGCTATGAGAAACCTGGGGAACATAGTGAAAAGTAGAGACATCACATTGCAAACAAAAATTCGTATAGTCAAAGCAATGGTATTTCTGGTGGCAATGTATGGTTGTGAGAGCTGGACCATTAGCAAAGCTGAGCACAGAAGAATAGATGCCTTTGAGATGTGGTGTTGGAGGAGAGTTTTGAGAGTCCCCTGGACAACGAGGAGAACAAATAGATCAATCTTAGAAGAAATCAACCCTGACTGTTCCCTAGAAGGTCAAATAGTAAAGATGAAGCTGAAGTACTTTGGACATCAAATGAGAAGAGAGGATTCGCTTGAGAAAGCCTTGATGCTGGGAAGGGTGGAGGGCAAAAGAAGAAGGGGGTGGCCAAAAATGAGATGGCAAGATGGTATTGTAGACACAATGGCACAAAGCTCAGCGAGTTGAGGAGGATGGTGGAGGACAGAAGTGCCTGACGGACAGTGGTCCATGGGGTTGCAAAGGGTCGGAATCAACTGTGCGACTGAACAACAAAAATGGGAATGCAGGGATAATCTTGCCTTTTTAAAAACTTATTTTTATTTATTACATTTATATCCCGTCCATCTGGGATAGTTTACCACTCTGGACGGCATACAACAAATTAAAAGATTTGTACAAAAACAATATAAAATTAAACATAATATGGCGGACAGTGGTCCATGGGGTCACAAAGGGTCGGAATCGACTGTGCGACTGAACAACAAAAATACACAAAATCAACAAAAATAACCACACAATAACTTTTTGTCTTTATCATCACTTCAACGGTTTTATAGAAGAACATTATTTTTAGCTGAATGTCTTAAAATATGTACAGAACTCCTTTAGAAGTTGCAAATGGAGTGTGGTTGTTAACATATAGAAATTACATCACAACAATTTAAAATGTGGATGATTCCTGTATGAACAGCTCATATATCAAACTAGGATAGTTGCTGCTAGGTTATATGAATCAAAGAGGTAAACCTTAGGTGAAATGATTTTGTGGTAGGAGGTTTCCCTGTAAAATCAGCATAAAGTCTTTGTGCTTTGTCACTACATAACACATGATTATACATCAGTGGTGGGATGTCAAAAATTTTACTACCCCGCCATGATGTCATCACAATGTGGGTGGAGCCAACATCATGACAATGTGGGCGGAGCCAAGGTCATGGCATCATGACATCGTGGGCGGGGTCAAAGAAATAATAATAATAAAATAAAATAAAAATAGGTGTGCGTGCACACACACCTCAACCCACCCACCCACCCACAACACAAACCTGTAAATAAATAAAATAAATAAAATAAATAAAAAATACATTAAAATACACCCACCCACCCTAAATACAAATCAACCAGAGCTTTTAAAACAGAGCTTAAAACTTATTCTGGCTAATCTTTCTCACACTAGGTCAGATGGAAGGAACTACAGAATGAACTCACCACAAGATGGCGTCATTTTGGCACTTTACAACTTTTCAACAGTTAAAGAAGTTAGGTACTAAGTCTTTGCCTAACCAGTTCTCTAGGATAATATGCCTTAATGTAAATATAAAACAGCTGTACCTCCTTAAGGTTTCTCCAATTGGAACAGCAATTGGAACAGCACAGGTGTCGCTTATTGATGACATAACTCCAAGACTTTGCTTAAAAAGCCCAAGTCAGACCTGCCAGCCGCCAGGCCTTTTTAGGAACTGTGGTAGTATGTCAACATAGGTAAATGTATTAAATACACATTAAAATACACACAGACACACCACATCCAAAGGTGAGTCACTTACCCTGGGGAGCAGGCTATAGGGAGCTTCAGGCTAGCAGCTTCTCTTCCTCCTCCCCACTTGGGAGGACAGCAAGGAGGCCATGCATACGCGCCAAGCACTGTAGGCGTGCATGCATACCAAGTGCTTGGCATGCATGCGCAGTGGGAGAACCAGCGAAAAGGTAAGCCCCGAAGGTGGTTTCCCCCAAAAAAGCTGCTACCAGTTCTCCAGGAGACTGGGAAAAGTTACTACCGCTTCTGGTGAGCAGGTGCGAACCTGTTGCATCCCATCACTGATATACACGCACGCACGCACGCACACACACACACACGCACGCACACACGCATGCATGCATGCACACACACACACACACGCACACACTCCTCAAAAGAAAGCCTGGTAAACCCAAAGCAATCAAAGATTCTCCAGCTTAAGAAACTGGCGTTGTGAAGATTTGGCGAATGTTAATGTTTTGCTATTCAGCTTTTGGCAATCCCGATGGGTGGGATGGCTGTTAACATTTCTTAGGTAACTATTATTCATGGGGCCTGCCAAGGATTTGACCAACCTAGAGCTGGGCGGTGTTGAAGAGTCACTGTTTAGTCTATGGAGGTATAAGTCAGATCTGTCTTGCCTTTCCTTTCCACAGATATGCGCCATCACAGTTTCCTAAGCTGGCGTAACAGTAAACGACAACTTTTACAAATGAACGTTGGCCCTTCCACGAACACCCAGAGAGTCAGGTCTATTGAATGGCTAATGAGCTTGGAAAGAGCCATTACCTGGTTCTTGGAAAAGTGTCCAGTATATGCCTTTGAAGGTAACAGACAAATATACTTTCCAAAAACCAACTGCCACACTGAGTTTACCTTAGCAAAGCCCATTAAAATATATTAAATAGTTCCACCCCTGCACATACAGCATTTTTCTACTTATTTTTAAAATCCAAAACTGAGACATTCCCATGCGCACACACAAAATCTTCATCTCTTTCTGTTTGATAGATTGCATTTTAAGCAGTTAAAAGGAAAAGAGTAACTATGCTGATTGATAACACAGAAGTATGATTTAAGAAACACAATCAGAGATAAGATAATGTTGATAGCTCAGTGGTTTTAGGTATCTGATTGCAGAGGCAGAGGTTGGGAGTTCAATTTACTATAGTGCCTCCTGGGAGAAGAGCCAGCCTGTGTGGCTTTGGGCAAGCTACACAATATCAAAATGCCCCCGGAAGAAGGGAATGGTAAACCACTTCTGTGTGTTCTCTACTTAGCAAACCCCTGAAGAGTTTGCATAAGTCAGAACTCACTTGACAACACACAACTATTATTAAAACAACATTCAAGGAAAAGTCTTCATAGATAATGAATGAAACAAAGCTGAGCTGGTTTGTCCAGTTCTCTAGATATTTATATTTTATTTATTTAAAACCAGCTGTGATGCAGTGGTTAAACTGTTGTACTGCAACCAAAAGGTTGTGAGTTCGATCCTGACCAGGGATCAAGGTTGACTCAGCCTTCCATCCTTCCGAGGTCAGTGAAATGAGTACCCAGCATGTTGAGGGAAAATGTTAATTAACTTGTGAACCACCCAGAGAGTGCACTAAGCGCTATGAGACGGTATATAAGCATGATTGCTTTGCTCATTTATTTATTTATTTATATCTCACCCATCTGGGATATTTTCCCACTCTAGGCCATGTTCTGCTGCTGAAGGACGCAGTGTAGTTTAGCCCATAGCAGATGAAGTACAATCCTATTTAAGCAAACTGGGCAGAGATATCCTCCCTTTCCCACTTGCCATAAATTAATACAAGAGTGCCTTATTCTTGTGGCCTTGCTGTTGAGTTAAGTACCAAAAATCCTTGGCCCATAAACATCCTATAGGCTTTGATATAAGAGTGGCATGTGTCCACTAGGTGATCCACCACGAAAGCCAGGAGTAAGGGAAAGAGAGTAGGGAAATAACGGGAGGCTCATGCACTTGCACACCTTGTGTAATCTGAAGCAATACATAAACACCTTTATGATGAACAGGTGTGCCCTCACACCACTTGAGAGTAAGTAGAGATAGATTCCCAAGTTTTAACACCATGTGTCATGAGAGGGCAGGGGGAATCATATTTCCTTCTCCTCCATTGCAGTTTACTCTATGGATTGTCCCCCCAAACCTCTGGGAATATGTAGCAATGACCATAGAGGTGGAGAAGCACAGCAAGGCTCTGAGACTACAGCCTAGGACCGCAGTGCCGAACCTTGGCACTCCTGCTGTTTTTGGACATTAATTCCTAGAAGCCCCTGATCAGCTGGTGTGCTAACTTGAGCTTCTGGTAATTGAAGTTCAAGAACAGCTGGAGTGCCAAGGTTCGCCACCACTGGCCTAGGACATGACAGCGGTAGCTACAATAGATAAAGAAGAATTATTTTAATCCCTCAAAAGACCTCAGTGGCCAATATATTTCTAAGGGTGGAGGACTTCTAATGTATTTCTACAACACAAAAGACAAAGAACGTATTCCAGGAAAGTAAAATTCTAGGGTGGAAGAAACAGCATGTCCATAAAGTAACATGTAAAGTCCTGTCTGAAATCCAAAGGCAAGGACAGAAAGTAGGCCAGGGTCAAGCCAGCCCAAGTGTGTCAAAAGCAAGCATGGAGAGTCTGAGTTGCAGTTCAGCAGTCAAAAGGCCATACACAGGAAGGAGTCATCATTGAAGCCTTGGTATAAGGCCTGCCAAGCTTGTATATGCAGCCTGCACTCACAGGTTGGTTGGAGTTAGCTTTACCCCATGCCTCATCATCCAAACCCCAATTGCTTGCTCCCAACAGGACTGCTAAATTCAGCACATGTTTAGTTGCATTTGGTGAATCCCGTAAGGGCTGGATGCCATCCTACATAGGAACTGTAACAATTCTGCAGAACTTGGTGTTTCTTCAGGTGAATCCTTCACAGGAAAGATACCATCCTGCATAGCAATTGTAATAGTCCTAAGGAAGAATTGTTACAATCCTGCGCAGTTGGGCAGTTTTTACAGAAAATTGCCAGGAAAAAGTCTGTGAAATCCTTGTGTGTGTGTGTGTGTGTGTGTGTGTGTGTGTGTGTGTGTGTGTGTGTGTGTGTGTGTGTGTGTGTGTGTGTGTGTGTGTGTGTGCGTGTGATCTTTCTAAGAGGACCTCCACTTTAGAACTGCTACTAGAATTAAAGGCTTTGCTCATTGGAGTTGTTTCTATGACACAGGAATTTACTGGGCTGTTTTTGAAAGACTGATGCTTTTCAAAGGAAATATTTATCCACATGAGACTTCAGTGACCTGTGATGACTCAATCAAGTCCAAACTAACAAAAAGAAACTGATTTATTCCACAGGATTCCATGAACTCTGTGCAGGCTATTACGGGTCAGATTGGGGAAATATGCAAGAAACGCCAGGATCGGTCAGTATTTCACCAGATTGGGGAGCCTATTGGGGAGAAGGAGAGAGAATGAGCTTCAATTTGCCAATATATCTTTTCCTGTCTCTGGTTTTAAAAATCAAGATCAGGAAAATGATGAAGGTCAAATGCATGGAAAGATAAAAAGAACAGAAAAACCCACAGGCAACCAAGAATTTGTCAAACATGATTTGGCGAACATAGCCAGAGGAAACACCCTATCACCATTCATCTCTCGCTCTCCAAATCTAGTCTGTCTTCTCGATAGTTCATGCTATATATTGCAGAAATTCTGCATGAATTCTCATGTGACTGATAAAAGAAAGCTTCCCTTTTTTGACAATGGGATACATGTGAAAATGTGGTCCTTTTCACCCTAGTAGGTATCAGACTATATTCAGAAATTACACTAGGCTGGGGACAGGTACAATTAGGAGAAAAATTGCTGTCAAGTGGATACAAAGAACAGGAAGAAATTATAAATGTCTTTTGCTAGTTCAGAAATAATGAACATATTGTACTCAAGTAGAAGACAGAATAGCAATATTTCATGAATAAAATGAAAACATTCACTAAGTCAAAATTTTTATACAGTATAGAAGAATTTTCTCATTCAAAGCAGACTTAAACGAAGTATTCTTTGTGCAAGGTTTGACTGTATTTTTGACTCACAATCCAGCATACTCCAGACAACGGCCACTTTATGTCTGTTATCAGTGAAATGAGCTGCAGAATGAACTCTTCAAAAGGTGGCTTCATTTTGGCAGTTCCATGTCTGGCCTAAACATGGAAGAAGCAGCAGGGGGGAGGAGGAAGAGAAGAAGAAGAAGAAGAATCCTGTTTATTGTATAGTTTGGATGGGTAGGTTCTGGAGAGTCTTCTTCTAGATCCCAGATGGGAGAATCAGTAGGTCCTGAAAAGTTCAGTAGGTGCAGGACTTGGTAGGGAGAAGGAAAAGTCAGGAAGAGGAAAGTCATTTGCCCTTCAAAAGAGAAAGGGTTTAGAAACCAAGTTTTAGGGAGAAGATGAAAGGGAGAAAAAGGTTAATCCAGCAAATGGTTAATTCATGGATTAATCATATAAAGATGTTATTGTACCCCCATTTTCCACCATCTCTGACCACCGGCCATACTGGCTGGATCTGATGGGAGCTGAACAAAATTTGGGGACTTGCATATTACCTATTCCTGTAATGAGAAGAGACGAATTCTCATTTTTTCTGGCTCTGAAGGGCTTACTAAACTGAGAGATTTTTCATTATACACAGAAAGTGGAAAAAGTTGGACAAGGGTGAATTTCTGGCAATATCACTTGGCTTCTCATGCCATATGCCACTGTCAGCATGCATTAGATTAACCTGATTCCTGATCTGCTACATGTACAGCAACTGAACAAGTCCTAATAAACACGAATGAAGCAAAACCAAACACAAGGCTTATTGTAAACGCTCTGGTATGTAACTGTCTCTGGGCTACAGAGAGGGCTATGTAGCAGTTATGTTTAACACACAGCAGAGAGAAAAACAAATGGCTACCATTATGTGGATCTGTGGTGTCTGGATATATGCCTGTGTGGAATAAAAATAATAAATTTTGGGATGTACATTCTGTTATAACTAAAACAAAGTTATATGAGTCATAGTATTTCTATGCCTATCTCCATTTATAGCCAAAGAGCCAGTGCTGTTTGTGACGTCAGCCATTTCCATGGTTATGTGGCAGGCATGACTACACACCAGAGTGTACAGAATTACTGTTGCCTGTGCTTTTTTATGATTGCTATTCTTTTTTTATACTCCCAGCCCTCCTCTTCCCCTGAATCCTAAATTACTGGTGCTACTGTTGTGATCCAGCCCTCGTCAGACTCTGAAGATGACATGGATCAGGAGTCACTTCCTATGCCCAGCCCAGTTCTGCCTCCCCAGCCTGCAGCTGAACCTGAACCCCAGCCTGCAGCTGAACCTGAGGATATCTTGAACCAGGAACCTCAGCCTGCTTCTGGCTCAACTTGGACTACTCAGGCAGATGACTTGTCAGATCAGAGATCTGACTCTGACAGCAATCAGCCCTCAGCCAAGGAATGGTACCAAAAAGATCTGTAGCTGAGATGTAAAAATGCTACAGCTCATTATCAGAGGAGGCTCCCAGCTGATACCAATGAGCTAGGAGACATATTAAGCAAGCTTGTCTCACCAGACAAGTGTCGGTACAATTTTCCTTTGTGCAAAGACCAACACCCTGCTTGACTTCGGATACCTCTTGTGATTGCCTGCCGTGACCCTGACTTCTCTGCCAACCCTGACATCCTTTGGACTGGATGCTTGCTTGAACTACCAGTAACCAGACTTCAGCTTGCTCTTTGGACTTTGCTATCTGGATTCTCCTTTAATAGACTGCTGCCAGGATTCTCTGTGTAGCACTGCTGTGTGGCAACTGGGGTAGGTCAGTACAGCTACAGCCAAAATAGAGACTTGATGATTTAATCAATAGTGCTACAGTTTTTAAAAAGACAAAGGAAGTTTATTTCTAAAGGGAAAAAAAACATGCTCTCCTTTCTCTTTTGATACTAAGTCAACATCTTTTTGAATTTCCCCCTTTCCTTTCTTCTCTTCTAATCATAATATTTGAATTCTGAAATTAACACAAGAGATTGCCACTCTACTACTTTGCACTCTGAGCTCTTTACTCTGCCCTCCATTTACCGTAGATAGGTCCCTAATCTTGTTCATTTCTACACATTTGTCAAAAAACAGAGCACATCTCTAATATCTATCCACTGAGAAGAACCTTTTTTTTAGTGGTGCAGACAATTTGTCCATGTGTTATCCAATAATTTCTAATGTAGAGTTCAGGAGCCGTAGGCTCTCTAGATATTTCAGACTCTAAATTCCATAATCTTATAATCCCATAATTTAATGCTGAGTGTCAGGCAGTGGTTAACTAACCTGACAACTCTGAGGACTAATGGCCTTGGGTGGCAAAGTCCACATGAAAGGGTGAATGTCTTCACGTGGATTAAATCCCACTTGAATCCATCTTGATGGAAGGCAGCAGCTTCATCGATACTGGCCTGAGGCTGATGAAGACTTTGTGTGCCAAAAGAGCTCAGGACAGAAAGTGGCTCATGGAACTGGATCAGTGGTATGGGTGTCAAGCTGTGATGCGGGAGGCATGGAAGGCCACTGCATGATATTATTCGCAGCAATTTAATTATATCATAATTATATTAAATTGTTGATTGCCATGTTGATTGCCAATATTCAGAATCAGATTCAGCATAAAAAGTAAACTATAAATGTATATCAGTTTCCAATAAAGTAGTGGTCCTCCAGTTGTGGATGAGCTCAGTGAAAGAACACTTGCTTTGCAGTGAAAATCTTGTTCCCTCAAATTCTTTCTAATTGGAAAAGATCCCAAGTTCTCTTGTAGTAAAATATCCTAACTGGCTCTCTGCTCTAATAGGTTATACTACTGCATGATTAACTACAACCCATAGGCAGTGCCCTGTTTACATAAAAACTACCTTCAAATCAAAACTACAGTTGTTGAGCCAGATCTGGCCCCGATGTCAATTCTTCTGGCCCATGCCATCCTTGTCACTCCCAGAAGCAGAAGTAAAATGTGTCCGTATGCACATTTTACTCCCGCTTCCAGGAACGACAAGGGCGACATGGGCCAGATGAATTGGCATAAGGAGCCAGATCTGGCCCATGAGCTGTAGTTTGGGCACCCCTGGTTTAAGTAGAGAAATGGCAGCTTAAGACCTATCTTATCTTGTTGCAAAACAGATTGCAAGGCACATTTTACTTCCGCTTTCGGTGGGAGGAACCACATGGCCAGTCCGCTGAACCATGTGACCGGCCCATTGAACCATGTGACCACCCTGCATCCCAAAAAGTTTGGGCACTCCTATCCTAAACATTCAAAATCATCAGGGTGCACTGGGTGAAGTCAAAATGCTGTCTTCTTGGCACCTACACAACTCAGTACCCCTGCCTCAATACCTATCTCTCCTAATAGGCTCTTCTAGAGCCTTGTATGGATGTCACATCCTCCAGGATAGAATAATTCATCGACACCTCCCTTTAAGGTAGGAAAGATGGTAAATTAGCTAGAATCCACCTAGTTCTTTCTTTGACCCACCAAATAGAGACAATGGAAGGCAAAATCAAAAACACTGTCCAAAACACCTAAAATTTATAATAAAATAAGTAAACAGCAAATTTATAACAACACAAAATGGCAGCTGTGGCCATGAGCCACCCCAAAATAAATCTGCTTGCTCCTCCCCTGGGTCTGCAATCAGTATCAACACAAGTATCATCATGAGTTGCCTGCCTGCCTTCTTTTTCACCAGGTAGAGGAAAAGCACACACACACACCCAACTTTTTGAGATTGCAAAAATTTGCAATTGGCCATCTTCAGATGAAATTTTTATTGCAGTTACAACAGTAAAATTCCTCATATGTATCACTGAATCACTATCTCCTTTCCAACTAAATGAGTTGTCCATGAGAGATCATGGTTCTGCTTGTTGGTTCAGCTTTTCTTGACTTTTTCTTTCTGACTAATTTATGAAGAAATCTGCAGAATTTTGGTGCTATAAGCACACCCACAGATTGGTCAAAACCCAGACTTCCAAAACCTTTTGAATAATCAAATGTATCTATTTTATTCTCTCCCACATTTTAAAATTTGAAATTATTTTTTCAAGCTGCTGAGGAAGGAGTTCACAAAGTTTGGTACTTTGCTGTCAAAAAAGTAAATCGAACAAAATGCTTATCTAGCCAGGTAGTCCTGATATCCATAAAAGTGAGCCTACTTTCTCCTGCTCCGCCCCTAAAACTGTGTCGACAGCCTCCAACTCACCACACAATCAATCAAAATCCAAATGTCTGCTGCATGGAATTCTGTTTGTTTGCCCACCACACTTTTTTTTGCAGACATAACTCTGTCTGATTGAAAACATATGTGAAAAGCACCCAGCAACCCAGAGGTGCAGAATTTATGAAACAAAATATAACAAACAACAAGTAAAACAACTGAAAGGAACCCCACAGGCACTTCAGATTCTTCCATGGGCAATGGACTTAACTCATCACAAGCCGAGCAGAAGTGTTAATGATCACAAGGCAAACACCAGAGAGGAAAAGAGAAGGCAAATAGGCCAAAAGGACCTTTCATTTACTGTGGAGCTCATTTTTGTCAGGATTCTTCTTACATAGGCTATATTTCAAATAATTGTGAGGGAAAGATTTCTGCCCACTAGAAATCACACTTGTGCAAGCTCTTATAACATCGGTGTATCTGCAAGATGTAGGAGTGTAAATCCTGACTTTATTTGCCATTGATTCATAAGAACATCAATACAGCATTTTCCTCCTCAATGCAATATGGGCAGTGTCATGTGTCACGGGGGCAGGGAGACACGTTCATTGAAATAATAATAATAATAATAATAATAATAATAATAATAATAATAATAATAATAATAATAATAATAATAATAATAATAATAATAATAATAATAATAATAATAATAATAATAATAAACATTTTCCTCCTCAATGCAATATGGGCAGTGTCATGTGTCACGGGGGCAGGGAGACAAGTTCATTGAAATAATAATAATAATAATAATAATAATAATAATAATAATAATAATAATAATAATAATAATAATAATAATAATAATAATAATAATAATAATAATAATAATAATAATAATAATAATTTCAATTTTTATACCGCCCTACTCGGTTGGACCGACTCAGGGTGGTTCACAACACATATAAAGTTATAAGTTCATAAACACAACATGTAAATATCATAAATAATCAGTATCAATACCACAAAACATCAAAAATCACAATATCATTACAGGATCGAAAATTCAATAGGCATCAATATCAGGTAATAATCAAAAATTCCAAATCTTAATCAAGTTTACACAAAGATTGCAAAAATTACAGAAAATTGCACAAAAAAACCTAAGTAAAAACAAAACAATTGCTAAATCCCGCGACAAGTAACAAGCCTCTCTGCCCCAGGTGCAGAGGTTCCTGGTGACAGCGACGGCATGAAAAGTCCCACTGCACCCGCAGCTCTTAAGCTCCAGCCTGGGCGGTGCCCCGGGGACAAGTGCCCTGGGAACAGGATTTTAAGCTGAAATACTTTTTGTGTATTTCTGTGAAATAGGGAAATAAGGTTGCTGTTTCACCTCCCAATTCTCCTTTATGCGGATGACACAGTTCTCCTCTCCCTGTCTCCCAGAGCAATGAAGCGGGCATTAAGAACCCTGGCCGTCTACTGTAATGAGGAGCAATTAATAATCAATTATGACAAATTTAAATAAAAGACAAAACTTCTCTAATAAAAGACAAAACCGTAAATGGAGAATTGATTCCCATGAATTAGAACAAATCAAATGTTTCAAATACCTGGGCCTAGTATTCCAGGCTTCTAGGACATTAACAGCCCAGGTAAATCATGCCAATACAGATGGGCTTTTTCTAGAGCTTGTTTTGATGCTCTCCCCTCAGCACTTTTGGCGGGAAGATTCACAGAGACATTGTCCCTGTGGCTTGAGGGAGTTAGAAACCCTGGCCCACATCCTATTACGATGCCCTTTTTTATGAAATCCCAAGAGACACTTTAATTGTCCCAGTTATTTCTAAATGTGTGGGCTATAATGATAGATTTTATGTTTATTTTCTTCTAAAGGACACGGATCCTACACTCATGCACCAGGTAGCCAAATATTTTCATCAAGCCATTCAATTACGTAAAAATTTTATCTAGAGTATATGCTGAACTATTTTGTCGCTTTTTTCTATTGTTAACAAAGTGTGAAACCTTTTTCTATTGTAAAGGCTGGTCAAAGACCATAATAACAATAAAGTAAAGTTACTGTTTCTTATACACTAATAAAAGCAGATAGGTATCTGTGGCTTTGTGATCACCCCTCTGTCCTGTTGCATTTGCTGTGTGGGTGTGGGCTTAATAAGCATCACAAAGAGAAAAGGCATTGCTATGGGCAGAAGCAGAAGCTTTACACGAGAAATATTTAGGAAAAATTACTCTAGCATCTCTATTGTGTGCCAGATGGAGGAAGGATCTCTTGAAGGAAGTTGAAGAGTCTTTGAGAAGCTGCTTAGCTGTAGCAAGATGGCCAGTCTCAACAAAATCATAGCTATGGTAACATTTCTTCATATCCTGAAGAAAGCCATGGGAAAAACTCCCATCTAGTGTCAAATTTCTCCCTCTATAGCAGGGATTCCCAAAGTTTTCCTGCCAGGGGCCAGTTCCTGCCATGTGCTCAGCTGTGGGGTCCGGAGGCACGGCTGTGCCCACAACTTACATTTCCATCATTATCTTCATTATCGGCGGCGGTGGGAATCGTGCAGTTTTTGCCACTTCAGACACAGCCTTTCCTGCTTCCCAGGGAGACTTTCCAGAACACATTTGCTCTGGTTTGGTAACTTTTCAACGCTCCTCCACTGCAGTTCAGCAGCTAGAGCGAGACCATGAGCTACTTCCTGGTTCTGTGCTTGGATCCCAGGCACAGGCGTACACTCACCAGGCACTGGAAGTCACTCATGGTCCCACTCCAGCTGCCAAAGTGCAGCAGAGGAGCATCAGAAAATTACCAAACTGGAGTAAACATGCTCTGAAAAGCTTCCCCCCACAATGGGAAGTGGCAGAGGCTGTGCATGAAGTGGCAAAAACCACACAATTCCCTCCTCCTCCTCCTTCACCCCCACCCCCACGGTAAGTGACTTTTTATATTTCCAGTGGTGGGGGGCAGGTCTAGAGGTGCGCGAGTGGTATTCACAGGCCCATGGGCCAGGGGTTGGAATCCTGCTCCATAAAAACAAATTACTTGTCTTGATTAATTTGTGTATGGACAATTAGGAAGAGGTTCTTCACTTTGTCAGAGACCAATGGGAGTGGAATTATGTCTGTGAGCCTTTCAGTTCTATTTTTTTTTTTTCAAATCAGGTCTTCAGATCTAATTCCTCTTGAAAATTTCTGCATTAATCTTAGGGTCAAATATTTACCATACATTTAGAGGAAGTGTTTTCTTAAGTAGTTAAAAAAACATTTTTGTCAAAAAAAACCTTCATTGACTGCAGCCAAAGATGACAGACTAGGAAGGGCAGCAGTGAAAGATTTAGAAAATATCATCTAATGTATGGATGTGCCAATGGAAACCAGGACCAAGGTAATCCACACTCTTGTATTCCTGTTCACTATGTATGGCTTCAAAAGCTGGACAATAAAGAAGGATGACAGTGGAGGAAATGGATATGTTTGAAATATGGAGCTGGATGCAAGCTTTATGAAAATCCTGGATGCCAGGAAGTTAACTAATGGATCCTGGGGAAAAACCTAGTTTGGAGGCAAAAATGATGATATTGAGCCTGTCCTACTTTGGGCACATCATGAGAAGGCAAAGTTCATTGGAAAAGGCAAATGATAATGCTGGGAAAGGCTGGGGGCAGCAGGAAAAGAGAAAGACAAAAGACAAGATGGATTGATTCCCTAAGGCTATAGCTTGTAGGAGTTGAACAGGGCTGTTGAGGAGAGGACGTTTTGAAGAGCTCTTATTCATCTGGTTGCATTTGAGATGTTTTATTTTGTAAATACTCATTGTGAGGTGAACATAGCATGTTCTTTACACATCTCAGATCTGAGGCTAGTAAGTCTGGGGGAATCCTGTTTAGGGAATCAAAATGAGTTCCTAGTAGGGAACACACATTCCACTAAGTGGAGTTTTGAAAGCTGGTCCAAACCTTCACAAGGGAGTGAAAACAGTTTATTGGGGCTAGTTAGTAACGTGAGTGGCATTGTGGCTTCCCCTTGTCCTAAACATCCTCTCCTTCCTCCACTTTGTTTTAATCATTAATACCCAACATGATTCAGAATATCATAGAACTCAAAACACTTTTTCACTCTTTGTTTCTACTAGTTCCAGTGGTGGAGCTGTCTTGCCCTCCTCATCTGAGTTGGAGTGTGAGCTGGTTCTAGCTGCTGAGAAAAACAGTACAAGATTATAGGGTGTAATGCAGTGGTGGGCATCAGCAGGTTCACACCAGTTTGCCAGAACCAGTAGCAGAAATTCTGGCTGGCCTCACGCACCCAAGTTTTGAAATAAAGTAGTCCTAATTCGGATGCAACACAGGGTTTTTTCCCTGGCCACACCCACCATACCACACCCACAGTGTGGTAGTAAATTTTTTTGGAGCCCATCACTGGTGTAATGTTAACAGGGATATTCTGATTTCGCTGTTTTATATATGCAGCACATCTTTGTTGATGCATTCAGCACTGAACTGTACATTTCATGCATCCTGAGTTGTAACTTCTGTGTCTCTTTGGAGAGGTACCCATGCACTTGAATTAGCAGAGGCATCTATTACTTTCAGTTATATTTGTAATGAGAATCTCATGATGAATCCTTCCCTTCCCTGACTTATGGCTGGGGTTTATGTGCAGTCTTATGAACTGCATGAGGATACAAACAATTGCCTATAATTCAGCCTGAGATGGGAAAACAAACAATCAAAATACAAATTATTGCCTTTCTAGAATGAATAGGGAGGGGAAATGACCTGATTTTGCTATCACTGAATGTGTTTTCTGACTAGGTTATCCTGCTATGATAACAGAATAGACAATACTACCAGTAACTCAGCGCCAATCGTCAAGAAGTGGTTAACTAACCTGAAAACCCTGAGAACTAATGACTTTGGGTGTCTCAGGTTCTTTAGTATCTATAGGTAATAAGCACTCAGTGAATGGTAAGAAACAAAATTTTATTAGACAAGTCTTCCTACAAGCACACAACTAACATTCTTCTCCTTCTTAAAGAATATTATGGTGTTTTTGTTTACTTGTCTGTGCACCACCCAGAGTGGAAAATATCCCAGATGGATGGTATAAAATTTAATAAATAAATTATAATTATTATGTTCTGTATCTGATTCCTAATATTGGCTATCATCATGGTGATCAGCTATGAAGATTGTCCTGGGAATATAATGCAGTGGCCTGCCATTTGCTTTCCACATTGCACCATGACATTATACAACTGACTCCTGTGAGTCATTTTCTGGTCCTGAGCCCTTTTGACACATGAAGTCTTTGACAGCCCCGGGTAAGTATTGATGAAGCTGTTGCCTTCCATCCAGATGGATTCAAGTGGGATTTAATCCACTTGGAGACCATCACCCTTCCTGTAGGCTTCACACACCCAAGGCTGTAAGTCCTCAGGGTTGCCAGGTTAGCTAACTGGTGCATGATTATCAGTTTTGAGTCCGTGGTGGTATGGTCTACACTATTACCATAACATGATAACCTGGACAGATTCTACAACTAACATAGAACAAGAAATTAAAGCAGTGGTGCATACCAAGCAAGTTTTTCCAATCAGCACCAGGAACCCGGTGGAAGCAGAGAAAGTTTCTTTCTTTGGCTATAAACAGAGATAAGCACTGAATCCTAGAGTCAGATAAGACTGGCTTTTGAGCAAAGGCAACCTTTACCTTACTGAAATGTATTTGTTGTTTCATGCTAGCAAGTGGCTTCCAATTTATAGCAACCCTAATAGGTTTCTTGGTCTGTTAAATATTTAAAACATGGTTTTGCCATGATACTCCCCCACCCCCATGGCTAGTTTCCATGTCCTTGAAGAATTTGAATTGAGATCCCCAAAGTAGGTGACCAAATGTCCTCCTTTAGAGAGAATGTTCTTCCCCTTGAATATCTGTCCTTCTTTTTGGTGATGTCTAAACAGCCACCCTTCTCCCAATGAATTTCCCTGGCTGAGTAGGAGCAATAGAGGCTTTGGTTGGTAAAAATATATAATCACTTTCCTTCTCTTTCTTTCTCTTCAAAGTACAGTTGTACCTCACTTAAAGAGCATAATGCGTTCCACGGGATTGCTCGTTAAGCGAGTTTGCTCTTTAAGCAAAACACCATTGTAAGTGGCCAATTGTGACTTCGGGGGCGGGGGGATTGCGAACCCCAATGTATTTGTTAAGTGAGTTTTTGGTTGGTTTTATTTGTTAAGTGAAGTGAACATTCAGATAAAATTCTGCTCTTTAAGTGAGTTACTGTTTGCTTGTTTGCTTGCTTGTTTGTTCAGATGTATATCGCTGCCCACTCACAGAGGCAACTAAGGGCCACTTACAGTCAAAACAGCAACAGTACAGTAACAATCACAAAATACAACCTCACAAAACAACCAAAGCAGAACTCAGACTAATTCCCCTCTGGCCTCTTTATGTGAGGTTTGACTGTAGAATGCTTCAGATTATGTGTGTCATTTTTTAAGGGGGGGGGGGAAGCAAACCATACATACACACTAATATTACCGATGCGTAGTAGAAAAGATATGGCCTGGTATGCCAATTCTGCATGAATTTAAAGCTTGAGGTCAAACCCAAGAGAGGTGATTCAGAAAGCACTGTTCAGACCATTCATCTGAAATAACCAATTGTTGCCTAGCTAGACATTTCAGCAAACCCACAGTATTCTCTATTTATTTATCTATACATATAGATAGTCATTTCCAGAAAAATATTGAAAATACAAGACATGATGTTAATAAATATTCTGCCTTATTTACTTATTTGATAATATATACCATCTTTATCTCAGCTCTTTGTCCTAAGACGGTTACCAACTCAGTCTTGTGCAATATGGTGAGCAATTATGCATTTCCACATAAATTATGATGATAACATCTCCTCCATGACCTCCTTTTTTTTTTTGGTCATGCTGGTACTCCTTTTTGGCTATGAAGTAGTGGGTCACCTTACTTCTGTGTCCTAATCCAATACTCAGTCCATTACACAGCACGGGCCATTCATTGGGAGAAATATGTATCGTTGGCAACAGAAAGGGCTCTGTTGATTGAACAACACACAAGCCACAAGGTGTTTACTATTATAGCATGCCTCTAGAGCAGGTTTACTTATTCCTTAGCTTTTCTTTTGCCAGAGAAATGCAACCCATGCCTTCAATTTGAGAGCTGTGTATAAATTAGCGAGTGGATTATGCAGAGTATCACTCATCACAGTGGAGGGGTTACATGAAGGCTTCTGCACAGCTGCCCTGTCTTGCAAACTTTCTTGCTTAGTGGCTTCCACCCCACCTACTCCTCTCCTTCCCCAATTCCTTTCTTTCTCCCGCCTGTAGACCCCTTCTGCTTCTCCTTGCCAACATGGTGCTTTATCGTCGCTTTGGTCCTATGCCCGAATGAGGCCTTTCAAAAGGTACTTCCTTTCTGGCCTGCGTTCATGATGCTGAAAAGCACGTCTCTCTTCCACCTCTCAGCTGAACTGAAGGGGGATACGAAGTCAACAAATTTAATATGAAAATAAACAAAAACTCCATTTCAACCCCCCCCCCCTTCCCTCAAAGTAAATAGTATCTGGCCTGTTTTTAAGGCTGCCAAACAAACATTGTTGAATCAGTTTTGCAGACTTTTAAGTGCCACTAAGCTTTAATCTTCCCAATGCTCACCTGGTTTTGAAGCACTTAATTCAGCACACCACCACTAAGCTGCTTAGGTATTATCATGTATTGAAGATTCATGACCAGACAGGCAAGAAAAAGAGAACCAAGGTGTCTAATCTATAAAATTATTTGGCTGTCTTTGAACTGCTTCCTGGTTGGGTTTGTCTTGGCAGGTTGTCGGTTTCCTGAATTCTGCTGACCCAAAAGCATGAATAACGATCATGAACTACACAATATAAAGAAACCATCTGTTAGATAGGAACTGGAAGGGGTGATGTCACCAAGGCACTACTAATCTTTTGTCAAACGTTTTTGCCAGTGCTGATGTCAGAGGCTTGGCAACTCACTGGCAAAGTCCAGTTCTGAAGATGGGTAGAAAGTTGGAAGGAGATATTCCAGGAAGTATGAGACATGACTGTGATTTTTGTTGTTGTTGTCTGGGCTTCTTCATATGAAAAGGGAGGGGCAGATAAGATAAAACAAATAGAAGTGTGTCCTGGAATGAATTGGTAAGAAAGAAAATATATTTTTAAGTACAGGAAACCGACATTAGTGGCCTTTCTCCAAAACCAGTTGAGAGTCCAGGCTCTAAATCTAGACAGAATTTCTCTAGAACAAACAAGCTTCAGACAGTTTTCTAACCTATTGCATTCCTGTCTATTTATTTATTTCAAAACATTTTTATAGTGGTTAGATTTTTTAAAAAAAATCTCAAAAGTTTGAAACCTAAATCACATTTAAAAACTCCTTCCAAAAGGACAGTGTTGTAATAAAATATAAGTTTTCAAAACAGATTGCAATATCAGAGAATTATCAGAGAATGCCCATCCATCGTTCATAGCAGAAGAGACATAAGAGTTACAAATTCTTCATTTTGCGATGAACAATCTGTAGTTCTAGAACGCAAAATGGCAGCTATATTTAAAGCAGGTGGAAGAATAAATCACCACAATTAGTTGGTATGCCAATAGAGTAATTTCAAGCTTTGTTGTTATATTTCATCTAGGCATCTAAGATGAATGGCAACTCTATGAATGAGAGATTTCCAAAATGTCCTGTCCTCAACAGCCCTGCTTAGCTCTTGCAAACTCAAACTTGTTCAATGTATATTCAGTATACATTCCAACCCCCCAAAAGGCCATGCCCAAGAGTGCAGTAACTATAGGATTGTTCCATCAATTTCCCATGCAAGCAAACTGATACTGAAGATTTTTTCTAGAAGATTATAACTACATGTAGAGAACTTCTAAATATTCAAGCTTGATTTCAGTGAAGATCATTCAAGTTAAGGCTAGAAATCTAGTTGCTTCTTGGTCGTACAACTCTGTTCAGGATTTTCTTTTTCTTACCTCCCCTCCCTGTGATTTCTCTGCCAGCAAACTGTCTTTGTTTTCTTTCCACTAAATCCTGTGTATGATGTCTAGAGCCTAAGGAATCAGTGCCATCAACTGCAGGCTCATTTTCCCTCAAAGATCATTGGGAATCTGCTGGTTTTTTGGCATTGATTTTTCAAAAAATGTGAGCACGCCTCATCCAGAAAGACTCTGTTCCTATGTTTTCTTTTGTCTTGCCTTTAAAAAAAATGAATAACAGCTTTTAATTTCATTTTTGCCTACGGATACTGATCCTAAGACCATTGGGAAATAATCCAATTTTGACACCAGCTCTTTGAGAAACATTGGGGGGGGAGCTCTGCAAATATCCTCTTGGTGACATTTTTTGGTAGTTGTATCATCTGAGAGGACAGTTTAGAATTGTGGCTGATACCTTTCCCACTGAGGGGCAAGACGGGGGGAATCTTACACAGGCTTCTCTCAAGATCTCATGAGTTTACACAAAGGATAGTAGTTCTTCAAGTAACTTGGCCTACAGTTGTTCAGGACCTTAATAAGGTAAAGGTCACCCTTGCTCGAATACCAGTTGTATTCAATTCAAGGGCATGGTGCTCATTACTGTTTACAGTCAAAGAGCCAGCACTATCTGTGTTTGCAGACATTTCCATGGACATGTGGCAGGCATGACTAGATGGTAGAACACACAGAACACTTTAACCCCACCCCCCAACTGAAGTTGTACCTATTTATCCACTTGCAACTTTTTGCTTTTGAACTGCTAGATTGACATGAGCAGGGACAGAGACAGGAACTCACTCTATTGTGCAGCACTCCAGTCTTGAATTGCTGATCTGCCAGCCATCAAGTTCCACATTTTAACTACTAAGCCACCACTTTTCCTGTTCAGGACCTCACATGTCAAGAAAAATAAAATGAGCATGACTCAATAGCTAATCTGCAGCTAGTACTGTGCATTCTGTGGAACAGCAATTAGGGTGAACAACTGGTCATTCACATCAGTGCCGCTACTGCCACATTCTTCATCAACTGTAGCTCCTGAGCCAGTCTCAAGGGTAGCTCCAAAAGGAGTGATCATTACAGCAGTCAAACCATGATACTACTTACTCAGAAGTCTTGTGTTACCTTTATCAAGAAATGGGTGCTATCTGCAGCTGTTTATACCAACTGAAATTGACATAGTTGCTCTAGAGGCTGCTTTGGCTGGGAATTATGGAAGTTATAGCCTAACACAACTGGAAGATCCTGGACAGGATTTAGTGGAGGAAATTCACACCAAAAAGCAAAATACCATTTTTGTAGTAGAAAGAAAACAAAAGAATTAGAAACTAGAGACTTGCTATAATCATTGTTGCCTGGAAAATGTAGCTTCCCAAAAGCATTAAGAAATTTTGTCTAACAACCCCAATAATATCATATCCACATTCTCAAACTTCTCGCTAGTTGCCTCATTCACAATTGCAAAAGCTTTTGAGGTGATTTTTGAAGTTTTGCTAAACCTTGCTATTTTGCATGTTACAATATGAGAGAGCAAAAGTGTCTCTTGACACAGAGCTGGTCTCCCATGCAGTTATTCGTACTCTGTAGCAAGCCCAAACCATATTGCCACTTACAGCTTGAACATAATATACAGTACTTTATGGAGCATGGAAAAAACAAAGGAATATCAGAAACAAGTCTACTTCTGTTTCATTGATTACACTAAGGCCTTTGACTGTGTGGACCACAACAAAATATGGCAAGTAATTTAAGAGATGGGAATACCAGAACACCTTGTATACCCCATGAGAAATCTGTACATGAATCAAGAAGCAACAGTTAGGACAGAATACGGAAGGACAGAGTGGTTTGGAATAGGAAAAGGAGTAAGACAAGGCTGCATTTTGTCACCCTGCTTATTCAACTTATACACAGAACACGTAATGCGCAATGCGGGGATGGAGGAATCACAATTTGGGATCAAAATTTCTGGAAGAAACATCAACAATTTGAGATATGCAGATGATACCACCCTAATGGCAGAAAGTGAGGAGGACCTAAAGAAGCTCCTGATTAGGTTGAAAGAAGAAAGTGCAAAAGCTGGCTTGAGACTCAATATCAAGAAAACCAAGATAATAGCAACAGGCCCTATCAGTCCCTGGAAAATAGATGGGGAAGAAGTAGAAGCAGTGACAGATTTTACTTTCCTAGGATCAAAGCTCACTGCAAATGGTGATTGCAGCCATGAAATAAAAAGGCGACTGATTCTTGGGAGGCAAGCAATGAGAAACCTGGGGAGCATAGTGAAAAGTAGAGACATCACATTGAAAACAAAAATTCGTATAGTCAAAGCAATGGTATTCCCTGTGGCAATGTATGGTTGTGAGAGCTGGACCATTAGGAAAGCTGAGCGCAGAAGAATAGACGCCTTTGAGATGTGGTGTTGGAGAAGAGTTTTGAGTGTCCCCTGGACTGCAAGGAGAACAAATAGGTCAATCTTAGAGGAAATCAACCCTGACTGCTCCTTAGAAGGTCAAATAATAAAGATGAAGCTAAAGTACTTTGGACATCAAATGAGAAGAGAGGATTCACTTGAGAAAGCCTTGATGCTTGGAAGGGTCGAGGGCAAAAGAAGAAGGGGACGGCCCAAGATGAGATGGCTAGATGGTATTGTAGAAATAATGGGCACAGAGCTGAGCGAGTTGAGGGGGATGGTGGAGGACAGGAGTGCCTGGCGGACAGTGGTCCATGGGGTCGCAGAGGGTCGGAATCGACTGTGCGACTGAACAACAACAAAAACTCAATAGTAAGGCCTACTGCTACTCCAGGGAACCAGTTTGCAAGCAGGCATGCACAGGGGGCCCTGGTAGCACAGTGGTTAAGCTGCTGTACTGCAACCAAAAGGTTGTGAGTTTGATCCTGACCAATGGATCAAGGTTGATTCAGCCTTCCATCCTTCCAAGATTGGTAAAATGAGTACCCAGCGCATTGGGGGCAAAATGCTAATTAACTTGTGAACTGCCCGGAGAGTGCACTAAGTGCTATGGGATGGTATCTAAGTGTGATTCCTTGCTTTGCTTTTTTGCTTTAAGCTGGCAAGTTACAGCACTCTGAAAAGTAAATTCATGACAGCATTTCTTGCCACACGGTACTAAAGCTAAAAGTATCTGAAGATCAGGAACTCAGTGCTGCTGAATCAATGCTTTTGTTGCTGGCTATTGATCTCAATCTTCACTCTCACTGCCATGGCTTCCCAGGCATCCATAGCAACCCTACCACTGACGCCTACCCAGTATTTTCATTGGCAACCTATCAAAGAGCATCAGAATGTGCAAATTTTCAGGCAGGACAAGCGATAGGAGCTGCCCTTCCTTGCAATGCCAAATCCTGCCTTGCTTTTGTTGCAGGAAGTGGCAATTCCCACCAGCCACCCCGCCCCCATTTTGACATATTTTTTCCTTGATTTATACCTGAGACAACATCTTGATCACTAGGGAGTTTACTTTTTCCTTTACTAAGATAGAATTGTGTTGTAGCTACTCCTTCACATGCTAAGGAGGTGAAAGCCAACTGTTCCTCAAAACAGAGTGAACAAAGGAACCATTTCTTTCAAGTGTTTCTTGAATGTTTATAAAAGTCTACTGTATTTAAAGTTCTTTGTAATATATAGTAGATACTGATTAAATATAAGATGAGGTGGATACACACAAACATACATACTGTTTAAGGGGAAGGAGACTTTTTTAAAGCCTTCAGCATCCTTGGGTAACACACATGAAGGGGTGATCCACAATCTGCAAGCTAACTACATCCACTAGCTTCTCAATGAGCTATCTATGCCCCTGAATGTAATGCTTGACTGAAATCAGCCTAATAATAATAATAATTTCATGTCAGAAATTATTCTGGGTTGAAAGGATTTTTGCTGGAGAAACTCAGCTCAGGGATGCCCAAATGAGGCTCCTTTCATGTCCCCAAGGTCTTTCCCCACCGAAGTGGTCCCTATTTATCTGCTTGCCATTCTTTGCTTTCTAACTGCTAGGCTGGCAGGAGCTGGGACAGAGACTGGCAGTCATTCCGTTATGCAGTACCTGGGTCTCAAACCGCCGACTTGCTGGTCTTCCAGCTAACAAGGCAAGCTTCTTAACCACTGAGCCACCACAGCCCCACACACTGAAATCAGCCTGAAGGAGATCAAGAGAAGTATCCAGGGAAGGCTTTCACTAAGAGAGGGAGCCATGATTCCATCAGCAACAGGCCTGTAGGAGTAGGACATTTTTGCATGGTGTGCTGTGTCCACACTTTTCAAGGGGAAACTGGAAGGGGCACCCATACTTCAACCTGCCCTTCTGAAAGAAGACAAAAAACATATACCACATTTTATTTATTTATTTATTTATTTTATTTGTTCGTATTTCTCCACCACCCTACTCACCGAAGTGACTCAGGGTGGTTTACAAGTAATAAAAAAACTCCAAAACAAAACATGACAATAAAACACAAACTTTACCTAAAAATCTGAAAACTGTTAAAATTAAAATTTAAAATTAAAATCTAAAAAAGATTAAAAGCACACCAAATGCTACATCTTACTAATTAAAAAAATAGAAGGCAAGAGGGGCTCAGATCATCCAGTGAACTGGGGTCATTATACCTCCAACACCCCATACCTGCCCCACCAGCCATGTTTTTAGATTCTTCCTAAAGGGCAGCAGCTCCATCTGGAGATGTAGCTCTGTTGGCAGGAGGTTCCATAGGGCAGGAGCAGACACAGAAAAGGCCCTCCTTCTAGTGCCACATTGTCTTTAAAGGGGAATTGTAGTCCATCCTGAAAACCTGCTCACTCCCAAAGATCACCAATATGCCACATGCACTTTTGCAAAGAAAAATTGTTCCCCAAGAAGTCTATGCATGGAGAAGATATTGCAGAGCCAGTGTGGTGTAGCAGATAAGGTGAGTGACAAGGACTCATGAGGTTGGGTATAAATCCCTGCTCGGTCACTGCGGAGCGTCAGTAATAAAGCAAACACTTAAATACCTCATATACCTTGGACACCCCACTATGGTCACCATAAGTTAGATTTGACAGCACATAACAACAACAAAAATAAATATAAATAGACTAGTACTCCAGGAGGTTTTCTTTGAGAACTTAAGAAATCTAGGACTAAATAGAAGAAAATCACTGACAGAAGAGGCATTCATAAAGCAGTCCGATATTCATGTGTCTGGGACATGTAGAAGATTGTACTTTGAAACACATATACTGTTGGTGGTCATCAAATTCAAATTAATCGTAAAACGTTCACGGTAAGTCATCTATTTGAAAAGCACATTATTTAAAAGGCAACTTTGGTAAATGCACACTCTTACTTTTCTCTTTGCACTGAGGTGTTTATACCACCTTGAATTTACTACCCAGAAGAACTAGAAGCGAAAATCACGTTCTCCTTTGGAAAGCAGGGTGGGCATTCATCTACAAATTTGTAGCCCATGCGGGACTTCAAATGCTTCACTTATCTTGTACCGTAAACTTGAAGCTGTAGAGTAATACTCACCAGACAAGCCATAAATCATGAGCAAAGACAGGTGTAATAAATACCAATGTCAGAAAGTTACAAAGTGAAATTATGTTGTTTTGACAAGGTGTCCAAATGCATTGACAACAGAGCGAGTAAATGGCTTCTCTTTTTTTTCCCCAAGGGGAACCTGCAGAAGTATAGTGTAGGTGGTGAATGGGAAGGCTGGATGATAGCTTCCCAAGAAAAATAACCCAAGGGCTTAAAGGCTTATCATCAAAACTCTGCTACTGCTGAATAATGTCTATAAAGACATTTGTCTTTGGTGGACTTTTCCTTTCCACTTTTCATTGTCCCTGCATTAATAAGGTTTCTAAATGAGATGAAATGGGTTAGCATCCAATTTGTTGCAAATGTCTCGGGGGGGGGGGAATCATAACAATTCCTCAAAATTAAAGGTAAAGATAGAGATGACCCTTGCTCAAAAGCCAATCATATCTGTGCAGTGCTCATCTCCATTTACTACCAAAGAGCCAGAAGATGTGGTCATGTGGCAGGCATGACTAGGAGCCCCGGTGGTGCAGTGGTTAAAACCACTGTACTACAACCAAATGATTGTGAGTTCAGCATGTCGGGGCAAAATGCCAATTAACTTGTGAACTGCCCAGAGAGTGCACTAAATGCTGTGGGGTGGTATATAGGTGTGATTGCTTTGCTAGATGTTGGAACACTGTTACCTTTCCTGCCAAAGCAGTCCCTATTTATCTACTTGCAATTCAAACTGCTTGGTTGGCAAGAGCTGGGACATAGATGGAAGCTCACTCCGTCGTGCAGCACTTGGGTCTTGAACTGCTGACATACCAACCTTCAAGTTATCAAGTTCAGCATCTTAATCACTAAGCCACTGCAGCCCCCTCAAATTTTTTTTAAAAAAACCAGTGGCAAATCATTGGTAGTTTGTATAGTGAGCCAACTTACATTGGTTCTTCTTAAGGATGAACTGACAGTTGTTGCCCAGACCTTGCCCAAATGTATTCACCTCAAGGAAGTTCTTTCTATGTCAGTGAGCTGGCTTCAATTTTGTTTACCACTTCCTCCCAGGCACCAAAATTTTTACGTATGCTGATGATGTTGCTCTTGCTTCTCAGTTGGACAGTTTTCAGATGATAGTACGTCTCTTAACAAGTATAATAGAAGAACTTAGTGTGTGTTATGACAGAAGCCAATCTAAATCCAACCCTGCTTAAAGTCAAATGTATGCCATTTGATTGAGAAAACAAGCGAGCATCTTGGAATCATTAAGGTACCTAGAAGGGTGTTCAACTCGATCATTGTTTGGCTTCCAAATAGCTATGTGTTACTTTGGATCATATGCTGACCTGTAAGAAATACTGCTGAAATAAAAATCAAGAGGTCTTGCAATAAAAAAAAAAATTACAGCTCTCAGGAACAAGTTGAGGCATGCAAAAAAAAATTACTAAGAATTACATCTTTGGCCTGTGCTACTCCATAGGCAAATACAGCAGGCTGATGTGGTGTAGTTCAAAAAAAGAGGTAAACACATTTCTCATTTCTTTTCTTAAAATACACTTAGAAAAAAGCACCACAACAATGGACAGTGTCCCAAAGGTTTATCTCCTGAGTCACTCATTCTTCAGATGACTTCCATTACTCTGTGTGCATGACTTTAATTTCTTGGACATCGACAGGTCCAGTTCATAACCTGAGCAACATCTGATGCTTTTGCTTAAACAAAATCCTGGCTTCAAAGAAGGACTTGACCTACTTTATTGGCACAGAGGCCTGCTCTTAGTTTCAAGGGCAAGTGCTGTAAATGTCTGTGTGTGTATGTGTGTTGATGGTGGGGGTAGAAAGGGAGGGAGGGGGAAAAACATTTATGGGCTAGAATGACATGTTTGGCAGCAGCATCCTGTAAACCAAGCTGATACAGTGCTGTTGAGAGGAATGTGCTAGCCATAAACGAAGGCACTTGTGGGTCAAAGGCCATTGTGCCTAATTAGCAGAGGCCATTAAAGGAAGAATAAAAATCACATTTTATTAGCTGGCTGGGGAGAAACTAAAGGAGATATATATGATGAAATGAGAAAGGATCAACAGCACGCTCACAGTGCAATCCTATGTGTGCTTGTTCAGAAGTAAGTTCCAAAGGACTTACCTCCCCGGTAAATGTACACAGGAATTCAGCTTCTGAGTCATGTGAGCAGGCATATTGCTCTTGCTTCTAAGAACAGGGGGTTGCTTTTACCACAGAAAAAAGGTATCTTATCCAGGCAAGCCCTTTTTCCTCCCTATGTCCCTGTAGTTGCTTTAATATCCCCACCCTCACCCCAAGGAATATCTCCAAGACACAAGTCAGCTTTAACATTCTGCATTTATATGACATTTGATGTCAAGTGAGTGGAGGTCAATTGTTAAATTATTCACTCACCGTCTCTCAAAAACATTATAACTCAAGTCAGTACGCAAAACCTGACTGACAAATAACAAAACCATTCCCTTGTGCCACATACAAGAATATGGATGGAATCTGTTGCTGCAAAACAAGTAGCCAAAAGGTCACTAAAAATTTTCTTAAAACGTCTTCTTAAACGCATTAGACAAATTCACCCTGAAACCCAGGTACACTTGGGCAAAGGCACTACAGACACATTTGCTCTGATGATATGTCATGGTAAGAAAAAGTTCCTCTGGTCCAGGCTTCTGCAGTAATCCAAGTTTACCCAAGTTTACCCAGTGCCTGGTGTACACTGCCTGATCACTCCCAGTTGTATCAGAGGCAACTAAACAGACCGCATACATTCAGTCCCTGGTTTGTTAAGAATAACATACAGACTTAACAGCAGCCAGCATTTCTGGCTTGGCTTCTCCACAACAAGTCAAAGAAACAGCCCTAAGAAAAAATCTGGATTCTTTCTTGGCTGTCAGGCTTCTGCGTGCTTAGATTCTGATCAAACCCTAACCCAAATATAATCCAAGCACATCCACAATTTTCTTTTAGAATTCTGTGATTTAAGGCTTTTTTTTGAGGCTGTTACGACAGATTGTTTTAATGCTGTGAGCTTTCTTGGAGGCTGCAAACCCGCCTACAAGTGCAAAGATAAATTTTAAAAAGTGTAAAATCACTCTCTGGTAAAATGAAAGGTCTCTCTTTGGAGGCCATAGCAGCTGGTGACCCAAGCCTTCATCCACAGTTACTTTTAAAACTCACTCCTCCTTTTTATCATCACATTATCTTTTCCCTTTATCGAAAAGTCTTCCTGACACTGGAAAAATATACAACGTCTGACAGCTAGAGAGAGAGAGAGAGAGAAGGAGAGAGAGAGAGAAGAAAAAGAAATGGGAACATATCCTTGGTCAAATGCTGGATGTTTCTCAGGGGAATTGGGAATGGATGCAGTGCTATAAAAATGAAACAATTCACAAAGGGCAAACAGGCAAACAACCCCCTCACCTGATGGTTAAGTGACCCATTAAAAGCACCCTGGGGAGTCTACAGTTGCCTGTTTTTAGCTAAAACTGGATCAAATGCAGTGGAACCGCTGTGTTGGATGTTACAGTTGCCTAATTGTACTGAAGGGCAAGTAGCTTGTGTTGCAGTCAAAGGTAAACTACAGGTCATTTGCTATTGGAGCATGAAGGGAGTTTATAAGGTCTACAAATGTATTTTGGCAATAAATAAATAAATAAATAAATAAATAAATAGAGAAAGGATATACAGAGAGAGAGAGAGAGACGGACATATAGACACGCCCATGCATACATATATGTATAGTTCAAGAGAATTCGTTTTTTGTCATACATATATCTTTATCGCTATCTCCATATCTCTATTTCTTTTTTTATTAAATAATTTTATTATAGGTTTTCAAAGAAAAAAGAAAGAAAGAAATACATTTAAAAAACCATACAATCCCATGTTCATCAATAGGAAAATCGTACATAATACACATGATATATAAAGAAAAAATAAAAAAAGTAAAAATGTACATCCATCATTGATATCATACTTTTCGAGCTAATTTTCTAACACATTTGTTAAATCCTATACTTCCTACTCTATTATACACCACTCTTTTAGTATCCATATCTCTATTTCTATCTCTATCTAATATTGTAAGTCTGCCCAGGTTATCATGCTATTTTATTATTATTATTATTATTATTATTATTATTATTATTATTATTATTATTATTATTATTATTATTATTATTATTATTATTATTATTATTATTATTATTATTATTATTATTATTATTATTATTATTATTTGATTTCTGTACTGCCCTACTCAGTAGGACCGACTCAGGGCAGTTCACAACACATGTAAAATTACAAGTTCATAAACACAACATGTCAATAAATCATGAATAATCAATATCAATATCACATAACATTAAAATATCAATATCATAATAGATCAATACACAATAAATCAATACTAAATGACTAAAAATGCCTCATGACTATCAATACACAACATAACTATCCGGGGGACATTGGACGAAAATCTGGTGAAGGCGACGGCGCAGATTTTATCAACCTGCCGCCTTCTACAGCTGAAGTCCATTCCTCCTCCCGGCCAGAGGACCATAATGCCAGTGACTCAACACCAAGCATCAGGCAGCAGTTAACTAACCTGACAACCCTGAGGACTCATGGCCTTGGCAAAGTCCACAGGGGAGGGTGATGGTTCCCAAGTGGATTAAATCCCACGTGAATCCATCTTGATGGAGGGCAGCTGCTTAATACTGGCCTGAGCCTGAGGGGGAATTTGCATGCCAAAAAGGCTCAAGATAAGAAAATGGCTCGTGGAGCTGGATCAGAGATATTGGTGTCATGCTGTGATGCGGAAGGCAGATGAAAGGCCACTGTATTATATTCACAGGACAGTCTTAATGGCTGATCGCTATGATAATTGCCAATATTCAGAATTGGATATGGCACAAGAAAAAGAAGATCTAATATATTGTTATTTCTTCCATTCCCCTATCTCTTCTAAAATACACACTATGATATATGAATTTGCAAGAGAGGCCACTATATTTTTACTAAAACTATATTGCAGCTAAATATCAACAGGATTTCAGCCCTTAAAAGGATCTTCTCAGTTGCTATAGGGCAGGAGTGGCTAACCTTGGTGCTCCAGCTGTTCTTGGACTTCAATTCCTAGAAGCCCAAGTCAGCACACCTGCTGATCAGGGCTTCTGGGAATTGATGTCCAAAAACAGCTGGAGTGCCAAGGTTGGCCACCACTACTATAGGGCAAAGATTGGGAAACATTGCAGCAGGGGTGCACTGGATTCCCTTGACACCAGAAAGGGCCTAGACTGATCCCCACCACTGCAAATGTTGCTGCTGTTACTAATAAATTTTTTCAGCATGACAGCAGCAAAACAGAATTGGCCTTCAAAACAAGAAGTGTGAAGCCAGTATGCCTTCTTTTCAAGCAGGGTCGCTCCTTCAGAAGCATTCCCGAGGTGTGTCTAAACTTGAAAACAAAGTTTACTCTACCTATGTGCCTTGCTGTTGCTGCTAACACATCACAAAGATTTGAGATGCTGGCAAATTTAGCTGCAGTGGGACAGGGGAGTGAGCATGTGGCAAAAACAAGGTTTATGCAGTGATAAGGTATCTACCATTGCTGAAAGAGCTGGTAAGATGGATGGAAGTCTCAGACAAGAAGGACTGTGGTCTACAGTTGAGGCACTTTGTTGCTTCATCCGGAATACATCTGAAACCCACTGCTTTGCTTTCAACAGTTGAGGCTGCCTTCTTGGCTGTCCTTTCCTGGCTTCTTTCTTCCCTGGACAAGGCAATCTGAAGCATTCTTCTTCCTAACCTAACTGGCTGGTGTTTCTCCTCCTCACTCAGTCATTTTCTGGCCAAGATTTATTTCTCAATACACATTTTTCCCATTGGCAAGTCCATGTCTTAATACTCATGGTTCTGCCCTAGTTTCTGGTCTAGATTAGATGACGTCCAATTTGACTGGCTCGTATTGGAGTGATTGGTTACTTCTTGACAAGATGTATCCAATAGATAACTCCTTTGTTACTGTTGACTTAGGCTTTCTCTGTTTAACTTTTGATCCACACCCCATGCCTTTACATTTACTTTGTGCAAACTGCCATGACATACAGCAGAATTCCCCACAGGGCTATTAGACATTTGCTTTTAATCTGAGCCTACAACTGACATTACATTATATAAGGTGTTATACAGTAAAAAAAAAAAAAGAGGGGGGACCTCATGGATGACCCATCCATACATTTTAAGACCCTCTCATTTTTTAGGGGAATGGCATTTTTGACTCCGGGCTTAATCAGCTTGCTAAATAAAAAGGACAGGAGCAAAGTTCAAAAACTATTGAAAAGCTATTGAAAAGGCTAACAGAAATCTTTGAGTAATTTGAGGGAAGATTTCTTCCCCTGCCCTATTCCAAAGAATGACATTATCTTGCTGCTAACAGTAAAAGTTATTTAGCAGAACAAAAAAGTAAAGAAAAGCAGACATTTTTTAAAAAAAAGGCAGCTGAAGAAATCAAACAGAATTGGAGATTCAGGTCTTTGGATGTTCACAGAACAACAATTTCAGAAACACAGGGCTCCTTCTATGGAACAGCCTTGATTTAATTCTATCCATGTCCTTAGTCATTTCACAGATGCAGTCCAGCCAAGGATTCAGCTCAACAGATGTGTCAGTACGTAGAAGGACTGCCAGAAGCAAAAGTGACAAGTTGAGTTAAGCACAAGTAAGTGTTTGTATGTCATTTTTTTACTCTACAGAAAATACTTATGTGTGAGAAATAGAATGAAAACTAAGTGTACACAGCTACAGCCAAACACAGATGCTGGTTTTATTTATTTATTTATTTATTTATTTATTTATTTATTTATTTATTTATTGCATTTCTATGCCACCCATTTAGGTGGTATCCCACTCTGCGTTGTGTACAAGCAGATATCAAACAACATGACAGAACACACAACAAATCAAAACAGACAACCAATAAATATGTCTCAAATAAAATAAAATAGGATAAAATAAGATAACTGGTGTCTGAGGGCATAGGAGATCAACCTGGCTGACTAATTTATAGCTAAAAGGACAATACCCTGAAAGGCCACCTTGAACAAGAGAGTTTTTAATTCCTTTTGAAGATAGCCAGTGGTGGGGCCTGATGCAGCTCTACCAGTAGAATGTTCCACAGTGTTGGTGCTGCCACCAAGAAGGCTCTATTTCTAGGTAATGACTTTCAAGTCATCCTTGGGGTCAGCACCTGGAGCTGCACAGACTGTGATGACTGGGTGATGTGGGGAGATGTTCTGAGGGAGAGATGGTCTGGCAGATAACAAGGTCCCAAACCGTAGGACCTTATATGATAACACTGACATCTTGTATCTGATATGGTAGGCAACAGGTAACCAGTGCAGACCTGCCAAGGCTGAGGAAATATGATCATTCACTGCCTGTGTAAAGATAATGGCTGAAACATTATGGCTGACCACTGTTCCTCAGCACTTGCTTGTCCTGGCCAACATGATGTGAACTATAGCTAGGTAATACTGTCTTGTGGGCCCGTTTATGCACAGGTCTTGTGGCGTCATACATGGAGATGCATTTAGTGTAGAAAAATGTAATGTACAAATGGATTCTGGAAAATCAAAGGAAATGTATTTTGCTGTTGGATGGTTGTTTCTTGATGTGTTGTATGTTCAACTGACAGTACAGTATTTAAGATCAGTTTCGGAATGTTGAGTGGAATAGTAGCCATTCTGACCCTGGTCTCAGAGAGAAAGTATCTTAGAATGATCCTGCAATTTACTAAGGCCATTTTATGAGGGACACAACAAGAACAAAAGAACGAGAACGAGAACGAGAACGAGAACGAGAACGAGAACGAGAACGAGAACAACACAAGTGTAAACCATAGTCAATGCATGACTAGAGCGAAGGTTATTCCACTTTAGTTTTTTTTTTTTGTTGTTGTTGTTTTTGGGGGGAGACTAGCCCTTGCGTGGCCAATGAGCCATTGTTTGGTGGTAGCACTGACATGTAAATAAGAATATCCAAGGCTGTGAAAAGCAGATGCATATGTTGAGCCATGGAAGATGTTCAACTGCACATTTCAGGTGGTCATTAATTTTTTTTTCTTTTGAACATAATAGCTATGATTGTCATGAATGGTAGCAGGAAACCCATCAGAACATCATGTAAGGTGAATGTGAAATCTGGATGAAGGAGTGCATGATTCTTTCTTCCTCAACATCTGTTTTTAGTTTTACTTTTTATCTGCCTGCTGTTTCACAATGGATTGTGTGTGTGTGTGTGTGTGTGTGTGTGTCTGTGTCTCTGTGTGTGTATCAGGGGGGTGTTGTGCAATATTAGTCTCCCAGTGTGACTTGCAGAATATCAGAATACAGGGGAAAGAAAAGCTTTTAGCAAGCTTTTGATTTCCCTTCCTTGAGGCTGGCGATAAAGATTGGCTACACAGTGCAAGTTCGACTTGAAAAGGGCAATTCATGGAGCCCATCTTATCGGGCTTCTGAAAGGGGAATCAGAGCTCACCCCGCAAGCTGTGTGGTGATAGTAGCAATCTCCCATGAGGGGCTTGTGGGTGTGTGGAGATAAGACAAGCTTGGAGTTGGATTCCTTTCCAGACAAACTTGACTTTTCCTCTGTCTCTGGTCAAGAGGGAGGATGTGTGGGCACTTTGGGAGCCCCTTGTGATGCTATCTTTGCGTCTGTGTTTTCCATCAAGAGAATAGCCAGAAGTGCAAAGAAGAGATGGAGGCTTAGGTGCGAATGGCTCTCACAGTTTGAATGTAGTGACAAGGTCAGACTAGAGAATTTGACCATGGAATGAGATGCTCACCTAACATCTGAAAGAAGTACCAGAATCTGAGGCATCTTTTCCCATTCTTCTTTCTAAATGAGAAACTTTATCCTCTTCTAAACTGTATTGGTGAGCTTTGACTAAATTCCACTACAAGAATACTATCTTCAAAAATTGTAGGTCTTCTCTCTCCCTCCTTTTATTTCATAAATAAATAATAATACTACAGGAATCGACTGTGTGACTGAACAACAAAATGGAGTGCTACCTGGAGGACTGTCAATGTCAGTAAGAACAATGGGGTATCCTGGAGCAAGGCATGGCTTTTATCTTTTACAATGTTCAGTCAGTTAAGCATGTCATCTTCCACCATGTTTAATTCTATTACTTACAATCGTCAGCACACAGCCTAGGCTGAGCTGTTTTGGAAACCCTTATTTAAGGTCTCTGTATTTCTAACAAATTTTAGCCTCCATCAAGTTTCTTGGTAAATCTGTTTTATTCCATGATTGTGCCAGTACAGCTATGTAAGAGATTGGACTCATGTGTGTACACTGGAAACAGACAGAAATCTGTGTGATGCATAAGGGAACAGAAGTGAAATGACATTTCTAGACACCATAGTTTAAGATGGTTATCAACCAGCAGAACAGGGTGGTCAAGATGGTGGGCAGTCTGGAAACCATGCCTTGTGATGAACAGTTGAGGGAGCTAGGTCTGTTTGGCCTGGAGGGAAAAGATTGAGCACTGATATGGTGACCATCTACAAATATTTGAACAGCTGTCATGCAGAAGATGAAGCAAGTTTGTTTTTTGAGGCTCTACAGGGTAGGGTCTTAGCCAGTGTGTTCAGACTAAAAGAAGGGAGATTACAAATAGGAAGAAATGTTTGGTTGTGGAATGGACTATGTCAGAAGAGAGTGGTCTCTCCTCAGCTGAAAACGGGATGGCCATCAGTCGGCGATTTTTCAGCGGTGGACTTCCAGCATTGGCAGGGGATTAAATTACATTACCTTCAGGATCTTTTCCAACTACTCAATTCTATGATTCTGCCTCATGGACATTTCCAGAGAGAAGAATGATCCATTTTGGTGGCTGCTGAAATGATACGATATCACATATAGGAACACCATAATGTACATGAAGATTGACTGTATCTCTCCAACATTTATTCACATTGGAGACCTATCATTTTGCCAATAAATTCATCCATATTCATCCAAAGTAATTGATACATCTCCTCTGAGTATGTATTAGAACCCTTGTTGTTATTGTCATTGTTGAGTGAGTCCTCTCTTCTCATTTCGTGGCCTAACTACTTGAGTTTCAGCTTCAGTATTTGCCCTTCCAAGGAACAGTTAGGGTTGATTTCCTGTAGGATTGACTAATTTGATCTCTTTGCAGTCCAGGAGACTCTCAAGAATCTTCTCCAGCACCACAGTTCTGCGCTCAGCCTTCCTTGCAGTCCAGCAGTCACAGCCATACATGGGGTGCCATACTGGGAAGACCATTGCTTTAACTATGTGGACTTCTGTTGGCAGGGTGATGTCTCTACTTTTTATTATGCTGCCTAGGTTTGGTATAGCTTGCCTCCCAAGAAGTAAGCAACTTTTTATTTCATGGCTACAGTCACCATCTGCAGTGATCTTAGATCCCAAGAAGGTGAAGTCTGTCACTGCTTCCATTTCTTCCCCTTCTATTTGTCAGGGAGTGATGGGGCCGGATGCCATGATCTTGTTTGTTTGTTTGTTTGTTTGTTTTTAATGTTGCATTTCAGGCCAGTTTTTGCACTCTCCTATTTCACTCTCATCAAGAGGCTCTTTAGGTCTTCTTGACTTTCTGCCATTAGGGTAGTATCATCTGCATATCTCAGGTTGTTGATATTTCTCCCAGCAATCTGTCCTTCTTCCAGCCCTGCATTACACATAATGTACTCTGCATATAAGTTAAATCAGCAGGGTGACAATATACAGCCTTGTTGTACTCTTTTCCTATTCTAAACCAATCAGTTGTACAACTTGTCATATCATTAGAGTACTCCCTCATCACCCTGATTTGAAGAGAGGCAGTCGTATGAAAGCCAATAAAATAAACATAACACTGCCCACAGCTATATGGTGTTCCACTACCAATGAGGCTTTCTAAAGCAGTACAGTTTTTAAGGATCAATATGCAGTTAGATCAGTGTATGCTCCTTACTACCAATTATCTTACCCTGGATGAAGTACATTGGCTCCTGAAAAATAGTTTGGATCAGAAGTGCAAGATAAACAAAGTAATTATTCAGTCAGGAAAACTGGGGATTTAATTAGTTATTCAACCAGGTTACCAGCATATCCAAGGATCAGAAATATTTACAAACACAGCTATCCGTAATTCTCCTGAATACAAAGACATGTTTCAAAAAAGGTAGAATCTAATAGAATTACATCACTACAAAAGGTGGGGGGGAGGAGTAGAAAAATAAATTTTGAGTATTGTATGTACAATAGAAATGTGCATTACTGCAACATATACAGGCATCACCTACTTAAGATGTGTTCAGTGGGTGATCCCCCCCTCCCTGTTAGTCATCTGGCAGTGAGGAAAAATGTTTATGTTGAAAATCAATGATGCCAGCTGGTACATGCTAGTGATGTGCTGCAGGCTGCTCTTAAAAACTGGGTGAAACTTGAATGGGAACTATCCATTAACATCTTGGTAGTACCTTCCCCCCACACTACCACCACTTTACATGCTTAAAAGCTGTGCCAACAGCTAAACTATGTTGTAATGTTAAAAACAAATTTTGAATTCAGACTTTCAAACATTGTACGATAAACAGAAAGGACTAGCTTCTCATATTTTAAGTGACATTTTGAAGACACCTTTTCTTCTCATTTCATCTCAAGCCAACCCTTTTTGCATTGGGAAATCTGGGCACACACAGACTGGAGGGGTGGGGGCGGGGGAGAGAATGAGATTGCAGGAACTTTGCTTATGACAATGTAAAACACACAAGCAGACTATGACGTAGAAATTAGTTGGCTAGAGTCTCGAAATCGGGGTGGTCAACCTTTTTGCAATGTGAGCCAGACCATACCCCCTCAGACAGATGTGAGGGCTGGAGGTGTGGTTCCTTCTGTCACTTCTGGTGGTGGTTGCGGAGGGTACAGTCACGGCACATTTTCACCTGTTTTCACCACTTCCACCACTTCATGTGGTGGCGGAAGCAAGGGCGGTGCATTTTCACAATTTTTCTGCGCATTTTGTGCAGGTTTTCCCCAAATTTTTTCCACATTTGCGGTGCTTCTGGCATTGTAGCCACATTTTTACAGCATTTGGTGTGTTTCCAGGGCATTTTTGCCACATTTGGGCACTTCTGGTGCATTTCAGCTGTGTTTTCACCATGTTTGGGGCACTTCCATACCGGAGGTGCCCCAAACATGCCAAAAAACCCAGCAAAAATGCACCAGAAGCCTCCTAAACGTGGTGAAAACTTGGTGAAAATGTGCCAGAATCACCCCAAACATGCCAAAAACACACCGAAAGCACCCAAAATGTGTGTTTTCAGTGCTTCTGGCAGTGGTGGCCCTCATCACAGGCCAGATTAATTGGTGCCATGGGCCAGGCTGACCTGTAGGTTATAGGTTGGGCACCCCTGCTATAGATGTGGACTATTTCAAATGAATGAAATGGTCTGTTATCTTTTTCTCAAATTAGTGCTTTTGGTGAAGATGCAGCTTTTCTGTTGATGGAAAGGCTGCAGAATTAGGAGGGGAGCAATTCCCATTTCCACTGAACAGCCCTCTACACGTGGTTCAAAACTTATCTTTCCTTATTTGTGCAACAAATTGTTGCATAATTTAAAATTGTTGACATTATAGATATAGGTTTAAGTATCTGGTTGTGGAGCCAGACGTTGAGAGTTTGATTCCCAGCTACACCTGTGAAAATAGCCAACCTATGTAGCAATGGGCAAGCTGCATAGTCCTAAAATGCCCCTGGAAGAAAGGAATGGTAATCCACTTCTATATATTCTTTACTGAAAACTACCTGGAATGGGTCATCATAAGTTAGAATCAGCACAGTGGCATGCAACATATAAATATGGAATATAAATTTCAATTTTTAAGCACGATTAGATTTTTTTTAACCAAAAGTGGGTTATTTCAATAGCATTATTTTAATTATTTGGTCATCTTACCAGAGATAACAAGCTTATTAGGATTATTAGCAGCTTTCTTCAGAACCAGCTTACCATTTGGAAAATAATAGACATAGCAGTAACAAGGTTTAGTATTTCTTCTTGACAACATCTGGAATCATTAAGTCTCTTGTTAAAGAAAGAGAAAAGGTTTCAAGCTTGCCTTCTTTTTGTTGTGCCAGCCATCAGTAGTGACTCAAAACTGTTACACCTCAGCACCCAGCCAAACTGAACTTCAGAGTCTCAAACCGTAACCCATCTGTTAGTGATATGGGCAAACCATGTATTCTCTACATACATATATACATTTCCTGCGTCGCATATAATTTCAAATATTTGCTCTTGGAACTGCAAGGTGTCCTACTGTCATAACAGTCAAGTTATTCATTAAGCTGTCAGCACCTTAGCAAATTTCTCCCCACACAGAGTCCATTTCTGATTTTCCATTCCCCCTTAGACGACCTACTCACTCATCACCGTGAGCGGTTACTCTCATAACTGGTGCAATTGAGATTCTCATGTCAACATATGTAAACCAAAATCTAAACCTCCTTATTGCTAGGATTCCAACTCCTGGATTTCCTAGGGCACTAATGGATTTTGAGGGCCAGCTTGAATTTGCAAGAGTTTTGTTCGTAACAACATGATGCAGTTTTTGGCACCAACTTCTGAGCTAGTCTTGTAAAACAGTATTAGGAGCTAAGAAGTAAAGCAAACAAGTATCCACTAAGAGAGGAAAAAGAACCATGATTGATTGCAAACCCCTGTGTTTTGAAATGAAGCAGGGCACACAAAAGCTTAATGGCAAAATAGAGGCGCCACTATTATTTGGACTTAGGGTGGTGTTGTTGAATTACATATGAATCTTCTCTAACATTAACTGGGCCTTATGACTATGTACCCAGACCAACCCCACAGGTCCAAGCACTTGTCTTGTGATATGAGCTGAGAAATATAGCAGAAGTCTCAATGCTTCTTTCTGTTTCCAATTCATGTTAGTTTCTAGTGGGTTCATTCCCAAGTCTGTTTTGTTCCGCGTCTTCACCATTGAAGGTCAGATTATGGAACAGCACTCGTGTCTTGTTCAGAGATAATTCTCACACATTGGAATTATTCAATGTAATGCTCAACCATAATTTAGTATTAAATTAATTGGCATTAAATTAAATATATCAGGGACTGCGGTGGCTCAGTGGTTAAGGCACTGAACATGATGACTGGCAGGTCAGCAGTTCGAGACCCGAGTGCTGCATGATGGAGTGAGCTCCCATCTCTGTCCCATCTCCTGCCAACCTAGCAGTTAGAAAGCAAGAAATTGCAAGTAGATAAATAGGGACCACTTCGGTGGGAAGGTAAGCAGCATTCCATGCACTCTGGCATCTAGGCATGCCTGCCACATGTCCACAGAAACCTCTGCAGATGTAGACAGCACTGGTTCTTTGGCTATAAACAGAAATGAGCACTGAACCCTAGAGTCGGCATGTGTTCCCTCCTCCCTTCCCAACAACAGTGTGAAATTGCTTCTCAGGCATAAAGAAAAAACAGACAATGGTACCAGTGGCACTTAAAAACAGATAAGACTGTAATGGGCAGAGCCCCCCCCCCCCCGACAATTATACAGGAGAGCAGAGTTCCCATTGTGTCGGGGCCTCTGGTCATGTACAACCACCATCTGCTTCTGATGCTGCTGAACCTTGAGAGAAGGCCTGTGAAAATGCACCAGACTTTTTTTTTGTCATTTTTGCAGTTTCCTGCATGACACCACTAGCCACTAGATTTTCAGTCCTGGATGGTCAATGCCTACCTATCATTTCTGAAAGCCTCATACAACCTGCCATAGATGAATGTTAGGCTGTGCTTAAGTTGATGAGACATCAGTTGAGCAAATACATTTTATCATTTTGAAAATGATTAAATAATCCATGATGAAAGTAATTACTAAATGTCAGCGCCTCAGCTCTATGCCAGCTGTGGGGCTCATAGTCCAAAAAAAGAGTAACTTTTAGATGCTCTGGTTAAAGCATTTTAAGAAGATAGCAGTTCCTTGTAATTCTAGTAAAGGTAAAAGTTGCTTGAAAGCAAGGTTTCAGTGCTCATCTCTGCTTCAAAGCTGAAGAGCCAGAAGCTGAGAAAATTTTAAACCAAGAGGCTGCATTATCTTTGTCTACCTCCAGGTGGTAGAAGAGGGCTGCATTGGGGAAATGAGGATAATTATTTGTTGTTTTAAAATTAATATATTTATTTCTCAGGGTTTGCTCTGAGATTTTTAAAAACTGCATTGTACAGTATTATATTATATTATATTATATTATATTATATTATATTATATTATATTATATTATACATTTTTCAATTAAAAGATGAAGAAAGGATTGAAAATGAATCAGCAATTTAGAAATGTTTTTGGTGCATAATGCTGGAAATGGTTATTCTCCTTTGCTTTGATTTTATACCAAGTCCCAAGGGAGGGGGGAGGTATAATCATAGAATCACAGGGTGTTTCAGAAATCACAGGTAATGGAGGGTTACTCCCACAATGTTAGCCAGAATCCTGTTAGGCATTTAGCACTAATGAAATTATGTAAATCAAGGATTCTCAACCTACAGCCCATGGGCTAGATCTGGCCCACAACGCCAAATAATCCAGCCCCTGCCTTCGCTCCAGACACTGCCACCACAGCCGCCACTGCTGGAATTGGCCATGGACTCATTTACGGTGGTTGTAAATATATTTACAACAGCCATAAATGCATTTACAACAGCCGTAAATTAGTCTGTGTCCTTTGTAGACACATTTATGACAGCCGTAAATGAGTCCATGGCCTTCATAAATGCATTTACAGCAGCCATAAATGGGGGGGGGCACACAACCAGTCTGTCATCCTCCACTGTTTGAGGGAGTGTGACCCCCGACTTGAAAAGTTTGAGAATGCCTAGTGTAAATCATAGAAGTGAATTCCCCCTAGCTAATATGTTGCTTCTTATATTCCTTGTCACACATCATTTACATGATTTGGGCATGATGGTGAACAGCAGCAGCAACTCAGTAACTGCCAATCATTGGCTGCTGCAGTTTATGCTACTGTCACATGGAAGATGCAGCGAGTTTGTTTTCTTTAGCTCCACTGAGAAGCCAGTGAATTCATGGAAACGTTTGCAGATGTTTATAGACGTTTGGCTATAAACGGAGATGAGCACTGAACCCTAGAGTCAGATATGACTGGCTTTTGAGCAAGGGTGACCTTTACCTTTACCTTGGTAGAACTTCACTGGTGGTAGCAGCTGTTTCACCATGGAATGGGCATTGTTAGAAGGTGGGGTATTTTTTGCTGGATGTTTTTAAATCAGATATTGGGTAGCCATGAATCACAGATGCTTTAGACGTAGATTTCCTCTACAGGGAGCTGGACCTGATCATCAGCTCCACTGTTTTATAATGTTATGATTTTCTCCACTTCACAGTTTCATTAGATAGCAGCTGAACAAGAAGTGAGGGCTATGGGTTCTCTTCTTCCTTGACATCCAGCTTTTCCTAGCCTTCAGCTAAAATGTGCCTGTGGGACATCACACAGATTTAGCTCTGTCACTCTGCTAATTGGAGATAGTTGTCAGGAAGTGTCCATTTGCCCTGACTCTGCCCATGGGAATTCAATAAATGATGGGTAAAGTAGTAGGAAGAATTGCTGCAAGCTCATTTGTATATTCTCTGTGGCCTGTTAAGAAGGTGAAATGCTTCCACAGTATTGTCCCCTGAAGAGACAACTTCCCATTATCCTTGGGAAGTTACAAAAATAACTTTAGACATCTGTGACAAGCAAACAAAGACCCAGATGTATCTTCTTTGGATACCAAAGAGAAACCCTCATATAATGTCCACTCCTCTTTATCTCTGACCTGTTGAACATATCAATTTATTGTTTTTGTTTGCAGTAAATCTATTTGGGTTTTATTTACTAAAGGTAAAGGTGAAGGTTAACCTGGCTCAAAAGCCAGTTGTATCTGACTCTAACATTCAGTGCTCATCTCTGTTTATAGCCGAAGAGCCAGCATTGTTGGCATCTGCAGAGGTTTCTGTGGACATGAGGCAGGCATGGCTGAACACAAGAGTACACAGAACACTGTTTACCATCCCGCTGAAGCGGTATTTATCTGCTTGCGATTTCATGCTTTCAAACTGCTAAGTTGACAGGAGCTGGGACAGAGACAGGAGCTCACTTCATCATGCAGCACTCGGGTCTCGAACTGCTGACCTGCCGACCTTCCAGTCAGTGTCTTAACCACTTGAACCACATTATTTCAGATTTTTTTTTTCAGATCAACTCCTGATATGGGACCTCTAAGCTCTTTCTTTAACTGGTGATCCCCCTTCTTCTCTTCAAGGCAAGCAGAATGCTGCAAAGGCACACTCTAGTTCCCTGACAGATTATCACATGCAAGCAGTTGTATAGCAGAACCAAAGGAAGGAACTGGGAAGCAAGCAGCTTAAAATAACCCCAGTGAGTGAACTAAACTAAGTCAAGCCATGCCATGCATGTTCAGAAATGAATTTGTTTGTTTGTTTGCCTGGCAAACAAATGGGAACCAAAGCTCTGCTCTGCTGTTTCTTCTCACCAACCCAACCCTCAGTTAGATGGAAATCTTCCTGGAGCAGGATGCTCCCAAGACAATACTGTTTTTGCTACCTCTGGTAAACTTTGCAAGCTGAGGCAATTAAAAACTCGAGGGTTGAAAACTTTTCAAATGCCAGATAATAATTTTGTGTCAGAAATTATTCTGGGTTGAATGGATTTTTGCAGAAGAAAGTCCACTCAGGGAATGCCCAAATGAGGCTCCTTTTATGTCCCCAAGACCTGGGACAGAGACAGGCACTCAATCCATCATGCAGTACCCAGGTCTCGAACTGCCGACTTGCCAGCCTTTCAGCTAACAAAGTGAGCTTCTTAACCGCTGAGCCACCACAGCCCCCTGATGCCAGATAAAAGACATAGATGCATAAAAGAAAAAGAAAAAACCTCCCTTCAAAATTTGTCCCAAACTTCTGGTAGCCTTAGACAACTAAGATCTCATAGTCTTGCCAGATGATAAGGTAGAGACAACACTGCTACCTACTATACAAGAGAGTTGTATGTAAAAGCAACTGACATTAAGTACATGTAATGGTTTGAACACTCTATAGCAGCAGTTTGGATTAGCAATGTTTGAAGGCATATAAGAGTTTGGACTGGCAATGTTCAGAGACATATAAATGGCAAGAAAGGCCATGACTCAGAAAAGAGCCTTTTCAGTCGTGGCCCCAACCCTATGGAACTCGCTCCCAGTGGAATTATGTCTGACCACTTGCATACTGACATTTAAAAGGTAGGTAAAATACCTTCTGTTTAAGGAGGCATTTGAAAAGGGGTTGTCATCAGCCTAGTCTAAGACTTCTCCCCCCTACCCCATTGTTAATTTAGACCCAGATTTTTTTAAAAAAATTGTGTGATTTTAATATGTCATTTTCTGATTGTGTGAATTTTAAGATGCTTTTAATATATTGTTGGTAGCCGCCCAGAGTGGGGATGAATCCCCAGATGGGTGGGGTATATTTATTATTATTAATTTATTAACCATCATGCAGGAGTTGCTAATCACCACAGAGATGATAATAAGACAATTTAAGAAAACCAAAAAATAGCTCCCAGTAAAGATGAAATTCATGGGTATAGCTCAAAAAATTAACTGCATCACACCCTAGATTAGCAAAACACTATAATTTTTACAGCAGACAGGTGCTGAGAATGTTTGGATGACAAGGGGACAGACTTTTTTTAATTATGAAATAAAAGAATAAAGGACATGAACCAATAAATTGTAGACCCATAACTTGCTTGATCAAACTTTTCACAGGTGTACCAGCAGATTCCGTTTATCAATACAGAATCTTACACCAGAAAAACAAAAACTAAAGGGAATTGTTGAAATTCATATGGAACACAGGACCAATTAGTTATTGCTAGGGAACTGTAAAAGAAGAAAAGCCAATGTTGTCTGGCTTGATTATAAAAAGGCATTCAACATCCACCTACTGCATACTTAGATAAATGGAACTTTGCAGGTTTGTGGAATCAACAACATTAGGAGATGCTTGACAAGAATGATGAAATAATGGAATACCATCTTAATGATTAATGGTACTGAATTAGGAAACATCAAGATCAGGAGAGGTCTCCGTATCTGGTCCGGCGCTGTGGAACCTCTTATCAATCAAGTTGCGCCTCCAGACAGAGCTATTGCTTTTTAGAAAGGGACTAAAACAGCTAGCTCACCAGGTGTCGGGTGCTGTCGGTGGGGCAGCCCCCCCCCCAGTTGGTTGATATAAGTGCCATCCGAGGTGGTTTAGCTTTTTTATCCTAGTTTTAGCTAGTTTAAATGGGGAACTGGAGGAAGAGGACTTTTAAGGTTTTAATGATTTTAACTTGAGGTTTTATGACTTATAACTATGGGGATGTTTTTATGCTGGGTTTGTAACATTGGTTATAAACCACCCAGAGTCACCCCGACGATGGGACGGCGATACAAATCTAATAAATAAATAAATAAAATTCCAAGGTGATTTATTATTACCCTTGTTATTTGTAATATCCACCATACCATTTAGAATACTGTTGAATAATATGGGTCATGGACATCAAGAATCAAGGACATCTGGAAGAAATTCACACTTGTTTGTGGACAATTTTAAAAGGGAAAGCAATGCAGGAAATTGAATCATTTATGACACAGCCTGAATATTCAGTGATTATATTGCCATGGATTTTGGAACTGAAATGTGCAGCTTTATCAATAGAGAAAATTTGTTTTGTCAAAAGGGATACAGGTGGCAGAGGGAAGAACCATACGGAATCTTGAATTAAAGCTATGAATATTTGAGGATTTTACAAGCAAATTAAATAAACCATGCAATAATGAAATGGAAGGTTAGCACAGAAAGTTTGAGGGGTATAAGAAAAATCCTGAAATAAAGACTGAATGGAGGAAATCTCATGAAATCAATAAATACCTGGGCCATATAAGTGATACGATATAGTGCATTGGATGGTGACTGAATTGGATACTTTGGACTGGAGAACAAGGAAGCTGATGACTGTGAATCACACACTTTGTCCACAAAATCATGTAGATTGATTATATCTACAGTGGGATGATGGAAGATGAGGATTGCTTTAAGTGAAGCAAATGATGGAAGAGGAATAAAAGATCTCAGGGTGAATACATTCATAGAAGTAATGAGAGAAGTAATGAGAATGAAGTTCTAGGGAAGGTCTCACCAAGATTCCTGGGATGAAAGATGCATATAAGGAAGAGGTGCTAAGGAAAATATTGCATGCTCAATATTTTAAAAAATTGAAGGAAAAAATAATCAGGTCTAATAAATGGATATAGCTAAAATCTGGAATCCTAAAAAAACAGACAGAAGGACTTATATATCTTGCCCTAGAACAGTGTTGGTGAACCTATGGCACATGTGCCAGAGGTGGCATGCAGAGCCCTTTACATGTGCTGTCAAGGGTAAGCTCTGGTCTGCCTTACCCTGCCCCACTGGCAGTGGCACTTCCCCATCCACTCCTCTCCCTCCACTAATGGGGAGGCAAGAGGGGAGGCTGAAATCCCACCTGAGAGGTGGGGGTGAACTGAAGCAACCAGATACCCTATACACACACCACTCCTAGGAGACAGAGGCCACCACCTCTTCCTTGGGTACTTGGTCTTGATGGTAACAACACTGACAACTTATTCCTGAGAAGACACATACACTGCAAATTAGTCATTTGCAAACTGGACATAAATTTGTGTAATTATGCGTTTTTAAATAATATAAAAGGGGCAATGGTTGCTACACTATGGCCTTGTTTGTTAACTACCACTAGAACTTCCCCCTCAGAAACAAAGCATTCAAATGGTTTTCTCATTGTCCTCTTGTTTGGTATATTTTCATTTTTTGTTTTTATACTTCTCATTTGTCTGGCTGGCAGTCCAGCAGGTGGGTAAGTCTGAACAGCTCCTTTAGCAAAATGTGGAGGCTATTATGTCTGACCTTATTTTCTCATGTGCAAGCTTCCAAATGCTTTTAATAAATAAGGCGATGCTATTTCCAAGGAGCTGTCTCTCGCTGAGTTGCTTGATAAGAACAATGCTGTATTAAACATTCCGCAGGACTCCGCCAAATGACATTTGGTGAAACCAAATAACTCTAACATACCTTATTTTATTAAAGTTGGTCAAGTTTTCATCATAGCACATTTTTTTGAACCGAGACAGGTTTAAAAACTGGAACGGGCACAAATTCCAAATGCTCATTTTCTAATTTTGAGGTAATTGCAGTCAATGATATTTTCTCTGAATGTATTTGAAGTAATGCAATTCTGCTTTTATGTTCAGGAGTCTACAATCCAGAGCTCCATACATACAGAATTTTCTCATTATCACCTATGAGATACAGAGTACAGAAAATGGAGAACACTGCAGATAATGGAGAATACTGCAGAACATGTTTAATGATGTGAGTATTTCTAAGCAGAGATAATTAGATAACCCCTTCAAACCTCTTGCTAGTAAAAAAAAAAAAGGCAACACATTGTGAAAGTATCACCACTTATAACAGTAGTAACTCCCATGCTCTATTTGCAGGCTTCTTTTCCATTGAGCCACAAGGAGCTCACTGGATAAGGAAGAACATTAAAGGAGGGTATAGCTGAGGAACTCTACCTCCCCTACATCACTTGGTGGACCCTGAATAGGCTGAAGGTTGGAGTCCCTAAATGTACAACCAACATGCTCAAGTGGGTGCTGCTGTCAGACATCAATGCGTCGCATGAATGTGGAGAGATACAGAATCCAGCTCATCTACTGGTCTGCCAATTACTGCCAGAAACATGCACTGATGAGGACTTAACTTTGGCCCATGACAAAGTCAAAAAAGTGGTTTCATTTTGGAAATCCTGGGTATGATCAGGACATAAAAGAAGAAAACCCAACCTGCTGCCATTGTTTGCATCATTTTACATTTCCCACAATACCTTTGAGTGACCACTATAACTTCACTCCATAAGGAAAACTTGAAGCACAAGGCAGCTTTCCAGATATAACTACACCTAGACAGTGATGGGATGTAACAAGTTTGCACCAGCTCGCCAGAACCGGTAGTAACTTTTCCCAGTCTCCTGGAGAACCAGTAGCAGCTTTTGGGGGTAGCCACCTTCAGGACTTACCTTTTCACTGGTTCCCCCACTGTGCATGCGCGTCAAGCACTTGGTGTGCATGCATGCCTACAGTGCTTGGCGCGTATGCACAGCCTCTTTGCTGTCCTCCCAAGTGGGGAGGAGGAAGAGAAGCTGCTAGCCTGAAGCTCCCTGTAGCCTGCTCCCCAGGGTAAGTGACTCACATTTGGATGTGGTGTGTCTGTGTGTATTTTAATGTGTATTTAATACCTTTACCTATATTGACGTACTACCACAGTTCCTAAAAAGGCCTGGCGGCTGGCAGGTCTGAAGGCCTGGCTTGGGGTTTTTAAGCAAAGTCTTTGAGTTACCTCATCAATAAGCTACACCTGTGCTGTTCCAATTGCTGTTCCAATTGGAGAACCCTTAAGGAGGTACAGCTGTTTTACATTTACATTAAGGCATATTATCCTTGAGAACTGGTACGATGACCATATCCATCTTGCAACATGGTGCTGCCCAGGCACTTATACTAACAGGTAAGTGATGGGTTTGTGTTTGGGGTGGGTGGATGGGTGTATTTTAATGTGATTTTTATTTTTTATTTATTTATTTATTCATTTATTTAATTTATGTGTTTGTGTTGTGGGTGGGAGGGTGGGTTTTGGTGTGTATATGTGTGTGCGTGTGTGTGCGTGCATTCTTTTTTTATTTTTTATTTTATTTTATTTTTTCTTTGGCCCCACCCACGACGTCATGGAATACACGAATGATCCCGACAGTGACATTAAAAAACCACATTTGATCAGCCAAGCCGAATTGGACGACTTGGTTCGCGATTTGTCCCTGTTGAAAGAAAAGACTACACTGTTGGGTTCCAGACTGAAGGAGTGGAACTTACTCGCGATGACAAGAATCACTACATAGTGAAAAATTGGCCACCCAGAAATTTACCTGTAGTCGGACAGCACAACATTCAACATGTACTTCTTGTGGATCATAATAAGATTTACCTACCTCCACTCTATATCAAACTAGTGGGGGATTACTGTTGGTTTTTGCAGAGAGCAACAGAAGATGTTCACAAGCAGAAAGCAAGAAACTCTACACACTTTTAAATCAAGCCATTGTCAATCTTAGTGTAACTAAGGGTCCCTGACTCATTTCAGAGGTAAATAAACATTTATAATTCACTTCTTAATTATAATATTCAGTGTTTTCATCCCAAAGTACGCACATTAATTTTCCTAAAATGTCTCACAATCGCTTTTCAACATAGTTAATAGCATTTTCCCTAATAACCTTTACACGTACATAACTTTTTTTCCTGACGTGCCAGAGCAAATCCAACTGCAGTTCTGTATTCAGCACATATGAATTACTATAAGGAACATATTTTCAACCCAGTAGCAAGGGAATTTTTTTGTTGTTGCGTAGTGTAATTGTACAGAACTGTTTATTCAACAAAGTAACTGTTTATTCTTCTATTTCAAGAAAGGAACTGTAAGTAAAGAACAAGACGTGTGGATAAGTTTGATTTGCTGGACTTGAATGCGAGTGTAATATTTGGAGAACTTGCTTACAATAACTTTTTGTTAAACCTACTCCGCCTACTGCAGTCCATGGTATCTGCAAAGCTCTGCAGCAGCACTATATTTCTAACAAATTGATTTTTTTTAATCTCAGCTGTCTTCTACATCCAGCTTTCACATTTATACATACTAACTGGGAATACAATGGTGTGGATGATCTTGGTCTCCAGTGATATATCTTTACATTTGATTATCTTGTCTAATTCCTTTATTGCTGCCCTTCTGAATCTCAGTTTTGTTCTGATTTCTTGGCTTCATTCACCATTTGGATTGATGATCGAACCAAGGTATACAGAATGTTTAAGAATTTTTATATCTTCACTCTTGACATTAAAGTTATGTAGCTTTTCCATATTCATATATTTTCTGTTTAATGTTCAACTGTAATCCTACTTTTGCACTTTCCTTTTTCACCTTCATCAAGAGTCATTCCAAGTTAAAGAAGACTAAGTACAGTAAAACCTCGCATAAAGAGTGCCTCGCTTAGAGACTAACTCACCCCGCCAGAAGTCACAATTGGTCACTTACAGTGGTGTTTCGCTTAAAGAGCAAACTCGCTTAAAGAGCAATCCCGTGGAACGCATTATGCTCTTTAAGAGAAGTACCATTGTATCTGATCTGTGTGCATAGGAACCAGCCAACATTCTTGTTTTCTCATGCAAATTTTTCTCAGGTCTAAACCACTTTAGAGAGAAAACAGATGGCCAGGTTGTATTGTATCTCTGAATGCTTCTCACTTTATTATACTAAAGGTAAAGGTTTCCTTTGCTTGAAAGCCAGTCATATCCAACTCTAGGGTTCAGTGCTCATCTCTGTTTCAAAGCCAAAGAGCCAGTGCTGTCTGCTTCTGCAGACGTTTCCATGGTGATGTGGGAGGCATGACTAGACACCGGAGTGCATGGAATGCTGTTACCTTCCCACCGAAGTGGTCCCTATTTATCTACTTGCAATTTCTTGCTTTCAAACTCCTAGGTTGGCAGGAACTGGGACAAAGACGGGAGCTCATTCCGTCCTGCAGTACTCGGGAATCAAACTGCTGACCTTCTGCCTGCCAGTCAGCATCTTAGCCACTTGAGCCACTGCAGTCCCATTTATACTAACCCAACTGAATGTAATAAAAGAAAATAACCATACAAAAAAGCAATCGGAATCATTTTTCTTGCCCATAGCATTTTAGAGAATAAAATATAGACTTAATGTTTTAATTTGCTATATGCAAGGGAACATTCAGCTCGATGATTGCCTATACATATTGATGTGACACAGTACAGAGTCTCACCATTTTATTACTCTAAATACCCCTTACAGTCCTCAGTTTTTAAGGAGCAGAATTTTGAGGTCAGAAGGTGTGGCTTCCCAGCAGCATGGGTCATTTAAAACAACAATGTAAAAAAAGAAAACACCACCCAAGCTCTGAGGTTTCCTTATTTAAAAGGTTGAGTTTTATTCTATTTATATACTGCAACTGGATCACTCCCTACATACAAGGATACCTGAAAAGGCCCATGATGGAATGGGAGGGAGAGGGCAGGTCCACTGTGAAATAACCCTGCAGACCAACATTTGTCTGGTCATGTCAAGACTTATTCAACAACAACAAGAGTTTGGTTTTGGAGACGATTACAGCCGCCTTCTCTGGACAGGATGTGAAAATGTGCAGCTGCTTGCTTCGAACAGGGCAGACACCCAGCCAGTGGCCGCCGCTGCTGCTGTTCCTTAAAATCACATCATCCAGAAATATTGTGTTAACATCAGACTCAAAGAATAACAAGACAGATTTTCCAGCATTTTCCTGGACTCCTTGCCAGTTAGGCGTCCTCTTCATTATGTGGTCACATTTTGGGGCTGGGAATAAATAAACAGGTAAATGCCATGAAGTAGTCCTGGAGAATTAGCAAAGCAGAGAGACAAAGGACAAACAAGGAAGTCATGAGGATGGCTGCAGCAAGGCCGTTGTGGCCGAAACAGTGGGGAAGGAGAATGCTGTCTGAGTCTGGCCAGGAATAGTATCGTCCCTGTCCAGCAAAAGTTGCAAGTGGAGTTTCAGTGATTTCCGTGTCGCATGCACTGTAAGTCTCCACAGGTTTATTCAGAAGGCGGTCCCATTTTGTTCAAAGAGGATTTCTCCTATGCTTGCATTCTTTACTCAAAAGTCAAAAATAAATCCCATTGTGTTTAATGCAATTAACTCAGAAATAAACACATAGAATATTGCAGTCTGCATCATAACCCCTACCTACAACTGGATCTTGGCTATCTGTAGCTAACAACCTACATCTCTTTGAAGTCCCTTGAAGTACTTGTAGGATAGGCAAGGCCTTTTTAAGCCAGGGGTTGGGTCACATTCCCTCAGACAGCTTTGGGGACAAGATGGCCATTTTGCCTTTCCTCCACCACATGGCACTTCCTGTTGTGGTGGAGGCAGTGGGGGAGGACATGAAATGGTGCCACATCTGGCCCAAGGGCTGCAAGTTAAAAATCTCTGTTGTACAGGACAATGTGTCTTATATCTGCATTGAGGAAGGGTTGTGAAGAGAGAAGAAGGGGGGAGAGGTCTCATTATGACATTTTGAAGTTGTATATCCATGATGGAAAAGTCTTGCATGTGACGTGATCAGAACTTGATCTACCATTACGAAGAGGGAGGTGGCCCCCTTGGGAAGCAGGTTCTTGGTGTCACAAAAAGACATGCCATTGTTCCTTTTGTAAATGGTTCTTATCACACCTTTAATACATGATAGTTAATGGGATTTTATGGCTGATGTAACAAAATAACTTGGGCAATATTGTGCCATGTGCACCTTGAGTTGGGTCCAGAGGGAGGTGTTTGTCACTGTCTTAGGCAGTGGCTCTCAGTGACTCCTTAAAAATTTTTATTTTTATTTTTCAAAAGATGGAAAGAATACTTGCCAATTTCTTTCTTTTCCTTACTACAGGCTGGGTCTGCACAAGTGGTCTCTTCAATGAGGAATATCTATACCAGGCAAGATTCCTTTTTCTTAGCTGAAAGTGAAACAAATAGCTCTCCTCCCATCCAGCCCCAGCAACCCCAAATCCCTCAAGCTTTTATTAATGTGCCTGAATTATCTCTGGCATCCTTTTCATTAAGAAACAATAGCAATAGCAATTACACTTATACCACTGCTGAACTCGCTGACTAGAAGGTCGGAGTTAGATTCCTGAGTACTGCAGGACGGAGTGAGCTCCTGTCTCTGTCCCAGCTCCTGCCAACCTAGCAGTTTGAAAACAAGGAACTGCAAGTAGTAAATAGGGACCACTTCAGTGGGAAGGTAAACAGCATTCTGTGCACTCCGGTGTCGAGGCATGCCTTCCACATGCCCACAGAAACGTCAAAAGAAAGAAAGAAAGAAATCCTATTCAGTTTCTATTGGTAGGTATGGATGTAGGCAAAAATGTTGAAAATACTATTTAATTATGACTTTGGAGGCAAAATCAGGCATGGATACATTTACCTTTGGAGCAACAAATTTCTCAAGTTTAAAGTTTTCTTACAATATTAATACAATTTCTGTTCAGCATTTCAATTGTTTGAAAAAATGCCGACTCCTTACCTATTTCTAAGCATCCTGTGCTTTGTTCTGTATGCATTTCTCTCCAATGTCCGTGCTTTTGAAAGTACAAAAAACAGGTCTTACACACATGATACTTTGTTGTCTACAGTATTTTAATTTTAATTTACAGTACGTGGTAACAGTAATGCTGTTATCATTTTCTCTTTCTCTCTCCCTCCCTCTGTGACAATCAGGGATAGTTTTTTATGTTCTTGCTTCCACTGTAATGGCAAACCAGATCCTATCTTTCCTTCTTCTCACAACTCATCAACCCATCCTGAAATGAAATACAGTAATATCTTCTAGAAATAAAACTTTGCCACTATGTTTCAATTTTGCCCAGCTCTTTCGATCTGCGGGTGCAGTGTGTACTTTTCAATAGCATTTTCTAAGAAATCCAAGGAATATGCATTTTCTACAGCCACAACCAGCTTGTTCTAAATGGTGTCAGAATTCAAGAACATGACAAGGAAAATACATCTGGAGCAGAGGGAACAAACCACACATTGAGTAGGAAATACTGCATTTCTATATAGTTTTCAGGCATGCAAACTATCAGCCACATGACAGAACATTGGGGGAACCCTTGATGTTACCCAGATAGGCCGCTTATTTGAGACAGGCTCATCTGATTTTCCAGGCAGTAAGAAACTTAACCTTCAGAGGTCCTTTGGGGGCCATACATCCTTATTGTCACAGCTAATGGCTCATGAAATAGCCATGGCTTGGCAGCAGGTTTGGAACTGGGGTTATAGGAAAGTCCTTGTGTGAAACTCAGGGCCATAGATGCAAGCAGCCAGAAGTTCTTCTCTATTGATTTTTCTGAAGGACAAATGTGTGCCAAATGAAAATCTAGGTAAACCCACATGACAGGCGGGCAAACGTCAGGGCTGTTCTTGTTTTCCAAATTTGGGACAAAAAATGCATGGTAGAGTGGGATTTCCATTACACAAGTTGTGAGCTGCCAGAGACTTCCAGGGCTTAGACTGTCCATAATGTCTTACTAAGATTCTTCAATATATGAAGAAGAAAAACCCATGGAAATGTATGGCGGCACTATAGTATCACACACATAACACACACAATTTAAGAATAACCTCCTGGATTTTTCATTTTTCCACTCTAAAAATAAGAAAAGGGAAATCTTTAAAATCAGGTTGAATACTACCGTTAGGCGGAAGGAGGCAACTGCTTCAGGTGACAGAAAATTGATACAGTGTCAGTAATTCCTCGCCTGGCCCCTTCAGCTGCTGAATGTGACACCACATCTCCGCCTTGATCCCACTGAGATGACTTCAGTTCCACAGCTCCCTCACCAGCTGCCCTTGCAAAGTCCATTTTCCCAATAGCTGAATTCAATCTGCTAAGGTCAACCACCCTGCCTGATGTCTCATGAGCTGGCGTCTCAATGGTAGGAACATTGTCGCCAGCCTCTTCTGCTTGGTCCCTGTTTTGAATTAGCCCATCAGACTCCAAGGTAGAAATGCTAGATATCAGAGATTCAGCTAATTGGCACAACTGAGCAGCCCTTTGCCTCTCAATGTCCCTACTAGAGTACTTGGCGGCAGAATAGACACAGGCTCCTGCATCCGCACCCCCTTATCCTTTTCCAGTGCATGAAGACAAGCCACAACAGAATTTTAAAGTCAAGGGCAAATCCTCATCAGACAAAGAAAGCAGAGGTGGAGACCCCTAGGAACATGATGGGGAACCTTGGCACTCCAGGTGTTCTTTGAGTTCAATTACCAGAAGCCCAAGTCAGCACTCTTGCTGAACAGGGCTTCTGGGAATTGAAGTTCAAGAACACCTGGAGTGTCAAGGTTAGCCATCACTGCCCTAAGACTAGGTGCTTTTTGTTTGGCAGTCTGCTTTCCCTTAGAAACACCCACAACTTTTTTGGCGACCCTCCTATAAGCTTCACCCCGAGGTACCCACCCAGTACAGAAATTGTGTAAATAAGCACTTGATGCATGCTCCCTTTACAGAGGCAACAGAAGGCTGTTGAAATTAAACAAAGGTATCACTGCCATCCAAAAAGTAATGCTACCATATAGGGAGAAAGCCCTAAATATGCTACAAACCCAGCCCCAATCACTAGGCCCTCACACCACACAAGCCACTATCAAGGACACTAGCCATCTGTTTAACCCCTCCCTCTTTGAGGGAGGGGAAATACCACACCAAGGCAACGCCCACATGAAGATGTGGTCCGATAGCTGAAGCTGCTTCCCCACAGTTACCACATAGAGGGCATGAGATCATGCGAAGCAAAGGGTGAGCTGGCCCAAAAAACAAACAATATGGAAGGAAAGAAAACTACTTCTTTCATCCATCAAAAAGTACAGGATTAATAAAGCCAAAAGCACATGATTGATAAAATACTAAACAGTAAGTGACAAATCAGAATCAATAGTATAGAAAGCATAAATATATTCCCTTCTACAACGGAAGCATATCTGTAAAGTTCTCTCTGAATGGGAAAGTTTTCAATTATTTGCTAAATTCCAGGAGAGAGGGATTTAATTTAATACTACTCATTGCACTGGACTCGTATTTTTATTTTGTTCTGTTTTGCAGAAATTGGGACACATTTAGAATTAAATACATAAATAAACATCAAGTCTAGGATATTGATATTTTAGTCTGTAAGCCGCTCAGAGTCGGGCTTGCCCGATTGGAGCGGGGTAGTAAGTACAAATAATAAATAAATAAATAAATAAAATAAAATAAATACTGTACATCTAAAAGATGAAGAAAGATAAATTAGTAATACAATTTAAGTCTTTTGTTTTAAGCCGTTTAAAATGATTAAGATACTCTAAAAGTCTAAATGACATTGCTTTGACATCCAAAGGGACTAATTAGTTTATTGTGGCTTGAATTTATAGAAAGTCCACATTGATTATGCATATCTCTCAATCTATACTTTATTGTAATCTGTGATATATGACCGTAAGTGTTGTTGGCTACACTTAATTTTTATGCTCTTTTTATGTTTTAATACAGTTTTCAGAAGCAAGAGTAACCTTGTGAGGAAAGAAAGAAGGGGAAGAAAGTATACTGTCTTCTGGCAGCCATTTGATCTAGAGATAGCATCCTCTCCACTACTTCTCCAAAATAACAGTGCTGGGTTGTTGCTGTGCTTCAAGGGTTTTTTTTCTTTTTGAAAAAAAAAATTAAACAGCTCTTGCTATTACTCAAAGCCAGACAAGCTGCCTGTGAAACTTCAGCAGGTTTTCTTCACAGCTGGCCAGGCCTGTGCAACTTCAGACAAAGAACTTCCGCCTTTATCTGCTCCTTACTGAGATGTCTCATTCAGCTTCAGATAAAAGGAGGAAAATGGGCTTTGAAATCTAACCATTAGGGTGTCAAAGACATCAGCATGCAAATGCCACACGTAACCAATTCAAGATCAAATCTAAGGCTGACTGTCCATGCCAGCTGTTGTTTGCTTTTCTAGGGGGAAAGAACAAGGGAATATACTCACTCAACCTGATGAACCTTGGAGCTATTCCTGTCTGTAGGCCAGAAAAATGAGGAAATGCTACACTGGAAAACAACAGATAGCATCTATAATGTCTCCTATATATTCTCTGAAATTAGAGTGGTATTACTGAAAACTGTCCAACAATCACTACCCTTCGGTTATGAAGTAAGGTTTTCCATCTCTGACTTTATGCCCAGTATCTTGTAATTAAGTTTGTTGTTGTTCTTGTTCAGTCGCACAGTCGATTCTGACCCTTTGCGACCCCATGGACCACTGTCCTCCAGGCACTTCTGTCCTCCACCATCCTTCTCAACTTGCTCAGCTTTGTGCCCATTGTGTCTACAATACCATCTAGCCATCTCATTTTTGACTGCCCCCTTCTCCTTTTGCCCTCCACCCTTCCTAGCATCAAGGGTTTCTCAAGTGAATCTTCTCTTCTCATTTTTGTTTGCAATGTTGTCTCTACTTTTCACTATGTTCCCCAGGTTTCTCATCGCTTCCCTCCCAAGAATCAGTCGCCTTTTTATTTCATGGCTGCAATCACCATCTGCAGTGAGCCTTGTAAAACCTGTCACTACTTCTACTTCTTCCCCATCTACTTTTTCCCCATCTATTGTCCAGGGACTTATAGGACCTGTTGCCATTATCTTGGTTTTCTTCATATTGAGTCTCAAGCCAGCTTTTGCACTTTCTTCTTTCAACCTAATCAGGAGCTTTTTTAGGTCCTCCTTACTTTCAGCCATTAGGGTGGTATCATCTGCAATTAAGTAGCCATACAATAAATAACCAGTCAGAGAACAGCTATGGACGTTCATGTTTCAATAACCTCCAAGCTGGCCTACTGTGACTCATGCTACATGAGTTTGCCCTTTAAGAACCTATGAAAGCTTCAGTATATCCAAAATGCTATTGCCAGACTGTTACCTGGCACTAGATGGATGGAGCATTATATTCCAGTGTTTCTGAAATTTCACCAGTCACTTATTGATTTCTAGGCTTCATTCCAGATGTTTTTCTTACCTCTCAAACCCAAACTAGCTTGGGTTCCACTCCTTCCCCATGTTACTCCCCATCCACTCCAATCAACATCAGGCTCTTTCTCCATTTTTCCAATCTACAGAGATGTAGCAGTCTTCAAAAGTTCTCTAGGTGCAAAGCTATCCTTCTTAGAATGTTAGCTTCCTTTTAAAAGTTTGGCATAGTTTCTGCTGTGTGCTGGAAATGACCAGAGTGGGCTGATCAAATTGAACTGTACACCACCATGATGTTATTGTATCAAAGAGTAAAAGGGTGAATCAACCAGACATTCATTCTTGACTTCCCAATTCATTTCAATGGTAGGACGAACCTTTATGGGATATTTCTTCAGGCAAAGAAAAAGGAGTGAAAGACTGTTTCCAAATCTCTCCTGAGAAGCCTTTCATCTTTTTGATGCCCATTCCAAAAATAGGAACTTTTGCTATTATTCCTCCCCCACATGTCTTTTATATAGTAAGCCTTAAGTGAAAGAGAAATCCCACGGACCTATAAGTCAAACTGAAAACCTTTTCATGTGAAAAACAGGACATATTTAGATATGTATACAAAAGAAAAGAAGCCCCTTTAGGGAGTCAGGTTATTTACCACTGCCCAACACTCAGCATTGAGTCACTGGCTGTATGGTCTCCTTCATTACCGTAGTGGTGGTGTACATAAGGCAGCTTCATATCTTCATATTGGTCTGCTTTGAGATAGGGAACCTCCTACCAACTGAGCTACATCTACAGATGGACTTGCTGTCTTTTAGGAAGAACTTAAAAACATGGCTGGCGGGCAGGTATGGGGTCCTGGCGGTACCATGACCCCAGCCCGCTGGTTAGTTTGAGCTCCCTCTCTCCCCTGGTCTTTTAATTTAATTTTTTTATCTTATCTTTGGGACTTAGTTTTTAATCTTTTAATTATGACAATTAACTGATTTTAAACAAATTTTAAAATCTTGAAAATTTAAATTTTTATAGTTGGGATCCTGGGATGATGGGATTGTATTGTATTGTAGTGTGTGGTTTTTTTTATGGCGTTGTAGAACACCTTGGGTCACCCTGGAGAGGAGGGTGGTATAGGAGTATGGAAATAAATAAAATAAAAATGTTCTTAATTTCCTGGGACTGCACTCAAGGCCTTCTCCAATCCTCCTGCCTCTCTATTGTCCCCTACCACCATATTAATATGAGGAGAGCCCTTGCTACCATCATCCTCTGAACACTATCTAATGGCAACAGAAAAGCTCGCAAGCACTGCAATGGGGAAGAAAATCCCCAGATACTTGTACCACACAACAGCCTTGGCTTGATCGACATGCTGACATTCCTGATACATTCACTATCTGCAAGCATGCACAAGGACAAAAGGCACAGCTACTTCCTATTAAGAAAGGTAATAACTTAATTAAAACCAAGTTCTAGGCTCTGCAGGATCTAGTTTGTCATCAAGAGGTCTTAAGTTGCTTTCCCCCTTCTAGTTTTGTTGATAATCTATGCCAGATATTTAATCATGGGACACCCCGTATAAACTTCTAGCCTCCATAACCAGCAGAAAGCTTGTCAAAATAAATTTTAACTTCTGACCATGGTAGAAGACCCACTACGGGGTATTAAGAGAATCAGGTCTGTCAATCAGAGCTCACACTTCTGGTTTATATTATTAATTCCAACTCTGGTGGCATGGTCTTGGGATAACAACCATCCTAAGCTACACTGCTCCAAGAAACACAAACCAAGAGTGGAATATATTTCTTGCCGGGATGACGTACCAGTGTCCAGAGGATGCTGGATCGGGACTTTTCGCTCACTCTCTTCTCTCGCTCTGAAAGGTGAATGTTTTATTAGATTACTCCTCATGCCAAAAGACACAGCTACTGTCTGGCTTCTGTTGCTGACTCCTTTCTTTCCCTTTTAAAGATATAGATACATTCCCCCCCCCTAAAAAAAAACCCCACAACACCCAGCCCACCCTATCAAAATCAATTAGTACACATTCAGACCGGTTTCTCATTTTATTTGTCCTTAGAAATTTAACATAACTTCACCCCACCTGACAAAAACATTTTTTTTTTTGGGGGGGGGGAAGGGGCTTAAGAAACAGAGTACAGGCTTCCTAACTTGAGGATGGGTGTGAGGGGAGGATTTTTTTTATCAGCGGGCTTGTAAGATGGAGTTTTATTACAATGCAAAACAGCAGGAAGGATTCTGTGGAGAAAGAAGAGATGTGTATTAATTGAGAGAAAAAACATGCCAAGACCTCCAAAACCAGTGGCCCTAATAAAACAAGACAATGCAATGTTGTTGCATAACTTTGGACTTCCAACTCAATTTAGCCGAAGTAAGAAGAGAGAGAAGGCAGAACTTGCTTTCCCTTTTCTCTTTCTTTAATGCAGCTATCTAAAGCAGAAGTTTTAAACCAGAGGCCTGGTCACACTCCCTCAGACAGCTTTGGGGGCCAGAGGGCCATTTTGCCCTTCCTCTACCACATAGCACTTACTGGTGTGGTGAAGGTGGTGGGGAGTGTCGCATGAGATGGTGCCATGGGCTTCTTCCGGCCTGTGGGCCCCAGGTTGAGAATCCTTGATCTAAAGAGACAAGGTCTCTCTGGTTGCAGTACAAGAAGTTAAAGTTTATTCCACAAATCTGTTTTGGTCTCCTTGCTGAGCAATTTAAAAAAAAGAGACAGAGGGAGGGAAGGAGGCAATATTCTTCCAATATCAGGGTTCCCTCTAGTCTGATGCTGGTCCTGATGACTCCCTCTTCTAATAACCTCCTAACACAAATAATAAGTGACCTACACAAGAAGAAAATAAGCTTCCAACTGTATTCTTCTGTGAAGGTGGTATTGGTTGCCAGTTGTGCCACTGGAATGATAGCTGCAGTGTGTGAGAATCTATGTCCATCTAAACAACCATGACCATTTGGCCTTAACAGCCACACCTTTTAAATTTGAATTATTTCAACAATGTGGGTGTGATATATTATTTTTTCTAATGTTTAGGCCCATCTTCACATTGTTGAAGGAAACAGATGTTTAAGGCCCAGATCTGTCTGTCCTCCAACTCCTTCAACATCTGGTAAATAAGGTGACTTACTAGTAGGTGTTGGGCTTTCTACAGGTGCCTTTCTACAGCAGTTCCTGAGAGCTGAAGTCCCTAATGTTTGCAGACCCAAATAGGAACCAATCAATAAACACATCATCAGATATAAATCTGTTCAGGAATTCTGGAAGAAAAGTTGCCCCAAACAGAATCTCCCCACCACCAAGAATCAATCAAAGTAACTTCCCTTAATAAAGAGGTTTTCTCAAACAGAAACCAGCTCATTTTTCATAACTTGCCTCGCTTATTTCTCATAAAGGAAGTAATCCAGTGTTTAGGGCGGGGTTTCCCAACCTACAACATGCGGGCCAGCTCCGGCCCTTGATGTCATCTCATCGGGCCTGTGACTGCCTGCGCCGCACCCGGAAGTGGAAGCGGGCATGTTTACATCATCATAAAATGTGCCTGCACATGTGCAAACATGCCCACAACTGTCATTAACACAGAAGTGGGCTCATTTACGTCAGCTGAAAATGTGTCAGCTTCTGCTTCCAGGGGACATGGTTCAGCCCGCTCAGCTGTCCGGGGTATGTGGTCAAGCCTGCAGCAAAAAAATATTGGCACCCCTGGTTTAGGGGCTAGCCTGTTTCCCCTGGATTACTGGAAGACAGAGTGCAACTGTGATTTCATTTTTGGCACTTTCACATAACTTAAGTTGCCGGGAACATAAGAGACAATATGACCATAAAACATGGAAAATATAAGAATGAGATACAAATTTCGTTGTTTGTTGCAAATATTTGTAAATTTCTTCATATTTGGGATGGAATATAGACACAGAAGAAGAAGCTAAAATACAGGATTAATTGTGTTGGTGTAACTCATACCAAGTCAAAACAGATGCTTTTGGAAATAGTGTGACCTCATTTGACATAACCTTTTGCTGTTCTCCAGTGAACATGTTGACTGCAAAATATGATAACAAAAAGTGAGAACATCTAGTACACGAGGAATTTTTGTTCTGATGAGGAAAAACTGGTCTCTAAAACATTAATTGGAAGTTCCAGTTGGACTACAGTCTTCATGAGAAATGTGTTTATTTCGTCTTCTTGATTTACTTTTCCTCCTGCCTCAGTATTGTGCTATCAAGAAGAATTTAATTGTTCAAGCACAGTAAAAATAGCTCTTTTCTAAAAAATGTTTTACAATTAATTTAGAATGAGGCTAAAGAGTTCACAGAATCCAAAATTGTGTTTTTGTTTACAGATCTACTTCTATTGGTGGAACTGGAAAGATAGTATTTCCCCCCCCCCCCAGCCCAGCCAGTCTCCTAGGCACTTGGAAAAGTGAGACACAGCTAGAAACCCACTGGAACAGGTATTTGTGTGGCTCAGATCAAGGATAGCCATCTGTCCTGTTTTATGGAGGTTGATACTCTATCACAGGGGTTCCCAACATTTTTCTGCCAGGGGCCTGACCACACCCCCTCAGCATTGGTGGGATGTCAAATCTTTTACTACCCCATCATGACATCATCACAGTGTGGGCAGAGCTAATGTCATGACATCATGATGTCGTGGGTGGGGTCAAAGAAATAGAATAAAATAAATAAAATAAAATAAAAATAAGCACACACACACTCAACCCACCCACCCATCCACAACACAAACCCGTAAATAAATTAAATAAATAAATAAAATAAAAATTGCCTTAAAATATAACCACCCACCCAAACACCCACCCACCCCAAACAAAAATCAACCTACCCACCCACCCACGCCAAGCACAAACCCGTCACTTACCTGTTAGTATAAGTGCCTGGGCAGTACCATGTTGCAAGATGGATATGGTCATCATACCGGTTCTCTAGGATAATATGCCTTAAAGTAAATGTAAAACAGCTGTACCTCCTTAAGGGTTCTCCAATTGGAACAGCACTTGGAACAGCACAGGTGTAGCTTATTGATGAGGTAACTCTAAGACTTTGCTTAAAAACCCCAAGCCAGGCCGCCAGGCCTGCCGGCTGCCAGGCCTTTTTAGGAACTGCGGTAGTACAGTCAAACCTCACATAACGAGCGTTTCACTTAGTGAAAAACTCGCATAATGAGCAAGTTTTTTGCTAAGGGGTCCAACTCGCATAGTGAATTTTTCCCTATGCGAGTCAGACTTGCATAGCGAAAAACTCGCATAGTGAGCAGCCTCGCAGAACAAATTAAATTCGTTATGTGAGGTATGACTGTACTTCAATATAGGTAAAGGTATTAAATACACATTAAAATACACACAGACACACCACATCCAAAGGTGAGTCACTTACCCTGGGGAGCAGGCTATAGGGAGCTTCAGACTAGTAGCTTCTCTTCTTCCTCCCTGCTTGGGAGGACAGCAAGGAGGCCGTGCATACATGCCAAGCACTGTAGGGTGCATGTACACCAAGTGCTTGGCACGTATGCACAGTGGGGGAACCAGTGAAAAGGTAAGCCCCGAAGGTGGTTCCCCCAAAAGCTGCTACCGGTTCTCCGGGGCGCTGGGGAAAGTTACTACCGGTTCTGGCGAACTGGTGCGAAGCTGTTACATCCCATCACTGCCCCTCAGTCAGCTGAGAGGCCCGTCATGTGGTTCTTCCCAGCATTTGTGCTGTGTTTCCAGGTATTTTTCCCACATCTGCTGCTTCCCTTGGAGGAGAGAATGAGGGAGGAAGATTTTTATGCCATTTTTAATTTTTTTCGCCATGTTTTCATGACATTTCGGTGTGAAAACGTGACAATTTCAGCACTTCCAGTGACATCAGGACACTTCCACCATCGGTGGCAATTTGACCCCAGGAGCCAGATCTGGAATCATAGGTTGGGAACCCCTGCTCTATCTGACTGGCTTCCAGAGGCTAAACTTTGTTTTGAAGATGTCTTCTCATTGAATTTAAAGATAACGATTTAAAGATAATGCGCCTTGAATTAAAGATAATGAGACTTGAATTTGCCTATCCACAGTTAGCATCTGGACAGCAAACCCAGAAAGCATACAGCTTTCTGAGATATATTATAGTACTTTTTCAGTTATAAACAATTGTTTCCAGTTTTTATACATATGAATTACCACATGCAAGTTGCTCTCTTGTTTAGTTCTCTTTCCAGTCCAGTGTATCCAATATTTTGCTGTCCTTGACTGTCCTTGAAGTGAATGGAGGGAAAGGTCCTGTTTCCCCCAGGAACATACACTATGATAGCACTGAATTTACACCAAGGAAACTGATCAAATCTGTAAACAGAAGAACATTTTCAAGAAATACTAGATTCTGGAAGCTCTAGCTAAATTGTGTTAATAGTGAGAGGAGGGGATATCAACTTGGGGCACCCAATTTGCACTCCCTAAATCAATACACAAACCAGAATGCAGTTGACTAGTCATTATTCACACAGCTCAGGATTTTCTATTCTCTGCACAAGGTATCTACTTTTTAAAAATTGCCACAAAAATGCATATGGTGTGTTTTTGATGGGGGGAGAGGTTATCAAAAAGCATCCTATTACAGTAAAACCTTTTGCATAAAAAGTTGAATTGTGTACAACAAAGTGCATTAAGAGAAATACACATGGAAGTATATATGGATTTTTATCGCAGAGTTCTTTTATATTTGCAAATTAATTTTTTTTAAAACAAGACAGCATGGTCATGGATGGGCACCTGAGAGAAAATAAAATTGACAGATTTTTTGGAATAGTAGCCATGTTAGTCTGTGGTTCAGGCATATCAGAAAACAAAACAAAATAAATAAAATAAAATAAAATAAAATAAAAACACTGTAGCACTTTAAAGACTAACTGCTTTATTTTTATTGTTAGCTTTCATGGATCAAGTCCACTTCTTCCGACAAAGAATGAAACTTACAGGCATGGGTTTTATGCACCAAATTCAGGGGTCAAAGGGAGATGGGTGTAGTCAAGCAAGATGATAGACAAGCAAGCAAGCACAACAAAAGCATGCACAACAAAATTGACAGATGCACCCATCACAACAAAGAACATCTAACAACAACTATAACAACCACAATCCTTTGGAATAAGTCTTATCTGTTAACTGTTTCTGCTCAAGTTGATTCTAGAAGTACTAGACAGTTATGAATATTTAAAAGTTTTTTTTTTGACTGTGCGACTGAACAACAACAAGATTTTGAAAAGCTTTGCAAAATGCAGTAGCTACCTGAGCAGCTGTGGAGAAAAATATCTGAAAATGCATATTTTGAGGGGGAGGGGGAAAAAGAAGGAAAAAAGTGTGTTCAGAGAAATGAATGCAATGTTCTTCCAGCCATGAGTAGACCGCAGACCCCCAGTTAACACAGCACACACCCATGAGCAGTTATTTGCATTCTGTAATAACTTTCTGCCACTGTGAAGGTCTTTTCCAGCAGCAGGAACCTGAAATGCAACACGTCCCACCAAAGTCTTGGGCCAAAAGCCATCTGCTGAATCATAAATATCACATGGATGTTGTTGCACTTGATTTATTTATTTATTTATTTATTCATTCATGGAGGTTTTCCCTCTAAGTACAAACAAACAGCTTCAACCACAACCCAGGGTGAACTGGGTGTACTTCTCCTGAAGACGCTGCATGATTGGGTCTTTGGGTTACTCTGAACAAACAAACAAAACTGTAAATTGATTTAACAACCTCACCTTGTCAGGTCAATGCAAAAATATGAAAGATGGTGAACTCCAAAGTTCTCCTCAGATCTGTCAGTTAGTATTTGCCGTTCAAGAGAATAACTATTAGGTGTAAATACATTGGGGTGTGGGAGGTATGACTTCTCAGATGTTGGACCCCAGCTCCATCCCTCATAAGTGCCCATGTCAATGGCTAATGGGATCTGTGGCACCAGTGTTTGGAGGGCTACATATTCCTCTTAAATCCTCCTTAAACATACCTTTTTGCTTTCTGCTCTTTATATGGAGAGTTATACACCATAGAACATGGATCTTATATATAGAAGAGAAATGCTTAATAAATATGGTATTGCCATATAAGTCAAAAGTTTCCATACCAAATTCTATAGCATATGCATTCTCCTGCTTTATCACAGCAAGCAAATCTTATAAAAATAAATCTGTGAAACAAGTCGAAATAATGTGAATACTTTGACAAACCAGTGGCACTGCAACATTATGTCAAGCATTATGTCAAGAAACCTCATGGTGCTACAAAGGTTTCTAGACCTTGATAATCTACTGAAGGACTTTGTACTAGTACGTACTTCTATACACCTTTCCAGGAGGCACATTAGACTGCAGGATTCATCTTGGATTCCACTGAACTTCCTGTGTTTTGAAGAAGTGCTTTCCCTCATCAAGCAATTCCCTGTGCCACTATGAGAAAAGTAAAGAAGAAATGGGTGTGAACATGTGTGTCTATGTGTGTGTGGAGTTCTTCTGACAAGAAGGAAGCCAAGCTAATCTTCTCAAGAGGTCTACATAGATAGTTGTGAGATGGAAGTAAAAATTAGATGTTGAGGGTGATCCATTGGGTGTTAGCAGAAATTGCTTTAGAATGTGATTTGGTTGTGTGAGTTTTGCCTTGGCCTTTCTCTTTTAGAGAAGAGAAAAGAAGAGACCCTCCAAAAGAAGATCCTAAACGTTACGGAATATGACTGGAGAAATGTCAATATTTAGGGACTGCAGTGGCTCAAGTCACTAAGATGCTGACTGGGAGGCAGAAAGTCAGCAGTTCGATTCCCGAGTACTGCAGGACGGAATGAGCTCCCATCTCTGTCCCAGCTCCTGCCAACCTAGCAGTTCGAAAGCAAGAAATTGCAAGTAGATAAATAGGGACCACTTCGGTGGGAAGGTAACAGCATTCCATGTCCTCCGGTGTCTAGTCATGCCTGCCACATGACCTTGGAAACGTCTGCAGATGCAGACAGCGCTGGCTCTTCGTCTTAGAAACAGAGATGAGCACTGACTCCTAGAGTCTGATACGACTGGCTTTCGAGCAAGGGAAACCTTTACTTTTACCTTTAGAAGGCAAATGTCTAGGAGTCTTGTATAGGAGGGCAGGGGCTACGATGCATGGATTAGAATTCAAACCTGACTGAATGATGGCAATCTTAACAAAAGTGGTCTTTTCATTCAAACTTGGTTTTTTATAGCTCTAAACAGGCAAAAAAGAATGAACTGGCTAAACTTCATGACCAGAGAAATAACTTCATGGGAACCACAAGCGCATGAGAAATTAAAATGAAGAACTTTAAGAATCCTCCTTTCATTGATCTCCTTGCAATTCATTATCTAATGTATATGCTGCAACCCTACAGGTCTGAAGATTCATTAATTGTATTGTCTTCCCTAAATCAGACGCAGGGCTGTTACATCAATGTATGGTGTTCATATTTTGTGCAGGTTTTCTTTCTACAAAATGTCCCACAAGACTCACAAATGTGTAAATTCTTAAGGCTGAACATCCTTCTTGCAGCAAGTGAAAATGCAGATTTCATTGAGACTATTGAACATAATCTCCACCGAGTTATTCTGACACCCTCTGACCTTGACTACTAACAGTAAAGGAGAGGGGAAATTATGCTCATTCCGAAAATATCATAATTATCTCCCTTCCTACCACAACCAAACAAAAGGAGGGAAATCAAGAAGAAAAGCCAAATACCAGGAATATGGATAGGAAAAAAAAGTGCAACTTATTACGTCGAAACAAATTGGAATTCTTTCTCCACAGACTGCTCCTCTCTAGAGTATTGCTGTTAACTGCCTAAATAGCTCAGTGAGTTTGGTATCTAGCTGTGGAGCTGGAGATTGAGAGTTTGATTCCCCACTGTGCCTCCTGGCAGAAGAGGCAACCTGAGTATGTGGCCTTGGGCAAGCTGTAAAGTCCCAAAGTCCCAGGGTGCTCCCAGAAGAAGGGAACGGCCAACCGTTTTTGAGTGCTCTCTACTTAGAAAATCCTGAAAAGGGTCACAATAAGTCAGAATTGACTTGGCAACACATGATTATTATAGCATTGATGTAGAAACAAGTGAAGGGGGGGTATTTTATGGTAAGTTCAAGACTCCTTGTGCAACATCCATAAATATATGAATTCTCAAGGCTGAGCATCCTTCTTGCAGCATATAAAGTGATTGTATATATACCTTACTAAATATATGCTCTTCCTGGGTTTTTCCTCCCAGTGGCACAAAAGATAGGTAAGAGTTATACATTTCCAACAAAACCTGATAGAATTAAAACACAAAACCAATTAAAATCAAAATCAAAAGATATCAGTAAATAATAACAGCACCTGGCAGCATCAATTAATTTCTCTCTCTTTGTCAACAGCAATTCAGCTCATTTTAGTCCAGGAGTTCTCAACCTTTTAAAGCTGGGGGCCGGGTCATGCTCCCTCAGGCAGCTTTGGGGGCTAGATGCCTATTTTGCCCTTTCTCCACCACAAGGCACTTCCTGGTGTGTTGAAGGTGGTGGGCCACATTAAACGGTTCTGTGGGTCGCAGGTTGAGAATCCCTGGTTTAGTCAGCCTCAGCTTGCTGGGAGTTGGGAGAGTAGACTGGGATGTTTCACTCTGAGGGAGAGAGTTTGGCATTGGTTACATGCAGAGCATTTTTGTTGCTGAATGTGTATGACTAAAGCAAAATGACTCCTACTTGGCAGCTTTCTTCCTCTTAATGTGGAACCTTTCTCTCTTTCTTACCCTTTTCTGTAGACATATGTCTGGTTATTATTCAGATACAAAGTCTACCTTTGAGTCCATCAGTGGTAGCAAATTTATTTAGAAGTAAAATTATGCCTGGAGTATTCTTTCTGCAAAATTAGCTTCCCACCCTCCCCTGCCTCCAGATTATGAAAAATAAATACACCAAGCTGGATTGTCCTGTTTATTTAAGGCATAGTTACAGCTAGACGAATCAGGCTGCAGTCTCGGACCATGCCATTTAATAGTGAACACAATAAGCTCTGTGGTTGAAGGCCAAGATACAACATCAAGCTATTCAAGTTTGTTAAAAAAATTAAAATTTGATTACTGGAATGCAAATAGCACTCGGTAGAGCAAGAGAGAGAAAAAACCCAATCTGCGTCAGCTATAATATTTATTGGGAATCCAACACCAATGTGGTCAATTTTTGCTTGTTTACTGTTGAAACATAGTTTGCTCAAATTTGTAACCTACAAACTATACACCTCTGCTATAAAACTTAAAAGACAAATTGCATCTAGATGGAACATTTCTGGGGGAAGGGGGGAGTCTGAAAACTTGGCAAAGTAACTCTGAAGACACATAAACCAATATCTTGCATTTTTGTTGTTGTTGGCTTTTGTGAGTGTGAGTGTGTGTGTATGTGTGTATCAGTATAGTATACAATCTATAATTCGTAAATTAGACATCAATTAAATACTGAATATTCCAAGCAATTAAAAAAATCTAAAATACAATCCTGTTTCCTAGGTCTTGTAAAATGCCACAAATGTATGTGTGGGAATTAATCATGTACAGTAATACCTCGGATACCGACTGCATCAGATAACGCTAACATCGGATAATGATGCAAAATTTCTAAAGAAATTTTGCATCGGACAACGATCTGTCAGTGTTATCTGATGCAGTCGTTCTTTGCAGCAGGGTGGCTGGAAAGCTGAACGGGGTTCTCTGTTCAGCTTCCCAGCCACCTTGCAGCTGCGGAGGCAGGGGTGGGGTGGCTGGAAAGCTGATGGGGGGCTCCTCCTTTCAGCTTCCCCAGCCACCCCACAGCTGGGGAAGCTGGGGCGGGTGGCTAAGGGAACCCAACGGGGAGTCCCCATTGGCTTCCCCAGCCACCCCACATGTTTTTTTAACCCATTTCGGGCTCTCTGAACCCCCCCCCTGCCAGCTCCAGGGAGGTTGGGGGACCTGATCCAAGCTGTTTCTGGACTTCCCTCACCTACCTGGAGGCTGCAACAAGCCAAAACATCAGGATTTGAATCCTGACATTTTGGCTTGCTGCACTGCCCCAGGAGGTGGGGGAACTTTGGAAACAGCTTGGATTGAGTCTCCCTACCTGCCCAGAGCCAGCAGGGGGGTCAGAGAGCCAGAAATGGGGGGGAAACGGACAAATTTTTACCCATTTTGGGCTCTCTGACCCCCCTGCCAGCTCAAGGGAGGTCAGGGGACCCGATCAAAACTGTTTCCAAAAGTTCTCCCACCTCCCTGGAGGCTGAAGCAAGCCAAAATATCAGGATTCAAATCCCATCGTTCTGGCTTGCTGCAGAACAGGGCTTTTTTTTTAACATTGTGCGATCAATGCATCGCACAATGTTAAAAACCGGATAACGACGAGACTTGTGGAACCAAGTCTTATTGTTATCCGAGGCACTACTGTATTAAGTTCTCTTTCATTAAAGCTGACACCTTATTATGCTCATCTGTAATGCCTTTTGCTTTTATCAAGTATCAGTAACATACCTCCATATTTTCCTGTAAGCACCAAAATTATTTCACAGATTGTCCCATAACAAATCGGTCCACTGCAAACAACAGTTTGATTTGAATCAGTATTGAAAGTAGACATAATACTGTAGTTCTGGTGTAGCAGATAGTTTTAAATAACTGAAGCACACTTTAAAGTTAAGAGAAAATCAGTTATGTTGGGTAACCATTGGCTAATCCCAACCATTTCATGAACATACTATGTTCATCAATCTTTAGAGTAGTTTTGCAACTTATAAAGATTTTTCCATTGCAAATCAAGATTTCATAGTCTCACAATTTTTACCTTTTTTTAACCTGGAAGCCCTAAGTAATAACATGTTCTTAGATGAAAGTTCATCAGATGTAGTTTTTCCTCACATTAAGATCTAGCAATGGAGAGGGATATTTTTTTTCCATCAGGACAGGCACAAAGAAAGTGGGTAGCAGCCCCACTTTATAACTTTGCTGTAAACATGGTCCCAGCTCCTGCCAACATAGCAGTTCGAAAGCAAGAAATTGCAAGTAGATAAATAGGGACTACTTCGGTGGGAAGGTAAACATCGTTCCATGTGCTCTAGTGTCTGGGCATGCCTGCCACATGACCATGGAAATGTCTGTAGAAGCAGACAGCACTGGCTCTTCGGCTTTGAAACAGAGATGAGCGCACTGAACCCTAGAGTCGGATACAACTGGCTTTTGAGCAAGGGAAACCTTTACTTGAAACATGTAGTGGAAAATTAACTGCTAATGAGGCAGATCAAGCCTTTCAGCAATTCACTGCCTTCTACCATGCTAATTTATTATTTATTTATTTATTTATTTATCAGTTCAAATTTATATTGCCGCCCACTCGCCGTAGCAACTCAGGGCGACTTACAAACAATACATTATATTACAATATGTTGATGGGGGTCAGGGGGAGAAGTGGTGAAGTCCTCAACCTCCTCTGACTTCTTCTTCCCTGGCCATTGGTGTGGGCGCAGGTGGTTCTTCCAAAAACAAAAACAGGACTACCAAGTTAGAAGAACTCTGTTCTAGTTGAATAGTCTTTCCTACATCCTGCATCCATTTTATCATATTATCTTTTAGTACTTCTTGTTCCATGTCTCTTTGTATCAATAATTTATACAATTTTGAGATGATTTATTCTTCTTTTCCCAATATTCTTCTGTTTTTCTGAAGCCCATCGGTTCTTCTGCTAGTTGCAGTTCTATAAGTGGTCTCAGTCTTCTTTCTATTATTTTAGCATGCATTTTCCCTGCATGGTTTAAGAGTGACATGCCTCGGTATTGTGTTTAGTCTTGTTTGTTCCCTTTGTTTTTCCACAGTGGTATAATTAACCCACACACTTAAATAATGCTGATCTTCAATTCTGGATTCTTACTATCTCATCTATAGTTTTACTAATAAGCTTCCAATCTTTCTATGGAAATCAAAACATGTTAACGCTGTTATTTGTTTTGTGCTTCTATTTATTTGTTGTAAATAAATAGCAGGCCGGAGAGGCTCTCTTGTGGTGCCATCAGCCAGAGAGGCGCACCTCTCTGGCACTAGAAGGAGGACCTTCCTTGTGACTGCTCCAGCCCTATGGAACCTCCTACCAGTTGAATTACGTATGCAGAGTTGCTGTCCTTTAGGAAAGGATTGAAAACCTGGCTGGCAGGATGGGTTTGGGGGACAGGTGGTATAACGTACTCAACCCGTTGGCTTATCTGAGCCCCCTGTCTTTAGTTGTAATTTAATATACATTTTTAATATTTAGATTTTTAATTGGTTTTAGCTAGTTTTAAACTTTTGACTAATAACTTTTTAGATTTTTTTAAATTGCTGTTGATGCTTTTATTGTGAATTGTCCTGGGTCACTTTGTGAGAAGGGCAATGAATCAATTTGAATGGAGATGCAGAGGTGGACATCAAATAGCATCTTGATAAAGCAACAATTGTCTTCCAGAGAATTAATAAGATCTTGTTCTCACTATCTATATCAATTTTTCTGTTTACAGTATGTCCATAATTCCCACAAAGATGTGTCAGACCCTCAATATAGCATTGTTCATCAAACAAAGGGACTGTCTAGAGCAGTGTTTCCCAACCTTTGGTTTTGGACTTGAATTCCCAGAAGCCTAAGTCAATTCCCCAAAGCACTCATCAGTCAATGTACTGACTTAGGATTCTAGGAATTGAAGCCCCCCTATGGGGCATGGCCCCCACATTGGGAACCCTTTGTGATCCCATGGACCGCAGCACACCAGGCACCACTATCTCTACCATCCTCCTCAACCCACCTAGTTTTGTGCACACTGTGTCAACAATACCATCTAGCCATCTCATTTTTGGCCACCCCCTTCTTCTTTTGCCCTTAACCTTTCCCAACATCAAGGCCTTCTCAAGTGAATTCTCTCTTCTCATTTGATGACCAAAATACTTTAGCTTCATCTTCACTATTTGACCTTCTAAGGAGAAGTCAGGGTTGATTTCTTCTAAGATTGACCTATTTGTTCTCTTTGCTATCCAGGGGACTCTCAAAATTATCCTCCAACACCACATTTCAAAGGCATCTATTCTTCTGGTTTAGAGCATAACTTATTTTCATCATGCTGGAAAAAATTGCTCATATGCCTACAAAAGCATATTAATAAGTATCTTGCTGTCTTTAAATATGTTATGTTATTTTTAAGCTGTATGTATTCCTGGTTTCAGCTGAGTCAAAATGGGGCTGAATTACATGAACCTTTATATCTTTCTGGAAAGGACCCCTTTAAGCAAGAGCATTTGGGGATATGACTAGCCCAAACCATTTTATTGAAAAAGTGAGAGAGGGCTGATTACATACATTTCCCATTCAAATCCTCTACTGCACAGAAAGATCTAACGTCATAAATCCATTACTCATAGCCTAGTCTCAACCACAGATCAAAATTATTTTGGGGAGATTTTTTTTCTTTCATTCTCTTTCACACCCCACCTCCAATGCCTCTGCAAAGCCCAGCCAAATGTAGAAGTCTGCAGGCCACAAAAGCTACTCCATTTATGAGATGTTATTGACCCAATAAAGGTACAGTAAAACCCCTACTTACAAAAAAAGAGTCTGTTCTGTAGGATTTTGCTTAAATCGGTTTTTTATGTAACTCGAAGCAAACCCATAGGAAAAATGATTTTTTTATGTAAATCAAAGCAAATCCATTGGGAAATGGATTTTTACCTAACTCAAAGCAAACTCATAGGAAAAAGAATCTGCATGTAACTTGAAGCAAACCCATAGGAAATTGTGTAAATCGGGACATGGATTTAGCACAAAATAATTATGCAAGTCGAATTTTATGTAACTCGAGGCATATGTAAGTTGGGGTTTGACTGTATTACCTGACAGCAAGTGTGGTGAAGTGCTTAGGGTGTTGGATGTAGAGTCAAGAAACTTGAGTTAAAATTCCTGCTCCATGAAGGCAATTCACTGAGGGGTTAGGGCAAGGGTTCCCAAGCTGAGGGCTGGGTCATGCTCTCTCAGTCAACTTCAATGGCTGGGAAGCCATTTTGCCCTGCCTGAATGATGGGGGTGACCATTCTATCCCAACAGCTTCAAAGGAGTGGCTATTTTGTTTCTCAAATGCCCTTGGAGGGGTGGGGGGCACATGAAATGGTGCCACAGGCTGGTTCCAGCCCACATTGCCAAAAATGTCAGGCCAAAGAAGACAGGGGTTTGGATAAAGATGCATATTAATTAAGGTGTACTGATACATAAGGGACTGTGGTAGCTCAAGTGGTTAAGATGCTTAACTTGAGAAATGGAAGGTCAGAATTTGATTCCCAGGTACTGCATGACTGAGTGAGCTCCCAGTTCAGTCTCAGCTCCTAACAGTTCGAAAGCAAGAAATTGCAAGTCGATAAATAGGAACTACTCCAGTGGGAAGGTAAACAGCATTCCATGCACTCTGATGTCTAGGCATGACTGCCACATGTCCATGGAAACGTCTGCAAATGCAGACAGCACTGTCTCTTTGGCTATAAACAGAGAGCACTGAGCCCTAGAGTCGGATACAACTGGCTTCCAAGCAAGGGTGACCTTACTGATATATAATTAATATAATGTGTTTATCTAATTTAACCAAAACGACCGTCTACCATGCCTCCGTGTTGAAGGCCATGGCAGGGTAACTTGTCTGCTTGCTGGTTCTGCTGTCCAGGGTGCTGGTACTGATGCTCAACTTCATTGTCATGGATAAAAGTTTTCTCTAAAATTCTTTAGCTGTTAATCAGACTTGTACTAGGGAGCACTTCAGACTGAGGGCATTCTCATTTTTAGGATCTTTCCTGCAAAGGGTTGCATAACTCAGCTCTATCAGCTTTTTAAGTGGAATTCATTCTTCCCTGAATGAATATATATGTGGCACCCCAGTAGTGAGAATACTCTCTTCATCACACTGGTTTCTCAACTTTCTTTCCTATGTTGACTAATGGGAGTCTCAGCACAGTGCTGGTATCTCCTGCTTAAGGAGGAGACAGGCCTTGTCAACCACATAACAGAAAGAAGTGGCAAAGTACAATACAGAACTGCAGGCTACAGATGGGGAAATGTCTTCTGCAGAACACTGCTAGCTTACCAGCTGATTTGGTACCTATTTATCCACTTGTAACTTCTTGCTTTCCAACTGTTAGGTTTAGAGGAGCTGGGGAAGATGACAGGAGTTCATTCCATTGCACAACACTTGGTTTTCGAACTGCTAACTTGATGATCCTTCCAGTCATCAAGCTCGGTGTCTTAACCACCAGGCCATTGCAGATTGTACTAGTGGACCATAATTTTAAAAGCCATTCAGCACCCACCTTTCTGTCACTGCTTTGGCTCACGTGACCCTGGTTTTCCCTCCAACTGCCAGTATGTCCAGTATGTTCATGCAGAACATGTTTTCTGTCAAGGGGAAGGGAGGATAACAAGTCAAAGTATAATATAGGAGAGGGCATTCAGACTAGTAACTTTTAGTTTTAATGTTGCCACAATAGATCTTTTTCCTGCTTTTTAGTCCCCAAGTTGCATGTGCGGTTTAAGTGCAGGGAAAGTTCTCTTTTTGGTCTCCACAAAGAAAACAGCGCTGAGGACAAAAATCAGGTGACAATGGTTAGTCTGCTTGGATCTGGATCTGTCAACTTCTTGCAGCAATTATTGCAATCTGAAGAAGGAGAGAAAGGGAGAGCTTGTGCTGGTGTTATTTTTGCTACTTAATCAAAGAGTTTAGTTCAAATGTAATGACAGGGTTTCCTTTTCTGATTGGAAATTCTTACATCATTGTCCAGTCTGGAACATAAAACCATCCATCAATTTCACAGCCCTCTGCTCTCTCCCTCCTTCCTCCCCTTGGGAGTTGCCAGGGTTTCCTGATGGATTGATGAGTAGGATTATTGGACTCCTACCAGCTTGGTTCTTGCTGCCATTGTGCTTCACAATCACAGCATGGCTGTACTCTCTCGCAGGTATTGTGGTGTCAGCTTGCATTATCTTTCTTTCAGGAAAGGCGCTGGAATAAATCCCAAATCAACAAGGGAATCACAGATGATTGGGACTGACAGCTGCTTAATTTTTTGCTTAGTTGGTCATCTCTTTATTTATCCCTGTTCAACTGTTAAATGATCTCAGAACTCAGAGCAGGAAAAGGTAGCCAGGTCTGGCCCGGAAATAGCAACCACATGCTTTAAGACATTGAGTTGAATGTATCACAGTTGCACCTCCTGTTCTATTCCTCCACATTTAATGACTCCCCAACTCATTGATATTTTTTTCCTGTGAGGCAAAAATTATAAATGTACTGACCCATGGGAAAACCTGGACAGACCAAATGAACAACTCTCTCTGTATTCTGCCATTACAGTGCTTGATAGTTTCCATTAATTAGAAAAAAAGATAATCCGTCCTATCAATAGGAAATTCTGGAGAGTTTCCATAGAGAATATCTGTGTCATAGAAGCTTTAAAAATGGATTTCAAGGACAGCTGCCTCAATTTTGGTTGTTTTTGAGTGCTAGGACTATATAATAAATAGGAAGAATGTTTATGTAATCATTTATATTCAAGTGCTACAGCATAGGCTTAGTAATAGTTGTAACATTATTGATCATATGTACTAATTTTCCTACTGCTTAACTCTGAGCAGAAATGCTCCTTTTTAAGCACCTTCATTTTAATTTCTGTTCCTTTTGTTATTCAATGCTGGTCTTGGGACATAATAAAGATTGATTTGATTTGTGTCATAGAAGTTTTAAAAATTGAATTCAAGGACAGCTACATCATTTTTTAACTGTTTTTGAGTACTAGGGTTTTTGTTGTTGTTTAGTCGCACAGTCGATTCCGACCCTTTGCAACCCCATGAACCACTGTCCGCCAGGCACTTCTGTCCTCCACCATCCTCCTCAACTTGCTTAGTTCTGTGCCCATTGTCTCTACAATACCATCTAGCCATCTCATTTTTGGCTGCCACCTTTTTCTTTTGCCCTCCACCTTTCCAAGAATCAAGGCTTTCTCAAGTGAATCCTCTCTTCTCATTTGATGTCCAAAATACTTTAGCTTCATCTTCACTATTTGACCTTCTAAGGAGAAGTCAGGGTTGATTTCTTCTAAGATTGACCTATTTGTTCTCTTTGCTATCCAGGGTACTCTCAAAACTCTCCTCCAACACCACATTTCAAAGGCATCTATTCTTCTGCGCTCAGCTTTCCTAATGGTCCAGCTCTCACAACCATACATTGCCACAGGGAATACCATTGCTTTGACTATACGAATTTTTGTTTGCAATGTGATGTCTCTATTTTTCACTATGTTCCCCAGGATTCTCATAACTTGCCTCCCAAGAATCAGTCACCTTTTAATTTCATGGCTGCAATCCCCATCTGCAGTGAGCTTTGATCCTAGGAAAGTAAAATCTGTCACTGCTTCTACTTCTTCCCCATCTATTTTCCAGGGACTGATAGGGCCTATTGCCATGATCTTTGTTTTCTTTATATTTAGTTTCAAGCCAGCTTTTGCACTTTCTTCTTTCAACCAAATCAGGAGCTTCTTTAAGTCCGCCTCACTTTCTGCCATTAGGGTGGTATCATCTGCATATCTCAAATTGTTGATGTTTCTCCCAGCAATTTTGATCCCAAATTGTGATTCCTCCATCCCTGCATTGCACATTATGTGCTCTGTGTATAAGTTGAATAAACAGGGTGACAGAATGCAGCCTTGTCTTACTCCTTTTCCTATTGCAAACCACTCTGTCCTTCCGTATTCTGTTCCTAACTGTTGCTTCTTGATTCATGTACAGATTTCTCATGAGAGGTGCTCTGGTATTCCCATCTCTTTAATTACTTGTCACATTTTGTTGTGGTTCACACAGTCAAAAGCCTTAGTGTAATCAATGAAACAGAAGTAGACTTGTTTCTGATATTCCTTTGTTTTTTTCATGATCCAACGTATGTTGGCGATGTGGTTTCTAGTACTATATAATACAAATATTACTATGTAATCATTTGTATTCAAGTACATATTGAAATGGTCTAAAACAGAGTTGTGCAATTCTAAAAACAATACACTCTAAATAAATGACAAGCGTGGCAATGAAATAGACATACCAGTGTTCTTTTTTGACCTCTCTTTGGTGTAGATAGCTACTCAATGAAGGTATGAGGTACTTGAGCTGATGCAGTCTCTGGTTCAACCTGCAGTTGTAAAAGAAAGAAGGAAACAGAGAGGGCAAAAGTTGTCTTGACATTACTAAAATTTCACTCTTAATGTGCTTTGCCCTTCTGTCTGTACCTTTTTTACACTCTTTGCTAACAGCAGTGGATTGTGTACACCAGTCTTGTGTCCTCTTTGCCCTGACAGAGAGTGCTTTATTCCTTTCCTTACAACAACAACAACAACAACAACAACAACAACAACTTATTGTAGGATTTTAAAGGTCGGGAGAAATTAGCAGGAAAATTAAGGAATGCACAAATTCATTATTGCTCAAGTGGTTAAGATGCTGACTGGAAGGCGGCAGGTCAGCGGTTTGATACCCAAGTACTGCATGACAGAATGATCTCCTGTCTCTATCCCAGCTCCTGCCAAACTAGCAGTTTGAAAGCAAGAAATTGCAAGTAGATAAATAGGAACCACTTCGGTGGGAAGGTAAACGGCATTCCATGCACTCTGGTGTCTAGGCATGCCTCCCACATGTCTACAGAATCATCTGCAGCTGCATACAGCACTGGCTCTTTGGCTATAAACAGAGATGAGCACTGAACCCTAGAGACGGACCTTTACCATTACCTTTAAAGTAAACTATTAGTTAACATGAGAAGCTTCATTACCGCATCACATTAATAATAAATACAATCTACACATTGGGAATCACTGTATTAGAACAAGCTTAGAGGGACAATAAATGGTATACTGTTACCACCACTCCATGCATTCCCCCATAAGGAGATGGAAATAAGAGAAGGATAGCTTCTCTCTCTCTCTCACTCACTCACTCACACTCACACACACACACACACACACACACACACACACACACACCCCTCTTCAACCTCCACTGCTTTCAATATGTGGCCCAGGAGCCACCTGTTCCATAGAGACAGATGTTAGGCCAGTTGACTGCATCCAGCTTCACTGGAGCTACAGATGTTGCCTTCTGTGGCTTTCATTATGCTTTGTCTTGACACCTCTTAACTATTTCTTGAATTTTGTTTGCTGTCATCTCTCATATTAGCAACAAGTTGAACACAAACGCTGCCACATGTTACAACTAACCTTCCGCCGCCTCTGATTTCAGAAGTTGTGTTTTTACATTGTAGGCAGCTGCCACTGTCTGGCTTAGTGAAACAGCTGGTTTCTGGAAGTCATTTTCTTCCACATGCCCCCTTTTTAAAAGGAGTCTGCAAAATGAATTAGGGAATGAGAGCCGCTCGTAACCATGTGATTACTCTGTGGACCTGCCATAATTTCTGGTTTCACTTTGCCACTAATTTAAGTTTCTACACTATTTTTTCCCCCTTGACCATGTTATTTTAGAGGTTTCCAAATATATTTAAATCTATAGGCCACCTTCTTGCTTTAAAACCTCACGCAGAGTGCCTTGTCTGAAGTTGCCAAAGTGTGCTCCAGGCACGTCAGTCTCTTCAAGACCTGGTGCCCAGAGACCTGCCAGTTGGGCCTTTTCTAAGACCGACCATCTAAACAGGATCTGTACTATTTGTCTGGATAGTTTATCTTCCTGTGTGGCAGACTCTCAAGCACTCTAAGGTGATTTCTTTGGACTGTGAGCTGCCCTGAAGCTATCTAGACACACACACAGCAGGTGTTAACTGTTTTATTTTGTTTTCTGTAGAAGCTTAAGAAGGAGTCATACTGTCTTCTGTATTTTTTTATGACTCAGACTTTTCTAATCCACTCCCCTTCCTCACAAGAATGGGTAGTGATTTAACACATTACTAGGCCCATACCTAGGATGAGATTGAGGTGGCCAAGTGGTTAAGACAGTGATCTTGAAGATTGGAAGGTCAGCAGTTCGAGACCTGAGGGCTTCACAATAGAGTGAGCACCCGTCTCTGTCGCAGCTCCTTGCTTAACCTTTTGTTGTTCAGTCGCACGTTTCAAAATCAAGAAATTGCAAGTAGATAAATAGGTACCGCTTCAGTGGGAAGGTAACAGCATTCTGTTCATTCCAGTATGTAGTCATGCCTGCCACAGCTGAATGTGGAGAGCCATGATAATAGAACAATGCATGTTTGCGTGTAAATAGCTCATGTCAAACTTCTCTCATTTCCAATGAAAAGAGCAGCCAGGAAAAAATGGGAAATGTCTTTTATTGAGAGCAGGAAAGTAGGCTTCTTGCTCCTACTCCTGCGGCTTTATCTCATCACTTTGCCTGAAACTGGTATACATTTTTGTGTGTTTTTGGACCCCGGTGAGGCTTCTCATTCTTCTGACCCCACCCCTAGAGCAAGACACACCTTATTTACAGTCAAAATTTTAGTGAAGTTGTTTATTTAGAATGAAAGTTGAAGGTATGGATTGTTTTAAATGTCACAGTTTCTCTAGTTACAGAGGAAGAGCCTTGGTGCAGCATAAGAAGCTGAGCAATCCTATCCACCCATGCCCTTCACTGGGTAGACATGGTTTGGCACCTGCTTATGGGTACAACCCTGTATGCAAAACCAATAGGAGAAATGGTTTAGTAAGATGTGAGGGAACTGAGGCAGCTCTTCTGAGCAGGGTCTGCCCGTGTCTGTCCCCCACTCTGGATCCCCTGTGAAGGGGGTGATCTTCCTGGGAAAGGGCCCAACTACTCACCACACCTTCCACAGATCTGTGTCTAAAAACCACACCCTCCCCAATCAAAGTCACTATGACAGCACTAACCATGATCATAGCATAAAAGGAGGACAATCCTACAGCCCTCGTAAAAACATTTAACTCAGGGGTTCCCAACCTTTTCAAGCCAGTGGTCAGGTCATGCTCTCTCAGTCAGCTTCGAGGGCCAGACGGTCATTTTGCCCTGCCTGCACGATGGGGGTGACCATTTTGTCCCAATAGCTTCAAAGGGTCAGCCATTTTGTTTCTTGAATGCCCTTGGAGGGGTGGGGGCCCACATGAAATGGATCTGGGGGACAGATCCTGCCCGTGGGCCTTAGGTTGGGAACCCCTGATTTAACACAGTATAAACCACAATTAAAGGGCAAGGATGGGTGGGTGATGTCCATAAGCAGATTGTGGAGAAAGATTTGAGCTCCCACTTTTATACTTGCCTGATGGACCAGATTGAAAACCTCTCTTCTTAGGTCCATCAGGCAAGAAGCCCCTCCCACCCCCTCTGACTGCCATGCTCCCATTAGCCAATCAGCAGGGAAGACGAAAAGAAGCTACTCAAAACCATTTTGGAACCATCTGGGAAGAAGACAGGGCTCCAAAGATGGCAGCCAATCTTTCAGTGTTCTGGGGACACATTGGGCAGGTGCAAATATTTAGATTCACCTGGTTTTGTTGTCTAGAAGATTAGATGTTTGCCATATTGCACTGCTTTACTACATATAGTCTGAGACTAATATGTTTGGCCTTGGACAAGCTGCACAGTCCCAGGGCACCCCTGGAGAAACAAGATGGTCAACCACTTCTATGTATTCCAAACCTAGAAATACCCTGGAAGCGATCACCATACATCCAGAATTGACTTTATGGTACACAAACACACAATATTAAGTAGCTATGTTCCATGGTTGGCATGAAGACTATGGTATCCCATCTTTCTACAGGAGACGATTGTCTTCTAAGCGGAGTCTGCTGTTTTAAACTGGCACAAGCCAAAGTAAAATTAAAAACAACCAACCAAAAGAAAAGAAACAAAAAAGAAAGGGAAGGGGGCGAGACAAAGGTCTTTTAGACATTTTAATTTTATTATTATCTCTAATAGGTTACCCTGTTGTCCATTTATTTTTGTTATTGGTTTATTCATTCATTTTAATTGTTGGAAAAAGTCAAATGGTATAAAGTGGTTTGGGGCCTTACATTTCATTCAAGTATGAAATGTGTTAAACAAATGCAAGCTGAAGCATAGCAAGGAGAAGAAATTAGTCAACTGATGACATAAGACCAAATGTGTCCTATTTATGGAACAGCAAGGTTTCATATACCCTGCCAACAGCAGGCAATGTACAGTTTGTGACCCTGTTCTGGTCAATCATATGTCTTTCCCCTTGATATTTTTGAGGAGACCAACCCACTTGGTCTTGGAGTTGTCCCTGGCAGGTCAACATGTGAAAACTGGGCAGCTACACTTTTTAAGGAACTCAAATTAAAACACCCACTCAAGTTCTCTCCCTTCTGAATATGGAGTTTTTGAACTATTACTAATAATTCCAGAATAAAATTCAATACATTATCTCCTAATAGCCATAGTCAAATGCGATAGCTATAACTGTCCTTAGCGGGTTCCCAACCTTTTCAAGTCGGGGGCAGGATCACACTCTCTTAGTCAGCTTCGAGGGCCGGATGGCCATTTTGCCCTGCCTGCACGATGGTGTGTGTGTGTGTGTGTGTGTGTGTGTGTGTGTGTGTGTGTGTGTGTGTGTGTGTGTGTGTGTGTGTGTGTGTGTGTGTGTGTGTGTGTGTGTGCGCGCGCGCGCGCGCGCGTGTGTGTATGTGTGTGTATGGCCATTTTGTCCCAACAGCTTCAAAGGCACAGCTATTTTGTTTCTCAAATACCCTTGGAGGGATGGGGGGGGCTACATGACATGGTGCCAGGGGCCGGACATGACCCACGGACCTTAGATTGGGAACCTGCCTGCCTGCCATGCAACTGTTAAAAGGGAAATAATTAAAGGAGCAGGAAGGAAGTGACAACAGCCATCATTTGGGACCCCAAGACACTGCATTGAGTTTTCAGGATTCAATGCCATAGTCATAATAATCACATTTCTCATCCTAATTTGATGCTCCCGCCCCAACTTTTAAGTTTTAAAACCTTGTTAAACCGCATCCCTTCTCCAAGGTACTTGCTTCAGAGGGGGGATTTCTGCCCTTTCCCCAGGCATCACACCACCCAATGGGAGTGTGTTATATAGATGAGGTGAGGGGGGAAAAGCAATTTAAAGGTGGTTACCCCTCCCCTCTACCGCTTACTTATTGGGCACAAATGTCCCTCCCACCTGCTCTTTAGGTGGCAGTGTGAGACTAGCTGGTCACTATGGGCTGGATAGGAAATTTTGCACCTTCCCTAGAATGGCCGAAGGGTGGGTGATTTTTTTTGCCTATCCTATACTGTCTCTGATGGGGTTATATGGGTTAAGTTGGAGGGCCATCTTAAATACAGTAGGTCACAATTGGTTGGAAGTGTGGGAGAATCATAAGTGAGGTCCCAAGATAATTTGGGTGTGGGTCCCAGGGTGCCTAACATCCAGGATACCAGAATATTGAGATTTGGGGGGATATGCACTGTTGGCCCACTGATGGTGGGGCCCACCTAAAGTCCCAAGGCTTTGGGGTGGTGGAGTTTGGTCAAGTTTGACCCAAGTGGCCAGCCAGGAGTGGATTTTTAAACAGTTAAAAGTTAGTAGTTAATCAAGTTGTGGCCCTAGTTAACTCCAAGCATTGTGCCTGTGCCTTTGTGCTTTGTAAAATTATTTCCTTCCCAAACATAAAGAAATTGGCTAAGTATCAGTATCAGTATCAAAAAACAAACAGAAATAAAATTCTCCCCTTATTTATGTTTTAAAGTGAACTATTACCCCAGAAGAACCAGCTGAATTGCTGTAACATGAAATGTGCTGTGTTAGCCTATAGATGGGTAAATCTCATTCATGATTCCCTTGTATTTTTGTGAACACTACCTCATTTTCTTCCTGACCTTGTTTCATATCAGATTATGATATGCTGCTTTTTCTTCTCTATGCGTTTTTGTGCATTCCAATAGTGTGTGCTTTTATGCATTCACAAGCTTTGGGAGGTACTAAAATTCAAGTTTTAATGAGCTGAACAAGAAGTTTTTCTCACCCCTGTTTCCGGTCTGCAACTTTAAAGTGTGTAATGTAGCCACAACTATTGCTTCTGGGATGAGGAATTTAGCTTAATAACACCACAGTTTCAGCATGGTGAGCCTCAGAGTGTCTAAATGCAATCTCCTCCTGCAATATGCAATGATAAATTTGAAAAGGGAGCATATGCTATCGGCATCTGTCTTCCACAACTCCTGCTCAGTTTTGTACATTCAGAACAAATTCTAGGCAAGAAGCCACCAGGAAGCTGTCCAGTTCTCTGTATCCAGTGCCCACCTCTGTCAGACTGGCTGCAGAATAATTTATTTCGTATCGCTTACCTGGCCAAGGAAAACATATTTGTGCCCTGTGGCAGGGAAGCTCTGAAATGAAAGCCCTGTGTTGCAAATTATGCAGTCTGGGACCTGATCTTAGATTATGTACCTTACCTGTAAGAGCCTGGGAGTTAGCAGACAAGTCCGCTTGGTACCCCTGCTGTCTGTTGCTATCGTATTACCACTGTAGTTTTTAAAAATAATCAATTTATGATCCTGTCTCTGTGTTACATGACTCTCCACTCACTACAGGTGAGTGATCAGTTCCACAGTTTAGCTTTGTTTCCACTGCTATGTAAACTCAGTTGTAAGTTTTGACAGTCAGTAATTCCATATTCTTATACGGGTTCTGCTCCAGTTATATATGTACATATAAGAGATGTCATAGGTCTGCATTTGCCTTTTTCGCACTCTTTCTCCGAAGGTTTTCCTAATTCTGATTTGACATTTTTAAAACGAGAGAGGAGACTATATTTACATCATTACACAAAATACTTTTATTCTTCCCGTATATTTGCTGAAAGCCAACTGAGAGAAAAAATATATGGCTTACGTGACCAAAAGTAAATTCAACTAGATTGGAGCTATAAATCCAGCTGAATTTCTCCAGCCATATCATTCCACCCTAGAGAACCTTGCCAACTGCTCCTGGCTTTGTTTTTCCATTTGCCTAGTCCACTTTGGCTCCTATATTTTCTTCATGAAAGGAACGTTCTGCTTGGACAGCCAAAATATAACTCCTTTTTTTTTTGTACACATGCTGGAATGAAACTATCCAAACCATTCCAGTAATTATGGATTCAGATAAATTACAGTGGTATTTATATAGGCTTAATGTTATCACAAAGAAAATGGATTCAGATAACCACTCTGGAAATCCGATTTGCTGTATTTTTTCACGTAGACAGTAGTAACTTCTCCTAGAACGATGGATGTACATCAGAGATGTACTGAATATGATGGTGTAATCATATTCTAATAACATGCAGTAAAAGTATCACCCAATTCTTTCTAACATTGTTAATTCATACAGATATTCAAACTAACCACTATTATAGGGGGTTTATAGTGCAGTTGTTTTCATTGGCATAGTGACAGAAGAGGCCTCTGGATATCATGATATTATGATTAAAGCACATCTGCATTGACATCAGTGGTATAATGTAAATTTTTTAACCAAGACTCCAAATCCACTTTGCATTATAAAGTGATATATTGCCTGGAGAAAACCCCACTCCAGCTAATCTGAAAATTGCAAATGGACTCAGAATAGGCACATTCTGTCTTCATTCCTGATTTTTGTGTGTGCTTTTTTAAAAAACACACAACACCTGGTGTTCTGATCCTGTGATCAATTGAAAAATCATTCGTTCATTCATTCATTCATTCATTCATTCTTTCTTTCTTTCTTTCTTTCTTTCTTTCATTCTTTCTTTCTTTCTTTCTTTCTTTCTTTCTTTCTTTCTTTCTTTCTTTCTACTGTGGTGGCTCAGTGGTTAAGAAGCTTGCCTTGTTAGCTGGAAGGCCAGCAAGTTGGCAGTTCAAAACCTGGATACTGCATGATGGATTGAGCACCCGTCTCTGCCCCAGCTCTTGGGGACATGAAAGGAGCCTCATTTGGGCATTCCTTGAGTGGAGTTCCTCCTGCAAAAACCCTTTCAACCCAGAATAATTTCTGACATGAAATTATTATTACCACTCCTTAAATTTAACTTTACTTTTGTGATGTTTATCAGTCAATTTGTGGGACAGGAAGCAAGGGGGTGTCCCAGTCGCAAACTCTACCACCTTTAGTGTGGTCAAAACAGAGCTTTGTATGTGACCTTACCTATGCAGGGAAAATGCTTGTTCACTAAAATTGTCCATTTACAGTGAGAGCTTGCAATCTATGGCCCTGATCTAGAGGAAACCAGGTGTGGTGAAATGCCATTGATGGCCTCCTTTTAGGTACCATAAATTGAGTCATGTAAATTGCGTTCCAGAAACTCTACGCTAGATGATATGCAAAAGCAATTTCTCAAGAAAGCTTGGAGGGGAGAGAATTCAAAAATTTGCAAAATTTGCAATAGTTGAAAAATGCTATTTCCACTGAACAGGTGAAATCAGGTCCTGTCTTTTGATATAAGAAGAAAAGGCCACTTTTAAATTGTTGACAAAAGTTTGTTTGGTTTTATTTGTTAAGCGAAGCGGAACATTCAGAGAAAATTCTGCTCTTTAAGCAAGGCACTCTTTAAGCAAGGCAGTCTTTATGTGAGGTTTGACTGTATGCTGTATAGTATATGTTGTTATGTTATACCACCTTCATAGAAACTACTTCAGTGGAATTCTCATTCACAGCCTTTGGTTTCCTTTGAGAACAAAGGAGGAACCAGGTGTTTGGCCTGGGCCACTCACACAATAGATGCTAGGTTTGAAAGGTAAACTCATTATCAAATATGTAATGGTTGTCTTGCATCTATTTGCAGTTCAACTGGGTGAAGCTTCATCACTATTTTGAATAATAGATATTACTAGTTGTAAAAAAAAAACACAACCCACATACCTATCTGTTATGCTAACCATTCTGAACCTCTGTACCTGATGTGTATAAATGTATGCCATGAAGTCTTACTCCCATGTCTGATGAAGGGAACCTGATCCACGAAAGCCAACATTAAAATACACCGGTTAGTCCTTAAAGTGCCACAATGTTTTTGGGCTTGTTTGTTTTGTTTACTCTCTGATATGCAAGATATTCGTACTTGTCATCACTTGATAATATCTCCACTTATTAGCTCTATTCTATCTAGGTTTTGGATTTTTCCACATTGTATAGAGTGAACTACACATTTGGCAAGTACAAATCTCATCTAAATATATTTACTAAATATTGACATTGTGTTTTAACAGTGATTCTATGACATATAGTTTTAGGTCATCCATATATAAGTGATGATAGTTTTTTCCTGCTTGATCTGAAATATGGTAGCCCAATCCAGTTTTACTTAGAATTATTCACAAGTGAATTAATGGGATATTAAGTAGTAAACAATGACAATGAATCCCCTTGGAATATTTCTCTTTTGATATTAACTTCCCTGATTTCTTCACTATAAGCTATTAAAATAGTTTTTCATATTTCCATGGTTTTATTGAGGAACTTCTATATTTTCCTAAACCCAAATATTTTTAAGCAGAAGTTAATTCAGCTGTAAAGCAATGAGTCAAATTACTTTTTTTATAATCTACCCACACCGTGTTAAAGTTTGTTTTTTGTCTGTTTGGGTTCCTGCCAATCAGTAGCTGATCTTTTGTGCATTTTGACTTTTTAAAGTTCCCTTTCTGTTCAATTGGATACAGGGAGACTTTGATTAAAATTTATCTATTCATCTTGCAAAATTCCTGTGAATTGCATAAACATTATTGGAAGGCATGTTATTTGTCAATGATTACTGGGTTCATTAATATGGCTCAGTGGTTAAGAAGCTTACCTTGTTAGCTGGAAGGCTGGCAAGTTGGCAGTTCAGAACCCGGGTACTGCACGACAGATTGAGAGAACCACTCTGTCCCAGTTCTTGGGGACATGAAAGGAGCCTCATTTGGGTGTTCCCTGAGTGGAGTTTCTTCTGCAAAAATCCTTTCAACACAGAATAATTTCTGACACAAAATTATTTATTTATTATTAGTTCAAATTTATATTGTCGCCCACTTGCTGTGGCGACTCAGGGCGGCTTACAGACAATACATTACATTACATTACAATATATTGGGGTGGGCACAGGGGGAGGGGCGGCAAGGTCCTCATCCTGCCCTGGCTTCTTCCTCCCCTGGCAGTTGGTATAGGCACAGGGGGAGGGGCCTATTACTAGGTTCATTGATATACAAAAATTTTTCTTGATTTTTTTTTAAAATTCAGGACTACAAAGGACATCATAATTGAGTTGCAACAATGTTACATTGGAATCCTCCCGAGAAGCATGGAATATTATCTTCGAAGTACTGCTGGGAACACAGATCTGAAAAGGTGGTTGAGAATCATGATAAGATGATTAAAAACTTATGGGACATTAAGATCCAAACTGATAAGAAGCTGAAACACAACCTCTAGGCATTATTGTGGTTGATTGCTGTGCTGGTCTCAGGTGATGGAAGAAAAAGAAATTGAAAAGGTCAAGAAATGTCAGGCTTGGAGAACTGAAATACAAAATCTCTGTGAGAAAAGGGCAATAATGATACCAGTAGTGTTAGGAACACTGAAAGCAATCCCAAAAGGGTTGGGGGGAAAACATATCTGCATGTGATTGGCATTGATAAGACCATGTTAGAGCAGTTGCAGAGAGCAGCAGTACTAGGTACCAGCTACATTATCAGGTTATACCTTACTGACTCTTAGGTCCAGGCTTAGGACTCAAACTTTGGTCCAAACATCAGTTGGTCGGTGTACACCTTTGATATCACCATCACCATCACCATCACCATCACCATCACCATCACCATCACCATCATCATGAATATTATAGATGTTCCATTTTACAATTTATAGCAGGGAGATTTCCTCCTTTCCTGAAATGCAATACTGTCTCAAAGGGTAGTGGAACCCCATTAGGAACCCCTGCCCTAGGCTGTGCCTTGAAATGCTAGCCAGATTTAATAGTGACTGATTCTCCTACACAGAGTATGTCTTGGTGAAGTTAGTGAGAGATAATTCAAACAGTAGTTAATTCAGAGGACTGCACAATCAGAAAGCTTTAGAAGATTTTTTTTTGAATATTTGGCAACTGTGCTTAATTTCACAGTAAAGGTAAAACACTTTACTTCCAGGTGATATGTTAACTGCATCTAAACCTCACACAGTGACTGCTTTGGAATGTCATGGCATGGACATTTGTAGATGTGTCAATTTTATTCATACTTAATTGGCCAATTTATATGGGAGGGGTTACATATTAATTTTCACCCCAAGCGTTTTGGGAGAGAGCAAGCAGGGATTCTAGACAAATAAATAACCTACGTGGGACAAATTTGACTGGTGAGGGACAAGCAATTTCCTTGATTTATGGACTGCCTATGGTGTGTTCATTGGTTCTGCCACCAGGAAGGATTTGGTCTTAATTTTAACTGTGCGTACTAGGAGTGTTGGGATGTGTGCACATATGTGCAAAGGGAAACCTACTCCAACTTTTACAGTTACTTTACAAGTGTGATACAGGTATTTTCCTACAATAAAACATTTAACATTCCCATCCCGTAAGTGCTGTTCTTGGCTTCCTGCTTTATTCCAATTTACTTTCCTTCACACTGTGGGCAGATTTCTTGAAATACTTGTACCTAACTGGTAGGTAAAAGCTGATGTTGGCTTTTTAATGCAGATAAATGTTATTCCTAAATTATCTGCATCTTGCAGCATTATACCTGTTGGCTTTCTCCCATCTGGAAGTGGGTGTGAACTGTGGGAAGGTAAGTTTTGTACAAGCCATTGCTGAAATTCTATTAATTTTAAAAAGAGGTGAGTTAATTACCAGAGAATAGCAACATGGAATGTTGATCTGCTGTGCAATTTAAACATCTGGATGAGCTGGTGAATAAATTTACCTGGAATACAGTCTACTTCATATATTACATTTATTATGATGATACTAATTGTCATTAAAGAACTGACAGCATTTCTAGGGTATAGTACTATTATTATATTGTACTTTGGATTTCTCAGTACAGCACAGTACTGTATTGGTAGTACATGGGAGTAGACCAAAATGTCAAGTCCATGATAAATGATGAAATTTGTGGCAAAACTTACGTTATATCACTTATACCTTGCTTCATCATTGTTTCCTGATAGTATCTAGTGCAAATAACCTGCATATATTATTTTTAGCCTGAAGACTATATAATTTAATCCATAGTTTTGATCGTTGTTTGTTAACCTTATCACCCAGGAGGTAACAGGGCTACTGTTTATATAGTGGGTTTTTAAGCAGTGCATCAGGACTGTTATTAAAATACAGTACATTTGTTTTCACTTGTAAACTGGAAAACACACCATTCTCTCAAATTCTTCACTGATAAGGTCTGTCTATGTCCAGGGCCATTCTTTCCAAGGATCTTCGCTTGCATAACAAGTTGGATTATTCTCTACTTTATGTTGTTCCTCATAATATGGCCAAGGTATTGGAGTTTCTTTTTCTAATGCTCTTAAACAGTTCTTGTTCTAAATCCATCCAACACTACACTTCTACATATGGTCAACCCATGAGATCCTTATCAACCATCCGCAAATCCACATTTCAAAAGCATCAATTCTGTTTTCAGGTGCTTTGGTCAATGTTTAAGCTTCAAATCCATATATCAACCCTGGGACACCTAATGACTCACTATTTGGATCTTTGTAGCAACATTAGGTCTCTATTGCATAACAAATGTCACATTTTTTATGAAGGTGGGTTCTTGCTTTTTCTTTTTGCATTCTAATTGCTACCTCGTGATTCCACTTTTCATTTAAAATACTCCCCAAACAGACAATTTTATCCACTCTTTCATTTTCTTGTGTTGCTGCCATTAGCTTGCCATGTGTTGGTGCTCAGCTTATAATAAGATATTTAGTCTTCTTGGAGTTGAGATCCAAACCATATTCTGCCCTTGAAGCTCTAACTCGATCCAGCATCAACTGAATTTCTGCAAGGTTTGTGGCCAGCAACACTGTATCATCTGTGTATTGGATGTTGTTCAGGTATTCCCCATTAATTCTAATGCCAATATTTAAATCTGATATTGCTTCTGTGAAAACACTCTTCAAATATATATTAAAATGTGTTGAGGACAAGACACAACCTTGCTGCACACCTATGTGAATTTGAACCTGCTCTGTCAACTTATCTTCAACTCTGACTTGAGCTGTCTGGTTCTGATAAAGGTAGGTGATGATCCTGATGTCCTTATTATCAACACCTGTATTCTTCAGTGCTGTGATCATCTTCTCATGGTGACATCTGCTAAGGGCTTTTGCATAAACTATAAAATACATGTACACATCACAACTCATGTATCTACATCTTTTGTTTCATAGCTTCTGATAAAAAGAGACAGTTGCAATTTTGCTAGCCCATAGTAGCATCAGACTACTGGGCTAAAGGAACCATTGATCTGATCCAGCAAGTGATTTTTATACAGTCAAACCTCGCACAAAGAGTGTTTCGCTTAAAGAGTTACTCGCTTAAAGAGCAGATTTTTCTCTGAATGTTCGCTTTGCTTAACAAATAAAATCAACCAAAAACTCACTTAACAAATAATTCGGGGTTCGCAATCCCCCCCCCCAAATTGGTCATTTACAATTGTGTTTCGCTTAAAGAGCAAACTTGCTTAAAGAGCAATCCTGTGGAACACATTGTGCTCTTTAAGCGAGGTACCACTGTATATTATATCTGCCTGGCCTGCCTTGTTTGTGTGTGCAATCTGCTTATCACAGTCAGATAATATACATCTATAAGAGATAACAGCATATGTTATGCATTTATTACATTTGTTCATTTCCTCAAAACATCATTAAAAACCTGCTCTGAATTAGACAGCATAGTTTCTATTGTCTGAGGGCTTCCTATTTGAAATTTGTTTTAGCTTTCACTGTCATTACTGAAATTCAGTCACTCTTACCACGTGCCCTATCCAAAAGTCTGGTGGGTTTGAGTTTATGTACCTAACAGTGGTTGCCAAGGACAGAATAGGGATTCTGTTGATGTACCACCCAGCTACCAACCTCTCCACAACAGCCCAGAGTGGGAGTATATTCCAGATGTACAGTATACAACTGGAATGAATGAATTAATTAAGACAGAGAGAAAAACAAAATTGTTAAAGTTTTGGCATTCCTTGGTTTGATCTGAATCTAAAAGAATTACATCTGAGTAAGGTTTGAAATTAGACCAAGGCTTGAAAGGGCAGCTATAATGGAACTAGAAAAGGTGCTCAAGTGCACATATGTGTCATTGAAGACCAAGGGGATGATTTTCTGCACCACGTATTCCTGATTATTGTGTATTACCATGAAAGCTGGACAGTAAAGGAAGCTGGCAGTGAAGAAAGCTGACAGGATTAAAACTGATTGATTTGAAATGTGAGTTGTTGGAGGAGAGCTTTGGAGATGCCATGGACTATTAGAAAATCATGTAAGTGGGTTCTAGACCACATCAAGCTTCAGCTCTCTGTCTCTCTCTAGAAGCAAAATTTACTAAATTGCAGTTATCTTACCTTAGACACATAAGTTTCACTGGGGGGAAACAATAGCAGAGGGGGAAGTCGGAGGCAACAAAAAAAAAAAAGAGAAATGCCACCTATGATGGATTGACTATATAAAGGAGTCACAGCAATGGGTTTGCAAGAACTAAGTAGGGCTGTTGATGTAGCACTTTCTGGAAGTCACTGATTCATAGGGTCAAAATAACTCAGGAGTCATTAAATAGCCTCATAACAACAATTGGAAGAAAGATTGTGCAAGTCTATCCTGCTCTATAGAGCAGTAGTCAAGTTGTCATCACTCTATTAGGCCACAGTCATCACACATGTAGTGAAACTTTATTCCATCCTGGGATCCCATAACTGCAAGCAGGTGAGCTGATTTAGTCCCAATGGTGATCCACAACTATAAGAGTGCCACAATTCTAAGTAGTTAATTTATTTATTTAGATTTATTATCCCGCCCCAATCAGGTGAACCTGACTCTAGGCGGCTCATCAAACCCAAACCCTACCAGACTTACTGAAACATATTCACCAGTTAGATATGTTAATTTGTGGTGTGGTCATGTTATCCAACAATGAAAGAAATAGAGAAAACCAAAAAGATCTACTTTGTGAGCCAGTTAGATAACAGATAAAAATAAAATCTTACTCCAAAGTCACCTCAAAGCCTGCACTGAAGACAGAGGAAAGAGAGAACTGAAACCAAAAGAGGTAAGAAGGTCCATTTTGCTCTCATAGCCCCTCCTCAATGTTAAAAGAATGTGTATACCTCCATAGACATCAAATGACACCCCAAGGGACCTCCCTTCTTGACTGTAACATCACCCTGCTGAGAATTCCCAGGGAAGGTGAACATCTTGGGAACAATAGAGCCTTACAACCTGATTTTATTAAGTTGCTTTATACAACTTTGGCACATTAAGCCCAGCACTGTGTACATCAGGGATTCTCAATCTGCAGCCTATGGGCTGAATGTGGCCCACAGTGCCATTTCATGTGCCCCCACTGCATCCACCACACCAGGAAGTGCCATGTGGAGGAATGGCAAAATGGCCATCTGGCCCCCGAAGCTGTCTGAGGGAGTGTGTCCCAGCCCTCATCTTTAAAAGGTTGAGAACTCCTGGTGTACATGGATTGACAGTAGTATTCAGTGGTTTAATGTCAATCATTTTTCCTTTTTTAAAAAAATAAATAAATAACTGGAGATATTCTGCATATCAAGGAAGAGCTCCAGTGCTAAGCCAGGGCCTCTTTGACAGTCTTCTTAAGGTGAGATTTCCCATTTTTTCTTGGCAGCAAGAATATTATTTATTTATTTATTTATTTATTTATTTATTTAGTCAACTTATGCCCTGTCCATCTGGGATACAGGCCCTACAACATACTAGGTGAAGTCTTGAGGTGACATGTAGGGATCTCTTCAATGAGTATGACAGATGCTGACCTGTTTCTCCATTATAGAAAAATGTGTTAGCTTCCATCTTGGAAGTGTTTGAAACCCTAGTAAACATTGCTATGTATTTATCATCTTTGTTTTTATTAGTGTCCTTCCTCTTAGTACTAAGAGTTTTCACAATGGATAACCAAAATTAAGTACTGCTCAGTTATCTGTTCCCTTCTCAGTTCTTCAGTGTTTTATAAATACATCTGTAATATCTCTTTTCAAAGCCCTGCTATAAAGCCCACCTTACTTTGGCAGTTAACATTCCTATCAAATAGTTCCAGTAATAGAGCTGCTGAGGTTTTCCTGTGCTCTGTTCACCACCAGCAGAGGGAGGGCCAAGACAAACTTCAAATTGATGGTTCCCTGTAAATACTTGAGGAAGAATAGGATGTTTCCATCCACCGCTGTATATTGACTCTTTTTATGCTGCTGATGTTAAATCATTTTGTGACATCATATTGTTACATTGACTCCAAGAACAAATAAGCTGTCCCTTCCACAAGGGCACATAAAACGGTCCATTTTTACTCATTCTACAAACTGTTTATAGGTTGCTTGCAGTTTTTGGGATTTTTACAAGAGAACATCCACTGTTCATTCCTGGCTTGGATCCAGAATGGGCATGCTAACTTTGTCTGATTTCCAAAGACATTTTGTGAGAATTGTGCATGCTACATGAGTAAGTGTCTTCCCATCAGGAACTTAACACTACCTCACTCTATTCTTTGTTGCAGTCTTTTCCCCAAGACGACTTAAACCCACTGTTTTATGAGCTTCTTCTAAACAACAGAACAGTGCCTTGCCTTGTTAGATATCAGTGTTACTGATCAGAAGGGCCACTGTGTATCTACAAGGCTTTCAGAGGTTGTTGTTTTTTGTTTAGTTTTACACTTTCTGGAGTTCATTAGTTTTAGTGGTAGAACAAATTCAATTCAGTTCCAGAGAAAAGAAAAGAAAAGAATGCTATAATAGTGTTGACCTTGTAAAAGTTGGCTTTCTTGAACTAAAGCTTCCAAAACACCCTCCTGGCACCATGTCTAGGGACCTAGTTCTGTCATACATGCCAGTAAGACCGTTTGTGTGAGAAAGGGTGTTAATGCCTCTACATTAAACAGTTGTATCAGTAACTGTCATGTCTCTATTCTATGGAATCCTGGATTTCTCTCAACCACATCATTAGAGCAGTCTAGCAGAGTATAGCTCCTTTTCCAAACTACAGATCCCATAAATCCATAGTCTGAAGCCATGATAGTTCAAATCATATCAAGCTGCTTTCACTGTGGCATGTAAGAACCACTGTGTGTAAGGAGATGTAGAAAGTATTGCTTCTTATAATACAGCATACATAGCTCCAAGCTTTTAATTAGCGTAGTTGACAATGACATGACATAGCTACAGTGGTGAGCATCAGCAGGTTTGCGCCAGTTCACCAGAACCGGTAGCAGAAATTCTGGCTGGCCCCGCCCATCCAAGTTTTTAAATAAAGTAGTCCTAATTTGGGTGCAACACAGGGCTTTCCCCCTAGCCATGTCCACCATACCACGCCCACAGTGTGGTAGTAAAAGTTTTTGGAGCCCACTACTGTATAGCTACAATATTAAACATTCCCACACAAAAACAGAATCTACACTATATAATAATTTAGTGTCAGGAATCTACACTGAAGGAAAATGTATATAACTTCTTTTTTCTCCATGTCTTTTTGTTGTTCAGTCACACAGTCGACATGTCTAGGCCAGACAGAAAACTGCCAAAATGTTACCACCTTTTGGTGAATTCATTCTGTAGTTCCTTTCACCTGACCTGCTGTAAGAAAAATTAATAAGATAACTGTGTTCCCTAACTAGACAAATCTACAATTGATCTATACTTCTCATCTTGATTATTGAAATGTATGATATATAGGATCATTCTTAAAAATGATCCAGAAATAACTTATAAGGCCGTTACTGTACATTTTAAAACTCATAATGGAAGAAGTACAGTAGAACCTCACTTAAATCTGAATAAATAAATAAACAAATAAATTTAATGCATTCTCTGGGACCTTTTGTACTACAAAAAAAATTGTAAAGTGAATTTCCCATAGGAATGCATTGAAAACCAAAATTTGTTAACCAAAAACACGTTTTCCCATAGAAATGCATTGAAAACCAATTAATCTGTTCCAAAAATATTTGTTAACCGAGTCACTATTTTCTATGGATTTCCTTTTGTTATGCGATTTTTGTGTTAACCAAGCTGTTTGTTGAGCAAGGTTCCACTGTATACAGATGTGTTCAACAGGAATTTGCACTGTTTTTGGACAAATGTGTTGAATCTAGAACAAATTAGGGTATCTGCACATTTCTGAGGTGAGTGTGAGGACCTGTTAAAGGCACTCACAAGATGCAGCAACACATTCCATAGATCCCTTATGTTAAGTCTGGGATGTTTGGGGTTAAAAATGTAAGAATAAAAAGGTTACCATATGATCAAAAGGGGATTAATTACCTTATAAGGAAGACACACAAATACTAGCATGGACTCACACAATGATTGGCATGGAGTATCTCCAAAAAGATTTTTCTTTAATTTAAGCCTATCCTGAATAAGCCAAGCCTGTGTTTTCTTATTTAGGCCAAGCCTGGATAAACGAGGCTAGTTTCCATCTTTAATGTTCAGCTTTTTCTCTAGCAGTTGTTGGATCGTTGTTATATCACCAAGGCCAAACTGGGCAACATCCACTTGTCTAGGGCTGTTTTGCACCACCAAATTTGCCATTAATTTGTGTGTGTGTGTCCATCTCACCACAGAAGTGGCATTTTAATGTGCCTCAGTCTGAAGGGGAGATGCCTTTTAAAGGAGGCACCACAATTTTTTTGCTCCCCCACTGCCAATATCAAGTGGCAAATTTCACTGTCAGGGAGGGTTTGAGTGGCCACATGTGTGTTAGTGACTGCATAAGGGCCAGGTCAAGGACGTTCATACTTTAAGAATTTTGCATTTTAGATCTCATTTCCAAATTAAGAACTTTGGGATGTCTAGATCATCCATTGTGAGAAGAGTGAAGAGATGGGAAAATTGGGGGGGGGGGTTTGCTATCTGGGAGAGTTTTTCATGCAGCTGAAGGCATAAAGCTTGAATTTGATAGCCTGTGGTTTTCTTCCCTTAGAATGAAGAGTTTATAATCAGGAATAACTCCAAATTATAAAATAGATTATTTTATGTCAGTCTAAACATGAATGTTATAACATTCCAACATGTTTAGTCTCGGGCTCTAAAACTGATATCATGGAAATGATTGAATAGTCATGCAAACTATGTCTGCCAAAATACATTTGTCCATATAGTGTCTAAATATACCAGAGCATTGTCTTTCTTTCTCCAGTGTGGCCAGTATATGTTCCAATTTCAAAGAAGGGCAATGCCAAAGTATGTTCAAACTATTTTACAATCACACTCATCTCACACAATAGCAAGGTCATGTTCAAGCTCGGGTGCTCCTAACTGATGGCCCATGGGCCTAATCCGGCCCTTAGAGCTCATTAATACAGTCCACGGTGGCCACCTAGGCACTGCCTGAAGGTCCCACTACCACCGGAAGTCTCAAAATGTCACTTTCTGTGGCAACAGCAATTGTGCTGTTTTTTCAACTTCTTGAACAGCCTCCACCACTTCCCACAGCAGCAGGAGTGTTTTTGGAGCATTTTTGCTCCATTTTGGGAATTTTTGCCACATATCCGCTATATTTTGGCAGCTAACACATGGCAGCTTGGGACTTCCAGTGCCAGGTGTAACAATCCACTTACTCCCAGGTAGGACTTGGTAGTTCTCCAGCCTCCTGGTAATGGGATTGCACCTGATCCTGTTTTCCTGCTCTAGATCGGATCCAGCAGTTCAGAACTTTTCCTATCAGTGTGCCCAGTCACTCCCGACCAAAATCCAGGTGATGATAAAGGGTGCACATGAAACTAGTGTAGATTCAGGTAGCGTGTCATGTAATCACTCCAAGTCTCTTCAGGTATTTTAGAAATATATTGAAAGTATAGTAAGATTAATGATACAGTCCAACACCAGATCAAGAAGCATTTTAAAGAAAGGAAATAAAGCAAGCGGCATGTTCAAGGGATGGCCAATAGCCCCCCGTCTTTCTCAAGCCTCTACATTTTGGTAGTTTAAAACTACAGCATCCAAGAGAATGTCTGCATGTGTGTGTGCATCTCTGGGATATATCTCCTCCCAAAGGGTCCACCTTTGGCTCTACCCCTAGAGATTCCAACCAATGATCTTACAGCAAGACATGCCAATCACACAATAAGTTTCATTTCTTCAACTCCATAATGCTCATGTTGTTTACATTCCAGTCCTGTTGTGAAGGGCCTCCTACACAAGAAATTCCTCATCTTGGATTTAGCTAAAGCAAAGGGTATACCTCATTCCGTCACACTGGGCAGAACTTCCAACAGTGCCTGGGTTCCCACCGTAGAACCAGGAAGTCCCAAAACACTGCATGTTAGCTGCCGAAATGCAGTGGATATGTGGCAAAAAATTCCCAAAATGGAATTCCCAAAAATACTCCTACCGCTGTGGGAAGTGGTGGAGGCTGTGCAAGAAGCTGAAAAAATGATGAAATTGCTGCCGCCACCACCAAAAATGTAAGTACTGCTGTACTGGGAGCAACCACGCCTTTGGCCACACAGCTGAGGATCAGGGGTGGGAACGGCCCCTGGTGGAAAAATGTTGGGAACCCCTGTTCAAGATCCTAAACACTAGGGTTCAGCAGTATGTGGACTGAGAACTTCCAGAATTGCAAATTGAGTTCCAAAGAGGGAGGGAAACTAGAGACCAAATTGCCAACATTCACTGGATCATGGAGAAAGCAAGGGAGTACCAGAAAAACCTGTACTTCTGCTTCATTGATTACTCCAAATCCTCTGATTGTGTGGATCACAACAAACTGTGGCAAGTCCTTAAAAAGATGGGAGTACCAGACCTCCTTACTTGCCTTCTGAGAAATCTGTATGCAGGTCAAGAAGCTACAGTTAGGACCGGCTATGGAACACCTAATTGATTTAGAATAGGAAACACAGTAGAAAAAGGCTGTCGATTTTCACCCTGCTTATTTAACTTATATGCAGAGTACATCATGCGTAATCCAGTGCTGGATGAAGCACATGCTGGAATTATGATCGCTGGGAGAAATATCAACAACCTGAGATATGCTAATGACACTACCCTAATGGCAGTGAAGAATACCTAAAGAGCCTCTTGATGAGGGTAAAAGAGGAGAGTGTAAAAAGCTGACTTGAAACTCATCATAAAAAACAACAACAAGATCATGGCATCTGGCCCCATCACTCCCTGGCAAATAGAAGGAGAGGAAATGGAAGTAGTGGCAGACTTTACCTTCTTGGGATCTAAGATCACTGCAGATGCTGACTGCAGCCATGAAATAAAAAGACACTTAGTTCTTGGGAGTCAAGCTATGACAAATCTAGGCAGCATAATAAAAAGCAGAGACATCACCTTGTCCACATAGTTAAAGCGATGGTTTTCTCAGTAGTAATGTATGGCTGTGACTATATGGAAGGTTGAGTGCAGAAGAATAGGCACATTCAAACTGTGGTCCTGGTGAAGACTTTTGAGAGTCTCCTAGACTGCAAGGAAATCAAATAAATCAATACTAAATGAAATTAATCCTGACTGCTCCTTGGAAGGATAAATACTGAAGCTGAAGCTCAAGTACTTTGGCCATCAAATTTGAAGAGAAGACACTGGAGAAGGCTCTGATGCTGGGAAAGATGGAAAGCAAAAGGAGAAATGGGTGGCAGAGAATGAGAAGGTTAGATAGTATTGTTGACACAGTGAGCATGGATTTGGGCAGATTCCAGAGGATGGTGGATGACAGAGGAGCCTGGTATGGTGTCAGAAAGGGTTGGACATGATTCTGCGACCAAACAGCAACAACAAAAATTTTGCAGTAGTAATATTGTAATAGTTCTCTTTGTCTTTATGTGTCAGTCACTAGAAGGCTTCATTAAGGGTTCTGATCCTATTTCTGTCATCTTTTACTTTCACTTCTTCCTGGTCCTTCACAATTGTCTTTCTTCTTTCATAATGTACATCTAAATTTTTCTTTTCTTTTTCCTTCAGGAACTGTCTTTTTGCATTCTTCCTTAATAATATATCTTGTTTCAATCCACAATTCTTCTAGTTCATAGCCAATTGGGTTTGGTAATGCTAATTTGTTCCTTATGTGAACTTTAGATTCATCAGGAAGGTTGATTAAATTATGTTTTGGAACTAAACTTGTGTGTGTGTGTGTGTGTGCATGTGCATGTGCGTGCGCGTGCGCGTGCGTGCGTGCGCGTGCGTGTGCGTGCTTTTTCAGTTTCAAGCAGGGGAGGGCATGAATTAGCATGAATTAGTGTGAATATGTTGCACTGTTGGGTAAATTGTGTCTCATGTGCCCAAACTATGAAACACACACACACACACACACACACACACACACACACACACACACACACACACACACACACACACACACACACACACACACACACTCTCTCTCTCTCTCTCTCTCTCTCTTCCGGATTTGATTTTTAATTCTGTTTTTCCTCATGACATTTCTCAGCAGCTTCTGGTCTGTTTGGAGTTCCTGTATTTAAATATTTAATTAGATAATGTTACCCTCTTTGATATGGAAAAGCACCTTATTAAAAATGCTGCTAATATTTTAACACCATTATCTTATGCATATTTATTTAAAGATGAATCCTAAGGAAGTACAGTATAGTGTTGCAGCTTGAATCAAGACAGCCAGTGCTACCATTGGCCAGAGTGAGGCAGAAATGTGAGGCATTAGATATAGGATGATAGAAAAAGCCAGCAAACTCTTAGTTATATGACTTTTTATGATTGCATTTTTTCTGCCATTAAAGGGGAAAAGTAATTGTGAGGTTTGATTGTTTCTTTTGATCTTATCTGGCAACGTAGTAAATTCAAAAAGGTGGGGTACAAATGTGAATAAATAAAATAAATATTATGCACCTTAGCTTTGTGAGGGGTTTGTGGACTGTTTCCTGTTTTACATCAGTTCAGATAGTGTGTTTTAGTGTGTTTTCTCCCTGTGGGTAATTTTATCATTTTAAACTTAAGTGCATACATGATGAAAGACAAAATAAGAAGGAAAATAGAGCTAAATACAGTTGTACCTTGCTTAAAGAGCATAATGCGTTTCACGGGATTGCTCATTAAGTGAGTTTACTCTTTAAGTGAAACACCATTGTAAGTGACCAATTGTGACTTCTGGTCAGAGGGATTGTGAACCCCGATTTATTTGTTAAGCGAGTTTTTGGTTGGTTTTGTTAAGCGAAGCGAACATTCAAAGAAAATTCTGCTCCTTAAGCAAGTTACTCTTTAAGTGAGGCACTCTTTATGCAAGGTTTGACTGTATAAAATATTCTGAATGAGGAATAATTAATGGATCTTCTAACAAGCGGTGGCTTCTCAGGCTAAATTTGAGTCCCAAGATCATTCCTAGTTTAGGCAAAAATAAATTAACCAGATAACAAGAAGAGGAATAAATTTCATTAGTCAAAGTAATCCCCTAAATAATGGGCTAGGCAAGGTAAAGGTTTATTTTGTTAGTTTAACATGAGCAGTATTTCAATGACTTGTAACCAGTCAAGTGACTGTAGTTTTTAAGCTTTTTTCATGGTAGAATGTGTTTCATGTGATTAACATCAGTTGTAAGAACAATTCTTCATGTCTGCTGGAACAGCTACCTCTGATACTAAAGTATTGAATTTCCTAGGGCTCAGAAATTCAAGGAACAGATATGTTATGGTGGCAAATCCCTGTAGTAAAGGGGGGGATATATATTTTCTTTGTATTGAGAGTAAACTGAATGATAAACATTATGAAATGTATACATTCAATTATAGATTTACAGCGGACCAGGGTTGGAAAGAACCACAGGGATCACCAAGTCCAATCCTACCAATGCAAGAAATCCCCACCTACAGAGCTAGTCATTCAACCTATATTTTTAAAAATCCCAGTGCTGAAAAATCTCTAAAGCAGTCCATTTGACTTTCTAATAGCCCTTACTGGTAGCATGCTCTTCCTAATGTTGAGTCATAATCACTGTTACAGCAATTTAAATCCATTCTTTCTGCATCTATTCTGTGAAACTCAAGAAAATAAGCGTCATTTCATCTTCCCCGTGACAGCTCTTCAAATATTCCAATAGCCATTTCTTTTCCAGACTAAGCATGCCCAGTTCCTTCAACCATTCCTCATGAGACAAGGTTTATGAACCCTTTTGTCATCTTGATTGCCATCCTTTGGGAATATTCAAAGTTCTTGATATCATTCTTGCACTGCTAAATCAAATTCCAGCTGAGGTGTCACTAGTGGAGAATGGTGTGATATTGTTGCTTTCTTTGATTAGGACAATATATCTCTGTTGATGCAGCTGAGCATCACTGCTGTTTCATCACACCGCTGAACTTGATGACTGGAAGGTTGGCAGTTCAGCAGTTCAAGACCCAAGCACTGCACGATGAAGTGAGCTCTGCCCCAGCTCCTGCCAGCCTAACAGTTTGAAAATAAGAAATTGCAAGTATATAAATAGGTACCACTTCAGTGGGAAGGTTAACAGTGTTCCATGCACTGTAGTGTTTAGTCATGCCTGTCACTTGACCATGGAAACATCTGCAGACGCAGACAGTGCTGGCTGTTTGGTTATAAACAGAGATACGACTGGGTTTTGAGCAAGTGTGACCTTTACCTTTATCTTTACCTTTACCTTTACCTTTACCTTTACCTTTACCTTTACCTTTACCTTTACCTTTACCTTTACCTTTACCTTTACCTTTACCTTTACCTTTACCTTTATTTATTTTATTTTATTTTATTTTATTTATTTATTGGATTTCTATACTGCCCTACTTGGTGCAACCAACTCAGGGTGGTGTACAAAATAGAATACAATCAACCAATCGAATACAATAATAGGGCAAACAGTGCTATGATAGAACACCACACAGCAAAACAACAACAATATGGCAATGCAATCAAGCAATAATATAAGTGTACAATCCAACAATACAATTTAGACATACAATCCCAAAATACAATATAGCATACAATATAACAATATAGCAATATAATGACAAGAAGATTCAATCCAGTAATACAAAACAATATAATCAGATATCATAGATACCACGTCCTTTCAACTAATGGCAGTCTTCTCCTCCAGGCGAGATGGGAGGCCCAGAGGGAGGGTGGGAGCGTCCTCTCACCGCCCGCAGCCTAGGAATTTTTATCGGCCTCCGGGCTAAGATGACGGGGCCTGGATGGAGGGCAGGAGCGTCACATCACCGCCCATAGCTGCTGGTCATATTCTCCTCCAGGCGAGATGGCAGGCCCGGAGGGAGGGCGAGAGCATCCTCTCAACACCCATAGCCAATGAACTTTTATCAGCCTCCAGGCTGAGATGATGGGGCCCGGAGCGAGGGTGGAAGCATTGCCTCACCGCCTGCAGCTGCTGGTCATCTTCTCCTCCTGGCGAGATGGCAGGCCCGGAGGGAGGGCGGGAGCAGCCTCTTGCCGCCTGCAGCCGATGAACTTTTATCAGCCTCTGGGCTGAGATGATGGAGCCTGGAGGGAGAGTGGGAGTGTCGCCTCACTGCTCGCAGCTGCTGGTCATCTTCTCCTCTGGGCGAAATGGCAGGCCCGGAAGAAGGGCGGGAACAGCCTCTCACCGCCCGCAGCTGAGAAACTTTTATCGTCCTCCAGGCCGAGATGATGGGGCCCGGAGGGAGGGTGGGAGCATTGCCTCACCGCCTGCAGCTGCTGGTCATCTTCTCCTCCAGGCAAGATGGAGGGCCCGGAGGGAGGGTGAGAGCATCCTCTCATCGCCCGCAGCCGATGAACTTTTATCGGCCTCCGAGCCGAGATGATGGGGCCTGGAGGGAGGGCGGAAGCATTGCCTCACCACCCACAGCTGCTGGTCATCTTCTCCTCCGGGCAAGATGGCGAGCCCAGAGGGAGGGCAGGAGTGTCCTCTCACCGCCCACAGCTGATGAACTTTTATTGGCCTCTGAGCCGAGATGACAGGGCCCAGAGGGAGGGAGCATTGCCTCACCACCCGCAGCTGCTGGTCATCTTCTCCTCCAGGCGAGATACCTATTTAGATCTCTAGATCCTTTTCACAAATACCAATGGCAAGTTAACTACAATACTTCCATTCCTATATTTGGGCATTTGACTTTTTTCCCTGATGTCTACACCTCCAGTGTGCCAGATATTTAGCCTGTTGTCTTAACTCTTCTTACACTTACTTTAATTCTTCAACTTTCTCTTTTCCTTCCTAAAATACATATACAGTAAAACCTCACAAAAACAGCGCCTTGCTTAGAGACTAACTTGTTTAAAGAGCAGAATTTTCTCTGAAATGTTGCCTTGCTTAACAACTATAACCAACCAAAAACTCACTTAACAACTAAATTGGGTTTCGCAATCCCCCCCCCCCACACACACACACACTAGAAGTCACAATTGGTCACTTACAATGGTGTTTTGCTTAAAGAGCAAAATCGCTTAAGGAACAATCCCATAGAACATATTATGCTCTTTCAGCAAGGTACCACTGTACTTTATATTCACAATGGCCCCTATAAAAAGTTCCCATTCCAGTAATGTATTTAAAATGGAAATAAATAGTCAAGTAAAAATGTCAGGAAAGAGTAAAACTAAATCATAGCCATAATGACGAGGATTTTATGTATCCAGAGAAGAGTACCTTCAATAAATCAGAAAGAAAGTGAGAGAAAGTGAGTACGTTTAAGTACAACTATTTTGCAGTACTGGTTGGGTGGTTTTCCTTTTAAATTTTGACTCCAACATTTGAAAGCTAATGAGAAATGAATGAGTAAGATCATGCGACTTAACACATAGGATTCCATTGAAGTTGTGAAAGAGATATATAAAGCTAAAAAGCTAACCTCCTCCAGAATGTTATTTTATTTATTTTATGTATCTTTACTGGGCAAATGAAAACCTTGACAAAGCCTAGCTTTTTTCTGTAAGTAATTATTAGAGGGTTTAAAAAAAAAACTTTACCTAACTGCCTCTCTTTTCCTCTCTCAATTAAATAAAAAAGGGGGGCAGAGACAGAGAGAAAGATCCTAGCTTTCTTTAGTCAAGATAATATATGTATATAAAAAGAGGCTTTCTCTGTTTACAGAGGGCACCAAAAATGTAAACTCATTTTAAGAAATATTATCTATGAACAGTAAAACCCTGGGTCACAACTGCCTCAGTTTAAGTTTGCTGCGGTTTACAATGGAAAATCCTATGGAAATGCCGTCCCAGTTTACAAATGTTTAATGTATTTTTTTTTTCAGTTTACAAGGATCATTTTTTAGATTATTATTTTTTATTTTATTATTTAGACTTAAATCGCCACCCGCTCGCCATGGCAACTCTGGGTGGCTTACAGTCAACAAAAATGACAATCACAGTACAAAATTGAGTTGCAACATTATTACTAAAATCAGTAAGCCCAAACAGCTAAAATAGACCTTATTAAAAACATCCTTAGACAGTTAAACTAAAATCCCCAGATGGCAAGTTATTTATAGTAGTCATGTTTTATTTTTCAATGCATCCCTATGGATGTTTCAGTTTACAATTTTTTTCAGGTTACAACGGAGGCTGATGGAACGGACCACCATTGTAACCCAGGGTTTTACTGTATCACTGCTTGAAACGGAATTAAATTACGGTAGCATTATGTAGTATAAAGTTCACTCAAAACCAGGTACATTGATAGTACTTTGGGAAGAAATTGAAATGACATGTACAGCAATACTATCCGATTTTTAGTGTTATCCTATGTTAAAATCCTATGGGATGTATCTGATAACGTTAAAGCTCCATAGAGATACATTGTAACCGCACAGGCTTTAGCGGTTGTTATCTGATCCATCCCATAGGACCTTAACGTTATTCGACCCAATTATCCTCCCCAGATTACTTAACGTTATGCGATTTTAGTGTTATGTGAGGTAAACGTTATCCGAGGTATTACTGTATAGATATAGATATAGATATAGATATAGATATAGATATAGATATAGATATAGATATAGATATGAATTAAAATGAATTTTTCACCTATATTTTTCTGGGATTGGTAGTTACTTAATTCAAGAGGATCACTGAAATCTTTGTAGGTGGCCCGGATAAGTAGGAACCATTTATTTTCAACATTTGGGCTAAACCATATTGTCAACTGATTGAATGAGTAAGACTTGTTTAACCAGCAAAAATGTAAGTAAGCCCAATTGATTCAGTGTGTCGCTTCTCTTTCTGTGATAAAAAAATTCAATTTAGCCATTGTGATTAGGAATGTCTGATGTCAGATTAATACTTAGAAACTTGCAATGTGGCCATTTCTCATATTTTAGTGTTGCAGTGGAGTTTTTTGTCTGTTCGTCATGAACTTTTTTTGTTACCTAAGAATGAATTGTGTCCAAAATGTGCCCTATACCCCTGTGCCTATACCAACTGCCAGGGGAAGAAGAAGCCAGGGCAGGATGAGGACCTTGCCGCCCCTCCCCCTGTGCCTATACCAACTGCCAGGGGAAAAGGAAGCCTGGGCAGGATGAGGACTTTGCCTCCCCTACCCCTGTGCCCACCCCAACATATTGTATTGTAATGTAATGTATTGACTGTAAGCCGCCCTGAGTTGCCACGGCGAGTGGGCGGCAATATAAATTTGAACTAATAATAATAATAATGATGTCCAGCTGTCAATAACCCTGCTCGGCTTTCGTGAACTCAAGGCTGTGGCTTTTCCTTTAGAGAGTCAATCCATCTTGCATTTGGTCTTTCCTGCTGCCTCCACTCTTTCCCAGCATTACTATATTTTCTAGAGTATCTTGTCTTCTCATGATGCACCCAAAATATGAACTGCTACTGATGAAAAGAGGGCTTGCTTGTCTCACAGAAGAGGTACCTAACTGCTTATTCCATGCAAAGACAAATCCTGATTGGCTAAGAGATCTCCATGCACCAAAGCAGTCCCTCTGCACTATAATAATAATAATAATAATAATAATAATAATAATAATAATAATAATAATAATAATAATAATAATAATAATAATAATAATAATAATAATAATAATAATAATAATAATAATAATAATTTCATGTCAGAAATTATTCTGGGTTGTAAGGATTTTTGCTAGAGAAACTCCACTCAGGGAATGCCCAAATGAAGTTCCTTTCATGTCCTCTGGATCTTTCCCCACCAAAATGGTCCCTATTTATCTACTTACAATTTCTTGCTTTTGAACTGCTGGGTTGGCAGGAGCTTGGACAGAGACGGGTGCTTAAACTGTCATGCAGTACCCAGGTCTCAAACTGCCAACTTGCTAGCCTTCCAGGTAACGAGGCGAGCTTCTTAACCACTGAGCCACCCCAGCCCCTACCCTCTGGACTTACCGGTAGGGGTAGGGTTCTTCTTCATTTGGTCAAATTTTCTAAACATATGGTAAGTTCCTGAGACATGTGTAAACATGGATTACGCAAGCTAAAGCACAAATATTTTGATATACTTACAACAGGCCTTGAAACAAACCCATTAAATCTATGGTAAAAAGAAAAGCAGTTGTTAATTAGGGAAATGTTTGTTAACCATGCAAATAATTGTATGTAAGTGAACTATCCAAACCAGTACCTGGGTGAAAAGGTAGGGAATTCACATGAAATAAACCAGGCTGTGAAATGGTCACCTACTGGATCTTAAACACCTAGAACCTGGCAGTTCAACCCTTGATTTGGGGACAGAAACAGACACATGCTTACATGGGAGAATTTAGAAAAACAAAAACTAGAATTTTAAGATGAAATGAATTTAAGACTGGGGAGAGAAGAACCTGAAAGAAATCAAAATGGACAGATCTGACAATTCTTATTATGGTGGAGGATACCCATGTGGTGTCATAGATAGAATGACTAATAGGAATCCAGAGACTAGGGTTTGAATCGCTTCTCAGCCAAGGAACCTCACAGGATGGTAGTGGTACTGGTAAAACCATTTGTTAAATGTTTATGTCAGAGGCCCTGTTAGGACTGTTGTAAAATGTCACATAATATAGAGGACAGTGACTTGAACTGCCACCTAACATTCTCTGGTGAAGCAATAATAATAAGGCTACTACTCCACAGAATTAATTGATTCATAGGTTGAAAACTAATAGGTTCACTATTCTTGAATATATAGCAGGCACTAATCCAACAAGCTCTAGCAGTCTCATAATTTAAAAAGAGGTTACTTCTGAGGTAATTTGTATTTTGTATGCCCACATAGTTGGCATGATTGAGGATGTTCTGTTTGTTGCTGTAAAACTTTTGTTTTTTGGCAAATGTTGTTTAAATACACACACACACACACACACACACACACACACACACACCCTTTACTTAATCTTTGCCACTTAGTTTAAAAGTTCATCCTCAGATTGAGAAGGGAACATTAACAAATATGAATCACCTGTTCCTTCATTCGAATGCTGGTCATTTTGGCCAGGGCAACATTCAGCAAATAACCCTTTCAAACAAATGGCCCCCTGTAAACATGTCAAAGGAAATTAAGATGCTGGAATGGATTTAACTTTAATGAAATTATTCAGTCAGTTCTGTTTCAAAAATTAGTCACTGGATTTTCTATGCCACTTGGAGCAATTAATCCTTCCTAAAATAAACACTCTGATCCACATTCCACTATCCTGACAGGTCACAATAAACCCTAAGACCAATGACTGCTTTTCTTTCTGGCTATTATACTTAGAATTTGTTCTGAATCTATGCCATTTGCTGGGAAATGTTGAAATCACCTCATCGCTACTTAGCAATTGTTTAAAAGTCATTCTTGTCCAACAAACCAACAACCAAACAATTGGTTGTGCCTCCACCAAATTCATTTTTGGCTTTCCATCATATGCATGCAGCTCAGTATTGACATGTAATGTTTGCTGCTGATTCTTTCACTTCCACTGTTTAGCAATCACAGATACAGAAAGAAGTATTGAACTTTGCTGAACTTCTCATCTAGTTTTGGTTGCAACCCAAGTTTGCTTTTCTAGAGAAAATAAAAAGACATCAGAAAAAACATTCATTTGTATATTGAAAAATAAATTTATTGAATGTAAAGTGATGTGTCTCAGTCAAAGGGCAGAATGACAGCAGAATACATGATTGTGGAGGTGGGAAGCAAGTCAAATGGGTAATGAACTTTTTGTTGTTGTTCAGTCACACAGTCGATTCCAACTCTTTGCGACCCCATGGACCACTGTCCGCCAGGCACTTCTGTCCTCCACCATCCTCCTCAACTCACTCAGCTTTGTGTCCATTGTGTCTACAATACCATTTAGCCATCTCATTTTGGCCACTCCCTTCTTCTTTTGCCCTCTACCCTTCCCAGTATCAAGGCTTTCTCAAATGAATCCTCTCTTCTCATTTGATGTCCAAAGTACTTTATCTTTATCTTCACTATTTGATCTTAGCACAACTATTGAAATTTCAAAGGGGAAATTACATAAACACTCTGGTAAGTAACTAAAGTACATTGCCTGTAGGCTAGTGCAGAATGGTTAACTGTTGTCTTTGAAATACTGGTGTAGTGACTTTTGTTTTTAGGAAGGAATTGGATGTACTGAGACCAGAGATAACAACTTTTGGGTTATATGCAAGATTGTAGAGAAAACCAAGAGATCAAAAACCCTAATATCTATTTAAGCCTTTTGATGAATCATAGAATTTTTGAAGGTAGCTCACTTCAGTTCACTCACTCTCTCCAACCTCTCTTTACTTTACATTCTGCTACCCTTGTCTCTTATAGATCAGTGGCAGAGTGTCCTGGGAAGCTAAATGTTCTGAGGTGTGTGCATTGCCATTTATGAAGCCATTTTCATGTCTCTGTGTGCTCTTGCATAGATATTTCTCTAGGTACCCTATCTAGAAACCAAAAGGGTATAGCCTTTAAAGGATATTGCATATCACATCAAAAGGCAGACAAATAAATATGCTCATGATGTTGCCAGTGATATTGCTTGAACTTGTAATAATGTTGCCAAAACATTGCAAATAGATAACACTTAGGTGGGAAGGTAAACTGCATTCCGTGCACTCTGGTGTCTAGTCATGCCTACCACATGTCCATGGAAACATCTGCAGATGCTGACAGTGCTGGCTCTTTGGCTATAAACAGAGATTAGCACTGAAGCCTAGAGTTGGATACGACTGGCTTTCGAGCAAGGGCAACCTTTACTTTACATCTACATTTGTAGGAGAATCTTGTCCTAGTTACTACATCCATGTTGTCTGCCCTGTTGTTCTTCAGTAGTTGGCTTTTTTTATCTGCTCATGTGACCTCCATTTCATGATATCACAAGGGATCCCATCCTGGTCTCAGATTTTCACTTTGAAATTTCAGCAAATGGGATGCTTACCCATCTAGAAACCTATATATATGATCTTTGTGTTACTTTTGACATGTAATGTTACTGCACTCTTGGTATCTCAAGCAGCAGCTAGTTGTGGATGCAGAATTATGTTCTGGGCTACTTGTAAATCTTTAAGATCAAGCTTTGATAGCTAGTATGGGTTCTGTGACATCAGTCGAACAGATTAAGTGTGTAATGGGACTAAGTGATTATTTTCTGTTCCAATATCTAGGCATTTGGCCTAAATTGTGTCAAGACTGTTATACAAACCATGGAAGTCAAGAAACAGTTGAGGCATTTTTAAATATGAGAGCAGCCAGCATTTCCTTTTAATTAACATCATAATTGCAGCGTTCTATTTTTCATATTTTAAACAAGCAACTATTTTCTTCTCTGGAAGTTTATTTCAGCCGCCTCATCCACTCTCCCTAAAGGCATATGTTCTTGAAAATTAAAGCTACACATTTTCAGAATTGAGCAAGTGAACTTATAGAGCCTATTTATCCTAGGCAGGAAGGAGCAAAAGAAAATGTTCTGAATCAATACAGCTTTGGTGTTTATATATTTTTTAAAAAAACACCCCACATGTTCTTTGGTTGTATATTAAGCATCCATATGATGGGAAAACATGATACGGTTAAGAGCAGCTTTTAATGTAAAAGACATGCTAAATGGACTTCCATAATTTGCTCTTTCAAGCAACATGAAGTTAATAAGGCAAGGAGTATTCTTGGCGGGCTGACTACAGCAATCCGGGTAAGTTCCCCACTGAGGTATCCACTGCAGCATGGATGCCATCCAGGAACCAGCTCTTCCAAGCATAGCTTCTTTCCTGCTTAGATTGCTTGGAAAGAATTGCTTTTTTTTAACCCAGAGCTCTGGGGTTTTAGGGCTCAGTTTACTAATATTAAAAAAGACTGATCAGGAATTGCAGTATATAGTTCAGTCCATTAAGCCTGAGTTTCACAAAAGGAGGTGGATCGGCACTGCTATCTGTACCTAAAAAGTGGCTGGAATTAATTCTCTAGTTCCTTTCACTTCACCAACAAGCTGGGGGACAACAACATGCTGTGTGAATGTGGAGAGATACAGAATCCAGATCTTTTGCTAATGTGCCAAGGGTTGCCATAATTCTATCCCAACAAACCGGGAACGCCACGTGATGTCATTGCATTCTTCAAACTGTGCATGCATCAGATGGGGCTGTCAAGGAGACCGTGCCTCTAAGACACCACAGAATCCCCATCTGGGGCAGGCAGCCTCAATCTTTTTTCCCCCCCTTTTCCAGTGGCTCTACGAGCTGGAGCTCTTTGGGCTTGTGCTCCAGCACGCCTCTTGCCTGTACTGTTGCTCAAGGTGAGCCAAGGGATTTTTGCAAAGAGTTAATTCACTGCCTCCCTGCATTTCTTTCAGCTATCTCACTTGCAAGCATCTCCCCCTCAGTGGCGGGTTTCTCAGGGTGCTGTTTTGCCTTCCCCGCTTGCAAGCAGGATAATTGAAAGAAAGGCAGGGAGGCTCTTTACAAAACTCCCTTGGTGAGATTTCTGGGATCTCCCCTCTCCTCTCCCTTCCTCTCTTGCTAAATGAGCTCTTCGACTTGCTTGCTCAGACACACGTACTCTTTCGTTTGCCTCTGTTCTCCTGTCTCCTACTGGAGTGCCTTTGCCCATCTCTTCCCCCCATTCACCCCCTTTTCCTCATTCTCCTTTCAGAGACCTTCAATTTATCCCATCGCCAAGCTGTCTGTCAGCTGAGAGGTGGGTTCAGTGAAGCCTCCCCCTGCCGCTGAGGACCTCTGCTTATTGATGATCAGGCCACGTTGATCAACCCAATCTTCTTCTTCAGCCACCAAGCTGCTGTTGCTACTGCTACAGATGCGTAGCGGTGCTGCTCTAAGGCAGCAAGAAAAAGGTGAGGTTTTTTCCCAACTAAGAGCATGCCCCTTGGTTTGAAACCTTACAAATGCAGGACTTTTCAATGATTTTTACAGAACCGGAAGAGACGATTAAAATCCAGGAAATTCCTGGTTTTCCGGGAGTGCTGGTTGCTACCAGAAATGCGTACCGCTGAGGATTTTCATTAAACCAATGACAAAAACAAGAAGGTGGCTTCATTTGACAGTTTAAAGTCTGACCTCGACATGAAAGAAAAAAAGTAGCAGGAATAGATGTGATGTCCACACATGCAAAGATATCTCTTCACAAGATACACATGAGAATTGAGAAATTGGAAACTCTCTCTTTTAAGCTGCCTACACAATAATATGACACCCTGGCTAGTCTAAAAGTATAACCAGTCAATCAATCAAATCATGCAATGTGAAAAATCAGTCTACAAAACACAGCAAATAAATTGATCTGGATTAACCAATCATTTCTTCAACTACTGCATGCATTTAGTAATTTTTCACAGATGCCTTATGTTCTTCTTACTATTTTTTTTAAAAAAGTGGTTAGATAGATGAAATAAATTGCCCAAATATATATAGCTGGGGATGTAATACTTGCTCCTTTGGTCTCCCCACAAGTTGCTAAGAAAGCACAGAATTGATCTTCTTCTCTTGAGAGAAAGTCAGGTATTTTAGGGTGTTCACTAACAAAAGAATAAAATTGGAAGAATAATTATATTTGCCATCAATTAAGCAAACAATACTTTGGTGCAGATCAGCAAGTCACGAACATTTGGTTTGCTGATTTTTAAATATTAGAAAGAGTTTTGGATTGTTTGCACATTTTAAAACAATCACACAGTTTTGTGTTTGCTGCATATCTGCAGTTTTACAAGGGAAAGAAAACTAGTTTTGCACAGAGTCAAATAATTGACCTTTGACAAGGAAAATATTCCTAACTGAAACATATTTTCAAGACTAAATTGCCGAAATCAGTAAGAAGGAAGGAGTTAGTAGTAGAGTTTTTTACACCCCTAACACATGCATATGTATAAATATAATGTGTATGGGATTTCAAATAATTTGATGCAAGGTTTCTTTAAATGTGCAATTAAGGAAAACATTAATATTTAATTGAGCATCAGGGTAAGCAGTATTCAGCACAGCTATTTGTTTCTAAGCTATTCTTAGTTTGTGTTCATCGCTTAGGCCAAATCAAATGTTGGTTAATGTGGTTGAATTTTATTGCAGCTACTAAAATAAAATTACATAAATCAGACATGATGGAAATTAAGGTTTATAAGCAGCATCATTCCTTGTTCCTTGGCTATTTGAAGCTAATGGAAAGTATTATGATGTCCTGTGTAAACAGATTGCATGTGCATTATTAAACACAAACAGTGGCAAACAAGCATAAATGTTGTGTCTGTGTTAGAAAAGGAAAATAAACTACAGGTTGTCAGGCTGAGTTTACACACTTTGATCCCCTGGGCTGAGCATCACTGCTCTCTGGAACAACAACCTCCTCCAAAAGTTCAGGCTGGGCTGTCACCTTCAAATTCCTGGCTTTGTACAAGCTGCCGTTTGTCAGACTTGTAATGCTACAAAGTCACAATTTCATTTGATGGGAAGGTGAGATGCACATTTAACTGGAGATCGCTAACATTGATGTCCTCAGGGTATGCAACCAATAAGAAAAGACTTTCTCTAAATCAGGGGTGAGAATTGCGCAACCCATCAGCCAAATGTGGTCCACCAAAGCAAAGTGGCTACAGTCCAGGTTCCATCAGCCCCACCTCCCTCTTTTTTGTGTACAGGGGAAGGGGTATCTAAAAAGGGTCAGCCATATCTTTGCAAACTTCTTGGAGCTATTATTCTGATAAAGCTATTTCAGTTCTGCTGCCCATGTTTTTGGGCAAAAGTAGACCTTTCTTAAACCCAGAAGTGGCCTTCCATTGATTTTTGGTTGTACGTAGCCCACCCAGGTCCAAATGGCTGGGAAAGGGGGCAGAAACAGTTCATAGACACCAGCAGACACTAGCCATCCATGCTGTAAACAAAAGGTGGGGAACCTGTATTCTTACATATAGTAAAGTTTCATTCCATTCTTTATATCACACATGTAAAGCAAAGAAAGTGACTTCACTTTGGCAGTCCAGGGTTTGATCAGGACACAAAAGAAGAAGCTTAATTTTTTGTTTTTGTAGACCCCACCCACTGGCTATGCTCATTGGGGCTGATGGAAACCAGTAACCCACACTATCTGGAAAATAATCTGCAATACTTTTCTACAAACCATTGAACTACTTCACAAACACTTTTCAGGAAGACTTTGGCTGAAATCCAACAAAAAGTTTTAACTAGAGAAGGCCCATCAGTGGAAGTTGACTTGCCAAATCCCCATTGATTCAGTAGGCCTATGCTAGTTGCAACTTACGACTGGGTTTCAGTCAGGGTAGCATCTTTTCCAGGGCATTCAAGTTGTGGGGACTGACAAAATATGGAGATTTATACATTGAAAGATTTGCAAGCCAAGCATCATACTATACTTGGTTTTTATGATAATGTTTCACTGAAATCAATGGGTCTCCCTTCTGTTTATGTATATATATGTACCCCTCTCTGAAATATTTTCTGCCAGGGGAAAGATACCTAACATTTCTTGGACATATTTATATATGTTTCTGCTGCAAGATGATTTTAGGGTTAACTGACAATTATTGCAGTTAAAACTCACTCATAATTTTGAGTAATTTTTAAAAAAGCTTGATTGGTTCAAATTCCATGTAAACAATACTTGGAGGTGTTGGGATTTTTCCCCCCACCCTGCTTTGTGAATACAAAATTGCTGTGAAATTGTGCATTCCGTTAAGAGAGCAAATTCAGAGTCTGGACCTACCTTGTGGGACTGCTTTACCATGCTCAAGGTTTTCCAGGTACAAAAGAGCTGATGATGAATCAGCAGTGTGAATCCAAATAGTCTGGAGTTTCCCGAGTCCCTCTGTGCATCAATGTGTGAGAAGGCAAAGCACCAGGGTAAGTCCTGAGAGATTGCATGTGTGAATGCCTGCACACAAACACACACAGATTGTTTCCACCTTTCTTTAAAAGGTTTGTAATACTATTATAGTCCCTGGTTCCCACCAAAGGATGAGACAATCCCCACCATTTACCTGAAACACTGTCATTATTAGTGCAGACGAAGGTACTGTCAAAGAAACTCAGTAGCAAGCAGAATCGGTATCCAGACTCGAAAAATTTTGCTTACAGGCCCTGGGCTTTCTCCCGGTGAACACCCTTCCTTGCCTCACAGTCCTCACCGTGTTACTGCAGATGGCCATTAACATGAATGGAGCTTTTGTCCAATTCATTTTGAGTTTCCTTCTAGCCACAAATGTTTTGAAAAGCAATTAAGTTACTTTAAAAAGTAGCCAGCGTGCCTGTTCTTGAACAGTAGCTACATTTAAAGTGAGTAACCCTTGCTGCTCCACTTTATTTTTATTCAGAAAGAATTTTAAGTTTTGGTCTGCCACATAACTATCCCCCCATCAGATTCTGACAGAAGAATATCTGCCATTGAGCCTTAACATGATGGAGTACGAGTAGCTGAATTTCACGATTAATTACACTGAAACAGATATATGGACAGAACCAAAGCAAAAGTTGCTACAGGTAGAAAATAATGGGGAAATCTGTTCTCCATGGGTTTTAAAAAATAGTCCAAAGCTAAAGAACAGTCGTGTTGCTTCAGACTAACGGCCAGGGTACACAGAAAGAGCCTCCTCGAAGATTGTGGTGTTTTTGAACCACAACCAAATGTATCCCGGGCAAAGGCCACCTTGTGCCACCTAATTTTTCTCACACTGGGTCAGGCAAAGGAAAATGTAGGAGGAACTCACCAAAAGGTGGCTTCATTTTGGTGGCATCATTTTGGCAGTTTCACATCTGGCTTAGACACGGAACAAGAAGATGAAGACTAAAGGCCAATCTAGCCTACTGCTATGATGAAGCAACCAATTATTTCTTTGGAGGCCATAAGCAGGATACAGTAATGGGGAAGAAGTAGAAGCAGTGACAGATTTTACTTTCTTAGGATCAAAGCTCACTACAGATGGTGATTGCAGCCATGAAATAAAAAGGCGACTGATTCTTGGGAGACAAGCTATGAGAAACCTGGGGAACATACTTAAAAGTAGAGACATCACATTGCAAACAAAAATTTGTATAGTCAAAGCAATGGTATTCCCGGTGGCAAAGTATGGTTGTGAGAGCTGGATCATTAGGAAAGCTGAGCGCAGAAGAATAGATGCCTTTGAGTTGTGGTGTCGGAGGAGAGTTTTGAGAGTCCCCTGGACAGTGAGGAGAAAAAATAGGTCAGTCTTAGAAGAAATCAACCCTGTCTGCTCCTTAGAAGGTCAAATAGTAAAGCTGAAGTTAAAGTACTTTGGACATCAAATGAGAAGAGAGGACTCAGTTAAGAAAGCCTTGATGCTTGGAAAGGTGAAGGCAAAAGAAAAAGGGGGTGGCCAAAGATGAGCTGGCTAGGTGGTATTGTAGACACAATGGGCACAGAACTGAGCGAGTTGAGGAGGATGGTGGGGGGCAGAAGTGCCTGGCGGACAGTGGTCCATGGGGTCGCAAAGGGTCGGAATCGACTGTGCGACTGAACAACAACAAACAACATGGCCTGTTTCCTAGTAACTCGTACTAACAGGCCACTGCTATTAAAAGCAATATTGAATAATAGTTTGTGATGGCCCTAGCTTCCATGAAGTTTTCTAATCCCCTTTTAAATCTGTCTTCTGTGGTGGGCATACCTAAAACTGTTTGTAGCAATTCCAGGGTTTTTCAATGTACTGTACATTGTGTGAAACAGGTTGCATTGTCTGCCTTGAATCTCCCATCACATTGGTTCTTCATGTAAAAATCAATCTATTAATCAATCACCCAGGATTTTCTTATCTATAATAAAATGAACAATTTAACTACTCTAGATTCCCTACTGCCCTGCCTGCTTTCAAAGAGAAGCATAAGTCAGGATGTTTCTGCTGCTATAAACCAACAATTTCTAGTTCTGATTAAGAGGGATATATATGATAAGGATTGGGACAGAAACTAATTCAGTTGAAGCAGGATAGCTTCTGATGACACCGGTTGCAATTGATGTAAGCTGATGCCAAATACAATTTGTTTCTCTTTGAAGTGCCACAAAACTCATTGCAGGAACATTTTAATCAGAGATGGGATGTAACAGGTTCTCACCAGTTCGCCAGAACCGGTAGTAACTTTTCCCAGTGTCCCGGAGAACCGGTAGTAGCTTTTGGGGGGAACCACCTTTGGGGGTTACCTTTTCACTGGTTCCCCCACTGCACATGCATGCCAAGCACTTGGTGTGCGTGCACACCTGTGTGTGTGTGTGTGTGTGTGTGTGTGTGTGTGTGTGTGTGTGTGTGTGTGTGTGTGTGTGTGTGTGAGGTGTGTGTTTGTGCTTATTTTTATTTTATTATTTTATTATTTGGCCCTACCCATGATGTCATGACATTAGCTCTGCCCACACTGATGACGACATGGTGGGGTAGTAAAATTTTTGACATCCCACCACTGATTTTAATTATATCTAATTTTTGAAAAAAATATATGGTTCTGTTTGTCCACTGAAACTCACACGTCTTTGAATCATTCGAATAGAGCACTCCATTAAAAACATGCTTATAAAATGCCTATTTAATAGTGCAGTGCAAAATAATGCATACAATTGTGAACATAACATGAAAAATGTATTATATTGGGAATCTGATAATAAATTTTGAATTGAATTAATTGTGCTGGTGTTCACTGTCTAATACCAATAGCAAGTTGAGCACTGAATAAAAAAGACATTAGAATTTATTTTCTGTACTGTATGATAAACATCCTTTTTCTCATACACTAACTCTTTTTATTAGTTTCAACTGACACATTTTGTTCTTGCATTTAATTAGTGACCCATCTATTCTTCCTTGTTACTAGAAGACTGAATTAAAAAGCTTGACTGCATAATCCAATCCCCTTATTTCACCACCATCACCCCAAATCTAGAATTCTGGCTACAGCCCTGTGAGGATTTAATTTTGGCCAATGACAAAGGCAAGAAGTTGGTTCATTTTGGCAGTACAGTATTAATTTTGATCTGGACACGAAAGAAGAAGAAGAACTGAGATAATTCAAACGAGATACATTGAGCACACCAAAGTTTCACAAATTACTATTATTTAGCATTACATCATGTAATGTTTGTTACTGTGTCTCCCTCTGTTTAAAAATTTCTATCAAACATATATCTAATCAATTCTGGTAAAAACTACGTTGAATATACTAAAACCTAATAGTAAAATCTAATAGACAGCATGTAAAAATTTAATAAAACCTCAGTGTATCACTTGTAAATGCCTTCCAGAAAATGCAATGCCTCTCTGAAAAATGAAAAGGAAAGAGCTCATGAGTTTCTACCAATGAAACAATTTAATGGTTGAGGTGTTATTACAGAGAAAACTCTAGATGCCAGCTAATGAGGGGTAGGCACATAAGGGCTTCAAGGCACAGGTAAATTCAAACAAAAGGTAGCCCTTCAGGTCACCTGGTACCAAATCTCTAAGTCTGTGAAGTTATTACCAACACAAAGCCTAAAAAATAAATTTCATACCATTGTGATTGATGCGAAAATGGTGGAATTTATTTATTTATTTATTGTTAATACTTACTCCAACCATATTAATTCCACCAACATGCTGTGGACTTTGTACTAATTGCAATTGTAAACTATCTTTGAAGGCAGATCTATGTCTAGAAATTTTAATAACAAACCACAGTGAGAAGAGCAAAAAATGTGGAAACCAAAAAGAAAGAAAAATCACTAAAAGTTCATGAATCTCATTCAAAGTGGCATTCAAAGTAAATATGAAGGCACTTTCTTGGGGTGGAAGAATATGCAGGGGTTCTGCACATTTCTTCTTTGTCAAAAGTAAGGTGCAATTTATTCAAAGTTCTACCGTAACTAACAAAAGCTGCTTGTACAGATGATTTGGGATGTGGCTTTATGCTTAAGCATGCTTTCATCACTAATTTTATAATTGTGGAGTACAAGTGCACATAAACCAAACAAGATGCAACCCATAAACCAAACAAGCAGAACGCCTCATGACAAAATTCAGGTGGACCGCACTGTTCGTATCACTCATAGTCTATGAGACAAAAGACATGCACATTATAACTTTAAACAATTTCCTTTTAACAGAACAGAAATCTGGAAAAAAATATTCCTGGCTACTATTTGAGTGACAGCCCACCTGGGCTGGCCAGGACAGTGTTTTCAGTAGACTGCTTCTAGCCAACCCAAAAATAAGAAGACCTAACCTACAACTATGGTTATTGGGAATGTTTCACAGCACATATGAAGTAAACTAGAGTCAGTTGGTTCTCTGAGGTGATTCCCTTAGGAAGGGGTCGCCAACCTTGTTAAGTTGGGGGCCAGGTCATGTTCCCCAGACAGTTGAGGTGGCCTGACTGATGGTTCCCCTGCTGTTTACGGCTGCCATAAATGATTTTACAGCTGTTGTAAATGCATTTACAGCTGATGTGAATTAGTCCACGACTAATTCAAGTGGCGGCGGCGGGAGCTGCAGTGGCTGTTGCGAGGGCGAGGGCTGGATGATTTGCCACCACAGGCCAGATCCGGCCCATGGGCTGTAGGTTGCCTATCCCTGGCTTAGACAGAAATTACAGCACCAGGATGGAGTGATAAACGTACTATAAAATAGGTTAACTGAGGTGTGTGTCGAAGTAAGGTGGCAGCTTGGAAGCACTGGAGCAGAAGGCAAAGTAGACTATGGAGATGGCAAACTAGCAAAGAAGCCAGCAAGAAATTTGTTTGTGTTCTTGTTTGTTGAATTTCTATCTTGTTCTTCTTTTCTTTTCAAAAGATGCCTAAGATTAGAAAACTACTGATAGATGTGTGACCTGATAAAGAACAGGCAGCTGAATTCATAGTAAAATGTCCCATTGTCCAGGTCCAAACATGAAAGCATATACAGTCTTATCAGCTTAGGAGTGAGCAAAATGGCTATACAGTATGGGGTTGGAGGAGGCATGTTGAGACTTGAGGGAGGGATATGTTCTTGTCTTCCTTCTACCAGGAGTCCTGGTGGCATAGTGGTTACAACTGCTGTACTGCAACCAAAAGGTTATGAATTTGATCCTGACCAGGGTTCAAGGTGGACTCAGCCTTCCATCCTTCCAAAGTTGATAAAATGAATACCCAGCATGTTGCGGACAGAGCTGTGCAGGGCACCATGGGAAGGCGCTGGACAGGAAGTGGTGGGGGCACATATTGGGGAGTTGGGGGAATCCCATACATTGCTATTGGCACCCCAGGGCTCCAGAGGCAAGGACAAAATGCTAATTAACTTGTGAACCTCTCAGAGAGTGCACCAAGCACTTTGCTACTACTCTACAGCCTTTAAATCCCCCACAAGCAGGAGCAAAAGGAGTGTTTTACTAAAAAGTCACTTAACATCCCTTGCATGTTTTACCAGAGCAAAAACCTTTTTTTACATGTGGCAAGCATACATCATGGCAGTTTAGGAGTGTGAGAATCTCTGTGGCTTTTTTTTTTTTTTGGGGGGGGGAGGGTAGGTTTTCTGAGAAATTCCTTTCACTTTCCTCAAAATACTGCAGATGTTTGATTCCAGCAGATATTTAAATGTCACTTTTCACAGGATTCATTAGCAATCCTAAAAGTAAAATTAAAAGGAGGGGGGAGGAAATCTAGTGTGGAGAGTTCTTCCTCATAACTGTTCCTTTCTGAGATCCTACAACACTGCATCAACATGGGAAAGGAAATAAATCCAGCACATTATTATTAATACAGATGGAGAATGTGTCCCAGAATAGCATTATTAATAGGTTTTGGAACTAAACAAATTGAAAGAAATGAGAAAGAAATGATAATTGCTTTGAGATTGTCTATTGTTAAAAAATGAAAAAAATGATTGTACAATAGAATTGGAATATTGATATAGAGTAATATGGAATATGGCAATAAATGATAAATTAACATAAGGACTAAAAGTAATTTTAAAAAAAATAAAACTAATTTTATAGAAACATGGGGATAATTTCTTGATTATATGTTAGTGAAGGGGGAAGGAGTAAAACCAGGGCAAGAATACATATCATTTTGGAAAGAGCGGACAAGTGCAAGTTAAACAAGTTTGAAGTAAATAGAAGATGGAAAACATATTAAAATGTATATACAATGATACCTCACTCAAAGAGCATAATACGTTCCACGGGATTGCTCTTTAAGCAAGTTGATCTTTAAGTGAAACACTTGGAAAAAGTGCCACCACTGCCATTGTAAGTGACCGACTGTGACTTCTAGCCAGGGAAGGGAGGATTGTGAACCCCGGTTTAGTTATTAAGTGAGTTTTTGGTTGTTTTTAGCTGTTAAGTGAGGATGACCATTCAGAGAAAATTCTGTTCTTTAAGCGACTTAGTGTCTAAGCAACGCGCTCTTTATGCAAGGTTTTACTGTATTGTCCTGCTGGGTGATGGGTGCACATGGAAGTATATAACATTGTTGAGTTTGTGTTTTTACTAAGTCTATATGTGTTTTTTCACTTTTCTCTATTTTATTTTATTTATTTTTCCTTTATAAAATAACTATGAAAATATTTTTTAAAAAGAAACTAAAAAATGGAACTGCTCAGTCGGCAGTTTTAATTTCCCTGTACCCTGCAGCCTTGAAGTCAAGTCTCTTTACACACACTTCCTTTTTTTCCTACCTCTTAAGCAGTAGTGGGCATCAGCAGGTTCGCACCAGTTTGCCAGAACTAGTAGCAGAAATTCTGGCTGGACCCAACCATCCAAGTTTTGAAATAAAGTACAGTAATATACCGGATAACGTTATGACTTGGTTCCACAAGTCATGATGTTATCCGATTTTTAGCGTTGTCCGATGCATGCATCGAACAACACTAAAAAAAAAGGCCTGACTTCAGGGACAAACTGCTTTAAAGGCAGGCAGGGAAAGAAAGAGACCTCCCTGCCTTTAAAGCCACCCCCCACAAGCAGCAGTCTCTGCGACTGCAGTAGGGTCAGGGAAAAGCACCCGCCTTTTCCCCGACCCTACTGCAGTCTCAGAGACTCCTTATCTCTTTCTTTCCCTCCCTGTATGTAAACTACAGGGAAGGGGGAAAGAGAGGGACGTGATTAGTTCTCAAGAGAACCAATCACATCTCTCTCTTTCCCCCTCCCTGTAATTTACATACAGGGAGGGAAAGAAAGACACAAGCCGTTCTCTCTCTCCCTGTAGTTTAAATACAGGGAGGAAAAAAGACGCGATCACGAACGCGTGTGTGCCAGTCTCCACCTAACAGTTATAGTGGGCTTGTTTGCACATTTTTAATATGTGTTTGTTTCACTATGTACAGGTTTCATATATCTTCCCAGACACTATTGTTTTTGTTTTTAAAAAACGAATGTGCTGCAAGTTCTGAAATGAGAAGATTTCCAAATGTACAATGGTTTTCCAGATGCCGGCCATGCAGAAATAGAACAGGGTTTCCCAACCTTGGGCTTCCAGATTTCTTGGACTTCAATTCCCAGTACTCTTGATTAGCTGGTGTGCTGACTTGGTCTTCTGGTAATTAAGAACAACTGGGGGGCCAAGGTTGGGAAACCCCAAAGTAGAGGATGAGGTGGGGTTGGGACCTTATTGAGTAGACTCTACACATTTCTTGCTGCCACTGTTCTAATGCTTGATTCCAGCTAGTAATGATAATTTAAAATCTGGGATAAAAATATTAAAACAAAACTGACAGGTTTGTCAATCTCTACATACCAAAGCTTTTGAAGTGTTCATGCTCTTATTTAAATGGCATCTCTGCAGTGTACATGAGGACCATCTAGAAGTATTGTGATGGCTTATCAACAGCAGCTTGTTCCTTATCAAGTACTGTACCTCACTAAGAATGCAGGGCCCTACTACTATATTGGCATTCAACAGCATCTCCCTACTTAAGGTTGTTCTAGTAGTATTTGAAAAATCAGTGACAGAAGCTGAAAACAATTTAACCTATTTGAATCATCTCTTATTCACAGAGTATAGTGGTCACATTTTGAGGAAACATAGTATGTTTGAAATAAAGACTTTCTTTGCATTGAAAATATTCCAAGATTCTTAATTCTTTCAGCAAGTGAGACTGGAAATGTCCTGGGCCTAAAATGAGATATAACCAATTAAATATACACAATCTGCATTCAATGTGGACTTTTTTTTGTTTAGTTATAGACTATTTGGAGCAAAATGATCAGAAAAGGGCAATAGCAAAGTTTCATTCTGAAATTGTGTTTCACTGATCTTAAGCCCCCTGCTTTTTTTAATCTCTTAAATTTTATATTTTTTTTAATTTTAACATTTCATTCTTTACAGGTCAAGCCAAAACATAGAACTGGGAAGCTTTACAACAGCAGATAATAATAGTCCTTCCTTCAAAGTTTCTGCAAAATCAATATGCAAAAAGAGCCTGGTATTTCTTCCTGATTACCAACTGCCAGATGACACCTATTGATATGAGACATTTGAAACTGTGAAAGGAGTTGCACTTATTTTGCTGTCACCTCCATTTCTAACTTTAGCATACTATTTTGCACCTCAATTGATCTGAAAAGGAAGATAAAGGTGTGAATTTTTGACAAGCACACCCTATGTAGGAGTGTAAATCCACTTAGGTCTTACAGTGGAGGATGTAAAGTTTTCTGTCTTATGCATTTTTCTCAAGGCAGGACTTGTTGCAAAAACTTCACTGAACTCTTTGGCACTTATGCAGAAACCTTCAGTTTTGTGCAAAGGACATTTTATTTGTGCTAATGCAACCTGTTTTGTATTGTTACCATTGCCCCCCAAACCAAACCCACTGTTTTTTTAATTCTCTTAGTAAAGCCAGTCATATCTGACTCTAGGATTCAGTGCTCATCTCTGCTTCATAGCGGAAGAGCCAGTGCTGTCTGCTTCTGCAGGCATTTCCATGGTCATGTGGCAGCCATGACTAGACACTGGAGCACATGGAATGCTGTTTACCTTCCCACTGAAGTGATCCCTAGTTATCTAATTGCAATTTCTTGCTTTCGAACTGCTAGGTTGGCAGGAGCTGGGACAAAGACAGGAGCTCATTCCATCCTGCAGTATTCAGGTATTGAACTGCTGAGCTGCCACCAGTGGTGAGTTTCAGCAGGTTCACTCCAGTTCACCAGAACCAGTAGCAGAAATTCCTGCTGGCCCTACCCACCCAGGTTTTGAAATAAAGTAGTCCTGATTTGGGCGCAACGCAGGGCTTTCCCCCTGGCCAAGCCCATCATACCACATCTACAGAGTAAGTAGCCAAAAATTTTGAATCCCACCACAGCCTGCCGCCTTCCAGTCAGTGTCTTCTTAGCCACTTGAGCCACTGCAGTCCTGTTTTATTCTCTTAAAAGGGCAAATAATCTTGTTGCAGCTGAAACTCTTTTCAGTGAACTGTCTTTGCCTAATGATGAGGATAATATTTGTGAATATTCATAACATCGAATAATAATAATAATAATAATAATAATAATAATAATAATAATAATAATAATAATAATAATAATAATAATAATAATAATAATAATAATAATAATAATAATAATAATAATAATGTGTCAGAAATTATTCTGGGTTGAAAGGGAATGCCCAAAGGAGGCTCCTTTCATGTCCCCAAGAGCTGGGACAGAGATGGGCAAGGTCTTGAACATCCTATGTCAAAAGTAAAGGCTGTTCTTTGACAAATCTCCTTGTACCTATTTTTCTGGATCTAAGACACTACATTTTTTTCAGATCAGGAAATGGTTTTGATTTTTTTCTAAAGAAAATAGCATTTATTCCTAGCCTTAAAATCAAAAATTTAAAAACACACAGAGTACACGCCGGCACCTATTTGTTTTAAATTTGTCTGCCATAACACCCTTATACAAGACTACCGTTCCTGAAAATATTATCCAGTTCTGAGAAATGGGGGGCGGGGGGAGCTGCAGCCATTTGTTGATTTACAACCAAGGTATAGAGAACTGGATGTCTGACTGAGAATAGAATTTCTACTGAGTTGAACTGAGGAAACCTTCAATTCAGTCAGAGCTAAATTGGGCTGTTTCTAAATCAATTAACTGGAATCTACACAGAATCGTATTGGTACAGCACAGTGGAAATAGTGTCTAGCATCTGGGCCTAAAGTTTGTGATAGTAATAAATGGCTTTGCATAGAACACCCATTCTCAACCTTTTAAAGCCAGGGGCCAACTCACTCTCCCTCAGACAGCTTTGGGGGCTGATCAGCCATTTTGGCTTTCTTCCACCACATGGCACTTCCTGGTATGGCAGAGGTGGGCCACATGAAACGGTGCCATGGGTTGAGAATCCCTGATGTAGAAGGAGGCGTAAGCCAAAGAAACAAGGTATAATAGAAGACTGGCGCCTCAGATGGATGGGATTGGGGGATGGAAGGTAAAAAGAAATCCCATGGATGGAAGGAAAAATGTTCCCTCTTGGCTTTTTAATAATATTTGCTCGCCGCTAGCAAAGCTTATGTCAAGGAGAACAATTTAAAGCCACACAAATATCCCCAGCTGCTTGTTTTGGATGTAAGGTGTGTTCCCCAAGCTTGCTCTGGAAATGATGTATCCCCTCTATGCAATGTTCCTGAGGACTAATCCATCCTGTGGGAAACAGCAAGGCTCCTCGGCTGGAAAATTCAACAGTGTGTAGGAATAGGACATGCATCAAATGAATTTATTTTCAACAATTGACGAATGACTGGAAACCTCCCTCGGTCCCTGCAGCCTAAACGTGAAGCAGGGTGGCTAAAAATGGAATAGGGGCCGCAGGCCAAGGGTACACCCCAGAATGGATGGAAGATGTTAAACTTTGGGCTTGATAAGCAATCTGTGGTTTTTCTCTCCTTGGGCCTGTTCCCCACAGAGCTTGCCGTTACCTGCGGAAACCAAAAAGGCGCTGGTCTGTGTGTATGGCCATCTCCAAAGTCTCTGCGTAGACAAGTGGAGCCGGAGGGTCGATTCTCTGGCTTTTACACACAGCCTTCCTTTCAGCACCTTTCTTTTTACACAAAGACCAACTTATCCCACCTCCTCCTCCCCCCCTCTCCTCCCTGTAGCCTGTGCAATGAAAAGCTCTCCAAACTCAAGCTAATAAAGTCCTTTGCCACCTCCTCCCTCTCTCCTCCCCTCCCCACTCCCACCTCCATCCCAACTCAGAGGCATGACTGCCAACAAAAAGAGAAACTGGTGGAGATTTAAACCTGGAACTCATTTGGCAAAGGAGACCTTAGTTAACAAGAAAGTTACCTATCATGAACTGCCGGTAACACCTTGAGTGATCCTAAATCCATTACTCAGAGACTTAGCTCTGGCTCAGAATGATTTTATGAACTGTGAGGCTGCTATGTTGAAAGTCTGCAAATTGAACATAAATTGGACTGCACAAGTCTGGGGGAACCAAACATTATCCCCTGCAACTCTCTTCTTGGTGACATAATAATCCTCAGCATCAAGGCAATGAAAATACAGAAAATAAAGATAGCACGGTATGTTGAAGAATATGAAACAATTTCATTTTAAACATTGCCCCTTCTTCACCCATTACTATGTGAGAATGAGGGATGACATTAATAACAGCCTGGCTTTTTATCCAGTACAGTGAATCTGTCCCTATTTCAATATCTTCGACCTGGTTTTTACTCAAGTCTGATCACAGGCCCACCTAGCCAAATACTGTGCATAGCCTTCTTCTCTCTTCAACTGGACATGTTGAGAATTGGACCTGGGCCCTTTTGCACGCAAGCCATGTGCTGTACCATTGAGTTGGGGATGAGCTCATGAGCTTTCACCCTTTTCCTATCCATAATTCCTTCTCATCACTAATCCCTGTGAACTGTAGCGCTCTAAGGAAGGCTGGGATCTTTAGTTCTCAGCAGCTTGGCTAAGATCTCTTGATGGAAACTATGCCAGTTCAGCTACCACTATCTGGACATGCAGTTGCAGCTATATGGTGGTCCTATTCCTGAAACCTAATGGTAGGAGTGCCATATGCCAGACACAGCTAGCCTACCTTGGTATTCATTACTCTTTCAAATGGGTTTCAGCTGCAAGGTAAATGGAAATGCAGCTGCTCAGAGATCTCCCCATAGTGTTAAAAAAAAACCCTCTCTGGGTGGTTTACAAAGACATTGTGCAAGTTACAAGTTGCCTCCAATAAGCTGGGAACTCATTTTAATGACCACAGAGGTTGGGCTATAATGCTTCAGCTTTACCACTGGGCCAAGGGAGCCCTGTGTATGCCTTGTTAATGGGATCCATCTTCCTTTTCCTTCTCTTTATTAAAAGTTAGTGAGTCATATTTGTTAAAATATCGCTCCCTCTTCTGGGCCCACACCAACAGCCTGAGGGAAAAGATGCATTGGCCTGGCAGGTGGCTGAGGACTTCGCCCCCACCTCCAGGCCCCCATCAATGGCCAGAGGGGAGTTAGTCTGTGTTCTGCTTTGGTTGTTTTGTGAGTTTGCATTTTATGATTGTTACTGTACTATTGCTATTTTGACTGTAAGCCACCCTGAGTCATCTCGGCGAGTGGGCAGCAATATAAATCTGAACAAATGAATGAATGAATGAATGAATATGAAGTCATACACATACACACAATAGGTGTTTTTTCTAGAGTGTTGTCGATACATCTGTTGCCAGAAGGTCAGAATTTCACCAGTATTTTAGTAGTCCTCCAAAATCTTGTCTTCCCAAAGATTTCATTTTATCTGGGGAAAATAAGCTTAAAGTTGAAGCTTCATGATGATAAATAGCAAATCTAGGCTTATTCAAAATTTGCAGTGAACACTTTCTGCTGATGTGGACAAAGGCCCCATCAGCTATTCAAAAAGCAAATGCTCTCCTGGGATCATAAAGTATCCAGTTTCCTTCCTCTCCTTATTTAATAAGTTTTGCTGTGCTATTGAATAGTATAGTCTGTCCTAAGAATCTTAAGAAATAAAGGACACTGTATGAAAATGACTGTAAAATATACTACCAGAGTATACTCTCTATTTTGTGGTGGTTGTTGAAGAAGTATGGGTCATTTATTCCTTGTTCATGGCTTGAAACCAACCTTACAAGATAATCTTTCATGAGATACGTCCAACACTTAAGCATTTAACAGTCCTGGTATTGCCAGGATTTCTTAGGTTTCATTCCCAATGATTTCAAGAATTCCTGATTCCCAACTGTTTCTCCATTGCTGGTCCTCTCTTAACCTCCCCACTTCCCACTTCCCCTAAGGTTTACGAGCTTCTCTTTGGTATCTTCTAGAGCATTGTTTTCCAAACTTTCATTTTTGGACTTCAATTCCAAGAAGCCTGTTAATTCCCCACAGCGCTGATCAGCTAATGTAGTGACTTAGGCTTTTGGGAATTGAAGTCCACCAGTGTTCTGCAGAACATAGTTTGGGAAATGCTATTCTAGAGCATTCCTTGTGCCCCAGAATCATTTCTATCTATTTTGGTCTCCTGGCAGAACAAAAAGAAGGCACGACAAAAGACAATATTCTTTTTCTCTTTCCTCAAATGTCTTGTCCTCATTACTATCAGTTCAACTGTAATTTCCTCTACTCTTCGGCTGATACTGAAACCATTTTGCCTGCTGCTGCCACTCTTTTTCACAAACTCCATTAATACTGATTAAACTTATAAATTGCCTCATAACACTTAGAACACTCCCTGGGTGGTTCTCAGATAACTCTAATTTTGCCCACAACAAGATGGATACTTATTTTAGGATGTGTCAATGTTGTGTCAACCTTGATCCCATCAGGATCAAACTCACATAAAGAGCAAAGTTTTGACTGTGTTTAACCACTGCACTATATTCTTTCTCCTCCAACTCTTCCTGGGAATCCTTCTAATTAATTATCTCATTGTTAATTTGGTATAACCTAGATATTAACTTGATTTTCTGGGAAAGCTCTGACTTTGATGTCTGTCAGGGGCAAAGTGGAACTGCTCCATATCAAGCCTCACCCCCTGCCTGCCTGCTTGTTGCTGGCTTATCAGATGAGGAGGGTCAGGGTCCTGTGTGGGTTCCTATTTTCCTGAACTTTTACCCTGACATTTTGTGTTAGTGTGTATATGTGGAAAGGGAGGGAGGGAAAAAGACAGGAAGTGAGAAAATGCATGTGAGTGAGTCAGGCATCAGCCAGTCTTTGAAACCAAGCATTCAAAGTACAGAACTAGGTACAGTACTAATATTTCTGACTTTGAGAAAAGTTGTTCCTCCTCCACTCATCTTGCTGTTTGGCCCAAATATGATGGTTTCCAGTGGCGTTTCCTCCACTGGGGGGGGGGCATCACCCCACCTAATGGGGCATATCTTCCCATAGCCATTGACCCATTTAGGGAGTCAGGTTCTTTACCGCCACCCAACACTTGGTGTTGAGTTGCTGGCTATACGGTCTACGCCATTACTATAGCAGGATGTCTGGCCAGACAAAGTCTAACCTTAATCCTAACTAGATAGACATGTGCACTAGAAGGCATACAGAATAAGGACAACATATGCCTGTCCATTTGAGAAAGAGAAAAAGCCACTTCACTATTCTGATTCCCAACGGTCATGGAGGTGGCTGGGAAGATGGACTGGCTGTGAAGGCACACCATGTCAATATCCTCAAGGCTGTGGCAGTCCATTGCAGTCCCAGTGTCAAATGTCTTATTTCATATGTGCTGCAGGATATGGCTTTATGACCATACTGTGTGGGTCACTTCATGGCAAGCAAGGATTAACCTTAAACAAATTCACACCATTGGCATTTTTCCTGAAAGCATTTTTAGGAAAAAAAATTATACTCAGACACGAGTAACAGCCACTGAGATAAGTTGTATTTTTCTGTACTTCAACTGAGCTGGGGAATGAATTAATTGGTTGGGAGTAAAAATAAAACAATGACCCCCTGCCTTCTTGTTTGTGTTTATATTCCAATGTTTGCCCCAGCTCTGACTGTCAGCCCTGGTTCTATCCACTATTGTCTCCTGTGCCTTCCATCCCACCAACATAAAATGGTCATTGCCTTTTGGTACGAGGGAATTCCACCATCCAGATTAGCAAGTCCAGTTACATATACTGGGACCTCTATGTGTTTTGGCTAAGAGTTCCCAGCTTATGTGACCAGTGACAGCCTTTCCTCTGAAAGGACAGAGGACAACAAAAGTCATGGTAGGATATTGTTCCTTGCACACACTTGGACAAAATTTCTTTAGTCACTTGCTTAACAAGAGAGAAAAAAGTAAGTAAGGAAGAAAGGGAGGGAGGAAGGGAGGGAGGGAGGAAGAAAGAAAGAAAGAAAGAAAGAAGCAAGCAGTGGTATGGTCCTTGTAGTCATTTGTCTTCTAGAACAATATTTTCTCTCAGCCAATATACCTAGTGTACAGATAAGACATATCTTACATACGTCCTTTCCTTAGCTGTCTTCCATTATTATTAATATCTCCTTGTGTAGTTCTATATTTTTGCAAGGTATCTTGACAAGAGTTTGGGTCTATAAAGTGGAATATACATACACCCAACTATAATGATTGGCTCTGAAATGGTGGAAAATTATAGTTTGTGAATAACCATTTTGTAACTTATTCTTCTGTTTCATCAACGTGATTGTTCTGGGCCAGCCCATGTTATACAATGTACAACTTTAGAGTATCTTAGCTTTGATGAGATTTGGCAATCCAACTTTATGCTCCTAGATAAACACAGCAAAACATATATTTTTTAATTTTTACTAATACGATGACAGCAATTTCAGCATTTATATGTGAAGGAAAAGCCCAGAGAGTTCATTTGATTAAATTCTTAGCCTCTTGGTTTCCACAGTGTTTCTTTAGGGGAAGACGGATGATGAGTGATGGAGGGAGAGTGTGCCTGACAGGATTAGCACACACTGGATCTTTTGACCAAGCAAAAATGTGTATGTTGGTTTAAGGGCATGTACCCTTAGGATTTGGGAAAGCAAAACACCAAACTGAGCTGTTTTGGTTCACCTTGAGCATAGCAGTTTGTTCAATTAGGATCCCTGGAAAAAAATTAAAGGGCACTGGATCTAAAACCAAAAATAACTAGAAGACCACAGTCAGCACCCAGTCCAAGCTGATGAAAAAACTGCAAAGCACAGAGCCTCCGGATATATTGTACAATAAAATGCATTTCTACTAAATCTCTAGCAATCAGCTCCCTTGCTTGTGTTCGTAGAGCCATGAGCAGATTGAATGGGTGAGTAGAATGATGAAGAAATGGCCTCAGAATCACCAGCTGATGATTCATTCAATTGATAATCTATTAGTGTTTCCCAAACTTTGGTATTTGAATTTCAATTCCCAGAAGCCTAAAACAATACTTCAAAGCATTAATCAGCCAATGTACTGACTTAGATTTCTAGGAATTAAAGTCCACCAGTGTTCCATGGAACATAGTTTGGGAAGTGCTTTTTATTGGAGGCTTACAGCCTGCCTTTCTTTCTCTGGAGTTCAGCATAGCATCCAGGGCTTTATTCCTTCCTGATTTGTTCTTAATGTTAAGGTCTTCATGAGGTTGGTCAATCTGAAGAAGAGAAAGTGACAAGCCCAAGCAGTTCCCCTTAACAGGGGGTGGGGGAGTAAATTTTACAAGGAGTTGTTCTGTGGAGATATGGTTTTTTTCAAGCACAACCCAAGAATTTTAAGGGAGGGAAAGGAAAAGTGATTGGAATCTGGAAAGAATCTTTCTGTCTCCTTGTCTGTTTGCTCATTCCCTGGCTTTCTAAAATAAATAAATAAATAACCCAGGACTATAACAGCCAGCAGCAATTCTGATGATGTATCACTGATGACTTGTTGCTCTAATGTATAACTGAAGACCCATTGCCCCATGACATGTTACTATCATACATCATCACAGCCACATCCCGAAAGATCAGGAGTCCTGGAAAACCAAACAGTCCTGCTATAAATTATCATGCAGCCTCCTCCTCCACTTTCTGTCTTGCTCTTGTGGCCATTTTGTTCTTTATTAAAACATAAAGCCAGAGAGAGAGAGAGAGAGAGAGAGAGAGAGAGAGAGAGAGAGAGAGAGAGAGAGAGAGAGAGACTCAAAATACAGGATGAAATTACCAATAGTTTTATAAGCTCAATATGTAATTAATGTTCATAATGTAAATGTAGATTTTAAAATACATATGTATTTTATTGCTATTTGTCTGACTGAGCTGGTATTGTATCAGGATCCTAAGATCGGGATCAGAAGTTGCCTTTGTCTCAGTCAAACTTCTGGTCCTTTTAACTTACTGTTCTCACCTGTGATTGGGAGCAGCTTTCCAAGGCTTCAGGCCAAATTCTCTTCTAGTTATAGCCAGAGATCCCTGGTCTCCTTTTCAAGTACTAACCAGGCCAGATTTTGTGTAGTTTCTCAAATCAGATAATAGCTGGTATGTTCAGGGTGGTATGCTAAATTGTGTAGAAAGACTACACAAAGTCTCAAGTCAAGAAGGATGATGTGCTTGGTAACAGACAAATAGGATGGGAGGGACAGGAACATGAGGCATTCTCTACCTTTGTCTCTTGTAGTGGTAACTACCCTGTGTGGGACAATCAGTGAGGAACATGACCTGTGGAGCAGATGTGGCAACCGAGGAGTATAAAGTACCCCTAGGCAAGCTTAGGATCTCACATATCTCCCGTAAGGGGAAAAATATCTTCGCAAGAAAAAACAAGTATGGGGTATTGTTGTTGTGGGTTTTTTTATTATTATTATCAGAGTAAGTTGTGTGTGTGTGGGGGGACTTCAATTTCACTGGGCGACTACAATTCCCAAAATCCTAAATCAGTACATCGACTGATCAGTGCTTTGGAGGATTGACTGAGGCTTCTGGGAATTGAGGCCCCAAAACCAAAGTGTGGAGAAGTATCAGGCACTCTGGAGATTGCCCACACCTGGAACAGTGCTACTTTATTATTTTATATTCTGACCTTCTTCACAGGAGCTCAGGGTGGCTAGCTTCTTCTTCAGGTGCCATGTCTGTTCCAGATATTGGCTATCATCATGGGAATAATCTCCTTAACTCCTTGGAAGAGTTCTTCCAAGGACATGCTACACCAGTCTCTCGGGTTTTTCAGCCATGAAGTCCATCTATCTCTAGGGCTTCTCTTCCCAGGGATCTGCCCTTGCAGAGCGAGTTGGAGGAGTCTATACTTTATGTTGTTCCTCATGATGTGGCCAAAGTATTGGAGCTTTCTTTGCTTAATTGTCTTAAAGATTTCTTTTTCTTTATCCATCTGGGGCAATACTTCTACATTAGTCACATGATCAACTCATAATATCCTTAGCAGCCATCTGTAGATCCACGTTTCAAAAGCTTTGATTCTCTTTTCAGATGCTTTAGTCAATGTTCAAGCTTCAACTCCATATAGCAGGGATTCTCAACCTGTGACCCATGGGCCGGATGTGGGCTGTGGCACCATTTCATGTGGTCCCCCACCACCTCAGGAAGTGCCATGTGGTGGAAGAAGGGCAAAATGGCTGTCTGGCTTCCAAAACTGTCTGAGGCAGCATGACCCAGCCCCAGCTTTAAAAGGTTGTGAACTCCTGCCATATAGCAACACTGGGAACGTGTAACATCTCATTATTTGGATATTTGTAGCAAGCGTTAGATCTCTATTGCATGACAAGTGTTGCATTTTTATGCATTTCCCGTGGGACACACCATTGGGAATTGAACTCTCAACTCCGCAGTGAGGTACCCATCTTATTCAGGCAGCTATTATCTAAACAAAAGATAATAAATATCTAGGATCATGTCTGTCTATATCCTTTGTAATTACAAATAAGGTAAATAGGATTTCAGGTGCCTTAAATTGTTTTCAAATGTGCAACAATGTTTGCTTCAAAAATAGACAAGAATGGTAATATTTTTCAGCATAACGGATGTGTGTCCAGCTGTTTGCTCAGAATATTTTAGAACAGGAGTTCTCAACCTTTTTAAACTGGGGGACGGGTCATGCTCCCTCAGACAGCTTTGAGGGCCGGATGGCATTTCCTGGTGTGGTGGAGGTGGGGGCCCACATGAAATAGTGCAGTGGGCCAGATATGGCTAATGGGCCACAGGTTGAGAATCCTTGTTTTAGAAGATAAAGTAACACTGGAAAAGGAAGACTATTTAATGGGCAGGCATTGCTGCATCTCTCAAATAATGGTGTGGATTACTCTACAGAAGCAGTACAGGGGAAGGAAGAAACAGTCATATTCTGGGTTGTCCCAGCATACAGTAGAACTAAATGGTTCAAGTGACAGATTCCTGGAAATTTTTTAGAATGGCATACAGGTATCATAAATAAACAAAATAAGTCCCAAATCATTAGACCACCTGGGAAATTTTTAGAATAGGGTAAGAAGAAGCATGACTTTTCTATAATGTATTGAAAGAGGGAAAAGTTCAAAAGGCTAAACAATTGTGGTCTAATGGATTTAGCTGCAAAGTTAAGCTGAAGGGTTTGTTGAAGAAAGATTAAACAGAAATCAAAATGTTGGATTATGTCTTCCACCAAAAGTAGAAGAAGAACAGAGCAAAATGTTCATTGAAGTGTCCAAGCCACAACGTTCTGTTAAGACTAGGGTGAAGTGTTTTTTAGTCACGTAGTAGCTTCCCCCTCCCCCAATCTGTGCTAAGCATCTGTGGGTTTGGACCCAGCTTTTCTTTTTCTATGACGCACCTTTTGGTTACTGGCACTTAGGAGAAAACTTAAACTTGAGATGGAGAATGACTAGGCAATGTGGTTTCAGGGCAAGAGAATACAATGCAGCCTAAAACCTATTCATGCACTTTTCTTACATGTGTTAAAAAGGAGACTGAGGGTTTTTCCCCCGCTAGAGACTGAGTTTCTGCCTATCTGTATTTATGTCTAGGTGAGGCTAAGAACTGGATCTAATGAACTTGGCCATATGCAGAAACATCAGAACACGAGTTTGATTTCAAGTAGGACAAAGAGAAATCAGCCGTTTAAATCCAGTGGATAGTTCTAACTTTAGAAAAGCCACTCAGAGGAACAGAAGTTTAGGCTTACCATGTTTATTAGGTGCTCCCTAGCTGGGTCTAATAATTGGGTTAAAGCCCATATTCAAGCATTTATAAGGAAACACAGCAGCAGCAGCAGAAGAAGAAGGTGATGAGGATGACACAGTCTAAATAAATACCAAGTATAAATGTGTCAATGGAGATCTGAAGAAGAACATGGACTATGTGTGGGAGTCTCTCTACGTAATTCAGAACCCTGATTTTCCAGTGCTTTCACTCAGGCTGAAGGCTTTTGTTGCTATAAGAGGCTTTCCCATTCAGATCAAACTGCACATGAATGACAATGGAAAGAGTAGGAATTTTGTATTTTCCTGCCCTCATGTTTCTTTAAGCTGTGTGACAGTACTCTTGAAACCCAGAAATTGACTGTAATTCTCTTTGAGAGGAAACAATTTCTAATAATATCACTCTTCCCTGGAAGGTCCCAAGGCTCCTGTGGAATCCCTTTCAACATGAAGAAGCTATTGGGAGCCATGGAAGGATGGGTGAATAAGGCTGCAATGCATTTCCAGCCTGCTACTATCCTACTCACACCCTCTTACAAAGTGAAGTGCAAGGCAAAAAGATCATGGCCAACACACTCTTTTATACCTTCACTGATCAGTTGAGGGTACTGATTAGTTTGTTTGTTTGTTTTCCTTCTTTTCCAGCCAATGTTATTTTAGGGGAATGTTATATTCTGCTAAAATAACATTTTAAATCATCTTTAATTTATGCTTCAATATTCCCTCCTTATAGATTTTAAATGTTTATTCCAAATATTCTGGCATTTCAATGAAATAAGGTTTTAGTTCAAATTAATTATTTTAAATCAGTTACAGTAATACCTCATATAACATTAGTATCGAATAACACTAAAATCGCATAACATTAAGGAATCTGGGGGGAAGAATTGCATCAGATAACATTAAGATCCTATGGGATGCTTCAGATAACAACCGCTAAAGTCTGTGTGGTTACAATGTATCTCTATGGATCCCATAGAGGATCAGATAACACTAAAAATCATATAACACCAAGACTTGTGGAACCAGGTTTTAGTGTTATATGAGGTTTTACTGTACTTTCAATGTAATCTTTATCCTCTCCAATAATTGACTTTCACTAAATTAAATTCACTTAAATAATTTCCATTGGTTGCTTGCTTGATTGGTTAGCTGATTTCTATACCAATCATTTCAGAAGAGCTCCCACTCTGGGCAGGTTTTTAAAAAGTTTTTTTTAAAGATTATTAACGTAATTGTACAAGAGCGTTGAAGGAAAACAGGAGTTTAACTTTAGTTTAAACTGCTCCAAATGAATAGATACTTTTTTGCTTTGTTTCTCATTAATGAATTCTTAAAAACTGCCATCTAATGATGACAACCATTAATGCTGCTTGGCTCTAGGTGTACATTGTCAAACCTGTCATGCTCTGAAAGTCTTAGGTAAGTGAGAGGATACTTGCTCTGAAGATTATAACAAGCAGCTTTTTAAAATTACATTGAAATTCTTCATACAAACTAGAACAAAGAACAGGATGACCTTTCATCATGGCACCAATTTGCAAAACAGTGACACTGTTGTATAATTAGAGATAGGTATGACCTGTAAGGTCAGCCTTGGTTCTTAGCGCCTTCTGAACAATGCTGAAATGTTTGTAGCACAGGGTTTAGAATCCTGCCTTCCAGAGTCACAGGCTTCCTTTGTCCAGCATATATCTATCTGTTGCATCTGTCAAGGAAAGGAACAGATTATCCATATCTCTTCTTTAAGTTCCTTCAAAGTGTGCAGTTCCCTTGTCCTTCTCCCCAGGGCCACAGCTTTCATTTGTGAACGAACAATCAATAGAATGGAACTATATCTGCCTCTGGTGGTGGAAACACCAGATACCAGCCAGTCTGGACTCATAGGTTTCCTTTGCCTTTGATCTGGCACAGCAAGGCTGCTGAAAACCCCCAAAGGCCCAGAGCTTAGTCTTCCATGCTGTCTGTCCATGTCATGCTGATAACTCCATGGAGGCCTGCTGTGCTATTGTGTTTGTGGAAGGGATCACCTATCAAATTGAAAGGCTGCAACCTTTTCTTCCCTGCAGGAGGCCCTTTGATATTCCTGTCAATAATAATTAGAGTCTAATTGAGTGATTAACAGACCAAAGAGCTCAGAGTGCTAAAGGCATAATCAATACTGCAGATTCTGTTGTTGAATTACTTCCTTGTAAGCCAATGTAGGGCCTCTGATGTTTTGTGTAAGAGGCATCCCATTTTTCAGTTGGACAAAATGAGAATTAGCAAAAAAAATTCTTCCTTCTGGCAGTTTCTCTTCATTCCTTCCTCTTACAACCAGAGACATCACTTTTTAATGAATGTTGCAAAAAGTTTCTTCAGAGTATAAAGACATGTCACCCCTGCAGGCAGTAAAAGTCAGCCAAGATATATGAGATTTAATTAACTGAGGCAATAAGGGAAAGAAGGGTTAAGTCTCTCACCATTGCGAAGAGGGGAAAAAAAATCTAATCTAAAGTTTGTCACTGAGGCATCTATGGACCAGAATTATGTTCCCCTTTAGAGCTGTTTACCAGAATACTTGGATGGAAGAAAAGACTTAGTGAATATTTTAATAGTGGTCAGCTGAACAAGGAATTATCTGCTAACTAGTCATCTTGCAGCACATTTCAAAAATTCACCCACACACTTTAAGGGGAAACAAGCAAATTTTACTATTCTGGTAATATGCTAAAAATATATAGTGGCATGTCATGATTCTTGACCCTTTGCTACCATTCATTGCCTAGCCACCTATTCATTAGCTCAACTGCAGTTTTTGGATGGGAAGGGTGGCTAATTGTGCTGCCTTGTTAAGGAGAGTCCTTTTTTCCAAAGACAAACAAGGAAGATAAGCTGTGTGATCCATATTCAAATTGTAAAGATGCAAAAGATGCAGGAAACAGGTGGTACTGTACCTTTATTGGATCACTAAGAAAAACAAAACATTGTGTGAGCTTTTGTGGCTCAAGACCACTTCTTCATGCATATATTAAGGTGTTCACGGTGTGATGGTCTGCCAGGTTCATGGCATGGTGTTCTGCCAGGCTCTCTTCTTAAGGACAGCAAAATATTTCATGGAGTTAGGATGCCACTCCCACAGGAATCATTTTGTTTTTCTTAGTGATCCAATAAAGACTTTGCCTGTTTTCTGCATCTTTTGCATCTTTTCCAAAGAGGGGTCCAGTGTGCTTTAAAGATTTACACCCAAACAGACACATACACAAAAACTGTTAACGGAGGAAACAGGAGCTCTGCAGGTCTAAGTTAACATCCATCAATTTAGCACAAACATCTAGTCAGATTTTTCTCTATTAGGATGTATACTTTATTCCTATCTAAATGAGAGCATTTTTTAAAAAAATAGCATATTTGTCTTGTCTTTGGAGATTCATTTCCTTCTTTTTCAGCTGTGTCTAATTGACTCCCAGCAGGCACAACTATGTTTAATTAAGAACCAAGATCTCCTGTCACTAACATAAATGCAAACTGTTAACCATGCCTTTGATCTGTAGGATGCCTATAAGTGGATATGGCAGTCTTTCCCACTTTTAAGTCCACTGCTGTAGCCTTGTGCTTCAGATGGTAGACTGCATTATGGTCTAAAGTAAGTCATACCATTTGCAGGCAGTAGAGCTGAAATTTTCTTGACAGGATGCTTGCCTTCATGGAATCTTGTTGGTATCAAGGACAAGGCTCTTGTGGAAAAGCTTGAAATCTGGAGTAGATAAAGGATGGGAAAGAAAAAGGATGGTGATTAAATCAGCTACCACCAACGTTTTCTTTTGTTTTATGTGTTTAGGTGTTTTGGCAGAAGCGTAGCTTACCTTGCCGGGGCCCCGTATAAAAATTGTTTGGGGGCCCTTTAGATGTGGGGCGGAGCTAACGTCATGACATCATGACGTCATGGGGGGAGCCAACGTCATGACGTCATGACATCGTGGGCGGGGCCAAAAATAAAAATAAAATAAATAAAAATAAAATAAATAAAATAGAATTAAAATGTAAAAAAAAAAAAACACACACACACCTCAAGCCACCCACCCGCCCACCCGAAACACAAAAACCTCACTTACCTTAATCCTGGGGCCTCTTCTTCCTCCGCCTCTGCTGTCACCGCCGCCGCGCCGCCGCTGCTGCCGATCACTCCCTCGCCGCGCACGGCGAAGGCAAGGGGCAGTTGTGGAAGGCGAGCGGGCGAAGCGAGGCAGCCCCGAGGCCCTCCCCCCGGTTGCCGCGGGGGCTCCCTGGCAGGCTGCGCCAGCCCGGGCGGGGCTCTCCACCTCGACGCTGGGGTGGGAGTCCACCAGCTGCAGGACCAGCTCGCGCGCCCCATCCCACACGCAGGCGGCAGGTGAGCTCCAGGCGCGCGCGGCAGGTGAGTTCCAGGCGCGCGCGGTAGGTCAGCTCCAGGCGCGCTCCAGGTGACTTGCCGCCTGCTGCGGGACGGGGCACGCCCGCGAGCTGGTCCTGCAGCTGGTGGACTCCCACCCCAGCGGCGACCGTGGAGAGCGCCGCCCGGGCTGGCGCAGGCAGGGAGCCCCCGCGGCGACCGGGGGGAGGGCCTCGGAGTCGGGGCTGCCTCGCTGCTTAAAAGCTGCGGCTCCAACTCCGACTCTCCGACTCCGGCTTTTTTAAAAAAATTGGAGCCAAAAATGGCTCCAATAAAGTGCGCATGCGCAGAAACTCAATCTGACACATGTGCAATGCATCAGATTGAGTTTCTGCGCATGCGCAGTAAATTTTTGCTCTTTTTTATTTTTAATTTTATTTTTTGCCGTTGGGGGCCCCCGTAGCCCGGGGCCCCCGTATAATTGATACGGCTGATATGGCGGTAGCTACGCCTCTGTGTTTTGGAATCCATTTAGGACATGACGGACAGAGCAGAATGGAAAACTCAAAAAGGAAAGGAAATAAAACCTGCAAATTCTTTAGCAAAATATTTTAATAAACAGAGCCAAGAAGGCTGTGTCTAGATATGGAAAACACTGGTTCAAATCCCTGTTCAGACATGAAACCCACTGGGTGGCCTTCACCAAATTTGAGTCATGGTTTGTCAGCCTAACCTCACACTGAAGGGGTTTGTAGGGATGGATAAGTAAGATAAGAAGTGTAAAGTGTTGTAGAAATGATAAATAACTATGAAATACATTGGCTGTTAAATTAGTTTTAAAGCTCTAAAATATGCCCTACATTAGCTGAGTCCTCAATATATTTCATAAACAACTGTGTCACCATGAGTGTATTTTGGCTATTTTTAATCTTTTCCTCCCTCCACTCCCATCTCAGAATAACAACATGGGTCAAAACTCACAGCTCTTCAGCAACCTGTCAGAGGGAATGTATTAAGAGTAGAAGGCTCTCGTGAAGAAGGCCTGCTTAGTATAGCTGCCAGTGTAAAATTGTGTGTGTGCCTTCCACTTGTTTGGCAGTACAAAATCTAGAGTAACTTGAGAAGTCATTACGAGAAAAGTGGAGGCCTCTTGCCATCCTCTAATGGCTTTCTTACAGCTCAAAATGCAAAATTTACAAGGAAAGCCTTAAAGAAAATGACAAGAAAATCTCAAAAGATAACAGAATTGGACAGGGAGATTAATGGGGACCTTGGATTTTTCTAATCTGCAGTGATTAATAACTTGGCATTTCATGATCCTTCATTTCCATTGGAGTCAGGAAAAGATCAGCTCTTGCCCTTAGTCTTTAAATCAGGGGAGAAATCACTTTCTACAACCCAAATACTTCTAAAAATTCTCTCATCAAGTAACATGCAGTCAAGCTATCAGGAAATGCAATTTCTGTCATGGGGAATCAGTTTTCCTCAGCTGAGGAAATCAGTATAGCACATGAATAACACAGAGTGGCAAATAAATAAATAAATAAACTGCATAGGATATTTTTTGGTAAATTTTATGTTTTCTAGTGTGCTGATTCCAAAAATGACCTCAATTTTCTCCATCACATACAGTTTTTTCACAAATATTAAAAAAGCATAAGAGTGATGATTAAATCACTATTTTATTGCAATGAACTAAACATATTATTTCTTATAATTAAACAAACAATTTCTTCATAATATACACTTAACATTCCGTGTTCACTCTTTTTGTCTGTGAAACCTTTTCTTCTTCTCTTTTATGCTCCTCCAAACACGCTTTCACTTTCTATTTTCTGATTCTCATTTGAGTATCCAAGAGTAGTCAGCTAGCATATTGATGTTCCATCTTCCTTGGTAGCGTCCCTTGATATCATGGACATCCTGTGAAATCTTTCACCCTACTCTTCACTGTAGGCTCCCAAGTTTTCAGGAAAATGGGAGTATAAGAAATGAATTCTTAAGCTCATCTTGCATCCTTGAGCTTTATACACATTCAACATACATTGTACAATGGTTTTGAAGTGAGGGTCTTTAGTATTCCCTAAAAACTTGGGAACTACATCTTTGAAAGAGTCTCATGCTTTCTTTTCTTTTTCTCCTATTGCTTCTAAAAAGAGGGGATTGGATAACAGTTTTTGTATGTCGGGGCCAGTAAAAATTCCCTCTTTCAACTTGCCTTCAGACAGTTTTGGGAACTTGGAACACAGATATCTGAAACATTCCCCATCTTTTGACAATGATTTAACAAGCTGCTTCATAAGCCCTAATTTAATATGAAGAGGTAGCAATAAAACCTTTTCTGTTGGATCCGAGGTTGTATTAATGACATTTTGTTTGCCAGGGATTAAGGCATCTCAAAGTGGCTAGTCAGTTTTTGTCCAACGGAAGTCTCTGGATCGACTGTCCCACAAACTTACGAAACAGGGATATTTTGTATAACCTGCCTGCTGGCCTAACAACATGGTTAGTATTTTAAAGTCTCCACAAACCATCCAGTGATGTTCTTGATATTTGATTTTGTCAAGAATCACAGTTAAATCATTACAGTTTTCATCCAAATGCACCAACTGTCACATAGGAAGTGATACAAATGTATTTCCATTATGCAGCAAGACTGCTTTGAGTCTTGTTTTAGATGAATCAATGAATAGGCACCACTCAGATGAATCATTTTCTATTTCAAAGGACTTCATTAGCCCTTGAACATCACTACAATAAACAAGATTTCCATTTTTGGAGAAAAACTGAGCGAATTCTTTCTCTCGGTGCGTGTACCACGAAAATGATGTTCCAGGTGACAGCAGATTTTTATTTGTTAGTCTCGATCCCAGCAATTCGTCTAAATCTTTGGAAAGACGTAAACCTCTAACCAGGTTATTGAGCTCACTCTGAGAAAAATGCTGATGTACCTCATCAACAGAAAAATCTGAGCTAGATTCGTCCTGGGAAGGCAATGTGTCTCTGTCCTCCGAATCACTCAGAATATCATCCAAACTGGAAGGTAGGTGTGGAACTGTTATTTCAGAGCTATGAAGCACTGGACGAATAGCTGAATTAAGGTTTGGGTAAGATATCTTCTTTTTCTTTTTTGTATTAAAGCCCTTCACATCTACCAAACAGAAATAGCAGTCAGTAGTGTGGTTTTGGTGTTCATGACACATCATAGGAATGCCAAAACAGATTGAGGTTTTCTTACCTTTAAACCACAAATGAAGATCTTCTTCGTCCATGCTTTGTCTTGATCCCCAAGTTTCAACTTGAAATAAGCAAAATACACTTTCTTCACAAAATCACTTATGTTTCTTTGTTGACTTTTAATAGTGTATTCACCACATATAAAACAAAAGTTGTCTGGAAAAATAGCACAACCTATTGGAGCCATAATACAGAACTAAAAACAAGCACTGTCAGGTTTGAATGTAGGATGTAAACTGAGTGTAGCTCATACAGCAACCAAGATCCTGAACTTATTTAGCACATTGAAACATGATTAAATCTGACAGTAGGCGTGCTTATACTCATTTATAATACCCCAGAGAACATGTCGAAACATGCTCAACCCAACCAGTAAGATATGTTCACCTTTCACTACAAACAAAATAAACCTGTTGGGACATGATCATCTGAGCTTCCTCACACCACTAAACCTACACGATGCCCAGTGGTTGGCTCTTTCAAAAAAATTACTACCACACTGTGGGTGTGGTATGGTGGGCGTGGCCAGGGGAAAGCCCTGTGTTGCACCCGAATTAGACTACTTTATTTAAAAACTTGGATGGGTGTGGCTAGCCAGAATTTCTGCTACCGGTTCTGGTAAACTGGTGTGAACCTGCTGATGCCCACCATTGACTAGCACCCCCCCCCTATTTTCTCTTTGGATTATTCTTGATTGTAGCTCTAATAAATATTAAATGAAAATAAGAAATAATTTTTGGATAGGGTTTTTAGAATCAAGAATAGGATATCAGATTTTGGGTTAAAGGTAAACTTCACAGTAAATTAAACTAAAAACATGAGGGTTTTTTTTCAGAAAACTTGATGAGATGGAATTTTTAAAGTATTTTTCTCGGTTTCATTAAGTAAAGTTCTATAAGAAACAGTAAAAAAAATCCTATGCAGTTTTTTGGGTTGCAGACCTGTGTAATTAATTTATTTGTTGATGATTAATATGCATAATGTTAGATTGTGTTGTTATTTTCTATAATGTGATAGCCTATTTGTATACCACCCTGAGAGTATCTGTTAACTCGGTGGCAGCATAAACATTCAAACAAACAAACAAATAAATAAACAATGCCTTTCTGAAGTTGAATTGTTATGCTGTAAATAAAGGTAGAGCAAATGTTTGAAAAAAAAATGCTCACATCAGATACCTCCCACTTGAGTCAGATAGGGAGGAACCAATACCCCTTTATAATACCCCTGCTTTGCCCTGCTGCTTCCTTGCTTGGGCCTCATCGCCCCGGTGGGTCAGGCTGCCTATACTTCAGACAGTCGTTGTCCCCCATAGTCCTCTCCTCTTCTCCATCTGCTTGGGTCCATGTGCAGCCTCTTCTTGTTCCGTCATGGCCCTTGCCCTCCACACTTCCAGCACCCACAGCATGGCGGCGTGTACTCCTGGTGCCCCTCCCATTGCTTCCTCTTCACTGCATGCATCCCTGGCCAGTGCAATGTTTTGTTCTTATCAATAAAGTGGCCCATTGTTTGATCCATTTCCTGCATACGTCTCAACACTGGGGGAGGTGGGGTGGGGTTGGGGGTGCACCAGCAAAATCCTATCAACCCAGATTAATTTCTGACACATGAAAGCAAACAATAAAAGTAAAGCAGTTAGTCTTTAAAGTACCACAGTGTTTTTATTTTGTTTTGTTTTGTTTTCTGATATGCCTGAACCACAGACTAACATGGCTACTATTCCAAAAAGTTATTATTATTATTATACATGAAGCTAATATTCCTACTCTCTCCCCGTCCACCACCATACCCCACCCACCCCCCAATCCCATGTAATGGTCTTCTGTCCTTTAGTGCATTTAATGGCTGCTGCAAATACAGTTCCTACAGACTAGGAAACTGAATGACAACCTTCATTCATTTATATACTACCCCACTGGAGAACAAAAGTTCCCCACTCTGGGAGGTTTACCATATTGTCAGACTTGTGCTTGAAGCATTAAACTGCCTGCTATTGGCTACATTACCTAGAACAGAAGGCAGCTGCCCATTCATCCTAGCTAGTGTATCTGATGATAAGGCACAATGGGAGGAATACTTTAACAACATCTGGAGAGCATGCATTCCTCATCTTTGATTTAGATACTGACATTCTCAGACAGGTACACCATTAGTCTTTTACCCTCCTCAGTGCCAACTATTTCCACATACATAACTTCGACTTTTTAGGAAGTGCTGCCACATCACTGAACTCACTCTCTTGTGTGAACATCTGGGTGTGGGAAATAATTGGAGAGGCAGCCAGTTGACAGGCAGTTTATTTCCACGCAAGGGATAGGGATTCAAGATTTCATTTCGCACTTCCCAAGATTTGTGAGACAAATTCACTACATCTCAGAAACCCACTCATTTTGCAATGCTCATGATACATTTACATATGAAATTAGGCAAAGATTTTAAAAATGGAAACAGCTTCACATGCATGAAAATGGAAAATGTGCCAAACACACTCTCATCCAGTTCTCAACCTTTTTCAGCTAGGGGCTGGGTTTTGGTCCCTCAGACAGCTTTTACCCTTCCTATCGCCACATGACACTTCCTGGGGTGGTGGAGGTGGTGGTGGCCACATAAAATGGTGCTGTGAGCCACATCTGGCACATGGGCCACAGGTTGAGAATCCCTGCTCTAGTTAATGGGGATAATGTGAACAGAGATGAATATATTAGAAACCATCACACAAACAGAAGTCTACCATCATGGGAAACAAGCATAGAAAATGTGGATGAAATGTCCAGACAAGAAGAAGGAAGCAAGAGTCACAGCTTGTATTGAACTAAGGACAAGATGGAAGTGCTGAATCTTTCACATCAGTATTCACTTTAGTGTTTCCCCTTCTCTTTAATATCTGTTGTGATATCATCAAATAGGAAAATTCTTGGATGAAACCACATTTCCTAGCCCACATGATTCCTTATGGCACATGTCCACAAAGCACCACAGCCCAGGCAAACACTTGCTAGACCAGGATAACAGAGGAAGAGTCAGGAAGAGCCAAGTGGACACTTTGGAAAAGGGTTAAGCATAATCCGGTCTTAACTCTTAATTTGCCTTGCCACAAAGAGTCGAAGGGGTGGCGGTGGAGGAGTGAAAGATGCCATTGGGGTTTGGTTACAAGAGCTGTGTGCCGTATATGTATTTTAATGTTTGGGCTTAATCACTGACGGCTTGGTAAACCAAAGAGATGTAATTAGGAACATGACTCACTGCCTGAGGGGGGATCCAGTTGCAAAGCCTTGCCACATTTTGGCAAGATGGTATTGCACTTTATCCGCAGAAGCCACCCCCCTTTCTACCTAATGCACCACCCGTGCTACTAAACCTCCCCTTCTCTTCCTCCTGCGCCATCCACTTGACAGATTTAGAAGGCGATTTCTTTTACAAATGCACAGCCATTTTAGAGCAAAAATAAATTTGCCAACCCAGGTAATAAGGTTTAAAAATTATGTTGCTCCATATCTGGGGAGTGCCGGGGGGGGGAGAGAGAGAAAAAGAATGAACTGCTAAGACCTCCTTGGTTTAGGAAAAATTGTGAATGTGTTTTTAACATGGTAGCTTAATGGACTCATTAGCCTAATAGGTGTGTGTGTGTGTCCTGCTTAAATGCTAGCTTTTTGTAAAAGGTTATTTCAGCATGTTGAGACAGCATGTAGTTTTCCTTTTGGTTTGGTTGAAACCAATGTCAGAAAGTCAGAAATAAAAGTGTGGCTCTGTCCACATTAGTTATCTGAAGCGAACGAGCTGGGGACCAGCGGCAACAACAGCCATTTCCTGCTACTGCGGTGGCTCAAGTTGTTAAGATGCTGAACCTGATGACTGAAAGGTCGGAGTTCAATTCCTGGGTACTGCATGGCAGTGTGAGCTCCCATCTCTGTCCCAGCTCCTGCCAACCTAGCAGTTCAAAAGCAAACAATTGCAAGTAGATAAATAGGGACCACTTCAGTGGAAAGGTAAACAGCATTTCATGCACTATGCTGTTGAACTATGCCTGCCACATGTCCACGGAAACATCTGCAAATGCAGACAGTGCTGGCTCTTTGGCTATGAAACAGAGATGAGCACTGAACCTTGGAGTCGGGTATGAATGGCTTTTAAGCAAGGGTGACCTTTACCCTTTACCTTACATATCAATCACTGGAGTCTTTCCTGTGCAAGCTCAGCAGATGCAACCGAGTGCTCTCTGTGAAATAATGTCTTTCTTGGCATTCCAATCCCAATCTGTTTAGTAAAACTCTGCATACTCTCCACGCAATTTATGGATAGAAAAACTGAGAAGATAATTTCATTCACGTTATCAGAGGAAAAAAATACATTATTTAACAAGTTCGCAGAAATGGGGTCCAGCATAACCAGAGGTTGTAGCAAAGCCCTGTTGTTTCTCTTGTAATGATTTTTTAAATGTTTGCAAGCATCAGCAACCCATGTATTGGCAGCTTGAACACAATTATGCTTCCTCCATAATTCTCTCTACCTAGTGTCTTAGCAGATACCCAGTACTGTGGAGTGAACAGAGTGAAGACTCAAACATAGGAGACCTGGGTTCAAATCTCTGCTCAGCTTTGGGAACTTACTGAAAATGATAAAAACCATGAAGATTGAAAGCACTCAGTTATGATCAAGGGGGCCAGACCTCATGGGAAGAAGGAAAGCTTGGGCCAGTAGGGGGAAAATATATAAATCGAAGTTGAAGTTTTTATTTTTAAAAGGCCAGCTTCATGGCAGAGCACCACATTTGATATGCAGTGAGGAGCTTGAAAAATAGATCTTAAAAACTTCGATTGGACTCTTTCCAAGGAAAGGAATGACTTATAAGGGCTTGTTGGCATTAAACTATGTCATTTAAGGTAACTAAGGTGTTAATGGCAGTACATCAGTTTCCTTTAAAAAAAAATCTGAGAAATAATTATTCAATGTGGCCATCTATTTTAGATAAGAAGAAAAAGTGTCTACTGGCCAATTTTGGCTCAACATTTGTCATTTTCCAGGGTTCACCATTTTTCTTAATGCCTACCAAACAAGGCAGTGCTATATCTAATCCCAGAAAAGTCAAAATAAACATGTTGCCATGCTGTGTCATCCATTTCCCCAGAATTTTTATTTTTACATAGTTGGGATTTCTCATGGGAGAAATGTTGGCCAGAGCACTGCTCCTCCATGCACTGGAAAGGTTGGTGGGCATTTTTTGCTTCATGAGACCAGAGGGTGCCAACATTAAAATATAACCTTAGTTTGCTTATTTGGGCAGGAATCAGGTCAATAATATTTACATCAGTGGAGCAAAACATATTCTTTCTGATCTACAAATCTTCACCAGACTAGATAAATGTATCATTGAGGTTGGTTTGTGGGCCGAGTGTTGGGGGATTCCACTAAATTTTGGAAGGTGCTCTAACAGGTTTGTACATAGCTGTATAATAAGGTAAAGATAAAGGTCTGCCTTGCTTGAAAGCCACAAGCATCTAACTCTAAGGAATAGTGCTCATCTCCATTTACAGCCAAAGAACTAGCACTGTCTGCACCTGCAGACTTTCCGTAGTCATGTGGCAGGCATGATTAGACACCGGAGTGCACAAAATGCTGTTATCTTTCCCACCAAAGTGATACCTATTTATCTATTTGCAATTTCCTGCTTTTGAACTGCCAAGTTGCCAGGAGCTGGGGCAGAGATGGGAGCTCACTCCATCGCACAATACTTGGGTCCCAAAATTCAGAATCTTGATTTCTAAGCCATTAAAGCCCCTATGATGTTAGCATACATTCGTTTAAAATACAAAAATTAGTGGAGCCAGAGAAGGCTGTGAGCTATACGGAGATCCAAGATTCTTGTTGAGATTATTCAACATACACTCGAGTCTGTACCTGCGTTTATTCAGAAGTAAATTTGCCCTTTGTAAAATAGGATTCCCCCACTCCCACCCCATATTACTCTTCACTTATGTGCAGTGGTGGGCTCCTTTTTTTTTTTACTACCACTCTGTGGGAGTGGTATGGTGGACATGGCCAGGGGGAAAGCCCTGCATTGCACCTGAATTAGGACTACAGTTGTACTTCATTTAAAGAGCACAGGATTGCTCTTTAAGTGAGTTTGCTCTTTTAGCCAAACACCATTATAAGTGACCAATTGTGACTTCTTAGAGGGGGGGGGGATTGCAATCCCCGATTTAGTTGTTAAGCGAGTTTTTGGTTGGTTTTATTTGTTAAGCGAACCGAACATTCAGAGAAAATTCTGCTCTTTAAGCGAGTTACTCTTTAAGTGAGGCACTCTTTATGCGAAGTTTGACTGTACTTTATTTCAAAACTTGAATGGGCGAGGCCAGCCAGAATGTCTGCTACCGGTTCTGGCGAGCTGGTGCAAATCTGCTGATGCCCACCACTGCTTATGCCTGCTTGTGAAAATAGTGTTGTAAAATGGCAATGCCAACACTGCTGGCAGTCTGATTCAACCAAATCAGGTGGGTTATCTCTGGTGAGCCAGAAATAGCCTAGTCAACAAGAGTTTGGCCTGCTTGTGTCAAACAGACCTGATGTCTCTGGATACCGTATCTGGGTGCTAGGAACAGGTTTGTCAATATCCACTGACTCAGTCACTTCTACTTTTGCAGTTTAGCAGAAATTTGGTGCTTTCCCTCTCCCCTGTCTTTTAGGTCCTCAGTGTATCACAAAGTACTAAAAGTAGTAGAAGTATCAAGGTAGAAAATGAGTAGAACTGCTTGAAGGTCATCAGCCTTATTGAACTTGTTTGTGAGATACCCTCAATATAATGATGTATAGTTCACTCTCTTTACACACATAGTGATGTCTGACAACATGGGTCGATATGAAACAAAAACACCTTGAAATACATACACTTTGAAAGTATGATATGTGATGCCACCCCAACAGTGGGTATAACACAGCTTCAGTTCTCACACCTTTCCCAAAAGACAGGAGAGTAATGGCATCACTATTTCTCCCCACGTAGGAATGTGGCTTTTAACATCAACACCCTTTACACTAACAGGCATCCTTTCAGAATGATCTATCTCCACTCAGAAGAAGGTTGGGCATAATTTTGGAAAATGCATGTTCTGCAAAGCTCGGCCCTTTGTCTAAATACGTCTTTTTAATATATATAAACCCATAATTCAGACATATATGCTGTTTATTTTTGAACACAGGTTTTGTCAGGGAATGGGCAGACCAACCATATACTTTGACAGGAAAACTGTTTACCCAAAGAGTTAACACAGATGAGTAATCGAGCATTCAACTGCCAGTTCTCGAGCGGTGGGATTCCAGTAAACAGCCAGACACTTTGAACTCAGGGTTTTCACTTTATGTCACACACTAACCACTAAAGCAACACACCAGCATGGAGTTCTTCCCCGTTAAACCAAAAACACAAACTCAGCCATGGAAACTTATGTTGGGAGTATCTTTCTGAAGAAATCTTCCCTTCATCACATACTTTCTAATTTGCCACTGTCTTGAAACATTCAATGGAGCATTACTTACCGCTCATTAAATGGTCTCTTCTCATATACAAAGCATGTTCTTTTCTTATTACATCTCTGATTCACCACCCCAAAAGATGCTTTGGAAATATTTAATGCTTACAGGGTTACTAGGGAGGCGGCTGTCTTTCCATTATAGGTTGCAGTTCTTTTAGATGGATTATTTTTTTTCATTTTGACCAAAAAAAACCTTGTATCCTCCACTTTCTTCATGGATTAACACCTGTGATGACAACTTATGACAGATGACATATTCAGTTTAATGGAAATAAGAAGGACCTATAAGAATCAGGACAAGGAAAAATATATTGATCTAAAGAGGATGATTAAGTGCAAAATAATAGCTGCAACATCAACAAACTGAGATATACAGATGATACTATCCTAATGGCAGAAAGTGAAGAAGACCTAAAGAACCTCTTGATTAGGTTCAAAGAAGAGAGTGCAAAAATTGGCCTGAGACTCAACATTAAAAAAAAAAACCCAAGATAATTGCAACCAGCCCTATCATACCCTGGTAAATAGGAGAAGAAATGGAAGCAGTGACAGACTTTACCTTCTTAGGATCCAAGATCTCTGCAGATGTGACTGCAGCCATGAAATAAAAATATAATTAATTCTTGGAAGGCAAGCTATGAGAAACCTAGGGAACATAATAAAAAGTAGAGACATTACCCTGCCAACGCAATGGTATTCCCAGTAGTAATGTATGGTTGTGAGAGCTGGACCATAAGGAAGGCTGAACACAGAAGAATAGACACATTTCAAATGTGGTGTTGAATGAGAATTTTGAGAGTATCCTGGATAGCAAAGAGATCAAATAGATTGATCCTGAAGGAAATTAACCCTGGCTGCTCCTTGGAAGGACAATAGTGAAGATGAAGCTCACGTACTTTGGCCACCAGATGAGAAGAGAGGACTCACTTGAGAAGGCCTTGATGCTGGGAAAGATCAAAGGCAAAAGGAAAAGGGGACAGCAGAGGATGAGATGGCTGTATGGCATTGTTGATGCAATGGTCATAAAGCTGAGTGGGTTGTGGAGGATGGTGGAGGATAGGGGTGTGTGGTGTGCGATGATCCATGGGGTCATAAAGGGTCAGATTTGACTATGCGACTGAACAGCAACAGTGATGGCGACAGCGACAACGACAACAGAGCTGCAAAGGAAGCTTATATGGCTGAAAGATTTGCTGAGATAGAGGAATACCAAATTAAGCATGATTTTTCAATATACAGTACATTATAAAATCAAGGAAGTTACTGGCAGAAGACACATGCATTGTTATATAAGACAATGCGGTAGAAATAAGGGATAAGATCAATGTATGGAAAGAATACATAGGAGAGCTGTTTAGTGATGAAAGAGTGAACAGCCCATCATAAATGGCAGTACTGGACCACCAATACTGAGAGATGACCAGACTATGCAGCATGTACGCAAATAATGTTGTGACTCCTAGTTTTTTAAAAAAGTAGAATTATGTCCCCAGCTTGGCTAAAGCTTGAATTAGCTGAATAGGCATGTTTTGGACTAATTTGCATGAGGTGTTGATTGAAGCAGAATGGCCAGATTCAATTCAGGGGTGAAGTGAACTTAGAAGTTGATTAGGATCCAGAGCAAGCATTGACTCAGATGGCCACAAATCATTTGACTTGCTTGGTGTTTTTTTCTTTTTCTTTGCAAAGCAAATGTTAATAGTGTTTAGTATGCAAATCTTTTAAATTAGCTGTCTGAATTGTGAAATGTTTACCCCAGTTCTTTTAATGTCTCCAAATTTCTTGGATATTGGTGTGCAAAAAATTAAAAAGAATACCTTGCCACTTTGGTTTTCCAGTGCAAGTCAGTGGAAGGTTGATGACATAAATTTACAAATCATTTGACTCTCCATTCCAAAGCCCTGAAATGACCTCTAGCTCAAATCAGTCCTATTCACATGCATGCTGGGGCTTATTGATGGGAGCTGAATTCATTATAGTCTCCATGATAAACATGGGGTTGTACCAACATAACAGAGGCCCAACATGTAATGATGGTAGCTCCTGAATCCAATATTTCAAAGGGCCTATACACATGGGCCTATATTGACAATGGTGTACCATATGAAACATTTAGTTGAAATGGCTGAGCAATGCCTTTCACCAGGGGTTCACAACCTTTTCAAGCTGTGGACCGAGTAATGCTCTCTGTCAGCTTTGAGGGCTGGATGGCCATTTTGCCTTGCCTGCATGATGGGGTGTCCCAACAGCTTCAAAGGGGTGGCCAATTTGTTTCTCGAATGCTCTTGGAGAGGTGGGGGGCACATGAAATGGTGCCATGGACCGGATATGGCCCATGGGCTTTAAGTTGGAAACCCCTATCTTACATCTATACTAAATAAAAAACAACAACCTCTGTTAAGGCCTACAGCTCATTGGTTTAAATTATCTTGGAGCTGTCCATGGTCTGGAAGTACCTGTTTTTCACCAAGACCCTGTGTCTGCCTTGCCCTGTCCCTTCCTGCCATCTACTCCTTAGTAATCTGCTACCTCCTTCTACTGCCACCTGTGGGATGGGAGGAAGCACAAGAAAAAATAATGAAGGACTAGATCTTGACCTGTGAATGCCTCTTGCTCTCCTGAAAGTATGACTGAACTCACCCTGCACAATGTTTGAATGCATGTGGAATGTCTACAGCAGTCAAAGATATTAGATTCTTGTTCCTTCATATTTCTTAATTGCCTATAATAATAATAATAATAATAATAATAATAATAATAATAATAATAATAATAATAATAATAATAATAATAATAATAATAATAATAATAATAATAATAATAAAATATATACATTTATTCTAATGAGTACTTCATATTATTCTCATTCCTTTCCATCCATCTGATTCACAAGTTCTCAAGATTTTTAGTAGTTTGACCTTTGGTAGTTCTCATCTCCACCTTTAAGATTTGATCCTTCCAGTATCACTTTCCTTCATGAACAATTACTCAAAGGCTGAAGTCCTGTTGAATCACATGATAAAAAAGTGCAACGTTCCATCTAGTCCTGGCTTACTGTTAAATAGTAGCTGCTCGGATACTTGAGCATGCAACCCACCAGTAGGCTTGTCCACCAGAAAATTGCAGCAGTGACTCTTAACTGCTGGTTCAGAACAGAACTGAATGTTATTCCATTTGTTATGCTGATCAACACGATCTCAGCTGATACATTTTAATTAAATGCATTGAAGTAAAGCATGGGACTAAACTGCAGAAAGGTGAAGTATTCTGCATGAGTTTATTTCTCCTGTTTACTTTATGGTCCCTCTTTTTTCAATCTACCCTTTGTGAATCACTACATTAGTGTCTTGATAAAATCTTGCAAGTCAGAATTGCTAACAGGGATTCAAATCCCTGTTTCAGGTACATCAGTGGAATGACAGGATATTGTGGTGGAGAGAAGCACATCTTATTTCTAATTTTGGTGGGAGGGGGAGAAGGGCAAGCATGTTAGTTTGTAAAAATAACGGAGTATTTTGTGGCAGGTTAGAGAGATTTTTTTTTTTTGCAAAAATTTTAGCCCACCTCCTTAAATGCATTACCAAAAAATGTCCTGTGAATGCAAATAGGGCAATATGAAAGTGTAACAAGGCAGGTAGCCTGCCACTTAATTCCATGGAGAAGCTTACTTTGAAATGTTGAAAATGAGTTATGGAGCAATTATCTTCCATATAAAGATATTCAAGGCATCTTAGCTTTTAAACAGAACAGAGAAAAGTATATAGTAATGTCCTTAATAAAAGCCCTAGAGGACCACCAACAATTTGTCTAATTAAATAAATATTAGAGCGTAAACAAAACAAACAAACAAAAATGTTGTGGAACTTTAAAGACTAACTGCTGTACTTTCACGTTAGCTTTTGTGGATCAAGTCCACTTTGTCAGAAATAAATATCAGAGTCAAATATTCAGTAATGTAAATAGGTCTGAAATTGTCCTACCATATACTCCAGGGACTGTAGTGGCAAAGTGGTTAAGATGCTGAACTTGATGAGTCGAAGGTCAGCAAGTCAGCAGTTCGAGACCAGAGTGCTGCATGACAGAGTGAGTTCCCATCTCTGTCCCAGCTCCTGCCAATTCAAAAGCAAGGAATTACAAGTAGATAAATAAGGACCACCTTGGTGGGAAGGTAAACAGTGTTCTGTGCACTCCATTGTCTAGTCATGCTTGCCACATGACCATGGAAACATCTGCAGATGCAGACACCATTGGCTCTTTGGCTGTAAATGGAGATGAACACTGAACCCTAGAGTTGGATACGACTAGCTTTCAAGCAAGGGTGACCTTTACCTTACCATATACTTCAAGGGGGCTGGGGTGGCTTAGTGGTTAAGATGCTGAGTTTAACAACCAGAAGGTCATCAGGTAAGCAGTCCAAGGCCCGAGTGCTTTGTGACAGAGTGAGCGACTGTTGTCTATCCCAGTTTTTGCCAACCTAGCAGTTTGAAAGCAAGAAACAGCAAGTAGATAAAGAGGAAAGGCAACAGTGTTCCATGTGATCTGGCTCTAGTTATGGCTGCCACAGACCACAGAAACGTTTGCAGATGCAGGACAGCACTGGCTCTTTGTCTATAAACAGAAATGATCATTGCCCCCTAGAGTCAGATACAGCTGGCTTTTGAGCAAGGAAGAGTTTTACCTACTATATCCTGCTCCACTAACATTCATGTAAACATGGGCTGTGTGAAGAATTGAAAGATCCACTAAATCTTACGTCTTTCTAGTACTTTTTCCAAACACAACTGGAAATTGGTGGTAACTAGCGAAATAAATGCCCTCCCACTTGAGGCACTGTAAGCAAAAAGAGGATTAAGAAGGCTTGGCTACCCCTCTTTTACTCTGGCTGATGTAAACTACCAAAGTGGCGGTTCCATTGCCCATCCTTAGTGTTATGATTACACTGCTCATGGCTCTGTTACTGGATAAAGTGGAATCCCATCTAATAGTGCTGTCAAGAATTTCCCCCAATTCCTGCCTGGGGGATAGATTATGTCAGTCATGCTTCTTCCCTCACTGTCTTGCTACAGTCCTGAACAGAAATCCCCAGGAAGAAGTAAACTTAAGAACTGTAATGTCCAGCGTATGCTAAAAGCATTATGCAAGTAAAAGCAATTCTATTGCGTGACATAATTCATTCTGAAAATGTTCTGTATATCTTTCAAGGGTAGATTAAGGATACAAGCCACTGCAGATCACAATGGCTACAATGCTTCCTAATGCCTCTAAGTAAGTAAGGTCTTTTTTTTAAATGGCTATTGTCGGGGAGGGAGTTGGGGTTAGGAGCTTAGAAAATAAACTCAACTCACTGGGGAGAAAAACAAGCTAAAGTTCAAGTTCAGATGATAGATTAATGATCTGTAAAATGTCATTAAAAAAAAAAAGAAACCCAGAAATGTTTTCCAGTTAGAGGAGAGTGTAATAATGAATCCCCTTATTACCACCAGTTGGCTAAGAGTCAGACAGAAAAAAAAGTGGTTCGTGCTGCATACACTGAGGTTTGTCTGAAGTCAGGGATTCATGACACCGAGTAAATCAAATGGCAAGCTTTCCCTCTTTCCCTCTGTATTCAGCCTTCTCCATGGAGTCAAGTGCATGTAGAAACTGTTCTTCCACACTGCTACAAGACAAATCATCCAGGATTTCTAGCACCTGACATGGCTATTCTTCCAAAGATTTGGCTGCATTTTGACATAAAAATGTCAGCCTCACGGTCCTTTTGAGACTGAAACTGTGGCACCAGAAGAGCTTCTGTGTCAAATACCCCTTTAGTTATTAGAAAAATAAAGATCTCCCTTGCTCAAAAGCTAGTCACGCTTGACTCTAAGGGGCGGCACTCATTTCTGTTTATAGCCAAAGGGCCAACACTATCTGCATCTGCAGATGTTTCCATCGTCATGTGGCAGGCATGACTAGATTCTGGAACACATGGAACATTACTGCTATTCCTGCCAAAGGCTACCTATTTATCTACTTACCATTGCATTAATGTGATATTCCTTTGTTAGCCGCCCAGAGTCGCATTGCGAGTGGGGCAGCATACAAGTTGAAATAATAATAATAATAATAATAATAATAATAATAATAATAATAATAATAATAATAATAATAATAATAATAATAATAATAATAATAATAATAATAATAATAATAATAATAATAATAATTTTTTACCCTTTGAACTGCTAGGTTGGCAGAAGCTACAATGGGTACTCACTCCATCATGCAGCACTTGGGTCTTGAACGACTGACCGTACAACCTTCCAGTCATTAAACTCAACATCTTAACCACTAAAGCCACCACAGCCTCATTCATTAGTTATTAGTGCATAGCTAAACATTTCAGGAGGGAAGAATCTAACTTTCTTCACAGATTTGGGAGGAAAGGAAAATCTGGGGTCAGCAAAACTGGCCTTCCAAGCAGCCAACAGCCATCAGCCAGTTCCATTGTGATGCTTGTGAAAGCCATTTTATCTTATCATGTACGAATGCTGGGTGTCCGGGGAGCGGGGTGGGAGAAAAAGAAGGGATTGTTTTTAGATCCATAACAGTGTCCTAGGGACTGAAGTATCCTGAAGCCCAGATCTTTTTGTTGCCACAAGTCTGCTACCAGATTTGTGTCTGTTCATTTATTTATTTATTTTCGGGATATGTGGGATTCTTTCAATAAATTAGGAGTAGAATTAATCCTGATTGCAAACCAGTTGTGGGGATAGGGGCTAACCCTTTGCTCCTGATCCAACCTTGACTCAATTCCACTGCCACCTCACCAGTATGTAATCCCTGTTTCCATGGTGGTGAACCTTGGCACTCCAGGTGTTCTTGGACTTCAATTACCAGAAACCCAAGTCAGCACTCCTGCTGATCAGGGCTTCTGGGAATTGATGTACAAGAAGAGCTGGAGTGCCAAAGTTCACCATTACTGCATCTACTCCACAAGAGAAGTGGACAAAGCTCTCATTTACAGTACCTAAGGTTGTTGTTTTTCTTTTATCCACATAATACTTTAAGAAAGAGATGCTTCTTTGTTATGAAAGAACAAGGGTATACAACTGGTTTCAATTCCTGTCCAAAGAAACAGCATCAAAGTGATGTATAAGAAAAATGGTACCTTTTAAGTAATGTAAACTCAGATTTCATTAAAGAAATTCATTTTTAATAATTTGCATCAAAGCTTGGAATGCTGCTTTTTTTAAACTTAATTTTTAAATTGTTATTGGCTTCAAAAATATAATTCCTTTACATAATCATTAGTAGGGACTTTTAAAAAATGATTTCACTACAGATCTTTTACTACTGATTACTTTAAAGAAACTATAAGCAGGCTCTGCACTAAAGCTGCTATTCCATTAAAGACTTCCTAATCTGTGCAAGGCAGCTACCCTTCTCCTCAAAAGAGGTGCTTCTGGGTTGAAAGGATTAACTGTTGACAATCACCGTTGCCCAGGGGATGCCCGATTGCTGAAACAGCAGTCTTTGGGGAGGCTCTGAAGACTACAAATCAAGGCATAGCTTTATCACAACTTCTCCCCCTCTCAACAACCAGCCCCCACAGACTGCCTTAGAACTATGGAAGGTATTTATTTATTATTTATTAGTTCAAATTTATATTGCCGCCCACTCACCGTGGTGACTGAGGGCGGCTTACAAAAAATACATTACATTACAATATACTATATATGTATGACATAATGAGGCCCCAAGTCCTTCACATATCCAAAATGGAGTTTATTAGGTTTTAGAGTATAGTAGAAAGGTGACTTCTTGCGCTAGCAAAAGGCCACCTGTTTGTTTTTACACACTGGGATCCGGATGGTAAGAGATAGACTGGGAGGTGCCATTCTTTATCAATAGGGCCAGATATGTTTACCCCAAAACTGGGAACTGATTGGATGTATGCTAATTACCCAGGTTCATCTCATACCTGGGGAAAGTCAAGCAAAGGGCTGGAGAGAGTTCGAATCTGGTGGTAAGCAAGGAAACACCAATATGGGGGTAGGAAGGCCATTCCAACTGGCCTTATCTCCGGAAGTCTTAACTATGGTAACTTAGAACAGATACAGTAATGCCTTGCATAGTGAGCATCTCATATAGCGAGTAACTCACTTAACGAGCAGACCTTTCCCCAAAAGGTCTGCTTCATTGAATGAGCAAAACTCACTTAATGAGAAGCTTCGCATTTGCGGGGTGTTTCGGAATGCGATGGGGGACTCCCCCGCCGCGTTCCAAAACACCCCGCAGACTAGTGCGTGCCGGCTGGGTGTTTTGGAACGCAGCGGGGAGTCCACTGTCCACTTTCCAAAATGCCCAGCTAACAGGTGGCTCAGCTACTGGTTGTTTTGGAATGCAAATGGGGGGGGGGCTCCCTGCTGCATTCGAAAACACCCTGCAGACGCACAGTGCACATCAGCTGGGCATTTGGGAAGGGTATTGGGATATTTCCCATACCCTTCCTAAACGCCCTGCAGGTGCACGCATGTCAGTGTATGTGTGTGTGGGGAGGTTTTAAGGATACGGGAAAGATCCCAACACCCTTCCAAAACACCATGCTGACGCGCGCAGCACAGAGGCAGGGCGTTTGCAAAGGGTGTTGGGATCTTTCCCATACCCTTCCCAAATTCCCCGCAGATGCACGCATGTCAGCGGGGGTGGTGGGGGTGGTGAAAGGGTGTGGGAAAGATCCCAACATCCTTCCAAAACACCCCTATGGAAAATGTGTTTCGCTTAACGAGTAACGAGCAACTGCGTGGAACGCATTATTCTCGTTATGCGAGGTATGACTGTAGATAGTTTTTATTTATTTATGGATGGATATGTCTGAAAGCATTCTTTCTCTAAAAGCGAATTCTGATTAGGTTATTTTTCTATGCTGAGATCTGTAACCTGATTCATCAAGAATCATGCTGCAACTTCAATAAAACTATTTTCTTCAATCAACATGTGTTCAGTGGAAGTATGTATGTATGTTCATTGGATGCAGGGGACAATACAGTAAGTCTACTGGCCTCCTTTTAATGCTACCTTTTTTACTTCTCTACTATTAATTTTTCTGGGCTCTGTACGCAGATAAGTCCCAGGTTTGTTCAGCCAGGTGTGAGCTGAGAGAGTGATGAACATACATTCCTTGCTGTGAGTTTTGGGTGAGTTCTAGAGGGGATTTTCGAATAATCCACCTTGGAAGGAATGCTAGAGAGGTCCCAAAGCAAGGGAGGAAGGATGTGGTTTCATCATAGAAGGTGAGCAAGGAGCTACCAGATAATTGGGCAGAACCACACGATTATCTACTGCCTGGCCAAGAACAACCATGGCCTGTGTGGAAAGCTTTAAATAGACTGCATGCAGGGGTTGGAAGATCAAGGGCTAATCTGAGATAGTGGGGTTTCCCCGTAGATGACAGCCTGTGTGAATGTGGAGAACAACAAACTATCGCTCATATGATACAGTGCACACAATGCCCCTCAAAGTGCACTGAGGAGGACCTAATGTTGGCAAGATGGAATGCTGTTGAAGTGGCCTGATATTGGGCAGATGTCATCTAGTTCCTGTTTGTTTTATATATGTTGGTTTTAGCTTTGTATGCTATTATATACTTTGTGGTGTCTCTGACAGAAATAAAGAAGGCTACCCTTCAAGGCCACAAACAAACACACCCTATACTGCAAAACCTTCACATCGTGTGTTTGTTTTAATCTCCAATCTCCAAACATTGACTGAAAATCAGAACAGAACAATAATGAAACAATAAACTGAAACTTTCTATTCATTATACGAAAAAGTAATTACTAAGGGCCTCACTCGATTATTGCTATTGTGAAGTCATTTTTCCTTGTTATTCAAAGTAAATATAGTAAACAACTTCACATCACATAACAAAAGAATTGGCATTATTCTTAGGCTTGCTTATTAGATGTTTTCATTAAATGTCCTGTTTAGATCATTTGCCCAGCTATCATTTCAGGAGGCTTTTGTGCAGCTTTTTCACATCATCAGGAACTCCAATTGCATGGGGGTTCTAATTGTTTGAACCAAGTAAATGCCTCCTTCAAATCATCTTGGTTTTAGATTGCTGTACTTGATTAAAGTATAAGGCAGCTTTTGGAAGGCACCACTTAAAGGGTGTTATTACCAATTTCAGTAGCCATTATCTTTTACATCATAGATAACTCCTCTTGCTACTAGATGGCAGTCTTTGAAGATAAACACAAGAGAGCATTATTATTATTATATTTTTTAATTGATTTTATTGATTTTTATTGGTTTTTTTATTGATTACCCTACTCAATAAAAACCAACTTAGGGTGGCTCACAGAACCCCCAAATATAACATTACATAAAACTATATTACAATATAAAATATAAATATAACAAAGCATATACACATTACAACAGAATAAAATGCAATGGGGTAACAACAAATAAATCACACATATCACATCACATCATAACACATTACAAAGAAAATACTAACAATAATAATAATGAAAAAAGTCATTCATCTAGCTTTTAAAACTAAGTTTTTAAAAGTTTTTAAAGTTTTTTAATTCTTTTAAATGGTTTTATAATTGTTGTAAATTGCCCTGGGTCCCTTTTGGGAGGAGGGCGATAAACAAATTAAAATAAATAAATAAATAAATTTAAAAACTGTCATAACCATGTCCTCGACTGTCTGGCTTTTAAAGTCCTGCCCTGCTCTGCCGCTCAGCTGTTTCTGCTCCTCTCAGCTGGGCCGGCTTGGGGAGCATCTGGCGGTGACGGCGAGGGCAGTGGCCATCCAGTTTTTAAAGGTCCCGCCCCGCTGCTCAGCTGTTCCTGCTCCTCTCAGCTGGGTCAGCTTGGGGAGCATCTGGCAGTGGCAGTGAGGCCAACGGCTGTCCAGTTTTTAAAGGTCCTGCCCTGCTGCTCAGCTGTTCCTGCTCCTCTCAGCCGGGTCGGCTTGGGAAGCGTCCAGCAACGCCAAGGGCAGTGGCTGTCAAGTTTTTAAAAGCCCCCCCCTCCACCGCTCAGCTGTTCATGTTCCTCTCAGCTGGGCCAGCTTGGGAAGCATCTGGTGGTGGTGGTGGCAAGGGCAGTGGCCATCCAGTTTTTAAAGATCCCGCCCCACTGCTCAGCAGTTCCTGCTTCTCTCAGCCGGGCCAGCTTGGGGAGTGTCCGGCGGCATAATCAAACAACTACTTGTAGGAGAAGTTCAGCTTCCCAGTTTTTGTCTTATCAGATCCAGCACCACTTCCATTTCTCCACTGGATGCCAGGCTGTATGTGCCCCTGTTTCATCTGCTTAGCCATCCACCAATAGCAGGCTTGTGTAGGACAAAAGAGATGAAGCTATAGCCACATACCCCACACTGGAAGACTTACAGTTGTAGAAAAGCACGTCAATGGTTAAAGTCTCACACAACTGTCTTTGTCATCCTATTGTTGAATTTTTGCAGGGTTCTATGAAGCTAGATTCTTCTTCTTCTTCTTCTTCTTCTTCTTCTTCTTCTTCTTCTTCTTCTTCTTCTTCTTCTTCTTCTTCTTCTTCTTCTTCTTCTTCTTCTTCTTCTTCTTCTTCTTCTTCTTCTTCTTCTTCTTCTTCTTCTTCTTCTTCTTCTTCTTCTTCTTCTTCTTCTTCTTCTTCTTCTTCTTCTTCTTCTTCTTCTTCTTCTTCTTCTTCTTCTTCTTCTTCTTCTGTTTTATCCGAATCCAAATACAGTTGTATCTCGCTTAAAGAGCATAATGCGTTCCACAGGAGCACAGGATTGCTCTTTAAGCGAGTTTGCTCTTTAAGTGAAACACCATTGTAAGTTACCAATTATGGGGGGGATTGCAAACCCCGATTTATTTGTTAAGCGAGTTTTTGATTGGTTTTATTTGTTAAGCAAAGCAACCATTCAGAGAAAATTCTGCTCTTTAAGCGAGTTACTCTTTAAGCGAAGCACTCTTTATGCAAGGTTTGACTGTATAGGCAATTATCATGGCGATCAGCCATTAACACTGTCCTGAGAATATAATGCCATGGCTTTTTATCTGCCTTCTGCATCGCAGCATGACAACCATATCACTGATCCAGTTCTGGGAGTCATTTTCTGGTCCTGAGCCCTTCTGGCACACAAAGTCCTCTTCACCCCCAGACCAGTATTAATGAAGCTGCTGCCCCCCATCAAGATGGATTCAAGTGAGATTTAATCCACTTGGGGACCATCACCCTTCCCTGTGGACTTTGGCACCCAAGACCATTAGTCCTCAGGGTTGTCAGGTTAGTTAACCACTGCTTGACACTTGGCATTGAGTTGCTGGCAGTATGGTCTACTCTATTACCATACCAGGATAACCTTGCCAGATTATCTATATCTATATAGTAATTGCAATTACACGTATATATCACATCATAGTGCTTAGTGCACTCTCTGGTTGGTTCACAAGCCAATAGGCATTTTGCCCCAACATGCTGGGTACTCATTTTACCAACCTTGGAAGGATGGAAAGTTGACTCAACCTTGTTCTCCATTCAGATTGAACTCACAACCATTTGGCTGCAGTACAGCAGTTTAACCACTGCACCACCAGGACTCTTATGTCAGTCTTCATCCCACTGAAGATTATAATTTTTCTCTAATGAAGCATCAATATTTGTATAGCAAAACCCTGCATCTTTTTGCACTGCTACTCTGGACCTAGGTGACTTCCCTATTTGAGCCCATCTTTGCCTATTATAGTTTCTCATCATTCTCTCCAAATGACTAATTCCCCATACTATGTCCTCCTCCTTTCATCTTACAAAATTCAAGCTGGCAAGAGTAGGGAGGAAAAGGAGGTGAAATCTAGCAGCCACAAAATCAGCTGTATTTTTTTTTATTTTTCACAGCAAAGAGCAGATGTTCTCTTCTTGAGCCTGAAAAGAACAAAGCTCCCTCCTAGCTTTATTTTAAATAAGACGTTGGCCACCCACTGCTCTAAATTTGCCTACTGAGAGGAAAAATAAATGGCCGAGAAGCTCACCAGATGCATTTGTGCAAAGAACATCCTTCAGGAGGAGAGGGGGGGGGGACATTCCAAACCAAAGAAGCTGGGGTTGTTAGAAGACACCAACTTTAATACCTGTCTGGTATTCTAAAACACTGGAACACAGTACTGTATTTATCAAACTAGAATGTGAACGGTTTGATTTTTGAAGTTCTCTTGAACTGAGTATGTGAAGTAGGCCACCATCTTGGAGACCTTTCCAAAACTTAATACAACACAAAGGAAAAGCCTGTCAAAGAGGGTCTTCTAGACATTTTAGGAAGAGAAATAACAGCTTTTTTTCTGTATTCATATCAGAGTGTTGCACAATGTAAAATTATTATATTTCTTCACATTGACAGAAAATTTGCCCTACTACATCCAAGCAGCTCCAGTTTATTTGACTGTTCTTCGATCTTCCTACTTTGCTTTGAAATCTATTAAGTAACTTCCAGATGGTCTAGCCATCTGGTCATTGTGAGAGACACTCTTCAGCATCCATCCATTCAGCAAGATGTGGGTTGTTTTTTCTCTCCACAGGTTTAGCCTAGCCTTATCTGGTTTAATATTTAGAGCTTGAGAGGTGCAATGAAAACTTTTTTTCCCCCTTGATTGTAGCCATCATCTAGGGGGTTGATGTTCATGAAGTGGATGGGTTTGGAGATATATTATCTTATTTTATTCATTATTTGCTAGCTCCTCTTGACGTAATTCAGGATTCCAGCCAAATAACAGACTTTTTTCTTTGTGGGAAAACAGGTTTCAAACAACCATAATAATCCTGATTCATTAAGAGCTACAGCCAGTTGTTTGGCAGGAAAGAAAACAATGAAAAATTTGAAATTGCAGCAATTGGAAAGAAACAACATACAGTACTTTAAATATTGAAATAGAGGGAACAAGTATAAAAAAGTGGCACAGTTCAAATACCTTGGAACAACATTTACAGCGTATTAATGCAAACCAAATATTGGAAGAGTTAGCTCTGCAACTCTTACAACACAAGGCAATACTGACCAGCACAAAGAAACACTGCATACAAAGCATATTCATTCCCACCTTATGTTACCAGCGCCAAACATGTATACTTACAAGAAAACATAAACCAAAGTTAGTTGCCACAGAAATGAGATATCTGAGGAAGGCTGTTGGAGTGACCTAAAGGGATAAAATCAGGACTGAGATTATAAAGGAAAGAATTATAATAGAACTAGTTTTAAACTACGTACAGAGAAAACAAATAAATGGTTTGCCCATTTGGAGATAATGTTTTGGAATTTCATACCTTACAAGGCATATGTGGAAAGAGAAGGACAAAGACCATGATGATAACCCAGAGAAAGGTGGAGGGATAATATCAAAGATGTATTACAAGAAGACTGGTGGAGTCCACTAGAAGTAACAGAGTAAGAGCAGCTACCCAGTGGCTCAGTGGGTAAAAGCACTGTGCCTGGAAACCCAGACGGATGGGGTTCAATTCCCTGAGAGCTGTACAATGGGGGACATGAAAGGATCTTCATTCAGGCGTCCCCTGCAAAAATCATTCAACCCAGAGGAATCTCTGACACAAAAACAAATCAGAGTAAGAATCTTGTCTCTCCCTTGACACCCAAAGGGTAAAAGAGGAAGGAAAGAAGCTTTCTTTGAACGAATCTCTAAGACTGTGGAGTCTATAAGAAGAGAAACAAAATCAATTGTATCCACTGGGCCCAATGGATATTTAGATAAGAATGCAGTGTATGCCCTACCATGTGTATACAACTAGATAAAATTCAGAAAAAAAGCCTTGCAGTTTGGCCCTATACCAGTGATGGCAAACCTTGGCACTCCAGATGTTATTGAACTTCAATTCCCAGAAGTCCTGATCAGCAGGAGTGTTGACTTGGGCTTCTGGTAATTGAAGTCCAAGAACACCTGGAGTGCCAAGGGTTGCCATTATGGCCCTATGCAAACTAAACTCTACATAGAGTTCACTTCCTTAATATTATATGACCTACAAAGAAACACAAGTTCTACAAAACCAGTCAATGAATACCAAAGACATTGTCTGACGGAGTGGACTTGATCCACAAAACCTAACATTAAAATACAACAGTTAGTTTTTAAAGTTTCGCTTTGTTTACTCTGAGATATGCTGGAAACACAAACAAAGCTACTATTTCAAAATGGCATTGCTATTCTTTAATTTTATTCCCTAGAAGATAAATGAAATAAGCACTTCACCAAATTGAAATTTTAGTCTGATGATGCAAGGGACAATGTATCAGAATAATATCAAAATAATAGTAATTACCACACTCAAATTCTAAGTGTACTGTGATTTCATTATAAGATTCTTAGTTCAGTTCATTGCACTTTCTGCTTTGCTGCTACTTCTTAATTTCTTTAATTTAATAGATCCATTTCAATATAATTTTCATATAGATCTTAAATACCTTCAACTATAACAAACACATTTTGCAATGTATATACAGTAATACCTCGGATAACGCTAAGACTTGGTTCCACAAGTCTTGGTGTTATCCGATTTTTAGTGTTATCCGATGCAAGTTAAAATCCTATGGGATGGATTGGATAACGTTAAAGCTCCATAGAGATACATTGTAACCACACAGGCTTTAGCGGTTGTTATCCGATCCATCCAATAGGACCTTAACATTATGCGATCCAATTCTCCTCCCCAGATTACCAGGAGGTAAACATTATCCAAGGTACTGTACTACTGTATTCCCATTCTATTGGTGTGAAAGTGAACAATCAACTCACTAACCTGTATTTAATTTATTAAAATATTTTAATCCCACTTTATTTCAACATATATATGGAAAGAGGAGAAGGACATATATATACACACATTTCAAGTCAAGTGATTTTTAAAGGCTTTGGGTGTGGATAATGACAATACATTAAGCTCGGGATCAGACTGTTGAGGTTCATTTTATTTCCATTAAATCCTTCTCTGAAAATTGCTTGAAAACTTCAGGGATTTTTTATTATTGCTAATTCCAAGCATAATATATATGCTTTGAGTTCCATGGTGATTTATTATAATTCAAAACAGTCTGATATTTGTAGCTTTCAGCAGTCATTGGAAAGAATCTGACTGTGCCCAAATTCAACCCTTCCAGTTGTTTAACTGAATGGGAGACCGTTGAAGTAAAAATAACAGATTAAAAGCTGTTCCATCACTCAGGAGTTAATCATCCTCTTGCCTAAGGTAAGTATCATTTAAAAAAATAGAACTGTACTCTTCCCTTGCTATTTATCATTTATCTGCTTGGGACATCCTCTGCATGTGAAATACTAACACTTGGTTCATTTTCACCACATCAATGCCTTTAATTGCCACCTCAAAGGTATGGAACATCATGCCCTGAATGTGGGGCATCTTCCATTCTCACATTCTGAAATACTCCTATCCCAAAGTGCTTCGGGTGTTTCATTGTGTTATGTTTCTGCTGCCCCCTTTTAAAAAAATCTAACCATTTTCTGGTTCAGGTTCTGATGGCTTGGGCTTGTCTGCTCTAGAATTGTCATCTCTACTGGACTGAAGGTTATGTGGGGCACATCATCTCATTCTGTCACTGTGAGATGAAGTACCTCTATCTTCACACAGACCACAGGGTGTGAATGATCAGAGAAGGTGTGGGATTTAATTTTTAAGTTTGCTTCCTAATTCCAGTTGTGAGACAGAGAAATGACTAATATTATGTTCCCCAGCAGGAAGAGACACACCAAAGCATGCTCTTCTTTTTCAAGTGAATCCTTCCTTTTGCTTATTACTACCTCCAGACTGAGGCCTTCCTCCCTAGATACCAATGTAGGAGGTTCACAGTAGAGCTCTCCCGGTGGCTTAGTGGTTAAAAAGGCTGAGCTTGGAGACTGGAAGGTCAGGTTTCGATACCTGAGAGCTGCACTTGAGGTCATGAAAGGAGCCTCATTCAGGCATCACCTGAGCAGAATTTCTCCAGCAAAAATCCTTTCAACCCAGAGTAATCCCTGACACAAAATTATTACAGCAGTGGCAACTGATGAAAGCTCCCTATGGAGAGTTATCTTGCTGTTTATCCTATGTCTTTCCCAAAGACTACTAAATCATCACCATACATGTTTATTATTGTTATTTTTGTTAGTACTTCAACTGTTATCTCTGAAGATTATTGGTGGTTGGATCTGAGCTGGTTTATTGATTGGATTAGGAGATTCCAAGAGTTGTATAATTGCATGAAGAATCTATTACTTTTGAATAAAATATTGATTTTTTTTATTTCATATACAAGTTCTCAACTCAAATGTCTCTTCTTGTTTTGTTAGGCAAATAAAAAGGGAGCATCATTGTGTAAATGTCACATTGCATTTTGCTTTGAATATCACATTGGTTATCTTGGTATCTGGATAATGTTTGGGTCCTCCCCCTGCTTTCTCACACATCCACTGAGTAAAAAAGAAGTCATACATAGAAGAAGTAATTTTCACCCTGAACACATAGTACAGCCAATCCCATTGTTTCTCTTTTTTCACTCCTGCTAAGGACCTCCGTTTTCAATCCAAGCCAGAACAATTCAAACCAAATTTTCCCAGTGAGATCAGTTGATTCCTTCCTGTAAATAATGTCTTCTAAAGACAAGAAGACTGTTTCTGGGTGTTATTTTGGTGATGTGGACAATTGAGGCATGACATTCAGGACCATGAGAACACCCAGCCCTACATTCTTTATCACTCATCATCCTATATATTTTTTTTACAATTATGACGTTAGCTCTAGATCACCACTTCACCTTATCACTAGTATTGGTGTACTAGTTTAGCTCTAGGTGATCTTCCAGATGAGAATTTAAAAGAAAACAGAAGCAACCCAGATAAAAGACGTTCCTATGGTATTAAGGAGAATTTTGGGACACTACTATCTGTCCTAAAACACTGCAACCTTTCAAAACCAATTGGCTCTGCCAAACCATAAAAGGATAAGCTGAGGCAGAACCAAAAGAAGAAAGGAAAGAAGGGAGAGCTGTGGGCCAGTGGCATCACGAGGAGGGCCAGGGGGTGGCCGGGCCCAGACAGAACTTTTTGGTCTATGGGTGTTCTTGGACTACAATTCCCAGAATCCCTAGTGGCAGTGGGTGCTGGCATCCACTAGGTGGCAGCAAATTTGGCTTAAGTCCCAGGTGGCTGAAATCCATGTGACGTTACTGCTGTGTACTGAAATGAGAATTACATTGCATCAAATGTGAATACAGTAATACCCTGGATAACGATTGCATTGGATAATGCTAGAATAGGATAACGATGCAAGTATTTTGGAAAAATCTTGCATCGGATAATGATTCTTTTAGCGTTGTCTGATGCAATGGTCTGCGGGTGTGGGGTGGTTTGGGTAGAACTACCCAATCCACCCCACACCCGCAGCGGTCTCTGCCACTGCAGTAGGGTCGGGGAAAAGCACCCGCCTTTCCCTGACCCTACTGCAGTCGCAAAGCATCCTTGTCTCTTTCCCTCCCTGTATTTAAACTACAGGGAAGAGGGAAAGAGAGAGACATGATTGGTTCTCTAGAGAACCAATCACATCTCTCTCTTTCCCCTCCCTGTAGTTTAAATACAGGGAGGGAAAGGGAGGGAGAGAAAGGCAGAAGCAGTTCTTTTTTCCTCCCTGTATTTAAACTACAGGAAGAGAGAGGCTTGTTTTTTTTCCTTCCCCTCCCTGTATTTAAAACACAAGCCTGTCTCTCCCTGTAGTTTAAATACAGGAAGAGAGAGGGTTGTGTTTTAAATACAGGGAGGGGAAGAAAAAAACACAAGCCTCTCTCTTCCTGTAGTTTAAATTTAACCGCTGCAAGTGGGGGGTGGCTTTAAAGGCAGGGAGGAAAAGCTATTTCCCTGCCTGCCTTTAAAGCAGTTTGTCCCTGAAGTCAGGGCTTTTTTTTAGCGTTGTTCGATGCATGCATTGGACGATGCTAAAAATCGGATAACATCATGACTTGTGGAACCAAGTCATAACGTTATCCGGGTTATTACTGTACTGTGTTTCTGAATCAATCTGCAGCCCTTGAGTCATCACTGGCTGCAAATTCCATCATATGAGCTGCAAATCAAATGTCAGTACACTAAATTGTCAGTGTAGTCACAGCTTGAGTTTGACTGAACGGGCAGGAAGCATTTTTGGTTAATCTAGCAACCTAATCTATCAGGAAATTTGTTTCTGGCAAGAAAAAAAATAGATTAAGATTAGTTTCTGGTAGAAAATTATAGTGCCATTTACCAGAAATTGACAGAACTACAAATTTTCACCCATTGGTTTTCCAAATGTAAAAGTGACACAAATGGAAATATTTTTCTTTGGAGAAACTTCTCACCTCTTTTGAATGTCTAGCCTCGAAATGTCATCAGCTTATTTGAAAAATCTCTATAATTTAATTTTTTTTTTTGCTAGAAACCAGGGATGAAAGACAGATACTGTCCACATAAGACATATTACTTTGGGGAAATGGAGGGGTGATGCTGTGCCACTGTGCTTAATGGATGCAAACGTAGGGAATGTTGGCTCAGTTTTGCTCCAAAATACAGGTACTCCATTTCCCAAAGTCCATTTTCTTTTCCTGAAGAATGTGTAACTGTTGCTGTACATCCAAAAGAGACATTTTTCACCAGATAAGAACCTTGCTGAGCCAATTCATCCTCCCTTCAATATATGCCAGAGTAGCTAATCATCTGGGGGTGGATTTCCAGTTATCTGCAAAGAAGTTGCATGAGCAGAGATATGGTCATTATAAAAAAAGAGAAAAGGAGTAAAGTTTATTTAAACCCTCACACTTTTATTGTGTGTCTATTTCTCCCATGTGGGCTCCCCACTCAGTCTGAGAAAGGAGATGCATTACAGCGATGAAGGAGGAAACACTGGGAACGTTTTATCTTTCATCCTTAATTACAACCATAAATCTTTCTCTTTCTCTTTCTCTCACACACACCACAAATACATGTATCCTTGTCATGTTGGTTCTTGTAAAACAGTTTCTTAGCATTAATGAAACAGGGAATTCAAGCTCAATTTGTGGGAGTAAACTTGCTAAACAATAGCAGGGCCTCATCAAAATGAATCTGTTTGCAGCTTTTCTTGTTTGCACAATTTTTCCCAAAATGTTTTGTCTCTGACAACCACCTGAAACCCTTCCCAGAGTGTTGGTGGAAGCTCTCAGAAGGCATGGGCTGTGGCATGGAGAATTAGGAAAGCACAGGTCTTTCACTTTCTCTACAACAGTCTACACCCAAGGTGGTGAACCTTGGCACTCCAGATGTTCTTGGACTGCACTTCCCAGAAGCCCAAGCCCCTGTGAATCCACATGAATGGGTTTACTGTGATTCATTCGGCCCGTGCCGCCCTCATCGCTCCTGTATGGGCAAGTTTTATTTCCACTTCCAGGAAAGACAAGGGTGGCATAGGTTCACCATCATGGGTCTACACCAGTGGTTCCCAACAAGGGGTACACAGCCCACTAGTGGACTTCAATTCCCAGAAGCTTAAGTCAGTACATTGGCTGATCAGTGCTTTGAGGAGTGCTTTGAGGAAATGACTTAGGCTTCTGGGAATTGAAGTCCAAAAACCAGCATTTGGGAAACACTGGTCTACACCATTGAAGAGGAACTGAGACAAGTATGTCATGACAGCTACCAGAGAAAGAGAGACTGGGGAAGTCATTCTGCTGCAGACTTTCTTTAGCCGGCATTTTTCAGCATCCAAAGCATAGGTTCGGGGAGAAAAAAATACTAACTGAGGCCATTTTTTGTTGTTGTTGCAGTCTCACCATCTCATAGTTATAAAAACAGAGAATTCACTTACAATGAAGAATTGATCCACACCAGAGCCTTTCAGTGACTAATTGCACCATCATGGCATAATGCTACATTTTGGGCTAATTTTATTCTGCAGCCATGGAGGCAGGGGTGGCTTGGGACTCTGAGCCCATGGGATTCACAGCAGCATCCAGGGGTTCCACAATGCATAAATTACATAATTCCCATTGTTGCTGGAGTTGCAGTGAATCAGTTTCCAGCAGCTACATGCACACACAAAAAGCAAAATATCCCGGAATGAAAGAAAACACATGAATATGTTACACTTAACCTTTCAGTCTTTTAATACATGTCTTCTAAAAGAATCTAGATAGGAGCAAAGAAGAATGAAAGCTGGGAGTTCAGTCTGAACTCATGAACCACCATGGGACCAGAGGAAAAACAGGATTACTTCTAATATTGTGTGAAACAGTATTCTTTAAGCCATTTCTAATAGAAGGTGGCAGTTCAACCCAAGTTATAAAGTTGGAACACTGAAGGTTAGAGACCCCAATCTACATAGACCAGCTTTCTGTTCCTCCAATGGCCAATTAACTTGTTATGGGAAGTTCACAGCCAGAAAGACACAAGTGCTTCCCCAACCCATGTTCTCCATCAACTAACGTATGAGGGCAGGTTACCTCTGGTATTGGAGAGTACATTCATCACGACTAGTAGCCACAGATAGTCCCACTCACCATGATTTTGTCCTTTGACTTCAAGTGCTCCATATGCAATATGGAGGCAAACAAAATCCTGAATGGGCTCAGCAGACTGGCAATAATAGTGACATAATGGATGTGAATGTGCTTGGACCTTTTACAAAGTGCCTTGTGGAATTATACTCAACAGTCACGAGCATTATATCCATTAGACTGAGTCAAGGCATGTACTGCTCTAAAGTGGAATGATCCTGGCTTCAGGGGGATAAAAAAAGAAACACACACAAAAAAAATCTAACACCACCAGTTTAGAATGAAAAGTAGAGTTATTTTGTTACAGGCCATGAAGTCTTAGAACGGCTTCAGATGTTATGTAAGAAGCATCGCCAAGTGAGAGCATAGTTGCTTCCGTACTGGGCTGGCAGGGTTGAAGCAGTGCCTGTCAGAGGAGGATTATTTACTCACATTAGTGAGAGGAAAAGCGACTCCGACTAAAAACACAAAATTTCTTCTTCTGAATAGCTTTACAGCCTGGAAAAGTCCCACAAAAGATCACAAATGTTGCATTCTATCTCCTCCAAGGCCATTGTTGTCCAACAGCTTCATCTGCTGCAAGGCCAAAATATAAGAAAAGGAAAGTGGGGAAATCCAGTCAAAGGTAAACTATTCCTACACAATTGTAAGATTTTTCAAGAGGCTTTTAGCAAGGCAGTGGCTGGCAGGAAGGGGAGGAGCATTTCCAACAACATTTCATTGGCAATCATGCATATAATTAAAGCCTATGGGACAATGGATTGTCCTTGAAATATTTTAGGAGTGTGCATGTGTGTGAGTGAGAGAACTAAGTACAATACCTGTCATTTGTGACTGCTGCTAAATGGCAAATACTGTACCTCGGACATTTGCAGTTACATTTCTTAGAATTCAAAACTAGGGAATGGGATGTTTTACAGTCAATGTGTGCAATTTTCACAAGGACCAGTGGGCTGCCCAACTGGAAGAGTGTCACTGAAGTTCTTCTACTGCAGCTGTTTAGACAGATAAAAAAGCCCATACATTTTAAAATGATTCTGCTAGCAACCAGCTCCAAACATGTCCCTTGGGGGGGGGGGGCATTTCTTTAAAAGCTGGCTGAATAGCTCAGTGAGTTAGATGCCTGACAGCAGACCTGGAGTAAGCCTGTGTGCCTTTGGGCAAGCTGCACATTCCCAGGGTGTTCCCAAAAGGAGGCAACATTAAATACCTTCAAAATATTCTATACCTTGAAAATCCCACAAAGGGTCACCAAAATTGACTTGATGAATCACCACCGCCACCGCCACCGCCACCGCCACCGCCACCGCCACCGCCACCGCCACCGCCACCGCCACCGCCACCGCCACCGCCACCGCCACCGTCATCGTCATCGTCATCTCAACAATAGGTTTATGATAAGGTATCTGTCCTACTGTGGAATAATGGATAAAGTGAAGGGCTAGGACAGGGGTAGGCAACCTATGGCTCATGGCCCAGATCCAGCCCATTGTGACACATAATCTGGTCCCTGCCCTCGCCCCAGCCACCACCACTGGTGGAAGAACCAGCTGTGGACTTCCAGTCTGGCCCCCTCAACTGTCTGAGGGAATGTGACCTGGCCCCCAACTTAAAAAGGTTGGTGACCCCTGGACTAGAACTTGGAAGACCTCACTTTAAATCCCAACTTTATGATGGAAACTCACTAAAGGTTGGACGGCAATGCTAAAACTCCCTTTTAAATATATTTTTAATACCTTGAAAGTTCTATTACAGTCACTATAAGTACTTCCCATTGTACTTCCCATTGTGCAGAATGACCAATAATGAGTGAGAAAATGAAATAGTGCCAAGAATTATTATTTTGTTAATATATAGTACAGAAAATACTATACAGTACATGGATTGCTAGACTAGACTGTGTGGTAAATCCAAGTAGTCACATAATAGATTTCATGTACAATGGAACTTCGTACAATGAATGCCCCCTATAGCGAGTAAATCGCATAACGAATAGGTTTTTAAAGAAAATGGTGCCCCACAAAACAATTTCCCCTATGGAAACAAATTGTACAATGAATTTTCAATGGGAAAAACCGCTTAATGAAAAAAATCATTGTACAATTTTTTCCATAGCAAAAATCATACAACGACAAAATCGCATAGTGACCAGACCCATGGAATGAATTAAAATTGTTATATGAGGTTTTACTGTATTACTATACTGTATAATTCTACAAAAAAATGGTCAAGTTTGAGTTATATATAAACACTGGAATTATGCCAGGTTGGCTTTCTATAGTTTTGGTGTTTGTATCAGTAGACGGCAGGTAAAATGCCTTGTCCTTTAAGGCAATGTTCCCCAACCTTTGAGTTTTGGACTTCAATTCCCAGAAGCCTAAGTCAGTACATTGGCTGATCAGTGCTTTGGGGAAAATGACTTAGGCTTCTGGGAATTGAAATCCAAAACCCAAAAGTTGGGGAACACTCAGTGATGGGATGACACCGGTTCTGACCGGATCCACAGAACCGTTTTAAGGATTTCCGGAGGGCTCTCCGTGGGGGTAAAACCGTTTTTGAGGCGTCCGGATCGGACGCCTCACCGGGAGGAAAATTTAAAAAAAATTTGGAGCAAAAATGGCTCCAATTTAGTGCGCATGCGCAGAAACTCAATCTGACACATGCGCACTAAATTGGAGCCATTTTTTTCTCCGATTTAAAAAAAATTGGATCCGGCCGCCCCTGACTGGAGCCTCCTGTGGAGCCGCTTGCCGCCGTTTGCTGCTGCCTGGTGCTCTCACCACTGCCACCTCCTGCCATCACTGCTGCCGTTGCCGTCCCCATCGCCGCCGGAACCGAGGAGGAGGCGGGGCGCTCCATGTCCATGTTGGCTCCAATTTTTAAAAAACCGGACCCGGAGCCACTGCCTGCTGCTACTGTCGCCGCTGCTGCCGCCTCCCGCCATCGCCATCACCGCCGTTGCCGCCGTCGCCCCAGGCCAGCGGAGCGCGCCTCCTCCTCCTCCGGTTCCAGCAGCGGCGGCGGCAACGAAGAAGACGGGATGGGAGCCGATCAACGGGCAAGGCGGGGAAGACAGCTCCGGAACGAAAAGGAAGGAGGGAAAAAAGCAAATGCATCTACCCGGATCAATTACAGAAACGCTCCCGGGTCCGGCACTCCAGTCCCCTCCCTCTCCTCCTTCCACCCCCCCGGCGATGGCGATGGCGGGAGGCGGCAGCAGCGGCGACAGTAGCAGCAGCAGGCAGTGGCTCCGGGTCCGGTTTTTTAAAAATTGGAGCCAACATGGAGCGCCCCGCCGCCTCCTCGGTTCCGGCGGCGATGGGGCGTGCCTTGCCGTGTGGCCCCGGGCCATGGGGGTCGTCGGCCCCAAAAAGGGTAAGTGAGGGTTTTGTGTTTGGGGTGGGTGGGTGGTTTATGGTGTTTTGGGTGGGTGGGTGTACTTTTATTTAATTTTTATTTTATTTATTTATTTATTTTATTTCTTTAAGTTATTTACGGGTCTGTGTGCATGTTTATTTTTTTTATTTTTATTTTTATTTTTGGCCTTGCCCACAACGTCATGACGTCATGACGTTGGCTCCGCCCATGACGTCATGACGTCATGACATTGACCACGCCCATGACGTCCATGACGTCATGGCGTGGTAGTAGAATTTTTGACATCCCATCACTGGGAACACTGCTTTAAGGGACTAGGCAAAGCAATGTTTATATATGGTTCATCAACTACATATATTATGCCTAATCAGTAACTGGTTTCTGGTTATAATGGCAAAATGCTACCATTTAACTCATCCTTAACACAGGGCCAGGACTGCGGCAGTGAAAAGTAATTTACTAGTTTTAGCCATTTGTTATGGTTATAGGAGAAACTTTAAAGACATCTCCAACTGCACTTAATGAAATATTTGTGTAATAAATATGATCTCCACCATAGTAAAATAGTGTTGATATTTTAATGAAATGACATCAGTTTAAAAAATCATTTTTGTAATCATATTTTATAAAACTATTGTCAACGAAACAGCTAAGTAAACAAGCCAGCAATCTTCCAGGAAATATCATGAAACTTGTCAAAATGAAAACTATTGCTCTGAGTAGCCAATTGTTTGCCAGAAAATTAACAAAATGCTGCAATTATGCGGAAAGTGTTTCATAAAGCTAGCACTTAATGATGAGGTTATGATTATGGTGTTTAGTTACTTTAAGCTTCCTACATTTTTTTTCTTACATAAATGCTAGCAATCTTTAGAACAGAAGGAAACAAAACCCTACATTTTAAAGCCGCCATTTCCATTTGGTTCATTACTTGATGCCTTCCTAAGAATGTGAGAAGTTATGTATTTCTGTTCCTTTTCTCAGATTCATGTAGTAATTTTCTTTCTAGATAGAGCCTGGGACATTTTGCTGTCTTCAGCTGCAGAAGAGCAGTAGCAACAACGTGTTTTCATTTCATTTATTTATTTATTTATTTATTTATTTATAGTTCACATTTGTAATCTACTTATGTCAATCAAAGAAACTCTGTCTCCTTTTTTTTAATCTATGTGTTATCGTTGTTCCGTCCTTATTACTATATGAACCCTCTTTCTAGAGAACTAAAATTCACTGGAAACATAAAATTAGGTTTCTGTCCACACACGTCTACTTTCTAAATTTCTGCTTTCCTCAAAACTATCACTCAGGTAAAAAAACCTATGGTAGACAAAATGAAACTTTTTAGGGGGAGGTCCAGTAAGATTCATAACCTCAAAGTTTAAAAAAAACCCCTATTGTTTGGACTACAAAATCCCAAATTCCCTAGATTGGCATGAGAATTATAGTCCAGGAAAGTAACTTTTCCCAAGTGCTGCACCACCACACCAAGTCTGTCACAGTGTAAAGGAACCAAAGCACCTTAAATAATAATATTTATAAAGCTATTGGAAGATTATATCTTACTTTGCAGAAATACTTTGTACTGTAGCACATCCCTCCCCCATTCATCTCTATGGCTTCACTGCTTTGTAGGCAGCTCTGCAAACAATCAGTCTGGAAGGGAGGTGAAAAAAGTAGATTCCTTACCCTTATGTAGATAAACTATGACTTTTAAACTTTTTTTAAAAAAATAAGTGTGTGTGTGTGTGAGAGAGAGAGAGAGAGGGAGAGGGAGAGAGAGAGAGAGAGATTATGAAGTTTTACTATAACATTATTCATATGTATCTTTATAGTTGCATTTAGTTTGCTGCCTTAAGTGGACTTTGCTACCAAAAAGTGTACAACAAATATAACACATGACCAACTTTACACTATTCTTATGTTAACAGTTTAAAAAAAAACCCCAATGTGATTATGTTGAATGTTTTCCATATAATGTTTCCCAGATTCTAGTTTTTTTCCTCTGCTGGGAAAGGTGGAAGCCAGCAGGAAAAGAGGAAGCCCTAACATGAGATGGATTGACTCCATTAAAGGAACCTACAGGCTTGTGGTTTGCAAGAGTTGAGAACAGTACCGTTTTTGAGATCTCTCATTCCTAGGATTGCATTAGATGGTTGATGACTTGACGACATAACAACAACAACAATTTCCCTCCTATCTTCAGCATCTGGAATATTCCAGACTGCCATATTTCATACTCATCACTCATGATACTGGTCTTCAGAACTCATGCGAGTATAAAGTAGAGGCAACTATGTAGTGTGGAATATGATGGAGCTTAGATTCCTAGCATGTACTTGGAACTGCAAATTCAGCACTGACTCTGACTGGGTAGGATTCTACTAGTTGTGGAAGAATACAGTTCAACTCCTAAAGGGCATCATTTCCAAACGTTGCTAATTTGTTTATTTTTGAGAGGAATGGCAGAGTTATATCTGTGGTTATTTAGCTCTTTCCCCACACCCACACTTCACACTTAGGTACTGTTTCCTATGCCAGTTCCTTCATCTGCAACTTTCCCACTTAGGAAACTTCATTGCTCTGAAAGTTTATTTAATTCTGTACACCATGGTACAAATCTGTATCTAAGCTGGCATTTAATAGCTATGTGAAGGCTTCACACAAATTTGCCTCAAATAGGTATAATTATAATTTAGTATGCTGTTATTGTTACTGCATAGTTTAGGTATATCTGTATTTACCTTTCCAATCTCTGAACTCCTCTGGAGGTATTATGCCTTATTGAATATGGAACTGTAAACAGTTAATGGGCAAGTTCTCATTGGACTTCATTGGAAACTGGATTCCATCCAGCTGGAAAATCTTAACTCGATACATTTATATAAAATACCAGGCAAAATAACCAAGTCTTGTAAGCATTTGGTATGTGGAGGATAAAATACAAATATTTTAACAACTCTTTTTTAAAAAAACAAGAGGGAGTTGTATCTTAGAAAAGTCTTTCAGTATTTTTTTAATCACATAATTTTTATCATTTGGAAGCAACTCAACTTTTCACAATCTTGTCTTTTATTTAATCCCAATTTAGGTGAAAAATCACAGCTAGTGTATCTTTTATTTCATTTTAAAATCCACTTTATTAATAATTTATTTGCCAAGTCACTACAAAGTCATTTGCGGAGAAACGGGGACGAAACTGCAACATGACTAACTTTCTGGTTTCTTCACCTTTCACCACTGGAGCTTGGGCAACATCTTGATTAGTTTGATTTTAAATTCAGCACGTGTAAGAATGATGTTAAGTTGCATCTCAGGTAGTCTCCAACCCCTTCATCCAACAACTGGTTCCCTCTTCTTCTTACACTTCTTTTCTGATATAATTTACCTTGAATGATCAACTACACTGTAGTATTTTAATGCTTAGCATTCTGTGTGTTTCATGATCCCTTTGCGTTTCTTCATTTACTTTAACACATCTTCACCAGTCACTCTCTTGACCAATGAGATATTACATCTTGTGCCAAATCCAAATTCCAATGTTTTTATGTTTTTATAGTAGCCTGTCTTGAAGGACATGATTCTATGTTAAATGATGGAACCAAAACCATTGAGCATTCTGGATTACTTTCCATAAGATTCCCCCATACAAATTTAATCTGGTATTTTGATTCAAATGCAGTGAAGGTTATGTGATGTCAAACGTCACTTCTTAATTTTTTTTATTAAAACTGTTCATCAGCAAAGTCTCCAAGTGTGCTATAATGAAATATAAATGGCTACATTCATACTGAATGCTATACAATTGGCTTTACAAGAGTAAGTTTAGGTAGATTTACCCACTTACTTCTTACTGCCTTCTCCTACACTTTCATGAGGAGACTGGAAATTTTTCCTTCCATTGTACATTACCTAGAGATTACTATATTACTGACATTCCACTCTGCACTTAGCCATAACTGTGGTTACTGAGAGCAAGTTGGCTTGTTTCAAATAACCACCTTCTTCTTCAAATTCCTTATTTGATCCCAAATATTGGCTATCATCATGGTGATCAGCCGTGAAGATTGTCCTGTGAACAATATAATGCAGTAGTCTTCCATTTGCTTTCCCCATCACAGCATGCTGTTGCTTACTGAATTTTGATTCTGTAATGATTTACATTATAGTATCTTTGCTTTATTTCTTAGGATGTCTTGATGTTTTGTAATTGCAATTGTCATTGGAGATATATATACTGTATATGTGATATTTGTAATTTACTATGTGATATCTGTAATTGTTTTTATGCTATGGAATGTGCTATGGAATTGTAACTGTTTCTTCTGTAAGCCGGCCAGAGCCGCTGTGCAAGTGGGGCGGCATATAAGTCGAAATACAAATACAGCATGACACCTGTATCACTGATCCAGTTCCGTGAGTCATTTTCTGGTCCTGAGGTCTTTTGGCACACAAGTCCTCAACAGCCTCAGGCTAGTATTGATTAATCTGCTGCCCTCCATCAAGATGGATTCAAATGGGATTTAATCCATTTAGGCACCATCATCTTTCCCTGGGGACTTCACCACTCAAGGCCATTAGTCCTCAGGGTTATTAGAAGTCCCTGGGGAAGGTGCACATTCTCGTCTGTAGCGCTGTTCAGAAAGCTCAGATGAAGACCAGAACCAAGTGGGCAAGGTCCCTCACACTCTCCCACTGCTGGTAGAAGCAGCGGACAGTGTGAAAATAGTGGCAAAAATGCAGCTGCCACTGCCGCCACTGAAGTGGTAAGTAAATAATCATGACTTATGGTGGTGGGGGGCAGGCACCATTTTAGACTCTAAAATGGCACTGGTGATCTCAATTCCCAGTTGTAAACCACAGCAAACATTAACCGAGGCATTCATAAACTGAGGTTTTACTGTATGACAAAACATTGCTACAACAGATGATATTCTTTTTGTTTAATTTAGAGCATACTGATCTTGGGTCACTAGGAGATACCCAAACATTCTAAGCTTCTTCTTGTTCTGACTCACTCTATTGTGCACTCATACACATATATTATGTTGCAATTCTTACACAAGGGACAAACAGCTGGGAAATTACAAAGGATCAGTCTCTGATTTCATGTTTTGACTCTACAGCAGAGATGGTGAACCTTGGCACTCCAGGTATTCTTGGACTTCAATTCCCAGAAGCCCAAGTCAGTACACCTGCTGATCAGGGATTCTGGAAATTGAAATCCAAGAACACCTGGAGTGCCAAGGTTCGCCATCACTGCCCTATAGACTCAGGGAATTGGAAGCTGCATCTGTCATGTTCACCACAACATCTGCACTGAATGGTCCATGAATCTCACATTCCTTTTGCACTTCCCAGTTCAGTGTTGCGTAAATATCTTCCTAAGTTCACACTGTAATATATTTTAGATAGAGTTTAGAACATAGTTACAAATCTTCTGCAAATGGGCCAATCATTAAACAACAGTGTAATAAAGGATGTAAAAAAGAAGACTTAGAATGCTTCTTGATAGGCAAAACTATATCTAGTCTTTGGAATATAATACCTTTTTGAACTTGGCAGTCAGCACATTCCAGCTACAGGAAGCGACAAGATATTGTTTGAAGTCTGTTTGAAGAAAGAAGGCAGAGAATAGTGGAATTTATTTGGCATTCCCTTTGAATGGGATACACATAGCATTAGAGTTACTTTGAAAAGTGGTTGTTAAAAGTAGTTTGTTGTTGACCATGCATTAGAAGACAGCAACTTCTACTGTTTCCTTCTTGTGTCTTTTGATTGTAACTAAGCACATAAAAAACACCATCCCTCTCTAGGATGTTAAGATCAAATCTCCAGAGATTTGACATTTCAGTATGTAAGGAGGTAAGAAACTTGAAGGACAATACTGTATCAGCTTTTATCAGCTGTGGGACACCACAACTAAAGGGATACTTTCAGTTAAGTGACAGATAAACCTACCATCTGTTATCTTCTCTCCCCTTGGGTTCTAGTTATTGCCAAGTTGTCCAGTGGATAAAGGCTAAAACAAAACAAAACAAGAAGGTATTGTGAGAGCTCCAAGTCTTAGAAATTCAGTGTGAACTTTTGTGAGTTACAAATCTACTTGTTCAGTCACAATAGAACAGTAATAGTTTCACATCTTTCAGCTAATCTAGGGGTGACTGCACATAATCATGGGAAATATTTCCTGTGCTCACTCTCTGACTTTTTTGTTGTTGTTGTTCAGTCGCACAGTCGATTCCGACCCTCCGCGACCCCATGGACCACCGCCCTCCAGGCACTTCTGTCCTCCACCATCCTTCTCAGCCTTTACCCACTAGGATTTCTCTCTGTGTGTTTTTTAAAATGGAAACAGGACTTTGTTCTCAATAACCCTATGAATTATTTTGATCACATCCATGGTATGCATTTTCTGCAAATAATTTGAACATTTAGTTAGGGCAATTAGTTAGACAGCCTGACATTATGCAATAGTAAAAAATTTTAAAAAAACTTTTCGAATCACTCAGTTCTGCCTTGAGTAGTCTTGATCATATTCAAACCCTTTATTTCTTACCCTTTGGAAATGCACAAAACCTTCAGTTCCATTCTGAGGTAAGTTATGAAGGAGATGAGTTTTGTAACTCAAGCCAGTTTCTACTGAATCTGATTTCAGTTGCTGTCAGTAGATGTTTGGCAGAACAGAATTAAATCTCCCAAGCAAGCCTCCAATAAAGCTACCAATCTTTCTTTTGTCCTCTGAGACTAGTTGCAGTAGCCTGTTTCTATCAGGGCAGCTAATAAGGATCCATGGGTGTATGTGTGTGTGTGCTGGTGCTGGCAGCCATGTGTGTGGGCCTGTGCACACACCAGTCTATGCATGGGTGGAATACTTGGCTTCTTTGTGCCAGACACTGTATCGCAATGTGCATTTAAAGGAATCCTCCTTTTGCTTCAGTTTGGTGAACATTTCAGCTGACTTTCCGCTGGTCCTCCTTTCTTTGCAAGTAGACGTCCCACTTGTCATCATTACAGAATACATCTTTAACAGTGTTTTCGTTTCTCCGCAATTGAAAGGTATGAAAGGCTTTTAGCAGGATACACATGTGAATTACATGTGTTAGCCCTGCATCTTGGAACATTTTATAGAATATTACCTGAAACCAAAGAACACCCCACAAAAATCACTCTGGAAACAATTACTAATCTTCAGTGCATAGACTTTGCCTTTAGAGGGAACCAAAGAGCTTTCTTTATGTAACTCACAGATGGAAGTTTGAAAACACACTCTCTGCAGGTTCTTCTGCTACTGAGCTTTACTTTTAAAGTGATAGGTGGCAAGCAAGGGAAGTTCATTTTTCTTTCTTTCTCTTATTAGCATCATTACTTAGAACCATCGGGCTCAATGAACTGACCAAGAGCAGTGAAAAGGGAAGCATTGACAGGCTGGTTGTAAGTTTTGTGAGGAGATGGGGATTCGGCATAGGATAGCATGGAGTGGAGTGTTGAAGTAGCACTCATTGAAACACTGGCTAACAAAGGCAAGGGGAATACAAATAGGGGTGAAGAAGAGAGTGGGACTGTGAAATAGAAATCCATGCATGCCTTGATGGCTCTTAAGCCAAAGAACTTAAAATTTTCCAGAATTGTTGAATTACTTCCATACTGCCTTCTTTAAGGTAAAGGAACTTTATAAATGCATTAAAATATTATGGAGAAGTAGACATAGAGGTCTGACATCCACAACTTGGATAAGTATCATTTCCTGAACCTTTAAGAATTGCTCAAACTTTAGTTCTTGTATACATATTTATTGTTCTCCAAATGTCTCAAGGATTCCAAGATGAACTAAGAGATCAAATAGTCACATTTTAGAACTCTTTCTATGCACAAATGTGTGTAACATTCCAAATCAAAAGAATTAAAAACAATGGCATAAGAATTTCTCATATACTGTAATAGGATTTTGAAGATCATGATAATGACCTGTAATTATACATTAATAAAGTTCCATTAAGATAATGCCAACTTTTTTTATTGCTTTGTTTCTCAGGTTGGGAACCATACAGTGAGACACTTCTAAAAATTATCTTTAAGTGTCCTTCCAACATTTCAGATGTTGGACTGAAAATCTGTGTTAGTTATTATTAAAAGGTTAGATTGTTTTGCCGATATGTTACGTCACAATATCCCAATATTAATCACACCATTTAATCAAATGGCATGCCTGTCTACAATCAACTGTATTGAATTTTGAGGCAATAAACCTGTTTGAAAACAGGTAGTACACATATGTTCAGGCAGCTTTGCCAACTAAAGGATGAGGGCAAAGGTACATTGTATTTTTTAAACAGGTATCTTCACTCCATATATTGGGGAAGCTAATTTAAGAGAGCACTATGTTATGTTTCACTTTGCTACATAATATGAACTAAAAGATCAACAGTGTTATGTGGGAATTAGGTGGAGTATAACGTCATACCATGAGCCAAACCTATTTTGTTTCTAGCATGAATTTGAGATTACTGTATTATTATTTTTACTTGTTTGAAATAATTGAGAAGTGACTCTGGGGGAAAATGGAGGGTACCATATTTATATAATTCTAGTATCAATGAAAAACTATACCTACTTACCACTGCAGAACATTTTATGATTGCTTTCCCAAGCTTGAACATAATATTCATTTACAGTTTCATTCAGGCAATATAATATTCAGTCTAGATTTTCAGGGTAGAAAAAAGGATAGAATCATAAAATCACAGAATCACTGAGTTGGAAGGGGCCTTTTAGGTAATCATGTCCAAGCCTTTGCTAAATACAGAAATCCAAACAAAGCAGGTCTCACAGATGGTTGTTCAATTCTCTCTTGGATGCTTCCAGTGTTGGAACACCTACCACCTCTCAAGGCAGTTGGTCGCACTGTTGTGGTTCTCTAAAGGATGCATCTAGAACTGTTCTAATACCCACCATTAAACAGTTTCAAATGTTAAATCCAAATGCACTCATCATTTATTGTTATTTGGTTGCAAGAAGGTAAGGCATAGCACCATATATACTGGAGGCCTTCTCATCCAAAATATATTCCCTGTAGAGGCCTGGCCTCTTTACATTTTCATGTTATTCTAGGGTTTGGGGATTGCTAAATAGCACCACCCTGTGAGCAGTCCTTCAAAGTGTATACTCAGCTAAACTGTGCGTGTGCATGTGTGTGTGTGTCCAACCACTTCGCCCACTTTCCTGTTGGTCTCCCATTCAATGGGAAGAGTGTCAACTAAAACACCAAGTAGGCGTAAAATAATCTACAACTTGTCAGACAAATGTGGCCATGAAGTGCTCTTAATGCATTTGCCAATGGAATGTCAGTTCTTCTTTATCTGGGAGAATAATACGGAACAGTACTGTTGGCTAGAAAAGAATAAAAATTCTTTAGATCCATGCATTTGTTCAACACACTGAACAAGGCCTCTAAGAACGCCATGTTCAGAACAGTTGAAATGCCAGGTGAAACTGAACACTAGCCTTCAGCCGCCCACATTGCAGCATCATAAATGGACCCAATTTACTAGCAGTGTTTAGTTCACCTTCTCAAGGGGTAAACTAACACACACCACAATCAAAAACTGCTTAGCAATTTTAAAGGCTTGGTAGAGACTATATGCCTGGTTTATATGCTTTGTATAAAATGCCCCTTAGCAGCAATGAAAGTGGTTATAAAACTTTTCTCACAATAAAGAGAATATCTGAAGGTTAGCAGCTCAAGAAATGTTGGTGGTTCTATTTTTGCAAGTTATTTCTAAATCTGCAAATTTCTGTTGTTCTTATGGATCCTTACCACATCCATCTGGGAAAGACTGACAGATTTTATCATTTCCTTTTGGCAGGTGTTGAAAAAAATGAATATGAAAATAGGATGTGAAGCCTCACACTTTTACCAGGAGAATACTAGGGTACATCAAATGGCACAGTAAAACCTCACATAAAGAGTGCCTCGCTTAGAGACTAACTTGCTTAACAACTAAATCAGGGTTCACAATCCCCTTACCGGAAGTCACAATTGGTCACTTACAATGGTGTTTCACTTAAAGAGCAAACTCGCTTAAAAAGCAACCCCGTGGAATACATTATGCTCTTTAAGCAAGGTACCACTGTATTTTCCATATAATATCTGGCCAGACATCCCGCTATGGTAATCGAGTAGACCATATAGCCAGTGACTCAATGCTGAGTGTTAGATGGTGGAAAATAATGAAAGGAAACAAATCCAACCATAAACAATGGGAAGCATACCTCTCTAGAAACAAATCATTTTCTTGCAAAATATTACCAGGTGAATTTTTAGTGTCTTTATTAAGAAATATTATTGGATCAGGCAGTATCCAAAATTCAGCTGTTACCACAGAAATGCTTGAGCTTGGGGAGGAAATATTATTGTGATACAATTATCTCATTGGTTTTGCCTGGAAAGCTTTTCTACTTGCCATAATAATATTAGTCTAGGAATTATAGAAAGAAGAATTCCTTTAATTAGCAGTGGCCTTTGTTTTTAACCATACCATGATTTGTCATGTTTCACCTGACTATGTGGCTTAGTGGTTAAGATGCTGGGCTTGAAGACTGGAAGGTTTGGGTTCGATACCCAAGTGATGCATGACAGATCTTGGGGACATGAAAGGAGCCTCAATCAGGTGTCCCCTGAGTGGAGTTTCTCCAGCAAAAATCCTTTCAACCCAGAGTAATTTCTGACAGAAAATTTATGCATTTACATGACTGTGATTTATGGGTACATGCAATACAAGCTATCAACCATATGTGATTCCGAATATTTGAGATCATTGTGGTGATCAGCCATGAAGACTTTCCTGCGAATATAATGCTGTGGCCTTTCATCTGCCCTATGCATCACAGCATGACCCCTATACCACTGATTTATTTATTTATTTATTGAGTCAAATTTAATATCCCGCCCCAATCAGGCGAACCCGACTCTGGGCGGCTTACAAACATCAGTGTTAAAAGACACAAATTAACAATACAGAATCCTATGGGGCATATTACAATTAGTTTAAAAATTAACTTAAAAATTTCAACTATAATCTACAGGATACTAAAAGGAATTTAAAACTGATCCAGCTCCACAAGTCATATAATGCTACACAGTAGTATTCTCTTAGCCTAATTCTGTACATGAGTCAAGAGGCAACAGTTAGGACAGAATACGGAATGACATAGTGGTTTGGAATAGGAAAAGGAGTAAGACAAGGCTGCATTTTATCACCCTGCTTATTCAACATAATGTGCAGTGCAGGGATGAACGAATCACAATATGAGATCAAAATTGCTGGGAGAAAAAACAAAAATTTGAGATATGCAGATAAAACCATCCTAATGGCAGAAAGTGAGGAAGACCTAAAGAAGCTCCTGTTTAGGTTGAAAGAAGAAAGTGACAAAGCTGGCTTGAGACTCAACATCAAGAAAACCAGGATAATAGCAACAGGCCCTATCAGTCACTGGAAAATAGATGGGGAAGCAGTGAGAGATTTTACTTTCTTGGGATCGAAGATCACTGCAGATGGAGATTGCAGCCATGAACTAAAAAGGCAACTGATTCTTTGAAGACAAGCTATGGGAAACCTGGGGAACATAGTAGAGACATCACCTTGAAAAGTAGAGACATCACATTGAAAACAAAAATTCGCATAGTCAAAGTAATGGTATTCCCGGTGGCAATGTATGGTTGTGAGAGCTGGACCGTAAGGAAAGCTGAGCGCAGAAGAAAAGATGCATTTGAGTTGTGGTGTTGGAGGAGAGTTTTGAGAGTACCCTGGACAGAGTGGAGAACAAATAAGTCAATCTTAGAAGAAACCAATCCTGACTGCTCCTTAGAAGGTCAAATAGTAAAGATGAAGCTAAATTACTTTGGACATCAAATGAGCAGAAAGGATTCACTTGAGAAAGTCTTGATACTGGGAAATTTAGAGGGCAAAAGAAGAAGGGGTTGGCCAAAAATGAGATGGCAAGATGGTATTGTAGATGCAATGGGCACAGAGCTGGGTGGGTTGAGGAGGTAGTGGACAGGAGTGCCTGGAGAGCAATGGTCCACGAGTCACAAAGGGTCATAATCAACTATATGACTGAACAACAAACTACAGTCAAACCTCACATAAAGAGCACCTTGCTTAAAGAGTAACTCGCTTAAAGAGCAGAATTTTCTCTGAATGTTCGCTTTGCTTAACAAATAAAACCAATCAAAAACTTGCTTAACAAATAAATTGGGGTTCACAATCGCCCCACAATCGGTCATTTACAATGGTGTTTCTCTTAAAGAGCAAACTTGCTTAAAGAGCAATCCTGTGGAACGCATTATGCGCTTTAAGTGAGGTACAACTGTACCTATATATCCTTGGAAGTAGCTGTGTCCACTTTTTGTATGAATTACTGACAAAACCTACCTATGCTTCCCATTCACAAAATCCTAAGGATTTTAAAGAAATAAATGCTTAGAATATTAAAAAGGTCCAAATTCAAACTGTATGAGAGAACCAGCCTCTTTCCTCCACCACCTCCAGCCTACTCAGTAGCAATATCTGTTCACTTTCATATGTCTTTTCTTTTTTCTTTTTAGTTACTCAGCTGGTGGAAAAAAATGATTATGCTCACATTTTGTGGTTCAGCATAAGCGAATGTGTGGTGTTCATAGCCTCTAGATTTGCAGTTCTGAAATGACTCTATTTTCAACACTCCCCAAAGATTTGTGAGCTGGGTTTATCTCTCCTGCCGGGCAGAATAGCCAAGTCAGAGAAAGTGGGAAGATAGAAAGCAGCATATGCCTTAGCTTCAGCTTTAAAAAGTGTGAATCAGGAAAAATATGGTTACAAAAACAGAAGCCTACATAAAAGCAAAGATAGCCTAGCCCAGTTTCATTTTTTGCTAATTCAAACTGGAGATCAGTTTCTAATCCTATTATCTTGTATCCCAACTCCTACCACCCTCCTGTAATGTATGCCTAAAAACTTAAAAACAGACTATCTCAATATTTTAGAAGAGCTTAGAAAAATTAGCTTTAGAATATAAGTTTCAGAAACCCATAAGTTGTTGTTGTTCAACATGGCTAAATAGACAAATGATTTCTCTATCCTTACCCATAGCTGTATTAGATATAGCATAACTCCTCTGACACTCCAAGAATAACTACAGGTGATGCCTAATGTGGCATCAACAAATATATGCCAGAGCCTTGATTTAGTTTGGTTTGTTTGTTCCATACCATGTTTGGTTTGTTCCATACCCTGTTTTCTAGTTATGATGGAAGTATATTGCATGATAACAAGCTTAACAGTGATCATAATTGTGGAGGGAATGATATTATTATTATTATTATTATTAAATTCAAATTTATATGCCGCTCTTCTTGCCGAAGCAACCCAGAGCGGCTAACAATGTTGCAATAGAAAACATAATATACATACAATATAACAAGAATAATACAATCAATGTGGTCAACAAAACCTTCAAAAATAAAAAATAAAAATATAAATACATTACAGTCAAAGAAATGCAAAAAACAATCATGGATATACAGTACAAAGCAATAGGGAAAGTCCTCATCCCTTATAAATATTTCAATTAGTAAATATACATTTATCTGGAGGAGTGGCTGGCCATGGTTCAGCTGTGGCGGTAGTAGCGGGACTAGCTACTACCCTCTCTGTATTTTTCAGATTAGCTAAACTCTCTCTCTTGTTCTCCTTTTCCCAATTTAAAAAGCTAAACAAACAGCATAGTTTTGGTGTTTTGGAGCAAGAATCTTAAACTCCTGAGAAGCAGAGTCATGGTGTTATGATAGAACAGCACCTCAAGTTGACATGTCTCATTGGAGGAGATAACTTTGACAAAACCACCCTAACTGCTGCAGCCACCTCTCATTGTGAAAGAGGTAAATTGGAAATAGGCCTGCAATTTCCAGTGACTTTGGGCTCTAAGGGAAATGTGCTCCCCAAGTGTGGAAAAACAACTGCTGTCTTGAAGGAAGAAAAAACACAGCCAACCTTCAGTGAGATGTTTAGAATAGAAACTATTGATAGCCTAATATCACCAACAAAGCACAAAAAGGTGCATTGGAAAGAGGTCAAAAGGACAAGTAGCAGGCCCTTGAATTTGGAATAACATCACTAATAATCGTCTGAGACAGTGGTATGTAAACATAAGTGATCATTAAGATCATTAAACTTGTCAGTGCCTGAAAAATGCAACATTTTAATCAAATTAATAAGGGTATATATTTACAGGAAGCTCAAGATATTAATGGGTGTTTAATGCTGGAACACAAAGTTCTGCCTTCTGAAAAGTTTTTCTACACAGAGAAAACAAACAGGACTAAGCCTAAAATACCACTGTGGAAATCACAAAATTAACATAAATCATACATTTATCAGAAAGATTGAAGTAACTGCACAACAACTGCCAAGTCATCACTGCAAATAGTTGACTCCATTGGCAGCAGCATAAGGAACACACCGCCGTGCAGTAGTGATCAGCCGTGTGGTCTTGGTAGTCATCATCCAATCCCATCCTTCCTTGTCTCCAGATCGTAGCCTTATGGAGTGGATTCCCTTCTTCTCAGTAGATCTCAATTAACTATGAACATGTCTTGAGAAATGGGATGGAAATGGTAAGGGTAGGGAAATGGTGAATAGCAAAGTTGCAATTCAATAGCTTGCAATCTCTGGAGATTTCAGAGTCAAAACTCAAGACCATGGTGTGGTGAAGGGTACCTTTGAGTCAGCGAATGCTGTTCGAGAAGGGTCTTTGCCGCCCCGCCCCACCCCAGGTGGTCGGGTCGGAAGACAACAGCGTGGAAGGCTGGGATTGGTCCAATTGTGTTGGGGGGCGTGTCTTGTGCGGGTGTTATTATCCTGGGTTCGAGATTAATCTTTGTGGGTTGGGAACTGGTCGGGTGCGGACATGCGGTTCAGTGAGTGGAGTTTTGGCCTAATTATGTCTAGAAAGAGGGGGCAAGTTTAAGGGGGTTTTAGGAGATGGCCTCCCAATCATAGGGGGGCAGAGAAGCAATGGAGGAGTCCTCAGAGAAGAAATTTGAATTAGGGACTTTCGAGGACAGGGTGAGGGCTCTAGAGGAGGAGGCTGGGGGAGGAACGTAGGTTCCTGGATCGCATAATATCAGCACCCGACGGAAGGGCAAGAAAGGGAGAGGATCGTGATGCGAAGCGATCCATTTACTAGAGGAGAGGGTCCAGCAGCTGGTGGGCGGGAGGCTGGCCATCCCTCCGTCCCGGGACCTTTTGGGGCCCTCGGGCATGGAGTTGGAAGAGGCGGTCCCCGCCAGGCCGGCTGGCCCCTTCTGAGGTTGGAATTGGGGAAGTCGACCTGGAGACGCACGAGGCGTCGGCTGAGGCGTCGGCCGAGCTGGTCGTTGTGCCGGCGGGCACGTCAGGGGAGGAAGGGACGAGCGGCTCCGTGGTGAGCGGGGGGTCACGAATCGGTGACAAGGTGAGTTAGGGGGGCCAGGGGCGCCTCCAGCGACCCAGGGTCCTGGGGGCCTTGGAGATTTTTCCCTGGGGACCAGCGGGACCCAAGGAGAAAGAGGGTGTTTCTGGGGGGGGGCGGGGGATAGAGGGATGGGTATCGTTCCGATGTGTGAGATGGGCCTGATGTGGCTGAGGTTGTCGAAGCAGGGGATGATCGAGCATTTCTCATCGGGACCTTAGAACGGGGTTCTGAGGGGTTCGGCCTCTGAGTTAGGTGGGGAGAGGTCTAGAGTTAGCTGGGAGGGGGGTGGAGCTGAGGGGAAGAAGGCCGCAGTGAGCGGGAAGATGAGTACGAGCGGGAAAAGGTGCGCAGGCGCGCAAGAGACATTGTCTGTTGGAGAGCACTTATAGAAGGCTACGAAAGAATAGATCCAAAAGGGGGAGTTTGTGGATCTATTTTCAGTATTCAGGTGGATGTAAAAGAGGCCGAAAAGCTAGATGAGAGAGTGAAAGAGATGGCCCAGAGTAAGAAGCCCCTGAGAAATTGGGGCAGTTGGTTGTCGGCCTATTTAATATACATGGGGTTCATTGTGCACGAGCAACCGGAGAGGGCGGTGTCTTTATTGTAATATCTGGTCATTGTATATAGGGCATACACGGACTTTGCGGGGGTGTCGTGGAGGAGACACGATGACTTCTTTAGTTCTCTGGCCCAACAGGAGCCGGATATAAATGGGGATGGGCCATATTCAATGTTTGGCTGCAGTATGTGGCGCCTGCAAGACCATTACAAGGAGAAAGACACGACAGTGGGCAATTGGTTCTGCGGGGGCCTCCGTTGACTCCCTCCCCCCCTGGGTTCCTGGGGGCAGCTGGTTCTTTCCCGGCTGGTCTGTGGAGAGGACAATTCTCATGGGTACTGTTCGAGGAAGCCATGCAAGTTTCAACACGGATGCTCGCAGTGCGGTGGTGCCCGCCCAATCACGGCATGTGGCCGGGGTAGGGGGGCAGCAGCCAGAGGGGCACAGACTTGAATTAGGCCAGGGGCGCCTGGAGCGGCGGGGTGCAATTTGCCCCAGCCCAATTAGGGTTCAGGCACTAGAAAAATGGCTAGCGAGCTATCCTAAGGGAAAGGAGGCAGAGTGGCTGGCTAATGGATTTCGTTGGGGTTTTTTCGTATACCTATAATGGGGGGGGGGGGTCAAGGGCACATCGGCCAATAGGAACCTGAAGTCAGTCAAGGGCAATGAAGAGCAGGTGAGGGTAAAGAGCAGGAAGGAAATGGTGTTGGGGGGGATTGTACCCCCCCTTTTTTCAGTATGCCTGCTGGAGGGGTTGCACATTTTCCTTTGGGGTTTGTGCCTAAGCAGGTTCCAGGGAAGTACCGCCTCATTCACCACCTTTCTCAACTCGAGGGGGGGGTCGGTGAATGACGCCATTCCAGGGGAGCTAGGTTCGGTGAGGTACACCTCCCTGTATGCGGCGGTGGCCATGATTTGTAGAGCGGGCAGGGGGGTGCTTTTGGTGAAATGTGCTGTGAAGGCGGCTTTCAGACTGTTGCCCATTCATCCGGATGAATTCAGGTTATTAGGTTTTGTCTTCGAGGGTGAGCTTTATGTGGACAGAGCTTTGCCGATGGGTTGTTCTATTTCTTGTTTGTTGTGTGAATGCTTTAGTACGTGTCTTCATTGGGTTTTATAAGAAAGGCAGAGGTGGACACTATAACTCATTACCTTGATGAATTTTGATATGTTCGGGAGGGGGCGGGGAGCAATGTAGGGTGTTGTTGCAGGAGTTTCAAGGGGTTTGTGAAGAGCTGGGGGTGCCGTTGGCACATGAGAAAACCGAAGGGCCGGCAGTCAAGTTGTCCTCTTTGGGGGCGGAACTGGATACGGGGCAACAGTGCTCTCGTTTGCCGGCGGACAAGTTTATGATTTTGAGGGAAAGAATCAGAATGCTGAAAAGAAAGAGGGCATCCTTGCAGGAGCTACAAGGGTTGGTGGGACACCTTTACGTTGCCTGCGGGGTAGTGGCGCCAGGCAGGGCATTCTTGCGTAGGTTTTGCGACGCTGTGGTGGGTCTGGGGAAGCCACATCACAGGTTGCGGCTGTCGCGAGGCATTAGGGCGAACTTGTGCGTGTGGGAGGATTTTTGGGAATTTTATGGGGTTTCCTGTTGGAGAGATAAGCTGTTGCAAAGGAGGGCGTCTATGTGTCTGAGGCTTGAGGTTTCGGGATAATTTTTCGAAGGGGAATGGTGCAGCTGTCAGTGGCCCCAGAGATGGGTGGGGAACGGGGTGACTAGGGACTTGTCTATTTTGGAGCTGTTTCCGATTGTCGGGGCATTGTGGGGGTGGGGGGCATAGGTGGGAGAACAGGACGATTATGTTTCGGCGCGATGACAGGGCCGTGGTGATGGTGTTGAACAGTCTTACTTCTAAGTCCAAAAAAAAAAAAAGGTTATACTCTTGGTGAGGACGCTGACGAGGAAATGTTTGGACTTGAACGTTTTGTTTGTGGCGAAGCAAATCCCGGGGGTGGACAATTGCTTTGCAGAGGCTTTGTCCTGGCAGCAATTGGACGAGTTCCGGGAGCTGGTGCCATCGGCCGCCACTTGGCCTGTACTGTTGCTGGAAGAGGTTAGGGCGCTGGTAGATGGCAAGTAGCGGAGGCTATAAAGAGTTCCATGGCGGGGAGCACGAGGCGGTACTGTACTATGCAGCGGCATGCACGGAGTTCTGTGAGTTTCGAGTATAGGCGGGTTTGGAGGAGGAGTGGCCAGTCCCGGTTGAGCATATGTTGCAGTTTTGCGTATGGCTTCACAACAAAGGGCTGGTAGCAGCTATGATCAGGGGTAAGTTGGCAGCGTTAGCGTTTTTTTCGTGAAGTCTAGAGGTTTCGGGGACGAGTCGGGGGATTTTAGGGTTAGGAAAGTTTGGGAAGGATGGGACAGAATGGCGGGGAGGTCGGGGGACACGCATACCCCGGATTCCCTGGGGGTATTAATCAGGCTTGATAGGGCTTGGAGCACGGTGTGTGTGAATGACTTTGAGACTGCCTTGTTTTAAGCGGCGGCGCTGCTGGCTTTTTTCGGGGCTTTACGAGTGGGTTAGCTGGTGGCTGGGTCTAGGACAGACAGGTAGAATTAGGCGCTGGGGTTTGAGGAAGTAGTGGCAAATGGATGAGTGTATATTTTCGTGCGCTGCTCGAAGACAGCTCAAGAAGGTGTAGATAAGTGCTTGGTGTTGGGTTCCTGACATATTGGTAAGTTTGCCCGGTGCGTAGGGTACGGGAATACCTGGTGTTAAGAGGAACGCGGGAAGGTAAGTTCCTCATGCATGCAGGGGGGGGGGAGCCCCTAACAAATTTTCCAATTCAGGGTGGTGACAGACAAGGCACTGGGATATGTGGGGATAATTGCTTCACATTGCTTCATGATAGGGGGCGGCCTCCTCTTGGGCAGCAAGGGGTTTTAAGGCGGAGGACATAGAGGGGGCAGGAAGATGGACCTCGGCTAGGTTCAGGGTGCGTGTGTGGGACCTGCCGGGGGAATGCTGAGTTATTGATGTTGTTATGAGTTTATGTTTTGCAGGTTGGATTTCAGACTGGAAGGGCATCGTTTGGATCCTAGGGGATCGACATTTAACGGGGGCTGAGGAATGGGCCGCCCGGTCGTTTTCGGGTGACGCATCGGGATCCTGCACTGTTCGGTCAAGTGGACGGGGCAGGACATCATGGGGCTTTTTTGGTGGTGGGTGAAAAGTTGGACACACTTCCTAGAACTGTGCACCTAGGGTGGTGGTTTTTCATAGGGGCGGGGGATGTATTGGGCTACAGGCAATTAGAAAAAATTGTTAATGGGGCGGTCCAAGCGGTTAACCGGATGGGAGCGGCTTGGCCCGGTACTGTTTGTGTCTTCTCAGACATCTTGCCTATGAGCGAGGACTGGGCCGAGGAAGAGCGTATGGAGCCGGGCTTCACCAGCAGAGAGCAAGTGCGGCTCTACCTGAATTACCGTCGGGCGGAGGTCTGCCTGCAGTTGGGGGGGCGTGTAATCTCTCATGCTGCGATTCTCAAGGGCGACTTGTCCTGCTTTGAGGATGAATGGGTTCAGCTGAATGTGAAGGGTTATGTCATCTTTGTTAGGGATATTAGCAGGGGCATGGTTGTTTGTTTGTGTGTGGGGGGGGTCCGCAGTTCCAGCGGAACCGCGGAGTGTGGCGGAAAGCACGGGGGTAGTGGGGGTGTGGTGAGTTTAGGGGAGGGGGAGGAGTTTGGGTTTAGGGCGGGGTTATGTTAATTTTGCCCAGCCCAAATCTCCCCCCGGAGATTTGCCCCCGTGCTTTGCTGGCCCCTGCATTTAGGGTTGTAATCATTTTATTATTGTCACTTAATAAAGTGGCCAATTTTATTCCACGAAGTTGTCTGGTGTCCTTGTTTAGGGGGGGGGCTGGGGAGGCAAGGGTACCTTTGAGTCAGCGAATGCTGTTCGAGAAGGGTCTTTGCCGCCCCGCCCCACCCCAGGTGGTCGGGTCGGAAGACAACAGCGTGGAAGGCTGGGATTGGTCCAATTGTGTTGGGGGGCGTGTCTTGTGCAGGTGTTATTATCCTGGGTTCGAGATTAATCTTTGTGGGTTGGGAACTGGTCGCCCGCCCGCCCACCCTAAAAATCGAGGTGGCAATAGTGGTCGCAATATTTTGGGCCGGGCAGGAATTTTGGGTCACGGCTGATTGGCCTTGCCGGTGGCTGTTTTCGCCTGCCTCATCTCGATGAGTAAGGGTATAGGGGCGACAGAATTGTACGGGTAGGGCGGAAAGCACGGGGGTAGTGGGGGTGTGGTGAGTTTAGGGGAGGGGGAGGAGTTTGGGTTTAGGGCGGGGTTATGTTAATTTTGCCCAGCCCAAATCTCCCCCCGGAGATTTGCCCCCGTGCTTTGCTGGCCCCTGCGTTTAGGGTTGTAATCATTTTATTATTGTCACTTAATAAAGTGGCCAATTTTATTCCATGAAGTTGTCTGGTGTCCTTGTTTAGGGGGGGGGCCTGGGGAGGCAAGGATGTCATTGGAGGCAGCCTCTAGTATAAAATGTGCAAAAACAATGATTGTATGCATGTGTGTAAGGATGAGAGTTGAGAGACAGTGAAAGACAGTCAGATATTAATAGATAGACAATCTAGGTTTATTGGATTAGTTCTGAAACAAATATGTGTGTTTGCACTGAATGAGTGAATCTTGACACCATTTAGGATTGGGGAAAAGAAGGGTGTCTGGGCATTAAAGCCACCCTGCAAAATAAAGTTTACCTTTATTCACTCACCCCAGCACCATTTGTGAAACCAGGGAAATATAGCAGTTCCCTGAGACTTCAGTCAGCTTCCTAAAAACCTAGCAGACTTTAAAAGGAGTACCTCTCACAAATGTCATGCTCCCCTTCTGGCAATGATACTTTACTAACCTAAACAATTAAAGGCAAAACCAAACCAATATAAAAGAAACCCTCTCACATTGTATAAGCCAGGGGTGCCCAACCTCTTTAGGCCAGGGGCCTGATCACACCCCCGGAACAGCTGAGCGGGCCAGACCATGTCCCCAGAACAGGGCATGTTTGTGCATGCGTGTCCATCTTCACTTCCTGGTTTGGTGCAGATGCTTCTGCACATGTGCAAAAACATCCATATTTACTTCCTGTTTCAGCACAGCTGCTTCTGTGCATGCATGAACACAAACCAAACCAGGACATAAATATGGATGCTTCTGTGCATGTATGAGGTTGTCCACGCCAAACCAGGAAGTAAACACGGAGGCATCTGTACATATGCAGAAGTGTCTATATTAACTTCCTGGTTTGGTGAGGGCAGTGCAGGTCTGATGGAATGGCTTTGGGGGCTTTATCTGGCCCACGGGCCACAGTTTGGGCATGCCTGGTATAAGCTATGGGATAGTTTCTGATTCCAGTGCATTGAAGTTTGGTAGGAAGATACATCGTCCCACATGGAAGGGCAAAGCTACTGGGAATCAGAGCTCATCTCTTCTGCTTCACAGTATCATGATTTGCTGGGGAGGAAAACACTGGACATTTCCTCCTATTACACAGGATAATAAAGTATTCTAATTACCAAAAGGTAATATAGAGAGAGGGTCCCAAAATGTATACACATTTTAAGAAATGAAACAACTATTATTATAATTGTACAGTTGTACCTCGCTTAAAGAGAATAATGTGTTCCATGGGATTACTCTTTAAGCGAGTTTGCTCTTTAAGTGAAACACCACTATAATTCCCCAATTGTGACTTCTGGCAGAGGGGATTGCTGATGTGGTGGACTTAGTTTGGCTGAGTGGGAAATAGGTTGTGCAAGCTTGTATTGATGCATGGCTCATTCATGGTCATTTTAGTCCAACTTCATGCACTGCATTATTTTAGAAAAAGAGGACATTTTGACTTGGTTCATAATAAATTCTGATTTAGTATCTTATGGCTTTTAAAAGTCTAGTTGTAGAATTGTTAACTCCTAAATTCTACATGTCACCCATGTGTCTCATACACAACATTTGAGTTTATTTCATTTCTGCCCAATCCTAATCAAGTTCAGGGGCCATTGCATTGATATGTGTTAGTTTAGGCATGTAAATGCCTTCCAACAGTACTTCAGAAGAAGAACAGCAAAACTATCCTCATGTTTTATTCTCTGCCTCTTTTTCTTCCATGTTTAGGTCAGAAGTGAAACTGCCAAAATGAAGGCACCTTTTGGGAGTTCATTCTGCAGTTCCCTTTGCCTAACCTAGGAACTCACTTAAATTATCAGCACATTTTGTAAATCAGCCTGAAAAAGATCTTAATCAAACCCGTAGTAATGCTACTGACAGTCAGAGGGAACTTGTGACATTACAGACAGAACACAAAAAGATTTACAGAGAAAGGCACTTTTTACTGGCTGAATATCATTGTCAGTTCCCTACCAGTTCATAACTCTAGGTAAGAAATTGTTAGCCAACTTCTGATCATGTTTCTCAGATAAGTAACAGTGCTTTTATCATCATTCCATCTGGTAGGTCTATTTCTTTCAGCACATGTGATTTTCTTTCTCAAAATGGACAATACTTACAATTATGTTTGGGCAAAGAAAGATGCATAGAAAATACATGGAGAGCAGATGTTTTCATCAGTGTTATTGCCATACACTGTGTTCTTGCTAGAGTAACATTCATTTGCTGTCAGCGCTCCTGTGTGAAAACAAATTCACCAGATGATTAATGAATATCAAAAACAGCCGGTGGATTCTCCACTTTGATTGTTCAGTCCTGGGTGATAATGGTTGCCAGAAAGTTTCTGCCAATCTTTCCAGACAAACATGTTTATCCGCTGTTGCATTTCTTTTTTTCAGGATAACTAGTGAAGATACAGTACTAAGCTATTTACTGTAGTCAGATTTCACTTATTGAGTGTACCAGACACAAAATTATTATTACCTTCCTTCAAGCATGAAGTATATGAGCACACTTTTTTATTGCAGTGTATTTGCACAAGAAGAAGTGGGAAGGAAGAGGAAGGGACTTTTTAAAAACTTTCCTTACAAATAGTTTTGATGGTCAGAGATTCCAGTGCCCCTAAAAGAGTGAAGACAGAGAAATAATTCCCAACAGCAGAATCCAGGTTCTCCTTAAACAGCAGGAGGAGTGAAGAAATCAAGGAAACCACAACTTTGCTACTGTGAGATTAACCACAAGTAATGCAAGTCACATAGGGAGAAAAAAATAGCTTTTTGCTTCCTATGTTCATTTACCTGCCAGTGACAGCTGAGCACAAATGTATGGACTTATTTTTCTCCCCCTCCTCTGTTCATCAGTCTAGACATTCTTTGCTGCAAAAGTCTGAAAATGATCTAAAACAATCTTTCCCAACCAGACACATTTCAGATACTATACAACAACTGCAACTACTCCTCAGTCAACATGGCCATTTTAGCTCAATACATCTGGGAGACACCAGGCTGGGGACTAAAGTCTCCCAAAGATGTAATTTCTGATGGTTTTAAAGCTTTGCACAGTGAGCCTCACTACCATTTGTTTTCTTTAAACCTTTGCAAGCCATGCATCCAAACAAAGGCAAAAATAACTTGACATCACATGAATGTGGATATCTAATCTAATCTACTCCCCTAAGAGTAACTATACCAACTTTGGCAAAGGCTATCGGTGCATTTGATGCCACACAGAAAACCTCCTGGGAGCAGGAGACAATGGTAAACCACTGGTGAACTTTTCTTACCTTGAAAACCCCATGATGAAATAGGGAAAAATAAACAAGAGTAGTGCTGGAAAGTGAGAGTCCTAGGTTAAAAGGTATTTTCATCAACGACTGGAGAAGAGCAAAGAACAAGAACAAATAGCACAGTCACCGATGACATAGCTAGATTAAAGCCAAAGACATCTGGTCAAATTATCGAACAATTGCGCTCATACCACATGCTAGCAAGGTTATGCTCAAGATAATACAGGATAGATATCAGCAATCTGTGGATAAAGAATTAACAAGTGCAGGCTGGTTTCTGAAGAGGCAGGGGGACTAGAGACCACATTAGCATAGATTGGATCATGGAGAAAACAAAGGAATATCTGAAACAAGTCTACTTCTTTTTCATTGACTACACCAAGGCCTTTGACTGTGTGGACCACAATAAAATGTGGAAAGTAATTAAAGAGATGGACACCTTATATGCCTCATGAAAAATCTTTACATGAGTCAAGAAGCAACAGTTAGGACAGAATACGGAATGACGGAGTTGTTTGGAATAGGAAAAGGAGTAAGACAAGGCTGCATTTTGTCACCTTGCTTATTCAACTTATACACAGAGCACATAATGTGCAATGCAGGGATGGATGAATCACAATTTAGCATCAAAATTGCTGGGGAAGATCTAAAGAAGCTCCTGATTAAGCAGGCTTGAGACTCAACATCAAGAAAACCAAGGTAATGGCAACAGCCCTATCAGTCACTGGAAAATAGATGGGGAAGAAGTAGAAGCAGTGACGTATTTTACTTTCTTAGGAGCAAAGATCACTGCAGATGGTGATTACAGCCATGAAATTACAAAGGTGAATGATTCTTCGGAGACAAGCTATGAGAATCTGGGGAACATAGTTAAAAATAGAGACATCACCTTGCAAACAAACATTTGCATAGTCAAAGCAATGATATTCCCAGTGGTAATGTATGATTGTGAGAGCTAGACCACAAGGAAAGCTGAGTGCAGAAGAATAGATGCCTTTGAGATCTGGTGTTGGAGGAGAGTTTTGAGAGTACCCTAGACAGCGAGGAGAACAAATAGGTCACTCTTAGAAGAAATCAACCCTGAGTGCTCCTTGGAAGGTCAAATAGTAAAGATGAAGCTAAAGTACTTTCGACATCAAATGAGCAGAAAGGATTCACTTGAGAAAGTCTTGATACTGGGAAATTTAAAGGGTAAAAGAAGAAGAGGATTGCCAAACATGAGATGGCTAGATGGTATTGTAGAAGCCACAGGCACAGAGCTGGGCAGGCTGAGGAGGATGGTGGAGGAGGATGGAGGTGCCTGGTGGGTAATGGTCCATGGGGTCACAAAGGGTCAGAATCAACTGAGCAACTAAACAACAAAACATCTGGTGATTGATGTGCACAGAAATGAAATGAAAGTTCAATGCTGCAGAATACATACAAATGGAACGTGGAACGTGAGACATATGGATCAAGTCAAATTGGAAACCATAAAACAAGAAATGGAGTGTGAAGCCATTGCATTGCTTAGTGTCATTTCCTACTCTGGAAATGACAAACCCAGAAGAAATGGAGTAGTTCTAACACTGAGGAAAGATGTTGGACAAGCTACTAGTGGCTTTAATGTTAGATGACTGAATATTAATCAGACTCTATGGAAAACCTATCAACTTAACCATCATTCATATATACTCCATAAATGATAAGAGGAGTATGCTAATGCCAATTTTTTCTACATTTTCACTCACCTAGAAGGATATGTTGCTAAATAGCCTTTTCCACAAAACACCCTAATAAGAAAGCCTATTTTTGAAGCAGTGGAGCAGAATAAAATGCTTAACAATTGGCCATTGGTAAAATATTGCCAAAGGCCTCTTTAAAAAGGGAAGTTTTCAATTGGTTTTTTAAAATATGGTGAGATGGTACCAGGTGCAGCTCCACTTGGAGGGAATTTCACAGCATTGGTGCCACCACCAAGAAGGCCCTCTTCCTAGTCACAGCCTTTTTAGCTATTCTTAGGCTCGGCACCTGGAACTGTATTGTCATGGAGGAGCAAGTGATGTCCTGAGGGTAAGACGTTCTACCAGGTTGGATGGTCCCAAACCATTTAGGGCTTTGAAAATTAGAACTAGCACCTTGTACCTGATATGGAAAGAAACAGGGAGCCAGTGCAGCCCTGCCAAGGCTGGGGAAATATAATCAAAATCCCATAACCTGCCTGGCTGCTGCATTCTGAACTTGTTGGAGCCCCCGTAACAGGCACAGGGGAAGCCCCACGTGCAGAGCACTACAGTAATCAATATGTGAGACTACCAGTGAGATAACAAGTGTTATGAGAGACCGTCTGTCCAAGTAGCAACGCAACTGAGCAATCCGGTGCAATTGGAAGAATGGTCGAGCGGCCGCGGCAATTGCGGCGGCCGCTCGCTTTGCCCCGGTGCCTGCCGGAAGGGACTGGCCTGGGGACGAGCGCAGGGGGCGTGGTTAAGCGCTGCCCTTATAAGGGCGGCGCGCTCCCTGCGCTCGTTCGCCAGTCCCGCTTGACAGGCGAGCGAGCGGTTACCCCTCCATTGCGGCGCTTCCGTAGGTTGCTGGGCTGTCGGGTGGGGTACTTACCTCCGCTCCTCTCCTCGGTTGGGGGCTTGTGCCACAGTTAGGCTGGGTCCGGGTCTCCCCCGGGTTTGGGTCTCCTGTTTTTGCGCTGCGCTAATCGCGGCCGCCATTTTGTTTGGCTGGCAGTTGCGCCCGCCATTTTGTCCTCTCCTCTTGCCCGGACCCCTGTAGTTCGGGCACCTCCCTACAGACCCGTGACTTGGGTCCGTCTTTGTTGCTGGCCGTACGTCCCCGTAGGTCTTCCCTTGCCCCCTTTTCGTCCTCAGGCCCCTTTTTGGAGCCTTTTCGGCGGGGCGCGATTGGCGGTCGCCATTTTGGGCGTCTACCGCTTGTGCCCGCCATTTTGTTCGCCCTCGGCCCTCCTTGGCTTCTGGCCAGCAAGGGCCTACGGATATCCTTCTTGTGGGGCACCCGGCCACAGGGCCTATAATTGGGACAGTTGTGTCCGGTGCCAGGGTGGTTGCTGCCAGTCGGGGTCGCCTCTGGTCCGGAAGGCCTTGGGGAGTCCTCAGTGTGGTCTTCGAGCCCGCACCTAGCGGGCCAGCGTAGGGAGGCCTTATTGAGTGTAGGGTTCACCCGTTTTGCCATGGCCCCCAAGAAGCAGGCCGTGGCTCACAGTTCTCAGGCCGCACCTCGCCCCCGCCGCATCCCCCGCAGGGCTACTGCCACAGGGGGTCCCAGCCGCCGCGCCTCGGGGTCTGAGAGTAACACCGTTACACCCGCCGCCCTCCTGGCCCGTGTGGCGGCCCTTGAACGGGCCGTGGTCGCGGGACAGGGGCCGGATTCGGGTGGGGCGGCCCGTCGGGCCGCCCGGGCGGTCACGGATCCGTCCGCTGCGGACTGGAGTGGGCTGGTGGAGGTCATCCACCAGCGGATTGCCCAGCTTGAGGCCCGCCTGCCGCCTGTCCCACCTCCCGGTGACCTGGTCCCCGGCGACGCCGAGGGCCGGATCGAGGAGCCTCCCCCCCCGGCCGCAGCGGAACCCGCGGCCGGGCCCAGTGGTGCCTGCCCGGTCCTCATGCCTCCGGTGGTTCCAGATGCAAGAGCCGGTGGTGAGTATGTAGCCGATCCGGCCAACCTACATGTAGCCGATCCGGCCAACCTACAAGACGCGTCGCCGCAGCTGCCTCCTCCCGTTGAGCAGCCGCCGCTGGTTGACCCGCCCCTGCCCGTCGTTACGCCGCACCCTTCGGTGCAATGGCCATGGCCGTGCCAGCCGGCTACTGCCGTGGCTTCGCCCTGGCCGGCGGCGACCGCGGCGCCTGGGTTGCCGTGGTTGCCGCCGGCGCCCTTGGGGCAGGGGTCGGCCCCTTCGTGGCCGGGACCGGCTCCGACAACGACCGTTCTGCCTCCACCGGTCCTCCCGGTGCCTGGCACTTGGCGGGCGCCCTACCCGCCGCCTCCGGTGGCTTCGCCTTTCGGCGTACCCTCTATGGCGGCCCCGGGTTGGCCTTGCTACTCCTTTGGCGACACTGGTTACAACTCCGTGTCTCGCTCAGCCATGCCGTACGGTGACCACTCGTTGCCGCTCGGCGACCATTTGCTCCCCGCCACCCGGGATAAGATCCTCCGCGGGGAGTATGTCGATTTTTTCTCCCTCCTCAATCGGGACTCCACGAAAGAGGAGAAGGAGAAGGCGGACGAGGCGGATAAGGAGAGGGCCAAGAGGAGGAAGCCTCCCCGCACCTGGGCCAATTGGCTCCCAGGTTTTATTATCTATGCCGGTGTTTTGTCCAGGGCCTTCCCTCAGCTAGGGGTTTCTCTTTTTCAGTACCTGGACATTATTTATAGGGCCTACGTGGACTTTCCGGGGCAGGCATGGCTGTCGTATGACGAGGAATTTCGTATGCGCGCGGCCATCCGCCCCGGTATGCGCTGGGATGAGACGCATTCCGCGTTGTGGATGCAGCTCATGACCCCGACCCGCCCGGCCCTGGGTGAACGTTACGACTGCGGCCACCTGATCCAGCGTCCTACTCCCTCTCAGGCACCCCGCCAGTCGGCGGGGCAGGCGGTTCCGGCCCGCCTGCTTTGCTGGGAGTACTCCGCTTCGGGTCGCTGCTCCAAAAAGCAGTGCAAATTCAAGCACGAATGCTCGATTTGCGCGGGCGCCCACCCCGCCACCTCCTGTTTCCGGGGAGGGGCGGGCCGGGGCCGGGGTAAGGACCAACAGGGGGCCAAACGGGCCGGGGCTGACGCCGCCCCTGGGAAAGGGCCCCAGCCCAATTAGGGTGGACGTCTTGAACTGCCTGCTGCGGGAATATCCTGCGTCCACTGACGCCGAGTACCTCTCACAGGGTTTCACCTTTGGCTTCCGTATCCCTGTGGTGGGGACGCGGGGGCCTCAGGACGCGCCCAATCTACGATCTCTGGTAGGTATGGAGTCAGTGGCCCGAGCACAAATTTTTAAGGAGGTAGCGGCAGGCAGGGTGGCGGGTCCTTTCGACAGCCCACCCTTTCCCAACCTTAAGGTTTCCCCGTTGGGATTGGTTCCAAAAAAGGCCCCGGGTGAGTTCAGGTTGATTCATCACCTGTCTTACCCCGCCGGGTCTTCCGTCAACGACGCTATCCCGGACGAGTTGTGCTCAGTCCGGTATACGTCGTTCGACGAGGCCGTACGCATGGTCCGCTCCTGCGGCCCGGGTGCACTATTGGCCAAATGCGACATCAAGTCTGCGTTTCGGCTGTTGCCGGTGCACCCTGATGACTTCGAGCTACTGGGCTTTCGTTTTGAGGGCCAGTATTTCGTGGACCGAGCCATGCCGTTTGGCTGTTCTATTTCCTGCGCCGCGTTTGAGCGCTTTAGTTCCTTTTTGCACTGGGCTTTAGTTAGGAAGGCAGGTTCTGACAGGGTCGCCCACTATTTGGATGATTTTCTTTTTGGGGGGCCCGCAGGTACGGGGGATTGCGTTCACCTGCTCCAGTCGTTTCAGCGCCTGGCGGAGGAGTTGGCCGTTCCGTTGGCGCCTGAGAAAACTGAGGGTCCGGCCACTACCCTCACTTTTCTGGGCATCGAATTGGACACGGTCGCCATGTCCTCTCGTCTCCCCCTTGACAAGGTGCAGCGCCTAGTTGACAGGATAGAGGCGCTCCTGCCCAAGAAAAAGGTCACCCTGCACGAATTGCAGGAGCTTCACGGGCATCTCAACTTTGCCTGTAGGGTGGTGGCCCCCGGCCGCGCCTTTGCTCGCCGTTTGTGCGACGCGATGGCCGGCCTGGACAAAAAGTTCCACAGGACCAGGCTGACCCATGGGATGAGGGAGGATTTGGAGGTCTGGTTGGCGTTCCTTAGGGACTTCAATGGGGTTTCCTTTTGGCGCTCTGACCTTTTCCTCTCTTCCAGTTTTCAGGTCCATTCCGACGCATCGGGGTCTTGCGGTTTTGGCATCTATTTTGATGGCCGCTGGTGTGCCGGCGCATGGCCGCCGCACTGGCAGGACTCCGACGTTGTGAGGGACCTGACTTTCCTGGAATTTTTTCCCATCTGGGGGGCGATCAACATGTGGGGACGTCTCTGGGAAAATTCCGTTGTCACCTTTTGGTGTGACAACGCGGCGGTTGTCCAAGTGGTCAACTCGCAGACGTCCCGCTCCCCCCGGGTCATGTCCTTAGTTAGGCCGTTCGTCCTGGCTGCGCTGAGGCTTAACATCGTATTTCGCGCACGCCACGTGCCGGGGGTGGATAATTCCATTGCTGATGCCCTGTCCCGCTTTCAGATGGCGCGTTTCAGGGCGTTGGCTCCCGGTGCCAGGGCACTTCCTTCGGAGTTGCCGGACGCGGCTTGGAACATTGGAGGGCCGAGGTGAATCGGGCCATCGGTCTGTCCCTATCGGGTCGCACACGCCGTGCTTATCGCCTGGCGTGTGAGGCTTTTACCACCTTTCGAAGCCAGCAAGGGTTACCGGAGGTCTGGCCGCTCCCGGTGGACCATGTGCTTCAGTTCATGGTCCACCTGCGGAGGTCGGGTCTTGCTCCACGTACCATCCAGGGGCGGCTGTCGGCCTTGGCCTTTGCCGCTCGGGCAAACGGCGTCCCAGACACCCTTGGCGATTTTCGTATTCGCCGGGTTTTGGAGGGCTGGTCGAGGGAGCGTGGACGCCGCCCGGATGCCCGACAGCCGGTGTCACCGGCGGTGCTGCGGCGCTTGGCTGCGGCTTGGCCACGCCATTGTACTGATGGGTATGAGGCGGCGTTGTTTCACGCCGCTTCTTCCGTGGCATTTTTTGCGGCCCTCCGGGTGGGAGAACTGGTGGTAGCATCCCGAGGGGATAGGTCCGGCCGATCGTTGCAGCTGGCCGATGTCGCGTTCACCGCGTCGTCGGTCCGGCTGACGGTACGGATGTCGAAGACTGACCAGCTGGGCAGGGGGGTTTCTTTATTGCTCCTACGATGCAGCATTGCTGATATCTGTCCGGTGGGGGCGCTAGAGCGCTACTTGGCCGTACGCCCCTCTGGTCACTTGCCCCTTTTTGTACATCGGGATGGGTCCCCGCTGACTCGTTTCCAATTTTGGAGGGTTACTGGGGCGGCCCTGTCGGAAGTGGGGATCCCTGGCGCCCGTTATGGCACCCACTCTTTTCGCATTGGGGCGGCTTCCACTGCCGCCTCTTTTGGGTATTCTGATGCGGACATCATGAGGATGGGGCGGTGGGGGTCCGCGTGTTTTCGAACATATGTGCGACCGTTACTGCCATGACCTGCCTTGCTGCCGTTTGTTTTCTGTTTGTTTTCTTTCAGAGCTCTTCCCTCCGAGTGCTGTGGCCCGGGTCTGGATTGTCGGCCACAGCTACATCTACTGGGCCGCCCGCTTTGCTGGTGCAGCTCCCTGCGGGATCCACCTTGGCCTGCGGCAGTGGGCCTACCTCGTGTGGCGGGGAGTCCGCGGAATGTTGTGGGATCAGCTGATGCCCTTCTTGATTCCTAGCTGGCATGTGCCACCCCCTGACATCCTCCTGGTGCACCTGGGTGGGAACGACCTGGGTCAGCGAATGGGGCTAGATTTAGCCAGGGCCATTTGCAGGGATTTCCATCTCCTGCACCAGCATTGGCCGGCGACCAGAATTGTCTGGTCGAGTATGATACCGCGGGCCCGGTACAGGGGTGCGGTGGATTATCGGGCTGTGGATCGTGCGCGGCGTGGGGTGAACCGCACCGTTGCACGTTTTCTGCAGACCCGGGGTCTGGGTACGGTGGTTGAGCATCCGCTGTTCCATATTTCGGAGTTGGGCCACCTGTACAGGAGCGACGGAGTACACCCGTCACCGAACGGCCAAGTGTTGTTTCTGGCCGCTTTGCAGCAGGGCCTGGTGACCGAGTTGTCGGTCTCGGGGGGGTGGGGCGGTGAGTAGTTTCACTCCCCCCGTGTGGCGGGTAGCACTGGTGCGGAATAAATTTGGTCCCAGGAGAACCGGGTAGGAACGTGTTTTGATCGGCCACTCTGTGAGTCTGATCAAAATGCGGACCGCGAACTTGGGTAACTGCCCAGCTCGGCAGCAGGCAGCCCCAATATAGAGTTCGCCCGGTGTGGGGTCAGAAGGAGATAACAGCTGGTTACTTCTGACCGGGACAGTTAAATGTTGTACGGATATGGTTGTCCGATATCCAAGTGAAGTTTGGAATGGATATCGTTGACCTCACCAGTGCTACTGCGGCCCTTGCTGCATTAAGTTACTGTTGAAAGGGTTAAAGTTAACCAAGTTGACCTTAAATAAAGTGGCCCAATTTTTGAACCAATATCATTGTGGTCAGTCTCTTTTGTGCGGGCATAGGGGGGCAATGCAGCTCTGCATACTGCTGTGATTTACACCTCAAGGGTTAAATGGTATCTAATATGACACCTAAGTGCCATATATGGAGTGCCATATATGGAGTACACACACCTTCTTAAAGAATGGTTTGGGGTAAAGACTAATTCTGCATATAAACCTGAACTCAGATATATTTAAATATATTCTTCGTGAAACAGTTCCACTTTTGTTTGCATTAGTTTTATATACCAATGAGTGCAATTTTATCTTCTAAATTTACTAGGAGCATTAGTTTTAAAAATTGGATTGGATTGGAGAATGGAAGCTGAGATTAAATATAGATCATGTGGCGGAGTGTGGTGTAGTGTGATGTGGTGGGGGACAGAATTTGATTTTTTTATTTGGAAAGGACATTGCATACCAATTGGCAGAAATATTGTTAATTAAGAGACAAAGAGAATTCACTTACTACAGTCCTTATTGGTTACATTAATGGAACAAACACAGCAAAAAGTCATAAGAAGTAATGTTACTAGTTCTCAAATGATATTGAATGTGTAAATAATGAAACAAAGTTATAAAAATGAGAATATTATCAGAGATTTACTGGACTTCCACATATAATGTGATTTAAAAAATGGTATCATGTTTTAAGTACTTTTCAAAAACTAGACTCTTATTTGCTATATGTTCTGAGTTATTATATTTTCTAAAGTTATTGATAGAGGCCCCTGAGGAGACACAAATTTATTTATCATTGGGAGTGGTTGTTGATAAGTATGTTATTGGAATTCTTCCTGTATCAATAACTATATAAATAACACAACACAATGTTTTATTATTTACATCTCCCAGTCTGTTCTTCATATGAAATGGTCTGACTCATTCCAGGAAGCTATATCTTTGCATTATTAATGAAGGGACCTTCTGGAGGTCATTAATCCACATTCAAAAACAAGTTTGTTCTGTTATCAGCTGTGTGTGCCTTAGGACTGCCAAGTATCTTCTGTACTGACAAATCTTTTCCTAAACAGACTAGTGCATTTATAGCATAATTGCTTAATCCAAGTATGAAAGATTTGCTAAAAAAAAAAAAAAATCCAAGACAGCTTGCTTCATGTATTTTAAGCGGTAACTATGTGCTTGGTGGTGCTGTTCCATGAATACAATATGTAAAAATATAATGGGTGAATTTCCACTGATTATTTGGGAGGGGTGGAAAAGAAACTTACAACTAGGATCCTGCTCAAAAAACCCATCTGAAGTGAACTGTCGTAATGAGTTTGGTAATTCCTAAATGTGAATTTAAAGACTCCACTCTTGTGTTGTATTTTTTAAAAAAGTTAGTTCTAGGATGACATTGACCTTTCCCCAAAGTGCTACATTTTCTCATTTTTAACCTTTCTCTTCCTACGACAAAACATAACAGACAGTTTGTCTGCAAAGCTTTCTTTCCTTGGTTTGAATGCAAAAACATTGCTGGAAAATCTCATGCTAAATCTCCCTTAAACTTATCTAATTTATTTATCTCAAATCACATCTGATCAAACTATAGTAGGCAAGCAGCAGACTCCAGCAGATATGTGGCATTCTACTGGCTACTCTTGTTCTTTAGACAGAGACATCATAAGTCCAAATATTTTCTCCTTCTGATCATCTTAAGAAAAATCCCTCATTGCTGCTCATACATCATCAAAAAGTGTGCAATTCACATGGAGATAAAGAGGGATAATTATAATAAAACCCAATGAAGATACAGTATAGTCAAAGTTGTTGCAAGGTCCTAGTGCATCCTGAAAGACTGGAAAGTCCTGTATCAATTTTCTACCAGTCTTCCTTGTATCAAATATTGGCCTGATTTCTAAAACCTGAAACCTAGTGCATGAATTTCCATTTAGAAATCAACTTTGGCAAGGAACCATATTGTTGTTATTTACTTTGTCTTTCTCTGCCTGGCTTCCTCCTTCTCCCCCATCCATTGAAGAGGTTCCAGTCTTTCTGGTGGAAATACCCCCTGGCTGGTTTTCTACTGCAGGTTAATACCGGATTCTAAAATTATTAGAATTTTCATATGAAAAGTTACCTGAGGTGAGGTCTAATTCAACTTCAAGCCATTGAAGAAAAATGCCAGAGGGTGGAAATGCTGCCAGAAGAAACTAAAGTGGTTAATGCACAGAGAGTAATCATAGAAAAGAACTTGATTTCATGCCTTGATTTCCAACAAAGCTAGATATCAGTCTGTTCTGGGGGCTAAAAGAAGTGATGCCTATTAAACAATTTAAAGTCAGGAACTTTGCCTCATTGGAAAGGAAAGGCTACTGACATAAAATATCTTATTTTCCAAGGTAAACCACAGTCTCAGATCACATGGCAACACAGAACAAAGGAAAAGCTCAACTGCTAAGTGAAACTGAACCACGTTCTCGCACTCACTATGGAAATTCAGGAGTTGCCAACATATACTGCAAAGTTCATCTGTTCCCTGTCTAAATTAAATTACACAGGGCGAACTAGAGGTTCAGTGATGCCAGAAAATAAACTGGGCCCCATCCTGGCCATCATATACCAGCCATTATATTGAATGTAACCAACTGTTTGCTTGGTCTTATCATGGATTGAGGAGAGGAAGACATACTCAATAGCACTGTACTTGCACAGTATTACCTATTTTTTTAACTAGGGTTAAAATAATGCCTAGCGGTTGCAGTTTCAGACTGAAAGTGGGAATATATAATACATTCAGCTTCCTAAGATGTAGGTTCAGTAAATGAACAGTGAAAGAGTATTATGCAAGTCATATAATTTGTTCTTTATACATAGAGCTCAACTCTTTTTCATCATGTTTCCCGGCAGCTTTGTTGTTGTTGTTGTTGTTGTTGTTGTTGTTAAGTTAGGAATCTATAAGCTGATGCAATTTACTTTGTTTTACATTTCTTAAAATTGTGAGAATGATTTTATTGCCAACACAAAGTTGGATATTTACATGGCAGTGCTAGTTTTAATTATTATATTATTTCACGCTTTACACCAGTGGTGGCAAACCTATGGCATGCATGCCAGTGGGGGGCACTCAGAGCCTTTTCTGTGGGCACGAGCTGTCCCCTCAGCACAGAGTTTGCCCCGCCCCTCTACCCAGCAGCCCAATGGGAGCAGTTCCTCCTTCCCCCATCACAGAGTTCACCCTGCCCCTCTGGCCAGAAGCCCAATGGGAGCGCTTACTCCACCTCCCATCACAGAGTTCACACTGCCCTTCCACCCAGCAGCCCAATGGGAGTGCTTCCTCCCCACAACCACAGAGTTTGCCCCACTGTGTTGGGCTTTGGGTAGCAGTTTGGGCACTCAGTCTCTAAAAGCTTTGCCATCACTGCTCTAGACACACTTTGTTTACAAGTCAACAAATTAATTAATTGTTAATATTAAAAATACAACAACTCTCCTCCTCCCAAATATATATCAATTAATAAACATCTATGCACAATTTCCCCATTCTTCGATGCAGACCTCAATGTGGTATAAAGATCTGAGCATGCTAGAAACAATGTTGTCAGGAGGCCAGACTCCATTATGAGTCTGGACTCCTAGCAGGGTCACCAAAGGCAGAATGGTCAAACTTGAGACACCAGACTAAGATGCCTCCAACCTCTTCAAGACAGCTACTATGCAGGAGCTGAAGGTGACACGGATAGAGGAGAAAATGGTGGTGACACTCAAGCTAACTTTGATGAGTACTGTGCAGAATGTGGTTGTGGTAAATTCCTGTCAAACTTTCCTTACTATGGGAAGCCTATGATTAGACAGTTCAAAATGAAATAAGAGACAGCACTAGAAGATGAGACACCCAAATCAAAAGGGACTCAATCGGCTACTGAGGAAGAGCAAGTACAAGCACTGTCACTAATTACACAATTAGATTAAAGTAAAAAAGACATCTAATGGCTGACATGCACAGAAGAAAAAAGGACGTTTGATGTTGTACAATATATACAATTGGAACATGGAATATGAATCAAGTGAAACTGGAAATCATAAAGTAAGAAATGGGACATATAAATATTGTAGTACAGTACTTAGTATTACTGAATGAAAGTTAACTGGAACTAGATATTTTCAGGCAGACAACTACAAAGTGTTATACTCCAGAAATGACAGTCCCAGAAGAAATGGAATTACTCTAACACTGCCTAATAGCAAATTAGGGCCCATTATAGTATTGTCTAACTGAATAATATCAATTAGATTCCATGGAAAACCTATCAGCATAACTGTCATTCAAGTGTATGTTTCAACTACCAATGTTGAAGATGAAACTGAAAGCTTTTACATGAGCAACAAAGAGGAAACTGACACATTAAAACAAGACATGCTTTATAATACTAGGTGAGTGGAACAAAGTAGGGAACAAAGCAAAACCAAATGCTGTTGTAAATTTTGGCCTACTGAACAGAAATGAAGAAAATGACCTATCGGGCTATGCAAAACCAACAATCTGCTTATTTCAAAAACATACTTCATGCAATTGACCAGACGGCTGTACAAATTGACATCACCAGGTGGTCAGTATGGAAACTAAACAGATTATGTAATTAGAAGCAGGAGGCAAAGAACCTGCATTCAGTCTGCCAAACAAAACCAGGAGATCATTGTGGTACTGAGCATGAACTGCTAACATCCAATATTAAAAAACAAAAAGAATACTAAAAGAATCATAATGCCAAAATATAATTTAAACAACATCAATATTTCACTACCCTTATTGCTTCTGCGGATAATCACCCAGCAACCTTGTTTCGGGTGACCAGATCCCTCCTTGGTAGAGGAGGGTCGGTCCCCAGTTGGCAGGGATCTGCTGAGGCTTTTGCTGATTATATGATGGAGAAAATCGCTCAAATTCACTCGAAGTTTAATCCTGGCATGGATAATGTAGAGCTGGGGTTGCCCGGAGTGCAGTCTGGCCTGGTTATCTAGGATCAGTTTGATCCAGTTGTCCCTGAGGAAGTGGACAGGCTCCTTGGATTTGTTCATGCCACTGCCTGTGCATTAGATCCATGCCCCGCCTGGTTGGTTAAAACTTCCAGGGTGGTGACAGGCAGTTGGGTCGAAGCTATTATAAATTCATCATTACAGGAGGGGGTCTTTCCAGCAAATTTAAAACATGCTTTAGTGCGCCCACTCCTGAAAAAACCATCACTCGACCCCGCAGTGCTTACCAACTACCGGCCTGTGTCCAACCTGCCTTTTTTGGGCAAGGTTTTGGAAAAGACAGTAGCACGACAATTATAGGGTGTCCTGGATTAAGCGGATTATCTAGACCCTTTTCAGTCAGGATTCAGGCCTGGATATGGTACTGAAACAGCATTGGTCATGCTGGTGGATGATCTCTGGTGAGAGCGGGACAGAGGGCATCCATCTGTCCTGGCTCTTCTTGACCTCTCAGCGACATTCGATACTGTCGACCATGGTGTCCTTCTGGAAAGGCTCCAAGGATTGGGGATCCAGGGCACTGTGTTGTCCTGGTTTTCCTCATTTCTGAGGGGCCAGACCCAGTCAGTGTGGTTGGAGGGTGAGGTGTCCAGCCCAAGACCCCTTTGTTATGGAGTACATCAGGCCTCAGTACTCTCACCTCTCCTATTTAACATCTACATGAAACCGCTGGGTGAGATCATCCATTCCCACGGGGTGAGGTATCATCAATATGCAGATGATGCCCAGTTATATATCTCGGCCTGTGGGGACCCTTGTGATGCAGTGGAAATTTTTTCCAGGTGACTGGAGGCTGTGAGGGTCTGGATGGGGGACAATGGGCTACAGCTGAATCCTGGCAAGACTGAGTGGCTGTGGGTCGGGGGTCCTGTGTTATCTCGGGAGCCACCATCTTTGGTTCTGGATAGGGTGGTTTTGCCCCAAACAGACCCGGTGCGTAACTTGGAGTTCCTCCTGGACTCGCAACTACTGCTCGAAGAGCAGGTGGCAGTCGTGGCTAGGAGGGCTTTTGCACAACTTCATGTGATTCGCCAGTTAAGCCCGCTCCTAGATCGGGACTCCTTGCTCATGATCACACACACTCTGGTCACCTCCAGACTTGATTAATGTGCTTTACATGGGGCTGCCCTTGACGACCATTCGGAGGCTTCAACTGGTCCAGAATGTGACTGCCCAGGTGGTGATGGGGTGTGGGCGGTATGCACATGCCTCACCGCTGCTTCAGGAGTTGCACTGGTTGCCAGTATGTCTCCGGGTGCAATTCAAGGTACTGGTTATTACCTTTAAAGTCCTTTATGGTAGTGGGCCAGGATACTTAAGAGACCGCATCACCCCAAGAACATCTGCCCATCGCACTGAGCGGACCGGAGAGGCTCTCTAGTTGTTCCATCAACCAGAGAGGCACATTTCTCTGGAACTAGAAGGAGGGCCTTCTCTGTGTCCGCTCCAGCCCTATGGAACCTCCTACCAACTGAGCTAAGTCTTCAGATGGACTTGTTGTCTTTTAGGAAGAACTTAAAAACATGGCTGGCAGGACAGGTATGGGGTCCTGGCGGTACCATGACCCCAGCTCGCTGGCTTGTTTGAGGTCCCTCTGCCTGGTCTTTTAATCTTTTGTTTTTAAGTTTTTAAGTTTTTAAATTATTATTGGGACCTGTGGATTTTTATAAATTTTAAAAACTTTTTAAATTTTATAATTGTAATTTTGAAGTTTTTAACAATGGGTTTGGGTTGGGTTTTATTATGCTTTTATGATGTTGTAAATTGCCCTGGGTCACCCCGGTGAGAAGGGCGGTATAAAAATGTAAATAAATAAATAAATAATAAATTTTCCAGCAATGCTTTTGCATTCAAACCAAGGAAAGAAAGCTTTGCAGACAAACTGTCTGTTATGCTTTATAGTAGGAAGAGAAAGGTTAAAAATGAGAAAATGTAGCACATTGGGGAAAGGTCAATGTCATCCTAGAACTAACTTTTTAAAAAAAAAAATACAACACCCAAGTGGAGTCTTTAAATGGAACCTCCTGCCAATGGAGCTACATCTCCAGACGGAACTGCTGCCCTTTAGAAAGAATCTAAAAACATGGCTGGTGGGGCAGATATGGGGTGCAGGAAGTATAATGACACCAGCATACTGGATGATCTCAGCCCCCCTCTCTACTTTTTTAATTAGTAAGTTGTAGCATTTGGTGTGTTTTTAATATTTTTTAGATTTTAATTTTAAATTTTAACAGTTTTAAGGTTTTTAGGTGGAAGCTTCCACTTCCTAACTCTGGGCTCTACCTGCCCAGAGAAGGATAAGACTAACATCCTCTGGCCTGGAGGAGGAATGGACTTCAGCTGTAGGAGGTGGCAGGCTGATAAATCCGCACTGTCGCCTTTACCAGACTTTCGTCCAACATCCCCCGGATAGTTATGTTGTGTATTGATAGTCATGAGGAACTTTTAGTCATTGTGTATTGATTTATTGTGTATGAACTTATAATTTTACATATGTTGTGAATCATCCTGAGTCGGTCCTACCGAGTAGGGCAGTACAGAAATTGAAATATAATAATAATAATAATTCCTGTTGAATTTAGACTCTATATAAGAAAGATTTTGATTAGTAAACTCAATTGACCATGAATCAGAAGATCTCTGGATTGAAAACGAAGATATTACCAAGGAAGGATGCAAAAGGACAATTCCTGTAATAAAAAGAAAAAATCTAAATGGATGACAGAAGCCTTTAAAAATAAAGGATGGGTGAAAAGCAAAACTAAAACCTGACAAAATAGGGCCAAAACATTTAATGCAGTTTTTCAGCAACTGTTATGTAGAGACAAATAGAATGATTACAAAAATAAGTACAAAGAAACAGTGAACAGCAACAAAATGGGAAAAACAAGAGATTTCATCTAGAAGATCCAAGAAATCAAAGGGAAATGTAAGCGTAGGAATGATCAACAGGCAAGCACACTATTGGAGCAGGGTAAAATAAAGAGAAGGGAGAAAAAGTATACTGAAGACTTATATAAAATAGATTTTAAAATGACAGACTTCTTGAGAAATTAAAGGTAGCCATGAAAGAAATGTGTGTGCCTTAGCTCTTGATTTTCCTAATACATAGCTTGTATCATAGACAAGAAGCTTCAGTGAGGACAGAATATGGAGAGACAGAATGTTTCTTCATAAGCAAAGATGTTTGACAATGGTGCATTGGGGTTAGGGTTGCCATACATCCTGGAAAACTAGGATTGTCCCGGATTCAAGGTCGGAAAAATTGTCCCAGCCAGTTCAATAAAAACCATTATTATTATGATCCATAACCAAAGATGGTAACTCCCATGATAATGCAGGACTCCTGACCCACAGCCATTCAGTTGTAGCACGTTGTCCCCCATCTAGACCCTGATGTTAAAAGCCCAAATTTTAAAAACTTACTGACTGTGTATAACACACTATTAAATCATTCATCAAATGAGCGATTTCCTGCCACATTGGAGTTGGAGCATACCTGGAGACAAATCTTAACATCCTCATCTTACACTACCACCCGATAAGTGTGACCAGTGTGTTTCCTGGAATTGAGGGTGTTGAGAGTTGACTGTCACACAACTTCTCAGAAGTACAACAGATCATCTTACAGTAAGAATTAACTGTTGTAAATAAATTCATTTATGTACTGATATATTTAATGTGAAAGTGTTTTATAGCTGTCATTATATTATGTTTGTTTTTAAAAAGGCTAATTTTTTTTAGATAATCTGCCTATTTTTGTTAAGTATATTTCTGTCCCAGTTTTGTGGGAGAGAATTATGGCAACTCTAATTGGGGTACACAGAAAGAGCTTCCTCAAACTCAGCTTTCCATCCTTCCAAGTTTGGTAAAATGAGTACCCAGCATGTTGGGGCAAAATGCTAATTAACTTGTGAACTGCCAAAGTGAGTGCATTAAGTGCTATGGGGCAGTATATTTGTGTGATTGTGTTTTGCTTTGCTTTATTTTTGAACCACCCTGGTGATGGCAACCTTGTGTTGCAGGCTAATCTTTCTCACACTAGGTCAGATGAAAGGAGCTGCAGAATGAACTCACCAAAAGGTGCCTTCATTGTGACAGTTTCATGCTTGTCCTGGACACAGAAGAAGAAGAATGGGACATTTTATTCCTTTATCTGTTCAATTTGCATGCAGAAAATATATGGAAAAGTGGACTAGATTGTGCTAAAAGAGGTGAAAGTTAGTGGAAGAATCATCAATAATATAAAATATGCAGTTGACATTTTCTGGAATAAAGTAGCAATGATTTGAAACCACTTTTAGTGAAAGTGAAAGAAGAAAATCTCAAAGAAGGACTGCAGTTGAACACTAAGAAGACAATAATCATGATTACAGAAGTGAAATGAATGAGTTTAGAAAGGAGCTTTTTCATTATGTGGGGTTCTACTGTACTTGCTATTTCTTGCTTTCGAACTGCTAGGTTGAAAGCTCATAAAAACTGGCAGTTGTCCAAACTTAATGAAGAATGTTCTTCACCCGTAGGTGGGAAATTCATTTTTAAAACTGTCTATTCATACTTTTTATTGGTAGCATATTATTGTTATGAAAAACGGCGACTGATCTCATGCAACTGTGGACAGGGGGCACCCAAATGCTTATTTCTCAATGCCCAATCAGATGTTTTAAAGATTAAGAGAACCAAATTGGGGGGGGGGGGACATCCATAGCTGTGTTCAACCTCCTTTGTTTTCTTCCACTCTTCCACCCCACTTCCACCATCATGCAGTGAGTTTGACAAATGATGGTGTGTGGAGAAAATGTATTTTGGGTCTCAGACCATTAGCAAATTATCACGAGAAAAACAGAAACCTTGGACAGCATCACTGGAGACCCATTCAAAATTCTCTGAAAGTGAGGCATGAATGAAGATCCAACTCTGGAAAAAATGTGGCATAAGGTGGGGTTAAAAAGCCTGAGAGACCCAGGTAAAGACACTGAGCATTGCATGAGAAATGGTTAGAAACAGCCCATTTTGAAAAGGAAAGAGAGGCTAGTATCTCTCTCCAGAGACTTTCATACTAAATGATTTAATGGCTACCTGTAGGAAGTGCCTTTTGCTTTATTGCTTTCTTTCCATTTTATGAAAAAGAATGAGACATTGTCTTTTCCCCCTTTTCAACCTTGCTATCTCAAATCAGTAGGCTCTATTCCAGGGTTTCTCATCCTGCGGCCCACAGGCCGGGTGCAGCCTGGAGTGCCATTTCATGTGCCCCCACCCGCCTTCACCACACGAGGAAGTGTCATGTGGTAGAGGAAGGGCAAAATGGCCAGTGGTGGGATGTCAATAATTTTACTACCCCACCGTGATTTCATCACAGTGTGTGTGGAGCTAATGTCATGACATCATGATGTGGGTGGGGCCAAAGGAAAAAAATACAAAATAATAAAAAAATAAAAATAAGCACACACACACCTCAAGACTTTACTTAAAAACCCCAAGCCAGGCCTTTTTAGGAACTGTGGTAGTACGTCAATATAGGTAAAGGTATTAAATACACATTAAAATACACACAGACATACCACATCCAAAGGTGAGTAACTTACCATGGGGACCAGGCTATAGGGAGCTTCAGGCTAGCAGCTTCTCTTCCTCCTCCCAGTTTGGGAGGACAGCAAGGAGGCATGCATATGTGCCAAGCACTGTAGACATGTATGCACACCAAGTACTTGGTGCGCATGCGCAGTGGGGGAACCAGTGAAAAGGTAAGCCCCGAAGGTGGTTCCCCCAAAAGGCTGCTACCGGTTCTCCGGAACACTGAGAAAAGTTACTACCGGTTCTGGAGAACTGGTGAGAACCTGTTACATCCCATCACTGAAAATGGCTGTCTAGCCCCCAAAGCTGTCTGAGAGGGAGCATGAGCCGGCCCCCGGCTTAAAAAGGTTGAGAACTCCTGCTCTATTCCATCACAGTTTGAGTCCTGTCATTTTGCTACAGACCCTTCAAAACCAGTTTGTACCTAGTCTGGGAGATTAAACTGTGCCATACAACTTGCTACACATTAAATTAATAATAACAGGACATTCTGTTGCAGACATTATGAAGGAATCATCACTGTATTATGCCACTGTATCTAGCCACCAGAGGTGCACTGCTACATAACACTGTATTTTCGGCTTAGGGCTCCTCTACACAGTTGAAATAAACTGGGAGCTCCTTTAGTTTTTTCAAAGTCAATTTATTTTCAATTTTATGTCATGTGGTCTTTGTGTGAGTGTGTGCACTCTAAAAAACCCAAAGGAACTCCTGATTTATTTCAATAGTACTAAAATCTGCCTTCTCCTCCATCATCACCTCCTCCTCGGCTTCTGCCACCACCATGAATATCAACACCTCTGCCACCACTTCCTCCTCCTCCTGTATAGGATGAAACCTTGTTCCATTCCAGTCAAGGGTCAAATTTTGGCATGGCACTGAGTCTGCACTGGTTATCCTGTATGATGACCTTATCTGATAATTTTTTTCAATTTACCAAAGAAATTGTGTTTAGAATTATAAATTGAAATTAGGGAGATTAAGATGACTAAAGGTGCTAAATATATTTCTTCACATGTGAGGATGGGAGAAACTAATGGAAGACAGATAACACCAAAAAAATGGAGTAACATGATTTTCAACGTGCCTGTTTGGGAGCAGGTTAGATCAGGTGAAATAGGATCACTAGAAGGTTCTGTATTCTTTTTGATGCAGTTTTTGGCATATGGACCTCAAGTGACCCTATTTGACCTATTGTCAATATTGTGAAGGGACTGCAGTGGCTCAAGTGGCTAAGACGCTGACTGGAAGGTGGGAGGTCAGCAGTTCGATTCCCGAGTACTGCAGGATGGAATGAGCTCCCATCTTCATCCCAGCTCCTGCCAACCTAGCAGTTCGAAAGCAAGAAATCGCAAGTAGATAAATAAGGACCACTTCGGTGGGAAGGTAAACATTGTTCCATGGGCTCTGGTGTCTAGCCATGCCTGCTACATGACCATGGGAACGTCTGCCAAAAAAGACAGTGCTGGCTCTTCAGCTTTGAAACAGAAATGAGCACTGAACCCTAGAATCAGATACAACTGGCTTTTGAGCAAGGGGAACCTTTACCTTTTGCTTTACAATATTGTGAAACAGATTAGGAGCTGCTTCAGGATACTGTATTGGCAAATTAAAAACTTCCTTGGCTCCATGGAGGAAAATGTTTTTCTTTTTAAATGTATTAGGCCAGTGGATCTGCACTACATCACTTAAAAAATTCCTCCTGGAAGTGGAAGGAGTCAGGAGGGGGCACTGAGGGGCAATTTGTTATGTTTGTTTTTCTTGTCTGGCACTTGAGAAATCAGACAAAAAAGGGAGATTGCTTGTGTTAAAGCAAACCTTTGTGGTGCTATTAGAGAGTGCGTTCTCTCTCACACACACAAATAGGGTAAGCCATAATGAGCTATTAGGATTCAATACTGGCACGTGGTTGCTTCCCATGGACTTTATATTGGATTTGGCAAACGTGTTCTCGTTTGTTATTCTTAGGGGCGAAGAGATGAATAAATTCAAGTAAAAATCATTTGTGATATTCAGGTCAGTCTTTAGTTAGGTATGCCTCCTGCTCCGTCTCCTCCACTTTGGACAAAACAAGCCACTGTTTTGTGGAATGCTATATGAAGGAGAAAAATAATGTGGTTTGTCGTCAATCTCTTGGTGGTACACACAAGGCCTTGTTGGAAATTTGTAGCTCTGTATTTACAAAGAAAACAGAGCCCTGATGCTATTCAGCATCCTATCAGTTCTAAGGTATAAAAGATTTGCATTGGAGAGAGGAAAAGAGCCTTCAATTGTAACTTTTTGCAATAATTTAACTCATAAGGGATTTCATGTTCTAAAACATACAAGGAAGGAGAAACCCAGATAAATTCAATTACAGGGAATATTTTCCTACAGATCTATATGGCACTGCCTCAATGTGAGCACTTATGAGGAAGCAGCAATTACACTGGGGATTCTCAACTGCGGCCTGCAGAACCATTTCATGTGTGCGGGGTGGGGGGCACCGCCTCCACCACACCAGGAAGTGCTATGTGGTGGAGGAAAGGCAAAATGGTTGTCCGGCCCTTGAAGATGTCTGAGGGAGCGTGACCTGGCCCCTGGCTTTAAAAGGTTGAGAACTTCTACATTACAGGATCTAATTTCTAATTGTGGACTGCTCAGAGTCGGCCCCAACCGAGTAGGGCGGTATAAAAACTGGAAAAATAAAAATAAATAAATAAATAAATAATAATTTCTGCTGCTACTAAAAAACAATTACTGCTTAGTCAGAAACAGATAATGGGAAGTCAGCAACAACATTGCACCCTCCTTCTCCTTAGATGAATGCCAGATGAAACAAATCAAAGATTTTAAAGGTTATGCGGAAGGGATACCCACAGAATGAAGGTTTGATCTTCTGATCACTTAAGGAATTTATATTAAGGGGAAAATCTTGAATAAGTGAATAAAGAAACAAAGACTTAAGTATAATTGGTCTTTCTCATCATGGGGAAGTTGGGTTTGGTATAACCAAGACTTGCATCTCATATTAATGAATTCTGTTTCCTCAGTTTCAGTTTTCCACGAGTCCAAAAGTATTCTGTAAAAACATCCCTGAAATACATATGCATGTCTATGACCTGTTACCAGAGTTGGCTACTAGGGACCACTGTCTACAATTAAATGTTTAGAAGGAACAGGGGCAGCCTTTTTGTTAGCACATGTATAGAATGATGAAGGCATTTGCACGCACACACTCCACCCTTCTATGATTCAGGTATGCCTGCTTAAATATGGGGTTTGTTGTTCCACAGTTTTAGGTATCCACAGAATATCCCAACAAATATGGTGTGTGTGTGTGTGGGGGGGGAATCTACACTGACCTTTTGGTCCAAGATGATGAACAAGCATGTTAAAACAATCATATAAATACATCAGTTAAAATAAATAAAAACAATAGATACGTTAAAAGAAGAACTGAAATCACAAGTACAAATAAAGCTAGAGGTATCCATGAATGAGCTTGTACTCACAACTCCTTTTACAAGTAGATTTTCATAACAGTATTTACCAGCTCTAGTTTTCTGCATTTCTTCAGAATCCACTCATATGACGTAATGTTCTCAAACAGCATGAAAGTAGGTTCAGGAAGTTGAAAAAGGAAATTATAAAATCAAAAATCATCTTTTCTCTCTCCACAAGGATTACCAGTCCTTGAATCTGTCAACTCAAGGGCATGCTTGTGCTATCAGACCTTTCAAGAGAAGAACAACATTGATGTGTGGAAAGGCCATTTTTGGTCTAAAATACACAGATTTAAAGTTGAATTTATTTGAATTCAAACAGCCACTTCACTACAGAAAGAATATTAGGTATGAACACACAGCCAGCAGGAAACATCAGTCATATTCATACTTTGTTTACTCTTACTCCTTTAAGCAGGGATATCTCTCGCATGTGCAAACAGTGGTTTTAAGACATTTAATGGACATCTTATGATCTCTGCTAAATGATGGGTGGAGAACGAGGATGGCTTGGGAGTCATTTTCTGCTCTCAGCATCCTCCAAAGAATACAGATTAACAAAGATAGGAAAGGGGATGAAAAATAATGAAGGTGAGGTTTGGAAAATTAAGATATGTTAACCAGCTTCAGTAGCAGCAATGTCCCCCCCCAAAAAAAAAGAAAGAAAGAAAGAAAGAAAGAAAGAAAGAAAGAAAGAAAGAAAGAAAGAAAGAAAGAAAGAAAGAAAGAAAGAAAGAAAGAAAGAAAGAAAGAAAGAAAGAAAGAAAGAAAGAAAGAATGAATGAATGAATGAATGAATGAATTTATTCTTGTTATTTATTTATTTATTTTTTATTTATTTATATTTCATACTTGCTAACCCGCCCCAATCGGGCAAGCCCGACTCTGGGCGGCTTACAACCCAAGTTAAAACACATCAATAAAAAATTTAAAAATTCATAGACTAAAACAGTATCTGGGGGTGTCGTCAGAAGGGTAAAATCCTTAGACTAACCACCCCACATGGGATCCCACATCCCTGGAACCCCACACATGTCCTGCCAGCCAGGTCTTTAAGCTCTTCCGGAAGGACAGGAGCTCTGTCTGCATGCGCAGCTCAGTTGGGAGGAGGTTCCAGAGGGCCGGGGCGAACACGGAGAAGGCCCTCTTCCTGGTGCTAGCGAGGTGAGCCTCCCTAGCCGATGGTACAACGAGAGAGCCCCTCCGATCCGCCCTGGTGGGACGGACAGATGTTCTTAGGGTGACGCGGTCTCTTAGGTATCCTGGCCCACTACCATATAGGGCTTTAAAGGTAATGACCAGCACCTTGAATTGCACCCGGAGACAAACTGGCAACCAATGCAGCTCCCTAAGCAGTGGAGAGGCCCGAGCATAACGCCCGCGCCCCATCACTACCCGGGCTGCCGCATTTTGGACCAGCTGCAGTCTCCGAATGGTCACCAAGGGCAGCCCCATGTAGAGCGCATTACAGTAGTCAAGTCTGGAGGTGACCAAAGCGTGCGTGACCATAAGCAAGGCGTCCCGGTCAAGGAGCGGGCGTAACTGGCGTATTACACGAAGTTGTGCAAAAGCCCTCCTGGCCACGGCTGCCACCTGCTCATTGAACAGTAGCCGTGAGTCCAGGAGGACCCCCAGATTACGCACCGGGTCTGTTTGGGGCAGAACTGCCTCATCCAGAACCAAAGCTGGTAACTCCCGTGTCAACGCGGGGCCCCTTACCCATAGCCACTCAGTCTTACCGGGATTCAGCTGTAGCCCGTTTTCCCCCATCCAGACCTCAACAGCCTCCAGGCACCTGGAAAGGACTTCCACTGCACCGCTTGGGTCCCCACGGGCTGAGATGTACAACTGGGTATCATCAGCATACTGATGATACCGTACCCCGTGGGAACGGATGATCTCACCCAGCGGCTTCATGTAGATGTTAAATAGGAGAGGAGAGAGTACCGAGCCCTGAGGCACCCCATACTGCAGGGGCCTAGGGCTGGACTCCTCCTTCTCCAGGCAGTGGATGGCCAAGGGCTCAAAAATATAGCCACATTTTGTTCACCACAATTTTTATTTGCTCAGAAAATGGCATCCTCCTTTGTTTAGTTCATGGACATGCAGGATAAAATCACAACTTGGAAGTAACTTATTATAAATAGCAAGTGATGCAATCAATTGCTTTACTTTACAATAAATTATGACTCTTACTGAACAAGGGATACCTTTAACCCTTCTCAGTGTAACTTGGCAGTTGCTTTTATAATTAGGGGACTGTGGCTTCATTATTGGTGAAGCAGGAATATCCAATGCTTGGGAATATGCTTTTAAATCTTAATTAGTTATAGTAACAAGACCTGAGGAAGGAATTGTTAATGAAAAGAGATACAATACTGTAAAAATACCATTCTGTTTTCTCATCAAATAAAACTATTACCTTTAGTTGCTTTAAAATAAAGATGTCAGTGGCCTCATTTCATTACAATTGTATTCTAATTTAACAATCTTGTTGCTATTGCAAAAAGTAACTAATTATGAGTAACCTGTCATAAATGTGTATTTGCAGGTTCTTGAAATTCCACACCATTCAATTGCTTCTCCTAAACTTCAAAATACAATGTTTATTTGCATATATCCCAATGCAAATAAAATGTAGAAAAAAATTAATTTTGATATATGGCAAAACAAAATGCTGCTTTCTAAAATTTGCATCCTGGGGCCCTTTAGACTACATCTGTAAGTAATTATTTTCTAAAGTAACTTTCCAAAATCTCAATGACATATTTTAAATTAAAAATAAAATTAAATGAGTGACAGAAAGATTGTAGAAGCATGAATCCAGTGTCCATTATGAAACAGTAAAGGTCAAAAGAATAATTAACAATATGTAGATTAACTGTGAAAGACAATAGTTGAAAGAAACAGCCTAACAAATAACAATAACAAAAAAAGAAGAGTTTTGAACAAACAGTTCCTCCTTGATGGCAATTGCAGCATAAATGCTTCTTCAGGAGAAAAAGTATGTAGAAGGCAACAATATATAGTATCAGATATTTGCTCTGGAAGAAGACATAAATATACACATATGTTGTTTTTTAAAAAGGAAATCAACGTTTTATTCTTTCCCACTGAAAGGGAAATATTTAAATTATTCATCTCACATAGGGTTGCCATATGTCCCGGAAAACCAGGATTGCCCCGGATTCAAGGTCAGAAAAATTGTCCAGGCCAGTTCAATAAAAATCATGTTAAACTCCCGGATTTTTAAAACTTACTGATTGTGTATTATAACACACCATTAAAATAAATTCAAACTCTCACCATCAAACGAGCGATTTCCTGCCACATTGGAGTTGGAGCATACCTGGAGACAAATCTTAATGTCCTCACCTCACACCACCACCTGATAAGTGTGACCAGTGTGTTTCCTGGAATTGAGGGCGTTGAGAGTTGACTGTCGCACAACTTCTCAGAAGTACAACAGATAATCTTACAGTAAGAATTAACTGTTGTAAATAAATTCATGTATGTACTGATATATTTAATGTGAAAGTGTTTTATAGCTGTCATTATATTATGTTTGTTTTTTAAAAGGCTTTTTTTTTTTAGATAATCTGCCCATTTTTGTTAAGTATATTTCTGTCCCAGTTTCGTGGGAGAGAATTATGGCAACTCTAATTGGGGTACACAGAAAGAGCTTCCTCAAACTCAGCTTTCCATCCTTCCAAGTTTGGTAAAATGTGTACCCAGCATGTTGGGGCAAAATGCTAATTAACTTGAGAGTTGACTGTCACACAACTTCTCAGAAGTACAACAGATCATCTTACAGCAAGAATTAACTGTTGTAAATAAATTCATTTATTTATTGATATATTTAATTTGAAAGTGTTTTATAGCTGACATTATATTACATTAGTTTTTTTTAAAAAAGGCTATTTTGTAGATAACCAGCCCATTTTTGTAAAGTATACTTCTGTCCCGGTTTTATGGGAGAGAATTATGGCAACCCTAATCTCACATGGAATCTATAAGAAAAACAAAAAAATGTTTTCTGGTTTCTTTAAATATCTATTGATAGGCCTTAGGTAGGAGAATTTTCTTTAAACTAAAGAAATATTTCTTTATTTGTTAGATTAAATAAAGATTAAAAATCACATAGAACCTGTTTAATAGATTCATGTTGGTTGGCTCATTGTAATAAGTGTTGCATTTTTTAAAAATGAATACATTATTTTAATATTCCAAGGGAAAAATCCAGAGGAAGCAAATTTATGTAGTAGTTTGCAGGTGATTGTAATTGAACCTAGTACCATTTTTACACAAAGTAACTACTCTTAAACTGAATAGCAGCTCTTCCTTGGAGTGTCTCTGCTCTAAGCTAGAAGTGAGGGAATCAGAGAAGGTAGCACTCACTTCCTCTGGTTGCAGTCCAGCTGTAAGGGTACTCCTGTTTTAAATAGGACTTCCCTTGGGCTTTGTTAGGTGTTTCTTCTTGACCAAAACTCAGAGATTGTACGGTGATTGTGTAATCCACTTTCCCTTCCTCTTTATTTGTTTTATTTATTTATTTATTTTACTGTATTTATATTGCCGCCTCCATCACCAAAGTGACTCTGGGCAGCTCACAGTTGATATCAAAAGGTTCAAAGTATAAAATATCCCCATTATAGAAGGTCAAACACTTAAAACTTTAAAGACTAGTAAAACCAATTTAAAACATCCTCCCTATAAAATTAAAAGCCGGACAGCCTTATATAAGCCAGTCATGCCACTAGTCCCCTGTATTGCTAACATTGACTAGTATTAACTTGGATTTCAAGTAGAAAGTCTAGCTCTACTGTATTGGAAATCTCTGTAATTACCCACTAGTCATCTGTCCCAGCAGTAACTAGGTTTGACCTTGGTAAGCTTCTAATATCAGATAAGACTAGATGCATTCAGCATAGGATTGTGGTATGAAGATAGAGGCAAGCACATTATGTGAAATGGTGAACATAATATATTTCCTTATGCTGTGATTTGGTTATGTTTCATCCTGTGCTAATGCAATAAGACACAAAAGACATGTTTGTTTATTTCCCCCCACATTTTGCACATTTTTAAAGAAACTAAATCCATCATTTTTATTATTTCACCTCAAACTTTTTAATGTATTCATTCCATAGTTCTTTTTGCTTGACCTAGTGTGAGAAAGAATAGTTGGCACAACAAGGTTGCCATTTCCTGGGATATGGCTAATTGAGGTTCAAAAATACCATAATCTTCAAGTAGGCTATTTCGGTGTATCCCCCCTCAAATCCTTAATGATTAGTCAATGTGTTTGAATGGATTAAAAAATTCACTCTATTATTTATCTCAGTTATAAGACCAGGAATCATCCAGTGGTTACAGCTTCCTTCTGCCTATTTTTCATGGGAGATGGAGAATACAAAAAAGAGGATACAGTATTGGATTTTTAGTACTATGTAAAACTAATACCTTATTTAAAACACAAAAACAAACAAAAACCCTCTTCCTTTGACATGAATAGTGCCTTTCATAGAAGGAGAGACTGCATAGCTTTGCCAGCCATTTACTACACTTCCAGCTCACTTACACTGGTCATACAACTTTACCACGTCCGCTCATGCTGTACACACTCCAATGCCCGCACTAGGCCATTTTGGATTAAGAGTTGGCTGTCCGATGACACTTCAATTCCCACCTTAATTTGAAATGACAATTCCAAACAGATACATTTACTTTCAGAAAGAATTAATTTTGGCTTAACCATTTAAAAAAAACCATTTTTTTTTCATTTTGAAGCCAAAATACATATCAATGTTTCCAAACAAGCATGGCTTAGAACTCTTAATTTTATGAATATAGCCAACATTTAAAAGGGTTTTTGTGACAAGCAAGGCTGCAAAATCAAGTGAAACTCCAGAATTTTCCTCAGGATGGAAACCACATTTTCTGAACAACTTGGCTCCACATATTTAGTGGGAAATTATATTCTGTATAATACAAAAAATAGGTAGAAATGAAGGAAGTGAAAGTTATGGAGACCACAGAAGAACTGAGGGAAGTGAGATATCAAACAGCAAATAGAGAGAACATATTGTTTTATGAGAACAGAATCATACTTGAGTTGTGCAGTACTTTTATGGACCTAATCCACTTTATGACGTGCATAAATTGTATTCTATGGTAAGTAAACACACATTTGGTCTGGCTGGACATCCAACTATGCTAATGGAGTAGACCGTGCAGCCAGCAACTCAATGACAAGTATTGGGCAAATAGGGGCCAACAGCTATGAGTGGATGAGCCCCTTTAGGTGTGTGGTGATGGTCCCCCTCAGTGGAGGAAATGCTACTGGAAACCTTCATATTGGGCCCAATGGTAAAATGAACAGAGGAGGAGCCACTTCACTGTTCAGATTCCCAACAGTCATGGAGGCAGAAGAGGCCATGAGAGATGGACTGGCTGTGAAGGCATACTTTGTTAATATCCTCAAGACTGCGGCAGTCCATTGCAGCCCCGGTATTAAATCCTGCATGTCTCATTTCATACGTGACACAGGAGTTGGCTCCGTGATCACAGTGTGTGGGTCACTTCATGGTAAGCTGGGATCCACTTTAAACAAATTCATGCTAATGGCACTTTTCCTGTTTGTCATTCTTCTTTTACTTCCATCAACTGTGAAAATGATTTCCAGGAAAAAAAATGTATACTTGGATACAAGTAGCAGCCGACAATGACACATATACATAGGTTTAAAGTGTGTGTTTGAGGTAGGGAGGAGAATTGTAAACAGTGAGGTCAGAGGGAGCTGAAATGCACAAAATGTACACAGTGGCCATTAGTGCCCCAAAGGACATTAACAAAACATCAGCTGAGCAGGTTATCACAGGGCTCTTTACACTGAGGAGCTAATATATGTAGCAAGATAAATAGCCTGTTCAGACAAATAACATGAATAAAATATAAATAAAGCTGATTGGGACAGGCCTGAACCTCTTAATGAATGCTTGTTCAATTGTTTTGTGTTAAAAACTACGGTACCTTTGAAGTTTTTATCTCCCCCCACCCCTTCACTATAAATGCCTATCTAGATGTCAGTGATAGTTTCTCCTAGGAGGCTGAAGTTTAGCATATACAGTTTTACTTGCTTCATTTTCAAATTTGAGAATTGCAGGATTATTGTCATCAGGTTATTCGGTGGTAGATTCCACTAGAAAAAAGGGTGAGAATTATTTTTGCTTCACTATTAAGCAATTTTTAACACATGAAACTATAATACAAAGAATTGCACAACATGGAGATGGTTTCAGCTTTGTTGCATGGGTTGTTAAGGACTAGAAGCATTAGAACTTTGTTCCACAAGTAGCCTTTCTTCCTTCCTTCCTTGCTTGCTTGCTTGCTTGATGGGGAGTAATTCTTGTGCTGATTCTATCTCCCTTTGCACTTTATTTCTTAAGAGGAAATATCACTAGCTTTGGGGAGAGGTAGTTTGTATTAATTACAGAAGATTTGATGATTTTTTAAAAAGTGCTCTTCAGTCTCACTGTCATCTAAGGGTGAGAAATCTTACACTTGAAAATTCCTTCTAATCCAATCAGTTACGTCAATGAAACCAAATTATTAGAATATTTATATCTGTAGTTGAATAATGTTGCTCTTTTTCATATGTACTGTATTACCGTTTCTGATGTCAGTTTTTGGCCTTTTCTCCTCTTTGGACCTGCTTTGAGTATCACTCCACATTATGGTAACATCTTTATTGATACCATGAAACAATACCCTCTAAGCTCCAAATCCCCCCCCCCCACACACACACACACCCTCTGAGATTTATTGCTTATAATTCTATTGTGGAATGTGAATTAACGTTTTATTTTAAAATAATTAAATTAACAGACTCTTGGTCCTGTTGTCTTCACTTTAACATATAATGCATATGAGGTCTTACTGTCACTTGTTAACTCCTAGAATCTTCAAGAACAGATATCTTCCCAAAACTTCCCTGAATACTTCTCTTGGCTCTCTTGTTTCTCAAATCTGCTTTGATCCGTTTTGCTTTTAGAGTATGTGTGGAGTGGATGTTCTCTTCCAGTCTCATTCTGCAGCTCACAAAACTTCCCCAAGTCTCCTCCTTGGCCAAAACAAAAACAAACAGAACAAAATGGGGAAGGAAATGGGAGAGTCACACTCGCAGAAAGTGACATAGATGGTCAATTATGGTTTTGTTAGAAGTGGCTGATATGCTTTATAGTTTATAGTAGGTCCAGTGGGTTCTTAAAATACCATCCATGGATCCTCTGAAGTTTCCATTTCTGTTTTTAGAACATTTTTAATGTTTAGAGGTGAGGAGAAAAAGGAAGAATTAGGAGCACTTTTCTTTATAATCTGACCTTTCATGTCTTTTCACCATGGTGATCTGTATATATTCTCATATCAGGGCTTCTTTAAAAGAAGTAAGAATTTTCCATTTCTGATATTATAGAGAAGGTGGGAACAGAACAAACCCAAGACCAACACACATTTGGTGGTGTAAAGAAAAATATTGTTCATGTTTTCTCATTTAAGACGAACTAGGTCATGATTTACTTCCCTATGTGAAATGTTGGGTACAACCACATCTCATTTCATTTGGGGACTGGTTATGAGAAGCAGTTAAGTGAGATTAATTAGCAATAGAATGCAATTATACTCATATAACCTCCCCCCAGCACTTAGAGAAGTCTTTGGGTTCTTCATAAGGTTATCTACATTTTGTTCCTAACACACCAGATACTCATTTTACTGACCTCAGAAGAATGGATGGCTGAGTCAAACTTGAGCCCAGTGGCATTGAACTCAGATCATGAGCAGAGTTTGGGCTGCAGTGATGCAGCTTGACTGCTGGGACTCTTAGCTTCCTCCCCATCCCTTTCCCATTTCATACTTGCATTCATTTTCAGAGAGACTCATCTACTGTACCATTTGTACAGCCTTTAACTGTTTTTAGACAATGTACATAATATTTATTTATCTTGCAATTTGTCTTGTCTTGTCTGTGACCTTTGTCTCCTTCTCCATACAATTTGAAATTGATATGATACTTTGCTGTTGGCTTTGTGCTGACACAGCCGGCCATGTAAAAGACTTTCGGTTGCCCAGCTGGTCTTTGTGGGGTCATGCTTGTAAAATAATCTCCATTTCTTCCAACATCTGGGTCTTGTGCCAGCACATGATAACTTTGCTCACTACATCAGTCCTGGGAGACTTGAACAAAATCCTGTGAAACAGTCAATATACCATAGAATTAGAAAGAGGTAAGTCATTATTCAGGAAGAAGAATACATACCCATTTAATCCTCTGTCCTATCAGGATATTTCCTCCACTGTCTCTGCTCACTCATTCAATCTAACAAATGCTCCCTTTCCCCCACATCTGTTGGAGAGACATAACAGTTTCGACACACAGCAAAACAGTTCTTCCTTACTGGTGCCATTAGAAATGCCTTCCACTATACCTGTCCCAACAGACTCATTTGCTCACTGAAGTAAAGGATTGTATTTTTCCCCCTCCTCTCCCTCCATCTCTCTGTTTTTTTAAGAAGGTGATGAGATCATTTATTGTTCTTAACTTCTAATGGAGCCCGTCAATGATTTTTTTTTTTGGGGGGGGGGGTTGTTAGTTTTTCCCTTTGCTGCTGCTGCTTCAACAAGATCAATAACAATTCTAAACTCCATGATTTTAAATCAGAGCACACTTCACTAAAAATGAGAAAAGGGATGGGGGAGAAGAAAAGGAAAGGGTCCAGAGGAGATTAAAAAAACCTTACCATAAATGAAGAAACTGTTTAAACTGGTTTGGGAAATAGGGCAGGGGGAATGCATGTTTGGGTAGAAAGGAACCAACGTCTACTCCTTACGTCTTTTGTATATATTGAGAAGGCAGCTTGGAAAGGAAATAAGTAAAAACAAACAGAAAGTGCCAGGGTTTCTTTATCATACCTGGGGTAGGATATGCTAAATTCCGCAAGGTTTCGTACTGGCGCCAGGTGCGGTGGTTTTGTTTGGGGGGAGTGAATCAGAAGAAATGGCACCCCTGTTTCTATAAAATGTTCTGTTGGGGCTTCAAAGCCATGGCAACCCTCTGTGGCACAGGATGTACTCAATTCATTATGTGATTTTAAAAAAAATTTACATGCGTGAGGAAAAGTAAAAATTAAAAAAACAGCCAAAGAAGAAAACCTACATTAAAAATGTGTGTGTGTGAGTGAGAGAAGTAAAACTGAAAGACCTTGTTGTCTGTCTGCCAAACAGCAGCAGCAGATAAGACCTGTAGTTGCTGTGGAAACACAGGCCTGTTGGAGCCAGAATCCAATTTCAGAAACCACAAAATCAACATAAACGTGTGCAAAAATAAAATAAAATAAAATACATTTGTTTGGCATGTAATAAGGAGAAGACTACCAATGTAAAAAACAGATGAACCAGGGTGACCTTAGCCAACTTTAAGCCATAATAATGAGGGTGTCCCGCATAGATTTGGCACCTCCAGAAAGAGTGGTAATGAGACGCAGTCCATGTTGCCTACAGTTATCATATAATTGCTACCTTTAAAAAAATGGTGAGCATCAGAATGAACTAGAGTGAAAACTTCATTAAAGCCACATTAGAGGATCCTACTTACAATTCACAGATTAGTAAAAACCAAGAGCCAATCATTTCTGTTTTGTTGTGACATTTGTGATTAATGGTTTTTATTTTTTATTTTTTGCTTTTTGCTATCAACACACTTAGTTTTGCTGACCTGTTTATTACTGAATTATGATTTTATACTACAGGACAAACTGGCAAATGAGACACTGAAAGCTTCCTTAATTCAAGGTGTACATGAAACATCAAGAGGGGTTCGTTGTTTCCAACAAGTCAAGGAAAGGTTTAGCTCATCCTCTTTTATGGAGACAGTAGTGATGCCCCACACAGCAGAAGACACCTAATCCCAAGACAGTTGTCTAGGCTTGAAATTGTACTTTACTACATCAAGACTAAACCTTTGTTTAGTAACACCATAGGAGAACATAAACAATATTAAGTCTCATGTGTTGACCACCTTGAGATATGAAGAAGGGCCATGCCAACGACAACAGAAAAGGCTAGTACTTTTTAGCAATGATGTTCAAAATGTCTCCTTATGTACTGTTATCTGCCCACATTAAAAAAGACTTCATTCTATCTTGTGCTATACAAATGCTGGCCATGGTGTTATAGAATGCAAAAGAAAGCCCAAATGAGGAGGGGTTAGTAGTGGGTAATAATCTCCTGACCTCAAAAGGCCAACTCCTTCTCAAAGGTGCTTGAAGGTAACTTTGTTTGACTTTACAGACTGACACTAAAACTGTAGATTGTTTTATGTATAGGGAGTTGATTAGATGAACTGTGTTAATTCAGTTGCCTAGATGTGATGCAAATAGCCTCAGCCCCAAGAGCCGGGCCTATGGCCACTTAACCCATGAGATAAGTGAAAACAGTTTGAAATCCATGCATTGGTTCAACAGAAGTCATAATAACAAACAGTCCAATGAAAGGGAACTCCAGGGGCATTTAAGGTGAAGGGACTAGCCCTGATAGAATGGTAAAGGAACAGGAGGCAGAGCAGAAGACTGATACCCTTATGGAAAGGGGGCTTGTCTGCATAAAACATATCCACGGAAAAATAGCTAAGTGAAACTTTATCAGGAATGTTCTCAAAATACTTTGATCATATCTGTTAATTCACACATCCATGAGTTTCAAGGCAATGTTGAGAATACATCCAAACTCTCTGTTGCAATCAGGATTTGTGACCTGACATTACTCTTGATCCTTTGTTTTTGTTTGCTTGTATTTCAATTTTTAGTTATACGCAAATTGCAAACCAAATGTTAGTCTTCACTGTTGCATAAAGCAAGATTTTTCCCCTACTGCCTTTTCTCTCTCTCACATGCTAATCAGACAGCAAAACTGTCAGAACCCTAAATCGAATTACTAATCCCAACTAGAACAGATTAACTGAATCAATGGGACTTAGTGGATGTTTATTAATAACAGTAGTAGTTTATTAATATGGTCAATGACCAACATAAGCCACAAAACAGAATTAATAGATGTTATAAATGGCTTAAAATATTAAAATAAACAATTTACAAGGGAGAAGAATACAGTCATACCCCGGATAACATTATGACTTGGTTCCACAAGTCATGTCATTATCCAGTTTTTAGCGTTGTCCAATGCATGCATCGAACAATGCTAAAAAAAAAAAAAAGCCCTGACGTCAGGGACAAACCACGCTGTTTGTCCCTGAAGTCAAACTGACCCTAGGCTAGCAATTGCTAGCCTAGGATCAGCTTGACTTTGGGGGCAAACCAAGAGGTTTGTCCCTGAAGTCATTCACAGCCCACACGGGGTTTGAAAGAAGCCTAGCGCAGCCGAGCTGGGCTGCGCTAGGCTTCTTCCGAACTCCATCTGGGGTGTGCCTCTTTCCCCCATGCTACTGGACCCTTAGCAAGTGCTTAGATGGTCCAGTAGCGGGTGGAGAAGAGGCACCCACTGGCGCCCTACAACGCGTGCCAGTGGGTGCCTTCCCCCCCACCCTACTGGACCCTTAGCGCTTGCTAAAGGTCCAGTAGGGTTGGGGAAAGAGGTACCTGCTGGCGCACCTTGTAGCATGCCAGTGAGTGCCTCTTCCCCTCACCCTACTGGACTCTTAGGAAGCACTAAGGGTCCAGTATGGTAGGGGAAAGAGGCACCCACAGGTGCGCCTTGTAGCCCCCCCCCCCACTCAGCTTGTGTTGGCCGACAAGCCCTGCATGCACCCGGGGCTTATCGGCCCACACAAGCCTTGTCCAGGTGGACGATCCCCCCCCAACAAGTGCTAAGGGGCCAGTAGGGTGGGGGGGAGAGGCACCCACTCTGTGTACGAAGCCCAGCGGTTTCAGACACAGCGTGGAAGGGCTTCAGGAGAAGGCTAGCCCAGCCTGGCTTCCGCAGCCCATGTGGGCTGTGTCCGAAGCCGCTAGGCTTCAAACACAGCCCGAATGGGCTGTTGACAAAGCCTAGCAGTGCTCGGGCTAGCTAGCCCAGGCGCCGCTAGGCTTCATCCAGCCATCACTCAGGCTGAACTAGGGTCGGGGGAAAGGCAGGCACCCGCGTGCCTTTTCCCCGACCCTAGTTCAGTAGCAGTGATCCATTGCTGGGGTGTGTGTGGATTGGCTAGATGTTCTACCCAATCCAACCCCCCTCCACGATTGGCTCGGATAACACTAAAGGATCGTTATCCAGAATCGTTATCCAATGCAAGGTTTTTCCAAAAATCTTGCATCGTTATCTGATTCTAGCGTTATCCGGTCCAATCGTTATCCAGTGTTTTACTGTAATATAAAATACTTTGAAATTACCTCTTGCAGCAGGAGTTCCTAACTTACAGTCGGTGGGCCAGCCATGGCCCATGGCACCATTTCATGTGGCCGACGCCACCACTGCACCCAGAAGTGGAAGCAAACACATTTACGTCAGCCATAAAACACACACACACACATGTGTAAACACATCCAAAGCTGTCGTAAACATGGAAGTGGGCACATTTATGACAGCCATAAATTTGTCTGCTTCCAAGGGGCATGGTCTAGCCAGCTCAGCTATCCTGGGAGCATGGTCAGGCCCACAGTGTTAAAAGATTGGGAACCTTTTCTGTATTCCAGGACTATTTTTTAAAAAGCAAAGGGATGTAATAAAAGATTAAAATTTCTGACAGAAGAAAATACAAGGAGCTGCCCTGTAAGACTTCATCTGTATCCTCAGAGCTACACTCTGGCTCTGAAGTTTCTTTACAAGTGCTAACATTAAATCTTTTTCTCTTTCACTGAGTGGACTTAATAAAAGATGACTGTATGCTAACAAGCTGTGTCAATGTACTCTACATACACTTCTTGGCACTTTGGTACTGTCTCAAGTGGAGAACATCAATGGGGATCAACTTTCCTTAGTGAGGGACATTGCGGTTTTCTTCCCATCCTTGCAAGATAATTGCTCTGTCAGCTAACCCTAGAATCAAGGTGGCCCATCCACACTGCAATGTCCAGGTCTCCCCTTTACTATCACCTCTCTGCACAAAAAAGGTGCATGTGTGCTTAATCTCCTTTGTTGTAGAGACCCAAAGGTCTCATGCTAATTCATTACTCACTTCTTTTTTCTTCTTTACTTGTGGCATTCAGAGATAGGACTCCTATCTGTAGACTGAAGTGTTATAACCCAGACAGATAGCTGTTTCCTCCCCAACCTAGAGCTTGAAAACATCAGAATATAAAGAAATGGTTTCTGGAAGTTAAAAGAGAGATATAACTATTGGCACAATTCTCCACTATAAAACAACCTTATCTTGACCATAAATTTAAACTTGGCAAGTGTGTTCCGAATGCTTCATGTTCTCATTTTAAAAATTCCTTATCTGTACAGTGGCATATGAATTCCACTAACAATTCAAAGAAGCAATGGTTACTTCAGTATTTCACTGTACTGGAAGCACTAGGAGGTCATTATCTGGAAGAGGGAATACTTATATTTATATAAGGACCTTGGTGAGTAGCAATGATGAGAAAGGAAGTAAAGAGAAAAAAGGAGAAAGAAAATAAATGGGGATTTCGTAAAATATGTTTCAAAGTTAGGCCATGCATGACAAAAGCTCTTTAAACCTATCTGGATATATTGTTTTATGTAATGTGTCTTTCCCTTTCTAAGTAGTTTACCAGTCTATCTGCGGTTGATGGCAACATAGCTGCATTTAAAATGACAAATATTTTTAAACGTCCTATAAATCTTTCCAGACTTATGACCTGTTCCTAACTTTTCTTAAAACAAAACAAAACCAACTCTTTAGCAAGTTGATCATAGTCAATGGAAATTTGGAGCTGTTCAGAGAAATGGCAATATAAACCTGTGTCTCCGATTCTGCAGACAAGGAGACATTGAACTCTTAGGGACAATGTGGTTATCGTTCAGCTTTGAGAGTATTGTGAAATTAATACTTTCTTGGTGGGGTATGTTTTGCTGTTGGTCAGCCATGTGAACCAGTAAACAGAAGGAACAAATAAATGCCAGGAACAAATGTTCCTTCAATGGACCCAAAAAAGAGTAGAAGACCATTCACTTCCAAGATGGTTTCCCTAATCTAAATAATATCAATAATGCAAACAACATGGAGGTGAGACATTCTCTACAAGCTTTCAGTAAGAGGTTAACTGGCACATGACAGGTATTACATAGTCACTACATCCTTCTGGCTGCCACAGGGAAGAAGTACCTACCAATAGGATTTGTCTCAGAGCACAGCTTTTCCAGATATAATTAATGAGAAATGCAACCTTTGAATCTAGATCATAGAATGTCTCCCCAATTATAACTAATTTTGAAAAAGAGCAGTTAAAATACTCTATTCCATGATTTCCTCATCCTCATTTTTGTTTCTGTTCTTAGAAGATTTCCCCCCTTATTTACCTATTTAGTTACATTGCATCCTATTTTGACACAAGCACAAGAAAGGAAGGAATGTGGTTTGAACTACATTTTAAAACATTGGTACAAGCTTGAAAGTTTGCTTTCTTAAATGTTCCATGCATGTAATATAATGAGGCTTTGCAAAGTCATTTGAGGTCTCCTCATAACACATTTTGAGGGCCATAAAGCTCTATATTTAAATAATACATGGTGGAATCTCACCTTTCAGCACAGAGCCTTGGCTTCTTCAAGTTTTAATTAGATTTTGGCTAACAAGTGCTTTTGGTGACTTCCCCCAACTTCAAGGTGTGTGTTTTCTTTCCATTCTATCACCCAGTGCCAGAACTCAGCTTAGAAAGCAGCCAGCACAAATGGGGTCTGCTTATTGCGGCACTGATTAAGCAAGACAAAATCAATTAGCCTCGGAGACCTCACAGAATCCTAGAAGTGAACTTTCAAATTAGCTGGCTCCAGAGGCAAATTAGGAGGCAATTAAAAGGAGCAGCTGTGACACAGTCTTGCCACCAAGGTTGCCTCACGGATTAATAGTTACATTGACTAAAAAAGTCAGGTTACAATTTGTTTCTCTATATTAAAGTAGGTGTGCACACACATACACCTGTCTGTCTACACACAAGCCAAATTTCTAACAATTTCTAACAATATTGTAATATATAATTTATTTATTTATTTATTTATTAGTTCAAATTTATATTGCTGCCCACTCACCATGGCGACTCAGGGCGGCTTACAAAAATACATTACATTACATTACAATATACTATGTTGGTGTGGGCTCAGGGGGATGGGCGGCAAAGTCCTCAACCTGCCCTGGCTTCTTCCTCCCCTGGCAGTTGGTGTAGGCACAGGGGGAGGGGCGGCAAGGTCCTCATCCTGCCCTGGCTTCTTCTTCCCCTGGCAGTTGGTGTAGGCACAGGGGGAGGGGCGGCAAGGTCCTCATCCTGCCCTGGCTTCTTCTTCCCCTGGCAGTTGGTATAGGCACAGGGGGAGGGGCGGCAAGGTCCTCAACCTGCCCTGGCTTCTTCCTCCCCTGGCAGTTGGTGTAGGCAATATGTTAACAATAATAATTTCATGTCAGAAATTATTCTGGGTTGAAAGGATTTTTGCAAAAGAAACGCTGTCCAGGGAACACCCAATGAGGTTCCTTTCATGTCCCCAAATGCTGGGACAGAGATGTGCGCTCAATCCGTCATGCAGTACCTGGGTCTCAAACTGCTGACTTGCCAGCCTTCTAGTTAACAAGGTGAGCTTCTTAACCACTGAGCCACCACAGCCCCACTATAATATATGTTGTAACCTGCTTTGCAAAGGATTCGACATGTATCTTCCACAAATTTAGATATAAGGCTAATGCTGCTGTGTTATTATTGGAGCACTGATTCTGATAATTCAAGATCATAAATAACATATGAACAAAGTAGATATACTCATGGGAGTAAAAAAATAATAACACAAATGTTAATAACTAAGAGTGTAACTATGGTAATATCTACCACAAATGCCAATTTAAAAGAACTTCATAAAAACTGAAACCCAGAACAGATTATTAATTTTTCCCTCCAGAAAAGAAAAGTGATACATCAGCAATTCTTAGAGAGAGAGAGAAATACTACATAGGTTCTATCAGAAATAGCTCACTGGTTTAAATATCTGTCTGTGGAGCCAGAAGTTGGGAGTTTAAGCCCTGGCTGTGCCTCCGTAACAGGTGTCTGAACCCAATGATTCATAGGGTCCTTTACAACTCTGCAGCTTTAAGATGATGGCAGCAATGACAATGATGATGATGATGATGATCTTCAGATGTATAAATTATGCAAATAAATAAATGAACTTGCAAGTTGCAGCTTGTTCTTGTCACAACTTCAGGTGAACTTGGTATGGCAAAGGTATTACCTTAAATGTCTCTGTTTATCTGGGCTGAATTGTCCCATTCTTCCACCAAAGATTTTTGTGCCTACTCACAGCTAATTTTTCAGTAAAATGTGCTTTGTCATGCTTGGAACATATGAAGGGGGGGGGGGACCGAAACTCTTCCGTAATTTCATTACTCCTCTTTTAAAGCAACAGAGGCTTTTAGGATGATGACGATGAAGGCATACTGTGTAGGGATGAGAAACACGATGCCCTCTCAGTAAGCATTTCTTCCTAAAAATTCACCTCTTACAAATAACTAGTCACATATTCCACCCAATAGCAATAGACTAGGTTAGTTACTTGTTAACTCACTTCTTCCCTTGACATAAATATCCTGCCATTTCTGCATCAGTTCTCCCCTAGCCAACATCTTGACTTAGAAGATCGCCAGCTTTATTTATGGTTGGAGAGATGTACACATGCAAATAGAAATATATACAAACAGTAGTTATGTGCATAGAAAGCTGGATGCAAAAGGCCTCCCAACTTTCTTTTCCTTTTTTCTTTCCCTTATTTTCATCTTCCTTTTTAGAGAAAAGACTGGGCAAGGGCACCATGCCAAGTAAGTGGAGCTCAGCGGTGTGTTCCATTTGAGGTGTTGACAGTGCATAATAAATCCCAGCCCTACCTAACATTTACAGGAACATTATAAAATGAGTGAAACGTCGTGAGCTGGTTCCCCAGGCAACCAGACAAACATAATAAACAGTCAGCAGTGGCAAGAGTAACTTACACCATGCTCAAGTTGCAGGCCTGAAATATATCACTTAACCATAGCCCCTTTTGCTGTTCTTGAAAGATATTTTGTATTATGGCTTCCTAGTGTTTTGGAGGATTAGGCCAAAAGGATGGGGAGGTGGGGATAGTGGTGAATTGCACTTGGCTTGTTTTCTGAATAGCCTATTTACTTTATTGTTCTGGCTTCTGTGAACAGTAGTAAGAATAGCTTCTTACCTGATTGGTATAGTGGACTCTCACTATCAGGACTGTCAGTGGAGTAGGATGCTGATTAGGAAGAAATTGTCATCATTACTATTTATAATGCTGTAGTGAGTGAGTGTACAGGGTCACAGTGGCTTAGTGGTTAAGATGATAAGCTTGACAATTGGAAGTGTGACAGTTTAGCAGTTCATCAGTTTAAAATCTGAGTGCTATGTGATGGAGTGAATGACTGTCACCTGTCCCAGCTCCTGCCAATCTAGCAGTTTGATAGCAAGAAATTGCAGGTAGATAAATAGGTGGGAAAGGTAACAGCATTCTGTGCACTTCGGTGTTTAGTCATGGCTGCCACATGGCCATAGAAACATCTGCAGGCACTGCCTGCAGATAGTGCTGGCTCTTTGTCTGAAAATGGAGATGAGCAACACCTTTTGGAGTTGGATCAGCGATGGGATGTAACAGGTTCTCAGTTCCCAGCTCGCCAGAACCGGTAGTAACTTTCCCCAGCGTCCCGGAGAACCGGTAGTAGCTTTTTTATTGGGGGGGGGGACCACCTTCGGGGCTTACCTTTTTACTGGTTCCCCCACTGCACATGCGCGCCAAGCACTTGGTGTGCATGCATACCTACAGTGGTTGGCACTTATGCACGGCCTCCTTGCTGTCCTCCCAAGCGGGGAGGAGGAAGAGAAGCTGCTAGCCTGAAGCTTCCTATAGCCTGCTCCCCAGGGTAAGTGACTCACCTTTGGATGTGGTGTGTATTTTAATGTGTATTTAATACCTTTACCTATATTGACGTACTACCACACTTCCTAAAAAGGCCTGGCAGCCAGCAGGCCTGGCTTGGGGTTTTTAAGCAAACTCTTGGGTGTGTGTGTCTGTGTGTGCGATTATTTTAATTTTATTTTTTAATTATTTTTATTTTTTATTTGGCCCCGCCCACAACATCATGATGTCATGACATTGGCTCCACCCATGATGTCATGACATCATGATGTTAGCTCCGCCCACACAGTGATGATGTCATGGTGGGGTAGTCAAATTTTTGACATCCCACCACTGAGTTGGATATAATTGGCTGAGTACAGGAGACCTTTACCTTTTGTGACAGAGTGATTCTTCCAAGATAAGTAACTTGACTTACAGTTTTGGTGAAAAATAAATGTAATGTACCAAGACAACTCTCAAAAGACTTCAGGTAAAGTCATCTGGGAATAATGAATATTTGCAAATGATGATAAGATGGTTAAGATCTTCCAGGACTTTAACAACAAAACTGATAAGAAACTCAAACATGACACTCCAGATATTACTGTGGTTACGGGGGTAAATAGTTAAGCTGATTGATGTTGTGATCCATGGAGATGGTCAAATGGACATAAAGAAAAAAGAAAAGAAAAGATATCATTAGATATAAGGATTTGAGAATTGAAGTACAGTAGCTCTGGAAAAAAGAGCAAAAGTAATACCAGTAGTGATAGGAGTGCTGGAAGCAACCTGAAAGGGGTTGAAAAAACATCAGAGTGTAAATGGTATTGATACGATCACAATAGAGCAGTTGTGGTGAGTAGCACTGCTAGTATCAGCTATACTATCAGGCAATGTCCCACTGACTCTTAGGTCCAGAAGAAGGAGGAGGAGGAGATGATGGTGATGATGATGATGATGATGATGATCAGCATCACAACCACCACTTGATGTTAACTGGGTCATCCCTTGAAAGGACACTACCCTTCCAGGAGGTAGCTCTATGTCTACCTCTAAGTATATTAAAATAAGGACCTTTACTAGTGGGAACAAAAAAAATTTCTTGGTGCCTAAAATTTTTCAACTGATTTCGGGCATTTTGGGGCGGCTGATTCTGAAAATGCCATCCATTTTGTTCTAGCAGCTCTAGTTCATGAGATATCGATGATGTCATTATACATTGCTCTCATGACTACACTTGTATTTGCCTCACCATTCGTAAATTGATTGTTTTAATAATACTTATTGATGTTGTTCAAGCTCTATTCCTGTTGTTGTTGCAAGTGTAACTTAATTAATCTGACCTTTTTTGTCATTCTCTGTGCTCTCCTTTACTGTTGAGACTGAAACTAGTCCAACTCCGCAGCTGCTCCATGGACTCATCCAGGGAGGCTTGCATTCTATTTTTTTCTCCTTAAGTATAATTTTGACATTTATTTCTTTTTTTACAGGCACTAATATGGCTTTATCAAGAAGAACATGTATAAATAATCCTGATGGGTTTTGTTTCATCTGTGGTGAATACACATTCATTCAGCAAAGAAAACCCATAACTGACTTTATAAAAAGAGCTTATTTGGCCTATTTTAAAGTAAAACTGGGAGACCAAGATAAGGTTTGGGCACCTCACATTGTATGTAAAATGTGCACAGAGCATCTGCATCAGTGGTCAAATGGGAAACGGAAGAGCTTGAAATTTGGGGTACCAATGATGTGGCGAGAACAAAGAAATCGCAGCGATGACTGTTACTTTTGTTCAGTGAATGTAAAGGGTATCAATCTACCCTCCGCACGACGCCCTGTTCCACATTCAGAGGAGATACCTGTACCTATTTTTGCCAGTCTTCCAGAGTCATCAGAAGAAGAGGACGAATCAGCTGAAAGCATTTCTGAGCAAGAAGACAGAGAATTTGCAGGACATTCGTCAGTTGTACCCAGCTTTAGTCAGGCAGAATTGAACGACCTCATTCGAGATCTAAGTCTTCCAAAAAAGTCGTCGGAATTATTAACTTCCAGATTGGCAGAGAAACACTGTCTGTTGCTGGAAACAAAAGTCACATTCTATCGCAAAAGGGAAACAGATTTCCTGCCATTCTTCGCAACAGAAAACCTGTTTGTTTTTTGCACCAATGTTGAAGGATCTTAATGAAACTGGATGTAAGAAAATACATACCAAGTGAATGGTGGTTATTTATAGATAGCTCCAAACGTAGCCTAAAATGTGTTCTTTTGCACAATGGCAACAGATACAGGTCAATCCCGATTGGTCACTCAGTTGCTATGTGAGAAAATCAAGCTACAATAGCCAAAGTCCTGGAGATCTCATACCATATTCATCAATGGCTAATCTGTGTGGATCTCAAGATGGTGAATTTTCTTCTAGGACAACAAGGGGGTTACACCAAATACCCATGCTTTATATGTCTATGGGACTCTAGAGCTAAAGATGAGAAGACAGTGGCCTCTTAGAGAAAGCATGACCGCTGGAGAAAAAAACATCATCACAGAACCTTTGGTTGAAAGAAACAATATTATATTGCCACCACTCCATATAAAACTTGGATTAATGAAGCAGTTAATCAAGGCTTTGAATAGATATGGAGCATGTTTTGGCTATATATGTAACAAGTTTCCTGCATTGAGTTTGGGAAAAAAAGCAGGTATATTTGATGGACCACAAATCCGCCAACTCATTAATGACCAGAAATTTCAAGACTCAATGAATGATACTGAGGCCGCTGCATGGTTGTCATTCAGTATGGTAGTGCAAAATTTCCTTGGAAACTACAAGGCTCCTAATTATGAAGAATTAGTGGAGAATTAGTGGAGAATATGCTCACTAATTTTTGTGCACTTGGCTGCAACATGAGCATAAAAGTACACTACCTGCACAGTCATTTGGACCGATTTCCAGATTGTCTTGGTGATGTAAGTGAAGAACAGGGAGAGCGTTTTCACCAAGAAATACGTTCAATGGAAGAACGGTATCGTGGACGATGGGATGTACATATGATGGTGGACTATTTTTGGAGCATCCAGCGTGAATGTCCAAGATCAATGCATCGGAGGAAATCACAGAAACGAGGATTCAGTTACCTGGTGGAAAAACTTTAATGAGCGTAATGTGACTTATGTAAAATAACTTGTGTATTTTATTGTATGTGAGTGATGTACAGTAGTTATATACAGGGGCATAGGAAGGGGGCAGGGGGGCAAATGCCCAGGGCGACATGCTCCAGGCGGGTGGCATTTTGAAGCCCCCCCCCCAAAAAAAGATTTTCCCCGAAATTTTTTTCCAAACAAATTTTTTTCCCCTCCAGGTGCGCATCGAAGGCTCCTGGAGGCGGGAGGGGTGGTGGAAAAATATTTTGGGGGTGGAAAAATATTTGGGTTGGCAAAAAAAAAAGGTTGGGTGGCCAAAACAATTTTTTTGGGGCGGCAAAATTTTACTCTGCCCCGGGTGGCTTACACCCTTGCTATGCCTCTGGTTATATATGCAACCAGTATGGTTAGATTGGCCTAATGTGAATAAGCCATATCAAAAAAAACTAGAGCTGATGGGGCATAACTGAAAGCATTTTTGGAATCAGTGACCCAAATATAGCCAGAAATAGGTGAAAATTGTGAGGCACCAAAATCACTGTTCCCCAGTGATTCTTCTAACCTGCAGTCCATGAGGTTATTAGTGACTGCCAGAGAACTTGGTGGTGAGGCTGGTGGCCCTCAACTTTTACCATTAAATTTTAGTTTGTTTTTATTTGTTATCCCAGAAGCATTATTGAAGAGTTGGTATATAAAGCATTTCTTCTTAAAGTGCCAAATCTAATTCCGAATATTAGATATCATCATGTTGATCAGCAATAAATTACACATAGAAATGGCATAAACCTATTTTTTTGTCCAACAGAAAAAAATTGAAGGGTGATTATGATGATGACAACGACAACGATGACGACGACAACGACAACAATGAGGATGACAACAATGACTACTATGTCAAAATGAAGAAATTTATTTTCCAGAATTTTCTATTGCTCTTTGCACAGAGAAATATTAAGACAGATTCACAGAAGGCTTATCTGTGGTACAAAACTATAAATTTAAAGTCATTTCCCTACCTAAAGAAACACAAAATGGTATTTTAGAAATTTGGTTAGCGATATCTCACATAATTCCTCAGATGATTGTAGTTCCCAACACTCTCTTGAGAGACAAACTATGCACTCCAATGAATTTGGTGGGATTTACTCTAAAGCAAATGGATGTAGCATCGCTGTTTATGTAGACGGCTAAATCAATGGGCAAAGCCTTGATTCTTTTCTGCTACTCAATGTAACCAGGGAGGCAAAATAGAAGCACTGCTTTGGGTCTGAGCTATCCAAGAGAAGCTGCACTAACAAGGAATATGTTTTTGTAGGGTTCTTCCTTTATTGTTTTCCCAGCCTCATAAACATTTCTTTTTCTGGAAGACTTAACACCACAGTCACAATGAAAGGGCGGGCTGTGTCATATGCCCTGTGCTTCTTGGCATTACACATGGGAAACTGTTCCAGATTGCTATGGCTTACAGGTTTTGGCTTGATAGCTCTGCCAAGTAATAAGCTTGCTGGCCCATGAATTTCTGGGTGGACAGCTGTTACACAGGGACATGCCTATTCTCCTTGGCAAGAACATGAAGGATGAAGCCACAAATACTCATGTTTGAAAGGGAGGACTAAGTGAATAAGATCAAAATTGTTACTAGTTTTTAAAATGAAGAATCATTGACGGGAGGATAGGTCACTGGGCCAAGTAGGTGGCCTTTAGTAAGGCCAGGGAGGGATAGCCATGCATTAGTTTTGTCTTAGATTATTTGTGAAGCACTGTGACTTCAAGTTACAGTAATACCTCAGATAACGTTTACCTCGGTTAACGCTAAAATCGCATAACGTTAAGTAATCTGGGGAGGAGAATTGGATCGAATAACGTTAAGGTCCTATGGGATGGATCAGATAACAACTGCTAAAGCCTGTGTGGTTACAATGTATCTCTATGGAGCTTTAACGTTATCCTATCCATCCCATAGAATTTTAACATGCATCGGATAACACTAAAAATCGGATAACACCAAGACTTGTGGAACCAAGTCTTAGCGTTATCCGAGGTATTACTGTACTCTGACTCAAACTCAGGTCAACTCAGTCATTACAAAAGCATCTATACTGTATAGAGAGAAAATATAAGACAGGGAATTAAAGCAGCCCCATAGAAGATAGATAGGGTTCAAAATAAAAATTTCCTTCATGAATGCTTCAAATATAATGTTGTTCTGTAGTAGATATTAAAACAATAGATTCAAAGAGGAAAGTATAAGATAGGGGTTACTACAACACTGAATAGTTTGTGCTCATAGCATAACTTTTACATATGAATTGCTGTAAGTTAAGAGATCTCTGTAGACATTATTGTATCCTGAGCCACACACTCACAATGCAACAAATAACATCTGTGGTGATTTATTAATTTGCAGCAATTGGTTCTGGGGTGCACAGAGAGAGTCTCCTCAAAGACTGTGGTAGTTTTGAACCACAATCAAGCATACCTTGGGCAACAACAACCTTGTTGTGTTGGCTAATCATTCTTGTACTAGGTCAGGCAAAAGGAACTGTAGAATGAACTCACCAAAAGGTGGCTTGATTTTGGCAGTTTCACGTCTGGCCTAAACACAGAAGAAGAAGAGGCAAAATTCGTGCTGGAATATGATTGATTGATTGATTGACAGATTTCTTTCTTTCTTTCTTTCTTTCTTTCTTTCTTTCTTTCTTTCTTTCTTTCTTTCTTTCTTTCTTTCTTTCTTTCTTTCTTTCTTTCCAATCAAACAGAATAAAACAAAAATTGGGATCCCTGCTCATAATAATGAACAAAGAAACAAAAAATAAGTTCATTAAGAAAATAGAAACTTGTCCACATATCTTTCTAAATTTTGAAGTTCTTGATTCTGGGTTATATGGATTACCTTTTGGACCAACATTGATGCAGTCTCAATGGTATTCCAAGTTATGCCATGTCAATGCACTCCAATGCCGGATTATCCTACAATGGTAATAGAGTAGACCATACTGCCAGCAACTCAATGCCAAGTGCCACGTGGCAGTTAACAAACCTGACCACCCTAAGGACTAACAGCTTTGAGTGCCAAAGTCCACAGGAAAGTGTGATGGTCCTCAAATGGATTAAATCCCACCTGAATCCAACTTGATAGAGGGCAGCAACTTCATCAATACTGGCCTGGGGCTGAGGAGGACTTTGCCTGCTGAAAGGGCCCATGACCAGAAAATGACTCGTGGAACTGGATCATTGGAACAGGTGTCATGCTGCAATGCAGAAGGGAGACTGAAGGCTACCACATTACATTTTCAGGACAGTCTTCATGGCTGATCACCATGATGATTGCCAATACAGTCAAACCTCGCATAAAGAGCGTCTCGCTTAAAGAGTAACTCGCTTAAAGAGCAGAATTTTCGCTGAATGTTCGCTTTGCTTAACAAATAAAACCAACCAAAAGCTCGCTTAACAAATAAATCGGGGTTCGCAATCCCCCCCACAATTGGTCACTTTCAATGGTGTTTCGCTTAAAGAGCAAACTCGCTTAAAGAGCAATCCTATGGAACACATTATGCTCTTTAAGTGAGGTACAACTGTATCTGGATTTTGATATAGCAGAAAAAAAAGAAGACATATTTCAGGCTCCCCACAAGACATTCTGTGTGATTTATTGTGTTCATTTGTAAAACAGTGGTGTATATTATTTCATGCATGACATTCTGATCAAATAATAGCTACTGTAATAGCTGTACTTCACAAAAGCTGTTTCACTATACCACTGTTGTATGATACACATGTCATTATCAGATAGTAAGATATGCCTGTTTGTACAAAGAGATCCTAAGTAACTGATAGGTCTAGGCTACTGAGCATTCATGAACAAGTACTTCTCTCTACTATATGAGCAATGTACATGTATTGTGTGTTTCAGCATTTAATCTCTTTAGCTGCTTCTCATCTTCAAATTTCCCTTCAGCATTGTCACCCCTTTGGTGTTCCCCTCATTTGTATGATTTTACACTAGGGCTAAGTGTGGATACTATTGTGTAGACTGCTGTGTATAGGTTCTCCTTTTAGCATAGGCAACCTGTTGTCTGAAGAGACTCAGATTATCCCCTTTGTTCAGACCATGAATTGTTGCTGCGACTGACCATCCCAGGTAGTTCATGGCTCAAAAGAGGTGTGGGCACCATGAAGTTCAGTGGTGCTTAGGAGAGATAACATGGCTTCTTTCCTCATTCCACAATGCATTCATGCTCACAACTCACCACCTAGATGCCTCAGAGGTTCTGAGCCCCATGTGGACATATTATCCTAAGAAAATATTGTAAAATATAAAACAGTTTTTTTCCCTGGGAGTCTTCTTTACAAAGATTTTCTTCATCCAGTTCTGTTTTTCTGTATGAAAGGGGTGTTTATTTTAACTCTGGTCTAGTACTCTGTGGCCACCTCTGCTGCTCACACGTCCTGCTCTGAAACAAGTCAAAGATTAACTCAGATGTCACTCCCTGAGTCTTATTTTAATCATGGGAATCTGAGGAGTCAGTAGATCAGTGGATAGATGATTGTACATTGAAAAACACCCTCCCAGTCCTCTCAGCCTACCTCATACCCAAGGTAAGAATAAAAGTCCTGGGCTCAACACATCAAAATTTTACTGAAATGAGCTTTTCTGTTGACTCCCCCTACCCTCCATTAAAATAAATTAAATGGTTGTTACAGATTGCAGAAAGCATTTTTTGGCATACTTCTACAGTGCAGTTCTGGGGTGACCATATTTTGTGTCTGTTTCTTCTACCACATGCCAATTCCTCTCAGAGTGACGGCATGCCTAGCGGCAAATTTTGTGACCAATCTTCGAACTTCTAACTTTAGCACCTGATTACCACATACTGTATAATCTTAAAAGGTCTTTAAACTATTAAAACAGAGTGAAAAAAGTAGTAACATATGGTTCTTCCAAAAGAATGGTTAGTAAAAATCTTAATGTTTATTTAATTATCACAGTTCTTCATTAATGTTAATTTGCAGGGTGGACCCGGGGTTTAATGGATGGCTGTGCTGAAAGATAGGTGGCTTTGGATAGAATACGGGCAGTGACTGTTGGCCCAGTTCCAAGTCTAGGGTGGGCCTAGGCATGTTGCCCTTCAACGGAGGCCCCCCACTCTCAGCTGTTTTGGCACTGTGATAGTCCAGGCTGTTTGGCTTAAGTCAGCACCCAGTCACTGCTATATTTTCTTACCCAGAGCATTATAGCAGATAATACACTGTCCTGTTGTGAACCCAGAGTAGCCCATTACAATTGTGTTATTGAGCATATCTGTCCTCGTGCATGCTAGGCTGGTGGCTATAAAAGTAGCTATGACATGGAGGGACTCACAGCACAGTAATCCCCAGAGAGACAAGCAAAGTGTTGGTGCTCCTTGGGCAGTGCTGATGCATTCCCCTGGATCAGACATTCAGCGTAAAGTTGCACAGAGGCTGAAACTGATTTTTTCTGTTGACTTGAATACTCCAAACTGGAATACTTGGCTGGATAAAAGCAACAGATAGAAAACTGGACTAAAATGGTGAAAGAGCAATGGGAACAGAGGCATACATTAAAACAATCCAAATTAGTTTATCATAAACCTACAGGGTGGCCCATATGTCCCTGCCTGGCCCGTAAATCGCTACCCATCCTTTCCATGGGCATGCACCCCATCCCTCTGCCTGGCAGCCCAATGGGAGTGCTTCCTCCCTCCCCCAGCAGAGACCTACTTTCTTTGTGACTGGGTAGGGACTTATGGGCTACACTGTAGAAAAAATATGTTTTTAGACATCATTCAGTAATGGTGAAGCTGCAAAATAGTAGCTTCTGATGCTGGTAACTGACAATCAGCAGTATTGACTTATGGGGACTCTAACAGACTTTTAAAAGTTAGTGGGATATTTGAGGAGTGGTTTTATCAGTTGTACTACCCTAGTGAGTTTCCATGGTCAAGTGGGGAATTAAACCCAGAGTTCCTGAGGCCTAGTCTATCACTCTATCCAGTACACCACACTGGATAGACATAACTTTAGATATCTTTAATAATAATAATGCTGCACAACAATGATTTTGTTACTGGGAATAACACATGTGATTTACATGGCATCGAGTGTGCCGATTCCAAATCTGAACTCAGAATTTGCCTATCACATATAGATTTTAAGTTATAAGCCAGCTATAGCTGTTCAAATAGTCAGTAACTGGGTAATGTGTTTTTACATGGGAACATTATAACAGTTGCAGCTGCCACTATGCCTGCTGCCACCTCAGCTGAATCATGTCCCCTGGTGGCATTCATGTTCCAGCAATGGCTGGGCATGTCTGGGCAAGTCAGTGAGCTGACATCAGAAATAGGTATATAAGGTGAGATGGACCAAGGGCTTTTCTCTAGTGTGAAACCATCTTATTGGATAGTACAGTGTAACTGTGTGAGAATGTAGCTAATTGCATCTATACATGTAATTAACTTAAGAGCCTGATGTCCTAGGCAGAATCGGACTTCAGATTTGGATTCAGCCAGGCCCATGCTGGGGTGCCAAATTACTGGGAAGGGTGGCCGCACACTTCTATGGAGAACTCATAATTTAAAGTGCCACACCACCTTGATAGTTTCTGCTTTGGCTTCTCTCACAGGGCTCCCCTCCACCCTGTGGGAGAAAGTCCAAAGCACTTTGGCAGTGGCCCTGTGGGAGAAAGATTACTTGGATTCAGCACACGTGACTTAGTATAGGACAGATGGATTAGACCAAGTAGCAAACAATATATATATATATTTGTGATGCAGTGCCATCAAGTCAATTCTGACTTGTGGAGATCCTTTCCAGAGTTTTCTAGATAGAGAATACTCAGAAATGGTTTACTATTCCCTTCATCTGGGAGTGCCTGAGACTCTCCAGTTTTCCCAAGGCTACACAGTGAGGAATTGAACTCCCAATCTCGTGATATACCTAAACTGCTGAGCTCAGTTCAAAGAAGAATAAGCTTCAGATGGCTTGACTGAGTTAAGTCTAGGACAATGGAAACACGTGAAGAAAAAGGCTTATTCCAGACAACCTAGGTCTTTTATATGGTAGTACAAACTACTCCTGTTGTGTGCATTCAATAGATATGAACATATGTATTTGTTGTATGTTCCAGCTTTTGTTTGTCATGTCTTACCAAGACATAGCATTGAAGTCTTGCCAATGATTGATCACCGAAGTATGTTTATCCCATGAATAATTCTCTGGTTGCTTCCCTGGCAAGTGGTTATATTACTTATCACTCAAATTATAACCAGAAGGGCTTTCTATCATGAGTGCCCTTAATTCTTCAACGTAGCAAGAAGCACAGTCACAGATGGTACCTTTCCAGTAATTTTTACATGATAAAACCTACTGATTTTGACATCTCTTTCAGCACGCTATTAGCTTCTTCTTTATACTGCTTTGCGAACTGTTCAGCCAGACACATTGCTTGTATGTTTTCTCGCAGGTTTCCCTCTATCCGAATCTGGTCGAGGTACTCAAAATTAGCAGCTTTTACTTTCTCCATCAACTTGTCCTGGCTCTGAAGCACAGAACGGATCATTTCCTGGAGTTTTGTTTCCATACTGATGACTCCGACGGTGGCACGGTTCAGTTCCCCCACCTGCTGCTGAGCCCACTTCAGTTTCCCAGGAACTCCTTCCTCCCTCATGGCCAGCCAAAACTTGTACCCTTCCATTTGCACCTGCACATTGCAAGCACCTGCAAGACAAAACCATGATTAAGCTAAATTGGGAGGGGGGGGTTGAGTCCAAAGGAGAAGGCTGAATTGTTTTCATCCTAAAAAGGTTTAAAGCAATGGCAGAGGAAAGCTTCTCAGGGTGACCAGCTGTCAAAGATATCACAGTATCATGAAATCTGATTATTTCCACTTTTCAGATCTGTGATTTAGTTGTATGCATACATAGATGTCTATGGGAAATATATAATGCAGTCATTTGGCAATATTAAGCTGAGATTACTGATGCCATTTGCTTGTAGGAAACAAATCCCTGGCATAGCCTCACTGGCAGGCTTTCCAATGAAGTCACTCTGGTGAACTTGACCCCTAATCTCATGACTTTCTCCCTGCTACTCGTTCAGTACCAAACTATCAGATATTGGATAAGTCTCTCTAACAATCTCTCATCTAATTTAGTTTCACGTCGCCTCTTGTCTGCTTTACTGTTGGCTTCACAAACACTTGGCTCCTCTTGAAGAAGGCATTGTTAGCCTTTTGGCATTACTTGAGGGCTGGCATTACATAGGAAGGATTGGATTTAGAGCCACGTGAAGAGGTAATACACAAGAAGGCAAAATCAGATGAGTGGCAAGAGACTGCAAGGCCTGTTAGATACTGCATTCCATTGTAATGTGCAATCCAATCAGAAGGTTATTCAATGAGACATGGAAGTCTGAAGTCTTTAGCTGGATCATGATAACTTACTGAAGCAGAAAAACCAGGAAACTGAACTAATTAATCCAGCCAACTTTCTCCTGAAAGGGAGACTTAAAGCCACATATCTACTCATCAGGTTCCCCAGCGCTCAGAGAGAAATAATTAGCTAAATGCTGGTAGAAGAACAAATAGGTAGGATCAAAATAGTGTTTATTTTTTCCCATGCAATGCACCCTAGAGTGCAGATGCATCAGGTTTTTGGACTGAGTTTCTTACTAGTTTTCTAAATTTGTGAGTTAGAAATGACAGGTGCAATCTTCATTGTGTGTGTATTTCCATTTTTCATTGCTACCTAAGAACATCCATATAAAGATGGTACATGAGGAAACTTCAATGTGCATCATACAGAAAGTGATACTACAAAACAGATAATTAAAACAATACAAACCTCTCTTTATCTGAACTGTATGGAGAGGCTGGGTTTTATACATGGATATGCAATAATAATAATATGTTCTTTCATTTTGTGTTGTTTCAGTAAGATGCCTTTCATGTTCTGATTTTTGATGTCTTGGTCTTTTCAATTTAAATACAGTAATACCTCGGATAACACTAAAACTTGGGTCCACAAGTCTTGGTGTTATTCGATTTTTAGTGTTATCCGATGCATGTTAAAATCCTATGGGATGTATCGGATAACGTTAAAGCTCCATAGAGATACAGTACATTGTAACCGCACAGGCTTTAGCGGTCGTTATCCGATCCATCCCATAGGACCTTAACGTTATTCGATCCAATTCTCCTCCCCAGATTACTTAACGTTTTGCGATTTTAGCGTTATCCGAGGTAAATGTTATCTGAGGTATTACTGTACAAGGGAAAGCCTTTTTAAGGTTTCCCATTGGTGTTTCCCAATTCATATTTTCTGGCACCCAGAATACCCTAATGAACCATTAAAAGCTAACCTAAAAAGCAGATGCAAGAGACTCAACCTACTCCAAAGTATATAAGAAATGTAATCATCAGACCAATGCAGGTAGTAGTTTATATGTTAATATTCATTAGCCCACCAATCCATACCACAACCACAGACCTCACAAAGATACTAGCCAATATATCTCACCCAACAGCATCCACTCATCAAAGCAACCAAAAACTCTCACTACATTAAAAACAAAAAGAGAGAAATGCGCCAACCAACAACAACCACCCACACAACTCAGTGTCATACTGTCACAATCACAGTCCATTCCCATGCCCTGCTCACTTCCACAGAAACAAACAAAATGGTTCCATAAGACCACCAAAGTATACCCCTCTACTAAATTAACCAAAAACAAGGGGAAGAAAAAACAGGTACATATAGCCAAAACAACAACAACAAATAAACCAACAACCATCAAAGCTCTCGCCACAATTAGCAATAGCCTATATACTGCCCCAGAGTACTTAGAGATCTATCTTGGTGGCTTGCAAGATAATTAGCATTTTATCCCAAAAACACTAGGTATACATTTTACTGATCTTGGAAGGATGAATGGCTGAGTCAATTCGGATCCCTTTGGGACTGAACTAAAATTGTGACAGAATTTGCAGTTTTAACTACTTAACCACTTCAGTTACTAGAATATGAATTGCTTTTGCTCTTTCCCAAAACTTAATGCATTCTCATTTCTTCTCTGAGTCCAAGAAGCAGCAGCAGACAGACCAGGTAGTGGCAAAAATAATCCAAGAAAGGGAAGAGTAAAAAACAAAAAACCCAAAAATCAAGGGCAAAATCGAAAAATAATCCCAAAGAGACAAACTGGCAACAGCAAAACTAATCCCAAAATATTGAGAGAGAGAGAGAGAAAGCACAAGTCAGGAATCAGCCACTGGGAATAAATTCTGTTTAACTTGTTCCTTCATCTGCATAGCATAGCTCTTCCTCAGCTAAAGCAAGGGCAGCAAATATGGCCTGCCAGATGTTTCTGAACCACAACCTCCATGATTGCCTATGATTTGCTGACAGGAGCTGCAGTCCACCAACATCTGGTGAGAACTACTGGTTTTTTTATACATCAGAGAATGACAATTCCCTTTTTTCTTTTATTGTATATGTATTTTTGTTATATACTTATGTTTTATATGCCTAATCAAAAATAATCAATAAAAAAAAGAGAACTACTGTCATTATCCCTGAACGTGAGGCAAAGTTTGGAAATGGTGAAAATGGAGGAAGTTGCTGGTCTCAAATTAAAACAGGAGGTTCCATTTCCTCTAATTTTGACACTAGCCCTCCTTTGACATTACATGTTCATTAACTTACTATGTTCCCGCTGTATCTTCTCTATGCATACAGACAGACTGCTTGCAGGCGAGCAGCAAAAGGTCTCTTTCAGGCCCCGAATGGCTTCCCGGACAGCAAAGCAATCACTTTGCTGCTTGTTGAATGTCTCCACAATGTTGGCAAACAGGGTATCGATCTCAGGCACGTTGGTCCGTTTCACTTTGAGGGGTTTCTCTTTGCTGATGTCAACTAGAAAAATGGAAGCCAATAGAATCCTATCTGTTAGTGACTGTTAGGGATACACAGAAATCACAACTTTTCTACTATTGAAACCAAAATGTCTGGAATGTTTTGTAAGACATATTGATATAGATTTTGAAATTGCTTGTCTCTTGATATTTTGATACATTATATCTGTAACTGTGATATATTGTTTCATTGTAACTCTGGCTCATTTTGTGACTTTGACTGGGGATTCCTTGACTTGTTCGTGTTATTTGGCACTCTGCTATTTAATACTACTTGATGCTGTAACTGTCTTGTATTGTTTTGTTGTAAGCCACCCAGAGTCGCCATAGGTGAGTGGGGTGGCAAATAAATTGAACCATAATATAATAATAAATAGTAAATAAATAAGAAGAATGAGTCCAAAATGGAAAGAAAAATTTCAATAAATAAGAAGAATGAGTCCAAAATGGAAAGAAAATTTTCAAAGGCCCATATAATGATTTCCTCTCCAATGACACAATTTCTTTTTTATTAACTGATTTACTTAGTCTGTAATTGTATGTGCATTTTGTATATTCCTTTGCATTCAGTGGAACTGATGTCAGAGTAGACATGTACATTACAAATGTAAAGCCTCACATTTGATTCTTCAGATAGCTTGAGGAATCAAGCCAACTTGTCCAGGCTACACACTTGCTTGGCAGTGCTGTACTGACCTTAACTGAAATTATTGTAACAAGATTTGATATTAATGCTGTGGATTCAAAGCAAAGGGTTATGATTATACTTGTGCTATGTAATATATTATTTGACTAAAGAAAATGAAGATTAGAGGAAGGTGTGCTCAATTTGTAAAATATGTATCTATAGGCTCAGAATGTCTGGTTCTATACACATCAAACATGATGGGCTGAAACAACTGCTAATCTAAACATGTTGAGCTGTTCTTCTACATAAGCAATGACTTATGTAGGTTGAAATTTTGAAATACGTCTCAAGAAAAATCAGTGCCCAACTGCCACTAATTTTAATGTAAACTGGCACTCCAAATCCCTTAAGTTGGTTTTGAAAAATCACAGCCATCACATCCGGAAAGTAGTTTCATCAGAATAAGCACGGGAGCCATAATTAAACCTTGAATTATTCAACTAAAAATCAGACCAGTGGTTCCATGACAACACAGTTTAGGCTAGTGTTTATTTTTTAAACCTGCAGTGCCTAATTGCATCTTTCCAGGCAATGGAATACATGATCTATTTGCTGGTACTATTTTCAGCAGATGTCTCAGAAACTTAAAAAGAAAAGAAATGGAGAGAAAAAATCTCAGTATACCTCTCAATTGCCAAAATAATTCAGAGAGCATTTTAAAAGTATCATATTTGGTGACAAAGGGCAAAATTCCTCTTTGGTTTGACAAAATAGGAAGGGATAGTATTTACATCTACACTATTTTGGAGAAGGATAGGATCATGGTTTCAGAAATGACTACCTAAATCTAAATTATCTCATCTGGACAACAGAAAATGGTAAAGGAAAAAATTGTAAGGCAGAAATTTGGAGATTTCAAAGTTATAGTTTATATTAAAAAATTTCCAAATCCCAAATATGAGCAATATCTTTATATTAGGATCAAATAAAGGTCACATTTGAGTGTGGAAGGTTCCAACATCCTCAGAACCAAAGGCTAGGTGGTGCAAGACACAAGAGACAAGAGAAGAAACTATAAAGCCCAAAACATCTAGGCCAGGTGTTATGGTCATAAAAGGTTAGATTCAATTGTTAGTCCTGAAAAGACTTTTCATTGAATATACATAGATATTTACCTAACAAGTTCTGGTCATTTTGGTCTTCTCTGTTTGGAGCTATTTACTGGATTTACCCCAAATCTACATATCAGACCCAGTTTTAAGGCTGTGATTGTAGACTGAAAGCATAAATAAACATTATGGAAAGCATATAAACAGAGCTGGGGAAAAACCCAGTGTTGGAGATAGATCACTGAAGTAGACATTCAGGTTTGTGAAATCAAGCTTCCATGCTTATGTTCTGTAGCCCAACCACCAAACAAAGCAAACAAATTTACAGGCTCTTGGAGATGAAAGAAGTGCCTGATTTGACATTCAGATGCCTTCCTTAGCTTAGTTTTTTTATTCTTATTGTGGGCTATCTATAACATGTGTTCTTAGTTTTTCATGAACGGGTCACTGCTAAATATAGATATCAGATTACATCCAGGTTTCCTTATTTATTCTTGTTGCAGGTTTCACCAATCTTTGTAACATATGAAACCATGGATCTTCTGCCTCAGAATCCCAAGTTAGTTTTATTAAGCATATTTTATTTTCCTCTTTCTTGTTTGTTGGGGGGAGGGGGGAGTGAAAGCAAAGGGTAAAGTGAGGGTCCTAAATGGTGCAGTCAGATTGATAACTGAGGCTGTTTACAAGAATCACATAATGCAGCAATATTTCTGGGCACAATGGAAAAAGCTGGTTTTAACCTATAAAGCTGTATACTTTGGATCCAAACTATCTTGAAGACCGTATATAGCCAGGGGCTATGATAATCATCTTTTTTTTACAGTACCCTCATTGGTGTATTTGATAGGAATGTAGGAGAGGACTTTCTCTATCACTGCTCTCAGATTCTGGATTTTCCTCCAATGAAAGGCCAAGTTAGCTCCATCTATCTTATCCTTCCATAAGCAGGTAAAGACCTTCCTCTTCCTCCTCCTCCTCTCCTTCTCCAGCTAATGCAAGTGTTGTCCTGTATCACAAATGACCCCAATTTGCTGAGATCTCCCTTTAGCCTAATCCAAGATGGGGAAGAAATAACAGCTAGGAGACTAAAGTGGCACCAATCAGAACTGGAAACAAGTTGAATATTCATTCACATGGTCTAAATATTTCTTTGTTTGAAAAGAAAAAGAAAAATTGGATCAACAGAATAATTATGTAGTTCTAATTATAATTCAGCTATATAATAAAAATTATTCTGAAATAATTTGTCATACAAAAAGAAAACATTCATTATGCAGAATTTACCTCTTTTGATACCTTGATGTGATTGTCTTGGCTGTTGTATATTGAGGGGTTCCCTCTGTGCAAAAAGAAAAAAAATGTTTATAATTAAATGAATTTTCTTCTGGGCTTTGAACTAACCAGTAACCAGCAATTAGCAACTCATTCGTTATGTGCCATCAAGCCAGAATGGACTTGTAGCTACCCTAATAATAGAGCTTTTAAGAAAAGTGAGATATTTAAGGAACGATTTTACAAATTCCACACATCCAATGAGATTCCATGGCTGAGCAAGGATTTGAACCCATGCCTACTGAGTCCATCACTCCATCTACTACACCACACTGGGTACTACCACCAGTAATTCATAAATAATTCATTTTTACAGTAACAAACATGTATCTACATTAAATTATATTTGAACTTAAAGGGGGATAACTCCATGCCTTCACTTCTGTTATGTCTTGTAGGTTTTTAGTAGTTTTAATAGGTATAGCAGTATAAACAAGATGGAGGTGAAACATCACATAGCTGAAATGCTGGTTAATGCTGTGTTTGTGCTGTCATCATGTGCCTTGATGGGGCAAAACAGGCAGACAAGTAGAGAATGTATTGTATGTTATAGCATTTAGATTTTTTTTTTAAAAAAAGACTTAAACATAACTAGTTACTTTTGGTGAAATAAAAAGTTAATTGAGGGGTCCTTAAACTGATATTTATAACTATTTACATTAAAAAGGGAACTTTCCAAGGTCTGATCACCTTTCCCAGTTTAGCACTACCCACACATTCACATGCACACACTCTGTATGGGGGGGGGGGGGAAGCTTCCACTAGATTTGCCCTCCCATGCACCATTGTGAATATCAGGAAATTGTAATGAGTGCTACACTTGAGAAAGAACACTCTGTCTTCCTACTTGACAGAGTTATGCCACGGGAATGGAAGAGAAATGGGAAGGCTGCTTTAAGTCCTGCCAGTTTGAGGGCATCCATAATTTGTGTGCTTTAATTATGACTGGATAAGATTCTTCCCACCCACAAACACCCCCTTTCTATCTAAATGCAAGAAGAGTCCTTTGAGGTCAGACAAAAGGTCAGTCAAGTTCAGCATCCTCTACCCTAGGGTGGATGATGAGGTATCTCTGAAAAATCCTCAAACTGCCCATGGCTATGACCAAATGCTTGCAGTGCTGTTCTTAACAACTGGCATTCAGATGCTCAGTGTTCCTTGACTGGTAACATTGTGTATAAAATCCACATTTAAAAGTGGGAGAAAATTCAATAATTTTTTGAAACATTGGCTGAAATCCAGTTGTTCAGCATATTAAGTCACATTAGAGTAGGCGCATTGGATAGGTGGAGATTTCGTATGTCAACACATCCACAAGTTCCATTGATCTAGTTAGGCATACTTTACTTGTGAATTACTTTAACAGAGTAAGTCAAAATTATCATAGGCCCAATTGAAATCTCCACTGATTCAGTGGAACTATTATAGAGTGAATTACTATTCTAAGCAACAGGTTTTCAACCTGTATGTACTACGAAGATCAACTTTTTTGTCTGAATATATCACCATTCAGTACTCTTGGTGGCTCTAAGATTCAGGTGTTTTGCCTAGTGGTAGTAAGAATGCTCACTCATTTTTTAATCTCATCAATCTAAGCTGTGCTGAAATGTCAGCAAACCCACCCGGCACCCGGCACCTGGCAAGGACGAGGGCAGCTGCATGCAACTGCTGCTTTCACTTCTGCAGTCACTACCATCGTTTCCCACTCCACCTGGATTGGCATGTCCCTAATGTCGATCCATAGCAGTGTCCCTAACACCAATCCGCCCTGCTGTGGAGCAGTGTTAGGGATACACCAAGCCAGGCAGAGAATAAAAAGATGGCAGCGGCAGGAATGGGGGGCAGATGGAATGGCACCACAGGCTGGATACAGCCCATGGGCTATAGGTTGAGAATCCCTGCTCTAGAAAGAATTCAAGTTTGATTTGATTAGGATCCACTGGTTTGTCTCTTTGGAGAACCAGAGTATCCAGAAAACTCTTGCCCAGCACCATATTTCAAACAAATCAGTCTTTTTCCTGTTAACTTTCATCACTCTCCAGTTTTCACATAGTAATTAGAAGCACAAATGTGTTGACAATCTTGGCAGTGGTCTACAATGACATATTTTTACACTTGAGGATCTTCTTTAGTTATTCCATAACTGGTCTCTTAACTTGCAATTTTCTTCTGATTTCTTTTCTATAGCCTCCATTTTTATAAGATAATGGGGGCTGCAATTTGGAAAGTATAGTTGTAATTTTGGAAAGTATAGTTGAATTCATGTTCTACTAGCTGGACATCTATCTATCTAGTACTAGGAATTCGCAAACTAATTTACTAGTATTGATGCATTACCGTATCTTGACTTTTCACCGATATGCTAAAAGCACAACAGTTTCAGTTCTATCATTTGTATCCCTAGAACAGGGGTTCTCAACCTTTTTAAGCTGGAGGCCAGATCACACCACCTCAGATTGTTGGTATACTGGATTGGTGTCCCCCGTCACCATTGCCTTTGTGATCCTGGCAGCGCTGGCACCTGGCACCTGGCACCCAGGAAGGACAACAGTGGCTGTGTTCATCTTCTGCTTCCGCTTCTGCCACTGCCACCATCCTTTTCCTCTCTGCCTCACTTGGCATGTCCCTAACACTGATCCACAGCAGCATCCCTAAAGCCGAACTGCCGTGCTATGGATAGGCGTTAGGGACATTCCATGCCAAGGCGTAAAGGAAAAGGACGGCAGCGGCGGCAGAAGCAAGGGGGTGGTCCAGATGGAATGGTACCATGGGCCATATCCAGCTCATCATAGGTTGAGAACCCCTGTCTTAAACCCTTAAATAACAAAAGACTTTATTCTGTAATATAAACATTCAGGGTTTAAAGAATAGAAGTTCTGGGAAAACCTCTGGAAAGAAGATGGCAATGGAAAGTTTTATACTTAAACTAACAATCAGAAAAATAATTGCTTCCTAGCTTTTTGAAGTTCCTATTTACATTTTGGGGTTTGCCAATGAATGTCTGTGGCAAGATATGACAGCAATTACTTTAAAACCCATATTTCTGGGAACTTCTCCTGGAGGGACTCCTGGAGGAGACAGAAAGGGGCTGCACATGACCCATGCATTGTACTTTGTCTCCCACTGCTCTAGAAAGTGAACTTCCCTGCCAAGAAGACAGGGAAAAGGAATTAGACAGAATCCTTTCTTTTCTATGACAACCCTGTAATTTATGCAAATATTTCTGGTGTCATTTTATTGAGAAATGAAGTGCAAATGCCTAGTAGGTGCAGTTGGACTGGATGATTGCAAAAAAGATGCAAACAACCAATCTCAATGTGTCAGATTTCTAAATAAAGCATAAGTTATTCCAACATGAGTTAATTTGTGCAGTTTGTGCAACTACACACACTTCATCAATACGTGCACAAAATTTGTGCAATTATGAGCTTCATGCAAATTGAGAGTGCTGGAAAATTCCTCACCATTATTATTTAGGAAGATAATGTTGCAATTCTCAATCATCCTTACATGTGAATAAAAATTGACAAAAGGTTTGCATCCCTCAAATATCTGCAATGTATTTTTAATATATAGTACTGTATACCATTTTAAATATTTTATCATAATTTTTCCACTCATCTTTTTTCTAAACTAAGTTGCATTAAATATTAAATTCTTTCTTTATATGGTGGTTGTTTTATATTCTTGAACAGTTTAATTTTCTTTCTTCCGTTCTTTTTTCACTTCTACAATATTATTTTTCATATGGGCATTAATATGGGTTCAGAATTGGCAATAAGGGGAACAATAACCCCTGTTCTAGATGCTGGCTGGACAAAATCCAAAAAGTGGTGTGTATGCTTACTTTTAAATGAACAAAGGCATAAAATTGAAGGCAGTGTCAGCTGAATACAGTTCTGGGCTTTCAGAGTCTCAGATTCTTATCTTAGATGTGCTTGGCTATCTAAGGCTGTGAAGGAAATATATTTTGCACTTCTCTATTTCAGCAGATAAACATCTCTTCCTCTCTCAAATATACTTAAAAACTAAATCAGTAATGCACAAGTTAAAATGCATATATTTGACAGGAGACTGGGAGAATTATATTTTTAATTTTTTTAAAAAGTAACACATATTTCTGCATGTGAATGATAATAATTGTCATCAGTTCCTTTAAAATAGTATTCCAAGCTCTGGCAAACACTTTATTCAGTTATGGTCTGAGTGAGTTTTTTCAGCTGCTCTTTGAAAGTTCCAAAAGTTAGCAATAGCCAGGAAGTATAATTGCCATTGGAACAAAGTACTTAAGTCAAACTCCTCAACCTGGAGACAGCAGACCTCTAAATTAAGGGCATCAAGGGAAAGAATATGATTTGGTCATCACATTTCAAAGTGACTGAAAAGCTTTGAACTGCAAAAGAATATCTCTAAAAATGATAAAGAGAATATCTGGATTCACCTGTTACAATATTGGTTTTAATTTAATGGAACAAGGGCTCTGGTTTAAAGAGTGGAAAGGTTTCCTCCGCCTCAATGTCACCACATTGAGAAAACTACTAAGATTTCCATCTATCCCTGCCCATCTAACCTTGCCCCCATCCCATGCCTTTGGTTCCACCCACTTTATGACCTTTAGTATTAATTTGAGTGAACCCAACATGTCTTGAATGGTTTTCATTTGTCCTGGTTGCATAATGATTTTTTAATTACTTTTAAAGGATAGCAGAGCTCTGAAGGAAGGATCTGGTAATTAGATGTCTGCAAAAATGGCAAACATGGGAGGTGTAGACAGAGAGTTCCTGCTTCATGGCAAGACCATACTGAAGAGATCCAGCTTAGGTGGCATTCTGAAATTGTCTTCCAAAGTGCATCTTCCTTTTAGCAAGACCTAACGAGGAAACAGAAATCTGCTCTTTAAATCTGTGCTTAATCTCAATCCATGTCAATGCAATTCTCACCTGATGGTAGGGCTGCAGTGGATTATTATTATTATTATTATATTTCAATTTCTATACCGCCCTACTTGACAGAGCCAACTTAGGGCAGTTTACAACACATACAAAATTACAGTTACATGTTCCTAGACACAACATATCAATAAATCATAATAGTCGATATCAACATTACAGAGTATCAAAACATAAACATCAATTACAGTAACAAAAATTCAATAAACAGTAACAAAAAAATTCAATAAACATCAATATCAAGTAGTTAAAAATTTCCACATCTCACTCAAATTACACAAAGAAACAGAATTAAACAAAAATTAAACAAAACACCATGACAGGTAACAAACCTCTCCGTCCACCGCACAGCGTCTCTTAAAGCCCCCCAGCAGGGCGCGGTCCTGGGGGCAGGTGGAATGAGTCCCGAGGCTGAAACGCCAAGGCTGAATCACTAGTTAAGAAGCTAGTCTTGTTAGTTGGAAGGCTGGCAAGTCAGCAGTTTGAGACTCAGGTACTGCATGACGGATTGAGCACCCATCTCCGTCCCTGCTCTTGGGGACATGAAAGGAGCTTCATTTGGGAGTTCCCTGAGTGGGGTTTCTTCCATAAAAATCCTTTCAACCCAGAATAATTTCTGACATGAAATTATTATTACCCCATGATGAAATGGGTTGCAAGGCCACAATACTGCTTATTGCTCAACTGTTGTAGCGTCGTCTCATTCAAACATGGACAGTCCTTTGTGGCCTATTTTTCCACATGTGAGTTTTTGTTAAAAGGATACCACCTGCTGCTACTGTTACTGCTTCTGTTGGAAGGCTGTATAGATCTTTAACAATAACCACCAGAAAAAGCAACAAAGAATGCTCCACTTGAACTCGTCACATAAGCAAACTCCTGAACCTACATTTTTCACTGCTGTGTAGTGACGATGGAAACTTAGTAAAGGTACCCAACATTCCTATGCATTGACCTGTCATTGTAGAAATACACCTGCCTACTTGCCTACTTGCCTACTGCAGGACGGAATGAGCTCCCGTCTCTGTCCCAGCTCCTGCCAACCTAGCAGTTCGAAAGCAAGAAATTGCAAGTAGATAAATAGGGACCACTTCGGTGGGAAGGTAACAGTGTTCCATGCGCTCCGGTGTCTAGTTATGCCAGCCACGTGACCATGGAAACGTGTGCAGAAGCAGACAGCGCTGGCTCTTCGGCTTAGAAACAGAGATGAGCACTGACCCCTGGAGTCGGATACGACTGGCTTTCGAGCAAGGGAAACCTTAACCTTTACCTTTACTTGGCTTTTCTGCCCCAGACTAGGCTCTCCAAGCTTTTTGTTACGATTTCATGTCAGAAATTATTGTGGGTTGAAAGGATTTTTGCTAGAGAAACTCTGCTCAGGGGATGCCCAAATGAGGCTCCTTTCGTGTCCCCAAGATCTTTTCTGACACAAAATTATTATTATTATTATTATTATTATTATTATTATTATTATTATTATTATTATTATTATTATTATTATTATTATTATTATTATTATTATTATTATTATTATTATTATTATTATTATTATTCTACAATTTGGATTTGCAAAGGAGACCTTTTTGTTTTACAGTTCCCCCTCTTGCTACAGTCGTCAGTCTCTTACCTCTCTTGATGCAACGGAGAGCCAGGGACAGCAGCAGCAGGAATGGCAAGGAAAGGCCATACTGATCAAAACAGGAAGAGAACTTTCCCCTCACTTCTTCACAAGGAAGGCAAATGTTTACAAACACCTGCCAGGCCTTTCTTAGTACGCCTGCATGGCAGGTTTTTTTTTTTCTTGAAGGAAAACAACAAAACAAATAGGATTCTTTTCAAAACAGCTGCCAGTGGTACTACATCCCCGGAGGTTTATAGTCACAGGCTGGTCTAGGGGTAAAATGCTCAGTCATGCGGAGTTACTTTCTGTGTGTTTCTGTTCAGGAAACAATTATCTAAAGCCAGTCAGACTTGTTTCCCTCGGCAAACAAACCGCACATTGTCAGACAAACCCTCCGCACTTGAAAAAAAAAAAGAGTTCCGCTACACTGGAATGTACAATTATCTCCACTGGGGGTGAAAAGGGAGCTGTGAGACAGTGACAGAATGAGACTGGCACCTTGGCATAGGTGCCACAATGCTGCCACAATGTACTATGCCCTCCAACTAGAAAATTGCTCATCCACGAATACAGCACCTCACTGTAATAACGAAAGTATGTTGTTTCATGTTAACTGGAGCATAGATCTAAATTAGGAGTTGTCAACCTTTTAAAGCCGGGGGCCAGGTCACACACTCCCTCAGACAGCTTCGGCAGCCAGATGGCCATTTTGCCCTTTCTCCACCACCTGGCAATTCCTGGTGTGGTGGAGGCGGGGGTGGTGGTCATGAAATGGTGCTGTGGCCCACATCCGGCCCATGGGCCGCAGGTTGAGAATCCCTGATCTAATTAACTGGATCAATAAGGCTGTTGTCATGTTTTTGCTCCTAATGACCTGTGTGTGAATTTTCCAAATGTACACCTTTTGTCAAGGCTAAAGTATTTTTCTACTCATTTTATATATACATGTACCAGTAATACCTCATATAACATTAGTATCGAATAACACTAAAATCGCATAACATTAAGGAATCTGGGGGGAAGAATTGCATCAGATAACATTAAGATCCTATGGGATGCTTCAGATAACAACCGCTAAAGCCTGTGTGGTTACAATGTATCTCTATGGATCCCATAGAGGATCAGATAACACTAAAAATCATATAACACCAAGACTTGTGGAACCAGGTTTTAGTGTTATATGAGGTTTTACTGTATATATATTTTAAAACTCATCCATTTCACCTCAAAAGTCAGAAGGGCACAGATTTGAACACTGAATTGTAGGTTCTGGTTCTGAAGGGACAGCAGTGGCTTAGTGGTTAAGATATTGAAATTGACAAGTGGAAGGTTGGCAGGTCAGCAGTTCAAGATCTGAGTACTACACAACATAGTGAGCACCTGTCTCTGTCTCAGCTCTGCCAACCTAGCAGTTTGAAAGCAAGAAATGGCAAGTAGATAAATAGGTCCCACTTCAGTGGGAAGGTAAACAGCATAAAGTAAACAGAGAGGATTCCCTTGAGAAAGCCTTGATGTTGGGAAAGGTCGAGGGCAAAAGAAGAAGAGGGTGGCAGAAAATGAGATGGCTAGATGGTATTGTCAATTTATTTATTTATTTATTAGTTCAAATTTATATTGCCGCCCACTCGCCGTGGCGACTCAGGGCGGCTTACAGACAATACATTACATTACTTTATATTACAATATGTTGGGGTGGGCACAGGGGGAGGGGCGGCAAGGTCCTCATCCTGCCCTGGCTTCTTCCTCCCCTGGCAGTTGGTGTAGGCACAGGGGGAGGGGCGGCAAGGTCCTCATCCTGCCCTGGCTTCAATGCATTGGGCACAGAGCTGGTTAGGTTGAGAAGGATGGTGGAGGATGGGGGTGCCTGGCATGCGATGATCCATGAGGCCACAAAGGGCTGGACTCGACTATTCGATTGAACAACAACAACAACAACAACCAGTGTTCCGTGTCTAGTCATGCCTGTCACACGCCCACGGAAACGTCTGTGTATACAGACAGCACTGGCTCTTTGGCTATAAAAAGAAATGAGCACTGAACCCTAGAGTCAGATACAACTGGCTTTCGAGCAAGGGTGACCTTTACCTTTACCCTCTGGTTCTGAGGATTTGGTAAATTCACATTGAAAGGGCAACATAATGATTTTTCCATTTGTCTTTAGTAAAAAGCAGCATATATGATGAAATGCTTTTAATTAACCATCAAAAACAATTGATACTTTTGACTATCATCTGAAAACAATAGGTGGCACACGTTTGTAAGGGAAACTGTTAAGAGAAAAGCCTGGAATAAATTAAAACAAAATGTATGTAACTATTGTATTCTAAGTGGGCTAATGTAGAGTAATCACCTTGATTTATGTTAATTTGCATAATAACAGTATGTATTCTGTATTATTGTTCCCATGTCTTAATTTATTTATTTATTTATTATAATTTTTATTTATAATTTTCTGACAAAAAAATAACAATACAACAGTACAACAAATACCAAACATCACAACTTGAGTTACTTGAGTTGTCTTAATTTAGATCTTATCTAAATGAACATGATAAGTAAAATTTATAGAAAAACAGAGAGACAGAAAGAGTAATTTTGACAATTCCCATCAAAGTCACTGATTGAAATCTACCTCCAGTTTTCATGCATTAGCCAGAAGTACAAGTGTAGAAAAGCCTATTCCTTTTATCAGTTATAAGTCACTGTAATTAATTTTAAACGAACCCATTTAGTGCTGAGGGGGAAAATCTGTGGAAAACCAAGTTGACACACAGAACTGGACTGCCAAGCTAAAAGGTTGCCAGGTTGTCATTTGAAAATATGTCTTGTGAGGATAACGCTGCCTGCCTAGTGATGCTTCCCGTGCCAGGGGATTCTGAAACATTGCCCTGTTGGCAGTGCTTCTGTTTACCGCAATGGCATCAGCTTCGTAACTGGGGACCATTTTGTTTGCGTAGCCCCAGCCAAGGTCATCATTGCATTGAGCATCAGCCCACAAATAACCTTAAAACAATTTTTTAAAAAAATTATTTTGCTTTTTCTGAGGTGAATTACTAGTTTCTTTTACATCAAAAGCTGTGAGGAATCCCTGCTACATTTGGGACGTGGCAGAACTGGCTTAGTCAGAGTTTCTTGGATTAAGTGCTTAGAAAAAAAAATTAAAAAGAAAGAAATCAGCTTATATGGATGAGTCACTACTATATAAAACTCACTATAGCATTTTGGAGAAGTCAAAGATTATCCACGAAATAAATCAGGAATCAGCAACATTGGCTTCCATCTATGCCACCTCTAAGACACAAAACTCATTAACACTCACTATCTTTGCTTGTTAGCAAGCATCCATACTGGTATAACATCCGAAGTTATGCTCAAGCAGTTGCATTCTGGGATTTCATCACTTGTCTTCTGCAAATGCTAGATTTCACTGGGAATAAAAAATAGGGCCAAACAGAGACAATGTCATTTTGGTCAGTATTATTATTATTATTATTATTATTATTATTATTATTATTATTATTATTATTATTATTATTATTATTATTATTATTATTATTATTATTATTATTATTATTATTATTATTATCATCATGTATTTTAAAAAATAATGTTTGTGTTTGTGATCTCCTGTGTCGGAGTAAGTTGTATCTCGTGTTTGGTGAGTGCTCTGTGGCCAGGTAATGGGTTTCAAATCTGTAACTTTTTAAAAATGTGTTTCAACCTTTGCACTGCATCATTTAAGCACTAAAAACTGCAGGTAGAGCCTTGATACTAATTTATCTTGGAAAATAAAGCCACCTGTAACAGATATCCTGTGTTATTTCACTTTGAAAATACTGTATATAAAAATTGGTATAAAGAAGTTTTGAATTTAACTACAGATGATTCATGAACATGTGAGATCAAAGTTTAAAAAACATTGTTAAAAGTGAATATTTTTACTGAATTATGAGGAGATTTTATAGAATTACTCCTATTGAATGGGAGAGGTTTGGGGCTACTGAAAAAAAAGAGGTGTGGTAACTATAGGGAGAAAAAGAAGAGAAAGAAATTGTCTGTCTGTCTATTTGATCCATTTATACCCAGCCTATCTAGGTACATGAGTTCCTACTCCAGGTGGCCTACAAAAGTTTATAAAGTTTTAAAAGAAACTTTAGTTTGTTTAAATTACCCCAAGGATGATGGGAAGTGCAATGTTGATATATTGTTGTTTGTTTGTTTTTAATGTATTTTTATGTGTTTTGTAATATTAAGCAGCTCTCCTGGTGGCTTAGTGGTAAAACATTGAACTGGACACTGGAAGGTCAGGTTTTGATACCTGAGAGCTGCACTTGAGGACATAAAAAGAGCCTTATTCATGCGTCCTCTAAAATCCTTTCAATCCAGCGTAACTTCAGACACCAAAGTCCCAGAAATCCTTGGCTAACCTGTCACAAACCACTTCAGTCTACTTGGACACTCTATCCAAGACCGGAAAGTTACAATTCTGGAACAGAGAAATTACAAAACTAGGATCGAAAGAGAGACAGCAGAAATAAAACCCACCCATCACAGAGGATTAAATATTAACCAAGGGTTTCTGGGACATTATCAAATTTGGTACACAGATTGCTATATGCTGCTAAATATTTTATATATTATATTTTGGTGTATTACAATCTTCCTGCCAATTATCTTTTACCACTTTAGCAGAACAGGAAGTAACCAAGTAACAGTAAGTGCTACAGTGTTTTTGTTTTATTACTTTTTTGTTTCCTGATATGCAAGCAAGATGTTAATCAGAAACCAGAAAGGGGTTTACTCCACACCTTTGAGATTGAAAGGGAGACATTTAAAACTAATCTGAATAATCTATTGTTACTGATAGCTGTAGGAAGCTGTATTGTTATGCTTGCTTGTCTGTCATTCCACTTGAGCACAGCCACCTTCCCCTTTAACATCCAGATCCCTGCATTTGATATATATAAACCATGCCTGGAAGTTTCACTCCTTGTCTGAAGAAGTGGACTTGATCCACGAAAGCTAATAATAAAAATATAGCAGTTGGTCTTTAAAGTGCTACAGTGTTTTTGTTTTGGTTTATTACTTTTTTGTTTTTGTTTTCTGATATTGCTTTCAAACTGCTCGTTTGGCTTGTCTGCCACATGTCCACGGAAATGTCTGCAAACTCAGACAGTGCTGACTCTTCAGCTATAAACAGAGATGAGCACTGAATCCTAGAGTCATATATGCCTGGCTTTCAAGCAAGGTTGAACTTTACCTTTACCTTTAATTTCTGACACAAAACAAAAAAATATTTTAAAATAATATATATATATTTATACAAGTATGTGCATGCATGTACATGCACTAGATGTGCTAGCCCAAGTGCTGCTGCCACTACCACGAGCACCACAGTACAGTTGTACGTCGCTTAAAGAGCATAATGTGTTCCACAGAATTGCTCTTTAAGCGAGTTTGCTAAGTGAAACAACATTGAAAGTGACCAATTGTGACTTCTGGTGGGGAGGATTGTGAACCCCAATTTATTTGTTAAGTAAGTTTTTGGATTATTTTATTTGTTAAGCGAAGTGAACCTTCAGAGAAAATTCTGCTCTTTAAGTGAGTTACTCTTTAAGCGAGGCACTCTTTATGCGAGGTTTGACTGTACTGGCAAAGCAATGACTGGGCATTTCCTGTGCAGGCATCTGTATAGGACAACAGCTGTGTTCCTTACTTTGGATCTTTGCACCTCACCAGTCCCAGAAGCTGCAACATTGATATAGAAGGAGAGAAAGAGTTTTTACTGAGTAGAGCGGCATACAATTCTAAATAAATAAATAAATAAAATATTTATCTCCTACACTCCTGGTCCTGGAGTGCCAAATAGCTTGTAAATACAGTCATTTGAAATCCCATGGAGTCCCCTGGCCTGATACACTGTACAACAATCAGATTAAAAGCTGTCCCATGAACACACACACCGACACAAAGACCATGTGACATTAAATTGTATTCACACTGATGTCAAAAAACCCAATCCAGCACCCAGTTTATTTCAACAGTGTAATTACCCCTCAGGGGGCAGTGGTGGCTTAGTGGTTAAGATACTGAACCTGACTAGTGGAAGGTCAGCAGGTAAGTAGTTTAAGGCCTGAGTGCTGCATGAAAGAGTGAGCTCCTGTCTCTGTCCCAGCTCCTGCCAACCTAGCAGTTCAAACCAAGAAATTGCAAGTCGATAAATAGGTACCATTTTGGTGGCAAGGTAAGAGTGTTCCATGCTCTCCGGTGTATTATTATTATTATTATTATTATTATTATTATTATTATTATTATTATTATTATTATTATTATTTAGACTTATATCCCGTCCCACTCTCATACAGCAACTCTGGGCGGCTTACAGGAATGCAAAATATACAGTTACACAATAAATGCATAGTAATACAATAGATATAATTTAGTACAATATATCTAAATCAAATTACATTACTATCAAAACATCTGGAGATGCAGACAGTACTGGCTCTTTGGCTGTAAACAGAGATGAGCACTGAACTCTAGAGTCAAATATGACTGGCCTATGAGCAAGGGAGACCTTTAACTCAGTGACATAGTGTGGGTTTCAGCCACCTGAGGCCCAGGACATTGGTTTCAGCCACCCAGGGCATAAGCCAAATTTGTCGCTCCCTGGGTGGGGCTCAAGACTCCTGTGCCCATCCCCGCAGTGGCCTCTAGGGCTTCTGGGAATTGAAGTCCAAGAACACCCATATGCCCAAGTGACACTTTGCTGCCCCCCCAAAGTGCCACCCAAGGCTGGCTCCGACCCCACCCTACACTACGCCACTGCTTTAACTTTACCTAATCCCCCCAAGGGTAGCAATCCGGACATGAATTTGAAAGAAAGGGGAGGACTATATTTGCCTGTTACTCTATAGTGACTTGAATGATAAAAGATAAATTATCTAGCAAATATATTCCTTGTAAAGGTTTATCAACCATATCTTGCCATGAAATTTATTGATGCTTTAAGAAAACCTAAAAATGTTTGTGGAATTTGAGAAACAGGTTTCAGAGCTGCACTGTCCATGAGATTTAAAACACTAATCAAGGTAGTTTGATCCAATTCTTAATAAAGTTTTAATTTTTGTTTTTTAAACGTGTTGATGCCATTTCTCTTTTACAAACACACGCATAAACACACACTCACATGGCTCCTTTCCTGCAGGGTCACCACAGCATGAAAGAGACACCTCTATATAAAACACAGCTGCGAGCCATACAGACAATTTACAAGTCTCGCTGTTCGTATTTAGGTAGAAGCCCCATGGCACAGATATGCTTAATGGCGGACTCCAGTGGTGGAATGTCATTAATCATATGGTAATGGACAGGAAGGTGGGTGGCTGCTGATAGTTTTGGACCATTAGAGATGGTTTTGGGAACCTGCCAGATTTTGTGCAAAAAAAAAAAAAAAAAGATACCTTGACAACTTTCAAACAATATGAGCTCTACGATGTTATAAAATATTGGGTGGTTGAAGCTGTTTTTGAACTGGATCGATGCCATTGAGACCTCAAGATTCCAGTCAGCTGTAACCTAGCATCAGATGTTTGCCTGAGCTGTTCAAGGTCAACTTTTTTCCCCACCTAATGTGTGTGCTTTGTGGTTTGTATGGTGCCAGAAATTAAATAGTGCCCTTGTGCGGAAGATACCATTCATGGTTACATTCTCTATTTTTCTCTCATCCTTGATTTTGAAATTCTAAGATGCTAAATTGCATGTATAGTATTTATTTATTTAGTTAGTTAGTTAGTTAGTTAGTTAGTTAGTTAGTTATTATACCTTCCACCCAATTAATGAAGTCACTACTCTGGGCATACAACACAGTTGTGATCAAACTACAACAAACAAACACAATAAAAATCAAAATAATGTACACTTCGAAGAAAACAAATAACAACACATAAGGAGCAAAATAAGAATAGTGTTCCATGCACTCTGGTGTCTAGTCATGCCTGCCACATGACCAGAGAAACATCCGCAGACAGAGAAATTGCTGGCACTTTGGCTGTAAATGGAGATGAGAATCACACCCTAGAGTCAGATATAACTGTCTTTTGAGTAAGGGAGACCTTTACCTATGTTAGTATTAGAATCCTGAACCTGATGTGATATTCAATGGGTAGCCAATGCAGGTTAGCCAGGACTGAGGTAATAATGACCAATACCCAATATCAATCTGACTGTTAAATTTTTTACTCATTGGAGTCTCTGTACCACCCTCAAAAGCAACCCCACATATAGAGTTTTCCATCCATCAACTAATCATTTGCAACTCAACAAGGCCAAACTTCACTGCAAATCTGAATATTAATTAGGGATCTTCTGTTATTACCAGTTGTAAAAAGCCACACCGATTTGTAAACTTATCTGTTATGCTAGCCAACTATACCTGATGCCAGGAAATCACACTCTTATTTCTGATGAAGTGGACTTGATCCATAAAAGTTAACATTAAAATACAGCAGTTAATCTTTAAATTGCCACAACATTTTTGTATTCCTATTGTTTTGTTTGCTCCCTTAAATAAATAAATAGGTATTGCAGATTTTTTTTCTAACACTAAACCAGAAATCTTTGCTGTTACAGGTGAATATTTAAACATCAGCTATCCACATCTGTAATTTGGAATGTATACAAAGCAAGCATACAAAAGCTTTACAATACAAATTATGTTATTTCCCCCCTACACATGTCTGTATGCAGATATTATAATGATGTCTGGGTTGGCGGCAGCAGCAACAGTTCCAGTAGGAAATAAAATCGTTCTTCTCACATTCACTGCCACAAGTTTATTTGCAAGGTTGTCTCAAATCTAATACTGTAGTTTTCCTATACATAATTTGTCACAGCTGTTAAACCCTAGCAGATCAAGTCTGTTGAAGAAAAACACTCCCCAGAAAGTAGATGATAATCCCAAACATCTGAAATAATGTTTCCAACTTGAACATCCTAATGGAAACAATATTCATGAACCTCATCCCATTTGGATTTCCATTTCTCTCTGGTGTTTCAGAAAGGAAGCGTCACAATATGAAATTGGTGATTCATGGTGACTGCAGTGTTTTACCGCAAGACAGTAAAGACAAGATGGAGGTTACCCAAGTGTGTGACTGAAATATTCATGGTTCTGTTACTGCTATAACAAATAGGAGTGATCTCAGAAAGAGGAGGGTTCTGGAAATTTTATTGCTATGGACTTTTCCAGTCTTTAGTCAACTGAGCATAACATTAAAAGATGACTGATCCTACTTCCCTCTGGATATTTCAGACACAAAAACTTGGCTGGCAGCCCTCATCCAACGTTGCTGGCAATTTTTAGCCAATTTACACTGAAGTTTTAAATGCTGCCACCATGATATATTGCAAACCCACATGTCAGTTTCCTGCACAACATCACAGAGTGGGAGGGTACAGCCCACACCAGTCCTGAAATGCAAACAAAACTGTCTCTTACTGAGAAGCTGCTGAAACTTACACATATCCTGCGTTTGCTGCTGCTTGGTGCAATTAAAAAATCTGGCATCTCCACATGGAAGCCATTTTACCCCAACCCCAACTTTTTGGAATACCCATTAGATGTTCTAATTTAACCCTACCCCAAGGGGGTATTAGCAGTTCGAAAGAAATCACAAGTAGAGAAATAGGTACCACTTCAGCAAGAAAGGTAACAGTGTTCCGTAATGCATGCCACATGACCATGGAAATGCTTGCAGACACAGACAGCACTGGCTCTTTGGCTGTACACAGAGATGAGCACTGCCCTCTAGAGTTGGACACGACACGAATGGCTTTTGAGCAAGGGAGACTTTAACCTTGACCAAGGAAATATGTTTGCTTCCAATAGGCTAAATTAGACATTTTTGCATCATGTGCTGCCTGAATGCTACTTCCTATGTAAACTTCCAGCTGGCAGATGGTGCAGGGTATCGTGAATTGATAATATCACTTGATCATCTGTGGATGGGGGTGGGGGTCTAAAATATATTTTTTTAAAAATATATTTTCTACACAATTGCATTTGTGCTGGTTCATTTAGGTGAAAGAGGAAAACCTACAGAAGAACAAAGAGTCCCATGAAGCTGAGGTCATTGACGTAAACCAGAGCAAAGTTAAACAGAGTGACAGGAAAACATTCAGCTTGTGTTTTTGTGTAGCAGGGAAGAAAGACATATCAGAAAACAAAAACACTGCAGCACTTTAAAGACTAGCTGCTATATTTTTACTGTGAGCTTTTGTGGATCAAGTCCACTTCTTCAGGAAAGAATTGCTTATCCCTCTGCAAATTTGTGAGGGAGGGGACAAAAGTTAGACTCACTGCCTTCCTAGGAAGTTCCTTATTGTTTATTGCTTTTTGTTTATAATTTACTCTGTTTGGTTTATTGCTTGTTGGGTTTGTGTGTAATATTATGTTTTATTTGATATTGTTATTTGTAAATCTTTTTAATCTGTTGTACATCACCCAGAGTGGGAGAATACCCCAGATGGGTGGGATATAAACAAGCAAGCAAACAAATCCCTCAACTCTATTGGGGATTGATAGGAAAAATACTGGTTCAATAAGGGAGGTTGTGGGGTTAAATGATGGTTCTTATAATGTCCTAATCTTAGCTGACATTTTACCGCACCAGCTGCTCATCTACTATTTGATCTAGCGACACACACAAGGCCCTACAGGCAACTGTCACTGCTCAAAGAATGCAATTCTCAGATTCTGACTATGAAGACTGCAGTGAACAGAGTGCCTGTGTTCAAAAACTAGCCCTTCAGGTTTGGTCCACAGAAGTGTTTCCTAACCTTTGGTTTTTAGAGTTCAATTCCCAGAAGCCTAAGTCAATTCCCCAAAGCACTCATCAGCCAATGTACTGATTTAGGCTTCTGGGAATTGAAGTCCCCCTGTGGGGTCTGGGCTCCACATTGGGAACCATTGGTCTACAGGGGTGCATCACACTCCACCCCTTTCCCACCATCTGCCACAACTTATGGCCCACTAAGGTTGTGACTACTAGGCCTTCCCCTGCTGATCAATATTCTGTCTGGGGGTAAAAAAGACCACCAGCTATGCTCTGAATAATTGGCTTTTTTAAAAAAATATTTCTTACTTTTTATTTTTTCTTACTCCATGACCTATTTTTGAATCCTACCTACCTGGGAGAGTCAATATGGGACAGTGATGGCAAACCTTTTAGAGACCAAGTGCCCAACCTGCAACCCCAAACCCACTTATTTATCACAAAGTGTCAACATCGTGGGGCAAACTCTGTGTCGGGGGAGGGAGGGAGGATGTGCTCCCATTGAGCTGCAGGGCAAAAAGGTGTGGTGAACTCTGTGCTGGGGGGAGGGAGGAAGCTGTCCCATTGAGCTGCTGGGCAGAGGGGCAGGGCAAACTTTGTGTTGGGGCAAAGGCTCACATGCCCACAGAGAGGGCTCTGAGTGCCCCCTCTGGCACGCATGCCATTGGTTCACCACCACTGATACAGGAGATTATGTTAACCCTTGAAGGTACTGTAGAGAGTTACATTATAGGACTATAATCTTTATTGAATGACTGCAAGTGGATAAAACCCGAGAGGTGTAAAATTAAAGAGGGAAAACTAAAAAGAAATTGACCAGATGCCAGAGATATTCGCTTGGAATATTTATTTCCTTTGTTGGTGAGTCAAGGACCTCCTGTTTCCCGTCTTCTCTCTTTTTGATCTCTTGGCTACGGATGGAGAAGGATGTGGGTATATGAGGTCAACCATAAAGAACAGTAAAGGGAAACTACTACAAGAGTTGCTAGGAGTTGGACTCTATAGAAAGATGAGTCATTGAGATGTTTAATTTAAGCAAGATTAAATATTTGTTTTCACAATTTGGAGACCCTTCTTTGGTAGCAGTTCTTCTTTAGTATCTACAACTCCAGGTCTGTTTCCAAAGAAAGAGTCTCTGTGTGTGTGTGTGTGTGTGTGTGTGTGTGTGTGTGTGTGTGTGTGTGTGTGTGTGTGTGTGTGATTACACTTTAAAATTGCTTAAAGCACCCAGCAAAGTAAGATTCATTATATACTTTTTCTGCCACAATTTTTGTGGTTCCCATTTCAGGATGGGTATTTTATTTATTTATTTATCAAATTTATTCATCACCCTTCTCACAAAGTGACCCAGGGTGATTTACAACAAAAGCATCAATAACAGTTAAAACCAATCTAAAAAGTTATTAGTCAAGAGTTTAAAACTAGCTAAAACAAATTAAAATATTAAAGATTAAAAATCTTGTCTTTAGCTTGTCTGAAGGAAATTATGGAACATGGGAACTCATGCGTGTGGGGATTACAGCAGAATTCTAGGATTTGTGGAGCAGCCTTAAAATAGGAATAGGCCACAGTACATCTCTCTGGATTTTAGGGGTATAATCTGTCAGTACTATTGACAGTGATCATTCAAAGGCAGGGGAAATCTGTTCTGTGCAGGAAACTGAACTCTCAAGAACAAAAGAAGTTGGCTAAAATAAAGGTTATGAGACTCTGCCTTCCGCATCCACAGTACAGGGTGCAAAAAGCCTTGGCAAGTGAAAAGAGGAAACCAAATTCAGCCCAGAAGTCATGTTAAGTGAGTTTATTAAGAAGAGACCAAAGACATAGAAGGAAATACAAATATCAAGTACACACAATATAGGAAGAAAATAAATTTTAAACCAGCAATGCTGGTCTATTTCAAATTATTCCCCAAATAAGCTAGGAGAGCAACTACATTTACAAAGAAGTCTCTTTGTTATCCTTCTGCTAAGTATCTTGTACTGGTCAAGATGGGGAGAGACAGCATTTTATTAATGATTTATGCCATCTGAGATGTATCCATGGCTTCCACCTTCTCAACAAGTAGATAGCAATTTTCATAAACATTAGATGTCCAAGAAAGAGGGCAATTAGTATCCCACAATATCTGAAGAAGGTGAAAATTACCATTTGTTTCCAGATAGCATTCTGTTATCTGTGGGGCATTGTAACATCACAGAACCTATGGCCTGTGGGCTGGATCTGCCACCATTTCATATGGGGCCCACCACCCTCCAAGGGGATTCAAGAAACAAAATTTCCACCCTTTTGAAGCTGTTGGGACAAAATGACCTCCCATCATGCAGGCAGGGTAAAATGGCCCTCTGGCTCTCAAAGCTGATGAGAGAAAATGAACCGGCTCCCAGCTTGAAAAGGCTGGGAACCCTGGCTTTACACCAAATGCAGCTATTCCTGCCACTCGAGCAAAAACTAAACTGTCAGCTTTGGTAGATTCCAGGCCATTGTGACATATAGTACTGATATAACAGGGTTTTTTTTTTACCAATTCCTCCAGAAAACCTGTTCCTAGTGAAACTTATTAAAACAAAATGTTGAGGTATTCGCTTGTTTCATCATACAGTATTTGTATTGCTTGTTCCAACAGTTTTAGGAAAACATGTATGAAATCATTGTTGCATCAACCCTATGTGGTACCTTAATCAAGATCATCCAGGAAGCATCATAACTGAATAGGATTTAAACTATGGGTCTACTTGGCAAATCCACATCTCTAACTATCATGCCGTCTTGACTATGACATTAGTGTCTAACATATTTTTCTTTCTGCCAGGGTACAGGGTTGCCTTAAACTGAGTTTTGGAAGAAGCTTAAACACAATATACACTTCCTCCCCAGGGCTTAATTTGTGCCAGTGCTCACTGAAGCTCAGCTCCAGCATCTGTTTTCAATTCCAGGGTTCAACCCCAAGTATATATATTAGGAATATATATGCTTGGAGTTGTGAATGCATTTCTGTCACCACTGAATGACTATAGAGATTCTCTCCAATACCTCCAATGTTGGGATTGGATTTTAAACCAGAGTACAAAGACTGAAGGCAGTCTGAAGCCATTTATTTTTTGCTCCAAAATTAAAGACAGTTCTCCCTTACAACCTTAAATAACCTTACTAGCTCAAACAGTCATGTATCTAGGCTCCAATCATGTAGCTTTTCATTGCAGCTTTAGATCACATTTATACCCTGCCCTTTTGGTGCAAGCACCACGGAGGGCAGCTTACAATGTATATACAGTAAAACCTCGGATAACACTAAGACTTGGTTCCACAGGCTTTAGTGAACTCATGCAAATCCATTCATTTGGCATGCTGATGATGACTGCGGAGTGAAAGGTAATGATTTGCCATTTAGTAAAATTTGTGAACATTGGACATGGAAGTCAGTGGGTCCAAGTTTCTATATCAGTCCTTCTGTGGGGGTTGTACTGCATATGTCTGGGGTGGCCAAGCTTGGTGCTCCAGCTGTTCGTGGACTTCAATTCCCAGAAGCCCAAGTCAGTATGCCTGCAGATTAGGGCTTCTGGGAATTGAAGTCCAAGAACAGCTGGAACATCAAGCTTGGCAATACCTGGCATATGTCAAAAGAATTTATAACTCCAGTGAGCAACTCAGCATCACTGTAATTCTAATCCTGAGCCAAATAAGAAGAGTAAAAAAGAGAAATGGGGGGGGGGTGTGAGACTTCAATTCAACTCCATTTGCCCAGGTAGTTTTCCTCATTTCTGTGCTTAGCATATATTACACCCCTCACTAAGAGCCTGACTATATGGGGGGAAATGCAGAAGATACTCCAAGTTTGCAGTGAGGAGATTTGAATCCCCACTCCCAAACAAATCACAGGATGTAATGGGAATCCAAATTGGTCCAATTTTCCATAGTTTTTCCTCCCAAGCAGAAACACTTCTATATTTAAATGTTGAATTCTTTCAACTTGAAGAAAAAGAGCTTTCATCTGACAGTTGGCTTTATTTTAAAATAAGCCAATGAGATAACTACGTGGGGATACTGAAGGAAAGCAATTTTTGTAAGGTAGCATTTCTTTTGTAGCAGTGCTACTTGCAAGTCTATACTCAGAACTTCTGGCAAACAGTGACAAATGGAGTCCTTTCCATTTTTCAGTTTGGCCCCTTAAATCAGCCAAAACTGAATTTCCTGATGCAACTTCACACTAAGTGAATGAAAGTGAATCCACATTTCCCTCACTGTCTAGTTACACCCACGCTTCATTGCCTTTGTGAATATTACTCTGGGTTTCAAAAGTTACAGGCTATTTTTGTAAATATAGATTTTGCTCATATAGGAGTTGGGGGTGGGGTTTACTACTGGAAGCCTCTTTGATTTTCCCATAAATGTAAAAGAAAAATATGTTGTTTAAAAAGAAGTGCGGGAAAGAATGTTTGCTGAGAAGGAAACGTATAGCATATAATCTTATGGCTATTTCTTCCCATTTATGTTATGAGTGGTTTTTTAATTATAGAATGGGGGAGGGAATATTGTGGTTTCACACATGTGCAGATTTTATAGCCACTTATTTCTAACTAGGAGATAGAGAGATGCAATAGAGAAGAATTCATTCTTCACTTCATAGCATATTAGACATGTTAAATCATATTGACAATTGTTAAAATATTTTAATTATACATATGCGTACATATGCACACTCACATTCACAATGAAAAGGATAGCAGGATATTAAAAGATATGTGCATTAGAGGTTGACCTGGTATGGTGCAGTGGGGGTGGGGAATTATATACTGGGTTCAAATCCCTGCTCAGCAGCAGAAGCTCACTGGGGCTGTAGAACTGATAAAACTATTTCTTAAATATCTCACTTATCATGAAAGCCCAGTTAAAACCATTATGAATTCATGCTGACTTCAGAGTACGTAATGGCAGATAAATATTGATGTAGTGTTCATATAGATGCAGATTTTTCTGTCTTCCTTTGAAAATGGTCAATGAAAAAAACTGCATGTGATGTGACTAACAATATCAAAATGAAGAACAATCTTAAAACATTAAGAGTAATAATTAAAAAGTTAGGGGTTTAAGTATTTGTCAGATTCTCCTGTGCCAGAATGAGAAATGTTAGTCTTTCTGTTTTATAAGATATTTTCCCCCATATTGGTCTCATCCATGTTGCAAAAGCAACTTTTTGCTGGTGCATGAGATAGGTCAGTGGTGGTAAAACTTTTAGAGACCGAGTGCCCAAACTGCAACCCAAAACCCACTTATTTATTGCAAAGTGCCAACACACAGGAGTGTGCACCATGGGAAGGCGCTGGACAGGCAATGGTGTGGGCGCCTATTGGGGAGGTTGGGGGAAAATCCCATACATTGCTATTGGTGCCCCAGGGTGCCAGAGGCGAGGGTGGGGTGCGACAAAGCCCAATTGCCATATATACCAGCACACACCTGCCAACACAGCAACAGGGAAAGAAAGAAACTCTCCCATTGGACTGCTGGGTAGAGGGGCAGAGCGAAATCTGTGCTGGGGGGAGGGAGGAAGTGCTCCCATTTGGCTGCTGGGCAGAGGGGCGGGGCAAACTCTGTTCTGGGGTGACTGCATGGATGCCCACAGAGAGGGCTCTGAGTGCCACCTCTGGCATGCGTGCCATAGGTTTGCCACCGCTGAGATAGGTCCTTTGTGTCTTTTTTACATCAAAACAAGGGTTTCCATGCTTTCTGTGTTTGCTTTGCGTTGTGTATGTACGTAAAGCCATATAGAAAAACAACCACCAGTGTTGTATAAGGATATTTTGTGGAAAATGCAGAAACACTGACTGAAAAATGTTTCTTGTCTTACTTTCATATATGAGGCAAGAATTCTGAAAGAGCTTAATGAATTCTCAAACTGGTGAGGTAAATTGGTATGGTCTCTTCACATCTCTAAAGGAACTCCATTGACCAGAATATCAATCTGTGACTAACATGTCCAAAGCAACATCAACAGTACAAATACATAGAATTAGGTACGTGCATGGTGAAAACTTTCATTTTTATTTAATTTCCCCCCCCCCCAAGAAGTACACAAAGGGAATCCTTTTTAAATACATGTTGTTTTTTCCCATTATTTAATCATTCATTCATATTTGTATTGTCGCCCTCTTGCCAAGGTGACCACTAAGGAATGTTTCCACTTTGATCTCTTGCAACTGTCCCCTTTGTGTCGTTTAAAAGCACCATTCTTTGCTCATTGATTTGTCTTTTTCTTCTGACATCCATATGACATAATTCAGAGTTGTTGGGCTGGCCAGGTATTTCTACATAGAGGCATGTTGTGGAAGTGCTCTGTAAGCATGTTCTCTTTCCACATATGGTTACATTTCATGATTCCGCCTGTTTTTTCATCGTCCACAGTTGTTGTTCTTTCTTGTTACTTTTTATTTGAGGGAAGAACAACTGACAACAAAACAAGCAATAGAAAAGAAGAGAGAGTCTAAAAAGCTCTGAGGTGTGTTTGGCAAAATATTTTAGGTTGCACGTCATGCTTACCACTGAAACTCAGTGTTAAAGGGAAAAGATGCAAAATGATGTCATGTCTGTATTGTAAATATATGTCCCATATTGTGTGTGAAAGGAGAACTATATGCAAAATTTGCACATTATTAAAATAGAAATGCTAGATAAATAGAATTCTGAAGGAATTTAACCACCTGGAAGCTACTTTGTGATTTATCCTACTGTATCTTCTCCTCTCATCTCATTATGGTATTTTTGAACCACAATCGGCTATACCCTGGTAAAAGCAACCTTGTGTTACCAGCTAATCTTTCTCACACTAGGTCAGGCAAAAGGAACAGCAGAATGAAGTCACTGAAAGGTGCCTTTATTTTGGCAATTTCACATCGGGCCTAGACACAGAAGAAGACTTGTTACTAGATACTGTCTCGGACAAAATATTGGCCATAGAGGTTACTAGGCTGAATTAAGTCTGGTAGCATTGTTGAACTAATATTTGGCAGTTCTTTTAAAGAGACTTTGTGGAATACCTTTCACTTTCCTGTCATGGGATTATTCAGGGTCTTGAAGGTGCCCTGGTCTTAAAAACTGTGTAAATGAGATTAGAATAAACCCCACAAATGCCTTAGCACTGAAATGAATGGCCTTTGTTTTCGCTGTTGCCTTCAAGTTACATGATATCCTATTTAAGATGCATGCAAGCTGGGATACCACAAGCAATCTCAAGGGTTCCTCAAATACACCTATTTGGTTAGACAAACTGCACTACCTTTTGTTTCTTATATAGTGCTTAAATAAATTCCCTGCTTCCCATCTTTTCCTTCTTGCCAAAAAATCTCCTGAAGAGAAAATACAGATTGTTTTACTTTCACTTTAAAGGGCTCCTTGTCTTCATTGTCTTATTAAATAACCACCAGAATATCTAATATTCCACGAACTGATCTGATGGAAAATATGAGGCAAACGAAGCATAAAATTAGTGGAAGGAACAAGCTTCGTGTGTGTGTTGTCCCTAATTTGGTGCTCTGCCAATGAAAATGTTGCATGGATGAAATTGAGGGCTGCCACTGAGGTCTGTGCATTTAATAAAGATATTATATCCAAAAGAACTGGTCTTTCACCTTCCCCTGATGAGAGAGCCAAATTCATACGAAATACAGTGAGCCAAAATAATTCTTTCTCCATGTTGTCATTCTGTAAGTGTTACCTGCATGGACACAGCATAAGTTTACTTGCTTTCTGGCTAGGATTTTAAATTGTGGGATTAAACTCAACATTGCATGAGTAAATACCCCTTGCACAACAACTGCACAATACATTTCCTTTCGCCATCCCATCAAAGTCCAACACGCTCCACAGTTCTGCTCCAGAGGCTGGAGAGATCACCTGGAGTTTACTTGGAGATATGAACGCCTATAATAAAACAAGTATTAATGGAGATTAATCCTATTCCCTTGGTGAAAGGAACTGTCAGATAGAAGCTAATTTATTATTCCTGCGGCAATGGGGATTCTTTCCAAATGCTGTTCAGGAAGACAGAAAGGTTTTCAAATGCCTGCTTAATTTGAATAGCAAACCTCCTGTATATCTCATAAGGTGGAAATGTCATTTGGCATGAGTAAATTGACCCAACTGTGACTCCAGGGAGAAGAACCAGCCTGTGTGGCTTATGGTTAAGTTTACAGTTCCAGGGTGCCCTGCAAAAAAAGAGAATGGAAAACCACTTCTGTGTATTCTCTACCTGGAATACCCTGGAAAGGGTAACCATAAGTCAGAATTGACTTGACTTGCAAAGAAAGAGAGAATTTCAAAGGTACTCCAATCCTACTAAAGAACAATCCTTCCCATTCACCAGGAATTTGCCAGCTAGGAACCTGAGGGGTAGCACATTCAGGTGTGGGGAGGGGGAGAGAGGAGAAAAACTTGTTTTCTAGGACTTCTTTCCTCCCTCCCTCCCTCAGAATTGTGCTTGCCTGGAGAAGGACTCTATGGGAAGGATTCATGAGCCAGAATAGACCAACCTCTGGCATAGCTTTTTTTTAACAGATGAGGAAACTGCCCTTGTTCTTACTGGGAACTCTGAGATGTGGAGTAAAACATAATTGAATGGTGCATGCGAATTATCCATACAACATTCAGAGATGTCTTGAGAAAAATCATTTTTTCAGAATTCTGCTGTAAACTGTCATGATTCTCAGCTCCCAAAATAATATGCTGATCAGAAGACACTGAGTCACCAAATTCCATTCTTTCTAAATACTATGGACAGGATGATTCATCTGCCCATAAATACTTACCGTATGTGAATTGGCAAGATGTAGTGATGGTGAATAGTTAGACAGCTTTAAGGGAGGACTTGACAAATTAATCAGATATAATAGTCAATGCTAGAGAGGGGGTAACAATGTGGGCAGGAGGTTGTTTTCTTATACCCACACTCTTGGGCCCACTCTTAGGCTCCTGATACCTAACTGGATCAGTCTAGGCTCTGTTCCTGCAGGGATATTCTTTATGTAGAATGAGCAAGAAAGTACAATAGAATGAGCAAGAAGGTACTTTAATGTACTGGTTTGACCTACCTATTTTAAGCAAGCAAAATTATGCACATTACCATAGGGACTATGGAGTGAAATGGCCATCTAAGGCAGTTTTGGGAAATTACTAAAGATAACTAAATTTGTAGCTATCTTAGCTATCTTATGATGTCAAGGATAGGGAAAGGTACTTGTGGGATTTTGTTCTGTCATGTGTAATAATAACACAGCAAGATTTGTGACCCTTGACGTGGGAGGGCCATCAATTTTACTCCACTTCAGGCAGCAAAATTATCTAGGCAAGGCCTTCCCTGCAATGCCATCTAAGAGGATCCTCCTTTAAGATTATTTAGTTCAGAATCTAAGATTATTTAATGGCAATGCTGACCTAACATTTTCTTTACTAGCAGAAAAAGGACAGTAGTACCTCAGTTAATGTAATTAATGAGTTCTCCGGGACATTTCTTACAGCAAAAATTACTTTAACCGAATTCCCCATAGGAATGCATTAAAAACCAAAATACTTTAACCAAAACACAGTTTCCCATAGGAATGCATTGAAGACCAATTAATCTGTTCTGGAAAAAAATCTGTAAACCGAGCCACTATTTTCTATGGATTTCCTTTTGTTATGTGATTTTTATGTTAACCGAGCCATTTGTTAACCAAGGTTGCACTGTACAAGCCCATCAGTTTTGCTACCTCAAATCATCAGGGAAAAACCGTCTAAATTGAGAATTTAGTAAGCTGATGCCATGAAGACTGAGGGAGTATACAGAAAGAGTCTCCTCAAAGATTGTGGCACAGTAATACCTCGGATAACAACTGCATCAGATAACGCTGAAATCGGATAACGATCTGCTAGCGTTATCCGATGCAGTCATTCGTAGCAGCAGGGTGGCTGGAAAGCTGAACAGGGTTCTCCGTTCAGCTTCCCAGCCACCCTGCAGCTAAGGAGGCATGGGTGGGGTGGCTGGAAAGCTGATGGGGGGCTCCCCCGTCGGCTTCTCCAGCCACCCCACAGCTGCGGAGGCAGAAGCGTGGCTAGGGAAGCTGACAGGGAGTCTCCGTCAGCTTCCCCAGCCACTCTGCAGCTGTGGATCCCTCCCCTGCTTGGCTTGGTAAGGGTCTTAGCTACCCAGGCCGGGGGGTCGTCTTCTTAATAGAGTCTGGGATAAGGGATCCAAGCCTATGTTAGGAAGCCCCCCCCCCCCCCGGCCTGGATTGCTAAGCTCTTTAGCAAGCCAGACAGAGGTTTCTAAAAAGAAGGGGGGATCCTACCTTCTTTTTAGAACCCTTCACCCCCCCCCACCTGGCTTGGTAAGGGTCTTAGCTACCCAGGTGTGTGTGTGTGTGTGTGTGTGTGTGTGTGTGTGTGTGTGTGTGTGTGTGTGTGTGTGTGTGTGTGTGTGTGTGTGTGTGTGTGTGTGTGTGTGTGTGTGTGTGTGTGTGTGTGTGTGGTGATCTTCTTAATAGAGGCTGGGATAAGGGATCCAACCCTCTGTTAGGAAGCGCCGCCGCCCCCGCCGCCGCCCCCCCCCCGGCCTGGACTGCTAAACTCTTTAGCAAGCCAAAAGGAGGTTTCTAAAAAGAAGGTGGGGAAAAATCCTACCTTCTTTTTAGAACCCCTTCCCCTTGCCTGGCTTGGTAAGGGTCTTAACTACCCAGGTGGGGGTGGGGGTGGTCTTCTTAATAGAGGCTGGGATAAGGGATCCAAGCCTCTGTTAGGACCACCACCACCACCACCACCACCACCACCCGGATAGCTAAGCTCTTTAGCAAGCCAGACAGAGGTTTCTAAAAAGAAGGGACCCAAGAGAGGCTTGGGGCCCTTCTTTTCAGATCCCCCCCCCCAGCTTGCTAAGCAAAACAGATCAGCCCCCTGTTCCCTTTCCTCTTTGGAAAGGGAGCAGGGATTTTTTAAAACATTGTGCGATCAATGCATCGCACAATGTTAAAAACCGGATAACGTTATGACTTGTGGAACCAAGTCATAACGTTATCCGAGGTACTATTGTATTTTGAACCACAGTCAGGTATACTCTGGCAATTTATTTATTTATTTTTCCAATTTTTATACCGCCCTACTCGGTTGGGCCGACTCAGAGCGGTTCACAGACACAGAAAAACAGCGAGTTCATAAATACAACATATAAATATCAAAAGTAATCAGTGTCAATACCAAAAAACATCTCAACATCATTACAGCATCACTACAGCATCAAAAAATTCAGTAGGCATCAGTTTTAAACAACAGTCCAAAATTGCAAAGCTCATCAAATACACAGGAAAATTACGAACAGTACCAAAAGACCTGCTGCCGCTGCGGCTTTTTAAGCCTCGGCCGGGCGGAGCCTCCGGGAGCAGGTGGGAAAGTCCCGGGGCTGGACGCAGTGGTGGCAATGGCATTCTTGTGTTGCAGGCTAATGTTTCTCACACTAGGCTAGACAAAAGGAACTGCAGAATGAACTCACTAAAAGGTGCCTTCATTTTGGCAGTTTCACGTCTGGCCTAGACATGGAAGAAGGGAGAGTGAAGGATACCAGTGGCTGTGGCCATACCAGCTCAATGTGCTCTCATTGTTAAACAACATCCTCAGATATCCTTAGATGTCATCTGCCTTGGTTTTTTTTTTTAAAATACCCAGTGTGTAAGCTTCTGTACTTTAGAGAGGTTTGACAAGGCTGCTCCATGCCCGTTAGACAGATCTGCCCCAATGATGCTGGCTTCAGAGCTCTTGGCTTGAAACTTCTTACTCTGGAAGGAAAGGAGGTTTTGGAATGGGGGCAGAGGAGTTACTTCCTTTCTGCTCAAACATCTCCTACCTGAGGCACCAGCATCCTGTTCAGCTCTCAGATCCAGAAACAGCAAACTCAATCTAGCTGTAGCAGGCAAAGGCTGGACAGAAATGCCAGCAGCAGACCGGGACTCCCAAACCACATTCTCCTGGAAACAAGACGAGACTTGGAGGGGGAAAAATGCCGGCCCATCGCCAAACATTTTCACCCAGTTTGTTTAAAAGTGCTTTCAATTTGTCTGTCCATGTCGGCAGTCTTTAATATATTAGTCTATTCTGCTTTAAATATCTTTCCTACAAAACCCCAAATGAAACATTAAATAAAAATATGTCTGTGATATCCTTAGCTTCTCTGTTTTTGGATCCCAGTGTCCTATTTATGTCATCTCTTAGTAGGAATATGGAACCCAACCAAACCACAATTCTGCTCAACATGGCTAAGATGGAGTTCTTAGTTATTATGTGATTTGCTCAGAGGGGTGGTGGCAGTGGTGGGGAGAGACAAATCATTTCAGAGAACAAAAAAGGCCAGGAAGGAAAAGAAAAAGTATCCAAGTAGAATCTGTTTAACATGGCCATACACAAATAATCAGAGAATAAACATGTTGTAGTTACACAGACTTGCCTCTTAGACGTTAGAAGTCAATTTGGAACTTGATGGGCATACTCAACAGAATAATATTTCATCTCCTAGGCTAGCTATAAACATAAGATTTTCAATAGATTTATGTTGATATTTATATTAAGGGGACAGCAGGGGCTTGGTGGTTAAGATGTGGAGCATGACAACCGGAAGGTCAGCAGGTCGGCAGCTTGAGACCTGAGTGCTGCGCAATGGAGTGAGTGCCCATCGTCTGTCCCAGCTCCTGCCACCATAGCAGTTCAAAAGCAAGAAATTGCAAGTGCCACAAATAGGTACCACTTCAGAGGAAAAGGTGACAGCATTCTCTATGCTCTGGCATCTAGTCATGCCTGCCACATGACCAAGGAAACATCTGCAAACCTGGGCCGTGCTGGCTCTTTGGCTATAAACAGAGATGAGCACCTCCCCTAGAGTTGGACTTGCCTGGCTTTCAAGCAAAGGAGACCTTTACCTTAATGTGTAATACCTGTCTTAAATAAATATGTTTATTTTAGAAGCAGACTGTTAGGGAGGTGGTTTTGAGAAGTGGCAACTTTTACTTAGCCTGTGATAGAACTAAAGTATAGGTAAAGATACAGCAGGAAGTAGTGACAGATGACATATGCATGGAATGGTAGGAAAAAGTCGTATGTATGAAATGAGGGGCATTTGCTTGGCTTTACATCCCATTGCCTAGATTCAAAAAGGATAACCATTCATGACATGGCCAGGAACACAGGTGTGCTTGCTGTACTGAAAGGAATGGTGTGAACTCTCCCACCACATAAGGTCGGAAGAGGCATTATTTGAGAAAGGAAAGGAAGAGGAAGGAGGCACACCTGTGCCAAAGTTTTCACTGAATGCCTTCATAGCACTGTCCATCGTCTCAGCTATTTTAGCGCTGCCTGGTTCTGCAAGATATCAGAGCCAAGAAACTGTGGGAAGTCCAGCAAAGAAAAGAAAAAAATTCCTGTGGCAATTCTTCCCACAATGACATGGTCCTGTGGCCTGCTAGAAGCCGACACTACTAAAATAGCTGAGACAGAAGTAGTCACGCTATTGAGGCGGCTGTTCCGAGACAGAAGGCTGGAGTTCAGCTTCTGGCAGTTCTGCCGCCAACCTCAGTGCCCTGGCATCTGTGCTATGGCTCTCCTGGTTGTTCTGAGAAACCTTCTATGCCCCTTTTTTTTACAACTGGTAATAGCAGAACATGTGCATAAATCGATGCCATGAAGGCTCACTCCTCTGTCTGACGAAGTGGACTTGATCCACGAAAGCTCACATTAAAATACAGCAGTTAGTCTTTAAGATGCCACAAATGGTTTTGTCTTTTTTTGTTTTGTTTACTGTCTGATATGCTTGAGGCACAGACTAGCATAGCTACCATTTAAAAATTTTCTTCTCTGCCCTGGCATTGTACCAGCAGGTACAATACGTCTGTTTGTACAGTACTGAGAGGATTTCAGGGAGGTTTGAGTCTATCTGAGTGCTGTTTCAACTCTCAGAGGAGTCACTCCTGAGACTAGGAGCAATGAGGTTGCCAAATAATTGTGAACACGTTGAGGAACCTTGCCACTTCTTGTATTTAGGGAACATGAACGAGTCTGACTGTGAGGTATAGTAAATGACGTTTATATTCTACACCAGGGTGGGGGTGTTCCCTTCCTTTTTTCCAGCCATGGAATGGTTTAAATCAGGAGAAGGGAGGATATTTCAGGACTTTTGTACACCTGCCTGCTCCGATATATTTGTTTAAACTCACTTTCTATCTGTAGTGTTTATGTACAGGTGTGTAAAGGTAATGGTCGCCCTTGCTCAAAAGCCAAGAAGTACTCAAAAGTGTATCCAACTCTAGGGCTCAGTGTTCATCTCTGTTTATAGCCAAAGAGCTTGTGCTGTCTGCGTCTGCAGATGTTTCTGTGGACATGTGGCAGGCATGACTAGACACCGGAGTGCATGGAACGCTGTTTACCTTCCCACTGAAGTAGGTGTGTGTATCGTTTCCAAGAATGTAAAATGACTCTTTCTCTCTTTTTCTCTCTTCCTCTCTTAATATACATATACAGTGTGTGTGCGTGGGGGTGTGTGTGTTTGAATATAAGCAGACAGATAGATGGGGTACAAATCAAAAAGCCTTCCACTAGTGTGGGTTGCACCTTTTGCCAACTATAGCACATTCTTCAATAACATGCTACACAGGGATTACCTCTGAGTATGCAAGGTCCTCTCCCTTTCATCTCTCCCACCCCGAGAAAGGCATATGCTCCTGTGTAAGAATGACGTTAATATACGTCTTACTGAAAGGGAGATCATGGAGGATTGTGCAAGAGGCCCACTGGGCACCAGTGTTGATTTAGTGCTAATTACAGTGTTCGTCGGCAAGGTGTTGCCGCTATTGGCCTTGAAGCAATTTTATGCTCCATTGGTAGGATATGCCTCAGCCATTCTCGTTGTAGTCATTGCCTTGGAACGTGGCCAAGGCAGCTAATTTCCACACAAAATGTGTTCTGTTATTCACTCTCCTGGAAAAGTTCTCAGACGTGGTGGGCCCAGCTAGAGTTTACACAAAAGAAAACCCAAGGTGGCCAGGCCTCAGGACGCCAGTGAAAGACTCTGGGAATTGTTATGCTTCCCTGGGTCTCCATGCAACATTTGTATGGAGGCAAATCTCAGAGCAAGCAGATGAAGAGGTCTAAAACATTTTCTTCTTCTCTTTTGGGGTTTATACTGATTCTTACCATTCAGAGATGCTGGAATGTTTTGGGATATATTTACAATGAACTGATGTAGAGTCAACTCCACATTTGGTGTTCCATTTGCATAATAGTGGGGGTCTGTGCTCCTCTTTCCCCATGGCAGCCCCTTCTTAATCTCACATCTCAAACGAGTTCTGGAAGGTTTGGAGAGACATCTATGGCCAGTTTTCTGGCCACAGGGACTGTAACCTAACCATAGAAATGTTGAATTTAGCCCTTAGTTTTTATGTCCTGGGCTATTATACATATTAGAGAATGCCTTCAGACATACACCTTTTGAAGTTCTCAAAAATGTGCATCTTAATGAAGCAACATACAAAAAGGTCATACACATATTTATGAATTGCATAGTTAAGGGAGAATGGGGCTACAGTGGCTCATTGGTTAAATCACTGAGGTAGATGACCAGAAGGTCCACAGACCAGCAGTTCAAGACCTAAATGTTGCACGATGGAATGAGCCCCAGTCATCTTTCCCCGTTCCTGCCAATTTACCGATTCAAAAGCAAGAAATTGCAAGTAGACAAATAGATATCACTGCAGAGGGAAAGGTAACATCATTCCTTGCACTCTGGTGTCTACTCATGCTTGCCACATGACCAGTGGTGGGATGTCAAAAATTTTACTACCCCACCGTGATGTAATCACATTGTGGGTGGAGCTAACATCATGATGTCATGACATCATGGGCGGAGCCACTGTCATGACATCATGATGTTGTGGGTGGGGCCAAAGAAAAATAATAATAAAATAAAATAAAAATAAGCACACACACACACACACATACACACCCTCAACCCACCTACCCACCCACAACACAAACCCGTAAATAAATTAAATAAATAAAATAAAAAATACATTAAAATACAGCCACCCACCCACCCCAAACCCAAATCAACCAGAGCTTTTAAACCAGAGCTTAAAGCTTACTCTGGCTAGGTCAAATGGAAGGAACTACAGAATGAATTCACCACAAGATGGCTTCATTTTGGCACTTTTCAACTTTTCAACAGTTCAAGAAGTTAGGTACTCTTCGCCTAACCAGTTCTCTAGGATAATATGTCTTAATGTAAATGTAAAACAGCTGTACCTCCTTAAGGGTTCTCCAATTGGAACAGCAATTGGAACAGCACAGGTGTAGCTTATTGATGAGGTAACTCCAAGACTTTGCTTTAAAACCCCAAGCCAGGCCGCCAGGCCTTTTTAGGAACTGTGGTAGTACGTCAATATAGGTAAAGGTATTAAATACACATTAAAATGCACACAGACACACCACATCCAAAGGTGAGTCACTTACCCTGGGGAGCAGGCTATAGGGAGCTTCAGGGCTAGCAGCTTCTCTTCTTCCTCCCCGCTTGGGAGGACAGCAAGGAGACCATGCATATGCACCAAGCATGCACACCAAGTGCTTGGCGCACATGCACAGTGGGGGAACCAGTGAAAAGGTAAGCCCCGAAGGTGGTTCCCCCCAAAAGCTGCTACCGGTTCTCCGGGACACTGGGAAAAGTTACTACTGGTCCTGGTGAACTGGTGCGAACCTGTTACATCCCATCATTGCACATGACCATGGAAACATCTGTATATTCAGACAGCACAGGTTCTTTGAGTGTAAACAGAGATGAGTTGGACTCAACTGGCTTTCAAACAAGGGAGACCTTTATAGTTTAGGGAAAATGCAATTTACCTGCATGCATGTGTTTAACTTGCAGACTAATGTGGAAATGGGCCAGACCTAGAGATGTGTGAAACTCACATGTGCCAAAAATTGGTCTAATCATCCACCAGTGCCATTTATGAATCCTTGCTCCTTCATTGTCTTTAAAACAAAAGGGCAAAAATTAATTATTATTTTAATCACCCACCCACAAAATGAAACCAGAGCCAAGCAGCTTTGCTTTTCCAACTAAAAAAGAAAGAGGATAGCCTTAAGACAAGGAGCCCTTCCTGACAGCCAAGATGACTGACAAATTCTTGTGGTTTTTCTCCAAAAAGTCAAACCAAACTACAGCCAATGGCCAAACTTAGTTCTGGCAATTTTGCATTGCCTGGAAATGAGTGCAATCATATCCTAATAGCTATTTGGATAATTGTTCATAAGAGCAATCTGCCAACCAATTCTGGACAAGAGTCTTTATTGCAAATATAGCAAGTCACCTAATCTGGAACAAATTAAGACATCATTTCTACAGCAGTTCCACCTCCCCCTTCCCCAACCCTTTAAAAATTGTGAAATAGTTTATCATCGATCAAGAAAAGAGCTGGTACATATTGTATTTCTTTAGGCTAGATATTTCCCCTGGTCAGGGGATAGTAGAATGAGTCTTAAGGTGGAAAATGTGCTTCAAACATGCATAACAATTTTGGTTCTCCACTAACAGCTAAACAGCAGTTCATAAAGAGATTATCGGGAAGGAATTCCTCCCATTTCCCACCAAGATCATTATGGTGGATTACTTCATCTTGCCATCAGTTCCAGTGTAGATGAAAGAGAATTTGGGATTTATAGTGTAGAATAAATTATCTACCTTCCTCTTCTTCTGCCATATCCAAATCCAAATATAGGTGATCATCATGGCGATCAGCCACAAAGACCGTCCTGAGAATATAATGCAGTGGCCTTTCATCTGCCTTCCGCATCAAAGCATGACACTCTGTGTACCATTGATCCATTGACATGAGTCACTTTCTGGTCCTGAGCCCTTTTGGCAAGCAAAGTCCTCCTCAGCCCCAGGCCAGTATTGATGAAGCTGCTGCCCTCCAGCAAGATAGATTCAAGTGTGATTTAATCCACTTGGGGACCATCACCAACCCCTGTGGACTTTGGCACCCAAGGCTGTTAGACCTCAGGGTGGTCAGGTTAGTTAACTGCTGCCTGACACTCAACGTTGACTCCCTGGCAGTATGATCTACTCTACTACTCTGGAACTAACTCCACCTAACCATAATGCCAAAATTCAGAGGTGAACTGTCCCACAGTAAACCACAGTAAACCACCAAAACCTACTAAAGGAATCCAAAGATGCTTGCTTTCCATAGATTTCCCCAAGCAGCCACCAAAATCAGGTGACTAACTGAGGAAGCCACATTAAAACATGTTTCCTAATTATTTAATGTTGCAGATTTTGGTGAAGTGGGAATGGATGGGAAGGCCGTGGCTGAAATTGCCCATTCTAACATAGAATAATGTGAGATGTTTTAAATGCTACATTCAAAGGCTGCAAAGGCCTGATCCATGCAATTTAGCATTCCCTACATTCTTTTAGGAGCATCCCAACAACCTGGCTCTTTAAACTGAGGCTGTAAAATCCAGTTATGGATTTTCCCACTACAGTTTTACAGTGACAAAATAAAAGCTCATACTGTAGGAATGTTGATATCATCCTCTTGCTCTTGCTTCCTCCTCCTCCTCCTCCTCCTCCATTACCACCAACATGACCATCATATTATTTTTGTCAGAAAGCTATCAGGAAGATACACAATAAACCCAAAATAAAATCAACATATGTGGGCTCTATCTAAAATATATTATTTAATCTTATATCTGCTATTGTAAGGTTCAAAAATTGTTCCCATTATAAAATCTATTTTATAATATTAATGATAAGTTCTAAAGTCCATTCTGCGGCGAAGCCTTCATAAAATATTGCCTCTCCTAGATGTCACCTTGTATCCCTTTGTTTCTCTTGACCATTGATCTGTGACAGCTGTTTCGCTCTTACAAATAACTGACATTACTGTATAATCAAAATGAACCTATGAATTAGTCTACAGAGTGTCTGCTTCTCCTCATCTCTCAACTCTTGGACAGAGAAATCTTTTGGAGGCTTATTTATTTGATTGTTTGCTTATGACTCCATTCCAAAATGTTTCCCAGGAAAGCTCACCTTTGCCAAGAGTAGTACAGGTATCACATACCTCACATTTGCTAAAGTACTTTGGACATCAAATGAGAAGAGAAGATTCACTTGAGAAAGCCTTGATGCTTGGAAAGGTCGAGGGCAAAAGAAAAAGGGGGGGAGTCAAATATGAGATGGCTGGATGGTATTGTAGACACAATGGGCACAGAGCTGAGCGAGTCGAGGAGGATGGTGGAGGACAGAAGTGCCTGACGGACGGTGGTCCATGGGGTCGCAAAGGGTCGGAATCGACTGTATGACTGAACAACAAAAAGTGCTTGACTTAAGAGTCACAATATCATTTTTCTTTGTATTACAAGCAGGTACATAAACATCCCCTCCACACTCAATAGCTGTGTTTGAAGAAAGAAAGAAAGAAAGAAAGAAAGAAAGAAAGAAAGAAAGAAAGAAAGAAAGAAAGAAAGAAAGAAAGAAGGAAGGAAAGAAAGAAAGAAAGAAAGAAAGAAAGACAGACAGACAGATAGACAGACAGACAGACAGACTGGCATGGTTCTGACAGAAACAAATTATCTTTGGCTGACGCCGGAGCAAACAGGTCCAAAGTGTGGGGCTTGCTTTGCTCTTAAGCTTCTTGTATTCCCCATAGAAGGCATGCAAGGGAATCAATAACCCCTGTGTTTTCAGACCAGACCTAGCAAAGGTGGTGCACAGAGAAAATACTCTTCTATTTATATATCTAGAACTTAATGAAGTGAAATTATCACAGCCCGACAGGCAGTGGTGGGTGTTATAACTCACAGGCATGGCACGGCTATGTGAGATTTGCAGGCTGGTTTTTTTAAAAAAATTTCTCTGCGGTTGTGTGTATGTGCGTGCCTCTGTAAAGAGTGAAATCTAATCTCTTAATCATTTCCAATTTACATAATCATCATTTTAACTCCTTTAACTCCCTTTAAAAGATGGCTGATTGAATAAATATTATCCACCAAAGGCCTCCCATTAATTTCAAGTAAGTTAAACTTATAGACCTATTTAATATTATAGTATACTCCAGAAGGTGAACCCAGCAAGTGCATTTTCACCTTCAAGGTATCTGGTTCCACACTCTTGTAGGATTCATGTGCTATTAAATGAAATGTTTAAAATCTGGATTTTATTTTAGAGTTCTAAAACTTATTTTATTTTATTTCTCTGGGAAGGCAAGGTCTGGATATTCCTTTTTTTCTATTGCCCATGTGTACAGCATTCATGAACAACAATGAATAAACTTCACAATCTATATAATTTACATTCCTCATCTTCTGTTTAAATTATAAAAGCCCATAAAGGAGGGTGATGAGTCTTGACTTAAAAAAAAAAGAGCCAAGTTACACATTGAGGTGTCCTCTTTGCTGCCTATAAAATCCAAGAAGAGGAGGAAAACATAGGTGAAAAGCTTTGATATAAAAGCAACCATGTAGTAAACATTGCCTAGTCTCATGATATTTTTAAAATTAAAATATTAATAGGTTATATTATGTGTTCCAGGGAAAACATTTTCACTTCCATCTCTTTTCCCTCTTTAATGATCTATGCAACTCAGATTATAACCTACCAAAATGACTTGAAGGACTTGGTCACTTAAAGTAAACAGGGTTTGAACCTTAAAGCGGGGAAAATCTGGTTTTTCAAGTCAAAAAGCAAGCAGGTAGCAACCTTCTCCTTTAGCCATTGTGGAGAACTGCAATTATCCAGTAACTAATTTGCAGTCATTTCCCAATAACATTTATTGTGTACAACTTTAACTTGAATGCCCCTGTCTGGAGTCAGGAGAACATTTTCTCTCAAGCTAGGAACCCTATCATTTTGTTTTTGCCTCACCTTGCACCATGTGGCTTGGCTCAGGAATGTTCTGGAACTGTTCATTCTCCAGGCTGCTTACCATGGTGTACCTGCTGTCTGTTTTTAGCATATGATGGTCCAGCTTTTGTGGCCAATGAGTTCCTGCTTTTTTGGCATGGGTTTGCTTTGGCTCGATAGCTTTTTGCTGCTTCCCACTCTGGGATCTTCTGGCTGGCATTCAAAAAGCTACCCTGAAATGTAGCATCTCTAGTCGATGGGTGTCCAGTGAGGTGTGTTTTTTTAAAATCCTCTCCACCACACTTTAATTGGCAGGTCTTCATACGATGACACAAAGTACAGTTGAAGCTGACTAAGATTTCAAGATTGCACACAAATGGATGAAGAAAACACAAGCCCCAAATCCCTTTGTTGACATAGAATTGGCTGTGTGGTTCTTCAATCTAGCCAAGACATTTTATTTTCCTTGACCATGTTGCCCTCCATGTGAGGCCAAGTTCTAATGTTCTTGTTCTGCTAATGGTCTGCTTTTATCATTTTGCATGGAACATCATTCATAGCACAGCTATGTCATGATACAGTTCAATTGCTATTGCCACTTTATTCACAACAGTTTGTATGATTCTTGTCACCTCTAGCCTTTGGTATGGATACAGGATTTGGCAGCTCTACAGTGGGTTTCAGAGAATGTTCAAATGCTGGAGAATGATCTTGGCTAATCTGGGTGACCCATACCAGTAGCTAGGGATTTTATTTGAGCTGTTACAAAAATGTTGTCTTACACCAGGCTTCTTCAACTTTGGCCCTCCAGATGTTCTTGGACTTCAATTCCCAGAAGCCCAAGTCAGCACTCCTGTTGATCAGGGCTTCTGGGAACTGAAGTTCAAGAACAGCTGGAGGGGCAAGGTTGAGGAAGCCTGTCTTACAGTAATGCTTTATTGGTTTGTGTGTGTGAAAATCCTTTTCAATTTACTTTTTAAACCACTTGGAAGGTTGTGAATAGAAAAGTGGCCTATAAAGTATTTGACAGTGTTTAGTGACAATGAATTATAACTGCATTTGGATTAAAATTATGATTAAAGTACTTTAAAGATTCTGAATGCAGAAGTGGTATATCAAAGTATGCATGAATAATATGACAGGAAAGGCCATATCAAGCTATCTGGTTTATACACCACCCATCTAGCAAAGCATCTATTCTAGGCAGTTACAAAAGCCCAATCACATGCAAATACAGAACTCAAAGAAAAAAAAGGTAAATTCAGAATAAATTTAGCAATAAAATATAGTAAAATTACCGTATTTTTTGGACCATAAGATGCACCTGACCATAAGACACACACGGTTTTTAGAGCAGGAAAACAAGAAAAAATATTATGAACCTTTGGACCATAAGACGCACCCCTCATTTCTCCTCCACTTTTGGGGAGAAAAAAGTCTGTCTTATGGTCCAAAAAATACAGTAATTTAAAAATATAGAACAAACAGCAAGACAGATGGCAGCATCACTATCTACAGTTTAAAGTTTTCTTGATTTTATTCACTATGCCTGAGGATAACATCTTCAAAAGCTTCTGTATAAAGCTCAGTTTTCAATAGGTTCTTAAAGGCTGGAAAGGAAGGGTGTCTAACAATTCTCTAGCAAGAGGGCATTCTATAAAGATGGAGTCACTGAAGAGAAGCCCGGTTTCTAGCTCATGTTCTACAGCAGGGTTCCTCAAACCTGGCTCTCCAGATGTTTTTGTACTTCAATTCCCAGAAGCCCTGATCAGCAGATGTGCTGACTTGGGCTTCTAGTAATTGAAGTCCAAGAACAGCTGGAGAGCCTAGTTTGAGGAACCGTAATCTACAAGAGAGGACAAAGTTAACAGTTTAATTAATTATTAGTGAATCCAACTAATTCAAGCTCTGACAGTGAAAAATTGCAAATCATATATTTGGAACAGAGAAAACCCCAAGGCTTCAAAAATTTACATTGTGACCAGCATGTTAACAAGTGTTAACAACAATGTATGTATTTATAAAATTCATTGAGCATTTGCATATATGATATCTCATCTACTTTGAACAGATTTATGACCCCCTACAGCAGCATTTCAACTTTTAAAATGCATCAAGGGGTTGACTGCTCATCTGCTGCTATTTTATTTAGTATATAGCCTTAAAACGATTTATTCAGAGTATGACTCTATCGAAAAGGGGTAGTTTCTGATAAGTAGGAGCCAGAAGAGAGCTACTGAAAAACTTGTGGAAACATTTCTGCTGTTAGGGTTGACCATAACCTCTCATCATGTGATTAAGCTGAATGCTACTATTAATGTTAGAAGATGCAAGAAAAAAGAAGGAAGCAAATTCTGTTATTATTATTTTTAAACTGCATGCAGTACATGGAACTGCACACAGAATTGTACATATACATGCAATTCATGTTATGCTGTATGAACAAAATTACCTCCAAAAAGTCCAGTAATGCTCAAGGCCAATCTCACAACACACACACACCCAAACAATTTCTTGCCATCCATTCCATATCTGTATCGCTGACCAAGAGAAGCTAAGATCACAATCACGTTTATGAGTTTGAGACAAATTCCCTTAGTTAGATATGGATGCTATTCAATGCAGGCTTGTTGATTTATGACGTAGATACCGTAATGAACATCACCACTCACAAAACATAGATTTCCCAGAGGAAAAAGGTAGATTCCATTTAAAATAAATAAATAAATCCAAAGTTATTTCTCTTGGGTTCCCCATACTCTAGATTTCATAAAACATGACATTCAAAATGAATTTTGTGGTTCTTGTTCAGGGGAAACATAGAGAGAATTTTTGAGGGGAGCCAGAAAGATTGGGTAAGTTTGTTTTAAAAAAGGAAAAACACCTCCTAAACAAAATAAAACCTGACATACATCCAAGGGGAAATGAATATACATGCTACTCTTGAGAAGGTTTCTTCCCTGAGATTAACTATTTGATTAATGTTGCTGGGGCTTGTATTATCCAAAGTGCAAAGTGGTCAAAGTTGCTGTTTAATATAGAAAAGTTGCAGATGAAGTAGGGATAACGTTTGGATATGTCTTTGTTTCTAAGGATTATTATCAGGCAGGTCAGCATATATGAGTTAAAAAAGTAAAATGAAAATATTATGTTAGTAGAATTTGGCAAGATGACAGTTTAATATCTAATGGAGAGGAAGAATTTTCAAACTGGTTTTTGGCAGCATCTCCTTCCTTTCGTTTCTCTGTATCTCTCCCTCTTCTCCTTAAGCCCTAGAAGATGGAAATATTATTTTGCCTTAATACAATAAAATTAAAAGTGGGTTTAGACAAGGATAGGTTAAGACAGTGATGGTGAACTTTTTAGAGACTGAGTGCCTAAACTGCAACTGAAAACCCACTTATTTATTGCAAAGTGCCAACACAGCAACAGGGGAGGGAGGAAATGCTCCCACTGGGCTGCTGGGCAGAGGGGCGGGGCAAACTCTTTGCTGGGGAGAGGGAGAAAGTGCTCCCATTGGGCTGTTGGGCAGACGGGTTGGGTGAACTCTGTTCTGGGGTGACTGCATGGGTGCCCACAGAGAGGGCTCCAAGTGCCACCTCTGGCACACATACAATAGGTTTGCCACCCTTGGGTTAAGGGGTGCTTCACGCAGGAATGTGCATTGGAGAAATGATACATTTATTTATTTATTTTCAGATTTAACATTATTTTCATGTAGTCATTCATAAAATGTGAAGAAAATTGGAGATTGCTGACTGGCAGAATTCTTTCCCTGAACATACAATTTCTTTCTGAAAACCCAGAAATGAATGATATGTACAGGAATAGCCTTATATCACACCAACCATCTTTGGTCTCAGTTCTTTAGTAGGCATATGCATTTTTATTTAAGTACAGTGGTGCCTCGCTTAAAGAGCATAATGCGTTCCACAGGATTGCTCTTTAAGCGAGTTTGCTCTTTAAGCGAAACACCATTGTAAGTGACCATTTGTGGGGGGGGGGGGGTTGCAAACCCCGATTTATTTGTTAAGCAAGTTTTTGGTTGGTTTTATTTGTTAAGGGAAGCGAACATTCAGAGAAAATGCTGCTTTTTAAGCGAGTTACTCTTTAAGTGAAATACTCTTTATGCAAGGTTTGACTGTAACTCTTTCTTGATAAGAGTCTAAAACCCCTGTGAGTTTTTTTTTGCCTTGAGCACAAGGATAAAACAGGAGGTTGGTTTCAACCTTTCACAAGTTGCATAAAACACACACACACACATATATATATATAAGAACTTTTTTCCCCTTTGTGAAGCAAAGCATACACACACAACAAGCATAGGTAGACTTGATATTTGATCAGCTGACACAATCTTGGTTCCTAAGAGGCTGATGCTGGCAGGACCTGTTTGCCACCCTCCCAGAAAGAGGAGAGGCTACATGAATCCTGGCATAACTGATGTCCAAGCAAAAGCCCTGCCTAACCAAACATCAGACTGTTTTGGATTCATTCAGCCAACCTCCCAACTCTGTAAGCCAGGGAACTTGCTGAAACTTTTCGAGCCGTGGGCCAGTCACATTCTTTGCAATCTGTTTTGCAACAGGATGAGATAGATTTTAAGCTGCCACTTTTTCTGCTTAAATCAGGAATGCCCAAACTATGGCCTGTTGGCCGGATCCAGCCCCCAATGCCAATTCATTCTGCCCACACTATCCTTGTCACTCTCGGAAGTGGAAGTAAAATGCACCCCTATGCTCTATGGTCCCTATGCTCTATGTGTATAGGCACATTTAAATTCCACTTCTGAGAGCGATGAGGGTGGCTCAGGCCAGATGGATTGGCATCAGGAGCTGGATCCAGACCACGGGCTGTAGTTTGGGCATCCCTGCTGTAATCCAATGCAAGCTTTTCCGGTTGTCTTGTTGGGATAGGGGTTTTTGGCCTGGTTCACCTGATTGGCATATTGAACAAAATAAGTTCTGGACTCCCCCACCCACCCAAAATGGTGTACTGCAGAAGATTAGAAGGTCACACCGGACTGGCAAAATCTCTGGGGCACTGTTTGGTGAAAGGGGCAAATGGGGAGCAATCTTTGGGGTCTAACTGGATCACAGCTGCTTTCAGATCTTGAGATATGAGGTGGAAACAGATCCAGTAGAGTCCTACCCAGTGATAGGTTGTTACCGGTTCGGACTGGTTCGCCTGAACTGGTAGCACCCATCAGGAGGGGGTCGCCGAGGTGCATGAAGTGTATATTGTTTTGCAGGATGCTCAGAATTTCCTGGATCACGTGGGTGACCAACAAAGAAGTATTGAGATAAAGGAATCAAACCCATACATTAAGAACATGCATAAAATGAAGAAAGCTAGAAAACTTGAACCAAGTAATAAGAAAAGAAAAGAAAAGCACAGAGGAAGACTCCCTGGGAGGAGAACAGCCTTTTAACTTAAGAACCTGGGAATCTGGTAGGATGCAGCATAATACCATCATAGTACTGCTGCAGTGGTGGGATGTCAAATTTTTTACTACCCCACCGTGATGTCATCACAGTGTGGGTGGAGCTAACGCCATGATGTCATGATGCCGTGGGCGGAGCCAACATCATGATGTCATGACATTGTGGGTGGGCCAAAGAAAAATAAAATAAAATAAAAATATGCACACACACACACACACACACACACACACACACACACACACACACACACACACACAACGCACCCACCCACCCACAACACAAACCCGTAAATAAAATAAATAAATAAATAATACATTAAAATACACCCACCCACCCCAAACACAAATCAACCAGAGCTTTTAAACCAGAGCTTAAAGCTTATTCTGGCTAATCTTTCTCACACTAGGTCAGATGGAAGGAACTACAGAATGAACTCGCCACAAGATGGCTTCATTTTGACACTTTTCAACTTTTCAACAGTTAAAGAAGTTAGGTACTAAGTCTTTGCCTAACCAGTTCTCTAGGATAATATGCCTTAATGTAAATGTAAAACAGCTGTACCTCCTTAAGGGTTCTCCAATTGGAATAGCAATTGGAACAGCACAGGTGTAGCTTATTGATGAGGTAACTCTAAGACTTTACTTAAAAACCCCAAGCCAGACCGCCAGGCCTGCCGGTCACCAGGCCTTTTTAGAAACTGTGGCAGTACGTCAATATAGGTAAAGGTATTAAATACACATTAAAATACACACAGACACACCACATCCAAAGGTGAGACACTTACCCTGGGAAGCAGGCTATAGGGAGCTTCAGGCTAGCAGCTTCTCTTCCTCCTCCCTGCTTGGGAGGACAGCAAGGAGGCCATTCATACTTGCCAAGCACTGTAGCCATGCATGCACACCATGTGCTTGGCACGCATGCGCAGTAGGGGAACCAGTGAAAAAGTAAGCCCCGAAGGTGGTTCCCCCCAAAAGCTGCTGGCGGTTCTCCAGGACACTGGGAAATGTTACTCCCGGTTCTGGTGAACTGGTGCGAACCTGTTACATCCCATCACTGTACTGCTGCCTCCAACAGCAGGATAGCTGTGGATAGTCTCCAATCTCTGTTCAAAGAGATAGATGACTGTAACCAAATTATTTCATAACATTTCAATTGCCTTTTTACTGTTTCCTGATTATTATTTTTAAAGAACTGAATTATGGAAGGGCCCAACGGCAAAATGAGCTGAGGAGGAACCACTTATGCTGGTTCCCAACAGTCATGGAGGTGGAAGAGGCCATGCAGATGGACTGCCTGTGAAGGCATGCTTTGTCCATATCCTCAAGGCTGCGGAGGTCCATTGCAATCCCGGTGTTGAATCCTGCATGTCTCGTTTAGGTGTGCTGCAGGAGATAGCTCCGAGATCATAGTGTCTGGGTCATGTCTTGGCAAGCTGGGATCCACCTTAAACAAATTCATACCAGTGGCTTCTTTCCTGTTTGTCATTCTTCTTTTGTTTGTCATTTCTTGTTTGCAGAGAATTCTAGTTTTGGACTCTTTGGTTGCAATGTGCAACCTCTTTTTTGCTCCTTCCTTGTGCTTTCTCTTCTGCAAGGACTGCCAGCCATTTGGGAAACATTATGTGCTGGTCTGCACAAAGGGCAGGGTGGGATTGATTTGTTTCAGGCCTATTTTTCTCCTTTCTTAAAATTATTTTTTGGTAAATAATATAGTGTTTCATTGTTCTGTCACTAAAAATCTTAAGTGACACTTTGACGCTCATCAGCTACAAAATACATTTTTGTCTTTTAAAAGTAGATATTACTTTGTACTTGTCAGGATCTAAGGCAGCTTCAGGGCTCTAGCTCAGGAGTTCTCAGCCTTTTAAAGCCGGTCCGGGTCACGCTCCTTCAGACAGCTTCTGGGGCCGGATGGCCTTTTTGGCCTTCTTCCACAACATGGAACTTCCTGGTGTGGTGGAGGTGGTGGCGGCGCATGAAATGGTGTCACAGGCCGCATGTTGAGAATCCCTGCTCCAGCTGCTAGGAAGGCACCTCTGACTAGAGTCACACAGCCTGCTGCAGTTGCTAAGGCCTTGATGAGCTCTTTCCCCTCTCCTGGATGAGCTTGTTCCCCTGTCTGCTCTTGGCTTTGACCTTATACTTGGATAAGGTTTGCCTTTGACCTTTAGCTTGGTTGCCCTGATGCCTGTGTTGCTAGCCAGCTGCTTACATCTGGGACTCTGACATTACTGTGCTATAGTCAACCCCCCCCCCCCCAGTAACTTCTAGCCATTCCAGCAGGGGGCTCCTGTGTAGCCAACCTCATAGTATTTATTTATTCAAAATATATTTACTTTGGCTATCTTCTATAAAAGTATCCAAGGTGACTTACATCTTTCAAAATGGCAATATAGAAGCTAAAAAACAAATTTTGCAATATTAAATATTAGAAATTAGTAATGTTTCTAAGGAATCTGTGGTAATCAGAGTTGAAGGATTGTGTTGAGGCAACCCAACCTGTCCAACACAATAAATTGAACAAGTATTTTTCCCCACTCCAACTCAAGATAATTGGTGTTGACAATCTTTATATCCAAGTAGAGTCATAATGAGGCAGATGTCTCTTAGATAGCCAGCCTCCAAGCCATTTAGGGTTTGAGAAATTAAACCAGCCAGCTCAGCAGGCCCCAGGGAGCTATTTGCAAATAATACTCACCCATGTATTTCTCCGGTGACATCCAAGAAATGCTGATGACTCCTGATATACATTACTGACAGCAATGAATTTATTCACTGAAATCACTAGAACAAGGTCACAGGTACTAAGCAGAGTCCCTTTGCTTCTTATTTTGTCTTAATTTAGAATAATTTTGTAAATTTATCAATATTATTCTAAATTAGCTTGCTCTGATTGTATATCTTTGTACACACACACACAAACACAGTATGTAAACTGCTATAAATTGTGTGATTAAAAGCCAGAACAATGACTTGTGCTACACAGCATTTATTGAACTAATGATAGTATGATGAAACTATAGCCACTTAGGGAGACTAATGGGACAAAAGCAGTGGGTTGAGACATGTGCCTTGCCTTTTGCCCATCCATGTCTCATGGTGACATAAAGTTTTAACTTTAGAAAATGTGGTAGTGAATCTGCTACCCAATGCTTGGCACTGAGGTCACATTACCCTGGTACTGAAATACATGCAGTGGTTGCCAGTTGTTTTCTGGGTCCAATTCAAGATGTTTCTTTTAATCTCTGACAGCTCTAAACAGCTTGGGGGCCTGGCTAATACATTAAAAATGTATCTAAACATTATAGATGCAGACATAAAGCTCACATTACACTTATTTCCCACAGAAATACCAGTTTTGAAAAGAAAATTGCAGCACAAGGTTGGCAGCCACACCTGAAAGACATATCATGTTTTGTCCAGACCAGACAGCAGCCCTGCTGTACTTGCTTACCTTTGAAGGGCTAAAGTAACTCCCTTGGCCGACAATGAAGTCCATGTGGATATTAAAAGACTATAACCCCAGCCAGAGTTTGGAAATGCAGTTTCAGTTGTGTATTTTTTTTTGGGGGGGGGGTGGTAGGGGTGGAGACTACCACTCTTCAGAATCCCTGTCTGTTGACACTGTCATTGTGTTTGCTGCCTGTTTGTTCTGCACTTGATCTAGAAAAAAGTACCTGACACTGAAAATAGGTGGATTTTATCCATTTTTCTTGACAAGTGAAGACAACACGGCACTTTTAAGATACAGATAAAAATCAATGTTCCTTGATCAGGATCTCAAACCAAACTAGGAACAGAGGCTTGAACCAAGCCTTTATTTTATCAAAAATAGTACAGAACTTGAATTAGTTTTAAAAATTGAATGTTGATCTGAGTAGGAATTAGTTATTTATTATTATTTATTAGTTCAAATGTATATTGCCGCCCATTCGCCATAGCGACTCAGGGTGGCTTACAAACAATATATTACATTACAGTACAATATGTTGATGGGGATGCAGGGGGACGGGCGGTGAAGTCCTCAATCTGCCCTGGCTGCTTCTTCCCTGGCCATTGGTGCTGGGCGGGCACAGGGGGAGGGACGGCAAAGTCCTCAACCTGCCCTGGTGGCTTCTTCCCTGGCCGTTGGTGTGGGTGCAGGGGGAGGGACCAACCCACAAATAAAAAGAAATCACATATCTTGCTGGGAAATTCACTGGCCATGTATCACCATAAATGGTGGGGAAAGAGACAACTGTTTCTAAGAGACTACAGTCAACCATAGCAGAGTTTCAAGATAAATAAATGAATGAAGAAAAAAACCTGAGGATTGCAAATAGTATATTTAGTGCTACCTGTTTAACAGAGGTCAGCCAGTCCAAGTGTCTTTTATGCACTACTTCCTAGCAAATCTGAATTTAACACTAGGATATACTCTTGCTAGGATGCTCTACCAAACTCTACTTCACTGACAAGTATGATTGAGGGCTCCATCCAAAATTCCTTGAGCTGATTCCCATTCATGTAATTCCTCCTTGACACATTTGGGCCTATGAGAAAGTACAGGAGGAAGGGAATCCATTCTGTTACTTCTATGCTTTGGTGTCACAGGATGATGTTTTGGCCATTGCTGTGTTTTCCCCAAATCAGTCTTTCTCCTCTGTGTCAAGGCCACTTGCTCTCGAGAGCAAGTGACCTTGACACAAAGACTTTGGTTTGTGAGGTCCTTTTAAAGCCTGGGCACCAGTTGTTATCCTGCCCTAGCTGGTGCCACAGCTCATTGGTTCAGCAGAAAGTGTCTGTATGTGTGCTGAGCATAGTTTTCAAGAGGGATCACAGGAAATATACACTTCTGTCTCATGCATATCTGTGCACATACGGTATATATTACTGTGCAACTATCACAGAATTGCCTCGCTTTAGTTTTAGGTTTCAGCCCTGAATGAAATCCTATGGAATCAGAAACTGTTCGGCAGGTAACTCTAATGCCCATTCAACAGGTACATAGAATATTCCATGCTTTAGAACTTCCATTACAGTTTCAAGCTTTCCTTCATTCATACTTCTCTCATTCCATGTTATAATTATGTGCATCATGCAGCCTTGGACCTTCCATTTGTTTCTGTGCACATCAACAACCAGATATCCTTTCAGCTTGAATGTAGTTGCTTCACTAGCAGCATTGCTATTTGTACTTATCCTTTGCTCTTCTCCAGTAGTTGAATGAGGATCATATTCAGTGGTGGGATTTTTTTAAAAATTACTACCTACTCTGTGGGTGTGTTATGGTGGGCATGGCCAGCGGGAAAGCCCAGTGTTGCACCCAAATTAGGACTACTTTATTTCAAAACTTGGATGGGTGGGGCTAGCTGGAATTTCTGCTACCGGTTCTGGCAAACTGGAGCAAACCTACTGAATCCCACCACTGACCTTATTATCTGGAGGGTCCTTTCTTTCTGGATATATTTACCATTGCCTCCCTCTTCACAACACTACCTTGCATGTAACACTGATTGTCTATGACTGGTTGCCACCAAGTATTGTGTAAACCGGCTGAGTTTTGTTGCCAGCCTGTCATTCAGGTCTGGAATGTATTGGTGCTGTATATATTTGTTGTTCTTGTGGTGCAAAATGTTCAGCAACCACCAGCCCTGCCGATGGAGCTCTTTCCCTGCTTTGCCCAAGATCAACATTTCCAAAACCAAAATATAAGTCATGAAGGAAGGCTGGGCTGTCTGCAGCTGCTCAGGTGGGACAGACAGGGGAGCTCTCCGAGTTTTATGGAGTGTGTCACAGGGGAGGTGTCTCGAAATGAAATGAGCAGCCCCAAGGGGAAAGACGGGAGCGCAAGGCAGCCCCACCTGAGTGTGTCTTGGGAGGAAGCCCATGGTCTCGTATTTTTTAAAAGGGAAAAAATAATAATAGTAACTGAACGGAGCCAAGAATATCAAGCAGTTCATAGCTGTTAAAAAGCCAGGGAACGCTGAGTCGCGCCTGTCCAATGTTTTCCTTTCAAACAGGCCTGACCACCCTCCCTACATAACATCTTATTTATTAAAGTTAAGGTTGCCCACTTGGAACCAAACTCATGCATCAGCCAACGCTTTAAATGGAACTACTTGTGAGTAAGTACCATTAAAATCAGTGGCACTTGCTAATGAGACAGTATATTTTAAGCTCACAGCCTGGTGATTTTTTTTTTCATCTAAGTAATCCTGCTGGAGTTTTCAAGGTAATTTCTTTTTTTTTCCCCCTTCTTCCCCCTTTCCCCCCTTCTTTTTTGGAAGCTGAGAAGTAAAGCGACACAAATACCTATACTCAGAGGAGAGAAAATGGTTTTATAAAAAGAGTGAAAGAGTAACATTAGACTTTCCTTTACAGAGGGATTGGCTTGCACCTGATCAGAATGCCACTCTGGAAGCCATTTATACTTCTTCTTTTTTTAAATAATAATAATAATCCAGAAACCCCATCCAGCTTGACTTGAAGAAGTGGACGCTGACACTAAATTGGAGAACCTGTTGAGACAGGCATACAAAATAGGGTTGGAGAGAAGAGCAATTTCTTGCATCTCCCATTCCTGCTTATTGGAGAGACCTCACATTGCCCAGCATAATTATCACAAGGGGTTTATGTCCACAAGACGCAGTGATGTATGCCAACTTAAATGGATTTTCCACATTTGACATGCACTTCTTTTATGGCCCAAAGCTGAAATAGCTAACATGGATGTTTTATATCGACAGACAATATACCGTACCTGTGAAAGTCAGATGTTGATGCCTAAAAACAGGACACAGCTATACCCTTTTTGTGAACTTTCCAAGGACACTGGGTTTATCATGAACATGACTTTAAATGAAAATTCATGTACAGCACTGAACTGGCCACACTTATCTCCATAGATTTAAATCTGCATTGGTTTCTGGATAATATATTGATATACCTAATGTACCCCAAGCTTGGAAATTTACTTTAAAAAGTGATTAGTTATAACTAGCAGTTATGTGATTTTAAAAATTGTTCAAGAAACCAAAATAAGCCAATTTCAAATTAATTGCTATTTGTGCAGGATTACTTCTCTCTAAATATCATAAGTATGTGCAGTGGATAATGACATAGGTTTCTACCATTTGCTTTCTACTCAATGGCCAGAAAGTAACTGGGCATGGGACTCTCTCCGTCCTCTTCTCCTTTATGGTCATTTGGCGGCTCTGCTTGTAGCAAATCCTTCTCACATTCCCAGTTCCCTACCTCCAGTGCTGGCTCTTTGGCTGTAATAAACAGAGATGAGCACTAAACCCTAGAGTCAGATACAGTGGTGGGCATAATTTTTTGTACTACCACACTGTGGGCAGGGTGAACTCTGTGGTGTGGCCAACTTTGTGGGCATGGCCAGCTTTGTGGGTGTGGCCAAATCTGTGGGTGTGGCCAAATCTGGCCATGTGACTTGCTGGGGGTGGCCATGTGACAGGACAGGAGATCTAGTCATGCCTGCCACATGGCCATGAAAACATCTGCAAACACAGACAGCAGTGGCTCTTTGGCTGTAAAGGGAGATGAGCACTACACCCTAGAGTCTGATATGACTGCTTTTTGAGCAAGGGAGACCTTTATCTTTACTTACTAACTACTTGTAACTAAACTACTTGCAACTAAACAGGGCCAAACTTCACAGCAAATTTGACTACCAATCAGGGATCTTCTGTTACTAGGCAAAGGTAAAGGTTGCCCTTGCTCGAAAGCCAGTCATATCCAACTATGTGGTTCAGTACTCATCTCTGTTTACAGCCACAAAGTCTGCATATGCATACATTTCTGTGGTCATGTGGCAGGCATGACTAGACATCAGAGTGCACAGAATGCTGTTTACCTTCCCACCAAAGGGGTACCTATTTATCTACTTGCAATTTCTTGTTTTCAAACTACTAGGTTGGCAGGAGCTTGGACTGAGATGGGAGTACTCGGGTCTCAAACTGCTGACCTGTTGATCTTCCAGGCATCGAGTTCAGTGGCTTAACCACTTGAGACACTGCAGTTATTACTGGTTGTAAAAAGCCACACTGGTTTGTAAACATATCTGTTATGCTAGCCAACCATTGTGTGCCGCCCAGAGGACTCAATCCACAAAAGCTTACATTAAAATACAGCAGTTAGTCTTCAAGGTGCCACAACACTTTTCTCTTTTTGTTTACTTCCTGATATGGTTGAAACACAGACTAACATGGCTATTTTTGAAATGGTAGCCGTGTTAGTCTGTGTTTCAACCATTTCAGAAAGTAAACAAAACAAAAAGACAAAAATGTTGTGGCACCTTAAAGACTATACCGGCACGCATATGTGCACACACACACAACACACACATGACACACACACACCGACACCCAACAAACACGCGACACACACACAACACACACACACACACAACACAAATACACACACACACCTTGAAACTAGAAATAGAGACTTACACAAAAGGAGGAAGAGTGGTAGACGCGGCCTGACCTTCCCCTCCTCTGTGACGATGTCCAAGGCCAAGTGGTGGGCGAAGCGCGCAGGAAAAGAGTCAGTAGAGGGAAACCCTGGTGGATGCCACACTGCCATCAGAGGGAAGCAGCAGCATACACAGGGCCTTGGAAATCTCTGCAGGCTTTGAGCTAGCCATGGCAGAGATAGCCAAGCCAGGGGGCCCCACCAAGGTGGCGCCTGCTGGGCCAGAGGCCTTGTGGGTCCAGGCAGCAGTGGGTGGCAGCAGAAGGCTGCGTCCCCCAGCTCTCTGACCACTCCCAAGCCATCTTCCTCCCCTCCAGCCTTGGTGGCCGTCATCATGCCACCCCAGCTGCTGTGGCCGCTGTGGCCAGGAGGAGGTGGCTGAGAGGTGGCGGGGGACCGGAGGGAGGCTCCAACCTGCCTCCACACTCTCCTCTCCCTCCACCTCCCTCAGGACGGGCTGCCCGGACCAGCCCATGTGCTGCCTCTTCTAGCAGCAGCAGCAGCGCCTGAGTGGCTCAGACCTTGACCCTCTGCCTGCTTGGCCAGTGTGAACTACAGGCACTGCTGCTGCTAGAAGTGATTGGCGGACGCCAAAGCCTCACTGTCCCTACCTAGGCCTCCACTGCCTCCACCGGTGTTGCTGCTGCCAAAGCTGCCTCCTCCAGGCCTCCATGCTCTGCTCTGCCTGCCGCCTCACTCAGCTCCCAGGCAGGCACAGAAAATGGATTCCTGGCCTGATGCGCATGTGCTAAGCTGTGCCTTAGCGCATGTGTGCTGAGTTCTGGTGGTGCTCATGTGCAAGCTTGAAAGTGGGTGTGACCTGGGAAAATTTTTATCCCCCCTCCGTGCGAGCCGGTGCAAACCGGTTGGTACCCACCACTGGTCAGATACAACTAGCTTTCGAGCAAGGGTGACCTTACCTCCATTTTGTCACTAAAAAAAATCCAAATCTGAAACAGAAAGAAAGTTAAAATGGTAAACATCAGGAGTGATAGAGTCACCTTGACCACTTTAGGTCACTGAAAACAGACACAAAATTTGCATCCATAGTCTTGCAGGACAAATCTTTCCAGGCAAATTAATAAATATAACCAAATAGGTGACCAAGGATTAAGAGACTGTAGCCTGGCACCCCAACATGCTGTGCTAAACTAGTTTGCAGAGGATAGGTTGAAAAAGTGACTTTCCTTACCTGCACTCTGAAGTCTTCAGTAGGCATCTCCCATCCCATCCCATCATCATCACTTTCCAGGGTCCATGTGTCGCAGACCTTTACTATTGGACCACTCACAACATCAGGATCCAATCAAATACCAAACATGGAAGGAGTAACTGGACAAGTATACAGTCTGTTTATGGTGGGCAAGGAGAACAAATGGAACTGAGTGAGTAGTTCCTAAATGCCAAATCTACATGATACTGTAAGATCAAAAGGTTCATTTGTAATCACTACATCTTTTGTTCCAATTTGGCGGACATCTGCATGTGCAATTGTGCAAGTAGAGTGCCCTTTGCCATGCCCTTCCTCTTCAGATGGAGTTGTACCACTGTGTTGGGGCAAATCTCCTTTGGCATGGTGACAAGAGGAGGGTTTTTCTGGATAGCTATTTTGGGGGGGTAAGCCCTTCCCTCAGGTTTGTGCATGTAGGTTCTCAGCTGCAATTCTCCTGGCCACCCTTAGGTGCAGGATGAAATTAGCTGGTCACTTTGGGGATGGACAGGAATTTTTAGCCCACACTGCAATTGACTGTTAGTGTTTTTTTGCCCGCCCCATTCTGCACTGGGGGAATTTGGGCAATTGGTTGGGATGTGTTGCTTTAGGTCACCTCTGATGGGTAGTGCAGTCTAATTTGTCCCAAGGGATCCCAAGGTAGTGGGTGGTAGGGCTTCACAACTGACTTAAAATCTCCCAGGAAGGGGGAGGATCTGGTCACTGGAAGTTCTCTCTGCCTCTTCTGGGTCATGTGTCGGAGAAGGAGGCATTTGCTTTTAGTAGTATCACTGGAGGAGAGTTGGAAGGTGCCTCTCCTAGGGTACAGGTACAGCCCTGACCCCCTTCCAGTTGGGGGTTCACTGACATTATCTGCCCAGACTGTACTACTCCAGGTCCCTGCTTAGATCCATAAGGGGGAAGGGTTGTGGTTTTATACAGTATTTATAAAGGTGGCCCTAGTTGAATCTACTAATGTGTCCAACTCTTCATTTGGAGGGACAAAGAACTATTGTAACCAATGGCCTGAAGACTTTGGCCCAATTATATTTTAAAAAATTTCAACACACTAAGCAACTAAATTGTATTTTTGTATAGACATACAGTAATATCCCGGTTAATGTGTGCACCACACAGCGTTAAAACCAGATAATGTTGGGGAATCTGAGGCAAACATTTGCACCACACACCGGTAAGATAACATTGTGCGATGCAAAAGTTTGCCTCGAATTCCCCAATGTTGATCTCTGGCCCAAAGCCTGCAGGGCTAGAGACAGTGATGGGATGATAAAAAATCTTATACCACTCCCTGACGTCACAGACGTCGTGGGTGTGGCCAACGTCATGACATCATGGGCGGAGACACCGTCATGATGTCATGACGTTGTGGGCGGAGCCTAAAAATAAAAAATTAATTTAAAAAATTAAAATAAAACACACACGTACACACGCACACACCCATCCACCCACCACAACACAAAACCATAAATAAATAAAAGAAAGATATAAAATAAAAATTAAATAAAAATACACCCACCCACCCAAACACCCACCCCAAACACAAACCCCTCACTTAAAAGTAAAACAATACAAAACAGTACTTACCCTTGGAAGCGACCGAGCTCCTGCAGGAGGCGGCGGCGCAGCTAGCCGGGCAGCCCAGGGCCTTCCGGCTGGAACCCTTGGCGGGCGGGCCCGGCTCCCGGCGGTGGCCGCAGGAGGAGGAGGTGCAGCTAGCCGGGCTGCCGAGGGCCTTCCGGCCGGAACCCTCAGCGGGCGGCCCTGGGCCTCGGCGCTCGGCAACGGCCACAGGAAGAGGAGGCATGCCTAGCCGGACAGCCAGGAGGCCCTGGGCTGCCCGGCTAGCCACAACTCCTCCTCCTGCGGCTGCTGCTGGGCGCCAAGGCAAAGGGGTGCTCGCTGACAGTGGCGTAGCGTGGGGGGGCGGGGGGGGGATGCCCCGGGCAGCGGCTTTCAGGGGGCGGCAAAATGTCCTCACCACTTTGGCCTCCTCCCTCTGCCTGGGCTTAGGAAGGAAGCAGGACTTCCCAGGCGGAGGGCGGCCCTTTTGCTGGTGAGCGCTGCTCGCCTCCGTCCCATTGGCTTGGGTACTCCTTTAACCGGCCTCGGTCGCCAGCAACCGAGGCCGGTTAAAGGAGTACCCTAGCCAATGGGACGGAGGCGAGCAGCGATCACCAGCAAAAGGCTCGCCCTCCACACACCTGGGAAGTCCTGCACGCGCGCGCGCGCGCGCTGCCCACCTCCTCCCCCCCACCCCTAGCCACCCAGCCAGCTTGCCGTCAGACTGGGCGCTCGTCGGGGGGGGGGGGTGGCGCCATAGCGGGGAGCCCCTGGCTGCTGGCTGGGTGGCTGGGGGGGAGGAGGTGGGCAGCGCGCGCGCGCGCGCGTGCAGGACTTCCCAGGTGTGTGGAGGGCGAGCCTTTTGCTGGCGAGCGCTGCTCGCCTCTGTCCCATTGGCTAGGGTACTCCTTTAACCGGCCTCGGTTGCTGGCGACCGAGGCCGGTTAAAGGAGTACCCAAGCCAATGGGACGGAGGCGAGCAGCGATCACCAGCAAAAGGCTCGCCCTCCACCTGGGAAGTCCTGCACGCGCGCGCTGCCCACCTCCTCCCCCCCAGCCACCCAGCCAGCAGCCAGGGGCTCCCCGCTATGGCGCCACCCACCCCCCCGACGAGCGCCCAGTCTGACGGCAAGCTGGGTGGGTGGGTGGGTCGGCACCCCCCCTGCCAGCCCGCCGCCAGAAGTTCGAAAAAGGTAAAGATCGCGGCTCGACTGCGGGGGTTAGCTGGGATCCCGAGGGTTTTCCCCATCGTCGCCTAACCCCCGCAGAGCTGCCCACGCGCACGCCCGAGGATTCGAAAGGGTATTCCTACCCTTTTGAATCCTCGGGCGTGCACGCGGACGGCTCGCCCTCCACACACCTGGGAAGTCCTGCACGCGCGCAGCGCGCGCGCTGCCCACCTCCTCCCCCCCACCCCTAGCCACCCAGCCAGCTTGCCGTCAGAATGGGCGCTCGTCGGGGGGGTGGCGCCGTAGCGGGGAGCCCCTGGCTGCTGGCTGGGTGGCTGGGCGGGAGGAGGTGGGCAGCGCGCGTGTGCAGGACTTCCCAGGTGTGTGGAGGGCGAGCCTTTTGCCGGCAAGTGGCTCCAGAGGAGGCTGCAGTCAGGGGCGGTCGGGTCCAATTTTTTTAAAATTGAAGCAGAAATGGCTCCAATTTAGTGCGCATGCGTCAGATTGAGTTTCTGCGCATGCGCACTAAATTGGAGCCATTTTTGCTTCAATTTTTTTTTTAATTTTCCTGCCGGTGAGGCGTCCGATCCGGACGCCTCAAAAACGGTTAAACCCCCACGGAGAGCCCTCTGGAAATCCTTAAAACGGTTCTGTGGATCCGGTCAGAACCGGTGTCATCCCATCACTGGCTAGAGACCAGCCCTGTGGGCTTTGGAGCAGAGATCTCTGGAGGTTCCATTGCTGGGGGGAGGGGGGGCTTCTATAGATCCAAGCATTGGATCGTCAGTTTCCTCTGGGTGAGAGCGCAGGTGCAATCCCACCCCATGGAAATCGGCGATTGGACACTAAGAGTGTTGGCTTGGTTGTGGGGGAGGGCACCTGTGCCTGGTCTCCCCCCAAGGAAACTGGCGATTGGACACTCAGAGTGCCAGCTTGTTTGAGGGAGGGTGTTGCACACCAGGTCTCCCCCCCCCAAGGAAACTGGCGCTCTGATGCTCAGAGCATCAGCTTAGTTAGGAGGAAGGTGTGCGTGCCCGCTCTTCCCCTAACCAAACCAGCAATCGGACGCTTGGTTGGGGGAAAGGTGTGTGTGCCCAGGCTCCCCCCAACCAAACTGGGGCTCTGAGCATTGGAGTGCCAGCTTGGTTGGGGTGAGGGCGTGTGCGACTGGTCCCCCCCCCAACCAAACCGGTGGTCTGATGCTCAGAGTGCTGGTTTGATTGGGGGTAGACCGGGCGTGGGCACCCTCATCCCAACCAAACCGGCTCTTGGCTCAATCTGCCTGCCTCTTTGTAAAAGGCAGCAGGGATTCCACGCATGGAAACCCTGCTGCCCTTTCCAAAAAGTCAGGCAGAAAGGGAACAGGGCTTTTTTTTAATGTTGTGACTGGCGGAACCAAGTTTTAGCGTTATCCGGGTATTAGTGTATTCCAATATCTATGCAGATAAAACTAAATAGTTACAATTCTACATCATTATCATTATGCAGTCACATAATATTAAAGCCATTTTAAAACTCCATAAACACATGTTCATTTCTAAAAAATTAAATTATTAGCAAGCTTAAAATGTCAGTATGTCCCAGGAGTTCTCAACCTTTTAAAGCTGATGGCCAGGTCATGCTTCCTCAGACAGCTTCAGGGGCCAGATGGCCATTTTGCTTTTCCTCCACCATGTGACACTTCCTGGTGTGGTGGAGGCAGTGGGAGGGCACATGAAATATGGCTGCAGGCCACATCTGGCCCATGGGCCACAGGTTGAGAACCCCTGGTATATCCCTTGGCAACAGGAAAGGTAACGACAGAATAGGGCTTTAGTTGTCTCTTTATCTCCTTTCCCCCTTCACGACCAATCACCACTACAACCAAGCAAGGACTGTGTCAAAAATAATAAAAGAATTGTGCTATTGTTACCTAGGTTGTGTGTTTGTGTTATATTATACACTTCCTATTTGCCCATTTTAAATTTTCCCTTTGCTCAAATAAATATGCAATGCCAGCACTGTCATTATCCTAACTTTCATTGTTAAATCCTTGATGCACATCCTAAATCTGCACCTACTGTTTATTCATTCCCATTCATAACAAGCGAGCCTAAATAATCAGAACATATTATTTTCAAGTGATCACAATGATGATCACAAATAATGGTGACACAATTCGGAACATGGGTCTATTAAGATTTGAGTGGTAGCCATTGCTTGTTTATCTCATAATGAAATACAATCTCCTAAGTACTCTCACAGACTCATCCAGTAAAGACAGCAAGGATTAACCCCCTTTCCAAATTGCCTTTCTATCTGGAAACTCAGAGTGGCCTTTCCAATGTACTGTATATACTCAAGTATAAGCCTAGATTTTTAGTCCCAAAAATGAGCCCCCCAAAGGGGAAATGGCTTATACTCGGGTCAATGACCATGAGGATCCAAAGACCGCTTTGGATTGAGACATCCCAACAATTTAATTAATTTTACCATATTTTCAGGTATTTTGATTGACACCTACTAGCAGCTGCTGCATTTCCCACCCTCAGCTTATAATCGGGTCAATCTATTTTCCTGGGTTTTCAGATAAAAATTAGGTACCTCGGCTTATATTCGGGTCGGCTTATACTCAAGTATACACAATAGCTCATAGCTAAAATTGAGTATGGATTATCTCTGTTAAGAATGTTCAGCCTGAGATTTGAGGAAAGAGATCAAACAGTTAACAACAATGCCTTGAAACAGTACTAGATAACCTGTACTCTGAACAACCTTGTTTATGGTGAAAATGTCTCCGTCTGGTATTTATTATTTCTATTCCAGTAGAGCATTTCTGAAGGTCTAATTAAGTTCATTTCTTCCATTATACATCTTTTCAGAATTATGTTACATCTTCCCATGATAGGACTTCTGTAGAAAAGTGACAACTCCCTGCCAATCGGCAAGAGGAGGTTTGGTAGGTTCAACCATCTTTTCCCCTCCCAAGTAGGCTGCATGAAAACAGGATTGGAGGGAGGGAGAAATTCCAATAAATCCTGGAAAGTAATAATGTCAACCCTTGCTTGTCTTATTGCCACATAAAAGAAGGAGCTACACACATTTTCTCCACAAGATGGTGAGATATTTTGTTACTATCAGTGAGAGTTAGATGCTGAGCTTGAAGACTAGAAGGTTGGAGTTCGATACCCAAGTACTGCAAGATGGAATAAGCTCCCTCCTCTTACTGCTGCTGATGAGACTGCAGTGGCTCAAGTGGTTAAGACACTGAACTTGACGACTGGATCGTTGGCAGGTCAGCAGTTTGAGACCCGAGTACTGCATGGTGGAATAAGCTCCTGTCTCTGTCCCAGCTCCTGCCAACCTAGCAGTTCGAAAGCAAGAAATTGCAAGTAGATAAATAGGTACCACTTCGATGGGAAGGTAAACAGCATTCTGTGCACTTTGATGTCTGGGCATGCCTGCCACATGTCCATGGAAATCTGCCCATGCAGACAGCGCTGGCTCTTTGGATGTAAAAAGAGATAAGCACTGAATCCTAGAGTCAGATAAGACTGGCTTTTGAGCAAGGTGACTTTTATCTTTAGTTTGACAACAGATACAAAATTATGATAGCAGCTGCCTTGTAGCCTGGACTGCTAAAAATAAAAAGCATGGTTGGTTTTTATCTTTTCCATCTATCAACCAGTCTTTTGCTCCCTGTCTCTGCAGCTATGCTTTGTTTCCCAAAGGGAAAGGATTCCACTATTAAACAGAGACATTACGTCAATTGTGAAAGTCTTAATAGGAAAAAAATGTTTCCTGTCTTGCTTTTGTGCTGCAGGGAAGACATTTAATGGGTGTGAACACACCCACAATGGTCTGTCTTGATAAGATTAGGAAAGCTATCTGAAAGGTAAGATAAGAGTCAACCTCTCTGCTGAAGTTTATCATACCTTTCAGATACAGTGACACCTCACCAGTGATGGGATGACAAAAAATCTACTACCACGCCATGACGTCACGGACGTCATGGGTGTGGCCAATGTCATGAAGTCATGACGTCATGGCCGAAGCCGACGTCATGACGTCATGACGTTGTGGGCGGGGCCAAAAATAAAAATAAAAAAATAAAAAAATAAACATACACACACACACCCCTCCCTCTCAGCCCACCCACCCAGACACAAATAAATAAATAAATAAATAAAATAAAAACAACCACCCACCCAAAACACAAATAAATTACCCCTCACTTACCTTTCTTGGGACCCGGCACCCCGACTGCGTCCACAGCCGCCGCCGCTGCCGCCAGAGCTGCCTGCACCCCTGTGGCCTCCTCCTCCTCCTCCTTTTTAGCCCGGCTCTGGCCATGGCCAGGGGCGGCGGGCAGCAGTGGCTCCAGCCGCGGCTGCCGAGCCTCCCTGGGCCATCCCCATGCCGCACCACCGCCGCCTGCATTCCTCCTCCGCCAGGCGCCGCAGCCGGGCTAAAAAGGGACCGGCCCAAGGAGGAGGCCACAGGAATGTAGCCAACGGCAGCTCCGGCGGCGGCGGGCGGCGGTTGCAGGCACCCAGCCCACAGGCCGCGCCCGGCGGAGGAGGAGGCATCAGCGGTGTGCCGCGCGTCCCCAGGGCATGGGGCTTGTCGGCAGCGGACAGCCCAGGCAGCCCTCAATGTGCCGCGGGGGAGGTGCCCTTCTCAGAGGACTGGTGCCGCCTCCGCCGCCACCGTCCTGAAAGCTCTAAACAATTTTTTTTAAATCGGAGCTAAAATGGCTCCAATTGACTGCGCATGTGCAGAAACTCAATCTGACGCATGCGCAATGTGTCAGATTGAGTTTCTGCACATGCGCAGTCAATTGGAGCCATTTTAGCTCCGATTTTTAAAAAAAAACATTCTTTCGGTGAGGCGTCCGGAACCGGACGCCTCAAAAGTGGACTCCCCTCACGGAGAACCCTCCGGAATTGGTCCTACCGGTTCCAGGGATCCGTCTGGAACCGGGGACATCCCATCACTGCACCTCACTGAATGAGCAAAATGCATGCCATGTGGTAAATGCATGCCACGTGGTTGCTCGTTCTGCGAGTTGCTAATTCAGCAAAACACATTTCCCCATAGAAATGAATTGAAGGTGTATGTTTCCTGTGGAGAAATGTGTTTCACTGGTTCCAAAACACCTCGCCACTTCGGCCTCATTCCAAAACACCCCACCGGCATGTAGGCCCATCGGCTGGGCGTTTTGGAATGCAGATGGGGGACTCCCCCACCTGGTTCCAAAACACCCCGTCGCTTCAGGTGCATGTCTGAGGGGTGTTTCGGAACCAGGCGGGGGTGTTACCCGTCTGCATTCCAAAATGCCCAGCCAATGGGCGTGTGTTTCACTGGTTACAAAACACCTCGCCACTTCGCGTGTGCATTGGTGGGGTGTTTTGGAACCAGGTGGGGGAGTTCTTCGTCCACATTCCAAAATGCCCAGCTGACGGGCGCACACGTTGGTGGAGTGTTTTGGAACCAGGCGGGGGAGTCCCCTATCTACATTCCAAAACACCCAGCCAGCACGTGCACACATAGGCTGGGCATTTTGGAATGCATATTGAGGGACTCCCCCACCTAGGGGGGCCCTTTCGGAAGGGCCTAAAAACCTGGCTGGCAGGGCAGGTGTGGGGCTCCAGGAATTTGGGGTCCCATGTTGGGTGGCTGATATGATGGGACAGCCACCCCTCCCTCACTCTTTTAAACTTTTAAAATCTTTTTAAACCTTTTAACCTTTTTAAATCTTTTAGATTTTTGGAAATTCAGCATTTAATTCTTTTTTAATTGACTTTTAAGTAATTTATGAACCTTAAGGTTTTAATTTATGAATTTCTGTAAGCCGCCTAGAGTCAGGTTCGCCTGATTGGGGCGGGATAATAAATCTAAATAAATAAATAAATAAATAAATAAATAAATAGTTCCAAAACACCCCGCTGTTTTGCCTGTGCATCAGCGGGGCATTTGGGAACAAGGACAGGGAGTCCCCGGCCTTGTTGCCAAATGCCTTGCCAATGTGAAGTTGCTCATTAAGCGAGTTTTTGCTCATTCAAAGAAGCAGATCTTATGGGGAAAGGTCTGCTCGCTATGCGAGGTATTACTGTAGTAGCTTATGCACAATAAGAAAAACAGTCCAGCAAAAAGAAGGTGGGGATTGCTTATATTGTACTTTTAAACAGCCATCACATTAATGGTTTGACACTATTATCAGAAATAAGGAGTTTGAGAGACCGAAGAAATCTCATCTCATATGTCATCTATTTCCACAAAATTCAGACCCAACATGGATGTGATGACACATCTCAATCTCTTTATCTATTTTACAAGTAGTAGCAATAACGTTAGCAGGAACTGCGGTGACTTAGTGGTTAAGATGCTGAATTTGACGACTGGAAGGTTGGCAGGTCAGCAGTTTGAGACCTGAGTGCTGCATGATGGCGTGAGCTCCTGTCTCTTTCCCTACTCCTTCCAACCTAGCAGTTAGAAAGCAAGAAATTGCAAGTAGATAAATAGGTACCACTTTGGTGGGAAGGTAGCATTGTTTTGTGCGCTCCAGTGTTTTAGCCATGCCTGACACATGACCACAGAAACATCTGCAGAGTCAGACAGCACTGTCTCTTTGGCTATAAACTGAACCTTAGAGTTGGATATGACTGGCTTTCAAGCAAGGGCAACCTTGACCTTGACCTAAACCTGTCCAGAATAGGAGTACAGCATGATTAAGTTTTCAACAGAGAGAGTCATCCTTTATTACTCTGTATGGCCTTTCTTGTTCCCAGCAAAACAAGGTTGATATCTACCATAGCGTTTAATAAGGTTTGTTGCAGTATCTGCAAATTTTAATCTTCATTTTCATTTATCTTGCACAGTTAAAGTTGGTGTACCAACTGTGCCTGTTCCTTGAGGCATCTGATCTGGCCACAATGACACATGCTTTAGTTCCAACTTGTCTTGATTACTGCAACATGCCTTACATAGGGCTGCCTATGAAAAGTGTTCAGAAAGTTCAACTGGTTCAAAACACAGCAGCCAGGCTGCTGACTAGCTCTGGTTATAGTAAACATGTAACTCCCTTATTACAACAGCTTCACTGGCTGCTTGTCTATTTCCATGTACAATTCAAAGTGCTGGCTATTACCTATAAAGTCCTATACAGCTTGGGTCCAAGCTATCTGATGGAGCATAATACTCCATAGGAACCTACTTAGATTTTAAGATATGGATCCTCAAACTATGGCCCATGGGCTAGATCCGTCCCATAGCACCAAATCATCGGGCCCGCCCCTCGCTCCAGCTGCCACTTCCACTGCCAGTCCCTCAATCCTTGTCCCCTCCACTTAGCTTGGCAGGTCCCTAATGGTACTTCATAACAGGGTGGGTGTTGTAAGCCTTTAAAAAACCGTTTTTCTCTGAGATGAATAAAATGATATTTTATTTCTATTATTAATATCTTGATGCCTATACACAAAGCAAAAGCAAAACTGTGTAAATCTTTATTCTTGTTCTGGTGGTCACATGGTAGAGAGCCGTTCAGAATAGGGAAATGCTTATGTAATTTTGCTTCTGATTCCCATTTAGGCTACAGGGTAGGCTGTGACTACACTGGCTGTGTCATGATTCACAGCCTATCTTACATTTGCAAGCTTGGGAACAACCACTGTAAGCCTTACAACACCTGCCTTGCTGCAGAGCACTGTTAGGGACACACCAAGCCAAGAGGAGGGAGAAAGGATTGAGGCAGCGGAAGCAGAAGATGCCCATAGATGCCCTTGTCTTTCCCAGGAGCCACTCTGGCTGAGCACGTCTTTCCTGGAGGCTATTCTGGCTGAACATGGGTGAGAAGAACAGACTGGATACCTCCCTTCAGCCACATCATGCAGCTCCTCCAGGCCAGTAAGCAGGGATATGGTGTGGATGGTGGTGGCTTGAGGTGGTTGCTGGCGGCAGTGGAGGTAGTTCAGGGTAGTCCTTGGGACCACCCCAAGCCCCCCCACTCCCCCCACTGCCTCTGGCACTGAAGGCAGTGATGCCAGGACCACCAGTATGGCTTCTGTGCTGACCTACTCCAGTGGGCATGGTTGCCACATAACAGTGCTACACAGAGAGTCTATTCAAGGAGAATCCAAATAGCAAAGTCCAAAGAGCAGGCCAAGGTCTGGTTACTGGTAGTTCAAGCAGTGTCTAGTCCAAAGGATGTCCAGGGGTATTGTCGGGGTTGGTAGAGTAGTCAGGGTCACAGCAGGCAGGTCTGGGTCTAGACAGGCAATCTCAAGAGGTATCTGAAGTCAAACAGGGTGCCGGTCTTTGCACTGAAGAATTGTACTGATGCTGGAATGCTGCAACAAGCTTGTTTAAAAGCCTCCCAGCTACTCACTATCAGCTGGGAGCCTTCTCTGGTAATTAGTGCTAGCTTGCTTGCATCGCAAGTGTAGCTCCTTTTTTAATCTTTCCCTGACTGAGGGCTGATCACTGTTAGAGTCAGACTTGTGATTTGACAGGTCATCTCCCTGGGGAAACAGAGTTGAGCCAAAAGCAGACTGAGATTCCTGGTTCAGGTCAACTTCAGAGTCTGATGAGGACTGGGTCACAACAGCCCCTCAGCAGTCTGAGGAGGCATGAACTGGGCCCTGGCTTCAAAAGCTTTAGGTCCCCTGTTTTAAGATCTTCTGGAGAGGCCTTTTTCTCAGTTCCCATCACCTTCCCAAGCTTGTTTGGAAAGACTATGAAAGATGACATTCTCAGTGTCTGTTCCAAGGCTTTCAAATGCACTGGCTCAATCAACTGGGTTGACATCTGCAACACCGCTGCCACTGACGATATTGTTTACTATGAATATTGTTATGGTTTTAAGATTTTCTGATGTCATCTGGTTATGTCTCTTGGGTAATTATTGGTTATTACTGGGTGATTTCACTCTGATGGTTATTATTATTAGAATATTAATAACCAATATTAACATTAGAAGAATAGAACTTTATTCTTTGGTTATTCTTGGATTATTCTTGTTTATTGCTGGATGATTTTATTCTTCTTTTATATATTATACATTGTACACTTCTATATCCATATGTGGACACTGGCTTTGAATCAGTTTGTGGTCCCTGTGTAATCACTACCAGTAAATTGAAATGTAAGATAGGCTGTGAATCAAGACACAGCCAGTGTAGTTGCAGCCTATCCTGTAGCCTAAATGTGAATCAGAAGCAAAATTACATAAGCATTTCCCTACTCTGTAAGCGTAGGGACCACCAGAACAAGGATAAAGATTTACACAGTTTTGCTTTTGGTTTGTGTTTAAGCAATGAGATATTAATAATAGAAATCAAATATCATTTTATTCATGTCAGACAATTTTATGCTTGTCTTCTACAGATCTCTCATTACTACCTAATTACACTTTACCTTACTGAACTTAACTATCCCTCACTTTCAAAAGTTAAAAAACCAAACAAACCAAATGTCCAAATGTTGTTTGTCATATGCAGCTGTACATTACAGTTTTTCTTGGTGGAACAGAGAAAACCAAGATTTAGCAATCAAGTGGCAAGTGAGATGCTGTAGCTTTGTCCAGGCCCACCTCTCTACCACCAGGGGACCAACATTTGTAGAAGGAAATATGCCAGATAGCTGTTATTTGATTTTCCCCTTGGGGCTCACTCTACACTGTTCCTCATCAGTCAAGATGTCATCTATCATATTTTCCTACCATGCTGCATGGTGCCATGTGGTCCCAAATGACTGACTATTAGGTGTTGATTCTGGCTGACACAACAGCCACTGGGCACCACTGAGGAGTACAGTAAAACATAGGATAATGCTAAAACTTGGTTCCACAAGTCTTGGTGTTATCTGATTTTTAGTGTTATCTGATCCATGTTAAAATCCTATGGGATGGATCGGATAAGGTTAAAGCTCCATAGAGATACATTGTAACTGCACAGGCTTTAGCGGTTGTTCTCCGATCCATCCCATAGGACCTTAACGTTATTCGATCCAATTCTCCTCCCCAGATTACTTAACGTTATGCGATTTTAGCGTTATCCGATGCAATCGTTATCCGGTGTTTTACTGTATAAGGAAGAGGTGATCTCACCATGGCTTTTCCTTCAAAAGACACTGGCCTGGTTCAGTCCGAAGAAGCCTTCTGGAATACTGTGTCCTGGAGTTTTAATTATTTCCCTTGTGCATAGTTTTCTTGTAATTACTGTCCCCTGAAGAAATAGATCATTCCAACTCTTTTTAAAATTTCATCACAGCTTGGGTGAGGCAAAGTCTCCCTTAAACTGAATAATTATTTTGAAACCTTTGGTATGGATACTGATAGCATATATATATATATGACCTTCCTTCTTTCCATTTAAACACATAGATTAAGGAACAACACAAATTTCTATTTTTTTCTCCTCTGGTTTGTACAACAGGGCTTGCAGTGGGGTTTTTTTTCCAAACTGAAAGTCAGAAGAATCCATCTCATGGCCCATGAGACAATAAATCCCCCAACTCAACTGTCAAGCAACAGAGGGCAATGGACTCCTTCCCTCATGCATGCACACCAAGAAGGCTTTCCACGGTGAAGTAAGATACAGTGGCAGCTATTACAATGGCCCTACCTGCTTTCCTGTCCTTCTGTGTGAAATGCTACGGTGATAGAATGCACATCTGGACTTCAACCCCAGAGCAAATGCCCAGCTGATGTGTCTTTCTTGGAGCTCTGGGGGGAAACCCCACATTGGATAGGCAGGCCACATAAAGTCTCAATGGAAACCTTGACTCTGAAGACAGGCCCCTCAAAGCAAAGTATAGCTGGTTGTCTACAGAGTACCCTCTAGCCTGTTGTCTTATCATCAGGCATAGAAGAGGAAACTTATGGCCAATAGCTTACTCTGGAGTGCCTGCCTATTCAATAATTCATTTACAGAGTGAATGAAACATTCAGAGGATCCCATTAACCTAACCCTGACAGTTCTCCAAATCTCCATTACCACACAGAAGATAAAATGTCAAAGACTGAGATAGGGAATCTCTTTAGCAAGAAGCAAGGAAATAATCCCTGTTGTCTTGTCCTGACTAGAGATAGCAGGTCTCAGCTAAAGCCTAGAAACACCAGTCCTTTATGAGGAGAAAGAAAAAACAGAAGGATCCTGCTACTCCTCAGATGCAAGGCCCCTCTGGAAGTGTCAGCTGAGCGTGGACAAAAGTCAGGAGGTGAAATGAAGCACTTTCAGTCACAACTTCCATGGGCTCCTGGAAGGACCAACTATAAATACATTTTGTGTCAGAAATAACTCTGGGTTGAAAGGATTTTTGCTGGAGAAACTGCACTCAGGGGATACCTGAATGAGGTGACTTTCATGTCCCCAAGACCTGTCATACAGCACTCCGATATCAAAACCCTACCTTCCAGTCTTCAAGCTCAGCATCTTAACCACTAAGCACCGCAGTGCTGCAAAGGACCAACTGATAGCTTCTTCTTTTCCCTACCCTCTCTGGATGTGGAGAAAGTACTGTAATTAGGGAACTGTGCCCACCTCATTTCAAAAGCACCAGGAACATCTAAGAGGACCCAAAGAACATGACAGGTTTTAAGTTTGGGCATCTCTTTTTGGGAATCTGGTGGTAAGTAGAGTAAGAGTTTACAGATGGACAGTGTAATGGTCAGGTTTCCTGCCAACACCAAATCATTTAGTACAGTTAGAACAAACACAAGTGATAAAAGCTTAACATGGTTCTCTTGGAAAGAGTGGAAGGGGCACCACAGTGGCAGCAGTTTAGTGTAAGCAAGAACAAAGTGATAAAAACTGGAGCAAAACCCTATACATCTATATCACTAGAAGCTAAGCTGGCATCCACTAGCTATGAAAGGGATCTCACTGCAATGATAACAGCTTGATGAAAATGTCAAGGTGGTGTGCAACTGCTGTAGAAAAAAAACACACACAAATCTAGACAGGTCACAATTAGGGAAAGAATGTAAACTGAAACTGCCAGAATGGCATAAAGGACAGGAAGGGTGCTGGTCAAAGTGGAGGACACAGGCTCATTCTCATACTTGAAGCTGGATGTCCCAATAGCTAGCACTTCCCCCTGCCCAACAGTAGTGCAAAGCCAAGAAGGCAGGAGCTGTGAGTACCAGATCAATCCAGAAACTGCAACTCCCCAACTCATGAAGTCAACTAACCAGACTGATTACATTACAAAGACTCCCTCCAAAACACCAGGTGAGCTGACTTCCAATGCATTAAATACATCAAATCAAGCAGGAGGGGAGAGAGATATCCTTAGTCACATTGCTGTTGAAATAGATGCGAGCAGCATTCTCTTGACTAAAGCAGACTCAATAAGCGGCATCAGAAGGCTTGGGCAATGAATTGCAACATCTCAACAGCTATACTGTAAAAGAGACAAAAAATCCCACTGCTGAATCTTCAGAATTCCCCTCTGTAATATTAAGAACAATCACCAAGTCCTTGACAGACCAATGGAGTCCATGGCGTTGGAGCTCCAACTAAGTGCAATATTTTGGTCTCAAAACAACAAACAATTTGTGTTTGAGCTTTAACATGATCAAGCCATCTCAAGGTGTAAAAAAAAATCACCCTTCTCTGAGGTAATCACAGCACTAGAAAGTCACACTGCTAGAGTCCCGAAACTCACAGAGAAACCAGATGCATCTGGACCCCGCATGGGTGAAGGAACCAAAGAACATTTGGATGAGAAATATTATATCTGCCCCAAAGCATCTGCCGGGCCCAGTTCAGGCCTTTTCCAGCATTTGCTTTATGCACAGAGAGTTAAAGAATTAATAAATATTTCACATTCTGTCTGATAGAATAATATGAACAAAATTTGCCAACATCATATTGCTGTTGTACAAATTTATGGTACAGCCTTCCCTGGAATACCATGTACAATTTGAGTCACCATGTCTAGATGAAGGAATATGCAGAGCTTGAAAATGTCAGAATAGAAGTGACAAAATTATCAAGAAGCTGGAGCTGCTCTTCTGAAGAAGGAATACTTATTTATTTTTACTTCCTTAGGTTTATATGGAACATTTTAGCTGAATAAAAAAGTTGAGTAAGGGGAGATGTGATAGAAGTTTATACAATTGTGGATGGTTTGAATAAGGTGAAAAATAGATGTTTTGTTCCTTCTTCCATAGAATCAGAAGTCAGAGTTATCTGCTCTAAAACTGAACAACAGTAGATCCAGGAGAGATTAAGGAACTAATTCTTCATATATGGGACAGTTAAACTGTTGAATTTACTACCATAAGATGTAGTACTGATAGCTGCCAACGTGGACTGCTTTAAACACTGATTGTTTGGGGTGGGTGGGTGTATTTTAATGCAATTTTTATTTTATTTATTTATTTAATTTATTTATTTCATTTATTTACGGGTTTGTGTTGTGGGTGGGTAGGTGGGTGCATTGAAGTATGTGTGTGTGTATTTTTATTTTATTTTATTATTTTATTTTATTATTATTTTTCTTTGGTCCCGCCCATGACTTCATGACATCATGACGTTATCTCTGCCCACACTGTGATGACGTCACAGTGGGGTAGTAAAAATTTTTGACATCCCACCACTGTTTACATTCCTAGATTCTTAATAACACATTGTGACTGCTTCAGATGACTTTAAGATCAATACCAATAAAGGTTAACACATGTTTAAATTCTAAAATGAAACAAGTGCAAGTCTAAGCTCTTAAATCCCATTTATGGCAAAGGAATTTATATCTTGTTAACTGTCTCTATGTGGTGTTTGATGTCGGTGTAGGCATGACAGTAAAACAATAATTTAATAAAATAACTGGGTTTTAATGGATTGAATTGCATACTTTATTTATATTCCTAACCAATTTAACTCAACACCTTGGGGCAAGCAGCAACACTCAAAAGCACAATCAAATAATACCACAAAATTAAATAAAACACCCACTAAAAGATACAATAATAAGCTACTATACTGCATTCAAATTGTCCTCATGCCAACTTAACTCTTATTAAAAAGCAGTCAAAACAAAACACTCTTCTTAAAAATGCATGGTCTCAGATGAATCATCAGGGACCAAAATATCTGCATCAGTGACAACTGTCGTATTTTTGACTTCACAATTTCTCTTCTGATATTTGTACTTTGTGGATTATAAAGATTTCCCCAGGTATGCACTTAATGATATTACCAAAGATGTCACTAGTGCTGTTATGTCCTACATACAGTACAGTACTTATATAATTATATTATTCATTTTTTTTAAAAAAGAAGCAGCAATAGCAACAACAACAACAAGGTTTTTGGGATCATATATATGCCTAATATGTTTGTAAACAGCTTTTTAAATAAACTAGTGTGTAGGCTGTTTTGTGCCTGTTCTATTAAAGTCTCCCAGGAACATGAGTGGCTTCCTAAACATCATCTTAGTCCCAGCTTGAGTAGACTCACTGAAATGGATAGAACTTGCTACTCAATAGCAGCCACATAAATTACACTTATATACCACCCCATAGCGCTTAGCGAACTCTCTGGATGGTTCACAAGGTAATTAGCATTTTGACCCCAACATGCTGGGTACTCATTTTACAGACCTCAGAAGGATAGAAGGCTGAGTCAACCATGATTGCCTGCTTGCTAATACTGCTTCACTTTCCTGTATAGGGATCATGATGGAGCAGTGATTGGTTCTCCCTGAAGATGCAAAAGTCTCGAGCTGCCTCTTCCACACTTCTGCTCAGACATCTGAGCCTGACTCTCACACACCCTCATCTTCCTCTTCTTCCTCCTTGATCACTGGCTTGTTCTATCCAACCCCCAGTGACCATTCCCTATAGACTCTGTGGGTTTTCCTCCTCCTTGCTCTCACCTTGGCACTCACTCTCAAGTCCCCACAATGCTCTGCTGCTGGGATATTTGAGTAGTCCTTCAAGGGACATAGAGACAAGGAAGATGGCCCTCTGGAAATAACAGATGTGATTGTTGTACGCCGCCCAGAGTCGCTTGCCGAGTGGGTGGCAATACAAATGTGACAAACAAACAAAAAACAGAAGCATTACCTTTAGAGAGCTTAGGATTTTGTGTAGAAAGGGGTTTGGCTCAGGCACAAAACATAGCTCCCCTGCTCCACCTTTCATTTTGGCTCTTCTACTTCCTGATCCAAAGCCATCACACAATAGTTGTGTGAGTAGGTTCATTGCTGGAAACTGTGGAATCAACCATGCAGATTGAGCTGGCATAAGAGTCTTCCACTCATTTCAAAGCCGTTTCAACCAGTTTAGCAGTATAATTTGGATTATGATTTGAGATGGCTAGCTTACTCTGTCTAATGGCAGAATTGACCCTGGCTGACAGCAATGTCTGAACATATCTCTTCCCTTTCCTCTCACTTTATATCTTCTTGGTGTAACATAGATGAATCCAGACTGGCTATTTGAAACCAACAAAGCTTCATCTAAGCAATTTCAAGAAAATAACTTAAATTGGGGAAGAAATATTGGCTATTTTGGATTCCAAGTGGGAAATTCTGAGAAAGACATTCAAGGAAATAGCCTAGACTGGTTCTAGTGCCATTAGAGACATGAGATCACTGTCCCTGTTTCACTGAAGCCATTCAAAGCATTTGAATGGAATTAGAGATCATAGGCTTACTTTTATTTTACATGTCATCTTAGTAGCAGTTGAGAAGGAAATGAGCAACGCCATTTGGTTGTATGAACTCTGGAAAAGAATACATACAAGAAGAATCAAAGAGGATATGTGAAGTAGAATTCCAAGTCCACCAATTCACAAATGTGAATTACAACCATATTTGATGAACTGGGATACTTTTAAACATTTCAGTCCTAACATTGGCTAACAACCCTACTTCATTTTGTCTGCCTAAAATACCCATGGCACATCCCACACACACACACACGTTTCCTCCCTCTGAATAGTCATGAGCAGAAATCTGTTTTGCTTGCGCAAAATACGACCACATTTCTAATTCTATAAAGAGAAAATCACTGGTAACAAATGACTACAATACCAGGTTAGAAGGACATCTGGACAAGTTCCATGAACTAAACATGTGAGATCACTGGAGCACTGCGGTGTGGTTTACCACACCTTTGCCATGAGGTAAATGCAACTGCTAAAACCATTCTTTGTTCCATCCAATATGTTAATCAGTTGATTGTTAATTTATTTACTTTGTTTTACTTAAACGAATGCCTCACCCTCATTTCTTCCTAAATTAAATAATGGTACACTATTAGGTAATGTGGTTTTTTAACATACTGGCTTGATTCATAGTTCATAAATTCACAGTCATTTGCTGTGCAGTTGTGTTGCCTGTCTGTGATGAGCAACTGTTCATTCTGTCTATAAAGCTTTGACAAGATCTACATAGGTATCTTTTGCAACCAGGGTTCAGATGATCACATGAACAATATGCAAACACAGAAACTCTTCATTTTCTGTCAGCTGTCAAGATGATGCATCCTACTGTCCCAAATTCTTGGAGAGATTAGCTATATACAAACATGTAAAAAAATGATATAGTGAGCCAGAGATCATTGGCTTTAGCAGAGAGGGATACTGTGGAAAAATGCAGGTTTTAAGAACTCCTGCCTTCTCTGTACACCTAAATGCAGATGTATCCAAAGTAACAGTGGTTGTCTGAGTTGTTAATGGTACTCAATAATAACTGGAAACCCTTCTCCCCCAGGTGTTTCTTAAAGAAACTTGGAAAGGACTTCCACTGCATCGCTTGGGTCTCCACGGGTTAAGGTATACAATTGGGTATACCTTAAGAGGACCCACAGATTACGCACCAGGTCTGTTTGGGGCAAAGCTGCCCCATCCAGAACCAAAGCTGGCAGCTCCCGATATGGCACAGGACCCCTTACCCATAGCCACTCAGTTGTAGCCCGTTGTCCCCCATCCAGACCTTGACAGCCTCCAGGCACCTGGAAAGGACTTCCATTGCACCGCTTGGGTCCCCACGGGCCGAGATGTACAGCTGGGTATCATCTGCGTCTTGGTGATACCTCACCCCGTGGGAACGGATGATCTCACCCAGCGGTTTTATGCAGATGTTAAATAGGAGAGGTGAAAGCACCAAGCACTGAGGCACCCCATATTGAAGGGGCCTAGGGCTGGATTTCTCACTCTCCAACCACACCAACTGGGTTTGGCCCTTCATAAATGAGGAAAACCAGGACCACACAGTGCCCTGGATACCCAATCCATGGAGCCTTTCCAGAAGGATACCGTGCTCATTATTATATCATGTTATGTTGTTCATTCATGTTTCTCTGTATTGCTGATTATCATAGTTTTCTCCCTATCCTGTATTCTCAATGTCTTTCCTCTTTGAAACTCTTTGCATTTCTCATTTATTCTTCATAAGGTTCCATTCAGTCCTCTGCCAGCTAGATCATGCTTTTAAATAAATGCAATTTTTATTGGAATGTTCTTTTCTGATGTATTTTATACAATGCACCCCCTTACTTTGGGGCAATGCAAAGCTTTGTATATTCAGGTAATAAAAGTGATGGGGCACCCCCATGGGCGCCCACAGGAACCCCAGGATTTCAGGCAATACCCCAATGCCAATTCATCTGACCCATGCCCTCACGGCTCCCGGAAGCTGAAGTTGGCATGTTTTACTCCTGCTTCTGGGAACAATGAGGGCTTCGTGGGTCAGATGTATTGGCATTGGGGGCCAGATATGGCCCACAGGCTGTAGTTTGAGCATCCCTGATCTACACGAATACACAGAGGGAAACAAAAGGGGGATGCTCAAACATCATTGGTCTAAGGGGTCACATGGGTCAAGTAGGAGGAATTTCATTGGTTCACTGGGAGGAAGAGTTTTGATGGTCCAAGGGGCACCATATGGAATATTTAGTAGGAAGAAACTGGAGTAGATACATGATGTAATCAAGGATGCATAAAACATGCAAATGTTTCTTTACCCTTAGGTAAGCAAGTTATACAACCCTAATGTCAGCAAGAATTTAAACAATACAAAATATCCTGCTGTGGCCACAGAAGATTGATAAAATGAGATTGTTTTACTTTAACAAAAGAAATCTTCCAGGTTGATTGGATCAATCTATCCATTCCCCTGCAGTCCTTATTTGTCTACTGTTTCTTCTGGCCTCTTTATTTGTAGGTGATTGGCCAACTTTTGACATTACTGTATCTTACAAATGCAGCTTTATAAAACAGGAAATGAGAGCAAAACATGTTATTCTTACATACTCAGAGTAGATCCTGTAATCTTGGCTGGAAAATAAAATTCCCACTTTGTTAGCAATGTATAAGGAAACCCCATATATAACTCATGATATACCTATACATAATATAGTATTTCTTGCAACAAAAATTGTTTTTCTGGATTTCACTTAACAATTCTGACCCTTTGCAACCACATTGACCACAGCATGCCAGGCTCCTCTGTCATCCACTGTTCTCCGGAGTCTGGCCAGATCTATGTGCACTGCATCAATGATGCTAATCATCTCATCCTCTATCGCCCCCATCTCCTTTTGCCTTCAATCTTTCCTGGGATGAGGGCATTCTCCAGTGGATCCTCCCTTCTCATTTGGTGGCCAAAGTACTTGAACTTCAGCTTTAGTATCTGTCCTTCCAAGGAGGAGTCAGAGTTGATTTCCTTCATGATTGACTTGCAATCCAGGGGACTCTCAAAAGCCTTCTCTAGCACCAGTTTCAAGGCATCCTTTCTTTTGTGCTTAACCTTACTTATGGTCCAGCTCTCACAGCCATACATTGCTATTGGAAAGACCGTTGTTTTAACTATGTAGACTTTTGCTGGCTGGGTGATGTCTCCAATGTTTATTATGCCACCTAGGTTTGCCACAGCTTGCCTCCCAAGGAGTAAGCATCTTTTTATTTAATGGCTGAAGTCACTACCTGCAGTGATCTTAAATGTGCGTCCTCAAAGGATGGTTGCTTGCCATGGTGAGGGGACTTGCATGGTTTGATGAGGCTTTGGTCTACTCTATGCCATGTAGAGCCACCCAAGAGTGACAGGCTGACAACTCAGACTAATCACAATACACTGGTGAAGGAACTGGCAACCCACTCCAGTGTCTTTGTCAAGAAAACCAGTCCTGACATAAAAAGTTTTAAATGTCTTTGCCTGTGCATACTTTATAAATTATTCTGATCTTTAAAAACTGCTTCCTCTTGCATAACTTATATGGTTGCTTATTCTTGAAGATTTCTTGGACGGTATTTTCAGAATTAAAAATCTCAATCTGGATACAAGTTGAGAGGAAAATAACTATTGCTCATCTATTTTTTTGTATTAATTGCCCAACGTTTCAAAAATAAGGCAGATATAAACATACTTGCCACAAGTTAAATCTAAAATATGAGACACTGAAAAGAGCATACTGTAAGGCTTTAAAAAAAAATAAAATAAGAGTAACAAACATCATCCAAGGATAATAATAATTATTCTGGGTTGAAAGAATTTTTGCAGAAGAAACTCCACTCAGGGAACAGCTAAATGAGGTTCCTTTCATGTCCCTAATTGCTGGGACAAACCAAAGACGAGTGCTCAATCTGTCATGCAGTACCTGGGTCTCAAACTGCTGACTTGCCAGCCTTCCAGCTAACAAGGTGAACTTCTTAGCCACTGAGCCACTGCAGTCCATTATCCAGAGATTAATTCCAGACATAGAACTTGGAGTCTGCAACCCTATACCCACTCAATTTGGCTACCTTCCAAGAAAAGTCTATCAACCAATTAAAAGCTCAACTAAAAAAGGGGGCTTCAAATAACCAACAGGGGATGCATGAGCCATAAATCTATTTGCCATTTGCATTTCTTCATGCGCTAACAAACAGTCTTTCACATTCTGTAGAGGGAAACCTCGTTTGGCCTTATCTGAGAGGAGATTACAAAAAACTTTCAAAGCAGTTTTCCTGCCTTGCCTGTGATTGGCTAGGATGCGGCAAAGATTCTTTTTTTGATTGTTTGTTCGTTCGCGCAAACCGCTCCGATTGGACAGCCCCTTCCCCGAGGGTGATATTAAAAAAGGGGAGGGGTGAAGAAAAGTGTGCTCTCGGAGAGAGAGAATCCAAAGTTGGTTTGAGCCTTCCTGCCTCTGAAAGGAGAAAGTGGAGCGCAGCCAGGGTCACCCCGCAAGGCCCGCGGTCAGATCCAGGTACATTAAAAAAATAAGGAGGGACACCCACCGCACAGGACAATCGGAGCCAACACAGGGGATGCTTAAGATCAGAAAGGTGAAGGGACTGTAAATTGAAAATTCAGATTTCTCAGGCTGGAACTGGGAAGCAGGAGTGGGTCTGGCCTTGGAAAGAGAAACCAGGTTTACACAGCCAGCTGGGCAAGAGAGGAAACCATGATCACTGTTAATCTGGATCTTGAGCCCAAGCGCCAGGCTCCTGAGAGTGCTGGGTATCTGAGTTAGGTAGCTATATGTGGCCTTAATTGCGTGGTTCAGTCAACCCCAGTCTCCATTCAAAAGACACAAAGGGACTCAGGTTAATTAAATTTATTAAGAAATTAAAGTTAATGAGCCACACCGACTGGGTCCTGCCCCTCAGAAATGAGGAAAACCAGGCCAACACAGTGCCCTGGATCCCCAATCCTTGAAGCCTTCCCAGAAGGATACCGTGGTCAACAGTATCGAAGGCCGCTGAGAGGTCAAGAAGAGCCAGATAGACGGATGACCTCCATCCCGTTCTCTCCAGAGATCATCCACCAGTGCGACCAATGCAGTTTCTGTACCATATCCTGGCCTGAATCCTGACTGAAAAGGGTCCAGATAATCCGTTTCATCCAGGATTTACCACACCAGCAGTGATTGCATCAGTTTAGCTGCATTTTGCACAGTCTCAGCCACTTCTTCAGGCAGCAGGAGGCTTTGTGGAGCTTAATCCCTCCATTTTGTGGTTTCTCCATCGCTCCTCTGTGGCACTTCGGCAAGGAAAGTATGCCATTCTAGGACTTCCTGGTGATGATGACATTGTTTGGATGCCCAGTGCAGAACCAGGAAGTCCTAGAATGGTGCACTTTGCCTGCCGAAGTGCCATGGAGGAGTGACGGAGAAACCCCAAAATGGAGCAATTATACTCCACAAAACCTCCTACTGCTGGGAGAAGCGGCAGAGACTGTGCAAAACACTGCTAAACCAACACAATCACCCCTGATACTGATGCCTACAAAAATATAAGCACTGGGAGTAACCCACCTTCGGCTCCCACAGCTGCATGTTAGGGGTGTGTCTGCCCCGTGGTGGGAAAATGTTGCGAATCTCTGGTGTAGAGGATTCCACAAAGAATTTCCATTGGGATCTCTCCTTCTGGTTCTTCTTTGTGTGTTCTTTTAATCTGTTACATTTGGATGTGGGGGTGATTGTCCCTCAGCATTCTACCAAAGTGAAAGGGCTACCTTCTTAGCACCTCCATGCAGGCGCTGGTGCTGCTTCAGGTCCACTGATCTTCATGCTCCTTACTCCCTGAGACAAAAACTATTGCTTCCTCAGGATCCACAGCAGTTAGGGTTATACCGTCCATACTTGGTCTCCAGTAGAACTTAGCCACCACCATAATGATGGTGTCACCACCGGACAAGGACCCACCTGCTAAGATTTGCCTGGGTGCAAACAGTTACAGCCAAAGCCCTCTGTTCATCTCCGGTTGGCTGGGGGCTAGGTCTAGTGTAACTCAATTTCTTCTCTAGTCATTCCCTTTCGAGCCTCCCCCCCCTTAATTCTTTTGCCAAGTATTCCTAGCCAATGTTGCAGTTGTGGTGGCAGATATCAGATCAGTCAGCACAAGAGGCTTGTACTGCACAGGGGGGTTGTAACAGCACAAGAAGCTTCCACCTATTCCAAATCAGCTATTAGGCTCGAGACTTCTGTATTTTTGGACCTAAGTCCCCAGAATTCACCAGGAAATCCCAAGCCAAAAATTTGAAAGCTTTAGCTTTTTTAAACAGGAATTTTCACTTAAAAAGAGGTGGAGAATGAAGACTCTGACAGGCATTATGTGTATGTGACGAAGAAAGAGGAAGTATTAGAAGTATCTGAGCTCTGTGGGAGGTGCAAAAGGTTACTTACCTGGCAATTAGCTTGTGTACAGGGTACTTCTAAAAAAAAATCCAAACCACTCCCTATCTTGCAGCCCCCCCCCCAAAAAAAAAAAGTGCTTAGGCTCTTTGAACCTCTTCCTCATATGAGATGAAGGCTCCTTTAACCTGTGATTAATTGAAAAATCTTGTGAGAACTTTAACCTCTTGGCTATTAAAGCTACCTTCTAGGTACCTATCTGGTTAAGGGCTTCCTGCTGATTTCTAGGGGCTGAAGTCCACAGGGAATGAAAGTCTTATACATACCTATATCCTACAGCCAGCATATCTTTGCATATAGGTTGCAGTACTACCCATCTTGGGCATATTTGATGCAGTAGTGCACCAATAGCTCTGTTATGGACTCCAGCAACATAAAACTTGGAACAATTTGTTCAAATGCTATGGTCTGAGATAGGATCTTAGACGGATTGAGTATCCTTTGTATAACATGCAAACTACTCTGCTTAAATATATTTTTTAAAAAAATCAATAACAAATCTGTGTAGTTTTCACCTACCTATAAGGGTTGTCAGCCATTTTGCAGGAAAGGTAATTTCCAATATAGAATAAATGCTCTACCTGAACTATCAAGTCTGATCAAGAGCTGCATGATATGCCAATTATAGGAGAGGAAATCCCTGTGCATATGACTCAATGTTTTTGTGAAAATATTAACTTTGGCTAGTGAGGCTTTCTCCTTGTATCACTTTCCCACACCACAGAGGATTTATACAATGTCTGAAAGCAAGCTAGCTAGACTGTATTGGACTATAGCCTTTGGATATTTGGATAGCTTTCCTTTCTAACAATGTTTTGTCTATTTATTGTTTCTGAAAAAATATATTATTTTCCTGCCTTTAGAAATCCCTGTGATGAAGTATCAAATGTTACCATTAAAAAATTCAGATTGGATGCTGGCATGAAACACAGTGGCAGGTAACCAAGCGTGCTGTGCTCGGCAAGGCTAAAAATAATGCAAAACCTGAGCGCCAGACAGCTCAGAAACCTAATTAAAGCTAATATCCTTTTCATGCTTTTTTCAGTTCATTGGTAGGCACCAATATCCACCTTTCATCTGAAGACACTTTTCTGTATTCCCTTAAAATAGCTACCAAACATTGTTGATGCAAAGTGTGCAATAAATTCAGGAGGCAAAAAGTGGTGGAATCATGGAAGTCATCTACAGAAGACTTTCTGGTCCACACCAGTAGTTTCAGAATGAAGGACTAAGTGAGTCAGAAGTTGTTTAAAGCAAAGTCATAGCAGGCTCTGGATCTAGACTAAATAAATATGAAATTTCATGCAGGCAAAGGGATGTAAAAATCCATAAACCTCAATACTTTGTATCATGTGCTCTAAAATATATTACAATCAGGGTACACATTGTGTTTGGATCCATGTTTGGTTCCACAAGTCATAAAATAGATGAATTCTGATAATATAATTTATTTTGAAATTATTTTTTAAAAATTAAATGACTAATTGTACTAATGAATTGGACTTGTTCTGGAGAAATCAAAGCCCATAATTCCCATTGAGATGTAACCAAGATGGTTTTCCGTGAGCCAGTAGCCTATCACATTGAGCTGCTGAGAAGATAGTTGAAAGAATCCCAGAGTTCACTCATAAATAAATGATATACAAACTGTGCTTGTGGAAGGTCCCATCCCTGGCAGTGGCTTGTACCAATTCAAAAGTCTCCTTTTAGAGTCCTTTTTACAGTCAGTTTATATTACCCTGAACTAGATAGATGAATGGCCTATAGACATCACTAATTCTCAATGGATGAAAGGTCTGATCATATAATAGTGAGTTTTCTATGTTCTGTGCTCATTCTCTTAGCTTTTAGAATAAAAGATAGGTCACTGACCAATGCTCCTTATACCTCAGTCTTTAGAATTTTCATTTGCTTTTAAAGGATTCTGCTTCTCAACAATGAAGAGTGGGAAGTCCAACTCCCTTGGCAAACTAGGTAACCTGGAGTTAAACTATCCCTGGCTGTTTCAAAAGCTGCAGAAAAGGAGATTCCACCACCTTCCAATGTAGTCAGTTCAATTGTTGAAAATGTGCAAAATTTTGAATCCCAATCCTGTGTGATGCCTAATCAGAAGTAATCATTGCCTTTTAGTAACATACTACTGTATACCTTAAGCTAAATTGAATGAGGAGCTTTCATTGTTCAGATGTAACCCCTCTCACACACATGTTGTTCCTTTTCTGTATAACCTATGTAATTTTGCTATTTCCTGTTGACTTTTAAAATAGATTCTGTGAATAAAATGACACTTATGGACAAATCCAACAACTTTAATGTGAATGGTGAAGTGTTTGAATGAAATCTTCTCTCTGTTCAAGTCCTTCATGAATTATCTATTCCAATGTTTCAGTTATTTAATGGACTGGGGTTTAGTAACAGTCTTTCTTGCCTTTCCTTCTTACCCTACACAAACTGATTTAAAAACAACAACAATAACAAAAATGGTTCACATATCCTTTTTGTTTCTTTTGATAATTTTTAATGTGCCATTATGTAAAAGTCAGTGGTGGGATGTCAAAAATTTTACTACCCCACCGTGATGTCATCACAGTGTGGGCGGAGCTAACATCATGATGTCATGTCATGGGCGGGGGCCAAATAAAAAATACAAAATAATAAAAATAGGGAACTTCAGGCTATTGGGAGCTTGAGGCTAGCAGCTTCTCTTCCTCCTCCCCATTTGGGAGGACAGCAAGGAGGCCATGCATATGCGCCAAGCACTAGGCGTGCATGCACACCAGTGAAAAGGTAAGCCCAAAAGGTGGTTCCCCCCAAAAGCTGCTACAGGTTCTCTGGGACACTGGGAAAAGTTACTACCGGTTCTGGAGAACTGGTGAGAACCTGTTACATCCCATCACTGGTAAAAGTACATGTAAGAAACCTCTGGAGGATTTTTCTAAAAAGTCTTTATTTTCAAGAGAAAAGACCGAACTCAATGTTCCTTGACTAATGTGTACCAAAATTCACATAATAAACCATATTTCAAGTTGAAATCAGATTCTAATTAGAAGCCCTTATTTGGCTGCCAAATCAGATTAGGAACCTATGAACAGCTCTTGCACTGTTCTTCAGCATTCTGGAAATAGCTGTGCTTATCAAATTTTTATCAAGGGAGATTAGCAAGGATTCTTTCTTTCTTTCTTTCTTTCTTTCTTTCTTTATCAGTTACCAAAATTCAAAAATTCCTCATTAAATAGAATAGGAGAACAACAAGATTTCAAAACAAAACTAATGCAGGAAGAAATAAAACCTAAATTCAGTAACAGCTAAGGACATATTGGATTATTTTTAAATTGCTATGATATTTACTGCTTATATCTTCTTTGGTCTTTATCCTGTTTCTTACTGTGTCCTACAAATGGCAACACCTGAAATCTTTATTGCTGGCTGTTTTAGTTTCTTATTCATAATGGATATACGTAGTTCTTTTTTGGGTATTATATGTTTAGCTCCTGTAAACCATGGGAGTAAAACCAGTCAGCTCTTTATCACGTTTCACAAGAATAGCACTATTTTAAGGTGTAAATAATACTGTACATTTTAGATGGGTTCATTTGGTGCATCAACCCATCTGGTATGTTACTCTTTCAACACTACTTCAATGACCAGGCATATTTATTAATTCATATCTACCCACTGTATTGTCTTCATTCTATTCACAGGACCAAATTTGACAAGGAATGCAAATAAACAGGTGAGTAGAAGACATTATTATTATTATTATTATTATTATTATTATTATTATTATTATTATTATTATTATTATTATTATTATTATTATTATTAATAATAATAATAATAATAATAATAATAATAATAATAATAATAATAATAATAATAATAATAATAATAATAAAATTTATATTCCACCCTACTTGCACAGGCAACTCAGGGCAGATCACAATCGAAATAATAAACAGCTAAAACTCTAAAAAACAAAGTAAAAGATTAAAAACCAATTTAAAACAACCTCTCATTCCTTTAACTAAAGGAATGAGTAGAATAAAAGGGATAAGAGGTTAAGTGTATGATGTTAAATAAGCCAGCGGGGTAGGGTCAATGAACCAACATAACCCCACACCATTCCCGCCAGCCAAGTTTTCAGACCCTTCCTGAAAGCCAATAGCTCCGTCTGGAGACGCAACTCCACAGGCAGGAGGTGCCACAGAGTCGGAGGGAACACGGAGAAGGCCCTCTTTCTAGTGACAGAGAGTTGAGCCTCTCTGGCAGATGGCACAACTAAGGCACCTCTTCGATCCACTCTGGTGGGATGGGGAGATACCCTTGGGGAGATGCGGTCTCTCAAGTATCCTGGCCCACTACCATGTAGGGATTTAAAGGTAATGACCAGCACCTTGAATTGCACCCAGAGGCAAACTGGTAACCAGTGCAGCTCCCGAAGCAGTGGGGATGCACATGAGTAACACCCACATCCCAACACCACCCGAGCTGCCACATTCTGGACCAGCTGCAGCCTCCGGATGGTCATCAAGGGCAGCCCCATGTAGAGCACATTGCAATAATATAATCTGGAGGTGACCAGAGCATGGGTGATCATGAGCAAGGAGTCCCTGTCAAGAAGTGGGCACAACTGGTGAATTACATGCAACTGTGCAAAAGCCCTCCTAGCCACGACTGCCACCCGAAGAAGAAAAATTAGAGCAAGAGTTGGGATAGTGGACTAAAGAATGCTCTAAATCAAGATATTATTTGCTCTTCAAAGGCAACACCATTTTAACCAGAACATAGAGCTAGAAATTGTCTCCTCAGGGCAAGTGAAAAATCAGTTGTCAATTACAGGTGTGTGGAGGATTACTACAACTATGTGATAATCTTAATGACAATCTTTCAAGAGACTCTGAATATTGTAAATCATCAATTAGGCTAATTGATGTGATGATTGACTCTTAGCCATTCTTTTCCAACTTCTTTCTCTTAGCACTGTCAACCACAGCCACAATATAAAATACAGTTGGCAGGCATTCTTCCTTTCTCCATGCAGTAAAGCACAAAGGTACAAAACTTCTAATTTTTGAAATTAGTCAAATACTATCTATAAAACTAAAAGTATGTCTCAGAAAAGCTTTATTAATGGACTTTGGAAACAGCACCATAGCAAGAATTTAAAAAGAAATGACTATAACAATGGTAACAGCCTGAGACTACTTATTATGAGCCCCCCCCCTCTCTCTACTTTTTTAATTAGTAAGTTGTAGCATTTGGTGTGTTTTTAATCTTTTTTAGATTTTAATTTTAAATTTTAACAGTTTTAAGGTTTTTAGGTGGAAACTTCCACTTCCTAACTCTGGGCTCTACCTGCCCAGAGAAGGATAAGACTAACGTCCTCTTGCTGGGAGGAGGAATGGACTTCAGCTGTAGGAGGCAGCAGGCTGATCAATCCATGCTGTCGCCTTTACCAGACTTTTGTCCAAAGTCCCCCAGATAGTTATGTTGTGTATTGATAGTTATGAGGCACCTTTAGTCATTGTATATTGATTTATTGTGTATGAACTTGTAATTTTACATGTGTTGTGAGCCGCCCTGAGTCAGTCGTACTGAGTAGGGCGGTACAGAAATCGAAATATAATAATAATAATAATAATAATAATAATAATAATAATAATAATAATAATAATAATAATAATAATAATAATAATAATAATAATAATAGATGGAAAGTGGATTGTGAATTCAAGCTGGGAATTTATGGAACACGTCTTAATTAAAGAGAAAGGAACACAACCAGAGCAAGAATACTTAAGTTCTGGGGAAGTAGGGGCAAATATATAAAATATTGTTAATAGTAATAAAATAATCATAAATTGAACGTATGAGTCTCATAGGTGATGGGGAACACATGAAGGATTACTTTGTCAATATTAATTTATATATACATATACTTTGTTATAATAATAGCTATTAATGGGTTATTGTAATGTTTTTTGTGTTTTTGTTTGTTTGTGTCAAATAATTTTTTAAAGGTACAAAACCTACTTTTTGCCTCTCAACTTTTAAACCACTTTCATTCTATCACTTTTAATGTAATATTGTCCCTGAAACAGAGTCAGGGAATGGGTGGGTTATTGTCTTTCAAGCTGCCTAACTTATTTCTTTCATTTTCTTATCTCTCTCTATCTCTCTAAGCATGGAGCCTTTCATTTGCCACAGTAGGCATAAAAAGTGACCTCAAAACTGCCTGTTGTAATCAACTGTTTTCTTGATTATAATAGGCAGGAGTAGGTAGAAACAGAAAAATACTGTTTTGCTATCTAGGTGAAAAAAATTAATCCAAATCTCTGTCAAGACGACTTATGTACAGGGAGGAAGAAAAGCATGTAACACTATATATATTGTATTTTCTCATTATCCCTCTGTGCCAATTTCTAGGAACAACTGATGTCCCCTGCCAAGCTTCAAGATGGCTCAAGCTTCATCCTCTTAAATAAATGCTGCACAGGGTTCTCCTCCTGATCAGAAAATAAACCAGATATTTTAGTCCCAATTCACAACAATATCTAGCAAAGGATTGATGCTCAGCACTTAAGAGCTGATCGACTGGACAACCAAATATTGGGATGCGGGTTGAATTCCTGTCTGGCCTTGGTTGGTTGTGCCATGCAAATTATATCTCAGCTGCAGGAGCAGACAGCATTGGTTCTTCAGTTATGAAACAGAGATGAGCACAGAAGCCTAGGCTCGGATACGACTGGCTTTCAAGCAAGGATCACCTTTACCTTAGTTTCACTGAGCTAACCAAGTGAAAGAATGCTACAGAGTGACTCTAATTGTTGATTCCATTGATTCAATGGGACTTTGATAAATAAATGCATATACAGTATAATGTCCCTTGATTCACTGACTGTTTTCCACTAGTTGGGACTGACAATTGGATGTAGCTCTAGAACTCAAAATAGATGCTACCATTCTTAGTCACAACAAGTATAGTTCACTTAAGAGGTAAAATATGTCTGATTGTCACAGTATGCGTTTTCCTTAGCTCACATGTTGCAAATTAATTTGACTTTCTTTTCTTTGTTTTTTACATTCCTATCCTTTGTTCTGGTGACTGATCAGCTGGAGATAAACATGGCCTTCAGATACAAGTCTGATTGCTCAGGCACAGAGATTTGAAGAAAAGCATATAATTCCCTCCATGTGTAATCAGATGCTTAGCCTACAACTTAGTTGTACTATAATTGAGAAAGCATGAAACACTTTATGGGTAGTTAAAGATCACCCTTGCTCGAAAGCCAGTCTTATCTGACTCTAGGGTTCGGTGCTCATCTCTGTTTATAGCCAAAGAGCCAGCACTGTCTGTGAATGCAGAAGTTTCCATGGACATGTGGCAGGCATGCCTAGACACCGGAGTGCACAGAATGCTGTTTACCTTCCCATCAAAGTGGTCCCTATTTATCTACTTGCAATTTCTTGCTTTCAAACTGCTAGGTTGGCAGGAGCTGGGGCAGAGACAAGAGCTCATTCTGTCATGCAGCACTCGGGTATTGAACTCTAACCTTCCAGACTTCAAGTTCAGCTTCTTAACCACTTGAGCCACCACAGTCCCAAGGTTACATCTCCTTATATTCCTCAGCTCTATATTCAGTCTCTCATTCTGATGTACATTTGCATTATGTGTGTATATGATAGAGAGAAAGATGGGTAGGAGGGAAGAAAAGAGGAAAAAAGGTAAACTTGAGAGAGAAAGAGATGAGGAGAAAACCTGCAACAGATTGGGTGATTTCTGTAGGTATATAGGAGCTCATTCATCTTACTTTCTTTGAAGCTTAACTTTTATCTCAAGAGTGCCTGAGTAACAATCTCTCCTATGATACAAAAAGGATGAAGAAAAATCAGTGCTTGCATACCACAACTCATAAATAACTTACAGAATCTATTACTTCATGGAACGTAGTTTGCAGAGTTTTGGCCCAGTTGCTTGAATAGTTTTTAAACAATGTTAGATAATTCATGGAAGATCCAAGATTATACATATGGTATCATTTCAGCCCCAAAGATCCTTGCATGAAATTGGTTTTGTAGACCCATTTCAGTCAGGCTTCATGTCTGGATTTAAGCCAAAGGCATCTATCATTATTCTCATAGATTATCTATGCCAAGAACTGGACACAAAGAGTACATGCTGGTTCTACTGGGCCTCTCATTGGCACTGGGTGCCATCGACCACAATAGAATACCTGGTGGATAAAGGTTTGAAATGGATTTCAGTGCCCTGGTTGTCAATGGGCTTCCTGGCAGAAGACAAACTGTTAAGGACAATCCTTAAGGTCCCAAATGATTTAGGTAGAAGATATAAAAAGATAATAAGATATCCTTCCCTACTAGACTCTGTCTCCCAAGATCTAAGATAGACAATCTTTTCTCCTGATTGTGGCACAGGTATGGTTAAATGGTAAGGCCTTCTCTGTCTACACTTAAACATTGAACTCTGAGTAGTTTAAATGGCATTTGCATTTTGGCAAATATCTTCATGTACTTATCTCTATTTCTTTGTTTTCAGTTGTGAAAGCCTGGTCAGAGGCTGCCCTATTTAAAAAGTTATGTCTGAGTCTTTCTTTATTGCTCATTCTACCAGCAAGCATTTATATCAGAGGGATCATACCATTAAAGTCTAAGGTTCATAGTTAGAACCTCAAGCATAATGTATATAGTTCAAAACAGTAGTCAGAAAGTCACAGGCAAAATGGAAACCATTGTGTGTTCACTGTAAATGGCAAACAGGTGACTGCAAGCAACACTGAATGTACTTTTGGTTAGAGACTGTATGGATTTTATACTAGACAATTTACTACCTAAACTAAGTTTTCTGGTTTTTATAATCACAGAGCAGTGGTGGCAAACCTATGGAACGCGTGCCATAGGTGGCACTCAGAGTCCTCTCTGTGGGCATCTGCGCAGTCAACCCAGCACAGTTTGCTCTGCCCCTCTGCGCAGCAGTCCAATGGGAGAGCTTCTTTCCCCACAGCACAAAGTTCAGCCCACCCTTCTGCCATAAGCCCAATGAGAGTGATTCCTTCCTCCCTTTTTGCTATGTTGGCACTTTGCGATAAATAAGTGGATTTTGGGTTGCAGTTTGGGCACTCAGTCTCTAAAAGGTTTGCCATCACTGTCATAGAGTTATGGGGCAGTTAAGTATCTTTTGAGGTCATCTACCATAGTTAGTTGTTTCATTAACTAAAACAAGAGAATGGGCTTACTTGTTGTGCTAAATTAAAAGGAAAATGACAGCCAAATTCATACTCACAACTACAGGGTGGCCCATAAGTTCCTATCCATCCATACATCTTATGTATCTAGCGTGCCATCAGTATTCTTGTGCTCATTTCCCATGTACTTGTCACAATAAACTCTTCAAGTGTAAATGAGTTTAAATCAGCCATATTTCTCGGGGGGGGGGGGAATATAATACATACATATTTATTTATTCAAATTTGTTTATCGCCCTCCTCCCCGAAGGGACCCAGGGTGATTCCCAACACAATCAGCAAAACAACAATTCAAAACCAATTCAAAAATTAAAAGTTTTAAACGTTTTAAAAGAAGCTTAAACACTTAGCATTAAAACCAGGCATTATAGCTAGGAGGCACTGGGTGTTAAACCATCCAGCCAGCTGGGGAAATTGATCGATCCATTCCCCAGACCTGACCTGCCAGCCAGGTTTTCAATCCTTTCCTGAAGGACAGCAGCTCCGTTTGCAGGCGTACTTCTATTGGGAGGAGGTTCCACAGGACCGGAGCAGACACAGAGAAGGCCCTCCTTCTAGTACCAGAGAGGTGCGCCTCTCTGGCCGATGGCACAACCAGGGAGCCTCTCCGGTCCGCTCTGGTGGGACGGACAGATGTCCTTGGGACGATGCGGTCTCTTAAGTATCCTGGTCCACTACCATGTAGGGCTTTAAAGGTAATAACCTTTAAATATAACAGAATAACATATGGATGGGTAGTGACTTACGGGACACCCTGTAGTAGGCAGAGAAGATGGTGTTCTCACTGGAGTGCAGTCTCATGGTAAAGCCTTTTCCTGTTGCAGGGCAACTTCTCCCAGCCAGGTAAGTGCATTACTTCCGCTAAGAGATTTTAAAATAAATAAATAGACAATGTGATCTGACTACAGAAACAAGGTGTGGGGGTGGGTGGGTTAGATATGTGCTAGATATGGTTGGAACGTCATTGTTATGAATGGATTGCACAGAGCTTTTAATACTTTAAAACACCAATTCAGTTCAAAGCAAAACTGGAATATACTGAAATGAAAATTCAGCCACAGAAATACAAGCCTGCTAAGTGTGATTTTGTGTTTATTCCAGAGTGTTTATGCTACTAAACTCCTTGGAGACAAAAGGGCAAAATGCCTCTGAGATTGTGTGGTCAGATCAATTTGTAGAACCGTTTCCATGTTTTCTGATGCAATCAAGTGTAACAACGTTGTGTATCCCAGTAAACATGGAAATGGAGCAAGGGAAACATTTCTTAGCTGATTTCCTTAAAATATGGTGCTGGGTCATTCCCACTTTCCAGTGTCTCAGATCTCACTTCTTACATTTCATCCAGCTACAGATTGGGAAACACAGAGTTGTATGAGCCAAATGCCCACTAGCTTGACATGCAATAACCATTATGCATTCAGATTTATATATTCATGGGTGGAGAAGTGCCAAGCCTAGCAAAAAGCAAGCTTTTCATTTGGCAAAGAGGGCAGCAACTTTTCTGCCTCCAGGCAAAACTCAGTAGGAGCTATCATTTCTTAGCATTTGTTTATATTTAATTTATTTCTAAATGGGGCAGATGGGGGGGGGGAATCTGCTTTTTAAATCTTACTTCCTGGTTGAAGCATGATACAGAATTTGAGGAAATCTAAGCCTTTATTGGTTTTATTCACCAGCATCAAAGTTCATGGACCTGATGATTCCCACCCCCAGTTATATGCAAATATAGGGAGAAAAGCCTTCCTTCATTTCATTCTCACAGGTGAAAGCCAAAAAGTGTGAAAAGATTTCTCCCACTTTGGTGAAATTGTGGTACTTCTCATTCATGTTTGTATTTTAGCACCTTTTCAGTAAAAAAAAGTGGCAGGTAGAGTCTAAGGACACTACCATCCGGAGATTTGTTTCATGAATTCAAACCACAGCTGAGTAGTTGCTAATGGCTACAAAGACCCTGTTCCTGCCACTTTAAAGCCTGTTTACTTCCACATCCAGTGAGAAGGAGAGAGATGGAGAGAGACTTTTTTTTTTGAAGAAAGGAAGGTTAGAAAGAAAGTGTGTGTGTGTCTGTGAGGTGGGTGGGTATCAGGACCCACCTGGCAGCGAAGAGGAGACACAAGCAGCAGACGAACTTTTTAAAGTTCTTGGTTGCTTCTTTGCTGCCGGGTGGGTCCTGATTCCCCCCCTTCTTTGTTACCTTCCTTCCTTCACAAAACAAACACTTTGACATCCTGTTTACTTCCACATCCAGCGAGAAGGCGAGAGTTGGAGAGAGACTGTTTTTGAAGGAAGGAAGGTTAGAAAGGTTTTAAAAAAAATCTTTATAGAAAATGTTTCTGAAGTTCAATCCAAATTGTATGAGGGTTACAAGAAAGGTTATTTTGTCCTCTATCAATCACACTTTGGATCACTTTGATTGGTTGATCAGTTTGGTCGCTGGCTCACTGCCAACTGCCCCTCCCTCTTGAAAATGTCATTTTTACGAGTCACATTTTTCCTTAATATCTTTGTTGTTGATTCCTGCTTCAGTGTCATTCTTCTCCCATGTTGTATTCAGACTGTATCCACCTCAGGAAGTTGTCATGTTCAGTTTCTAACACATTTTTCCCTTTTAGTTTTGTGTTTTTGTGACCTTATTTGAGTAGTTTTTGTAAAATGCTTCATAGTTTTCTTCCCAAAGTCAAATTTCAAATGTAACAGTGTCATCACAAAGGTTATTCTTTCCTCTTTCAAACACACTTTGGGTCACCTGAATCAGTTGTGTGGTTTGGTTGCTGGGCTGTCACAAACCGACCACCACCATTCCGCAAAGAATGCATTTTTCATGGCAAATTTTGGAAGCAATGACATCATCGCCTTGTATTTTTGGCCAATGGCTCTTTACTTTTCTGAAAGTCACTGAGACAAGCTTCAGTCGATGTAACCATTATTTTCATGGGTGCTTCAGTTTTGTGGTGGCAGCTTGTCGAAAGTACATGATTTTCATTACATCGCAAAAGTTGCCAGACCACCCAAATGAAACATTTTTGTTAATTGAATTCACGTCAAAAATGATAAGAACTAGGTTTCCTGACCATGAAAATGTTGTATGGGAGAAAAGTTTACAAATGCAAAATAAAGAAAGGTTGAGGGTCTGCTCAAAATACAAAGGCTCTTATGCAAAGGAATATATATACAGTAAAACCCCATATAATGAATTTAATTTGTTCCACAGGGTTTGTCGTTATACAATTTTTTCATTAAACGAAGTATGCCTCGTATAACGAAAAACCCTATGTGATGCATTGTACAATGAAAATCTCTATGGGGAAAAATCATACAATGAAAAATTTTCGTTGTACAATGCATGCTGTCACGTACCAGCCGGCCCCTACACTTCTGGTAAACCCCTGGACCCCAAAACAAACCTACACAGGGCGAGCTGGACGGCTAATTAGAACAGAGATCCAACTCTCAGCTGCTTATCAGCTCTTAAGGGGTTTTTATTTGGTAGCGTGTTCAAAGATTTGTGTGTGTGAAAGGCAGCTCTTACCCTTTTTAGTCCAATGAAGACACGTTGTTCAGAAAAATGATGAAGATTTATTGATCAAGTTCATAAAGCATAAAAGTCAGTAGCATAGGTCAGTCCAATAAAGTCCACAGGCAAAGCTAGGTAACCATTTTTAAGGAGCAAAAATGCATCGCTCCTAGGCTAAAGATTTCTAGCCCATTGAGATGCAGAAACAAAAGCTCTCTAATCAAAAACAGGTCTTAATCCATGAAGAAACAGAGACGAACTCTTTCTTCTCTCCAAAATGGAGAATCTGCAGTCAGATGGGACTGCTTCAACCAATCACGTAACAGCAAGAAAACTTTCTCACAACAATGGTTGTTTACCTTTATGCAAAGACACAACACGGGTAGGCTCTCAGCTAGCTTACAAAAGATAAGAAATACTGAGAAACATGGTTGAAAAACATGCTCTTACACCGCCTTGAGGCTCAGAGAGAGAAAAATGGATTTTTCTGAGGCCTATTTGAAATTACTACTTAATCAAGCTTTGTGAGCATTAGGAAATTGATGCCAGTTCCTGACACGCCCTCCTTTCTGGAAAGGCAAACCGGGGGTTTGACTTTACCAAAAGGCATTGTTTACTAATGTGAGCAAAGCAATTGAGCAAACAAGCTATCCCTTATATATGTAGGATATCAAGCGTTAAAGCTTCTTCCAGTTTTAGTTACTGGAGGTACACGTTACATAAGTTACATTCTGCATTGCAAGCAAACTCAGGTATAAAACCTTGCTGGAACAAAAGACTTGGGCATTTTCAGGTACCAAAGGTTTCCCCTTTCCAAAACACATTTTGCCCAAACAGAACAACCTTTAAATCAGAAAACAGGTCAGTAACACCACACATGTCACAGAGGCCGCTTGTACGAGCCTCTGGAAAAATAAACAGATGATTAGCAAGAAACAATAACATTTCCCCCCCTTTCTTCCTCCTCTTCGATGTTGCACCTGCAAACAGTTAAACCAGCCAGTTGAACAAAGTCCATTTAGAGTTCCGTTATCAGCTCTTCTTTCAGACGTCAGGAACATGTGCATCTCCTAGTAAACAAACTCAAGAAACAACCTTTAAGGTATTTATCAGAACACAGTCCAAAGGAATCAATCAAACAACCCATCACCCTCATCCCTGTGAGGTTTGGGAACTAAACAGGCAACAGAATTGATGGCTTGACTAACGTCTCAACTCAAGAGCGCGCAGGGTTCCATTCACTCTCCTCAGTACGTCGGGAATCTGGATCTGGATCTGGCCTCTGCTATTGCTGAAACCGCTAGTTGGGCTCCCACAGCCATCTTTACGGACTACTCCCCTCTTCAGCTCTTGGCTTTCTCGAAGGGTAGTAAAACTTAGGGAAAAACTGCATCCGGCAATTATTTCCCACTTCCCACTAGCTGACCAAAACAGCGTAGTGTAACAGCCTGTAGATAACACTTTTCAGAGTGGTGGATCTGGCCCACCCACTCTAGCAAACTTCTTCCTTGGACACGTGGAGGAGTCCGTTGGAGCTCTTCCACCTTTAAGCTGGTATCTCAAACACAATGAGGCAATTTGCAAACTCTCCAGGTCTTCAAAGACCAAAACAGCACATGTAATCAGCAACTAGGAACTTCAATGCAGGAAAATAAATCTTATCTGAAGGGTTCCACTCCTTCTTGGCTTTGGGGGAAAATAACTTCAGGGAACTGCTTCTGAGTGAAATTAGGCACTCTGTGGAGTTTTGACTCCAATTCAACACAAAAGAGTCTTATTTAGGGCTTGGGGCTTGCTGGGCGTCTGGGGAAGTCTCAGAAGTCATCTGGACAAGCTTCACCCACCCTGGGCCCTTCCTTTTGGCTAAACATCATCTGGGCACCTTCTCCAAGATCCCATCTGGATTGGAGTCTGTCTTGGGGTGCTAACTGTGGTGAGGGGGTATATTCATCAGCCACGGGCTTACCTTCCATCTTGTAGGCTTGGAAGACGTCTCAGTCCCTCTGGAACTGCCAGCAATGGATCGGCCCTCGGCCCACGGCCCTCAGATCTGGGAGTTTGAGAATCCGACTCAAAACTCAAAACAGCAACCGAAGAAGCAAACAGTTGCGATCCTGCTTTCCTTTCAGCACCCTTATCTCAGGAAAACAAAACATTCCAAGGATGCACTTTCTTTCAGTCTCAGCCGGCGCTGGAGACACACACACGCAGGCTTTCAGCCAAACAAACGAAGCTTGCTTCTTGCTGGGCCGAGATTGAGAGCATGCACACACACACAAAAAAAAGTTCTTCAGGACTCGTAGATCCCACCGCTAGGCCAACATGTCACATACCAGCCGGCCCCTACACTTCTGGTAAACCCCTGGACCCCAAAACAAACCTACACAGGGCGAGCTGGACGGCTAATTAGAACAGAGATCCAACTCTCAGCTGCTTATCAGCTCTTAAGGGGTTTTTATTTGGTAGCGTGTTCAAAGATTTGTGTGTGTGAAAGGCAGCTCTTACCCTTTTTAGTCCAATGAAGACACGTTGTTCAGAAAAATGATGAAGATTTATTGATCAAGTTCATAAAGCATAAAAGTCAGTAGCATAGGTCAGTCCAATAAAGTCCACAGGCAAAGCTAGGTAACCATTTTTAAGGAGCAAAAATGCATCGCTCCTAGGCTAAAGATTTCTAGCCCATTGAGATGCAGAAACAAAAGCTCTCTAATCAAAAACAGGTCTTAATCCATGAAGAAACAGAGACGAACTCTTTCTTCTCTCCAAAATGGAGAATCTGCAGTCAGATGGGACTGCTTCAACCAATCACGTAACAGCAAGAAAACTTTCTCACAACAATGGTTGTTTACCTTTATGCAAAGACACAACACGGGTAGGCTCTCAGCTAGCTTACAAAAGATAAGAAATACTGAGAAACATGGTTGAAAAACATGCTCTTACACCGCCTTGAGGCTCAGAGAGAGAAAAATGGATTTTTCTGAGGCCTATTTGAAATTACTACTTAATCAAGCTTTGTGAGCATTAGGAAATTGATGCCAGTTCCTGACACATGCCATAGAGATTTTTGCTGTACAATTTTTCCCAGAAAGATGTATTGCTTCATATAATGAAAAAAATGCTGGTAATGACCTTTAAAGTCCTACATGGTAGTGGGCCACGATACTTAAGAGACTGCATCACCCCAAGAACATCTGTCTATCCCACCAGCGCAGACCAGAGAGGCTCTCTTATTGTGCCATCTGCTAGAGAGGCTCGTCTCTCCAGCACCAGGAGGAGGGCCTTCTCTGTGCCTGCTCTGGCCCTATGGAACCTCCTGCCAATTGAGTTACGACTCCAGACGGAGTTGCTGCCCTTCAGGAAAGAGCTAAAAACCTGGCTGGCAAAGCAGGTATGGCCTGCTGGCTAATACAGCAATATTGCTCCCTCACTCTTTTAGCTGTTGGGTAATTTTTTGTAGTACTTTTAATTGGGTTTTTATTGATTTTAAGTTTTATACTGTGTTGTTGATTTTAACTTTGTGAGCTGCCCAGAGTCATTTCGAATTGGTTAGCTATATAAATTGGACAAATAAATAAGTAAATAAATTTCAGCAAATCCTCTTAGTTGTACGAATTTTTAAGTATCCCAACCAGAGTAAATCTCTGCAGTTCTAAGATTATTATTAGAATAGATTCAAGATTGAAAACTCTCACAGCATTTTTGAACAGGGTGCATCAATTTGTCAAGATGCCTTTTTAATGTAGTGCAGAAAAATGTGGCAGTTAATTACATTTTTCTGCAGAGTTATTCAACTAGCATTGTTTGTTTATGCACCACGCAGGGCAGCTTAGAATATATAAAACATTCGATTAAAAAGATATGTTAAAAACAATAATCAATGTAATAAAATAAAGTACATATAAAAAACACAATAATAAATTCATTCCAAAAACAACCCAAATAGCCAATACCAAATGGCATCAGATAATAATAAGGCCATAAGAACATCCATAGAATAATATTCATAGTAAAACAGTATCAGTAGCAATAAGGTAAAAGTAAAGGTCACCCTTGCTCAAAAGCCAGTCATATTTGGCTCTAGGGTTCAGTGCTCATCTCTATTTATAGCCAAAGAGCCTGCACTGTGGACATGTGGCAGGCATGCCTCAACACCGGAGTGCATGGAATGCTGTTTACCTTCCAACCAAAGTGGTCCATATTTATCTACTTGCAATTTCTTGCTTTGAAACTGTTAGGTTGGCAGGAGCTGGGACAGAGGCGGGAGCTCATTCCACCATGCAGTACTCAGGTCTCAAACTGCTGACCTGCAGACCCTCCAGTCATCAAGTTCAGTGTCTTAATCACTTAAGCCACCACAGTCCTATCAGCAGCAGTAATGGGAGGCAAGAGGAGGTAATAACAATAAAAAGAATCCAGGGCCAACACTACACCCTTCTAATAGGCCTTGAAGGCTTGCAGAAACAGGTAAGTCTTTAATGACTTATGAAATGTTAATAACATAGGAGCAGTTCTAATCTTCACTGGCAGTTCATTCCAGAGGGTGGGAGCTATGGCAGAAAAAGTGCTTGATGTGGTTATTGTGTTTTTTTTTTTAATTTAAAAACCCCAATCTGAGTTTATATACCTGGGTGCTGTGAGTATAGCCCCTGAGGAAGAAGTGCACCCTCAGATAGCTTGGCCCTAAGCCATTATTGATTAACACATCTGGGAAGAGAGAAGGCAGGGATGTGCAGCATGCTTTTTAAGATGTTTTTGACCTACAGCTCCATCAGTCTCAACTTACATATTGAATGATGACAGATAGTCAGAGTTTGGGGCAAAAAACTAAGAAGAAATAAAAAGATTGAACAGAGATAGCCCTAGGATTCTGTTACATTTTGAGGAAGGAGATGAGGAAAACTCTTTTCTGCTTCTGCCTCAAACTGAAAACTTCCTCTTTATTCCTTCCCAAATAATAATAATTTCATTGCAGAAATTATTCTGAGTTGAAAGGATTTTTGCTGATGAAATTCTACTGAGGGGATGCCCTGAATGAGGACAATCCATCATGCAGTACCCAGGTCTTGAACTGCCAACTTGCTGGCCTTCCAGCTAACAAGGTGAGCTTCTTGGAGCCACTGCAGCTCCCAAAGATCTGGTACCATGAAGATCTGCTACCATGAAGGTCTTAGGGGACCTAACTCTTAAAGCAGGGGTTTCCAACCTGCAGACTGGGGGGCAGATGCGGCTTTTGTGGCACCATTTCATGTGACCCCCACCTTCTCCACCACATCAGGAGGTGCCATGTGGTGCAGGAAGGGCAAAATGGCCATCCAGCCCCCAAAACTGTCTGAGGGAGCGTGACCCAGCCCCTGGCTTAAAAAGTTTGAGAACCCCCATCTTAAAGTGTCAGCTGGATCCATTTCCTCCATATACATTTTATTTCATGACAAAAATAACTGTTAATATTTATGCAGGACAGGTAGAGAACTGATAGGTGATGTGAGAAGGAGGTACCATTTAAATCTCCTTCACAAGAGTCTGCTAAAAATAAAAGACACACATGGGGAAAATATAGATCCAAGTTATAGAGCGGCCAACCGTCTCGCATTCTGCGGGACAGTCCCGTTTAAGTATTTCCTCTTTCTGAAAGGGGACAAAACCAAGCAGACAAATTGTCTTGCAAAAAAAAAAGTAGCCATTTGCTCAACCTTAAGGTGATCTGCAGCCACTCTTGTTCAAAAAGTACACCAAACAAATTGACAGAACTATAGTCCTATTTGGGTGTTATGGTCTCTAGTTCTGTCCACACTCTTAAGCAGGAAGGAGCTACCTCACCTCCCTCTTTCTCATTTTGATCATGCAAGTAAGTCTGAAAAGGAAAGGCCCCTGCTCAACTGCTGGTTGTTTGTGCAATCAAGAATCTTGCAAAAGCCCATGTCAAGCCTGTATGGAAGTAGAACCTTCTCCTCTGCAGAACCTTGATTGCTTATAGGACCAAAGTTCAGCGCAGACTTCCATAAATTGCTCCATGCATTCTGCAAACCCAGCCACTCAATCCCGCTAGCTACACTCAAGTGTGATGGAGTAAATTAAACAAAATAAATAGATAGATGCTGTTTAAAATGCCCCTAGTATAACTGTATCCCATAAAAGATGGTGTGTTCTCCACTGATGATAACTAAAAGGTTGCCAAACATGTTATTGTTATTGTTCAGTTGTACGTGACAGATAACACAGGAATGTAACCAACAAAGTCAAAGTCATAAATTTTTGAGTGATTCTCTTTCTGGTTTTTTTTTTAAAAGAAGAGTGTTGTAAGCCTATGCTTACTGTGAAGGCCACCTTTATCAGTAGCTTTGGAGAGTCTCCACTGCCATTTTCATCATTGCAGTGGCCTTCCTTTCAATTTCTATGCATTTGTCTTTCCTTATCCTAATTTCAAAGGTAACCATCTCAAGGCCACTTTTGCTCACCAATGAGGCATCTCCATACAATCATTCTGAGAGGAGAATCAAATGCTATAGTGAGATACACAGACAGAGACAGTAATATCCAAACGTCAGCTGGCTCACATTGGTATATGAGGCCTTAAGGAATGATATTCCATCTACAGCATCTAGTGCTTCACCAACAGATCATTTTATATGCACAGTCAACATAAACATAAATTTACCCATTTCCATTCCCCCCTTTTGTTTGCATGATACTCAGAAGTTTTTTTTAAAAATCAGAGATAAGTAAACCAAGTTTGCCAGAATGACTCATGTTTGGCTGCCGCTACTTTAGACTCATTCGATTAATCTGGATTTATGCACAGTGATTAAAATAGAGTGCATTTCTAGACATTGGGATCACAGACAGTTATGGAAAAAACATCATGTCAGAATATATGGTCTGTTCCCTCCACACATACCCAACATGCACAGCTATAGTGCCCCATCCAGCGACTGATCTTGCTGGACTCTATAAAGCTGGAGATCTCAGAGCAGCTTTTGAGTGGGTGGATTTTAGTTCTTGCCATCAAACCAATTTTCAAGTAAGATTCCTTAAGAAAGATTTGTCTTGTGCTTCTTCTTTAGTTTGGTTTATGACAAAACTCTACCTGCTGCAAAATGGGTTTTAAGATAGCTTGTTAAAGGTACAGATAAAAGTTTAAGTGATAAAACAAAATCCTGAGACTGATCCTATGAACGTAATGGGGGGGACATCAGTAACTCATTAGTGAATTAAAGGTTATGGGTAGTTCTTAAAAGCACTGACAAATGGGAAATAAAATCTAGTAGTGAATCTCAATTAGAGTAGGCAAATTGAAACCATGGAATGTACGGAAGGCTTAACTCACCAAACCTTTACCAATTCAACAGGATACTCTAGAATGACTTACTACTGGATTTTAAAGGTAGTTTAAAACCAGCAGAATTCCTACTAGGGAATATTCCAAAGCCCCAAGGACCAAAACTGCTAGTTACTGCTCTGAACGAGAATGTTGGTTTTGTTTGCTTTTGGAAGAATTTACATGCCTGCAGTCGTCTTCATATTCAGGGAAGAAATAATTTGAGATTTAAAAAAAAAACACAGGATGTCAAAGAAACTTAAATGGACCCATTTTTCTCTGCAGAATGATGGGCTTGAATTCTTGCTTCTTAGCGGTCTAGCTGTGGATCAATGTGTATTCAGTTCCATTAGCAGTAAATCAGAATTGCCATCTCTTGTTTCTGAGATTTCTTTGTAGCCACACCAGAAGCAGTTAGTCTATCCTAACTATCCCATTTTAAATTTATGGTGCTATATTAGTAGGATTTTAATTCTTTGTATAAGATTTTATTTTAAATCTAATAATTCACCTTTGTTGTGCTGCTTATATAAATTACCTATTTGGATTTGTTCTTTTAATTAATGTATACATTGCATAACCTTTGTGGATGCTAAATGAATGAATGAATGTTCCACATCTTTAACATACTTCCAAATACTGACCATCATAATGGTGATAGTCTTCCTGTTCTTAGCTCTTCGGAACAGTTATTCCGAGGACACGCCACACCAGTCTCTCAGATTCTTTAGCCACTAAGTCCATCTACGTCCAGGACCTCTCTTCCCAAGGCTCTTCCCTTTAACATTAACACACATACCGATGTATAGTATCTATTTTCAAAAATAGACAATTCCTATGTTCACTTAGAGTAGTTGTACCTGTTGAGTTTGGCAGATGCTAGGGGTTGGGGGGAGAATCTATGTTCTGTTTTGATTTTTTAAAGGTACTGTACTAAAATTAACAGTTACTTCATATTGATGTGAAACAACTTGGGGTTTTAAAAAAATCAAATGTGGATTTGAATTTGCTCATTTCTAATAATTAGGAAGTTAGAAACAACTCACCTAAATTTTGGAAGTCATGATTTTTATAGATACTTTAGATGGGTAGATTGGTGGGGGGAAATGCTATACTGTACAATACAATAATCCTTTATTGCCTTTTCTGTAGTAAAAATATGGGTTCAGCTTCTGAAAGAGGGACTGAAAAAAAATTGTTTGAAACTCTAGAAAGTTACTACAAATATAGAAAGTACTAAACTAGAATAAACCAGCTTCCTATCTTCCTATCTGTTCAACTATTGGGGGTACACCCGAGACTATTTATAAGCATTTTATGGCTTCCTTTTAGCTCTTTCTTACCTCACAATGACTGCTATTCTGTTCCCAATTCTTATGCTACTGATTATTGTCTAAACATTGTATAAACTCCAGGAATAAATTTTAAATACATGCATAAATGCTTCGATAAGACTTTATGGTTCATATTATATACAGGAGGTTACTGGAGATTAAACAGATTTGCCTCTTTGAGCCACTGAAATCTATGAATCCATGACTGCTGTTTCCACTAAACATTTCCAAATGATGTCACTTTATAAAACATACTCCCAAATGCATCCAGACCTCCACACGAAGCCCATGTGGGAGCTACTCCAGCTCTGGTGGCCCTGTCACCACTCAACAAGCCTGCAAAAGACAGTGACACAGTGCCTCTGCCATTTGCATAATTCCATGCTAACAAAAATAAAGTCCATAAATTGATGATAATTGCTGAAGTGTCAAACACATTGGGGAAGGGTCATAGATGGAATGTTTAGGCCAGTTTGCCAGGTGTGGTGGGGTCAGAAGAAACTTGTTTTTTGAGAGAAACTTGTCAGGGATAATAGCTGTCAGAAGGAACTCAAGTTAGGTTTGTATCAGGTCACTGCCAAGTAAATATTACCCAAATGCTTCAAGAATTACAAGCAGATTAACCATTAATTTTCATCACTCTTCAGTTATCTCAATTTGTTATTTTATTATGTTCACAACCCTTCAGGCACAGAACAAGGGATGGTGTGGCTATGGGAAGTCTACTCCTCCATGTCTGTGGGCATGGAGGATGCATGGAGTCTTTAAGAAGCTCTGCAAGCTATAATCTTATGACATAGCTCCTCAGCACTGTTTCATAATGTACTTGGTGGGCACTGGGTGTGGAATTTTGCTCCTACCACAGTTTTTTTGGGACTCCAATCCCCAGCTTTCCTCCCCATTAGCTGAGAAGTGTTGCAGGGCCACACTAGCTAGTGGGCTTCTTCTTCTTCTTTTGTGTTCACATCTGGTGTGAAAAAGATTAGCCAGCAAAAGAAGGTTGTGTTGCCCATGGTACGCCCGATTGTGGTTCAAAAATGTAAAAAGTATCAACAATCGTTGAGGAGGCTCCTACAGGTTATACAATCCACCTAAATTCTGGAGGCCAGCATAAAACATAGATTGTTTTATGTTTATTATGTGTAGGTTGGTATTCCCTGTTAGGAGCAGTTGGTGTGCTATTCTACTAAGGGTTATATTTGCATACAGTGTTCTTTTGTTTGGTTCATTTTCCAGTAGTCTTCAAACTTTCCAGCTGTTTCACACCTTATCAAGCTTTTGCTACAGTGCCTCTCCACTGAGTTCCTTTCGATTCAGGAAGAGCTGAGATCAAATTTCTCCCACCTTTTAATGTAGGTTCCCTAAAAGGATTTTCTTCAAAGTGTGAAATATAATACATGCACTGAGCATGCGTTTCTAGAGTGAAATCTGGGAGGTAGGCCTGGCATCCTCTTGGAAAGAAAGAACAAGAACATTCCAAAATGGCGGATACAGACTTATCAGAGTTCTCCTGTTGAGGAGGCCGTCAGAAGCACAGCTACATCTAGCATTGTTACAAACTTTGTCTAGTTGTGTGTGTTTTTAATTATGCCTCCTACAGAATGGTACAGACTGAGGTCAGAGGGATGAGTAGATCTTACATAGAATGGGTCTGTGCTTGGGATTGCGTCACCTAGACTCTTAACACATTGTTGCGCTCTATGCTCACTAACAAAAATTACACAGTATCTGGACTGTAGCCTCCCTGCTTCCTGCCACTGTCAAATTAACTTGATAATTTATGACAGGGGTTCCCAACCTAAGACCTCTAGGCCAGATCTGGCCTGCACCACCAAGGGCATTCAGGAAACACAATAGTCACATCTGAAGCTGTTGGTACAAAATGGCTACCCCCATCGTGCAGGCAGGGCAAAATGGCCACCCAGCCCTCAAAGCTGATTTAGAGAACGTGACCCAGCCCCAGGCTTGAAAAGGTTGGGAACCCCTGCTTTAGGATCGTGTGTAAGGGACATTGAGTGAGATTCTGCCTATTTTATAATGGCTTCAACATTTCCATCATTCTGTTCGTAGTCCCAAAAGTCATGTGGCTGTTGAAATCTCCAACTAAAAAGTAAGTATTATATGGCTTCTTAAAGCAGAATGGTGTATTAGGAGGTTTATAAATACAGTAGAACCCTGTATAATGAAAAAGCTCCATTCCATGGAGCACTTCATTATACGAATTTTTCATTATGTGAATCACTATTGGCAATATCCCGCATTATGAAAAAATGTTTTTGTTATGCAGGGTATACCCCGTATAACGGGAAGAATGTTCCTTATGTGGGGTATATCCCATATAACAAAAAAATGTTTTCGTTATGCGGGGTATCGCCAATAGCTCAAAAACGCTTCGTTGTACGAATTTTTCATTATAAGAAGCATTCGTTATACGGGGTTCCCCTGTAGATGCTATTATACATGAAGTCAGTTTGACAGTTGAGATTTCTACCTCTTCAGTATAGTCCTTTCTCCCCCTACAGTATAATGGCACCTGCAGGGACTGCAGTGGCTCAAGTCACTAAGACGCTGACTGGGAGGCGGAAGGTCAGCAGTTCAATACCCGAGTACTGCAGGACGGAATGAGCTCCCGGAGCGCATGGAGCTCTGTCCCAGCTCCTGCCAACCTAGCAGTTCTAAAGCAAGACATTGCAAGTAGATAAATAGGGACCACTTCAGTGGGAAGATAACAGTGTTCCATGTGCTCTGGTGTCTAGTCATGCCTGCCACATGACCATGGAAATGTCTGCAGAAGGAGACAGCGCTGGCTCTTCGGCTTAGAAACAGAGATGAGCACTGACCCCTAGAGTCGGATACGACTGGCTTTCGAGCAAGGGAACCCTTTACCTTAGTAGCACTTTATCGTGTCAGTGAATGATAGTAGAATGATTCTCCTGTGCAGCCTCATAAGACTGCAAGATAGTTAATTTGTTTCCCATCTTGAGACAAAAAGAACTTTGGTGCCACACAAAAAAAGTGGCTGATGTGAGTTGGGGAACGAATGGGATCCACAACAGAGAATGGGGATACATGCACGGATGGGAGTTTATTTCAGCAGCAGTTGTTTCAATTTCAAACAGCATTCCGTGTGCTCTGGTGTCTAGTCATGCCTGCCACATGACCATGTAAACATCTGCAAATAAGGACAGCGCTGGCTCTTCAGCTATGAAACAGAGATGAGCACTGAACCCTAGAGTTGGATACGATTGGCTTTCCAACAAGGGAGACCTTTACCTTTAAGGACATAACATTAGATCATTTATAAATTGCCATGACATTTACTACCTATATCTCATTAGCTCTTTATCCAGTTTTTTTTACTGTGTCCTACAGTTGGCAACCGCGGACATCTTTAATTGTGTCTTGGCCTAGAATGTAGGGCCCACAGCCCCTTCACTGTTTCCGTCTTGATGCATTTGGCTGAACCTCTGAATAGATTTATGGTCCATCACAAGCTGAAAATTAAATAGAATCTTAGTTTTTATAGTTTACAGGACACTGGTTAATTGCTGCTCCCATGGAAATGATATTAATTGGAGGCTGCTCTCTGGATGAGTGGATCAAATGAGTGATTTCCTAAAGGAAACCTCAATTTTCTGGTATAAGGCACATTAATCAACAGTACAGTTCTTTCTTGATAAAGTCAATAAAATACACTGATGCACCATCTGCTATTTGGAAACCAGCCTCACCAGAGCAAAGAATGTCTCTCACAGCCATTATTATTCTGATATGCTGAACAAGCAAGATCAGTGTCAATCTGACAGATAAAGGTCCAGGTCCCAGTGAATGTCTTTCAAGAATATTCCTTTTCCTCTTCCTGAAAATAATCTAGCCTTTCTGTTGAAGAATTGTTTTTTAACATCTCTGCAGAGAATGAACTGCACAACAACAGTACCATTCACAACTCTCTACAATTCTTCCCTACCCCCTGTCCTTTTATTTGTGCTTGAAAGCACTTCCTGCAGAAGGGGTCACTTTGAAGTATTCTCTTTGTTCATGAAGGCTGGTTTATTTTTAGTCTAAAAAGCTTTAAAGTCACACTTTAATACATGCAAATGGATTAAAAATGCAAGTTAGAAAGGGCACCATCAAGTAAATGTATGGAGAAACAATGCCTTTATACATTTTTGTATAAAATGCTGCATATTGTTGGATATAAAGATCTCTGTGTTATTTCCCCCCCCCCTTCAATTTGCATGCTTTAATTATGGGTATTTGGAGACACAAACACAGGTAAGTTTATATTTATCCCAATTTGTGTTCTCTTCAGTAGAACAAGATGTTCTGATTTTCTCCACCATCCCATTAGACCAGGAGTCAGCAAACTTGGCTCTCCAGGTGTTCTTGAACTTCAGTTACCAGAAGCCCAAGTTAGCACACCTGCTGATCAGGGCTTCTGGGAATTCAAGTCCAAGAACATCTGGAGAGCCAAGTTTGCTGACCTCTGCATTAGACCAGTGGTGGCCAAACTTGGTGCCCCAGGTGTTCTTGGACTTCAATTCCCAGAAGCCCTGATCAGCAGGTGTGCTTACTTGGGCTTCTGTAAATTGAAGTCCAAGAACACCTGGGGCACCAAGGCTGGCCATTTCTGCATTAGACAGTAGTCTCAGTCATGCTTTGATCCCATGAAGTGGGCTCTATGTAACAACCAGAAAAATGAGTTTCATATCTGCCCCTCAACACAGAAGGGGGTTGATAACAAACCCCATCTCTAGACCTCCAACTTCTAAAGTGAAAATCTGGAAGTGAGGTTCTGTAGGTTAATGGATTGAATTTGGACAGAAGTCAGTCCATTATGAATAAAACATGAAACAGACTCATCTGAAGCCAACTTCCAACTTGGTTTGAGATACTAAGCCAAGTCCATTTTCTGTGTTATTCCCACCAAGTGCTGGAGTGAAAATCTTCTCAGCAGAGTAATGTCATTCTTAATTAAGCATGCAGTTCCTTGCTTCTCTCATTCTCATATGTCAAAGGTAGAAACAGCAAAACTTTCTTAGCTGTGAGAAGACAACAATATTTCTTGATGGTCTTGCTTAGAATTTGCACATTTGTGAGAACATCTGTTATGTGCAAAAATTGCAAACAGAGTAAAAAGTTCAAATCAACACTATCTGCTGGTATGGCCATTAAAGAATTAGAATCATCAAATCAGCTGTTCAAATCTCTTTCTTTTTAAAAATCAATCAACAGGTTCTTCCGTACTTGCTCTGCATGTGTGAATGCATATAGCTTCCAAAAGGTACAAAGACCTTATCTAACACAGAAATATTTTGCACACATTGCAGAATCTTTGCCGAGGGTATGTGTGTGCACTCATTGTCTTCTTCTCACTGTGGAGAACCTGAAAATTCTTCTTTGATACCTCATTCAACGTGTTAAGACAGAGTATGAGTAAACTAGAAAATGTTTATCACCTATTCTAGGCAAAACAAGATTTCTGGAAGAATTTGCTTTTTTGAAGATCCTCTATACCCCAATATTCATTGTAAAATAATGGGGAGGGTTATCTGTGATTCATCTGATATTGCTGGACTCCTTACCTCATAAGCACCACTCACACTGGGCAGTGAGTAAAGTGAAAATGGGAGAAATTGTAATCCAGCAACTCCTGGGTGACCACAGGTTGCCTACTCCTGATGTACAGGATAACCATCATTGTTCTTCAGATGCAAAATGCAAAATTAACCAGAACAGCATTTCAGTTTACACTCAAGTGATAGCGAAGGACTAATATTCACAGCAGTGTAGTTTTCGTAGCTATTCTACCATGTTCCCCAAGGTAAAAAGTGTCATTCTTGAATTTACAAGCTGGAATAGGAGGAAGTCACCATAGTATAGGCTCTTCCACCTATAGTAGCTGTCCCCTGAGTGTAGATTTATATCAGCATTGAATGGAATGGCATCAGCTTTAGAAATCATTTTAAAATTTTGACCTGTTTTTCTACTGGTCACAATGCCACTTTGACAGAAAAGAACAAGTTGGAGTGAGATGACTGCACATCTGGCAATCAACTAGGCAGAATGTTTAATTCCATGAGACATTAGAAAGGCATTACAAAGTCCTTCCTGTGGTTTGATACCAATCCTTTAGTGAAACATTACAGCATCAGTCAACCTTAAATATTTTTTCTCACTATGTGACAAAAGAAGATAATAGGCTGAAATTATCATTAGCTTCTGGGAGGATCCCATGAGCATGAATTATGAAATTTGAAAATACTAATATATACATCAGGAGTTCTCAACCTTTTTAAGCTGGTGGCCAGGTCACGCTACCTCAGACAGCTTCGGCGGCCGGATGGCCATTTTCCCCTTCCTCCACTACATGGCATTTCCTGGTGTGGTGGAGGCCACATGAAATGGTGCCATCGGCCACATCCAGCCCACAGGCTGCAGGTTGAGAATCCTTAGTATAGATTGTGGTTCAGTTAAGATAGCTGAAGGAACACACAAACCAGAGTTGTCCTTTGACCAAGGGTCTCCCAAGACAGGGGAAAATTAGGTGTCCTGTCCGTTTGTTCAACTTGCAAACACCACAATTCATATCGCATTTGTTCTTTGGATCATAATTTGCTTTCTTAGTTTTTTTACACAATGGTCAAAATCTTGTTGCATAGTTATGCAAATAGTGTAACTTTTGAATGTGAATTGATGTAAGTTTTTTTTTAATCACTGTTTCCATTATCTGTTGCATGCCAAGTTGCACAACTCAATATGTAGGAGACAATATCTACAAGGAATTCTTAGTGTACAGTAATTTTCTTCTGAAGTGACAACTTTTGTGTAATTGCACAACAGGATTTCTGCCAATCAATGTACAGTATATCTTTGGATATGTTTTATCTTATTTTATTGGCTGATATATTTATTAATTAGTGGACTCAAAGCAGCTCAGTTATAATAATGTAGTAATAATTTACAATACAATACAATATAGTGGGGAAAAATAAACATTAACCACAATTAAGAACAATTTAAAAATATTACTTAAAAATTTAAATTTCATCAATAAAGCTTTTCCAAGACCCTTATTGCTTGTTCCCTTATTACTTAAAAAGTCTTTGTGAAAAGACAACAGATGGAAAAGAGGAAGGGGGTCACCTAACTTCTCAGTGTAGCATACTCCAAACCAATGTTGGAACAACATTTGGAAGAGCACCTCTCTTGTGTCCTTAGCAAATGGCCTTGGGAAGGTGGTGGAACTGAGAGAAAGGCATCCCCAGAAGATCATAAAAGCCAATCTTCAGTCTAAATATCTGTCAGAAGTTTGTGTTGTGACTTCACCACAGTGGCCAAAATCCAGTTGCTTAGTTATGAAAAAGATGTAACTTTTTGGAGTTGAATTGCCTTAGTATCGTGTTTCTCAACTTTGGGTCCCCAGTTGTTCTTGAGCATTAATTCCCAGGAGCCCAAGTCAGTATACCTGTTGATCAAGGGCTCCTGGGAACTGATGTCCAAGAACATCTGGGGACTCAAGGTTTAGTATAAGAAGTACGGTATCTGTAGATATTTATGTGACTCAGCATGCAATACATAATGTCTGTGGAGATTTCTTAACTTGATGCAATTCACCTCCAAAGGCTAAAGTTTTTGCATAATTAAGCAACTTTTGTTGTTGTTCAGTCGCACAGTCGATTCCGACCCTCTGCGACCCCATGGACCACTGTCCGCCAGGCACTCCTGTCCTCCACCATCCCCCTCAACTCGCTCAGCTCTGTGACCATTGTCTCCACAATACCATCTAGCCATCTCATCTTGGGCCGTCCCCTTTTTCTTTTGCCCTCGACCCTTCCAACCATCAAGGCTTTCTCAAGTGAATCCTCTCTTCTCATTTGATGTCCAAAGTACTTTAGCTTCATCTTTATTATTTGACCTTCTAAGGAGCAGTTAGGGGTGATTTCTTCTAAGATTGACCTATTTGTTCTCCTCGCTGTCCAGGGGACTCTCAAAACTCTCCTCCAACACCACATCTCAAAGGCTTCTATTATTCTGTGCTCAGCTTTCCTAATGGTCCAGCTTTCACAACCATACATTGCCACAGGGAATACCATTGCTTTGACTATGCGAATTTTTGTTTTCAATGTGATGTCTGTACTTTTCACTATGTTCCCCAGGTTTTTCATTGCTTGCCTCCCAAAAATCAGTCGCCTTTTTATTTCATGGCTGCAATCACCATCTGCAGTGAGCTTAGATCCTAAGAAAGTAAAATCTGTCACTGCTTCTACTTCTTCCCCATCTATTTTCCAAGGACTGATAGGGCCTGTTGCCATGATCTTTGTTTTCTTGATATTGAGTCTCAAGCCAGCTTTTTCACTTTCTTCTTTCAACCTAATCAGGAGCTTCTTTAGGTCCTCCTCACTTTCTGCCATTAGGGTGGTATCATCTGCATATCTCAAATTGTTGATGTTTCTTCCAGCAACTAGATTTTAGCTATTGTTTAGTTAACATAAGCAATGCAGGTTATCTGGAACTTAGCCGTTGCAGTTTCAATCCTATTGAGAACAAGGTATCCGTATGATCCATTGGTGCTATTCTGCTCAGTTGCTCAGCTTGACATGTCACCAAGTGGAGAGTGTGAAAATTTCTCATTGGAGATACTGTACTAAAGTTTCTGCATTCATTGAGATCTACTAAATAGCTCCTTACATATGCCTCTGTCTTAGCCCATGTATTCATCTTATTACTCATTTGCATGTGAAATTAGGGTGTCATGCTACATCTAAGACACTGGAAGGACCAACTAGAGCTTACCCATTGAGTCAACAAGGATTACAAGAATGCTAATTCTCCTTTCGGCAGTTGTTTTAATGGATCTACTCCAGTTGGGACTACCAGCTGGATTTGGGCCAGTGGTTTTAGTAAAATGGATCATATGCAAGCACATTCAAAATCATGCCCAGCTGCTTGGTTTTGCTGTTCCTGTGGATGAGTAAGTGAGCCTAGAATAAGACAAAGGCATGGAAAAGAATCTAGGTTTCTCTGCTTACTTGCTGTTTTTAGGGGGGCCCAAAATAGCATCTTGTCGGTATGGTAACAAAATGTTTTAAAAGTCTGTCTATTTAAAGTTCAGAAGAATATGGACTAATTTTTGCTCTCTTTTTTAAAGTAAAGAAAAAAGAGAGTATTTATGTTGACTAAGTTTTCTTCCTCTCTACTGTGCAACAGACACAACTGTTTGTATAGTGTTATGGAAACTAGTAGAGAAAATATTTCAATGCATTGTCATGACATCTTTCAGACTTTTTTTTTAAAAAGGCAATAGCAAAATGTCAGCATTTGGCCCCAGTGCCTACCCAAAATGAAAAACAAAATTACAAGCGCTAATGGTCTTTTCAGAATTCTCTACCCAGCAACACAGTCTGAAGATCATATGCTTTGAATAGCAGGCTAGTTATCTTATTGTGCCTGAAAACTATATTTCATTTATTTCCATTTTTTTTTCAAAGTAACAAACACTTAAGAAATGTAGGGCTGTGTGAATGTGTCACTCTTCAACTCATCAAGTTCTTTATTTTTCCAGTGCAATGCTTGTTTCAGTCAAGCCCACACCTAGGCAGTGGCCTGGATTCACCGATAGTGGTTACAATATTAAAGTTTACAGCTTACAGCAGGCAATCTCATCATACTTTTCATTGTTTTGCATACTGATATGAAGATGAGAAAGGCCAGCATTTAATAAAAATAATCATTGTCTGTTTTGAATCTAAACAGCCAGACAACCGGTTAAATGCTTCTTCACTTCAAAATAACTGCTTTCCACTCTGTATATATGCTGAGCTCTCTCTGTGTGTCATGTTTTAGTCCAGTCAGTGTGTCTATTCTGTCTGAGTTGTTCAGCCTAGTTCAGTTTCTTTCTGCTGTATTATTATTATTTTGCCATCTACCTGACTTTATTTGAACACAAACCTTGCAAATAAACATCTCTTTTTCCCCCTACTAAAGCTGTGCCTGAGTATTTGTTCAGCAGTTGAACTAACAGAAAAGAAATGGGAATTGAGGAGGACTTGCATTTTGAACTATTCAGTCCTAATCTTAGAAAAAATTCCAAGGGCAGAACTCCAAAAAAATCCCAAAAGAAAGAAAGATTCAAGCCTCATAGGTCTCTTCCAACTCAAATATTCTATGAATCTTTGATTCCTCTTCTTTTATGTCTTTGCTTTATGACTCCAGTTGCTCATAAGACATTCTGCAAAAACCATGAAGACAACAATATCCTGCATTTCCTACAAGAAAACAGGAACCAGAGATACTAATAAATCAGAAAGAGAAAATACAAATGGTAATAGAGTGAAGGAGGGGAGAGGTGGATATGTCTGTGTGACAGAGGGAGAAAAAGAAAATCCTAAGCAAAGTGAAACCATCAGCTTCTAGTTGTCTGATAAGTTATTTTCCCCGCACTGCTGTCTGTATTTTCCCCTGCAAGAAACCTTTACTGTGTGTGAGGAAAAGGCCAGATCAAACTTGGGCTCACAAACATGTCAGTGTTTTTCCTTGGCTCGTGGCATAAATCTAAAAAATTCTGTTAGCGTCGGGCTTAGGTTTGTTTATTTTTTTTGCCAGTTTCAACATGCTACCCTCTTAGGGAATCACCCAAAACCATCAAGGGTTCAGGTTGGAGTGGCACGTCAAACTCAAGCTGCGGCCTGAGCTCCTCACCATGAATTACAACCTTGTCAGAAACCAAGATTTTCTTTATATATATATTTTAAAAAATCAAGGCAGCTTTTCTATCAAATCAAATACCTGCACACTAAATTATATTCCTGGTGCCAGCCTGACACATACACATTCTCTCTTCAAGTCCACCTCCTCATATTTTCCTCTCCTTTCCCCGTTTTATCATGCAGAGTATTTTTGTTCCTGGAAAAACTAACACTGATATGAAAAAGGCATTTGACTTGTTTTGTTTCTAGTTCTCTGCCTTGATACATTTGGCAATGTAACCACAGCAATCAAAATAGAATTACTGTATTGGATATTCATTGGGATGGAGTGGATAAGAATGAAAGAAAAACAGTGTGTTTATATGTCCCTCTCTCTCTCTGTTCTCTTTCTCACACCAAGTCAGGCTAAAGAAATTGCAGAATGAATTCTACCAAAGGTAGCTTTGTTTTGGCAGTTTCATGTCTGGCCTAGAGACAAAAGAAGAAAAACTGAGGAAAATTGGTTCAGTTCTTTAGTATGGCAACCTACCTATCTCTATTCCACCTGACAATAGTAGTTCCTAACCCAGTGATGGGATGTAACAGGTTCGCACCAGTTTGCCAGAACCGGTAGTAACTTTCCCCAGTGTCACGGAGAACCGGTAGCAGCTTTTTTTTTTTTTTTTGGGGGGGGGGACCACCTTCGGGGCTTACCTTTTCACTACAGACAAAACACAGCCTCTGCCTTGAAGATTTAAAATGCACATTAGATGCTCAGGCTTTCATCTTAAAATATACATATACATTCCTCAGACTGCATAAAATGTTAAGGTGATATAGTGGATATAGTACATAAGTTCTATCTCAGAGGCCCAACATTTTGCTCAACTAATGAAGGAACAGGGAAATCTATAATTAGCGGGGAGTAGGTTATGCTGCTATGGTAATAGAGTAAGTAGACCCTACTCCCAGTGACTCAACGGCACGTGTCAGGCTGTGGTTAACTAACCTGACAACCCTGAGGACTAATGGCCTTGGGTGCCAGAGACCACAGGAAAGGGTGATGTTCCCCAAGTGGATTAAACCCCACTTGAATCCAACTTGATGGAGGGGAGCAGCTGATGAGGACTTTGTCTGCCAAAGGGGCTCAGGACCACAAAGTGACTCGTGAAATTGGATCAGTGGTACGGAGGTCATGCTGTGATGTGGAAGGCAGCTGAAAGGCCACTGCATTGTATTCTCAGGACAGTCTTCATGGCTGATTGCCATGAGGATCGGCAATATTTGGATTCAGATATGGTGCAGCGAAAATAATACCTTGAGAAGGAAATATTATAAAGGACTGTAGAGTGTGCTGTAGGAGATGTGGAGGTAGGATGACAAGTGCTTAGTAAAGCTTATTCAAGGATGTTTCATCAGGCAGCTTAAACCTTATACAAATGGGAATATGTAATGATTAATTTCCACTTGTGCCTGTCACACACAGTCCAGTTCCACAGGCTTATTATACCTCAAGAGATGTAAAATATTAATTTGTCATTTAAGCAGACCTGCATTTCCACAAATGGAAACTCTTGAACCTTCTGGAACTATAGGAAATTATACAGAATACCTCATAAAAGGACTAGTGGCTATCTTAAATTCACTCTTAATCAGGAGTGAAGATGGGTGAGAAATGCATACTTACCCAATTTCTCACTTTCTAAACCAGGAGTTCTCAACCTTTTAAAGCTGAGGACAAGGTCACCCTCCCTCAGACAGCTTCGGGGGCCAATTGACCATTTTGCCCTTCCTCCGCCACATGGCACTTGCTGGTGTAGTGGAGGAGGTCGAGGGTCACATGAAATGGTGCCATGGGCCACATCCGGTCTGCATGCCGCAGGTTGAGAATCCCTATTTTAAGCAATGCAGGGATTGAAACACAATTACTTTTCAGTCAGGTGTTGTTTAGGATTTATGCAACTGAATTCTCCACTTTAAAGATAAGTACAAAATGTGTATATGGGGCAAGAACACATGAAAATGTATATGTTGACTTTTTTTGTTAAAATTCATAAACCCATTGTACTGGGGAAACTGCCTTTGAAAAGTTGTTTTAGACAAAGTTGCATTGAAAAACACTCACATGAAAAGAAATGAACACAAAAGACATACATTATTTCAGTCAAACTGGCGGTAAGGGTGGTGGTAGGTAGGGAAATCAAAGGACAGAATAAAACAAGTTTAACACTGGAATAAAATATTCCAAATTGTAGTTGTGCCATATTTAAGATCCGAAAACAAAGAAAAGGAGACCTTGGGGCTGAGTCAGGCCTTGGCTCAGCTTTTTACATATTACTGAAGTCATCATGGGTTCTTGTTTCTGGCATGGCTGAGATATCCTTCAGTCTGGACCTGGTGGTTTGTCTGAATTTCACAGATTATAATGCTTCAAAAGCATATTTGATGGTCTGGTGCCTAGAAAACCAGCTGCTCATGGGCTCACAGATCTTGGAGAGGAATTGAACTAGGGATCCACTGGGTCAAGTCTGACACTATCTCAGGAACCCCAAAAGGACAGAGAGGTCTGGGACAGTTTTAAACATTTTCCAATCCCTATGCTAAGAGATGTGATAAACTCTGCTCTGTTTCTGTTCTGTTTCCACTAACCCAGCTGACAACTACATGCTTATTCCATATTTTTTTTTGGTTCATATCAGATTGCAAGGTTTGTTTTTGGTTTTCACGCTAGAAAATTCATATGCATTTTCCACTTGCATTTTGCCTAAAGTACTGTATACAAGTTTGTTCTTTCATTGATCATAGCGTGTTTGTGCATAATTTTCAGTTTGTTGTTTAAAATTATTTGCTTTGCCAGTTTGTATTTTAAATTTTTATTTCTTTGAAAGATACCAAAAGCCTCCAAGACAGTGGTTCTTAATCTTGTTGGAGGTATTGAACCCTGCAAGTTTCATACGTGCATTCACTGATCCTTTTATAGTTGGAAACATAAAATGTTTTATTTTTCAAATTCAAAACATATATGTGTGTGTGTGTGTGTGTGTGTGTGTGTGTGTGTGTGTGTGTGTGTATGTGTGTGTGTGTGTGTGTGTGTGTGTGTGTGTTAGTGCACAAAATGAACCATGCATCAGTTGCACATAAAATCACTGTGTTCAAAGAACAAAACCAACAAAACATGAATGTCACACAAATTATCTATTAACTTTCTATGGCTCACTGTGAGGCTACTCATTGCCTTAGAAATATATCTTGGAGTCTGTATTTCTAAGGCAATGAGCAGCCTCACAATGAGCCACAGAAAGTTAATAGATAATTTTTTGTAAGACTCTCAAAACCACTGAAATTATTTTGGATCACCATCCATGTTCATTGTTGCTTTTCCTAATTCCTAAAAGTCTTTCCTGGTTTCCCCATCTTGGAGGAATTTACCACCATCTTTTTAATAGATATCTGATGGAATCTTTTAGATTTTTGTAAATTCATGGTTTAATTCTTTTTTAATTGACTTTTAAGTAATTTTGAACCTCAAGGTTTTAATTTATGAATTTTCTGTAAGCCGCCTAGAGTCAGGTTCGCCTGATTGGGGTGGGATAATAAATCTAAATAAATAAATAAAATAAATAAATTGCACTTGTTCCTAGTCCCCCCCCATTGGAGAGCTGGTTGATTTTTATTTATTTATTTTATTTATTATTATACTTGATACCCCGCCCCAATCGGGAGGACCCGACTCTGAGCGGCTTACATGAGACTAAAAATAAGAATAAAAACATAAGACAATCTACATCAATAAAAACATCAAGTTAAAAAGTCATCAAAACTTGATCACAAAAATTAAAACAATACACAGTCCCACTACCAGACCCAAGGTGGCAGTCCATCAGATAAGCCACCTGGTAAGTGAACTCGCATTCCCAGGTCCCCACACTTGTCCTGCCAGCCAGGTTTTCAAGCCCTTCCGGAAGGGCAGGAGCTCTGTCTGAAGGCGCAGCTCGGTGGGCAGGAGGTTCCAAAGGGCCGGGGCGGACACAGAAAAGGCCCTCCTCCTAGTGCAGGCAAGATGCGCCTTTCTTGCCGAAGGGACAACAAGGGAGCCTCTCCGATCCGCCCTGGTGGGACGGACAGATGTTCTTGGGGTGACACGGTCTCTTAGGTATCCTGGCCCACTACCATAAAGGGCTTTAAAGGTAATAACCAGCACCTTGAATTGCACCCGGAGACATACTGGCAACCAGTGCAGCTCCCGGAGCAGCGGTGAAGCGCGAGCATAACGCCCACACCCCACCACTACCCGGGCCGCCGCATTTTGGACCAGCTGGAGTCTCCGGATGGTCATCAGGGGCAGCCCCATGTAGAGCGCATTACAATAGTCAAGTCTGGAGGTGACCAACGCATGTGTGACCATAAGCAAGGCGTCCCGGTCCAGGAGTGGGCGTAACTGGCGTATTACACGAAGTTGTGCAAAGGCCCTCCTGGCCACGGCTGCCACCTGCTCTTCGAACAGTAGCCGTGAGTCCAGGAGGACCCCCAGATTACGCACTGGGTCTGTTTGGGGCAAAGCTGCCCCATCCAGTACCAAAGATGGCAGCTCCTGGGTTAACACAGGACCCCTTACCCATAGCCACTCAGTCTTGCCGGGGTTCAGCTGTAGCCCATTGTCCCCCATCCAGACCTTAACAGCCTTCAGACACCTGGAAAGGACTTCCACCGCACCGCTTGGGTCCCCACGGGCGGAGATGTATAACTGGGTATCATCTGCATATTGATGATACCTTACCCCGTGGGAACGGATGATCTCACCCAGCGGCTTCATATAGATGTTAAACAGGAGAGGAGAGAGTACCGAGCCCTGAGGCACCCCGTATTGCAGGGGCCTAGGGCTGGACTTCTCCTTCTCCAGGCACACCGACTGGGTCCTGTCCCTCAGGAATGAGGAAAACCAGGACAGCACTGTGCCCTGGATCCCCAGACCCCGGAGCCTTCCCAGAAGGATGCCATGATCGACAGTATCAAAAGCCGCTGAGAGATCGAGAAGAGCGAGGACAGACGGCTCCCCTCCGTCCCGCTCTCTCCAGAGATCATCCACCAAAGCGACTAGTGCAGTTTCAGTACCATATCCGGGCCTGAATCCTGACTGAAACGGGTCCAGATAATCCGCTTCATCCAGGACTTCCTGCAACTGCTGCGCCACAGCCTTTTCCAGAACCTTACCTAAAAAAGGTAGGTTGGACACTGGACGGTAGTTGGAAATTATCGTGGGGTCGAGGGATGGCTTTTTTAAGAGGGGGAGCACCAAAGCATGTTTAAAAGGTGCAGGAAAATGCACCTGTATGTATTTGTATGACCTGTATGACCTCCTGTATGACCTCCTGTATTTCTTTCATAGATGGGAAGAGGTCCATGGAACTGTTGATGGGCACTTGTAGTAGTAGCTTGCTAATTGCCTCCTCACTAATTTCAGATGGTCTTATCAGCACATTTTAAAAATGCTCAGGCTGTGATTTTTCTGTGATGAGCACCAAACTGTTAGAACTGAGAAGGGCCACATTCTCAGATGTTGTAGGCTATAAGTGGTTTTGATTACTTCAAAGTATTTCTTAGTTCCTCCATGATCAGCAAAGTCCTGAATCTCCTCTGTTTTCCTATGAATTCTGCAGTTTGGACTGCAACTCTAATTTTGTTGAAAGCTGCAGTATATGCTATTGATTTGTTGAGCTAATATACTTTACTTACTTGATATTTTTGCTCAGAATGTTTTTTCCTCATCATTCTTAACAAACTAATCCTTATGGACACATTTCTTTTTGTCCAAGAATTTTCATGGTCATGGCAAATATAGTATCATGGATAGTTTTCCATTGATCATCAGTGCTTCTGCCTCTGGTTGGAATTTAGAGGTCATTCAAATACCATGTGATGATTTTAGGGGGGAGGGGTCAACTAAAAGTCACAGAAAGTCACAAGGGAGAGAGGGGTTCAGCGTGAAGTCATGTGACTTCAAAATTATCATTGCTTTTCACATCCAGCTGGCCATAGATCTATCTTCAAACTACGTGATTTAGGGGTGGTGGTGATCAAAGGTCATGGAAAGTAACAGAGGTGGGAGGTGGGTCAAAAAGTGGCCTATTTAAGGTCACATGGTATTTGAAAGAGTCCTTATTCTGTGTATACATTTAGTTCTGTTGCCAGCCTCAAGCTGCATCCTTCACGACTGAGCTTGGAAACATTTAACTTCTTTGATGCTTGTTTTCTCTGTCAGAATCATGGCAATTTTAGCTGTATGTTCATTCTGGAGATGAGCAGTCAATGGCCTGAACATTCTTCCGGCATTAGCTTTTCTGGGAAGCACATTTCACTAAGAGCAATGAAGTCAACATTGTAGCATCCAGGTCCTATGACCATGAGTGCTACTCTCCTGGTGTTATTTCAAACAGGGAGCAAATATCCCATGTCCCAATCAGAGTAGACTTTCTCCTTTTATTTTATGAGTTCCCACAGCAAAGTGTGGGATTTCTGCCAATTACAGCTAGCTGGAAATGAAGCAAACAATGTCTAGGACACATTTTCTAGTCCCTTCCTCAAACATGGAAGTTGAGCAGTGTGATCCCAAAAAAATAAATAATAAAAAAAGAACTGCTCAGACACTTAGTCAGGGGTTCTCACTCTTTTTAAGCCAGGAGTTGGATCCCACTCCATCAGACTATTGGTGGGCCAGAGTAGTGTTGCTCCACCCAATGCCAGTCCGACCTGGCAAAACATGCTACCACTGCTGCTGCAAACACTCCCCCCTCATGCCACCAGTCCAGTCCACAAACACCCCCCCATGCCACCGACAACACCGTTTCCCTGCTTACCGGCCTCCCACGGCTGAAAGAGGGGTCCTGCCTGTCCTTGCCTGGCACCTGGGAAGGACACAGGCAGCCATGTGCATCTGCTGCTTCTGCCACCGCCATCCTTTTCACCTCCACCTGGCTTGGCATGTCCCTAACGCTGATCCGTAGCAGGGCAGATGGTGTAAGCCTTCTTTACACCATCCACCCTGCTATTGAGTGGTGCTAGGGACATGCCAATCCAGGTGGAGGGGAAAAGGACGGTGGCAGTGGTGGCAGCAAGGGCACAGGCTGGATGGAATGGTGCCACAGGCTGGATCTGGCCCATGAGCCATAGGTTGAGAACCCCTGCACTTAGTGGTCTGTCAAACTCTGTGGCTGCTTTGATCAAGCTGAGGACAGCCTGGAGCTGTCTTTATTCAGATCCCCAATAATGGGTTCCAGTGTATCCACATCGACTACTTAGCTAACCACCAATTGCCCCCAGAGCTTTCCATGTAGTAAATAGTTTTATTTATTTATTTATTTCCACACCTATGCTGCCCTCCTCATTAATGACTCAGGGCGGCGAACAGCAATTAACAAACAATCAACAATAAAACCATGATAAAATCACACCCATCTCAGTCAGCTAAAATCTAAAGATTAAAACTAAAACTATTAAACGTTAAAATTCACCAACTAAAACTATGAGGGAGAGGGAGAAACAGTCAGATTAACCAGCTGGCAGGGATAACCAACTGGCTTGAACCCCACACCTGCCCCGCCAGCCAGATCTTCACATGACTTACACATGAGTTTAAAGTGGGAAAGACTATTGCAGTATCGGTCTCATTCTCTCTTCCCAGTGCGCAGTGTAATCCAGTTGCAAGATTAAGTAAATACTATTAAAGATGGGGCTGAGTACAGTGATTGCACAGGATTTCCTAAGTGCCTTCTCCTGCTCTATACATACCATGAATATACAGTAATACCTTGGATAACGCTAAGACTTGGTTCCACAAGTCTTGGTGTTATCTGATTTTTAGTGTTATCCGATGCATGTTAAAATCCTATGGGATGGATCGGATAACGTTAAAGCTCCATAGAGATACATTGTAACCGCACAGGCTTTAGCGGTTTTTATCCAATCCCTCGCATAGGTCCTTAACATTATTTGATCCAATTCTCCTCCCCAGATTACTTAATGTTATACGATTTTAGCGTTCTCCGAGGTAAACGTTATCCAAGGTATTACTGTATCTCTAGTTTGGTGGCTTTCTGTTGAATCCATGATGGACTCTTTCACTTGTCTGTACCAGGCATCATATGCTTTTGTTATTGTTGTTATTCAGTCACACAGTCGATTCTGAGCCTTTGTGACCCTCTGAACCATTGCCCACCAGGCACCTCTGTCTTCCACCATCCTCCTCAGCCAGCCCAGCTCTGTGCCCATTGCATCTACAAAACCATTTAGCCATCTCATTTTTGGCTGCCCCCTTCTTCTTTTGCCCTCAACTTCTCCCAGCATCAAGGTTTTCTCAAGTGAACCCTCTCTTCTCATTTGATGTCCAAAGTACTTTAGCTTCATCTTTACTATTTGACCTTCTAGGATAGGCATTATACTGCCCACTAGCCTGGACAGTGAACAAAATTTTTAAAACAAGAATAGGCATATAAGCGCTTTCAACCAATTAGAAAAGAAAGAAAGAAAACCATCAAATAAGGAAAAACACCAATATCCAAGATGTTAATCGAGACTTAAGAATAATTATAAACTGATAAAAATTATACAGCAAAACATGACATTACCTTAACCATAGCTGTCTCAGAACAAATCAGAAAGCAAAATAATGGGGAGGTGAGTCATCACTTAATTAAATTAAATTATTATATTTAATCAACAGCCAAATATCTGAGCGCCTCCCTTCAGAGAACAATTTTCAACAGCTTCTTAAAACAGGATAGTGACAGGACTAAACACAGTTCCATAGGGAGGACAGTAATGCAAGAAAAGCTGACTGAGAGTCATTAGAGCTGTTTTCCCACACAGTATCCTATATACCTCATCACTCAATCCACTACACTACACTGGGTATCTTGAAGTTTGTAGGCAGGTAGGTGTTTAGGATATTTATAACCTGCCTTTCTGCTTAAGAGGACCCAAGGCACATAGCAATATGCAAGCGGAATCCACATAGCATGTTAGCATCCCATGAGTGTTTGCACCACCCATAGCTGCCTATGCTTGAGATGCCAAGAGGAGAAGCAACCTCCTGGATTGAATCGTTGAGCTCTGGGAGACCCTTTGACTTGGCTGACTATTGCTTGACTCATTAAGACTCATATCTCTGGCTATCTATAATGTATTTACTGTAGTTCTGTAATGTTTTAAAGATGTGCATACGAGGCACGCACACTTTGCCCCTCAGTGTTATTCCATTGTAACAGACCTTAATATGAGTCAATGTGTTTCCCTTTATTTTACATCCCCCACCCACCTATTCCTAAATGTTTGTAGAAGCGAACAATAGAACAACTGTATACAAAGCTTACTTGACTAGAAATATAAAATCCTCATAGCAACTAAATGAGATTTGTGGAAAACCCTTTGTACACTGACTGAGCAATCATTAGAAATAACTTATGAAAAAGTAAATTTCAAAAAAAGCTGAGTGGAAATCTGTAAAGTAGGGTTTTCACTCAGGAACATAATTCCACATGGCAAATATGTCGAGTATATTGGCCCTTAGGTTGTGGGTCTTATTTCACATCCTAGAGAGTCTCTTCAACTTAAATCAGAACCAAAAGACACACATGCATGAAAAATGTTCCATGCCAAGGGAAGGAGACACATTGGCTTGCCAAAAACCTGAACAGAGGGGAGCAATTTGCATAATCAGGTACATAAATGTACATAACATGCACATCAAAAAAAACAAAAACAGCCCAACTCAATGAATGTTTCTACCTTTATTTAATATAGAGATATAATGAGATTAAATGTAGCATGTACAATGTTTTCTGTTTTCAAACCCAGTTTAAATTATAAATTATAATGTCTGGAAGGGTCCATCAATAACGTCTCGCAGCACTTAGAAAATAGGTGAAAATGAATAATTTTACATGTATGCATGCTTTTAAAGTGACAGGCAAAATTTCAAACCAAAAGTTATTCTATTGTTTGATCTTTTACAGTTCTGGAACTGGTACAGCAGTGCAAATTTAGGATAGACTTTGAGAAAGGCTTTGTTTTAAGCACATTGTTTAATGTTAAAAAAATTCCCTGGGTTAGAGATTTCAGAGCATTTGTGAAGGACATGGGTGCCCTAGATGTGTTTGTAACACAGCCAAAGACTCTGAATGAGTGAGAAGTTTGGTATTGAGCAAGGGAGAACCCAACTTGCTCCTATTGATTCCTCATGAGTCCTAAAGAATGAAGTAGTCCTGAGAAGGGTTCAACTGGATTGACTTCAGACAGGGACAACTATTCTTCAGCTTCACCCTTGCCTTTCATTCTGGGTCTACAAAGCAGACAATTTTTAGAATGAAGACTGAGGGAGGAAGTGGACATTTTTTGTAACTTGCCTCTTAAACAAGAGTGGATTCATTCTTTGTGCAAATGTAGACCCCAAGAGTAAGGTCAGTAGAAGAACATTTAGGAGCCATGGAGCCATTTTCTCCAATACTACTAGTAACAGTGGGATCGTGTTCTTCTAGTAACTGTAGTTTATCTTATTAGCTCAGGTAGCTTACATTCTTTTCAGAGAGGTTGGTAATGAGGTACTATGTCAAAGAAAGGTACAAAAATCCTGACTTGAACTTACATTACATTTATTTAAAATTGATTCTGCCTCAGGATAGAAACCATGAGATAAAACATCTGAAACTCAATTGTGTCCCAGAGGGCAAGGAGCTACAGTTATGCAGACGACATATTATGCATAATGTATGACTGCTATTTCTATATTAGCACTGCTTGTTCAGGAGCTGGCTGTTAGCATGTCATTCTCTTGACACATCATTAATAAACAGGTCATTTCATACCTGTTTTTCACTAGGCATAATGCTGAAAACCACCTGGGTTTTGGTTTTCATCAATGTGAAAAGGGCACAGGCTGAAGCATGGCTGTTATTCTTGAGCCTGGGTTGGCTTAATTGAATAACGGATTGATCAAGCAGAGAAAATGAAAATAAGAAGCCCACAGACCATCTCTCTGAACCCCCTTTCTGCAAAGGAGAAGATAGCCTGTAAACAGGACAGAAGAACAGTGGCTGCAGAATCTAGGCCTGTTCATCATTGTTGTGCAAAATACTGTAAAAGATCCTCAGACAGCATGTAGAGGTGCAGCAGCAAGAAGGATTTTCAGTATACCATAAAGGGGGGGGGGGAGAAGCCAACAATGGGCCAACATTTTAAAAGGCTTTGTTGCACTACTCACATCTGGCAATACAGTTCTTATTAATCTGTCACTCTGTTCCACTGCTTTCTAAGGTGGCAACTTCAGGCATACTGTATATACTTGAGTATAAGCTGATCCGAATATAAGGTGAGGTATCTAATTTTACCAGAGAAACCAGGAAAACTGATTGACTCATGTATAAACCTAGGCCCCATTGGAAGAGGGATGGGGAGAGTCTGCCTATGTGTGTGAATGTGTGCATGTGCATGCACATGCATGTGTGTGCACACAGGATGGGTCTAACTCCAGCTGAGTGAGGGGTACGCTAAGTCACAGTGGTGCCACCCAAACAGCGCTTGTGCTGCCAGGGAAGGGGATGGGTGAGCCAGACTTATAGCACCAAGGCAGAATGCGGGAGCCACGACTCAAAGCTTTGCTCCAGCCTCTCTCTCTTGCTCACAGCCAAGCAGGAACCCACAGTGGATAGGCAAGCCAGGCGAGCCCAGCTAGAAGCGGCTGGTTGAAGAGGCATGCCAAGCAGGACGGGGAAACCCCAGTAGGGAGAGGGACCCATTGAGACCCCATGCATGCTGTGGGGGGAGAAGAGAAGCCTTCACCACCCACTTCTCCTGTGTCATCGGCGTGAGCACTGGGAGCCCTCCAGAGCCTTCCTTTGCTGCCAGACCAGGAGGGATTGAGTGGGCATGTGTGTATGTGTGTTTGGGAAACCATCAAGTTTGGATGCCAGGAGGAGCAGAGTTCTCCAGCCAGGGACAGGCTAGACATGGAGGTCTGCAGAGGCACTGCCAGGTGGGACTTCCTACTGCCTCACCTTTTTCCCCTGGTGGATTTATAGATGAGGCTAAGGAAGCTTGGACACCAGTGGGGAATCAGATGAGGGAGATGCTCAAATGTGCAAATGACTTGAGTATAAGTTAAGTCTACTTTTTTCAGCACATTTCTGGTGCTGAAAAAAAATCAGCTTTTATTTGTGTGTAAATGGTCTATATCTGGGCTTAACTGCTCATTTAAATCAGAAGCAGTCTGCCTTTGTATATTTTTTGTGAAATAAGGCAGCTCATCTCTTCTTGCTTGAAAGTTTTACATAGCCTTATTGTGGTTGGCTGTTGTGTGAGCCAGATGTCAATGCATTAAAAGTTGCTATTCTTGTTACTCAACACTGTTGTGAGAAATGAGGGTACCTTACCATTACCTTTTTAGCTGCAGTCAGATGATTGGCTGAAGCTTTCCTGTGTTGTGTAAGCAGTGGGTTTGCATTAACATTACTACTAATATTTAGCCACTACTGACTGCATTATTGTTAACTGCTTCTGCATCATTAGTCTGAGTCATTGTCAGCTAATTGATTCCAGCTAATCTTAGAAATAGGAAGTTGGATTTAAAATAGAATTCTTTCAATTAAATATGTAGCATTGGAAGGGGTACAAAGAAAGAGCCTCCTCAAAGATTGTGGGATTCTTTAACTACAATCAGGCGTACCCTGGTAACGGCAACCTTGTGTTGCTGGTTAATCTTTCTCACACTTGATTAGGTGAAGGAAACTGCAGAATGAACTCACCAAAGGGTGCCTTCATTTTGGCAGTTTTACATCTCGCCTAGAGACGGAAGAAGAAGAATAGCATTGGAATGTAATACCATGAATTAAGGTAATTTAAGGTAAAAAAAAGACCATGAATTTTAACCATGGATGGAATTTATATTTATATCCAGATGCTAAATGTTGCTAGACAAGGTAGGCATTCCTTCCTTGCAAAAGGCAGGCAAATTATTACTTATTGTATCTGTTATTACTAGTTTCTTTCAGAGGTGGTTAGACTATATACCGAAATAATTTGGCTCAGTTCAATGCTGTGCAACCTAATGTGGAAGGATGGGGATGGGGACACTTTCTATTTCACCTCAGTCAGCAAAATATCTTAGGAAGCCCAAATAGTAGGTATTCCAATCCCACTTTCAGTGGTGGTAGTAGTGGTGGTGGTGAGTAGAAGCTAGTAAAAACACATGTGACAAAGTTTCATGGTGGTTATTATTATTGTGCTGGGGGTGAACACAGCACTTACATTATTCTTATATGTTTTAGGATCCTCATCAAACTAAGAATAGGTGCAACCTCTTTACCCATTGTTTTACATGGATGCCTCCAGTTGTGCTGGGTCATATAATAGGGTATGATCAGAAATGACAGTTTTTGTATCATCTGATGAATTAATCCTTCTGTGAATGCAACTGAGCAGGCTGGATAGGCCAGTGGTATAGATATCTGGCGGCAGAAGCAGAGGTTGGGAGTTCGATCCCCCAACTGTGCCTCCTGGGAGAAAAGCCAGCCTGTGTGGCCTTGAGTAAGCTGCAAAGTCCCTCAGGAAGCTGCCAGAGACAGGGAATGGCAAACCTGAAAAGCGATGCCATAAGTCAGAACTGACTAGATAGCACTTGGTTATTATATGCAACTGATGTGCAATAATAATAATAATAGAGAAGATCCTGCTTGATTCTTAATCGGTGAATATTTTGCAGGAAGGGAACCATTTCCCTGTGGTGTGTATGATAGCAAGCCCGTGTACCATTGTTAACTATTTTACTTTAAGTTCTCCATTGTACACCCAGCTAACCCACCCACCCCCTCAAATTTGCACTGCTTTAAATTTCCAAGGAAGTGATAGCCCTAAAGGATTGGGTGAAATGTAAATTTCTTAAAATATTTATCCATCCATAAGTGGCTACATTTTTGACATTATTACAGGGTTTCTCAGTGTTCCGTTTTATTAAAAAATATTTATTTGGTTTCTAAGATTACTGCTTCTCTAACCACAGAAAATTCAATTACTGAGAACTGCAGCTATCAAATTGGTCAAAATAAATAGCCTTTTATCCAAACCTGGCACAAGCTGGTTTACTTTTAATATGTAGCCATAAAGAAAGAAGCCCTTTCCACAGAGGGCTGGTTGGTTATAGTGTAAGACGCCAAGGTATACTTTGAACCATCAGCTTTTTTTAAAAAAAGGAAAAGGTAGAAAGGAGGTTTTCAAAAAAGGAACCATTATAAGGCTAATTAAACCTTGTATCTGTTCTGTCATCTTAAAAAGTGATTATAGAGCCAAGGAAATTATATATTTTGCTGCAGTTAAGAAGACACCCTGAAATAAATCTGTACAAGTTATACAAATGTACAGAGGTTGCAGTCCCCGTTGTGACTGTCAGATTCTAATAATATTCCATGACGAAATAGATCCAAGTATCATATATATGTGTATAACAGCAGGGACAAATTATCACGGTTGCCAAACTGAGTTTCCTCAGCCTGGCATAACAGTAATAATCACTCCATGTCCTGCTCTACAAGTTTGAACCTATCCATATTGCCCTGTATTCTGAAGAAAAGAAGGGACTAAATATGTCCCTTCTTTTAAATAAATAAATTCTAAATAAATACCAGCAGTGAGGAAAAAATACCATGATTTCCTGCATTCTAGAGCACCCAAAGAAAATGTAGAAAACTTCGTATTTTCATACAGGCCTGCAGATTTCTGTGGCAGACCAAAAAATCACTCCAGTTCATGATAACATTAGTGGGAGAACCAGGAATGGGTAAAATTGCCAGTTTCAACTTCTCTTTTATTAGATACTTTTGTTTTAACCTAAAGAGATTTCCACCTCAGATATGAAGAAATCTGTGAATTCTAGGTAACTTTGCCAAACGGAAGTGAATTTATCCAGTTTGTGGTGATCAAATTCAATAGACACAGCTATTGAGTGTGGAGAGGATGGTTATGTAACTGCTTGTAATTCAAAGAAACTGATATTGTGAATCTAAGTCAAGCACTAACATGTTTGAAAACACAGGGATTAACTGAGCTGTTTAAGCAAGAATGTTATTTTTTTTAAAAAAAATATAGGACTTCCATCTCTAAATGCCTTTTAAAGGGCAATATTATCACAAGTTGGAATTAAAATTGCTGGGAGCAAAATCAACAATTTGCAATATGCAGATGATACTACCCTAATGGCAGAAAGTGTAGAAAAACTAAAGAAGCTCTTGCTTAGGTTGAAAGAAGACAGTGCAAAAGCTGGCTTGAGACTCAAAATCAAGAAAACCAAGATACAGTAATACCTCAGATAACGACTGCATCAGATAACACTAAAATTGGATAACAATCTGTCAGTGTTATCTGATGCAGTCGTTCGTAGCAGCAGGGTGGCTGGAAAGCTGAATGGGGTTCTCCCCTTTCCCTCTTTGGAAAGGGAACAGTGCTTTTTTTAAAATGTTGTGCAATCAATGCATCACACAATGTTAAAAACCAGATAACGAAGAGACTTGTGGAACCAAGTCTCATCATTATCCAAGGTACTAGAGTAATGGCAACAGGCCCTATCAGTCCCTGGAAAATAGGTGGGGAAGAAGTAGAAGCAGTGAGAGACTTTACATTCTTAGGATCCAAGATCACTGCAGATGGCGATTGCAGCCATGAAATAAAAGGGTGACTGATTCTTGGGAGAAAAGCTATGAGAATCCTGGGAAACAGTTGAACTTAACTGTGCAACTGAACAACAGCAGATTGTGTTGATATGCAGTTAGATAAAGGTATGATATGTTCAATGAAACTTCTAAGGTTGCAGTCTTAATTACTCTTGCCAGCTACTTTTTCCATTCCCAAACTCCCTTCCTTCCTTCCTTCCCGAATTGGTAGAGAAAAAGGAGGCCATTTCAGTCAACCTTGCTTCTAACTTGTTCAGGTAACTTTGCTCTTCACTCCCCTACCCCCTTCTTTTTTGGTCCTAGTGGTCTTAGCGCTTTCTTTGAAAGCAAACTTAAAAAGAAAAGAAAAGAAGGAAATCAAATGGGAAGGAAAGAGGTCAACACGAAGACTCAGATGCCAGATGTAGAGAGCATAGTATCCAAATGGTTAACAAGTTGGAAAAAAGGCTGACTTCATCCCTTCTCTTTTTAGTCTCCTGCAAGGTTGGCTGAAGTGACTTGAGCTTGGGAAACAAGACTTCCCGGGTGGGACTTCACAGGAAACCCATTTACATTTCCCCCTGCTATATTGTCATGCCCTGAGGTAGAAATGCAGATGGTGTTTGTCAGGTGCGATGATAAGTAACTTATTTATTTAAAATATTTTACCCTACCTTTCTCCCGTAAAAAGGACCCAAACAGTAGAAACAAATGTTCAGGAAAATGGATATTTCCTGGTCTTACAATATCTCCCACTTGCTACTAATCTCTGCACATCTTGTTTACATTCCACTGTAATTACCAACCATTCTTTTGCTTTTAATGTGTTTTCACAATCAGATATCACTGTTCCTAGATGGGGATGACAATATCATCTATGTTGTCTCTAAGGAAGGCACCAGAAACAATGTCAGAAAAGGGGAAAGCAAATAGCTCTTCAGCAGTATGGATGCTTCTACTGCTTAATGTCTAGATAATTCAAATCTTAGGCTAGGACTAGAAGCGGGGTCTAAAAAGCTTTTATTACACCATAAGAGAATAGAAAGAAAGAAGAGTACGGCTATGTTGGTGCCGCTGGTTTTTATGTCTCTTCTTGCCTGCAGACAAGTGCTGGGAGACAGGGATAGCAAGGGTGGGAGGGAACTAATACCTCTTTGAGATGGAGAATTACTTCCTACACATTCCTGTTCAAACAAGGCTGAGAAAGAAGACTAGGAGATGAATCAGAAATTGAAGTATTTAGGATGGCCCCCAAGAGCACTAAAAGAGAGCTATGTGTTTCAGTGGTCTCCTATATCCATGGGTGCAGGCACTTCACTGCCAGCTCTGCTCCCAACATGTGGTGTTTGAAGTAGATATGGAGGGAGTCTGATGGCAGTGGAGGTGGTAGTTGCTGCTGCTGCTGCAATTCATCCAACTGCAACAGTTTTGCTAATGCTGGGTATAAGTGGGAGGGGCCTTTTGCAATCTTTGCCACATGCGACGCTTTCTGCATGGTCAAGACTTCCTTTCATTCTTCTGACTGTTACTACAGATTAGAATTGTAAGTAAAGATATTTTCCCCCTTTTTTCTACTTAAATGATTCTAGGGTGATATTTTTAATATACAGAGGGCTAGTCACTGTGACAAAGGGGTTAGGTTTGAGAAATGGGCTACTCTCTCATGCTTCCTCTGCTGCTTTTTTTTTTTATCTTGCACTCTGCTAACTCAATAAGGAATCACCAAAATTCTCCAACTGCTTCATGTACAGCTTGTTTTTTCCTTTCAGTCCTCTTCCTACCAAGGAGCCCACAATAGTACAATTGATGTGGTTTGTTAGGGGCTGTGGTGGCTCAGTGGTTAAGAAGCTCGCCTTGTTAGCTGGAAGGCTGGCAAGTCGGCAGTTTGAGACCCGAGTACTACATGCCGGATTGATCACCCATCTGTGTCCCAGCTCTTAGGGACATGAAAGGAGCCTCATTTGTATGTTCCCTGGGCAGAGTTTCTTCCCCAAATTCCATTCAACCCAGAATAATTTCTGACACAAAATTATTATTATTATGTGGTTTGTTTCTGGAGAAGGAGTGGTATATTCTGACAACCAATCTCAAGTACAAAGATCAAGAAGGGAAAGTTTTCTTCTTCTGGGGAATCTCTTTAAGATTTCAAAATCCCATTTTTACATGATGGGTTATTGGAGCTAATCCCTTTGCAGATGTGTTAAATTACATGCCCTCACTTGATTTGTTGATTTTTTAAAAATTTATTTTATGCTTCTCCATTTTGATAGTATTTGACACTGCAGTTGGTTTGGGGGAGATGGACTGGTGAGGCTTAATGTCTTGAATGTGTTGCCTTTTATGTAAGCAGCCCAGTATAGTTGTGTTCCACTAACTAGGTGGTATAGAAATTTCATTCACTAATTTATTATTTCATTCATTAATTCACAATCAAACAAATAAGATCCTTGCTATAGATCCTTGAACACCCTTATTTCCTTGGATTCATTTTTTTTTCTGAAATGTTCTCATGTCATGGGAAATATGTGATTTCCCTTTCAGGGTCCCAATTCCATCATGGCCAATGCATCCTCATTTTTGAAAAGTTCTCTGCTTTGATCTCTAAGGTACTCATTCCTCCTTCAGATTGATAAGTTCCTTCATTACCTTCCATGAAGGACAACATTCCCTATCAAATCTTCTTTCAACACCAGCCCTTGATCCTTCAAGGCAAATTGCTCTAATCTAGCAGATCTGCTAACAGAACCTGTTAACAACCAACTGTAGGTGTGCTAGATGTTCAATATGTTCAACATTCCTGCCTTTGATATTCCATAGGACCTGGGCTAAAAACCATGACCTGGTGAGGGAGGAAAGACAAAAGTGTTTCAAAACAAAACTAGGATGAGAGAGCTTGCAGTCAATTTATTTTCCATCTGCACCAAACCGAAAAGAACTATTTAACTTTTTGTTTCTTACTAAGAAACATTTAGAAATTAATTTATTCAAGAAAGGAAAGAAAGAAAAGAAAAAAAGAAAGTTAGTTTGCAGTCAGTTTATTTTCCATCTGCACAAAACTGAAAAACAACAACAATTTAACCTTGTGTTTCTTTTGTTTGTTGTTGTTCAATCACACAATCGATTCCATACTAAGAAACATTTAGAAATTCATTCATTCAAGTAAATTAAAGTAAAGAAAGAAATAGAGTGTGAAAGAAAGAAAGTTTGCAGTCAATTTATTTTCCATCTGCACCAAACTGAAAACAACAATTTAAGCTTTTGTTTCTTACTAAGAAACATTTAGAAATTCATTCATTCAAGTAAAGTAAAGAAAGAAAGAAATAGAGAGTGTGAAAGAAAGAAGGAAGGAAGGAAGAGTTTGGGAAATGCAAAAGGAGAATCCAATGGTTCTGTTCCAGATCATTTCCCATATTATTTGCTAAAGTATATGCTCCCTAAGTCAGGAAAATGATTTACTTTACATCTAGCTACAGTTCCATTTAAAATACAGAGAGGGCACCTATGATTTGTTGTTGTTCAGTTGCATACTCGAGTCTGACACTTTGCGACCCCATGGACCATTGCACGTCAGACACTCCTATCCTCCACCATCCTCCTCAACCCACCCAGCTTTATGCCCATTGCATCAGCAATACCATCTAGCCATCTCATTCTCTGCCCCCACTGCTTCTTTCGCCCTGAGTCTTTCCCAACATCAAGGCACCTATGATAGGCTTTTCTATTGGAGCCAAAGAGACCTGAAACACAATGATCCACAATTAATCTATAAAAGCTAAGAGTGGCTAGGCTGCCCTCACCCACTTCAGTACTCCACGTAAAGGGAGAAGGATGCTGATAGTTTTGAAATTGCAGGAGAAACTTGGCAGAGTGTTATTTAAAAAAGTGAAACATTAACTCCAGGTGTTTGCCCACTTAATGGATTCCCCTCTCTTTCTTTGCTCTCCCTCCCCCACTTTATTTTTCTCCTCTTTCTTCCATCAAGCATGATTCTTAGCCTAAGCTACCAAACTCTCAGGGCTGATAAATGTCTCTTGAAAGGTAGTAAAATACAGTTGGTACTACCCTAATCTTCTCTTTCATTAAAATGTATTTCCAATTAGCCTGAAACTATTCTTATCTATACCTATTTTGTAATATTTTTATAGAAATCCAATTGGACAGCACTTTCTGGCTATTTCTCACCTCTGCTTCTGCTTCGTCAATAAGCCCATGTCCCTGAGCAGGATTATCCTTTGGTTTGCTCAACCCACGTAACAACACAGACAAATGAAACATTAGCTATGCAAAAGTTTTTTTTTAAAAAAAAATTCTACTAAATCAAGTCAAAAGATTGAAAGCCCAGTTTAAATTATTTGTGTGGGTGTTAGGTGATGTTTGTCATGGGCACAACCGACTTTGGGTTTCTCTCAAGCTTACTGCTCCAAACCTGAGGTATGTGTGTGGGAAAGGAATATATATGACCTAAAAGTGGAGGTAGTTAGCACTTCCTCCCATGATGTTTGAAGGAACGTGTGGCAGCACAAATACATAACTTGGCACAAATGCAGAGGTGGAATGATATTTTCTCATTTATTAGAAACATCTTCTGGCCACTGTGCATTACTTCATATAACAACATAAGAAGAGTCCTGATGAATCAGCCAGTTGGTTCAGCCTTCTGTCTCCTACCATGGCAGACCAGATGACTATAGGAAGACCCAAAACAGGAGGGCAAGAGTGCTCTTTCATTATTTCCCCTCCAATAACTAGTATTTACAGGCAAGAAAGAGTTCTACATAGCCACCATGATGACTTAGAGGCATGGACAGATGTGTCCTCTTAGAAATTGCTCAGTGCCTTTGGCATCATGCTATGTCAATGGAGTAGACTGTACATCCAGTGACTTAATGCCCAGTGTTGGGCAGTGATAAACATCCTGACTCCCTAAAGGGGCCAATGACTATGAGCAGATGAGCCCCTTTGAGTGGAGTGATGGTTCCTCTCAGTGGAGGAAATGCCACTGGAAACAATCATATTGGGCCCAATGGCAAAATGAGTCAAGCAGGAACCACTTCACTATTCTGATTCCCAATGGTCATGGAGGCAGAAGAGGCCATACCAGAGGGATTGGCTGTGAAGGCACACCATAATAATATCCATTGGAGCCCTGGCATCAAATCCTGCATGTCTGTGATCATAGTATGTGGGTCACTTCATGCCAAGTTGGGATCCATTTCAGACAAATTCATGCCAGTGACACTTTTCCTGAAACCATTTAGGGGGGAAAATGTATACTCGAACACGAGTATCAGCTGCCGCCACCGATTACCACATCCAGTAGTAGAGAGTGCACTAAACTAATTATGTATTGTTAGGCTATAGTTTTAAATTTGCATTTAAAATTATGAAATCCCATGGAGCTTGTATGCATCTAGCTAATCTCCCCACCGAGTGTCCTGCATTTTATGCAAACTGCATCTGTATTTGCATTTTCCTTCGTGGAGCTAACCATACAAACACGCACACAGCAAACATGAAAGGAAAGGCAGATTCATCAAAAGGACTTACATAAACCATCCAATGTGTCTGGTTTTTAAAAGTTCAGGCAAAGAGGCAACAGCTATCAAAGATGTTATGCAATTGCTAAACTTGCTCAAAACTTGCATTTGATGTAGCATTTAGTGTGCTTTTAATCTTTTTAGATTTAAATTTTAAATTTTAATTTTAACAGTTTTGAGGTTTTTAGGTAGTATTTGTGTTTTATTGTCATAGTTTTTTTTTTTAATTACTTGTAAACCGTCCTGAGTCACTTCGGTGAGAAGGGTGGTAGAGAAATACGAATAAATAATAAATAATAATAATAAATCACAGAAGTGAAAAACCTTGTCAATGCTGATAAATTTCACCATTTTACAGGAGAGGAGAAAAACACAGGCATTTTTTTCTCTTGTGCGTGCAAGAACGACTGAGTTTTTAAGATTCTTTAAGTGTCAGAAGTACCATATTTGCCAGCATATAAGATGCATCAGAGTATAAGATGGACCTTGGTTTTTATACACATTTTAAAGAGGAAAAATAATTTTCTACATTTTTTCATGTATTTCTCAAATGACCTATTGTACTAGTTTTATAGTTATTTGTATCTACAAAAATGTAACTAGGAAACACTGTAGTTATGTATCTTTTAATCTTCATCCTCAAAACCCAGAAATTAATCTCCTTTGGAAGCCCCTTCTTCTGCTGATTCTCACCACTGCTGGTCACCAGAAGCCAGGGGGAGGCAGGAACGCCTTTCACCCAGCTCCAGCGGTCACTGTTCAACATGATAATTTTGATTACTGGCACACAAGACACACTCCATTTTTCAAGTGTATTTTAAGGGGACAGTGCATCTTATACACTGACAAATATGATACTTAATTTCATTTTTAATCTCACCAACTATTTCTAAACTTAATTAAAATAGCACTTGCAAATAATATGCAAATCTGAGCTCTCTTTTGTCCTTTCATGCCCTCTTATGCTGGAGTTTAGGAAGGCAGCATGGATTATGGTTCTGAAGACCTTTCTCTCAGTCCACAGAACAGGAAATAACAACATCATCCTATACTCAACTGTTCTGTAGTAGGCCCCAGTGAATTTGTACAAGATATGGAATGGCAGCCTATGTTTCATTAAAGCTGCACTTTTGCCTTCATCATTATACTATTTTCCTTAGCCATTTTTTAAAAAAATAACAAACAGCCTGGAAATGTCAGCAGGAGGAAAAGGTCTCTTCAGATACTTTGATTCCTCCCGCTAGGCCCACGGCAGAAACTACTGGGTAATTCAACCTCCCCCACCTCCCACCATGCATTTCCATTAAGATGTATTTTGTGGAAGGTTATATTTAATTTAAACAATCCCCTCCTGGGACGGATGTCCCTCCTCCCTTCGCACCTCACCCCAACCATTGTTATGACTAGACAGAAGCTCATGCTGAACGCATTAGCCAGCCAATGACTCTGGACACCTATGGCTTGGAATGCCATTGCCGCCTTGAAAGGAGAAGGATAAAAACGTCTATCCCCCAACCCTGAACCCCAAGTAGCACAGTAATATTTCTGCCACCAAAATGCTTTGCTGTCAGTTCCAGCAAGGCAAGCCTGGATAGCTGTGGTGGTTTGTTGTCAAAATGAAAAATGGTTCAGTGCAAAAGGTCTCATGGCTGGGATGCTAACAATCAAGGGACACTAACTCAAGCATTTGACAAGGAACTTTGGTCTTGCTGTTAAAGACCACTTAATATTGTCCTGCCCGATAATCCCCGCTGTTTAACAACTGTGCAATCCAAGGCTTAGCTATGGCTTTATGCTTTTTCTGAAGGGAAAACCTGGACCATAAGTCATGTGGTTGCCCACATAAGGAAAGGAAAATAAAGGATCCCTTTTCATGACAAAGGAAAACAGAAAATAACTGCTATTATGATTGTAGGCATATTTTTTGCAAATCATTTTTTCAAGAGTGCCCAGGGCCTGGATGAAGGCCATGTATGTGACACTCTGCTTTTCTGAAAAAGAATGTACTGAGGCCATCATGTGCTGAAAAATATTCTTATTGTTGAAGGAACAGTGGCGTCTAGGTATGATCATGATTTTTTTTAAATCAAAAACTTTGGAAGTGACAGCAAAAAACCCCATGAACATATGGTGTGTATTTGATCAGCCTACCCTCTCCAGGGTGGGTCAAGGTTTTTGAGGTGGTCATGTTCTGATTCATTACAAGCAGATCACTCCTCACACCATCCTGAAAAAGACCCACGAAGATAGGTAACAAGAAAAGTGACTTTACATTCTGTGCAAGGATTAATGCTTGCATACATACCTAACCACTAAGCCACGGAACCTGTCCATGGAGAATTCACTTTTCACTGAACAGGGTTATTAAGCAGACAGGTGGTGTGTAACGATATTGCTATATATTTTATCCTCTCTTCTTATACCACATTTCTGGTGTGAAGAACCCTAGCTCCATCATATCTCATATCCTTAGTGTGTGTGTTTCAGATGAAGAAGCTGCATTGCAGCAATTCTGCTGAATATGTAAATGTATAAAGTAGCTTTAGAGATGTCAGAAGAACATTTGAACTGTTGGCCAAGCTGTGGAGGAGGAGAAAGAGGAGGTAGTTGGATATGGAGAAGATCTTGGAACTCTATAATGTAGTTTAGGTACCCAAAAATCTGTTCTCAGGTATACTCCTAGGAAGCTTTCACTTCATCATTTTTTCAAGGACAGCATAGGGATGCCTTACGCATCCCCAAATTATATATGATCATCAGAAATCCCCAGTGGCCATTCTGTCTGGCCAATTCCAAGAGCTGTACCCTAAAAAACACAGATACACAAAAGCACACCTCCAGTCTCTATGAAAAACAATGCATTACAGTCATTGTTAAAATACAGTAATACCTCATATAACATTAGTATCGAATAACACGAAAATCGCATAACATCAAGGAATCTGGGGGGAAGAATTGCATCAGATAACATTAAGATCCTATGGGTAGCTTCAGATAACAACCGCGAAAGCCTGTGTGGTTACAATGTATCTCTATGGATCCCATAGAGGATCAGATAACACGAAAAATCATATAACACGAAGACTTGTGGAACCAGGTTTTAGCGTTATATGAGGTTTTACTGTACCTACATTGCTTCTAGTGATAAATCTGGAAATATATCTAAGGCAAGAAACCTTTGATAACATCGATGTAGTACCTATCAGCATGACTCAATTGAGATTAAAACCTTAAAAGGAAAAAAGGCTGATAGATTTTATTTATTTTCTTTAAAAAATAAAGTTTTGACATTTTTGTTGCTCAGATTCTGAATTTTGAGCTTTATTTTTGAAGAGAAAGCAAGATTTAAAACAAAAACCTACCCCCACTAAAAAGCATTTCATTTTAAAAGTTGAAATTAAATGAAACGAGTCATTAAAAAACAGCTGATAAGGGATTTTGAAAATAAGGTCTTCACAAAAGAGTTCTTGAAGCCCTCCCTGATCACTTACAGTTTCATGTAGCAAGCTTATTATTTCAGAAAGAGAAAAGAAGGATCAAATAACAGCTGGAGAAAAGCTAACCTGCAGTCAGAGGATTTTTGGACAAACATAAGCTTTCTGTTTTATTCTTGCAGAGTTTTGAGTCCATCGTCTCTGGGCAGCTCTTGTTTCTGTTTCAAAAGTGTGCCCCTTAATGTGCAAATCGTCATTTTTCTTTTGTCGTTCAGTAGCCCCAAAGGGGACACTTAAAATGGTTCTACAAATTTATTACTGAAGTTCACAGAGAAGTTATGGTTTCCCAGGCAGTACAAAGAGAAGGAAGATGTCAGGTGACAGCAACATAGCTACTGGGATTGAGATTCTCTATTTGCTATGGATGTAGACTGGATGTCTTTTTTTTTATGGAGGATTACTAACTCACCCTACAGAAATGGAAAAGAGCTTTGATTCAAGGCTTCCTGGTTGCTCAGCTTTTCCTAACCAACCCTTTATCCCCATCTTTGTGTGGCAAAGCACAGGCTGCATTTGCTTTCTCATTCTTTTTGTGTCATATCTGATTCCAAATTCAGTCAAATATCACATAAAGAGCTTCTCACTTAAAGAGTAACTCGCTTTAAGAGCAGAATTTTCTCTGAATGTTCACTTCGCTTAACAAATAAAACCAACCAAAAACTCGCCTAACAAATAAATTGTGGTTTGCAATCCCCACCACCACCAGAAGTCACAATTGGTCACTTACAATGGTGTTTCGCTTAAAGAGCAAACTCCCTTAAAGAGCAATCCTGTAGAACACATTATGCTCTTTAGTTTAAGCGAGGTACAAATGTATTGGTGACCATCATGGCGATTAGCCATGAAGACTGTCCTGTGAATATAATGCTGTGGCTTTTCATCTGCTTTCTGTATTGCAGCGTGACACCCATACCACGAGTCACTTTCAGGTCCTGAGCCCTTTTGGCACGCAAAGTCCTCCTCAGCCCCAGGCCAGTATTGACGAAGCTGCTGCCCTCCATCAAGATGGGTTCAAGTGGGATTTAATCCACTTGGGGACCATCCCCCTTTCTGTGGACTTCGCCAAAGCTGCTAATCCTTGGAATTGTCTGGTTAGTTAACCGCCGCCTAATGTTGAGTCACTGGCAGTACTTTAGAAGGATAACCTGGTCAGATAATTACTTTCTCAAGGTGCTGAGAAATTAGAGATCACAACATAATAGCTGTGTTTGGTTGTGCAGACACATCACACAAGAAACAAAATAAAACAAAAGTGCAAACAAAAGTAAAACAAACAAAAAGACAAAATTGTTGTGCCTTCTTAAAATCTAGCAGTTTTATGTAATGTGAGTTTTCATGGATCAAGTCTACTTCCTTGGCTAAGAAAGTGGAACACTCAGTGAAGAAGTGCTAAACTTCACAGGAACACATCTTGACTTCATAAGCCAAGATTAGAACTTGGAAATGTTGCATGTTTGGAACACAACTCTTAAGAATGCACTCTGCAACAGAATCCTGAGTGTAGAAATTCTAAAAAAAATAACTTTTGCAAGTTTTAGTTGAAATAAGTCTCCTGGGCTCATTCTCTGTCTTTGTATTACGGTACCTCTTTCTTTCTCCCTTCTCTGGATCACTGCCAACCTAGTAAGTCTTTATTTAATGACAGCTTTATTTCTCATTATATTCACACTGGATACCAGAATCAAAACAAGGTAGGATCTTGAACACAGTTACTCCCAATTCAACCATCATATATATTTACTAATTCACATATAAGATGCAATTTCAAGATTTCTTGGGTTAATCTCAGCACACCAAGAAGGTCCATGCATAATTTGATAATTCAAACTGAACTATCTATTTCTTCACCTGGTTATTTTGAGTAATATTGTAGACATTGGGAGAATCCCTCTAAATACTGTCAAAATAATCATCAGATACCCATTTAATTGATTAGCTGGATGAAAAAAACCTGTCAATGTCTACTGTTTCAGAATCTGCTTCCCCCTAAAAAAAAAAACCTCAGAAAAGGAGAGATTTTTGTAGATTTGATATGTCAAACCTAATGACAAATATATTCTGCCAAGAATTTTTTTCTGCCTTTACACATGACATAAATCACCCCTTTAGTGATGCTTCTTCTGTCACAACTTAATCTAGGTGGCAGGAGTTTAAAATCAACAAACATGGTGCCTTGCATAATTGTAATCCATCTGCCCTCATTTGTTGTCACTGAGATAGTCTTGACACATGTTTTGTTTAGCACGGGTGTAAGTCAGTGTTGGGATTTCAAAAATTTTACTACCACATTGTGACGTCATAGACATCATGGGTGGGGCCAACATCATGATGTCATGGATGGAGCCAACATCATGACGTCATGATGTTGTGGGCAGAGCCAAAGAAAAATAAAATAAAATAATAAAAATAAACATAAAATAAATAAAATAAAATAAACACACACACCTCAACCCACCCACCCCAAACAAAAAAAAAAACCTCAAGGAAACTTACCTGCAGGAGGCAGGCAGGAAACGTGGTGGTGCGGTGGCAATCCGCCACAGCAGCGTGGCAGTGCAGCAAGGCTTCTGCCACCGCTTTTACATGCGCCGCGCTTCCTTTTCGGGCAGCCATTTTGGCTGCCCGGAACTGCACATGCGTCAAACCTCTATTATCAGTGGTTCCCAACAAGGGGTACACAGTCCACAGGTGGACTTCAATTCCCAGAAGCCTAAGTCAGTACATTGGCTGATCAGTGCTTTGGGGAAATGACTTAGGCTTCTGGGAATTGAAGTCCAAACACCAGCATTTGGGAAACACTGCTCTATTTGATGCATGTGCAGTGCTATTTTTTTTTACTGTGCATCCGTTAAATAGAGGTTTGATGCATGTACAGTTCTGGGCAGCCATTTTGGCTGCCAGGAAGTCACTTCCAGAGGGGGCCCAGAGAGGCGACTGAATCAGGTTACCCAGGGATTTTCTACCCCTAACCCCCCCCCCCCCGTGACCCCCTTCGTAATATTGTTACCTGTTCTGCCGAACAGGGCAGACCCGGTAACAACCCACCACTGGTGTAAGTTCAATTTAATTTAGACCAGTACAGGTGTGATGGATTACATAACTATTTACATGCAGAGGATTTTGGCTGCTCAAACTCTCTTTAAGTTTCTCATAGGCTTTCAGTACCATACCACATGTTGGTTGAGGTGTGAGTATCAAGCAGGACATCTCCCTGGAGTACCTCCCTTGTCCATTCCTCCACTAGTTCATTCCAGTTGGTGACAATCCCTCACCCATGCTACTGCCTGGCAGTGCTCCTGTCATTCCAATGACCTCCAGTAGTAAGGTTTTTGTGGGGTACCTTGGCACTCACCTGGCATTCAATCTCCTCTGAGGGCACCCACAATCCCACTAACCCATCCAGGCATCTTTTTTAAAGCTGAACATCCAGCCCCAAAGCAGACATCAGCCCTCTTTATCAGTCTGCCAGTGTCCCATCATTCTCCCCACTCCTTCTACTCCTCCCTCTTTTAAATCTTTCCATTTTATATCCCACTTCCCTCCTTCTGCCAATCCCAGTTGCCAATCCCTATCCTTTCTTGGGCCTCCTTTAACTTTTTCTTCCTGTCTCCACAACCATCACACTTACTCCTTGCTCATCTTCTCACTATTCTTCTCGCACAGGGATTCTCAACCTGTGGCCCATGGGCCGGATGTGGCCCTCAGCACCATTTCATGTGCCCCCCACTGCCTCCACCACACCAGGAAGTTCCATGTGGTGGAAGAAGGGCAAAATGGCCATCCAGTCCCAAAGCTGTCTGAGGGAGCATGACCCGGCCCCTGGCTTAAAATGGTTGAGAACTCCTGTTCTAGCACCATGAAACTCCCAGCTTCCTCTGAATCCTTGTGACCGCAGTCCATAGAGGAGCTAGAGATCTCAAAGTCCGGACCCTCATCTATAGGGAGAGATGGGCTGCTTCCTCTTCTGGGGGTCACCTCCACAATAATACAGGTGAATATTTTCCATTATCCATCAGTCAGAAAGCTAGCTACATATATGTGAGGTGGGGTCACACAGGTATCTTATGATGGCATAGCTTGAGAATATATTCTGGTATATATGTGCATATTTCCCTGTATAAAGTACAGTTGTAGGCAAACATCCTTATTAGTCCATTCAGAATTAGATTCAGGAGATGAAGATCCTTTGCCCCAAATGATGGGGGGGGGGGGAGTTTATTCTTTTCAAATTCAATTCCTGACTTTGAATTCCACTCACCATTGGGAATATTACTGGATTTAATTACATGTCTCCAACCCCATGTATAAGTCTCAGCCCAGTTCATTTTGCAGTCAACTGATGGTTAGCCCTCCCTCATTCTACCCTCCCCTTTTTATTACTTGCAATGCTGGAATGTCAGCACTCCAGAGATGGGAGGATTCTGTAACATTTCTGAAGGCAGTTACATATCTGATTGGGATACAGCAGCTGTAACTTTACTTCCCTTCTCACACATTGATTTCAGCTTGATTTTAAATTGTAAAGATGCAAAATATGCCTGGTTTTAGTTACCTGAAGAATATTATGTCTATTTTTTTAAAAAGTGTCATAATGCAGCTGGAGATACATGGAGCTCTATGCCTGGAGATACAAATACAGAGACGATGTCTGAGCCAAGTATTGTAACAATAAATAATCCAGGAATTATTCCACTGTAAATTCTCATCATTAATTAGGCTGCATAATATATTCCTGTGGATATTAGAGGGACCTCCAATAAAGAAGCAAACAAAAAGATTAATTAGTTGAGGCTGGCATCTTACCAAAGTATAGTGTGTCAGCTAGGTGAATGTGAGGTTGGGAAATTCAGGGGAGCAAGCATGATGCAGAATATCTCTCAAGATAAATGTTGCTTCAGAATGGTGATCGCCAAGGCCAGAGAAAAAGTGAAACACAAGCTTTGGTGAAGACAAAGATTTCATTGTTATTTCTATCTAAAAGAACTTGTTGCATGCCAGTTCTTCAATATATGACAGGGATTCTCAACCTACAGTCTGTGGGCTGGAACTGGCCTACAACACATCGCTGCCGCCACCGGAAGTGGATGCATTTATGACAACCATAAATGCACCAGCAGGTATTGTAAACACATTTATGACAGCTGTGGATGTATTTTATGGCTGCATTTACAGCAAGGGGAACCACCAGTCTAGCCCACTCAGCTGTCTGGGGGGGGGGGTGTTTGTGATCTGGCCCACAGCTTGAAAGCATTGAGAACTCCTGATATATGGTGTTGCTATTGTTGTTATTGCCTCTGAATTATGGAGACCTTATGACTGAGCCATCTCTAGACTGTTCTGTCCTCAACAGCCCTGCTCAGTTCCTGTAAACTGTGGGCTATGTCTCAGACAGCATGGATTCATTCACTCTCATCTTTCCCTGTGGCCCTTGATTATCTTTTCCAGTGAATCTTGTCTCCTCAAGATGTGCCCAAAGTATGACAGTGATTTTATAAAGATCAACCTCATTCTATTTCCCATTAATTTCCTCCCGCTGCCACACTGTGGCTACTGTATCGTGCAGAATCCTGTTTGGGATGAGTCAGGAATTTCCACAAGGGTGTTCTTTTCCTCTTTTCCTGGGCCTGTTTCCAGGAGACTGATTTCAGGAACCTTGCCTGCTCTGCATGTGATGCTTCAGCCAGCATACCAAGTTCTCTGGGGTTTTCTCTGCCCATTGCTACCATCTGGTACCTATTTATAGCAGAATATAAATCAGTGCAGAGTGGGTGACAAATTTTCCCCACTTGTTCTACCCTTAGGCTAAGGTGAATTGGCCAGCAAATATCTACATTGCTCTTTTACAATCAGACCAGCTGATTGGTTTGTTTGTTTTCAGCATTATCTGTATAGTATTTTTTAACTCTGACTGGCAAGAGTTCTTCTAGGTCTTAGACATAATTCCTTCACATTCACAGAGGTCTTCTTCTTTCATGTCCTGATCAAACTTTAAACTGCCAAAATGAAGCCACCTTCTTCACTTTGTCATTGACCAAAATTAAATCCTCATCAGTGCCGGCAGACAAGCAAATGAGCTGGATTCTCTATCTCTCCACATCCACGTAGTGTTTTGTTATCTGCTAGCAGCCCCCACTTGAGCATGTTGGTTTTACATTTAGGCACTCCAACCATCAGCCTATTCAGTGTCCTCTAAGTGCCCCAGCTCCTCCCAACCTAGCAGTTTGAAAGCATGAAATTGCAAGTAGATAAATAGGGACCACTTTGATGGGGAAGGTAACAGTGTTCCATGCACTCCAGTGTCTAGTCCTTCCTGTCACATGTCCACAGAAACATCTGCAGACACAGAGAGCGCTGGCTCTTTGACTATAAATGGAAATGAGCACCGAATCCTACAGTCAGATATGACTGGCTTTTGAGCAAGGATGACCTTTACCTTTACCTAAGTGAGATAGGGGAGTTTGAGTTCCTCAGCTATATCCTCATCCTCCTCGTCCAGTGATCTCCTTCCTCCATCTTCTAATTTGGTTTTGCTCTTGCTTAGCATACCAACAAGAATGTTTGTTTTTGCTGTAAAGCAGAGGTAGCAGGGAATCTTAATCATGTACAGTCACTGCCCAGTGTGTCTCTCACCCACCTCACCTGCTTAATCTTCATTTTTGTCACATGATTGTGTGAAACATGTAGTTATTTGTCATTATCCTACCTCTTCCTGTCCTTTCCATGCTAAAGAGCCTAATAATAAAGTAATAATAGTAGCTGTGTTGGGTAAATAATACACAGGTAGACCCAAACCTAAAATTTTCTGAACATTTTTCCTATTTTCAAAGCATAAATGACACTGTTCCAAGCAACTTAATGAAATCTGATTAGGTGAAAAAAAAAACTGAATTAGTGAGCTAGAAATTGATGTAACCTGAGGGTCAGATAAGGTAAAAACTGAATTCCCCTTCATCCCTTCCTTACAAAGAAGGAACTGCAGTGACCTCCCATGAGACCAAAATTTGGCCCCCCCAAACCTAGATTTGTATTTTATGAATATATATAAAATTCAATCAATAGCTTTAAATTTATATGTCACTGCATACTAATAGAGTGGCTGCTGCCCAAACCAAGAGCTTGAAACTTATGAATGTTTACTTCTTGTGTCCAAGTGCAATAAAACACTGGGTTACAGAATTAATCTATTCTGTGGGGTTTTCCTTATAGCAAAAATCCCTTATCATGAAACACCAATAGGAATGCATTGCATGGTTTTCCATGGGAATGCTTTGGGGAAAAACATTCTGAAAAAATCCATAAACTGAGACATTATTTTCAATGAATTTATTTCTGCAAGTCAAGTTTTCTGTTACCTGAAGTGTCTTTAACCTGGAGTTCCACTGTATTCTTTCTTTTGAAGAAGGGAGATGTGAAATTGGAGTTGAGATTCAATTTTACTCCGAAACCATAACCCCACTCCATTCCCCAGTTCTGCCATTTTCGCCAGAATGATGGTTTCACAGTTCTATTTTGCTTAAATTCTTACCCTCCATCTCTCATAGTTTCAGACATTTGCCTTTCCTTCTACAGGAGAAGAAAATTGGCTAAATATTATGTTGTGAGATATTTTTACCATCTCCGAGACCATTTAGCACCAGCCACTCCATTAGTATGCAGTGACATTTTCCTAAAGTATTGGCTCCCTGAAGGCTCTCCTCTGCCAGCTGTCCCTTGACAGAAAGTAGTCTCAATAAAGTAGACATGGAGTCCATGTGCTGCAGTGACCTCCCATGTCTTCAACTCCTGTCCCTCGAAACCCAGATTTCCTTTGTCTTGAGTGTGTGTGAGAAGAAGTGTTTGAAGGTGTTTCTTTTCCTCCAAGCATCTCTTCTCTAAATTTTTATCTAGCCATTTAGTTATTTTAGTTGTCACTAAACGGTAAGACTGTGGGGGCTCAAGTAGTTAAGATGCTGAACTCAATGACTGGAAGGTTGGTGTTCAATTCCAGAGTACTACACAACAGAGTGAGCTCCCATCTCTGTCCCACTTCCTGCCAGCCTAGCAGTTTGAAACTGCAAGCAGATAAATGGGTACCTCTTCAGTGGGAAGGCAAGCAGCGTTCTGTGCACTCAAGTGTTGAGGCATGTCTGCCACATGTCGATGGAAACGTCTGCAGATTCAGACAGTGCTGGCTCTTTGGCTATAAACAGAGATGAGCACTGAACCCTAGAGTTGGATATGACTGGTTTTTGAGTTAGGATGACCTTTACCTTTACCTAAAGAGTGAGAGTGCTCCCCCTCAGCAAAAAGAAGCTTTATTAAAGAAAAATATTTGCAGGGTGGGAGGGTATGGCTTGGCTCTCTGAGGATAAGGAAGGGCTATGTATAGCTCTCAGACTACAACACATCTGTAACAGAGGGAAAGAAAGGAACCAAGACCCATTAAAGAATTCAGCCAAGAGATCACCCGCTTTTGGTTCCTTTTCTAATTAGCCTTCAAAACAATTTTATAACATGGTTTCCCTTTAGCATCCCAAACTCTTCTTCTTTCATGTTGTGACTTTTAGGCTATAAGCTGGGATTGTTTTACTACTGATTTTTATAAGTTTTTCAAGGAGCCTTTCTCAGCTGAGAACTAGAATGAAATATAAACAAAAAACACTGCTGGATGCCCAGATTCCATTACAACGTTCCCCTCCTCTGAACTGGCATGGCTTTTTATCATCTGAGAAGGATTGAAGGAGAAACTATCTTAACAGGTCCTAGCTTTCTGAAATGCCAAGTGACATAGCTTCATTTTTCTCCAATGGCTAATTCATTTTTTGGCATTCTGATACAAAAGCAAACTTGGTTTTTCAATTTAAGAAAGATCATTTTCAATTTTGTTTTACTTATATTTTGTAGAGTCTCTACATCACCAAAGTGACTGAGAAAGAAAAGGTCTACCATTTTGGGTTACTGTGGAATATGGTCAGTATTTTTTTTAACTTGGTTGTTGCTTTCATTCATTTTTTTTAAAATGTTGCTCCAATCCTGAAGTCAACCAAGAATCATGTGCCAAAAGAGCATTCTCTTCTCCATTGAATTCTGTACAAGTAACAAGAAGAAGGCACATGTTTTGCAGTTGAAATCAGAATGGTCTCTTGCCATCTATTCGTGTGTGTGTGTGTGTGTGTGTGTGTGTGTGTGTGTGCGTGCGTGCGTGTGTGCGTGCGTGTGTGCGTGTGCGTGTGCGCGCGCGCGTGCGTGTGCGCGCGCGTGCACGCCCTGTGCCCCTGCTTACCAGAGAAATGCCTGGTTGCTCCTTGTAAATGGTATTTGGCAAAAAATCTATGATTCCAGTACAGAATGAACCACAATGTAATGAGTCTGCCCTGTGTCAAAGATGTTTCCTATGTGGTAACTAGGTGTTACCATGAATATACAAAGACTTCCTACACTAAACCTGACATGATGATGTCACAACACCACACAGGCACCAAATGTTCTTGGTGTAAGTGAGAAGCCTAGTACTTTAAATCACTTTCCAGAACATTCCACACCATGGCAAATCTTTGGCTTTGGAATCCAATGGGTGGCAGAGGAGGGTGGGATCGAAGAGAGGCTTGGTGAAAATTTTTGCTCCACTGAGCTGCTGCCAAAAAGGAATTAGGTACTCCGGGCCACCTCCACCTGGTAGCCTCATTTGACTAAGCCTTGTTTAAACAGCTGGCTTTCAAATGTTTATTTTGTTGGTAAGGTAGATATAAATAAGCATCTTGTAACTTCCTGCATTGTTGGCCACAGTCTCTTTTTGTGGCCAGTCATCATTTTTTGTCGAGGTTTTTCTCCCCAACAGAATCACATTTCTGGGATTGTGGTTCATTCTTGTAGTGGTGTACATCACACAACAGTAAAAGGTGGTTTGTGGTTATTGGTTTTATACCTTTTTTACATAACAAAGCCACATGTCACATTCCATCAAATTCCTCTGGACTTTGGTGTACTTCCTAATAAGTAAGGACAGTCTTCAGATTGAGGTTCTTGAATTCTTTGTCACTGGCCTTCTGTTTAATCAGACTGAAGTCTTTAAGTAGCAATAGGCAGACACCTCCCAACTTTCAAGCTACATTTTTGCATTGAGCAAATTTCTTACGACAGAGAGACTCTATTAAACTAGTCCACTGGGTTTTCTGTGCTGTGGTTGTATGGAGATAAATATTAGCATGAGGATGGCGATGTGAAAGTATTCACAGAATGCACCTCTTATAAAAAAGTGGGAAATCACTCAGAAAATAGTATGTTTAGCTCTCTCCCAGTTTCACTACATGGCACTGAAGAGAAAGTACACTTTGGAGGAAATACTATGTCACACTGAAGGCTATACTGTTACTTCTGGAATGTACCCTTGGAGTCAAAGCCTCTTGTTCTTACTTTTTTTTTTAAATGATGCTTTCCCAGTATAGTGCTATATCAGATAATCACTGTAATTTCACAAGCTGCTATAGCCCTTCACTGCTTTGCCAGTTGCCATTTTTAAGGAGGCAGGGAAGAGGGTAATGTTAATGACAGAAGAGAATGGGCAACCTATGATCCCAGTGAGAATTATAGCAATTTGAGATGTGGTTTGGACTCCCACCCTCAAAATTTGCCCAGGATAAATGAACATTCTTTGTCAATGGCAAAAGCAATTAAAACTTGAATCAAGTCAAATCAGCTTAGGGTATCCTCTGTCTTTAGTCACATCCTTAGACATAGTTTACACCTAATGTGTACACTATAGCACTGGTGCCTGCAAAGTCCTAGCTCAAGGAAGCTTTCTGCTAATTTTCACACTAATTGACTCAAACTCCTCATGAGTTTGCAGACACCACCTCAAGCACCTTTTAACGCCTAAAAATTTGGCCACTGCTCCTTAGTCCAACTTAGTTAAAGGTAAAGGAGGCCCTTGCTCAAAAGCCAGTCATATCTGACTCTAGGGTTTAGTGCTCTTCTCTGTAGTGCTCATAGCTGAAGAGCAAGTGCTGTCTGCATTTGCAGATGTTTCCGTGGTAGGCATGACTAGACATTAGAGTGCATGGAATGCTGTTTATATTCCCACTGTAGTCCCTTAGTGCCACTTGGGAAGGCTTTAATCTGAAAGGAACCATATCTGAAATGCACATCCAAGAATTTTGAGCTCATTCTACTTCTGTTGATTGTCCAGCTAGTGCCCCCATCTGAAAAAGAAATACCTCACATCAGTGGTTCATGCTTTGGTAATCACCAGTATAAATTACTGTAATGCGCTCTATGTAGGGCTGCCCTTAAAATCAGCATGGAAACTTCAGCAGGTTCAAAATACAAAGGATAACTGATCACAGGTACCAACAGATATGAACACACAGCAACAGTCTTCTCATGTCTCCGTTGGCTTCCTGTTTGCTTCCAGGCTCAGTTCAAAGTTCTAGTTATTATCTATAGAGCCATAATCATTTAGGACTTCAATGCCTGTCAGAACATCTCTTCTACAGAACAACTATCCACCGTACCTGTTCTTCATAGTCCATGATGTGACACCTAGGAAGCCCAAAAGGATGAGCACCATAAACTGGGCTTTTTTCAGTTGTGGCCCCACACATTTCCAACAAAATTGCAACAAAGGATTGCCTAGCACCTTCCCTCTCAGGTTTTAAGAAGTTAGTCAAAACAGAATTGTTCAAAGCTACTTTCTACTTGTTACCCAAGATAAAACAGAGTGCTCAAAATAAATTAAGTGTAGTCCAAGATTTCTGAGCTTATGTTTTTAGGTAGATTGGAGGGAAGGCATCTCTAAAAATAGCTTAACTGAGGATTTTCTGTGGATATGGCTGGTATTTGTAAATTAGTTTGAGATAACAGCTACCAGCTTGCAACTAAGACAGTTTGCTATCTTTGTCATAGCAAGGACTTGTCCTTAGTTGCAGGAGAAAAAACTGGAGGTGGAGATGAATAGTCTGAAAATAGGAAAGCAATCCAAAACAGAACCAAGACAGCTGTAAAAGCAAGGTCAGAGTTCAGAGGCAGGTCTAAATATCATCTGTTCCATGTGCAGAAAATAAGAATGGAAGAACACAACTTTATTTAAACCAGTGATTCACCTAGTCTGACAACCTGGTAGAGCTTACTATTAAATGTGCATGAATATAACAGCGAATGGGGACAAAACATGTTTTCTGTTGGTGATTACTGTTTACATAACCAAACTGGCTGATGGTTTTGCTTATAGCAAAGTCCTGGCCTCATTAATGTCAATGGAGGGAATATTGCTAAGTGATTAACAGATGCAGATATAACTATAGGTAAAAGTAAAGGTCACCCTTGCTTGAAAGCCAGTCGTATCCGACTCTAGGGTTCAGTGCTCATTTCTGTTTACAGCCAAAGAGCCAGCACTGTCTGCATCTGCAGATGCTTCCATGGACATGTGGCAAGCATGACTAGACACCACAGTGCACAGAACACTGCTTAACTTTCCCATGACGTGGTACTTGTTATCTACTTGCAATTTCTTGCTTTCAAACCGCTAGGTTGGCAGGAGCTGGGGCAGAGATGGGAGATTATTCCATCATGCATTACTCAGGTCTCGAACTACTGGCCTGATGACCTTCCAGTCATCAAGTTCAGTGTCTTAACCACTTGAGCCACCACAATCCCCAGATATAGCTATACATATCAACTTATTTATATAGGCAAAATGGTGGACATTGCTAAAACAGAAGCACAAGTTAATTATTATTTTATTATTATTTATTTATTATTTTATTGAATTTATTACCCCGCCCCACTCGGGAGAACCCGACTCTGGGCGGCTTACATCGTCATAAAACGGAGGTAAAAGATAAAAACATATAAAATCATGAAATTTAAAAATTATCTACAGTATTAATTACAGTAATACCTCGCCTAACGAATTTAATTCGTTATCCAAGGTTGCTCGCTATGTGAAACAAACAAAATTCCTTTGGAAAAACTCGCATAACAAGCATTTCAAGGGGAAAAACTCGCATAGCGAAAAAATTCGCTATGTGAGTTTTTCCCATAGAAACGCTCGTTATGCAAGTTTTTCCATAGGGAAAGTCCGACTCACATAACGAAAATTTTTGTTATGCGAGTCAGACTGCTTAGCAAAAAACTTGCTCGTTATGCGAGTTTTTCACTAAACGAAACACTCGTTATGCGAGGTTTGACTGTACCAGAATGTTTTAAAATAGAGTTCGAGTACTGAAATATTTCCCTGTTACTTGGAATAATTATTTCTTCTTACACTACATCTGTTAATTGAATGCTGTGATCAATGTGTTATCAGCATAGTTGTGCATGTTTGAGGCCAGTGTTCATAATATAATCTTTACAGCCATTTACATTCCTTCTTAATTCACTGTTAGCATACCCACATCCCAACTATGTTATCTGACTTTAGGCCTGAATCTTTGGATAATACTTCATCTAGCTGAAAAAGTGGGCTAAAATTCATGAAAGGTCATGCTATAATAAATGCAACATCTGGCTAACATACCGCCCCCACTCAGTAGCTTCTCAGCTACAGAAAGTGATCAGTTCTCTATTTTCCAAATATGAGAAGTCTTCAAGCCCTTCTTTATTTATGTGTAGACCTAGGCAATAAGACTTCTATGTTTTAAGAAAAAATGTGTTTAACCTCAGTTTACTATTTATTGAATTAATGTTGGAGACCCACACCTGCTGTTTTGAGGGCCAAAGCTTCTGGCTCCTCTCTGGATGTAGTTTGGAAGGTAAAGACAATAACAAGAAATGCAGTGCTCTAAAAATCACATGTATTATCCAACGTATTTATTTATTTCCCACTTATTTGGGTTAGTCCCCCATTCTAGGTGGTGTACAACAAATTAAAATATTTTTACAAGGTACAATGTATACTCTGAAATGTTTCCTTTCAAGAAGATTTTTAAACTAAGCTGTTAACAACTGTGTTTAGTGTCGTATTTTTGAGTGAATGTCTCTAATGTCCTTGGAAACCAATATTTGAAACCAAACTAGTGTGAAAACATGTAAATTGTGCCCAACTATGCTGATTTTGGATGCACAAAGAAACAGTAAAGTTAGTTTTTTCAAACTGTGCCCAGGATATACAACATAAAACAATTTGCTGCTGGCAGCCATTGTGGTGCCGTACTAAAATCTGTGGGGGGAAAAGCTAGTTCTGAGATGGTGAAGACTTTCAGCTAACAGTATTTCAGCACTGTCTATGCATCACACTGTGTTATCTAACCTAAACATGTAGCCTTCCAAATGTTAATGCATAACTACTGCTGTTACACCTTACTACCACTAATCTATTCTCCATCAATGGCCACCACTTCCCCCAACCCATAATCATGTACAGTCAAACCTTGCATAAAGAGCACTTCGCTTAAAGAGTAACTCGCTTAAAGAGCAGAATTCTCTCTGAATGTTTGCTTCGCTTAACAAATAAAACCAACCAAAAACTTGCTTAACAAATAAATTGGGGTTCGCAGTCTCCCTCACAATTGGTCATTTACAATGGTGTTTCGCTTAAAGAGCAAACTTGCTTAAGCGAGGTACAACTGTATTTCCCATTCTTTGCCCCACCCTCTTGCTTGTTGTATTTTGTAGCTGTTTCATGTCCTCTAATTCATTCATAGATAATCTAAATCCTTTCCAGGTGCCTGGAAGTCCTTTCCAGGTGCCTGGAGGCTGTTAAGGTCTGGATGGGGGAAAACGGGCTACAGCTGAATCCCGGCAAGACTGAGTGGCTATGGGTAAGGGGCCCTGCGCTAACACGGGAGTTACCAGCTTTGGTTCTGGATGGGGCAGTTTTGCCCCAAACAGACCCGGTGCGTAATCTGGGGGTCCTCCTGGACTCACGGCTACTGTTCAATGAGCAGGTGGCAGCCGTGGCCAGGAGGGCTTTTGCACAACTTCGTGCAATACGCCAGTTACGCCCGCTCCTAGACCGGGACGCCTTGCTTATGGTCATGCACGCTTTGGTCACCTCCAGACTTGATTACTGTAATGCGCTCTACATGGGGCTGCCCTTGGTGACCATTCGGAGACTGCAGCTGGTCCAAAATGCGGCAGCCCGGGTAGTGATGGGATGCGGGCGTTATGCTCGGGCCTCGCCACTGCTTCGGGAGCTGCACTGGTTGCCAGTTTGTCTCCGGGTGCAATTCAAGATGCTGGTTATTACCTTTAAAGCCCTATATGGTAGTGGGCCAGGATACCTAAGAGACCGCGTCACCCTAAGAACATCTGTCCGTCCCACCAGGGCGGATCGGAGGGGCTCTCTTGTTGTTCCATCGGCTAGGGAGGCTCGCCTCGCTAGCACCAGGAAGAGGGCCTTCTCTGTGTTCGCCCCGGCCCTCTGGAACCTCCTTCCAACTGAGCTGCGCATGCAGACAGAGCTCCTGTCCTTCCGGAAGAACTTAAAGACCTGGCTGGCAGGACAAGTGTGGGGTTCCAGGGATGGGGGATCCCATGTGGGGTGGTTAGTCTAGGGATACTACCCTTGACGACACCCCCAGATACTGTTTTTAGTTTATGAATTTTAAATTTTTATATTGATGTGTTTTATTCTGTGCTGTAAGCCGCCCAGAGTCGGGCTTGCCCGATTGGGGCGGGTTAGCAAGTGTGAGAAATAAATAAATAAATAAATAAAATCCCAAGGGCCTTTTTTTCCCTGTGATGCATCCATACACTGAAGGTGCCAAAAGTTGTGTGCAGCTGCTAGGATATGAGCACAGCACAGTCTGTTCAATTAGATGATGGTTTAAATGTCAAATGTTCAGGAATCTTCAGTCTGGGGGGAAAGGCAAGTTTCATTCCTCCAAGGGATGTGTAGGAGGGAGAAGTATGTTTGTAGCTGTGCTAATCTTCTACACTGGATCTCCCCTCTCCCTGAGTTTCATCCCTTCAGGACTCAAGTTAATATATTAATAGATTAAATAACAGTTTGTATCGGAAATGAATGTTTGTGGTATGCCACTGTTTCAATGGGCTGCTACTGTAGGTATTTTCGGAATGCTGGATGTGGGTGGGAAAGCCTTAGGATACTGTGTGGGTTCTTCTCTTTTTCTTATGATGTCTCTCTCTATAGATACCTGCCGCAGGCTTCAACAAGGTGTTGTGTGAGAAGTCCCAGCAAAACACTGGAAATTCCCACACAAAAAAACATTTTCTTGGCAGTCTGGGAAATGATGTCATATGGAATATCTGACAAAGAGATTTTCCTCTTGCACACATTCTAAATAAAACCAAGTTATCAAAATAATTTTCTTACAAGCCTTTTGCCAACTTGCCTAAGAAGAAGAGCCCTGGAAGGCCAGTTCCTGGATCCATCTAGTCTAGCATCCATGGCTCCAGTCATGGTCAGGTTGGCCCCAAACACCTCTTGCAATTAAGAGCCCTGTAAATCTGCACAAGCATTGCCAGACAGAAATGAAAACAGAAAAACAAACAAATAGAACCAAAATGCTGTGGCACCTTAAAGTCTGTACATTTCAATATGAGCTGCACTTTCACGGATACATCGACTTTTTCAGACAGGAAAGTAAAACAAAAACCACAGGTTACAAACAGGGTAGGCACAGGAGATGAATTGGCAAGGTAGCAATAGCACTCTTTTAAAAATTATTTTATTTATAAACAGAAACAACATAACAAAGTTTCAATTGTCCTGACACTAAATAGACTATATCAGTGATGGCCAACCTTGGCACTCCAGGTGTTTTTGGACTCCAACTACCAGAAGCCCAAGTCAACACTCCTGTTGATCAGGGCTTCTGGGAACTGAACTCCAAGAACACCTGGAGTGCCAAGGTTGGACATCATTGGACGATATAATTCTTAGATGTAGAGATAGACAAGATGTACACATCACTAAAACAATGTGTGGAGCAGAATGAACATACAGATTAAACTGTCACAACATCCTCAATGAAAACAAGCATCAAAGAAGCTAAATTTCTTTAAGATCAGTCAGAACTTGACACTGCAGAAAGAACTAAATGCAAATAATGAACTAATTCCAATCAGAAACAAAAATATTAATGATCAATGTAAAATTCTCCATGATACTCTAGTTATCATGGCCATGAACGTTCTTGGAGCTAAGAAATACGACCATCAGGATTGATTTGATGAGAATGATGAGATTGCAAACCTTCTTGAACAAAATATCAACTGTGTTAAGCATATCAGTGCAAGAAATCAACTGTCAATTTAGCTGCTTTCAACAACATTAATCATGGATTACAGACCAAAATGTAAAAGCTGCAGAACTCATGATTCAGCAAAAAAGCAGAGAACATTCGAGACTTTGGTGATCATCAAGAAACTAAGAAATTATTTGACCCAATAACATTCTTATCTCAAATAATTAACAGTAAAAATGTTGGTTTCAATTGATAATCCCACACTTCCTAGAAGGTATGATGCATTAATATGTATAGTGAGCCAAGGATCTCTGGCAGATATTTAAATATTTTGATGTTTATTTAGCTATCTTAATTTGTACAGCACAAATTGCAAAGTAAAAACAAAATTAGTTGTCTGGGTATTTCTGGGGTGAGAGTGATTTCTTCTCCTTTTCTTGTATTGTTATTTAGGGTGTTGTGGGTTATTACATTTTAACTTATAAACTTGCCCAGAGTGGTGCTTCCATTGTTGGAGTGGTATATAAATCAAATCATTTTTTCAAGCCTTTTTAGCCATCAACAGGCCAGTGGTGGGTGTTGGAATGACAATTTCCCCATAGCTTTTCAAGAGTCATATCAGTTATGAATTTATAGATGCAAGCAACCAGGTACTGCAGCTGTAACTTTTGTAGCTTCCTAAGAACCAGCTAGATCTTAAATAGAGAAGGGTAGTAGCAGCTCACCGATATAGAGCACAGAGTTTGCAGTCAAAATGTCCCAAGTTCAACCCCACAAAGTATTTCTGGTAACTTTAGCACTTACTATCTTCCTACATGTATTATGCTGTCTGAGATATTTTGGGTGGCAGCCCCAACAGGTAACTTTCCCATCTCAAACAATTATAGAGCTAGAGCTGAGCAAAAACATATGTCTTAGCTCTGCAAAACTCCCATGGAAGCCATAAAGGCTTCCCTTAATTTGATGCATCCCAGCAATGTTTTGAAATAAACAATGTTTAATCAAGACAATGACAAAGGGGAAGAGAACATACGTGTTTTCTTCTGTTCATGTTTTATTGCAGACTTGTCAAAAATCATAGTTCCATACGTGAAACAATATACCTTTGGTACCTTTGGTATTCACAGTTCTGAGAATTTTCCTTATGAAACAATGTGCATAGAAGTGCATATATTGTGGGAATGTGCTCGTAAAAAAGACATATTTCTGAAAATAACATAACAATCCATTAAATTAAGCTAAAGCATTTGGGAAGAAGAAGAAGAAGAAGAAGAAGAAGAAGAAGAAGAAGAAGAAGAAGAAGAAGAAGAAGAAGAAGAAGTAGTAGTAGTAGTAGTAGTAGTAGTAGTAGTAGTAGTAGTAGTAGTAGTAGTAGTAGTGGGTATGGAAGCCCTTAATCTGTTTCTTCCTGAGTTGGGTTCCCCTGATTGGGTGGGGTAGAAATCAAAAAATTAAATTAAATTAAATTATAGCCTGGGGTGAGCCATTTGTAGCCTTCCATGTATCATTGGACTGCATTTCCCACAATCCTCATTCTTAGTTGTGTTCGCCTGGGCTGCCTGGTTTTAATGCAAGTTGCCGACCCTGATACTGACTGATAATCTCACTGTGACTTTGCTGCTTCACTCTAGAACTCTCTAGAGCTCTCCCAGGTTCACGAAAGAAAAAAATATGTTCACCATTCGTTCTCCAGCCAAACCCAGCTGATCCAACTGGCTTTCTCTTTGTTTGCAGAGACAAGCCCAAATTACTTTGAGAGGTTTCAGTAGCGTATTCAAGAGGCAAAAAAGAGGGACTTACTGTCTTTTAACCCAATATCCCATCTTCAATGAACACGCGTTGATTGAAGAAAATATTTTTATTAACATTGGTAGCATGGTTCTTGATGAATCAGGTTACAGATCTGAGCATAGAAAAATTTACTACTTTAATTTGTTTTAGAGAAAGGATGTTTCAGATAAGTATTCCCCTTAATTAAAAAAAAAGAATCTGTCTAGCTATTCTAAGTTACCATAATTAAGATTTCCATAGATAGGCCTAGTTGGAAAGCCCATCTCTGTATTATCGATGTTACCTAGTTGACAACCATTTTCGAACTCCCTCTGACTCTCTGCCAGACCCTTGCCAGATATGAAGTGAGCCTGGGTAATCAGGCTACTTCCAAACAGATTCCAGAGTTGGGTAAACAACTCTGGTTGTCTTGTTTACAATGGGAGCCTCTCTGTCTATCTCTTCGCTTCCTGGGCCCCAAAGTGTGAAAACAACAAATGGCCCTTTTGGCTAGCACAAGAAGCCACAATTCTACTATAGACTAGAAACCTACTAAATTCCATTTTGGATATGTGAAGAACTTGGGGACTCATTTTATCACACCTGGCCTCTGGCTTTAAAAGGTTGAGAACCTCCATAACCCACAAGGAACAATTTAAGCAACCTGGTTGGGTTCCAGGTGCTTTTGCAGATGTACAATTTTTGCTGCATTCCCCCTGCATTCCCCCCCCCTTTTGATCGGCTGTAATCAGCTTTCATCATGCTATTGGAGGAAAAATTACCAAGGCAATTTGACAAAGGGTGAAAGGGCACCAAAAGGTTAAACAAAAGAGACAACATGAAAACTTTGCATAGCCATCTTTTGTAAGCACAAATCATTCACAAAAGCGAGAGGCTTTCTATTGGCAATCACTAACAGAACTCAGTCTACTCAAGAGCCTCTTTCATGCTTTGGGTCTTTAGTTTAGAGATGCAAAAGGTCTGCTCCTGTTTATAACTCACAGCCTTTTCTTCTAAATCTGAATATTTATTCAAAACTTTGCTTGTATGGGCTGGTAATATTCAGCAAATGCACACCTAGACCGATTCCTCACTTCTTTCCTATCTTGTTCTGGAATGAAAACTTTTGGCAACGCTAATATTGCACTTTCTTTTCCTTCACAGCACAGATGCAAAATAAATACAGGTACAGTACTCAGTTCATACTCAGCAGTCTACTTTCACAGCATGCCAACAGATGGCAATATTTTGTTGTTCTTGCACAATACAGGACTGTTTTCTCCCCTTGATGGTTGGAAAGTTTGCAATCTCTTCATTGTGATGGTGGAATTCTGAAACCTTTTTTCCCCATGGCTCTTTGATGTAACTTTGCTCCCACTTCAATCTTTCAGGACTATGTATTGCAGCATACGTCATACTGGCGACTACTCTAAGAGTCCCTTAGGGAAACAGCATGTTGAATATTATGAGCCTTGTAAGGCTCCACTCATGGAAAAATAAGCAGCAATTTTTTTAAAAAAGCCCTCAAAATTTCATGGGGTGAGCTTTCAAGACAATGGACAATCTTAGCCTAATGCTTATAAAATACTATATTTAGTCTTTCAAAAGTCAATTTTTGCTGCTGTTGATAAAACAAAGTTGTTCAGAGTAGTGTTGGACTATAAATTGCACGATTTACTGTCTGTATTCTCTTGCCAATTTTTTCAATTTTATTTATTATTCTCATCCCTAATTTTTATTTTATTTTTATTTTTTGGCAACAGAGATGTTTTGGAGCAATTTGGAAGGCATCTTGGCAGTCTCAGCTTTTAAGGCCAGACTTGATTAACCTTAGCTATAGGTTGTATAATGTGACTTTTTCTAGGTCATTCCTGACGCAACATGCATGTTTTGTCTCTAGCTCTACCAGCTGGGCTGACATATGCCGCATGAGCTGAAAGCTCAGGTATCAAATAAAATTCTGGCTTTTTGTGTCAGGTTGGAAGACTAGTTCAGTCTTCTCCCAACTGCTCCATTTTGACTTCATTTTACACTACATTGTTTTCTCTCTCCATCATTCCCGTTGATTGTTGTAGTTATGTAGCACCAAGTCATACCCAACTTATGATGACCCTATAAACGAGCAACCTCCAAAATGTCTTTTCCTCAGCAATCTGGCTAAACTCTTGTAAACTCAAAACTCTGGCTTCTTTTAGGAAGTCAATCCATCTCAATGTTTGGTCTTCCTCTTTTCTTGCTGCCTTCAATCTTTCCCAGCATTCTTGTCTCTTCCAGCGAATTTTGACATTTCATGATGTGCCTAAAGCAAAACAATCTCAGATTCAACCCCACCCCCACCCCTAGATAGTTAGGCTTGATTTGCTCTAGAACCCACATGTTTATCTTTCTGGCAGTCAAAGGTATTCATAAAGCTCTCTTCCAGCAACACATTTCAAATTAATCATTTTTCTCCTATCAGTTATCTTTACTGTCTAGTTTATACATCCACACATAGAAATTAGGAATACAGTGGAACTTCATACAACAATCGTCCCGTATAGCAACAAAATTGCATAACAATTAGGTTTTGGGGGGAAATGGTGTCCTGTGTAACAATTTTCCCTATGGAAAAAAATTGTGCAATAATTTTCCAATGGGAAAAACCACTTAGCGGAAAAAATTGTTCTGCAATGCATCCCGTAGGGAAAATTGCTATACGATGCATGCATCGTATAGCAGTTGTTTCATACAAAAACAAGTCTCGTGGAACAGATTAAAATAGTTGTATGAGGTACCACTGTACAAGGATGTGGATGATCTTGATCTTGGTTTACAGTGACACATCCTTTCACCTGATGATCTTTGTTTGTTGCATTTCTATACCACCTGTCTGGGTAGTTCCAAAGAGATTGAGCTACAACTAAGAGGCCATGCTTTTTCGTGTTTACTCTTCTGGCCTCCCTTGGTGTTACAATTCCTAACATTATGGACTAAGATGAGTAAGTGGGATGGGTAGGTGGATTATGAATTATGCAGGAAAATTAACAAGAAGCCAGTGCAATCATGCCAGAAGTGAGGATATGTGTTCATATCTACTGCATTTTGGACCTGTTGAAGATTCTGTATGGCCTTCAAGGATAGACCTACATAGACAGCACTGCAGTAGTCTATTTTGAAGATTACCAATGGGTGAACCACTGTTGTTAGGTTTTTCTAATCCAAATTTCTCATCCAGATTTTCTTATCTTCTGATGTCTTTGTCGCAGTCTTTATTTGGATTGTTGGTTGGACTAAGGTATACTTTAACTAAGGTATCTTTAACAATTTCAATTACTTCATTGTCAACTTTAAAGCTGTGTAATTCTTCTGTAGTCATGATTATTGTGTTCTTAATGTTCTACTGTAGTTCTGCTTTGACACCTGCTTTCACTTTCACTAAAAATTATTTCAAGGCATTGCTGTTTTCTGCCATTTTCTGCCATTTTCTATCATTTGCATATTACAGATGTTTCTCTAAACAATTTTCACACCTCCTTCATATGATTCTAGTCTGTCTTCCCATAAGACATATTCTGTGTACAAATTGAACAGCTAAGGGGATTGTGTTTGAAGAGTTCTGGGATAGATAGTCAAAACCCACATTGTTCAGACTGTGATACTGAGGGTGTGATCGCACTAGGAAATATAATAGATTCCAATTTAGACTGCTTGTAGAGTAGTCCAGCACACTTTATTCCATGGTCATCATATGAAGTACATGGAAATGTGCTCCATTTTTTGTCCAGCTGTATGACATCTACATTTTAGGGCTGGACTGGATGGAAGGATTGCTTTAAGGAGGTGGAAGGGTTGCTTTGAGGGAGATCATCCATATTACTGCAACCCCTCCTGTTTATATATGGCACATGTCTTTGCAGCTACCTGATAACACCCCATAGTTTAACTACCTAAGGAGCACATTGTCTCTTCTCCAGAATGATCTGGGCCAGCAACTCACTGTTTAAAATGTTCCATCTTCTGCTAACAAACTATGTTCCAAGATCTGGTTGTAAGCACTTAGAGACAAGATATACTTGATAATTGGCAGTAAACCACAAATGTTTTGAACTCACCTTGTGGACATTTGATGCAGCTGTAGAATCGCTGATTCTTCCAGGTTAGGAGATTGTGGCCAGAAAGGGAAAAACAGCCTGGTTGCTTATTAGCCAAGGCAAGAAACAGAAGAACAACCATGTCCCTTTTTGAGAACTTGCATGCAATCTTGTGGGTTCTGAGTTTTCCAGAGAGTGAATGCTGAGATTAACCAGGTGTGTTCCAACTACACACAACATGTGCAGTGTGAGAACTTCAAGGGAACCACCAGACTTTTGATCACATTCCTGACAATTTCAGGGTGGTTTTGTGCAGTGAGCTTTCCCTTATCACTGTGGATCAAACTTCTGTGCCTAACAGCTATATGAGGGGTGATCAACACATCTCTATAAGGCTTCTCCTCTTAACTTGCATGTTGTGAAGCTGAAAAAAAATACAGTTAGCTGAATTTTATGTAAGGCCTCATTGAAGGTCAATTGGAAAGGGAAAGGATTATCTTATGCAAGAAATTGAATCTTTTTATAAGTTTAGCTCTACCTCCCATATATTTGAGTGTGTGATCCTACACACATCTACTCAGAAGTAGACATAAATGAGATCAGTGGGATTTAATTCCAGGAGTCCAGCATCAGTCAGTCTTTATTTTCACCTTAGGCAAAACATTTGTGTCTATTAAAAAAGAAAAGAAAATTGATTAACTAATTCATCTCCTGTTACTGATGATGTAAAGTAGTCCAACAAATGGCTTATCTATGCAATGATAACCTATATTATGGATCAGAGAAAGGGATTGAGTAATGAAGAAGAAAGAACCCATGATTTAAAGAAAGAAGGAAGGAAAGCTTATGGGCAATAAAACTGAGACCACCAGAAAAATGACTGCCTTTAATCATTTTTTCTTCCTTTCTCTTTGCCGCCCTGCCCCACCTCTTAGTCAATTTTGAAAAGATCCTTTGGTCAAAACTCAGCAGGAAAGGTTGTCAAAAGCTTTGATAGTCAGTGAAGGAGAACATAACTACACAAAGCAGTAGCATGCACCAGTGGAGTCACCTTGCTAGCTGGACCTCCCTCCAAGAACAACTCCTGATCATTATTCATCGAGACCCCCCTCTGGTCCAGAGGACCCCTGGCTCCAGCAGCGCCTGATCCCCTGGTTGCCCTTTCCACAGGTATTGCTAAAGAAAATAGCACATGGTATTTACTAGGTGTGCAGTGCTTTAAATCATATTAATCTATCCAATAAAGTATTTACAGCCAGTAAAAATTCCACAGTGGCGCAGTCAATCTGCAAGAAGGATGAATGGTAGAAAACAAAGTCAGGGCTGGCCAGGCCTCAGACCCAGACAGATTGTCTGAAGTCCTGGGAGAGGAATAGATGGAATGGGAAGAGGAAGCACCGAGCACCTGGATTTTATCTGGGCAATAGGAAACATTGGCCCACATGTCAGGCCAGAGAAGCTAGCCAAGCAGCCAGCATGCTTGTGTGCTAGACAAACAATGTGTGGCAGAGTCAGATGAAACTTCAGAAGGTGAGCAGAGTTGTTCCTCCCTCGCCCTCCCCCACGAACTCCATTTTACATTTATATGCACATCTACACTCAGCAGCATGAACCAAAGGGATCAGTTATGGTGTGTTAGTTTTCACTTTCAGATTGATTCCTCAGTCACAACTGAGCCTACCTGTGATTCTTTATATCCACTGGATCTGTGTTTCTCCACACAGACTTCCAGACTCCGATCTCTGGCTTGACTGCTTAGCCCTGCTCACAGCTACGGTAATCCTTAGTAATGTGTCTGATTCCTAAAAGACATATCCACAAGATACAAGGCGCTTGTTCCTGTGACAAGCACCTCAGTTGTATGTGACAAAAGGAAGCACTTTCTGGGCATTAAAAAAAAGAAAACCATGTTCTTTCTTTCTTTCTTTCTTTCTTTCTTTCTTTCTTTCTTTCTTTCTTTCTTTCTTTCTTTCTTTCTTTCTTTCTCTCTCTCTTTCTTTCTTTCTTTAATGAAAACATGCTGAGCACATGCTGAACACTTTTGCTGAGGCACTGATTATTCAAAAAAACTGAATAGACAACAAATGCCTAAAAACAGCATTCACAAAGTAATTCTGACTCCTCAGCCACTACCTTATATGTTAGTTTTTCTTCTATTTAGAATGCAGCCCCAGAGATTTATTTGAGTTTGGACTACGCCTTAGCAGACTTGACCGACTGACCCACTGAGGTGAGTTAATATGAGTGCTTGGGTCTTACAAGCCTGACTTTGGATCAGCCCTTTGTCTTTGTGGTGCTAAATTAGGATAGCCACCCTCCCCTCATAGGCTCCTCATCTTTAACACCTCCATGACAGCCTGGTATAATGTTACCCTCTCTGTGATTAAAACACCTATTGAGATGTGTCAGTTTTGTTTGATTTATTCTTTACTTTTAAAAAATGGGAGACCAAAAATTGGTTTTCCTTTCCTCCCCTCCCCCATTTTATTATTCCCTTCTTTGCTGGAATGAACTGGAGATTTCTGCTATTTAAATACGACTGGCTTTTGAGGAAGGGAAACCTTTATCTTTACTAAATATGGGAGAAAATGAACCAGACAGAGTGTGCCTTCCTACTGCAGAGCCCATTTAATAATGGGAAGAAATTGGGCCACCCAGCAATACAAATGGACAGGTGCAACATAAGGAGGAACCTAATAGGTGAATTAGGAGCTGAATTACTGGAGAGAAAAAAGAATGTTATCAATATCTGTGATCTTCACAGTGTGATCAGTTTTTTTTACCTTGCTTTTCTCAGAATCCCATCAACATTCTTGTCCCATCCAAGTTTCACCTTCCACCGGCACCACAATGGGAGTTGCTTGAAGACTGAAAGAAGAATTCAAATATCTCTTTGAAATCGGATGAGAACAAAGCCCAAGGGTGCGTGTGTGTGTTTATTTTAATTTTATTTCATTTTAATTTTTTTAAAAAAATATATTATTTTTTATTTTTTGGCCCTTTCCACAACATCATGATGTCATGACATCAGGTCCGCCCATGATATCATGATGTCATGACATTGGCCACACCCACAACATCCGGGACATCACGGTGTGGTAGGGAAAATTTTGACATCCCATCACTGACCAGCAGGTGTGGTGGTCCTGGCGCTCATGTCCAGAGGACCTCCTCACCTCAGCCAAGACAAAAGTCCATGGGTGGCAGCAGCAGTGGGTACGTCTTTAAGTATGCATAATTCTCACTCAGAGCCAAGAAGCAACATGTGGCTTCCTCTCCCACCATGATCTCTGTTCTCTTGCTAAAGCACAGTGAGGCAGTGGCTTGGTGTGGAGCCAGACAGTAGGAATTCAATTCCAGACTGTGCCTCTGGCTAGCCAGTGAGGCCTTGAGCACATGGCATGCTTCCAGGGAGGATGTTGGAGAAGAAGGCAATGATAATACACTTATGAATACTAGGTAGGTAGAAAACCTTGCAAAAGGTTTCCATAGGTTGGAATCGACTTGACAAGTGCACCACTATTATTATGTGCTAAGATCAGCCAAATAATTGTAAATTAAAAGTCACTGGAAAAGTGTTTTCTTCATTCCTGCTTTCTATATAATGTGTGTAAAAGACATACAAAATGGCTCCATGTTGTACCCTCTGAAATGGTAGTCAAGGTACCAAAGTCTTGAGCAAATGTTTGTTTGGAACAGACCCACAACTGCTCAAAAGGTAGCTGGCCATTCCAATGGTTTGTTTGCCTCCTCCTACACAAAGCAAAAGTGTTTATTTGAAAGGCACATTCATTAGCATATCCTGTCTCTGTTGCTCACTGGCACCGGAGGTGCCGGTAACCATGAAATTCCCTGGAACTTAGTCAGTGCCCTGACATGAGCCATCTCAGGCAGATAAGTTGCCTGGCTTTCTCAAGGGTGTTTTTTTAATCTCCCAAAGGAACTGGCACTGCCCACTCTGGAAGCAGAGGCGAGTCCATTCAATGTGCACCCGGAACAACAGTTGCACATTTTTTAAAAGAATACTTTCCTTCATGTCTCAACCATCAATAGCTTTGGCCATCAGTTAGTAAACTAATTTTGAAGGCTAGCAATGTCTAACTAGGTTGAAAATGTCAGCATAGCAAAAATGGTGGATTGGCTTCTTTTTAAATGTTATGGGGCCAGAGGGTTAGAATAGAGAGGTGAAACAAGACATGAACTCATGGAATGGTTTTATACACGTCTGCTACGTTACGTGGTTTGCTTGAAGACCAAATCATATTTTGCTACCAAAAACTACAAATAAAATCCATAGAGAGGTTGTGGATTTCTATGTTTTTGCAATCCTTTTGGAAGCCAAGGAGTTAAAGTGTTCTTCATCAGAAATACTGTCCAGACTGGAAGAATGAAGAGCATCTCCCTCTCCAACCCAAATCCAGAAGCTTCAGGCATTCTGCTTTGTCTTTGGGTTGCTGTAGCTTCTCTCTTTCCAGCATCTAACCCCTCTTTTCACTGATTCTGAAACAAAATTCCTACCTGGTTAATGCTGTCCTGGAAGTCAACTGCCTCTGATGACAGCCACACCTATTACATGCCCCCACCCCTTACAACAACAAATTTCTCAATTTTGTGTATATTATTATTTTTATAAGCTAAACATGGAGCGGCACAGAAAAGATCTGAGCCAACACCCAAATGAAGCAAGGAAGCCTTTGCAAACCCTAGAGCCAGTCAAGGAGAAAAAAAATAAACAGTCTAGCATAATTGGAGTGTGGACTCCCCTGTTAATTAGCTCTTCCAACCTCAGTTGCAACATTTCTATGAGCCTCAGTTAAGCCAGGAACTAAACTGTCATCCACAAGCAGAGTGCCAGAAAACACAATGGAGTAGTGAACGTTACCTAAACCAGGTACCCATTTGACTCTACCAGAAGTCTCATGATCCATGATTGCCAGTTGTTCTGGAAGCTACAGCTATTCCAGGCTGGGTAAGGGTGCGCAAATATAGTGCTGAACTAGGACAAAAATCCATGTAGGCTAATGGATGCTCCCTGTCTATCAGTGCTGTTAAAGGGGGGGGGGGGATGCCCATCATGATATGTCATAATGAATTTCTTAAAGGAAGAAAAGAATTAGTACAAATAAAAATAACTTTAAATAATAAATAGCAATCATAACAAGTCTAATAATTATCATCATTATTATGTGGAAACCATCCTGTGTAGTGCTAGAAGTAAGTTAGTGTTGTTGTTGCTGCTGTTGTTCAGATGCACAGTCGAGTCCGACCCTTTGCAACCCCATGGGCCACCCCACACCAGGCTCCTCTGTTCTCCACCATCCTCCTCAGCTCACTCAGATCTACACCCATTGCATCAACAATGCCATCAATCCACCTCATCCTCTGGCACCCCCTTGTCCTTTTTCCTTCAATCTTTCCCAGCATCAAGGCCTTCTCTAGTGAGTCCTCTCTTCTCATTTGGTGGCCAAAATATTTGAGCTTCATCTTCAGTATTTGTCCCTCCAATGAGCAGTCAGGGTTGATTTCCTTCAGGATTGACTTATTTGTTCTCCTTGCAATCCAGGGAACTCTCAAGAGTCTCCTCCAGTACCACAATTCAAAGACATCTATTCTTCTGCACTCAGCCTTTCTTATGGTCCAGCTTTCATAGCCATACATTACTACTGGGAATACCATTGCTCTGACTATGTAGACTTTTGTAGACAGGGTGATGTCTCTGCTCTTTATTATGCTACCAATATTTCTCATTGCTTGCCTCCCAAGAAGTAAGCGACTCTTTATTTCATGGCTGCAATCACCATCTGTAGTGTGTCAGGGCATTGACTGTACCCTGAGCTTTGCCTCATTCTCAAAATGGAGATTTCTGAGGTGGGGGTGGAGTTAGAGTGCATTCCTGAGAAGGTTTGGTATACAAAACATGCTAAAATCTGTCCACAGATTCAGATTATTCCCTAGTTATCTGAAATGGTAGACATGTTAATCTGTGTTTCAAGCATATCAGAGAGTAAACAAAACAAAACAAAAAGACAAAAAATGTGGCACTTTAAAAACTAAATGCTGTATTTTAATGTTAGCTTTCGTGGCTCAAGTCCATTCATTGTAATTTGGGCATCAGGATCCTTGAACCCAGTTCCACTGTAATCTCAAGTAGGAAGAGATCATTTCATGAACAGCCATTCATGTTTATTTTACATATCAGACAGTCTGTTAAAGATATTTCACGTTCTCACATAGTGTGACGTGATGGAAATTAACATCTTAATGCATATATACACATGAAAAACAGTTGCAATTTATTACTTCTTTAGGACTGCTTCCGTTCCTGCTGCTTGTGACTAATAAATTTGAGTAATTAATCCTGGATCACTTTTTCCACTCCACCCCTACTCAGCAAAAACCTGTTACAAATCTTCCCAGCACTTTGTTCCCACCCCCATCCTTGCTAATGAAAAGATTTCCAGATTGGCAACCAAGGGAGTGATTTATGGCTTCTAAATCTGAGCAAAAAAATAATTTTAAAAATAATTTTTGGTGGTATGTGCAATTCACAGATGTTTCTCAACCTCTGGAAGCTTTATACCTATAAATAGAAGGGTGGGAAGGCACTTGCTAGAAACAGTTCAGAAAAGGTACATGGATGACAGACAGCATCCTTGAAGACATCAAGTGGAACCAACCTCTGCATCCCTGAAACCTTCCCGAACATATGGCCAATGTACATCCCAAAACAACTGGTAGTTAAGGGACAAGTGAATATCCTGGATTGACATAATTATCAGATAGCTACATCATATCAAAATAATACCCTGTGCATTGGAAAAGTGACTCTCTGCTCAAATAAATAAATAAATAAATAAATAAAGCTGTATTTTCAGCTGTATCCTCTTCTTTCACCCAAGCCTCATAGTGGGAAAGGAGATAGCAGTGTCACAAGCATCTAGAACAGTGGTTCCCAACCTTTTTGGCCAAGCCGCAACTAGGCATCTCTAAAATCCTGATCCCCTTCCCCCATGTCACATATAATTCTTCTTATTCAAAAAATGAACTCCTATTCACATGGAGAAATCCTAAAAGGCCATTCACTGTTAATAATTCATTTCTGAATTGCCCACCTTAAAAATAAAATTGCATCCCTGTGGGGCATGTGCCCCCCTTTGGGAACCACAGGACTAGACTCTAGAGCAGTGTTTCCCAACCTTTGGGTTTTGGACTTCAGTTCCCCAAAGCACTGATCAGCCAATGTACTGATTTAGGCTTCTTCTGGGAAATGAAGTCCACTGTGGGGCGTGGGACTCATGTTGGGAATCACCACTCTAGAGCAGGGGTCCTCAAACTATGGCCTGTTGGCCAGATCCGGCCTATGGCATCAGATCATCCAGCCTGCACCATTGCTCTAGTGGATGTGGGCTGGGGAGGCCTCCTGTTGCTTTCCTTGGTGCCAGGGTGGACATTTGCAGATTTCCTGGGGACTGGGGAGGCCACCCATGGCTTTCCCAGAGGCCAGAGCAGGTGCACATGGCTTTCCCAGGTGCTGGAGAAGCCACCCATGGTTTTCCTGGGGGCTGCAGGTGAGAAGGACAGCCTGGACCCCACCTTCACCCATGTCTTGAAGCTTCTCCACCCATGTCATGATGCTCGTCCAGGCAAGGAAGTGGTAAGGGGACTCAAGGTGGTGGGAGTGGGGGGCTCAGGGTGGGATGAGGGGGCTCCAGTTTGGGGTGAGTATGGGTGCTCAGGGTGGGGGAAGGGAGAGTGGGGCTCAGGGTGGTTGGCAGCCATGATGGCAGTAGTGGCAACACCACCAGTTTTGCCCCTCAACACTCTGAGGGGCCATGAACTAGCCCTCAGCTTTAAAATGTCAAGAACCCCTGCTCTAGAGTATAAGCATAATACAAGAGCACAAATGCTTTCTAATAGGGCAGCAGGAATTAAGCCGGGTTAAAGCTCTCTTCTTTGTTCTGGGACTACAGAATCATTGAACCAATCATGTTGAGATCAAGCATGAATCTTTTGCTCATTGACTAGACCAGTGTAAAGAGATGGATTTTTATTTTTTTATTTTAATTCTAATTTCTATTTTTATTCCTAGTTTGAACATCTCAAATGGAAAAAAGTATCAGCTAGCACAATGTTCTACCACAAAAGCGGGTTAATTGCATATATTAATGGAGAATGCTCCAAGAAGCATAAACATCTAAAGACAAAGAGAAGAGACAAGTACATTCAGACAAGAAGAATAAACTGTTGAATACCTGCCTGGATCCTCAAACCAGGTTCTTGGAGCTGTGGGATTTGTCACTTGGGATAGCCTCCCAATCTTTGGCCTCAAAAAGATGCAGCTAGGAGATACAGAAGCTAAGCCTTTTGTCTTAGATTAACTGGTTTACCAAACAACAAGATTGTTTAAGACTAGCAAAGTTGTTTAATATGGCCAGGTTATCCTACTATGGTAATAGAGTAGACCGTACTGCCAACAACTCAACGCTAATCGTCAGGTGGTGGTTAACTAACCTGACAACCCTGAGGACTAATGGCCTTGGGTGGTGAAGTCCATAGGGAAGGGTGATGGTTCCCCAAATGAATTAAATCTCACGAATTCAACTTGATGGAGGGCAGCAGCTTCATCAATACTGGCCTGGGGCTGATGAAGACCTTATATGCCAAAAGGGCTCAGGATCAGACAGTGACTTGTGGAACTGGATCAGTGGTACGGTTGTTACGCTGTGATGTGGAAGGCAAATGGAAGACCACTGCATTATATTGTTCCAGAACAATCTTCATGACTGATTGTCGTTACGATAGTCAATATTTGGAATTGGATATGACACTTGAATAAGAAGTAATGCCATGATCAATGTTAGTGTTAATTTCTTTATTCTGGGTGTGAATACAAGAACATTTGTGGACGTACCAAAGAAGTATCAACTTGAACTGACTCTATTTAGACAAAGAGGCCAGTAATCTTTATATGGTTTGTAGTCCAAAAAATAGTAAATGTAGCAGAAATGTTGCTGTTAACTGTGGCACATGTTGGATTACGTCCACCCATCATCCTATATTCTTTTGCTTTTTATTCCACATTGGATGCTAATGTAATTTATGAAAATAAAAGGTAGGCTTTCATTGCACTGGAAGGGAATTTGATGCTTTCCAATATCTGTCATGCTTTTTTCAAGGCATCTTTTAGGATCTTCATTAGCTGCACTTTTAAACTGCCCTATAACTTAATGTGGACAACAGAGATGTTAAATAGGCTGGGGGAAATTATATTAAGAGAAGAAAATTGATTCTAAACTTGCAATTATTTGCAGCTAGTGGTAGCTTTTGGCAAAGAGACAAAAAGGTCATTAAGAATAAAGGGGGGAACCTCTATGGTCAGCAGAAAACATGCTTAGACAGTTTGGTTGACTTTTCCACCCTCCCTCCCCTTTCTTTTGCTGTTGTTGTTTTTGCAATCTATGCCTATGGAAATGGTTTGCTGCTTTTAATCCAAATCCTCCACCTTCGTCAGTTGATTTCAGCATAATTTCCAAGTATTTAGTAAATGAGCCATGTAAGAAAGCATGGAGAAATACAGCAGTAAATTATCAAATGAGACTCCACATTCATATAACATTTCACACATAATGAGAGGGAGGGAGGGAGGGAAAGAGAGAGAGAGGCTTGATTTTCTATCATATTTTTCTTCTGATCTTCTAAGAAATTGTATAATTTTCTTTTACCTTTCCAAAGTTGACAGATCTTAGTGGAGTGATCTGTCTGTTTGTCTGTCTTTCTGTTTATTCTTTCCATGTCTATACTACCCCACAGTGTTGTCACCCTCTATCCAGTTCACAATATACAATAAAAACATGTGCTAAAAACATGTAATTACAAAATACCATAACATACAACATAGTATACAATAAATTTTGATAAACCCAGTCGCTAATTAAAACTCCCTTTATATCAAAATACTCATATGACCCGTATGAGCATCTCAATACACACTGCAGTAGAAGGGAGCTTTATATAATTTGGTCTTAATTAAAAGTTAAGGTAAAGGTAAAGGTCACACTTGCTCGAAAGCCAGTTGTATCCGACTCGGGTTCAGTGCTCATCTTTGTTTATATCCAAAGAGCCAGTGCTGTCTGTTTCTGCAGATGTTTTTGTGGACATGTAGCAGGCATGCCTCAACACCAGAGTGCATAGAACACTGTTTACCTTCCCACCAAAGTGGTCCCTATTTATCTACTTGCAATTTCTTGCTTTCAAACTGTTAGGTTGGCAGGAGCTGGGACCAAGACAGAAGCTCACTCCATCAAGCAGTACCTGGGAATCAAATTTCAACCTTCCATTCAGTGAGTTCACCATCTTAACCACTTAAGCCACTGCTTACCCTTGCTCACAAGCCAGTCATATATGACTCTAAGGTACTGTGCTCATAATTAGCTCCCTACAAACTGAGAGAGAGTGTGTGTCTGGTGAGCCTTTGTAGGAAACATATTTCAGAAGCAAGGGGCCATGTCTGTGAAAATCTGGTTTCTAGAGTTGACTTTCTTGTCCTCCATAGGTGTTACGATTCTCAAAAGTAAAGACTCTAAGGAGTATGTGGGGCAGGTAGCTGTTTTCTACCAAATTTCAGGACTCTAAACAGTTTAGGGCTTTATAGGTTAAGTCTAGCTCCTTAAATTGATGACATAAACTAACAGGGAGCCAGTGAAGGCATGCCAAGACTGTAGATATATGATCATAACTGCTCATTGCTGTAACTAGTCTTGCCATCACATTGAACCTGCTGAAGTTTCCATTACTGACTTCAAGAGCAGCTCTACGCAGAGAGTATTACAGTACAGTACTCTATTTTAAAGATTACCAATGCATAAAACACTGTTATTAGATAGTTTTTATCCAAGTGGGGGCACAATTGGGCAATCAAAGTTGATAATAATAATTTTGTGTCAGAAATTATTCTGGGTTGAAAGGATTTTTGCTGGAGAAACTCTGCTCAGGGGATGCCCAGATGAGATTCCTTTCATGTCCTCATGAGCTGGGACAGAGACTGGCACTCAATCCATTACACAATACCCGGGTCTCAAACTGCCAACTTGCCAGCCATCCCACTAACAAGACGAGCTTCTTAACCACTGAGACATTGCATCCCCTTAAATTTCATGTCAGAAATTACTCTGGGTTGAAAGGATTTTTGCTGGAGAAACTCTGATCAGGGGATGCTCGAATGAGGCTACTTTCATGTCCCCAAGATCCACTGTGCCGCACTTGGGTATTGAAACCTGGCCTTCTGGTCTCCAAGCTCAGCGTTTTAACCACTAAGCCACCGCAGTTTTGCATCAAAGTTGATAAAAGGCACCCTTGAAGACAGCAGATATTTGTGTCCCCATGGAGAGAGGTGGGTCCAAGAGTACCCCAAACTACAAAGCCTTTTAAGCCATTTATAAAAGGATAGCAACAAAAAGCTGAGACCCCAACTGAAGTGCCTGTATTCAGAGGGTTAGTGCCAAGAACTGAGCCACATGACAATGAAGCAGAAGCAATGGTTGAAAGTTCATGTTACAGTTTAAAAACCATCCTGAGGAATGAACACAAGCTGGAGCCCATGCAATTATTTTCAAGAGACCCTGCCATCATCAACCCCATACGGGAGGGGCTGGTGGGTCCCACACACCAACATTATACATTGCTGATAATCATAGGTGATTAGAACGCAAAAGCAGGGAATCAAGCAACACCAAATGTCTTTGGAAATTTTGGTTTAAGGGACAGAAATGAAGCAGAATAACTCGTATAATTCTTTGGAATAGTAGCCATGTTAGTCTGTGGTTCACACATATCAGAAAACAAAATAAAGTAAACAAAATAAAAAACACTGTAGCACTTTAAAGACTGCTATATTTTTATTGTTAGTTTTCATGGATCAAGTCCACTTCTTCAGACAAGGAGTGAAACTTACAGGCATGGTTTTTATGCACCAAATTCAGGGGTCAAAGGGAGAAGGGTGTGTTCAAGCAAAATGACAGACAAGCAATCACAACAATACATCTTCCCTTAGCCATCAGCAACAACAGATTATTAAGATTAGCTCTAAATGTCTCCCTTTCAATTTCAAAGGGTCTGAGGAAGCCCATTCTGGTCTCTGATCATATAATTCTGTGAAGCTAACAATCTGTTTATTGCAAATACATGCTTCAAACAACTGAAAAGATGGCTATACATGTGGACTTTACCTGATGGTCAATCTAGAAACCAAATAAATTATGTAATTGGAAGCAGGAGATGGAGAAACTGTATTCTCTCTAACAAAAAAAAAAGATCAGAAGCAGATTGTGATGCTGATCATGAACTGTTAATATCCAACATTATAGTTAGGCAAGAAAAAAAACCTTAAAATTGCAGTGCCAAAATATAATTTAAAGAAAATTCCAGGTGAATTTAAAGTCCACATTAAGAACAGATTTGGATTTACTAAACTCAACTGACCATGAACCAGAAGAACTCTAGAACAAAGCCAGAAATGCTACTAGGAAGGAAGGCAAAAAATGAAAAGAGAATAAAATGAATGTGGGGAAAGACCTACATAGAAGAAATAAAAGAATGGCAGATTCTTTAGAACAGGGATTCCCAAACTTTTCAAACTGGGAGCCAGGTGACACTTTCTCAGTCAGCTTCGAGGGCCATTTTGCCTCAACAGCTTCAGAGGGGGTGGTCTTTTTGTTTCTCAAATCCCCTTAGAGGGCTGGGGGGGCACATGAAATGGTATGTGGGCCAAATCCAGCTCACGGGTCTAGTTTGGGAACCCCTGCTAGAAAAGTTTATAATGAAGAACTTGCAGTTCTAGAAAGTGAAGTGAAAGCTGCTCTGAATGTACTATAAATAAATAAAAAACCAGGGTAGACAGGTTACTGATAAAACTATTTAAAACCACAGAGACTGGACTTCTTAAAACCCTAACAAGAATATGCCAACAAATATGGAAAACAAAACAATGGTCCATGAACTGGCAATGCTGAATACACATTCCAATCCCCAAGAAAGGAGATGGCAAAGACTAGAGTAATTAAAGAACGATTCCTTTATTTTCCTGTGCAAATAAACTGTTACTCAAGATCTTGCAACAAAGGCTTTCCCCTTATATGGAGTGAGGAATGCCTGTGGTTCAAGTTGGATTCCAAAAAGGAAGAGGCACCTGAGATCGTGTTGCAAATATTTTTCAGACTACTGGAATGCACTAGAGAATTTCAGAAGAAGATCAGTGTGTGCTTTATACACTATAACAAAGAAATAGAGATACTGTACCTCAACAATTGATTGTTCTGATGCTCAACCTATTTTGTGGACAAGACATTAATGTTAGGGCAGAACATAGAGAGACCAAATGGATTCTCATAGACCAGTGGTGGTGAACTTATGGCACGCATGCCACAAGTGGCACTCGGATTCCTCTGTGTGGGCACCTGTGCAGTCACCCCAGCACAGAGTTTGCCCTACCCCTCTGCCCAGCAGCCCAATGGGAGCACTTCATCCCTCCCCACAGCACAGAGTTGGCCCTGCCACTCTGCCCAGCAACCTCATGGGAACATTTCCTTCCTCCCCTGTTGCTGTGTTGGCACTTTGTGATAAATAAGTGGGTTTGGGGTTACAGTTTGGGCATTCAGTCTCTAAAAGGTTTGCCATCACTGCTATAGATGAAGGGATCAGATAAGGATATATTTTATCCTCTTAGCTGATCAATTTGTACACAGAACATGTGTTAGGGAAAGCTGGAATAGGAGTGGAAATTGGTGGGGGAGGAAAGCATCAATAATTTAAAACATGCCGTTGATGCCATCTTGCTGACAAAAAGTAGCCATGATTTGAAATTGTGAAAGTAAAAGAAGAAAGTGCCAAAGCAGGACTACAGGTGAATATTAAGAAGACACATGATACATGGTAGCTATTTATCTACTTGCAACTTCTTGCTATCAAACTGCTAGGCTGGCAGGAGCTGGGACAAAGACAGGAGCTCACTCCATCATGCAGCACTCAGGTCTTGAACTGCTGACCTGCCAACCTTCCAGTCGCTAAGTTCAGTGTCTCAACCACTAAGCCACCACAGTCCCTTGTATACACTGAATACACATAGATAAACTTAATGTAGCCTCTGACTGATTGTGGCTGGATTTAACCTATTTATCTCTGGAGTCTCTTCAGGGCAAATTTTTATGTTTTGAAATTAGATTTTTATGTACAAAAAAAATGTAGTCTTTTGAGATGTAACCTGTGATAGAATAAACCAGATTGTATGGAAGGTGTCTAGGCATGCCTGCCACATGTCCATGGAAATGTCTGTAAACGTAGACAGTGCTGGCTCTTTGGCTATAAACAGAGATGAGCACTGAACCCTAGAGTTGGATACAACTGGCTTTCGAGCAAGGGTGACCTATGGAAGGAACTCTGTCATGAGATATAACGGTAAAGATCACCCTTGCTCAAAAGCCAGTCATACCTGACTCTAGGGTTCAGTGCTCATATCTATTTCATAGCTGAAGAGCCAACGTGGCAGGCATGACTAGACATGACTAGGCAAGACTGTTTACCTTCCCACCAAAGTGGTCTCTATTTATCTACTTGCAACTTCTTGCCTTTGAACTGCTAGGCTGGCAGAAGCTGGGATGAAGATGGGAGCTCATTCCGTCCTGCAGTATTCAGGTATTGAACTGCTGACCTGCTGCCTTCCATTCAGCATCTTTAGCCACTTGAGCCACTGCATTCCCTTATAAGCCTCACTATATTTTGTGTTATTTCCATTTTTATTTGTTTTATCTACCGTAGAACGTAAACTTCTACAGGTTCTTCTATTGAAAGCTGTGCATATTAAAGCTTGTGAATTCCGTTAAGTGGAATCATTCTGTAGAGAAGAAAATCACATTGTTTACAGTATTGGGGCCTAAAGTTCTTTGAGACTATGGAACTAGACTCGGCATGCAAGTTTTTCTGAAATACGTTTTGCCGTGAGCTCTTCTATCTCTGTCAAATTGGACATGTTTTTTCCTGCCTCCCACTGCAGCTATTCCCACAAGTGGGAGAGACAAAACAGGTTCAGGGATAGGTTATAGACGTTTAGTCAACCGGAACTGGACAGAAGGCTGCTTAGTGACATCTGCTTGGTTCTTGATATAAGTAAAGGGATTGCTGAAGCACACATGAAGCTTTGTTAAGTGCAGTTCTCTGTAAGAGCCCTCTAGCGGAGCTCTGGCATCACAGAGAAATCTTTCCCTCAACCTATGCTGGTACATGTCCTGAGTCTTTCTAACCCGTTTCCTCCATAACCACAGAAGCAGACATTTGAGCAGACAGTGTTATAGATACCACACTTAGCATATATCCCATTTACCAAATCCAAACTGCCCCTACGATGTGGGAAATGATCACCTTGGAGAAATGGCCTGTTCTGTGCCACATGTGTGTCTGAAGTGTGAATTGGGATGGGCTACTTAAAGTGCAAAGCAAAACAAACACCTCCCCATTATGCCTAGACGCTGCTTTGTAGGAATGTGCCAAACTTGGAGAACATCAGGCAGGAATTACAGTGGAAACTCGATTAGCATAATCAATGTGTTCTCCGGGACGTTTCTTACAGTGAAAATTACTTTAACTGAATTTCCCATAGGAATGCATTGAATGCAATTTCCCATAGGAATGCATTAAACCCAAAATATATTAACTGAAATGTGTTTTCCTATAGGAATGCATTGAGAACCAATTAATCTGTTCTGGAAAAAAATATGTTAACTGGGCCACTGTTTTCTATGGATTTCCTTTTGTTATGCGATGTTTATGTTAACTGAGCCTTTTGTTAACCGAGGTTCCACTGTACAGTAAAACCTCATATAACACTAAAACCTGGCTCCACAAGTCTTGGTGTTATATGATTTTTAGTGTTATCTGATGCATGTTAAAATCCTATGGGATCCATAGAGATACATTGTAACCACACAGGCTTTAGCGGTTGTTATCTGAAGCATCCCATAGGATCTTAATGTTATCTGATGCAATTCTTCCCCCCAGATTCCTTAATGTTATGCGATTTTAGTGTTATTCGATACTAATGTTATATGAGGTATTACTGTATTCCTCTTACCTAAACTCTGCTGGTGAGATGCTAGTACTAAAGGCAGAAATCCTTAGGAATGGGGCTTTTTGGTGTTCTAAGCAATCTACTGCTCTTTATGCTTCCTTGCCCTGTTTGCACCATTATATATCCATACATTCTGGAAATATTAGCTACAAACGTTATGCCTTTAAGGTCCTACCAGAAGGGGTAAGGCAGAATCTTTGAGGTCATATGATACAACCAGCTTGCAGAGTTCAGGAGGTCTTCTTCTGGTCACTTACTGGATGAGAATCTTGAAAGTCATGTGCTGATCAACTTCAGTTTCATGAGGTCCAAAATGAACAAATCATTTTAAACAATATATTGATGACAAATTATGCCAAACTGGCTTTACAGGAAACAAAACAACTGCAGCACAAAAAAGTGCTTCTTTTTCTTGTGCCATATCTGATTCTAAATATTGGCAATAACCCATGAAGATTGTCCTGAGAATATGAAGTGGTGGCCTTTCATTTGTTGTCCATATTGCAGCATGACCCCTGTATCAGTGATCCTGTTCCATGAGTCACTTTCTGGCCCTGAGCCCTTTTGGCACACAAAGTCCTCATCAGCCCCAGACCAGTCTGGATGAAGCTGCTGCCCTCCATCAAGATGGATTCAAGTGGGATTTAATTCACTTTGTGACTCCCACAAGGCAGTCTTTAGGATTGTTAGGTTAGTTAACCGCCAAGTGATGGTCAGTGTTGAGTCCCTGGCAGTATGGTCTACTCTATTATCATGGCAGGATAGCCTGGCCAGACCCCGGGGGTGGGGGGATGCAGGAAGTTAAAAAAAATAAAAAAAATTGGCTAAACTTGCTCCCTTGCCTCTTACATAGATTGTATTCTGGATTGTCAGTTGCAATGATACATGTCCTACTAGCCACTTTCCTGTCCTTCATTGCGTTGCACAGTAGACCAGGAAACTCTTGGAAATATCCCTCCATTCCCACTCTATGAGGAATGGTGCAAGCAAGGTTTACTGTCAAATTTGACGTATTCTTGGCATTCAAGAAGTGAGCAGGTAAGCAATAGGCGGAGATGGCATGATGGTGGTACGGGTACGAGCCTGTCTGTTGGAGCCCAAGGATGACTATGGAGTGTAATTTTTCATGCCTCAACAGTGTGCTATTGACAAAGATTAGGAAAGCCTGCAACTCACCTTTTCACCTGGGAGAGGAAAAGAGAGGTGCATTGTTTCCAATACTCTTCATGCTATTAGTCCATCCAGTCACTTCTATGCCTCTCCAAAGTGGAAAAAGCGGCCTCCAATATGGAAGTTTCCCCCCAGTTAGCAAGCACACAATGTCTGACAAGTGTCAGAAGCTGTGGACAAAAGAATTATATACATATAACAGGACATATAAATATCTGTCCTGTTTCCACAGCCAAGATCTCAACTGCTGAATCAATCTATACAGCTTGGAAATCCTGGTCTTTATGGCAGCTTCTTCAGTGTACCACTCAAAAACTCTTCTAAAGACATAAGAACTTTCCTGTTTTTGTTCTCATGTGCCAAATGAGAAAGTACAAAGGTTTTTCTCCTTGCCAGCTAAGCAGTGAGAGGGTGTGTTGATTTTAGTCTCAGACCAATTATTACAGATTTCTGGAAATGTACAACGTATAACTGCTGCATATGGACATATTTGGGAGTAGTCGGCCTGATGTTTTGTACCTGATATGTGCTTTCCCCTAGCATCACAAATGGAAGAAAAGGTTTAGAGACATCTTGTGCAAATTGCACAAAGCACAATGAAAGAAACCCACTTGATGACTCCCTCTTATTTCAGAGATAAGAACATTTGTACGGCCAAGAACAGTGTTTCCCAACCTTTGGTTTTTGGACTTTAATTCCCAGAAGTCTAAGTCAATTCCCCAAAGCACTGATCAGCCAATGTACTGACTTAGGCTTCTGGGAATTCAAGTCCCCCTGTGGTGTGTGGGTCTCACGTTGGGAATCACTGGCCTAGAAGATCCTCCTCAAGGTATCTTGTTGGGTGAAGACAATCTGCTACTTACCCCCTCCTCAACATACACAAATACATTCTATTCCATTGTGTAAGAAATGGGCAAACTGACACATCATCAACATGAGCCCAAATGGAACTGAAAACTAATAAGAGTTCCTCAGTCCCTCTTTAGCTTGCTCACTCACCTCCCTCTCTCTCTCTCTCTCTCTCTCTCATGCACACACCCCTATCTGTGCCTGATGAATGACACTTTGGAAGCCAAAACTCATCTGCAATAAATGCATTCATGTATCTAGCAAAAACATCCTATTGGCAAGAAGAATGAGGACAGGAATGAGATTGACCCAGAAGGTGTGGCAGGAAAAAAAAGAGAAACATAATGAGGGAGGAGGAGGTGGGTCAATTTTGGCTGTACTCTCACAGGTGTGATATGTCTGTCTCTCCACCCCCACCCCGCCACCCCAATAATTATCTTTTCAGGCAGTGGTGGCTAATGGTTCTTCAGCTGACCATCATGTGTGCTGACTTGGCTTCTAGTAATTAAAGTCCAGGAACAGCTGGAGTGCCAAAGTTAGCCACCACTGTTCTAAGGAGTGTGGTCTTTGGCAGAAAACATTCCCCATCTTTCAGTTAAATGAAAGCCAGTAGCATATACAGTAATACCTCAAATAACTTTAAAGCTTGATTCCACAAGCTTTAACATTATGTGGTTTTTAACGTTGTGTGATACATTTATCTCACAATTTTAAACCAAAGCCCACGGTGACCACTTTGAGTTGGGAAGGGGCGGGGGGGGGGGACCCAGCGCCAGCAAGGGCAGCGTCTAGGCACACACACACACACACCTGAAGTCAATGTGGTCACCGTGAGCTTGTCCTCCACTGGCCGCCTTGACTTGGGATTGGGAAGGGCCGGGTAGAGTGCCTAGAAGCTGCCCTGGCTGGAGCTGGGTTTCTCCCCGCCCCTTCCCAACTCAAAGCAACCTGCTCACCTGCCTCCTCAGAAAGGGAACCTGGGATCGGGTACTTCAATCCCCGGTTCCCTTTCCGAAGAGACAAGTGAACCACTCGGCCCAAGACGAGACTTGTCCTGGAAGAGAACGGGCCAAGCGCTTGGTCCCTTCCCTTACAGGATGGGCTGTGGGTGAGTGTGGATGCATCCACAGCTCATCCTGGAAGGGAACGGTCCAAGCGCTTGGCTCCTTCCCCACCAGGACAGACTGTGAGTGAGTGCAGACACAGCCGCAGCTCATCCTGGAAGGGAACTGGCAAAGCACTTGGCCAGTTTCCTTCCAGGAGAAGCTGCGGGTGCACCCAAAATCACCTGCAGCCTGTCCTGGAAGGGAAGGGGCCAAGTGCTTGGCCGGTTCCCTTCCAGGACGAGCTGCAGCTGTGTCTGCACTCACCCACAGCCTGTCCTGGAAGAGTGCTTGGCCACTTCCAGGATGAGCTGTGGGTGCACCTGCACTCACCTGCAGCCCATCCTGGAAACAAAATAGCCAAGCACTTGGCCCCTTCCCTTCCAGGACAAGCCTCATCTGGGGCCGAGTGGTTCACTTGCCTCTTCGGCCAGGATGAGCTGTGGGTGCACCTGCACTCACCTGCAGCCCATCCTGGAAACAAAATAGCCAAGCACTTGGCCCCTTCCCTTCCAGGACAAGCCTCATCTGGGGCCGAGTGGTTCACTTGCCTCTTCGGAAAGGGAACCAGAGCTTGAAGTACCCGATCCCAGGTTCCCTTTCCAAGGTGGCAGGCAAGAGGAGATCCAAGCCCAAAAGCTGGCAGGCCTACTCTCTGCCTGGGAAACGCCATCCCAGGCGGAGATCAGCCTTGCTGACTTTGGGGCTTGGATCTCCGGTGGTGCCCTCACAGTTTCGAGGCAAGCCTCGAAACAGTAAGGGCACCTCGGAGATCTCTGCCATCTCATTTTGGGCCACCCCTTTCTTCTTTTGCCCTCCAACCTTCCCAGCATCAAGGCTTTCTCAAGCGAATCCTCTCTACTCATTTGATCTCCAAAGTACTTTAGCTTCATCTTTACTATTTGACCTTCTAAGGAGCAGTCAGGGTTGATTTCTTCTAAGATTGCCCTATTTGTTCTCCTTGCTGTCCAAGGGACTCTCAAAACTCTCCTCCAACACCACATCTCAAATGCATCTATAATTCTACACTCAGCTTTCCTTATGGTCCAGCTCTCACAACCATACATTGCCCCCGGGAATACCATTGCTTTGACTATACGAATTTTTGTTTGCAATGTGATGTCTGTACTTTTCACTATGTTCCCCAGGTTTCTCATTGCTTGCCTCCCAGGAATCAGTCGCCTTTTTATTTCATGGCTGCAATCTCCATCTGCAGTGAGCTTTGATCCTAAAAAAGTAAAATCTGTCACTGCTTCTACTTCTCCTCATCTATTTTCCAGGGACTGATAGGACCTGTTGCCATTATCTTGGTTTTCTTTATATTGAGTCTCAAGCCAGCTTTTACACTTTCTTCTTTCAACCTAATCTGGAGCTTTTTTAAGTCCTCCTCACTTTCTGCCAAAGTATTTCCCTTGTTACATAAGGATCAATCCTATATCCTATATGCACTGAGGTTTGGCATGGCTATTCTTCCCAAATCATGTACCCTAGAGATCTCAGAACATCCTTGCATTGGGTCTATGTACTGACTTTACTTTGATGTAAGAGCCCCTCCCTCTTGACCATTTGGTATGTTTCTCCTGTTGTATGGCCAATAAAATAGCTACTGGCAGTGGGAGACACAGAGATTCCCTGGAAGCAAGCTAGTGAAAAGTTCTCCAGGTCTCTTCTCGTCTTTCTTCTTAGTCTAATCATCCTTGCTGGTTGGGGATCCCGAGTGCTAGAGTGCAACATGAGCTGATGGTGTGTTAACATCAGGTCTCAAAGTCATCGAAGAGGTTCACAAGTTTTCAGCATGCTTTATTTAGCTTATTAGAATTTTGATTAACTTCCATGCTAACAAATACTCCCACAAGGTTTACACAATCAAGTTATGATGGCGACAATGATGATACTGAAGATTTTCATAATACTCTCTATAAGATATGTCTGTATGATCCTTCATATAGCTAGCTAGATGAGGTTAAGGACTGAAGCTGAAAAACAGTGGCCAGTCTGAGGATTCAAATTGATGCCTACCTCAGTTTTGTAGCCATGGAACTGGTCAGTTCTCTAGATATAAAACTGACCACTCCACACACTTCATATTTCTTCCTACCCTACAATGAATAAGGGAGGGTAGAGCTGTCAATTTCACTTTTCCCCACACTTGAATGTTGCAAAGTTTGATGAATTCTGAGAAGAGATGAACCCAAACCAAATTCTCACCCAGAGCTGACCTATGACACTCTAAATCTGCTTGTTATTTTAATTATGGTTTCACTTTTCCCAAGAGGGCAGGGATCAAGCTTTGCAATCAAAACCAACATAGGTATAAACTGTGGATGGAGTGAAGATCTGGAAACATCACAGGGTATTAGACTGGGATTAAAGTGCTGAAGCTGAATCAAAGTATACTCGTGGGGTTTGTGTTGCTTTGTTTTTCCCTTTCACATCTAGTCCAAAGGTATAACACATCAAACAAAAAAGTTTGTCATTGGCTAATTCGTAAATGAATCTGCTGGGTGCCCAACAAAGTTATGACTTTCTCTTTGTGTCTTGCTCAGACTTGCACTCCGGCACTGACACAGAAATGAATATCTAGTGATTTCTTTGATAGGAGAAGAAAAGAATACCAGTTTCCCCCACCCCGCCCAAACCTTACCATGGGTGCCAAACACCTCTAACAGTTTATAAACAGAGTCATGTTCAAAATAAGCTGCTGCTACGTTGGTGGCCTCCCAGAAATGCTCTGGGTTATGTTTCAAGCAAGACTCCAGGATCTCAGGTCTGATAATGTACAGTAATGTCCTACAAAGCGATGGCCTGGTTCAGCATAAGGCATTTATATTTCACAGTGTTGGCAGAGACTGGTGTTTTCTTTAGGAGAAGGTTGGACAATGGTAGCAGTTTAGCCCAAAGGATTTGTTAAGGCTGAGAGCCAGTGCCATGTAGTATACAGAGTGTCAGGCTGGAACTCAGGAGGCCTAGTTTCAAATCTTCCTTCAGCCATGGAAACTTGGTGAGGGTAATAAGGATAAAACAATGCCCTTAAATATCTCTCATAACTTGAAAACTCCCATTAGAGTTGCCATAGTCAGTTGTGATGTGAGAGCACAAAGCAAAATTTAATTCGAGGAACTTCCACCCAAACTTTTTTCACACAATTCCATCATCTTAGATTTTCTTTTGTATTTTACATGTAACATACATAGTAAAAGAGAAACTTTATTTAGGACCTCCTTTGTCCTTAGAGGAAAATGTAAGCCCTAAATGTGAGCCTAATGTTGAGGGATCCCCCAGTTGTGTTTGCCTTCCTCACATTCTCACACTTCCCTCACCATTAAAATCTGTTCTCAGTGCACTCTCCTATCCAGTGAATTGAACAATAATCTCTGTCCTCTTCCAAACTCTTCAGAAAAGGCAAATAACTTAACCAAGGATGAACAAGTCTAAAAGGGTTTTCCCCGAATTTATTCACCATGAACAAAACCATGAGCTTTTTATTTAGCAGTCATCTTCAGGGGCATTGGTTTAATATTATACAGAGAATGTGTCCCCCCCCCCCCCCTGATTCTGGAAATTTCACTAGGTAACAATTTAAATTTAAATTTGGATAAGATCCATTGTTATCGCTATCTATCCTGAATAGAATTTTTGCAAATTTATGAGACCAGATTTTTAATAATTTCTATTCCTTTGGTTTGGTTTGATCTATTGTTAGAAATATTAGCTGCCAAGGTTGCTTCTCAGGGTACCCCTGATTGTATTCACAATCTTCAAGGAGGCTCTTTCTGAGTACCCCTTTAATGTTACCTGTGCAACATTAGAGGAGGATATAGCTGAGGAACTCAACCTCCCCTACGTCACTTGTAGGACCCTGAATAGGCTGAGGGTTGGAGTCCCTAAATGCAAGAGCAACATGCTCAAGTGGGGGCTGCTGGCAGACATCAATATGTGGCATGAATGTGGAGAGATACAGAATCCAGCTCATTTACTGGTCTGCTAATTACTGCCAGAAACATGCACTGATGAGAACTTAAGTTTGGCCAACCACAAAGTCAAGAAAGTGGCTTCATTTTGGAAATCTTGGGTTTAATCAGAACACAAAAGAAAACATAATAATTTTTGTATATGTGCAAAATTTAAAATTATTATGACTGTTGCAATACAGATACAGATGGAGAAAAAGAAAGAACCTCAATGCCATCATTATTAGAAAATATCACTGGAAGAAAGTTGTTAATCTGACCTAATAATTAGTAGTTTTTGTACTCTGGTGATATTGTGGATACTTTTACTGAAGCAAGTAAGATTCAAATACAGCAGTAATATTCAGGAATGAGACACTTATGCATAATAAAATACTTTCAAACATTTTCTAATTGTTCTTTAATGGTAAGGGTTCTTTTCCTTTCTGATTTTGCTGCTGTCTGGCATTTAAACAGCTCTGGAAAGAATTATCAGCCTATGTTAAACACTTTAATTTCTTGCATGTGAATGGATGTCTCTGGGAAAGTCATTGTTTTGATTCATGCAGAATTTACCAAAACAGGTATTCTTCTGTATTTTTAAACCAAAATAGCATAATTCACTTGAAGTCAGGTAAAATATGAATTTTAACATCCAGATTTCAATCAAAAAATCATATAGATGGCATCTACTTTTCTAGTACTCATAATGCGTCTGCTGACATAGGCTTATGACAGAAATAAACTGCTTTGTGTTTAGTAAGAATATTCTTGGTTGTTGTTTTTTTTTGGGGGGGGGATGGCCAACAATTTTTCAAACTATTCTGAATTCTTTTCCTTCAGATTTCAGTGTTACATATAAACCTTAGTTCTTTAGAAAGTTAGTTATGATTAAGTGTGTTAAACCCAAGTTACTCAAGTTATGAGATACTATACTTAACAACAATTTAGTTCAAATGTGCTATATTAGTCTTCCCCCAAACATCAAATAATAAAGTGCCCATCATAGTTGAAATTTTTGAATTGGTAGCCATGTTAGTCTGAGTTTCAAGCATACAAGAGAGCAAAAAAAAAAGTGGCACAACATTCTTTGTCTTTTTGTTTTGTTGTTTACAGGGCCGTATCCAGGGGGTGAACAGAGGGTGTTGCCCTCCCTGAGTTACCAGTTTATCTACCCTCAAACTCCCAGCTGCTTAAAAAATATTCACCCACCCAAATCTAGAATCCTGGCTACAACCCTGCTCTGATATGCAAATAATGATTAGTCACAATCCATATCAATATTAAACATCTATAATATGTTTGTTGTAAACAATGAGATCCACATGAGCACAAATATTAGAATATACAACCATATAGATTTGGTTTTACCTAATTCATAAAATGAAAACAAAGACAGGAAATGGTTGACGTACGTGCTTTAGAGAAGTATAAAACTTATACTTTTGCTTATTTTCTTTCTAAAATAAATCACATTTCCCTTCGCTGAGCCTTCAAGTAATAGTCCAAATCTTTTCTGGCTAGTTATTTTGGTATAACATAAATCGTACAGTTGGAGAAATTGCATGACTTGCATGCAACTGATAATATGTGTGTTAATTTCTTGACTTGGGGCAATAGGCATCTAGGAAGTTACACCCTATGTATAACTACACAAGCTATTGGCCAATGTATGACAAGGAGCCCTACTTCCTATAGTGTATTAGCTTTTTTAAAATGATTATGAGAGCTCACCAAACTTACATTACAAAAGTAATATAATGAGTGGGTAGTATGATGAGTTGTCTTCTTCTTTTAACCCATTAGTTGTCAAGGGAGATGTAGTGTATCCCGTTCTGGCACTTCTAGTGGCCTCTGCTAGAAGTGCCAATTGTTGCTGATCATCTGGAAGAAGTAATTTGTTGATACTGTATTGTTTCCATTCATGGGCTTAGCTTTTTTGTTAATGCTGTCTATGTAGGTGATGAATAATAGTAGCAATAGTATGAATTCTTGTCTCACTCCAGATGTTATTGCAAAGGGTTCTGATATTCCTTGACTTGTTCTAGCTACACTTCTACAGTCACTATACAAGCTTTTGTGTAATCTGATATGATGTTCATTTATTCCATGTTGGGCCAATATGATGAGTAATATAATGAAAAAGAATATAACAACTGGAACATGAAACGTGAGTATGAGCCAAGATAAATTTGAAACCACAAAGAAAGAAATTTAAGGTTTTTGCTATATTTGGCTGGAATATGACGTTTTCAGTCAGACAATCATAAAAAGTTTTACTGTAGAAATCACAGACTCATTAGAAATTGCGTGGCCATAATGATGTGTGTAGATATAGCACAGGCAATTTGGGGTTATTACTCAAACTATGAGCAAAGAAGAGCAACATGGGGGGACTTCAATTTCCAGAAGCCTAAGTAAGTACATTGGTTGATCAGGGCTTGGGGGAATTGACTCAGGCTTCTGGGAAATGACGTCCAAAAACCAAAGGTAGGAAAACACTGTTCCAAGTCTATGTTCCATCTAAAGATGCTGAAAAAGAAGAAATAGAAAAGAAGTTACAGTTGTCCAGGAAGAAACTGATCACATACTAAAACAGATTGTGTTAGTAACTATAGGCAACAAAAATGGAAAAGTAGATGCTAAAGCAGAACCAGACCCTTGGCCTAAGGGTCAGAAATGAAGCAGGAAGGCAATTTATAAAATTCCATGAAGCCAATGGATCTGTTTATGGCAAATACATGCTTCTGACAATAAAACAGACAAGTGCACACATAAGCATTACCAAATGCCAGTACAGAAATCAAATACACTGCACAATTGGAAACAGAAAATGAATGAGCTATTTTTTTTTTCCAAAACAAGATCAGTAGTGATTGGTTACTGTTACTATCAACAATTAAAGCTGAAAAAGAACACTAAAACAATAACTGTACCAAAATATAATTAAATTCCTCAGAAAAGTTGTTCAAAAGTCCACATTAAACTAAATTTGTATTACTGTGAACTGTGAATGGAAACCGGAGATATTATCAGGAAGAATAGTCAATAGAAAAGGAAAAATTCAGCAGAGAATAAAAATCTAAAATTAAAATGTGAGAGAGAAAGGGTCAACATTCTAAATGCAATTTTCCAGCAACTATTACATTGGAACAAAGAGAACTATTATTCAAAAAACAGAGGAGAACAAAGAAGAGAAGAAAGATAATTCCATCACAAACTATAAGAAATTAAATGTAAATTTAAACTAAGATTACAAATGCTAAGTCATCAGTAGAAGAATATATTCTCTAATCAAGATAAAGCAAAGAAAAGATAGAAACAATATACAGAAGAGACTAGAGATTGTCCATTCTTTTGAAGAATCCTGTGGTAAACAGACTGCAGTTTTAGAAAGTGAAGTGACAGCTATCCTTAAAGTACTTGGAAGAGATGGGATACCAAGAGAGCCATTGCAAACCTAAGAAACTTATTTATTTATCTAAGTCTGAAGTACTAAAATTAAAAACCAGCATAATTTTTTAAAAAAACACAAATCATCTAAAATGTATGCATACATATACTATATGTTTACATAGTCACACTCTAATATTCCAATATTCAATAGTTTGAATAGCCCTGTCATTTGCTTCAAACAAATTCTCGATATCACACTGTTCAGACAAGTTGCCACAGATTAACAGGTGTTCATAGTCTTGTCTCTCATATTCTTCACATTGTTCACTCCATCAATGTGGGCCCACCTCTTTAGTTTTGTTTTGCATCCTGTCACCCCATGTCTCATCCTATTCAGCATCCTCCATGTCCCATATTGGAAATGGCAACCTGCTACTGGCTTCTCCTTTCTCGCCCATATTCTTTTCCACAGTTCAGTTCAATGAACCTCAGTTGTAGATGGAATTGGTAACATCGTTTTTAGGAAGCTCTACTGTGACTTCAACATTGATGGATGGTGTTGAAGCCCAAACATAGGGTGCTTTGGATCTTTTTTCTTGCTTTTTCTTCTTAACCTCTGCTGCTAATTGTCTTCTAAAATTGTTTAAAATCACAAAAATGAGCAATATGAAGAGCTACTTTGAAATGCTAAACAATGAGTAATGACAATCATGTTGGATAAAGCAGGATGAAAGAAAAATCTATATAATTAGCTAAAAGTTACTTTTAAAAAGAAACTGTTGTCATTACACATTGTCTAGCATTTGAAATGCTAGACAATGAGTAATGACAACAGTTTCTTTTTAAATGTAACTTTAGCTAATTATATAGATTTTTCTTTCATCCTGCTTTATCCAACATGATTCCCTTGTGGCAGATTAGGCTGAGAGACACTGGATGCTTGAAAAGGGATCTGAGACCCAATCTCACTGTTCCAAGGCTCTTTCCCCACTAAGTGGCCTTACATTGATTCACTGCAGTCAGCTTTAAGAGCGGTGCCAATGCCAGTCCCACTTAAGTGAATGAATCATGCCCTTTGAGTTCCGGATCCAGGCTTGCCTACACTGAAGGCTTACTCCTTGCAATAAGATTCGGCTAATACTTCTCACCTGTTTGCAGTTGTTACAGGAGAGTGTAGAAGCCAGAGGAAATTACACAGACGCTGTCCACCCCCAGATCTAATATTCCCCTTCCATGTGGTTTTGGGATACATGCAGGTTTTGAGTTGTGCTTGGAAAGCATAATGCATGTACTGACATCTGGAAGTATCATAATGATTGCTGTAAGAATTATTACCATAGCTGGGGATGAATCTACCGCTCAGCAGCACCGTTGGTCTAGCAACAGCTTGCTTTGGTTATTGGAACCATACTGTTGACCAGATTTGACTGAAAAGAAAAGAAAATAGAACTTAATCTAAAGATTAGTGTAATAAACTGGGCAGCAAATTTTTAAACTGATGACTGGTTTGAATTTGTTTGCTTGTTTTACTCATTAATTACATAGCAAAATCAAGAGGAAAAGCTGAAAAGAGAGAGGAGGGGATATCGCTCTCTCCCAAACAAAATGAGTTTCCCCCTCTCTTAATGTTTTTTTCATTTTGATGAAGTCTAAACGTTTCATTCTTAGAGACCTGAATTAAAGGAAGAGAACATCTGGATCAGAACCTAGAAAGTCAGGTAATAGGGGAACTTCTGTGCTGAATGTCTAGTACAAAGGTTGGTGTGGGAACCGGTAGATGTTGCTGACCTGCAACTGGACCTTAGACATGAGCGTTGGCCAGCTCACAATGTTCCACGTGACTCAGGTTAAAAGAGAAAAGAATGGTATATTGTTGTTGTTTATGTCCCATTAAGTTACTTCTGATGTATGGAGACCCTCAGGATTAATGAGAACCAAAAGGTCTTATAGTTAAAAGCCCTGCTTAGGTCTTGCCAAAAGGGGCCTCACTAGGGGGATGCAAAAGTGTTGTACTGTATGGCTCTGTCTGCATTACTAAAGCTAGCAGAGACAGGCTTGGCTTCTGAGATGTGTCTGGGTTCCTTTTTGTACAAATATAGTAGAAGGTGCCACCACTCAGTGGTGGGCATAGGCCGCTTCACCCCACTTCCATAGAACTGGTGGTAAGAATCTCAGATGGTCTCCTGGGGGGGGGGTACTAACCTTTCCGAGACACCACCTGGGGTGCTTACCATTTTTTTGAGATGTCCAGTTCGGTCGCCTCACTGGCTGCCACACTCTGCAGCCCAAAATGGCTGCTGGTGAGTGTGCATGCGTGAAACTACCAATTGATGCATGGACGCCTCCAGTACTCAGCGTGCATGCATCAATTGGTAGTTTCACGCATGCATACTCACCAGCAGCCCTTTTGGGCTGCAGAGTTGGGCAGCCAGAGAGGCCCTCAGCAGCCTCCTCAGAGGTGGCCCTCACTCGAGTTGCTGCACCACGCCACCGTGCCGCTGCCACTCACCACTGCTGTGTGTTTTTTATGTCTATTTAATTTGTATTTATGTGTATTTATTTCTATTTAATGTGTATTTTAATGTGCATTTTATGTGTTTTTAATTTGCATTTAATTTGTATTTAATTTGCATTTTTTATGTGTAATGTATTTGTATGGTTTTTTTTAACTTTGGCTCACAATGTCATGACGTCGGCTCCACCCTTGACGTCGGCTCTGCCCACAGTGTCATAGTATAATTTTTGGCTGCCCATCACTGCCACCATTTGTGTAGTTCTGAATCCTCTGGTGAGAATACTCTGTTGTCCACTTTTCTTTTTATGATATAGATATAGATATAGATATAGATATAGATATAGATATAGATATAGATATAGATATAGATATAGATATAGATATAGATATAGATATAGATATAGATATAGATATGTAGATGTAGATGTAGATGTAGATGTAGATGTAGATATAGATATAGATATAGATATAGATATAGATATAGAGAGATTGATGTGGATATGTGATGGGGGAAATAAGGTTAATGGTGACAGAATTAAAATTATTATTTGGTTCAACTTACATAGATTTCTGTAAATGGGTTTCTAAAGCATCATGGGCAGAGATAGGGAAAAGGGGAAAAAACAACTTTTCCCATTTTGGGCTGTGGTTTCACACAATCAGGAACCAGCTCCCCCTCAGTGGCAGTTTTTCTTTACACAATTGAGCAGCCAATTCACTTTCTTTTCTTCCAGTAGGTCTGGTTTCTGGGGTTGGACTAGACTACCTCAGAGGTATGGAGGTCTAGTAGTCAAAAGAAACCTGTTGACAAAGCATTTCTTGTTGCCTCACTCCTGGATAGGGGCCACTCCAAACTGCTGCAGGCTAAGGAAGGCGGGTGTTACTGGTTATCTGAGACACATTGCTTTGCCGTTAGTAAAAACAGCTTTGCATGAAGAACTCCAATTAAAATTATTCCCAGCTTCATGTTTTCAAAACACCGAGTGCAGCGGAGCAGGATTTGAAAATGGCAGAAAGGTGATAAAAAGTTTTCACTTGGGCCACGCCAAGGGAGGAACAGGAAGCAAATCTTGAATTGTGTGTGTTTTTTAAGTTCCAGAAATACTCTGAGTCAACAGGGTGCTATTTGTTAATTAAATCATAATCACGTGTGAATGAATTTAAATTTTTAAAAATTCTCATATCACATGAACTGATGTTAACGCCAGGTGTGTTGGCTATATCGCCTCATAATCAGTGGTGGGATGTCAAAAATTTTACCACCCCACCATGACGTGATCACAGTGTGGGTGGAGCTAATATCATGATATCATGACATCGTGGGCGGAGCCAACGTCATGATGTTGTGGGTGGGGCCAAAAATAATAATAAAAAATAATAGTAAAATAAAATAAAAATAAGCACACACACAGACACCCCTCAACCCACCCACCTATCCACAGCACAAACCCACAAATAAATTAAATAAATAAATAAATAAAATTAAAATATACCCACCCACCCAAAACCCACCCACCTACCCACCCCAAACACAAATCAACCAGAGCTCTTAAACCAGAGCTTAAAGCTTATTCTAGCTAATCTTTCTCACACTAGGTCAGATGGAAGGAACTACAGAATGAACTCACCACAAGATGGCTTCATTTTGGCACTTTTCAACAGTTAAAGAAGTTAGGTACTAAGTCTTTGCCTAACCAGTTCTCTAGAATATGCCTTAATGTCAATGTAAAACAGCTGTACCTCCTTAAGGGTTCTTCAATTGGAACAGCAATTGGAACAGCACAGGTGTAGCTTACTGATGAGGTAACTCCAAGACTTTGCTTAAAACCCCAAGCCAGGCTGCCAGGCCTTTTTAGGAACTGTGGTAGTATGTCAATATAGGTAAAGGTATTAAATACACATTAAAATACACACAGACACATCACATCCAAAGGTGAGTCACTTACCCTGGGGAGTATAGGGAGCTTCAGGCTAGCAGCTTCTCTTCTTCATCCCTGCTTGGGAGGACAGCAAGGAGGCTGTGTATATGCGCCAAGCACTGTAGGCATGCATGCACAGCAAGTGCTTGGCACGCATGCGCAGTGGGGGAACCAGTGAAAAGGTAAGCCCCGAAGGTGGTTCCCCCCAAAAGCTGCTACCGGTTCTCTGGGACACCAGGAAAAGTTGCTACCAGTTCTGGTGAACTGGTGAGAACCTGTTACATCCCATCACTACTCATAATCACTATTCTTCTTTGTCCATGTCAAGGCACCTTTATGTGTTCAGCTTCCCAGCCACTCTGCAGCTACGGAGGCAGGGGTGGGGTGGCTGGAAAGCTGATGGAGGGCTCCCCCATCGGCTTCCCCAGCCACCCCACAGCTGCGGAGGCAAGGGCGGGTGGCTAGGGAAGCCGACAGGGAGTCCCCATCAGCTTCCCCAGCCACCCTGCAGCTGTAGATCGGGTCCTCTGATCTCTCTGGAGCAGGTAGGGGACCCGATCTACAGCTGTTACTGGGCTTCCCCAATGTCCCCAGCCAGTGGAGCAAGCCAAAACGTCAGGGTTTGGGTCTTTCCACCTCCCTGGACCTGGCAGGGAAGTCAGAGAGCCCAAAATTGGTTTTTTTAAAAAAAGGACTCCCGGGTCCAGGGAGGTGGGAAGACCTGATCCAAGCAGTTTCTGGGCTTCTCTGACATCCTCAGCAAGTGCAGCAAGCCAAAACGTCAGGATTCAAATCCCGACATTCTGGCTTGCTGCAGCCTCCAGGGAAACAGGGCTTTTTTAAACGTTGTGCGATCAATGCATCACACAATGTTAAAAACCGGATAACGACGAGACTTGTGGAACCAAGTCTCATTGTTATCCAAGGTACTACTGTAATTTGAATTAGGGGCTGTTTGGAGAATGGGTTTGTAGATTGGGTCAACTTGTGGAGTAGAGTCTATTCACTTCAGTCCCTAACTTGGTACACTTGTACCTCGCTTAAAGAGCATAATGCGTTCCACAGGATTACTCTTTAAGTGAATTTGCTCTTTAAGGGAAACACCATTGTAAGTTACCAGTTTTGGGAGGGATTGTGAACCCCGATTAATTTGTTAAGTGAGTTTTTGGTTGGTTTTATTTGTTAAGTGAAACAAACATTCAGAGAAAATTCTGCTCTTTAAGCGAGTTACTCTTTAAGCGAGGCGCTCTTTATGCGAGGTTTGACTGTACTGTTAAATATTGCAAGATCCATTCCATTGTCTGTCAGAGGTCCTTTAAGAAGGGGGTTAAGACCTGGCTGGCAGGGCATGTGTAGGGTATGGACCAGACAGTTGCCTCAGTTTGTTGGCTCATCTAACCCCTCCCTCTCTCTGTGTAACTTGTTTAATCTCTTTTAATTTTTGTAACTTTTTAATCCTGTTTAATACTGTTTTATACCATGTTTTTACTGTGTTTTAAAAGTTTGTTAGCCACCCTGTGTCTTTGTGAGGAGGGCGGCATAAAACTTTGATTAAATAAATAAATAAATAAATAAATAAATAATGATGTTGGCCAGTGGGGATATAAAAATGAACAATGGAAAGTTTTGTGTGTTTTATTTCCCCTACTCTATCTTTCATCTCACTTTTTCTGCAATATGGTGACAATAATTTTTATTTTCACACTCTGGATCTCCCTCGCTGTGGTCCTGCACTTTAACCATACTGTTACAAGTATTTTTCACTTCTGAGCAGGATAGTTGATCAACAGGTGGAAGTCAGGAGCAAGGCTCATTGGTATCCCATGAAGCATACACCCAATTAGTTGTGTGAAAGGCAGTTAAGGTAAAAATGAAGTAACAAAGCCTTTTCTTAGCAGGGACAGGGTGACAAAAAACTTGTGAAAGTGTTGCAAATGTAGGAAATATTTGCACTAATAACTTTTTTTGGGGGGGGGGGGTTATGGTGGGGTTGTGCAGCCTCAATGTCTCCAGGAACGCTGATCTTGGGAGAGATAACAGAAGAGATTGATGTTAGAAGGAGCAGGAAATTAGATGTTATGTCAAATTATGAAAAGCAATATTTTTTCTGCCCACATTAGAAGCAAGTGGATGAACAGAGTGTTTCGGCACGTGCAGCCTTTCAGTCACAATTTATAATAATTTGCTTATTTAACCTTTCTTTGTCTTTTCTTTTCAATTCGTGCCTCCCGCGGAAGGCAAGACTAGCTTCTTCCGCTGTGTGCTAGAAGTTGATGAAGAAATATATGTCTGTAGGATTAACTGTAGGACCATGTTTCAAGGCCGAGACCCATGGCCAAAGTAAACTCACTGTTGAACAGCCCCTTGGATGTCATATGCTTGTGTCACACTGCAGTCTGCCTGGCGGCTTAGTGGATAAGATGCTGAGATGGAGACTGGAAGGTTGGATTTTGATACCTGATAGCTGCACTTAAAAGACATGAAAGGAGCCCCATTCAGGCATCCCCAGAGTTTCTCCAGCAAAAATCCTTTCAACCCAGAGTAATCTGTGACTTGAAATTATTATTACTGCAGTTTGGACAAACAAGGTTTCAACCAATGTTGGTTATTAGGTTAATGATAGCTTGCCTGATGTCCAGAGAGAATCATCACACTTACAGAATGTCATGTCATTCATTTCATTCATTTCATTTATTCGATTTGTATACCGCCCTACTCGGTGCAACAGACTCAGGGCGGTTTACAGAAATAAAACTATTTGATATGTTTGCATAAATTAACATCGTTATCTTTTCAAAATTTTCACTTACAGAATGGGGTATGATTCCCATTTGCAGCTCCTTGGACTAGGCAGGCCATTTGGCAATGTACAGGTTAAGAATATAGTATTGCTTTGTGGCATAATAAAGGTTTCCTTTACACTTTGACCAGCGTACTTGCATAAATACTAATATTAACAAGAGTTCTGACATATGATGACCCATTTACAGGATTTTCTTGGTAACAAATATTCAGAAGTGACTTGAACATTCCCTTTCTTCTGCAGTTTGTCCTAGGACAGGTTAAACCAGCTGGCTTCTCTTCCAGGGAGGCATGGTAAGGAATCAAACTCCTAGCCTCCAGCTCCTGCCAGCTTGTACATACAAATTCAGATGCATTCAAATACACAAAGACTTGAGGCAAAGTACTGTACAGTTCTGATATTACTGATATACTCTACAGATTATTTAATTATGCCAACAACTGAGGGCCTTAGAACTGTGTTCAATGGTGTTTAGATGATTTTCCAGAACTTTCTTATAAGTTTAGTAATTTGGATATACAAGGGAAGAAAATTCCTTACTATTTCATTTGTCTTGTCATTCTTAAGATTGTTTCATTATCTACTAGTATAGGACTAGCTTTGCCTATGATGCAGTCACGGACTGGAAGGTGGCAGGTCAGCAGTTTGATACCTGAGTATTGCATGACTGAATGAGCTCCCGTCTCTGTCCCAGCTCCTGCCAACCTAGCAGTTTGAAAGCAAGAAATTACAAGTAGATAAATAAGGGACACCTCAGTGGGAAAGTAAACAGTGTTCCGTACACTCCAGTGTCTAGGCATGACTGCCACATGTCCATGGAAATGTCTGCAGATGCAGACAGCGCTGGCTCTCTGGCTATAAACAGAGATGAGCACTGAATCCTAGAGTCAGATGCAACTGGCTTTCAAGAAAGGGTGACTTTTACCTTTACTTACTTGTTCTTTGCCCTTCTAATTTTTCTTTTTTCTCAACTAGTTTTTCTTGTATACTACTCACTGTCCTTTGGGCACATGTCTGGCAGAGAGAATTTGCTCTTTCCCTGTCTCCTTGTGAACTGTTTCAATTTGGGCCCCACATGCAGAGCCAGTAACAATCTTTATACAGAATATAGCATCTGCTACAGACAGACCTAAAATCCATCCCCATAAGGATATCAATTTCTGGGTTAGTTAAACTTCCCAAAGTCCAAGACACTAAGTGAGACTTTTTTTGTAGAGCCTCTAAACAGGAATTAAACATAACTAAAGCTTTTTAAAATTAAAATAAATGAGTGTTGTAATCTGGGTTCTTAATAGGAAGGAAATGTCTGGCCAGCTGCCCTGCTATAGTAATAGAGTAGACCATACTAACAGTGACTCAACACCAACTGTCAGGCGGTGGTTAACTAATTTGACAACCCTGAGGACTAACAGCCTTGGGTGCTGAAGTCCACAGAGAAGGGTGATGGTCCCCAAGTGGATTAAATCGCACTTGAATCCATCTCGATGGAGGGCAGCAGCTTTATCAATACTGGCCTGGGGCTAAGGAGGACTTTCCATGACAAAAAGGCTCAGGACCAGAAAGTGACTTGCAGAACTGGATCAGTGGTACCATAGGCATCATGATGGGATACAGAAGGCAGATGAAAGGCCACTGCATTATATTTTCATTATAGTCTTCATGGTACGACAGTCTTCAGATACGACAGAAGAAAGTAGGAAGGGCTCTGAAACATTTATTCATCACTGGAAGCATCACAACACTAAACTCCTCTCCTAGTAGAAACTGGTAGAAAAAATAAACAGGGAGAAAAAGCAAGGTAGGGACACTCAAGGGAAAAAAGGAACTTGGACAGATCACCACCACCACCACCACCACCACCACCACCACCACCACCACCACCACCACGAAAGTCAAGGCCATAGCCAGGGGGCGGCCAGGGGGGATCAGTCCCCCCCCCACTGAGATAACAGGCCATCCCTCCACCCCGGGCAAAGTTCCAATGTTATATGTGTGTGACATTGTTGGCCCTCCTGAAAAAATATTCTCTCTCGCCCCACATCTAGAATCCTGGCTACAGCCCTGTTGAAAGTACAGAGTTGGGAGGGTACTCTGGACCAGCAAGTCCAGCCCCTGCCAAGGAGGCACAGTGGGGAATCAAGCTCACAACTTCTAGCTCAGCAGCCAGAATGGCAATATCACATGGATGCTACCAAAAAAAAAAAAAAAAAGAGCTGCGTAGGACTTGGTACTTAAGAGATGGAAATGTTTTATATGGAAGAGCCCTACATTTCTGAAAAGTAATACCTAGATTACTACTCAGTTTAGCATGACTCATCAGTGCTCCGCACCCTGCCTTTTCCTTTGCAGGAAGGGAAGTACTAGAATTCAACTCTGTATCCTTGCCATCACAAATGCACTACCAGATGCTTTGAAAAAGGCAAGTTTAATTGGAAAAGAGGGAAGTGCCGATTTGCCCACATTATTCTTTTCTGTGCCAGGGCTCACAGACGTTTTGAGTTAAGGCAAGAAACAGCCAGAAGTGGGGGAAATGTGCAGATGCCTAATTCTCTGCAGGATTTATATTATTATATGGTAAGCATTTGCACTCTCTACAATAAAAACCACGCTGGCTTTACTTCCATAGAATAGGAAACACAAGAAAACCAAAAACTTGAAAACTTGATAGTAATTATAGTGAATAGACATTTAGTTTATCCTTTTACTAGCAGGACCAATTGTGATTTTTATGCTCCGAGAAAGCCCACTCTTAAATTTTATGTCTTGCAGTACATTGCCGAAGCTCAGCCTAATGTTGTAGCATAAAATACAAGGCACAATATGCTCCTAAACCTCCATCCTGTCAAGAGACTGGAATCTGGAAATGCTGGCTAATGAAACCCAAGTCTTAAGAAAGCACCATGGGAAGGTTTGAAAGATAGTTTTCAATCAAATTTATCACATTTATATCCCACCTTTAGCCTAAGGAGACCAAGACAGCATATAGCAGGGGTCTTAAAAAAAATTAAGCCAAGGGCCAGGCCATGCTCCCTCAGATTGTTGAGGTACCAGACTGGTGGTCCCCCCCCCCGCCACCCCAAGCCCACCACACCCCCAAAAAGCCCCCCTCCCCCTGTTCCCCTGCTTGCCGGCCTGCCAGAGCTGCATCACTTGGCTGAAAGAAATGTGTCTGCAGCTGCCGCCACTGCCACCCCAATTTTTTTTTAATGTATTTATTTATTTTATAATTTGTATTGCTGCCTAACTCCGAAGGCTCTGGGCAGCTCACAGAAAATAAAACCAATGGCAGTTTAAAAAGCAATTAAAAACCCATTAAAAAAACCTATTGACAAAAAATTAAAAAGATAAAAAAAGAGAGAGTGAGAGAGTTCTACTAAATTAGCCAACAGGCCAGGATTACCACATCGCTGGTGCCCCACACCTGCCCTGCCAGCCAGGTTTTTAACCCTTTTCTGAAGGGCAGCAACTCTGTCTGCAGATGCAACTCAATTGACAGGAGGTTCCATAGGGCCACAGCAGTTACTGAGAAGGCCCTCCTTCTAGTGCTAGAGAGTCGCACACCTCTAGCAGATGGAACAATGAGAGAGCCTCTCTGGGCTACTCTGGTGGGATGGACAGATGTTCTTGGAGTGATGTAGTCCCTTAACTATCCTGGCCCACTACCATGTAGGGCTTTAAAGATAATGACCAGCACCTTGAATTGCACCCGGGGGCACACTGACAACCAGTGCAGCTCCTGAAGCAGTGGCAAGGCACGGGCATACCACCCATACCCCATCACCACCCAAGCAGCTGACTAATGAATCAATCCTTTTCTCATCTGGTGTGTTCCTAAAGTCGCTCCGTAGCAGTGTGGATGTTGTAAGCCTTACAACATCTGCCTTGGTATGGAGCGCCATTAGGGACATGCCAAGCCAAGTGGAGGAGGCAAGGATTACGGTGGTGGCAGCAGCAGCAGAAGTGGTGGCTGGAGCAAAGGCATGGGCCAGATGATTTGGTGCCATGGGCCAGATCTGGCCCTTGGGACATAGGTTGAAGATCCCTGGCACATAGGTTCCTCTCCTCTTCCATCTCCCCCTCACGACAACCCTGTAAGGTGGGTTAGGTTGAGAAAGACTGAGTGGCCCCAAAATGCCTGATGAATGTCATAGTTGAGCCAAGATTTGGACTTTTTTTCCTCATATGTCCTACTCCAGCATTCTAACTACAGTGCCACATGGGGTCACAACAAGCTTTATAATTTGAGTTGTTGTTTACTGAGCAATTTTAAGTTGCTTTAAACCCAGAGGCTATTCCATGTTATCAGATGTAATATAGATATCATCTATTCTCCTGATACAAGAACAAGAATTGATATTTGGAGAGTGGTGGGAAAGAGCATCTGGATTTCTTCATAACCAACCAAACCTGTCAGTAAAGTTTTTACCATGTGTAAGTTTGTATGGTATGAATCTCTTACAGAGAGGAACTTGGCTCAGAACTGAATATGTTCTGTTCTGTGAATAGGTGTTTTTCCAAAACACACACACAAGTGAACAGTTCAGTGAAATACCTGAAAAAATACATGAAGATTGGCTATTTCATTTTGGTTACCAGTATACTGACTAATTGAGATATGTAAAATACATCATTGTATTTAAAGTCCATTTTAAAAAGCATAAAGTATCATCTATCACGATTAACAAGCCATCCTTTTAACTGATGCTATTTGCATCATGACCATGGAAACGTCTGCAGAAGCAGACAGCGCTGGCTCTTTGGCTTTGAAACAGAGATGAGCACTGAACCCTAGAATAGGATATAACTGGCTTTTGAGCAAGAGAAACCTTTACCTTTACTAACTGCATGTTAAAGGCAAAGATGTGTTTGATACAAAGCACAGAAAGTTTACTATTTTGGAACTACAATTGCCTGAGAGTATATGAGGTCACCGTCTTGGAAAGGCAAGGATTAAAAACAAACAAGCAAATAAACAAACCTGATTCCTTGATTAGAGTTTGGTAGAGTCATGCGAGGAGGAGAATTGGAAAGGAGAGAAATAAGTTCATATGGGCCCCTGTGTTTCTGCTGCTTCTGGCAGAAGCCCCTGCATTAATTGAATAATACATGAATTGAATAAAGTGAGTACCTTAAGGATGTAGGCCTTGAAAAGCATAGGATTGTACTTGGGCTCGGTAGACTTGCTCCAACCAAGCCCTGGGTTTTCCCAAAACTTAAGTTAGAGATCAGAGAGTAAGGCAGCTAAGGTACAACCCAGTTACACATTCCAGTCCCTCCCCACAGAAAATAGATCATTACCACATAACATGCATAGATTGACTTACCTACTCCCAAGATGTTTGGGTTATGAACACACTTTAATGAAATTTGAATGTGGTGCAATGGGTAGAGTGATGGGCTAGGACTCAGAAAACCTGGCTTCAAATCACAATTCAAGCATAAAATCTCTCTTGAAAGTATCAATGGTAAAACCACTATTAAATACCTCATATACCTTGAATCTCTACCAGGGTATTTGGATGTTACCTAAAAGTATGTAACAATGTTATTAAGGCAGTAATCAAAGTAAGTACTTTCCACATGTAGTAGCTGGAAACTGAGTTGCAGATTTTTGGAGCTAAATCACACATTGATTTTGACAAGAAAAAAAAATTCTCTGTTTCTTGAGGGGGACCCTTCAGTATGCACGATGGCCACCTCTGCTTCAAAGTATTAGAGGCTTCTTCCTTAGTTTTGTTACAATAGACCTTTGTGGATATCTCTTTGGATATTTGGGGGACTAAAAGTTCATAGAAGTTCATAGAAGAAGCTGGGCAAAACCTAACCTAAAAATTACATTGGCATAAATTTGTCATGTAAATTTTAGCTATGATTTGATTCAAGTTAAGAAGACAGAATAGCATATGCTATTTTGTGTCAAATCATGTGATGAGCATGCAACAGTGAAAGACTCTGCTATCTTAATTTTTAGCAGTTAACAGCCAAGATTTTCACCAATGGAATTACACTAGTGAGTGTAACTAGGGCTCTGGCTACTAAAACTGAAAATTGGATTGTAAGGTGTAATGAAAAACCTTAAATACTCCTTCATCCCAATGTCTACTATATTCAGAAGAATTTCCTGGAAATTTTGATTTCTAAGATCTTTGCAACTGACCATAAATATTCTTATTTATATAATCAAATATCCTGAGAAATCAATTTGTGCATGCAGTACTAGAAAGAACATAAGATATAGAGGCAGAGAATAGCGGAGAATGAGGTTGCTAATCATTCGTCTTTTGATTCCCAACTTTGATGGCTTTCATATATTAAAAAATGGCCCCATTAAGATCCAGTCTAGGCAGATGATGGAAAGAGTTTGAAACCAGAGGCGTAGCTACCGCCGTATCTGCCGTATCAATTATACGGGGGCCCCGGGCTATGGGGGCCCCCAACGTGCATAAGCAAAACAAATCTTTACCCTTCCTAAGGGCCCCCAAACAAATTTTTATACGGGGCCCCGCCAAGGCACGCTACTCTTCTGTTTGAAACAGTTCTTTATAATGAAATTTTAGTTTAGACTAATGAGTTTTGAAATACTTATCCCAAACAGGTTTGGTAGTTCATTTGGTTTATGAACAATGAACCAGTTCCCAGGGTTACAAATAATACCTTCACATGATCACCAGCCCATACGGAAGGGAGTGGTGTCCTTCCCAGGTAACACACCCGGCGTGCTGAACTTCACACTCTTTATTGAGAACAGGAAGTAATAAAATGGCTTTGAGTTAAGTGGGGATAATTGTTGAGGAAATATATGTCCAAACAAAAGGTTGGATGTTGCCTAAAGACAGTTCACCCAAAGCTGGGGTGAATGTTACAGGAGCCAGAAAAGCTTAAGAGTTTGGTTCATAAGACATTCCCTAATGGGATTAACATGCCATAGTCTCTGTTACAGCATCCTCATAGGTCAAAGAAAGGCCAAGCAAATGTAGAGTTAGGCCTCTAAATTCAAAGTTAGGTCTGGATTTCTTGGGTTAAGCTTCAACATCAACATGTAGACACTTGCTTGTGAAATTCGGTCTTTGTTAATTCAAGTATAAACTGACCTGACCTGTGCTTGCTGCTAGACAGAACAACTTCAAAGTCCCTGACCTCTCTCCTTATGCTTTCTCATTACTAAATCATCTACTCAGTATTGAAGAAGGCTTCTAATGGAGGATGCCTTCAGAAACAGGACCTTCCTCTGGAAAAAGTTCAAATGTAAAAACTCTTGCTGTAAGAAATAATACATGGCCACTCTTGAAGGGGAGCTCTGCCTTCACCAGTAAGTGTTTCAAGGCAGAGGAGGTAAAAGGTACGTATGTGATTGCTGACTGCCACTTAGGCAGCAAAAAGAACCACAACAATATTTGAATCACCACTTAGAAATGTTCTCTGGCAAAAAGGTGGAGCACCTCCTTATTGGATTACTGCCCAGTGGCAGCACCCTTGTCTCTAAGCTGCACCTCATTGCCGAGACACTATTATATCAAAGCAATTGCAACACAGCATTGGGGTAAATATCAGCAGGTGGTGCTATTGTTCCCCCTGTTACAATTTTTTTTAATTGGGTGCTGCTTGTCTTTTGCATTATGGTGGAAAATACCACAACCAGCCTACATAGATTGTTTCCTGGCATTGCTAAAAGACAGCCAAGTGTCCCTGTAAGGTTGTGTCTCCCATGCTTTCTTTGCAGATGTTATCCATCTGCAATCCAACAATCTGGATTGTTCTGCTGCTTTTCTTCCATCTCTTCTTTTTTTGATGCTTAAAAAAGGAGGATTTGACTGAATTGCAAAATCTCTTAAAGATGGGCTTATGGGTCGAAGTTTGATAGATGTCTCTGCAAAAAACACAAGCTTATAAGTGCTTCACAGCCTGATCACAAGCAGTCCTCAGCTTAAATTCAAGGTCCCTCTGTCAGTGGTGCAGCGTGGGGGTGGGGGTGGCGACCCGCCCCGAGCGGCCCACCCCAGGCAGCACTTTTTGGGGGGCGGCAAAATTTCACAATAAATAAGAATCCGTCACTGCCACCCGGACTTTTCTGTGGTCGGGGTGAAGAGGCTGCTGCAGGTATGGGTGCCGGGATCCTCCACCACCACCGGCATCCTGGGGGTGGCGAATTTGGCCTATACCCCAGGTGGCTGAAACCCACGCTATGCTACTGCCCTCTGTAACTGCTCATCTTAGCACCCTGTCAAGAGGATGTCTAAGTGAGGAAGAAGAAAGAGTGAGAGGGTCACCTGCTGAAATCTCTGAAAATGGCTGCCCTTCCTCTGGTTTGTAGAGGAGGAGACAAATGGATACACAAGAGTGCTGTAGAAAGAAAACAACTGAATTTTGCCCACTCATACAGATCTCATCCTGAAATCTTAGTTTGGTTAATCACTGCTGACCTGGCAGCCCTAAAAAGAGAACATGAGAGTGCATAAGAAAGGTGGGCCTTTCTGCCTTAGCCCCTCCACCCTTTATGCAACTATAATCAGCCCTATTGTCAGTATGCGGCTCTCAGGATTAAGAACCCAAGGGAATGTACCCCTGGACATTTTAAAAAGAAAGTTGCCTGCTCCTAGACCTTCCTTCTTCAGAGACATTGGTCTCAGGGCTGCAATAATCGTAGGCTGCTACTCATGTCTGAGTATACATTTTCTCCCCTGAAAATCATTTTCACATTTGATGGATGAAAGGCGAATGACAAACAGACAAAATGCCATTGTATTTATATTGTATGTGGATTTGTATTCCACTCTATTCACTGAAGCGACTCAGAGCAGCTAACAGCATAAATCACAAAATACAGTTTCACATAACAAAACATATCAAAGTATCATATATCAAAGTATCACATATCAGTAACATATCAAAGTATCACATATCACATACATTTTTATTTTTATTTTTATTTTTATTTTTATTTTTATTTTTATTTTTATTTTTATTTTTATTTTTATTTTTATTTTTATTTTTATTTTTATTTTTATTTTTATTTTTATTTTTATTTTTATTTTTATTTTTATTTTATAGCAGCCCACGGAGGTGGAAGAATCCATGTCAGACGTACTGGCTATGGCAGTCCATTGCAGTCCTGGTGTTAAATCCTGCATGTCTCATTTTATACATGCCACAAGAGATGACTCCGAGATCATAGTGTGTGGGGCACTTCATGGCAAGCTGAGATGAATTGTTTAAGGTGGATCCCAGCTTGCCATGAAGTGACCCACACACTATGATCTCAGAGCCATCTCTTGCGGCACGTATGAAATGAGACATGCAGGATTTAACACCAGGACTGCAATGGACTGCCATGGCCAGTACATCTGACATGGACTCTTCCACCTCCATGGGCTGCTATAAAATAAAAATAAAAATAATGAACAAGGAATATATCATGGATATTGTTTTGTCACTCTGGGAATCTTTTCTTTTTCAAAGCTGTCCCACCATGTGTTTATACTAGGGCACAGATTTGAAATGGTGAGTCACCTGTAACCACCAATCCAGTCCCATTAATGAAAACACACCATATTTTAAGGGAGCTTGTCACTTGGGGGGGGGGGTAAATTACCATGCATATGCAACCATTTCATCAGAGCACTCTGTCAGGACTAATATATGTTATTCTTAATCCTATTTAGAGGTTGGAAATTCTCTGGAAAATACACTGATTTGGTACAATTTTGTTGTTAAGTAGAGTACTGAAGGCCACTTCAAACCAGCTTTGGCCAACATTATTTCATCACAGGCTCACTGAAATTATTGGAGCTTTCCCAGGGCCATGATCTCTATTTTACTTGCCTAAGAAACTCTTTTTACACAATTGTTTCTGACAGTTTAAATGCAAACAGCAAGGCTGCCATAACTAAGAAGGGGAAGATATATTCGTCATGTTATGCCAAAAGCAAGAGTTGACAAGATTTTATTAGAAAGGTAACTGTTGTTTGAGAAACACACTCTACGAGGTCAGAGGAGCAGGCACCAGAATTCTCTCACTGTTGCAAGGAAGTCCTCCTTGGTCAAGTGCTGACACATATGCACTCATACATGTACACAAACAAACACATCATACCCTTTTGGGGTGGATGGGGAAACAGGGCTGCTGAATGGGACATTGAACAGGAGGGACATCTGGGCAGTCATTAGTTTATTAGGAATGTATTCAGGAGAACATGAAGCTTTAAAAAAGATGCAATGAATTCTCACAGGCTGCTTTGTTGTAAAATGTTTCTAGGACGTGTTACCATTTTACATTTAACTTTTGGGGATCAGTAAGTTGGTGTAATTGTTAGTCTGAGCCAGAGTAGACCCACTGCACCAATGGGACTTTTGTAAGTCTTGACATGCAATTTATTCAGTGATGCTACTCTAGTCATGGTTAAAAAAATGAATTTATCCCATTATGTTTTAATTACATTTTTTTTATTCCACCCTTGTTCAAGGAACTTGTGGTAGCATACACAAATTTCTCTTACCCATATTTTATGGCCATATGTGAAATAGCTTAGGATGACAGTGTCTGGTCCAAGATCATCCAGTGAATCTCTGTACTATACCAAGCAGATCACAATGTGAATGGATTGCAACATAAAATATTTCAAACTAGTCACAAACAACATTTACAACACCAACAACGATGACATCTTCATTGCCATTCACCACCAACATGTTCATGGCATATTTTGGTCCAAAGATTTCATATAACCCTTTTTTGTTGTTACGTGCCATCAAATCACCTTTGATTTATGAGAACCAATGAATGAGTGACCTCTAAAATGTTTGTTTGTTTCTTTGTTTGTTTTTATATGTCACCCTATTCACGAAGTGACTCAGGGTGGCTAGCACAGCAGTAAAAACACAATGATCCCAATAAAATTTGTCAATAAAATCCAATCCCATACATAAAATTTTAAAGATTAAAATTTTAAAAAGTTAAAAGATTAAAAGTAATCAAATAAGCCAGCAGGATGGGGTGCCTATATGCCCAGTACCCCATACCAGCCCCACCAGCCATGTCTTTACACCCTTCCTAAAGGGCAACAGGTCTGTCTGGAGGTGCAACTCAGTTGGCAAGAGGTTCCATAGGGCTGGAGCAGACACAGAGAAGGCCCTCCTTCTGGTGCTAGAGAGATGTGTCTCTGTAGCAGATAGCACAACCATCTAGTGGTTGTCTGCTCTAGTGGGACAGACAAATGGTCTTGGGTTGACCCGGTCTCTTAAGTATCCTGGCCCACTGCCATGTAGGGCTTTAAAGGTAATGACCAGCACCTTGAATTGCACCCGGAGGCACATTGGCAACCAGTACAGCTCCTGAAGCAGTGGTGAGGTGCGTGCATAATGCCCACAACCTATCATCACCTGAGCAGCTGCATTCGGGACCAGTTGAAGCCTCCAAATGGTCACTAAGGGCAGCCCCATGTAGAGCGCATTACAATAATCAAGTCTAGAGGTGACCAGAGTGTGTGTGTTCATGTTATACCATTGACAGCCCTACTCAGCTCTTGAAAACATATTTTAGTTCTTCATCATCAGTTAAGAATAATTCAATTTCACTATCTTTGTAATAAATCAGGGAAAAGTTATAATAATAATTTCATGTCAGAAATTTTTCTGGGTTGAAAGGATTTTTGCTGGAGAAACTCTGCTCAGGAGATGGCCAAACGAGGCTCCTTTCATGTTCCCCAAGATCTAGGGAATTGTTGAACTCACAGCAGTCTATCAAAGCCAGTAATCTGTGTATGACAAAGTCAAGATTTGAACCAGGGATTTCCATTTCACTTCTCAGACACTTGATTATTTAGCTAGTGAAGATCTCCATAACCAGAAAAAAACAGTATCTACAAATTCTGCTTCCATTCCTATCTCAAAGTATTTCTTCCATAAATGAATATATTCTTCATTCCTGTCAACCAAATCATTTATTTATTTATTTATTTATTTATCAAATTTATATCCCACCCTCATCAAAAAACTATGGGCAGCTTACAAGACTAAAAACACAATAAAACACATTAGTTACATTAAAAGGTTAAAAAAATTAAAGTTCAAAAGGATTAAAAATAAAAAAGATAACAGCGCGAGGGAGCGCGCTGACGACCCAGCGCACCTTCGGCCATTGCCCCTGGCCGGAGGGAAAAGGCGAGGAGGCGAAAGAGGAAGGCGAGCGAGGGAGCGCGCTGACGACCCAGCACACCTTCGGCCATTGCCCCTGGCCAGAGGGAAAAGGCGAGGAGGCGAAAGAGGAAGGCGAGCGAGGGAGCGCGCTGACAACCCAGCGCACCTTCGGTCATTGTCCCTGGCCGGAGGGAAAAGGCGAGGAGGCGAAAGAGGAAGGCGAGCGAGGGAGCGCGCTGACGACCCAGCGCACCTTCGGCCATTGCCCCTGGACGGAGGGAAAAGGCGAGGAGGCGAAAGAGGAAGGCGAGCGAGGGAGCGCGCTGACAACCCAGCGCACCTTCGGCCATTGCCCCTGGCCGGAGGGAAAAGGCGAGGAGGCGAAAGAGGAAGGCGAGCGAGGGAGCGCGCTGATGACCCAGCGCACCTTCGGCCATTGCCCCTGGACGGAGGGAAAAGGCGAGGAGGCGAAAGAGGAAGGCGAGTGAGGGAGCGCGCTGACAACCCAGCGCACCTTCGGCCATTGCCCCTGGCCGGAGGGAAAAGGCGAGGAGGCGAAAGAGGAAGGCGAGCGAGGGAGCGCGCTGACGACCCAGCGCACCTTCGGCCATTGCCCCTGGACGGAGGGAAAAGGCGAGGAAGCGAAAGAGGAAGGCGAGCGAGGGAGCGCGCTGACAACCCAGCGCACCTTCGGCCATTGCCCCTGGACGGAGGGAAAAGGCGAGGAGGCAAAAGAGGAAGGCGAGCTTGGGAGCGCGCTGACGACCCAGCGCACCTTCGGCCATTGTCCCTGGCCGGAGGGAAAAGGGAAAGAGAAGGAAGAAAAGCAGCGGGTTGGGTGGCAGAAAAGACTCACACTACTGACCCAGCGCCGCAAAACCAGAAACAAGTAGCTGCATGCATACGATAAGTAATTCAGTTACAATAATTTAGTTGACTATAGAGACTTTACAAATAACTGACTCGAACAATACTGAAATTACAGTAGAGACTTATAGCAAACTTACAGTAGAGACTTTATATATTGGACTTCATAACTTCATATAATCAATGCTAATTAGCTATTTTAGTCTGATATTGTTAAAACTGTGATAATATGCATGATAATACTTTGTTTTAAACTGTGATAACATGTATGATGAGAGGATACTGGCGTAGAAACCGGCAAACCAACGTCAGGAATTTTGCCAAGAGAACCCTATGGACCAAAACAAAAGGCAAAACAAATGGGGCAATTTAGATGAAACAGGATGCTTAGCACAGCAGATCAAAAGAAGGGGAGGGACAGGAAAGGGGGAGGAGAAATACAGTGTTGCAAGGAACAATACTGTATAGGGACATGGAATGTGAGATCTATGAACCAGGGAAAACTGGAAGTGGTAAAAAAGGAAATGGAAAGAATAAGCATTGACATCTTGGGAATCAGCGAGTTAAAATGGACAGGGATGGGAGAATTCAGCTCTGGAAACCATCATATCTACTACTGTGGACAAGAAAACCTCAGAAAAAATGGAGTAGCCATAATTGTCAATAAAAGGGTGAGAAAAGCAGTAATGGGATATAATCTCAAAAATGATAGAATGATGTCAGTCAGAATACAAGGCAAGCCATTCAATATCACTGTAATACAAGTATATGCACCAACCACTAGTGCAGATGAAGCCACAATTGACCAGTTCTATGAAGACTTAGAACACCTCATAGAACAGACACCAAGAAATGATGTACACATTATCATAGGAGATTGGAATGCCAAAGTAGGAAATCAAAAAGTAAATGGAATAACAGGCAAGTTTGGTCTTGGAACACAGAATGAAGCAGGTCAAAGACTGAAAGAGTTCTGCCAAGATAACGCACTGGTCATAGCAAACACTCTCTTCCAGCAACACAAGAGGAGACTTTACACATGGACATCACCAGATGGCCAACATCGAAACCAGATTGATTACATACTCTGCAGTCAAAGATGGAGAACTTCCATACAGTCAGCAAAAACAAGACCAGGAGCAGATTGTGGCTCAGATCACAATCTACTGATTGCAAAATTCAGGCTTAGACTAAAGAAAATAGGAAAAACAATTAGGCCAGAAAGATATGACATAGAAAACATTCCTTGGGAATACACAGTGGAGGTGTGGAACAGATTTAATGGCTTGGACCAGATAGACAGAGTGCCAGAAGAATTATGGACAGAGATGCGGGACATCATGCAGGAGGCAGCAAGAAAAACCATACCAAAAGAAAAGAAGCGTAAGAAAGCTAAGTGGTTATCCGAGGAGGCTATTAAAATAGCGGAGGACAGAAGGAATGCAAAATGCCAAGGAGAAAGGAAAAAATACAATCACTTGAATACAGAATTTCAAAGAAAAGCAAGGAGAGATAAGGAAACGTACCTGAACGAACAGTGCACAGAAATAGAGGAAAACAATATCAGGGGTAGGACTAGAGATCTTTTCAAAAAAATTGGGGAACTCAAGGGAACATTTAAAGCGAAAATGACCATGATAAAAGATAAAGATGGCAAGGAGTTAGCAGATGCAGAAGAGATTAAGAAAAGATGGAAAGAGTACACAGAGGAACTATACAAAAAGGACCTCAACACCCCTGATAATCACAATGATGAGAACATTGAACATGAGCCAGACATTCTAGAGAGTGAAGTCAGAAAGGCCCTAAAAAACACTGCAAACAACAAAGCCAGTGGAGTTGATGGTATCCAAGTTGAACTTTTCAAAGCACTACAAGATGATGGAATCAAATTATTGCATTCTATATGCCAGCAGATTTGGAAAACAAAACAATGGCCACAGGATTGGAAAAGATCTGTATACGTTCCACTCCCCAAAAAGGGTAATGCCAAAGAATGTTCAAATTATCGAACAATTGCGCTCATCCCTCACGCTAGCAAGGTGATGCTCAAGATAATACAGGATAGACTGCAACAGTATGTGGAGAGAGAATTACCAGAAGTGCAGGCGGGTTTCAGAAGAGGCAGGGGGACTAGAGATCACATCGCCAACATAAGATGGATCATGGAAAAAACAAAGGAATATCAGAAACAAGTCTACTTCTGTTTCATTGATTACACGAAGGCTTTTGATTGTGTCGACCACAACAAAATGTGGCAAATAATTAAGGAGATGGGAATACCAGAACACCTTATATGCCTCATGAGAAATCTGTACATGAATCAAGAAGCAACAGTTAGGACAGAAAATGGAATAACGGAGTGGTTTGGAATAGGAAAAGGAGTAAGACAAGGCTGCATTTTGTCACCATGCTTATTCAATTTATACACAGAGCACATAATGCGCAATGCAGGAATGGAGGAATCACAATTTGGGATCAAAATTGCTGGAAGAAACATCAACAATTTGAGATATGCAGATGATACCACCCTCATGGCAGAAAGTGAGGAGGACCTAAAGAAGCTCCTAATTAGGTTGAAAGAAGAAAGTGAAAAAGCTGGCTTGAGACTCAATATCAAGAAAACCAAGATAATGGCAACAGGCCCTATCAGTCCCTGGAAAATAGATGGGGAAGAAGTAGAAGCAGTGACAGATTTTACTTTCTTAGGATCTAAGCTCACTGCAGATGGTGATTGCAGCCATGAAATAAAAAGGCGACTGATTCTTGGGAGGCAAGCAATGAGAAACCTGGGGAGCATAGTGAAAAGTAGAGACATCACATTGAAAACAAAAATTCGCATAGTCAAGGCAATGGTATTCCCTGTTGCAATGTATGGTTGCGAGAGTTGGACCATTAGGAAAGCTGAACGGAGAAGAATAGACGCCTTTGAGATGTGGTGTTGGAGGAGAGTTTTGAGAGTCCCATGGACAGCGAGGAGAACAAATAGGTCAATCTTAGAAGAAATCATCCCTGACTGTTCCTTAGAAGGTCAAATAATAAAGATGAGGCTAAAGTACTTTGGACATCAAATGAGAAGAGAGGATTCACTTGAGAAAGCTTTGATGCTTGGAAGGGTCGAGGGCAAAAGAAGAAGGGGACGGCCCAAGATGAGATGGCTAGATGGTATCGTGGAGACAATGGGCACAGAGCTGAGCGAGTTGAGGGGGATGGTGGAGGACAGGAGTGCCTGGCGGTCAGTGGTCCATGGGGTCGCAGAGGGTCGGAATCGACTGTGCGACTGAACAACAACAAAACAGTAATTTACTCCACGGTATGGGTCAGATTTGGCATGGACAAAACTGAAATTTAAAAACTATACAATACAAAGCTGGTCATGGACAAGTCCCATGGGGAATTGGTTTTTTTTAAAGTTTACTTTAGTGCACCAATTCATTATCATTGCTTTTCACTGCTTTCTATCCTGTATGGTAACTTGATCTGATACAAGGGGCACTTGTAAGTATCAGTGCCTTTAACTCGAGAGGCTAGACCAAATGGATGGATGCCAAAGAGTGTCTGCCATCAGGACAAGATTCTGACAGGATTGTCTGTCAGAATCACTTAATAGACTTTGAAGTCAAGTAGGAAGATCAAAGAAAAAGATCAATTACAATGAGGCTACTTAAATACAGGGCAAATTTTATGTGAATGTGGAGAAATAAAATCAATGCATTTATATGCATGCCATTTATTATCTACTATGTTTGCAAAAGAAGATCTAGTAAACGGTTCAGACAATGCTATTGAAGTAGCCTGCTTCTGGAAAAAAGTCTAATCATGTTATTAATTGTAATTGTTTGAACTTTATCGGACTGCAGTGGCTCAAGTCACTAAGATGCTGACTGGGAGGCGGAAGGTCAGCAGTTCGATTCCCGAGTACTGCAGGACGGAATGAGCTCCCGTCTCTGTCCCAGCTCCTGCCAACCTAGCAGTTCGAAAGCAAGAAATTGCAAGTAGATAAATAGGGACCACCTCGGTGGGAAGGTAACAGCATTCCATGCACTCTGGTGTCTAGTCATGCCTGCCACATGACCATGGAAATGTCTGCAGAAGCAGACAGTCCTGGCTCTTCGGCTGAGAAACAGAGATGAGCACTGACCCCTAGAGTCAGATACGACTGGCTTTAGAGCAAGGGAAACCTTTACCTTTACCTTGAACTTTATCTATACGTTTACCTCGGATAACGCTAAAATCACATAACGTTAAGTAATCTGGGGAGGAGAATTGGATCGAATAACATTAAGGTCCTATGGGATGGATCGGATAACAACCACTAAAGCCTGTGCGGTTGCAATGTATCTCTATGGAGCTTTAACGTTATCCGATCCATCCCATAGGATTTTAACATGCATCGGATAACACTAAAAATCGGATAACACCAAGACTTGTGGAACCAAGTCTTAGTGTTATCCAATGTATTACTGTACTATAGGTTAAGAATTTTAAATTGTCCAACACTCTGAAATGAAGAAAGGAAAGAAAGAAAGTGAGAGGCTCCTGATGTATTCAAAGTCAAAACTGAAGCAGATTATTATTAAACCACTTCAGAGAGAGAGAGAGATGGAAAGTGCTAGTTAGCAACTTGTAAAATCAAAGGTGCCAGTAGTTAGTTCAAAACTGAAATGAAAATTGTATTCCACAAGAAACTCATCTCTGTCTTTTGTGAGAAATTTGTTTTAGTCATCTGGATGACTACAGCAATTTCTCCCATTGAACCCAGCAGAGATTGGTTTTGAAAACCTATGGATCACAGCAGATCTAAGCAAAATTTCTGCATAGTCACACTTTGAAGTTGTGTTAAATTGAACTTCAAACAGGAATTTTCAAGAGCCGTAAAATTTTATATTCTCTAAGTAAGAGTAAGAAAAAGATTGTTGTTCAATGCATGTTTGCATTAGAAATTACAAAAATCTTCATAATTTGAATACTTGTTCATACAAAACTGAAGAAAAATTGATAACAAAAACTGACTAGAAAGCACCCACAATTTAAAAAAAGAATTAATATGAAAAAAGCAAAACAACACATTCATCCTTCCCTCACCGCAAGAAATAGAATGGTTTAACTAACCATTAAAAATACATTTCTTTCTGATTTAAGCACAGCTTTACCTAATCCATATTTTCCCCCTCAGCCTTTATTTCTCCAAACAGATTGTGTAAAGAGCTACTTATACTTTACTTAGTGAATCCATTGTTTGGATTTGTAGTCTCCCGTTTAAATGGAAGAAAACACCAGGGGGAAATGGAGCTGGCTGTGTTTGAAAGGGCTATATTCATATTAAGAGACATTAAGATAATGACAATAGCTTATTATTTTCAGTAAAACACTTATAAAGGTCATTAAAGTGACTCCAGTTTCCAGATTCAGTCATTCCAGTTTCATTTACAGGCTCTTTTTTCAGTCACAGACTCTTTTTTCAGTCACAACTTTCTAAAATTAGACAGCCTTTTTAAAAAGGCATTGTCAGCTACTTTCCTCTGACTAGTCTTTCTTTTTCATTCCACGTGAATTTAAGAATTCCAGTGGACAAGTGTGAGGATCTAAATTGATATCAATCAGAATGCTTCCCCAATACCATTGTATGAAGAAACAAATAGAGATATTCTAAAGTGTCTGTGTGCAAACATGAAAGACACCTGCCCTCACAAGATGGCAGAAAGTTGATTCGGGAGCATTGAATTAAAAATGCAATTATTGTTTTGCCTTCGTTTAGATAAATAAGTTACTTATCCTGGCTTAGAAAAGTTTGGACTGCAGCTCCCAGCATAGTCAGTGACCTTAGTGGCTAATTGATTCTGGCAGCTTCTTCTTCTTCTTAAATGTCTAGATTACATGATTACATGTCAACTAGATTATGGGCTCATTAACACAGATTTCCCCACAGGTCCGTAGCCATGGGGGGGGGGATAGTTTGTAACAAACATGTAATCTAGCCAGATGTGAAATGGCCAAACTAAAGGCACCTTTTGATGAGTTCATTCTTCCTTTCGTCTAAACTAGTGTGAAAAAGATTAACCAACAACACAAGGTGGCAGCTGGCATCCATCCATCCATCCATCCATCCATCCATCCATCCATCCAACCAACCAGCCAGCCAGCCAGTCAATCAATCAATCAATCAATCAATCAATCAATCAATCAATCAATCAATCAATCAATCAATCAATCAATCAGTCAGTCAGTCAGTCAGTCAGTCAGTCAGTCAGTCAGTCAAAACAGAACATAACTTTTCCAATTTCCACAATGTCTTGAGCTATTATAAAATCTCTGAAAGAGAACAGGGGGAGTGACTTTCCTTATGTTGTTGTTAAATAAACTGACATAGCAACTCTATATGGCATCTGCCTAGCAACATATGTCGTTTTATATCCAGAATTATGCAGCATTGATTAGAGAAATATTTTTTTAAAGATCAAAGTAGAAGTGCTTTCTCTGGCATCCTTTTTAACATCACAACTCATTACATATGTCACAGGGTTGTCACCTCAGTTACTACAACCCAGAGAACCACTTGGGTGCACTCTGACCAAATGCACTGGCTATGCAGTGAGGTTTTTTTTTTCTTTTTTTGCAAGCATGCTAAACAAATGCATACCAGTCATTAGCCTCCTCCTCAAAAGCAGAGCAGCTTAAAGAGGGTGTTTGTGGAGCACTCTAATGAAAGACAAATGTGTACAGTGATGGTGTAACTTTGAGCAAACCCAAAGAGCTTCAGCTACCATGCTATGTGCCCTGTCTGGACATGCTTCCAACTGGCATAAATCTCAGTGGTGAATTACTGCAAGTTATGTGACTTGGAGCAAGAACAAATGTCTGCACTAATTTCTTAACTTGTGGCTGCTTTACACTGTGATTTAGGCTGATTACCTTTTGCTGGCAAGAAAACGGATTTTGGCTGCTATGTCCCGCAGGTCTGAAACATGCTCTCTGTATGGTGAGAGCATGTGGCCCTCCTAATGTCACAGCATCGCAATGATCCCACTGTCTGTAGCCAGCCTCACCAATAGCGAAGGGCAAGGGGCATGCAGTCCCAATTCATTGGGATAGCTATGTTTTCCCCAGCCATGACAAATGGGATGAGTAGACAGGTATTTGTCACCCCATTATTGCTTAATAATATCAGTTCTAAACACTTAGAGGCTGTTGGAATGAAGTGGGGAGGGGAAGGAGGAAAATGAAATTCTAAACCACAAGTGGGGTAATAAGCTGCAGCCAGAAGCTAATTGTCTTGAAACGTGATCTTTTATGACATGTTACTACTATAAAGGGACCAGTCAACATTACTGCAGTTAGCTTCTCTCCTCCCCCCCCCCATAGCTTGAACAGGGTGTACACAAAGATTATTTCTCTCCTTCCCAAAAACGTGGATCAGACATCTTGATCCCAGCTGTAGACCAGAACAACTCTCAAGACTTTGGGTGCCTTAACTAAATAATGGCTGGCGATTGGCCTGCATCATGTTTAATGGCTCTCTGCGGAGTTTGTTTCCTACTGACGTGGTTCCACCCAAGAAGTCTCTCCTGTCAAAAGAAATGAATCATTACAAACAGCCTGCCAGGCCAGAAGTGAATAGAAAGAGGCACCGTGGAGCATTGGCACTACAATGTTATCATTTGCTTTATTTTAAAAAACGCTCCAGTATTAAATAATACTTAAGCTTAGGGTGGCCAGGCCAACGGATTGCTTAGCAGGCTGATACAGCTGGCAAAATGCATCATCCATCAAACATTTAATGGCTTTAAAAAGCAAAAGCAAAAAAAGTTCAAGAACACTTCCTCATTATATAATTTTGTACAAAAAAAAAATTAAGATGGGGGCAGTACTTTATTTCTTGTCTGGGCCAAACCTAAGCGAAAAACACAAGGGGAACTGAACATAAATCTCTCCAAATTTGAGTCATTTCATTGTTGGGTGGAAACAACCTGGATCTGTTAATTAAAACTGAGTACAGTTCAGGGCCCTGTTATCCTGAGACATTATGTAGACCTGTATATATTAAATCAAATATTATGCAGTGCAGCCATAATGTTTTAAAGGTGTGCAAGTTTTATAGGATTTTTTTTAAAACAACAACAACCCTTTCTCACAAGAATCCCAAGAAACAGAATGTTATGGCTGTGCTAATTAACCGGTCTGTGCATCTGTGCTACCATTCAGCTACTGTTTGTTAATGGCAATTGTTTAAGGTAAATATCATGTGTTACATTTTGGGCTTTAATTGTCCCCTCTGAACAAGTCACCAACACCTCTTTCCTGGGATTTGAGAGTCCAAAACCTAAGTCCTTGTGATGCCAGAAAGGGTCGAAGCCAAAGCGTAGATTGGCAGGAGCTATTTGTGGGTCATCAGATTGTGAAAAGTGGCATGGGGGGATCAGGGCTGTAGCCAGGATTCTAGATGTGGCTGGGCAAAAGCCTCTTTTCAATGCATTCCTATGGGAAACCATGCTTTGTGCCCTCTAGTGGCCAGCTGTTTGGGCAAACTGCTAATCCCTGTCCCCCATCCCCTGGCTATGGCCCTGTGGGGGAATCTGAGTCAATGGGCCAATAATATAGTTGAAACCCAATAACCAGATAATAAGGCAATTCAGACCCATGGGGTGGGGTGTGAGTTTTCTTTCTGAACTTTAGCTTTTGTCAAATGAATCTTGCTTCTGAGGAGTGGAGAACAATGTCTACTGTGCATTTGCATAGGGCGGATCTTTTCCTGTCCTTGGCCCATGGAGGGGCTTTGAGAAAAGTTCCCAGGGGCAGCAGACTTTTCCAGCAGCCAGTAATAATAATGATTCCATGTCAGAGATTACTCTGGGTTGAAAGGATTTTTGCTGGAGACGTACGAATGAGGCTCTTTTAATGTCCCCATGCAGCCCCCGGGTATCTAACCCTGATCTTCCAGTCTCCAAGCTCAGTGTCTTAACCACTAAGCCAGTCAAGAAGTAAAATGCTCTCAGTAGCTGCAATGCTTCCTGCCACTCCCACAAGGGCATGGCTCCTGATGTCCTTTCCTTTTAGCGCAGCTGAACCAAGTGGAGAGTTTTCAGGTCTTGTATTTCTTCAGGAGCTGCTAGGCAGTTTGCGGAAGTGCCCAACCTTTAAAGCAACTTCATACACCACGAACAGTGATGGGCAGCAACAAGTTTGCAACAGTTTGCCAGAACTGGCAGTAACTTTTCCCGGTGTCCCAGAGAACCGGTAGTAGCTTTTGGGGGGAACAACCTTGGGGGGTTACCTTTTCACCGGTTCCCCCACTGTGCATGCGCACCAAGCACTTGGTGTACATGTGAGCCTAATGTGTATTTTATGTGTTTTATGTCTATTTAATTTGTATTTTTATGTGTTTTATGTCTATTTAATGTGTATTTATTTTAATGTGTATTTTATGTGTTTTTATGTGTATTTTTATATATTTTTGTCTAATTAATTTGTATTTGTATGTATACTTATTTTTATGGGTTTTTTTACATTGGCTCCAACCACACCACTGGCTCCGCTCATGATGTCATTATGTTGGCTGTGCCCACAATGTTGGCTCCACCCACAGTGTAGTAGTAAAAAAATTAGCTGCCCACCACTGACCACAAACTAAACCATATCTACCAGTACTACTTGCTCTGAGTAAAGCACAACAATTTCCTGAGAAACCAGCCAGTTCCATTATTCCCAACAACCTTACATTGGAATCCAATGATTGGAATGATCCATCCACACAGGCAGAGTGACAACTGTGTGATCTGTCAACTAAGGAACCCTACAACCATCTGCAGCAGTGGACCATAGCCAGTGATGGGATGTAACAGTTTCACACCAGTTCATCAGAACCGGTAGTAACTTTTCCCAGTGTCCCGGAGAACAGGTAGCAACTTTTGGGGTGACCACCTTCGGGGCTTACCTTTTCACTGGTTCCCCCACTGCGCATGTGCGCCAAGCTCTTGGTGTGCATGCATGCCTACAGTGCTTGGTGCATATGCACAGCCTTCTTGCTGTCCTCCCAAGTGGGGAGGAGGAAGAGAAGCTGCTAGCCTGAAGCTCCCTATAGCCTGCTCCCCAGGGTAAGTGACTCACCTTTGGATGTGGTGTGTCTGTGTGTATTTTAATGTGTATTTAATACCTTTACCTATATTGATATACTACCACAGTTCCTAAAAAGGCCTGGCGGCCTGGCTTGGGGTGTTTAAGTAAAGTCTTGGAGTAACCTCATCAATAAGCTATACCTGTGCTGTTCCAATTGCTGTTCCAATTGGAGAACCCTTAAGGTGGTACAGCTGTTTTACATTTACATTAAGGCATATTATCCTAGAGAACTGGTTAGGCAAAGACTTAGTACCTAAGTTCTTTAACTCTTGAAAAGTTGAAAAGTGCCAAAATGAAGCCATCTTGTGGTGAGTTCATTCTGTAGTTCCTTCCATCTGACCTAGAATAAGCTTTAAGCTCTGGATTAAAAGCTCTGGTTGATTTGTGTTTGGGGTTGTATTTTAATGTATTTTTAATTTAATTAATTTAATTTATTTACGGGTTTGTGTTGTGGGTGGGTGGGTGGGTTGAGGGTGCATGTGGGCGCGCGCTTATTTTTATTTATTTTTCTTTGGCCCCGCCCACAACATCATGATGTCATGATGCTGGCTCCGCCCACAACATCATGATGTTAGCTCCACCCACACTGTGATATCATCATGGTGGGGTAGTAACAATTTTGACATCCCACATAGCCCATGAATGCATACATTCATAATAACACCTATTAGTCCTTTAGGTAGGAAATCCTGTGGGCCACAGGTCCACACTGAACCCACTTGATCCCAATGTGCCCCTCCCCAATTGCTGTCACATTCAACTCCACTTCAGATTGAGTAGCATGATCACTACCATTCCATATCTACAGAAGACAAGTCGGGGAAGATCACCTTGCTTTTACATAGAAAAACATTCCTGGAGGTCTCCCAGATGCACGACTGCCTTTTAAAATTACCTGGGTGCTCTCAACAAGTCTTTTTAATATTTTTATAAGTAAAAAACACAATGGTCATGATAAATTTACTTGGTTTTGGGAGGCTATTTTTTGGTTTGGGCCTATTTTTTGTCTCTAGATCCCTATGAGACAGCCCTTGAGACATACTCCGAAACAAGTCAGATTTCTGAGCGTTCCTTAAAGGTCTGTAGTCACCAGGAGAGAGACCAGCTAAAGTCACCTGAAACATATGTGGCTGATGCAGTTACATTCCCAATGCTGAATGACCCCAGAGTACCACAAAAATGAAGAACTGGTAAATCTATACAGTACTCTATTTAAAAAAAAAAAACTGGCAGGTTTGTCATCAGTTAAAATCAACATGACAGCTCATGGTTATATCCAGATACTGTATTAGATAGCTACAGAGTGTATATTATTAGGCCCCAGAAGACAAGGGTTCAGGTCCCTGTTTGGTCATGAGATTTTCACTGAAGTGTACGTAATATATTAGTGAAGCAGCATTGGTGACCATCTCATGTACACCCCCCTTCCCCAAAACCCATGGGCAAACAGACTTGTAGACATAGCTCGCTAGATGTGTGGTCCAATCCCACCACACGCCGCCACCACTACCATCATGCTGGATCCTGGGAAAAAGCTCTATGTGCATAGAAGCCTGAGCATATCCAGGTTTCCAGGGAGAACAGCTGTTATCCTGGCCCACATATCCTTGTTGAGGTGGTGACAAGGCTAGTCTCCTATTTTCTTGCCGCTTCATGAATTCAGACTGAGTGCTCAAACTGGTCTTTAGTTACCAAGTTTTCAGGTGATTTGGGTACCCAAATGTAAGCCTCACATTTTCTAAAATAACTAGAAGCCAGCAGTTTCCAAATATTTATATAGCTAGAATTTCAGAATGCCTTAATATCCTATTCTCAAAATCCTCCTACAGTCTGGCTAAGGCTGTCAAGCTACTTTTGAAATATTTTGGACTTGGTTTTAATAATAAAATGCCATTTTTTATGTCTTTGTAACCACACCAAGGAAGTTGCTGATAGTTGGGGCTGTTAATCTATCATTCAAAGAAAACTACAGCCAAAAGGTGAAGATCCAAGCTTAGGCCAAGCCAACTTGAGAAATGCTTTGATTTTGTTAAAGCCATGAAGATTCTCTCTCTCTCTTTTTCTGGAAAACAATTACTGTATGTGAATTAAATTGTGTACAGCAGTGTTTCCCAACCTTTGGTTTTTGGACTTCAATTCCCAGAAGCCTAAGTCAATTCCCCAAAACACTGATCAGCCAATGTATTGACTTAGGCTTCTGGGAATTGAAGACCTCCTGTAGGTTGTGGGCCCTATGTTGGGAACCACTGGTGTAGAACTATGTGGAACAGGACAGAATGGAATTCTGCAGTTCTGAAACATGCTCACTGGGCATGTATAAACCAAATTCTCAGACAGTTTTTTTCTGATACAGAGTAAATAACATTCCTGGAATTATAGTGTGGATTTATTTCTGTAACAAGAGCAACATTTTGGAAACCGTGGGAACAGATCTGAGATAACTGACATCAACTACAGGTGGTTTGTATGATATTCTTGTTGCTGGTGTTGCTGCCGCTGCTGTTCTTGTTGGTGGTGGCGGCGGGTGATGGTGGTGGTGGCGGCATGTGCCATCAAGTCATTTCTGACATGGCCACTCTATGAATGAGATACTGTATTTCCAAAACGTCGTCCTCAACTGCCCTGCTCAACCCCTGCAAGTTGTATCCTATAGTATCCCTTAGGGCAATGACGGCACACCTTTTAGAGGCCAAGTACCCAAACAGAGGGGTGTGGCAAACTCTGTGCTGGGGAGAGGGCCAAACGCTCCCATTGGGCTGCTGGGCAGAGGGGCAGGGTAAATTCTGTGCTGAGGAGGGAGGAAGCACTCCCATTGGGCTGCTAGGCAAAGGGGCAAGGGTGAACTCTGTGCTAGGGTAACAGGCACACACACCACTAGAAGAGACTGTGAGTGCCCAATCTGGCATGCATGCCATAGGCTCACCACCACTGCCTTCGGGAATCGATCCACCTCGCATTTAGCCTCCAACTGTTTCTGGTGCCTACCAATTTTCACAGCATTATTGTCTTTCCACAGAACATCTGGCTTTTCATAATGTGTCTCAAATTGGTTTTCACAACAATTGATTTTGCAAGACTTCCCTGAGCAATCCAGCTTGCTGTGTTCTTGGGTGTTGTTTTTTGTGCAACTGGTGCCCATATTGTATTTATGGAGTAGAACATGTATTTATAGCATCTGCTTTGAACAGTGCATTAATATAAATTTTCAAGGTAGTGCCATGGTAGTCTGTTGTGGTGTTGCCAGTTCTCATGGAACTGGAATGCTTTCTCATTTCTTTAAATGGCTGAAGTCTACAGAATCACTGTGCTTCCTTGGCTCTCCAGGTAGAGGAACAAATCTCAGAGTAATGAATGCTGAAGGAAGAGGAACTTTGGTTTTTATGATTAAAGTGGCTGTATTTATTTATTTATTTATTTATTTATTTATTCATGTTTACACTTGTATGCCACCTACTTACAAGACGACTCAGGGCGGCTAACAAAGTACCACATAAACATCACAACATGAAATTCCACTACAAACAACAACAGAGAAAGTTCACAAAAATGACTAAAGAAATACAAGATATAGAATCACCCAGAGGTCAATGAGCAGGAGCGTTCTTGGCCACCTGCAGCTGTGGCAGTGCTTTATCCTCCTCCAGGCATGGATGGTAGGCCCAGAGGTTGGTGGGCGGGAACATCCTCAACCACCTGCAGCCATGGCAGCACTTTATCCTCCTATGGGTGTGGATGGAAGGGACTGGAGGTTAGTAGGCAGGAGTGTCCTTGACTGCCCACAGCTGTGGTGGCACTTTATCCTCTTCTGGGCATGGATGGCAGGCCCTGGAGGTTAGTGGATGGGAGCGTCCTCGACCGACCACAGCCGTGGCAGCACTTTATCTTCCTCTGGCTGTAGATGGAAGGGACTGGAGGTCAGTAGGCAGGAGTGTCCTTGACTGCCCACAGCTGTGGTAGCACTTTATCCTCTTCTGGGCATTGATGGGAGGCCATGGAGTTTGGTGGATTGGAGCATCCTCAACCGACCACAGCCGTGGCAGTGCTTTATCCTCCTCCAGGTGTGGATGGGAGGGCCCCAGAGGTCAGTGGGCAGGAACGTTCCTCAACCAACTGTAGCATTGGCAGAACTTTATCCTCCTCTGGTTGTGGATGGTGGGGCCTGGAGGTCGGTGGGCGGGAGCGTCCTTGACTGCCTGCAACCATGGTGGTGCTTTGTCCTCCTCTGGGCATGGATAGTGAGGCCTGGAGGTCAGTGAGCAGGAGTGTCCTTGACCACCTGCAGCCATGGCGGCACTTTATCCTCCTCTGGGTGTGGATGGTGGGCCTGGAGGTTGGTGGGCAGGAGCGTCCTCAATCTCTCACAGCCTATGCAGTGCTTTAAATTTTGGGCACCCATTCCCATCTGTTCCTAGCTGCTGTGCACTCAACATTTAAGGTTGTCTCCATGATATTCATAAGGCCATATCTTTGGGCTGTCTCAAGGGCCTATTGCCTCTCTTGGCTTTAAATCATGAAATCCAAGAAAATGGGTTACTACTGGTTTGGAAGCAAAATCAACAAAAAGTTGATAGACACTTTCAAGGCTTCCAAGTTTTATTTGGAATAGGCTTCTTTAGAAGGTAGCTCACTTCTTCAGATGATTGGAGTGTAGCTTCACTAGTCAGACATTTATAGAAGGCTTGTGCTGCCTTCCTCTTCATTTTTGTATTGTGCCTGCCTGCTATGATCTGAAAAAGAAGCCTATAGGCCACAAAACTGTGTGCCAAACAAAAGTTGCTGATATACTTTGTGACCATTGACACAGAATGTGGATATATGTAGGAAGCCAAAGGCAAATAGTATATCTATGATTAGATGTACAGTAATACCTCGGATAATGACTGCATCGGGTAATGCTAAAATCGGATAACGATGCAAAATTTCCAAATAAATTTTGCATCAGATAACGATCTGTTAGCGTTATCCAATGCAGTCATTTCGTAGCAGCAGGGTGGCTGAAAAGCTGAACGGGGTTCTCCGTTCAGCTTCCCAGCCACTCTGCAGCTGCAGAGGCAGGGGTGGGGTGGCTGGAAAGCTGACGGGGGTCTCCCCCGTCGGCTTCCCCAGCCACCCCACAGCTGTGGAGGCATGGGCAGGTGGCTAGGGAAGCCAACGGGGAGTCCCCGTTAGCTTCAGCAGCCACCCTGCAGCTGTAGATCGGGTCCTCTGATCTCCCTGGAGCAGGCAGGGGGATAAGAGAGCCCAAAATGGGTTTAAAAAATGGACTTTTTTTACCCATTTCGGGCTCTCTGACCCCCCCTGCCTGCTCTAGGGAGATCAGAGGACCCGATCCAAGCTGTTTCTGGGCTTCCCCCACCTCCCTGGAGGCTGTAACAAGCCAAAATGTCAGGATTCGAATCCTGACGCTTTGGCTTGTTGCAACCTCCAGGAGGGTGGGGGAACTTCAAAAATAACGCGCATCGGCTCTAGGGAGGTCCGGAGACCCATGTGCACTAATTTTGAAGTTCCCCCACCCTCCTGGAGGCTGCAACAAGCCAAAACATCAAGATTTGATTCCTGACGTTTTGGCTTGTTACAGCCTCCAGGAGGGTGGGGGGAACTTTGGAAACAGCTTGGATCGGGTCTTCCGACCTCCCTGGAGCTGGCAGGGGGGTCAGGGAGCCTGAAATGGTTAAAAAAATGGACACTCCAAGGAGGTCAGAAGACCCGATCCAAGCTGTTTCCAAAGGTCCCCCACCTCCCTGGAGGCTGCAGCAAGCCAAAATGTCAGGATTCAAATCCCGACGTTCTGGCTTGCTGCAGCCTCCAGGGAAACAGGGCTTTTTTTAACGTTGTGCGATAAATGCATTGCACAACGTTAAAAACTGGATAACGACAAGACTTATGGAACCAAGTCTCATCGTTATCCGATGTATTCGTGTACTATACTTTGATATACTGTGACAAAAGTCCTTTTGCATGGCTACACAAATGTCATCACTTTTGGAGGCAAATTGCCTCAAGTTAAGCACCCACTGTTGATATTATCAACTGCATGCTGAATTGCATAATTCAGTATATGACAGATGTCTATGATGAGTTCTTAATTTGAAGTAATTTGCCTCCAGATGGCCCGCTGTTTGTGTTATACCAGCATAACAAGAAAAGAGGATTTTTGGCTGACAATTGATAAACCTTTGCCTGCAACACATATCATTTATGTAATCACATTTGTTTTAAGGTGTTTTGTCTATTGGCTGAGCTTCAGTCTGGCACCCATTGCTTCATGGATTACCAAGCACTGCTAAAAATAAATGTTACATAAAGTTTGATTTGCTCATATTCATTCTTTGATACCCTTCCCCCCCCCCTACCCTTCCTAACTTCTTTTACTCTACTACCTCTGTTTTCTCACTTATTCTAAGTTTAGGTGATACTCTCTGGAGGGAAAATAATAAGATGGAGCTAGTCTGGCCAGGTTATCCTATGGCAATAGAGTAGACCATACTGCCAGTGACTCAACAACGAGCATTAGGCAGTGGTTAACTAACTTGACAACCCTGAGGACTAATAGCCTTGGTGAAGTCCACAGGGAAGGGTGATGTTCCCCAAGTGGATTAAATCTCACTTGAACTCATCTTGATGGAGGACAGCAGTTTCATCAAGACTAGCCTGGGGCTGAGGAGGACTTTGTGTGCCAAAAGGGCTCAGGACCAGAAAGTGACTCACAGTGATGGATCAGTGGTACGGGTATCATGCTGTGATGAAGATTAAAGACCATTATATTCACAGGACAGTCATGAAGAAGAAGATGGAGGTTGTCCAACCTTTACTCATTGACTCTTAACTTTCCTCTTCATGGCTCAAAACAACCTTTCAAGGCCTCAACTGCATTTTAGATTGAATCACTTGAGAAACCAGATGGTATACTTCAGTCATCTAGGGTGATCTCATAAAGGCTGAATATTGCCAGTTTAAAATACTCTTGATTTGGGCCTGTTTCCTTTGCTTGAGGGTAAAAGGGAGGCCCAACTCGAAATATTATTTGTGTGAAACTTTAGGATGTATTTGAGTAACATTTTTCTTGATATGTATAAGAAGGGAAGCATTTCATTCTTGATTTTCACTTGTACCTTTTCTGGAGGCTGAAAATGAAGCATTTCTCATTTTCTGAACTGCATAAACATTTCACATAGAAGTTTAAAGCTGCAACAGAATTAATAGCTTTGTTTCCACTTTTATTGTTGTTGAAACGCACTTTTGAAAATATGTTTTCAACTACTGGCAAAAAAATGCTTATTTTTCTCTTGTTGGTTCTTCAGCTCTACTGAGCTTACTCCTGGTGTTATAAACATGTTCACACAGAGAGGGGAGGGGGGAGAAAGGTTATTTCCCTGTCAAATACTGTACTTTATGCTGTGTTTGATACAGAAAATTGAATTTTCCAAATCAAGGCTAATGGCTAATGAACTTTTCATTCCCTTGTAACCAGAGGTGCTTAAACAATAACACCTATGTATATATATTTTTGAATAGTAACCATGTTATTCTGTGTTTCGCTGCCTACGGACACCAGACCAGCAGGGGAGAAAGACTCTGGCCAGAGCGCTTGGACTCTCAGACCTGCCGGCCCTCCCGAGCCCTTCCCCCATGCCAGGCTTAAAAGACGGCTCGGCGGGAGGTTTCCTCGCTGCCTACGGACACCGGACCAGCTGGGAAGGAGGACTTTGGCCAGGAGCACTTGGATTCTAGATCCAAGTGCACTTGGATTGCTTCTCTTGGCCTCTTCTCTCTGCCGTATTATTGCTATTACTATTGTTATTATCTTGTAACTGAAATTTGGAGTTGATACTTTGATGTTTTGTTTTGTTTAAGACTCACCTGAAAGTGTTTTCTGAAATCTTTTTAAGATGTATTAACTTGTAACTGTGATGGAGGATTTTTGAATTGTACGATATGTTATTGATATATGATGTGTTACTTTGATATGTTTTAATATGTGATATTTTGTGTTCGACGTTGTTAGCTGCTCTGAATCGCTTTGGCGAATAGAGAGGCATACGAATCTAATAATAATAATAATAATAATAATAATAATAATAATAATAATAATAATAATAATAATAATAATAATAATAATAAGAAGAAGAAGAAGAAGAAGAAGAAGAAGAAGAAGAAGAAGAAGAAGAAGAAGAAGAAGAAGAAGAAGAAGAGAGTAAACAAAACAAAACTGATGTAGCAGTTTAAAGACTATGCTGTATCTTAATGTTAGCTTTCGTGGATCAAGTCTGATGAAGTGTCTGATGAAGTGGGCTTGATCCATGAAAGCTAATATTAAAATACAGCAGTTAGTCTTTAAAATGTGACAAAGATTTGGTTTGGTTTGGTTTGTTTAACCTATGTGTAATTATTTTATGTCCTCCTTCTTCATTAGAAACAACACTGTCAGGATGAAGCTGAGCCAGGGCTCCTTCTTGAAAACCAGTTGCCTCTCTAGCTGTAATTGGGGAAACCCTATTTTGGCCCACTTAAGGAGGACATATGGAGAGAGGCAACCCTTCCTCATAGTGGCTACTTTTAAAGAGACAGTGTAGAGTTGGCATTTGTTGTTGCTTTTGCTTCCTTTTTTCTTTTTGTTAGTGTTTGTTTTTCTTCTTTCTTTTTTTTTGTCTTAACTTTTGCAGTAGAACCATACGGGCGTGTTTTACTTCCGCTTCCAGGAGCAACGAGGGTGGTGCAGGCCGGATGAATTGCAGTAAACCCATTCGTGTGGATTCATGAAGTCCAATAACATCTGGAGTGTCAATCTTCGCCATCACGGACAAAGGTAATGCAAAACTCCAAGGGTTAGAGTTAGCCTTTAAGACACCACAATGTTTTTGTCTTTTTGTTGTTGTTTTGTTTTGTTTACTATCCCATATGCTTGCACAAACTAACACAACCACCACTTCAAAAATGTATTATTGAAGAAGAAGCTGAGCTCCTGTTGTTTGGAATGAGTTCTTCCCACAATAGTTTTAGTCTACATAGATTTTTTAGTTAAATGATATATTTTGGAGAGTACTGGGCTTTGCAGAACACAAGCCCTTATGAACTGGATTCAAACTACATTCAAAGGAACTATTTAGTAAAATGCAAATTGTATGTTGATTGCCGAAGAAGCAATTGTGTGCCTCACTAAAGCAGCTTTATTACTATTGTGTTGTAAGCTCTCTGTCATTGGAAACTCTTCAATAGGCAGGGGTCCTGAACAGATTAACCATAATGATAAGCAAAATGAATTGCTTGACTTCAGTTATACAAGAACCCAGTGAAGTAATACTGTACATTAAAGCCTTCCTACCTCCTCACAATTGTCACAGCCTTTGGTAACTTCTGTTTCTCTAGAACAGTGATTTGAGAATGCTTCTTTCACCTCCATGACAGCAATCACTACTTGTAAAATAATAGACCATCCGCCAGCAATAATTTGCAATCCAAACAGACTTGACATTCTCTGACATTTATTGAAACCTCAGCCCCTGTCCACTGGTTTCAGTTTTCCTCCCTTTGCTCTGTTTTTACAGACAGACAAGTGCTTAGACTTGGGCTTAATAATGAGAAGAAATTTTCAATTGGCCTGACTTTGCTTGTGTTGGCTGAGCTAGGAGTGTGCAGCAGACAGGCGGTTGGAGTTAATTATACTAAATGGTGAGAACATTATTTGACCCCACTGGTTTTAACACCAGATGGTATAGCTTGTCTGTAAGTAAGCAACATGGGCAAGGTGTTTCCCAGCCAAGAAAGGGAACAGAGTTGAATCGGGGCAAAGGCAGCATTTTATGTCTCAAAAGGCAAATAAGCAAAATATAAAGGTATGTTGGGTCAAAGGTTGAAAAATTACATTTTTGGACTGCATCCACTATGAGATCTGCTTGTGCTGTCTGGGGATTCTGGGAGATATTCCCAAGAATGACTTTTTCAGGTTCTGTACCAGATCCAGATTGTCTGCATTATGCTTTTGGCGAACAGATAGCTGATGGTTCCTAACAAAGCTGAGACCATAACTGTATGAAACACAAGTAAGAGACCTACAAGAAGACCAATTCAGTAAACTTTTCCCTATAATGCATTTCGTTATTGATGTCAACTAATCCACATCTTAGCTTGTGAATTAGAACAGTGCTTCATCATATAATGTCCTTGTTCTGAAAATACTTTAGCAATAGCAATTATACTTATATACCACTCCATAGTGATTAGTCCACTCTCTGGGGAGTTCACAAGGCAAGCAGTATTTTGCTGGACACTGATTTTACCAACCTTGGAAGGATGGAAGGTTGAGTCAACCTTGTGTCACATCAGGATCAAACTACAATGTTAGCAGTTTTTTATGCAATACAGCAGTTGAACCACTGTGTGCGTGATTTTAAAAATTTAATAGAAGGGACCTGAGATGAAAAAATGAGAATGTATAAAAGCTCCAGGTGAACTAAGTTTTGATCTGCATGTCGAACTGAGAAATGAAGATGTGACCAGTTAAGACCACAATTTGCAACTATTAAAATCTTCAAGCAATTCTACAATGGTATACGCTGGGATGACAAGAAACTAGTTGCACTCTATAGTTTAGAAGGGAAGAACTTCTGATCAGAAGACATATTGTTTAGGGGTGGACACATTGCTTTTAAGCTGAAGAAGCAGGAGCATAAGGTACATACAAAGCCTTGGAAAATGAAGTTCCCACTAGGTGGGAAGGCCCTCTGCATTCTCAAATTTTGTGCCATTTAATTTCAAAGAAGAAATTTAGACCTGATGCCTGACTTTGACATTGGCCATAATTTATTTTGAAACATGAATTTTCAGAAGCAGATTAGGCTGAAAAGATTAATAACAGCATTTAGGAGAGTTCGGATTCCGACAGCTCATCACTGCATGACAAAGTAGTAAGCCACTACAAATTTCATTAGGGACTGTTTATTTAAACTGAATATTATCCCATTAGGGTTGTTTTCACTATAGAAAAGGTTTTATTTCCATAGCAATTAAATAGGGTGAAATGCAGCCACCTAAAGTTATATCAAATTGAATGACTTATCTTTGTTTCAGCTCACTTTAAGACAAGCAATTTCTTAGTATAATGTAGTTTGAAAACAAAACAATGGTGTATGTATTTGTGAGAAGGTATGCTCAGGATAATCCACACATTAAATGCAATCTGGTACAGATTAAGTGTTTTCAAGTCCCATTTGGTTTCTCTAAGAGAAAGGCAATCACCTTAAAGTGTGGCTGGATTGTGTATACTTTATTCTATACATCCTGCTAGTCTTTCTACTGAAAGTGGTGAAACAGCTTTGCCTTTATTTGGGACATATGTGTGCATATAACCAACAAATGAAGAATCAGAAATTCCAGATCAGTACCACAAATATAGATCCTACACAATTTTATGTATTGCATATTTGATATTAACTTGGTCCAGATTTGATGGCTTCAGGCAGGTAATCTCATAGAAGCATTAGAAGCTTCTGAAGAATATGACTGGTAGGATTAAACAGAAATGCTATAAAACAATATGGAGATGGTACCTAGTACCAGTAAAACTGAGTTGTTATGATTCAAAATACTCAACAAGTTGTTGTAGATGGAAACAAGAGATTGGCACTTATTTTCATTTATGGTAGGACTGTGCAGAATATAGAAAATATGGGAAATAGTGTTTGGTGAAATAAACTATTGATTTGGATATGTGTCTACAAATTGCATTGTTATCTATCTTTCAAGATTTGCAATTAGAATGGCAAAAAAAAAAAGAATTGGCGATAATATTGGTTATGGGTGGCAAGCTTAGTTATAACTAAAAGTTTGAAAGTCCGTTTTGATGGTATAAAGTAATAGTATAAAGAAATTTGGAGTATAGCTCTTAATGATAATTAAGCATATGGTATGTAGGGATAATTTCCAGGTATGCAGGTTAAAATCTGCCATGATTTTAGCAGTGACAGTTGACAATGTCATGAGGACTGATTGTTTCTTATACAGATTAAATATACAGGAAAAAGATAACAGAGTTTGAAGTGACCCATAAAATAACTATACCTCTTGACCTACACTCCATATATTTTTCAGATGACCTGTCTGGGTGGGGCAGGTAAAATAATCAATTTTGGAAATTAATGAGTACTTCAACACTATTGGTTTTGGGAGAAGCCAAATACCTCTCTTTACACAAATATGCAAGCCAGAATGCTACTACTGTTCCTAGAAAGTCTTCATAACTTGCTCTGGCTAATTGACAAGGTGGTGGAATATATCTCAATTGTCTAATCAGGCATGTGACTAGGTGCAAGAACAAAACACACTCTAGCATCTCTTCAATTACATCCAAGTTAACACAAATCCAGGGCTGTAGCCAGGGGGTCAGTGGGGGTGAAAACCCTCCTGAGCTAACAGCTCTCCCCCCACAACCAGTGATGGGATGTCAAAAAAAATTCTACCACACTGTGATGTCATGATGTTGTGGGCAGACCGAACATCATGTGTCATGACATTGTGGGCGGACCCGACGTCATGACGTCATGATGTTGTGGGAGGGGCCAAAAATAAAAATAAAATAAAATAAATTTTAAAAATTAAAATAAATAAAATTAAATTAAAAAACACACACCTCAACCCACCCAACCAAACAAACAACCACAACACAAACCTGTAAATAAAAAAAATAAATAAAATGAAGAAAGAAAAAATAAATAAAAATACACCCACACACCCCAAACACAAATAAACCCACCCACACACCCCAAACACACACCCCTCACTTACCCTTGAAAGTGGTGGCGTGGCGGCATGGCAGCAAACTGCTGTGGTGGCAAACTGCCACAACGGCAAACCGCCACAATGGCATAGCATCCTGGTGGGGCGCCGAGGCCAGGCATGGAAAGGCCGCTGCTGCTGCCACTTATTCAAGCTCTCCCTGCACCCTTCCATTCCTGGCAGCCAAAATGGCTGCTGGGAACTGTGCATGCGTCAAACTTTTATTTGACACATGCACAGTAAAAAATACAACTGTGTGTGCATCAAATGAAGGTTTGACACATGTGCAGTTCCCGGGAGCCATTTTGGCTCCAATTTTTTTAAAAAAAATTCCCAGTGAGGCGTCCAAACCGGATGCCTCAAAAATAATAATATTCCCAGCTGATTGCTACCGGTTCAGTGAACCACCCGGGAATCTTGCTACCAGTGCGGTAGAACCGGTGCAAACCGGGAACATCCCATCACTGCCCGCAACCCACCCCGTGGTGTCAATGTTATATATGTGAGTGTAACATTGTTGCCATTCCTGTAAATTTTTTTTTTTTTTGCCCTTCCTCAAGAACCCCCCAATCTAGAATCCTGGCTACAGCCCTGCTCAAATCACATGTGAACACCAATAGCTTCCTAGTCACAGATTAACAACCCACTTTTATCACAACCAGGAATCTTCATTGAGTAAATTAGGCAAGATATAGTTCAGCAGTGCCTGGTGTGCTTTATCACAAGACATTACTTAAATTCTGGAGATCACTACAAATAGTATCAAGGAAATGATAAAAGTGAACCAAGTGAATTTTAATTGAAACCTGCAATTATAAACAAAAGGGGAGAAGGCTTGAAATTCATTGTTTCTGGGATCTAAAATAATTTCAATTTGATTCACAGCTTTAACTACAATTGGAATAGTAATGAGTGCTTGTATTGGGCTTGTGGGTTGAATCGGACATTCAGTGTCCACACTGGTAATGCAATTGGCACTATAATCTACTCCACAGTTACTCTTCTTCCTTCCTGTGATCCCTGCCTCTGCCCAACTTTCCTTCATGCAATCATTTCTCTTTTATTCTTTATCAAATATATGAGAATAGCACTATAACACCATATGATCACATTTAGAACAAAGACCTTCTTGGCTTTGTTGCTAACCAAACTTAAGTCCTCATCAGTGCATATTTCTTGTAGCAATTGGCAGAGAAGCAAATTAGCCAGATACTGTATCTCTCCACATTCATGTATTGTACTCTATTAACAGCCCTCACTTGAGCTGTTGGTCTTACATTTAGGCACTCCAACCCACAGCCTATTCAGGCTCCTCCAAGTGACTTAAGGGAGGGTGAGTTCCTCAGCCATATCCACCTTTAAGGAGGATGACTGAAACAGAGGAAACACTGTGAGGTCTTGTTACCAAAGTCCTGAACATCAAGCCCAAGAGCTACTATCACCAAAACGCTAGCTATGGACACACCACTTCTCTTCTTCTACAGTGCATCCAGCATATCTGTATGGAGAAGAACCTATCAAAATTTACCATACATGAAAAAAAGTAGAAGTCATCCAGCAGCACAGAAAAAAGCCATTTTGGATGGAAAAACCCACAGATAAATTCAATTCAGTCTTTGCAGGCAGGAAAAAAAACCCTTTTGAATTCACCTGTTATATAAGAGAAGCAAATTAGAGTGTTTTGATAGTGTAGTAGTCACTCTCCTTATCCTATGCTTCATAGACTAAAGAGAGAAGAAAAGGAGAACTTGGTGACTCTGTCTGTGACACACTGCTTCAGGATCTTGCAGTTACAAGGGAGAGTGGGAAACATCTTAGCCACACTTGCTACCTAGCAGATGAGGACTAGCAGAGGAGGATGGGTGGGTGAGAAACAACCACTGTGGAGAAAGAAGAGGAGAAGGGGAAGGAGACAGAACAATGCTGGAACAGAAGGAGCCAAGTAAAAAGGGGGGAGAGGGAGAAGAAATAATTCTCTATTGTAGAGCAAAAGCTAACCCAGAGAAAAAAATAATGGACCAAAATACCTGCCTTGGTAGTAAAGGCAAACATTACTGTTCACCGAGGTTGTCATTCTGAGGTCAGGAATTATGAATTTAGGGAGACATTACTCAACAGGAATGCAATGGGAATTATTTGTCAATGGCATTATCTGTGAACAGAACTGCAAGATTGAACAGTTCTCTGACTGCAAGCCTCGAAATTTGACCTGCAAGAAGTATAGCATATTTGTTTCCCTTTAATTATACCTAGTCACAATGAAGGAATTCAGCCTACAAAATAAATTAAACATGTAGCCATGTCATTATACAAATAAATAAATATATATATATATATCTAACCTGGTCCCAGAGAGGTAGTTGGTGGGTGGGTGGGTATTAAACAACTTGTGGGTAGACTCTTTTGCCTTCTTGCTTAACCACAGTGACCTCATTGTTTCCACATGTTCCTCCGGCTCCTAATATGAATATTTCTTCTTTCATTCTCCATTTATTCAATTTGGAAGTCCCTTCAGGTTGAGAATCTATTGTTGTATTCATATCTCCTGCTATTGATCTCTGCTCAGTGATTTCAGCCTTTGAGCCTCACTGCAAATTCATAGTTGTTGACTGATTTTTATTTCCATATCAATTAAAATATTAAAATGTAGAAAGCTAACTAAGTTTGAGGAATTGATAACACAGTTAGAACAAAAGAAAATAGCAAATGATCTATAGATCATTAATGAAGTGTGAGGAAGCACAAAAATTATGATCAATAAGGGAAATGGACTTAAGGGTCAAATTTAAAGACGAATAGGAATATGGAAACAATGAATTCTGAAAAGCATGTCAGCTACAATTAACTGTGAAGACAAATATATATGTAGAGCAAACATCAAAGGATATATAGACTGATTGATTACAAAGAAACAAACCAACTGATTGGTGCTACTGCTTTTACTAGTCCATGGAACAAAGCAATCATTAACAGACTTCCCTCTTCACAAATGTGCAAAAAATTGTCTCAGAAATATACAAAATTCCAATAAACTAATTATACAATTATACCAATAAACACAAAATTCTCACCATTTCATAAGGGTAAAATGTTTGTGTTGATTCATTTGTCAAGTGAATGAAGTCAACTTTAATATCCCTACTGACAGATTAACCTTTCTAGGCCTATAGCTTTCATGACAGAGTGAGCTCCCATCTCTGTCCCAGCTCCTGCCAACCTAGCAGTTTGAAAGCAAGAAATTGGAAGTAGATAAATAGGGACTACTTCGGTGTGAAGGTAAACAGCATTCCATGCACTCCGTTGAGGTTGAGGCATACCTGCCACATGTGACGGAAACTTTTTGCAAATGCAAACAGCACTGTCTCTTTGGCTATAAACAGAGCTGAGCACTGAGCCCTAGAGTTGGATACAACTGGCTTTTGAGCAAAGGTGACCTTTACCTTTACCTTACTATGGAAGCCCACAATCCATACAAAAGAAGGTTCTTCTGAATGTTTTCCACATCCCTTGCTCAGAATAGTTATTGAATTTGCTAAAAGAGCAGAATTTCAACTCAATTTGTTTTTGAAGAGTTTGCTGACAAGTGCCAGTTTTTTGCTTTAAGAAAAACATGCGGTTTAAACATTTCAGATGTAGGAGAAACCAAAATGGGCAGATTTCTCCACTCATGCCTCTCATATATTTCTCTTTTAAAAAATTGCTGTGAGTTACCACTTCACTTTTGTGTAAATTAAGAAAACCCTTCCCACTGGAATAAATGGATAAAACAGTATCTTCTTCATACCTGTCACATGCCTACCTCCCCAGCCACCCACTCCTTTCCAATAGCATTTGTACTCTAGAACTTCCTAATTTCTTATGCTCTGCACAAGCTTGTTCTCAACCTGCAGCACTGAAGAACTCTGTGGTGGACAGAAAGATGAACAGCTCAATAAGGAGTATCCAGGGCAAGCCCTATCATTTAGTAGGCAAGCACTGTGAAATAGCAATAGCAATTATACAGTAATACCTCATATAACATTAGTATCGAATAACACTAAAATCGCATAACATTAAGGAATCTGGGGGGAAGAATTGCATCAGATAACATTAAGATCCTGTGGGATGTTTCAGATAACAACCGCTAAAGCCTGTGTGGTTACAATGTATCTCTATGGATCCCATAGGATTTTAACATGCATCAGATAACACTAAAAATCATATAACACCAAGACTTGTGGAACCAGGTTTTAGTGTTATATGAGGTTTTACTGGTACTTATATACTGCTCACTAGCCTTTAGTACTCTCTCTGGACAGTTCACAAGGTAATTAGCATTTTGCCCCAACATGCTGGGTCCTCATGTTACCAACCACAGAAAGACGGAAAGCTGAGTCAACCTTCTCAGTTGTGGCACCAACTTTTTGGAACTCTCTACCAGTTGAACTGTGCCAGGTTCCAACTCTGCCTATATATTTAAAAAAAAAATCCTAAAATTGATTCTTTTTAAAGAGGCTTTTAATGATAGACTGCCAATGACTGAGCGATAGGTTGTGATTAAATTTTACGTCACTAATAGGTGTTTTCATTGCTGGCATTTTTTAATGCGAGATATTATTTTTATTCTTACTGATGTTTATAATTTATTCAATTTGTTTAAAAATTTTATCGTAAAGATTTTCTTTCTTTTTAAATATGTTATGTGTTGCCCAGAGTGGGAAAATATTCCAGTAGGCAGGATATAAATGCAAACAAACAAACACACAATTGATCCTTATTGAGATTTAACTCACAACATCAGCAGTTTTGGCTGCAGTACAGCAGTCCAACCACTGTGCCACTAAATGGCAATAAATGTTTAATAATTTCACTTCTTACCAATATATATTTTAGTTCCTAGTCCCTGTTAGATTTGTCCTTCGTGTACCAAAAGAATGCCCCTGGTTTGGAATCCTATGTGCCTAGGTGTGGGTGAGTACCTTAAAATCTGGCCGTCTCAATTCAAGGGCCCCTCCCTTCTGGTTCCTGAGGTCACTGCCTCATTCCGGGAACTCTTAACCCTTAACTCACCGCTGAGAGAGCCGGGCTGCTTTCTACTAGGCTCAGGCCATAGGCAATCAAGGGAGGTCGGTAGCGAGGCTCTGTGTGTGTGCCAATGATGAAAGAAACAATCTTCAGAGAAAAACAGCTGCTTTATTGGTCAGGTTATTAAAGCATAGTCCATGGAGAAACATAGATATAAAGGTCAATAACATAGATCCAGTCCACGTTAGGTAATCATGATGAAACGGAAAAAAGGATAGTCCAACCAGCCAAGGTCTTAAGCCATTGAGATCCAAAAATGAACTAACTCTCTTCTCTCCAAAATGGAGATTCTCCAGTCAGGTGGGTTACCCTCAACCAATCAGGGAAAAGAGAAAAACTTTATCATAACAAGAGATGTTTACACACGTGCAGGATGAATGCTCTCTGTTTAGTCAAAACATGCGAGAGCTCAGCTAGCCTAGAGAGATAAGAGGCAGGAACACTGAACTGAAAACACTGTCTCATGACAGGAGTCTTGTGAGACAGAGAGAAGAAAGGATCTTTGAGGCCTAGTTTATACTACAACCTCTCCAAGCTTTGAGAATGTTAGGAAAGATGTCGTTCCATGACACCCTCTCTCAATGTATGAATTTTTAATATTTTAACTTGCTTAGTTTTAATATTTTAATATTAATTTTAACTGGGCCTCTTTGAGGAGGGCAGCATATAAGTCTGTAAAATAAATAAATAAACAAATAAACAAATAAATATATAAATAAACAATCCAGTGGCTAAGGTAGTGCAGGCTGCCCTAGAGAAAGAAAAGCAGTTCAACAGAACCCTCCATACTTATTTATGTGACCACCTTCCCAAGCTCGTTTGCTGCAGCGTTACGTACCACAGATAGTATAAAGAAAAATGAATAGACATTTGTTCTGTTATTTTTTTTAAGACAAGTAAGTTTGTTTCATTGTGTGCTTTTGCAAATTACAACCCACTTCTTTGGACACACAATATGGTATTCTCCATCCAGAGCCTTAAATCTCCATCACCATTGCATTTCTTGCATTTATTTAATTTTAAAATCCAATAAAATGTGATTGGCATAGATCAAGGGTTCTCAACCTATGGCTTGGGGGCCGGATGCAACCCATGACACAATTTCATGCAGCCCACCACCACCTCTGCCACACCCAGAATTTCCATGTGTGGCAGGCAGAGCAAAATGGCCATCTGGCCCTGAAGCTGTCTAAGGGAGCATGACCCTGCCCTCTGCTTGAAAGGTTAAGAACCCCTGGCATAGATTTTCCTATACACAGCTCAGAGGCCACCGAAATAAATCAAACGTCAATACTCGTTAGCATTGCAAATCCCCCCAAAGAGCCTCCAGTCATTTATCTTGCTTTTTGTCTCCTTGGCTTTTCCTTTGCTTCTGTATCAAAATTCACTCCTAACACTCTAAGCCAGGGGTGCCCAAACTTTGGCCAGATCCACCCGCATCACCAATTAATCTCACTGCTCCCAGAAGCAGAAGTAAAATGTGTGTGTGTACGTTTTACTTCCACTTCTGGGTGGGGAGAACTACCAGTACGTGTCCAGTAAGCTCGACCATGTGACCGACACGTGGCCTGAAAAGTTTGGGCACCCCTGCTCTAAGCTATTATTTCATTCACAAAGATTAAGGTGTGAAGTATACACTGAATACCTGTGGGTGTGTATTGGATGATTCAAGTGTTATTACACATGCAGCTAATGGCTCAGGGCTGAGATGAATTTTATAAAGGTCAATGCCAGGCCCTACAGAAAGACTCCGAGGTGGAAGCACTGGGTTTGTGGTGCTGCTTTTTAACCCTGAGGCTGTGTTCCAGTGGAAAATACCATGCCAGCAAAGTCAAATTGTGGTTTAAGCATTTCTAGCTTGAACATACTGTCTTGCTGAGGGGGGAAAGAAGGAAACATCTGTGTTGTTCTTTGCTAAATGTTGTATCATTATTTCAACTAGTACAGCAAGAACCACTGTCTAAAATGGGAAGATGTATACAAAATTGGGGGGGGGGGGTTGTAAATGTAAAGCTGTTGCAGAAGCATGTTGTGTTTCCCTATTCCCCCAAAGAACAATGTGAAACAATGCGACAGTATAATAAAAGGCCACAGACATATTATTAATTTTTTGGCTGAACATGTGGGTACCCAGTTCAGTTAATGGGAATAGGTTTTTTTAGTGTAAAGAACACAATTATTTACTACAATCTGTAAAATAAAAGTCAGAAAGTGTCATTCCGTTGCACAAAACAGGATGTGGGACCCAGAAAATTCTCTTTTTTTTCTGTGCTGAAGAAGTGGGAAGCTTCCAAATAGCAATAAAATACCTTTGCTATTGATTTCTCAGGAAAGATGAGATGAAAGTGTACAGGAAAGGAAAGGTACCTGTCTGTCATCAAAAGATGGTGGTGTAATATGGGTTAATTTATTACCAACCTTCCCAATGTCTTGTTTCTTGCCTCACCGTCCGTGTTGAAAATTAACCCAGGGGAGGGGGGGATGCGCTCCATCAAGACATTTCTCCAGCTTAAATTCTAGTATCAGGGCCCATGGTTGTCTATGACCTCACTTCGCTACCAAACTGCACTAGTTTTCCATGTAAACCAAGGGTGCCCAAATTACAGCCAGCTGAGTCTGGTCCACAGAATGTCATCATCCACCCCACGGGCCAGATTGCCACAGGCACCGGAAGTGACCCGCCGCTGCTTGAAGTGCTGAAATTGTGGTGAAAAAGAGCCGAAAAATTCAAAAAAACAGCGCAAAAATGTTCTGCCCATGTTCCTTCCTCCATAGGAAGTGGTGGGGGCAGGAAAATCCCCAAAAATGTGTGGCGCATTCATGCGCTGCTGTTGCCGTCACCGCTGGGAGGAACCATGTGACTGGTTTGCTCAGCTGTTTGAGGGGGTGTGGTCAGGCACCTGGCAGAAAAGTAACCAAAGCAATCACACTTATATACCACCCCATAGCACTTAGTGCACTCTCTGGATGGTTCATAAGTTAATTAGCTTTTTGCCCCCAACATACTGGGTGCTCATTTTACTGACCTCAGAAGAATGGAAGGCTGAGTCAACTTTGAATCCTGGTCAGGATCAAACTTACAATTTTTTGATTGCAGTACAGCAGTTTAACCACTGCACCACCAGGGCTCTTGTAAAGTTATTTATAAATGTTCATTCACAGTCCCAAACATTTTAAAAAATGATGTTCCATAGCCTATCCATGAGAGTTATGTTTTACTCCCTGAAACACCTAGATCCTGGTGGATTGTGCCCTTGTTGCTTGTGGTTGACCACAGCTGTGTTTTCTTTAGTGTGTTCTAATTACTAGGAGATGACTACTGACAACATGATGATTTATTTTTCTAGATCAGAAGCACTTAGCCTGAGACAAAAGCTAGATTTTAAAAAAAAGATAATTTCCTTCTAATTGATTTTAGGTGAACAAGATAAAAATGAGTATAAAAATGATGATGTGTTGTCTGAGGGAAAGCTAGTTTTATGTTCCCCTTGTTTATTTGTCCAAGAAAATCTTCAAATAACTAGCAAGGGAAAAATGTTTAAAGTGTTTGCATGTTATATCTCCCACCTCCCTTCTCCTTGTATATGATGCTCTTGCTTTATGCAAGTCTTACCATAGCCAGTGATGGGATGTAACAGGTTCGCACCAGTTTGCCAGAACCGGTAGTAACTTTTCCCAGTGTCCCGGAGAACCAGTACCAGCTTGTGGGGGGAACCACCTTCGGGGCTTACTTTTTCACTGGTTCCCCAACTGCGCATGCGCGCCAAGCACTTGGTGTGCATGCATGCCTACAGTGATTGGCGTGTATGCATGGCCTCCTTGCTGTCCTCCCAAGTGGGGAGGAGGAAGAGAAGCTGCTAGCCTGAAGCTCCTTATAGCCTGCTCCCCAGGGTAAGTGACTCACCTTTGGATGTGGTGTGTCTGTGTGTATTTTAATGTGTAATTAATACCTTTACCTATATTGACGTACTACCACAGTTCCTAAAAAGGCCTGGCGGCCTGGCTTGGGGTTTTTAAGTAAAGTCTTGGAGTTACCTCATCAATAAGCTACACCTGTGCTGTTCCAATTGCTGTTCCAGTTGAAGAACCCTTAGGGAGGTACAGCTGTTTCACATTTACATTAAGGCATATTATCCTAGAGAACCGGTACGATGACCATATCCATCTTGCAACATGGTGCTGCCCAGGCACTTATACTAGCAGGTAAGTGATGGGTTTGTGTTTGGGGTGGGTGGGTTGATTTTGTGTTTGGGGTGGGTGGGTGTATTTTAATGTAATTTTTATTGTATTTATTTATTTACTTAATTAATTTAAGGGTTTGTGTTGTGGGTGGGTGGGTGGGTTGAGGGATGTGTGTGCACTTATTTTTATTTTATTTTTTATTTTGACCCCACCCACGACATCATGACTGTGATGACGTCACGGTGGGGTAGTAAAAATTTTGACATCCCACCACTGCCTCTGGATATGAGTGGGTGTTCCTGTTTAACATTTGTATATATTAAGAACAAAAGAATTGAAATCAAATTTTTTTCTCCCCACTGCCTCATTTTCTCACGTCCCTTTACTGTTTCTGATACATGATGGTTACTTTCCAGTCGACTTCAAAGACATGTTGCTGAATGCAGTTCAAAGTGCTGATAGCCACTAAGCATGCAGAAAGAAATGTGTCCTTGGATGGATTGGATTTATTTGGCTGTTTCTACCTTTTATTTGGCAAGCAAAGCAAAGCTGCTCTGCATTGTACCCTGAGACTGTTTCAGGATGAAAGAAGAAGCAAAATGATTCAGTGATGTATGGTTATTATTTCCTTTGGTCTTTAAGAAGGGACAAGAAATACACTGAGTGCTATGGTCCATTTGCTCAACTAAAAGGAAGTGAAAAGGGCTCGGTAAACTAGTGAAAGGACTAAATAGGTGCTAGATATGGATTATGGTTGACTATGGGTTCTCCTGGCAACATGCTGAAGTGGAAAGAATGTAGGAAAAGGACTCTGGACACCTGGGTACAAATCCTCCATCAGTCTTGCAAACTTACCTGAAGGCACTTGTAAAACTATTTCTTAAATATCTTATCTTAAATACCTTGAAAACTGTATTTGAGTTGCTATAGGTTGGGTGTGACTAGATGGCAAATGGCAAATGGAGGTGTCTTGTCACTTTTATTCATTCATTCATTCATTCATTCATTCATTCATTCATATTTATCCACCGCCCTCCTCACCAAGGTGACTCAGGGTGGTTTACACATCATAATAATCACAACAACAAAAATTAAAAACCATCCCCTAAAAACCTCAAATTTAACACTATAAATGATTAAAAAAATTAAAATCTGAAATATTTTTAAAAGATCTCCAAGTTACAGTAACAATCACAGTTTACACTAAATCTTACCAATTAAAAGAAAAGTCGAAGGAGAAGGGGGGGGGCTCAAACCAACCAGTGAGCTGGAGTCATTGTGCAGCCCATACCCTATACCTTCCCAGCCAGCCATGTTTTTAAATTATTCCTATAGGGCAGCAACTCCATCTGGAGATGTAGTTCCATTGGCAGGAGGTTCCATAGGGCCACAGAGGACACAGAGAAGACCCTCCTTCTAGTGCTAGAGAGATGTACTCCTCTAGCCAATGGAACAATTAGAGAACTTCTCCGGTCCACTTTGGTGGGACAGACAGATGTTCTTGGGGGGAGGCAGTCTCTTAAGTATCCTGGCCTGCTACCATGTAGGGCTTTAAAGGTAATCACCAGCACCTTGAATTGCACCCAGAGACATACAGGCAACCAGTGCAGCTTCCGGAGCAGTAGTGAGGCATGTGCATACCACCCACACCCCATCACCACCCAGGCAACTGCATTCTGGACCAGTTGAAGCCTCCAAAAGGCTGTAAAGGGCAGCCCCATGTAGAGTGCATTATGGTGATCAAGTCTGGAGGTGACCAGAACATGTGTGATCATGAGCAAGGAGTCCCAATCTAGGAGTGGGCATAACTGGCAAATAACATGAAATTGTGCAAAGACCCTCCTGGCCCTCTTTGAGCAGGAGTCACAAGTCCAGGAGGACCCCCAGATTATGCGCCAGGTCTGTTTGGGGCAAAAAAGCCCTATCCCCTCAGAAATGAGGAAAACCAGGACAACATAGTGCCCTGGATCCCCAATCCTCAGAGCCTTTCCAGAAGGATACCATGGTCGACAGTATCAAATGCCGCTGAGAAGTCAAGAAGAGCCGGGACGGATGGATGACCTCTGTCCCGCTCTTACCAGAGGTCATCCACCAGCACAACCAATGCAGTTTCTGTACCATATCTGTGTCTGAATCCTGACTGAAAAGGGTCTAGATAATCCACTTCATCCAGGACTCCCTGTAACCGTCATGCCACAATGTTTTCACCAATATTGAACCATTTTCTCTGGTTTAACAAAAGGTCAGAAATAAGCAATAGGGTGAAAAACTGAAAAGATCAAACATTTCCAAAGTTTAGACATCCTATAACAGTGATAGTGAACCTTGACACTCCATGTGTTCTTGAACTTCAATTACCAGGAGCCCAAGTCAGTACACCTGCTGATCAGGGCTTCTGGGAATTGAAGTTCAAGAACATCTGGATTGCCAAGGTTCACCATCACTGTCCTATAAGCATGCATGAAGCTTTGCCTGGAACCTGGAGAAGCTCTTGTTTCAAAACAGGTGGAGTGTCAAAGGTGTTGGGGAGCACCTCCTCTGGTTTGGGCATGAACCATCTAGGCTGGACTGCATCATAAGTAATACCCATCATTTGCAAATATGTATGTTGACGCATTCTAACGTTATTATTTACTTTCTTTCAAATACCAAAAAGTGAAATGGAGCCAGGGCAAAATTAATTAAGCCTCTTTTAGCACAAATTGAATGTGTCAGTGATGCGAGTCATTAGTAACCTGAGTAAAAGTATTTTTTTTTACTAATGTCAACATCCGAAGTCTCAATACCTCAATAAGCTATGCCATGTATATACTAATTAGCCCCTGTTTAATTCATTTTAGAGGACTCAAGGCTTATGTAAATATATCAATATATTTATTTTATTCCAAAAATAACTTTCCTTCCCTAGAAATCCTGCATGTGAAAAGTTAAGGTAGCCTTATTGGTGAAAAGAAACATTCCAAAAGAAAAAGCTAAAATGGATGGTAGCCTCATAATTTAGGAAGCCAACCCAAAAATTATATAATACTAATGCAAGCTTTCAGTTTCTCCTGAACAAGGAAGATGTTAAACAAGGTAAAGGTGAAGGTCACCCTTGTTTGAAAGCCAGTTGTATCCAACTCTGGGGTTCAGTGCTCATCTCTGTTTCATAGCCGAACAGCCAGTGCTGTCTGCTTCTGCAGACATTTCCATGGACATGTGGCAGGCATGACTAGATGTTGTTTACAGTATGATGCTGTTTACAGCATTACATGGTTTACCTTCCCACCAAATTGGTCCCTATTTATCTACTTGCAATTTCTTGCTTTCGAACTGCTAGGTTGGCAGGAACTGGAACAGAGATGGGAGCTCACTATGTCATACAGCACTCAGGTCTTAAACTGCTGACCAGTTCCATCAATTTTGGCATTTTAACCACTAAGCACCTGCAGTTTGTTATTACCTATGTCCTATGCAGCTTGGGTCCAGGCTATTTGATGGATCATCTCATCTTTAATGATCCTCTCCCAGTTTTACTCTCTTTCCGAGCTTATTTGGTGAGGATACAAGAGAGGGCCTTGGAAGTGTTTGCTCCTAGATTTCAGACTGCACCTCACCAAGAAGTCAGGTTGCTCCCCTCCCTCTTACCCTCCTGTCATCAGGTAAATGACTTCCTCTTCAGGCAGAATTTTAAGCAGTAAGAGTTTCAAGCAAGGGTTCACAACCTACAGCCCACAGGTCGGAAACAGCCCGCTCAGCTGCCAGCCCACAGCGGGAAAATGTTGAGAACCCCAGGTCTCAAGAATGCTTTATTTTATTTTTAATTTACAGATTGTTAATAATTTTTTTAAATGTCAATCTTGGTTTTAATATTGATGTACTGTATATTTTTGTATGTCTGGCCAGACATCCCGCTATGGTAGTAGAGTAGACTGTACAGCCAGCAACTCAATGCCAAGTGTCAGGCAGCAGTTAACTAACCTGACTCCCTAAGAGGGCCAAGGGCTATGGGTAGATGAGCACCTTTAGGTGGGGTGATGATCACCTGAGTAGAGGAAATGCCACTGGAAACCATCATATTGGGCCCATCAGCAAAATGAGTGGAGGAGGAACTCTGATACCCAAAAGTCATGTAGGCAGAAGAGTCCATGCCAGATGGATTGGCTGTGAAGGCACACCTTGTCCATATCCTCAAGGCTGTGGCAGTCCATTGCAGTCCCGGTGTTTAATCCTGCATGTCTCATTTCATATGTGCCACAGGAGATGGCTCCGAGATCATAGTGTGTGGCTCATTTCATGGCAAGCTGGGATCCACCTTAAACAAATTCACACCAGGGACATTTTTCCTGCTTCAGGAAAAAATGTATTCTCGGATACGAGTTGCAGTTGACAACTGTATATTTAATTGTTTTCAATATCGTTTCTATGATATTTTAGAACTGCTGATTATTGTAAAGTTTTCACTGTTGTGAGTCACCTTGTGTCCCTTATGGAACGGCATATAAATAATATAAAGAAATAATAAATAAGTGTGCATCGTCTATACAACTGACCAGCTTGAGGTGGCTGAGAAGGTAGGTGCTGTATTGATGCAACAGCTCCTTTGCCAAACAAGTTAATCAAAACCAGAGATGAGAAACGTTTCTTCTTTGGATGACAGTATTGGCTTGAGCATTCCGGGAGGTGTAGTCCAGTAGGTTCATTTTTCCCTTCTCTGATCTGAAGAGATGGATTTCATTAGAGAAGGCATTACAAATAAGGTTTTTTTAAATAAAAAAAGAAAGAAATGTATTTCATGTTTTAATCATGTGCCATCATAAGTCAATTCTGACTTATGCTGACCCTTTTCAGGCTTATCTAAGCTGTGATTTACCATTCCTTTCTTTGGAAGGCAGATTGCCCAAAACTACACAGGCTGACTTTTCTCTCTGGAGGCACATTGGGGAAACAAACTCTCAAACACCCAACCCAGGGATTCTCAACCTGCAGCCCACAGGACAGATGCAGCCCACACACACACACCCCACCCCCGAAGCCATTTCATGTGATCCCCCACTGCCTCCACCACACCCGGAAATGCCACGTGGTGAGGAAAGGGCAAAATGGCCATCTGGCCCCCAAAGATGTCTGAGGGAGCATGACCCAGCCTTAAAAAGGTTGAGAACTCCTGGCCTAACCTCTGCTTTCCAGCCAAATACAGTAATACCTCATATAACATTAGTATCGAATAACACGAAAATCGCATAACATCAAGGAATCTGGGGGGAAGAATTGCATCAGATAACATTAAGATCCTATGGGATGCTTCAGATAACAACCACGAAAGCCTGTGTGGTTACAATGTATCTCTATGGATCCCATAGAGGATCAGATAACACGAAAAATCATATAACACGAAGACTTGTGGAACCAGGTTTTAGTGTTATATGAGGTTTTACTGTACCTAAACCATTGAGCTTTCCAGCCAGCTAACATTTATAAGGTTTATTATGTTCATTGTCCAGAGTAACATTTAGGTACAGTGGTGCCTTGCTTAAAGAGCATAATGCGTACCACGGGATTGCTCTTTAAGCGAGTTTGCTCTTTAAGCGAAACACCATTGTAAGTGACCAATTGTGACTTCTGGTGGGGAGGATTGCAAACCCCGATTTAGTTGTTAAGTGGGTTTTTGGTTGGTTTTAGTTGTTAAGCGAAGCAACTATTCATAGAAAATTCTGCTCTTTAAGCAAGTTAGTCTCTAAGCCAGGCACTCTATGTGAGCTTTTATTGTACATAAATTAATTAATTCAATTTCTATACTTAAATGTCACTCTGGACAGTGAACATAATCTATAACTGTAAAATATATTCTTTTTATAACACAAAATGACCCAAGAATAGGTGGTGATGGATTAATCTTTTATTTAAAAAAAAAAAACCAAAAGGAAAGTCAAAATAAGATTAACTTGGAGGCAAGATATTTACAAATGCTTTCTTAAAAGGTTCTGCTTAGCCAGCTTCCAAAATGAAAGAGATGGAGGCTGACAAAATAACCTAGAAAAGCATTTCCTTATACTGGTGCCACTAACAAGAAGGCTTCCTAGTTAAGATCTTCCTGGTTTATCTCCAGGTAGGCATCTGTATTCTGTAGGTTTCAGAGATCTGGTTGTCCAAGAGGAATTAATCAGAGTATTTATGCAAATACACGCTAATCCAGCATTTCTCAATGTTTTCAAGTTGCGGGCCTGAGTACACCTCCTGGACAGCTGATTGGGCTGGTCACGAGGTTCCTTCCACCCTGAAGCAAAAGTAAAACATGCCCCCACATGCACAGAATGCATTTAGCAGTGTTCAATGCATGTGTGGGGTGCATTTTACGTCCACTTCCAGGATCAGCAAGGGTGTTGGGGGGGGGGGGCTGGATGAATTGGCATCGGGGGTCAGGTCTGGCCTGTGGGCCATAGGTTGTGAATGCTTGCTCTAATCCAATGTGAATCTAAATATTTGCTATACTTAAAGTCAGTTTAAAGATGGCCTGAACTGATTTGTCCTCATGTTTTTGCAGCTGCTTTTATTTATTTTTATTTTATTTTATTCAGAACAAGAGGAAAGAAATGAAAACATGAAAACAGATCCATGAACTGGAATGGAGGCACATGTAACACTTGCAAATTTGAGAGTGCAGGGGAGCCTCTGTTTGTTTGTTTGTTTGTTTGTTTGTTTGTTTGTTTGTTTGTTTGTTTGTTTGTTTGTTTGTTCGTTCGTTCGTTCGTTCGTTCGTTCGTTCGTTCGTTCGTTCGTTCCTTCCTTCCTTCCTTCCTTCCTTCCTTCCTTCCTTCCTTCCTTCCTTCCTTCCTTCCTTCCTTCCTAGAAAAAATGTATTTGTGGTATAGATGAAGTCCCATTAGCATTCCCAGTCAATAGCCGCCCTAATACAATCATGCCCATTCACAGTCTAGAAAAAAATCAGTGTGCTCTATATTTGGCACCCTTTCACTCTGGAATATATACAAGCACCCACAGCAGGGAAATAAGGTTTTTCAAATAAAAGTCGGCAGAAAGTATTAATGCTAATTAATTTGTGAACTTCCCAGAGAGTACACTAAGTGCTATGGGGCAGTATATTAGTGTGATTGCTTTGCTTTATTAAAAATATAGTAAGTAGAAAATGGTGGGGAAATGGGGAAAGGAAGGTAGTCCCTAACACTACTTTGACCTAGCAGTCAAAGGAGGACTGTGTTACCAGCTCCACAGAGCAAGAGGCAAGGATGACGAAGGAATTTTTCCACCTAGTGCAGTGGTGGCAAACCTTTTAGAGACTGCGTGCCAAAACAGAGGAACAGGGCGAACTTTGTACTGGGGGGAGAGGAAGGAAGCACTACCATTGGGCTGCTGGGCAGAGGGGCAGGGTGAACTGTGTCCTGGGGGGAGGGAGGAAGCACTTCTATTGGGCTGCTAGGCAGACCGAACTCTGTGCTGGGGCTATGATGCACATGCCCACAGAGAGGGCTCTGAGTGCCACCTCTGGCACACATGCCATAGATTCTCCACCACTGACTAAGTGCATGTTTGTCTTCCTGTCTGAGGATGTGAAAATGTATTCCTTTAACAAGTGCATGCTGCTTGCCATGGATGGAGCACAGCACATCCTTCTTTGATACCAATGAGTAGGGAGGAATAAGAATATTAAATGCAGGAAACAAACTGAGAAGAGTATGACACAAAGATGCAAGATTATTAGGAAGTATGCTGATCCTTGGTACTGATAACATCTCCTCATCGTGTACAGTAATTTTGAGCTTTTGGAACAGGGACAACAACACATAAATGGCCATGCAGGTTTCTGAAGCCTAAGCAAGTTCACTGACCTTAATCCCTTCCTTCTCATCTATGTGGAAACACCTCATTCTGTCAGACTGAGTGTTCAATGCATTGCAAATGATTATGGGGTTCCATGCAGATGCATGGAAAGGATAAGGTCCTTGGGGGTTCAGATGTTTTTTTTCAACATTGTTTCCTATGCAAGGTCTTAGCCTGTGAAGAGACTATTGTAAGTCAATAACTGGTTGTATAGATGATATTTTCATAGTATGGTTTAGCTCAGTTATTTCCAATTTTTGTGGTGTTGATATAGTATAAATTTGTTGTTTTCTCTGTGCTTGTGAACCACCCTGAGTCGGTCCAACCGAGTAGGGCGGTATAAAAATTGGAATAAATAAAAATAAATAAATAAAATTAGTGGTACTGGGGTACGCGAGATTGCATTAAGGGGTACGCGCAGCAATCTCTTAACTAAAATATTAAATCCTTAAAAAACAATAATGCAATAACAATTGCCAAAAAAATATTCAATTTAATTAAACGATCAATAGGTAAATAAATCGTATGCATCAAGCGCTTTCTCCCACGGCGGCGGTTTCCCCCGCGCCTCCCACGTCTCGCGTCACTCGATTGCGGCCGCCCCCGTTCCTGCCTATTTGCTCATAATTGTCAACGTGCACATTTGTCACATTAATGAAACATGTGTTCTCTGTCATTAGAATGTCTTTTGATTATAATAAATATAAAATACACCTGATTTCATTTTTTATTTAACATTCCTGCAATAAGGGGTTCGCAAGTTTGAGGTCTTTCTTGAAGTGGTACGTAGAAAAAACTAATTGGAAACCACTGGTTTAGCTATTGAACTGTGGTCTGAGGTTCCAATAAGAAAACCTATTGGCAAGTGCGAGATTGCAATTTACAGGAAGTTGAAACTCATAACTGAAATGTAGTCACTGAAGAAAGTAACTTATTCAAAACAAAGACATTCTAAACAGAAAATGTGAAGGTATATCCTTCTTATAATAATAATTTCATGTCAAAAATTAATCTGGGTTTAAAGGATTTTTACTGGAGAAACACTTTAAGTAAAGGAAACAATAAAATATTCCAGATACTGTACAGTAAATGTCAATATGCTATAAAATATAGCAACAACATAAACAATGTTCTATTTTAACATATAACATATAACATGCATGTGGTAGCATAGCAGTTTGTGTCCTCCATGGACTCACCAAAACAACTCTGTCTTATATTACTTTCTGAATTCCCGTGCAGTAGTTAGGACTCGGGAAGGCAATTCCAGGGCACAAGGGCAACAACATGAAAATATATTTCTCATTAAATCCAAACTGCTTTGATGGTTAGCACCTTTAAAAGAGCAGTTCTGAATTACCTTAGTTGATATGGGGACTTGTATGGGCAAAGACAATCTAGTAGGTATGTGGGTCTCAAGCCATTTAGGACTCCAACCAAAGGAGATGACATAGAATAGGTATCATATAATCACAAGGGGAAGCACCCGTTAATAGGCTAGTTTCTGCATGTAAAGTTAATCACAGATTTTCCTATCATAAATAGTTGGACCAAATGAACTGCAAGGATATATGTATTGATATGTACCTGCTTTAGGACATTTCCCCCTGTTTTTCACATCTGACTGCTTCATAGCATTTTCCTGTCTAGTCATCTAGATGACCATAAAATAAAGTGCTGTGTCAACATTAAAAAAACCTCACCAACTCCCATGCATTGTATAATACTTAAACATCTCCTCCAAATGTAGATTTTGACTTTTTGCCCAGTGCTGTACTGAAAGTTTTCTCACCAAACCCCTAATTGCTAAGTAAATCTTTACTCAATATATCTCCACAGAGAACTGGTGGAGAGGGATTTAGAGTCTAGTACGAGTCTCCATTCTGCTTTGAGGTTAATCTATTCCTTTTCTTTATATGATATTCTTTCAGTTGCAAGTTACTAATGTTCTTTCTTGGAAGAGATCATTGCTCCCCCCCCCCCAAGTAAAAATAATGTGCTCTGTTTCCAAGAACTTTCTGCCTACATGCTCCCTCCACTCCCATCCACCCCCACCCCACAAAGGAACTTCTTTTTCCAGACATTTGGCACTGCCATTTTGTCACCAAATAATCCCGACATGTAACAAATCACCACTTCATTCATGATGGCTGACCATTTAAATTGTTTTCTCTGTGTGTCATGCAGATCAGGAAGCTTTTGGATTTATTTTGTTTTTACATGAGCCAACACTTGAGTCCAAAAAACAGTCAAGAGCTGGGGAATTTATTCATGTAATAAGATCAAATCAGAGTTGGACCAATGCCATCTGTCATGGGGGAGTTACCAGGCACGAGCTCCCACAATGTCATGTAAGCACAGAGTGATGCCGCCACTCAATTCTTCAAATTCTCTTTTGTCTTTCCAATTTCAGAAAAGGCTGGATTAAACATGGCCAAGACGGCATGTGCAGAATGTGTGCTTATTATGAGAGGTCCATATCACTACCATCTTACTGAAGGTTGCCAGATAACGGTACTCCCTGTTAATACACTCTGATTACATAATGAAGATGTGTGATTCCAACTAGGTCGTAATTATGAGATAAATCAACAGAAATGACAAGATGGAACATTCTCATGAGGAATTGCTTTGTCCGTTTCTTCTGCTGCGTTTAATTTGGACTAAAGTTTGGTAAATTTAGAAGCAAAAGTAACCTGAGTTGCCATGAATCTGAACACTAAGGATGCTCTTGGGCATATTCAGGAGGTCTCAGGGATGAACAGGATTTTTAGTTTCTTGTTTTTTGTTGTTCAGTCGCACAGTCAATTCTAACCCTCTGCGACCCCATGGACCACTGTCCACCAGGCACTCCTGTCCTCCACCATCCCCCTCAACTCACTCAGCTCTGTGCCCATTGTCTCCACAATACAATCTAGCCATCTCATTTTTCGCCGCCCCCTTCTTCTTTTGCCCTCGACCTTTCCAAGCATCAAGGCTTTCTCAAGTGAATCCTCTCTTCTCATTTGATGTCCAAAGTACTTTAGCTTCATCTTTATTATTTGACCTTCTAAGGAGCAGTCAGGGTTGATTTCTTCTAAGATTGACCTATTTGTTCTCCTTGCTGTCCAGGGGACTCTCAAAACTCTCCTCCAACACCACATCTCAAAGGCATCTATTCTTCTGCGCTCAGCTTTCCTAATGGTCCAGCTCTCACAACCATACATTGCCACAGGGAATACCATTGCTTTGACTATGTGAATCTTTGTTTGCAATGTGATGTCTCTACTTTTCACTATGCTCCCCAGGTTTCTCATTGCTTGCCTCCCAAGAATCAGTCGCCTTTTTATTTCATGGCTGCAATCACCATCTGCAGTGAGCTTTGATCCTAGGAAAGTAAAATCTGTCACTGCTTCTACTTCTTCCCCATCTATTTTCCAGGGACTGATAGGGCCTGTTGCCATGATCTTGGTTTTCTTGATAATGAGTCTCAAGCCAGCTTTTTCACTTTCTTCTTTCAACCTAATCAGGAGCTTCTTTAAGTCCTCCTCACTTTCTGCCATTAGGGTGGTATTATCTGCATACCTCAAATTGTTGATATTTTACCTCACACATTTCTTTAAATTGTGAAGGATAATACACTATAACTCCCAGATAGCTAAGCAGGAATTCTGTTCCTCAGCATTTTCCTAAGCATGTTAAAGAATGTTATGGCCTTAAGGAGGAGACTTGTGAGGGTTCTGCTGCCCTCCAACAAGCTCATTCTTGTAGGGTCAATTCAAGAGAGGAAGGTGGCTGAGAAGTGTAGGGAGGCGGAAGGTCAGCAGTTCAAAACCTGAGTATTCCATGATGGAATGCGTGCCCATCTCTGTCCCAGCTCCTACCAAAAAAGCAGTTCAAAAGTAATAAATTGCAAGTATTGTAGATAAATAGGGACTGCTTCGGTGGGAAGGTAAGCAGTGTTCCGTACACTTCAGTGTCTAGGCATGCCTGCCACATGTCCACAGAAATATCTGCAAACACAGCCAGCACTGGCTCTTTGGCTATAAATGGACATGAGCACTGAACCCTAGAGTTAAATACTAGCTTTCAAGCAAGGGAAACTTAGGAAAATGATCATCCAGAAAAGTTGTGAGAAACAAGCAAGATCATGAATTGTTAGCATTAAGCTGGTGATGCAACAAAGATCCAGTCTTGTTGAGATCAAGCAGTCACCTATAGAGATTAAACCGATCAACATCAAACTTACAGCTAAAGTCAAGGTTGTCTTCTTTGCATAAATGATAGTGTAAGATTAAGAGTAGAATCAGAAATATAGAAAACTGCTTGGTGAATAAAAGAAAAGGCTAGAGGCATGATAAAACAAGAATGATATCTATTCCATAGAGGTGATTTTAAAATCAACCAAAGAAGTTTTGAGCAAGATTCTAGATCCAACTAATACCTTCAAGGCAGATGTTCACAGGAAATCTTGTAAGAACCAGAACTGAGAAATGTGAATATTTTGGATGATAACTCTCTGAATTCCCCCACCTGCACCCCAAATATAATCATTTGCCTGTATCTGGAATGTGATCTAACTGAAGTTCATGAGAAAATCCTATATAAGTTCATGGAATCAAAACTGTCTTGTTCTTCATGTTCCCTAAGAATCTAACCATCTACAAAGCAGGTAAATTATTCATCCAAGGAGTTTAAGTAAACTCCTAAACCATCTTCTTATTCAGTGTCCTATTTCCTACAATGACCCACCAGATACTTCTGGAAAACTCAGAATCATGAAGACATCTTCCTTCACAGGGACTGAGTTCTATTCATATCACAACAAAGAAAGAGGTTCCATGTAGAGATGATAGGCTATCAGCCATTGACAACAGTAGCCAACATTTTTTTTTCTTTCAAAGCAAATCACTGCATTTTGTGGCAGCTAAGTATAGGGCATTTTTGTACTGTAAATAAACACTTTTTATTGTCTGTGCTGAATGTGAAGACAAACTGCAGAGCTGCAGTATAACAAGAAAAATATTTTCTCTCTCTCTCTCTGAACAGTCTCTTTTCAATAATTACTTTCAACTTTGGCCACCTTCTAGGTCTGTCTCCACATTAAAAAATCAAGAATTAGGATTTTTGTTGTTGTTCAGTCACACATTTGAGTCTAACCCCTTGCAACCCCCATGGACCACCGAATGCCAGGCTTTTCTGTCATCTTGCCATCCTCCATAGTCCACCCAGTTCTACACCCACTGTGTCAACTATTTCATCTAGCCATCTCATCCTCTGCCTTCCTTCTCCTTTTGCCTTCAATCTTGCCCAGCATCAGGGCCTTCTCCATTGATCCCTCTCTTTTCATTTGATGGCCAGAGTAGTTAAGCTTCAGCTTCGGTATTTGTCCTTCCAAGGAAGAACTAGGGTTGATTTCCTTTAGGATTGATTAATTTGATCTCTTTGCAGTCCAGGGGATTCTTAAGAGTCTCCTTCAGCACCACAGTTCAAAGGAATCTGTTCTTTTGTGCTCAGCCTTCCTTAAACTCCAGCTCTCATGGCCATACATTACTACTGGGAAGACCATTGATTTGACTATGCATACATTTGTGGCAGGGTGATGTCTCTACTTTTTATTATCGAGCCTAGGTTTGTCATAGGTTGCCTCCCAAGAAGTAAACATCTTTTTACTTCATGGCTACAGCCACCATCTGCTGATCTTAGATCCCAAGAAGGTGAAGTCTGTCACTGCTTCCATTCCACCACCACCACCCCACTTTTTGCCAGGGAGTGATGGGGCCGGGTGCCATGATCTTGGTTTTTTTCATGTTGAGTTTCAGGCCAGCTTTTGCACTCTCCTTTTTCATCCTTATCAAGAGGCTCTTTAGGTCTTCACTTTCTGCCATTAGGGTAGTATCATCTGCATATCTCAGGTTGTAGATGTTTCTCCCAGCAATCTTAATTCGAGCTTGTGCTTCATTCAGCCCTACATACACATGACACATATAAGTTAAATAATCAGGGTGACAATATACAGCATTGTTGTATTCTTTTTCCTATTCTAAACCAATCAGTTGTCCCATATCCTGTCCTAACTGTCGCTTCTTGACTCACATACAGATTTCTCAGAAGAAAGATGAGGTGGTGGGGTACTCCCATCTCTTTAAGGACTTGCCACAGTTTATTGTGATCCACACAATCAAAGGCTTTGGTGTAGTCAATGAAAAAGATGTAGACATTTTTCTGGTACTCCCATGCTTTCGCCATGATCCAGTGAATGTTGGCAATTTGGACTCTTATTCTCCTGCCTCTTCGGAACCCAGCTTGTACTTCTGGAAGTTCTTGAGCCGCATACTGATGAAGCCTTGCTTGTAAGATCTTATGCATGACCTTGCTAGAGTGTGAGATGAGCACAATTGTACGATAATTTGAACATTCTTTGGCATTGCCCTTCTTTGAATTGGAACATAGACTGACCTTTTCCAGTCCTGTGGCCACTGCTGCATTTCCAAATCTGCTGGCATATTGAGGGCAACACTTTAATTGCTCAACTGTTCAATTGTTTTTCCTACTTTCTTCATTGGGATGGCCCTTGCCAATTTCAAAGAGCTCCACTTGAACTTGGTATTGAGGAACTTTGCTAGCTCAGCCTTGGATTTCTGAAAAGTGTTACAAGGGTCATGGTCATACATGGTCGAGGCGCACCCCCCGCTCTCCCTCCGGGCCCTCTCCACCTCGGCCCGGAGGTGGATAAAAGAACTGCGGCGCTGGGTGGTGAGAGGACGCTCCTGCCCTTCCTCCAGCCCCTTGCCATCGAGGCTGGAGAAGACGAAGCAGGCACAGCTGTGGCCAGTCGAGGCGCACCCCCCGCTCTCCCTCCGGGCCCTCTCCACCTCGGCCCGGAGGTGGATAAAAGAACTGCGGCAGCGAGCGCACATTGTAATTATGGCATTTGATATATTGTTTTCTACTGTTAGATGAATCTATTTTTTTTTTGCCACTATATTGTCATATTGCTGTATTTTTATATGTATGTTATACTGTAATTGGGATTGTAATCGTAATTGTAATTGGGATTGTATTTCTACTTTGTATTTCTGATTTAGTGTTGGACCGTATTTATGCTGTTTATCGCTATTGTTATATTTATTGTATTATCTTATATGTACGGTCTTTGTAAACCGCCCTGAGTCGGTTGTACCGAGTAGGGCGGTATATAAATCGAATAAATGAATGAATGAATGAATGAATGAATGAATGAATGAATGGTCATCAATGCATACAGGGACAGCCCTGTTCTTTGACAGTCACACAAGAGAAGATGCCAGCAGCATGACATTGTAGGATTGAGATGTGGATCACACCATGCTAGCCTGTTACCTTAAGGTACTGTTTTGGTCCTTTCCCATCACCCACTAGCAGCAGCCAACCGTTAGAACAAGTATGACATAAGGCAGTCGTGGTGAACCTATGGAACCCTCTGCTCAGCAGCCCAATGGGAGTGCTTCCTTCCTCCCCAAGCACAGCATTCATCCCACCCCTCTGCCCAGCAGTTCAATGGGAGCACTTCCTCCCTCCTCCAGCACAGAGTTTGCCCTGCTCCGCTGCCCAGAAGCCCAATGGGAGTATTTCCTTCCTCCTTTGTTGCTGTGTTGGCACTTTGCGATAAATAAGTAGATTTTGGTTTGCAGTTTGGGCACTTGGTCTCTAAAAGGTTCGCCATCACTGCTTAAGGCAATACCTACTGGGTTAGTGCCTCACTATTATGCATACTATCTATATATGGTGCTACAGTAGGAGGAAAATCCTGCTCGTTCTATATATTAACTCTTGAATCATCCAAAACCACAGGAACCATGGGGCATGTAGAAAATTATAAATAGACTTTCAATGTAAGCTTCCCTTTTAGGTACAGAGTTGGGGGCAGAAGGATAAAATGCTCCTTGGGGGGGAAAATTGATCTTTTTTCCATGTTTTAGTTGTCAGTTTTGACAGAAATGATAAAAGCTAATTAAATTTTTGTTAATTTATTTTGTCTGATTTAGTGACTGCTTGTCACACAAATCCCTCAATAAGTCAGACTTTGCTTTGCTATCAACCTTTCCACTCTTCTCCACCCCAAAAAGCTATTAGGTAAACGCTGAGAAAGTGGACTAGTTTAACTCAAATAAACATGAGGAGCACTTAAGCTCAATCTACCTTGCATGCTTCATTCACATGGGTCTGCTTGGGAGAGAGCAGTTAACTGATTCCAAGTTCATAAATTCCTAAGCCCACAGTTACTGTTTTTACTTAATGGTTTTTATGATGGCAGCTATGCAGAGGTGGAACTGGAAAAGCAGTGGTGATGGGTGAGAAGATAGTGGGCAAAGTGGAATTGATATGTTTGTGTGTGCTTGCTTGAGTGAATGAGAGTGAAAGAGAGAGGAGGAGGAGGAAGAGGAGAAATGTTATTAGTAAAGGTTTCCCTTGCTTGAAAGCCAGTCGTGTCCGACTCTAGGGGTCAGTGCTCATCTCTGTTTCTAAGCAGAAGAGCCAGCGCTGTCTGCTTCTGCAGACGTTTCCATGGTCATGTGGCAGGCATGAATAGACACTGGAGCGCACAGAGCGCTGTTACCTTCCCACCGAAGTGGTCCCTATTTATCTACTTGCAATTTCTTGTTTTCGAACTGCTAGGTTGGCAGGAGCTGGGACAGAGACTGGAGCTCATTTCCGTCCTGTAGTACTCGGGAATTGAACTGCTGACCTTCCGCCTCCCAGTCAGCGTCTTAGCGACTTGAGCCACTGCAGTACCTCGAAATGTTATTAATGTTCCAGAAATTTAATGCAGTAAATTAATTCTAATAAGAAAGTTTTTATGTGAATGTATAGCAAAGTCAGCTAGTCAGAGAAGTTGACACCACCTCGCCTGGAAGTGATACCACTCCAATATATAAGAAGGATGAATGGATTCACCAATGTACTAAAAATTGGTTTTGAGTGCCTTAATTTTCAGTTAGATTGAGGGGTATCTACACATTGTCTGCAGTTTGCATTGGATTTGTCATGGATAAAGTTGAATTTAAAAACAGTAACTACATGATGCAAAACTTAGCATGTTGAAACCCAGTGGGAAATTGACTCTTTTCCAAGTGAAGAATCATCTCTTTTTGTTCAACCAGCAATGATGGGTTTATTTCCATCCGATTCAACTGCAATAACTTTTCTCTGCTTTCTGACATGTGAGATCACCTGACCCTCTACGTCAAATAAAGGATACATCATTTTGAGAGTGAGAAGAACAACCATCGCTGAGCTGCACAGGGCAATGGGTGACCCATGGCATTTTCTGTTTCCACCAGATATGAGTGAAAAAGGGTGGGGACAAGGATGGGTATTCCACAGTTTTCATGCCTGCCTACACTTCTGGGTGAGCCTACCTTTCCTTATGCCCACCTGCCTTTCCCCGTGCCCAGGAAGCTCTGCAAGAAGGTTTGGGGTGGGGGGAGAGAACTCCTCTCTGTCTTTTTCTGAGTGAAATTGGTGGAAACATGATTTGAAACCAGGAAGGCAAGACTTTGAGAAGGAGGAAGGGAGGAGGAAGGAAGGAAGGTCACAGGATACAGCCCAGATCCAGCATCCTGCTCTAAAAATTTGGTGTGTCTTATGGTCAGATGTGTCTTATGGTCCAAAAAATACGGTAATCTGTCAATGAAACTGCTTCAAAAGGTTGTTTGTTTCTTCCTTTAAAACCATATACCCTCCATCTTTCTATATGTGTGTGAGAGTGTGTATGTGTGTGTTGCACAATACACTGCAGTGTTTCAGGATCAGAAAATTTGGCAGGCTCCACAGGGCACCTGAGTTTACTCACAATGATTTTCATCTATGGGGAAACTCGTTCTGTGACCCCCATTACATTTATACACTATTGAATCCTGCATTACATTTATACTCAGAAACTCAAGGATAAGTGACAAAGTATTAATCCACACTGCTGGAGGGAGGAGCCGCACATTTTCTGAAATGAATGGCTAAAGAGGGGGGGGGACAGGTTCAGAATATATGAGATAATGTAGTAAGTTCTTAATGTTCAATTCGGTCAGTTTTATATTAAGAGGGTGATTCCCCATTGATTCTATAGATCAGGGTGGGCAAATTTGTGGAAGTTATTGTTGAGCCCCAACAGGACACAAACAAGCCTCCAAAACAAACAAGTATGAAAATCCTTTCTATGTGTTCTACTGAAACATGGGGACAAGCAAAAAAAAAGTGCAAGAAAGCTTCTGCTTAGGTCTCTATCCAATTCTTAAAGCTACAGGCAATGATCTCCCTTGCTTGAAGCCAGCTGTGTCCAAATCAAAGGAATAGTGTTTATCTCTGTTTACAGCCAAAGAGCCAAAGCTGTTTGTATTTGCAGACATTTCTGTGGTCATGTGGCAGGCACGACTAGATGCCAGAGCACATGGAATGTTGTTACTTTTCCCGCTGAAGTGATACCTATTTAATTACCTCCAGTCACTTGCTTTCAAGCTGCTAGGTTGGCAGGAGCTGGGACAGATGATGGGTGCTTACTCTGTCACACAGCACTCAGGTCAAACTGCCGACTTGCCAACCTTCTGATTGTCAAGCTCTGCATCTTAACCACCAAGCCACCATAGCCCATCCAATTCTTAGTCCCATCTAGTTCTTATTCTTGGTTACAATAATAGTGGGGCGGCATATAAGTCGAAAATACAAATACAAATACAAATACAATAAGCCTGTTGAATCAATGAGAACCTGGCAAATCAACAAAAATGGATATGTCATTGATTCTAATGTTGGATTTTGGTCTAAGAAATCACCGTTCTCTTTGTCCTGCCATCAACAAGATAACAAAGAGCATCTCATCAGAATTCAGCCTGTCAGCATTCATTTGCTATAGTCTTTGGTCCCTCCTGGAAGAATATATGGTTTAATTTATACCAGTGTACTGAATAGGAATTTGTACCATTTATTTTGTTATATAAACAACAATTCTGCATGTTACATCTAAGGAAAAGTAGCACATTATGTCTATGTGTTCACAGTTGCTTTGTACTGAGCCAGACCATTACTGTGGCAATACCCTAATATTGGCTCTAATTGAGGATGTTCACGTTCTTCTTAGGCATAAGGAAATCCACTCTATGAGGTCCTTTAACAGAAAATGCTAAAAATGCACCAATCAAACACTGGCTTTTGTGTGGGTTTTGTTTTTGTTTTGCAAATTGTGAGACTTTTCTCTCCTTTCCCACTGCCTCCAATTTTCCTGCAAGGAGGCAAAAAGACAAAAGAGAAGACAAAAGAAAAAAAAAAGAATTGGGAATAAAAAGGGGAAAATATAGAGAGTCCTTCAGAGCAGATATTGTTAATTCACAATGGATTGCATAGGATGGAGGTAGGGGCTTAACCACCCAGAAGACAACAGTGGTCACTATTTTACCCATGGGAAGGCTAACAGAAAACAACACAACAACCTCAACTGAAAGCATGCAAGTCAGAATTGGCTTTCACCTGTTAAAAGGGCAAACTCCACCCAGGGAATGCCCAAATGAGGCTCCCTTCATGTCCCCAAGAGCTAGGACAGAGAAAGGCACTCAAACCGTCATGCAGTACCTGGGTCTTGAACTGCTGACTTGCCAGCCTTCCAGCTAACAAGGTGAGTTTCTTAGCTACTGAGCCATTGCAGCCCCTGTGATTTGATGACAGAAGCCCATTCTTACCTCAGCAGTTCCAACGCTACTGACCTATGAATGACTAGATTAGCTGACATTCATTTCACCCACTAGTTTTCACAGTTCCTACTTTTGTTCCTGCCCTCAGTGTCCATTAACTTGTCTTCCTAAAAACTCACATTTAAACACTGTGTTGAATGCATTTTCTCACACACAAATCAATACAAAACTTTATTCTCTTCAAACATTTATTTTAGACCTTAACATTTTGTAAACTATCCATTATACATGTTCTGTATTGCAAAATTCAGTGTAGTGTAAAATCCCAGGGATAAACATGGTGACTGTCATTCATCCAAGAGGTCTGGTTGGTTGGTTTTAGCATTTGGAACGAATGAAATCTATATAATATTATCATGTCAACCTTGCAAGCAGATTGACTAAGTTTGTCTCAGCACTCCAGGCTCAGCACCATTGGCTAAACTATGGGTAAAAACATAAAAGCCACATAAACTCTATCTTGAAACAGGATTAGGCAGCACATATCCCCAAACCTTCTTGTGACCCCCACAGTCCCTGCCATCACCTTTTACACCAGTGGTACACCACCAAGTCTATTTTTAAAAATTGTTTTACTGATTGCCTCTTAGGTAACATTGTTACTAAATTAGTTTTCATTTGATAAGAAATTAGGACCTGGTATTATGTTGATAGGGCAATGATGGATTAGTGGTTAAGATGTTGAGTTTGACAACTGGAAGGTTGGCAGGTTAGCAGTTCGATATCTGAATGCTGCATGATGGAGTGAGCTCCTGTCGTCTGTTCCAGCTACTACCAAGTAGATAAATAGGTACCATTCTGGCAGGAAAGGTAACAGCATTCTGTGCACTTCAGTGTCTAGTCATGCTTGTCACATGACCACAGAAATGTCTACAGACACAAACAGAGCTGGCTCTTTGTCTGTAAACTGAAATAAGCAACACCCCTAGAGTCAGACACAACTGGTTATCTAGAAATGGAGGCCTTTACCTTTATTATGTTGATATATTCTTTTCTGTTTATAATAGTTACTACTGTGAATCACCCAGGGTGACTGGTTAGATGGGCTGTATAAAAATGGAAGTAATAATGAAACACACACACACACACACACACACACACAAACCTCTCTTCATCTAAAAAAAGTTTGTGCACGCGCACGCGCACGCACACACACACCATGCACCCTGTTTTAGTTTCATTTATAACTCCATTTTAATTTGTAGTGTGGGACTTTCCTACTCCCACTGAGTGCCAGATTTCAGCAGCATGCTGCGGAGATGGCAGTGTGGCCTGTGCAGAATCCATGGGTTAAAAGGGACCCCCAGATTTAACGAAACTGCCCACCCCCACTTAGACGTTGCTTAAAACGATATTTATCTAAGGCTCCTTGTATTCCGTAAAGGGTAAACATTCATTCTTACATTGACAAACTGTAGAACTGTGTTCAAACAGCGGGCAAATATGTTACATAATTTGTCATGAGACACATTGAGAACATGTCAATAGAAGGAGTGGGGGAGTTTTAAAAGCCAAGAATTAAAGGGCATGGAGACAAGCCCTCAAACCCAAAAGAGACAGTATGATTTGTAAATGTTTTTATGGTATAGCATTTACAATGATAGCATTTAAAGGAAGGAAAGGGAGAGAGGGGAAAACTTAAACATCTGCCCAGAGGCCCAGGTCTCTCCAGTTCAGCTGAATGGCTTTTTTCTTTAATCAAGTGAGACGAAGTTTCAGTGCTGTTGTTGTTTTCAGGTTCATGTTTCAACTATTTGCCCTTTTTATCATCCTGTGCTCTTGGCCATATGACCTTAACCCATTATCCTTGGCAATTACAAGATGAGGAAAATGAAATCAACAGATAATAAACACACGATGTGCTAACTCTGAACTTGGTCACCCTGCCCCGCACAAATGCCTTGTATAATGCAATGGAAAGGCGAAGTTTCATTTATAAGAGTGTTAACACTGATAACATCAGATAAAACTGAGGTAGTATCAAGAATGGATGGTCATTGTCTGTAGTCCTTCTTTCTATGAAATATGGGACCATTAAAATGTATACATACAAAGCCGACTTGGCCCATCTTTGTGTAGTGAAGTAGGAAATACAAATTATTTTCACCCAAGATAAGACAAAAGTGGCACATTTATATATGTGGGTTTTGTGAGAGAGACATGGTGTGGTTTTTCTTCTTCTGCCTTTCTATGGTTATCAGTGTATGAAATAAACAGCAAAATAAGAGCAGCAGAGAAAGCATTAGACATAACTCCCCTTTCACAATAATTAGCCCTTTGTATTATATATTATAAATCACTCTAGAATAATTTAAGGTTGCTCTACTTTTAGTTATGGTCTATAGTTAGAGTCAGAAGAATAAAAGGGGGAAATGGCTGGTGTCACTGCCACGTGGTCAGTGGAGAAGGAGAGAGGGAGAACACTGAAAACAAACAAACAGAAAGAGGGGCAAACCAGAGGCAGGGTGAAAAAAGAACTCTACCAATGGGTTAGTGGCAAAGGACCACTACTTGAGGTAGAATGCAGGAGTTTGATCCCTCACTGTGATTTCTGGGAGAAAGGGCAGCCTGTGTAGCCAAGCTGCTAGAGGACCACCAGAAGAAGAGAACCATAAATCACATCTAAGCACTTTATATCTAGCAAACTCTGAAAATGTTCACCATAAGTTGGAATGTACATTATGGCATTTAATTATTAGTATTGTTATTATAGATAACTCCCTCCCCCCCCCACACACACACCAGTATCCATGGGAAATACATTCCAAGACCCACATTTGGATACCTGAAACAACAGATAATGGTGAATTCTATATTTAACACATATACCTGAGTCACTGAAGTAGGGGAAGGCTTTAAAATGCCTCTGTTGTTCTACATGTGAGCTACCAAAACATCTGCCTCCATTCCTTGTAAACATTACATTGTAAATACTGACAGCTAGTGGCCAGCTCTCATAATGTACCGTGAAAATTTTGTTGTTCAGTCGCACAGTCAAGTCTGACCCTTTGTGATCCCATGGACCACCGCATGCCAGGCTCCTCTGTCATCTGACATCCTCCGTAGCCCACCCAAATCTACACCCACTGTGTCAGTGATGCCATCTAGCCATCTCAAACTCTGCAACCCCCATCTCCTTTAGCCTTCAATCTTTCCCAACATCAAGACCTTTTCCAGTTAATCTTCTCTTCTGATTTGGTGGCCAAAGTACTTGAGCTTCAGCTTCAGTATTTGTCCTTCCAAGGAGCAACCAGGGTTGATTTCCTTCAGGATGGAGAGAGGAGACCACGCAAATACATATATATTATCTATTTCTGCCATTGTTATTGAATATTTTTAGACCTACTAATAACCGAAGCTGGGGACATTTAACCCACAGTTTTGGGAAAGTTACGTGTACTTTCTTTTTCGCCCTTTATGGTGCAGTCTGGATTTTCAAGGGAACTTGAGGTTGGGCATTTCAAGAGCATTTTTCTCACTTCCCTTATTCAAACAGCACAAGTGAACTTTGGGCATATCATGAAGTAACTGATGAGCCATTTCACAACATGGACAAATTAAACACGTCTCCTCTCTTCTATGTAGTGGAAGGGGAAGGGGAAGGGAAAATGTAAGTAAATGGTTAAGGTGCATTACTGGAGCCAAAATTCTGCTCACAATCTGAATTTAACCTTGATAGGCTCAAAGTTGATTTAGACTTCCATCTTTTCCAGGTCATAAAATGAGTGCCCTGCTTGTAGAGGGCAAATTGCTAATTATATTGTGAACTGCCTAGAAAGAGTGTTGTAAGTGGTATGTATGTACAATTGCTATTGCTATTTTTTATGAAATAAAAATATTTTATTCCTTTTTCTTTGTAGTGCTGATTGAGAAACTTCTCACAGCCACAGTTTCAATCTCTCCTGTGGAGGCAAAAGAAGATTATTAATTTTTTACTCTCCTAACTGACACACGGCTACAGTGATCAGATAGAAGGGGAAAATTACACTTTCTCTGTCCCATCACAGAGGAGCAGGGGAAATGTTTAATTTCAATGTCTGGATGTTTACACTGGAAGTACCCTTTGGCCATTTCAAGAGGCCCATATGCACCATTCCCAATGCCCACAGGTTCTGGGAATTGTGTAGTTTGGAGTGTGCAAAAAAAGTTGAACCCCTTGATGAGGATTTCAAAAGGTACACTTTGGGGGCAACTGGGACCACTCCAGTACCCAGTGTGGCTGGACACCAGGAAACCAAGCAGACCAGACCAACTCCAACAACCTCCAGAAAGTGGACTTAATGTATGTGTGGAAAGGCTCTTGTTACTTTCAGATCCAAACTGGAGCCAAATAAATTTACTTATCTTCAGCAAGTTCATATCGTAGTGCAATATCAATTCCTTAATTACAACAGTAAGCTAAACAAAATTAATTCAGTCATTTATTGTGAATAAAATTAACTGCAATTCCCTACGTTTAATTAACAATACTAAATCTACTTACAGAAGTTCCATTATACATTACCAGCTGGCATACCTATCAGCTCCTTTCACCTTCTCTTTCTGGGGATGCCACATTTTCTCTATAAAAAGAGGAAACACTGTACAGTATTTGAAAACACTGGTCTTTGATCCCCATCCAGGATCAGAAATAGCCCTAGCTAGAAAGCTATGTTTAGAACAGATTCAGGAGGGGAGCATTGATAAGCACGGATCTGAATAAAGCCTCTATTATGCTTTTTCCTAAGAAGTCACGTTCCTCCAAATTTAATTTTGGAGCACTGTTTCAGATGAGAAAGCCAACATGTGGCTGACCATCTAAAACATTCTTGGTTTGTTTACAGGAAGGAGTGTGGAGGACAGCCATTATCTATCTATGCATAATACATCACATTAGAGCAGTTCTCTGTAGCTAAACAGGCCAGACTACAGAGCAACCCAGAAGTCGACAGGAAATTTGATACTGAACAAAGTTATGGATTGAACAAAGTCTCTGTGGGGATCATTAGAAAGTTACCAACAAGACAAGATTTGTATTTCTTCAGAACTCTTTAGCAGACAAAAGAGGGCATAAATTTAGGAGAAAAGAAAGGAAGAAGATAGTCTTAAAAAGTTGACCCAGATGTGATGCCCATTGTTCTTGATTGCTGACTGCTTGCATGGCAAGATAGGCTTTGCAGGTTTGGGGGGAGAAAAAGATGCAAAGGTATCAATTTCTAATTTCTCTTTTCTATGCAGAGAAAAATGTGCTGGAGGACTTCGCAGATCTCTTCTTTGCACAGATCTGCTCTTAGTGCAGACATGGCCCTGTGGCTACCAGCAAAGGCACAGAGAAGAAGATAGCAATCTTTATGTCATTGAAACAGAAGATCAAATTTAGGTCACATGAAGTTTAAAAAAAAATCAATGTTTATTAGTTGTACCTAGCGATTGGTAGAGATGGAATCCGTACTGAAGTTTGGTCTCATGGAAAAGTTTCTTTGTATGCAGGTGGCTCAAGTGGTTAAGATGCTGAATGGGAGGTGGAAGGTCAGCAGTTCAAAACCCAAGTAGTGCATGACGGAACGAGTGCCTGCTCTGTCCCAGCTCCTGCTAACCTAGCAGTTCAAAAACAAGAAATTGCAAGTAGATAAATAGGTACCCCTATGGTGGGAAGGTAAACAGTGTTCCGTGCACTCTGGTGTCTAGGTATGCCTGCCACATGTCCTTGGAAACATGGACATGTGGCATGGACATATAGCCAAAGAGAGCTGGCTCTTCAGCTATAAACAGAGATGAGCACTGAACCCTAGAGTCAGATATGACTGACTTTTAAGCAAGGGTGAACATTACCTTTACCTATGCAGATGGAATTCATCCCAGGCAGCTATATGTTTTCTTTCTTTCTAACTAACTAACTAACTAACTAACTAACTAACTAACTAACTGATCTTTGGTCCCTCCTGGCAGTCTGTGCTATTGTCAAGACCTCCCTGTCTGCTGTCTGGTCCCCCCTCCCCAAAGGGTATTGTAAAGATTAACAATCCTGAGGATGTATTTAATGAATACCAACAAGAGATTAGTGACACAGTGTCACCTTTCATGGCCTTCCTCAAGAGGCAAGCTGACAGTTGCTTTATTTTTGTTTTCACTGTAGAGTAAACTTGGGGAAACTTGACTGGATTTATAGTCCTCCACCTCCCTGATAAGCAGCAACATCTTGATCTTTCTTCATTTCAATCACCTTTGACACATTTTGTCAACTTCCCTCCATTACCCCCCATGAATACAAAATTATCTTATTTTCCCTCTCTCTTTCTCTGGAAATTTTTTTAAAATGCAGAGTGAAAGCAGTACTTAAAACAACAATGCTCACCATAGCAGGGATCAGGGAATATTGAACACAGCCTGTAAAATCATTTGCTTTGTACAGAAGCCGCCATCTGCTTAGAAATATCTTATGTATTGAAAGAGTATGTGCTCTTCCACGGTTGATCCTTAATATACAAATATGTGCTATCAAAATGATTCTGATTTATGGCAACCAGTTCCAGGGTTTTCTAGGTAGGAAGTACTCTAAAGGGTCTTACTATTCTTTTCTTCTGGGGGCACCCTGGGACTGTGCGGTTCCCCAAGGTCACACAAACTGGCTCTTCTCCCAAATAACCCTTTTGCAGGGAATGTGCTTTCAGAATCAGGGACTTGACCAGCTGCAAACACAGCTGCAGGTAAACTTTGCTGTAAAATAAATAAATAAATAAAAAGGCTTCTTTCTTCCCTTCTGAAGAGTTGTAGAAAACTACTAGTCAAATGAATTGATTTTCAAACTGGGGTGGGGGTGGGGAGGGGTAAAAAAAGCTCCCAAGTAACACTTTGGACTTTTCCACCTATTTCATATATATATATATATATATATATATATATATATATATATATATATATATATATATATATATATATATATATATATATATATATATATATATATATATATATATATTTCCACTCAAACATAATATCTACATCTATACCTTTGAAAACAGCAGACAATGAAAAACACTACAAAAACCAGAAACAGGACAGGGGTTTTCAACCTTTTCAAACTGAGGGCCGGGTCATGCTCCCTCAGACAGCTTCAGGGACAGATAGCCATTTTGCCCTGCCAGCCACACATGGCACTTTCAGGTGTGGTGGAGGCGGGGGGGGCACATGAAATGATGTCATGGGCCACATCCAGCCCCCAGGCCATAGGTTGAGAACCCCTGTTTTATAGGTTCAGGTCAAGGCAGAGGTTAAGTATGATAAGGCTCAAGTTCAGGTGATCCTTTAGTGGAGTGGGGCCAGTGTTCTCAGGCTTCTTTGGACACTGTGAGTAGCTGCTAAAGTTTGACAACATCCTTCTTGCCTTAATAATAATAATAATTTTGTGTCAGAAATTATTCTGGGTTGAAAGGATTTTTGCAGAAGAAACTCCACTCAGGGAACACCCAATTGACGCTCCTTTCACGTCCCCAAGTGTTGGACAGAGACGGGTGCTAAATCCGTCATGCAATACCCGTCATGCAATACCTGGGTCTTGAACTGCTGACTTGCCAGCCTTCCAGCTAACAAGGCAAGCTTCTTAACCACTGAGCCATCACCTTACTTGTTTGGGCCATGAGAGGCCAGTTATCTGGCCTCTTTTTATAAGCATTCCTCTTGTGGTGTGCCTTTTTAATAAAGTAATTAAGGGAACAGGACAAGCAAGAAGTCCTCTCCACCCACACCACCACCTCTGGACTGACTTGAATAGGTCTCAGAAAGCTAGTGTCATCTGCATATCTCAACTTTTTGATGTTTCTCCCAGTGATTTTGATCCCAACTTGTGATTCGTCCATCCCTGCATTGTGCATTATGTGCTCTGTATATAAGTTGAATAAGCAGGATGACAAAATGCAGCCTTGTTCTTACTCCTTTTCCTATTCCAAACCACTCTGTCCTTCCGTGTTCTGTCCTGACTGTTGCTTCTTTGACTCATGTACAGATTTCTCATAAGGCCCTTTTTAAATAGTATGCAAAAATAATTGCATTCTCTGTCTTCTTTTTCTCTGTCAGTGCTTCCATTAGTATTGCATTGGTATTCCCATTTTACACATGGAGAAACTATGTGTCATTAACAAGCCAAATAATAATGATGATTTCACTTCCCCTGACCATGCATGGGAAGTGTTCAATTTGACATGGCTTGTTTATTAAGCACATCACTAAACTGGAAACTTACAGCATATGGAGTCAGGCTAAACTGGGTTTCTTGAAGTCCACATGGCATATTTGACCTTGTAGGGAGCAGTCAGGGTTAATTTCTGAGTCACTTCAGTGAGAAGGGAGGTGGAGAAATAATAATAATAATAATAATAATAATAATAATAATAATAATAATAATAATAATAATAATAATAATAATAATAATAATAATAATAATAATAATAATAATAATAATAATAATAATAATTCTCTCTTACTCTGACCTCAAGTGACCTCATCCTGCTCCCAAAAGGCCAGTGTAATCACAGCCCAAAATGTTTGAATTGAACCTATTGTATGTTGGACATATCAAAATAAGACATGATTCACTGGAAACGACAATACTGCTAGATAAAATGGAAGGCATTAGGAAAAGAGGGAGATCTAACTTGGGCTGGATTGACTCAATAAAAGAAGTCATGGTTTTTAGTTTGCAAGACGTGAGTAGAGCGATTAATGATAGAAACCTTCTAGTTCACAGGGCTGTTTGGGGAGTGGGTTCTTCATTGGTCACCTCTCTTACATTTCTTATGTTTTCAGCCATTCCCTTCAGTTGGTTATTTATTGAGTTTAACGGGTTTTCCCCACCTATCCACGAGTTCCTGCTTCAAATCTTGATATAATGGCAATAAATGGTTTTCCATACCTTGCAAAAATACTTACAAGTCTTGTTTAAAACTATCAAAAGCCGTGGCTACAACATGTAACAGAGAATTCCATGAATTAATGCATGATGTGCAATAAAATTTCTATTTTTCATTCCGAATGTTCTGCCAGTCAGACTCATTGCATGAGTCTTTCTGAGTTCTAATGTTTTGATAGAAGGCGAAAATGTCTCACTTCTCACTTTCTGCATAGCATGCATAATTTCATAAATGTCTCTGCCATACCTGTCAACCATCACCTTTTTTTCCCTAATCTGACAAGCCACAAACATGTTAGCTTTTCCGAGTAGAGGGAGACATACCAGCCTTCTGATTATTTTTGCTTGCCCATTTTGGTGCTTTTTCCAGCTCCACAGTAGTCTTTTTTAAAATGGGTCACCCTTGTCTGAAAGCATATCCTGATTGTAGCTGCGCTGTGGATTAGCTTAACTGCATTGTTACACTGGGCATTTTATTTTCACTTTCATTCCTTTGCTAATGGTTGGCAGGATGGAATTTGGCTTTGACACGGGAGCAGAAAACAAACTGTCACATTTACCATGAGTTCCAGGCAACTCTGAGGAATTAAGGATCCTCCCTGTCTCTCTCTCACGCAGAGATTGAGAGAGAGAGATTCCCTTTGCTCTGTTCCACAAGTCTTTTTGCATGGGAGACCTGTGGGGAAAAAGAATATTTACCTCTCTCTTTTTTTTTTTGCTGTTTCTTTTTCTCTCCTCTATCCCACAACTTAGTTTCCCAAACATTGCCAAAATATTGCCATTAGAATTGTTACCCATGAGTGAGACTGTGGAAGAATGATAGTTATATGGTCTTTGAGTAATGCAATTAGGTTGTATGTAACCCCCTTCACTGGTAATAATCAGTTGCTTGTTTCTCCCTTTCAAGAGATTGTTTTTTAAAAAGTCAAATATTTTAAAAGCATAGATCATGTCACAGATTTGGAGAAAGAACAGGTTAGAAAGTCTCCTAAATAGACAAGGCAGGTCACCCATGATCTTTACACACTTCATTCAGATACAAAATGAATTGAGGGCCTTCTACATGCTATATAGCTTAAATTACACTGTGTGGAGTGTAACCTTAATGAAATACAGTAATACCTCGGATAACGTTTACCTCGGATAACGCTAAAATCGCATACCGTTAAGTAATCTGGGGAGGAGAATTGGATCAAATAACTTTAAGGTCTTATGGGATGGATCGGATAACAACTGCTAAAGCCTGTGCGGTTACGATGTATCTCTATGGAGCTTTAATGTTATCTGATCCATCCCATAGGATTTTAACATGGATCGGATAACACTAAAAATCGGATAACACCAAGACTTGTGGAACCATGTTTTAGCATTATCCGGTGTTTAACTGTATGTCAATTTAGTTTCATTTCATTAGTCTTACAATCTTGGGTTTCTATTAGCAGGCAGTAATTTTTCATGCTTGTATGTTGTGATGCCCCCTCAAGGATTGTTGCCTCAGTGTGGTGAAGGGGCTTGTGTGGTTTGATGAGACTATGGGCTATGCCGTGTAGGGCCGCCAAAGATGTACAGGCCATTGTGGAGAACTCAGACTAAACACAATCCACTGGTGAAGGAACTGGAAATGCACACAAGTACCATTGCCAAGAAGACCCCATGGACTAAACGATATGACCCAGGAAGATGAGGCCCTCAGGTTGGAAGGTGTACAATATGCTACTTGGGAAGAGCAGAGGACAAGTACAAGTAGCTCTACAAAGAGTGAAGGATGCTCATCTGTGGATGGATCTGACGTTGAAAGGAAAGTCTGATGCTGTAAAGAACAATATTTCATAGGAACCTGGAATGTAAGATCTATGAATCAAGGCAAGCAGGACATGGTCAAAAATGAAATGGAGAGAATGAGCATTGATATCTTGGGAATCAGTGAACTAAAGTGGACAGGGATGGGTGAATTTAACTTGGGGGACCATTATATCTACTACTGTGGAAAAGAATCCCTTAGAAGAAATGGAGTGGCCCTAATAGTCAATAAGAGAGTGAGGAAATGGGATAAAATCTTTAAAATGACAGATTGAGCCCAGTCCAAATTCAAGGCAAAAACATTCAACATCCCAGTAATTCAAGTCTATGCCCCAACCACTGATGCAGAAGAGGTCATAGTCAAACCAGTTCTATGAAGACGTACAACATCTGGAACTGACACCAAAAATGATGTCCTTATCATCATAGGAGACTGGAATGCCAAAGTAGGATGTCAAAAGGAAACTGGAATCAGTGCCAGATCAGCCATACAGCAGGAGTAGCAAATGCTATGGGCCCTGCGTCTCTGGGGGCACCAGCTCCTGCACTTGGTTAGAATGAAAATCCATATTTAAATATTCCATGCATTCACATGGATATTCAAAAAATATTAACCCAGAGAGACTCGCTGATGCCTCATTGGAGCATTCAATGTGTGCCAGAGTAAGGATGTGCATGCAAGTGGAGCCATCTTTGTAGAGCCTTAGTAGCGTGAATTTGTGTTGAGCAAGGGCCTTTTGACATGATTTGCTACAGGCCTCACACTGGTTTAATCTGGCACTGGACAGGCAAGTTTGGCCTTAGAGTACAAAATGAAGCAGGGCAAAGGCTAATAGAGTTTTGCCAAGAGAATGCACTGGTCATAGCAAACACTCTCTTCCAAAAACCTAAGAGGCGACTCTATACATGGCCAACACCGAAATCAGATTTATTATGTTCTCTGCAGCCAAAGATAGAGAAACTTTATACAGTCAGCAAAGACAAGACCTGGAGCAGACTGTGGCTCAGATCATGAACTACTGATTGCCAAATTCAGGCTTAGAATGAAGAAAATAGGAAAATACATTAGGCCACTCAGGTATGATCTAGATAACATCTCTCACACACGCTCTGGTCACCTCCAGACTTGACTATTGCAATGTGCTCTACATGGGGCTGCCCTTCATTACCATTTGGAGGCTGTGATTGGTCCAGAATGTCGCTGCCCGGGTGAAGATGCCCGTGTGCCTTTCCCTCGACCCTAGTTCAGTCACAGTGATCCATCGCTGGGGGGGGGGGATTGGGCCCAATCCACACACACACACACACAGCAATGGATCACTGTGACTGAACTAGGGTCGGGGGAAAGGCATGCACCTGTGTGCCTTTCTCTGGATCTTAGTTCAGTCACAGTGATGGATCGCTGCGGGGGTGGTGGTGGTGGATTGGACCAAATCAACACACATACCCCACAGCTATGGATCGCTGTCCTGGCAAGGCTTGGCTTGGCTAAAACACACACACCTGCACAGGGGTTGTCGGACAAGCCAAACCTTGCCTGAGCTGGTGATCACTCACCCGGGCAAGGCTTGGCTTGGCTAACACCATGCGTGCATGGGGGTTGTCGGCCAAACTGACCCTGGGTGCATGATTGCCTGCCTGGGCAAGGCTTGCTTTGGCCAACAACCCCCACATGAGGGGGTTTTTTTTTTGCCAACCCAAGCCTTGCCCTGGCTGGTGATTGCTCACCTGGGCAAGGCTTGGTTTGGCCAAAACTCCCCCCCCCCCCGCACAAGCGGGTTGTAGGCCAAACCAAACCAAGCCCGGGTGGGTGATCGCCTGCCTGGGGAAGGCTTGGTTTGGCCGACAACCCCCACTTGGGGGGGGGGTTGTTTCGGCCAACCCAAGCCTTGGCCCAACTGGCAATTGCCCGCCTGGGCAAGGCTTGGGTTGGCCGAAACTCCCTCCCCCCCCCCGCACAAGTGGTTTGTTGGCCAAACCAAGTCAAGCCTGTGCGGTTTGTCCCTGAAGTCATCGTTACAGTTGGGGGGTGGACAGGGGAGCCCAATCCACCACCGCCAACTGCAGCGATCCATCGCTGCAACTACAGTAGGGTTGGGGGAAAGGTGCGCGGGGTGTGTGGATTGGGTAGATGTTCTACCCAATCCACCCCCACCCCCACAGACAATTGCATCGGATAACACTAAAGAAACATTATCCAATTCATCATTATCCAATTCTAGCGTTATCCAATGCAATCGTTATCTGAGGTATTACTATACTGTGATGTTTTGTGATATTGATACTGTGATAATTTATGATCTTTATGATAATGTGCAATCTGTGACTGTAATTATATATTGTATCTTTGTTAGCCACCCAGAGTCGCTTTGCGAGTGGGGTGGCATACAAGTCTAACAATTAAATTAAAATTAAATTAAATTTAAAGCAGTCAGGGTTGATTTCCTTCAGGATTTACTTATTTGATCTCTTTGCTGTCCAGGGGACTCTGAAAATTCTCCTCCAGCACCACATCTCAAAGGCGCCTATTCTTTTTTGCTCAGCCTTCCTTATGATCCAGCTGCGCGGAGGTAGACAGAAGGTAACTCTCAGAAGGGACAGTTTCCTCCACAGAATCCTTGTGAGTGACTATACCTGGCCCACAAAATAGTACTGGGACCATGTTGTCCTCCCTCTGATTTTGACCAAAACGCTCAGACAATATTGAGCTGGAGCATGAAATCAGAAGGACATCCAAACAGAAAGTCAGCCAATTTGCTACCCTTACTTCAGATTACTGATTATTGTCCCTATTCTGCTTTAGCTGCCTCTTCAATTATGCTTCTTTGCTCATGTGATTAAGATCCTTTTGCAGAAGGGTTGCCGCCATCACATAACACACACGTTCTGAACACAGTGCATCTGGTGTGACTGCCAGCTGCTTATGTAAGCAAGGAAGCAGAGAGCCAGTTCGAGTATATCTCTGTGCTGACTCAGTAATCTTAAATCTGCTTTTAATTTCCTTTCTCTCATTTCCTTTCATCCTGTGAGAAATAACTATGAGGTAAATCAAATTGCCTAGCTCCACAGGCTGCCCCTGGTTTGGCACGTGACGGCCAGTAAAGAAAGAGTTTGTCAGATCCGTGTGTGGTTGACAAAGTGGGCTCTGATACTTTAAAGAGCATTTTGATTCCCAACTATTAATCAGTTCTCTAGAAATCAAGCCACTCTCCATGTGTAGGCTCAGCATTTCTGGTTTTCAAACTAGATCTGATTGAGGTCTGTGCTGGATTTTTAAATGGATTAAAAGTGCTAATTACAGCATGTAATATATGTATATGCATGTCTACGTTTAATGAAGGAGGATCCTTTCTCCCTCTTTCCCTCACTCTACAGGTTGGCCCGTAAGTCCTTATTCTGCCTATAAGTCGTACAGATACCAAAACTGGACAATTATTTTGAGGATTTTTCTGTTTTCTTTCTTTACTGTGTACATCCCAAGGATACATAAAACAAATCAGAAGTATAGAAAGGACAGGAAACTGTGATTTTCCTTAGGATTTTCCCTCAAGCAGGAAGTACTATATTTGTCAATGGATCAAAATCTAAAGCTTGAATTAAATTTATATCCTCAACCCTTTGTGACACAGGGTTTTGTTCTGGGTTTTGGGAATATGTTTTTCACAATGTATGAAGACATAAAGAGCAGTCCCAGATTGGTATCTGAGACAGTTTCAGATAAGACCACAGTACCCCTGCTCTGCAGAGTAGCATGCCCACTTCAGAAACCCAAGGTTCCTAGCATACCATAGGAAAGTGTTGGCAAACCCTTGGCAGCCCAGGTGTTCTTGAACTTAAATTCCCAGAAACCCTGATCACCATGAGTGCTGACGTGGACTTCTGGGAATTGAAGTCCAAGAACACCTGGACTGCCAAGGTTCGCCATCATGGCCATAGTATGTGTTTTTGGTGTTAATAGCCTACAAACTGAGGCCCTTTGAATGGATGGTAGAAGCACTTGGGAACTACTGCAAGCAAAGCTGTTCTATCCTCCATAGGTCTTGGAGCAGACCTCTCACCTTTGAATCCTCTTCTCAGCTCCTATATAATAATTTGATGTCAGAAATTATTCTGGGTTGAAAGGATTTTTGCTGGAGAAACTCCGCTCAGGGGACGCCCGAATGAGGCTCCTTTCATGTCCCCAAGATCTTTTCCTACCAAAATGGTCCCTATTTATCTACTTGCAATTTCTTGCTTTTGATCTGCTAGGTTGGCAGGAGCTTGGACAGAGATGGGTGCTCAATCTGTCGTGCAGTACCCGGGTCTCAAACTGCTGACTTGCCAGTCTTCCAGCTAACAGGTGAGCTTCTTAACCACTGAGCCACTGCAGCCCCTCTCACCTCCTTTAATATCAAACATTTATTTATTTATTTAAATTTATATTCTGCCCTACTCACACAGGTGCCTCAGGGCGGATTACAACCAATATACAATACATAGTTAAAAACTCTAAAAAAAAATTAAAAACCATTTTAAACAATATCTCATTCTTTTAGATAAGGATTAAGAGGAATAAAAAGGTAAGTGTAACATGTTAAATGAGATGTTAAATAAGCCAGTGGGGAGGAATCAATATCACAGAAATTATAAAACCACTGAAAAGAAGTGTGTGAAATTACAAGCAACACTGATTGATTCATCAGAGTCTGTACAATGGTTATATTATGGATGCCTTTTACACTGAAAGACACACCATATATTATTGGACTGGATGGGTGCTTTTAATGAAGGTTGGTAATATTTTTGATATGTGCATGCTTTACAGTAACACACACTATACATTACAATCATTTATATATGTTTATATACATTATATTGGTTTGTTTGTAGTGTGAAGCTGCTCTTTTTGTTGTTGTTCAGTCGCACAGTCGATTCCAACCCTTTGCGACCCCATGGACCACTGTCTGCCAGGCACTTCTGTCCTCCACCATCCTCCTCAACTTGCTCAACTTTGTGCCCATTGTGTCTACAATACCATCTAGTCATCTCATTTTTGGCCACCCCCTTCTTCTTTTGCCCTCCACCCTTCCCAGCATCAAGGTTTTCTAAAGTGAATCCTCTCTTCTCATTTGATGTCGAAAGTACACCACATCTCCAACACCACATCTCAAAGGCATCTATTCTTCTGCGCTCAGCTTCCCTAATGGTCCAGCTTTCACAACCATACATTGCCACAGGGAATACCATTGCTTTGACTATACAAATTTTTGTTTGCAATTTGATGTCTCTACTTTTCACTATGCTCCCCAGGTTTCTCATTGCTTGCCTCCCAAGAATCAGTCACCCTTTTATTTCATGGCTGCAATCCCCATCTGCAGTGAGCTTTGATCCTAGGAAAGTAAAATCTGTCACTGCTTCTACTTCTTCCCCATCTATTTTCCATGGACTGATAGGGCCTGTTGCCATAATCTTTGTTTTCTTGATATTGAGTCTCAAGCCAGCTTTTTCACTTTCTTCTTTCAACCTATTCAGGAGCTTCTTTAGGTCCTCCTCACTTTCTGCCATTAGGGTGGTATCATCTACATATCTCAAATTGTTGATGTTTCTCCCAGCAATTTTGATCCCAAATTTTGATTCCTCCATCCCTGCATTGCGCATTATGTGTTCTGTGTATAAGTTGAATAAGCAGGGTGACAAAATGCAGCCTTGTCTTACTCCTTTTCCTATTCCAAACCACTCCGTCTTTCCATAGTCAGTCCTAACTGTTGCTTCTTGATTCATGTACAGATTTCTCATGAGGCATATAAGGTGTTCTGGTATTCCCATTTCTTTAATTACTTGTCACATTATGTTGTGGTCCACACAGTGAAAGGCCTTAGTGTAATCAATGAAACAGAAGTAGACTTGTTTCTGATATTCCTTTGTTTTCTCCATGACCCAACATCTGTTGGCAATGTGGTCTCTAGTCTCCTTGCCTCTTCTGAACCCTGCCTGCACTTCTGGTAATTCTCTCTCCACATGCTGTTGCAGTCTGTCATGTGTTATCTTGAGCATCACCTTGCTAGCATGTGAGATGAGCGCAATTGTTCGATAATTTGAACAGTCTTTGGCATTACCCTTTTGGGGGATTGGAACATGTACTGATCTTTTATGGATTACAGTGATATTGAATGGCTTGCCTTGTATTCTGACTGACATCATTCTATCATTTTTGAGATTATATCCCATTACTGCTTTTCTCACCCTTTTATTGACAATAATGGCTACTCCATTTTTCTGAGGTTTTCTTGTCCACAGCAGTAGATATGGTGGTTTCCAGAGCTGATTTCATCCATCCCTGTCCATTTTAACTTGCTGATTCTCAAGATGTCAATGCTTATTTTTTCAATTTCCTTTTTTACCACTTCCAGTTTTCCCTGGTTCATAGATCTCACATTCCATGTCCCTATACAGTATTGTTCCTGTCCCTCCCCTTCTTCTGATCTGATGTGCTAAGCATCCTATTTCATCTAAATTGCCCCATTTGCTTTGCCTTTTGTTTTGGTCCATAGGGTTCTCTTGGCAAAATTCCTGATGTTGGTTTGCCGGTTTCTACGTCAATATCTTCCTATCATACATGTTACCACAGTTTAAAACAAAGTATTATCATGCACACTATAACAGTTTAAACAGTATCAGACTAAAAAGTAAGCTAATTAGTGTTGGTTATATGAAGTTATAAGTCAGGAGTTTCTAAGTATCCTTGTTATGAAGTCCAAAATATCAAGTCTCTACTGTAAGTTCACTATTGTGTAAGGCATTTATTTGTAAAGTATCTAAACTCAGCTACGTTAGTGTAGATGAATTACTTATCATATACATGCAGTCAGTTTTGGCTGCCCGGTGCCTGCTGGGGTGGTCTTGCATCGGCAGCACCTGTGTCGGTGGCGAAGTCTCTCCTCAGCCGTCCGGTCTCCCTCACCCTTGCTCGCCGGAGTTCTCCTCGCTGCTGTTGCGGCGGTGAAATGTGTTCAGCTGTCTGACCTTCTGACCCCTACCGTTGCTTCCCCCTCCAGCCAAGGGGGAATGGCTGAAGGGGTGCTAGGTTGGCGGCGCACTCTTCTCCTCCACCTGACCTGCGGCTGCTGCTTCTTTCCCCCCTTCCCTCCAGCCAAAGGGGAATGGCCAAAGGGGCGCTGGGTTGGTGGCGCGCTCTTCTCCTCCACCCACCCCGCGGCTGCTGCTTCTTTTCCCCCTTCCCGCCGGTCAAAGGGGAATGGCCAAAGGGGCGCTGGATGCAATGACCTTCCTTTTTTTATTTTTTAGTTTCATGCTAGGTTTGCACTTTCGTCTATCATCCTCATCAAGAGCCTCTTTAGGTCCTCTTTAGGCACCACTCTCAAAAATACTCCACTTCCTGAATAGATTTGCCAAAAATCAACTACTTCCCATACCTTCATTATCTCATGCTTCTCTTTTGCTTCTTGTTTCTGAATTGAACAGTCAATAAATAAACCACATTGAATGTTGTTTTATGATGGCTCGTTACAATGTGTCTCCAATACAATACAGCAACTTTGAGGAAACAATAGGTTTCAGGAAAATCAGCACTTTAAAATGTCCTTCACGGTGAATTCACAAAGGTTGGAATGATTTCTGACAAAGTGAAAAAGGAATGGGAACAGAGCTTATATACACATCAAACTGCCATCATGACCGGAACCCTGTTCACACATTTGGGAAAATGCAAGAAATAGGGCTATTGATATATTTCTAATATAAATCAGGCCCACTACGGCTGCTTTTAGAAGACAAAAATGAACTCATGTTATCTGTATCTTGTTTTTCTGATTACATAGATTACATAGAGAGGAGGACTTAAAAAAGCTCCTGCTTAGGTTGAAAGAACAAAATGCAATAGCTGGCTTGAGACTCAATATTAAGAAAACAAGATAATGGAAACAGGCCCTATCAGTTCCTGGAAAATAGATGGAGAAGAAGTAGAAGCAGTGACAGATTTTACTTTCTTAGGATCAAAGCTCACTGCAGATGGTGATTGCAGCTATGAAATAAAAAGGTGGCTGATTCTTGGGAGACAAGCAATGAGAAACCTGGGGAACATGGTGAAAAGTAGAGATATCACCTCGCAAACCAAAAATTCATAGTCAAAGCAATGGTATTCCATGTAGCAATGTATGGTTGTGAGAGCTGGACCATTAGGAAAGCTGAGCGCAGAAGAATAGGTGCCTTTGAGATGTGGTGTTGGAGAAGAGTTTTGAGAGTCCCCTAGACAGCGAGGAGAACAAATAGGTCAATCTTAGAAGAAATCAACCCTGACTGCTCCTTAGAAGGTCAAATAGTAAAGATGAAGCTAAAGTACTTTAGACATCAAATGAGAAGAGAAGATTCACTTGAGAAAGCCGTGATACTTGGAAAGGTCGAGGGCAAAAGAATAAGGGGGCAGCCAAAGATGTGATGGCTGGATGGTATTGTAGACACAATGGGTACAGAGCTGAGCAAGTTGAGGAGAATGGTGGAGGACAGAAGTGCCTGGCGGACAGTGGTCCATGGGGTCGTAAAGGGTCGGAATCGACTGTGTGACTGAACATCAGCAACCATCACTCTATGGTAAACAGAATGGGGAAGAAATGGAAGCTGTGACAGATTTTACCTTTTTGGGATCTATGACCACTGCAGATGGTCACTGAATCCAGGAAATAAAAAGTTGCTAACTCCCTCAGAGACAAGCTATGGCAAACCTAGGCAGCATAATACAAAGTAGAGACATCACCCTGTCAACAAAAGTCTAAATAATTAAACCAATGGTCTTCCCAATAGTAATGTATGGTTGTGAGAGCTGGACCATAAGGAAGGCTGAGAGCAGAAGAATCGACACCTTCCTTTGAAATCATTCAATCCTAAAGGAAATCAACCCTGACTGCTCCTTGGAAAGACAAATAGTGATTCTGAAGCTCAAATACTTTGGCCACAAATGAGAAGAGAGGACTCACTGGAGAAGGCCCTGAAGCTAGGAAAGATCGAAGCCAAAAAGAGAAGAGGGTGGCAGAGGATGAGATGGTTAGACAGTACCATCTGGGTGGACTATGGAGGATGGCAGATGACAGAGGAGTCTGGCCTGCTGTGGTCCATGGGGTTACAAAGGGTCAGACTTAACTGTGTGACTGAACAACAAGTGGTGCAGCTGGCTAGAAACTCAGTGATTTAAATATCTGCCTTCAGAACCAGAAGTTGGGAAATTGATTCCCACTGGGTCTCCTGAGAGAAGAGGTAGCCTGTGCAAGCTAAGCAATCCCATAGTTGCTCTAAGAAGATCAGCATAGTAAGCTACTTGTGACTACTCTCTAGTTATAAAATCCTGAAAACAGTTGCGATAATCAAAATTGACTTGAGGAACATGATTGATATTACTATAATGAGTGGTTTACCTAGAACAGGGGTGGCCAATTTTGGTCCCCTATATGTCCTTGGACTTCAATTCCAGAAGCTCTGATCAGCAGGTGTGCTTACTTGGGCTTCTAGTAACTGAAGTCCAAGAACACCTGGAGCACCAAGGTTGCCTATCCCTGACTGAGAGAATCTTGAGAAGGGAAAACACAACACAGAATTAACTTGATAACATAGCATTATTTTTATCATTGCATAAAATAATCTCCCATTAGATTCACATTCAAAGACTAGTATAAAATTAGCAGTTCAAGACCTAAACAATTAAGCCTAACTATTAAGATAACTTCTAAGTACTGTATATAGGCAATTTCTAGCTAAGTTGGGCTTATTTGAAAGTTAGGATATTCAAGTCCAATAAGTTATTTAGGTAAGACTCCAAAGGCTCTGATTACTAGGGGTATAACAACGGATTTCTTCTTCCATAAACACTCAACTTCAATTTGCAAATCACAATATTTTGTGATTTCCCCCCCCCCCCAGTTGTTTGTCCTCAATTCATGAATCTCCTGGTATGGCAATGTCTATTAACCAGACCTTTTCCACAACAGTTATATCAGGTGTGTTATGAGTCAGATATATATCTGTTTGAATTTTAAAGTCCCACAGGATCTTGACTCTCTCATTTTCTAATACAGTATTTTCTCTACTGGATATTTTCAATAATGTTTGCTGCATTCAAATTCAAACTTCTGACAAAGTTTCAAATAAATATGTTTTGCAATCATGTCATAGTATTGTAAATAATCAGTCTGTGAAATTTTACCGCATCCATTGATCAGATGATCTACTGTTTCATTCTTTTTATTACAAAGCCAGAATTTGCTATTGTTGGATACGTGCTGTGTTTTAGCTTTCATGCAATTTGTTGGCAAAACTTGCTCTTGAGCTGCTAAGATAAATACTTCAGTTTCCTTCTTCAACACTTTTTGCTCTTAACCAGCCTTATGTCAGCTTTTGGTCAGCCTTTCCTCCTATATTTTTAAAATATTGACTATGCATAGGCTTGGTTCCCCCCAGCCCCTGCCTCAGTTTGCAGCTTGACTTTCAATCCTTTACTTTCTGTGTTGAGCCTTCTTCTTCACTGTTTTCAGAAGACTCTTCAATTTTCTTAATGTAATCATTCAAACTATGCTTTTCTAGGGTCTGGTTAAAATAATGTTGGTTAACTCAAAACTCTGAATTCTGCTGAAAATGCATGACTTAAGCAGCAATGACTTAGACTCTGTGGAACTCCAATGATGTTAACTGGGACTCCAAACTGGCAAGAGGAACCAAAAAGGCTAGTATATGCAATTTAACCCTCTGAGTCTGTGGGGGAAAGAACTGTGGGGGGAGCCTCTGATGCTTGTTGCACTGTAGTTGAAAATAAAATAAAAGCTGTTTCAAGTAAAGAAAGTGACTTGGATCCCATGGAGTCACTGCCAGCACCCTAGGTTCCTGAATTATGTAGAGTTGTACCTCGCTTAAAGAGCATAATGTGTTCCACAGGATTGCTCTTTAAGCGAGTTTGCTCTTTAAGCAAAATGCCATTGTAAGTGACCAATTGTGACTTCTGGTGGTGGGACTGTGAACCCCAATTTATTTTTTAAGCGAGTTTTTGGTTGGTTTTATTTGTTAAGCAAAGCGAACATTCAGAGACAATTCTGCTCTTTAAACGAGTTACTCTTTAAGCAAGGGGCTCTTTGTACAAGGTTTTATTGTATTGGGGATTTCGAACATGCTTCATAACAAATTACTTTTGAAAAGTAACACTTCAAACATTGCCTGCAAACATTGTAGCCTATGTGAGCAGCAACAAGTTACAAGCTGGTTGCAAGTACACTAGTACATCGGATAACGTTATGACTTGGTTCCACAAGTCATGACTTTATTCGATTTTTAGCGTTGTCCGATGCATGGATTGAACAACGCTAAAAAAAAGCCCTGACTTCAGGGACAAACCACGCTGTTTGTCCCTGAAGTCAAACTGACCCTGAAGTCAATTCCACCCGGGCATGGCTCGCCTTGGCCGAAATCCCCCCCTCCGCTGGGGGGGTGATTTTGGCCAAGGTGATCCTTGCCCAGGTGCGCTATTGCTACGGGGGTCACGTACCCAGGCAAGGGATCGGAGTGTGGGTGGTGGATTGGACCCAATCCACCACCACCCTGCTCCAATCCATTGCCTGGACGCACAACCCCCGAAACGATAGTACGCCCAGGCAAGGGTTGCCTTGGCCAAAATCACCACCCCCATGCAGTGGGTGGTGATTTCGGCTAAGCCGAGCTGAGTCCAGGTGGGCAATTGCCGGGCTCAGCTTGGCTTTGGTGACAATCCTCCCCCCACACGGGGGGGGGGGTTGTCACCAAAACCAAACCAAGTTGCAGCTAGCGATCGCCAGCCAGCGCTCAGTTCACCTTTGGTGACAACCCCTCGCTGTGATTGAACTAGGGTTGCTGGAAAGGCAGCACTTGCCTTTTCCCTGACCCTAGTTCAGTCACAGTGATCCATCGCTACAGGTGTTCTACCCAATCCACCCCCACCCCCCACAGACAATGCATTGGATAACGCTAAAGAATCGTTATCTGATGCAAGTTTTTCCCAAAAAACTTCCATCATTATCCGATTCTAGTATTATCTGATGCAATCGTTATCCGAGGCATTACTGTACTGTACTTATTTTGCTCAGAATAAGTTTGTAATGAAGCTAAATTCAAAAACTAAAACTTAAACTATAGTAAAATGCACAGAAAAATAGTATTGATGTAACATTGCTGGATATTTTCAAGCTTCCTCCAATTTGTATTTTTAAATAACATTTTAAGGATATTTATTTTGGATAGGAATTTTTCAAACTTTATGCTAAACTTTTACCAATCCCTAAGTCCCCCTCAAAAGAAATGGAAAATAGTCTCTGATGCAATAAGTAACAGAATAAATTGCTCTTCAGACACCATGATGAGAACAAATATTTTTCAAAAAAAAAATGATTTTCCAAGCTGTGCTCTGTGAGTCTTTTGTCTTTCTTGGCACCTGGGTGGCTAAAAAGGCACAAAAAGGTGTTTTCCCCCAGGATGCCCGAGTATTTATTAGGTATATTGGTTACCACAGAAACTAAATGTTCTAGGGCTATTCAGTTAAATTCTAAAAATTGTAGGCTGTACCAAAAATAAGATTCATTGGAAAATTAAAATGTAAACATTTGAAAGGAATTAAAGTGTAAACATTTTAAGGTAAACATATGTTTAAGCTAAAAAAGATAAACATTTATGTAACTACAAATATAATTTATGTCTGACCATGCTATGCATGGGTACAATACCTGCTATGGTAATACAGTAGACCATATTGACAGCAACTCAATGCCAGTCATCAGGCAGCAGTTAACTAACCTGATAACCCTGGGGACTAGCAGCTTTGGGTGGTGAAATTGTTGGGACATAAGTCTTTGCCTAACTGGTTGATCAGGATAATATGTATACTGTAGTTGCATATCTTCTATGGTGCTTTAACAGCATAGAGTGTTGTGAATTGTATTGTCTTATTAGTTTGCCAGTACTGTGGATAAAAGGAAGGTTGCAACCACAGTTACTTTCAGTTTTGTTCTCAACCACTGCTTAATGCTCAACCACTGCTTGGGGTTTGACTACTTGAAGCTTCATCTGCTGCTTAATGCTCAAGGATTGCTATATGTTCAATGACTGCTTAAAGACCTTCTACTGACTGGAGCTCAACTACTGCTTTATGCTCAACTTCTTGGAGCTCAACTCTGCTTGGGGCTCAGCTACAGCTTACTACTTACTGCTGAGCTCACTGCTCTTGCTACATTTGCATCTTTGTTTTGCTATTAGACTATTTGCAGTTGGACTGTTGTTCTCTGTGCCTGTTAAAGATTGGTAAAGAGAAAAGAATCTTCTGCTTTGCTTTTGAAACATCATCTTGACTATCTCTGCTATTGTTGTGCTTGACTTTGAAAAGCTTTTGAACTTTGCTTTCAACCTTTGATTTTGCCACAAGTAAACAACTCTTCTCACTATACAGTGTATCTGTTTGGTTGCTATGTTATACATAGAACTCTCAGACTTTCGCTGACACGCCCTTGTAACACAAGGGTTTATTCTACATCTTAACAGAAGTCAATAGGGAAGGTTGATGGTCCCCAAGTGTTAAATCCCACTTAAATCCATCTTGATGGCCTGCAGCAGTTTCATTGGTACTAGACTGGGGCTGGGGAGAATTTGTGTGCCAAAAGGACTCAGGTCCAGAAAGTGACCCATGGAACTTGATCAGTGGTACAGGTGTCATGTTGTGGTGTGGAAGGCAAATAAAAGGTCACTGCATTATATTGTTCCCAGGACAATCTTTGTGGCTTATTGATGATAGCCAATATTCAGTATTAGATATGGTAGAAAGAGAAGGAAGAGGTTTTCAGGTCAGTTTTTTTAGCATCTCTTTATGGTTCATTTGAAACAAATACAATAGTAAGAGAGCTGTAAATGAAATATCCATGTTCCTTTCTGTTCTCTCTAAATGATTGGTTAGTGTGGTTCCTTTTTCCTCAGGAAATCTGCAATGTCCAGGCCACTGTGAAATTTTGTTCCTAAATTTAGCTTTCCAAAATTACAATCCAGCTCCCTTTAAAATCATCAGGAATTTTGCCATGGATTTTCAATGGGAGGTAGATTGGTGCCTTAGGGTTTTAGCACCAGCAAGGAAATTTTGCATAAATTTCTGATGAGAGGTTTATTTTGGGTCTGTGCCTCATGGTGTTCAAATGCCAAACTGGCTGAACATCTCACTGTTTGCAGGCTTGAACAGGCCTCCGTGATGAATTGGGGGGCCCAACATAACTTGCCCCACACGTTGAAACTGCTTCTGAAATTTGGCACCGTTTCTTCCCCAGAGCCATTTTACTTCCAGAGAGTCTGAAGCAGGGATGGAAGGGAGACAGGCTTCACACTTAGAGAGGCCAAACATCCAATTTACCAGGAAAGGACAAGCATTGGCTGGCTTGATGAGGAAGTTTCCAGGACAACCTTCACCCTGATTATATAATGCCCAGAAATAAAATCCTACACAATGTTCTAGCCAGGGAGCTTCACATAGTCCTCTCTCAGTTTGGGTGAAAAGAGTTTTCCCAATTGGTAATTCATCCAACATGACTTCTTCAAGACAAAGATAGGTATATGCCATTTCTTAGCGTTTGTACACATGGCACACTGCAGGGGATTACCAGCAAATTTAACTCCAGTACAGTAATACTTCGCATAACGAGTAACTCGCATAACGAGTAACTCGCTTAGCGAGCAGCATTTTCCCCAAAATGTCTGCCTCATTGAGCGAGCAAAATCTCGCTTAACGAGAACAGATCCATCTGCTATCCACGGGGAAGTGTTTCTCTAGCAAAGGCAGTCCTCTGCAGAGAGCACAAGGCTGTGTGGCTGGCCCCTCTCCCGTTTTGGCAAGTGGAACAGGGAGACAGCCTTTCGGCAATTGCAGAGGCGTGTCCTTCCCCAGAGAAGCGCTTTCACACAGAGAAGCGCTTCTTGGTGGGGAAGCGGTTCTCTTGCAAAAGGCATCCCTCCACAATTGCTGAAAGGCTGTCTCCCTGGTATGTCTGTTTAGATTGAAGTCCCACAAAGGAAAGTCAGGGATTCTCAACCTGCGGCCCATGGGCTGCATGTGCCCCCACCACCACCACCACACCTGGAAGTGCCATGTGGTGGAGGAAGGGCAAAATGGCCGACCAGACCCCCAAAGCTGCCTGAAGGGAAATGACCTGGCCCCCGGCTTTAAAAGATTGAGAATTCCTGGTTTAAATGGACAATCATCTTTCAACAGATCGTGATGGTTTGTCACACTGCAGCCCCAACACAACCTGGTGGTGCCCCAAAGGCTTCACACATTTTATTTCAGCACAAGCTCATGGGCTGGAGGCCACTTTATGAGATGTGTGAAGAGCTCTTCAATTCATTCATATGTAGGTCAGTGGCCAACATCTGGCAATGGTTAAGCTCAAAAGGGAAAATGTACAGATTATCTGTGGTAGTCTTTAGAAAACCCGCTATGAAGAATACAATTAATATTTTGAATGGAAAGGAAAGCTAGCAGTGGAACCTGAGGCTTCCTTGCATCTCATCTCGCAGTTCAATGCTATCTCTCTTTTCCGCATAGTTGCCAGTTCTTCCTAAACATGCCCATGTTGGTATCAGCAAAAGTATGTGTAAATTAGGAGCACTAGAGTAGCCTTGGATAGTTCAAGTGTTACATATGTGTCCACATACAATCTACATACAGCTCTTTGAACAAGGCTGGCATAGTGAAGTCTTTGCGTCATGAAGATAAGAGGAGAAAGTTGTATGGCCAATGCAGCTTCTCATGTGTGTTCAAAGCAATCCTGCTTTCAGGTGTGGCACTGAACACTGTTCCAACTTTGACTTTTGAGAAAAGGTCAGCTAACAGTCAAATTGTTGGGTGTTTTTTTTTTTTTTGCATAGAATAAGTGTATGCATGTGTGCATGTGTGCGCATTTATGCATGCATGTGCCCTCTTTTGTCCTTCACTTCAAAAGTTCTTGGGATGACCCTGAGAACTAGTTATGTCCAGGTGAGTAGAAGGTAGATCTGAATCTACTTGTAGATTTCTGGGTGATTTATAGTAAATGGATTATGATTTTTGAACTGCAGCTATTTAACAGAGAGGCTATGTGGCGTAGTGGATAGAGTGTAAAATGAAGATTCAGGTTAAAATCCTCACTTGGCTATGGAAATGCACTAATGGTTGACAGTGATAAGCTACTCCTTGAATATCTCACAAACCTCAAAAACCTTCTTATTGGCCACCATAAACTGGAAATCACTTGACAGCACATAACAACAAGAAGAAGAGTTGTTTAACAATTGCAGTGAAAGAATAATTCTCCACTCAGCTACTCACACTTTTAATTTATACCATACAAAGGAAGAAAGCTAGCGATATTCAGAAGAGGATTATTGTGTATTGGGACTGTAGGCGCCAGTCTATTGTGGGCCTCAGATCAAATTCCTGGCCTTATAATTGTTTAAATCTTGCTGTGTGCCTTTTCACTCATGCTCCATTGAGTGAATCTCACAGTGGATCTCAAGAAATGGACCTGCAGTGTACTGCTCTATTTGGTGCACTCGAGTAGCTATGGTTGAAAAAGTACTTCAGAGTTGAATGAGCACTGGCATGTCATGTAGGACACATGCTTTCCCTGCTCAGAAAGATGGTGTTTTCAAATCATAGCATTTGGGGCATGAGAAGGAGGCTGAAGCAGCCTGCCTGCACTATAGCTATTAAGGCTTTATTAAGACTATGTTTTATAACTTGCTTTCTAATAAGTCTTTAAAGAATGGTCTGTTATGTGCATAATCATTTCATAAATATAAATACAGGATTTGGAAAACTGAGACTTAATTTAAAGTGTTGCCTTTTTTATTAGCAAGTGCATAGCTTAATTATGGTAATAAAATATAAGATTAGTTAAGCTTTTGCTGCTGTTCTTCGACCTGAAAACACAGACCCAGGCTGCCTGCCTTTTTTTTTAATAAGCAGCTTCTAAGGAGATGAACTGAATTCCTCTGGCAAAGAAAACTTGGGGAGGGGGGTAGGTTGCATGGAGGGGGTGGATGACTTACTGTTAGGAACTGGCTATATTCTTTAATAAGGCTAGACAGCAAAATGACATTTTCTCACTGTCTGCAGTTTTTTTTGGGGGAGGGGGTGATTGTGGGTGGGTTGAGAAAAGGGTAGACTTACCTTACTAAGTCTAGAGGGAATTGGGGGGGGGGGGATTGATATAGGTGGCGAAATGAGATGTGAATAAACATTTTCGAAGGAAAACTCCCACACTGTTGTCGGTACAAAATATAAACTGAATATTGCGAGGGAGGGGAAAACCCCAATACATTTTTTAAAAGTCCCTCTTATTCCCATAAAAGTATGTGCTTTGGGGGAGAGACCCCATTTTAAATGCCAACTGGACTGGAACATTACACAATGGCTGTCTGTAACTTTCACCTACCAATGCATGAAGGCTGTTCTCAAGAACAAGACTTTTGTAGAGCAGTTGTTAGACACATCTACTCACAAAAGCACTAATGCACTCAGAGGGGCTTAACTCAATAGATTTGTGTGTAGCCATGATGTGTACATCTCCTGATCCATTCTAGGGACCTTCCAAATACCACGTGACCTAAAATAGGCCACTTTTGACACCCCCCCTCTGCCCTGTGACTTTCCGTGACCTTTGACCGACAGCCCCTCCCCCCCTAAATCATGTGGTTTCTTCGTTTTCCCTGATTTGAAGAGAAACAGCTGAAGCATGGCCGACCCCTAGCCTGAGGATGCCTGGCGCCCCATCCCCGGACTCCCACCTGGCTGGGGGGTTAAAAGCCACGCCTGCTTGAGTGGCAGAGGATGGTCCCGCCCACAGCCTGAGGATGCCTGCCACCCCACACCCAGACTTCCACCTGGCCGTGGGGTTAAAATTTTAGAGTCACGTGACTCTCTGTGACTTTTGGTTGACCACCTCCCCCCTAAAATGGTCACGTGGTATTTGAAAGACCTCCTATACCCACAATAAAGGGCATACAGATCTGAGCAAACCTGCCCTATGGCCTTTTAATGACATTCCAGCCCAATCTTGCTCTACATCCACAATGTAAGTTGTTCATTTTTTGCTTATAATGACCTCCCACCCTTCCTGTGAATGAGAAAATCCAAGCTGCAATGCCAAGGCATAGATTCAAAGGTACAGGCAACACAGGAGGACAGTAGTTAGTAGTAGCCTACAGACCTATTTTTATATATACACTATTTAGCCTGTGCTTTGGAGGGATGGGCTGGCACAGTCTTAAAGAAACAATCAGATGATGTCTTTTTTTAGTGGTTTTTATGGTTTTTAAAGTTTTACAGTTTTTGTAATTCTATGCTGTATATGTTTTATATTTGTGAGCTGCCCGGAGTTGCCTTGGTAAGTGGGCGGCAATACAAATTCAACCAACCAACCAACCAACAAATAGGATTCCTACTCATACCTTTCTGGCCCCTGTTCAGGGGCTTCTACATTTCTGGTGTGGATAGGATTACTCTGGGTTGGATCAGCTCCAGTATTTGTGAACCAATCTAAAACAAGATTTCCAGTTTGAATTTACCAATAATGTGAAGTGATATAAGGAGCAAGCCACTTCCCTATATTGGCTAATTAATCACTTCCCCTGCTTGGCAGAGGAAGGGCACTTAAAAAAACTGTTATGCTACATTAGAAACAAAAACAATTATTTGCCTCACTGGTCTAGAAACTATTCACAGTCAAATGATTTGGCTTCAAAAGTTTATAGAACAGAGGGGCACTTTTTAAAATTAATGCTTTGCTTCTCCATTATTTTTGACAAGATAACTAGTCCTGTGCCAAGACCACATTGTGAAGCATATTTTAGCTCTGCAACATAATCCATAAAATGCAGCTGCTCAAATGATCTCAGAGAACCTTCTGGGAGTTGGTAAACTGTTCAAGTAATGGCAGTTGTCATCTGACAAGAAGAATGTTCTGCTATACAATTTAGAATATTATTACAAAAGGCAGACAAACTTATTGTTCTTTTACACCACATGTCAAGAGTACACCGCTGAAAAACCTATTAAACGCCTGTCTTAAATTAGAGATAATAACAGAATTTCCCTTCATAACATTAAGACATGGGGAAATTTTTACAATTACAGCCCACCGGCACTTGGCTGGATTACAGTGCAAAATGCTTCAGAGTAGCATTCATAGCCTGTCTTGTATTTTCATTTTCCCCACTCTTCTATTTAGTTATTATAACTTCTTGTACTGTTAGGACATAGTATATGTGTATTTGAGTGAATATGCATGTTTTTGTGTATGTTTTGAGTGTTTAGGTGAGAAGTAGACTTTAAGGTATCAGGGCCTTGTTTCTCTCTCCTCCTTTTGTTTTTGTTTTCATAGTGTTATGCTGGCACTGCCAAAATAATAATTTAAATAATAATACTCATCTTCTGTTTCTCTTTTTATTGTGTTTTCTGGTTTGAAAATAGACAAACAATTCTCACAAAAATAATTTTTGTAGAACTTGCTAACACCAGGAAGACTAAATATCTTGTTACAAGTTGAATACCAACTCACTACTAGTGGCAAAAACTCGAAAAAATCAAAAGAGTGTCACTTCTGCCACCTTTGGCAGCAGTGGTGGGAGCGGGTGGTGAGTAGTGGTGAGTAGAGATGTAAAGGTTGGGGGGGGACTCAGGAAAATTGGGTTTTTTCCCTGGGAAAATTGGGAAGGAAAAATTGACTGGGGGAAATGGGAAAATTGGGGGGGGAAATGCAGTTGATGCTTCTACAGTTCATGGGTGTGAGTTATTTTGAAAGAAAAGCCTTTAGTAGGCTGGGAACATACAACTCCACATGGCACAGAGCACCATGAACTCACATGTCACACACTAGAGATGTAAACCTTCAGGGAATTTTGAAAGGAGGGAAGTTTGCACAAGTAAAGCATGTTGAGCGTGCAGGAAAAAATAAAAGCATTTCAAAAAACAATAGATTTTTCCAAAAATATCATCCTTTTTATTCCTTTGAATTTTATTTCAGATAGTACTTCCCAAAATAATTCCATGGCTTACAGTACAAAATGAGGTTTACATATGCCATTAATTAAGTAAAAATATTTACTTTTCTAACAAAAAATACAATAATCCATTTAATTGAACTAATGGAATAATTATATAGTAACTAGAAATTTTAGACTTCGGCCCGGCCGGGCATGCCAGGATTGTTCCACCTGCCCAATCCCCATCCTTCAAAGGGTCGTTACGGCGAGCAGCTGCCACCACTTTTTTGAGCCTGCTTGTGGTTTGGTTTTGTGCACCCAGACTGACCTCCTTCCACAGAATTTGGACCACATGGGTGGCAAAGATATGGTGATGATCCTTCTGCCTTCAATATTAATTGATAAAGTGGAGAATAAGATATGTTTGCACAGAGTAACATGGCTTCCACTTCAAACATTTAAACTAAGGCAGTAATATTAACATGATTATCCAGAGAAGAATAAAAGACTGCCACAGCACATGGCTTGGAGGATTCTCCCGCCCACTCACCCTCAGGCCCCGTCATCGCCAGAGGAAAGAGGACCGGGATTAGCTGTGGCCGTTTGGGTGATAGAGAAGGCTCCTGCCCGCCTAACTATGGGCTCCACTTGCCCAGAGAAGGATAAAAGACTGCCACAGCCTTGGATTAGGAGGATGCTTTCTATTGTTTTAATTGTGTACTGCTTTTGAGCTTGTAATACTATGTAAATTGTATCATTTTGTAGATGTATATTATGTGAAGACATGTTGTAAGCTGCCCAGAGTCGCACTTTGTAAGTGGGCTGGCATATAAGTCGAACATCATAATCATAATCGTAATCACTCTGCAAGGGAAGGTACCTGGGAAGAGAGATCCTGGACATAGATGGACTTCATAGCTGAAGAACCTGAGTTACTGGTGTGGAAGGTCCTTGGAAGAACTGTTCTGTAAAGTTAAAAACAAGAAGACTATCACCATGATGATAGCCAATATCCAGAACAGATCCAGTACCTGAAGAAAGAGAAGTGGTTGCCTGCCAAATCAATGAAAACCTAGTGGCTCTTTAGATAAGCAGGCATGGAAACTCTTGGAAACTGAACACAACAGACATTGGGGTAAATGGCTAGACTAGGATGATACAAAACATACCTTGAATAAATTTTAAAATTATCCCAGCTGTCTTGGAGACAATTGAATTAACAAACAACACTAACTGACAAACACCTTGAGTATAATACACTAGACATAACAATCATAGAATAAAGATTTGTGTAACAGCAACAGTCATCATCATAATCGTCATCCACTCCAAAAGAAATAGAACCTTGTTGTGATGGAGGGACTTGTGTGTTCTAATGATGCTAGGTGCTATGCTGAACAGGTGCAACCATATAAGACAGGTGAAGAACCAGCTGAAGAACCAGACTAAATCTGTTCCACAGAAGATTTCATATGGCGAGAACACATAATTCTCATTCCATGGTAGCTCAATCATTGCCCAGATTAACAAGCATTGCGTTGGATGCTATGGCTCCTGGGCATCCATCAAAATGCACTACAGGGTTCAACTCCTTTTCCTAGGCAACCAGGGCATGGAGTTAATCAGCGACTGGAAGACAATTAAAAATAAATCTGGTTGAGGAGAGAAAGCCATTTGATTATGGAAGCCAGATTTGTGTGTAGGAAGGGGCGAGAAAGTGTTCTACTAGAAATTGTAACTAATGAATGGGATCCTGGCTATTGTGTAGGCTGCTAAATATCATGGAATGAGATACTGAGAAACCAAAGGTGTCTTATGTGTATCATACATTACAATCACAGTTCTTCCATCCTATGGCCAAGATGCTCCCAGTTATTTGTCCAGCAGTGGCCAAGGGGCCATGGTGGCTTAGTGGTTATAATGCTGAACTTGACTGGAATGTCAACAGGCCAGCAGTTTGAGTGCTGCATGACAGAGTGACCACCCATCATCTGACCCAGCAAGAAATTGCAAATACATGAATAGGCACTGCTTTGGTGGGAAAGGTAACAGCATTCTCTGTGCTCTAGTATCTGGTCATGACTGTCTCATGACCATGGAAAAGTCTGCAGGCACAGACAAAACTAGTTCTTTGACTGTAAAAAGAGATGAGCACTGCCCCCTAGAACTGGCTATGACTGGCTTTCGAGCAAGGGAGACCTTTATGTATTATGTATTTATGTATTTATTATTCATATTTATCCACTGCCCTCCTCACCGAGGTGACCCAGGGTGGCTCACAAATCACAAAAGCACCACAACAAAACACAAACATTCCTAAAACCCTCAGATATAAAACTGTGCAAGATTAAAAATTTTAAATCTAAAAAGTTTTTAAAAATGCCAAATTACTACATCTTGAGGGAGGGAGGGGCTTTAATCATCCAGCGGGCTGGGGTCACTATACCTCCCGCACCCCATACCTGCCCTGCCAGCCATGTTTTTAAATTCTTCCTAAAGGGCAGCAACTCTGTCTGGAGACGTAGCTCTGTTGGCAGGAGGTTTCACAGGGCAGGAGCGGACACAGAGAAGGCCCTCCTCCTAGTGCCAGAGAGATGCACCTCTCTGGCCGATGGAACAACTAGAGAGCTTCTCCAGTCTGCTCTGATGGGATGGACAGATGTTCTTGGGGTGAGGCAGTCTCTTAAGTATTAATGGTCAGGGTGTAATGCCCAGCTTTCAGCAGCAGCGTACATTGGAGCATGCTCTTGGGATGCTCCAGCAGTGAGAGACACTGCTGCCCAATGTTGGAAGTGAAGAAATATTCACCAATGCAGTATCAGCAAAATGCACATATTGTAGCAACCACTCTCTCCATTTGTTCACCTGTATATAGGGCCATGTTGGGATGTAGTGGGATGTTATTGAGTGTGTCTTTATGCGCGCTCTCTCTCATGAATTACCTACAAGCTTCAGACCATGAATGTGAGTGCTTTTCCTTTACCAAATAGTCCAGCCAATGTTTATTATATTTTCTTCTGCTTTGTTTCTACTTCTTTTCTTTTTCCAGATGTCCCAAAGAGGTTGCAATAGAACCTCTATGAGCCTGCTTGACTACAGATAAGAACAGTGAAGTTACATTAGTACAAGAACAATTCATATTCATAGAGTACTGTCCAGACTAATCAGATGACTTGTACAAGTGTTAATTTTAAAGCTGACTTCCTAGACATGTAATTCTAGAGGAACTGATAATTTAACCTAAAGCTTCTTAAAGTCAGAAGAGCAGGTAGTAAAGCTGAAATGAGCATTATATATGGGTCTGAAAGGGCAACATAAATTTTCCATTGTGGGTTGCTGGGTTGTTATTTTACACACTCAAGCAGATCTAAATGCACACAGACTTGACAGTGAGAAACCATGACAGCATTTGTTCTGTGTAAAAAATGGCAGTATGAAAATCATGGCCCAATTAAGAGGAAAAGAAACAGTTATCTGAGATTAGAACTGATCTATCGAAATGTTTCTACTTCTACTTGGGGACAAAAGACTGGAGTTGGGTAGTGGAGTTTATTATTTCAGTAGCTGGAGTGAAAATCCCCTCCGGGGTGCTCTCAGAAGCCAGCCCCAGCCTTCTTGGCTTTTGGAACCAACATCCCCCACTCTAACCCCCTCACTGACATGGTAATGGGCTTTGATGGATTCAAAGACGATTACATCAGAACTGTGTGGCCTCTTGTGGGTTTTCCAAGGCTTATAAAGCACACAAATTATACAAAAATATTGGCCTGAAAAATTAGTAAGCCATAGGAGTCAGTGTTGATTTAGCCATGCTTTACTGCAATGAAGGGAAACTGTGGCAGCTCAAAACCTCTTGCCGGTCTTTCTAAGTTATTTTCTTCATTATTTTTCTTTTTTGGTGGGCTTGCTTCAGATAAAAATGTCTGGGACCTTTTTTTTAAAGGATACACAGAGAAAGAGAGAGAGAGAGAGAGAGAAGAACATTTTCAGAGTGTTAATGTGAGAATATCTAATTATCTTCTCATTTAGATTAGTGGGATGTTATTTTCCTACCTCCAATTTGCACCATTTTTGTATCATAGATCAACATCAGTAGAAGGCAAGGCTAAACAAGTTGTTTATGTGTGAGTTTCTTCCAGCTCACTAAATGCAATCATCATCACAGGATCGAAGCCGATTAGATTCTTCTTCTTTCATGCCCTGATCAAACCCTGGATTACCAAAATGAAGCCACTTTCTTTGGTTTGTCATTGCCCAAACTAAAGTCCTCATAGGTGCATGTCTCTGGCAGCAATCTACAGACCAGTAAATGGAGCCAGACTCTGTGTCTCTCCACATTCATGCAGCATCTTGTTGTCCATCAGCAGCCCCCACTTGAGGATGTCGGTCTTGCATTTAGGGACTCCAACCCTCAGCCAGTTCAGGGGTCTCCAAGTGACATAGGGAGATTGAGATCTTATACAGTAATACCTCGGATAAAGTTTACCTCAGATAACGCTAAAATCGCATAATGTTAAGTAATCTGGGGAGGAGAATTGGATCCAATAATGTTAAGGTCCTATGGGATGGATCGGATAACAACTGCTAAAGCCTGGGCGGTTACAGTATATCTCTATGGAGCTTTAACGTTATCCGATCCATCCCATAGGATTTTAACATGGATCGGATAACACTAAAAATGGGATAACACCAAGACTTGTGGAACCAAGTCTTAGCGTTATCCGAGGTATTACTGTATCCTCCTTTAATGATGTTCCTTGTCCAGTGAGCTCCTTCCTCCATCTTATAAGTTGTTTTTGCTCTTGTGTACCCTCAAAGGTGCACAAGACACAGTGATAAATTGTTATTTTGGAGATGTGTTATTGGTAGCTGCCACATTTATGTGCAAGTCAAACTGGTTATTTACTTTCTGCTGTACAATCATTAAATGAAAACAAGCTACTTTGCAAATTATGAACCTATAAAGCAGAACTGGAGGATAATAAAATGTCTTTTACTTCTTAAAGCAGCTCCTCTTTTATTATTGTATTAGTGTAGGTAGGATATGAGTAACTAGCAATCTTCATAATGTTAATGAAAGAGAAATTGACTTAGGGTTTGTCTAAGGCCAGTGGAGAAAAGTTTTTTAAAAATCACTTGAAATCATGGAGAGGAGCAACATTTTTGGCATGACAAAATAGCATTTTGCTTCCCCAGTGGAACTGCAACAGTTCTATCATCTGAAGTCATACCACCTACTTTTCATCTGATTGAGTAAGTTTTCTGTCATCAGCTGTAAAGTGGCAAGAACACTGAATAACAATAATGCTGAAAAGTCTCCTGGATGCAAGCAACTTTTATTCAAGATGGTTTACCACTCAATAAATAAATAAAGAATATTGTTTTGGACAGTGATGTATTCTGGGCTCATCTATAGCTGATCTTCTGAAACCCATAACTACACTAGTACCTCAGATAACGTTAAGACTTGGTTCCACAAGTCTTAAAGTTATCCAGTTTTTAATGTTGTGCGATGCATTGATTGTACAACGTTAAAAAAAAGCCCTGTTCCCTTTCCTCTCCAGCCAAAGGCAAACCTAACAGCAAGAGAGATTCACCCTGCCCTCCTGCTGAAACAACAGGGTGAACCCCTCCCTATTAGGTAGGAAAATCTAACAGCGAGAGAGATCCCTAGCTTTTAGGTTTGCCTTTGACCAGAGGCTAAATCTAACAGAGAGATTTTCCGTCCCCCTCTGCTGAAACAACAGGGTGGGCAGGGTGAATCCTTTACTGTTACCCTCTACAAGCAAAGCAGAGATCGCACTGCTGCACCTTTGGTAGTGGCAGCGTGTTTGGGAAGCCTAGCTGGGAAGCCCAATGGGGACTCCCCAGTCAGCTTCCCAGATCTCTGCCCCAAAGCCTGTAGGGCTGGTCCCAATGCCGGGGAATTTGAGGCATTATCTTAATGTTGTGCGATGCAAATGTTTGCCTCAAATTCCCCAACATTATCCGATTTTAGCCTTACCCAAGGCAATCGTTATCTAAGGTATTACTGTACTGCTATAGCAAGAATAGAATCTGATAATGCACATTTGTCTCAGGTACCTGAAAGGTTTTCTGAAATAACAAGGGAAATAACAGGACCTGAAGGACTGTTAGTAAAAACATAAAGTATGAGGAGCAGAGATTTTTGGAAATAATAAGGGAAAGAAGGAACTTTTGTTGTGGAGATATTCATTTTGCTGCAAATCTAGTTGAATTGTATTTCCAAGGAAAACACTTATCAGATGATAAGGTCTCCAGGGAACCGGCCTCCGTCACCGGCCGGGAGGATGATAAAAGGGGCCTCCCTCGGCCAGGGGAGGCCCGAAGCAACGCCGCCGCCGCCGCCGCGCAACAGACGCCGCCGCCGCCGCCGCGCCCTCCCGGCCTCCGTCACCGGCCGGGAGGATGATAAAAGGGGCCTCCCTCGGCCAGGGGAGGCCCGAAGCAACGCCGCTGCCGCCGCCGCGCAATAGACGCCGCCGCCGCCGCCGCGCCCTCCCGGCCTCCGTCACCGGCCGGGAGGATGATAAAAGGGGCCTCCCTCGGCCAGGGGAGGCCCGAAGCAACGCCGCTGCCGCCGCCGCGCAACAGACGCCGCCGACGCCGCTGCGCCCTCCCGGCCTCCGTCATCGGCCGGGAGGATAATAAAAGGGGCCTCCCTCGGCCAGGGGAGGCCCGAAGCAACGCTGCCGCCACCGCCGCGCAATAGACGCCGCCGCCGCCGCTGCGCCCTCCCGGCCTCCGTCACCGGCCGGGAGGATGATAAAAGGGGCCTCCCTCGGCCAGGGGAGGCCCGAAGCAACGCCGCCGCCGCCGCGCAATAGACGCCGCCGCCGCTGCGCCCTCCCGGCCTCCGTCACCGGCCGGGAGGATGATAAAAGGGGCCTCCCTCGGCCAGGGGAGGCCCGAAGCAACGCCGCCGCCGCCGCCGCGCAACAGACGCCGCCGCCGCCGCTGCGCCCTCCCAGCCTCCGTCACCGGCCGGGAGGAGGATGGGGGGGCCTCCCTCGGCCATTTGGCCCCGAGGGGAGAGAACTTGGGGGTCTTGGGGCGGCTGTGGAGGACTCGATGGGGGGGGGGTTGGTGGGATATTGTTTTGTTTTTGTATAATGCCGCCTAGAGTCAGGCTTGCCTGAGCGAGGCGGGGTATAAATTTGAAGAATAAATAAATAAATAAATAAATGGAATTCATAACAAAAAATTCAGAAGAAATGGGACATGATCAGGGCAAAGTCATTGCAAACATAGCAGAATACAAAGCAAAGATGGGTTTTTGGAACAAGCAATATTTGTGGGAAAGTGTAGAGGACACTTTACCACTTGCATGGTGGAATGAGCTCTGCAAAAATCAGATCCTTAGTGGTGTGGCCATAAAACTGTTATCCATTCCCCCAACATCAGCTTCTTCTGAATGCATCTGATCTGCCTATAGGAAAACACACACTATGGCTCGAAATTGTTTGATGAATACAAGAGTCAATATAGTAGTGTCTATCCATTTCCACCTGCTTCTGGAGGAAAAAAAAAAGTGGTGGGTGTTCAAAATAATACACAAATGTTGTTACAACTGAAGCTAAAGAAAGTGCAAATTTTGACTCATATGAATGTGGAATTAAAATTGTAGAAGTTTTTGGGGACATGAATTTTGTTAGTCTAAAATTTCCAATTATAATTATTCCATTAGTTCAGTTAAATGGATTATTGTTTATTGTTAGTAAAAGAAATATTTTTACTTCATTAATGGTACAGTAATACCTCGCATAACAAGCATCTTGTTAAGCAAGTAACTAGCTTAATGAGCAGATATTTCACCAAAAGGTCTGCTTCCTTGAAAGAGCAAAAACTTGCTTAATGAAAAGCTTCACGTTGGCAGGGCATTTGGCAATGAGGCCAGGGACTCCTGTCCTCATTCCCAAATGCCCCACCGATGTGCAGCACATGTCAGCAGGGCATTTGGGAATGAGACAGGGGAATCCCCGTCTCGTTGCCAAATGCCCCACCAATGTGTGGTGTGCATCAGGAGGACATTTTAGAATGAGACAGGGGAGTCCCCCGCCCTTGTTCCAAAATGACCCAGAGACGTGTGCCATGGGGGATCCCAGTGGTGGGGCATTTGGAAATAAGGCGGGGGAGTCCCCTGTCCTCTTTCCAAAATGCCCCACCAACACACACTGTGGGGGATCCCAGCAGTGGGGCATTTGGGAATGAGGTGCAGGAGTGCCCCGTCCTTGCTCTAAAATGCCCTGCTGATGCACGCCATGGGAGATTCTAGTGGCAGGGCATTTGGGAACGAGGCGGGGGAGTCCCAATGCTTGCACGAAGTGAAACACATTTCCCTATGGGAAATGCGTTTTGCTGAACAAGCAACTCGCTGAACGAGCAACTGCATGGAACGCATTTTGCTCGCTCAGCAAGGTATCACTGTATATGTAAACCTCATTTTGTAATGTAAGCCATGGAATGATTTTGGGAACTACTGTCTGAAATAAAATTCAAAGGAATAAAAAGGATAACATTTTTGCAAAAAATCTATTGTTTTTTAAATGCATTTATTTTTCTTTGCACACTCAATATGCTTTACTTATGCGAATTTCCCTCCTTTCAAAATTCCCGGAAGGGCTACATCTCTAGCACGTGACTTATGTGAGTTTATGGTGCTCTGCACCATGTGGAATTGTATTCGTCCAGACTGCTAAAGGCTTTTCTTTCAAAATAACTCACAGCCATGAATTGTACAAGCATTGATTGCATTTTCCCAAATTTTCCCATTTCCCCCCCAGTCAATTTTCACTTCCCAATTTTCCTGGTTATTTTCCCCACCTTCACATCTCTATGCCTGAGTTAAACAGCTAAACATGGCAACTCCAAACCCGTCTGTGAAGGAGCATGTGCACAGCAGCAGCTGTTGCTTGTGGAATTGTCTACCATGCATTTGCTATATGGAAATGTTTCTTTCCTGGCTCTGTGTGACGACCACTAAAGCTCTTATACAAAGAAGGCTCACAAATCACAGTTCTCATATTCTACTCCTTTCCTGGCACCAAACAGCATGATGGGAGTAAATATAAGCCCCAACAGCTCTTTCCCCAATCTCCTCTGTGCACTCACAGCTTTTGAGGGTGCTGGCACAACACAGTTGTGAAATTCATACAGACCCTTTTTCACACTGAGCCAATGAGCCTTATCACCAGCTGGGAATCAGGGGATGTGGCTGCTCAGATGTTAAAGCTGACCTCCCACACACACACAGACAAACCACATTTCTTCCTCCACCATCATTTTCACCTTGATCTTTGTCTCCTTTCTGGGAGACTTGAAGAAATGTAGCAATCCTCTGGTATTGCCATTGACAGCTTGAGATCTGTCACCTCTAATGGTGATGGTTCATTGGGCTTTAATTATGAAGTTGTCCTTCCAGTTGAAAATGACTAATCTCTGTCCTGTTTGGCATATTGTGCATACAGTATTTGTAATTTGATCATTAAGGGTAAGATCTAATAAACATTGTTGTGCATCAAGTCAATTCTGACATGGAGATCCTTTCCAGGGCTTTCTAAGTAGCAGAGAGTAGTAAGAAGAGGTTTGCCATTCCTTTCTTGTGGAGGCAACCTGGACTGAGCAGCTTGCCCAAAGCCACACAGGCTGATACTTCACCCACAGTAGGGAATCAAAATCTCAATTTCCGGCTTCATAGCCGGATGCCTAAATCACTGGTCTGTCCAGCCAAACATGCAAGAGGTTGGTTTCTCAGAAGTAAATGCAAGCTTTTCCAAGGAGATTCCAGCCTTTTGAAGGGCTATGCTGGTTATGACCTTTAAAGCCCTACATGGTAGTGGGCCAGGATACTTAAGAGACCACATCACCCCAAGAACATCTGTCCATCCTACCAGAGTGGACCGGAGAGGCCCTCTGAAGATACCATCAGCTAGAGATTCTCAGCTCTCTAGCACCAGAAGGAGAGCCTTCTAGTGTCCACTCCAGCCCTATTGAACCTCCTGTCAATTGAGCTGCGTCTCCAGACAGAGTTGCTGCCCTTCAGGAAAGGCTTAAAAACCTGGCTGGCAGAGCAGTTGTGGAGCACTGGTGATGCTGTAGCCTCGGCCTTCTGGCTGATTTAATTTTAATTTTAATTTTAATTTTAATTTTAATTTTCACACTTATATGCCGCCCAATCAGGGAACCTGTCTCAGGGCGGCTCACGTAATCATCAAACAATATACACAGTAAATACAATATAAACAGTAAATTAAGCAATATACAATGACCAATATAAACAGTAATACAAGGTCAATAAACACATAGTCATATAGTATACAAAATTATATCAACAAAACAGCATATAATAATGTTCAATACAATACAATAATGGCCTCTCCACCATAGCCACAGAGAAGTTCAAAGGCAGCATCATCACAGCCCTTTAAAGCCCAGAGAGGGGCGGGGCGCAAGAGCGCCAGCAGCTGGATAGGTCCAGGCACCCATGGCTGGTGGGCCTCTTCACCCCCACCACAGCCAAAGTCCAGAGGAGGCGGAGAAGGAGGGGGAGGCAAGTCCCATCCCCTGCCATCATAGTGGCCTTTTTTTCCTAATTTTTTTATTTTAAAAAAAAAAGACAAAAGGAAAACATCAAAATATATAATACATAGTAAGCAAGTTTGTTACATTACAATTACTAATAATAAAAGTTCATCTCGATCCCACGTCCTACTAGTTGTAACAAATATGCAACAACAACAACAAAAGAAAACCAACATAAATTTTTTAATAAACAATAGTACCACCCTGGTGCTATTTACAATGCCTTGGTGATCACGGTTCGTTTTCTCTTCTCATATTATTCCCAGAAACTCATTTGATCTGGTGCTGGCATATCACCTTTACCCTTATTCAATGTATGGTTTAAAAAAGGTCTCCAAATTTCTCCAAAAGTGTTCTCCTTAACCAAACCTTTTTTATAATTCAATTCCCATGTTAATTTATCATTTAATGCCAACTGCCACATTTCTTTGTACCATTTTTCTATCTTTACCAATGAATCGTTTTTCCAATTTCTTGCAATACATTGTCTTGCTGCAGTCAATATTATAGGTAACAATTCCATTTTATAGTTATCCAATCTTACATCATCAATTTTTGTCAGCAAGGCAGCACCCAACTCCAACACAAAGCTCATTCCTATTATTTCTGATATTTCTGCCCCTCTCTGGCCTTTTAAAGCCCAGAGAGGGGCAGGACCCAAGAGTGCTGGAAGCTGGAGAAGTCGGGCCACTCATGGTTGGTAGGCCTCTTGTCCCCAGCTATGGCCAAAGTCCGGGGGCACACTTTTCTCCCTGGCCCTGGACCTTTCTCCCTGGCCCCTCTTTTTTAAATTGGTGGGAGAGTAGGGGAATAATTTTTTTGTGGTAGTTTTTAATGGGGTCTTAATTGGGATATTATTTAAGTGATGATTTTAATGTCTGTACACTGCCCAGAGTCTTTGGAATTGGGCAACAATACAAATCCATAAATAAATAAATAAATAAATAAATAAATAAATAAATAAATAAATAAATAAAATTTCAGTTGAGCATCCAGGGTTCAATCTAGACGTTCAAGTAAGAGGAGAGGAGGTGCTTGCCCCATACTTCTGTCCTGGCTACAGTGTCTATTTCAAGGGTGCCCAAACTTTGGCCCATGGGCCAGATCCAGCCCATGGCACCAAACCATCTGTCCCACACCACCAACACTGCTCCTGGAAGAGGAAATAAAATGCACCCATGCATGTGCAAAACGCTGCCATAAATTACCTGTTGTCATAAATGCATTTACGACAGACACGGATGCATTTATGGCAGCATTTTGCATATGTGCAGGCATGTTTTACCTCCACTTCCAGTTAGAGGAACCAAGTGACCAGCCCTTTCAACCACATGACTGGCCTGTGACCCGAAAAGTTTGGCCACCCCTGCAATCTATTTCATTTTCTTTTCTCCACAGAGTAACCATTTCTTCTCAACATGTGTGTTTATAGAGCACAGAGTCATCCAAAATGTTTTGCTGTTTGAGCAGGAACAGCAAAGGATGTTAATTGCCCATTCAACTCAAGGTGCATCCTTCCAACCTAAAGCTATCTGAGACAGGAAATCCTACAAACATCTCTTTCTGTCCCTTGTGGTCAAATTACAATAACAACAAATATAACAGGTAACCATCTGCTGTCTTTCTACAGCATCCAAATGTTGCTGCCTTACTATTATACCTAATGGAAGAGTCAGCTCTAAAAAGAATGTTTGAGAGATGACAGTGGCATGGAGAAGATCACCATAAGGACAGGACAAAGGTGAAAAGTCCATAGGGAGTCCTCTGTAGGTCAGGGATGGTTTTAATCAGAAGGAGTCTGGCTGTTTCAGAAAGAGTGTTCAGGAAAACCAGCATGTGAGTCAAGTAAGGCGAATGCAAGTATAATCTGGAGCTCTCTGCACAGCTCTGCTCTTTCCTGATTTCTCCTTGCCCAGACTTCAGCTATGAAGAGGCCTTTTATTGTTGTCGTGGCTTCTCTGTTTTCTGATGGCTGGGGAACACTCCAGGCTTGAGACTGGAGCCAGGAAGTCTGTGAACATGGATGTCATGGAAATATTACCTCAGTGGCAGCTCAAGGAGTTGTGCTTGGCTTAGAAAGATTCGATGTGAGAATGTTTGAGAGCCCCTAACACGTAGGATTACATATCCCAGGCTAGGTTGCTACTTTTTGCTAGCCGAATGGAACATTGCTTTGTGAGACGTCTGATTAATTGGAAGTTAAATGCTGGTGATAATTTCCACCCAGCAGTAGGAATGCAGTTCCCAAGGTCACAGCCCAGGTGGTATTGATAAAACTTTGTTGATCTAGTTTTATTGACCTGGTCTATCACGAGAAGATAAAAGCACAGCAAGGCAAGCTCACCTGTTTCTACAATGTCTGCTATATAGAAATCGCTTATTTGCTTAGATTTCTATGTCAATGTATTTGCAATAATAATAATAATAATAATAATAATAATAATAATAATAATAATAATAATAATAATAATAATAATAATAATAATAATAATAATAATAATAATGGAGCTGGTAGTGGCTTATGGGATCTTCTCTAGTGTTTTCACCTGCTTATTTCTGCCATTTTCTGAGAAGACATGGTAGAAAAGTCACCACCTAAAGGTACAAGGAATGAATGTGCTGGTAGAATCCTTGCTCATGGTCACCCATACACTGGTCATCTCCCAGTTAGAATTATTGAAATGCGCTCTACATGGGGCTGCCCTTGATGACCATTCAGAGGCTGCAGATGGTGCAGAATGTGACGGCCCATGTGGTGATAGGGAGTGGTTGTTATGTCCATGCTTTACCCTTGCTGCACGAGCTGCATTGGCTACCAGTGTGCCTCCTGGTGCAACTCAAGGTGCTGGTTATTACCTTTAAAGCCCTACATGGTAGTGGGCCAGGTTACTTAAGAGACCATGTCACCCCGAGGATATCAGTCCATCTGATATCAGTTGGCCCAGGGGATGTGAGGTGCTGCGATGGGAGCACACACACCCCGGCTGGCTCAGATGACTACTCTAAATAACTTGCCATCTGGGGATTTTAGTTTAACTGTTTTAAGGATGTTTTAATAAGGTGCATTTTACTGTAATTGTCATTTTTGTTGGTTGTAAGCCTCCCTGACTTGCCATGGTGAGCGGGCAGCAATATAAGTCTAAATAATAAATAAATAAATAGATAGATAGATAGATGTGAGAAACCATTCCCAGTATTCCTAATTTATTACATTCCCATCCATATACAAGCCAATACATAAAAAAAGGCTTGGATATATTAACTGAAAATGTAGAGCAGTGTTTCTCAAACATACTCTATCGTGAAACACTTACGGTAACAATTTTAACGGAAGACTTTTGCACATTTTGTAATAGAAAGATAGGTTTGGGTTTTTCAGTTTTAATAACAATTAACATTTTTATGAACCCAACCCCTACTGATTTGCAAATGGTTGCACAACAAACTTATCTTGCAAGCTGCTGCATCACATCAAAAGCAAACTTTGTGGCATTACACATTTGCCAATGAGTTTTACCAGAATTTCATATTTTTTACATGGAACACTTATGGACCTTCTGTGGAACACCAGTGTTCCGCGAAACATCGTTTGGGAAATGCTGGTATAGAGAACAATACATGGATTAGTCAATAGACGTCAACATCAAGGAAAGCCAAGGCATTGATAAGAGCCCAGACTTTGGATGTCTGGAGTCTGATACTGATTCCTGTCACCCGCTTCTTTTGTGCATGTGGCAGTTTGCTCACACAGATCTAGTTCTGGAGCTCACATGGAATTATCAGAGACATCTTATTCTTACAGCTTGCATACATTTGGGAACGTCAAGCAACAGTGGAGCTTGCTCAAACACAAAGCTAGTTATAACAGCTGTAAATTAGCATGAGCTAGTCAACTATGGCACAGTGTTTTAATTTGCTTCTTATCCCACTCTAAGATAACATTCTTTTGCCTCTCTCTTACCACACCAATATTCCTTGTTTCAGACAAAAAGCCATACCATCCTCCATTCTATTTCAACAGTTCTTTTTCATGCCTATTAATAAAGAAGAGGGTCTCCTATTCTTTCTTTGTATATTATCAGAGGCTTTGCCACAGAACAATACAGTAATACCTCTGATAACGCTAAGACTTGGTTACACAAGTCTTGGTGTTATCCGATTTTTAGTGTTATCCGATGCATGTTAAAATCCTATGGGATGGATTGGATAACGTTAAAGCTCCATAGAGATACATTGTAACTGCAAAAGCTTTAGCGGTTGTTATCCGATCCATCCCATAGGACCTTAACGTTATTCGATCCAATTCTCCTCCCCAGATTACTTAACATTATGCGATTTTAGCGTTATCCGAGGTAAACGTTATCTGAGGTATTACTGTAACTCAATTTTTCTTTCAGACTCTAACTCCCAGAATTCCACAGCCAATATGGTAACAATCATGACTATAAGATTGTGGGGAGTTTTAATTTTTTAAAAAATCAGATGTTGTTCATCTCTTTTGTACAGTCTCCTGGTTCCCGCCAGGTAAAGGTACCTTGCGGAGTCAACCCAGGTGACCCAAAATTAGCCAAGATGTTAGCTACGTCCTGCTAATAACTGTCCACAGTACTTTGAGCTAGAATAGCTTTGGTTACTCTGCAAGGATGAATGTGCTTAGAAATGGGCCTGTTTTCTCTACCTCTTAGGTGGCACTGAAAGATGAAAGAAAGAAGTTTTCTCCCCTTGCGATTGCTGGCACCATAATATTAGCCCACACACACATGATTAATTGCACCCATCATTCAAAGAAATAGGTCTTTCTATTCTGGCCACTCACAATATTATTATTATGAGCTACTGATTTCCCGAAGCCAATTATTGTATGATTCAAATGTTGCATCTGCCCACGTAAGTGTGGAGATGCATAAATAAGGGACTAGCAACCAAATAAGAGGGCTTCTTTTTTTTCCCCTTCTCCTTTCTCCAGTATGTCATATATGTACATAAGGCTCCTGGCAGAGGAAAGCATGGTTTTAAAGAAGCAGTAAACTGAAGCTGTGGAGAGGGCTTTCCAGGGAAAAGGCTGTGTAGGGAAGCCATCCTAACAAAAACATGTTCTAGAAGGGAATAGCATGAGGAGTGAGGGGACAATGATGTTTTGGGGCTTTTTTCTAAAGCTTGACCATCAGTAGGCTGAGGGAAGGATAGGATAGAAAAATAGTTCTCCCAAGCAAGTGGCAACAGATGAAATGGAGCTTGTTATTATTGGCAGGGATACTGATATGGAGAATGGTGGCATCCTTGCTGAAATTGGAAGCAGGAGGAGCAAAGGAGTAAGAAGCTATCTTTGAAGTTAGATAAAGCCTAATTCGACTGAGTGTGGATCTGATGTCTGAAACAACAGTTGTTGCCAGGCCTGGGTAATAGGGAGATGAAGGCATGGTATCTCATGGCAGGAATAAGGAGCCATTTAGGACTAATGTGTCTTCATTAATTACTAGCATTTTGTTCTGGAAGAGGAAACAACTACCTGTGCATCCATATTATGGATGTAACATGTTCAAACACACACCTACAGCTGGAGACACAATATCTAATAACTTTAAGTAACCTTTACTAAATATGTTTACAATCCATTTTCTACTTAGGCACAGTGCCTTCGGTCACTTATTCACACATATGATACAGTCAAGCAAACATATAAGAATATTTTCTTTGGTAGCCTGTACTCATTCCATTAGGCATTGGGACATTTAGTTCAAACCACAAGATCACAAAACCCATAAATTTCAGTCCTCAAACTTATATCAGATCTTCAGAGAGACACTATAGGGCCATGAAGAAAAACTAAATTCCAAGAAAAGGCCTCTTACTTCACTTCCATCCTATAGAAAAACTAACATCTAGCAGAGGGTCTTGTATCTTCCAAGGTCTTTAAAATTATATTCTGAAATATTCAACAGCAGAGTTAATGTGTGTATGGGCACATGCTCTCATGATGGTGCATAATTTTAAACAAGTAACCTCACACCTTTGCCAGTCTACTCTATGTCTCTCAACAGGTATGATGGAAGACTTGACGCTAGCTGCCCAAATTATTCAAGATGTTTCCTGCTAATGGGGAAGACTCTGTGATATATTTATTAACTGTAATGTAGTGCTTCTGACATGGCCAAAGAAGAAGCCTATGCTATTACAGGGAATGCCTACCCTTCCATAAATATAATAAGGATTTTATTCCAGTTGAACACTTCTAGACACCAGTGGATTTCCATACTCCATCCTAAGAATAATAATCATGATTCATGGCTGGTCCTTTTCATGATAGAGACACTCCTGGAAACATTTTGTCCTGTTTGAGAGATGAGTAGCACACACTACAGATCTGGACATTATCACTTCTGACAATCAGTTTCATGTACAGTAAAACCTCGGGTTACGACAGAGGTCCGTTCCAAAAGCCTCCATCATAACCCAAAAAAATTGTAACCTGAAGCACGTTTTCCCATAGGGATGCATTGAAAATAAATAAATAAATAAAACGTTCCAACCAATAATAATAATAATAATAATAATAATAATAATAATAATAATAATAATAATAATAATAATAATAATAATAATAATACAATTCCACCCCCACCCCCCAAAAAAAAAACCCAGAATTCAAAATTGTTGTCCAAAGTGGCTACGGAGGTTCCGACATCATCGGATAAGGTCCCCAAATGGTGTTGAAAAGGTAAGGAGATTGCTGTCATTTTAGAGTTTGAAATACTGTAGCACAATCTTTGGTCGTAAACCGAAAATTGGTCGTAACCTGGGGACCTTTCTAAATTAAATGTGCTATTGTAACTCATGGCAAATGTAACCCAGGGCAGTCAGATGCCAGGGTTTTACTGTATGTGAGTTGGGATAAAACTCTAGTGCAGTGATTTGCAACCTACGGCCCGTGGGCCAGACCTGGCCCCTGATGCCATTCCATCCAGCCCATGGTGATGACCCAAAAAGTGGAAGCAGATGCATCCATGCATGCAGAAATGTGCCTCCCACCATTGCATCTGGCCCACTCAGCTGTCTGAGGGTGAGTACTCCAGCCCATGGCGTGAAAACCTTGAGAACCCCTGCTCTAGTGCCAGGATTACAGCTTAAACAATGAGTGTGCACCTGAAAGGGGAAGGCACATACAGCACCAATGGCTATCTTTGTGAACCTCCCTCACACATACTTTGCTCATCCACTGAAAATAAATATGCCACAATAAAGTAAGAGGCAAGGCTTTCAATCCACAACAAAATCAGGAGTGGATTTCCTGCATAATTAATTTCCCATTTTCCATAACTTTTGAAAAATAAGTGGGAACAGACAAAGGGTGGCGAGGGGGGGGGGTTTGTTTGCTTTTCTCTTAAAGGTACAGTACTGGTAAGCCTGCCTGATGTAGCTGCACTTGTTTCATTTCCTTGGCTCCTTGACACATCCAAGGAAGTGTTTTAGTTTGCCGAAATCCTGAAATCTCTCTTTTCTTAAGCCACTTCAGGATATCAGCAAACTGACATTAGGCTGCTGCAGACCAAATAGGTTCATATGAGATATGTATAATATTTGAATGCAAGGGCTGCACCCAATACTGGGCCTCCTAGAGATTCTACAGTGGTACCTTGCTTAAAGAACATAATGTGTTCCATGGGATTGTTCTTTAAGCAAGTTTGCTCTTTAAGTGAAACACCATTGTAAGTGATCAATTGTGACTTCTGATGGGGGGGGGTGATTGTGAACCCCAATTTAGTTGTTAAGCGAGTTTTTGCTTGGTTTTAGTTGTTAAGCAAGGCAACCATTCAGAGAAAATTCTGCTCTTTAAGCGAGTTCGTCTCTAAGTGAGGCGCTCTTTCTGTGAGGTTTTACTGCATTTAGTCTGCACCAGCCTGCTCCATCCAGGCTATATAATCAAGCTCAGTGAGGAGAGGATAGTTGGAGAATGAATTAAGAGCATAAGTATAGCTAAAGGTAAGATTATCCTATATCTGACTGGCTGCTGTACAGATGCTGTGTAAGCCATGGAAGACCAAGCACTGGCTGCAGTAGTATTCAGAGTCTTAGACTCCATTGGTACAAGCAGAGTCAGAATGCATAGGACTCTGAGATACAGATCCATGCTACTGAAAGGTGGTTTCAGTCCTCATGTTACTGCAAAGAGAATTTAGGCCTTGAGCCACCATAAGCAGGAACCCCTCTCCTGGTTTCATTTTTGAAAACCCCTCTCTTATTTATAAACCTTTCTTGGATTCTGTTTATGTTGCTCCTAATCCCTACCTATTTGTCAAATCTCACCTAAAGCTGAAAGAAAAACTCTACTGTAGAGGCAATTTGGGAATTGCCCCCACCTCCCCAATTTTGACAGAGGGAATTCCAAACAAGCTGAGTGATGAAAACCAGCCCTTGAGCCACAATTACTCGTGTCTGCTGAGCGACGTCACCAAAAAGCATTGGGGTGTAAATATTCCCTCTCGGCACATGCACTGCAGCTCTCGTTCCTACAAAATGTGTCGGCGTCACGTAGAGGCCTGCATTGAACAGCCCCATTTGTTATGGTGCAAAAACATGGTCTGCAAATATTTTCTATATCATAATTACACAAAATTAGTGGAAATTTTTTCCCTCCCATTACACTCTCCCCTTTCTTTCTCTTTCTTGGTTAAAAACACATACAGATACACACATGCACACACGCACCGAGGTCTCCCTCCTTCTTCAAGACAGCATCCCATTACAAGTTCAGCTGTGGACTGAATAGTTACATAAATATAATTTAAGTCAATTCGTCCTGCAGACTAACTGGAAAAAAAATATGGGGGGAAATGATTGAGGGACAAGAGGTTTTAAAAGCCCCCTCCCATGGCATCCCAAAGAGAACAGAATTACTTAAGAGTCACAGCAGTTATTTCTTGTCCAGACATCATTTCATACTAAACTTGTGTCAAATTTTCAACACTTTTCATTTGTCTTTACATTTGAAATATTCACACAGATCTTCATAAACACTATTAATGTGTATTCGCAACAAATCATCTCCATCAAAAGCCACCATCCAGAACATGTATGGCTGGGTTGCTATTCATGGCACAAGGAGATGGCAGAATGCTCTAGTAGTAGACTTGTGTTGATTTACTTGGAGATTTACCACTAGCTTTATACTGTCTATGTTCCATATCATGGAATTAAGTCTTTGTGACTATTCTGAAAATCTAATCTAGGCAATCTAATGTTTCTCCATCTGTCTCAGATGAGTATCACAGAATGCTCAGAATCTTTAGACTATTTTAACTGAAGAATTTAATGGTCTGTTAAGTCCTTTATTCCTGGAGTCAACACAAGTTTCCAAGAATTTTGACACTGCAGTCTCTTGGGGATTTACATATTTGGGCAGATGCTTGGGCCCAAAATGGAGATACAGAGGTGGATTGCAAATGCCATTTTGGAAAAGTAACAGCTGTCTTACAGAAAATGAATAAGATCTGGTCCTTGTCATCTATATTACTGAAAATTTAACTCTGTTTGTTCACCTCCATAGTAATTCCAACAGCCATCTATGCTTGCAAGACTTAGAAGACATCAGCAAGTATCAACAAGAGCCTTGACATCTTCCATCAGGGATGCCTCCACTAAATTTTAAAGATTCAATATTTTAACCAAATTACCAAGGGGGAGGTACTTGAAGGAGTGGTTTGTACAAATCACATAACATTGTTGCATGAAGAAGACTCCAGATGGCTGGGCATATTTTTCATATGGAGAAAAACAGGATCTCTAATGTAACTATAAGTTGGACCCCTCCTAATTGCAAATGACAATGAGTATGCCCTTGAAATGCATGGTGAAGAACTTTCATGGGAGATTTAAATACTCTAAAAATGACATGGGATGATGCCAAAGTACTTGCCCAAGACCAAAACCATTGGACATCCCTTGCTGCCCAATATGCTACAAAGCATGGATGGATTTCAGTCTAATGACTTTTTTTGGGGGGGAGGGAAGTTATCCAAAATGAAGAAGCAATAGGATTGGCAGGAGCATAATTGAGTGAGATGGCTAGAAAGGAATGAGACAAGACCACCAATTGGTAGGGGGAGGGCCTACCTACATTGAGTGAAATCAAGTGGAAGAAAAAGTGGGGCCAAATCAAAGCTATTCCCTCCCAAAGGAACTGTGAGAAATTGAGAAGCCCATTTCCCATCCTCTTTTATTTACCTAGAAAGATATCCAAGGGCCAAATGCTATGATTTGAAAATAAAGTCCGGTTAAGTTTAATCTCTAATTCAACCTTGTTTTGATTGATTGATTTGATTTGATTTGATTTGTATCCTGCCCAATGTGTGCAAGCACCACTCGGGGGGGGGGGGTGCGGGCGGCGGCTCACAACATTAAATAAACAGAAAACATGAATAGAAAACAAAGTACAGTAATACCTCGGATAACGTTTACCTCTATAACGCTAAAATCGCATAACATTAAGTAATCGAGGAGGAGAATTGGATCGAATAACGTTAAGGTCCTATGGGATGGATCGGATAACAACCGCTAAAGCCTGTGTGGTTACAATGTATCTCTATGGAGCTTTAACATTATCTGATCCATCCCATAGGATTTTAATATGCATTGGATAACACTAAAAATCGGATAACACCAAGACTTGTATTACTGTATGTCAATCAAAAATTACCAACTAACTAAAACCACATGACAAAAATAGTCACATGACAAAAATAAAATAAAATGGGCAAACCGGTCCCTGTTTTTTATGAAGACAACAGGGTGGGTGGGATATGGGGATAGCCACTCCTTTCTTAGCCACATAGATAAGGCTGGATTAAAGAATAATGGTTCACCATGCTTTAATTTTATAAAAATTACAGAGGTGGAGGCTAAGAAAGACTCAGATATTGGGAGGGGTCCACAAACAGTCCATGTTTTGCCATCCTTGCTATAAAATCACTTGAAGGTCTGGCAATTAATGAATTACCTGAACCTCTGGCTAATTCCCATACCACTGTGGTAATGTGTCTAAATGGAAGTGAAATTGTGGACAGATAAACCTTAATTATTTCCTGTGCTTGTGTGGCTTGGTTCCTGGCAGTATAATGGGAAGTGTCAGCCAGTCCATTATCATGACCACTTCCCATTCAAAGTTACTAAAGGGGAGTGGTGTGAAAACCCAACCTTGGCAGCAACCCATGGATGTGGATTAAGGGAAGAAATCCATAGCCAGCTTCTAGCTAGCACTCATACATGTCTGAGCACACACACACACTTTGTGTCTCTGTGTCTCTCTGTAATAGCAGGTACTGTTAATGCAGTACTCACTTTACTCTCTTCCATATGTCTTCATGTCTTGTGTGTCCCATGTAAGAGAAATGGGATTGGTATTCAGGGAAAATATGGCAATGTAGGGTAAAAAGTTCCTATGACCCCAGCTGGCTCTATTCACAAGGATCACATAGCAAGTAAAACCATTTTCTATACAAATAGCATACAGAACTGGGCTGCATGAGAACTTTGGTGGTTTGTTTTATTACAAGAGCCTTCCAAAGCTGACACGTTTCCCCATGAATTCAATGGCAAGAATCTGAGATGTAAAAAATGTGCAAAAAAACCCCAAACCCGAGAGATTGGCCATCCAGGCAGAGGGCTTTGAGTCTTTGGTTTCTGTGCTTTCAACCTTGTTAATACTGCTGAATTAAGGTTTCCTCCCACCATCCTCTCAAACTCTTCTAGGGATAGAAATCTTTACTTGTCTTTTCTTACATATGAGGACAAGGAGTGAAATAATTTTTCTCCTCACTATCACTCTGAAAAGGCAAGGTGTTTTCTGGTGATGTTGTCAAAAGAACACACGTGCCTCCTGCTAATACTGCTCGAAGGCAAAAAGTGTAAATGAGACAAATGTATTTTTTTCAAATTGCAATACACTGCCCAGAGTGGGTAGACCACCCAGAAGAGTCATATAGAAATTTAAACAAACAAACAAACAAACACTTCAGGAGGAAGAACAAGAAATTAATGTGTGTTCTGCTTGTCAAATGGAATGGGCACTCATGTTATGTGGACATGGTCTGTGCAAATCATGAAAACCTTGATGACAAGGGGGGGACATGTCCATTCCTTTTATCACCTCCTCCAGAAGGCTTGATCATTCCTTGATTAATGTAAATAATTCTATTTCAACAGAAAAGGACCAAATTGATAAGTATTTAGCCTAATTCACAAATTTCTCCATAAATGGGGTTGCAAGAACTTGAATATATATTTTAGTTAATGGAGTGGGGGAGCAATACTGACAGATTTACATTTTCTTAATTTGGAGTTATGCATATAAGCACAGATACTGGACATACGCTTTGCACCTGCACATACACAAATAATCACATAAACAGATGTCTGACTGGTCCCTACCATTTAGAGGCCTTCCTTCTTGTCATACATATCCCACTCATCATCCTGACAGGCAGTTCACCACTGGATTGAATTAATAACAGCAAATTGTTGCTGGTGCTGCTTTACATTATTTTCTCACCTTCTATTAGGTTGTCAATCTCTCAGCCCCTTGTTCTGAAAAGAGAACTGAAAGGGGGGAGTCTTCTTTCTTCTTTATGGCAAGATCTTTCTGTGTGAGTCCCCTCTCCTCACAAATCTTATCATTTTTTGGGTTTCCAGAAATGTACAGCATTATTCCCAAGTAGGAGCAGTGACGGACAGCAACAGGTTCGCACCAGTTCGCCAGAACCAGTAGTAACTTTTCCCAGTCTCTTAGAGAATCAGTAGTGGCTTTTGGGAGGAGCCACCTCAGGGGCTTATCTTTTTTGCCGTTTCCCCTACTGTGCATGTGTGCCAAGCGCTTGGTGTGCATGCACGCCTACAGCATTTGGAGTGCATTTGCCGCCTCCTTGCTGTCCTCCCAAGCGGGGTGGAGGAAGAGAAGCTGCTACCCTGAAGTTCCCTATAGCCCACTTCCCAGGGTAAGTGACTCACCTTTGGGTGTGGGTGTGTATTTTAATGTGTATTTAATGTGTATTTATTTTTAATGTGTATTTTTATGTGTATTTAATTTGTATTTTTATGTGTTTTTATGTTTATTTAATGGGTATTTAATGTTTATTTATTTTTAATGTGTATTTTTATGTTTCATATGTATTTAATTTGTATATTTATGTGTTTTTATGTCTAATGCGCATTTATTTTAATGTGTATTTTATGTGTTTTATGTGTATTTTTATGTATTTTTATGTCTATTTAATTTGTATTTTTATGTATTTTTATGTCTATTTAATTTGTATTTTTATGTACTTATTTTATGTGTTTTTTTATATTGGCTCCACCCACATCATTGGCTCTGCCCATGACAGCATGATGTTGGGTCCGCCCATGACATCATGACTCTGGCTCTGCCCACGATGCTGTCTCTGCCTACAGTGGGGTAGTAAAATTTTTGGCTGCCCACTACTGAGTAGGAGTCATCTAGAACTGTTAAAATCCCTGAACAGAATGACACTAACCCAAAAAGGGTGGTGGGGTGAGGAAGAGAGGAGAACCCTGAAGTTATAAATAATACTGGGAACTCATTTTCACAATAAACTAAGGATTCTCATGAATGCAAGGAAGCCTTTTGGTGGTGGTGGTGGGGAGCTCAGTGTAGCAAGATTGTGGTAATCAGAACAAAACTCCTGCAATCATCTGTCATATCCCTTTCCTCTTTCATCACTATAGGAAAACCGGATTTAAACTCAAAAAGCTTTAAAATATGAATAATAGAATAGGCATGTTCCCCTTTCAACTGTGGTTTAATTTTTGGCTACTGCCGTTAGAAATGTATCTGTTTGTAACTTCTGAGGCCTTTTGGAAATGAGATTAATTAGTCCCCAACCATTAGACTACGTAAATCATTCTGAGCACGTTTCAAAATCTTCTATCTACTTGCAGCCACACCCTGCCGTATGACATATACCTAATTATCTATCATTAGTCAAGTATGAAGAGAATGGAAGGCAAAGCAAGAGCCAAGACTCCAGGCTTCTACCTCCTTCTCTTCAAGCATCTGTGATGGCCTTGGACCCTGAGTTCGGGGAAGAAGAATCAACTCCCCAGCCTGCTGTCAGATCAGAGCTGCCTGATCAGGATGAAGCTGATTAAAGAGATCAGGAAGTGACAGCAGCTCAACCAGCCCATGCGGAGGCTCCAAGTGTCAGTGAGCAGCAGCAACAGAAGGAGCCAAGTATTTCGGAGAGATGTCGCCGTCAGCTGAGACATGAGCTACACATGCAGAGGAAAGAACCACATGTTCATTTACACAGACTGCTTCCAGCTGTGAGTCCAGAGCCCAAGGACGCTTAAGGAACTGTCCATGGAAGTTAAGACAAGACCTGATCTTCCAACATTGTGTTTCTCCCTTCTGTATACCCTGTCTGCTTAATGAACCTGGACCGGGACCTCAGCCTGTACTCTGATGACGACCCTTGGATTATCATTTCAGACTTGATTGAACTGGTAATTGAACTCGGTTATCTGAGCCATGCTTCTGTTTCTCTCTCCCTTGCTCCTTCGTGCAGCTAGCCAACGCTGTACCAGCAACAGTGGAGCGAGGCCATAGCAGCATCCAATTTTGCCCTAAGATTGTATTGGTTCCGATTTTACAGAATCATAGAATTCAAAGGAAATGTGTAGAGTATCTAGTTTAATCGTCATGCTCAGCGGAGGCTCTGCAATGAACCAACATTTCCTCAGGTATTCTATTTCTTGGTCAAACTTGAGAGGTGAGAAAATAATGTAAAGCAGCAGCAACAGCAATTTGATGTTATTAATTCAATCCAGTGGTGAACTGCTTGTCGGGTTGATGAGTGGGACATGTATGACAAGAAGGAAGGCCTGACTGGAAAATTGCCTCCCTGAAATTTCCACCCTCGCTAATACTGGTTTTATTCATTTTCAGCTTGGGAATGGTGGCATATTAAGTGGATATTTTGCATACATTATGCCAGAGATCCAGGTACAAGTTAGCACAGCGCCATGAAAGTCAATGCATGAGTTTGGTCCCATTGGTTGGTAGTCAGGTCAGGAACTCAGGCAAGATTCCAGGTATGGTTTGTTACACATGAGCTGTTCTGAAGGCAAGAGCTGCCTCTGAGCGCACCTTAAATGGCCAGCCAAGTTCGCTCTACTAATCTGAAACAGCTGGTGATCTCCTTTGAAGTTTCCCATGTGTGGCCCTCCACCGCTCATGCACCACCTCTCATAGGGGTTGCCTGTGATGCTCAGAGGTGGAAGGATCAGAGTCTGAACTGCTTGGTCTGTCAAATTGCAGCTGACGTGGCTCCCTGATTGTAGGCTCGATTGCTGCCTCGTTTGACAGTTGATCACCTGGAGTGGTCTGCTCAGGATCCGGGCTGATTTCAGGCTCCTGCTCCTCCTTGGAGCTGTCAGGATCCAAGAGGGGCCAGGAGAATAATATAAAATTTCATTGTGATGAAATGCTTTAAAATAGCAGAATGTTAAGTAGATTAAGGATAATACAGAAAACTGAACATCTTATCTTTCACACATTTCTGGGCACTGTAAATTATTTTCCAGCCTTTTAAAATATCACACATTTGTAATCTCGAGAATCAATTGTTTCAATGCACTCTTCATGGGGGTTTCCTTAAAGATGACCTGGAATTTGGAAATGGTTCATAATGCAGCCATTCAGCTGGTGACAGGAGTCCATTGGTGATATCAGATCTCTCCTATGCTGATGTGGTTGTAGTAGTTACCTATAGGCTTCCAGGCCCAATTCACAATATTGATTTTAAGTTATAAAGCCCTAAACAGTTTGGGACCTCGCAACCTGCTCTCTTTCTAACACAAATGGCCTGAACAACCAGGTTTTTGCAAACAGGTAGTTACCCATTCTGACAGAGGCCATAAAAACTCAAAAAAGGGCCTTCTCAGTGGTGGTCTCTTATCTTTGGAACATCTACCACCTCTTGTCTGGCAAGCTCCTTCCCTCACTCCTTCCCTTACCCAGTTTCAGTGGCTGACTGAATCTCTGTAGAGCTGCTGGATTAATCATTTCAATGATAGAAAGATCTCTTGTATATTTTCATGTTGACATTGAACCCCACCAGGGCTACTCAAACAAACCTACCTCTAGTAAACCAAAATAGGATTGAAGTCTAATAGTCTCTATAGAGTGAGGAGAAATATGACAGAGAAAGTAAATGTTCCAGTGCTGTCTATTTCCATCTCTGCTCTTGAGATTGTGTGTTCCTAGGGCAGGGGTTCCCAACCTTTTCAAGCCAGGGACTGGGTCACGCTCTCTCAGTGAGCTTCAAGGATCAAATGGACATTTTGCCCTGCCTGCACAATGGGGGGGCATTTTGTCCCCAAAGCTTCAAAGGGGCAGCCATTTTGTTTCTTGAATGCTCTTGGAGAGGGCACATGAAATGGTGCGGTGGGCAAGATTCAGCCCATGGGCCTTAGATTGGGAACCACTGTTCTAGGGAAATACAATATTGTCTTGACTTGTGGTTTGTTTGTTTGTTATTCACATTTATATACTGCCCTAGTCACCAAAGGGACTCAGGGTGGTTAACAGACATAAAAATATACTTAAAAACATTAACAACTATGGAATTAATCAAAGCCTTTCTCCAAACAATTCAGACTAAAAATTCAAGAAGCTCAACAAATTAAAAATAGCAGATAAAATCAGGAGTACAAGTACAAGAGTTTTATTGCATTTGGTGACAGATATAAAAAACTTCACGACCTTTCAATACCATGATAATATAGGAAATAAAGAAAGATAAAATCAGAAACATTAAGTCACAAGGATTAAAAGATTCAAATATTTTTTTGCTTTCTTTGCCAAGCAAGCTTCGCTGCATGGCTAGTCTTCAACAGGCACTAAATATATTGAATTTGGGTAAGTGGCCTGAATTTGGGTAAGTGGCCATTGGAGACAGGTCTGCTTCCCATTTGACCAGTGGACTGCAGACAGGTCTTAAATTGCTCCACTGTACTGTATCCCATCCACAGCATGCATATATAACACAACTTTATCTGACAAGATAAAATAGAGCAGCAGCTGAAGGATCTACTTCCCAGTTGATCAGCTCTTCTGATCGGCTGAGAAGCAGCACTGCCACCAAGAGGACTGGGGCAGACCCCTTGGTTACAGCATACAGGACATAGTTCTCAGCTGATCGGGGGAAGGTTCTCTCAAAATGCTGGGAGGGGAGGGGAGAGATCACATCAAACAGCATTTTGCTCCTCTCCTCAACCCCAAGTGAGTTTTTAAAAGCTGTGTTACACCAGCCCAGGAGAGCCAGTATAGAAAAGTGTAATATTTAATATCCCATTGCTTTCAGTGAAACATGAGTTTGATTAAATTTATTTGGATTGGAGATGTTCCTTTTAGGATGATGACATTAGTAAATGGCATTATGCATATTATACTTACTCTTAATAAACATATTTGGGGGGTTGGTTGCAGGGAATACAGGCTGAATAATGTCAAGTGGGGGAATCTAATGCCTTGCCTTTTTGGAATTTTTAAATATTAATAGGCCCACCACCTAATAATATTGGAATATATGAGGAATGGAAATGCTGCTAATAAAGACCATGTTTTAACATTACTCCAAACATTAACTTGACTTCTGGCTCTTGGGGGATTCAGTTAGTCCCAAGATCACATTCTGTCCTAGTACTGCTCTGCTTTCCATTCAGCCTATCCTGATTACTGCACTTTGTATCTCCCTAGCATTTTGGTGAGTGATAGTAAAATACACTCAGGATTGCAGTGGCTTTGTGGTTAAGATGCTGAACTTGAAGACTGGAAGGTTGGAATTCAATACCCAAGTACTTAGCAGGTTGAAAGCAAGAAATTGCAAGTAGATAAATAAGGACCACTTCAGTGGGAAGGTAAATAGCATTCTGTGCACTCTGGTGTCTCGTCATGCCTGCCACATGTCCACGGAAATGTCTGCAGATGCAGACAGTGCTGGCTCTTTGACTGTAAAGAGAGATGAGCACTGAACTGTAGAATTGGATGCAAGTGGCTTCCGAGCTAGGGCAACCTTTACTTTACTCATTGTAACTAATCAACCACTTGGAAGGTCCTCCAGCCTTAAAACATTCACATTCTCCCTGCAATGGGCAGCTGTCCTGAGCAACCCCTTGCATTTCTGTTTGGCCCTTCTGCTGCGAAAGAAAAACAAGGCAACTTGAGCGGCACACCCATTCTTGTCACAGGCTGTCAACTCTTTTCCCTTTTAGGCTAGCAAACAGTAATAGTGCCAGCCTGTCAAACATGAAAAGACACATAATGGGAAACTTCCATTCTTGGGAGTCTTCATGAGACGTACAAGTCCAATCTATTCCCTTGGTGTGATTACTCCTTTTCATGGAGATAAAGCTGTGTACCTTATGGGATTTGGTTTTACTTATCTTGTGCTTGACCTTTATCTGTAGTTGTAGTTATGATACGACACCGAATTGAGGAAATGATTCATTGGCCACTTATGGAGAAATCGCTTCAATGATTGCCCTGGAACTGCTCTGGTAAAATCAGCTTCTTCTTCTTCTTCTCCCCCCCCCTTTCTTTCTGCCCACTTAAACATTTTCTGACAGTGAAGGCATTTTCTACACTGACTGGCAAATTAATGTTTAAGAGAAGGTAATCATAGGAAGCAACTGTTCTGAAGTCATCAAAACATGATTGAAATGAAAAGGGACACACCTGCAAACCTATTTATGTAGACAGGTTTTCATGTCTGTGTTTCTGTTATGGAGATGTGATATGATACTGGATTTGTCACTCAGACAATACACAGAAAGAGCCTCCTTGAAGACTGGTATTATTATTTTTTGAACCACAATCAGGTGTACCCAGTGCAACAGCAACCTTGTTGTGCCAGCTAATTTACCTCACACTAGGTCAAGTGAAAGGAACTACAGAATGAACTCACCCAAAGGTGGCTTTGTTTTGGCAATTTAAAGTCTGAGCTAGACATGGGGAGAAAAAGTACTTTCTGAAAGTACTGTACAGTACTCCTATTCACAGGGAAATAGAGGCCAGGTTTGCACATGAATGAGTGAAATTCTATAACTCCCAGTGGTGAATTGGTACTAAATAACAATATGCCAGTTCCTGTTCTTCCATCTATTATGCCACCAGGAAATGCTATCAGCACCTTTTTAATTAGTGGCAATTCACTGCTGCAGTTTGTGCTGCTTCACTCACAAATGCACAAATCACCAGTAGGGGATAACTCACATTGATACTCTGTTTCCATATGGATACTGTACTATCAAAGATGTCATGTGCACACGGTAACAAAATTAATTTATAACATCACTGCATGAGTATCACAGGAAAACCAAAGCCTATTATAAAACTCACATGTAAAGACATTTGAGTGCTATCGGGGGGGGGGGGTGATCTATGCACTTGACTAGAATTTGAGATGTCCAGCAGTGTCCTTGTTGAGGGAACCACTACTACACAAAGTTAGGCTGGTGAGTGTAGGAGACAGGGTTGTCTCTGTAGAAAGCTCTTCAAATGCAAAACTCCTGGCCATGGAAAAGTAGGGTTCCTTCCATCTCTTGCAGGCTTCCAGCAGGCAGCTGAGATAGTATAGTTTCCTTTGCCTTCAGTGTGTAAGAATGGTCTTAAAGTTGTTTTTTTAATTGTTGGTTTTAGGAAATTATAACTTTTGACATAGCTAATTGTTGTGGCCAGGACACCGGCAGTTCAAGAGGCATGTCCTGGCACTCCTTCTCCTCATCTGTAGAGTTTTTCTTAATGAGGCCCTACATCTCTCAGAGGTGCTGGCTTGCTCTTCGTCATCCCGCTTGCTGGAACTTGGCCTAGCTGTCAAGCTCCAATCGTCTGGCCTGGCTTGGCCCTGAGAGACTGGCTCCAAAGTGACAGCTGGTTGCAGGGTTCATGCCAGATCCATGTTCTCCTGCTTGGCATCCTGATCTGGGCTGGCTGTGTCCTGAGGGACTGACAACAGGTCCTCCTCAGGCTCAGACTCCAGATCAGAGCCAGCAGCAGGCAACTGGGCTGGCTGACTGTCCTCTTCCTCCTCACACCCAGGACCCCAGACCACAACACTTTCAAAATGATTTTGATCTATTTTTAATAAATTAACAATAATCTTTAAAAAATATCTCTGGCTGTTCATTCCTTGAAGGCGCTTTCATGGGCTGGGAATCAATCAATCAATCAATCAATCCAATCAGTCAATCAACCTGCAATGCAAGTAAAATTTATCCTATGCAACAGTGCCTGATGAAAGCCTTCTTCAGTTCAGGATATGAATCCTAATTTGAGAAGGGGCTAGCTTGTGGGCTGTCTCAACATGCCAGGTGGGACCAAGTGAAACTAAAGCAAAGTGTCTGGCAAACATTTTTCCACCAAGCATTCAAAGGACAGTCCAACTCTTTATATGTAGACTCAAGTGTAATCATAACAGCAATGTGCAATTACCATATTTGCTGGCGTATAAGACTTACTTTCCCCCCTTAAAATACACTGAAAAAATGGAGTGTGTCTTGTACTGTATATAGTGACCTATAGTGGGCTATTTTGGTAATAACAGAATGTGTCTTATACTCCCATGTGTCTTATACGCTGGTAAATGCGGTAAGTCAATTCAGAGTTAGTCAGGATTTCCTAAGTGTAATGTACAGAGGAGGAATTTATCATTTCCATCTTCTAGAACAGTGTTACCCAAACTAAGGTCCAGGGGCTGGGGGTGGCCCCTGACGCCAATTCATCCAGCCCACGAAGCCCTCATCGCTCCTGGAAGCGGAGGTAAAACTCACCCGTATGGGCGCATTTTACTTCCACTTCCAGGAGCGACGAGGGCTTCACTGGCTGGATGAATTGGCATCAGGGGACGCACCCAGCCCCTGGGCCTTAGTGACTAGCTCCCTGAACCACATGATTGGCCCATGGCTCAAAAAGTTTGGTCACCCCTGTTCTAGAAATACTTCTAGGAAGGATGAATGTTGATAGTGGTTGAAAAAGATAGAAAATTACTAACTTTGTTGTGTTTATCTTATTGTTACATATTTATTAATAGATTTTATTTTATTTAAGAAAGATCTAATCCTTCATACAAATAGGATTGAAAACGTGTGACCTTCCTTATCCCATTTACCTATTTTCCACAAGGGAAAGTTTTTGCTAGCAGTATTTTTTTCTAGCTGTCCTACATATCTATCCAAGCTCCTGAATTTTATTTCGACAGGCACTATTGTTGTTGTAGATAATAATTTATTGCAGATGTTCACAAATACGAATGAAGCAACCAAGAGTGAGATTTCTTCTTACAGTCTTTTGATTTTCCAAAGCTGGAAACTGAAAGCCAATTAGAAGCCAAATACTGCAGTAAATATTAATTATGTTGGAAATGTTAAGCCGACAGCAACTTCATTGTATAAAGAAAAGGTTTCTGGGAAAATATTTTTAACACATTATCACCATGGGGAAAGTAAACTTCACTATATGTGTTTTGAACGTCTTGTTCCTTCCACTGTTGCTTTGATAACATACTTTTCAAGCCAATCGGATATGTTTACCTCCATCTCATCATTGTTCTATACTGTATCTGAAAATAATTTACTTTTGTTGATTATGAATGTAGCCAGTAAACAACCAGGATGTTTTATTTGGCTACATCTGTGGTGCTCTTGTGGCATTTATGATAGGACAATATTTCAGTTTGCATAGCGGCTATATTGGCCACATGGAAAAACTGACTCATTAAGAAAAGAGAAAACCTTCAAGACATTACTGATATTAGAACAGGCAGCTTTTTAACTGCACGGCTAGGTCCCAATTAATGGAAATACATATTTAACTGACTTGTGGACTGTGTCTCCTGCCAATTAGCTCCATCTCAATGTTCTATTCCTTGCCTAGAGTCAATAAACAGTTCAAGATTTCCTGGACTCAAAAAACAGACTTCAGTGCCAAGTACTGTGGGTATATTAAAACCATACCTACAACAATAGCTCTGAACAAGGAAACACAACTAACTAATCACTCCCTTGTTTAAGAGAGTGTTTGACAGAGAAGCCAGAAACCTGAAACTCAATAACACTTTAATCAAGGAAACCATTGGCTTGGAGCATAGAAAAAAATGAAGAGTGCAACCCTATCCATGTCTTCACAGGAATAAGTCCCATTGAGTTCAGTGGAACTGACTCTGGGGTCAATTTGTATAGGCATTAATAAACCTGAAGTCTGCTTCATTACATATATTTCCTAACAACTGTTCCCTGCCCCCTCTAAAATTACATACCTCAAATGCCTTTGCAATAAGATTTGATTGTTGGGCTTAGTGTGGCTGACTGAGATGGGCGAGTCATTATCTATCATTTGTCTTCTACTTAGAGAGGGGGAAAGAACTGAAGGGGTCAGAACAAAGCAGGACATAAGGTATTATGCTGCAATTTCCCCAATTGATGTCATATTTGCTCCTCCTGTCCAAATTGCAGAGGGAGGGAGAGTTATATAGACTGGAACCTAAATGCAGCAGAGAATTAGAACAGTTGAAAAATATCAACTCTATTATTGAAATAATTGGAATCTGGGTCTTAAGACTACTTCACACAACTTGCATGTGCAATGGATTACTTTGCTGCTGGGTACACAGAAAGAACCTCCCCGAAGACTGTTATTTTTGAACCACAATCAGGTGTACTGTGGTAAAGGCAACCTTGTGTTGCCAGCTAATCTTTTCTCACACTAGGTCAGGTGAGAGGAACTGCAGAATGAACTCACCAAAAGATGCCTTCATTTTGGCAGTTCCACATCTGGCCAAGACATGGAGGAGGCCGAGGCGGAGGAAGAGGAAGAGAAAGAGAAAGAGAAAGAGAAAGAGAAAGAGAAAGAGAAAGAGAAAGAGAAAGAGAAAGAGGAAGAGGAAGAAGAAGAAGAAGAAGAAGAAGAAGAAGAAGAAGAAGAAGAAGAAGAAGAAGAAGAAGAAGAAGAAGAAGAAGAAGAAGAAAAAGAAAAAGAAAAAGAAGAAGAAGAAGAAGGGTTTCTCCAGTTCTGTGAAACAAAATCCATATACAACATGGATCTCCTTCTTTGCTTGGGACAGAGTTCTGGAAGAGGAGGATTCTTCTGAATCTAACAGGCTTCTTTGATGTTTTATAATGGATCTCAAAAGGACACTTCCTTCTCCACCACAGGACACATATGAGATGCATTGTAACACTAATTGAGATTAGCGTAGAATTTTTTAAAATCAAAATCTTCATCCCATCACAGGCCCCAACATTTTTTGTGGCTTCTATGGCTGCATTTTATAATCCTCACTTTAATACTAAAACAAGATACAGTACAGATTTTAGATCTTTAGAGGAGAATCACATGGCCATAAGCCTTGGAGAAAGCAAGATTTTACTCTAGAGAAAGTTCCTGCCCCCCACAAACCTTGTTTTAATGCTAAAGAGAGAAATTTCCCCTATAAGTAAAACAGAAAAAAATACCACTTTGGCACTGAATGTGGATTCACTTAAGAAGGCTGGGAAAGGTGGAGGACAAAAGGAGGAGGGGCGGCCAAAAATGAGATGGGTAGATGGTATTGTAGATGCAATGGGCACAGAGCTGAACAGGTTGAGGAGGATGGTGGAGGACAGGGGTGTCTGGCGTGCAATGGACCATAGGGTTGCAAAGAGTAGGAATTGAACAGCAACAAAATGAATGTTGACAGTGGTGATGGGAAGCTAGGGATGTGTAAGCAATTTTTGAAGCCCTCAAATTTCCCCCAAAATAGCCTAGTTTGACATATGCATGTTTGACTACTGAGGATATTTACTTATTTAGAAAATTGTGGGTGTTAACATGGAATGCAGCTACAGTTCTCCAATAGTAAATATCCATTCATGCTATAATATGTACTACCCCAAAATTCATTTTGGCATAGAAAGCAGCTGGCAGAGAAGGGGGTGTTGATAATGTGCAAAATGATTGTTCATTTAATTTAATTTAATTGTTTGATTTTTATGCCGCCCCACTTGCCTAAGTGACTCTGGGTGGCTAACAACAATACACAAAGAATACAAAATATACAGTTACAATTGGATTAGCATAATGCACAAAACGTTTCAGAACTTTAAAAGAAATCCCACTTACAAAAAAGTACCCCACAAACCGAGAAACCAAATCAACTTCAAAAAAAATTAAACTATATATTTACAGAAAAACCCCTTAAAGATTTAAAAGTTTAAAAGGTCAAAAAAGGTTTAAAAATGTTTTAAAAGGTTAAAAGTTTAAAATACGGGGTCCCACCCAACATGGGACCCCGTATTACTTGAGCCCCACGCTTGCCCTGCCAGCCAGGTTTTTAGGCCCTTCCTAAAGGGCAGGAGCTCTGTCCGTAGGCGTAACTCAGTTGGCAGGAGGTTCCAAAGGGCTGGGGTGGACACGGAGAAGGCCTTCCTTCTGGTGGTAGAGAGATGCGCCTCTCTAACCAATGGAATGATAAGAGAGCCTCTCCGATCCACCCTGGTAAGACGGACAGATGTTGTAAATCTTTGGTTAGGATACTGAGCTTGATGAGTGGAACGTCAGCAGATCAGCAGTTCAAGACTCAAGTGAGCGCCTTTCATCTGTCCCAACTCCTACAAAACTCACAGTGTGAAAGCAAGGAATTGCAGGTATATAAATAGGTACAGCTTTGGTAGGAAGATAACAGCATTCTGTGTGCTCCGGCATCTAGTCATGTCTCCCACATGACCACAGAAATGTTTGCAGACAGCGCTGGCTCTTCAGCTGAAAATGTAGATGAGCACTGCACCCTAGAGTCGGATACAACTGGCTTTCAAGCAAGGGAGAACTTTACCTAAGCTCTTTAGAACCGCTGTAAACTGCTGTTTTTAATTAGCACGTAGCAAACTAGTGAAAACTGCAGTAACTTTGTCACATCCCCCTTTTAAAGATTTTACTCTGTTAAAAGAATTTAAACATTATATTAGAAGAACTATCCCAATTTATCATTGCTGATATCATTGTACTACAATCCCCATTAACTCTACAGGACTGAACTTTCATTTCATTTGCACTCATTTTTTTATTTGTCTTTTTATAGGACATGATTGTATCTACATTACAGATTTTCAGTTGAGATTGTACCTGTTATAACATATAATGATTTGTGGTATTTTTTTTCTGAATAAATATTACATATATAAGTCACAAAATGAATTGTATCTTATACCTCTCGTTCTTAGTACAGGACATTCACAGATGAAACATGCCTTCCTAGTTTTTAAGATTATTTTACAAATACTAAGAAGAAAATATGTTCTTGTGAGAATTATCAGCTAAGTGCCCTGGATGCCGCAGCAAGTCTTGTTCACGTATTTCACCGTCCTCAATTGAGCTAATATATGGAAAGGAACGAGTAATCCTTTCCACCCAGTATGAATATCAGTGCCTCTTCCATCTCTACAGGAATGAGTCATCTGAGTTCACCCTTCATTTGCACAAATCACAAGCTACACAATTTGTATATGTATAAGGCCAAATCACACAGTCTGTCTCAATATTAATGCTCAGAAACAAAGGACAGGATGGCAATTAGCTGGTTGACACATAGTTTGACCCATACTTCAAAAATTGGTGAAATTTTTTAAATCAATGCTAACACCATAAAAAGGTGAGAAATGTACCTTCATTTTTCTATACCAGTTATCCTTTTAGGAAGTTTGCTGTCACTTTGGTGAAAACCCCTTTCTGGCCTCATTTTTTAAATGTGCATACAGTTGTACCTAGCTTAAACAGCATAATATGTTCCACAGGATTGATCTTTAAGCGAGTTTGCTCTTTACGCGAAACACCATTCTGGTGTGGGGGATTGCGAACCCTGATTTATTTTTTAAGTGAGTTTTTGGTTGGTTTTAGTTGTTAAGTGAAGCGAACATTCAGAGAAAATTCTGCTCTTTAAGCAAGTTACTCTTTAAGCAAGGCTCTCTTTATGCAAGGTTTCACTGTATCTATATTGCAATATTTGTAGTAATAATAATTTTGTGTCAGAGATTACTCTGGGTTGAAAGGATTTTTACTAGAGAAACTCTGCTCAGGGGATGACCGAATGAGGCTACTTTCATGTCCTGAAGTGCAGTCCTCGGGTATTGAAACCAGACTTTCGAGTCTCCAACTCAGTATCTTAACCACTAAGCCACCGGGGAGCACTGCATCCTAAAGTCAAATTACATTTGTAGTAAAGCTATAGCAGCTTGAAAACTAGTGAAGAATAGATTGGTCTTCTCCACTCCAATTTCCTATAGATTATTTTGTTGCAAGATACAACAGCTAGTCTAGACAGAAAAAGGAGACACACACACAAAAATATATGCACGCACATGCATGTATAAACCCATGTTGTTTGATAGACAATGTACAAGCACAGATGGAGACTGGTTGTTGTGCCAATAAAAGATAGTATGCTTACAGTTCCAAATGCAGGATTAGTTCTGGAAGTTCTGGTTTAAAGATAAGAGCACTTATAATAGGTTTTCCATTTGGGTCTGTAGCAGCTTTTCAAGGAATTTAGTTTAATAAAAAAAAAACCACATACTGATCCTGGTTTGTATACTTTGCTAAGGATCCAATCTGTATTTCCAACACCAACACCACCATAAAGTGGAGAAAAAGCTCTCCCCTAACTGGCACCTTTGCAGTCAGTGTCTAAAATTGACAAACAAATATAAAGCTGAGTTGCAAAGGTTTTGTGAGTAAAAATATAGAACAGCTATAATTGACAAATTGTCAATTTTGTATTTTAACATATAGTATGAGACACAATATGCAAAAGTATAACATATAACACCACATAATTTAGACAATAGGAATGTTAGCCGCTTTGGTAATGCTAACCATATGGCAGAACTCAGTGTTGAATACCTCTAAATGCATAAGCTGTATATGTTAAAAACTTACTTTATCGAATGGGGCGTATATTGTTTCACTGACATTTAAATAATAACTATTTCATGCTTACCAAGACAGCTACAATGAATGTGTGTTGGATATATAGTATATACCCTTCAATACATAGGATTAGATCCCAAGGGAGTTTTTGTTAATGAAAGGAGTCTGTCCACAAAAAGGATGTTTGATCAGAGAATATAGTTGCTTATGAACTGGATGCTTATGAACTGGAAGAGTGGGCTGGACTGGGATGGTGGACAGATAATGTTTTCCTCCTAATCTTCTTCCTTTCCTGCAGCTTCCTGTACCAGCTTTCATGTGGTATCAGGAGCCCTTGTACCCCAGAGCAAATATTTTGGGGCTGCAGGGCTCAGGGGCAGAGAGAAGAGGGAACCAGCACAAGTCTCTCCCCTGGTTTCTGCTATTTGGGCTTAGATCTCTGGTGTCACAGTGGTTAAACTGCTTTCCTGCAACCTAAAGGTTGTGAGTTCAATCCTGACAAGGCCCAAAGTTGACTCTGCCATCCATCCTTCCAAGAGTACCTAGCATGTTAGGGGCAAAATACTAATTAACTTGTGAAATGCCCAGAGAGTATACAGTAGAACCCCAACATTCAAACGATTTGACTTACAACAAAATCGACATACCAAATGTAGAAGTTTTATGGGGCAGTATATAAGTGTGATTATTTTACTTTGCTAGATCATCCTTTATTCAAGGTCAAGATATTAATTCAATTTTATTTCTAGCTTCCTCTTCCTCTACTCTTAATCTCTTCTGTGTTGATAAAAATGCAGTAGAATGGATCCAAGAATAGAAAATCTAAAGAAGAAATTACCTCCACTATGATAATGATTTCAGTGGAGAGATCTCTGTTGTTGTTTTTAAATGTGTTTGAGAATTAAAGATCACATGACCTTAGTGTGCCCAAATCAATCAACAAATTCTGGCTCTTCATATGAACCTAAGAAATATTGCTGCATGAAACAAAAATCTCAACCAGCTTTCGCTCTGCTTACACTCATTGAGTTTCCTTAGCTCTGCCAGAGTATACTTTAGAAAACAAACCTGCTCATTTAATGCACAATGACATGTTACGCTGTGATTGCATGTACATATCTTGAAGAACTCGTTTGTACTTTTCACTCAGCAATGTATGAGTGAATGTACTGCTGTCTAGCAATAACTAATGGAAAGGAAATCAATACTAATGAAAATGTCAGCTGCTTTGCTTATAATCAAAGTCAATGATGTGTTTCAAAATCTTTCCTAATCCAGGTTTCTGATTATTTCTTGGAAACTTACTTAACTTTGGGATCACTGATCTTTATGTAAGAAGAATATATTTTTGAACATCATATGTTTCTTGATACTTAGAAGAATTTGGCCTAGAAATCAGAAATGAAGCAGAAGAGTGACTCACAGCCTTTTGTAAAGCCAAAAATTAGGGTTTGTTTGTTAGTTTTTAGAAATACAGGCATCAGACAACCTAACCGACAATTGTATTTGTGCACATTATTGGATGGCCAATATAGAAATAAAATTGTCTATAAAGCTCTATTCTTTCTGCAAAACCAAGGCTGGAAGGAGACTATGATACAGACCTTGAACCATTAATATCAAAATTTAGCGTAAAGCTGAAGGACAGTAAAACAGTGATGTTGCCAAAATGTAATTTAAATAACATTGCTGAAAAATTGCATAACTGTGTAAAAACAGATTTGTATTTCTAAACTCAATTGACTGTGAAGCAGAAGAGCTGTGGATTGAAATCATACGTATTATCAGAGGAAAGTGTGGGAAGACTATTCTTGCAATAAAAATAAAGGTTTTGATGGACTGCAGAAACTACTGAAATTGTTAACAACAGTGGCAGGATCACAAATGTAACTTTTCAGAAACTCGTATGTGGAGGCTAAGAGAACTATTTGAATAAATATTGTTAAAAATAAGAGGACATAAAAAGGGGAGAAACAGGACAAAGTAGATAACAAAACTCTAGTACATAAGAAAGGAAAAAGAAAACTCTAGAATGCAAATGCTAGCTACACACAAGAAATTTCAATTTATCCTGGAGAAAAAGATGGAAAAGATTATATAGCACGAGATCACTTCAGTCTGATCCCTCTATAATATCTCTTATGATAACATGTGCAGGGGGATCTTGGAATTTGTTGAGGGGTACAACTATCACTCACCTTCCCAGTTGGCATCAACAGTTCAGTCTTTTACCTTTTCCTTTCCTCAGTTGACATTACTGGACAGATTAAATGGAATATTAAAGATTAATTGTGACATGTCATTGCCCCTCTTCATGTGTATGTAGCAGCTATTTGCCCCAGTTGCCCCGGTTGCCCTAGAATTATACAAACAGCCCTGATTCAGTCTATTTTTGCACACTTTACACATTACAAACAAATTCCAACAGAAGCTTCCCTCACGCAGAATTAACCAATGTTAGAGAATCCCAGAAGCCACAAATACAATCTGAACTATGGTTTCTGGGAGAGGACAAAAGCGAGAGCAGTTGGGATGTGACTACAGTAACTATGAGGCAAAAATAATTTGAAAGGCTGTTTTGGGCTTAATGACACCACATTTGCAAAATTGTATTAGAAGAGAGCTTTACAGATACCATAGTCAGCCAAAAAGGAAAAAAAAGGTGGTTTCTCAGTCATACCTAAAATGCTCTTTGATAAATTGTAGATTACATGAACTTTTTGGAATAGTAGCCATATTAGTGTTTCAAGCATATCAGAGAACAAACAAAAGAAAAACACCATAGCACTTTGAAAACTAACTGTTATATTTTAATGGTAGCTTTAATGGATCAAGTCCACTTCATCAGGCAGTCTGATGAAGTGGACTTGATCCACAAAAGCTAACATTAAAATACAACAGTCTTAAAAGTGCTGCAGCGTTTTTAGTTTTAGTTTTGTTTATTCTCTGACATGTAGATAGCATGTTAGCCACAATTTAGCACAGACTTAGGCTCAGTGAAACTGAATGAAAAGAACATGGTCCCACCAGAGTGGACCGGAGAGGCTCTCTGGTTGTGCCATCAGCCAGAGAGGTGCACCTCGCTGGCACGAGAAGGAGGGCCTTCTCGGTGTCCGCTCCGGTCTTCTGGAACCTCCTCCCAATAGAATTACGCATGCAGACGGAGCTGCTGCCCTTTACAAAAGTAGTGAAAACCTGACTGGCAGGTTTGGTCTGGGGAGTAGATGGTTCAATTTCCCCAGCCAATTGGTTGGTTTGACCCCGGTATGCCTGCATTGAAATTTTTGGCTTTTAATACTAAGTTTTTTAAAAAGTTTTTAGAGTTTTTTTAATTTTTTAAAATGATTTTATCATTGTTGTAAATCGCCCTGGGTCCCTTTTGGGAGGAGGGCGATAAACAAATTTAAATAAATAAATAAATAAATGTGTAATGACATCTAACAACTCACTGGATTAGGGCCACAGCTTGCTTCCAGTACCCTAAAGCTAAACCTGTTCAGAGGATGGGAGTATTGCCCAGGTTTATTTTTATTTATTTTTTTCAAACCCTAGTACAATGATTTTGGAGTTAACATTATCACTGCTCTAATGTAGTCTGAAAGCTAGTTGAGCCCAACTTACAGAGTGATGTTATGAAGGCAACCTTTAATTCTAGCAGCCCTCAAAGCAGGAAGCTTTTTCCTTGAGGAGTAGTATACTTGAAAACAGCCGATTACAACTTAATATTAACCAGATTTGTACATTAAATGTGATTTCCGAGAACAATTTGATTTCTCTCTCTTACCCTCAGTCCCTTTAGATGATCAAAACCGCGTGCAGGGGCAGGCAGCTCCTGGAACGAGACCATGCCTGCCTGCAATTTTAAACGTCAGCCTTTGCAATTGCCGGCCCCCATCAGATTTGGCTGTCACTCACTTGCTCCACTGTCAGTCTTAATCTGCTTCTGTGGCCAGTGCTGGTCCCATATGGCCTTGTTTTGTTTCCATTGCTTGGTTACTCGTAATCAGAGTAGGGTCGGCAAGTGAAACTTCCTTCATAATGTGAGTCATAAGCTGAACCATGAGATGCAGATGTTGGCTTTCTTCACACAACCAAGACTAGCCCTATCATTAGGCAGAATGTGGAGCTGCCTCAGGCAGCAGATTTGGGGTATTGGAGGTAGCTGTTTGCTTTGTTGTTATTATAGTTCGGTTGTCGTAAACAAGAAAATGTACTTGTGGAGGTTTCTACCCCATGTGTCAGAATCACTTGGCTGATTTCAGATATTAGATCTCTTGACTTGGATGGATGGGGCATATCCAGTGATGGGATGTTACCGGTTTGGACCGGTTCGCCTGAACCGGTAGCACCCCATCAGAAGTGGTTGATGGGGGGGGGGACCCCAGGTGACCAGTTCAGTCGCCTCTCTGGCCCCCTCCAAAAATGTTTTTCCAGGCAGCCAAAATGGCTGCCCGGAACTGCACATGCGTGAAACCTCCATTTGACACAGGCGCAGTTCTGTTCGTTAGTGTGCATGTGTCAAATAGAGGTTTGACACATGCGCACTAAAAAAAAGAACTGTGCATGTGTCATACGGAGGTTTAATGCATGCACAGACATTTTTAAAATTTATTTATTTATTTATTTGCTCCGTCCACAACGTCATGATGTCCTGATGTCCTGACATCCTGACGTCAGCTACACCCATGTCGTCCATGACGTCACGGTGGGGTAGCAGGAATTTTGACAACCCACCATTGGACATATCCTTTGTGACTCTGTTCTAGGCAGCAAAATGGCTTGGGCCAGATCTGTTATATAGGGATATGAGTCTATGGAATTTGCTAAAACCTGATTGAGTGACATACCATCTCCAAGGCACTGAGCTGAATCCTGTCCACTTTTCCCCACAACACTGAGTTACTCACCTACATGTGTCTCCCTGGGTGGCTTTCAGCAAAGAGCAGGAACCTGTAAACTCGCTGCACTTAGAGTACTCCCTGGGCAGTTAACAGATAATTAGCATTTCACCCCCAACATGTTGGGTACCCCTTTTTACTGAGTCAACTTTGCGCCATGTGAGACTCAAACTCAGATCATGAGCAGTGTTTTGACTGCCACACTGTAGCTTAACCACTATACCATGAAGGCTCTTATATTGCTCATGTATTGCTATGGTGCATTACAATGTAATGTTTAGAAAAAACAGATTATATTTTGTGGCAGCCATTCTGTTAACATACATGTAAAAAGGAAGCATTTGCACATACACACACCCTACTTCTATGACTCAGGTGTGCACATTACACAATAGGTTTACATCCTAGGTGTGGTATTTTAAAAACTATTAATTGTGCCATCTGTATTTTATGTTTGGGCATTGTAGATGGGCATCTTCAAGGTCTTTATATTTAATTAGACAGTCCTCAAAATACAGTTTAGTACTGGACAGTGCTTCAAATATAGAGCACCTTTAAAAAAGGATTGTCTTTTTAACAGCCCTTCGAGTAGAAGACTGCTCTGTATAAAAATAGTCATATGACCACTCTATCTCATCTCTGCTGAACTTCAGACGCTGCCAGTAGCAGACAACTGGAAGCTTCAGAAATGCTGGAAATTGCTTGAAGTGTGTCTTGCTTCTTCCCCACTACACTTTCTGTATCTATCCAAGTAAAGTCATCAGTGTGAAAATATAATGGTAATATAACTGAGTTATTCCTTTGTTATTAAAAAAATAATTTAATTACAGTCAAACCTCGCATAAAGAGCGCCTCGCTTAAAGAGTAACTCACTTAAAGAGCAGAACTTTCTCTGAATGTTCGCTTCGCTTAACAAATAAAACCAACCAGAAAGTCGCTTAACAAATAAATCGGGGTTCACAATCCCCCCCACAATTTGTCATTTACAATGGTGTTTCGCTTAAAGAGCAAACTCGCTTAAATAGCAATCCTGTGGAACGCATTATGCTCTTTAAGCAAGTTACAACTGTATCACTAACTTGATATATTTATAACTTGTTACTTCCAAGCCCCTTGGAACTCAGATGATCATGTTCTGTCCCCAAATGTACACAATGCTCTCCTCTGCTCTTCCCAGGTATGTGCTGGGCATCATGGGAGGGTGCTGGTGAGGGGTGGCAACCAAGGGTTGGGGGAGAAGACTGCCCCAGTGAACAGCTTGGTCACCACCCCTTGCTTGCTCCACCCAGTGCACAGCATTTAGAATAAACCATTGCTCCAAGCTGAAGGAGAGAGCTTGGAGCAATGGCTTAATCTAAAGTGCAGCGCACTGGGTGGATAAAATAATTTTAAAAATATATTATTTGAGCCCCAGGGTGTCAGAGGCAAGGGCGCACAGGGATAAACCCTGCTGTCCTTGTGACCCAGCCCATCCCTGGCTCTTCCTATATGGTATGAAGAATGTGACTTGCCTTGCCTAACAAGAAGAACCTGTGGCAGGCAATGTAGCATTAATGCCCTTTTTCCTCACTGATACAATGCAAATTGATAGGAAGGTTAACCACATCAGTGCATCTTGTGGCAAGGAAACACACTGCAGCCTTTAAGTAGTCACTCCAAGGAAACATTTTACAATCTCTCCCCTCCCTCCTGCCTTGTGCAGCAGTCTGTTTTGATGGGTCACTCTACCACATTTGGCATAAAGAGCGAAACCATCCAGGACCTATACAGAGTTTATGTTTGAAGCCAAGGTTTGGATAACTAAATGTTGGCAAGCATGCAGGGAAAGTGCATCCCCCCCCCCAACCACATAGATACACACTTTCCTCATAAGTCAAGTCATACAGCTTTCCCATGAATCAACATCTTTATGAAAATCGATGGCTTTTCTTCATGATTAAGCATTACATGTCTCCTCATGTGTTGTGACCATTTTTGACCCAAGATAGTTCTGGTGGTGAAGAATACTAACATATTGAGTTTTGATCTAACACTCCTTGAAAGCTTTGATGGCACTCATATAAAATTCATGGTGCTGAACATAAAAAACAACCAGTCATATAGAGCAGACTAAGAATGATCAAAACCCTATTTTTAACAACGGAGAACATAAGATGAGACTTGTTAGTTCGGCGTGATATCTTGTTTTCAGTAACTGTCAGCCTTCACAGAATGCCCTCCACTGCTGTTTGACCCTAGCATTTGGTGCTGAGAAACTACCTCATTATGTAAATGTTATCATCATCATTCTGAATAAGCCTTGGACTGGCAGCACAGATGGCTCTGAGTTGAATCCATATCATATACATGCTCGTTAAAGTATGTGTGGAAAGCCACTCAGACACACAAACACAAATGCCTATTTTGTGCTGTCATATTTATAAAGAAATCAAGGGTGACAAAATTTTGTTTTTGTTTTTCCTTCCTTCACAGTCAAGATAGGTCCACTGGGAGGCATTGATCAGAGTAAACATTCAAAACTCTGTAGCTAAATTGCAAAATTGATAGAAAGAATTACTGGCTTTCTAATAATATTGTTGTCTGAGAAAGTAAACTTTCTTTCCTTGAAATCTCTTTCCCAGACCCTTAGGAAAATTTATACAGTATTTGTATTTAGTTTCAGATCAGAAACTGCAAATAGGCTGCCGGGTCTCAGGGTTTGGCCCTGAGATTCAGATTTTGGGATTTATTTCCAATTTCAGGCTTCCCTTCCTACAATGGGACGATGCTGATTTGTTAATCCTAGTCTGGTCCTGGGGTTCATTCTGACACATTGCAGATTGTATTGTATTGTATATTTCGACTTATATGCCGCCCCATTCGCACAGCGACTCTGGGCGGCTCACATTGCCCCATGTACCCCCGTAATAAGGAGACAGACAACTTCAAGTTTGGTATAAAAATTGGGCCACTTTATTAACTTGTATCTTCAAACTTGGTTAACTTTGTTAAAGTAAGTAACTGCCCTGCAAAAGGGGCCGCAGTAGCACTGGTAAGGTTATATAAGATATTATAATCCACTCTACTATTTGCATAATAATTTGGCTAAATTTAGTGTAAAATAAATTCCCAATTATCCCTATGTCAGAAGTGTTTTCTTCCTGCTTGACTTCTGACTCCCACCGGATGAACTATTTTATGGGTCTACAAGCTGTCAAGCTTGGCAGACCCTAGTTCATGGGCCACATTTGACTGTTCAAATGCGTCCCGACCCGATTATATAGGGATCCAATAAATTCCTTACCAGTGCTACCCGCCACATGGGGAGGAGCCAACACTACTCACCGCCCCCCCTCCCCGGACACGAAAAGTTCGTGCCTAAGGCCGTGACGCAGGGCAGTCACAAAAAGAGCCAGGCCAGCATCCGAGAGGTGCACCCCATCTCGGCGAAAAAGGGATCGGTTCTCAACCCTGAGCCCAGGGTGTTCCACAACCGTACCCAGGCCTTCATCTGCCATGAAGCGTGCCACTGACCGGTTGACGCCACGGCGGGCACGGTCAACTCTGCGAGGGTCCACAGCACCACGGTAAAGGGCGCGTGGAACCATATTCGACCAGATAAATCTGGTAGAAGGCCAATGCTGGTGAATGAGGGCCAAATCTCGGCGAATCGCCACACTAAGGCCAACACCAGTGACCCGACCAAGATCGTTACCCCCCAAATGAATGAGGAGAATATCAGGTGGCACACAGCGGTTGGCATCCGAAATGAACTGCAGAAGGTTCTGCCACAACATGCCACGGAAACCACGCCAGGAGATGAAGGCCAAGTCTCGAAGCCCCAGGTGCAGACCACAAGGAGAGGAAGCCGCATGGCGAGCAGCCCAAAAGACAGAGCTGTGCCCTATGATCCAGACGCGGGCACGAACGGAGGAAGATGCAAAACCTGGAAAACAAAAAGGAAACAGGCGGCCAGCGAGGTAGCTAGACAGGAAAGGGGCGAACGTAAGAACGAAAACAGGCTGATGCCCAACGGCCCATCCGCATGATGTCGGCCGCCGAGTAGCCAAATGCTGCCGCAGTGGAAGCTGCACCTATCCTAAAAGAATGTGTACAGTAACGGACACCCGAGAGACCCTGAGCCGCGAGGGCTGAGCTGGTAATCTTCCAAAATTGAAATCGGGTGAGGGGAGTACCATCCCTATGCACAAATAAGTGGCCCGGTACATCAGGACGAATGGCCAGGTAACGGGCCACAGCGGCCACAGGACAGATATCCGGAATACTACAGCGGAGAAGCAAAAGGGGAACACCACGACCGGACTGGTCCGTTTTGGATGAACGGATCGTCAGGCGAATGGAAGAATCCAAGACCGAAACATCCGAAACCGCAAGGGCCCGGCCAGATCGATCGGTCCTGGAAGCAGGAACCAATTCGCCGACCCTAAGGGCGGCGAAAAAGGCCACGGAAGTGGCAGCATGAAACAACGTCGCCTCAAAGGCGTCTGAGCAGATCCCGGGCCAAGTCGCAGCCAAACGCCGCAAAACATCAGGTGAAATAGGTGAGCGCGAGTCAGGAACCGGACCAAGCTCCCTTGACCAGCCCTCCAGAACCCTGCGTATGCGAAAATCCCCAAGAGTGTCCGGGAGACCATTGGCCTTGGCAGCAAACGCCAGGGCAGACAGGCGGCCACGAATCATGCGGGGGGCCAGGCCCAAGCCACGCAGGTGTACCATAAACTGCAGAACATGTGGAACGGGGATAGGCCAAATATCCGGAAGTCGATGAATTGCCCGGAAGTCCGAAAATGCCTGGCAGGCAAGTCGGTATGCCGAACATGTACGGCTGGACAATGAGAGGCCAAGGGCCCTGTTCACCTCTACCCTCCAAGGTTCCAAAGGAATTCCGGCAGGATGGAAGGATGCTCCTGTGCCCCAGGGGCCAACGCCCTGAACCGCGACATCTGTAAGCGGGACAGGGCGTCAGCAATGGAATTGTCATTACCCGGAATGTGACGGGCATGAAATACAATATTCAGCCGTAGGGCGGACAAAACAAACTCGCGAACCAGAACCATAACCCTAGGAGAACGCGACGTCTGGGTGTTAACAATCTGTACAACGGCAGCGTTGTCACACCAAAACGTGACGTCCAAATCCCGCCACTGCAAACCCCACAAAGTAAGTGCACCCAATATGGGGAAAAACTCTAAAAAGGTGAGATCCCATAATATGCCAGAGCCGTGCCATCGCTGGGGCCAAGGGCCGCAACACCATTGTCCAGCGAAATAGATGCCGTAGCCAAACGCCCCAGATGCATCGGAGTGGACCTGGAAAGTAGATGACAATTTTAGTTGTGCACGCCAAAAAGAAACCCCATTAAAATCCCGAAGGAAGGACAACCAAACAGAAAGGTCAGCACGCATGCCACGTGTTAACCTAGTACGATGATAACGTCTGGTTAAACCTGCCATGGCATCGCAAAGGCGACGTGCAAAGGCTCTGCCAGGGGCCACCACCCTACAGGCAAAATTAAGGTGCCCATGGAGCTCCTGGAGCTCCCTGAGCGTAACCTTGCGCTTGCCAAGGAGATGTAGGATCTTATCCACTATGCGGGTAACCTTGTCAATAGGTAACCGCGACGTCTGGGCGACTGTGTCCAACTCAATGCCCAAAAAGGTCAGGGTGGTGGCAGGGCCCTCAGTCTTCTCAGGAGCCAGAGGAACAGCAAGCTCATTCATAAGCTCCTGAAAAGAGTGCAAAAGGTGTGAACAACCTCCGGTACCAGCTGGCCCCCCCAAGAGGAAATCATCCAAATAATGCGCTACCGTGTCAGCACCCGCCCTACGAACAAGCGCCCAATGAAGGAAAGTGCTGAAACGTTCAAAAGCGGCGCACGAAATGGAACACCCAAAAGGCATAGCCCTATCGACAAAATACATGCTGTCAAAGCGGAACCCCAGCAACTCAAAGTCGTCCGGATGGACCGGGAGAAGGCGAAAGGCAGACTTAATGTCACACTTTGCCAACAAAGCTCCCGAACCACAGGATCGAACCATGGTCACCGCCTCGTCAAAAGACGTATACCGTACAGAACATAGGCCATCCGGTATAGCGTCGTTGACAGAAGAGCCCTCGGGATAAGATAGGTGGTGTATCAAACGATACTCGCCCGAGGACTTCTTGGGTACAAGCCCAAGCGGGGACACCCTGAGGTTGGGATAAGGTGGGTGGACAAAAGGACCCGCCACCCTGCCTGCAGAGACCTCTTTAAAAATTTGGGCCCGGGCAACATGTTCCAGACCCACAATGGACTTGAGATTAGGGGCGTCCTGGGGCCGGCGGTCCCCAACAACCGGGATCCGGAAACCATAACTAAAACCTTGGGATAGGTAAGTAGCGTCTCCGCGCCTAGGGTAGACCCGGAGCCAACGCTCGAGCACCTCAAGACGGACCGGGCTGGGCCCCTTTGGAAGGGGCAGAATCAGTTGCGGGGCGCTTAGCGCCTGACTGGTCCCGCCCCCTGCCTCGGGCCCCGGCAGCGCGGAAACATGAACTGGCTGGGTGAGGGCCAGAACAGATGGAACACTCGTGCTGGAAACGGCACGGCTTACGGTTGCAGCGGCCCATCGAGGAGTAGTCCCAGCACAGCAGACGGGCTGGAACCCCCTGCCCCGCCGGTTGGCGGGGTAACTGTGCTGCGGCGGGGCGCTGAACCAGGTGACCGCAATCAAAGCGATCACCAAGTGCGGGGCGAGACGGCGTCATCAGCTGAAGCCAGAGTAGGGAATGTTGTTCGTCCCAACGCATGGCGGGCCGGATCGCGGCCCTCATACGAAATGTTTCATCGTACGTGAGCCATGCCTGCCCCGGAAAGTCCACGTACGCACGATAAATGATATCGAGGTACTGGAACAATGATTGGGCCATATCTGGGTGAGCCCTAATCAGGACCCCAGCATAGATCAAATATGCGGGCAGCCAATTAGCCCAAGTACGGGCAGGCTTTTTGCGCCGTGCCAAATCCTTATCACGCTCATCCTCTTTGTCTTTTTCCTCCTTCGTGGAATCACGATTAAGGAGGCTGAACAGGTCCACATATTCCCTGCGCCAAATTTTATCACGGGTTGCAGGCAATAAATGGTCCCCCAGAGGGAGAGATTGATCGCCGAAAGGCATTGCGGCGCGAGGCACCGAATTATACCCAGTGTTACCCCAGGAACCAGGGAGCCAGGTGGGTGCCATAACGGCCCCAGAGGCCAAAGGCGAAAATTGCGGGGGCGGATATGGAGCAGTCCAATGTGAAAAGGCCGGAGGAGGCGCAGCCACCCAATGCTGGGGCACAGGGTTGGGGGCCTGCTGCGGCCAGGGCCATTGTACCGGATTCGGGACGTATGGAAGTGTAAGAGGTGTGGGGCTATTTTGAACCACATGCTCACCCGTAGCCACGCCTGACACGGCAGGGGGCACGTCGTCCGGAACCGGTGCGGCCTCAGGGGCCGGAGGCAGCACAGCCAATGGAACCGGAACAGCGTCGTGGGCCGGAGCGACAGGCAGGGGCTCTGCCGGAGGCAGGAGACTAAGGTACGGTGCACCATCCGGAGCACCCTGAGCCTCGGCGTCCGACAAGGGAGGAGGCCTATTCGCCTCCAGTTGAGCCAGGCGCTCTTGGAGGGAAGCAACCAGCCCCCTCCAATCACTATTGTGAGGATCCGATACCACCTGGGCCACCCGGCGTGCCGAGCGGCGAATGGCCGGAACAAGGTCGAGGCCCGCGGCCCTCTCCAGGGCCGCCAAGCGCTCCACCAGAACACTGGGGTTAATCGGAGCAACCTCCAAACCCCTGGCACGTTGGCTGGCAAATGAAGAAGGCGGTGGGCGGGCGGGCCGCCGGGGCCGCGCAGCAGGAGCCTTTTTGGGAGCCATAAGGGCAAAACCAAAAAGGCAAGCTAGGAGAAAGAGAGAAGCCGGCAGGCAAGGCAAAAAGCAGGAATTAGCAGAGCTAGTAAAATTATATATGTTCCCTCTCGCCTCCTAAATTAAACTCCCCTCTGGAGAATCAAACCCAGGCCCTCTGCTTACGTGGCAAGCTGTTAACCTCTAAGCCACAGAGGTTACACAAGTAAAGTAGGGAAAAACCCAAGCTATAGCTGGATCCCTATGAGCAGAGAGGGGGGGTTGTGCTAAAAGCAGCCTCAAAAGTTAAAGTAAAAGGCACACAAAGCCAGAAAAAGACCACAAGGCAGAGAAACGGAGCTCCACTAAAAAATTGGAGCTCCCACTTGCCTCCTAAATTAAACTCTCCTCTGGAGAATCAAACCCAGATCCTCTGCTTACAAGGCAAGCTTTCAACCTCTAAGCCACAGAGGATACACAAGTGAATTAGGAAAAAACCCAGGCTATAGCTGGGATCTCTATGAGCAAGGAGGGGGGGGGGATCGTGCTAAAAGCAGCCTCAAAAATTAAACTAAAAGGCACAAAAAGCCAGGAAAATACCACAAGGCAGAGAAACGGAGCTCCACTAAAAAGAAGCCAGCCAACCGTGCCAAAAGCTAACAGCAAAAGACAGCAAGCTTTGTTTGTGCGATGCCCAAATAAGGGCATCACTCCACTCCTCCCTTCAAGCTCGCCCCCGATGCTGTCTCCATCCGGGGAACCAGGGCAAAGCGCGCGCCAGCAGCAACTGCTGCTAGCGCACGACCAGAGGAAACAGTTACAATTACATAGCAAATTCCATAGCATAAAAAACAATTACATATATCACATAGCAAATTACAAATATCACATAGCAAGAATAGCATCACAAAACATATCCAAATATATCCCAAAAATCTCTAGTAACAAATTACAAAACATCAGGACATCCTAAAAAAATACATCAGAGATAGTATAACACCTTCTTATTGCCAAGTTGCAGTCTATTCCCAATGGAATTGCCTGCACACAAACGCCCGCATGACTGGGGCTGCTTCTTCGGCCGGGCTCCTATTGACGGCCCTTTATCCCTCCCAGTCAGGTGGAATGAGTCCGGGGGGGGGAGGGAGAGGTGGAGGCATCCTCACCTGCCCGCACGGCCGAGACGACGGGGCAAACGCCCGCATGACCGGGGCTGCTTCTTCGGCCGGGCTCCTGTTGACGGCCCTTTATCCCTCCCAGCCAGGTGGAATGAGTCCGGGGGGGGTGGGAGGAGGGAGAGGTGGAGGCATCCTCACCTGCCCACACGGTCGAGACGACAGGGCAAACGCCCACATGACCGGGGCTGCTTCTTCGGCCGGGCTCCTGTTGACGGCCCTTTATCCCTCCCAGCCAGGTGGAATGAGTCCGGGGGGGTGGGAGGAGGGAGAGGTGGAGGCATCCTCACCTGCCCGCACGGTCGAGACGACAGGGCAAACGCCCGCGTGACCGGGGCTGCTTCTTCGGCCGGGCTCCTGTTGACAGCCCTTTATCCCTCCCAGGCAGGTGGAATGAGTCCGGGGGGGTGGGAGGAGGGAGAGGTGGAGGCATCAACCAAAGATCAACCAGTTGATCCCAATTTCCTCTTTTCAGCCTTGCTTTGGAAAATAGTGTTCCCTCTCTTTAGAATAATGAACTTTGTTCCCACTAAAGGCACATTCATCTACATTCTACTGGTAGGTCTTTGGTTGATCTGCAATGTGTCAGAATGAATCCCAGGATCAGACTAGGGTTGCCAAATCAGCATCATCCCATTGTAAGAAGGGAAGCCTGAAACTGGAGAATAAATCCCAAAATCTGAATCTCTGGTCCAAACCCTCACCGGCTGTGTGAGGTATACCTTCTTAGTGTGTCTTCTTTGGCCTTCAACTTAAAATTGTGTCTGTTTGAAGCATATACTGTACACCTTTCCCAAAATGTTGTTAGATTCACACACCCCTACTAACTTCACAAGGACACAGGGCCTAGGTCTTAGATTTTGGAACTGATTTCTCAGAGAATAATATGTTGTTGCAGAGATCTTAAAGAATTTCAGCTATGCATCAACCGGGACTTGAATATGAGAGCATTCCCCCTCTAGCACGCATGCCATAGATTCACCACCACTGACCTAGAACAATATACTCACTTAACTGCTAGGCCACTGCTATCTTCCAGACCTTCTCAAACATACCTCAGGTACTTTGAGAACTCATGAAGCACCCAAGTGGGATAGCATAATTGCCCTCTTCACTCTTGATGCTGTCCTTCCTTACTCCAACCTCTCTCTCCCATCATAGCAGTTTCCCTACCACCACTACCCAGATATTGTGGACCAGCTAAAAATGTTCTGTGAAAGTTTTCTAATCCACAAGCTTGCTGAGAGATCAGGCACTCATTTCTGTTGTCCTGTGCCAAGTGTAATCTTCCAGATGCTGGTGGGTGGCTCTTTATCCTTGCTTGGCTGGCCAGGGCTAACATGACCTGCGATCCAGGAACATCTGGCTGCACTTTGCCTACCACTGTACACTGCGTAATAAAACAAAAATGAATGCTTGTCTGTCTGAGAGCATATCTATTTTTATTAATTTTTATAATTTTTACACAATACAAAAAATTGACACTACAACAACACAAAAGAAACACTACAATAACTATAAAAGAAAAAACAGAATCAAATCCCATACAATAGTTCATTATTTAACAATCTTACTATTACAATTATGGTTATGGATATTACTAAACAATAAAAGAAAAAACAGTAAAAACTAAATATTTTACTCAACTTGTACTTGAGGTAGAAAAAGTTGAACTTATCTTACTAAATTCTAAATTAGTATATATACTCTAATTAGCTATTGTTCAACCCTTATCTATTTTTAATCTAAACAATCTATCCGAATTACACCCAGGTGCTATGTATATTGTCCAGGAGTACAACAGTTCAGTTTTTCCAAAAATCAGCTTGATCCGGTACAGGTTTGTTCCCTTGATTTTTCACCATTACATACTCAACAAATTTTTTCCAGATTCTCCAAAATCTATTTTCCCGAATTGCTCCTTTTCTAACCATCAGTTCCCATGTCAGTTTGTCATTTAATGCCAATTGCCACATCTCTTTATACCAGTCTTCTATTTTTATACTCAACTCGTTTTTCCACATCTTAGCTATACATTGTCTAGCTGCTGACAACATAATTAGCAATAATTCTTTTTCCTCTTTACTCATCTTAAAGTCCTCAATACATGTTAATAGAGCTGACTCCGGCCCCAGTACAAGCTTCTTTTCAAGTATGCCATTAATCTCTTTTTCAATTTTACCCCAAAAATTCTTTAACTCGTTACAATTCCACCACATGTGTAAGTATGTACCCTTTTCTTGCTTACATCTCCAACAGTTATCACTTTTCTTTTTATCTACTTGATGCAGCCGGACCGGGGTCAGATACCAGCGCCATAACAATTTGTAGTTGTGTTCCTTGACCCGAACTGACATGGATCTCATTACTCTTCTTCGCCAAATTTCTTGCCATTTTTCTTCAGAAATTATAACATTTAAGTCTTGCTCCCAGTTATTTTTCAATATCTCTTGTATGTTTCTTTTACTATTAAAGATCTTATATAGTTTGCCAATAATCCCTTTTATACCTTTTTTCTCTTTTCTTATTTTGACTAACATTTCCTCGAAATCTGTCAAATCCCTTTCTAACTCACATCTTTGCATATTCTTCGCATTCCATTTATTTATTTGGAGAATTTGGAACCAATTTAATTCCATTTGTTGAAACAATTCCTTTCTTTCATCATTATCTGTGCAAACTCTGATCCAATCCTTTAATAATTGTATTTTTTTTGTTTGCTAACACATTTCTAATCCTTTGATCCAATCTTATCGGAAAATCATTAAAATCTCCTATCTCTAGAGTTGGTGAAGTGCCTGGGGCTATATGTTTTTTAACCTTCTTCCACTCCTCCATTGTTGTCTTTAAAAACCTATTTTGTATCCCTTTGTTGTCCACTTTTTTATTTCCTTTACTCAAAAATGATGCCTTACCCATTTGAGATAACTCCTTCATTTCTATTCTTTCCCAGCTTACTTCTTCATTCATTAATATCTTTACAACATTCCTAATCTGAAACGATTTATAATAGTTTTGAATATTTGGTAATCCCAATCCTCCCTCCTTTTGGGGTAAATACCACAGTGCCTTAGCTATCCTCGACCTCTTATCTCCATTACAAAATTTGAGGGAAAAGCAAGGAAGAGGAGGAAGCCACGAAACCGAAGACTAGAAGAGAGAAAAAGGAACAGAAGGAGCAGAAAGAGAGACAAGAAGCACAAACACCTCCTCCAGTAGTAGAAATTTCAGCAATGGAAAATGTGCAAATGTTTGTGGAATTTGGGAAATTTATTAAAAAAGTGGACATAATAGAGAGAACGATGTCAGATGGAATGCAAGAAAGGAAAAAGGAATTTCAAGTAATTATGGAAGAGATGAGGAAAAATAGGGAGGAGACAAAAAAAGAAAGGGAGACCGTGAAAAACAATTATCAGACCTTGACAAAAGCGCTAAATGAAGTAACTAAGGAGGTAAAGGATAACACGACAAAGATAAATGCTATGATGGGAGATGTTTATAAGCAATTGAATGATGTAAAAATAGAAGTGACTGGTTTGTATCATGCAGATCAATCAACAAATGTTAAGATAATAGCCCAAGATAAAAGATTGGATCTGTTGGAGGAAGAGAATAGAAAACGGAATATTGTGATCAGAAAGATGGAGGAGAGGACACCAGATAAGCCTAAAGAACGAGTAATTAATTGGCTGAATTCTTTGAAAATGGGTAAAGATTTTGTGTCAGAAGATATAGTAAGTGTATTCAGGTTGGGGAGTAAAAGGGGAAAGAAAGAGAGTAGGAATGTTTTGATCAAATTTGCGAATTGGGGAGACAAATTAAAAATTATGGCATTTATCAAACAAGCGGGTTCTGGTGTCCTAAAGATGGACGATAACGTGGTGGAAGTTTACAACGATATTTCCCCAACATAAAGGAACTGGAGATATAAGATGAAACCAGTAACAAGATTATTGATGGCAAAAGGAGTTACATATAGTTGGAGGTTTCCACAAAAGCTTAGATTCTATTTTGATAAGAAAATGCATGAAATTGATGATAAGACTGATGTTTTATATTATTTGACTCAAATTGGCTTGATTAAAGTTGCATCTAGCGATTGGATGGATTTAAAAAAGGGGTTACAGGAGGTGGGTGCTTTGGAGAAGAGTTCAATGTTGGTGGAAGAGTTGGAGGGGGCGGTGGGGGGGTCGGAATCACTGGATTTGGGGAGCCTGGTATTGTTAGATTAAGCTGAATTTTCTTCAATGGGGAAGGCGGAGAGAGAGGAGGAGAAGGAGAATAAAGAGGAAAAGAAAAAAGAGTTTGTGTACTTATGCCATTTACCACTGACCCCACCCTCCCCTCTTTGGGAACCAAAGGCAACGCTCGGAGAAGAAGAGCGGGGAGGAAGGATTTTGAAGTTTGTGTAGGTATGTTTTTTTGTGCAGCTGTTATTTGTGTTTTTATTTATGTTTTTTTCTGTAGGGTGAAGGTATGCACGTCCAGGAAGAACAGTCTAAAAACTATAATAGTCAGTAATGTCAAGGGTAATTAAAATAGTATCATGGAATGTAAAGGGGACAGGTTGTGTTTTGAAAAGAAAGAAAATTCAATTAGCACTTAAGCAAGATAATTCTGATATCATTTTCTTGCAAGAAACTCATCAAAAATCTCATGAAGTAAATAAATTATATGTTAAAGGAAGGCAAATATATGAAATAGCACCGGGGTCATCCAAGGCTAGAGGAGTGGCAACCTTGATATCAGATAGATTGGGATTTAACCTTATACAAAGTATAGCCGATCCTGATGGAAGGTATTTAGTTATAAAGGGGACTATTGATGATGAAGAAATAACATTAATAAATATTTATGCACCAAACGAACATCAATTGGAATTCTTAAAAAAAATAGCAGAGATAATAAGGAAGGAGAGTGGACAGAATTTGATAGTAGCAGGAGACTTTAATTTAATCCGATCAGAAATTGACAGCACTGGGGTAAGAAGGGATAATAAAAAAGAAATGCTTTCTGACTGGCTTAATTCAACAGGGCTGAAGGATGTCTGGAGGGAAGTCAAAGGTGAAGAGCGAACATACACTTTTTTTTCGCAAGCATATAATATGTATTCCAGACTTGACTACTTCATGGTCACCAAAAATCTAATTGACAAAGTGGAAAAAATTGAAACGGGTACTTTCAAGGAATCAGATCACGCAAAAATAAATATGGAAATAAGAATGGGTGGACCTTGGAAAAAAACTTTTAAATGGAGATACGATCCCAGTTTGTTTAGAAATCAGATTACTAAAGATCAAATGATAAAAGAATGGGAGAAATACTGGGTGTGGAACGATAACGATGAAGTTAGATACAGTACAGTATGGGACACCATGAAGTCAATATTTAGAGGAGAATCTCTAAAATTAGCAAACATAAGGAAAAAACAACAAACAAAGAGATACCAAGAGTTAGAATTACAATTGAAGGATATTCAAAATAAACATGTGAGAAGTAAAGATCCGAGATTATTAGTGGAAATGACGAGAATAAGGAAAGAATTGGATGCAAGGGATATAGAAAAAGTCAAGAAAGATATCATTTTTTTAAAGAGGGAATATTTCGAATATGGCAACAGGAATTCCAAATTATTAGCGAGGGCAGCGAAAGAACGGAAAATGAAAAGCCAGATAGGTACATTGGTAGATAATTCGGGGAAGAGATGTAATAAAAGTGCAGAAAAATTAAAAATAGTGGAGAAGTTCTATAGAGATTTATATTCAGAAAAAAAGGTAGATTTAAACAAGCTCAGGGCACAATTTGAAAGGCAAGGAACAAAGAGAATAGAAGAGGACCATAAAAACATAATGGAGGCAACAATTACAGAAAAAGAAATTAGTGAAGCGATAGGAAGATTGAAATTAGATAAAGCCCCAGGTGAGGATGGACTATCAGCAAACTTTTATAAGGATTTCAAAGGAATCCTGATAGGAAAACTTCATAAATTATATAATAAAATTCTAGATGGAGAAATGATCCCAAATTCATGGAATAGAACAACAATAACATTAATACCAAAATCAGGAAAGGATGCCGAAAGGATTGAATCATATAGGCCAATCTCTCTAATAAATCAGGATGCAAAAATATTCACAATGATAATGGCAAAAAGATTGAATACTTTTATTGGAGATTATATCAATAAAGATCAGGCAGGCTTTTTAAAAAATAGACACATGGCAGATTTAATTAGGAAAGTATTGGATTTGATGGAAATAGCTGAAAGGAAGAAGGAAAAAATTGGGTTTCTAGCATTAGACATATTTAAAGCATTTGACTCTCTACAGTGGGACACAATACAGGAATTGATTCGGTTATATGGATTTGGGAATAAATTTCAAGGAATAATGGCTAAATTGTATCAACTGAGTATTGCAAGGATCAAGGTTAATGAGGAATATACCGAAGAGATAAGATTAGAAGCAGGTACGAGGCAAGGATGTCCATTGTCGCCAGTAATATTTATTTTGGCAATGGAATTGCTGGCAAACATGATAAGACAAGATAAGGAAATAACTGGTTTAGAAGGTAGTAAAATAAATTTATATGCTGATGATACCTTATTGATAGTTAAACAACCAAAGCAAGTATTGGATAAAATTTTCCAACATCTTAAGGAATTTGAGGAAATTACAGGCCTGAAAGTTAATTGGCAAAAATCGGAAATGATACTATGCAACATGAGGAAAAATGAACAAGAAGAAATCAGTGCAAGATTTAAAATTCAAATAAAGTCTTCAATTAGATATTTAGGAATAATAATAACAGGTATTTTTAAAGACCTTAAAAAATTAAATTATGGGAAAGTTAGAAAGGAAATTGAAGAAAAAATAAGAAAATACAAAAATTTGAACCTGTCATGGTTTGGAAGAATAGCCCTCTCAAAAATGATGCTTTTACCGAGGTTAAACTTCTTGTTTGATGCTTTACCAATTAAGCACAGTGTTAAAGAGCTTCAAGAATGTCTGAGAGCATATCTAAGTGCAAACTTAACACACTCTTTCCAGCTCTCTTTCCATCTGGGAATGTCCCAACTTCCCCCTGAGCTATTCATCAAGGGGCTCTGCTTTTTAAGCCCATCGGAACATGGCATTCCAAGAACCTCTGGATACTTGGGGTGACATTCAGTGGCAAAAGCTGCTACTTCTGTCAACATGTGGTTTGGTGAGTGGACTACCAGTGCACCAGATGTTTTCCTTTTGCAATTTCTGTGCTCCTTTGCAGGGAAAGTATAAATTTCCTCCCCTTGCTGATGATCATGACAGTGCATTGGCAACAAGGGAGGGTGTTTTTATTTTTTATTTTGCCCTTTGACCACCACTAAAAACTGTCCACAAAGGGTGGGGGTGATTACACTTTCCTTTCCCTGCCTCTCCAAAAGAGCAAGGAAAGGGTATAACATGTCCACATGTTGGAATGATTTGTCAGCCACTTCACCATAGGACAAACGGGTGGCCTTGGATGTTCTGCAACCCCAAAATGAGCAAGCCCAGGCTGCCCTATAAGAAGCAATCTGAACATGCCCTTAAACTAAGAGAAAAGGAACAAGGAAGGCTAGGAGACAAGGAGAGAAGCAAGAGATGAGAGAGGCAAAGAAAGACAAGAGAAAAAGAGGGACTAGTCAGGAAGGGCAGAGGGGAAGACATTCATTCATTTATTCTGGAGCTTGCATACTGTTCATCCATGGAGGTTTTCTTTTGATGTAGCCTTTGATTTTCATTTGCTCAAACTTCTGGAAAACCACAACAAGACAAGGCAACTGACAACTTGCTTGGTTTCTGGTAGAACTGGAAAGTTATTTCTTGTTTTTATTCCTGCTATGTTTCTGGAATTTGTATTCTGTAAAGCACCTTCACTAAGCTATGCTTTCTTATTGGTGGCAGGAGTCACAGACACCTTTAGACACAGGGTATGGTAGTGGAGGAGGAATTGCATTTGCCAGTCCAGAAAAATAGCAGAGCATGACAGGTGTGCTGCTTCACTTCCCCCCAGCTCTGACCAGTGACCTATGACTGAGCCCTGTTTCCATTCTAATAGCAAACTGCAGTAAAAAGGTAAAGGTTTCCCACCAGCATCAAATATAAGTTTCATATAGCAGGTGGCCATTGTCTTTATGCAGGGAGAGACACGAGTTTCAACAAACTATAAATCAACAACACAGAAATAGTGGGATTGTCATGACAGTGTGCACATACGGCATGAACAAAATTAAGGAACAACAGACACACTTTCACATATTCAGCTGAAACAAGCTTCGATTTATTATTTGCTGCTTTGGTTCCTAAAATTCCATTGCTTAAAGTAGTAGGTCAAAACTAGGCTAGACCCATGGAATCAATCGATGGGGATTTGGTGAGTTAACACTCCCTAAGTGGCCTACAATTAGGCCTACTCTAATTGTGACATATTACACTAACCCAACAGGATTTCAGCCCTAGACTTTTTGCCACAGTGTCTTCTTCTTAAGAAATAGCAAAGCTGCCACTACCACCCTGTTTCATCACCAATAAATTGGGGGGGGGGGGGGAAGCATGCACACACCTCCATTCTGCTTCGAACAAGTACAACTTCAGCTTAGAATAAACACTTATGAGGTGTTAGGTAACACTTTGGCTGGTAACAGTGTGTTCGAAACAGTATGTACCAATGAAGTTTGAAGCCAGTGGCAGACATCAGTGCTCAAAGCAGAAGTTGGGACAGAGAACTGTTTTCATACTATATCAATAGATTTGTTAAGAACAAATAAGGTTGTGAGGAAGGAATTTTCTGAAATGGATGTACCCTGTAAAAAAGTGGTTCTGCAGATGATGTCCAACTGGGTATCTAGTTCTCACTTATGATTCCATGAAGCTGCATTATTATCTCTCAATTAGGAAATAAAGACGGAGGTTCAAGAAATAGGGTAAAAAGAACAAGTGATCCATCCAGACCTTTCTCCTACCCAGACCAGGCAAGTATCTTAGATCGGTCAAATTTGGTACTCAAAGTAGACAAATCTCACAAGACTCTCTTCCCCTGCCAGCAAAAATGCAAGCCTCAACAATTAATTGATTTCAAATTTCTGTCCTTTCAAGATGTGTAAACTTTGCAGCCACACTGTGCCTAACGGAAGGCCCACCCTGTTGCCTTTGGGGAAATTGCCATCCATGAGTAGAAAAGGTGAAGAAGCCCATGAATTTTGTGTGTGTGTGCGCGCGCGCTTGAAAAAGTTTTTGGTGTTGTTTTTAACAATATTTTCCAGACTCTTGAAGCCAACTTGGCAACTCCTTGCATAGTTGTTGTAGCTGAATTCTAAACCGCAGTATGGGCTTTGTCTCTCAGCCTAAATTCTGTGTTTTGCATAGTAAGAGTTAAATCAAACTTTATGGCAAATGGGCATTTGTTACTTTTCCAACATTTATCTCCCAAGGGTAGGGGCAAACATGCTGAAAACCTGATCAGTGAGGTCAATGAGATCCCTGTCTCTGGACCATTTTAAGTAACATTCCCAAAAAATTGCAGCTGTGCTACAAAGATGTAAAATGTACATCGCTGATGTTTTCTGCTTTTCTGACTCTTACCTTTAGAGATCCATGGAAACTGCCCAGAATTTTGCGGTATCACTATAAGCAGCATTTGGATGGGAGCCCAAGTGAAATTCTTCAAAATCATAAGGCATGGAGAGATGGAACAAAAAGAAGGAAATCTTGTTCACACTCTACAAACCATACGGCTATGGGTGGGTTGGAATTTTTGGTTGGCAGGCCTAATTTATTGATAAATATCATACCACTTTACAAATCTTCTTCCCACCAATTTAGTTAGTTTTAATATTACTGTATATCAGTTTTACACACCAACAATATTAAACTACTTGATATGAGGGATATGCATGATGAAACGTTAATTTTTATTTCTTTTCAGGTTCTTTCAAAGAGCACCTCTTTCGTTTCGCATTCTTCATGCCCTAGTCCTTTCAGTTAACAAAGAGAGAGAGAGAGAGAGCACCTCTTTTGGGTTGTTTTATTATTGTTTCCCCTATTTTCATTCTCTGTTCTTGTCCAACCCCAACCACCCAAAATAATCAACAATCTATTCCAAAAAAGCAGAGACAAGTCAGCAGAGCAACAATCTACTCCAAATGCAGTCAACAGTAAAATCAACTGCAAATACCACCAAAGATTTTGTTGTTGTTCAGTTGCATAGTCAAGACCCCATGGACCACTGCATGCCAGGCACCTCTGTCATCTGCCATCCTCTGTAGCCCACCCAGATCTACACCCACTATGCCAACAATGCCATCTAGCCTTCTCGAGTGAGTCCTCTCTTCTCATTTGGTGGCCAAAGTACTTGAGCTTCTGATTGGTTACTGAGAGGAAGACTTGTGATCCTACTGAATAAAAAAAAATCTGGGGTAATTTGACAGACAAAGAGTAAAATACAAAAATTTGGGTACTTCTCTTTTTGAAGACAAGCAGTTTGTGTTTAAAAGTCTTTCTTTTGGGAATTGAACAGGACAATCAGAGAAGGTACTTTCTCTCCCCCACCCCCGTTTATTTTCTCTCTCTGTCTCTGTCTGTCTGTCTCTCTCTCAATAAAACACTAAGTCTCATCTCTAGTTGATACATACCTCAGATTTCACAATGACATCTTGACTGAGACAGCTGTTGTTATATCAAAACCATGCAAAAGAAATTTACCACCTCTTGAATTACTTTTGCCATATAACTTAGTTATATCCTTCTTATACAGAAGAGTAAATACATATAGGTAACTAATGGGCATCTACCAGAGCTTGGGAACATTACTTTGTGGGGGTTGTGAATCCCAGACCCCTCAACTAACATGGTCATGGCATTCTAAGTAAATGTAAAAGCCACCCTTGCTCAAAAGCCAGTCGTATCCGATTCTAGGGCTCAGTGCTCATCTTTGTTTATAGTAAAAGAGTCAGCTCTGTCTGCATCTACAGATGTCTCCATGGGCATGTAGCAGGCATGCCTAGACACCAAAGTGCACTGAATGCTATTAATTTTCCCACTGAAGTGGTCCCTACTTGCAATTTCTTGCTTTCAAACTGCTAGGTTGGCAGGAGCTGGGAAAGAGACAGGCACTCATTCTGTCATGCAGTACTCAGGTTTTTAACTGCTGACCTTCCACATCCCATGCTCTTCTCATTACTTTCAAATTATCATTATTGTTGATTGGCACATGAATTATTCTACTGGCTTAGTCAAATTTCTATGATGAGTTTTCTGTCAGTAGCTCTACCTAAGAGTAGATCAAGGGCTGAAATCCTGCTGCACTGCTATACAAAAGGTATAACTTTTAGAGGTGAATTGCCTCAAGTGAAGAAACTTCTGTAGACGCTATCTCTTGCATACTCAAACACAGGACTCAGTCTGCAACTGAGAACATCTGCAGGCATTTTGTAACTTGAAGCAATTCTCCATAAAGCTGTGCTTGGGCATACAAACACAACAGGATTTCATACACCAAATCAATTGCTGAACAGTGAAGTAACATATAAGTAAATCCCTCTGAGTCAAGAGTTCTACTCTAGTTGAGATCAATAAGATGCAGGTCTATTTTTCTCAACACAAGGAGCAAAAAGAAGCAGTAGCAATTATACTTGTAAAAAACCTGGGCAGTTCTCAAAGTAATTAGCATTTCCCCCCCAGCAACCTGGGTATTCACTTTACCAACCTTGGAAGGATGAAAAGCTGAATCAACCTTGAGTCTAACCCAGGTTGTGAGCAGAATTTTAGCCATGAGAGCTAATTTACGATAGATGGCCTAACTAACAAATGCAAATAAAAATGTTGCCTTTTCTAGAACTTTCTACTACTGACTTCTGTTCTGTTACTTGCCACAATAGAGTCATTGATTGTATCTATAGTGGCACTACCTTACCTGAAACTGTTCACAAACTTTTCTTCTTTTTTCACAATTTGTTGGTCTTTTGCCCACAACACTATTTGTTAGCATTTGAACATCCCCAATATTATACATTGAATCTTCCCTTCCACTTATTTTCATAGTTCATGCCATAATGCCTTCTAAAAGTAGACTAATTCCCCCAAGTGCCATTGTTTATGAGTGAATAAAAATATCATTTATCAGCCAGCCAAGAGTAATAACGTTTAAATGTGTGGTACTAAAGATTCCTTAAAAATGTGGATCAGGCATAGAGACACTGTTCCAAAACACATACATGAATGATGGAAAAAGAAAAATGTTGAGAAAACCAAAATATACAAAGTGCTCACTGGTGCCTATTGGTAATAAATGTTAGTCTGTACACAGACCCTGCTTTTTATTCTAGCTGTGAATACTGTTGGTGCTATATAAATAATAAAAAATAATCATTCTGAATGCACACAAGTGGTTGTTATATTTTTAACACCAATCTAGACATTTCTCGGGGGGGGGGGGGAGAAAAGGAACACTGCTTGTGTTCAAACCATATTGAAAATATTACACATCCTGTTGTTAAATTATGCAAATGGAGTAACTTTTAGAAGCGAATTGGCACAAGTTAAGAAATATCTCAGTGTTTCTCAACCTTTGGCTTTTTGGGCTTCAATTCCCAGAAGCCTAATTCAATTCCTCAAAGCACTGATCAGCCAATGTACTGACTTAGGTTTCTGGGAATTGAAGTCCCACTGTGGGACGTATGCCCCAAACTGGGAACCACTACATCATCTGTTGTATAATGATGAGTCACAATACTCACCAAGCAGCAGATAATTCCAATGGAGATTTCTTAACTTACAGCTATTCACAACTAAAAGTTACATCATTTATGTAACTGTGCAACAGGATTTCAGCCAACATAAAGATAATCCTTTTCATCATCCCAATTTTGAGATGACACTTTCAGTTGATGTAGCCTAGTTGCAATGTTGTCAGGACTCCCCATTATGGTTTCCATGTAATAATTAACATAATTTATTTGTTACTTCTCTGTCTCATCTTTCCACTACAGAGTAGTGCTCAATGTGACTTATATACATCATAAAACACCAATAAATGAAGAATGGCAATTATAATGAAAAATATTTTTTAAATTTCTCTTTCCAATGCAAACTACTTTTTAAAACAATTTATGTACACAATGGCGGCAAAACCATTGCTGAGTGTAGTAAATCACACTAGAGTAGGCTCAATGAATCAATATATATTTAAGGAGGCAACTCCTCCCAATGTTGTATTGATTTCAGGATACTTCAGTTAACCCCGAAAACATCTGTCCATCCCACCAAAGCAGACCAGAGAGGCTCCCTAATTGTTCCATCAGCCAGAGAGGAGCATCTCTCTGGCACCAGAAGGAGGGCCTTCTCTGTGTCTGCTCTGGCCCTATGGAACCTCCTGCCAATGGAGCTGCACCTTCAGACAGAGTTGCTGCCCTTTAGGAAGAACTTAAAAAATGGCTGGCAGGACAGGTATGGGGTACGGCTTGTACTACACCCCCAGCCCGCTGGTTGGTGTGAGCTCCTTCTCTCCCTCAACTTCTTTTAATTTTAAGAGTTAGTTTTTAACTTTTTAAGCGGTTATTAATCTTGTCTATTTTAAATCTTTTAGAATTTTTGATTTGAATTTGTTTTGTTGATGTTTTTATATGATATGTTAGACCGTCCTGAGTTGCCTCGGTAAGGAGGGTGGTATAAAAATTTGAGTAAATAAAAAAATAAACAAATAAATTCAAATGGGCCTAATATAACTATGAGTCATATTAGAATAGTAAGATAAGTTAGAGATACACCCATTTGAATCGATGGAAATTACAGAGGCATTGATTCAATAAATCGCCACTGATTCAAAGGACCCAATCTAGAGTGATTTACTTCACTGAGCAATATTTCATTTGTCATGATAGAATAGAAAAAAACAAATATAAATAGCAATGGCCGTAAAGAATACTGGATGAAGGGAGAGAAAGAAAAAAATTGCTACAATAGGATGTGTTTTTGGAGGAAGAAGAATGTCATGGAGGCAAACTGGGTGAGGCTGGGTGTATTTGCTAAAGCTAAATAATTCTCACAGTCACGCTTTTTGTAGAGATATGTCCCAGAAAAATAGTACAACTATTGATCATGGCAGCAAGACTGAGAGGTGCTGTAATAATCTAGCAACATGGCAGGAGATTTCCTCCCATCTACAGTGTTTCAGGTTAACCCTTTAACTGTGGTAGCCTCAGACTCCATTTTCCCCCTGCAGAGCTGAATATTTGCTTTCTGCTGGGGGTTAGAGGGCATATAACTTTTTGCAAGCCACCCCCCTTGTGTCCCCTACTGCAATTCCAACTTCTCCTTGATCTCTGGAAGATTAAGAAAACAGTGAAAATAGTAAAACAAACAAGTTGAGGGTGTGTGTGTGTGTGGGGGGGGGACCCTGACCTACTTGGGTGGAGGATCTTCCCCTTTCCATCACAGAAAATTTTATAGGAAAAATAGCCTGAAAATGTCTAACATCAATTTGTGGGGATTTCTATAATTAGAGTTAATAAAATATTGTGTCTGATCCATCAGCCTTCCAAAAATACAGAGGCTGCTCCTTCCCCCTTCTCTTGCTTGATAGCTTTACTTTGTCCTTTTGATGGACATCAACAGTAAAATTCTCATTAGTATGTGATATATGCCCTATGTATATAATGTGTATGTGTTGGTATAGGGATAGGTATGTGTATGTTACCCCCCCACCCCACATTTCCTAGGAGGATTGCTTTAACTAAACAACTTGAGGTATATGGTAGAGCAAAGGGAGCATTATAAAAATACCTATGCAAATTGAGTTGGTGGTCTACATCCAAGTCCCAGTGGATGCATGTCCACAGCCAACCCACCATCACAGCTGAGACTAATTATCGCCCGGGTAGGCTGAAAAATAATGCCCCAAGGAGCTACAGATCATCTCCATGTTGAAGGTGGTTCCATTTGGTCTGGTTTGAAGTAGGATGGTTGTCACCATGGTCTCAAACTGAGGTGCCATTATCTTGTTTGTAGGCTGAATGGTGACTGTATCAGATGTTCTGTGTACACATGAAAACCCCAGCTTAATTCCAAACTTGAGATTCAGAAATGTTCAGCTGATCTTTTACTGTTTGTGAGCAATGCCTTTATGGTTCAGTAATTTAGGCCACAAACGGAAACAGCAAACATAAAATACCAGCAGGAAAGTTTATCACTCTTTGGGAAATGTCCCATGAAAACAAGCCTATATTCATGGATTTGATTCCTTACTGCAACGTATAGCAAGATTTGTCATACCAATGAAATGAAATCCCAGCACATCCCACTCATACTGTGGTCTTTACCCTACTCTTACCAGTGCTTTGAGGCCGCAAAGATGTCTAAAACTGGCCTGTTACAAATGACAATAAATAAAGAAGAGCTTGTGAAACCTTGAGTTCCTTTGCCATAGACATCTCCTACGTTTTATCACAGTTTTGGAACAGAGATATCGATCTGAATTTAAAAATATTGCTTACTTAATAACCAATCTAACCTAGGTATGGCTATGTAATACCAACCAGCTGGCCAAAATAAAACTCTGATTTATTTATTTATTTATTTATTTATTTTACAGACTTATATGCCGCCCTCTTCAAAGAGACTCAGGGTGGCTAACAAAAGCTTAAAATGATACATAAAAACACAATATAAAATCCAATTTAAAAATTATTAAAATATTAAAACTAAACAAGTTAAAAGATTAAACTGATCTTGGTAACAATTAAAAGAACTGTGGCTCACATGCTTTGTTAACTTGCTACTTGTCAGGTCAATTTCACTTTTGAATAGGGCAGAATTTTAAAAAGCCAAGTAGTAAAAATGTTATGTCAGAGAATGATGAATGTACTGTATTTAGTAAAATTCAACTCCTGAATATTTAATTGAATCTGAGTTAGATTGGCTTAACTTTACTTCTCTCTCTCTCTCCATATACACACACATAGGCACAATAAGAGAGACATATTCAGTATATTGTGACCCATGCCTGCAAAATTGTTGGGAATTGTATCTAAGATTTCAAAGTGGCAACGGTTTAAATGCTAACATCTCCTCTGAAGGATATTAAAATCCCAAATTTGGACTTGAGTTCCAAACACTGGATCACAAGTTAATTTTCTAATTCTTCTAAGTTGTCTTTACTACTTTAGAAAGGAGAGATAACTTGGTTTCTGAGGCCGTGGAAAGAGGGTTTAGAATTCCTACTAACTGATGGACATGATTTTCCCTTGCTTTCCATCACCTAAAAATCTCAAGAAAAATACAAATATAGTCCTTTTTCCGACTTACTCTAATGTTGTATATTTAGACCACTTCCTGTAAGGACGAGCTTTTTCTCTCTCATTGCAGAGCAGAAGGGATAAAATGATTTTATTTGAGAGACTCATAATGAGAGAGAGAGAGAAAGGAAGAGGAAATAGAACCTGTATATTCAGTGAATCACCATTTTGGAATGGGCACATTATTGTCAGCTCAGCTATCCCAAGCTCATACTGAGTCCTAACATTAACAATGGTTGTAGAAACTTTCCACAAAGTCATCTTTCTCTAATGCAGTCAAGATGGTGGTTATTCCAACCCTTATGTCATAGCCCACACAGAAATGCTGTTCCATGTGGAACAACATAGATACAGCACCTTCCACCCTGAAGAATTTAGCAAACTTGATAGCGTACGCAATTCAGCTCCTACCAGGAGGCAGCCAGTGGTGGAGGTGTGTAGGTGTGTGTTTGTTTGACAGTTAGTCTGGCCAAATGACACATACTGTATAGCCGTGGGTGGGTAACAGCTTTCAGCCAAGGGATACCACAGCAAAATTCAGGTCTTACCAAAAGCAAAATGGGATTTTAATGGGTTCCCAGAGTCGATGGGACATTTTGCTTTAAATGGGCTGCCTGAAAAGGTCTTTCTACTCAATTTGTCTACCACAGGGGGATGGAGGTTTGAAGCGACCCTGCCAAGATTTTAACCTGTGGTTCCAGGGAGTCTAGAATAGGTATTTTGAATCTGATATATAGACCACAGAGTCCTGCCCGCTGATATATGCATGAAGTATACGCATGGTAGCATTCCTCGGTATAAAACTACATACCATAATAGCCCTGTGCACAAAGCAGGTACAGAAAACCTATTTATGAATGAGCTATATGCTACCGGTCATAATGTCCATTAATCACACCATCCGTCAAGAGTTTCTAAGTATATTGCAAACTCTGAGCAGCAGCAAAGTCACAGGCATAAGATGCAGCCATTCACTGCAGTCCGTGCAGATCCTTTCATTAAGCATAAGATGTGACAGGGAAAAGAATCTATGGAGATTGGCCCTAGCATTGGTCCATGTGCTTCAGCCTTTTCATCACAATGGGACAGATGGAGCAACTCTAATCCATCCATAAGATATGACTGCTGCTCTTCAGTTAGGATGCATTATTTTAAAAATTGGTGTGAGCTGCTGGGCAGAAATTACGTGGAAATTGTGAGTACACACAAAAACAGAGAGTGTATGTTACATAGACACACATTATTTGTTTGTGATATTAGGTATGTTTGATTTATAGACACACACCATCCATGAATGATATAAGGGCATACAATGGCTGAAATCCTTTTGTGTAGATGCTCAACAATTGTTACTTCTGGAGGTGAATTGCCTTGGGTTAGGACATTTCTGAAGACATTACTTGCTATATGCTGATTCACATAGCTTAGTTTGCAACAGATAATGTCCACAGATATTTCTTAATTTGAGATATTCCACTTCCAAAGGTTATGCATGATGTGTTCCACCACCATAACTAGACAAGAGAATTTTGACCATTGTTTAGAAAATCCAAGTCCTTTTCTTTCTGTTAGCTTCTTTTAAAAACCCCAGTTTCCGCATATTATTGTCTTTCTATCTTCTGTCTGTCTGCATGATAACATCTCCAAATTCCACAAGAATTATTTGGAGGGGGAAAATAACATTTCTTTTCCATGTAACTCTTCAGGTTCTTGTGTTATATTTTACCAGTGAAGCCATAATCATAGCAAGAGGCAACTGAAAAAGTGAATAACCTTGAACATTTTAACTGTATTCTTCATCTCTACACATTTTGCTTGGAAGTAGCAGCAGCTCTGGCCAGTTGTATTTAAAACCAGGATGGCTAGACAAGGTTAGAAAAAGATGTTACAGAATGTGTGTGTTGTCAAAAAGCAGCAGCACCCCAAACTCTTCAAAAATGCTCTCCTTTTAACATATAATATTACAAAAAAGAGTAATACAGTAAAAAAAACCTTACTTATGAATGTCCCTGCTTACGAATAATTCAACTTACGAATTGGTTCTGCACTGAAATCCATGCCTTGAGTTACGAACATCCCCTAATTTATGAATGAATCCTCCCCCCCCCCCCCAAATCAGTATTGCCTCTAGTGAAGCAAAAAATGCCATTTTCCCTATGGGTTTATATTTTATACACATGCAGCCTTTCAGAACCCTGTAAGTGGCAGTAGAGTGCTTAGAGAGAAGTTCTTTGTCTGGAGTTTCAGAGCCAAAGTGGCTGCCGGTTGCAGTCTATTGTTAGAGTTTTCTGAGTTTTCTGTCCATTTTCAAAGGTTCTTTAAGGTAAGGAACAGCGTTTTTGCTTATGTATGCTTTCCTTTCAATGCTGTTGTTGTTTTGGGTAGTTTGATTGATTTTTGGAAGGTGGGGGTGGCCCGTCATGATTGTTGGAGGGCTGGGTGGGGCTTTTGCTTTATCTGAATGGAGATGCCTCGAGTTACGAAGAGATTTGAATTACGAACAATCCCCTGGAACTGAGTTTATTCATAACTCAATTTTTTACTGTATCACAACATTGTACTCCTCCTCCTCCTCCTCCTCCTCCTCCTCCTCCTCCTCCTCCTCCTCATCATCATCATCATCATCATCATCATCATCATCATCATCATTACATACCCCACCCATCTAGGAGATTTTTCCACTCTAGGCAGCTAACAACACAAAACACGAACACACACACACACACACACACACACACACACATCATAAATTTTAAAAAATCCTATATTGTACATTTTCCTTACTCTTGTGGTAACCAGGACTTATCTTGAAATTGATAACTAGGAGGAGTGTAAAAAAAAGAGGGGAGAAGAAATTTTATTTTTAACCTTTTTATCACAGTGTTTCCCAAACTTTGTTTATTTTAAATATTTTTAACATTGTGAGCCACCTTGAGTCCCCCATCAGGATAAAGGGGGAATGAACCAACCCCCAAACAAACAAACAAACAAACTGGTACCGACTTTTTGCCCAACATGTTTGATATGTGATTTTCCTCTCCCTGCCACCACCTTTTTATAATGTTGGCTCATAATTTGCCATGCAACATTACTACTTTGGTTTGAACAAGTTTTGTTTCTAGTACTTAGCAATTAGTTTTATGTGTAATGAGTGAAATCTAAAGAAGAACATGTCCAGATGGATACTTAGCCCACCCTTTTGAGCTTTTGGGGGTCACTCTGGACTCCACGCATCCAGATTTCATGGCACACCATACCCTATCACTCTGAACCAGCCGTGTAGGAAGGGGGCGAGGGGGGCGGCTTGCCCCGGGTGGCATGTTTTCGGCTATGGGTATTCTTGCACTACAGTTCCCAGAAGCCCTAGCAGGAGCAGGCACCAGCGTCCACCACGGGACGGCAAATTTGGCTTATGCCCTGGGCGGCTCAAATCAATGCTACACTACTGCTCTGAACACTTCTTTTTGTACCCCAATAGGAGTTCTATTTTCTTACAATGAACCTCTATAGTCCAGTGATGGCCAACCTTGGCACTCCACATATTCTTGAACTTCAGTTCCCAGAAGCCTTGATCAGCAGGAGTGCTCCCTTGGGCTTCTGGTAATTGAAGTCCAAGAACACCCGAAGTGCCAAGGTTGGCCATCATATGCTGTCGCCAGAGCTTGTGAACACCAGGAATGACTTCTAAGAAAAGCTTTCAGCCAAAATGCTGCTTCTTAGGTAAACATCCAGTATTAGATGATTGAATTAAAGTGTAATTATTATTCGACTCCTACAGGAAAGTAAAAAAAAATATTTCTTTCCCCTTTTATCACAAATTGAAAATATAGTTGTGAGAGGTTTTTGGATTGGCAATAAAAGGGGGGAAAGAAGATTTTTAAAAAATTACCTTACTAACTGATGCATTTGTCACTTTACCATACAGGTAAAGGATTGCTTGGGGTATTTGGACAGGGATAATGGGCTAAATATTATTGAACCCCTCCTTCTTCCAGAAGCAATCTAAGAAAAGAGCAAGCCCAGACCACCCCAGAAGAAGCAGCTTTCAAATGTTCTTACTTGGTTTGAGTGAGTAACACCTAATCGTTTCAAATATGTATTTATATCAAAAGGCTTTTTAGAGCATTGAAAGTTGCATTTTGACATTTCTGTTTTGTTTTTTGACATTGCCTTTAGAAGGGCTGTCTCTTTCTTTCTTTTTGTATTTTAAAAACAATGGCCGCTCCCCGAACGCGTCTGCAAACGGTGCATGCTTTGCCCGGGCCCTCAGGAAGTGATGGATACAAATGTTTTCATGGAGGGCGGAGCTGTATATAATGGGAGCGCATCCTTGGCGTTGCCTCTGTTTACTTCATTTCGTGGTCACCCTCCCTCCCTCCCTCCCTGTAGCCATAGTGTGACTTTTTTGGTCGCTCATTGGGCCAGAAGGGAATTTTTGCTTGAACCTGCATTGGCCCCTTGGTTCTTGGCGTTTTTGCCCTTCCCACACTGTGGCGGCTGGTTGAGGTTTCTTTTGGGTCAGTTGCTGCTGGCTGGTGGCACTGGTGGGGTAAGGCAAGCCATGCGTCCCAGGACGGCAGCGGTTGTGTTTGATTGGGCATCCAAGTGGCAAAGAAGTATAGAGGAATGGGATGCTCAGTCGCACGTGACACACGAACCCAGTAATGCCACAGTTCATAACTTGGCAGTTAATTATTTAATTCGGTCATAAATTTAAAATTAGGGGCAGAGAAATTCTAATTTGATCACAGAGCAGTTATCTATCGAACATTATGAAACATTGCAACCCTACCAGTGCTACACCAGCCTGCAGTACCGTTTACTTACAGTTACCTGTTTTTTCTACCAGTTATGGGCAAGTTAATAAAGTGGCCCAATTTTGAACCATACATTTGTGTCCGTCTCTTACTCTGGGGGTACCTGGGCAATTTCCAAGGTGTCATACCAGAACTGGCCACCAAAGAGTATTTCTTTTAATTCTGTTCTGGCCCACTGATAACACCACCACAATATATTAATAATATGGAACATGAATCATTTACATGATCAGAATAACAATAACAGGCATGGAATTGTTTTAAAAGTTAATATTGCGGGCTCTCACTTTAAGTGTGGATTTTAAGTCCAAATATACAAAATTCAACAATACACAATATCATCAAATTTCAAATACTTTATTTGTGTTAAAAGTGAGTGTCAGAAATTAATTTACCATCACATTCATTAAATAGTAGATTTAAATAAAATGTTTTATTACTAATTCTTCCCAAGGTTAGGATCATGTGTAGAGGGCATTCACTGAAAAAATCGCTGTCTTTAATATACACTGGCCAGAATTTTTCCATATATTTACACAAGTGTAAGTCAATGAAATTTCAGCCGTGAATTGTTTCCAATTAAGATAGCAGAGTAGGCAATTGCTATCGCATATCATATGCATTTCCTATTGTACCTTAGTCCTATGAAGCAACTAATTATATTAAGCAACGTGCTCCTTAAATTTATGCCAATGACATAACTATCAGGATTCTAGTCATTTTCTGATAGGGAAATGACAAAATTTCCAGGGACACAACATTTCATCCTAATGTTAACAAACCAGACAAAAATTCCTCAAAAATGAGTTATTCTAAACTTTACAAGGAGGTAAAGAGACAAATAGGGACTCCAGTGGCTTTGTGGTTAAGACACTGAACTTGACAACTAGAAGGTTGGCAGATCAACAGTTCAAGACCCGAGTGCTGCATGACAGAGTGAGCTTCCATCTTTGTCCCAGCTCCTGCCAACCTAGCAGTTCGAATGTCCATGGAAACATCTGCAGACTCAGACAGCACTGGCTCTTTGGCTAGAAATAGAGATGAGCACAAAACCATAGAGTCAGATACGTCTGGCTTTTGAACAAGGGAGACCTAAGGAGACAAAGGGATGTTGAGTCCAGTTAAATACAGTTTGTATGCATGCAAGATGCGGGAAGAACAGGTACAGTACATATGTCTGAAAATAATGCTGCTAAGGCACTTCTTAAGGCAGGGATTCCATCAGATTTTTCGTGTGTGTGTGTGTGTGTGTGTGTGTGTGTGTGTGTGTGTGTGTGTGTGTGTGTGTGTGTGTGTGTGTGTGTGTGTGTGTGTGTGTGTGTGTGTGTGTGTTGAAATCTACAGAATATTTGCCTTCGTGTACTAGGAGCACAGGTTTGTAACCTCAGTGTGTGATAAATTAGAGCTTTCAGTAGGAGTTTTTCCTGGCACAGATACTAGAACAACTCCACTGAATAGCTACTACTGCTGAATTTTAAAAATTCCCTGGCTCCCAGTTTAGCCAAAACTTAAAGCTATGGACAGTTAGAACTTGGCAATGTGCAGCATTCAGTAACCTTATCTTTTTATAATAATCATGTTTATTACTATTCCACAGTGCATTAGAAGGCCAAAGAGGCATGTTTGTTAATGTCAGACATTTAATGGGGATCTCTCAGGTAGCTGTATTATAAAGTCTGTCAGTGAGGTCCAATAAGTTATAATAGTATCAGTAACTCTTTAGTACTGGGCAATCCAAATACTGTACAGTATTTCACATCCTGCTATCCTCTCTCAACCATCTCCAAGTTTGGAGCTAGGAGCTACAGTGTCTGAGTTATGGCCCCCCAAATCACTCATTGAATTTCCCCCAAAGCTGCTGGTGGTGACTTTTGCACGATCTTCTTCTTCTTCTTGTGCCATATCCGATTCTGAATCTGATCAACCATGAAGACTGTCCAGCGAATATAATGCTGTGGTCTTTCATCTGTCTTCTGCATTACAGTGTGACACCCATACCACTGATCCAGCTCCACAGGTCACTTTCTGGTCCTGAGCCCTTTTGGCATGGAAAGTCCTCCTCAGCCTCAGACTAGTCTGGATGAAGCTGCTGCCCTCCATCAAGATGGGTTCAAGTGAGATTTAATCCACTTGGGGAACATTACCTTCCCTGTGGTAAAGCTGCCAGTCCCCAGGGTTGTCATGTTAGTTAACTACCGCCTGATACTCAGCGTTGAGTTGCTGGCAGTATGGTCTACTACTTTATTACCCTAGCAGGATAACCTAGTCAGACTTCTTTTTGCACAATGCTGTATATAATTTAGGAGGAAGAAGAAAAAGAAGATCAGAACAACAAAAAGAGAAAAAACAGACTAAGTACATAGATAATATATATCAATTTGTACCAATAGATATGAAATATCTTACTCCTGTAAATAGATGTGCCTGCTTTTTTAAAAAAATCAAATTGAATTTTCTATCTGGTATCTTTTGGAAAGATAATCTTACTCAATATTTTTAAAATATATCTTGCCCTCTTTATTAATTATAAGTAGGAATACAAATTACATCCTCACAGACTTGTTTCATATTCCTAGGAGACAACCAAATTAAACTAAATGAAACTTTATCTTGAATAAATCAAATTGTGCCAGAAAGACTATTCCTTGCCCAGCATGGGTGACTGAAGAAGTAGAATTCTAGACTACAGAGCTTTGAATTACAGGTGGAAAATCATTTTCTATAAATTATGCTTTTTTAAAAAAATGAATGAATTAAATTGCTCTATCTGGGAAACTAGCTTCTTCATCCAAATACAAGACAGACCAAGACATCTTGCTGCCTTTAGTCAGAAGCATAATGATAAATTTGGAAGCATGAGGGACAAATCACATAATCAACACTTCCCTCTAAGGCAGGCGTTCTCAACCTTTTCAATCTGGGAGCCAGGTCGTGCTCCCTCAGTCAACTTTAAGGGCCAGATGGCCATTTTGCCCTGCTTCCATGATTGGAGTGGCCATTTTGTCCCACCAGTTTCAAAGGGAATGGTCATTTTGTTTCTTGAATGCCTTGGAGGTCTAGGGGGCCACATGAAATGGCACTGTGGGCTACATCTGGCCCATGGACTTTAGGTTGGGAACCCCTGCTCTAAGGAAAGACAGAAATGCAGGCAGATGAATTAATCAATCGTAACAAAATGAGAAATGGGTTATTTTCACAGTTGATGACCTTTAATTTTCCCAATCAGGACTAACCATACTCCAATGCTTTCCAATTTTAATTTTTTTAATATAGTGAAAGATTTAAAGTTGTGATATACCATCCGTATGGTTGATTCTATCACCTGTGGAAAAGAGGAGAAATCTCATTGAAACCAGATGAACAACAAGCACACTGTTCCTGTCTAAGATATGTGTTCTTGCTCAAAGCGTTACTTAGAATAGGGCCAAGAAGACACTTAGATTTGTAATTGATAGAGACCAATCAATAAAGTATTTAATGATGTTCTGTAAGAGAGTATGTTTTTCTCCTAGTTTCCATGCACAGAAAAAACGGTTTTGCTATGTTTTAGGAACAAATTGAGTATTTTACACACATACCAATAGCTCTCTGGGAAGCACTTAAATTTACTAGCGGTTCGTAAATTTACTGACACTTGGCAACACTGAATCTAACATGCAGCAACTTTTGTGGAAAATAGATCTATTGTAAATAAGTATATGCTATGATTTAGTCTGAATGTGCCTTTACTAAAGTAAAGGTAAAGGTCACCCTTGCTCGAAAGCCAGTTGTATCCTGCTCTAGGGTTCAGTGCTCATCTCTGTTTCAAAGCCAAAGAGCCAGTGCTGTCTGCTTCTGCAGACATTTCCATGGTCATGTGGCAGGCATAACTAGACACAGGAGTGCACGGAACACTGTTTACCTTCCCACCAAAGTAGTCCCTATTTATGTACTTGCAATTTCTTGCTTTCGAAATGCTAGGTTGGCAGGAGCTGGGACAAATTCTGTCCTGCAGTATTCAGGTATCGAACTGCTGACCTTCCTTCCGCCTTCCAGTCAGCGTGTTAGCCACTTGAGGAACTGCAGTCCCTTTTAACAAAAGTAGCTTTCCCCAAATTTGTAAACAAATTTATTTGTGAGGGCTTGTTTAATCGTGTGTTTGTGTGTGTGTGTGTGTGTGTGTGTGTGTGTATCATTTGCTAATCCAAAAAGATAAAGTCTGTTAAAATATCTGATTTAGTTTAAATTAAAGGAGACAAAGATTTTGTTTTCTTGTGCATAAAATGACGGAGATACTAATCAAATCCGTGACTGTACAGTTGTACCTCGCTTAAAGAGCATAATGCGTTCCACGGGATTGCTCTTTAAGCGAGTTTGCTCTTTAACCGAAACACCATTGTAAGTGACCGATTGTGACTTCTGGTAGTGGGGAGATTGCAAACCCCGATTTATTTGTTAAGCAAGTTTTTGGCTGGTTTTATTTGTTAAGCAAAGCGAACATTCGGAGAAAATTCTGCTCTTTAAGTGAGTTACTCTTTAAGTGAGGTGCTCTTTACGCGAGGTTTGACTGTACTTCCTTGGAATTTCAATGGCATACATTGTATTTTCCTTCTATTAGCATGCCTGGAAAATACAGTGACAATTTCACTCTTGAATGGACTTAAAATTATTGGTTGGTAAAAGGAAAGACAAAGAGTTATGAGATTTTTCTCCTTCTTCTTCCTTCCCTCTGCCCAGATAGTCTTTCTAAAATTGAGTATGGCACCTCCCAAAGCCAGTAATTCCTAAATTCCTACCTTAAACTGCTTCAGAAGCTGTGTTTTTCCCCAGGAGTGGCTTGTTTAGAAAAGTCTGCAGTAAATGAAATGTACTTTCACGCTGGAGTATACAGAAAGAGCCTCCTCAAAGATTGTGGTACAGTATTTTTAAACCACAGTCAGGCATACCCTAGCAAAGGCAACCTTTTGTTGTCGGCTAATCTTTCTCACACTAGGTCAGGCAAAGGAAACTGCAGAATGAACTCACCAAAAGGTGCCTTCATTTTGACATATTTTTTGGAATAGTAGCCATGTTAGTCTGTGGTTCAGACATATCAGAAAACAAAACAAAATTTTAAAAATAAAAACAATGTACCATTTTAAAGACTAACTGCTATATTTTTATTGGTAGGTTTCGTGGATCAAGTCCACTTCTTCAGACAAAGAGTGAAACTTACAGGCATGGTATTTATACACCAAATTCAGGGGGTCAAAGGGAGAAGGGTGTGGTCAAGCAAGATGACAGACAAGCAAGCACAACAATACAGCTTCACACAGCCATTAGCAACAATAGATTATTCAGATTAGCTCTAAAAGACTCCCTTTCAATCTCAAAGTTGCTGAGAAAGTCCATTCTGATCTCTGATCAACCTTTGACCTGCATGTCAGAAAACAAACAAAAACACTGTACCTGGTTACTTTCTGTTTTGCTAAAGAGAATTGGCAGGAAGGTTGTAATATAATATATAAAATCATATAGCAATCTATGTAACAAATTTGGTAATTTCCCAGAAACCCTTTGCTAATATTTAGTCCCCTGCGATGGGTGTCTAACAGATGGATGTATTTGATTTCTGCTGTCTCCCTTTCAATCCTAGTTTTGTAATTTCTCTGTTCCAGAATTGTAACTTTCAGGTCTTGGATAGAGTGTCCAGTTAGATTGAAGTGGTTTGAGACAGGTTTCTTTGTGTTGCCATTCTGGATGTCTGATTTGTGTCCATTAATTCTTTTTGTGTCCATTAATTCATTTTGGCAGCTTCATGTCTGACCTAGACACTGAAGTAGAAGAGGTTTCACGTTGCATTATCTGAGTGATGATAACAATAGGATAATTTTATTAATTTCCCATGAAAATAGTGTTGCTGAAGAACCACAACCAGGTGTACAAGAAACATTTTATCATACATGGAGCACACCATGCCAAATGTTCAAGCTGGATTCCAAAAAAAAAGAGAGGCACTAGAAATCACATTTCAAATTTATCAATTGGTATATATCAAATGCAGAAGAACATCAGTTTGTGTTTAATACAGCAAGCCTTTGATTATGGAGAGCATGAAAAGCTATGGATGATTTTAAAACAACTAAGTGTGCCACAATTATGTGATTCTTTCAATGTGTTCTGGATAAGAAGATACTCCTAAGAATAGCATAGAATACCATGAAATAGAATGGTTTGTTATAGGGAAAGGTTTCAGACAAGGGTTTATGCCCAGAATATATATGAGAAGTAGGATTAGATTCGGATGAAGAAGGAATGAAAACTCGGGAAGCAGCAGCAGCAGTTTAAGATAGGCAGATAATATTTCACTGGCAGAAGAGAGCAACAACTTGAAACTACTACTGATGTAGGTTGGAGAGGGGGGAGTACAAAGCAGAATTACAATTGATCATTGTAACAAAGCACAATGGATACATAAGAATGGCACAACTTTAATATAGTCAATGAAGAAATGTATATTATTAAAGAATTTCTATAGGTCAATTAAATCAATATAAAAGTTGGCTTCAACCAAGAAATCAGAAGGGCAGGTATGAACTAGAAAAGATCCTGAAGAGGCAGGATGCATCACTTGAGACCAAAGCCATGCTATGGTATTATCAAGTATGGTGTGAGAATATGAACACTGTGCAATGAAGAACTCTGTCAGGAAAAAAAAATGTGATTTATCTGAAACAGAGTTTGTAGGAAAACTGTGTGGATTGAATGTCAAAGTTACCAGAAGGACATATAAATGGGTTGATTCTAGGTCCATGGTTTCCAATGTGGGGCACACGTCCCACAGATAGGCAATTTGTTTTTTAAAGGGGGGGGGTTAAAATGAGTTATTAACAGTGAAAGACCTTTTAGGCTTCCTCTGCATAAATAAGAGTTCACTTTTTGAATAATAAGAATTATATATCACGGGGGGGGGGTATCAGTATTTTAGAGATGCTTAAGTGGGGCATGGCCCAAAACGGGTTAGAAACATTGCTCTAGAACAAACAAAGCCTGAACTCTCATAGAAACTGAAATGATGAGGCTAAAACTATCAAACTTTGGGCATATCATGAACAGACAAGATTCACTGGAAAAGGCTGGGGGAAGGCCAAAGGCAGTAGAAAAAGAAAACTAACTTGAGAGGGATTGACTTAATAAAAGAAAGTCAAGGCTTTTATTTTGCAAGACCTGAGGCAGGCTATTCCTGATAGGCTTTGGGCAGTCATTAATTCAAAGGTCACCATAAGTCAGAAATGACTTGACAGCAGACAACACCAACAATGTGAAATGATATAGTCCATGTTGCAATCCAAGGAAGCAGCTTGGTGTTCAAATCAATTTTAAATGCTTGTAAATAGAATCAAATACTGTATTATAAATAAAGGCTTAGAGGTATGTCTTATAATAAAATGATTTTATTTAAAAGTTGTTAGTAATAGAGTACTCCAATCAAAATAAGATAAAATTGGGATTAATATCAGTGGATATTTTTACAGCATTTGATTCAGTCCAGTGGGAAATGTTGATAGAAATGGTAAAAGATATGAGATTCGGAGCAACATTTTGGAAGACTGTACAACAATTATATTAAAATAATCAATCCAAAATATTAGTGAACTCGGGGATAACTGATCAAATAGACCTGAAATGTGATACTAGGCAAGGATGTCCATTGTCACCAATATTGTTTGTGATGATAATGGAACTGTTAGCTAATGGAATAAGACAAGATAAAGAGAAAGAAGGGATAAAAGGGACAAAAATTAGTCCCTTTGCAGATGATACGATCTTTACAGTAAATGATCCGATAGTTAATTTAGAAATAATAAAGAAGCATTTAAAAGATTTTGAGGAGGTAATGGGGTTAAAAATAAATTAGGATAAAATGGAGATGATTGCATGTAAAGTAACAAATTCATAAATTGTAAAAATTAGAGAAGAATATGGAATAAAAGTGAAGAGAAATTTAAAATATTTAGGCATTTTAATAACAGTTAACATCCAAGAAACAAAAAAGGCAAATTATGAAAAGGGATATTAAAAACAAAATAGATAAATATAAAAAAAATAAAATTGTCTTGGTTTGGGCTAATTGCAATGTGTAAAATGAAAATACTGCCCTTAATAAATTTCCTATTCAAAATGATCCCAATAAAATACACTGATCAAGAATTAAAGAAATGGCAAAGAATGATTAACAATTATATTTATGATTATAAAAAGACTAGATTGAATAAGAAATACCACAATTTCTTATTCACTTGACCAAAAGACACACACACACACACACCTTCTGGGGTCCTTCTTTCCAGATGCTCAACTATAGGAGTAGTGGAAAAGAAAGTGTTCCTCTACTGAAAGGGCTCTCCTTAATTCAGGATGGTTGCCCTTTATCTTTCCCCTCCATTGCCAATCCTTAGATTTTGGAGTGAAGCAACAGCTGAAGAAGAGTCGGACAGTGAGAAAACTGGCTGTGAAAGGGCTTACTGTTGATGGCAAAGATCTGGCCCTGTGGTTTAAGAGTACTGTACCTCAAGTTTGAATAAAACACATTTCATGCACCAGCCTATTTGTCAAATATGTTGAGTGCAGCTCAAATGATTGCACAAGAGAACCTATTATTCTCTTAGAAGTCGATATTCAAGCTCTTGTGTTATGTGCCATCAAGCACCTAGCGCAGTTGGAGGCACAGTTTCTCTTTGCATATTACTATATCTGCAGGACAAACTGTTAATTGGAAGGCATCCTCTGAAGAACTATGGAGTTCTGGATTGTTACAAAGATTGAGAACTGTCTAGGCCAGGGGTTCCAAACCTTTTCAAGCCAGGGGCCAGGTCATGCTCTCTCAGTCAGGTTTGAGGGCTGGGTGGCCATTTTGCCCTGCCTTCATGATGGGGTGGCCATTTTGTCCTAACAGCTTCAAAGGGATAGCCATTTTACTTCTCAAATGCCTTTGGAGGGGTGGGGCACATGAAATGTATCTGTAGGCCAGATTCGGCCCACGGGCATAGGTTGGGAACCCCTGGTCTAGGCTCAGGCTTCTCATGCTACATCAAATGTACAGTAATACCTCGGATAACGTTTACCTCGGATAATGCTAAAATTGCATAACATTAAGTAATCTGGGGTGGAAAATTGCACTGAATAACGTTAAGGTCCTATGGGATGGATCAGATAACAACTGCTAAAGCCTGTGCAGTTACAATGTATCTCTATGGAGCTTTAACATTATCCGATCCATCCCATAGGATTTTAACATGCATCGGATAACACTAAAAATCGGATAACACCAAGACTTGTGGAACCAAGTTTTAGCATTATCCGAGGTTTTACTGTATTCAGAAACATTCTTATTTCCTTTCCATGCTTATTCCAATCAATTAATCTGTTCTGGAATTCCATCTGCCTTTGTGGGTGGACCCTCTAGAAATGTGTATGCAAAATACTTTGTATTTAGTATGCAAAATACCTTTTTTGAAAAAATACCAGGCCATATACTCTCCTTTCTCCCTCTTTTTTCAAAAGCAGACCAGACATCTCCTGTACATAGCTACTTTATCTTCCTTACACACACATATGACTTTCACTTTGTAATGGATGGAGATGGGGAGTGGAAAAAGCCGAGTGGTATTGGTACCTGAAAAATGCTAGCTAGCAAAGCACCCAGAATGACCAAAAATATTAGTATGGAAGATTAGACTAAGAGGGGGCCTGACAGAAGGAACCATGGAGACTAGAAGAAGGAATGTTGCTCTTGTGTTTTTTGTAAGAAAGGGACAGGACAAATAGCAGGAAGGACAGAGTGTGGGTCTGAGGGGAAAATGCCTTCAGGGTGGTAGCAATAAACAAGTAGGTGGGAGGGCCTCGCAGAAAGAGATCAGGGGCCACATCTGGCCCATGTGTTACAGCTTGCGGACCTCTGATCTACAGAGGTTATGGACCCTGAGGTTGTTCAGTTACAGCTAGCAATACAGTAATCAGTGGGGTTTTTTAAGTAACACAGATAATAGGAGATCATACACACTCTTTTGCGTTTTAACATGTTACCATCAGGATTCAGAGAAGGGTTATTTAAGAAAGTTCCTGTTCAGGAGCACTTATGTATTTGTCAGGCTGAAAAGGTGGAGACATCTGAACACGTGCTCCTAGACTACCAATTTTATGACAACCTCAGATGTGACCTTCTTGCTGCCTTCCCTCAGATTGAGTTGAATAACCACATGTTTAGAGTCATGCTTTCAGATAGAACCACTGACCTGATGGCTGCTGTTGCTAGATTTGCCTGGAGGGCTACCAGGGTACGTAGCATTAGGCAGAACCTGCTACAGTGGGGACAGGTTTAAAACCAACAATAATGATTTTAATTTTGCACTAGTAATTCTGTTTATATCCTACTAATGCAATTGGTATCTACTATGTGCATTTTTAAAAAGACATTTTTATCCTTATTTTATAATTGCAAGTATAACTTTTAAACTGTTTTATGTGCTGTTTTATTCTTTTTAAACCAGATACCTGTTTCAAATGTAGCATAAATTTAAAAACTGATTTTATTCTATTCTGATTTAATTCAAATGAATGTGTTCACGGGGGTGCATGTTGATGGTATTTCATGCACTTAAACTATTTTTACTGTACTGGCAGAGGCGTAGCTACTGCCGTATCTGCCGTATCAATTATACGGGGCCCCCGGGCCATGGGGGCCCCCAACATGCGTAAGCAAAACACATCTTTACCCTTCCTAAGGGCACCCAAACAAATTTTTATACGGGGCCCTGCCAAGGCACGCTACTCTTCTGTGTACTGGTCATCGACTGCAGTAAAGTTTGATTGATTGAATTAGTTTTTAAGGTACTGTACTACAAAGGTTTTTGTCTTTATGTTTTGTTTATTCTCTGATATGCTTGCACAGACTAACATGGCTGCCATTTATATATACTGTATTTCTATCTATCTCTATTTCTATCTATAATATATAAGTTATATATATGGCAGCCATGTTAGTCTGTGCAAGCATATCATAGAGTAAACAAAACAAAAAGACAAAAAACTTTGTGGCACCTTAAAAACTAATTGCCGTATTGGTATCTGAGTGCATATACAGTAAAACCTCATATAACGCTAAAACCTGGTTCCACAAGTCTTCGTGTTATATGATTTTTCGTGTTATCTGATCCTCTATGGGATCCATAGAGATACATTGTAACCACAGAGGCTTTCGCGGTTGTTATCTGAAGCATCCCATAGGATCTTAATGTTATCTGATGCAATTCTTCCCCCCAGATTCCTTGATGTTATGCGATTTTCGTGTTATTCGATACTAATGTTATATGAGGTATTACTGTATTGCTAATATATATATGAAAGAGTTTTCCCTCATTCTTTTATGCTTTTATTCAAGTGTTCATTGTAAGAGCAGGAGAGAGACACTTGCTTGAAGGATATTTGCTCCTATCTCAAAAACTTCCTGAACATAGAAAGTATACAATCCAGAGAAAGTGAATTGTGGCCCTGTTAGAAGAATAACATATTAATGTTGGTTTGTTTTGTTCCTTTTTTTGTATTATTGGTATTAAGTTTTGTGTTATATTTGCGTGTATTTTCTTTGCATTCTGTTATTCATTTAAAATTAAAACAGCATAATGACCTTTTTCTAATGCTTCAACTGCTTTCAAGTCCTATTTGGGTTATCTCCTCTTCCAGCCAGCTAGGTGTTTTAGCTCAGAACAATGTTACCACAACACAGGTTCACCTATAAACCTCTTTTAATTTTTAAAATTGTATTCCTGCATCTCTGCTGTGTGTGAGAGTGTATGTGCGCAGGCATGCACATGTGTGTCAAGAGTTCATAAGTTCTTGCTGTAGCTAAAGATCACTGATATTTATTGCACTTTAATTGAAATTGACTTACATTTTCATGAACATTTTTGTCTCCCCTTACAAATCACTTTTTAGCATATATATTTTTCAGGGGGGGGGGATGCACTCTATTTAGTTCTTATTCTTGGTTTCCCTCTGTGGTGTCATCATGTAGTCCATTCTGATTGGCTACATACACCCCTGATGTCATCCCAAACCCTGTATAATCCCTGGTCATCCAGGAAAGAAAATAAATGGACAATGACATTTCTGTATCAACAACATGCATTTTCTGAACTTTTAAGGGGCATATGTTTTGGAGCTAATGTTGCACAAACTCTTTGGCAAGAGTACACTGCTGGGCTCTGAGGAAGTGGCATTTGGCTTGCTTACTGTCACACTATGAATGCCTTGTTCAGTTAATATAAACAAGTATACCTATTCCTCTCTGTCAAACGCTGGAGGGAATGGCCGAGGCAGTGGAAGCATTATCACCCTAGGTGTTCATGATTCTTTCCACATTTCCCTGGAACTGTTACACAGCTGTGCTCAATCCAGTTTGGCCTTGAATCGCAACAAGTCTTGACCTCTTTGATTAGTTGTTCGGAGCCACCTCACCCATTCATGTCCTCAGTTTGGTTTTGCTGCTTACACAGGCTGCGATGCAGTCATGCCCCAGTTGATGCCAACTGCTTCTGAATTACGAACACATCTCATGGGAAGGTTCAGATGACAGAAGGTTGCAACCTACCAAACACAGGTTAACACCTTGTCATTTAAGGGAGCATTATTTTAATCCATGCTATTGCACAACCTTCCTATGGTTATACTATGCACCTTCTCAACACTAGTGAAAGAGCTGGCTCATTCCTCTCAAAGGCTATATCTATTTCAGACCTTTCACATATTTTATGCCAAGGGCAATCTGGGTCTAATTTCCTGACTCACTAACATCCTGGCTTCCTCACTAGAAATAGTCTTATTTTAGCCAGGATTAAGCTTTACTTTATCAGATGTTTTGACAATTGTTGAGAGGAGGGGTTGAATGACCATGGCTGTCATATTAAGCATCCATTCATTGCTCCATGTGGTATAAGAATGCAGTTTGCTGTGAGTCCTGCATATGAATTACCTTGAAATCTAGTCTGAGGCACTGTTTACTCTGAGGATGCAATTCGCACACAGAGTCGTTGGAAGCTAGGTGACAGAATTTCCTTCTTCTATATTTGGGTGAGCCATAGTTGCAAATGAAGAAGTCTGCAGAAAATGGCAGCAATAGCTTCATAATAAAATTACAAGTTTGTAAAAGGTCTGTGGACTTGTGCTTGAAATTAGAGGATGATGGTCATGGTGATGACGATGATGGTGATATTCAATCTTCCTTTCTATTTTTCCATACTTCTTGTAGAAACCTATACATTGTTATATGTAGCTCTGAAGATAATCATTCTACTCTGATTTCCTAGTTGCTTCAACCTGCTTTTTTATTTTTAAAAGAAAGAAATGTCTTGCCTAGAATTCAACACTTTTGGGAGCAAACATTTCCCCCTGTAGAACAATGATACAGTAAAATATAACACCACACAAAGTGCAAAAGGACTACTTGACAGTATCACAGTAGGACATCTGTTCAGATCCAAGTCCCATTGGGTTGGACACTTACTTCAAGGTAAGTTTTAAAGGATTACATTGGTTTTTAAAGGAAATATGATTCTATCAGCATAGTGGGAGGGGAAAAATTAGATTACACGAGTTGGAGCAAAAGGTTCCAAAACTGTGTGTCAAAAATATGATGAATTTACTATTGAAGTACATCTGTAACCTACACATTTAACGCAGTAGCTCACTTGTTTAGACAGCTGAAATGGAGAAAATGTTTGTCATTTAAAAAGCACTTTAGTTAGTGTGGTATAATAGGAGTTGCTGAAGACTGGAAACATGGATCAAGTCCTATTAAATTCTGCCCCCTCCCCCAGCCTGCTAGAAGAATTTTAACTACATTGTGCCGTAATGAGCCGTGCCCAAACTACTGTTTTCTGGCCCACTCTTTATTATATCCCTTTATTGTAATGAAACTCAGATGGTCATTGTTTATACTACGCCAAGGAGGGAGAGCGTGCTGGAATCGGTCTAATTAGCTACAAGTGGGTTTCGGAATTAGTGCATAGGAAAGAACAAATTTTTAGTAACTACTTTAAATTGAAGTCTTCATTTATTTTCATTATGGCTAGACAAAAGAAATCTAGTGTTCCCCAACCCCCTACCTCCAGTTCCCTTTCCATACATGGGCCCTTCAGTAATTCCAGTGGGGATTGCATTCTATTTATTCCAGGCTCTGCTTTTAGAAAATTTATGAGAAGAAGCTGTTCAAGGTTTATACCAGGATAATTAAATAAGAAAAAAACCTATATAGGGTTGTTCATAAGCAGCAAGCTGCAGGCATGAGAACAATAACACATGCACAGGCCAGTCCTGTGGATGTTTACCCAAGTGCATTGGGGACTTTTATAGGATTACAGTTTTACGAGTTATCTCACATTTTCCTAAGACTTCAGAATGATTTGCCCATTTGCTGCCTCAGTAATTCTCACAACAATCCTGTAAAGGAGCCTAGGCAGCCTGAGTGAGGCTACCAAAGATGCTAGCTGGCATTAACAGCTCCTCTCTCATATGCTTATACTTCATATGACCCAATATTATTTCTGCTTCAGTTTTTAAGAATGAAAGTCATATGTATAACCTTTAATACAGCCCCCACTCCCCCAGGAATTAAGTAAGCAGTACTGTTTGGTTGCTTTTCAGAACTGACAGTTAGCAATTCAACAGGGCTGTTGACGATTAGGAAAGAACTCCTGACCATTCACTAAGGAATAAGCCAGGGTGGTGAACCTTGGCACTCCAGCTGTTCTTGGACTTCAGTTCCCAGAACCCCTGATCAGCAGGTGTACTGACTTGGGCTACTGGTAATTGAAGTCAAAGAACAGGTGGAGTGCCAAGGTTTGCCACCACTGGAGTAAGGTCTCCTTCAGACGTCCCTTGTCCAGTAAATATGCATGGAAATACACCATTACATACAATTCCTTTCTCTAAGCTTCAAGAAATGGGGCCTCATTTGCCAACAGTACAATACTCATTGCTGGGCTACACATTTTACAGGTTTTCTAAATGGTAGCCAAGTGGCAGGCACATCAGACAAAAACAAAATGTAAAAACAAAAATAATAATTAAAAAGACAAAAACTTTGTGGCACCTTAAAGATTAACTGGGACTGCAGTGGCTCAAGTGGCTAAAATGATGACTGGAAGGCGGGAGGTCAGCAGTTTGATTCCCGAGTACTGCAGGGTGGAATGAGCTCCCGTCTTTGTCCCAGCTCCTGCCAACCTAGCAGTTCGAAAGCAAGAAATTGCAAGTAGATAAATAGGGACCACTTTGGTGGGAAGATAACAGCGTTCCATGCGCTCCGGTGTCTAGTCATGCTGCCACATGACCATGGAAACATCTGCAGAAGCAGACAGTGCTGGCTCTTCAGCTTTGAAATAGAGATGAGCACTGACTTCTAGGGTTGGATACAACTGACTTTCAAGCAAGGGAAACCTTTACTCTTAAAGATTAATATGAGCTTTCGTAGGTCAAGTTCACTTCTTCAGACATGTTACAGGCTTCCAACTTTCTATACAATTATGCACAAGACAAAAGACTAGTTATTAGAGCTCTGGTGGCCAACCTTGGCACTCCATCTGTTCTTGGACTTCAATTCCCAGAAGCCCAAGTCAGCACTCCTGCTGATCAGGGCTACTGGGAATTGAAGTTCAAGAATAGCTGGAGTTGCAAGGTGCGCCATCACTATATTAGAGAATCAATGCTTTTGTGAGCCATGTTTGTTTGTTGAGCCACAAAAACTAACATCAAAATATAGCAGTTAGTCTCAGTGGCGTCGCGCAGACTTCAGCCGCCTGGGGCGAAGAACAAACTCGCTCTCCCCCAGCTCGCCACTGCCGCCGCCGTGCCCCCCCCCCAGGACCCAGGCAAAAGGCGGCCCTTTTGCTGATGAGCGCCCCGCGTGCGCGCATGCTGCTCACCTCCGGCCGCCCACCCACCCAGCTAGCTGTCAGTGGCTCTCCGCCACCTACCCCTGACGAGCACAGCGCGCACGCGCGCTGCTCACCTCCGCCCGCCCGCCCAGCTAGCCGTCCCACAATTCTCTTTCATTCCATCTAGTTTAGTTTTTGTGTCTCAGTTCTGAGCTGTAACATCCAAATTTGCCCAGTGGGCACATTTATTTGAAACTCAAAATGGAATAGGAAGCAGATGATATAACTTTATTGCTTTGAGATCAAGAGGCCTGAGCCAATGCATCTCTAATGCATCTCTATTTTTGGAGACCTGTTATCTGTCACCTGCATAGAAAACAATATTGTTTCAAAGAAAACTGTGTACACTAGGACCTCGGATAACGTTATGACTTGGTTCCACAAGTCATGACATTATCCGATTTTTAGCGTTGTCCGATGCATGCATCGAACAATGCTTCAAAAAAGCCCTGACTTCAGGGACAAACCGCACAGTTTGTCCCTGAAGTCATCTCTGCGGGTGGGGGTGGGGGATTGGGCTACCCAATCCACACCCACCCACCTGCAGTGATGAATCACTGCAGGAGGGGGGTGGATTGGGTAGCCCAAGCCCAATCCACCCCCCACCCGCAGTGAGCTCTGTGACTGCAGTAGGGTCGGGGGAAAGGCATGTGCATTTCCACTGACCCTACTGCGGTCCCTGTGAATGAAGAAGGGGTGAGGGAATCCCAAGCGTCTGTGCTGGGGATTCCCTTACCCCTTCTTCATTCACAGCGCTTGTAGCTTGGAATGCAGGAAAGGGGGGGAGGGGAAAAGGTGCGAGATCGCACCTCTCCCCCCCCCACTTTCCTGCATTCCAAGCTAGCGCTGCGCTGGGTGTGGGGGGAAATACCCACCCCATCCCACAAGGGCAGCTATGGATTGCTGCCCTTGGGGGGGGGGTATTTCCCCCACCCCACCCCACCCCACCCCACCCCACCCAGGGCTAGCTTTAAAAGCAAGAATGTCCAGAGGAAAAGAGAGGTGAATCGCCTCTCTTTTCCTCTGGACCTTCTTGCTTTTAAAGCTAGCCTTCGGAGAGGTGGGGGGGAAATACCCACTCCACCCTGCAAGGGCATTGATCCATAGCTGCCCTGGGCAGGGTGGGCTGGGTATTCCCCCCCCTACCCAGGGCTAGTTTTAAATGCACGAAGATCCACAGGAAAAGAGACACTAATCATCTCTTTTCCTGTGGATCTTCGTGCATTTAAAGCTAGCCCTGGGTAGGGGAGGCACCCCACAAGGGCAGCAATCCATAGCTGCACTTGTGGGGTGGGGTGGGGTGGGTATTCCCCCACCCACCCAGCACAGCACTAGCTTGGAATGCTACAATTTTTCTTCATTCACAGCAACTTCAGTAGGGTCAGGGGAAAGGCGCATGCCTTTCCCTCGACCCTACACCAGTTGCAGATATCACTGCGGGTGGGGGGTGGTTTGGGTAGAAATTCTACCTAACCCGCCCCCCGGAGACCATTGCCTCGGATAACACTAAAGAATCGTTATCCAATGCAAGTTTTTTGGGAAAAACTTGCATCGTTATCCGATTCTAGCGTTATCCGATGCAATCATTATCCGAGGTATTACTGTACCTTCTTCAGTGTTGTTTTGTTGGATATTTGTTGTTTTGGATTGTCAAGTCCCTTCTGACTCAAAGTGACCTTAGAGGTCGTTCAAATACCATGTGACCATTTTTTGGGGGGAGGTGGTAAACCAAAAGTCACAGAAAGTCACAGGGTGAGGAGGGGTTCGGCGTGAAGTCACGTGACTCCAAAATTATCATTTGATTTTCACATCCAGCTGGCCATAGATCTATCTTCAAGCCATGTGATGGGGGGTTGGTAAAAGGTTGTGGAAAGTCATAGAGGGGGAGTGGCCTATTTTAGGTCACATGGTATTTGAAAGAGCCCTTAATTAGGGTTTTGGAGACAAACAAAGATGATTAGGGAGCAGTGTAGCACTGCCAGTTGCCACCGAGGTCTACAACTAATAAAGGATTTTGGGCCTAAGACAAAGAAGAGGAGAGCAATATATCTAATTCCCGCACAAAGTCACTGTACCTTACCAAATTGGCTTAGGACAGTGGTGGCGTACCTATGGCATTCATGCCAGAGGGGCCACTCACAGCCCTCTCTGTGGGCATGCGTGCCATCGCCCCAGCACAGAGTTCGCCCTACCCCTCTGCCCAGCAGCCCATTGAGATCACTTCCTCCACCCAGAGTGGGTTTGGGGTTGCAGTTTGGGCATTCATTCTCTAAAAGTTTTACCATCACTGGCTTAGGAAATGAAGAAAGCAACATTTTTAATTTAAAAAACAAACACAAGACCCTCTCAGTAGATCAACTTATGGCACAAGTGCAAAAAACATAAAACAAAATAGATATTAAATCCACACTGATGGAGGTAAGCATTAAATAAAAAGATAAATAAATAAATGGATGACTGATTTAAGGAGATATAGAATATAACAATATATCATAGACTGACATGTGAATTAAAATTTAAAAATGGATTTTTTTTGAGAGAGAGATAGGGAGAATGTATTGAAAAACAGTATGTTTTAGTGAAGGGGAAAGGCCAGGACAGGAATATTTAATGTTTTGGAAAGAGGGGACAAATATATAAATGAAATGTCATATAGAAAATATTTACAAGAAGATATACATTGTGCCATTAATGTTGTGGGTGCATGTTGTGTGTGTGTGTGTGTGTGTGTGTGTGTGTGTGTGTGTGTGTGTGTGTGTGTGTGTGTGTGTGTGTGTGTTTTCTTTTTATATTGTAGTAGTTGTTTCCCTTTTTTGTGTGGGTTTTCTTTATATATTTTTTATTTGTATGCTCTTGTTTTTCTATATTGTTTATGTTTATTGAAAATAAAAATGTAAAATAAATAAATAAATAAAGTTGTTAAACTGCCAGATATAGGGACATAATAGTTCCCCACAAGATGAGGGAGTCCTGTTTCTCTCCACTCTGTAACTTAGTAATTTGTTTTAATGTGAAGAATTCTTTTTTCACCAGTGTCACCATCTCCCACCCGAACACCATCAGGCAGATTATTCATAAAGCACTCTTTTCAAAAGGCTGAACTGGCACTCATATCTGGACAGATACCATGGTGCTAAGTAGAACTGCCAGTTGGTAGAATTACCCCATGTCTTGTGGAAGGGAAAGCTAGATCATATTAGCCTCCATGAACATGGATCTTAGGATAACAAACACTCTCAATGAGTTAAGTGAAGTCGTAGGACTTAGCCTGATACCATTGCAACCTATGGGGAAATCACAACAGATGGCATCGACAAGACTCCGCGTGAACATCTCCGGGGTTAACAGGTTTAACGGCTTGTTTTGCAGACAATTTGGGTAATCAAGCCAAGTTTCTCTATCAATCAGCTCAGGGCTGTAGCCAGGATTCTAGATGTGGGTGGGCTAATGTTTTTTCAGGATGGGCAACAATGTCATATATACAGTAATACCTTGGATAATGCTTTCATCAGATAATGCTAAAACCGCATAATGTTAACCAATCTGGAAAAAAAATTGCATCACATAATGTTAAAATCCTATGGAATGCATCCGATAATGTTTGCTAAAGCCTGTACCGGTTACAATGTATCTCTATGGAGTTTTAACGTTATCCAATGCAATCCCATAGGATTTTAACGTTATCCGATGCATGCATTGGATAACATTAAAAATTGGATAACGCTAAGACTTGTGGAACCAAGTTTTAGCATTATCCAAGGTTTTACTGTATATGACATATATATAAGCCTCTGGGAGTTTGAGGATGGCCAACTGCTAACTCAGGGTGGGCGACACCCACTCTGGCCACCCCCTGGCTATGGCCCTGAAGCATCTTTCTCCTTGTTAAGAGTCTGGCATAACCTTTGAAGAAGAAAAGATTCATTCATTCGTTTGTTCGTTTGTTCGTTTGTTCGTTTGTTCGTTCGTTCGTTCGTTCGTTCGTTCGTTCGTTCGTTCGTTCGTTCGTTCGTTCGTTCGTTCGTTCGTTCGTTCGTTGGTTGGTTGGTTGGTTGGTTGGTTGGTTGGTTGGTTGGTTGGTTGGTTGGTTGGTTGGTTGGTTGGTTGGTTGGTTGGTTGGTTGGTTGGTTGGTTGGTTGGTTCGTTCGTTCGTTCGTTCGTTCGTTGCTGCCCATCTTGGATATTTTCCCACTATGAGCAGCATACATCAATTAAAGATTTACAAATAACCATAAACTACAACCAAAACCCAAAATCGAAAAAATCACTCATACTTGGGTAGTCAAATCAAAATACAATACGGTATACTGTACAAATTATAATTCCAAAGGCAACTTAATATGACCAATTACAAGGAAGTCAGCTGAAAGGATGGAAATAATGGCATTTACCTAGAGGATTTTAGCTAGGTTGCAGAAGACTGATGCGTTTAGGATCAGTTTGCTAGGATCCTTGATACCACATGCCTAATGAGGTTTTACATTCAGGAATTTGTTGTTAAAGAGTTAAGTTAGTGTGAGGTGTTCTTTTTATATATGTTAAGGGTATTTTTTCACACTCACACACACATACACATGCTTTAAAAGAAAAAGAACTAATTTGCCTTTGCAATGGAGAAGAAAAAAGAACTACAGGCATTTTTACCAGTGTTTGCTTTTCCAGTTTCTTTAATTTGGGTAATTGCTTAGTCAACTTTCAAAAATATATATTCTGTCTTGAAAAAACAGCAAAAAAAATATGACGGATCACCTTCCTTTTCATTTCAGATTTGGCATGCTGGTCCCAGATTGTGTATTCTTTCCACGGCGCCATACCAGCGTCCAATACTTAATTAATTTCCCTTTGCTCCTGCAGCCTTCCACTTAAAGAGACAGTGTCCCATTTTTGATAGCTTGCTTTTGGCTCGGTTTCAAATGTGTCACTTCTTAAATCTTTTTCTCTCTCTCCCCAATTCTTATTATACAAACTTCCCAGAGTGCTGTATGGCACAGGGCTGGTGTTTTCCTACTGTTCCAACCCCTCTCAATCGTTGTGCTTTTCAGGAGCCAGATCAACCTACATGAAGAAAAGCATGGAGAGACAAAGAGGGAAGAATATACAACTATGGTAAAAGGGGAGAGGGAAATGACTTGTCTTAATTTCTTCCCCATGAAATTATTCTTTTTCTGCCTAAAACTGGGAGTGTGTGTGGTGGGGACTTTGTATAATACTGATAGATACCTTAGGATAGAAGGAATTGTCAAGGATGGTTGCTGTCTGGGACCAAGAGAACAGCTCCATGACATACATATTTTATCTAATACTGTATTCTACATTTAACTTTGCCTGCATTTTTCAGTCTGAAGCCTGCCTGCTGGCTACCTTCTATCTTTACACACTTTCAGCCCCAGATATATTTATTTACTGGCTAGGAGCCTATGGTCAGGAAATTATTTAAATTTAAGTATAGCACTCACTATACTGTGGTGATTTTTTACACACACTAAGAAGGTGCCAACACAATACATCTTTTCTCAGTTCCCTGCAGCAAAGTGTCCACAAAATGTCACCTCCCCACCCCCAAGAGTGGAGATCTTTAATGGGTTGCAAAAGGAGTAGCTTTGCCTATTCTTAAATTCTGCAAATGATGCATCAGCTTCTCACTCTATAATCAGAAGAAGAGTGAACCATGTGCACAGCTGCATGAAAGATTAATATTCATCGTAACAGTGGTCACATTCCCATGCTAGTTTTACAGAAGAGAGAACTCACTGCTCAAGGTGATTAATACATATCATAAGGCAGAATGAAAACAGAAGATTAAATATATTAAAATGTTAACATTAGTAAAGGTCTCCCTTGCCCGAAGGTCTCCCTTGCCCAAAAGACATTCATATCCAACTCTAGGTGTGGTGCTCATCTCTGTTTGTAGCCGAAGAACCAATGTTACATGCATCTGCAAACATTTCCATGGTCATGTGGCAGGCATAACCAGTCACTGAAGCACATGGAATGCTGTCACCTCCCCCCCCCAAAGTGGTACCTATTTATCTACTTGCAGTTTCTTGCTTTTGAACTGCTAGGTTGGCAGGAGCTGGGACAGATGATGGGCACTCACTTCTTTGCGCAGGACTCGGGCCTCAAACTGCTGACCTTCCAGTCATCAAGCTCAGCGTCTTAACTACTAAAGCCATAATGGTTCCCTCCCCCACCCCCCAAAAAAGTTACCATCTTCACAATTAAATGTGATTGATAAATATTAAATCATTTTATTAGTGAGTTTAAAAAACATGTATCTTCACGTCCATTGTGAAACTAGCAAGAGTAGGTACTAACTGCAGTTATGCAGGGTGTACTTTGCAGAGTCTAGGAGCCACACAATAGAAAGCCTCCCTCCATGGGACTAACACACATGGCTTTGGACACATGATGTTTTGTTTCTGAAGTACTCTCTGCCTTGAAATAAAGTAACTGAAGAGTGGCTTGCATATAAAAGGTCAATAAAGTTAAAGATCGCCCTTGCTCAAAAGCCAGTTGTATCTGACTCTAGGGTTCAGGGCTCATCTCTGTTTATAGGCAAAGAGCCAGTGCTGTCTGTGTCTGCAGATGTTTCCATGGGCATGTGGCAGGCATGCCTCAACACCGGAGTGCGCAGAACACTGTTTATCTTCCTATCGACATGGTCCCTATTTATCTACTTGCAATTTCTTGCTTTCAAACTGCTAGGTTGACAGGAGCTGGGACAGAGACAGAAGCTCACTCCATCATGCAGTACCTGGGAATTGAACTCTGACCTTCCAGTCAGCTGGTTCAGCATCTTAACCACCTGAGCCACCGCAGTCCCCTACCTATAAAAACAAGCAGCTAAAAGATGCCAAAAGTTGAAGAAAAACATAACCAACAAGGATGTTCATAATTAAGCCTGACAGTGGCTGAATCTGTGGCAGATGCATCAAATGCGGCACATGGCAAGATTCTACTATTTGCAGCTACTTTGCCAAATATGGTCCTGATTCAATAACTTGTTCAAAAGTAGTCATGATTTGTTTAAAATGCCATCTCTATCAGAAAGCCTTGCAAATGTTGATTTGACTGGTCTCTTAATATCAGCGCCACACTCCTGGAGACCTCTAACAACGATAACATTGTTTCAAGTAAATTTCCAAAATAAATGGTGTGCTGAGCAGAATTTCATTTGCATCCACAACGTTGAGAGGACATGAAGAGGAAACCAGATACTACATCAAGTAGGAGCGTGCTTCTAATGGCAATAATTTTTATTGTTAACGCTATATGTCTTATTGTTGATCCTATATGTGACATCAAGCTAAAAACTGGCTGATGGTGACCCTAGTGGGGCTTTTAATGTGGTTTTACCAGTTCCACCCACCACCACCCCATGAGTTGTCATGGCAGAATGGTTATTTGAACTCAAGTCTCCTGAGTCTTAGTCCATCACTTTATCTATTGCTTAATGCTGGGTGTCTTCAGTGATGGTATTTAGCCTACATGATGTGCCAAAATGGTTCTCAATGCAGAGGTTGTGGAATTAGTTGAATACAGTTGTACCTCGCTTAAAGAGCATCATGCGTTCCACAGGAATGCCCTTTAAGCGAGTTTGCTCTTTAAGCGAAACACCATTGAAAGTGACCAATTGTGTGTGGGGGGATTGCGAACCCTGATTTATTTGTTAAGCGAGTTTTTGGTTGGTTTTATTTGTTAAGCAAAGCAAACATTCAGAGAAAGTTCTGCTCTTTAAGTGAGTTACTCTTTAAGTGAGGTGCTCTTTATGTGAGGTTTGCCTGTAATTCAATGTGTACCCTCTATGCTAGTGTTTCCCAACCTTTGATTTTTGGACTTCAATTCCCAGAAGCCTAAGTCAATTCCCCAAAGCACTGATCAGCCAATGTACTGACTTAGGCTTCTGGGAATTGAAGTCACACGTTGGCGTGTGGGACCCCTGTTGGGAACCACTGTTTTAGATAAAATGTGTGCCATATCATGTCTAAACTGTTTAAATGTCTGTACTATGTTTTTTAAAAGATGTTTAATACATGTTGGTAACTTTGAAACACTACAGTGCATGCTATTACAGTCTCTAGATCAGGGGTTCCCAACCTAAGGCCTGCAGGCCAGATCTGGCCCATGGTGCCCCCTCACCCCTCCAAGGGCATTCAAGTACAAAATGGCCACCCCCTTTGAAGTTGTTGGGACAAAGTGGCCACCCCATTATGCAGGCAGGGCAAAATGGCCATCCAGCCCTCAAAGCTGACTGAGTGTGTGACCCAGCCTCTGACTTGAAGAGGGTAGAAACCCCTGCTCTAGATTCAGACGACTATGTCAGGACTGAGGGATCTGTAACAATGCAGGTGTTCCTGGCCCATCACTTTCGCCAGCTTGAACAGTGCGGAGGCATAAAAAACAGCCATTTTTAACATCTGGAGGGCCAAAGATAATGGTCAACTGACTGATGAATGTAGTCCTATTTCTTAACCCATTGAGAAACTGGAACCTACTTTGCATCTAATAAACCATTTAGCACATGATTTTTTTAATAGAAGCCATATGAGAACTGGTTGTCTGAACCTATCCATGGCCTCATATATCACAGTACTAATAACTCCAAAGGCACTTTACTGGCCTACTTACCTTTGCTAGTTCTCTACCTTCAAATCCCCATAAATACTGCATGATTTTTATTTTCAAGTTCTGTCTGTTTTCGGATTAGTCTCCATACAGGTCCTAAACAACAGGGCTAATACAACATATTCTGTTGCTTTAGAATAAAACGCAATGTGTTTTAGGTTTTTTTTTTAATTTAAAATGATCTGCTCCTCAATTTTGGAACCTCTTGGCCCTACTAAATTCAATGAAGCAAAAAAAAAAAAAAGGGGGGGGGGTCTCTAGTCAGAACTTATCTCCTCCAGAAATAAAACATACAGTAGGAGAAGTAACAAATTGCTTGGCACCTCATTAGCAATTGTAAGCAGACTCCGTTTTCACCCTGGGGTCTCATTGGAATGATTTGTTAGGCAGATTTCTCCCCTCTCCCTCTTAATTGAAGGGAGTTGGAGGCAATGCAAGAACAACAGTGATTATTTGTGTCCTTCAGGGACGCCTGTCTTGCCTAGTGCTAAAGTGCCCCTTTACCTGATGTTGTTTCTGGAATCTGAAGCTAACTCCAAGTTGCTTCTGTGTGTGGGTCTGATTGTTGAAACAATGTAGCCTGTCTAATAGAAGATGGCCAGTGTTCTCTTGTGTCTAACAAACCAGGCAAGATAAGTCCATTTCCATCAGATGACCCGGGCATGTGCTTGGATGAGGGTTGTTCCTTTGACAGATTTCTCCTGACAGAGCCATTAAAGGTTGTGCTAAGCACACTACAGTTTAAGCCCCTGGTCAGATTAAGGCCCATTATACAGCTACATTACTTGATGGTTCCCACTAAGGATGGTGGCCACTCACCACATTAGTACTACCTACGTAATCTTTTCTGGCTCTGAAAGAACTACATCTGGCAATTAGGCACCAGGTTGAAAAATATTAGTGGTTCAGAATATATAAGATCCAAAATACTCTAAAGTTGTAAAGCAGGATATAAACTGAAACAAACCGAATTACTTCAAAGTGCTGTGACAGCTAACAGAACAGACTTCCCAAGAAGCACTATCAGCAGCCAGAAATACTAAAAAGACAAGATTGTCAGGGTTTCCAGCAGGATTCCAAATTGCTGTCTGAGGTAGTAACATTTTGGTAAAGCCTGTACAAGGAATGCAGCAAGTACTTGTCTTCCCCTCCATCTCTGTGATTTTTAACATTTCACTCCTTTTGCTTTTGATCTTTTCTAGCATCAGGGCCTTCTCCAGTGATTCCTTTCTTCTCATCTGGTGGCCAAAGTATTTGAGCTTCAGTATCTGTCCTTCCAAGAAGCAGTCAGTGTTGATTTCATTTAGGATTTAACAATTTAGTCTCCTTGTAGTCTAGGGGACTCTCAAAAGTCTTCTCCAGCACCACAGAGGGATCTGTTCTTTTGCACTCAGCATTCCTTACGGGCCAGCTCTCACAGCCATACATTACTATTGGAAAGACCATCACTTTAACTCTGCAGACTTTTGTTCACAGGGTGATGTCTCTACTTTTTATTATGCCTAGGTTTGCCATAGCTTAGCTCCCAAGGAAAAAGTGTCTCCCAAGAAAGTAAGGTCTGTCTCTGCTTCCATTTCTTCCTCTTCTATTTGACAGGGACTGATGGGGCCAAATATCATGACCTTGATTTTTTGTGTGTTGAGTTTCAAAAGTTTCAAAAAAAAAATCCACTCTCTTCTTTCATCCGGAGGCAGCAACTAGTCCAGAATGCAGCTGCTCAGGTGGTGATGGGTTGTGGGTGTTATAAATGTGCCTCACCACTGCTTCAGGAGCTGTACTGGTTGCCAGTGTGCCTCTGGGTGCAATTCAAGGTGCTGGTAATTACCTTTAAAGCCCTACATGGTAGTGGGCCAGGATACTTAAGATATCACCTCACCCCAAGAACATCTGTCCGTCCCACCAGAGTGGACCAGAGAGGCTCTCTAATTGTCCCATCAGCTAGAGAGGCACATCTCTCTAGCACTAGAAGGAGGGCCTTCTCTGTGTCTGCACCTGGCTCTATGGAACCTCCTGCCAACTGAGTTGTGCCTCCAGACAGAGCTGCTATCCTTTAGGAAAGGCTGTAAAAACTTGGCTGGCGGGGGAGGTATGGGGTACCATTAACACAGTGACCCTAGCCTGCTGGCTGATCTGATAATTCCCCTCTTTCTCTTAATTCCTTATTTTTTAAACTTTTCAAAGCTTTTAATCTTTTAATTTTTATTGGATTAGCCATGGTTTTATTGATGAATTATTGTGTTTCTGATGTTGTTCTGCGATGCTATGTCATCTGCCCTGAGTCGCTCTGAGAGTAGGGCAGCATACAAGTGTGAACAATAAATAAATAAATAAATCCTCATCAAGAGGATCTTTAGATCAGGCATTCTCAACCTATGTACAACGTGCCAAATCTGGCTCCTGACAACAATTCATCCAGTCCCCCAAAGCCCTCACTGATCCTAGAAGCAGAATTAAAATGTGTTCTGTGTGGCACACATTTTACTTCCACTTCCAGGTGGGAGGAACCATGTGTCCAGCCCAGTCAGCAGTCTAGGAAGCATGGTAAGGCCCACGACCCAAAAACCTTGAGAAAACCTGCTTTATATCTTCACTTTCTGCCATTAGGGTTGTATCATCTGCATATCTCAGACTGTTAATATTTTCCCCAGCAATCATAATTCTGCCTTGTGATCCATCCAGCCCTGGATTATTCATGATGAGTTCTGTATAGAGTTAAATAAGCTGGGTGACAATATACAACTTTGCCACACCCCTTTTTCTATTCTAAACTAATCAATTTTTCCATATCCAGTCCTAACTGCTGCTTCTCAGAAGACAGGTGATGTGGTCTGTTACTCACATCTCTTCAAGGACTTGCCACAGTTTGTTTGATCTACACCAGGGATGGCCAAACTATTTTGCCATGGGCCTGTCTGCTTCCACTTCTGGTTGCAGTGTAGGCAGTGACAGGCCAGATGAGGTGATGTTGGGGACCGGGTCCAGCCCACGGGCCATAGGTTGGGAACCTCTGATCTACACGATCAAAGGCTTTAGCACAGACAATGCAACAGAAGTAGACATTTTTATGGTATTACCTTGTTTTCTCAGTAATCTAGTGAATGTTGGCAATTTGATCTCTAGTTCACCTGCCTCTTTGTAACTCAGTTTATAGTTCTAGTAGTCCTCAATCCACATACTGCTGAAGCCTAGCTTGTAGGTTCTTGAGCATTACTTGCTAGTGTGTGAGTTGAGTGCAATTGTATGATAGACTGAACATTCTTTGGCATTGCCCTTCTTTGGAATTGGAACGTAAACTGACTTTTCTAATCATGTGGACATGGCTGCATTTTCCATATTTGCTGGCATATTGAATGCAGCACTTTAATGGCATCATCTTTTAGTGCTTTAAATAGTTCAACTGGAATACCATAATCTCCAGTGGCATTGCTGTTAAGTAATGTTTTCTAGGGCCCACTTCACTTCACACTCAAAATTATCAGTCACACCATTGTGGTTGACAGGAACATTCGAGTCCTTGTATAGTTCTGTGTAGTCCTGCCACTTTTTCCTAATCTCTTTTGCTTGGTCTATACCATTTTTGTCCTTTATCATGGGCATTTTTGCTTGAAACATTCCCTTGGTTTGTCCAATTTTAAAAAAAGAGATATCTAGTCCTTCCCATTCTGTTCTTTTTCCTCTATTAATTTGCATCTTTCATTTAAGGCCACTTTATCTCTTTGCTGTTCTCTGGAAATCTGCATTCAGTTGGGTGATTTTTTTCTTTGTCACATTTGCCTTTCACTTTCTTTTTTTCCTCAGCTATTTATAAACCTTCACCAAACAGCCACTTAGCAATTAGAACTAACAAAAAATAGTGAGAAAACAACCTCCTGTACAATGTTATGAACTCTGTGTATAATTCTTCAAGCATTCTGTCTGTCAAGTCTAATCCCTTAAATCTACTCTTCACCTCCATTGTATATTCATAAGAGATGTGATCTATGTCATACTTGAATGGCCTAATGATTTTCCCCTACTTTCTTCATTCTAAACCTGAATTTTGCAATCATTCGCTCATGATCTGAGCCACAGTCAGCTCCAGGTCTCATTTTTACTGACTTTATAGAGATTCCCTATCTTTGGCTGCAAAGTACATAATCAATCTGATTTTGGAATTGGCCATCTGGTGATGTCCATGTTAGAATTGCCTCTTAAGTTGTGGAAAGAAGGTGTTTGCTATGGTCAGTGAATTCTCTTAACAAAAATCTATCAGTCTTTGCCCTGCTTCATATTGTACTCTGTGACCAAACTTGCCCATCATTCCTGTTATCTTTCTAGTTCCTACTTTGGCATTCCAGTTCCCTATGATGATAAGGACATCTTGTGTGTGTGTGTTCATTCTAGAAGATGTTGCAGGTGTTCATATAACCAGTTGACTTTGGCCTCTTTTGCATCAATGGCTAGGGCATAGACTTGGATTACTGTGATGTTCAGTTGTTTGCTTGGTATTTGGACTGAGACTATTCTGCCATTTTTGAGGTTGTGTCTCATTACTGTTTTCCTCACTCTTTTATTGATTATAAGGGCCACTCCATTTCTTCTAATGAAATCTTGCCCACAGTAGTAGATATAATGTTCCGCTGAATTAAACTCACTCATTCCTGCCCACTTTAGTTCACTGATTCTCTTGCCATCTCATGTTTGTCCACATCCACCTTATCTTGATTCATAGATCTTATGTTCCAGGTTTCTATTCAACATTGTTCTTTACAGCATCAGACTTTCCTTTCACCAACAGACACATCCACAGCTGAGCATCCATTCGGCTTTGAACCAGCTGCTTCACTCTTTCTGGGGCTACATGTACTTCTCCTCCACTCTTCCCTAGTAGTGTATCGGATACCTTCTGGCCTGAGGCAAACGAAGACAGCCATGTGATCCATATACAAAATACAGAACAAATACAGGTGATACCCTTACTGGATTGCTAAAAAAAAAATCATTGTGCAAGCTTTTGAGATTCAAGATCTCTTCATCAGGCAGGCATAAAATTATCAATGAAAGTTCATGGCAAGATGTTACTGCCAGGTGCTCTTCTTAGAAATGCATATTGAAAAACAGCCACAGGCTTGTATGATATCACCACACTTCCCCAAAAGAAAGCTAGGTACAGTAATACCTCAGATAACATTAGTATCGAATAACACTAAAATCGCATAACATTAAGCAATCTGGGGGGGAAGAATTGCATCGGATAACATTAAGATCCTATGGGATGCATCAGATAACAACCGCTAAAGCCTGTGTGGTTACAATGTATCTCTATGGATCCCATAGGATTTTAACATGCATCGGATAACACTAAAAATTGTATAACACCAAGACTTGTGAAACCAGGTTTTAGTGTTATCTGAGGTTTTACTGTATCTGCTGTTTACTCTCACATGGCCTTGCGAACCACTAGCTTCCTTTTGTGGCCAGACAAAGGTAATGCATAAACTCCAGGGGCTTTTTGGTTTACATCAGTAGAAGTCACTTCTAATTGGATAAACCAAGAAGCCTGGATTTTTATTATTCCTTCCTTTCTTTGTCAAATCTCTATGCTTCTCCACACCCTCAACTACTAATGAAGAATAACATCAGGCAGTAACATCCTGCCTGATGAAGATATCTTTAATCTTGAAAGCTCGCACAATAATTTATTTTTTGGGTGATCCAATAAAGGTATTGCTTTCTTCATGCATTTGCTTCTGACAAGGGTACTTTGGCAAGGGTACTGGAGTAGGTTGTCATTCCCCTTTCTAGTGCATTGTATTTTGTCTGAATTTTCTGCTATGGTCTGTCCATCTTGCATTGCCCTACATGGCACAGCCCATAATTCAAGGAGAATAGCATCAGTTCCCTATGCAGCATCTATGGTATCAAGCACAAAAGTTCATTGGGGGGGGGGGGGGGATGTTTTGCTGTCCATGAAACCTTAGGGCAGGAATTAAAAAGGAGAAAATCCTACAGAAAACTGTGAAAAGTGCTTAAAGCAGGGATTCTCAACCTGTGGCCTGCAGGCCAAATGCAGCCCACGGTACTATTTCATGTGGGGACCCCAATGCCTTCACCACACCAGGAAGAAGGTGTGTGGAAGAAGGGCAAAACGGCCATCCAGCCCCTGAAGCTGTCTGAGGGAGCATGACCCTGTCCCTGGCTTTAAAAGGTTGAGAACTCCTGACTTAGATCCACAACTCTAATCAGTACAAAGCACTTTGTCTGTCTGGATTCTATCCAGTGGTGGGCATCAGCAGGTTCGCCCCAGTTCGCCAGAACCAGTAGCAGAAATTCTGGCTGGCCCACCTATCCAAATTTTGAAATATAGTAGTCCTAATTTGAGCGCAACACAGGGCTTTCCCCCTGGCCACGCCCACCATACCATGCCCACAGAGTAGGTAGTAAAAAAAAATGAATCCCACCACTGATGCTATCCCCTGGAGTCTTCATGCTAGCAAGAGGTGCTCCACTTCACATGAGAAAAGTTAATACTTGCAGCTATCCAGGTCTCAACCTGTATCTTTCCAGAAGGTCTTCAAACCTCAGGAGTAGTGGGGGGGGGGGGGGAAGCACAGAGAGTTGACAAAGAAAGGAGGAAAAGAATAATAAAAATCCTGGCTTCTTGGTTTATTCAACTAGAAGTGACTTCTACTGATGTAAAGCTACCTTCAATCTAACCCAAAGCATGAAGCTGCCTTATTTTGTAGCACAAACTCACCAGACTATTGTACATGAGTCTTTCATAACTATGTAAACTTTAGGAAAAGGTCGCTGAACTTGAGGGTTCTGTCACACTGACTATGAAATATGTGAGCTTTGAATGCTGTATACTGTCCTGGGATCTAAAGTATACTAGATACACAGTTGAATGTAAACACATGTACTGAAATTCTGTAACTGAAGACAGATTCTGGCTGTTGGATGTACAGTGATGAATGGATTACTTAATGTGAAGGAATTAAATGTCAGAAACAATGGCTGTAGAAAACCTTAATGTTTCTTTAGCCCCTAAAGGGAGAGAAAACCAAGATGAAGTTTGGATTGTCCTTGTATTTGTATAATTTTTGCTCCTGTGAAGTTTCTATGGAAGCTGTTAAGTGACTTCCACCATGTCTGGGCCCCCACTCCCACCAAATTTGGGCAAGCACTTAAAAAGGTGTAAGGGAGGAAGTGACCTCTTTAATATTTTGAACCAAATGTTCATGGGGTTAAAAAACAGCTCTCTTCAATTTTATTGTAATTCACCAGCTTTGGGCATGAAATTTTGACTAACCTGTGTAGTATGTTATACAGAGGACTGCCTTAGGTGAGGTTCTGATGGTAACTGACAGAAAACAGTTGAGATGAAAAATCCAAGGAGCACAGAATGCATTTGATTCAATAATGAAGTAACGGAGAGGGCAACAGATCCCTTTTTAAAATGATGGAAGAAATGGAAGCAAACCATGAACAGAAGCCTTGATGCTGTTTGATCGTAAGGTAGAATAGGGGAAATATAAAGATATGGAAAGCTGACTAAAATTCAGGCCAGGACATGTACAATCTCTCAGCCCAGAAGAAAAATGTGATAGAATGATGTGGTTGTAAGAATGGATCAGCTGTTAAACCATGCTGTTTATGTGGTATTTAAAGCTGGCATGGGGAAAACTTCAGAAGACCAAGGAACATACATGCTTATCTTTCAACCTTGGAGGGACACCAGTGTTACCCACTCAGAGGATTCTATCCACTCATATCTCTCTCTCTCTCTCTCTCTCTCTCACACACACACACACACACACACACACACACTTTAGAAAAGTTTTGTTTTGTTTGTTCATAATCTGGAAAAGACCCCTTGCACCCTCATGTGGCCAAAAATGTATTTCTAAACAGGGTAATCTCATGCCCCCTAGAAGGCACAAAGAGATTTTCCTTTGAAGAGAAAATGTTTTCCCTGCCCACATGCTAAAATCCAAATGGGTGATGGAAGCAGGGCTTGGGTGCTTATTGATGTAGTTGAACCTCTTGGGGCTACATGCAGCCTGGGGTCCATGTTATCCACTTTTGCTTATCACCTTCCCATTGGGATCCATAACATAAATAGTGGATAACACTAGAGGAAAGGAAAACTAATGTTGGCACTATCTAACACTGGCTCATCTTCTCAGCTCCAGGGCATTGTTGCAGAAACTTTTATTTCCATATATAACATTAAAAAAATTGATATGAAAAACCATTCAGCCTCTGCAGAAACCAAATTCTCTTTTGAAAAATTAAAATAAATTAACAGATGTATTATTGCCCTTTCATTTAGAAAAAACTTTAAAATATTATGCTTTTAAAGTTTGGCCGATAGGATCACAGGCTGTAATCTTACATTTAAGACTTAAAAGTCTAGAATGTTCCTGTTCCTACTCCTATTACGAAAATGCAATGTTTTTGTCCAAAGTAAGCCAAATTGACCTAGACGATAAAGCAAAGAAAGTTTCTGGCATTTCTTTTAAAAGTGAAGGAAGGAGGGGGCATTAAATATGGGAAGATGTGAATCCACATCAATAGGAAGCAGAACTTGGAAACGTTAGTTCTCTAAGTCATGGTCCAAAACAGTAGCCTTTGCATCATCTAAGGATTTTGGGAGTTGTAGTCGAGCAGAGTAATTTTCCCAAGTATGAGGGAGCAGTATTACGTGACCTGATCAAGGTCACAGAAAACCAGCTGCAGGTTGAGAACCAGATACATTACATTCCAAAAGCTTTGCTTAGCTCATTAGATTTAATACAAAATGTTTCCAATTAGCGGGAAAGGCACAAAGGCTATTGCAAACATTCATGTTCAACAAATTCCAAAGGAAACAGAAACTGTATTACCAACTGCATGTGGGTTTTGGTGGTATCTGAGGGGGCAGAAGTATTCCTGAACCAGACTTTTTCGAGATCAAGATGGGAAGAAACACAGACCTTATCCCTCCACCCCATCCTTACCTTACAGCTTCTTTCAGAACACTTTTTAAATTGGTCTCTGGGTGTGTGTGGCTTTTCTTTGCTGAATGTTTGGCTACTTCAGAATCACGGTTTGTGGGGGAAACAATCACCAAATTCCTGTACGGTACATTTCTGTAGCCCCCACAATAGGGAACGATCTAATTTATCCTGACTGTTAATGGTCCAGTGAAATACTCTGTGATACAAAAGCCTGAAGTCAGGCTATACTTTCTCAGGAGGGCTTCCAGCCTTCATTCACCTCTTTTCACCCTGCTCCTCTTTGTCCCTCAGCTCTCAGTGAAACTGCAGAAAGGAATGAAAGACAAAACCTTGGCACCAGTCTGGGCTGAAACTTGCAATTATCTCCTCTGGATGGCTTCAAACCCAATCTCATTTGGGCCACTGCCTTTTCCTGGCTTGTCATTTATTGCTATCAGTTTCAGAGGGTGTCCTTCTTTGAGTTGATATCCTGACCTCCTTCCACCTTTGTTTTCAACAGCCACAACCAATTCCCCTGCCTGAAAAGGGCGGGGGGGGGGAGCTTTGTGGGATTTGTACAATAACCTTCACTCACAAAGAAAACGGTGTTTGGTTTTCCTTGAGGTTGTTTTCTTTGAGGAAAATTCTGTACAAAATGTAATACAGCATGGCCTATTAAAGCAGATGATCCACCAGGTTCACAACTGTTCACTTATTGTATATAAGACCCCAGCCACATTGTGCAAGACACTGGCTCACTGTCCTAGCTCAGTTTTGATCATGAAACCACGATAAGTGTCCAGAGATGTGGTCTGTGTTTTTGTGAGTTCTTCAAGGCTTGTGTTGTTGGGTAAGGGAATTGTTGTTGATGGTTCCATCTGCATATAACCTATTGGGTCCCCTCCAGATGCTTGTGAATGTTTATTTCTATCACCAGGCATGGCTGAGAAGCATTAGAGAGCTCAAATGCCCCAATTCCTGAACAAATTGCCTTCAGTTATTCTAAGACAGAAACCAATGTTGTATCGTGGGTAGACTTACAGACTAAGACTTTGGAGATCAGGGTTTAGATTCCTTGCTTGGCCATGGAAACTCATGGGGGTGGGGGTGGAACTGGTAAAATATTTATCTTATCCTGAAAGTCTTGTTAGGGTCAACATAAATTGGTTTCAACATGACAGCATATAACTTACTACAAATGCTATGACTTGGGGGGAGGGGGGGACACACACATGAAACCTCCCAAAAATGGACCAGTCAACAGAACACATGCCAAAAAAGGGTTTTGAACAAACATGTTGTGAAATATTTTTGTTCCTCTAATGGTGTTCCTAAGAGATGTTTTGGTTTCATAGTAATCTGCAGAGAATGTGGCATTCCATGGCCAAGCATTCCCCAACTGCAGACTGACTACGGATGTATAGTGGCCATGATTATTCAGCTGGGTTGTCACAAACCCCCATCTGTAAAAATGCTGAGAAGATGATCAAAGCAAATTGGGAAGCATTCAAATCAGAAGGTAAAGGGGAGATGAACTTATATGTACTACACGAGTTTTGACAGAGACCTGAGGAGGAGGAGGAGGAGGAGTTCCTGTTTTATCAGTTCAGGCTTGCAAGCTCCCAAAACTCCAGGTCATACTTGCCTTACTCTTCATATTCAAGGTTGAGCCTCCTTCCTTCCTTCCCATTTCAAATGCTGGTGTTTTGAATCTTCTGAGCCTTTCTGATGTGTGTGGAGTGGGCAAGAGGAGCGGTTGGCAATCTTCTCTACTACTGTCTTCAGCCAAATATCAGTAATATAAAGTTGGAGATAAGGATTAACAGCAAGCTTCATGACAAGAAAGGCTTCTTGCCTCAGTAAAATGTGATTTTTAACATTTACCTCACAAGTCCCAGAACAGAAGCAGGGGTTTTCAGAGCATCCCTTTTCAGAAAGGAGCACCTGGATAACCTCTCCAGACTCTAGAGCCGCAGTTTCCAATGCAGGGTGCACACCCCATGGGGGGGGGATTTGATTTTAGGGGGGGCAATTCAAGAATGAGTAGATCAAGTTAATGGCCTTTTATGCTTCCTCCATGTGAGTAAGAATGCACTTTTTGAAATATAAGAATTATATGTCACTGGGGGTGGGTGGGGGGGGGGTCAGGATTTTAGAGATGCTTAGGTGGAGCATGGCAAAAAAAAGTTTGGGAACCACTGTTCTAGACAGAACACACTGTACTGATTTTGCAGTCCCTTGTAACCAAAGAGATTTTGATGTATCCTTGCTTTGCACACAAGGTCTTCTAATTAATTTCAAAAGAGAGGAGAGCTCTGTACACACAGGGCGTTGTGTGTTCTGAGTTATCGTGCTCACCGTTGAAATGAACTGAGTCATCCCGTGAGAGGGACAAGGTAGCTGGATCAGCATATGGTTCTTCAACAGCTCTCTATTCATGTCAATGAGACTTGTACAAGAGCTGTTCTTGGCCTGCCAAACAGAAAGGTGTGTTAACCTCCGAAGCCACATGTGGAATTGCAGCCTGGCCTGAGGGCTGCAAGCGCCTCTCCCACCTGACCTTCCTGTCGATACCTTGAGGTTTTCATCTGGCTCCTGATTCCCTTTTCCACTTGCAGCGCTAAATGTCACCAGCAGAAAGAGGAGGGAAGGCCACCATTTCTAAAGCAAAATAAATAACATGCCAGTGGCGTCTCGGAGGTTTTTCCTCAGGCCTTTTAAATATCTGCAATGGTTTTTTTTGGAAAGCCTCGACTTGGATAGCTCATGTCTTCATCAACAGAACAAATCTGTCTTGAAGAAAGAAGGTACAGTGAGCAAATCAAAATACTGTGGTCCAGCAAATGACGTCGAGGCCTGTAGGGTAATTAAAGCACGAGGAGTGCTCTGCGGATGGGAATGGAAAAGGGGTGGGTGGGGAGCTTCTGGAGCCGGCTAATTTTACTTCTGTCCTCCCCCCCCCAAGCATTCCCTTTTTTAAGGTAAAAAGATGGATGTTTTGCAAAATGAAAGAACTTTCCTCCAGTTTTAAGGTGTATGTGACCTACCGTATATACTGGAGTATGTCAGGTTTTTAGCCCCCCCCAAATTAGGTCCAAAAATGAGACTCGACTTATAGTCGGGTCAATGTAAACACTGAAAAACATACCCATACAAATGTCTAAATTAATTAATTTTACCATATTTTCATGTATTTTAATTACTGAAACTCACTAGCAGCTGCTGCATTTTTCACCCCCGACTTATACTCGGGTCAGTCTATTTTCCTAGTTTTAGAAGTCCAAATTAGGTACCTCGACTTATATTGGGAATGACTTATAGTCAAGTATATATGGTAAATAAGGACATACCGCTTAATGCCTCACCTGTGCTGTGCCCCTCCAATGACGCTTCAACCCAGTCCTTGTCCATGGACCTGGGTCCATGGCAGCATTTTTGCAATTCTCAGTCAACCTGAAAGCAGCAGCAACAACAAACCCCTCCACAATTTCTCACAAAGTGGGAAACATAAAGTGTTATGGCTTTAAATAGGTAAGGGAAATAAGATAGACTAGGGACATCCAAACTTTTTGCACTGGGGGCCTGTCCATGCCCCTGGAAGCAGGCACTTTTGCATATGTGCATCCAGAACCACTTACAGGAGTGGCATGGACACATTTGTGCATGCGCAAATGCATCCGAGCCACTCTCAGAATTGGTTGCTGACATCCTGGAAGTGGTTGCAGACATCCCCATGCATGCACAAATGCATCTGTGCCACTCCCAGAAGTGGTTCTGGACTTCCCCACACATGAGCAAATGCACCCATGCCACTCCCGGGAGTGGTTCCAGACATGCATGTACATTAGTGGGCACATCCCCCATCCACTTCTGGGAGTGGTGAGGGTGTCACAGGCCATATGAATTGGCATTGGGTCCATATCCGGCCTGCGAGCTGTAGTTTGGGCACCCCTGGAGTAGATCTTAAACACTCAGAAAGAGAGAAAGGAAAAGGGATTTTTATCTTAGCCCACAGTCATCCTTTCGATAATGATGCAAAGGCCAACAGGCACAGCACCAAGACAACAAGTAAAAAGAAGAAATTGGAAAAGAAAAACAGAAAATTAATTCTGACCTAGCTACTCAAAGCCTATACAACAAGAAGGCACACACTCATCCAATCATAGACAAGCATTCGAGGGTGGTGGTGTAAAGCATTGGGAATTGAGCTGGAAGGAAGAAAAGAAGAAACAAAGTTTAGAATGCAAATCTTGGAGCATGGCCAGACAGGACATTTAGCTCACTATTGGAGTTCTTGAGTATTGGTCTTGCCTCCAGCATCCACCCCAGCCTCCCATTGAGTGCTCATTTTTGAGCCCTTGTCAAGGGGTTCTCCTTTTTTGTCATGCTCTGATACTATTCTCAGTAACTGTGGATGCTGGGAACAGCATATATGGGAGATCTGAGCCATCAAAGGGTACTTCTGCTATCAAAATCTGGCAAGCTGAAGAAGCTAATCAGCCCCTTTAGTATATCAGACATTGACATTAAACATTTTTCTGATCATCTGTGCAGGGGCAGGGAATGTGTAATTACTCCCCTCAGCTGATCATTGTAATACTGAATTGGTTAGGTGGGGGCAAATTAATTTCATTTTTCCATGTAGTGCTGATTGAGAAATTAAGGTTTTAATAAACACTATAAGGAAACATGAAGGAAAAAAATTACTCTTCTAACCAATACAGTCCTAAAACAATCATCTGGGGGGAAATTACACTTTTCATGCCCCTGCTCAGAGGAGCAGGGAAAGTGTTTAATTGGCCCATATGATAAAATGGCTCATCAGCCATTTCACCATGTGGATAAAGTTGCTTGCATTGTTTTGATGGGGGACTGGGCTAAATGTAATTTAGCTCTCCTTCCAACCTAAAGCATCTACAAAAGCAGCAATCCCAGACTGTCCCTCAAAGGACTGTCTCGAAATGCTCTTGGTTAGCATTGATGACACAAGTCTTATTCATCCTACAGTAGCTCAAAATGTCCTCCCAGGTGGCATATAGCACCCAATGACTAGGCAGTCTTGATATTTTAGACTACAGTCCCCAGGAACCACAACCTGCATTGCCAGTGATAAAGGACTATGGGAGGTTTAGACCAAAACACCTGGCATGCCAAAGGTTTACTACTCTGTCCTCTGGCCTCAGTCAGTGGTTGGAGTGTTCAGGAGAAAATAGGCTTTATTGTCAGGGGTGGGTGAATGTTGATTTCCTTTCTCTTTGGCTCTTTCTGAGTCTTTCTGGTTATACTGTATATTACTTTGGACTTATTCTTGCCTGGAATCAATGTGTTTATTTGAAGTTAGAACCCCAAAAATTATGGACTGAACATGAAAGATTCATGAGGACTTTCTGCCCCATGGGAAAGAAGTGGCTATTTACTATGCTCTACAGTCACCCCTAAAATCATACATATACCCAGATTGTATTCCACATATTTGCAAGTCCCTAGTGCACATTACTGGAGCGGTAACAAAAATAAAAGAAATTATTGCTCAAAAAGACACAGCTTGTCCAGTGCTTTTAATTTTAGAAAGTCCATGCAACGAGTAGAATCCATCATCATTTACCAGCACAATTTGCACAGTGTAAACAAGTTATACAATTAACACAATTTAAGTAAAAATGCTTCAACTGATCTGAAACCTTAGGTAAGAGTGTCAGAAAGTACCTGTACCTTGCTATCTTTCAAGCAAAGAGTTGAAATGTACTCTCATTATTAGAACATACATTCTTGTCAAAAACAAGATTGTTACATACCGACCACAAAACATTGTGTAGGGTTCACCACATCAGGTTCAATTCACTCCATTTTTACATATTTACATATAATCACACTGTGAAGGATCATAATATGATATTTAATGTTTATTCCTCTATTTTTGCTGTATTTTAAACCCTGGTTTCCTTTTTAAAAAGTTCTTAGATATCTTTAGTTATAGGAAGCAGGATAAAGACTAGCAATTGACTAAATAAATAATACACTTCATTTATAGTAGGAAATTATTATAATGGGCTCGCAATGACAGGAAACAAGGAAGATTAAGAAGTCACTGTAATTTTCCCAGTTTTAGCCATTCTGCTTGTCATTACTCTTCACCCATCAACTAGGCAATGAAGGCTCAAAAATATTCCAGATTTAGAAACAAACCTCAAGAAGATTGTGATGGATTTTAGCTGCTAGCCCTGTACCTGCCAGTGAAAAAGTGTAAATTTATCCACTTGAATTCTTTCGGGCAATATTAATATTATCTCTTTTTTAAAAAAACAGTTAAGTTTGGGATATATTTGTAATAAAAGATAAAACATAAACACAGTGATCAATCTCTGTTAAGTCATTGTGACAGACCCTATGCTAGAAGCTACAGATTTTTTTAAAAAAATTAATTGTGTTGATGAATGACAATCATGCCTGGAGGCAAAAAGACCCCAAAATATGATCTCTGAATGAAATCTGATACATTGTTAAATAGAATTACCATATATACTCGAGTATAAACTGAGTTTTTTAGCCCCAAAAATGAGCCCCCAAAAGGGGAAATGGCTTATACTCGGGTCAACAGCCACAAGGGTCCCAAGACCATGCTGGATTGAGATACACCAACAATTTAATTAATTTTACCATATTTTCATGTATAGTATTTTGATTATTAAAACTCACTAGCAGCTGCTGCATTTCCCACCCCTGGCTTATACTTGGGTGAATCTATTTTCCTAGGTTTTCAGGTCAAAATTAGATACCTCAGCTTATATTCGGGTTGGCTTATATTCAAGTATATATGGTAGTCTATAACTCTTCTTCACTCATGCTTGTCTTGTGTGTGGTAACCCATTTAAATATTCCAGAGGTGGATTATAAAGAATTACTCCTGGAGTTCCTATCCCCAGAGAATTACTGGGGCTGTTTACTAGTTCTTTCTCACCTGACTGTGCAGTCACTAGCTTTATAAGCCAATGGCCTCATTCTCAGACTGAAGGTAAGGGATTATTTATGCTACTTCCATTTACAGAGGTAGGAAACTTGTGGTTACCTACAGCCATTGATATTACAGTTTGATATTCCATATTTAAGGTTCTCTAAATAATTCTACGAGGTGGCCTGTAAGTCCTTTCCTGTCAATATATCTTATGGATCTGGTGTATCTGTGTGCTGTCCCTCATTCTCACTGCATAATATTATGCATACTTGTCACAATATGCTTTTCAAGTGTAAATGGGCTTAAATTGGCCATATTTCTCTGAAAAAAATTAATAATACATGCATAATTGAATATAACATAACAACATATGGACAGGTTGGGACTGATGGTCCACCCTGTACAATTCTAGACTCTTAAAGATTATTTTAATGTATTTATTATGAACTCCCCACAAACACACACTATTGGCAGCTTTCTTTGTCAAAGAAAAACTAGAACGGAGCTAAGCCTAGCCTGAGCAGCACTGGCTTCCAGCCCGGCCTTCCTCCAGGCGATCACAATAGATGTGCCTGTCTGCCAGGTGGACATGCCATAATCGAGGATTCTCAGAACTGGAGTCCTAAATCAATCCATCAATCAATAAAAATAATGCATATGTCTAATCCTTACCACTCTGACACAGCTATAGTTTAATGCACTAGTAAATACAGAACACTTCCTTTTGGTAAGTGACATGAAAATGAGTGGTATTTAGCCTCCACAACTTTGGCAATGTTGCCAGTACTGCATAGAAATACAAAAAGATTGTTTCCATTTCAGTAGGAGTTCCTGGAAAGGAGGAAGACAGAAGCTGCGGAAGCAATTGTTAACATTAAGAAAGGTGGGCTTGCTTTTAAATGATGCGCTTGGTAAAAGAAAGTCAATAAAAGCCCAAACTCAGTGGTTTAGATATCTGGCTGTGGAGCCAAAGGTTGGGCGTTTGACTCCCCCACTGTGCCTCCTAAGAGGAGAGCAAGCCTGTGTATAATTGGGTGAGCTGTACAATGCCAGAATGTACTCCAGAAGAGGAGAATGGTAAACCACCCAGAAAACCATGGAAAGAGTCACCATAAGTGGTGGTGGTGGTGGTGGTGTACACAATAGATTAGATATTCAGACTGGAGTTTTGGAACCCCACTGCTTTGGTTCTAGCCCAGACTTAAGAGTCAGTGAAGTACCACCTGATAATATAGCTGGTACCTAGTATTGCTACTCTCTGCAACTACTCTATCGTGATTTTATCAATGCCAATTGCATTCAGATGATTTTTTAAATTCTTTTAGGATTGTTCCAAGTAATCTGATGATTGTGAGGAGGAGGAAGCTTACTCCAGAAGTTCAAGGAAGCACACTTAGTCTAAACAGTTACATCTTTAGACTATAACTGATTGCTTTGTTCACTGTCCTGGCTGAAGGTGTTTTTGGGATAACTCAACAACTTTCCCTTTATTGATTTGGATTCTGGGATTTTCCTTATGGCCAACACAGCTACCTTTGATTCTTTATGTTGATGCTGCATTTGTTATGTATACCTGTATCTTGATTTCACAAGTCTGTCTAGGGAGGTTAAACTGAAAGTTTGAGAGGGTAGCTGTGAATACAGCAGCTCTTGTTCAATAAATTCTTTGGTCCAAACTGCATTTTTCAGTCACTGAATATGGGAAAGAAGAAGGAATGGTGCCAAACAACTTACAGCACATGGAGAAATACACTTTAGCATGTCATAAGCAACACACAAGTGGAGAATTTAGTACAGATTCTTCCTAAATGGGTTCCAGAAAGTCCTCTGTCAACATTGGAAGTGGGTACTGCCTGGACAGCAGAAATCAGCTTTATTCTGGGGTAGAGTGTTGTACACTGAAGCAATGCCTTCTCTACATATCACCAGTGTTGTCAAAACAGTTTGATAGACCCTTTTCCTGATGGGAGTGTTTTAAACTATTATCTATTAATTAGTGATGTAAATCCTTGCTTGCTTCATTTTTTCTGTGTTAGGAGAGAAATGCAGAATGCTTCCTCTTGGCTGAAAGACAGCACGTTGAAGGACAGTTTAAAGGCTAATTTACACATTTGTGAGAATAATTTTTGTGTATATTTCCAATGGCACAGTCACACTAAATTACAGCAGTTGCTGCCTTGTGGCACAGACTTTCCAAAAGCAGTAACACTGGATAGGCTCTATGCACCATTTCTGATCAATCAACAAGTTCTTCAGTCCTTATTCTGTGTATATGTTCAGCTTTACAGGTGGAAAATACACTAGCTATTCACAACCATTTTGTACAAATTGGGCTTACCACAAAGAAAAAGAAAGGCCTATTGTCTCACTCTTATAATGGATGGAAGAAATCTCTTAGAGATTAATGAACTTTGATAGGCTGCCTAGAAATTTTGTGAAGGCATCTATTGGTGAGGACTGAAAATATCAATGAGATTTCTTCACATTAATCTTTTCTATTTCCCCACACTTATGTCTACAGTCTCAGTCAATGGTGATTTTTTTAAAAAATTAGCAACACTGTAGCCATCGTTCTTTTATTCTTTGATCTCACCAGAGTTGTGAATAGGCTGATCAAGTTGTTCTAGAGCAGGGATTATCAACCTGCAGTCTGTGGGCCAGATGCGGCCTGCAGCACCATTTCATATGCCCCCCACCACCTCCACCACACCAGGAAGGGCCATGTGTTGGAAGAAGGGCAAAATGGCCTTCTGGCCCCCAAAGCTATTTGAGGAAGTGTGACCCAGCCCCTGGCTTAAAAAGGTTGAGAACTCCTGTTCTAGAGGAAGTGCATTTATATCTCAATGCATAATACTGTACACCTATTCAGAGTCTTGTGGCCCAGGCCTAGTTCTCTGCACTGCATACATGTACTCTAGAACAGTGGGGGAATGTTCAGGGAATTGTTATGAAACTGTTATTATTAGTAACAGTTGCACAGCAAAGTTTGGCAGGTTTTAGGTAATTTTATGTCCGAATGCAAGTCTCCCAGTTCACCCATTTTAGCCCAACTAATAAACACACTTGGAATAGATACCTGAGAGAAAGAAAAATATTATTTACTCACAAAATGAGGTCAGAAGATACATGTGCTCAGAGGTCTTGATTAAGTTGGTTTAGAAAGAAGTAAAGAATTTCTTCCAGCCATGTGGCCTGGAAAATGGAGGAGTGCAAAAAGATACAGTATCTTTCCTCTTCCAACACAGAAAAGCAAGAGAGAGAAGGCCAGATCAAACAAAGGCATTAACACATGCAAATATGGTCAAGTGACCTCCGAGGCAGGAAAGAACCTTCCTAATTGTAATTACAGGCAAACAATGCAAAAAAAAAAACCCCTCCTCATTTAGGTCAGGCTAGTCTTTCCTATCTCTCTGGTTACTGCATGCTGGGATTACACTAGAATACTCAACAACTGTAAGGCAAGAATCAGGACCTAACATTTCTTATTTGGTCATAGCCTACGATTTGAAGGTGTGTCTTATTTAGCCTAGTCATAATTGTGAACATTTGGTTAAAACTAAGATACATTTCTTCAATGCATTCCAGATTTCTGGAGAACTTAAGAGGACTTTACTGGCCTGTACCTCACACAGTATACTAAATGGTACAGACTTACTATAGCACTCTATCAGCTTCCTCTTCTTCTTCAAGGTAAATAAGGCAGATATTTCTGATGTTTTTGGCTTTGAATATCCACCAACTATCCTTCTGCACTTTGCTAACCTGTAGTCGTCAACTGGGAGTATGTCTTTCAGTTTTTCCACTTGAATGAAAGGTATTTGAATGTATTAATATTTTAATACACAACAATTTATTTTTTTACTTATAATTAATGTGGCCAAATTTGTCCTGTACATTGGAAGCCTACAGTATAGTCTCTAATAGTTCAGGGGTTCCCAACCTTTCAAGCCGGGGCTGGGTCATGCTCTCTCAGTCAGCTTCGAGGGCCAAATGGCCATTATGGCTTGCCTACATGATGAGGATGGCCATTTTGTCCCAGCAGCTTCAAAGGGGTGGCCATTTTGTTTATTGAATGCCCTTGAAGGTGTGGGGGGGGGCACATAAAATGACACCAGATCCAGCCCGCGGACCTTAGGTTGGGAACCCCTGCTGTAGTTGCTTAAGAAGAAGACTTACTTCCCTAACCAGTGCTTATCATTGCTGTTGCTTCCAGAAGAAAGTAACCAGACCAACAAAGTGATAGATCAGCCACTTTTCCCTTGCTTACGAGGCAGCTGACCTCACAGATACATTTTTGGCAGACACTTCCCTCTGGGAGCTGTATCATAGCAGTTTGTGGGTTGCAGCTACTATGGTTATACAGACTGGATGAACACAGTGTGTTCACCTCAGACAGCAGTGTAACTCTGAGTGGAAGATTTGGATTCTTAACTTAAGCCTGTTCCAACCTATGCAAAGCTGTGAACTTTCACTAGGATATGTGTGTGCGCTCACACATCATACATTAAAGAGGAGTCAAATTCTTAATGGGAAAGTGTCTTAAAACCTCAGGTATGTCACAGGAAGGCAACCCAAGTGAAGACCTGTGAGTTCCTTTTTGTAAACAAGTTAAACATTTTTAAATGAACACATGTCTCTTTAAGAAGCTGAAGCTTGATTGAGTGGGTTTATTTTCACAGTGTTTCTGAGCTGGGTCAGAGGGAAAATGCTCACTATTGATGCCAAAGAAGTATTAAAGACAAAGCCAAAGAAATGATTTTTCCATTATTTCTCCTGAAAAACTGTCTCTCTCTATCTGCCAATCTTAAGTCAACAAACACTGAGCTGATTGACAAGTTAAAATGTTTAGGTTAACCTGCAACTCATATAAACCAATTTTACATTTTCTTGTACAGGAGGGAGATCTAAAACAAACAAACAATATCTTCCACCTCGGCCTTCTGTCCAGCTCCTGCCCTGTATACGATCTGAATGGCAGCTGTGCGCTAGTCATGCATTTCTCAAATAGAAAGCTCTCATTGATCAGCATGTCCTCACTCACTTGTTTAAAATGTTAAACAGAGGTAGATAACAGATATGGATGCTCTGGGGGCTCCTCCAGGGATCAGATAGTGCTGGAAAGAGTACTAGAGATACAAACAATCAATATAGTGTTTCATAGGCGTGGCTCCAGCTTTAATAGAGAAATTGTGGTGATCAGGTGAAATGCAATTCCATATTTGACTCATAGTTTTAAATGTACCATTACTGACAGTGAATGAGCAGCAGGATTCTCAGCTGATTTGTAGCAGCAGTATTAATACTCAGCATGTTGGGGCCTAAATGCTAATTAACTTGTGAATCCCAGAGAGTGCACTAAACACTATGGGGTGGTATACCAAGTATGATTGCTTTGCTTTGTTCTTAGTAGTAGTAGCAGTAGTTCTTGTTAGCATTGAATTTATAACCACTGATATCCAACTGTAATAGGAGTGCCTGGAGGCAGTCATGGGGTGAGTGGGGGATAACAGGCTGAAACTTAACCTGGATAGCATGGAGGAAATGATGGTAGGGAGTGACCAAACGCAGGTAGAGAGAATTACCCTTAGATTGGGGTACATCATTCTCTCTTTGAGGGAGAGCGTACATAATCTAGACATGCAAAGTGACTCAGGTGTCATTGGTGGTCGGGTCCACATTTTTTCATCTGTGGTGCATAGACAAGCTCTGCTCTTTCCTAGATAAGAAATCCCTGATAGTATTAAAATACGCACTGGTAATCTCCAGAATCGACTATTGCAATGCATCCTACATTGGGCTACCCTTGAGACTAGTATGGAGACTTGAGTGAGTGCAAAATGTGGTGGCCAGGCTGGTTTTGGGCATTGGTCTGTGTGACCATGTCATGTCAGTCCTGACTAATCTGCTTTGGTTCCTCATGGTAACCAGATTCTAGGTATTGGTGTTAACCTATAAAGCCTTGAATGGTTTGTGACCAAGCTATTCGAAGGAATCTGTCTTCCTCTGGAGTTATACCCAAAATACCCAAGCATTTAAGCTCTGAGTGGCTACACCTAGAGAAGCAAAAAAAAAAAAAAAAGCAATACCCTATATACTCGAGTATAAGCCGACCTGAATATAAACTGAGGACCTAATTTTGACCTGAAAACCCAGGGAAATAGATTGACCCGAGTATAAGCCAAGGGTGGGAAATGCAGCAGCTGCTAGTGAGTTGCAAAAATCAAAATACATGAAAATATGGTAAAATTAATTAAATTGTTGGTGCATCTTAATCTGGCATCAGAGGCGTAGCTACCGCCGTATCTGCCGTATCAATTATACGGGGCCCCCGGGCCATAGGGGCCCCCAACGTGCGTAAGCAAAACAAATCTTTACCCTTCCTAAGGGCCCCCAAACAAATTTTATACGGGGCCCCGCCAAGGCACGCTACTCTTCTGTCTGGCATGGTCTTGGGACCCTCATGGTTGTTGACCCGAGTATAAGCCATGTCTCCTTTTGTGGGCTCATTTTTGGGGCTAAAAAGCTTAGTTTATACGCAAGTACTGTATATATGGTAACCACATTGAGAGCTTTCTCCACCATAGCCCACACTCTCTGGAATGAATTGCCAGTGGAGGTTAGAACTGCTCCTACATTATTAACATGCCATAAGTAGTTAAAGACTTACCTATGCCAGCAAGCATTTCAAGACCTATAAGATCATTAAATCTGCATATTGTTGGTTCTGGGTTTATTTATGTATTTTTAAAACTTTATTATGTCCTCCTATTGCTGCTGATAGTGTTTTCTGTGAATATTGTTTATAATTCTAAGATTATTTGACACCTTCTTGTCTTGTTTTTTTTTTGGGGGGGGGGGTATTTTGGATTTTTCCCTTCTTCAGATGATGATTATTCTGATCTCTTATACATATTTTCTAATGTTATATTATTACAGTCAAACCTCGCATAAAGAGTGCCTCTCTTAAAGAGTAACTCACTTAAAGAGCAGAATTTTCTCTGAATGTTCACTTCGCTTAACAATAAAACCAATCAAAAACTCGCTTAACAAATAAATAGGGGTTCGCAATCCCCCCCCCCGCCAGAAGTCACAATTGGTCACTTACAATGGTGTTTCACTTAAAGAGTTAACTCACTAAAAGAGCAATCCTGTGGAACGCATTATGCTCTTTAAGCAAGGTACAACTGTATTTTGTACATTGTAAGCTGCCCTGAGTGGTGCTTGCATCAAAAATGGACGTGAGTGGGTTATAAATGTATATAAATGAATAAAACAAACATACTGATTGAGAATTGGTCTTCCTCGCTTTTCAGAACTCCTCCAGTGAGGTTCTGTCTCCACCTTTATCACATTAAACTCAAACTCATGTGCCTACCATGTGTGTGAAAGAAATTTAGCATAACACTAAATGCTGTAGTGCCGATAGTTTATTCTATCTTGGCAGCGGCAACTACTTGTATCCGAGCATGCATTTTCCCTAGAAGTCATTTTCTCTGTTGATGGATGTGTCTCTGGTGTCTCAATAAGCCAATCCTGGCATGAAACATGCAACCACACACATTACATTGAATAGATGGTGGAGGACGTGGTAGAGTTTGATGAATCTTCTGTGCTTGTTGCTTAGCCTTTTCATGTCTGCAGTGTTCTCCTTCGAAGTGATCAGTAGCTGCAGAGATGGTTTGGCACCAAAGCCGGTGATCTATGGCTGCTGCCTCCCAGGTTTGTGGGTTTACAGCTGACAGCTTCATGGTTTGTTTCAGTTGTTCCTTGCAATGCCTCAAAGCAGCTTGACAAGCATTTTTACAGGAGCTAAGTTCCCCATAAAAAAATTTGATGAGGAAACCTGGAACCATCTGTATGGCGGACATGCCCTGTCCATCTAAGATGATGGCCTATGATGAAAGCTTCAATGCTATTTACATGTGCCTTCTCAAGAACTGCAATGTTGGTGACATAGTCATTCCACTTGATATTCAAGATGGAACTTAGCTTCTGTTGGTGAAAGTGCTCAAGCTTTTTGATGTCTTGGCAATAGAGTCCATGTTCCACAGCCATACAGTAACATTGAGATAACACCAGCTTGGTATACCATGAGCTTTGTATGAACTGTTAGATATTTGTTCGTGAAGACCCAGTGTGGTAGTCAACCAAAGGCAGAATGGGCAGCACCAATTCTCTTCACATCATCCTGTTCACAGGTGCAGTTTTTAGACAGGATGATACCAAGGTAAGAAAAATGGTCTATCTGTTCTAGTGTCGAATCTGAGATGCATTCTTGAAACAGTTGATTGACTGTTGATTGACTGTTGCAGCTCCTCAGGTGTGAGAGCAGGCAATGCAGTATCATTGGTATACAGTAATACCCCAGATAACGTTATGACTTGGTTCCGCATCGAACAACGCTAAAAAAAAAAACACTGACTTCAGGGACAAATCGCTTTAAAGGCAGGCAGGGAAAGAAAGAGACCCAATTGGGTCTCTGCGACTGCAGTAGGGTCGGGGGAAAGGCGCATGCTGTCCAGTCGCAGAGATCGCTGCGGGGGTGGTGGATTGGGTAGTTCTACCCAAACCACCCCACATCCGCAGACCATTGCATCGGATAACGCTAACAATCATTATCCAGAATCGTTATCCGATGCAAGTTTTTTCCAAAAAACTTGCATCGTTATCCGATTCTAGTGTCATCCAATGCAATCGTTATTCGGGGTATTACTGTATTGCATTTCCATTATCCTGTTAACACTGTTTAGTCTTCAGGAGCATAGTCTAGCCAAATTAAAGAGTCCTCCATTGAAGCGGTATTTAATCTCTGTGCCTGTGTTGTTATTAGATCTTTCATACGAGCACACAACCCTGCTTCAATCCAATGGAAGGCATCTGAGATGCTGTTTTGATGGAGAACCCTCTCAGACATGCCATCGTGAAGTGCCTGGACCAAATCTACAAAATGTTCAGGGCACCCAAAGTGTCTCAGCACTGCCCACATAGCAGGTCTCAGGACATATTTCATAATTGTTGTCATTAAACCAGTCTTGCCTCTTCTTTTTCACAAAACCAATGGTTTCCCCAGCAGACTCATACTACTTCAGATACCTATATTTACCTCCCCTGGATCCAGGACTAGTCCAAAAAGACTACATCCTGGACTTTCATTACCTTGGCCAGTGCTTCTTAGGTGTCATAGTTCTTCAGGAGGCATCCTTTATAGTTCCTAAAGCAAGGGTGACCAGGGTACCAAAGTTGGCCATCTCTGTCCTAAAGGAAAGGAAAACTAAAATATCCATGAAACATTGGGGCTTCAGCAAAGCAAAAAGGGAAGGAGGGAGATAATCCTCTACCTGTGTACTGCGGGAAAATGAGATATTTTGAATACTCTTGAATAGGGCTCTTTTTTTTAAGTTGAGCAAATTGCAACAAGCTGTTATGACAAACAGTAGTAATTACAGAGCCCTGTTTTCCCACAGTAAGGTAGGAGAAGGGTCTAAATATCAAACACAACAAGAAGAAAGCTCAAAGAGCATGTGCAGCTTGTTGCTTTTTCTAAGCATCATATTAGCTAGAAGTGTTGAGGCAGCCATAGCAGTTGATAAATGGCTCCAAGATGGTGATTCTATTGTTGTGTAGAAAATGTTGAGCTGCCTTTCCTAGCCCTTTGACTCCAGAAGAGTCCACTGGAGTAACCTGTCTTCATCTCACAGGCATCTTTCAGTCTTCTACTTTTAATCCTCTCTCAGTCTTCCATGTATCCACCTTAGATGCCAGCAGATACCCCAAAAGCCAGGCAGTAATTCTGCCCTTTCACCATGGACCATGAAGATGACCCCCACATACACAAAATATATTTTATATTTATTTATTTATTTCTCATACTTGCTATCCTGCCCCAATCAGGCAAGCCTGACTCTGGGCGGCTAACAGCATAGATTTAAAACATATCTGTATTAAAATTTAAAATTTCATAAACTAAAAACAGTATCTGGGGTGTCGTCAGAAGGGTGGTTATCCCTATTCTGTGTGCAGGAGTTTCCCCTGCCCCAAAATTCTACAGAACCACAACCACAGTGGTGGAAAGTGTCATTCTGCTCTAAAGTGCAGGCACACTTGGAGGATATTGGGCAACAATACTATTTAATATTGTCACTTAACAAGTATAATAATTATCCCCATTTCCCACCCTTGGGAGAAGTTGACACCCTCCTTCATTCTCCTCTGAGGGTTAGGAGATGATAAATTCATGTTCCACCGGGGCATCAGAACCGGTATGTAAAGAAAGGCCTTGAAAAATATCCAATGAATGCAGACTGGAAGAGATAAAGACATTCCGGGCAGTTAACTGAGTTCTCTCCCACTTACAGTAGCTTTTTACAATAACTGAGCCCAAACTTTCTTATTCTACATTTACTTTTAAAAAATTCTGCATTTCCTTTTTGCCCCTCTCCCTCTCCCGTTCCCTTTCTTGAATAAGTCTGAGTAAATGGGGTTTCCTCTTTTCTGAGTAATGTATTTTTAACAGGTGCCATACATCTCTCTTTTCCCTCTGATCACTCAGGCTGTTGTTATCTGCCTATAGCTTTCTGTATACTTTGTGATCATTAGTTTTATGTGGGGTGGAGGTATGAACAGAAAGATGGTTCCATCATTGCCTGCACAATATGCCAAGCCCATGTCAAATTCACAATATTCCAAATGTCCGTTGTGTACCTTAGAATCCAAAGACAGCAATAAATTGGAGCTTGAGAAAAGCTCCATATATTGCTGGGAACAAATTAGGTTCCAGGTTCCAAAAGCCAGTTGACTGAGGAGGTGACTAAGGATGACTTCGTAGAGGAGCTGAAAACATTCCAAGGAGCCACAACTGTCTGCAACTCCTGATCTCTCACTGTTCAGCACAAATTCCCTCAGAATCCTCTCACTCAGGGATGAAATCTGGCTGCCTCAGATCCTATACTATACCCTCCTTCTCTGGAGCACTATTGTTTTATTTTGTCCAAGCTTTCCTATGGGTGTTTTCTTCCATTCTAAAATGTTATGTCTCTCTTCAGGCTTAGTTACCTGCAGCCAGAACTGTCAGCTACAATACAGAATGGCCTGAAAGCCCCTATTGGCTCTTTCTCTAAATTTGCCACTTATTGTATCCAGTATCTTGTGGTCATGTACCCACGTACTTGTCACAATACACTCTTCAAGTGTAAATGGGCTTAAATCAGCCATATTTCTCGGGGGGGGGGGGAGAAAAAATATAATACCTATGGACAGTTAGGGACTTATGGGCCACCCTGTATGTGGCCATTTTGGCTCCATACCTTTGCTTTCGGCCACACCCTTCCCTGCAATATAGCCAGTGGTGGGTTGTTTCCGGTTTGCACCGGTTTGGCCGAACCGGTGGCAACAATCCCGGGTGGTTCTCCAGGGGGGTAGTAATCACCCGGGATTATTATTATTATTATTATTATTATTATTATTATTATTATTATTATTATTATTATTATTATTATTATTATTGGTGTCCGGTTTGGACGCCTCACCACCACAAAAAATAAATAAATCAAAATTGGAACCAAATTGGCTTCCGGGAACTGCGCATGCATCAAACCTCAATTTGATGCATGCGCATTTCTATTTTTGAGTGCACATGTATCAAATCAAGGTTTAATGCATGCACAGTTCCTGGCAGCCATTTTGGCTCCTGGAGAGGGAAAAGGAAGGGCGCGGGCAGCACCTGAAGAAACAGTGGCGGCGGCGGCGGCCTTTTCTCACTGCGCTGCGCTGCCAGGCTACCGTGCCATTGCAGTGGTTTGCTGCTGTGACGCTGTGCCACCGCCTCTGCTGCTCCCCAATGACGACGAGTCGATCCAGGGACAGGGTAAGGGACAGTTTTGTGTTTGGGGGTGGGGGGTTGATTTGTGGGTAGGTGGTGGGTGGGTTGATTTGTGTTTGGGATGTGTGTTTGGGTGGGTGTATTTTAATGTAATTTTTATTTATTTAATTTATTTATTTAAACTGTTTATGGGTTTGTGTTGTGGGTGGGTGGGTTGAGGGGGTGTGTGTGCTTATTTTTATTTTATTTTTATTTTCCTTTGGCCCCACCCACAACATCATGACATCATGACGTCATGATGTTGGCTCTGCCCACAACATCATGGCATCATGACGTCATGATGTTGGCTCTGCCCACAACATCATGGCATCATGGTGTGGTAGCGGAAAGTTTGACAACCCACCACTGAATATAGCCCTTCAAAATCTCTTCTTCAGCTAAAATTCTTTCCTCATCTTTTGGGCTTATAAGGCTGCTTTGCATGGTACAATAGACTTATGGTTCCTGTGGCGTGTGTGAGTGTACACTGATATATGTGTTTGCTGGTAAGCAGTAAGCCATTTGTCATATTGAACAATAAGGTGTTCTGATTTGCTTCTGAAGAAAATGGATCTTATGCGAGAGAATGCCTTCCTTCAAGCTTAAGCATTTCAGATAAGAAATGGTCCAAGAAAGCAAGAGAGTTCTATATCTGGGCACTTCTCCCTTTTGTGTTTTGGATGCCGTTCCTTTTGCTTGGTTTCCACATTTGTTTGCTTTTGCAACAGGATGAGGAACCCTGTGTGGCTCCTCCTCCACATGAGAGAACAACAGCGTGTGGTAAAAGAGTTCAATCATGTTGACTCTGGACACTGCTAAAATCAAAAGATGAAGTATAAAAAAAGCAAACGTTTTTAAAGCCTACAACAAAAATCACCACTCTGCCTCCCATGCAGTTTAAAAGAACTACAATAAAGTCATCTCTCAGAAGGCCAAACAGTATGGCTTCAATGTAATTTTCTGTGGTAATAAATGATTTTACTCCAGTCCATAGAACATAAAACAGACTCAGACTGAAATAAAAGGCTATCTTTTCAGTTTATACATACAGCAGATTGGTATACATTAAGAAAAATTATGACAGCACAGCTCCAGGGTGACCTGAATTCAGTAGTGTCTGTGTCTACCCATTCCTTGCTGAGGAAGAAACTTGTCAATGTAAAGTAAATCATATGCAAGTCCTTGTAAAAGAAGAGAAATGTTAACAATTGTTATTGGGACAAGTCAAATAACTAAAAGTGACAAAATACACGTGTATAGGAAAGAATACAGATCCTTTCTGATGTTCATCGTGCTCTTGCAAGTTATGTAACAATTACTCATATAGCTACTTCCTTCTCACTTTCAAATGCTGAAATCCAGTAGTAAGTAAAAACTAGAGCAGGAGTTCCCAAACTATGGCCCGTGTGCCTAATCTGGCCCATGCAGCTCATTAATACGACCTGCAGTGGCCACACCGGCACCTCCAGAAGCTACCACCACTGGAAGTCCCAATACATCACTTATTGCGGTGATGGTGAAAATCATGTCATTTTTGCGGCTTCTTGCACAGTCTCTGCCGCTTCCTGCTTCCACCGCTTTGGGGTACACAAAAAAGCAGGAGGTTTTTTGGAGTATTTTTTTTCCATTTTGGGATTTTTTTTCACTGCTTCTCCACTGTATTTCAGCAGTTAAACTGCGACAGTTAGGGACTTCCAGTGCAGGGCGGAGCTTGCGTCAGTGCCTGGGGTCACACCACAGAACCAAGAAGTGCCCAACCACTGCAATTTAGCTGCCAAAATGCAGCACAGAAGTGGTGAAAAAAAATCCCAAAACAGAGCAAAAATGCTTCAAAAAGCCTCCCAGTGCCGTGGGAAGTGGTGGAGGCTGTGCAAGAAGCCACCAAAATGGTGCAATTATCAATGATGATGACAATGACAACAAAAATGTAAGCAGTGGGAACAACCAAGCCTCCGGCCCACACAGCTGAGTGTCAGGGCCAAGTCTGGCCCATGGCAGGAAAATGTTTGGAACCCCTGAACGAGAGTAAGCTTCTTGAATCAGGGGAGGTCTGGTGAAGCAACTTCTCTATAAGATTCAAATGGCCCTATTCTAGATGTGAAGGAGGCTCAGTTGACTAAATGCAGTGATGGGATGTAACAGGTTCTCACCAGTTTTCCAGAACCGGTAGTAACTTTTCCCAGTGTCCTGGAGAACTGGTTGCAGCTTTTGGGGGGAACCACCTTCAGGGTTTACCTTTTCACTGGTTCCTCCACTGCACATGGTGTGCATGCACGCCTACAGTGCTTGGCGCGTATGCACAGCCTCTTTGCTGTCCTCCCAAGAGGGGAGGAGGAAGAGAAGCTGCTAACCTGAAGCTCCCTATAGCCTGCTCCCCTAGATATCCTAGAGAACAGATTAGGCAAAGACTTAGTACCTAACTTCTTTAACTGTTGAAAAGTTGAAAAGTGCCAAAATGAAGCCATCTTGTGGTGTGTCCATTCTGTAGTTCCTTCCATCTGACCTAGTGTGAGAAATATTAGCCAGAATAAGCTTTAAGCTCTGGTTTAAAAGCTCTGGTTGATTTGTGTTGTGGGTGGGTGGGTGTTTAGGTGGGTGGGTGTATTTTATTTTTTTATTTTTTTATTTACAGGTTTGTGTTGTGGGGGGTAGATGTGTGTGTGTGTGTGTGTGCTTATTTTTTAATATTATTTTTTAATTTTTCTTTGGCCCCGCCCACATCATGATGTCATGACATTGGCTCCGCCCATGATGTTAGCTCCGCCCACACTGTGGTGATGTCATAGTGGGGTAGTAAATTTTTTGACATCCCACCACTGACTGAATGTATGTGGTACCTTGCTCAAAGAGCATATTGCGTTCCACAGGATTGCTCTTTAAGCGAGTTTACTCTTTAAGTGAAACAACATTGTAAGTGACCAATTGTGACTTCTGGCGAGGGGGATTGTGAACCCCGATTTAGTTGTTAAGTAAGTTTGTGGTTGGTTTTAGTTGTTAAGCAAGGTGACCATTCAGAGAAAATTCTGCTCTTTAAGCGAGTTAGTCTCAAGCGAGGCATTCTTTATGTGAGGTTTTACTGTAATAATATCAACTTTTATTTATGCATTTTCTTCCATTGCATTTCTTACATGGGGCAAGGGGTTAAGTTAACTAAGATTATGTGTGTACCAGATTTGTGATTTGGACACTTTACTGCTTCTCTATTTCTGAAAATGTTGGGTTCTTGTAAATGGTGAGGCTGTAATGGAGCACATGGACATACCATAAAGAAAGAAAGAAACCATGTCAATGCTGATGAGGTTGGAGAAACATAGGTAGAAAAGCCAGGTGGGATATTTGTTTCTTCAACAACAGAAATTAAGCCGGTGGAGGTCATTCTTCAATTTGGATTGTGTTTTGTTGTAGATTTGAGTATCATTAAGGAAGTAAGGGGCTGCAGTGGCTCAGTTGTTAAGAAGCTTGCCTTGTTAGCTGGAAGCCTGGCAAGTTGGTAGTTTGAGACCCGGGTACTGCATGATCGATTGAGTACTCGTCTCTGTCCCAGCTCTTGGGAACATGAAAGGAGCCTCATTTGGGCATTCCCTTTCAACCCAAAATAATTTCTGACACAAAATTATTATCATCAAGGAAGTGCTGTTCCATCCATTACCCACCACTTCCTTCATGAAGGTACAACAAACCAGGCCTAGACACAGACAGTATTTAAATCTGTCCCTTTCATTGTAGATGGCCTTTTTTTGTAGCCACTATCATCTCCATATCTCCCAGTTTAGTATCTTCCTTGAAAACACACTAACTATCTTGTTCTAATCAAGACCCAAACTTGTTTGGGTCCATAACTGCACAATATTATAGCCTAGGATATAATCCAGCAACCAATTATTTTAATTGAGTTTCTAAGATGAACCCAATGGCTTTTCTTGCCTGAGTCTGCCATAACACTTCCTCACACCCATACCCACCCCCCTCAGTGTGATATTTTGGAAATATACCAAAATTCTGGCCACAGTCAGGTGCTGCTGGTGGTCAGTAAACATGCCACCCACGGTGCCGAGTCAAACACCTCTCTTCTATAGCCTACGTCAAACGGAGCCCATCTTTCTCCACAATGCCCCCTTTGCTTTCCTGATCCCACCCAACTCTCTCCCTCTCTCTTTTTAATGGGGGTTAATAAATTTACCAGCCAAGACACATCGCCCTGCTATTAGAGGCAGCCTTCTAATGAGGGCTCAGCTCTGGAGGGAACTGGGTTTTCTTCTCCCTTGTTCCTTTGCGTCTCTCCACTGAATGTGTGGGTTGGGGAAGGCAGTTAACTGTGGTTTCCTCAGTCAAGCCAATACAAGCAAACATAATGCCACATGGACTGCTGGAAGGGCCCCGTGGGTCATTTCATGGAGTGCTATGAATCAGAGGGATCACCAGAGGACCAATGCATGGCTCAGACATGTCAGAAAGAATGTACAAGCATGTCGCTGTAGAGGCCTTGGGCACTTCCAAACATATACTGTTAATGTATAGCTTCTTATGGTGCTGAAATGATAAGGGAGGCAGTTGTTACAGAGTGCTCCAAACATGTTTCAGGCTTTTAGCAAATGTGCAGCCTCATTTACCTTTGAAATCCTACAAACCAAAGCACATTTGCAAAACAGAACACACAAGTGAGCAAGCAAACATATTTTGTCAATAAAGTTTGTCTTGAAGAACACTTCTATTTTTAAAAAGTCCAAGTAATATTACTCAAGAATTATTCAAATGCGAACTTCAGAACCTTTTCAGGGTTTGAATCAGGTTTGCACAATTGTCTGCAGCTAATTGACAAGGTAGGGTATGTCTTGGCAGAATGTTTTGTGTGCATTTCCTTATGCAACAGAAATGTGTCCCAGCACCTCAGTAATAGCAAATTATGCAAATGTTATACTAAAAACAATAGGATTCTGCCAATGGCATAGATCAGAGGTCCCCAATCTATGGCCTTCAGGCCACATGCAGCACCTGAGCTCTAGCAGAGCTTGTTTCTCTAGCAGAGCTCAGGGACCTGTAACATTAACATTTCTACCTTGACCTCTGAATGTTTACTTTTGATCTAAATTGGAAGGTTAACAATTTTGTTATATTTGGATTTAAGATGTGGTCCTCTGTAGGCATTGAGCACTCTAATGCACTCTATATCCGAGAGGATTGGAAACCACTGGCATAGATGCAAAGATACAAAGGCATTTCCACTCATGTAGGCATCACACTTCCACCTCTTCTGGGCTATCATATGCTCTAGCATCTCTTGACTTGTCGCTTTCAAGGGCAAAGTGGGGAATGGAACCCAGAAACCTGACTACACGAATGGCATTCTGCTTATCTATTTTGGGATCCAACTCAGTATGGATATTGCAAGACATTGCCTTTCATGGTTGCATAGTGTTTTCTATTGTTGGCCAAATATTCTGAAACCATACAGAAGGCTGCCTTTGGTGACCAGCTCCAACATCTAAGGCTGTCTTCTCACTCTATCTAATATTAAGGCCAGTCCCATTTTTAGAGGGTCGGAATTTGTCCAAGTATATATGAAGAAGTGGTATTACACTTCCTTCCTTCCTTCCTTCCTTGTCCCAATCAAATTCTAGACTGCCAAAATGAAGTCACCTTCTTTGCTTTGAAGTTAGCCAAAATTAAGCCCTTGTCAGTGATTGTTTCTGGCAACAATTGTCAGACTAGCAAATGAGTCGGATTCTGTATCTCTCCACATTTCCAACACATGTTGTTTTCCGCCAGCAGCCTCCACTTGACCATGTTGGTCTTACATTTAGGGACCCTGACCCTCAGCCTATTCAGGGTCCTCCAAGTGACATGGAGGAGGCTGAGTTCCTTAGCCATATTCTCCTTTAATGTTATTCTTTGTTTGTTGAGCTCCCTCCTCCATCTTCTAATCTGGTTTTGCTCTTGTGTACCCTCAAGAATGTTTGTTCTTGCCATAAAGCTCTTCCTGGATCTGAGCCGGCGGACTTGAGGCTCATATTCATTCAGAGGATGTTGAGGATCATTTTCTTGCTTACACTAAGTCTGTGCCAACTGCACTTATCAGCCAGTAAGAATATTCACACTGTTAAAATTGTGGTGCTTAGGGATGATCATAGCAAAAAAAAAAAAGAAAGAAAGAAAGAAAGAACTTCTTTGGTTTAGGGTTCTTTCAGCACAGAGAATGTTTTCCTCTTTCATTTTTATGTTTATGTGCATCGGTCCTATCATTTTTATGCAAAAGGAATCACCTCCCTTCAGTCATTTCATTTTAAAGTAAAGGTAAAGGTTTCCCTTGTTCAAAAGCCAGTTGTATCCGACTCTAGGGTTCAGTGCTCATCTCTGTTTCAAAGCCGAAGAGCTAGTGCTGTCTGCTTCTTCAGACATTCCTGTGGACATGTGGCAGCCATGACTAGACACTGGAGTGCACAGAACACTGTTACATTCCCACCGAAGTGGTGGCTTCCCTATTTATGTTTTCTGACACTCATACAAAAGCCCTAAACAACCCTTAAAAACTACTCTTTAAAAGTAGAGAGAGAAGGCAACGTACTCCAACATCAGGCAACAATACATAATTTGTATTACAGTAGAAATAGATGTTGTAGCTTATTGGTTAAGATGCTGACTTTGACAACTGGAAGGTCAGCAATTTGAGACCTGAGTGCTGCACAATGGAGTGAGCTTCCATCTCTGTCCCAACTATCCAGTGATGGGATGACCCCGGTTCCATCCAGTTCCCCGGAACTGGTAGGAACAATCTCAGAGGGTTCTCTGAGAGGGAAGCCCATTTTTAAGGCGTACAGTTCTGGACGCCTCAAAACAAGAAAAAAAAATTAAATTGGAGCCAAAATGGCTCCAATTTAGTGCGCGTGAGCAGAAGTCAATCTGACACATGCGCACTGCAATTTTGAATTGTGCATGCATCAGATTCCGTTTCTGCGCATGCACGCTTGTTTTTGCCAGAGCCGGACCATTTTGGAGTGGCTCAGGCAGTGGTGGAGGGCTTAGGAGGAGGAGGCGCGCCTAGCTGGGCAGCCCAGGGCCTCCCGGCTGCAACCCTCCACAGGCAGCCCTGAGCCTCGGTGCCCGTTGGCGGTGCGCCTAGCCGGGCTGCCCAGGGCCTCCCGGCCACAATCCTCCACGGGTGGCCTTGGGCCTCGGCACCCAGCGGCGGCAGGCATAGCCACCAGCCGCAACTCTCCATGGGCGGCCGCAACTCTCCACAGCCGCAACTCTCCACGGGCGGCCCCGTGCTTCGACACCTGGCGGTGGTGCACCTAGCCAGGTGGCCCAGGGCCTCCCAGCCGCAACCCTCCACGGGTGGCCCCGGGCCTAAGCGCCTGGTGGTGCTGCACCTAGCCAGGCAGCCCAGGGCCTCCAGGCCGCAACCCTCCGCGGGTGGCCCCTATCTTCGGCGCCCGGCAGCAGTGTGCCTATCCGGGCAGCCCAGAGCCTCCCGGCCGCAACCCTCCGCAGGCAGCCCTGAGCCTCGGTGCCTTGTGGAGGCTGCAGGCGGCAGCCCAGAAGAAGAGGAGGACGCAGTTGGGGTCGTTCGTCGGCCCCAACGGTCCACATTGTAAGTGGGGTTTGTGTTTGGGGTGGGTGGGTGTTTGGGTGGATGGGTGTATTTTTATTTAATTATTATTTTATTTATTTCTTTATTTTATTTATTTAATTTATTAACAGTTTTGTGTTGTGGTTTTTTGGGTGGCTGGCTGGGTTGAGGGGTGTGTGTGTGTTTTATTTTTATTTTGTTTTATTTATTTTATTTTTTATTTTTGGCCCCGCCTACAACATCATGACATCATGACGTTGGCTCCACCCATTATGTCATAACGTAACTCTGCCCCCACTGTGATGACGTCAGGGTGGGGTACTAAAAATTTTATCATCCCATCACTGCAACTATCTCTAGGTAAAGGTAAAGGTCTCCTTTGCTTGAAAGCCAGTCGTGTCCACCTCTAGGGTACAGTGCTCATCTTCATTTACAGCCAAAGACCCAATGTTGTCTGTGTCTGTAGACCTTTTCGTGGTCATGCAGCAGGCATGGAATGCTTTTCCCTTCCCACAGAAGCGAGTACCTATTTATCTACTTGCAATTTCTTGCTTTCAAACTGCTAGGTTGGCATGAGCTGGGACAGAGATGGGAGCTCACTCCGTCATGCAGCACTCGGGTCTCGAAATGCTAAACCTGCCAACCTTCCAGTCATCAAGTTCAGTATCTTAACCACTAAGCCAAAGCATTCCCTTTATTCATATCTACTAGATTATTCATTGTTATGCTTCCTTATTTCTTGCTTTCTACTTACGGTGCACTTCTAGAAAAGTTAACTGATAGTCATTCTCTGCTTCCCCACCCATGAGCTTCTCTTTAACCATATATGGTTAAACAAGATTTGGTCATGCCTCTCAGGGAGGATGAACCGTGGAACTGATGAAAGCATAGGACCCCCTTTGGCAACTAAATAACGGACAGAAATACAATTGGAGAGCCTGTTTCCTTTTTTTTTTTCTTCTTTTGGCACAAAACTGGCTGAGTCGCATGAAAAGGAATATGTGGCTTGCCGCTTTCATTGGAGACTCCCAACTGTGGGCTGCTAGTGGCAACCTCGGGTTTAGTGTGAAAAATGGAACAGGAAATGGGCTTGTTTTACTAACATTCAACACCGCCTACTGACGACCCTATTCAGTTAAGACTAACCTCTACCCTGTACAAAATTCTAATTATTATTATTATTTACAGTTTCAAGTTTGAGCTCTGCCAATTTCCACATGTGCTAAACATTCGTCTTAACAGGGGGCTAACCAAACATCACACAGTTGTTATTATTACCATTACTTCAGCCAAGGTAACAGCAAAGGCAACTGTTAAGATCCTGCCACAGAAGACGGGAGTAGAATAGAAGCAAGTGGATCCATGATACATCTGACATAAATTAAAGAGCATAAGAAAGCAGTGATATTGAGTTTCTCCTGCTAGAAGAAACAAAATGTGTGTTATTTGTCTGGTATTTCAGCAGCAGATAAAGTATCATTTAGCTCAAGGAGGGCAATTGGGCATAAAACAGACAGAAGCCAATCTCGTCTTACTCTTTTTTCCGGCACACTAAAGAACAGAATCTGAAGAATTAAAAGGTCTTAGGACCAAATTTCACATGAGATTAACTACATGGAAGTGCTTAACATGCACTGTTTTAAAGATTTAAGTAGCTGACATGTGGGGAAGACAAAGCAAAATCAGAGCCACGGTGTGTGAGGAGAATTTAAACCCCCTCCCCCTCGTGATAACTTCCCTCCTTTGAGTATAATAGCAACTGGGTGACTTTTTCCCCCATCAAGATATGGCAGAGAGAGAAAGTGCTAAACTTCAGCCAACATCCCATCAGTGGTGGGACGTCAAAAATTTTACTACCCCACCGTGATGTCATGATGTCTTTGGCATCACCGTGATGTACTACCCCACCGTGATGCCAAAGAAAAAAATAAATAATAATAAAATAATAAAAGAAAACACATACACACACAAACACCCCTCTACCCACCCACCCATCCACACCACACACCTGTAAATTAAATAAATAAATAAATAAAATAAAAATTACATTAAAATACACCTACACACCCAAACACCCCGAACACAAATCAACCCATCCACTCACCCACCCCAAACACAAACCCATCCCTTACCTGTTAGTATAAGTGCCTGGGCAGCACCGTGTTGCAAGATGGATATGGTCATCATACCAGTTCTCTAGGATAATATGCCTTAATGTAAATGTGAAACAGCTGTACCTCCTTAAGGGTTCTCCAATTGGAACAGCAATTGGAACAGCACAGGTATAGCTTATTGATGAGGTAACTCCAAGACTTTGCTTAAAAACCCCAAACCAGGTAGCCAGGCCTGCTGGCCGCCAGGCCTTTTTAGGAACTGTCGTAGTACGTCAATATAGGTAAAGGTATTAAATACACATTAAAAAACACACAGACACACCACATCCAAAGGTGAGTCACTTACCCTGGGGAGCAGGCTATAGGGAGCTTCAGGCTAGCAGCTTCTCTTCCTCCTCCCCACTTGGGAGGACAGCAAGGAGGCCGGGCATATGCGCCAAGCACTGTAGGCGTGCATGCACACCAAGTGCTTGGCACGCATGCACAGTGGGGAAACCAGTGAAAAGGTAAGTCCCAAAGGTGGTTGCCCCCAAAAGCTGCTACCGGTTCTCCGGGACACTGGGAAACGTTACTACCGGTTCTGGTGAGCTGGTGCGAACCTGTTGCATCCCATCACTGCATCCCATGATCTTCAGCCTGTACCTGGGTGTTGGTCCGTTTGTCATCAATTCATACCACATCCAGTATGGCAACGGGTGACACAGGGATGACAGAATTGTCATAGGGTAGGAGGTGGGTCTGCCTTGATTGCTTGAATTTGCCTTCATTGTTTTGGATCAATACAGAAATCACTTTTAACTAGTCCTGGTGCCATAATGTCACAGGAGCCCCAAGAGCTCTGATTTGGGCTCACTTGGTAGAATTGTTTTTTAAATACAGACAATGCAATTAATATGTGGTCTTGCAAATAATTAGGGATGTACATTGGTTCCTCCAACTGATTTAGTGCTTGAATAAAGAGGACTGCAGTGATTCAGCTTAAGATGCTGAACTCACTGACTGGAAGGTCAGAGTTCAATTCCCGGGTACTGCATGACAGGGTGAGCTCCCGTCTCTGTCCCAGCTCCTGCCAACCCTAGATAAATAGGGATCACTTCAGTAGTAAGGTAAACAGCATTCCATGTAGAGTCATGCCTGCCACATGTCCATGGAAACATCTGCAGACACAGACAGTGGTGGCTCTTTGGTTATAAACAGAGATGAGCACTGAACCCTAGAGTCAGATACAACTGGCTTTGATTCATTGCAATGGGTTACTATCAAGGAAATTATTTAAAAAGGTGAATTTGGGGAAAAGTTCAACAATGTAATTAATCAGCTTTATAAATGTAGTTATGCTAAGGTAAAAGTAAATGATTCTTTTACAGAAGATATTTAAATTAAAGCTGAAAAGGATGTCCCCTTTCTCTCATTTTGTTTATTATGGCTATGGAATTATTGGCCAGAGCTATAAGGAGTGATCTAAATATAGAAGGGATAGAATGAACAAAAATAAGTTGGTATGCAGATGATACAGTTGTACCTCGCTTAAAGAGCATAATGTGTTCCACAGGACTGCTCTTTAAACGAGTTTGCTCTTTAAGTGAAACACCATTGAAAGTGACCAATTGTGGGGGGGGGGGATTGCAAACCCCGATTTATTTGTTAAGCGAGTTTTTGGTTGGTTTTATTTGTTAAACAAAACAGACATTCAGAGAAAATTCTGTTCTTTAAACGAGTTACTCTTTAAGCCAGGCGCTCTTTATGCGAGGTTTAACTGTACTTTAATTATAATGAAAGATCCTATAAGAAATATGGAAAAGATTCAAAATCATTTGCAAAAATTTGAAGAGGTAACAGGCCTGAAGATAAATTGGGGGAAATCAGAAGCAATTTTTAGTAAATTAAATAAGGAAGAGATAGGGAAAATCAAGGAAAAATTCAAAATTCAAATTAGGAAAAGTATAAAATACTTGGGTGTTAATTTTGGGGATAATGTAGAGGATTTGAAAAAACTAAATTACGACAAAGTGAAATTAAGAAGAAAATTGTTCGATATCAGATGTTGAAGACCTCTTGGTTTGGAAGGATTGCCATTTGTAAAATGAGTTTATTACCAAAGATTAATTTTTTATTTGAGGTCCTTCCAATTAAACAAACAGAAAAAGAATTAGGGGTTTTTCAAAATTTACTGAATAATTACTGCAATGGAGGGAAAAGAGCAAGAATACCCAAAAGTTTATGGTATAACTCACAGAAAGAGGGTGGTTTAGGGTTACCTAATATTAAATCTTATTATAGGGCGTTTCAAATTAAAGGTTTGGTAAAACTACTAACGATAAAGGATCTTATATGGAAGGATATAGAAATGAAAGATAGTATTGCGTGTGTAAATGGAGATTTTTTTGGAAAATACAGTTTTTCATTTAAAACCAAAAAACAATGTCCTAAAATCTATGATAAGTGTATGGGTAAAATTAAAAGAGAAATTGGCACCACATACTTAGAGTTGCAAGATTTAAAGACAATCCCGATTAAAAATTCAGAGTTACTAAAAAACATTTTGCACAAATATGATATAATTTCATTAAAATATTGGTTGAGCCGGAATGAGAATGAAAATACTAAAAAAGAAATTTCTAAGGAATTAAGGTTGAACTGGCTTCAGATACTAACGTTGGATATGAGGAATAAAGAATATAAAGAGAAATTACAACCTACAAGACAGTTGACATACTTTGAGGAAATGTCATATAAGATAAGAAAAGGCTCAATGGGGATAAAAGGAGTAGTAAGCAAGTTATACAAAATGAGAAATTGTACTGAAGAAACACAGAATGTTCTCAAAAGATTGTGGGAAACTGATTTAAACATTAACATTTCTGAAAAAAATTGGAAGAAAAAGTGGAAAAATAGGATTGTGCGAAATCTGTCTACAAAAGTTAAAGAACATAACTACAAAATTTTGTGGTGGTGGTATATGACGCCAGTTCGACTAAATCAAATAGATAGCAGTAACTCAAAGAGATGTTGGAGATGTCAACAGGAAATTGGGACATATAAACATATGTGGTGGGATTGCAAAATTATTTCCAATTTCTGGCATAAAATGGAACAAGAAATAGCAAAAATTTTAAAACTTAATTTAAAGCTGAATGAAAAAAATGTTTTATTGACAGATTTAGAGGAATTGAACTTAGAGGAAAATATAAAGAGTTATTAATTATTTTTTTTAACTTTGGCAAGACAACAAGTGGCCAGAAATTGGAAAGGTGCTATGAACTTAGAACTCAGTAAATGGTATACCAATGTTTGGGATATGGCACTCAATGAAAAACTTAAATGGGAGCTAAACATAAAAAGGGGGTTATTAAAACAAAATAGATGTTGGGACATTTGGAAACCTTTTTTGCAATATACATTGAGAGAAAATAAAGGTGATAAACCTGCACTGAATACAATGTCTTTTTGGCAGAATAACTGAGTTGTAAAAGGGATGGCTTGCAGACCCAAGGACTTTAGTGCACTTGGGTGATATATGGATTGTGTACTAAAAAGTTGTAATATCATGATGAAGAGAATAATTGGTACAAAGTGCAAAAGTATATTTTATATATGCCTACAAATAGTATGGTTAAGAGATTGATTGTACTGAAAACAATTGAATTAATTTGTTGTTGTTTATTCTTCTTTTTTGTATTACGTTATGTCTGCTTGTTTTTTTAATAGTAAGATGTAGTTTGTTTTGTTTTCTGTTTTTTTCTTTTTAATATTTCCTACTGTCAAAAAAACCTTAATAATTTTTTTTTAAAAAAAGAACTGGAAAAAAACAACTGGCTTTGAGCAAGGGCGACCTTGACCTTTACTTAAAGGCACACAGTTTGCTGTCAGGTCTGCTTTACATCATTTTAGAGATACAGTTGTACCTCGCTTAAAGAGCATAATGTGTTCCACAGGATTGCTCTTTAAGTGAGTTTGCTCTTAAGCAAAACACCATTGTAAGTGAGCAATTGTGGGGGGGATTGTGAACCCCGATTTATTTGTTAAGCGAGTTTTTGGTTGGTTTTATTTGTTAAGCGAAGCGAACATTCAGAGAAAATTCTGCTCTTTAAGCAGGTTACTCTTTAAACAAGATGCTCTTTATGCGAGGTTTGACTGTATTCAGCATGTCCTGAATTTCATTCCTATATAGAAAACAAGTCATGTGAATAACTGGAGAATCATTCCCTGCATCCGAAAAGTTTTTGCTTTGTTCTCCAGTGATTTAACCTGAAAACAGAAACAAAAAAAAAAAACACAAATAATTAGAAGCAAACTCTGCCCACTTCCTTTATTTCCTAGGAGAATTTCAAATTGGATTAATGCTCTTATCAGATCTCCAAACATTCTCTGTCTTGGCAACGGAGCCTGCAGGGACATTTAGCAAGCTGCAAAACTGCCAATCTTTCCATTTGTAGAAATAGTTTTATTGTTTTGTTACTTTCTGACATAGGTTAAACTAGATTAAGAGAAATTAGCACCGCTCACTTACAAACCCTGATTTCATCAGGCAATTGTTATTGCTTTTCCAGGAATAATTCTTTGCCAAGATCAAGATGCGTACAGTAGCCTTCTGGAAGTGATGGATGAAAGCGCTGAAAGAATCTATTTCTACTTTCTTGCTCTCTCTGGTGACCTATCGTACTGTAACCAAACAAAACCCCGTGAGGTAAATATCCATTAATATACAGTACTTTGGTTTATTAAGATAAATTAATCCATGGAGATAGAAGAGAGCTGAACATAAAACATGTAGGGAAATGGTTATCTCTTGGATCTAGGTTATTCTGCTTTTCTAAATTCGTGTAGGAAAGTATGCTCTGATCTCATCAAATCCCAAAACTGAGTTCTCATCAATCATTCAGGCAAATAATTAAATTATGTTTTTTATGAAAAATGTATACTAAACATTTAATGAAAAAATTTTCCAGGTAAAATGGTCACGTGGCCAATTTTAGAAATGTAGAAATGGTCAAGTATCTAAATTCAAAGTCATCTCTGTGCAAATGTAATTTCCAAATATACTTTCATTTTAGGTAAAGGTAAAAGTCACCCTCGCTTGAAAGTCAGTCGTTTCCTACTTTAGGGTTCAGTGCTCATCCTGGGAAATGGGTTGCATATGCCCTCTTGGCATATACAGAGGCTGACCCACAGGCGGGAAATGAGCTGTATACAGTGGTGGGCTGTCAAAAAAATTACTACCCCACCGTGGGCAGAGCTGACATCATGGGTGGAGTCAATGACATGATGTCATAATGTCATGGGCAGAGCCAACGTCATGATGTTGTGGGCGGAGCCAAACAAAAAAAATTAAAATTAAAAACTAAATAAAAATTAAATAAAAATACACATTAAAATTAAAATAATCATCCAACCCACCTGCCCACCCCAAACACAAACCCGTCACTTACCTAGCCTGGGGTCAGAGAGCAGGCAGGCAGGCACTAGGCAGGCAGGCAGGCAGGAACCATGGCAGATTGGTAGCACAGTGGCACACCGCCACAGCGGCGAACCACTGCGGCGGTGCAGTGGCCTGATGGTGTGGTGCGGCGCAGTGAGGAAAGGCTGCTGTTGCTTCTCCAGGCACTGCCTGCACCCTTTCCGGGCAGCCAAAATGGCTGCCTGGAACTGCACATGTGTCAAACTTCCATTTGATGCATGCACACTTCTATTTTTAGTGCGAATGCATCAAATAGAGGCTTGACGCATGCGCAGTTCCAGGCAGCCATTTTGACTCCCCAGAAATACACTTCTGGAGGGCGGCCAGAGAGACGACAGAACCAGTCACCCGGGGGTTCTCTATCCCACCCTCTGGTGATCCCCTCTGGAAAGCTGCTACTGATTCAGGCGAACCAGTCCGATCCGGTAGCAGCCCATCACTGGCTGTATATACCTCCTTGGCATATACTGGTGAGATGGCTGTCGTGTGTTGGGCCTTGCGTGTGTAGAGAGTAATGAGTTATCAGTGTTTCTATCAGCCAGCATGTTTGATCAATCCCAGAGGCCAATCAGTTGATATGCCAAAAAAAAGTAGGGGAATTGCCACTTAACAAAAAGATTGCAAGTATGCAACAAACCTTTGAGATCTGCTTCATCTGTTGTTGTGGGATGCATGCAAGGTTTCCATGTGGTGCTTCCACTGCTTGTGCTGTGCCTTTTCTCTTTTCTTCACCAGCCACTTTGCTCATCTAAGCATATAGCCACTGACATGCTATGTTCTCATTTTCACCTCCATGATTTCGACTAATTTCTATCCATGCATCAGGTTGTCTACCCATTTCCTTGACTACCCTATAATATGATTGCTGCCTTCTACAGACTTCCCTATCCCATTCCTGCTTTCCTTCCTCCTTTGCTGAAACATCTGCCTCCTTCAACTGCTATCAGTCTACTCTTTTATCTGCCTTTCCCACCCCTCACAACCCTTGATCTCCAAACTGGTCACTCACATCATCTTACCTTACAGTGTCAGTTCTTATTGCTAGGAAAAGAGATGAATATACATGTATCTTGCATTCAGGCATCATCAAAGTAGTATAAAGTGTAGGGAATTTGGTGGTGGTGGTGGTTGTAACCTTAGTCCTCTCATTAGTAAATGCATTCCAAAAAGCCAGAATGGGGAGAAATATGCAACTCACAATGGTATAGTAGTCCAGAAGTATATCATGCTAAGTGCAACAGGACTTCAAACATAGGAAGGAAAGAAAGATTAGCTCTTCTTCTTTCATGTTCCTGGACTCTGGACCTCAGGCTACTCAGGGTCCTCCAAGTGATGTAGGAGAAGCTGAGTTACTCAGCTATATCCTCCTTTAATGATGTTTCTTGTCCAGTGAGCTCCTTCCTCTGTCTTCTAATTTGGTTTTGCTCTTGTGTACCCTCAAGAATGTTTGTTCTTACCATAAAGCTCTTCCTGGTTCTAAGCCAGTGGACTTGAGGCTCATAACTGTTCAAAGGATGCTGAGGGTCATTCTCTTGCTTAGTTCTCTCAGAGTTTGCTATTACTTCTCTCCTGATCTTAGGTGGTGTGATACCAACAAGAGGGTATATTTTCTCAACTGGTGTAGGTTTGATGAAAGATTGGATGAGGACAGAATGCAATGGTGCTGCTACTCATATTAATGTCCCCATACAAAGTCAAAAGTCTTTGACAGATGACATAGAAATAAGGCAACAGAATACCTTATTGAGTGAGGTTAGTTCTTTGAGTCCTCTGAGTCTTTTTCATTCCTACATCCAGAAGAAGAACTGGGAGGAAGTGGTGCCTTAACCCAAAATTTCAGGGGGAGATCTGTCTGTCTCAATCATGAGCCATATCCACACTCACACTCACCAATCGCAATAAATAATAATGGTGACACTCTTCTTCTGCATTTTCTGGAATCCAGCGTTTTGGAATTAAAAACAAATGGGCTAGTACCAAACTAAAATACTGTATTTTGTCACTGATCCAGGCCAGGATAGACAGTGCACTCCTCTAGAAATTGCAGAGCAACACAGTGTGCATGCTGCATTTTAGGCAGAATATTGCTTCCTTCCCTAACCTGCCTGCATTTCTCCATTTCAAGAATCATGTCAAATCATCCAACAGTGAAAGTAAGGCAGGCTCTTTTCTTTTTCCTTCAGCTATTGGCTGTGCTGATTTGGTGTTTAGTCAATAAAGATAAATCTGATTTATCATCCTATTGCAAATGCTATAAAACAATTCAATTCCTCCCAGATTTTAAATCTGGATACGTATTTCTATGGGGGAGTAAGGATTTGAGCTGAGGGGAAATGCTTCAAAATTCAGGGCTTTAAAAAAACACCCTCTGGCTTATGATGAAGGGATATTGTGCTTCTTTTCCTTTCACCTTAAACCATTGAAAGTTATACAGTGGGAAAGAATGACAAGAGATGAAGATGAAGGACAAGCTCTGCCATTAAGAAGAGCGAAGCTGCTGCAGATGATTAATCATTTGCTACCAGTTCTCTATATCCTCCACAACATTTAACAAATTGTCAAATATGTGTTACTATTGTGTTTTCATTGCTAAAGACAAGGAAGAATTATTGAGGAATTTCTGTTTCTAATGCCCAAACAATGGCTGTCTTTTGGTACTGTGCACCTTAAAGGTGGACATATGGCTATCCTTTGCTACTGTGACTCAGCCCAGAGAAGGCTACATGTCTTAAGCTGACCTTGAGAAAGTTCAGAGGTTTTCTTACACTCCACATGGTAAGAAGGGGAGGGGAAATCTAAACCTCACTGAAGCTTAGCACAACACTACTTCCAGGGTTGGCACTGTTGTCATGCTGGCAAATATTTTAGACAAATTGCCCATTATAAATGGCAGTCTGCCACCAATAGGGCTGACGGTACAATATATTGCAAAGTTAGGGGCCTGGATTTGGCAATTAACAACGGGAGGCAGCCAAAGGGAGCCAAACTCAAGACACAGTTTCTCCCTGTTACCTAAAAATCGCTATCCCATTTTTAACAGTGGAGATGCGTTTTGAAATTCAAAAGTTTGTCTACTGGCAGAGCCCCCAAGAACCACAGAGTTTTAAATTTCAGGCAAAAATAAACTAATTTATTAACATTGTGTTTGAACAACAGAGGCCTTATGCTGGATAAAGGCAACCTTTTTGCCTGCTACCAAAATCTACACATGTGCATGAGCTTCCCTAACAGGAAGCACCCTTCCAGAAATAGCAAAGACATTTTATACATTTCTATTATATTGTTACAATAAAGTTCATACAAAAAGAACAATCGTCCAGCAGCATGGTCTCATTCATAAATAAATATGTCAGCTTCAAGTTACAATGGTATTTTTTTAAGGTAAATAGTGACATTACAAAAAAAAAGATTACAAACATCCAGGAAAAGATTAAGGGAGGAGATGGGGTTTAAGTGGATAGTAGCCAATGGCAGAATGGAATAGTTCAGTGTGCTCCAATGAGCATGTTGGACTGGATGCTATGAGCCAATCAGCAACACGACATGTCTGAAGCGAGGAATGTTTTTGGCCAATCAGTATTAGAAGAGCTTCAAGGGTAGACAGTCTGGGACTCACTCATGAAGATCTTTTGCATACCCACCCACCTAAATTCCTCCTGTCTGGCAGGCACAATTAATTATCACAGTGTACATATATTAACTACAAATTCCAGAGACAAAAGATGTGATGGGGAAAACTTAGAGAATAATCCTTAAGGCAATTCTAGGACAGGTGTGAACTCTTGTTGTTGTCTCAGGAAGTCTGGCTTTAGGTGAGAGGTCACCTGCAGATTGATGTTAATTGTTTCTGGGTGGGAACGCCATAATCCCTTCTGGGAGTGTCGAGGCAGAATTGAGATTTGAAGAAAAAAAATACTTTTAAACATTTTTCCTACTTTGGAAATACAAAACAAAACATGTTAGAATATAACAGTTTATAAGGAAGAACCATGTATTCTATACAGAGCAAGGGAAATATTTAAAATAACCTTCATTACCCTTTATTAAAGTATGTAAAAAGGGAAATTTAATAGCCCAATTCAGCCTCATTCAGTATTGCAAGAAAGCAGGAATTTCAGTAAAGTTGCCCCACCCAGCTCTATGTAATCTATCACTGACTTCTAAGACAATAGCATGAAGGAGCCAAGCAAACAGAGAAAATAATTAGTCTCAAGGCTTCAGGGCATCTTTCAGGAAGGATGGAAGAGTTCCTGCATGCCCAAATATGATCTGATAGAAAGTTATTCTGGTTTGAATTGAACAGTTTACATGAAACCATTTCTATTTGACATCCTAGGTGTAACTGCTAATGAAATCATCACTGCTGAGGCCCATAAAGAGAGGGGGGCCCTTTGCCCATGCCTTTGAGATCTTTATAAATTTATTAAAAATCAACCCTTGCAGTTATCTTACCTGGAAAGTGTTGCGAATGAGTGTGTGTGTGTGTGTGTGTGTGGAGAGAGTAGATCCTGGTGGGATCTTTGGCTGGAAGTATCCCTAAGAGTTTGTAATAATAATAATAATAATAATAATAATAATAATAATAATAATAATAATAATAATAATAATAATAATAATAATAATAATAATAATAATAATAATAATAATAATTTCAAAATTGAGGCTACCTCCCCTTGCCTTCTGTACTATTTTTGTCCTTGACAGCTGGTAATTTGCCAACGCTGGGCACTGATATCAACACTGGATTTTTCTATTCAGGGGGAAGAGCAGATGTTCAGGAATACTAAATCTACCAACATAACCTACATTCTGATAACTGTGTGACTTAGATTAAATTGGGGATTCTCAACCCGCAGCCCATGGACCGGATGTGGCCCATGGCACCATTTCATATCCCCCCCCCCACTCCCTCCACCAAACCAGGAAGTGCCATGTGGTGGAGGAAGGGCAAAATGACTGTCCGGCCCCTGAAGCTGTCTGAAGGAGTATGACCCAGCTCCCGGCTTAAAAAGGTTGAGAACTCCTGGTTTAAATACATGACATGCTCTTACAGAAGTATGGAGTGGGAGAGGTTTTCATCACCTTATGTTAGTTAGAATTTACTTCACAGCAGCTGCCTTGAGGAAATTGGTTTTATATCAAGACTCTGTCTGTACCTTTACCATACTCCCCTGTTAACTGAAGGTTTTCATGCTTCGGTCTTTTTAAGCAGCTGCGCAGAGCATCTGCAAATTGATTTATTGTCCGATGATGGCTTTAATCCGCTGCCCCAAAATTGTTAGAGGTGATTTGTTTTCTTTTAATTTACTCTTTGGACCAGATTTAACTGGCTTCCCTTTCCTACTTTAACATCTGTATATATTTTGAACCTAATCTTCAAAGTTTTAAATTTGGTTGATCTTATAAATATACATTGCTACAACTATCCTGGCTTCTGCTCACAAATAGGCTTCACACAGCTTTAGAGAAGGGGAATGTTAAATAAAGCATTCATTCCTGCAGATTTTTCCTTTGTGTTTAGAAAAATCTCTCTCTCACACACACACACACATACACACACACACTCTCATACACATATTCACAATTTGGGGGTCAGTTACCCTGTCACACATAATGTTAATGGGTATAGGTTACCCTTGCTCAAAAGCCAGCCATATCTGCCTCTGGGGTTCATCTAGCTGTCTCCATCTGCAGGCATTTCCATTAAAAGCCGCTATGGCGGCAGGACATTCTCCAAGCCCAGCCGCCGCGAGAAACACCTGCGGCGGGGAGGAGAGTCTTGTCACTTGTTGCAGGATTTAGCAATTGTTTTTTTTTCCTTTGTTTAGTTTTTTGCTTTTGTAATTCTTGTAATTTCGTGTAAACTGGATTGATATTTGGAATCTTTAATTGCTGCTGGATATTGTTGCGTATTGAATTTTGATGCTGTAATGATTTATATTATAGTATCTCTGATGTATTATTTTTATTTTTTTAGGATGTCCTGATCTTTTGTAATTACAATTGTTAGTAGAGATTATTTTCTGGGGGATATATTTTGATATGTTTTTTGATGTTATTCCTGCTATGTGATATTTGTAATTTACTATGTGATATCTGTATTTGTTTTTATCCTATGGAATGTGCTATGTAATTGTAATTGTTTCCTCTGTAAGCCGCCCAGAGTCGCTGTGCGAGTGGGGCGGCATATAAGTCAAAAATACAAATACAAATACAAATATGTGGCAGGCATGTCTCAATAATAGAGGGCACAGAATGTGGTTTACCTTCCCACTGAAGTAGTTCCTATTTATCTACTTGCAATTTCTTGCATTCGAACTGCTAGGTTGGCCAGAGCTGGGACAAAGACGGGAGCTCATTTCGTCCCGCAGTACTCGGGAATTGTTAATACCCTGAAGCAAAACAATTTTCTTGTGGTATTATCCCAATGATTCTGATGATATAGGAGTGTAGAACCTTTGGCCTTTTGACATTTTGCGCTGTGGGGACCACAATCCTTTCATGAACTGGCAGAGATCAAAAGATCTCCACCCATGTGAGAGAAAAGTGAGAAAGAGATTTTTCTAAATGCAAAAGAAAAATCTGCAGGAATTAATGCTTTATTTACCTACCTGTTTATTTCCAACATTAGTTCAAGAGCCTTGTTCCAACATTTAAAGCAGCGGTTCCCAACCTAAGGACAGCGGGCCAGACCTGGACCCCAGCACCATTTTATGTGCCCCCATGCCTCCAAGGGCATTTGAGAAACAAAATGGCCACTTGTTTGAAGCTGTTGGGACAAAATGACCACCACCTCCATCGTGCAGGAAAGGCAAAATGGCCATCCATCTGTTGAAGCTGACTATGACCTGGTCCCTGGTTTGAAAAGGTTGGGGACCCCTGATTTAAAGCCTTAGGCAGGTTCAGATTGGCATATCTTGAAAACTGCTTTCTTTCATCATCAATCAGAAGCAATACAACCAAATGTGATGGGAAAGTGAGTGTCCTCCACTTTTTTCTCTTAAACGTTAAATGGATGTGATAAGGTAAAGGTAAAGGTCTCCCTTGCTTGAAAGCCAGTCGTATCCAACTCTAGAGGTCAGTGCACATCTCCATTTACAGTCAAAGAGCCAGCACTATCTGTGTCTTCAAATTTTTCCATGGTTGTGTGGCAGGCATGATTAGACCCCAAAGAGCACAGAATGCTGTTTACTTTCCCGCCAAAGCAGAACCTATTTATCTACTTACAATTTCTTGCTTTTGAACTGCTAGATTGGTAGGAGCTGGGACAGAGACAGGAGCTCACTCCATTGCACGCACTTGGGTCTCGAACTTCTGACCTGCTGTTCTTCCTGTCGTCAAGCTCAACATAACATTAAGCTACCTGGACCTCCATTTAGAGGTATAGACTCTCTTAATATGAAAAGCTCTTGGAAGAAAGAAGGTGTTGTATTGGCAAATGGCTGGCATGTAAATGTTTAGTTGATCAACCAAGAGAAGTAAAATTTAAAGTGTGATCTCGGTTACTTTGTACCTTGTTCTTCGTCACTCCATTTTTTTCTTTCCAAATTCTTATTGAACTCACACATTTTAACCTTCCTCAACCTATTACTCTCCAGAAATGTTAAACTACAAGTTTCATCAGCCCTTGTGTGGATCATTGGATTCTGGCCAGGAATTGATGATAGGAATTTTTACCATCTGGAGGGCATCAGATTCCTCTGCTGTATACTGTTTTGTTACAGCTGTCCACATATCAATACATTATTTAGCTTTACAGACCCTTAGATTATCAAGAGGAAATAATGATGTGTATTTTCTATCAACAACGATATTGTGAATAGACTGGAACTAGTACAGACAGTATCTAATTTATCAATAAAGAAACTAATGTCATTCTGGTTTTTTTAAAAATTGTCTTATTATTAATAAATTCAAAGGTTAAAATAAACCACAAAAATGGAGGGATCGGGTAGGAGACATTTATATCCATCTATATTTTTCTTTTAGGGGTCAACTACATGGAGGTACATTTGGGAAATACTACAGGTCCTTTCATTTCTCCCCCTCCCATTGAAAAAACCTCACCCTGAAAGAAACCCAGATGTCAGCTATGTCATCACGTTTACTCCAGCCATACAGTTATTGGACCCAAACGTGTCACACACAACATTAAGGGCAGTTTTACTTGTTCCTCTGCTGATGTGATTTACATCATCTTCTGCCAAAAATGCCCTTTTGTTCTCTATGTAGGTCAAAAGGACAATCTCTCTGCAAAAGAATTAATGGACACAAATCAGAAATGCCAACACACTAAAACCCATTTCAAAACATTTCAATCTACCTGAACGCTCTATACTGTACTTGAAAGTTGCCATTATGGAACAGAGAAATTGCAAAGCAAGAATCTAGAGAGGGACAGCTGAGATAAAATATATACACATACGAAACACACATTACAAAGGTTTGAATATTATCCAAGGGTTTCTGGGATATTATCAAATTTAAAATACCACAACTAAGAGGTTGTAATTTATGTTGCAGAACAAACAGGGCTGTAGCCAGGATTCTAGATTTCATTTTATTTTTGAGAGGTGGGGCAAAAAATGTTTCAGGAGGGGCAAAAAAAATCAAGGGAGGCAACAATCAGAAATCAATCGGTTCCCAATCATACTAGCATACCACACATAAGTATTCTCAATAAGACATTGAAAACTATACACAAACCTGAAAGAGTAAAATATAAATATATTTATACATGTAGAGCACTGTTTCCCAACCTTTGGTTTTTGGACTTCAATTCCCAGAAGCCTAAGTCAATTTCCCAAAGCACTGATCAGCCAATATATGTGACTTAGGCTTCTGGGAATTGAAGTCCCCCTGTGGTGCTTGAGCTCCACATTGGGAATGACTGATGTAGAGTGTATGAAAGGGTGGAATAACCACAGTGTGGTCTTTACACTCTTCAAGAATGTTATATTTTGATACTGTGATTGTTTTACTGGTCTTCTTCAGTTTTACTCTAATTTTCAATATTGACCGTCCATTGTGTCTACCACATTCTATTTCTTGTCTGTTGTTTTTTTCCAGAGAGAATACTTCTCTTCCAATGCCTGCTTTCAATTGTATAGTCTCTTTGGTTGGTGTATTGGTTCACTGGTGATGTGCACATGTACAACAATTTGCTTTGGTTACTTCGATGGTTATTTAAATCCCATTAATCCAATGTGTTCATTAAAGTAGACTCACTGAATTGGCTTATTTTTCAAGAAATTATTCAGTGGGCCTATTCTTGAAGAGGAGAGCAATTAGATATTTAGCATTTTATCACCCCAAACCCTTATTTCCACACCTGATGCTTTCACAGAATGCTTTCTGTTTCTTCTCCAACAAGTACCTTATTCTGACAATTCTGGAGCAGCAAACACTTAGTAAAACTAATGAGAGTTGCTGCTTTTTCGCCATATGCAACATTTGCTGGGCAGCAACCTAGCAGTATAGCAGTTAATCTGTCCTCTAATAGAGACAAGAATATATCTTTGCTATAGCACAGTAGGTACAACACACACACACACACACACTACTATCCCCCTCTTGCCACTTGGGTCTGGTATCTGGAGTTCTGGCATTCTTTTAGCAGATCGGCAAGCCGGCATAACAATTAAGCTGTGCTGTGGAATGGAGTGCAGTAGTTTAATTAAGACTGTGCCTTTTATTCTCAGGAGGCAATTCAGCTTGGCTTGAATAAGCTAGAGTGCTCGGGCATGGTGGGAATGTCTCTTTGGGCAGGGAAGAGAATTGGGTCTCCTGGGCTGTCTCATTAGCATAACAATGTTCCCCAGGATGCATTTGGCATGATGTAATCCTCAAAATTAGTGAGGAGAGATGAAAAATGTTGCTTGGGGGTGGGGGGACTCGCAACTTTTGCAGCTGACTGGCTGTTATTTCAGTGCCTGGGATCTCTGGATCTCTCTTTCTGCCAGAGACATGTGCTAATTGAGAGAATTTAAGCAAACTACACGCCATTAATCTTTCCCCACTGCCTCCCTGCTTCTTGTTTCAAGGCTGTGGTAAGGAACATGGGTTGGTGGTGTTCTCCAAACAAGGACTTTAAAAGCTGAAATCATAAAAACAGGGGCCAAACCTCAGGTTTAATTGATACTGTTTGCTCTTAATCCCTTCCGATAAACTCCACAAAAGAACGGGCGAGGGTGCCCGGCAAAGAGGGTGGGAAAAAGAAAGGCAGAACCAACCCATGACACCCGAATGTAGGCTCTAAAATACAATCAAAGACCCATGCAGAAAACGAGATGGCTAGATGGTATTGTTGATGCAATGGGAACAGAGCTGAGTGGGTTGAGGAGGATGGTGAAGGATTGGGGTACCTGGCAGCAAATGGTCCATGGGATCACAAAGGGTCAGAATCAACTGTTTGACTGAACAACAGCAGCAGCAAAATGCTTTCACCCCCAGAAGGGGAGATGTTATGCCCCCAAATATTTGTGAAGAGACCCTAGGATACAAGTTTTTGCAGGAAGTCAAATGTAAGTTGTCAGTAACATACTGACAGTGGCTATTCCCCATCAGCCATTTGTCTGAACACAATTACACTTTTTTCAGCCACTATTAAGTAGTGTTTACATACCACCCAATCTCCTATTTTGCTTCTATTTCACTTCTTTCAGGTAGCTGACTCAGGATGGTCAAAATTAGGATAAATTAGAAACCTGATTGCTGATAAGGCCAATTTCAAAATCTCTCCATTTCTCCTTTTTTCCAACCTTAAGTTTGTTTCTACTCAGTTCTGCATAGCTTTGGCCATGAGTTGGTGGTTTTAAAAGGAAGTGGCAAGCCTATTCTTCCTCCCTCCCTTTTCCAGATCATTCTTTATTATGCAAAGGGTTTCTGGCAAACACTTAATGCAGCGGTGGGATGATAAAAATTTTACTACCACACTGTGATGTCATGGACGTTGTGGGTGTGGCCAACATCATGACATCATGGGCAGAGCCGACGTCATGACGTCATGACGTTGTGGGCTGGGCCATAATAATAATAATAATAATAATAATAATAATAATAATAATAATAATAATAATAATAATAATAATAATAATAATAAAACACACACACAACCAAACAACCACAACACAAACCCGTAAATAAATTAAAGAAATAAAATAAATAAAGAAATAAAATTAAAATTAAATAAAAATACATCTAAATACCCACCCACCCACCCATCCCAAACACAAATAAAAACCCCATACACAAACCCTGGGTAACTTACTCTGGGTCGACTCGTCCAGGAGCAGAAGAGGTGGTGGTGTGGTGGCGCGGCGGGGTGGCAGCAAACCGTCACAGTTGCCTGGCACCGCGCCGCACCAAGGAAAGGCCGCCACCACTACTGTCACCATCACCATAGCAGCTTGAAGCGCTGCTTGCACTTCCTTTCCAGGCAGCCAAAATGGCTGCCCGTAACTGCGCATGCGTCAAACCTCTATTTATTACTGTGCATGTGCCAAATAGAAGTTTGACACATGCAGTTATGGGCAGCTATTTTGGCTACCTGGGAAAAAAATATCAGGAAGTGGTTCGGCCCAAACCGGGGAGGCGACCGAACTGGTCGCCCGGGGTTCTACGACACCCCCCCCCCCGGTGAACCCCTCATGATGGGCGCTACCGGTTCGGGTGAAATGGTCTGAACTGGTAACATCCCATCACTGCCTTAATGGTGTAACCTCAATTTCAAAATTATCATTTTTATTATTATTAATATACATATACCTTTATTCTCAATAAAAAGAGTTATCTCATTATTTTAAATTTGTCACCTACTTTAAGGTTAGGATTAGGTGTGCACCAAGCACTACACTGACACACACACACCCCTTCACAACACTTTGCAGGTAAGATAGCTGCAAGAGTTGATTTTTAATAAATTTATAAAGATCTCAAAGGGCATGGGCAAAGCCCCTCCTCCTTCTCTCTGTCTGGGCCATAGCAATGACGAGGTTCTGGGAACTGCAGCCTGATTAATTCTATTTCATTAGCAGTTAAATAAATTAATAAAAAATTGTTTCATGTACAGTATTGTAAACTGTTCAATTCAAACCACAATCTCTTGACTTCCTCTTCATACCATATTTGGGCAAACAGGAAGCTCTATTCATCACTACAGCATCTCAGACTGTCCTGGAATCCTGTTTGCCTTGAGGCCTATGTTCTTTTGTCATAGGAGTCAGTGGTAGATTACATGGAGCTGGGTGGGGCAACTTTACTAAAACTTCTGCTTTCTTGCAATCCTAAATGGAGCTATTCAGTTTCCTTTTTTACATACGTTAATAAAGGGTAATGAATATTCTTTTTAATATTTCCCTTGTTCTGTAATATTTTGGTAAGCATTGGTTCTTCATTACGCGATTCTTCCTTTATAAACTGTTTTATTAAAAGGTAATTCAAATAAATGTTCCGTTTTGTATTTCCAAAAAGAAGGAAAATGTTTAAAAGTATGTTCTCTTCAAATCTCAAGTCTGCATCAATGCTTCCAGAAGGAATTATCGCACTTCCACCCAAAAACAATTAACACCAATCCCCAAAGAACCTCTCACCTAAATCCAAACTTCTGAGAGACAACACCAAGAAGTCACCCCTAGAATTGCCTTAAGGATTATTCTCTGGCATGTACCTTTCACTATCTATTGTCCCTGGGATCTATAATTAACATATGTACACAAGGATAGTTGATTTGTCTGCAATCAAGATGGATTAATGTGGGTGGGAAATGCAAAGTAAAAAGCCAAAATCAGTTTCTTGATGCTCCTCCAATATTGATTGGTCAAACACATTCCTTGCTTCAGACATGTCTCGTTTCTGACTTGTTCTTGGCATTAAATTAAACATGCTCACTGGAGAAGCCCTAAAAACCACGTCACTGCCATTAATAGCTTTATTGACATGTAACCCCACTCCTTTCCCCTTTATTATTTTCTGGATTTTGTAATCTTTTCATAATGTCATTATTTGCATAAAAACTTGTTATTGTATCTTAAAGTTAATGTGACAACAAATCATTGTAACTAAAAGCTGAATTATTTACTTATGAACGGAAACCCCACTGCTGGACTTTTGTTTTATAGTATAAACATTATTGTAATGTTAGATAATGGGATTAGATGTTAAAGATTAGTAGAAATATATATAGTTCCTTGCATCTTCAGTCAGCACAGCTCTCTCTGAACAAATTTTTTAGGGAAGCTCATACATAGATTTTTCTAGCAGACAAAAACAGGTAAGATGGGACTTTATCCAGCAGTGGGGGCCCTCTGTTGTTTTAATGCTTTATCAATAAACCAGTCTTGTTTTCTGAAATTTAAATCTCTGTAGTTCTTGGGGAGTTCTACCAGTAGACAAACCTTTTAATTTTAAAATGCATCTCCACATTAAAAAGGGATTGCAATTTTTAGGTAACAATGGCAAATTGTGTAATGAAAACATTTTACAAAAGTAAAAGAATTGGCAATGCACAAAAATCCTAAATTTGTATCTGAATTTGCATTGTCTTAGTTTTCCTAAGCATTGATGTGGTGGTTTGGGTAAGGCAGCAATGCATATTTTCTACTGCCATTAGTGGCCAAGACCCTAGCAGGAAAATCCATCTGCGTAAAATATCTTGCAACATGCTAGCCATTTTGTGCTACATTATTGTCTCTGATCCAGGCATAACTTTTTGAGCAAGATAAATTACATGCATGTTCACTCTGAAACAATTATAGTGCCTTAAGGAACACTCAAACATGGTGTGAAATATAGGATGCTTATACCTAATTTGTGAAGACAAAAGTGGAAATGTGCCTATCCACTGAACAATGGGGTATCAAAGCAATGATAAAGGCTCTGCAAAGAGTAATCTGGTTGCTTCCTTTGTCCCTCATTACACTGGATTTGATTCTCCTTTACCAATTATGCAATATGACTGCAACAGTAAAAAATGTGAGATGACAGGCTTCCAAGAGCCAGAAGCTATCTGTCTTGCTGAACTGCAATCTGAGGGCTTATTTCGAAGAGCTTTGGGAGTTAGCAGTATCTTAAATTGCTCTTCCGTTAGATCAGGGATTCCCAACCTAAGGCTTGTGGGCCGGATCTAGCCTGTGGCACCATTTCATGTGGCTCCCCTCCAAGGACATTTGACAGAAACAAAATGGCTGACCTTTGAAGCTATTAGGACAAAATGGCCACCCCACCGCACCCCCCACCCCCATCATGGAGGCTGGGCAAAATGGCTATCCAGCCTGCGAAGCTGACTGAGAGAATGTGACTCAGCCCCCAGATTGAAAAGGTTGGGAACCCCTGCTTTTGACTATACAGTAAAACCTCATATAACACTAAAACCTGGTTCCACAAGTCTTGGTGTTATGTGATTTTTAGTGTTATCTGATGCATGTTAAAATCCTATGGGATCCATAGAGATACATTGTAACCACACAGGCTTTAGCGGTTGTTATCTGAAGCATCCCATAGGATCTTAATGTTATCTGATGCAATTCTTCCCCCCAGATTCCTTAATGTTATGCGATTTTAGTGTTATTCGATACTAATGTTATATGAGGTATTACTGTATTCCCAGTTTTGCTCATTGCCGATTCCTCCTCCATCCTGTGTTATATCCTGATTGTGCTTGATGTTTATTATTTAAAACTGTAAAATTTGATTTATTGTTCTTTCTCTCAGATTGTTCACCATCTTTATGGTGCTTTTGGACAGAAAGATGTGTTGGGCGTACTTTGAAAATAAGCTAATTTCGAAGGAATGGTAGCATAAATAAAACTGGTATGAGCAGATGGATCTCCCTTCCTGACATGTAGTACTTGAGGTTGGGATGAAGGACTGAATTCCTCCTGTGGGTTTCACACATCCTCAGTTTAGTCTCCCTTGTCAGCCAAGCTTAAGATTGGCTCAACTGCACAACTAAAAATATACCGTGTGCTTCACATGAGTCATTGGGTGTCTTTATGTTCCTAAAGGATACCACATGACACTTTGCACCTGAGCCAGGTGAAATTCACTGGAAGTTAGTAATGAATAGCATAGAAAGAAGAGGACTTCCAGTAAAATCAGCTAAGCTCCTTAAGACAATATGAGGGATTGTGTGGGATATGTCAGTCTTTGTAAATGGTTTTGCTATCATCAGTTCAGAGAAATTGAGTGCAGGGGAGAGGGAAATTCATGGATAATGCATATGGCTTGATAGATGTGTAGGCAATTGAATGCATGCAAAAAATAAAGGTAGAATCAAAATGTGTGACTCTGGCAACGGACACAATAGGAGAATAGCTGCCAGTGATATCAAGCATGAATAAAGTGGAGATGGCAGGCATCTATGGCAAAACTCATCATGTTTGTATATAAAATCTAAGAATTCTTTCATTTGAAAGAAATGCTCTCTCTCAAACAAACGAAAAACCACCCTATTTTCTTCCAGACAACCAAATGGCTGGAAGACTCTGTAGATGAAAACATTCAATAAAATGGCACCCTACTGTGAGCCTGTCATTCCATTGTGTATGTCTCAAGGCTGTCTTGCATCACTGGCCATGAAACTGGAATGACTATTCAGTCTTGCTTTTCTGATTCTTCAAAACATTCTGTCTCAGTTTCTCCTCTCTCTCCCCCCCATTCAAATGTTTATTAATCCATTTCCCCCATATACTGTACTGTTAGAAGGCAGAATATCCTGTAAAAGTCATCAAACTGCAGATAGGCAAGGTTGCACAGCAGATATGAAGCATAGCAGCTAGCAGAATCTCAGCAAATGGGCACTGAAAAGAAAAGGCAACAGACTTTCTCTATAAGAAAATAAAGTCATTTGAACTGGCACAGATTATCCATTCCCCAAAGAATTCATAAACAGGTAGCATGAGGGAGCAAGAGTGAACATAGACACTTTTCTGAGGTCAGTATTATTCAACAAAGAAGTAAAAAACCTAAAATTAACTAATAGCAGCCAGCCAATCTTTCTATGAGGGATTCCATTTATGATGTCCTTTTCTGTGCCACCAGGTACCATTGGACATTTTCATCTCAGCGGTGTGGTTTCTTTTCACTAAAAGGACAAAACATATCAGAGGAGAACATAGTTTGGTTGTCCACATGGGCACCCACTAGGTAATGAGGAATTTCTACTTACTTAGGGACTACCTGCGGTGCAGGTGTGAGTTTTACAGTGGAGCAGAAAAAAGAAAGGCAAAATAACCCCTCTTGTTATAAAAGGGCCTGATCAAAACCACATTGGTATGGCTGCAACCTCTTTTTACATCCACCATTTTCCACAAGATGCTATAAATCCTGGTTCTTGATAATAACTGTAATTAAGGTGAAACATGTTCCTTATAAAATGTTTGTTTCCATTTTGTCGGTTATTTCAACAAATGTTGGGGCGTTGTATGTTAGTAATAACCCAAGTAAGAGTCTGAGGGGAGATGGGATTGGATAAGCCCCATATGGAAAGAGTTAGGTCAGTCTTTATAGCTGTGAGGGCAGCAAGACCTGGCATTTAAGGAGGACAGAAAGGTGGCATAAAGAGTACCGTTGAAGAACACAGCATGGCTACCTTAAAATTTAGCAGTCAGGAGCTTTATAAATATTATTGTCTTACAAAATGAACAAGAGAGGCAGCTTACCATGTGTGGGAGGTGGAGGGGTGGGAAGGGCTGTATTTTGGCATTAAAATATTTTCTCCACTACCTCAATTAGTTCAAATGATCTGGAAAGGTTGTCTCTGGAGAAATCAAACTCATGTGCAGACTGCTGGAGGGGCTGATGCTTGGTTCGGAGGTGTTGATACGAGCATTAGTCAGCCACATAGATTGCCATGAAGTAAGTGAGTAATGCTGTCATTGCAGTCTTTCAGAACCACAAATTAATTAATTATATCACAGCGGTAATTGAAACAATTTAGGATTCAGATTTGGAGAGTAACCAGCCCAAAGCTGCCCAGGAGGTAATTTGGCTGACCAAGGCCTCCAGACCACCATAGTATAACATCAAGATTTTACTCCTGGGATGAGCAAATTTACTAGGTACAGATGCCCATTTCTGCCCCTCCTGAACCTATGTCAGGCCAAACATATCCTGTTGCTTCTTAGATGCAGTTCCAAAATTTGGTAACACTCATTAAGTGGAAGGGAGGGAAACCCTACTTCTGGTTCCCCCTGATTGCATATTCTTGGTAGAACAAAGTGAATGGGAGTCATGCACCTTCTTTTACATTAATGTTGTGCTCTTTGAAGAAGCAGAAGAACTGAGGTGGACAGCAAGCCTTAATGAGAGTGGCTCTGGGATCTGAGAAAACAGCCAAGGTACATGTGTTGCCACTTCTAACAATTTTGGCTTTAGAAAGTTTTGGCTGTCCTTGATTTGAATATTGAACTACATGTTCCGATGTGAAAGCAAATGAACTACTGTAATTTTATTTATTAGGCAATAACATCTGGAAGAAAATCACTCTAGAGTGATTAAGGCTAGTATAAAAACTGAAAAGTACTGATGTGACTTTTTAGTGACTGTCATGTAGGGACAAAGAAACAATGACAATAACCAGTGCAAAGAAATAGAAGAACATAACAGTATGGGGAAAACAAGAGATCTCTTCCATAATATCCAAGAAATCAAAGAGAAATATAAGTCTAGATAAGGAATGCTGAATGACCAACAAAAAACCATATTATCTGGCCAGTAGACATTAAAGAGAAGGTGGAAACAATATACTGAAGATCTATACAGAAGAGATAAAGAACCTTCAGGTTTAGAAAGCAAAGTAAAGCTTCTCTGAAAGCACTGGAAAAAGAAATAAAGCACCAATAGTATATGGAATACTGATGGAACTATAGCTAGGTTCAGTAGACGTGGTTTTTTTTCATGAAGGTTCGAAATGTTGATGCAGTGAAATCTTGATCGGTGCAGTTATGAAAACTAAGATATCTGGAATTTTTTTGGATTTTTTGGATCCCCAGAAGGGTCCCGTAATGCACTTGTAGTTACGCCTTTTGGGACCTTTGGGACCCTACGGTACTCAATTAATAACGCGGTAACTATCCACTTTAGAGACTTTTTGCATAGAACAAAAGTTGTCGGGAGTGTATAGCGGCCAACCGTCACGGATTCTCCGGGACAGTCCCGATTTGAGAGGGGGAATCCCGAGTTACCATTTTTAGGAAAATGGTCACGGAATTCCCCCATGACGTCCCGGCTGTCCCGATTTCTCTTCGGCAGCAGGCATTTAAAAAAAAAAAAAGGAGCAAAAAATGGCTCCAAAAATTCAGCGATGTGATTGGCTCTCTAAGTCAGCTGACATAGAGAGCCAATCACATCGCTGAATAGGGGAAACACCTATTCAGCGATGTGATTGGCTCTCTATGTCAGCTGACATAGAGAGCCAATCACATCGCTGAATAGGGGAAACACCTATTCAGCGATGTGATTGGCTCTCTATGTCAGCTGGCATAGAGAGCCAATCACATCGCTGAATAGGGGAAACACCTATTCAGCGATGTGATTGGATCTCTATGTCAGCTGACATAGAGAGCCAATCAAATCGCTGAATTTTTCCCCCTTCCCTACCGGAGTTTTAAAAAAAGCCTCTTTAGTCTCATCAGCTGTTAGTCGGGAGAGAAAATAAGCAGAGCTTCAAGGTAAGCAGAGTTGGGGGGTGTATTCTCTGTGTCCGAGCAGGCTGCCTGCTTATTTTCGGGGGGTGGCTTATATTTCTATATACTGAGTATATAGAAATATAAGCCACCCCCCGAAAATAAGCCATAAGGCCATTTTTGGCCATTTTGGGGGGGGAAAAAGAATATAAGCCATGCCATGGCTTATATTCTTTCCCCCCCCCCCCAAAATGGCCAAAAATGGCCTGATGGCTTATTTTCGGGGGGTGGCTTATATTTTTAGAGCCCCCCGAAAATCAGCACATGGCTTATTTTCCAATAAACTGTGCATGCGCAGAAACTCAATCTGATGCATGCGCAATGCATCAGATTGAGTTTCTGCGCATGCACAGTTTATTGGAGCCATTTTTTGCTCCTTTATTTTTTGGCCCCGCCCATGACGTCGTGACGTTGGCCCCGCCCATGACGTCATGACGTTGGCCCCGCCCCACTATCCCGGATTCAGTTTTGTAAGGTGTTGGACGCCTTACGGGAGTGGTATCTGCTCCTGCCATCCTCAAGGGCTGCATAGATGATCCAAACTGCTGGGGGGAAAATAGTAGCAAGCCAACTTATTTAATAAGCTGAAATTCCAATTCTGAAAAGTTAGTATTTTTTCGTGTTTACTACCACAAAATGTGTCTCTAACACATTTAAATGATGAATTATTGTCCCAGACATTTTTCTAAGTGGTCGTTCAACATTGCTTTGCTGAATAAACGCCATTTTGTAGTGGGGTTGGGGCGTTTTACAGGGTATGGGGCCAAAGGGTTCATATGAAAATGTTAACCAATCAGGAGTCAAATGGTGGTGATTTACCACAACAAATCTGGAAGACTGCGAACAGGATAAAAACTGGCCATGGCAAGTGAATTGATCTATTATACAAATTTGGGGATCTGCCTATGGCCCAATTTGACTGTGTGAGTCCACATCAAACTGTTTCTCTCATATAGTCCATGAATGTGTAAACAGGGCATTTACAGAAGATACGAAAAATTTTCTTACTTTACCTCCTCCTACAATTGACTGAGTCAAGAACCTGGACATAGCACTGCAATGTGTATACATATGTATTTTATCCTATTTTACCCATATTTTACCTTTCTTTACCTATACTTGACCCATATTTGTGGTAAATGTTATAGTGTTATCTACCATGTGTTTATAAAGCCATATGATCAATATGAACTATATTTGAACTACACAAGCTCTCACCACACAAGCTCTTAAGCAGGAGGGGCCAAACTACAGCATGTGGGCCCGCAGTGCCTAATAATATGGCCCATGCCGCCGGCACCACTCCCAGAAGCAGAAGTTAAAACCACCCATGCATGCGCAAAATGCTGCCATAAATGCACCTGCAGCTGTTGTAAACATGTTTTGAGCAGGCACATTTTGCTTCCGCTTCCGGTGGGAGGAACCACGTAACCGGCCCGTGGCCTGAAACGTTTGGGCACCCCTACTCTTAAGTACCTGACTAAACTACAACTCCCAGGATTCCTTAGGAAGGACCCGTGACAGTTTAAAAGGTATGTCCTATAAATGTGTAACACAGATACTCTCAAGACCGGACAGTGACACTTGCACTTAGATAGCATAGCCTCAGCTGGATCTTCCACATGCACCCAGAGATGTTTTCACTGCCGCTTGTGTAGAGTGAGAGGACCGTGTTAAGAGCCTTTTTCTATTTGTTAATCCACCAGGGGGCTCCTTGCACCAGTTTGAATGTTACATAATTATAAGGACTTGTGACAACAGCTTGCACGTTTTTAGAGCTCAGTTTTTGGCTGGGTGATTTTGACCTGTCTTTCCATATAATGATCATAATGCTCCAGTCGAAGGCACTATTTTCAGTGGCTTGATGGTGCCCTATAAATCATCTCTGAAAGCTGCTTCGGTGGAGTCTCCCATCCCTTAACCATCGTGACTTTAATGAGCAGGCTAAATGAGTGATAATCACATGGCTGAGCCCAGCTGTGAAACCACATGCACAGAAAGCAAAGGCACAGAGCATCCCTTTGACATTTCCCTCTTTGAAGTCCCCAGGATCCAAGCTTCACTATAGGAGGCTGCCTGGCCGTGCCTGCAGGCATTTCCAAGACATTGTCCGCCATTGTGTTTACCTGGCAAGAGAATCAGGAAACAAATCAGCTGTGAGGGACCCGTCTCCCTCTACTGCATCTAAAAATGCCCTTTTGGGGTTATTAGGAGACATGGTGTTTCCCATGTCTTGCAGAAGTCTCAATTAAAAAATAATCAGCAGGGTATGACAACTTGAGAAGCAGCGCTTACTCTTACTGTCTCTATGGCTGAAGGCTAAAAATTCTCAAGTGGCCAAATTAGTTATCTAATTAGGATTCTTCCTTTTCTCTTATCCCTAGACCAGCTCCCACCAACACCACCCTTCAGAGATGCTTTGAAGACACTGCTGACTGGGCAGCAAGTTACCAAAAGCCTCTCCAGGTCACCATTTTAAAAAAAGAAAGAAACTTTCCAAGTGTTGGCACTTTTCATTATATTTGCCTCGTGATAGGAGAAGTTATTTATTTATTTATTTATTTATTAATCATATTTCTATGCTGCCCTCCTCACAAATGCTGCCCTCCTCACAAATGACTCAGGAGGGTGGCTAACAAAAAAAAAATCATCACTAAAACCCACAATAAAATACCCACCCATCTAAGAAGAGTTAATAGTTAAAATTTAAGGATTAAAAGATAACAAAAGAGAAAAGATTTAAATAATCACAGATTAAAAACTCACAGGCAAGAGGGGAGGAGTCAAATGAGCCAGCAGGCCTGAGCAACTGACTGGCCCATACCCCATATCTGCCCCGCCAGCCAGGTCTTCACACCCTTTCTGAAAGATAGCAGCTCTGTCTGGAGACACAGCTCATCAATACACGGCACGGACCACAAAATGTCTACATAGAGACCAAAGAAATGTGTCATGGTGTAAGCCTTCTGCTATCATAAGTTCCCTGAGCTTAAATCCAGTTGTTCTTATCCAGCTAAAGAAGAGCTATTAAATCCATGGGAGATATGTAAGTGTGGTGGACACACCATTCAGCGACTGATTCCATTGCTGTGGTCTAGTTGGGCATACCAACTGGATTTGGTGGTGCAGTGGTTAAACTGCTATACTCCAGCCAAAACATTGTGAGTTCATTGCTGACTCGGAATCACCGTTGATTCAGCCTTCCATCCTTCCAAGGTTGGTAAAATGGGGATTACATAGTGAAAACTGCCCAGAGAGTGCACAAAGTGCTATGGGGCAGCATATAAGTGTAATTGCTTTGCTTTGTCTTTAAGGTGTGATTTTTTTTGCTGATTCTGCTCTACATATAACTTCTATTGATACTGTGTGCTTCATTGGAAGTGCTACATATTATTTCGATTTTTGACAAGGTTTGCATAGCACTGCACACTGTAACATATATATAAAACACAATGCTGGTATTTTTTAAAAATACAGAATGGTCCGTACCAGAATTTTTGAAATATTATGCAGAATTAATCCTGCTTGTTCTTTTTCTTTTTGCTTCTCCAAGGTCTTAGAAGGTCACACCTGTCTGGAGCAACCTTGGTGTTGCTCTGCTTCCTGAAACTTGGGGATGTGATCAAGCCCTTGATATGGTTGGCATTTCAGGACACTGGTGGGTGCTACATGGCTTGGGAAAGAGCAAAGCTGATATGATGGGTGCCACTAAAGTGGCAGAAGAGAAGTAGACACTTATCAGGTTTGTGACCGCATAATAAAGATCATTGGAATACAATAAGATCTTGCTTATAAGGTAGAGGCCTCCTCTGCAAACTGCACTTAAATGATTAGAAGCTATTGAATGGGATTCAGGGGCGTAGCTACCGCCGTATCTGCCGTATCAATTATACGGGGGCCACGGGCCATGGGGGCCCCCAACGTGCGTAAGCAAAAATTAATAAAAACTTCCCATTTTTTTTTTATTTCACAAATGACAAAAGTCAAAAAAAGCAATTTCTTTTTTTCCCGTGTAAAGCGTGCGTTCAAAAGTTGGCAACACCCTACATTGGTTATCGCGGGCTGCGGGATTTCCCCGTTTAAGTCATTTACTTCAACGGGGGAATCCCACAATAATCGATGTACATACGATATATTTCTTGTAATTTTATGCAATTTTTTTTCTTTTGTGAGAAATCTTTACCCTTCCTAAGGGCCTCCAAACAAATTTTTATACGGGGCCCCGCCAAGCACGCTACGCTTCTGATGGGATTCCTGGCTGAATCAACTGGAGTATGCTGCAGTATGGAATGTTCCAGAAAGAATTACCAGAAAGAGGCATGCTGTCTGAATTTCTTACCGGGGAACCCAAATATCTTGGGCTAGCCCTAAAGAAGTGGATCCTTGGGGAAGACTTCAATGACTAATGTGAACTAATTACTGATATATTTTGCCTTCCCAACCGGTAATATTACAAGTGTGCTTTTTTTAAACTACAAATCCCATGTCCCCACCACCACCAACTCTCTTCCAGTGCAAAAACTGATAACTGTTCTCTTTTTGTTGTCCTGCATGAATTTGCTACTGGCCTGCCCTATTACAGCACCTACTGTAGCAATGAGAGTAGGCTTTGTGAAGGGGGCTTTTTATTATTGTTATTTTGTGGTCAAAAGGTTGCATATAGTTTTTTTTTCTTATGCAAAGACTTAGAAAGGGTGGAAAGCAAAATATTTGGATAATTATTCAGGCCATCAGGTTACATAAAAGGTTCCATAGGCCTCGGCATCCAGTCTTAACAGTTTAAACCACAAAATCTGTTTTTGCAGCCATAAAATATGCAGAGCAAAATGTGTGTACATGCATGCGCTTGCGCATGTAATAAAATAATAAAATCCATTTTTCCATTCATTTGAAACTTGTAAAACTTAATGTGACTTTTTAAAAAAGACAGTTTATTCCCAGAAGGAAACGACTTAGAAAACTTTGTTTTAGCTATACCGTGGTTCAGAGAAATGATATGTACTTGTGTCAGACATTTTTAAAAAGTAATTAAATGCCCAAAGAGGATGTCCCTGCATCAAGTGTGAACAGCTAGTTTAATATTTTAAAAGGATTGTTCAAATAAGAATACTGTACATGGATTCTGCAAAACAGAGTTGGCAAAATACTGGTAGCTCAGTTGTATGAAACAGCAATGTTTTCGGCACTTCTTCTTCTGTGTCTAGGCCAGACATGAAATTGCCAAAATGAAGCCACCTTTTGATGGGTTCATTCTGCAGTTCCCTTCACCAAACCTAGTGTGAGAAGGATTGGCTGGCAACACAAGTTTGCCATTACCAGGATATGCCCGATTGGAGTTCAAAAATACCACAATCTTCGAGGAGGCTCTTTCTGTGTATTGAGCAAAGCATCAGTAATACTGGCTTTAGACTTGTGGCAGCTCCAAGGGAAATATTACAATCAACACACAAGCCAATAATCTTTCAGAAACTTTCATCACATTAGATCTGTCCTATATTTTATCAGGCTCAAGAGTTTCTCCATGAACATTATCCAGAAAGGTGGTTCAGGTAGATTTGCAAAGATGGAATGCTGGGGGTATTTCTTTTAAATATTCATGTGCCACCATCAGGGATCATATGGCTCCTTAATCATGAATTGAAAGGATGTTGTTTTTAATACTTTAATACAGGGGTTCGCAACCTAAGGCCCACAGGACAGATGTGACCCACAGTGCCATTTCATATGGTCCCCACCCCTCTAAGGGCATTTGAAAAACAAAATGGCCATCCCCTTTGAAGCCATTGGAACAAAATTGCCACCCCATCATGTAGGCAGGGCAAAATTGCCATCTGGTCCTTGAAACTGACTGAAAGAGTGTGATGCTGCTCCTGGCTTGAAAAGGCTGGGAACCCCTGCTTTAATACTTTCAACTAATTCTTATAACTCCAAAGTTCCAGCTAATCAGCCATCCATAGTCTTTTCCAAGATATCCTATTTCACATTCCCAGATGTTCCATTTTTCTTACTCAGTTGACTCTCAACATTCCATGGTGTGATGGTTTCCCAGTTCAAGCACTTAAGAACAATGTACCCAACCATTGAGGCACAGCTGTCACCTTGCCCATACAAATGTTAGAGTTCCTAATAGCTGATCACAATAATACCTGGTTTTAGTACCCCAAAACCTCTGAGCCAAAAATACAGCCAAATGGTTGAAGAGATCATTATATTTTACTAAAAGGAGCAAAAAAGGAAAAAAGGAAAAAAGGCAACTGCTTTCAAATAAGCAATGGAAACAAAATACAATTTCTGAGACAGGCTAAGACAATTCAAGTATCCACAACAGAAAATAGTCAAGCTAAACTAATCTACCTCACACCTTAGCATAGAGTAAATGTAGTTCTGAGGCATTCACAAAGTGCACCCTTCTCATCATTGAAGGACAGCAGTTGAACAAAGAGTACTTCCTAGAGACAGACTGAGCTATCAAAACAGATTTATGACCCCCTTTTTTTATACATCAAACCACTCATTCCAAACCTTTCCAATCAACATATGCATTATCTTGACTATTTAACAAGGGAGAAGCACTTTCTGCCCTATCCTTTCACACAGCAGTAATCCTCCTCAATTTTCATGATTCTAGGTTGGAAGCAGCCTGATTTTGATATCCTCTGTGACAAGAGATATGCTGTAGGTGTTTGTTCTCCCTTTGTACTTTGCAGACACTGACTCTGTCTCCATTTCTCCAGTTATGGTTGTTGATCACAGTCAGAACAAAGTTCATTTGGAAGGAGAGTGTCCCCACTTTTCATTGTTGTACTTTTTTCAAACATCTTTGGACAAAAAGATAACTTCATTTCCTATTTCAGTGGTCCTGCTTTGGCTGCAGTACTGCTGGCATTCACCTCCTGTATCAGAATCCCTAAAGGCATACCCAGACAAATTAAACTACTACTGAACTACAGAGATACAAAATCCCTCAGGGTATGACCTATTGATAAAATAACTTTGTCAGCTGGGGAAGAACCTAGGCCTCTGATTGGCTCAGGGTGCTCTGACACACTCAGGTCTCCATGTGAGTAATGTGCAAAGTATTCCTTTAGGGATTGTGATACATTAATTTTCTGCTGGATGTAATTGGGTCTTTATGTCCAACCAACATAAGCTTCATTGAAATTACAAGAATCTGAATAGCAATGAGATTCAGTGACTTGCTCTCATTTTGAAGAAAGACAGATCATTTTCTAGGTTCTTCCTCTTGTGAAGTACTAGAACGTAATCCAATCTGCCTGAAATTCCTGGAAGATAAAGTATGTTAAAAAATTTCCCTGTAGTCAGCCACAAAAACACAGACTATTACCAACTAAAAACTAACATTATTCTCCCTGTATGTTAGAATTTGACACTGATCAGTAGCAGAACAATTTAACTGAACTGTATTTTTCTTTAGTTAAAAAAAATGTTATTAGCCCATCAAGGCTAAGAAGCAGCTAGAAGCCCATAAAAATATCAGGTGAGTTTGTTTGGGAAGTCAACAAAATCTATTCAAGAGTGCTTGTCTTTCTTTTCAGCTATGAGGAGTGGTTTTACTGATGTCTGGACTTGAGAAACCAATTAAGTCCTAGGAACAAGTAGGCTTTCCATGTCCATTAAGACAAATAATAAGCAGGAATTGAAAGTGTAGCTATTCTCTTTTCCATCATATAGGAGGCCACCAATTTTTAAAGAAGGTTAAAACCCATTGAGTTTTATAGGCGGGTTAGAGAAATCTGCATTGAAATGGACTCCAACCCTTCCCTTACCCTTCCAGCAACTGCCTTCCACCTGAGAAACAACCAAACAACTCAGGAACACTAGGTTACCAGAAAAGCCATCTTACTTGGTCATTCTTTTATCCCGAAACATCTAGATGTCACTTTGAATTATACACTGACCTACAAGAAGCACTGCTAAAAATTTCAGTGAGGAGAAGTTGTCAGGATCTGCGTTATATTTTACAAAACATCTAACCATACAAAAATTAGTTCTTAAATCCCCCTACTTGAGGATTATCTTGATCTCTGTTTTACTTTACAGTCCTTTTCATCCGTATCATGTTCTACTAATGCCAGCCACATAAAATGCTCCCGACATTCTACAGGAAAAGAAAATGTGTGAATGTGGAGGGGTGGATGAGACAAAAAGAGAGGATCATCATTTCTTTTCTTCACACTTGGTCCAAAGGCAATAAAAGGAATGTCACCACAATCCCTTCCTTGCAGTTGCCAGCTCATTTCTATTTCCACCTGAAGACAAGATAATTGCTGATCTAGTTCTACAGCAAAGGACTTAACAACAGCAATGCTTCCTTGCCTACAGATAAAATCACAATATGTGACCATCCATTACATTGAACAAGGATTATGTTGCAAGACGTTGTTTTACAGATGCTAATGAAAATGCTGTAAAAGAACAAACAGCCCCCTCCTCCATTCCTCCCATTTCTCTCCCACTCTTCTCCTCCCTTGTTCCAATTCTACCTGGCAGACATTTGATCTCAAAGGCCATTGAATTCACAGGCCTTCAGAGGCCACTAGAGACTGAATGATATGTGTGGGAAAGTGATGGTGGTGGCCATTTTGGATGCACCTGTTGCCTGGCAAACCCTTTCCCTACTTTCCCTTAAATATCTTCCATTATTCTTGCTCTCGTTTTATTTCTTTTAGAGTGAAATAGAAATCTAGTACCTCACATTAGCACAAACAAGCTGGCTTCCCAACCCACATGTGTATAAATGTCTAATAAATGAATAGAAGGAATGTTTTTGCTTTGAGAAAAGACCTCAGCGGATTTTGCAACAATATCGCTTTTCAGATCTGTAGTCTAATCAGGTCACAGAAACAACATTTCTGGGCCTTTCTGGGTGAGTGACCATTTAAATGTCTCTAAAAACAATGTCAGTAGAAAATGTTTTTTAGAGAGAGAGAGAGATGGACTAAGGAATAACAAATACAAAATCATCTTGTTTCTCCCAAAATGTCATATCTATTACTTCGAAAGTGGAGATTAAAGTTATCTAGGATTTCTACCTCCCAAATTATGGACCAAAGAACTGATGATCTTATTGACAGACTGATAGTAATAGTACCATCCTTTTATAGAGCACCAGCTTAATTTCTGCGACTGTTCTTTTGGGTACTGGTTTATTTAACACCCTTTATGTTTGCTTACTAGCTGTGTGCTTAGAGTTCATGGCAACATATAAGGTCTTTCCTTCACACTTTTTACTAAGAACTCCATTAAGCAGCTTAGCCTGACCAGCCAGTGAGCTTTCCAGAAGACAGCGTAACACACAGGTATGGGGTACATAGTGAAAAGTAGAGACATCACATTGCAAACAAAAATTCGTCTAGTCAAAGCAATGGTATTCTCAGTGGCAATGTATGGTTGTGAGAGTTGGATCATTAGGAAAGCTGAGCGCAGAAGAATAGATGCCTTTGAAATGTGGTGTTGGAGGAGAGTTTTGAGAGTACCCTGGATAGCAAAGAGAACAAATAGGTCAATCTTAGAAGAAATCAACCCTGACTGCTCCTTAGAAGGTCAAATAGTGAAGATGAAGCTAAAGTACTTTGGACATCAAATGAGAAGAGGGGATTCACTTGAGAAGGCTTTGATGCTGGGAAGGGTGGATGGCAAAAGAAAAAGGGGGTGGCCAAAAATGAGATAGCTAGATGGTATTGTAGATGCAATGGGCACAGAGCTGGGCAGGCTGAGGAGGATGGTGGAAGACAGAGGTGCCTGGCGGGCAATGGTCCATAGGGTCGCAAAGGGTCAGAATCGACTTTGCGACTGAACAACAACAGAGAAGCAATGATTAATTTACTTAATCTAGATCTGTTTAAAATAGGGGTGCCCAAACTATGTCCTGCAGGCTGGATGTGGCCCATGGTGCCCTCGCCACTCCTGGAAGTTAAACACACCCACGCATGCACAAATTGCTGCCGTAAATTACCCGTGTTTATGACATCCTTGGGTGAATTTATGGTAATGTTTTGCATGGGGTGAAGGGATGAAGATTAAAAGGATGTTCGTTGGATGTTTGTTATGTTTGCCTTTTGTCCACAGAGTGGAATCTCTTCATAATCTCATTTCTGAATTTGCTGACAAGAATAGTGGTTGTGGGGGAAAGATGAGATAATCTTTCTTAATAGTTTGACTGTAGTTCCTCATGCAGTTCTTTTGCTTCAGTCAAAAATCTCAATGCACTGGAGTAACATACAGCTGTTGGGTTTTTTTTAAAAAAAAAGCATTACTGTATATTCATACTTCATCCCCCCCCCCTTAATGTTTTTTTCAGTCAGCGGGGAGGGGGGATGACACTGACACTGTTGCTTTCTACAGTCCTGCACTCTTAAAATAGACAGGTTCCTCCTACTGGCAGTTTTGAAGAACAACAACCAACACTTTTCTTCCCAGTAGAATGGAATGCCTTTAGGCAAAGTTATGGTGGAAATATAATAACATGGTCTTAGATGGAGTCAGCCCCTGTCAATTCATATGTTGACTGCAGACGGTAAAGCCTCTGTCTAGGTTGGAAGCAAAGTGGGCTCCATGTGGCATGTTTTACAACCTGTAAGCAAATGAATAGTTAAGAAAGGTTTATTGGCCCATAAATACCCCGCCACTGTATTTGGGTGTCTATTTATGTACTGCATCTACACAACCGGATGTAATGGTGATATTATGTAAGCAGTTTATAGAAGAGATGTGGCTTATTTTTTAGGAGCCATCTTTCCATCAAAATAAGGTTTTAACCTCTGGCGTCTTCACTGAAATTCTGGCTGTTGGTTATCCCACAACCCTAGCCCCCCTTTCCACCAGGCAGCACAAATAAGTTTATCATGCTCCTCCTTACTTAAGGAGTCACTGGCTTTGCTGTGAATTTATACAATTATCCCTTCATAAATAGATGGGTGAAGTTCTACATTAGTGGGTACAGATGTGTTTTTAGCCTTATAAGCCGCCCTGAGTCTTTTGATGAAGATATAATAATAATAATAATAATAATAATAATAATAATAATAATAATAATAATAATAATAATAATAATAATAATAATAATAATAATAATAATAATAATAATAATAATGTGAAGGGGAAAGAGAATCCATAACAACCCTAATCTCATTTCCTGGGCCCTGCCTGCTCCATCTACTTTGCTAGTTTCTCTTATTTTTGTTCCTTGCACAAAAAGTATTTCCTCCTCTCTTTAGAAGTGGCAAGAACATCAGTGGGGTAATGTCAGAGGAATGGCATAAAAATCTTCAGAAACACTTCCTCTTCTGCCAGGGTTTCTGAAGGGCATTCCGTAAACTCTTCCAGTCAACACAGTTGATGTCTCATTGGCACAGTTCCTTTATCTCGGTGGGGTGACATTACAAGTGGTTCCTAAACTGAACTATAGGTAGCTGCAGGATTGCACCCTTGATATTCTAACTGGAAAAGAAATGTGATATTATATTAAATTTAATGCAGGGGGAAATTAAGGATTTCATCCCCAGCTGCAATCCCATGGAAATTCTCCCTATGTATATTAAACAAGTGTGGGACAAAGAGTCCCATTTATAGCAGGAGGGCTATGGGGAGCTAAGAGATAATTTTGGAGTCTGGAGTCACCCTTGTACCAGATTGGTAAGTTGGGTTTCTGGTTTCTGGAATGCACAGGTAACGGTCATGATGTTTGCCAGTATGTGTTCTATATTTTTCCAGTTCTGAAGATCATTTTAGTAGAGAACCTGGGCAAAGCTCAATTTGAACATGGTTTTATTAAATCCAAACCATCCGGGGTTAAAGGACTACCAACCCTGAATGATGGCATCTGTGAAGGAAAATAGAGCTGCCAAGTTCAGCACTGGGTAGGATCTTGGGGCATTGCAATGAATTTCTTGTTGTCCAGTCAGGGAGACATTTTGGGGAAAGTGTGCTGGGAGAGGGGGCTGAGGTTTTATGGTTACAGTAATACCCCAGATAATGTTAAGACTTGGTTCCACAAGTCATGACGTTATCCAATTTTTAGCGTTGTCCGATGCATGCATTGAACAATGCTAAAAAAAAAAAGCCCTGACTTCAGGGACAAACTGCTTTAAAGGCAGGCAGGGAAAGAAATAGACCTTTTCCTCCCTGCCTTTAAAGCCACCCCCCACCCGCAGCGGTCTCTGCAACTGCAGTAGGGTCGGGGAAAGGCGTGCCTTTCCCCCGACCCTACTGCAATCGCAGAGACTGGTTGTCTCTTTCCCTCCCTGTATTTAAACTACAGGGAGGGGGAAAGAGAGAGACGTGATTGGGTCTCTAGAGAACCAATCATGACTCTCTCTTTCCCCCTCCCTGTAGTTTAAATACAGGGAGGGAAAGAGACACAGTCTCTCTCTCCCTGTAGTTTAAATACAGGGAGGAAAAAGACGCGATCGTTTCTATGCGAGTTTTCCCATAGAAATGCTCGTTATGCGAGTTTTTCCATAGGGAAAAGTCCGACTCGCATAGCGAAAAATTCGTTATGTGAGTCAGACTGCTTGGAGAAAAACTTGCCCGTTATGCGAGTTTTTTGCTAAGCGAAATGCTCATTATGCGAGGTTTGACTGTAATTTTAATCTTTCGTTGCTTTAGACCTTCCTGTAAGCAACCTTGAGTTCTAAATCTGGGAGAAAGGCAGCATATAATGAAATAAACATTCTTGCAAAGGAATGTCAAAGAGGGAAGGAAAAACTCCTATTTCTTGCTGACCAGGAGTCCTGCCACTTTAACTGTTCCCCATAGCCAGCTTCTTTGAGCTAAATGTGGCAACATGAATACTAAGAGGATAAACATTTAACACAGTTCTGAGCGTGTGTATGTGTGTGTGTCTTTCGACCAGTCTTAGAATAAGGTTGCCTAATAAAGTTATTGTTGGGATGGTGACAACCTTGCATGCTTACTAACAAGGGAGGGATTTTCTACAGGCTAAAGTGACTATCTGTCTTTTTCCAGCTAGTCAATTAGCAGTGTTCTTTTTTTCTGCCTCTGGTACATGAAGCAAATCCACAAACTTCTCCCTTCCTCTTTCTGTTTGATGTTTGCATCCTCCATTGATCTTTAAAAACAATTATTTTTTAAAAAATTATTTATTGTTTGACTTGTATGCCACCCCAATCACTAAGTGACTCTGGGCGGTTAACAAAGATACAAAGTATACAATAACAGAGAAAAAAACAATATATCACAGTTACAAGATTACAAGATATTGCATCACAAAAAACATTTCAAAGGCAATTTAAAACATCCCTAATCACAATTACAATATCAAATCATTATAAAACACTTCAAAAATACTTCATAAATAATACACACAAAAACCTCCCAAACTCAACCCCACCCACTATGTCCATATTCCTCGAGGCTGAGTTGGAGCCGGCTAGGCCGTGGAGGCCCTTCTCAACCCAGCCGGTGTTGGAAAATTCATAGCAGACAATGCATTCAACATGGACATGGTTAGGAGTGCCCCAGAAATAGGCCTGAATCCCGAGGCCTGCCTTTCCCACATGTTCTGCTTTTTTGCCTTCTCAAACTGTGGTAAAGAAGAAGAAGTAGCAAGAGAGGAAACAGGGTTTGATATTTCTGGCAGCTCAGTTAGGACCACATTATCATATTTCTCATTCTGCATAGGGTCAAAATAACATAAATAGTTTAAAAAGTCTTATGGAGACCTTTTAAAATATTTCATTTCCCCTAGTCCAAAGGGGAGATAGAGTTTTCCCCATCACTGCTTGCATTTATTTCATTTAGATTATTTTTATCATCCCTGTCCAAACCAGGTCATGTTTAGTCGTTTTCTTTTCTTGCTGCCTTCCACTTTTGCCAGCATTACTATTTCCTCCCCAGAGAATGCATCATGCATTCTCATGATGCGCCCAAAGTAGGACAATCTTGGCTTCATCACTAGCCATTAGGTTAGAGACATATCAAAATTTAAAAACCTGAAATACCAAAGATGGCTTAGTTCTGAAAACATCAATGCTGTCAATGGCAGTCATCTAAAATTGAAGATTAGGTCTAGCTCTGTGATGAGATGTACAAAAATAGACTTTCCAAATACCAGGAAACAGCCCCAGGGTTTTCCTATAATCAAACTCTGTTGCCTAACATGCCTAATTAGAAATTAGGCTGATGTCAACAAACTGATTTAGAACAGCTCTCCCTACCAAATAGCAGTACAGCTTGAAGAAATTCAGTAGCAATGGATAGACAGGCTTATCAAAAGGACATAGCATGGTTTGATATCCTTAAAGGACGTAACCTTGGAATGTGTCTGCAAAGTTGGAACTATAAAGACTTCTGTGATTAGATTTTGAATGTTTCTAACGGAAAAAAACCCCTACCTGTTGGTACAATAAACAACAGTGTTCCAATCATCTAACCTCCAAAATAAGCATGACCATAGGACATTGTACAAATATGTTTCCTTAAATACAACATGCATAAAGTGCCTGATGAAGTTATTAAGGTTAGATTTTGCAGTGACTACTGACCTTCTACAGAAGCTGTTTTATGTTTATGGGTGAAACATCTGTAATTTCAATATTTTAGGACTGTACCGCTGCTCTGCCCCATTGATTATAAATTAGACACATACGGTACTTTAGTCTCCTAAGATCTCTTGCATATTCCAAGACCCAGTTTACCTATTCAAAACAGGACACTAGTCACTGTTTCAACCCCAATGGGTGTTTCCCACAATGGCAGATTAGGTTATGTCAGAAACAAAATAAATGTATGTGATGCTAAGATTTCTGCATTTAAGATTGCCAGTGTCTAGTTTTTCTCATTTACTCAGAAATAAATAGCATTACTGTATATACTCGAGTATAAGCCTAGTTTTTGAGACCCAAAAATGAGACCCAAAAAGGGGAAATGGCTTATACTCCGGTCAATGACCACAAGGGTCCCAAAACCATGTCAGTTTGAGACACGCCAAAAAATTAATTGATTTTACCATACTTTCATGTATTTTGATTATTGAAACTCACTAACAGCTGCTGTATTTCCCATCCTCTGCATATACTCGGGTCAATCTATTTTCCTGGGTTTTCAGGTCAAAATTAGGTGCCTCGGGTTGTCTTATACGGTAAATTCAGTGAGGCTTTCTTCTTCCAAGTGGATGTGTCATTCAGTCTAAATTTATTAATGAATGAATGAATGAATGAATGAATGAATGAATGAATGAATAAGAGCAGTAGCTTTGATTTCCCTGAGCTTTCACTGCCAACATCTGAAGTGATAAGGTGGCTTTTATGACATCACAAATGGCAAATCTTAATCTAGCAATGACAAAATAATGTGACTGAGATTGTAAAACTGATAATGAGTATTTCCTATACCACTTCCTAAAGTGAGGTGGGCCTAGTGCAGCCAATGGGCTAGATGTTGACAGAAAAACTGCTACGAACTGTGGCTCCATTTTGCTTTGTTTTAAGGAATACCACGGGTTTATTTTTCACCAGATTTTTTGGACTGAGCTTTTTTCAGATTTTGTAGAGGTGTGGGTGGGAAAGAAATGCAGTCCTTGCATTTCTGGCCAAACTGAAACTTGGCTCTTTGCATAGCTGAGATTGCCAGTCCCTGAGTCAGTGAGCCCTTGTGCTACTTGGGAATAGTGAGGAGTTAGAAGAAAGTCACACCACAAAATAATCTTTGTTTAATTCCCTGCCTTTCTCTATGTAGAGAAACTAAAATCCAATTACAAAAATAGCTTTAAAAACAGAAATATTAAAATGATTACAAAATACAGGAATCACATTCAGAAGTAATTAAACATACATAAAGGTCTCACTTACTTGAAAGCCAGTCATATCCGACTCTAGGGTATGGTGCTCATCTCCATTTACAGCCAAAGAGCCAGCGCTGTCTGCATCAGCAGACGTTTCCATGACTAGACACTGGAGCACACAGAATGCTGTTGCTTTTCCTGCTAAAGTAGGAAATTTGTTGCTTTCAAAATGCTATGTTGACGGGAGCTGGGACAGGCAACGGAAACTCACTCCATCATGCAACATTTGGGTCTTAAACTGCTGACCTACTGACCTTCCAGGCATCAAGCTCAGTGTCTTATCCACTAAGCCACCATGGCCCTTTTTACTATTAAACAAAATAGTTGTTAAAAAGCAGAACCGGCAACTTTATTTAAAAACCAGTTAAAGAATAAAACAATTACAGGTATCTCCTTAAGATCCCGTCCTTAGCAGCAGTTTACAAACTTTGTACTGTATATTAAAAATCTGCCTTTAAAGAAAGGCCCTTGCTTGCCAGCAGAACAACAGAAGTGAAAGGGGCCAGTATACAAAATAAAACTTTCTTTTTTTTCCAACCTTGATCACCTTGAAATTTTTCTCCTGCCCTGGAGACCTGTGAAAGAATAGCCATTTCCTGACACTTCAGCTGGTGCTCGGAAATCTGACAGCCCTAGTTTGCACTATGGGTAAAAGCAAAGACTGTCCCCTACCCTGTTATATTTGATTAAACAGCAATTCCATCTTTACTCTAACAAAGGACTTGGACCATTCTTAGTTACATTTGGCTACAATTTAGATAATAATTTCTCAGAGCCTTTTATGCATTAATGATACTTCACCCTCCCTACCACCTCCTTCTCTCCCCCTCATCTCCACTCTCAGTTTATGATCTAGGAACACCAAATTGTCTTGATGGATTATGCAGAGACAAGGCTGTATCGAGGAAATTAAAAACGAAATAGTTACAGCTGTTGGAATGGTTTTGAATCCATAGGAGGTAAAAGCCTTTCTGTTCTCTGGGGGATTGCAAGTAATCCATGAAGAACACCACAAACACAACAGGTTGAGTTGAGGGCAGTAGCTGTCATTTAGAAGGAAGGAACCTTAGACAGAAACGCCAGCCTTGCCTTTGGCTCAAATAATTAGAACACGATGGTATGCAGGGGTGCCCAAACTTTTCATGTCGTGGGCTGCTCATGTGGTTCAGTGGACCAGTCATGTGGTTCTTCTCACTGGAAGCGGAAGTAAAATGTGCCTTGCAATCTGTTTTGCAACAGGATGAGATAGATTTTAAGCTGCCATTTTCTCTGCTTAAACCAGGGGTGTCCAAACTACAGTCTGTGGGCCATATCTGGCCCCTGATGCCAATTCATCTAGCCCGTGCAGCCCTCACCACTACTGGCAGCAGAAGTAAAACACACCAGTATGGGTGCATTTTACTTCCACTTCCAGGAGTGATGAGGGCGGTGTGGGCCAGAAGACTTGGCATCAGGGGCCAGATCTGGCCATGGGCTGTGTTTTGGACACCCCTGCAATATTGTCTTAAATTCCTGTCACACTTGCTCTCCCCACTTCCCCCGGAGTTAAATGATAATACGTGGGTGATAGCTAGGAGTAGTGTAGGAGTAGGGGTTCTTTCAAATACTACATGACCTAAAATTGCCACTTTTTTACCCCCTCCCCTTCTGTGACTTTCCATGACCAACAACCCCCAATCACTTGGTTTCTCAGCTAAATAAGAGAAATATCATGGAAAATTAGCTTTATCCAGCACATTTCTTACTTGCAATCTATCAAGGAAATTCGAAAGTAGAAAAGGATTCCAACAGCAAGCCCCTTTAAGCAACACAATACAAAGAATCCAGGTAAGAGAAATAGCTTGGAATATTAGCTTTATTCAGCACATTTCTTACTTGCAAACTCCCAAGGAAATCCAAAAGTAGAAAGATATTCTCTCCCCTTTTGGAGTCATGTGACTTCACATCAACCCCCCCTTACTTTCTGTGACTTTTGGGCAACAACACCCCCCCCCCAAAAAAAAAATGGTCACATGGTATTTGAATGGCCCCTAGTGGTGATAGTAATAATTACTTGGAAAAGAAATTTGGAAAACTAACTTCACTGTAGAAATTTGAAGAAGAATGAAATTGTGCTATGTGTTGGGGGGGGGGGCTGTTGCTGGTAGTTTTTAAATTGATTTCTGTATCTGTTACTGAGACACAACAGCAGCCTTTATCTAGCAATTTCCACCAAATAGAAGACATTTTTAACCATTTTTTCTTGTAATTGTTATAAAATAAATAAAGGTAAACACACTTCTAAAGGATACATGAAGAACTATTAAGAGCAGCAATGACGTATGAGATAAGTTGAAAAATCACCTGGTGTTTTCTTGTGAGAGGATGGGTGCTCAAGGTAAAACTCAGAGAATCAAGAGCCCTGAGGTAGGCAACTGGTTAAAACAGTGTCTGTGACAATAAAAAAGTCATGAAACTCTGGCATTCATTTCCTGACTCTATGCAGTACATGACTGATGGTAAGTGAACTATGCTAGAAGAAGCACATAATCGGTTTCCAAAATAGAATCAAAATCCACAAAACTAAAGGGATATGGCTACGACACACAGACTGGTGAGGACATCACATGGGACCTCAGGAGTGTCACACGCAGCACTCCCTGTCCATTATGGGTACTGTGATACTTGCAGGCTGCCACACAAGATTTCTAGGGTCTCCTGGGTTGGGGTCAAGTGTAGGCCTCCTGGGGGGAAGCCTAAGCCAGGGCAAGTGGAGGTTGTATAAGGAATCTGAGGGAGGCAGAGGGGAGTGGAGGAAAAGAGAAGATGGAGACAGAGGTGCAAGTTGAGGCATAGGATTTCCCTCCAGAAGTGTGAGAGGAGAAGAAAGCTGAACCCAAGTGGGGCAGCCCCCACCCCTAAAAAGGGATCTGAGAGTACCTGCTGGACTGAGTTGGACCCCGTGATGGGATGTTACCGGTTTGGACTGGTTCGCCTGAACAGGTAGCGCCCCATCAGGAGGTTCGGTCACCTCTCCAGCCCCCTCCAAAAATGTTTTTCCGGGCAGCCAAAATAGAGGTTTGATGCATGAGCACTAAAAAAAGAGCTGCACATGCGTCAAACGGAGGTTTGACGCATGCGCAGACATTTTTTTTAATTTTTATATTTTTTACTCCGCCCATGACATCATGATGTCAGCTACACCCACAATGACGATGACATCATGGTGGGGTAGTGAAGATTTTGACAACCCACCACTGGTTGGACCCTTCAGAAGACCCCCTCCTGCCAGGTGACTGGCTCCATATGTACAAAGAAGATCCTTGGACAGGCACCAAGATCCAACTGACAGTGGCATAGCATGGGGTGGGGGTCGCCCTGGGTGGCACATTTTGGCAGCAGCAAAATTTCATAATAAATAGGACTTCATCACCATCCCTAGACTTCCTAGCAGCCACGGCGAAGAGGCCGCCGTGGGGACAGGTGCCAAGACCCTCCACTACCACTGGCATCCTGGGTCCCGCCCTAGGCCAGGGCACAAAAAGCCACTGCAGCGGAAGGACTTTGCCGCCGCCGCCGCCCCCCCCTGACTTCCTAGTGGCTGGGGAGAAGAGGCCACTGTAGGAAGGGGCACTGGGACCCTCTACCACCGCCGATGTCCTGGACCCTACCCAAGGGGTGGCAAATTTGGCCTATGCCCCGGGCACCTGAAACCCACACACCACCACTGCCAACTGAGGATGCCTATGGCTAAAGACCACAAATGTCTGGAACCCATGAAGCTGTACAAGCCATAGTAGGGGAAAACAACACTCCGGTGAGACTGGAAGACCAAGGCAACAGTGCAGGAGGCAACATCATTGATGGCAAGATGAGCTGTACATTTCCCTTATTGCCTCCATGGGACCAAACCACAATTGGGACCCTTAGATGGGCCATATTAGAATATGGTTTAGCATCAGTCCTGAGAACCTACCCTATACTTCTTATAATGTTTGTGTAATGGTGCCACATAACTTTAGCATTAACACATCCATTTGCTTTGAGGACTCTTCCAAATGATTAACACAAGTCAATAGCATCCAATGCCTGTTCCGATATATTTCTGATATTTCTATATATTTTATTTTATTTATTTATTAGATTTATACAACCGTCCTTTGCTTTGGCACAGAAGTCCACCAATTGACCACCCTTGTCTTCAACCTATTAGTTAGAGGGATAAATTTTGGCCTGGATTTTATCTTCAGTAGATCATAAGAAGCCTAATAGTTGTAGGGGCCAATGGCTACGGGTGGATGAGCCCCTTTAGGTGGGGTGATGTGTGGAGGAAATGCCACTGGAAACCATCATATTGGTCCTAATGGCAAAATGAGCAGAGGAGGAACTCTGATTGCCAACGGTCATGGAGGCGGAAGAGGCCATGCCAGATGGACTGGCTGTGAAGGCGCACCTTGTCCGTATCCTCAAGGCTGCCGCAGCCCATTGCAGTCCCGGTACTAAATCCTGCATGTCACGCTTCATGTGTGCCATGGGTGATGGCTCCAAGATCATAGTGTGTGGGTGACTTCCTGGCAGGATGGGATCCACCTTAAACAAATTCATGTTAGTGACATTTTTCCTACTTTATGGGGGGAAATGCATTCTCTGATACAAGTTGCAGTTGATAATGAGTTGTAGGAGTGCATCTTTTCCTACAATAGCTAACTGATGCAACACCAATCACTAAAAAGCCTTTTAGGAGACAACCTGCCCTTTGACCATGTGTTATATTCATATTCAGTATGGCTTGTAGAGCTCTCTACACATTAGGGCTGTTCTCTTTAGGGAAGTAGACAGCAGTTCCTAGCTTTATTAGTCTGGCATGAAATTAACATCCACTTTAAAATGAAATGTGAAACAAATGGTGACAGAACCTGCCAAAGAAAGCATGAGTTCTTGGACTTAGCAGAGGGTAGAGGCAGCCATGTAGCAACATATCTCTCTGTTGATTACCTTGCACCTTCACAATTAAACCTATGGTGTATCTCAGGCTTGTAATGAGGACTCTGGAATTATTTTTCCAACATTGCACCACAGTCAAACTACTCCCTAGAATCACAACAATAGGATGCAGATTTAGCTTCAGGGCTTTGGCAATCTTCACAGGTGGAATCAGGAAAACCTTGCCAGTATACACACATGCCAACATGGAAAAATCACAGTGTTAGCCTGGGATATGACGGGGAGAGGATAAGTCAGAAAGAGAGGCCTTTTAATGATGGCAGTTGCTCTGTAGCAGTGGACTTTTTTCATGACTTTTGCTCCATCTTTTTAAGCAACCAAGTCAATTCTTCAAATAGGTCTGTGCAAGCTAGACTGTGCTGACAGCATTCTCCTGTTCTTGTTTACAATGCCCATAATATCTTTGTCCAGAAAAACTCTTAACACTGACAGGCTAATTATTTAAATATCTTTAGTATTCCTTTTACAAATCCCATATACTTCCAAAGTTGAATACATCCTCATCCTTCTTTAAGTGCCGTATCTGACTCCAAATATTGGCTCTCCTCATGGTAATCAGTCATGAAGATTGTCCTGGGAGCAATACAATGCAGTGGCTTTTCATTTGCCTTCCGCATTGCAGCATGACATCCCTACCACTGATCCAGTTCCACGTGTCACATTCTGGTCCTGAGCCCTTTTGGCACACAATGTCCTCATCAGCTCCAGGCTAGTCTTGATGAAGCTGCTACCCTCCATCAAGATAGATTCAAGTGAGATTTAATCCACTTGGGGACCATCACCCTTCCCTGTGGACTTCACCACCCAAGACTGTTAGTCCTCAGGGTTGCCAGGTTAGTTAACTGCCACCTTACGATTGGCATTGAGTTGTTGGCAGTATGGTCTACTCTATTACCTAGCCAGACTGTTGAATACATCCTGGGGTCAGGTGGTCTCAGCCACACTGCTAAAGAGCAGCATAAAGTTGTCCTTGAGGGTCATACATCTGCATCCCTTCTTCTTGGCTTCCATAATAGCCAAGAACTGGACTTGGGTCTTCTTGATCTCTCTGACCGACTCCAACTCCTTGTCTGCTAGCCCTCTTATGTTCCATGTTCCATAAATCATGATCCTTGTTGCTCGCATGGCTGTCATTAGTGAAATATGTCTGGTTCTTCTTTGGGTACTTATTTTATTCAATTAAATTTGTCTGTGCAGGTGATTGGCCCTCAGCACCCTAGCACAGTGAAGGAGCTGCCTTCTTAGCATCTCTGTGCGGGTGTTGCTGTCTGATCTTCGCAGCTGTTAGGATTATACCACCCATGCTCTGTCCCCAGCAGAACTTAGCCACCACCAAAATGACGGTGCCCACCCCCCACCCCCGGGACAAGGACCCACCATCTGAGTTTTGCCTGGGTGCAAACAGTTGCAGTCAAAGCCCCCTGTTCACCCCAAGCCTGCCTTATTCATTACCTATTATAGGGACTTCACATGGTGCTGTCCTCTGCTCGTAATTTTCCCATGTTTTTCCACCACTTCTTCCATATTTTTCTTACCAGGGAAAATCCATTAAGGGAAAAAAAATAGCTCAGCTTCAGGATTCCTCTGTCTGGAGATATCCCAAGAGTTTCATGAATTCTAATGTGTGATCCACCCTGAAATCTTGTGTGCCCCATCCAGGCCTGTCACTAACAACATCTACTTTTACAAAATCACTCTCTACTCCCCAGTGGTCAGCTTTACACTTTTCTATAACCTTCACTTTGTGTATTTAGGAGCAGAAATCATTCTGAGTTACAACAGTATTCCCGATTTACTGTATTTGCTTTATTTGTGATTTTATTACTTATTCCACATTTTCTGTATTTTCCATGTGCTTCATGTCACTTGCATCCATTCAGCACTCTTTTACATGGAAACTTGGGCTCCTCTCCACCAGTTAATGTGTTGAAGGCTTTATAAGCAGTCTTGTTTCATTGTTTTCTCTGCATGTTCTGATCCCAAGGGTGTTTGACTCCAGTTATTTTAGGGCTAAGTCTGACTGCTCTACAAGGTAGACATGGGGGAAGAAAGGAAGTAGGGAAGGTGGGAGAAAACAGTTGCTAATGTGATAAGCTATGGAAGAAAAGAAACACAAACTATATTCAGCCATCCTCATATAAGGAGAAAGTTTTATATTTTAGTCACAGTGGCTAGTCTTGTCTAATGTATCAGGGACAGATTTCAACATGGAATTTCCAGATAAATACATCATGTTAAGTAGGGATCAAACTAGACATTAAAATTCAGGCATATTCCCTGAGATTATCCCCCTTTTCATTCCACAAAAGGGTTACCTAAGCGATATTAACCAAATTTTCAGATTTTTCAATGACCAACCACAAAACAAAGCACACTAAATGCATTGTGTGTTTATAGATTACCCATTGCGGTAATACATTTTGTAAGCCCCCCAGAGTCGGGTCTTCCCGAGTGGGGCGGGGTATCAAATTCGAACAAATAAATAAATAAATAAATAAATAAAGATTCACAAGCAAGGAAAATCACATGCTATGAAAGACAGATTTGAACACTTGAGGGAACACCTTTCAAAAAAAAGGGAGAAACTTATTGTTTAGTTTGGCATCATTTAGAGCTATACTGCAAGAACCTTCTGGTAGACCCTTTGGGCAACAACAAAAAAACCCTGTCATTCCAAGCTAAGTCTGAAATTGTGTGGAACCTGATAGCTTAAGAACTGCCTTTCTTTTATATGTAGCAAAACTTCCACGTTCTCCTACAAATATCTTGCCCTGTGCATACTCATAGGTCAAAACTCACCAGATAACCACAAAAATAGAGACTCGAGTGCATCAGAATGCCTTTCCCAAAGAGGGTCGATTGAGCTCTTCAGCATTATTTTATTTCCAAAATTTTAGATGATAGGAGATTGCTCCTGGTATTTATTACTGGCATATGTTACTTCAAGATGAGTTTGTGACTTTCTGGTTTTTCCCTCTGTTCATGTTTCATATTATGTTATTCGAATTTCTAGTAACATTTTCCTTCTTAGACAGGTCAGAAAATGTTAAAAAATGTTAAAAATATATTTAAAAAATAGCAACCAAATGCTACTAACCACTTTATCAGGTACTTTAACAACTTCAGTTGTGTAATTACTACAAGTGGAGTACAGGTACTTGTTTTATCTGCTCAGATTTAACTGCCAAAATTGTTTGAATGCAGCATATATACCAGTGCAAAGCACTGTCCCGTCACGTCATGTACACCATGTGGCTGCCCCTTCCCCACCTATCACATGGCTATGCTACACCAGCAGAGGCCAGCAGCCAACACCAATGTTCACCACAAAGATAGAGAGAAGATGGAGGTGGCAACTCCCCTAGGGATTGGGCAGGTAGCTTTCCCCAGGCTATGTCAAATATAGACCCACCTCCACAACCAAGCAAGGGCAAACAGAAGTGTTTCAGCAGCCTCAATGTTGCTTGGGGTTCCTACTGATCTGGTCTCAGGAGCCAGAGGAAGTGAAGCAAAGGGAATGAAAGTTGGCTTGCCAAGGCTCAGAGCAAAGGGAACACTGCTACTGTTTTTTATAGTATGTGGTAGTGCTAATACTTGGCCATCTATCTCGTTTCCTTTCCAACTGGCACAACTGTCCACTTGCTTAGTATAAAGAAGTTTATATGTGTGTTTTGCATAAAATGGCTGAAATCCTGTTGCACACCTCCATCTGCATAATAACAACGATGTCAGTAACAGCAGTCAAACTCTGCTGATTAAAGCATTCCTGCAGAGATTTCCGGGTGCCTTTGCTTCATTGTGTACATGTTGCATGCACTCTGAGATCAAATTTAATCATCAGCAATTTGTTTTGAATTCATGCTAATTTCGTCCCTATTGCACTTGCATAGCTATAATAATTTTGTGTCAGAAATTATTCTGGGTTGAAAGGATTTTTGCAGAAGAAACTCCGCTCAGGGAACAGCAAAATGAGGCTCCTTTCATGTCTCTAAGAGCTGGGACAAAGACAGGTGCTCAGTCCGTCACGCAGTACCTGGGTCTCAAACTGCCAACTTGCCAGCCTTCCAGCTAACAAGGTGAGCTTCTTAACCACTGAGCCACCACAGCCACCTATGCAATAGGATTACAGCTACATTCAGAAGATAACACATAGTACTAAATTGTCTGTCTCATTCTATTACATACTCTGCTGATTAAAGCATCCCTGTAGAGATTTCTGGGTGCCTTTGCTTCATTGTGTACATGTTGCATGCACCCTGAGATCAAGTTTAATCATCAGCAATTTGCTTTTAATCCATGCTGATTTCATCCTTATTGCACTTCCATAGCTATAATAATTTCATGTCAAAAATTATTCCTGTGTACCTTTACTCTATAAAACTCATGTCAACAGATATCACTGTTCCCCATGCAATTGGCCCTTTCTCCTGGTGAAGATGAAGCATTGGTCCATCTCATCGGAAGATCTAGAATTGTGATGGTGAACCTTGGCACTCCAGGTGTTCTAGGACTTCAGTTACCAGAAGCCCAAGTCAGCTGATCAGGACTTCTGGGAATTGAAGTTCAAGAACAGATGGAGTGCCAAGGTTCATCATCACTGATCTAGAATATGATGAGGTGATAACAACTCCCATAGTGTGAGTTTGCATGTAAGCAGACACGTGTACATATGTTTTGGTCAGAGGAGGAAGCTGTGGGCTCTCCTGCTGGGATGGGTTGCTTCCAGTCTTCCTGTACTTCCGATGACTGTCTCATTCTGACTGTTGGTAGCACCAGCTCTGCTAACAGTAGACTCAAAGTAGAGTACTGATTTTAATGGGAAATAGTCTAGTTGGGACTAACGTGATATTTAGCCTATGAAAGCATCCAAAGGTGCCTTCAGACAATGAAGACTGTAGAGGAATATATGGGTACTAAAACATGAAAGTAGGCGTGCATTCAGGAGATAACTATGAATCGTAGTCAACTATGAACCCCAGTCAAGTTACATCAAATAGACAATAAGAAAAGTAATATTTGTTGGAGATGTAAACAATCAATGGGAACATATGTACATATGTGGTGGAACTGTAATGTGGTGAAAAGATTCTGGGTTAAAATTGAGAAAGAAATTAATTCCATACTGGGACAAAAACTTGAATTGGGACCAAAACCAACCCTACTGACAGTTTCTGAAAAATCTTCAATGTGTAAGGAGGATAAAGAATTATTGTTAATAATGATGTCCACAGCTCGACAATGCATAGCAAAAAAAATGGAAAGATGTGTTAACTATAAAAATAGAAGACTGGTATAAAGAAATGTGGCAATTGGCACTAAATGACAAATTGACATGGGAGATGAATGTTAAAAAGGGTAGAATTCGTGAAAATAGATTCTGGAGAGTATGGAAAAGATTTATTGAATATGTGATAGTAAAAGATAAAGGGATTAAACCTGTACTGGAACAAGCTTACTTTTGGGAAAAATAAATTGACAATTCCTGGACAATGTATATAGCACAAGGGTGAAATTCTATATTAATGGTTATCAAACTGAAAGGGTTAAAAAAAAGTAATGTAAAAGATTAGCTAAATTGTATTTAACCCTTTCTTGAGATATTTGTATGAATATGTTATGGGGTTTTTTTTGTCCTTATTTTGATTTAACAAATATAATATTAGAAGACTGTAATAAGAAGCAAATATTGCATTAACAATGTAGCATTGTGGAATTGTTTTTTTTCTTGTTTCTGATGTTTTTATGTATGTTTGAAAATTATAAAAATAAAATAAAAAAAATCCTATGGGATGGATTGGATAACGTTAAAGCTCCATAGAGATACATTGTAATCGCACAGGCTTTAGCGGTTGTTATCCGATCCATCCCATAGGATCTTAACGTTATTCGATCCAATTCTCCTCCGCAGATTACTTAACGTTATGCGATTTTAGCATTATCCAAGGTAAACGTTATCCGAGGTATTACTGTACTTCTGTAGCTGCACTATGTGAAATTCCTTGCCCTATATCAGGGGTTCTCAGCCTTTTCAAATCAAGGGCTGGGCCATGCTCCCACAGTTGCTGCCACTGGAATTGGCCATGGACTCATTTAAATGAGTCCAGCGTTGTTATAAATGTGTTTATGACTGCTGCGAATGAGCCCATGGCCAATCCCGCCACTGCTACCGGCTGGAGTGAGGGCAGGGGCTTGGATTATTTGGCACCATGGACTGGATCTGGCCCATGGGCCATCGGTTGATAACCCCTGCTCTATATTATTGGGGAAACAAGACAGGAGAGATAACAATGTGCAGTGGCTGAAAATGACTGCTTGTACTTAATATATAGGTAGAGACATCGTTGATTAAGCACTTGAATGCAACCATGACAATGACTTAGAGCAGATGGCATGACAGCAAATATTAAAACATAATTTCCTCTGGTTATCAATTGCAAGGTTGTTATTATTTCATATCTTCATTACTTGGGAATAAAAGGTTGGAAATGCATAGTCAGTTACTTGGGGGCCTGGATCAAACAGTAACTGTTTTTTAATCAAACAGAGCTGGGTTACTGGCTTCCTTAGTATACCTGTCTTTAGCATTTCAAATAATTTATCCACCATTGTTCATGTTGTAAAAGACCTTATCCTCTGAGCATGTGGTTATAGGATCAGGACTTTGTAAAGGAGATTATCCTCTTTTTAACTAAAAGATCTAGACAAAATTGCTGTCTGTTTAGATTTACCATGTTATCATCTTAACTTACACACACACACACACACACACACACACACACACACACACACACACTGGTTGGACATTAGCCATCCCTGTTTTCTGCTTGAAGGAAGCAAAACTAAACAATGATGGACAAAAATTGAACTTTTGAGAAACTAATTAGGACAACTGTCTGCTGAGTCCAAGAATAGCAAATCCAGAAAGATAGCTAGTGATCATAAACTGGGCCTTGTCAGAATGGGACACCCATACAACCATCTCCTGTTTCTAAAAAGTGACAGAAATGTTAGGGGAACATTTCAGCTGTACTAATGGTAAAAAAAATGCCCACACCATAACATTTCTCTAAGCTGCAATACTAGCCACAGATGCTAGCACATTTGCATAGGTTGTGTTTCTGACTTTGCTACCTGCTAGACCTGATCCCTGGAAGTCAATAGTCTTCAATGGTGGTAGGAGGAGGAGGATGAAGTACAGACATATGCTGATTTCAGAACTACAGGTATGGAGATATTTCAAGATTTACAGCAACCATCAGAGTTTTCCCTTTTGGTGAGGGCTTCTGATTTCTCCAAAACTTTGCCTTGACTGTGTTGGTTTTACTGCAAGGATCATCTTCTTTTTGACCAGGGATTTCTATGTGTCACAAGCAAGAAAAGAAAAGTTATAGAAAAGAAAAGTTAGAAATGGCAAGTGAAATCTGGCAGATTTTATCATAATTCTTCTAGCATTATTGCACGTGTTCCTATACAATTCTCATTGCCAAACAGCAAAGTTCACTTCGACCCTTGAATTTGTGGAAGAGTTTGTGGCATTTCTGGTGAATCATCCTTCTCAAAGTTTCATGTTGTCAAAGGACAGGAGAAGCTAGATTTTAGGTTGATGGGGGAGTGCAAGGGAGGGATGGGAAACTCCTAAATTAAAACATCTGGCTAGGTAATTACATGCACTAAAAACTTTACAGTCTAAACTACCCATATGTAATTGATCAAAATATAGGGTTGTGTCACTTTCACTTACCCATATTAAGCAATGGGCATCACCTAGCTATACCCTATGCTAACCTCCACTGCTGACCTGCTACAGTACTCTTATTAAAGCTGCAATTATGAGGTGATCCTTAATAGCAAGGGTCTTGGTTCAGAAGGGGGATTTTTTTTTCCTGTAGCTCACAAGCAACAATTAAAGATAATTTAAAGTGTAAGTAATTGAGCTAGTTTCTGGAAACTACTGTAGAGGTCTTGTCCCAAGCATTTGACAGACGAAATGTTGTATTTTGACAAGTTTTCTGCAGACTTCCATTAAATACCAACCAGGAGTTCTATTTTCTTTGGAGTCATTGGCCAGGAAATGGCGCTTGCAAAAGGTTAAGCCTCAAGAGAGCTGAGGGTGTTGCTTATATTTTGTACTGCAGGGATCCGATTCTGATGTGAATCTTAATTTCCAGTTAGGAAAGGTTAGTCTTGTCTCCTGTATCATTTTTAAGAGGCAGTTTGGTTCTTCTAATGTGAACAATTGTTTTCAACCCTTTACTATATGGATCTTCCACAGAATCATCACATACTGCGTAGTACTGGAAGATAGATTCAAAAGAACACACCCAGATCATGTGAAACCCCTGCCTCTGTGGCCTCACAACTATCCTTATGGGTGGAAGTTATGTGCCTTGTGGGGACCTTGTATGTGGCTCCCAGAGCTCAACCTCCTGGGAAAATAGAGGGGGGGGGGGATCCCCAAGCAAATATATATTTGGAGTTTAAGATAAGAGAAATCCCAGTTTAAGATTTTTAAACTATAAAAGGAAAAAGTCTAGAAAAGAGTAGGAGGAGGAGGACGATGACAATGACAACAACAACAACAACTTCTGACTAGAAACCAACCAAGTATCAGAGACACATAAGCCAGACTAAAACTGTGTCATAAATACAAAGCAAAAGCCCTGTCTATGTGAAACAGATGATCCAAGCAAGTAAACAGAGCCACAGCCTACATCTCAAATCAAATTTATAACATACAGATGTGAAATGCTATTAAAGCACTGGACACTGGATATTTTTCAAAACCATGCACCATTTTCTAAACGGAAAATGCTAAGGCTGTTGGTCTCATTCCAAAAGACAATCAGCAAATCTACGTTAGGCAATTCCATGATACGTAAAAGAGATACTGTCAAGCACCTAAAATTCAGCAGAGTGAACCAAATCACAGACATGCCTGTATGGTTAAGAAATTGAGCCTCAAGGAAACAAGAATCCATGAACAATGCTAAAGATCCCCCTACTTCTCACAGTAGAGGAGTCAACAGTACACACAACATATACAGGTGTGGAAGACAATGAGGAGAAAGCAAGAACTTATTGAGACTTATTGGCTAAACATCATGATGATCCCACAGCAGGACTCACCTGTTATCATGTTAGCCTCTGGTTTGGGAGAAATGAAACGTAATGTTTGATAGACATGTGATACTGTATAGTCATTGGCTGGATTCCTTTAGGGGGAATGACAAGAGGGTGGAACTTGTTTGAGGAGATAAAACCCAGAGGGAAGGGGCAGAACTTTATCTTGGTCCAACTCTCAACACTGTGTAAGTCATGTAGGGACTTTTAAGCTAAAGGGGGGGGGTTCCAGGCCTTCCCCTATTAGATAGGCTTTCATTGCTTTAATGTGTTTTCTGAACTAAGATTGTTTCATTTGCTTAATTAATCTGTAACCTGCTTTTGCTACAATATACAGTACTTTTAAAAGACAAGATGATGACTGGAGTGTTTACTTGACTATGCACTACCTTAATTTAGATATTTAAATAAGGAGATGTGAGAAGGCAAGCTTAAAATACTGGATTCAGGTGCAGTCCCACCTATGTGTAGACTGGAGTTCTACTCATGAGTAACAGGATTGTGACACCTGTCCATTGTCATGAGGTAAGTTAACAAATGAATGTGCACCAAGTCAACCAGAGACTGAATCAAAGTAATATATGTATTAAACTGCAATGGAATTAAGGGTGCCAGAGACTTGCAAACAGTTTTGCACTGTTTCTTAGTCCTACACACACACACACATATGTACACAGGTGCACATGCACACACAGGCACAGACACACCCATAGAGAGAGAATATAAAGCCTGCCACATTCACAAAACTCAGTTATTAAATGGGAACTGATAGACCACTATGCTATCTTCTTCCTTGTCCCACATCACTCTGCCCTTTCGCGCGCCACATTGCAACAGTGCCACAGACCTATCGGAACAACCTAGCATTTCCCCTTCTTGTCACCTTTTTTACATTTTGTGCACATAGAACAGTGATACACATAGACACACATACACACCACAACCACTTCCATTTGCCCAGCACAGCGGGTGTTTTACACAAGTAAGTTGAAATCAAGCCATTAAAAAACTGAGATACATAACCTATAACATTAAATAAATATAGCCAGATGGGAAAATTATCTACCCCTTTCTCAGAAATAGGGGAGGGGGCCCTCAGGTGCTCAAACCATCCAGACCACTATTTCTTTGGTTGATTGGTGAACAGTCCCTTAATTGGATTTAACACATGAGGATTTGCCTCACAATATCCAACGTCTCAAAGAGGTTTCTTCAAATCAGCCTCTCGTTGCTACCCGATGTGCCACACCTCCTGATGTCCCAAGCCATCACGAGTTCCCAGTAAACAACTAAGTGTTATGATTTGGACAGCAAACTCCATGGCCTCAGGCTTGTCTTGATGACATTAGAATTCACTTTTCTTAATTAAGAACCCAGCATTTGACCTCTGTGATAGGAACCATATGCTCAGAAGCTTATTTGTGTACTTCCTGCTGCTTGTGCTTCCTCTTATTTCTCTGTCTCTTTTTCCCCTTTTCTTGAACCAGTCTCCCCAAATCAAGCCTAATTCCTTTCACCTAGCTTGCATGGATAGGGCAGTATGACAGCATGGATGTGCCAGATCCCTTTCATTTTGGCGACATGATTTTACCAACCAATGCAAAATTATTGAGCCAAATCAGCTTCAGTATTTCTTGCAGTGGTTTCATGGTCCTTTGGTCCATGTCCTTTGGTCACTCCTAGATAAGCATCTCTTCCCCCCCCCCCCCCCGTTACCCTTTTGTTCATCATCTCCTTTGGGTTCCAATTTGAATCACCTTCCAGAGCCTAGAAACCCAAGATCATTGCACCTTCTCCTTTGGTTCAGTAGCAAAGGTCACTGCTGTTGTTATGTGCAGCCAAGTCATGATCAAGTTCCAGCAACCCTGTGAATTATTGCCACCCAGAAGGCCTTATCAGAAAACAAAACAAAATAAATAAAATAAAAGTAAAAAAACACTGTAGCACTTTAAAGACTAAATGCTATATTTTTATTGTTACCTTTCATGGATCAAGTCCACTTCTTCTGACAAAGAGTGAAACTTACACTTGGTTTGTTTGTTTTCTGACATGCAGGTCAAAAGTTGGTCAAAGACCAAAATGGGTTTCCTCAGCAACCTTGACATTGAAAAGGAGTCATTTAGAGCTAATCTGAGTAATATATTATTGCTAATGGCTGCGTGAATCTGTATTGTTGTGCTTGCTTGTCTGTCATCTTGCTTGACCACACCCTTCTCAATTTGACCCCCTGAATTTGGTGTATAAAAAACATGCCTGTAAGTTTCACTCTTTGTCTGAAGAAGTGAACTTGATACACGAAAGCTAACAATAAAAATATAGCAGTTAGTCTTTAAAGTGCTACAGTGTATTTAATTTTAATTTTATTTTATTTTGTTTGATTTATTTTATTTTATTTTCTGATATGCCTGAACCACAGACTAACATGGCTACTATTCCAAAAAATTCCAGAAGGCCTTATTGTTCATAATCCTTGTCAGCTTGTGAAGACTTTGGGTCATGTTTCCTTTCCTTGAGTGATTGGCCTCAATGTTAGCACTCCTTTTCTTGTTGCATTTCCCTTTATTGTTTATCCAAGGAGTCTTGTCATGATTACATCCATGTGCAATAGCGTTTGTTTCATCAGTTTAGTTGTATGAGCATCTAGAAGAGTTCATGGCAGATTTGATCTAGAACCCATTTATTTATCTTCCTGGCAGTCTGGAGTATTGTAAATTACACATCAGCCAAAGTGGGCAAGGAAAACAATAGTTAGAGAATAAACAGTTGTTTTAAAGTAAGCATGAAATAATTATAATCTGTTGTTTTCTGTTCTTGGCCAAGTTGGCAAAGAAACCTGTGGAAACAGTGAAATGGAATTAAGGGAGTGTGTTGTATCCCACCCCCTTCTTTTTTTGTAATCTAACATGGTTCTTTATAATCAATAATTAAATTACAACAATACCAGTGATACATTGTGAAATGTGAGATTTTTAAAAAAGTGTTAGTATAGTAATAAAAAGTTGGTGTTAGTTGCATAAATTCAGTATCCTTTGTCTGTTCTCATTCCTTTCACTGTTCTTGGCAACTTGTGGGCCAATAAACTGCTCATACTCTCTCCTATTTGTACCCACCCTTCTGTTAAAATCTCCTGTTACATACAATGTGCTATTAGCTTCCAATTTCCCTATCACCTCCGATAGTTCATCAAAAAACTGATGTTTTTTTGTTCTTCTGTGTAGCTATTGTTACATAGAGCATATGATTGTACATATGTTTCGATTTGCTCTCCTCTCTTGATTTTTAATATTATTATTATTCTGTCAAAATAATTGTTAATGACTAGTATGCATTTTTCCATCTCTGGGTGTACCAAGAAGCCCATTGGGTTCTTCACTGTGATCCCTTCTGAGTAAATAAATAAGTATTATCTATGCACTTTCTTACTCCCATTTTTTGGTGTCTTATATCAGCTAGAGCTAGACCCATTATCTCAATCCCTCTTCTTTCCAAAACGGATAATCGAACTCCCAACCTTTCATTCCACAGCCAGATACCTACTTGTTTGTATTTCTGAGGGGGAGAGAGAGAGAGAGAGCGAGATCATATATTAAGTTGCCGAAATTAGGTCACAGAAATACAAACAAGTAGGTATCTGGCTGTGGAACCAAAGGTTGGGAGTTCGATTCTCTGCTTTGCCTCCAGGTAGAAGTGCCAGGCTCTGTGGCCTTGGACAAGGGGCACAGTCCCAGGATGGCCCCCCTGAAGAAACATATGGTAAAGACTCCTGTGTTTTTATATAGTGTTGTGTATATTGGGTATGTTCTAGCATTGTTGATTTCTATCTATGAATTTCTTGACTTCCCTTTTGCCTGGAAATTGTGTGGGGAAGAGGGCTTCTTGGGAATGGGAAATCTGGCTAGGAGGTAAAGGGCTAGACATTTTTGTCTCCCCATGACTCAAAGGGGCCTCTTTCCTGGACCTATTGCCCTGTGGCAACCATTCTTGAAGCTGGCTAGAAATAACTGTAATGTGCTTCTGTAGATCACACACACACACACACACACACCATTTTTCCACTATTTCTATCTAGCTTCTCAGGTGAACTGTTGATCAAGAACAAGTCCTCTTTTGGCATAACTGTATTTAACATCCTCAGCACTCTTTATGTTTCTGTCATGACTAGCTTTTTGGCTCTTTCAGGTGAAGGAGAGAATTATAGTAACAAAAACAATATGTTTCTGTTGAATTTCTTTCGGTTGAGAGAGAGAGAGAAATTAGGATTGGATGGAAAATGTTGCTTCACTAAAATGATGACTTTCACACGTCTTGCCCCAAATATGAGCACTTTCACCAAATTATTTGACACTTGACAAGGAACATGTTTATTGCAGCCACTGAACCTGGGGCTATTAAAAATTCAAGGCAGGACTACAAAACTGATGGCCTTCAGGTTATTTTTTTAAACAACACCCCACCTTGCCATAGACTGGCTGGGACAGATGAGAAATGGAGTCCAACAACATCTGGAGGAGTTCAGATTCTCAATCCCTCCTTGTAGAAATTCAAAGATTCTCAGATGAGTATCACATAGAGAGTTAGTAACTGTACTAGGTCAAAACACAAAATATTTATTTATTTATTTAGTCACACTTCTATACTGCCCTCCTCACGAATGACTCAGGTCGGTGAACAACAGTTAAAAACACAATCAACAATAAAACTCATGATAAAATACCCACCCACCTCAGAAAGTTAAACTTTAAAGGTTAAAAGTTAAAAAGAGGTTAAAAGTTAAAATTAACCAATTAAAATTATGAGGGAGAAGGGAGAACAGTCAGATTAGCCAGCCTGCCAGGGTACCCGACTGGCCCAAACCCCACAACTGCCCTGCCAGCCAGGTCTTCACACCCTTTCTAAAGGCCAGCAGCTCTGTCTGGAGATGCAGCTCAGTTGGGAGCAGGTTCCATAGGGCCGGAGCAGACACAGAGAAGGCCCTCCTTCTAGTGCTAGAGAGATGTGCCTCTCTAGCCAATGGCACGACCAGAGAGCCTCTCCGGTCTACTCTGTTGGGATGGACAGATGTTCTTGGGGTGACGCAGTCTCTTAAGTATCCTGGCCCACTACCATGTAAGGCTTTAAAGGTAATAACCAGCACCTTGAATTGCACTCAGAGGCAAACCAGCAGCCAGTGCAACTCCCACAGTAGTGGTGAGGTGCGAGCATAATGCCTGCACCCCATCACGATCCGAGCAGCTGCATTCTGGACCAGTTGCAGCCTCCGAATGGTCACCGAGGGCAGCCCCTTGTTGTTAACTGTTTCTTTGGGTCTCGTCACCCAAGCCTGTAGTGAAACTAGATATCCACCAGGGCTCCAAGCTGGTCAGTGTGATGGAGTAGTTTATGTGTTGGACTATGACTTGAGAGTATCAGTATTGTGTCCCCACACAGCTACAGGAAATCCATAGGGTGTCCCTGGTGCTGGTTAGATTTGCTTTCATCCTGACCTTCCTCACAAATCATGGTGGTTTTGGGGGGAAGGGTAAGCATAAAGGAGGACAAGTGTCACTGTGAGCTCACCAAAAGAAAAGGAAACCAGAAATGAAACCAAACAATAAATAAATAACCACACCCACAAGCTGGACACAGGACATCCTAATGTGGACCTTGGAGAGCAATATAATCTTTTTCTTTAAAATAATTACTTTTACCAAAATGGGTGCCTTAATTTTTAAAAACAGCACTTAAGAAGCTCTTCAATTGCTGCCCCTCATGATCCCTACATAGCATAAGGAGATGCTTTGGAGAATTTTTATAAGGAGATGCTTTGGAAAATTTTTATCTGTGGTGGCTCAGTGGTTAAGAAGCTCACCTTGTTAGCTGGAAGACTGACAAGTCAGCAGTTCGAGACCTGGGTGCTGCATGACAGATTGAGCACCCATCTCTGTCCCAGCTCCAGCCAACCTAGCACATCGAATTGCAAGTAGATAAATAGGAACTACTTCGGTGGAAGAAAGATCTTGTTGACATGAAAGGCGCATCATTCAGGAGTCCTGAGCGGAGTTTCTCCCTCAAAAATCCTTTCAACCCAGAATAATTTCTGACACAAAATTATTATTTGGGTTAGGCTACAGGGACAGCCAGCATGTCTAATGGGTAAGGAGGTGAAATAAACTATAGTTCAAAACATCTGTAGGGACTAATGGTTGCTCATCTTTGCACTAATGTGTGCAAGTATCCCATAACTAACTACAGGTGAATGAAGTGGGATAGCACTGGTCCTGATTATATAACATCATATTCTGATGTTATATAATTGTATCTTCAGGAGTGGCTTGCAGCTTAAAATGAGGTATAATTTGAAAAACAAATAAACATCTACTCACATTTGCAATGAATAATATTTGCACTGCCCCACCTCTGAATACTGCCCAATCTTACCCGTGCTCTTTTAAAAAAAATTCCTTGCACAATCCTTATCTGTGCACGTGCCAAAGTTTGTGAATTTCAGGCTCTAGAAAGAAATCCCATTCCCATGAATGGGGAAAACATAAATGGCAATGGTGCAATTTTTCCATGACCCAGACTTTTGGGGTGTTCTGACATGAAGGTAAGAGTTCAGAACTGTGATTCATCCCCTTTTCCCCCCTCCAGATGCCAGACTGAAAGTCTGACCTTTCCAGTAATGATGAAGGGGTGAGGAACTTTAAAACATCAGTAGTGACCGCCCTATGGGATACCTTTTTAAAGGTGGGGGGCTGTTCTTCCTGGGATTTTATCTTGTTTTCTTCCTTTCTCATCCCCTCTGCTCCAATCTGTCAGCATAACAAAGGGGTGCCCAAACTACGGCCCACATGACAGATCCGGCCCCCAACACCAATTGACCCAACCTGCATTGCCCTCGTCACTCCCAGAAGTGGAAGTAAAACGTGCCTGTCCAGGAGCATTTTACTTTCTCTTCTGGGAGCAATGAAGGCAACATGGGCCAGATGAATTGGTGTCAGGGGCCAAATCTGGCCCAAGGGTCATCATAGACTGAGCACCCCTGGTTTAAGCACAGAAAATGGCAGCTTAAAATCTCTCTCATCCTGTTCCAAAACAGATTGCGAGGTGTGTTTCACTCCTGCTTTCGGTGAGAGGAATCACATGACCAGGCCTCTGAACCACGTGACTGGCCCAAAAAGTTTGGGCACTTCTTGTATAGCAAGTGGATTCACTGAAGAAAAAGAAAATACTGAATAGTGTGCTCAGTTCAGAAAGAAATGTGGAAATTATCTTCCAGACCTTATCCTCATACCTTCTAACCTTTCTCTCTCTCTCTCTCTCTCTCTCTCTCTCACACACACACACACACACACACACACACACACACACACACACACACACACACACACACACACACACACACACACCCCACCTTTTCTTCCTCCTTGGATTGAATATGAGGGCTTTGAGTAGGGTACTGTTCCACCCTTGGGAGCAGTGACTTGCTCCACCATGTGGTCACTCCAGAAGCAAACAAGCACCCTTGATTCAGTTGATGTTTTTACATTTGTCCTAAGGCAAAGCACAGTCCTAATGATAACACAGCCTACAGTGGGAAGCTTTTTTGTTTCTGTAGCTCTGATCAGCTGAGGGACCATTATCAACTGAAGTGTCTCCACAGCTTCCTGGCTACATGTCCTTGCTGAAGAAGAGTTGTGAAATACCAATTATTTTGGCCATAAACCTGCCAAGAATTGATCACCACTGAACACGGTGAGTAAATATGCATAGGATGATCTATAAATTTACAATCAACATACATGTACCCAATGGCTCACATAGTTTGGCATGTTCTTTTTTATGTGTTTATGCAGCATTAGGAAAAGTTATTTCTTTTGTTAGCTGGGTAGTCTAAATGAGAAACTTTTGCAAACGTTGAGGCTCTGTCTTAAGTATTGAAAAATTCAAACTAGGATGGTAGGATTGTTAGAGCCAGAGAAATCAAAAGAAGTGATTGATAAATTGGCTGTAGTATCTATAACCAAGTTAAAGAGTCTGGGCCAAGGAAGGCAACAACTCCAGCTACAATTCAAGTGTCATCTTAGTTGCCTCATATATGTGTGCAAGCTCAGTGCATACTGATTGTGCTACACCCATATTCTGACCCCAGTTATATACTTTTAACAAGGAAATGTAAACTCTTTTCAGGTAGCTGAGAAACATCCTGTCTGGTTTTTCAGACTCTTATGTACAAACCCACAGGCAGAGATCTCCAAGCCATGGTTCTGGCAGAGGGCAACCTATCACAAACAATTTTGAGCACCTAAGCTTCTGGGCAGACGTCAGCCTGTTTACTTGTCACATCACAGAGAAAGGTTGCAGCACCGCAAGCCATGTCAGGCCTGACATGTGGAAAACTAGGCGAGGTTGTTTCTAATTATACCTCTGGCAAAGGATTTACGTGAGCTAGCATACTGTGCGCATGAGAAAAGAATCAATTCTGGGTAACTTATCTAGCCCTTCTTTCCTGGCATAACTGGTTCTACACCTTCAGGAGACTCCAGCAAATGACTGAGTGAAATGGAGGCGATGAGAAAACCATTTTCTCTGAAGCACCAGCAACATTTGTGTGGCTAAGTAAGCAAGCAATGACTTGATTGTTAATAATATGCATTGGCAAAGTAAGTTCTCATGACATGGGGATTGAGAGATGGAACACAACTTTGTTAATAATGCACCTGTGCACCTAATTGATCATGTTGCAAGAGATCGTAATGAGATATTTGGAGAAACAAGAAAACAATTTATCCCACACATAGAATTTTCAATTAATCAAACTTAGTGAGGCTTTGATTGAACTCAAAAGTTCATAGTGGGATTTTATAAGCAAACAAATATGGTGTTGCACAGGAAGAATGTAATTTTACACTTCATATGTGAAGAGTAATAAATCCTCACAACCAGTTCCAAAGTAGACAGCAAAAAGAAAAAAAAATAAGAAAGGCTGAAATCTTGATGGGTGGGGTTTTCTTGCACAATGGGAATGAAGTAATTGGCCACAGCACACTGCAACTGATTAAACGTTTCTTTTGCCATTCACAGTTTTCACACAATGCACATGACTTTGTTACATTGTGTGCAAACTCTGTATACATTGGAATCTCAAGAGTAAGCCTTTAATTAGCAACAATCTGTTGCTAATAATAATGTAATCCCCATTGTGCAGGTAAATCTGCACAACAGGATTTCAGCTGATGTATTGAGTTGCTAGGAACCATTCATTCTGTAGAAGAAATTTCAGATGAAGAACTAAATCCAGTATTAGCTCCAACTAGAGTTGACATTCTGTGTGAATGAGACCTTTTAAGCCAACATTTACACAAGTTTGATCAAGTCAATGGGTTTATTTTCATTGAAACTAGCTAGATAATTAAAATAAAGGAAGGAAGAAGATTGATGCTGCAGAAAAGCGTTGTGGATATTTACAATTAAAAGTACAGTTGTACCTCGCTTAAAGAGCATAATGTGTTCCACAGGATTGTTCTTTAAGCGAGTTTGCTCTTTAAGCAAAACACCATTGTAAGTGACTAGTTGTGACTTCTGGTGGGGGGGATTGAGATCCCCGATTTATTTGTTAAGAAAGTTTTTGTTTGGTTTTAGTTGTTAAGCGGCCATTCAGAGAAAATTCTGCTCTTTAAGCAAGTTACTCTTTAAGCGAGGTGCTCTTTATGAAAGTTTTGACTGTATATATTTAATTTAATCTGCAGGTAGCTCAATAGAACGGTGTCTCATTTTGTACTTGGTGCTGCAGAAAGAGAAAGGGGAAAGTTATCACAATGAAAGGTATTGCTGCCTAGCACACCTTCATGATACATTCACTCTTAATGGATAATTTATTTTAAGCTCCTGCAATGAAGCAATTATTGCTTCAGCATATGGACTATATTCAGTACTGAACTCAGTACACATCTTCACTCAAAACATATCCAAGTTCCTTGCCAATTCATAAAACTTCAATCTGTTTACTATCAGTAAATCTCAGGATGTCCCTGGTCTGTTTTTCCATAGGGAGTTTTCCACATCCAGAATAGCCCTGTTCATGTTTTTTTCCACACATAGGGTAGGAGTAGAATTTTGTTTTCCCTCTCCCACATTATTTCTCTTCCCTCTATATATTTGTTTCACGCTTGGAAAAAATATGAATAAAGCACCAAAAGTTTCTGGGGATGGCAAAAGAAAAGGTATTGTGATATGCTCTAGGGATGGGGGGGGGTCTCAGTTTTGTTTCCCCCACCCCACCCAGTCAAAATGCAATGTATATTAAACTTCAGGTCCTTTCCATTTAAATGTAAATACATTTGTAAAATCATGCAAATCCTTACAAAACTGATATGAAATCCCCTTCCCTCCCATTCTACTAACCAAATTCAATAGGTATGACTACGGCTAAAAAGTGGAGAAACATGTTGGTGTCAGGGGCCAGATCTGGCCCATAGGTCATAGTTTGAGCACCATATTGTACTTATTTGTCATATATGTATTAACGTTTAGGTTGCTGTTATGTGCCATCAGGTCATGCCAACCTAGCAGTTCAGAAGCAAGAAATTGCAAGTAGATCAATACAGTGGTGGGCAACAACAGGTTTGCAAAAAAATAATAATGGAGGGGGTAACAAAATTGGGTGGCCTCTGGGCAAGGGGGTGGCAAAATTGGGTGGGCTTCGGGCAGGGGGTAGCAAAATTGGGTGGCCACCCCCACTCCCCTGCCTTGCCCCATCAGGTTTTGTCCCTGCAAGTGGTTCAAGGTCTCCCTTGCTCAAAAGCCAGTCATATCCTACTCTAGGGTGCAGTGCTCATCTCCATTTACAGCCAAAGAGCCAGTGCTGCCTGTGTTTGCAGATGTATACATGGCTATATGGCAGGCATGATTAGATCGTCCACGATGTAGGCTCCTCCCACAACATAGGCTCCACCCATGCTGTAGGCTCCACCCATGACATAAACTCCACCCATGGTGTGATAGCAAATTTTTTTGCTGCCCACCACTGGATAAATAGGGACCATTTCTGTGGGAAAACATCTTGGGGACATGAAAGGAGCCTCATTCAGGCATCCCCTGAGCAGAGTTTCTCCAGCAAAAATCCTTTCAACCCAGAATCATTTCTGATACTAAATTATTATTGTTGTTGCCTTATTGTGACTCTATGAATTAGAGACCTTCAAAAGGTCCTATTATGAACAGCTTTGCACATACTTTGCAAACAAAAAGTTGTGACATCCTTTGTTAAATTGCATATTTAGTTTTCCTATTTCTCCTGCAGCCTTCAACTTTGCCCAGTATTATTGTTGCTTCCAGTGACTCTCCTTCTCCCATGCTGTGGAGAGTCTCATTTTAGTTGTTTTTGCTTCTAGGGAGTTTTCAGATTTGTTCTCATCCAACACCCACTTATGTGTGTTTCAGGAGGTTCATGGCACCCATTTGTTGTGTGCTTCCGGTCAGCTACTCCCCAACATGTCTCCTCCAGCACCATGCTCTGAATGAATCAATTTTTCCCAGTCACTTCTTCCCAGTCTTTTCTTTATTGTCATGCTTTTATATTCGTACATAGAATCAGGAATACCACAGTACAGATTATCTTGGCCTTGGTCCCCATGGACACATCCTTACCCTTCTAGTTCCTTTCTAAGAAAATGTTTGCATGTTGAAAATGTTCATCTTTGTTTCATTTCAGGTTCTTTTGGAAGATGCCTCATTAATGTTTTCGTTTTTCATCCTCTGGTCATCTCATTTTTCACAAAAAGGAAAGCTTCTTTCAGCTCATTTGTTTCAGGTTTCGCAGTTCATGTATCCTGGTACTCCAAAGCCACAAAGAAGCCTCCAAAACTACTAAAAGCAAAGAAGTAACAGAAAATCAATTTACTCCAAAAACAGGCAACCGTATAGCCAATAATCATAACCACCCACACAGCCCAATGGCATGCTGGCATAGTCACAAGTTCAGCCTTGGCCCACCCACACACCCCTTGAAAAGCAAACATTCCTCCCCAAACACCCACCAAATATACACCATTAATAGAATAAATACAGAGTATACTAAACAAATTGCATTTTTAAACACATCAATCAAACAGGGAAGCATCTGTGTGCTCACACACACACACCAACAGAAGGAAAAAGCTGACACATGCACAGCCACATCTCCTTCGTTATACTCTCTCAACACTGTTGTTATCCAATTTTATTAAAACCATTGCCACTGTGACAAATTAAATGGCAATGTGATAAATCCACTTCTCCTCTTACTTCCCCAGAGACACATGTTGCAACAATCAGATTTGCAAATTGATCCTATTTTATAATCATCTGGTGATCTATCACAGAACAAGACATACTAAATGGAAGATATGTAGAGGATGACAATGCCCTATGCAAACAGATGACTTTTACCACTTAAGGGTACATCTCTTCTGTGAGCATGCTAAACATATCATCCGGTTTAACTCACTATCTTGGAGGTGCCTAAATGTAAGCTCATCATGTGTGTTGTGGAACTGAGCCAGATGTCCCAGAGCTGAGTCAAGTACCATTCACTTTTAAAGGCTAACCTAGGAGATTCTGTCTGCAACATCAGTATCACCATTCCATAAGCAAGTGGAAAAATGAATGGCAGTTTACAGGCAGTCCTTCTGTTCTGAGATTATTCATTTTTTTGACTCATCAGGATGGGTGAGGGTGTGTCACCTTGTCATCCTCTTAGCAAAAACTATTTCTGTCTCTCAAGCAAACAGAGGATGAAAACGAGATGAACATTTACCTTGTGGCTTCCCCCAAGGAAAGCCTCACCAGTCCCATGTGACTCAACCGTCAACAGGCCTTCTCTCTTTTGATCTGCTGTATCTTAGATCCAGCTTTTTTTCCCAAAACCTCCTCACAAAGACCGGTGTACTAACCTCAGGAAAACAAACTCAGAACGGTTGGCTATGATCCTAGTGGGGCTGAAAGCTTTTGAGTCCCAGCCAGGGCCGAACGGAGCATTTTGTTGTTGGTTTTTAAGAGCCCTCAGTTCATTGAAAACAGCAGTTGGGTAATGTTTCCCAGGCTGTTCATCGGATGAATCTACTTTTCTGCCTTTCCTACTTACCCAAGGAAAGGGGAAAGAGGAAACCTTGGAAAACTTCTTCCTTCCTGAAAGAGGAGGGGGAAGGGGCTTTGTTTGGCATCACTATTTAGACCAATTTGCATTTTGTTAAGAGAGCTCTTGTGTTCTCAAATATTATTCGGCTTTCATGTCCCAAGACACATGGTTCCTTTTTTTGAAAAAAAAATCTTTAAGTAAGGTGTTTCACCCTTTTGATTCAAACAGAATGATAATGTTACTTTACTAGTACAAGTTACTAGTTACAAGTTCCAAAGTGTTGTGAGCGTCAATTAAATATGAAGAGATGGAGTCTGCTTTTAAAACATGGAAAGCATAATCCAACCCAAGTTGAATATTTTGCATGTCAATTGATTATTAGAATGCTCAACTTTTCTAGAGGTCAGATGCAAGCTGAAATGCTAAGTTTTGCTGAAAACAGGAAAACATTTTGTAGACACTGCTTTTTGGAAAGTTATTTTCAATTTTAATTTTAACTTCATCTTTTTTAAAAGAATGGGCTCTAAAGTGGTTGAAGATATTTGCCCTTCTCTTTTCCCTGGCTTCCATTCAAGTTTAATGTTTTATGAATTTTTAAAGTTTTAAGTATGAAGTTTTAAGATGAATTAGTATTATCATAGGCTTAACCTATGATTTTAATCTGTAAGCCGCTCAGAATCGGGTTTACCAGATTGGGGCGGGATAGTAAATATGAGCAAATAAATAAATAAAATAAATAAGTTATAGTCACATTTTGTTCCCCTAACAACTAAATAGGAAGATATTTAACTCTATATGTTGGTACACCCAACATCTTCTGAAGACAGTGTGATATAGGAAGCATTACCTTCCCTCTGAAATGGCTTTATTTGCCTTCCTTAACATGTCAGTCTTACAAATCTAACTTGACATCAACACTAACCACAATGGCACAGTCCAGCACAAGTGAGCAAGCAAATGTTAACAATGTAAGGTCCCTGCTCAGTATTTCTACACCACATCCACCTGCCCTCTCCACATATTTTGAGGAAAATGTAATACAGGAAACATGGCCATCCCTCTGAAATGACTAAATTTGCCACCCATGACAAAGTCACAGCACCAAACCTAGTTTGATAGCATGTCATTAACCCTCTAACCTTTTTTATAAAAATGTTCACTTCAAACATTTGGCACAGTGCTAAACCTGGAATTTTTTTTATAGTTGGCCACTTAGAGAAATGTTTTGTATTATTTTCATTTGTTCTTTATTCTATAGATCTCATGCTTTCTCTTCCAAGGTATTAAGATCGGCTGTTAGTAACTATTGCCTCATTATCATTTGCTTCTTCCCCACATTGAGTAGTCAGTGGAGCAAATTAATAAGCCAGGGGCTCCCATCCTTAAGCCCACAGGCTGGATCTGGCCTGCAGTGCCATTTCATGTGCCCCCACCCCTCCAAAGGCATCCAAGAAACAAAATGGCCACCCCTTTGAAGCTGTTGGGAGAAAATGGCCACCCCATCATGCAAGCAGTGCAAAATGGTCATTCGGCCCTCAAAATTGACAGAGAGAGTGTGACCCGGCCCACGGCTTAAAAAGGTTGGGAACCCTTGTGCTAAGCTATGAAAATGAGGTTTCCCCAAACAGACCTGTGTAAGCTCCCGCCTTGCAAATGCTTTGGTTGACTTCCACTGTAGGCTTGTCTTTCCCTTTCCTTTCAGTCCTAGACATTCCTGTACTTAGATCCTCAAAACATTTAAGCTTCACTTTAAAAAAAAATCTCAGTTCTCCCAAAGATAATAGCAGGAAATGTAATGCACAAGGAAATTATGTAAGGCCCAGCAAAATCAAATAAATGCATCCCAAGGGATTTTTGAGAAGTAGCAATTTAAAGATATTTCCAGTTCAGGGGGGGGAGAGTGAAAGAGACAAACCTCCCCACCTCCTGAAGAGCAATAAATCTGTGAAAAATTAACTCCATGGCCGGATGATGTTACTGGAGAGTAGCTCTGTTCACCTTTCCTGGCCCTCAACTGTGGCCAGCGTGGGCGGTAACAGGAAATATAATATGCCTGGAATATTAAATTAATACTATTATGTCTAGGCTGAGATGAAGTACATTCCATGGGAGTAAATAATCCTCAGCTACCAGTGCAGGTAGAGAACTTTTAACCAGTCAGTTAATATAAGGACAGGTTTTCAGACCTAGGAATGTTGCTTCAGGGAAAGGATCCATAACCACACAAGGTAGGACAACAATATTTCTCAAGCAGCCTTCTCCAACGGGGGGGCGGGGGGGTACTGGATGGACTTGACTGCATGCTGGTTGGGGATGATGGGAGCTGTGTTCTGATGCATCTGAAAGGCCATAACTGAATTGACATTATGACTGCCCTGATAGGGCTTTTGTGCATTTAGGTAAAGGGACTGTGACAGAAATCAAAGTCAGTACAATATGCACAACTGCAGAAGGCAGTCAGTTGGTCATACCCCTGAAAGCAATCCTTGCCTTCCAAGTTCCAGACCATCAGTGAATAGATTGAAATGAACAGAACCTTCTTGCTCAGCCCATTATATGCTTAGAGTCCCCTTCTCACCAAGCCTAGGACTCTCCAAATGTGTTGGACATTGGCTTCCATTGTCGTTAAAGATCATGAACATGAACAGTAACCAGGCTAACTGGAAGGTGATACAAACTGTTGTCCAAAACATCTGAAGGGCACAGACTGGGGGAGGTTGGATAAGGTATTGCATGTAGACTGAAGAGGCTTGGTTTCAGATCCTTGTTCAGCCATGAAGCTCATACAATGAACCTAGGCCAGCCTCTTGGACTACAGGATGCAAGATATAGGCTGAATATCAGGAAAAACGTCTTAACTGTTAGACAAGTATGACAATGGTACCAATTACCATGGGAACCAGTGAGTGCTCCAACACTGGAAGCATTCAAGAGAGAGTTGGAGAACCCTCTGTCAGATCTGCTTTGATTTGGATCCCTGCATTGAGCAGGGTTGGACTCAATGGCTTCAAAAGCCCCTTCCAACTAAGTTATTCTATGACCATAACTTTACTTTCACAACTGGTGTGATGGTAATTGGGGATAGGGAAACGAAGCCAATCTCCTTTGTGGAAAGGAAGGAATATAAATGTGACAGACAAATGAATTAATTAATAAATGAGCATGACAGTTTCAGATAACAAATATTTATGACTGCTAAGATTAAACAGCTGAGCACTCTAATGCCCAACTACACTATCAAAGACAACAGGATTCGTTTTATTTGTAAAATAGGTGAATTCAGTTTGGTTTTTTTAGTGCCTGCATCACACAAAGGCTTAATCGAATCTGTCCATTCCTACTTTTCTACCAACATAACTTTTCCTCCCTGCTGCTTGACTTTGTCAAGATGGAACAGATGAATGGATTTTTTCCATGTTCTTGTAAAAAAGAGGGTCATTTGGGGTATGATGTGGGGAAACCCTGCATTCTTTCTTCTCTACTGATACTCCTGCTTTTTTACTCTTAATTATAAGAGATTAGCACTAGAGCATGCTATCAGGCTATTGCTGAATCATGATTATTAGTCTTCCCAACCAAAAACTCACTTAACAAATACATTGGGTTTCACAACCCCACCCCACCCCACCCCTGCCAGAAGTCACAACTGGTCACTTTCAATGGTGTTTCGCTTAAAGAGCAAACTCGCTTAAAGAGCAATCCTGTGGAACGCATTATGCTCTTTAAGTGATGTACAACTGTACTTCTAAACCAAAACTTTGTACAATTACTGAGTTAAATTATTTTAATCTCCATCTTACCATACAAACACACCTATGTTGAAATATATGTCAAAAGACATGCCTATGTCAAAATATATTTGTGGTTTTTGTTTTGTTTTCAGTTCTCCAAACTACAGATAGTATAGGAATGTATTCATGAATAAACACTGTAATAACTTAGAATCAGTACGTTTCAGTGAATAGAATCAGACTAGGATGTAAGATACCTTGGGTTCAAGCCACCATTCTCCCATGGAATTTCACTGTGGTAAGCCACTCTTAGAACATACCACATTCCTCAGAAACTATGTAGGGGCACCATAAATAGGAAGCAACTTGACTGCACCTAATAACAGGAATCTGATAATTCCACAAAACGTATAGCCATATATAATGATATCTATTTTTCTTTTAGACAATGAAAGATAATAGGTTCAAAACTTTTTCAATATGTACTTCTGTAGATATATATCTTTCCAGAAGCATCTTAACACTTCTTGGGATATCTGGTTTATACTAACTGACCTTTGGTTTGCCACTGGGATCCCCCAGATAATCAACTCTTGCTGTCTCTCTGCAGATGGAAATTAGGAACATGACAGCTGCATTCTGACTGGCCCCCTGAGAAGCAACCACTGAAGCCACAAAGGGGGCATCCAGAGTTCTGGCTTCTTAATGACAGACATACGAGAAAAAGAAAGCCACAGATAGATTGATTTGAGAACAGAGAAGGAAGGTTTAAAGATAGTCACAAAAGAAAAGTCATATTTCAGCTTTCAGGAGGCCACTTGGAATATGCTGATAGAGCATCATGCAGGCCTAAGAAGTAGCTCTAATTCCAGCCTTTCAGTACCTCTGCTCCATTACAGCTGCCTTGGCCTTCATCTGCAGGAGCTTTCTGGAAGCAAAGTGGCAAACAAGAGCCTTTCTGATTCCTCCCAGCACTATCACAGCCACCACTAAAGTCACTAAGGTGTTCCTTAAACCAAATGCCCCAGCCTATAATATGTGTGTCTTGTTTGTTACTATTTTGCATTTAAGATATACCACTGTTGCATATACAGGGTGGCTTGTAAGTTCCTATTGAATCTTTCTCTAAATTTGCCATTTATTGTCACCAGGGTGTCACCAGTATTCTTGTGCTCATGTACCCACGTACTTGTCACAATACACTCTTCAAGTGTAAATGGGCTTAAATCAGCCATATTTATCTGGAAAAATAGGAAAAAATTATAATACGTATGGACAGATTGAGTTACAGGCCACCCTGTAGTGTGATGTTTTTGAAACATGTTTGTGATTACCTATGAGTTTCATAAAGACAATGGCATATGAGAAAGACAAGCTTCACAGCTCAATTCCATCTTCATCTTTTGAATCAGATGATTGAAATCCTTAGTGAGCTCCCCCTGCTGCTTGTAGTTCTTCAATTGCCAACTCAGGCTGGCCAGGCTTGATGGCTTTAGGTTCTTTTTAGGACAGCGGTGCCCAAACTTTTTGGGCCATGGGCCAGTCATGTGGTTCAGGGGGCTGGTAATTATGGCCCATGGGCTGGATCCAGCCCCAACACCAATTCATCCAGTCTGTGAAGCCCTCATTGCTCCCAGAACATATTGGCACATTTTACTTCTGCTTCTGAAAGCAATGAGGGCTTCATGGGGCTGGATGAATTGGCATTGGGGCCGGATCCAGCCCATGGGCCATAGTTTGGGCACCCCTATTTTAGGATCTCAGAGAAAATAAACACTCAGGCAGTGGTGGGCTCAAAAAAAATACTATCACACTGTGGGTGTGGTATGGCGGGTGCGGCCAGTGGGAAAGCCCTGCTTTGGACCTGAATTTGGACTACTTTATTTCAAAACTTGAATGGGCAGGGCCAGCCAGAATTTTTGCTATTGGTTCTGGCAAGCTGGTGCGAACCTGCTGATGCCCACCAATGTCAGTAAGAAAAAAGGCTTTCTTGGACAATTCTCTAAACAAGCAAAGCATATCAGAGGCAGAGGCAGAAACACAAGAGGCAAGAAAAAGAATGCAAGTAAGCTATATTTACCTATCAGCATGGATTCCCTCTGTCACTCCTACTGCTGCCTAGGAGCTGGGTAAGGTAGCAAAGACACGTCTGATGGTGAAAGAGCTCCAAATGTCTGGACCTCTTAATATACTCTAACTCAGGAGTTCTCAACCTTTTAAAGCCAAGGGCCGGGTCACGCTCCCTCAGACAGCTTTGGGGGCCAAGCAGCCATTTTGTCCTTCCTCCACCACATGGCACTTCCTGGTGTGGTGGAGACAGTGGGGGCCACATGAAATGGTGCTGTAGGCCACATCTGGCCCACAGGCTGCAAGTTGAGTATCCCTGCTCTAAAACACTGATGGCCAACCTTAACACTCCAGCTGTTCTTGAACTTCAGTTCCCAGAAGCCCTGATCAGCAGGATTGCTGACTTGGGCTTCTGGTAATTGAAGTCCAAGAACACCTGGAGTGCCAAGGTTGGCCCTCATGGCTCTATGCCAGTGGTTCCCAACATTTTTTGGCCATACCCCAGTTAAGCATCTTTGAAATCTTGATCTCACCCTCCCCCCACCCTCCATGACATATAATTCATATTATTCAAGAAAGTGAACTCCTCTGAGTTTTGGTGGAACATGTATTTGGTTTTGATAACTGGTTTTTTTCTTTTAAAAAATTAAATTTTAAAAAGCATGTGGTTCTCAGCCTTGGGTCACCAGTTGTTTTTGGACTACAGCTCCCAGAAGCTTTCAGCATTGGTTGTGCTGGCCAAGATTTCTGGGCGCTGTTGTCCAAGAACCTCTGTGAAACCACAGTTGAGAAACACTCTATTTGGGACAGCCTACTTCATTCAGCTACAGACGGCAGTGTTGAGCAACTCAAAGGACTTGTCTTGGATGCGGCCTTTCCTTCTAGGAGACATTTGCAAGCTGCTAGATGGCTTATTCATCATTATGGTTTATGTGGGTCACCAATATTTTTTAAAACCTCTCTTATTCTTTTTTTTAAAAAAAAATTCATCTTTTGATTAGCTTTAAAATCATAGAACATGGGTTCTCAACCTTTTTAAGCTGTGGCCTGAGTCATGCTCCATGAGACAGTTGAGTGGGCTGGACTAGTGGTTTACGACAGCCATGACCACATTTATGGCTTTTTTCACCTCTTCTGGCACTTCCAGCTGCAGCAGTGGTGGGCTGGAGAACCCCTGTCATAGAAGAAAATAAAACAATATTATGCATTTAGATCAGTTCTCTTTTCTGGGGGAAGTATTTTTTCAGATATTTTTGTACAACTGCAGAAATATGACAAATATTGGTTCAGTAGTTCAATCGATAATTTCTTTTTAAAAAAATAGGAAATATGAGATCACATACTCTCCATTTTTGACCCAGGTTCCACCAAAGCGCAAAAAATATCAAAAAATTAGGTCTGATGAAGTGGACTTGATCCACGAAAGCTAACAGTGAAAATATAGCAGTTAGTCTTTAAAGTGCTACTGTGTTTTTTATTTTTATTTTACTTTATTTTGTTTGTTTTGTTTTGTTTTCTGAGATGCCAAAAAATTAGGCGAGTTTCTTTGGTTCTCATTAGCTGATGTCAAGGCTAAGGAGGATTCTGCGATGATAAGGATTCATTGTCATTGTATTGATTTAGCACAGGTATGCCCCAACTATGGCCCATGGGCCATATCCAGCTCCTGGTGCCAATTCATCTGGCCCACGCCACCCTCACCATTCCCAGAAGCAGAAGTAAAATGTGCCCATACATGCAGAGAACACGTTTATGAAAGCCACAGGTGCATTTACAGCAGCGTTCTGCACATGCACAGGTGTGTTTTACTTCTGCTTCCAGTGGGAGGAACCATGTGACCGGCCCATAGCCCGAAAAAGTTTCGGCACCCCTGATTTAGTGTATGGCTATTGTCATTGTAAGATACAGTATCTGGAACTGTAAACAGACTGATCTTGTCCTATGTCATGAGCATGTGAATTCCCTACTGGGGCTTGTTCTATTTTGCTCCACTTTAGGCTTTTCCATATCCTTTTGAATGGGAAGGCTTATTTTCTAACTTGAAAGTCAGCTTTTGCAAAATCTGTTATGGTTTTGAATAATCCTTTTAACCTGAATGGAAAACTTTTTATTAATTGAATTAGGGACTGGGGGTCTTGGCCTTTGAAGCAACCACAGATGGGAGTTTATGAAAAGATGAAAAGATAATTATTTGTCCAGTTCAGGTAAAAACTGGGGATGGTTGTTTTCACTTTACTTTTTATTTTATGTAAAATGTATTTTCAAAGGAGTTTCCACTGCAGCTTCTCATTTCATTTCAACCCAAAATGGATCAGTAAAAGGCCACACAGAAAGAAATCCAAATCTTGCACCTTTTCCGGTAACATACTTTCCTATACTGTATGTCTTTTCTTATACACTTAAAGATTAAAGCACTTACTTCTAACCAATAACCTACTATAGCCTATGGTACATTAAAATTCTTGACACTGAGATCTTGATTTTACCTTAGCAATAAGATACAGTCTACAGATACTGTAATCTACCTCGACACTCATACAGGACTTGAAAGTGGCTATTCTAGAGCAGAGAAATTACAAGACTAGAATCCAGAAAGAGACAGCACAGATTAAGTATATGCACATGTTGGACACACATCTCAGGGATTTGAATATTAGTCAAGGATTTATGGAACATTATCAAATTTGATGCATCAACTAACAGGTTATATGTTGCAATTTTGTCTGGGTCACAAAAAACTATTATAAATAGATGCTAACTCATTTGCAAATGTGTAATCCCACAATATTTGTATTGCATCCATCCTTTGGATATGATGCATCCACTTGCAGGAAAAGTTTGTTTTGCAACCATTTGCAAACCAATAGGGGCAGGTTTCATAGCAAGTTTGAATAACAACCATGGATTTTCCATTATTGTCAGTTGTAAAGAGGTACAATGTTATTTTTCTATTAGGCTGGCCAGCCATTGTGTGCTGCTGTGCCTGTGCATGAATTGATGCCATGAAGTTTTACTTTTCCATCTGACGATGTAGACTTGATCAATGAAAGCTCACATTAAAATGCAGGAGTTAGTCTTTAAGGTGGCACAATTTTTGACTTTTTTGTTGTTTTGTTTTATTTATTCTCTGATATGTTTACATATATATCTTCTAGAAAACAGGATCTGCCAGCTTGGGGATTCTCAGAGCTGCAATCTAAAAATAACTTTTTCCAAGCTCTAAACTGAAGTGTGCTTCTACAAAAAATAAGTGACAAAAGCATACACCTGTGGGGAAATCAGCACAAATACCATTGATGCCACCAGTAAATAGATTTATTCAGATGCCTGATTCAGCAATCAAAACTTGCTATGGGAACATGGCACCTGAGGGACCAGATATCTATTTGCAGTAAAACCTCACATAAAGAGTGCCTCACTTAGAGACTAACTTGCTTAAAGAGCAATATTTTCTCCCAATGGTCGCCTGGTAGAACAACTAAAAACTCACTTAACAACTAAATCGGGTTTCTCAATTCCCCCACCAGAAGTCACTTACCATAGCTGCAGCAGTGCTTAAAAAGCAAGCCCATGGCATGCATTATGCTCTTTAAGTGAGGTATCACTGTATACTGCTACAGAAGTGCTAAGCAGATCATTAAGCTTAACATTAAGATATTCTGGAAATAATTACAGTATCATAATCAGGAATATAGCCTGATGAACTCACAGGCAAACTAGCTCACGTTCCACACCTGTGTAAAGCCATGGTCAAATGCAGATATTATGTGCATGGGGCTTCAAAAGCTTTTTAATAAAGTCCCTCACCCAAACATCTAATAACTTTTACTAATAACCAGATCTCCAGGGCCTGAATAAATGCACCCAAGAGTATTGATGGAGCTGGCTAAAGAATTCTCATAAATACTTTTTAAAAAAAATTCTTGAACTAGTGGAGGATGGCAAAGTGCAGGATGATTGGAAGAAGCCATATGCCTCTGTCTTCAAAAAGGAAGAACCAGGAAACTACATCAGTCAATCCCAGGGAACATTCTGGAGCAGATTATAAAGCATTCTGCAAGTACCTTGAAAACAATACAGAAATATTAATCAAATAACCTCGATGATAAATGATGGGAATGCTGTAGATGTAATGTATCTTGACTTCAGAAAAGCTTTTGACAAAGTGCGCACTGATATTCTGTTTAACATGCCAACTAGGTTTGAGATGGATAAAACAACTTTTAGGTGGGTATGTTTGGTTACAGAATAGTACTCATAGGGTGCTTATCAATGGTTCCTTCTCAAACTGGCAGGAAGTAATAAGTGGAGCACCACAAGCTCAGTCCTGGGCCCAGTGCTCTTCAACTTATTAATTAATGGCTTGGGTGAGGAGGTTCAGGGAACTTTTATAAAATGAGCATATAACACAAAATTTGGTATAGCTAATATACTGGAAGACAGAAACAAAATTCATAAAGATCTTGATAGGCTCAAGCACTTGACAGAAAATAATAGAATGAAATTTAACAGTGATAAGTGCAAAGTTCTACAAAGTGCAAAAAAGGCAAATGCTATTTTAGGGTGCATTAATAGAAGTTTAGTCCACAAATGCCATGAAATACTAGTTCCCTTTTCCGTCTGGCAGCACATCTCACTACGGTAATGAGTGGAGGAGGAACTATGATTCCCAACAATCATGGAGGTGGAAGAGGCCATGCCAGATGGAATGGCTGTGAAGGCGCACCTGGATAATATCCTCAAGACTGTGGCAGTCCATTGCAGTCCTGGTGTTAAATCCTGCATGTCTCATTTCATATGTACTGCAGGAGATAGTTCCATGATCACAGTATGTGGCTCACTTCATGGCAACCTGGGATCCACCTTAAACAAATTCACGTCATTGGTATTTTTCTTGCTTCAGGGGGAAAAATGTGTACTCGGATACACAGTCACCAACAATGACTTGTTCCCCTCTATTTGCCACCAGTTAGGTCTCATCCTGAGCACTATTTGTTTTCTTGCTGATATAATTTATTCAATTTGTTTAAATTTTTATTGTAAATATTTTCCCCCTTTTTTAATGTTGTATGCCATCCAGGTGTGGAACAGATTCAATGGCTTGGACCAGATAGACAGAGTGCCAGAAGAATTATGGACAGAGATGCGGGACATCATGCAGGAGGCAGCAAGGAAAACCATACCAAAAGAAAAGAAGCATAAGAAAGCTAAGTGGTTGTCCGATGAGGCTCTTAAAATAGCAGAGGAAAGAAGGGATGCAAAAGGCAAAGGAGAAAGGAAAAAATACAATCACTTGAATACAGAATTTCAAAGAAAAGCAAGGAAAGATAAGGAAACCTACCTGAATGAACAGTGCAAAGAAATAGAAGAAAACAACACGAGGCAGGACTAGAGATCTTTTCAAAAAAATTGGGGAAATCAAGGGAACATTTAAAGCAAAAATGACCATGATGAGGGACAAAGAAGGCAAGGAGTTAGCTGATGCAGAAGAGATTAAGAAAAGATGGAAAGAGTACACAGAGGAACTCTACAAAAAGGACCTCAACACTCCTGATAATAACAATGATGAAGAAATTGAACTTGAGCCAGACATCCTAGAGAGTGAAGTCAGAAAGGCCCTAAAAAGCACTGCAAACAACAAAGCCAGTGGAGATTACGGTATACAAGTTGAACTTTTCAAAGTCCTAAAAGATGATGGAATCAAATTATTGCATTCTATATGCCAGCAAATTTGGAAAACACAACAATGACCACAGGATTGGAAAAGATCAGTATATGTTCCAATCCCCAAAAAGGGTAATGCCAAAAAATGTTCAAATTATCGAACAATTGCGCTCATCCCACACACTAGCAAGGTGATGCTCAAGATAATACAGGACAGACTGCAGCAGCATGTGGAGAGAGAATTACCAGAAGTGCAGGCGGGGTTCAGAAGAGGCAGGGGGACTAGAGACCACATTGCCAACATACGTTGGCTCATAGAAAAAACAAAGGAATATCAGAAACAAGTATAAAGTAATACCTCAGATAACGTTTACCTCAGATAACGCTAAAATCACATAACGTTAAGCAATCTGGGGAAGAGAATTGGATCGAATAACGTTAAGGTCCTATGGGATGGATCGGATAACAACTGCTAAAGCCTGTGCGGTTACAATGTATCTCTATGGAGCTTTAATGTTATCCAATCCATCCCATAGGATTTTAACATGCATCGGATAACACTAAAAATCAGATAACACCAAGACTTGTGGAACCAAGTTTTAGCGTTATCCGAGGTATTACTCTACTTCTGTTTCATTGATTACACTAAGGCCTTTGACTGTGTGGACCACAACAAACTGTGGCAAGTAATTAAAGAGATAGGAATACCAGAGCACCTTATATACCTCATGAGAAATCTGTTCATGAATCAAGAAGCAATAGTTAGGACAGAATACAGAAGGACAGAGTGGTTTGGAATAGGAAAAGGAATAAGACAAGGCTGCATTTTGTCACCCCACTTATTCAGCTTATACATAGAGCACATAATGTGCAATGCAGGGATGGAGGAATCACAATTTGGGATCAAAATTGCTGGGAGAAACATCAACAATTTGAGATATGGTGATGATACCACTCTAATGACAGAAAGTGAAGAGGACTTTAAAAAGCTCCTGATTAGGTTGAAAGAAGAAAGTGCAAAAGCTGTCTTGAGACTCAATATCAAGAAAACCAAGATAATGGCAACAGGCCCTATCAGTCCCTGGAAAATAGATGGGGAAGAAGTAGAAGCAGTGACAGATTTTACTTTCTTAGGATCAAAGATGGTGATTGCAGCCATGAAATAAAAAGGCGACTGATTCTTGGGAGGCAAGCGATGAGAAACCTGGGGAACATAGTGAAAAGTAGAGAGATCACATTGCAAACAAAAATTCATCTAGTCAAAGTAATGGTATTCCCGGTGGCAATGTATGGTTGAGAGTTGGACCATAAGGAAAGCTGAGCGCAGAAGAATAGATATCTTTGAGATGTGGTGCTGGAGGAGAGTTTTGAGAGTCCCCTGGACAGCAAGGAGAACAAATAGGTCAATCTTAGAAGAAATCAACCCAGAATGCTCCTTAGAAGGTCAAATAGTGAAGATGAAGCTAAAGTACTTTGGACATCAAATGAGAAGAGAGGATTTGCTTGGGAAAGCCTTGATGGCAAAGGGTGGAGGACAAAAGAAGAAGGGGGCGGCCCAAAATGAGATGGCTAGATGGTATTGTAGAGACATTGGGCACAGAGCTGAGCAAGTTGAGGAGGATAGTGGAGGACAGAAGTGCCTGGCGGACAGTAGTCCATGGGGTCGCAAAGGGTCAGAATCAACTGTGCAACTGAACAACAAAATGCCATCCAGAGTGGGAAAATATCCCAGATGGGTGGGATATAAATGCAATAAATAAATAAAATATAATAAAATAAATACATTCTGGACACTGTACTTTAAGAAGGATGCCAACAAAATGGAACAGTGGGGCACATTTAGCTTTGAGAAAAGAAGATAAATAAGTGATATGACAGCATTCTTCAAATATTTGAAATGCTGTCAAACAGAGGAGGTGCAAGATCTATTCTTAATCATCCCAGAGTGCAGGACACTTAATAATGTGCTCATGTTAGAGGAAGCCAGATTTCTGTTGAATATCAGCAAACACTACCTAACTGCAAGAGCAGTACGGTGATGGAATCAATTAGGAGCTAATGAACACATTCAAGAGAAAATTAGAAAACCATCCATCATATATATACCTTGGGTCAGATTCATGCATTGAACCTGATGGCTTTATACATCCTTCCGACTCCATTATTCTACAATACTTTGAAAACTGCTCATCAACCATAGCTATGCAGCAGCTGAAGGCACCATATAATTATTGTTTGAATTCACAGAAAACAGAATATGAGGGAGATAACATGAATCACAACATTTTCTACAGAAGAGAGCCATATGCTGATGTAAAATAAAGAGAATGGGTTTAAAAACAGTAGGGGAAAATGAGCGTCATAATCCACGTTAACAATCCCTAGCCTTTAGAATCAATGGGCTCCACAGTGCAATCCCAATATGTTTATTCATGCCTGTTGGGTTCAGCTGGGATTCATTTCTCCATACTAAATGCGCTTATACTTGCACTGAAATTTCATGTATGATTTTTGACCACTCGCCTTAAATGAATGAAAGAAGAAAAAAGATACTGTTGGATATAGAGATTTAATGAGAGCCAGAAGTATGAAACTAAGGGGAGGGGGGGACAGAAAAATGCTGATATTACTTAACATTAATGGCAGGAAAATGCCCCTAAACTGTTGGAGAGACTATCAAGTCCTGTGTCCAATGCAAGCTTTCTACCAGCTGTTCAGAGAACAGGTGTATTATTCCTAGTTCATTTAAATGAATTGTTTTTCCATATCTATGGGTTAATGGAATTTCATTATTTACTCACTTCCACATTGTGCAAGTACCTGTATGTTGATTCTTCTGGAACAAATTTAGAAGGTGCAGGTGTGTGTATATATATATATGGGTGGGTGCGCCCATATATATGGCTTGCATTGATTTCAGTAGAACACCCATGGTGCCATGACTTTAAAGAATAGACTCAAGGCAGCAGACAGCTCCCTCTGCATTTGAAGATTCCTGCTTACTATACTCACCTAAAGTCTGCTTCTCAACTCATGTTTTCTTCTCAACTCCTCCTACTAGGTCATCAGGGGCTGTCACTTGTGAGCTTGATTTTTGCAGGGATCTTCCCATATTTGTTTGTTTTTGCAGCTCCCTCTTAGTTTTGTTTAAAATTGTTATTGGGTTAATTTACTGTATATTTATTCTGCTAAAAGTGTGTATTTTGATGGTGGTGGCATTTTTAATTTGCCTCCATGAGGGGGGCGAGTGGGCAAGGGGAGTGGACTTTGTGACTGTGCTACTTTGCCACTGTCCTATGTGAAAGTGATAATATGAATGAGTGGCCTCATAGATCTGAGAATGATTTTTCTTTCTCATGTACATTCTGCCTAATTTTAGAACCAATTGGTTTTTGTTGTTGTTGTTATTGTTTCTTTCCTTCTGCTATTCTAGTGTAGTTAGTAGTTCTTTAGAGATTTTACAGTACCAGAAATCATGAATGGGGAAATACAAACATGAAACCAAAGAAGGTTTTCCTTTTCATATACAAATAAAATGACTGGTACAGGGGGGAAATGAAGACAAAAAAAAAAACCTTTCAAATTAACCCAGAATGAAAAAATAAATATGAACTTTTTCCCCATGCAATTCCTCTGCTTTGTTTTTTTTTCCATTTTGATTAACCAAAATGTATTAACAGTGCCATAATTTATCATTTAAACATTCTGCATTCTCTATTACTATTCTTAACTCATTGTCAGCCGCAATCCAGGTATATGCCCCCCCCCGCCCCAGGGTGCCGGGAGGCCTCATCTTGGAGGGTAGTTGGTTCTGGGCCACCTTTGCCCTCCGAGGCAGTCAGGAAAAATGCCATTGGCATGAATTTGTTTAAGGTGGAGCCCAGCTTGCCATAAAGTGGCCCACATACTATGATCTCAGAGCCATCTTCTGTGGCACATATGAAATTAGACATGCAGGATTTAACACCAGGACTGCAATGGACTGCTACACCCTTGAGGATATTATCTAGGTGTGCCTTCACAGCCATTCCATCTGGCATGGCCTCTTCCACCTCCACGATTGTTGGAAATAATAGTTCCTCCTCTACTCATTTTGCCATTGGGCCCAATATGATGGTTTCTATTGTCATTTCCTCCACTGAGGGGACCATCACACCACCTAAAGGGACTCATCTGCCCATAGCCATTGGCCCCTTTAGGGAGTCAGGTAATTTACTGTCAGCCAACACTTGGCGTTGAGTCACTGGCTGTACAGTCTACTCCATTACCGTGGTGGGATGTCCAGCCAGATAAGGATTCTTAACTACTCTTCATGCATAAAGATGATATGTCAATCAACTATTTTATACTATGCAGGCCACAAAGAGTATTTTTTTATATTGATTTACACTCTCTTTCCAGTAATAACATACGATCCTTGATTAGGGATTTTCTGTTATTACTGGTTGTAAATAGCTCACTGATTTGCAAACCTATCTGTTACACCAACTATTGTGTGCCTCTGTACCTGATATGTATAAATTGATACCATGAAAACAGGACCGGATTTTCCTATAGGCTAACTAGGCTTCAGCCTAGGGCCTCAAGATCAAGCCGGGCCTATATATTGATATATATCACAGTAATGATGTATTTTATTCTCTCTCATGTAATTTACAAACTTAAAAATGGGAGGTGAAAGGGCCACATAAGTGGAATAGCCTAGGGCCTCTTTTCATGTAAATCCGGCCCTGCATGAAAACTCACTCTTATGTCTGACAAAGTGAAATTGATCCACAAAAGCTAACATTAAAAAACAGGAGTTAGTCTTTAAGGTACCATAACATTTTTTTGTGTTTTGCTTTGTTTACTCTCTCATCTGTTTTGTGGTGCAGATAGAGATTGTAATCTTGTAAATGCTGGTGGTTTTTTTAAGCTCACTGCATTATGTGTACATTGGAGCAAAGAAAGTTCCAATACCTTGGCCATATCATGAGGAACAATATAAAATATAGAATATTCCAACTCGCTCTGCAAGGAAAGATCCCTGGGAAGAGATGCCCTGGAATTTCAATGCCTTGGACCTAGACTGATTTCATGGCTGAAGAACTTGAGAGACTGATGTGGCTTGTCCTCAGAAGAACTGTTCGGAGGAGTTAAGAACAGGAAGACTATCACCTTGATGATAGCCAATATCCGGAGCAGATACAGCACCTGAAGAAAATGATGTGTACATTTAGAAAATGTGTTCAAGTGAATTGTTGATGAAACAAATTTTACAATCCTGATCAATTTCTTGGAGCTCGCTCTTCTAATTAAGCATCGGTGTTTGGATTACAGGGAAGGCTATTGGGGATACCCCAACTTTTTGTGAGTGGTTTCTTGAATTGCTTTTTGCAGAAGGAGAACAGGAACGTGATTTGGTTAAGTTTGAAGGTTGCTGGGATGCATCTGTAGATTTCATTAACGTTTTCCTCCTGATTGTTTTTTTAACCATAATTTGATCACTGGAATGTGCCTTGAATTCTTCCTTGCTGTTCCTCTTTTGTGTGTGTGTGTGTGGGGGGGGGAGTTGTCAGCTTTTCATCAAAATGCCAGATGGTAATCTCTGTGCAAGCAGAGACATTTTTTCAGACAGTTTGGTGAGCTCTGTGGTGCAACTCTACGTTACAGAAGGAAGAACTGCTCATACACTGAAATACACTTTTCTTATGGTAGGAGGTCTTCACACCTTCTTTAGTTTGCACAGTAGATGGCATCCACAGCCCACACCAATCTACGCCCATTGCATCAATGATGCCATCTAGCCATCTTCTCCTCTGCCATCCCCTCTCCTTTTGCCTTCAATCTTTCCCAGCATCAAGGCCTTCTCCAGTGAGTCCTCTCTTCTCATTTGGTGGGCAAAGTACTTGAGCTTCAGCTTCAGTATTTGTCCTTCCAAGGAGCAGTCAGGGTTGATTTCCTTCAGGATTTACTGATTTTATCTCCTTGCAGTCCAGCGGACTCTCATGAGTCTCCTCCAGTACCACAGTTCAAAGGTGTCTATTCTTCTGCGCTCAGCCTTCCTTATGGTCCAGCTCTCACAGCCATACATTACTAATGGGAATACCATTGCTTTGACTATGTGGACTTTTGTTGGCAGTGTAAAGTCTTTACTTTTATTATGCTGCCCAGTTTTTTTTCCTCATAGCTTGCCTCCCAAGAAGTAAGCATCTTTTTATTTCATGGCTGCATGTATAGTTGATTGGCCTCAAAAGACTGTCTGAATCATGTCTCTACGACACAAAAGAACTTCTGACTCTTAACAAAGGGTTTTCTGTAATGAAATTTAGCCCTCTGTCACATTCACTCTATCTGGTCCACCAGCAGCCCAGAGACGTAGGTGTGTTTCCTTTGTCCAACTAGATATAGATAGATTAGATGGATAAATTAGATAGGATAGATAAGATTGATATTCTACATTGCATGCATATATTAAGGTTTGTCTTGTTTTAGCTTTTTTAATTTTTTAAATCTTTTTATCTTGATTTTATGTTATGTTTTTATTGTGTTTTAGGTATTGAGAGTTGTGTTAGCTGCCCTGGGTCTTTTTGAGGAGGGTGGCATAAAAGTTTGCTTAAATAAATAAAATAAAATAAAATAAAGTTTCCAGGTCAATTATTTGAGATTTACGCATCAAAGCATGAGACTAAAGGCAAGCCACTGTGAGTTACAAGCCAGTTTGTTACACAGTTGCAAAATGGTGTGTCACAATGTGATAACCAAACAATGTAGAAACATGTTGAGTGATATGAAGGCTAATATGAGAATCCTAGCTGTAGTAGCTCCAGAGCAGTGGTGCCCAAACTAAGGCCCAGGGGCCAGGTGTGGCCCCTGCCACCAATTCATCCGGCCCGTACGGGCGCATTTTACTTCCGCTTCCAGGAGCGACGAGGGCTTCGCAGGCTGGATCAATTGGTGGCAGGGGCCACCCGGCCCCCGGGCCTTAGTGACCGGCTCCCTGAACCACATGATCGGCCCGCAACCCAAAAGGTTTGCACACCCCTGCTCCAGAGTATACAAGATAACGAAAAAGACAAGTGTACTTCTGAGCATGTGTAAATGGTACATCCTGTAACCAGGAGAAAGAATCCAAAAATTTAGTTACAATATATCATTGACACCCTCTCATTTTCTTAGATTTCAGAGCCAAAGTGTGACACTCAATATCTGAGTCTAAGTCTAAAAACCTAAGACAAGGCAGTTCTAATTTAATAAGTGCAACAGCCAGAAGGAATATATTCTACATTCAAAATTAATTATTCATATTTATATGAACATACATTTGCATCACCTTTCGCATTGCTTGTTCTGTTCCAATTATGCTATGCCTTCCATTTTATTGTTTGCTTATTCATCAAGGTAATAAGTTACTGAGAACTGAATGGGAATTAAATTGCGCAGGTGAAGGACATAAAACCTGAAGTATTAAAATGATGACCTTCTGGATATTATGATGATATACAATTCTCAGAATACCACAGATGTCATATCCAATAGCCATGCTGGCTGAGAGAATCTGACTTAAAATCTCCCTGAAATCAAACTTCCTTCCACTTTCCTTAAGGCTGCTGCCCTAAGACAATCACACTACTACAGTATCAAAGTCCTTGCTCTATAATATTTTAGTCTCCTGTTTAATCAAGTTCTGACTAACAAATGACATAATTTCACTCTCCCTGAGTGCTAAACTTCAGCACCCCTGCTGCTTGGCCACACACAGTCAAGTTTGAGGCCTTCATACTGACCTCCCACTGCCATCTGTGTATAGATGATGCGGTCCAAGGAGTAACTACCATGGAGGAGACACCGTTTCCCCCCCTCAAGAGATTACCGTCCAATGCTTTTCATTCTACTGTCCATGAAGACGGTTTATTTGTTTACTCTAATTGACTGGGAAAAGCAAGATGAACATATTTCTGATCTGTTTCATTCTGGTGTAATAAAGAAAAAATGATTAGAACAAATTTTCTGAGGTAGTTTGGAGAACAAGCGTGTGCACAAAAGGTTTCTGTAGGTCTCTCAAGCCAGAGAAACATAATGTGGACAGTAGACACATAACTTAATTATTTTCCATTATAGTTTATTTTAAAAAGAGAGAGACATGGGGAGAAGGAGGAGAGGGAAGCAAGAAAGAGAAGTAAAAGTATTTGACTTATGTCTGCCATAAAATATTCTGGTATATTATGGTCTGTGGTTTATTTTACTAGTGGTGACTAGCTGAAGCCACATTTAGCCAATAAATATGAGATGTGAGGTCACTCCACCATTTAGTTGTTACCCTGTCTCTGCATTGCACAGCTGGGTAGTAATCTTTTAACTAGTGTCTGCCTCAGTGGGGAGTTCATTAAAATAAGAGCCAAGGCCCATTGGTCTTGGTGGGGGTTTGGGAATGATTTTTCAAAAGGCTTTTTGAAAGTTCTGGAGAACATGAGGGAAAGAAGCAAGGATTTTAGATGAGGCTCTTCTTCACAATGCATGCTGTGTGTTGATGTCCTTGACATGCTACTGGTATCTCACTAAATATAGAAAGTAAAGAAAATCCAGCATTTAGAAAAAGGCTGGTCAAGATTATTTTACTCCTTGACTAATTCCTAGTTCTTTGTTACCAATTTGTTACTTTAGCACAGGGATTCTCAATCTGTGGCCCATGGGCCAGATGCGGCCTACAGCACCATTTCATGTGGCCCACCACCACCTCCACCACACCAGGAAGTGCCATGTGGTGGAAGAAAGGCAAAATGACCATCCAGTCCCCAAAGATGACTGAGGAAGTGCGACCCGGCCTCTGGCTTTAAAAGGTTGAGAACTCCTGCTTTAGTATTTGAATACAGAGGAGTTTCTGGCAAGCATTATTTGCTTTTCTTGATATACCTAAGGAAGCTGCTGCCAGCTCTGCCAGTGGGCCATATGTCCCCACCCCATGAAGACAGTCAGAATTTCTGTTCAGTCTGAGGCATGTATGGAAAGATGGAAGACACAGTCTATCAGCTGAAAGCCATCAAAACACCTCTGGAGGAGATGGTGGGGACCTGTAGAGTTGAGGGATGCTTGACATTGGCAAGGAAAGAAGAAATGAACATCTCAAGAATAGGAGGAAACCACATGGGGAGACACCCAGGAAGAAGTGTTGGGTGCTAAGAAGGTATATACCAGTAGCTATGCTCAGCTGGAGGACCCATGGACAAGAGACTTCATGTAGATCAAGCTTCCCCATGGGTGAGGCAGAGAAGGCATTAGACCCTGTCCTTCATTTGGTGCCAACACAGAGAAAGAGTCCTCAGTAGCCACAATTTACAGAGGGGTATTGGGCCTTACCTCCATCCAGAGGCAGTGCTGGAGGAGAAAAGGACAATGGGAGCATCAGTACTGCCTTCAGCAGCAACAGAAAACAGTAACAGCCACACCTGAAGCTATATCCTCCACCACTGTGACTAGGATTCATAAGCTGGCAGATAACACAAATGCTAGGACCCAGGAAAATCAGGTAATAGGCCCAACAGGAACCATATCTCAGCTCCTTGGTCAGTTCCAGCCCTTAACCCTCAGGGTTGTCTCAGTAGGGTTCTGCATCCCAGAGATACTTCTTACACTCCCGCCAATCCTTCCAGACCTCTTTTAGTTTCACCTCCAGTTCCTCTCCCCCCGCTGCCTCAAGACCCCCTTTATATCCACTATCTCTCAGAATGTCCCCTCTCCCACCTTGGCTACCCCTCCTGGTGGCTCCTCATCATCACTAGTCCCTCTCCTGAATATCAAGGAAGGATTCAGCTATTTCAGCCTTCTCTGCCCCAAGGCAACTGCCCAGATATACTGGCAACCTGGAGATAAGGAAGTCCAGGCTGTGGGCTTCTAAGAGCAGCAGACTGCTGGCCCTTTGAGGTCCACTTCTCTGGACCTGGGGATTACTGCTGGAAACGTGACCTCTGGGGAACATGGGAGAAGGGGCAGTTGGGCCTGACTCTATCCCTTCAATTTTATTTTATTTTTATTGTGTCAGAAGCTCACAAAATGCTTTCTGAGTTGAAAGGATTTTTGCTGAAGAACCTCCGTTCAGGGGACACCTGAATGAGGCTCCTTTCATGACCCCAAGATCTTTTCCCACCCAAGTGGTCACTCTTTATCTACTCACAATTTATTCCTTTCAAACTGCTAGGTTGGCAGGAGCTGGGACAGAGACGGGGGCTCATTCCATCATGCAGTACTTGAGTCTTGAACTGTCCCTTCAGTAAAGGCTGCTCTAGGTAGAAATTGAAGCTGGAACCAAGAAATCATTTCTTGAGGACTCCTCAGACACCAGTTCCCCAAGAAAAGGGGCCAGTAGGACTCTTAATGTTCATATAAAATATACATTTTGCCACTCTAACAAGTTAGAAAGGCAAAGGAGGGTTAGACAGAAGGCTATGTGAGTCATATTCACAAGACAAAAGGTAAATGACATTGATCATACAGTCAGCAAAACTATATCCGCAGAGGTCTTTTGATCAGATTTCTACCAACACTATTAAACCTAGCAAAAGAGTGACAGATAGGTCTTTAAATATAACTTTTTATTTATGAGATAATGATAATTAATGAGATAATTGAATATCTACCCTTAATGGACTCTTACAAACTCTCATCACTAGCACTTTGATCAAGGAATGGGGGAGCAATTCTGTTTTAAATTTCACATTGTAGCTGTCACTGGTAAAGTCAGCTCCCCTCCTGATCATGTAACTTTTACTAACTCATTTTAAATGTCAAAACCCTCAGATCAATCCAAATTGCCCCAGATTACTGGAAGGTTGGCAGGTCAGCTCCTGTCTCTATCCCAGCATAGCAGTTTGAAAGCAAGAAATTGCAAGTAGATGAATAGGTACCATTTTGGTGGGAAGTTAACAGTGTTAACTTGCAGCCCATCTACACTGGCACATATCTTACTCTTTTGATCGTTTTTGCTACAGTTTGGATTGACTCAAATTAAAGCATCCAGGTGTGTTTTGGACAAAAGCACTCCATCCCATCTCTTTTTACTGCTGTTTCATGACTTTCTGGCATAGTTCTTAAACCTGTAGATATTTTAATACACTGCTAATTACACTATTCCATGTAGACAGCTAGTTCACATCCAAACAGAGCAGTGGGCATGTTTTCAGAGATGGCAACTCTGTGTCATATGCAATGGGTTGTGATGTTAAAATAGACAATGGAGAATCTTTTTTTTCCTTTACTTTCATTTAGTCTACTCTTTTTATTATTCCCCTGACTGAAACAGCATAATTCTAAGTGTACTACCATGCTAGGCTATATCACTCACTTTATTTATTTTAAAAGGAAAGTCATCTCAGCCAACTGAATGTCAGCTGCCGCCACTGCTGCTTTATTCATGAGTAAACTGGGTAAATTTACTTACAAGTAAACTGAATACATTTACTTCTGAATGAGAAGAGAGGACTTACTCGAGAAGGCCTTGATGCTGGGAAAGATTGAAGGCAAAAAGAGAAGGGAGCGGCAGAGGATGAGGTGGCTAGATGGCATCATTGATGCAGTGGGAGTAAATCTGTGTGGGCTGTGGAGGATGGTAAAGGACAGGGGAGCCTGGCAAGCAGTGGTCCGACTCCATGAGCTCACAAAGGGTCAGACTCGACTGTGTGACTGAACTACAACAACAAAAGACCAATGTGGAATAAACATCTCCAGTGTTGACAGAAGGGTCACTTAACTGAGAGATATAATGTATCACAGTAATGATAAAAAGCTTTTCAGCATGAAACAGAACACTCCACATCCCCCTGTGTAGAATAACTCTTGGTCTCATTTCTGAGTAAATATACGCAGATAGGACTGTTGGGTGAATTTGTTTTGTAGTTCCTTTCGCCTGACCTAGTGTGAGAAAGATTAGCTGGCAGAAGGTTCCTGTTGCCTGGGGTATGCCTGATTGTGGTTCAAAAATACCACAATCTTTGAGGAGGGTTTTTTTGTGTAAATCACAGATAGGACTGTGCTGCATGTCTTGTTATTCCCATGCTCAACACCACTGGTGAGATGTCAAACTATGTAGACATGACTGGGTTGCCCCTTTTAATAACACAGGAGGGGTTCCCAACCTAAGGCCCATGGGCCAGATCCAGCCCATGGCACCATTTCATGTGGCCCCCACCTCTCCAAGGGCATTTGAGAAACAAAATGGCCACCCCTTTGAAGCTGTTGGGACACAATGGTCACCACCACCCCATCGTGCAGGCACAGCAAAATGGCCATCCAGCCCTCAAAGCTGACTGAGAGAGTGTGACCCATCCCCTGGCTTGAGAAGGTTGCCAACCCCTGCTTTACAGATTTCCAACAGCAATGAAACAAACCTGACTTTGGTGTTCTTGATCTTATTTCAGTTTTATTGGCAAAAGTTTGCTTCCTTCTGCAATTTTGGCTTGGAAAATAAACTGACATGGTAAGGGGTGTAAGACAAGATGCCTCAAACTATGTTCAAAAAATGAGACCAGGCCAGAATTAAGGAGCCTTGATCCTACAACATATTGTGAAAATTTATTTATTCCTGAGGGCAACGTTGGAAGGAAATATCTTCATCACTAGTCTCCTGGCCCTGTGAATTAGCCATTGAACTTGGAAATGGGATACAATATGTGGATATAAAGAACTCTCAGAAAACATGCCATTCTGTGGAATATCTTGCCCTCTCTGGGGTGGAATTGGCACAAGGAAGTTCTAAGGCAGTGGTTCCCAATTAGTGGTACGCGTACCCCCAGGGGTACGCGAGATTGCATCAAGGGGTACGCGCAGCAATCTCTTAACTAAAATATTAAATCCTTAAAAAACAATAATGCAATAACAATTGCCAAAAAATTATTCAATTTAATTAAATGATCAGTAGGTAAGTCAATCGTATGCATCAAGTGTTTTCTCCCACGGCAGCGGTTTTCCCCGCACCTCCCGTGTCTTGCGTCACCCGATCACGGCCGCCCCCGTTCCCGCCTATTTGCTCGTCATTGTCAACATGCACATTTGTCACATTAATGAAACATGTGTTCTCTGTCATTAGAATGTCTTTTGATATTAATAAATATGAAATACACCTGATTTCATTTTTTATTTAACGTTCCTGCAATAAGGGGTACGCAATATTTAACGTTCCTGCAATAAGGGGTTCGCAAGTTTGAGGTCTTTCTTGAAGTGGTACGTAGAAAAAACTAATTGGGAACCACTGTTCTAAGGCATAACAGGACTGACCTTAATGCTGTGCCAAGACAGAGGTGAATGGTCTCAAAATGAACATCTGAGAAGTACTGCTGCCCACCAGTGCAGCCAAAAAGGCATTAATACTGTCAAATCAGGAGATGTCCTCAAGTTCAGACTGGTGCCTGGAAAACTTTTATGAAACAGGCGCCTCTTGTCTCCTTCATTGGGACGATCAAAACACCTAGCAGAGAATTTGAGCCAGATCATAAAGTTGCACTAGAGCACACCAGCTCAGATTCGCTTACTGCTGCCGAGGGGCAAGGGGATGTTTCTTGCCATGAAAACTAAACCCAAGGAGAGAAGGTGTAGGGTGAACAAATACCTGAGGCTGTAAAGAGATCCGTTGCCATCTGCACCCATCCCATGCCAAATTCCCAATGTTCTCCCATGCATTAATAAGAACAAAGTGAAACCAAAAAAGCCAAGGTAGGCCAAGGATAATGGGGGGAGGGGAGTCTTGTTTGCAGAAAGGCAGACAAATAAGTTAATGGGAAGCCCTTTCCAAACATTGCACAGAACCTCCAAACAGAGAAGCCAAGAAAGCTTTCAGGATTCCTGGCAAATCCATCCTTTGGTGGCTTGGCCGAAGGCTGTTGTTCCTTGCCTCCTTCTGGCAGTCTGGGAATCCCAACCTGTTTCTCTTTGACGTCATGAGGTTGAAAGTCGGCACCAGGGATGAAGTACCAGCTTCAGGAGACTAAGCCAGCCCCACCCGCCTGAACTTGCTAAAATGGGATTCTGTGGTAAGCTGCCTTTTATAGAACTATAAAACTAAAAGTTCATGTTGAACATCTTGAGCCAGTGAAGTTGGAAAGGGGGCCAGGCTTGGCTGCCAGCATCACCACCAAAGCTACTGCCCTACTGTGTGGGTCTGGGCATCTGGGTGGACTGTTGGTTTCTTTGTGCAAGTTCCCTTAAAGGGACATTAGAGCAAAGTTTTCTTCTTTCAGAAGGCATTTCTGCCAGATTTATTACTGTTCCACTCCTATGACTCCAAAACAAGGAAACTCTGCTCTTCTAGATTTCTTTAACAAGGAATTGTCAACAATGCTATGAAACCGGCAAAAATAGTTTCCCCCCCCCCCAAAAAAAAAAGATTCCTCCTTATACTATTTTAAACATCTAAGATGAAGCTACCCAAAAGGGAAGTCATCTCTGAGTAGAATGGAAATGGTGGTCAGACCACAATTAGTTTCATCTCTTTAAGAGTGCCACAAGCTGGTGGAAATGAGTGTGTACAAAACGAAATGAAATTTTGGATCCATTTTCTAGATCTCATTCAAGGAGCTTTTGTTGGCCGTAGAGTCCCACGTCCCCCACTCTAACAATTATCCAATATTTTTAGTCTTTCTATAACAGCTGGTCATTAAGACAAGAATAAGGAATTGCTCACCTTCCAAAAGTCTGAGACTTCGATGCCCAGAAGTCTTAGTTATCACAATTAATACTTAGGAGATTATGGTTGCTATAGCTCAAAACATTGGGTTGGGCAACTGTTCCTCCCCTATTGGCTACATACATGCAGAGAAACCATTGTGAAAAGGATTGCTTCCATGTTATATATATATTGGAATATATTGGAATATATATATTGGAATATATATATTCCAATATATATATTGATTGATATATATTCCAATATTGCATCTGTTTGACCCCTAGAATTCACAGAATTGGATGCACCTGGTTTGACAACCTTACTACCCTCCTATACGTACTTACCTGAGAGCAAGTGTTGCTGCTTAATTTTGAGTAGGTATAGAAGAGATTGCACAACAAATGCACTTCATGCCTTTGGGAAGAAAATAAACTAAGGCCAAAAACCTGTTCTGTTTAATTATTTGTGCATTGTGCAGACTTCTCCCCTCCCCTCTTAGCTTTTGCATACATTACTTTCAATGGAAGACTCACCAGCTTGCCATTATACTTTACATTTGCTTATAGGATCTCACCATAACACAATAACATATCTCTCTCACACACACAGACACACACAGACACACACACACAAATGTACTAGTACAAACAGAGAACCTAGCTGGTTCATTGGAAACAGGTTTTTTTTAAAATAAGAATGGAAATGATTACAAATTGAACTAAAAATGTGAATTTCATTTGTATATTTACCAGCCTTAAACATTCTGTGGACAGCTTTCACAACTGCTCTTAACATGCTCATTAAAGCACATGCACAGAAAGGGAGGGAGGAAGCGAGAGAACTCCATGCTATTTCTGGGAACAGCCTGTCCCGATGCACATGATTATCAGACTCTGTTAATAAAGTGCACGCTTGTAATGTTGGGCTTCATGACAAGAACAACATGAAATAACACTACACCCACCCACTAAGAACACCGAATGTGTCACAACGATTTGTGCCATACTTTTAAAAATAACTCAACCGACTGGGCCCTTTAAAACCAAATTGAAGGAGAGGGGAAACGGGAGGAATATTTATTTATAATGTTTGGTAAATACTGGACTCTGCCAGGTGGGAAATGTTTGTCTCAGAGGGGAGGTCCTTGGTGGGGGAGGCAGGCTCCTTTAGTGCCCAGTAGGGGTGGGAGAATGGTCTCTGCAATTACCCAAGAGCCTAACCCCGAGAAAGGTGTGGTCCCTGGCAGGAGAGAGAGCAAGAGAGAAGGCTCACCCGTTAAAACTACAGACAGAATGGAAAGGGAGGTGTCTTTCTTGGCCAGTGAAAGTCTACAAACAGGGGCAGCCTTGGAGCAGAGTCTTTATGGGAGTGAAGGGATTAGAGACTAATTGAAAGGTTAGGGAAGGATTCGGTCCCTCCAAAGATTTCCGCTTTTTGTTCTTTAGGAGGGGTTTAAAAAAAAAATCACCCCAGAGATGTGCAGCACATTTGGCAGCACAACTTGAAACCTAATGCAGAGATTTAGAGTCCAATCTAAATCTGGATCCAACGTTCTCAGAGTGGCGTACAGGAAGTGGGTGGTTTCTTCTTTTCATTTTTTTAAGGCGACTGTACAACACGAGGCTTATGGTGCCTGTGAATGAAAACTTGGAGAGCATGCTTGCTAAAACAGACACCATGCCTAATTGCGCCATCTGCCTCTGGGCTTTTCCTCTCCTCTCCTTTTATTCCCCCCCCCCTTTTTAAAACGAACACAGGGTGTGTTCGTAATACCATTGTATCACTGGTGGATGGCTGGAACTCCTGCTGGAAAACATCACAGTGCCCTAGAGCTCTATTGATGGAACGTATGAGGTCTGTTGCCCTCCTTCAGTGACACAAAGTGTTAGTAGTACCAAAACTACCTTCTTAATCCCTTTTGAGAGATCATCTCACAGGAGACAGAGCAGGGTAGGAGAAGATCTCTGCAGGCCTGGCATGTCATCCTTTAAGGAAATTTGTCAGGGGTGTCAAAGGAGGGGATCCAAATATTTTAATCTACAACTCTCACAGTCCCTTCTCATGGGCCATTGTGTAGAAATACAGACTCTGGATCATTTATTGGACTGCCAATTACTGTCAGAAACATGTACTGGTGAAGATTTAATTATGGCCAATGACAAAGCCAAGAAAGTGTCTTCCTTTTGCCACTCCAAAGTTTGATCTGGACATAAAAGAAGAAGAATCATGTATTTGTGAGTGGATGGACACTGGTCCACAGCAAGGCTTGACCTCAACATCTTCCCTAGCACTTCAGAGCCCCAGTCAAAGTTTGAAGGCCACTACCCAGAAAGAGTGTCGTTTGCCTCAGCCATTGGGTCAAAGAGTGTAGGAAGATGGGAGGATGAAAAGGGAGGGAAAATTCCCACAGAAGGAGCTTCCTGCCCAACTGAGAACATGGAGACATCAGAGACAGTTTAAGAGACTGCACCTGTCAGCTGAGGGCTTGAAGGAAGGAAAGATTACACTATTTTCTGGACTGAAGCCACTGGAGTGAAGTGGAGCCACCTGGGTGTAATTAAGGGATTGGGCTGAAAGTTGCAGAAAGGTGGAGAGAAGTGCTCATGGGTCCAATGGCATGCTTCTTAAAATGTTTGTTGGTGCCAGAAACAGTTTGACTTTCCTGATGGTGTCAAGCATGCATGTTAGGTTCCTAGATGTCCATGTACCTATGGAGGGACAGGGCATACTCACAATACTCTACTGAAGCCCATTCTCAACATTGTTTCAATTGCCTTTCCTTGTCCTTCGTTTTCTCACATGCAAGCAAGTACTCTGCCAAGGATCGGAGAAGGTAGCTTCATTCTTTATTTGTGTCAGAGGTACCACCAGCATATAACAACATACAAAGCTAAAATTAACACATCTAAAAACATAATAGAATTTAAAAGGGGCTAGATGAAACTGCCCAATATCAGGCCACATCAACAGCATTTCCTCTTGCCAACATAAGGTCCTCCTCAGTGCACGTTGAAGGGCATCATGTGCATTGTATCATATGAGTGATTGTTTGTTCTTCTCTGCATTCACACAGGCTGTCATCTACAGGGAAACCCCACTTTCTCAGATAAGCCCTTGATCTTCCTACCCCAGTACTCAGTCTATTTAAAGCTTTCCACACAAGCCATGGTTGTTCTTGGCCAGGCAGTAAAGAGTCATGTGGTTCTGCCCAGTTATCTGGTAATTCCTTGCTCGCCTTCCATAGTTCTAAGGTGGTCTGTTGGGGGGGGGGGTTGGTTGTTTGGAGGGGCAGAAGTTGTGAGGAAGCTTCACTGATGGATCTACTTCTGTCTGTGGAACCAACAAAGTGTTTCTCTCTTGCCACTTGAAACTTCCCAAGCACCCCAAAAAATGTTCTAGGGGACCACTGGGGAGAGAGATGGAAGAAAGTCTAGACACATTTTGGAACAGGCTTTCTCTTTTGCTTCTACTGCCCAGTACTTTTGCAGGTAGATAATGCCATTAAGGTGAATGAAGAAGTGCTTTGGGGAACTTGTGTGTGAGGCAGTAAATAGAACTAGAAATCTCTGAAGTGGTAGCCATGTTAGCACTTTGGCATATCAGACAGTAAATAAAACAAAAGGAAAAAAGAAGATAAAAATGTTATGGCATTTTAAAGACTAATTTCTGTATTGGGTAGTTGTGATGACGAATACTTATGTAGTATCCAGTGCAGAGGGCAGGTCTGTATGAGTGCACAGTATGAGTAGTTCTTAGGCACTGATCAGCCAATATACTAACTTAGGCTTCTGGGAATTGAGGTCCCCCTGTGGGGTGCAGGCCCCACATTAGAAACCACTGAACTAAACTTTATAAATAGTGCAAGTGACACAAAAAACTGAGGCCTACCCATACTTCTAAGAAGTATGGAAGTACTGACTTAGGCTTCTACCCATACCCTGGTAATAGTAACTTTGTGTTGCTGGCATATCTTTCTCACATTATTGTTGTTATTCAGTCACACAGTTGATGCCGACCCTTTGCGACCCCATGGACCACTGCCCGCCAGGCACTTCTGTCCTCCACCATCTTCCTCAACCCACCCAGCTCCTTGCCCATTGCGTCTACAATAACATCTAGCCATCTCATTTTTGGCCACCCCCTTCTTCTTTTGCCTCCACCTTTCCCACATCAAGGCTTTCTCAAGTAAATCCTCTCTTCTCATTTGATCTCCAGTTAGGTTAAGCCAAAGGAACTGCAGAATGAATTCACCAAAAGGTGGCTTCATTTTGGCAGTTTCACATCTGGCCTTGACACGGAAGAAGAATCAATTCCACTCCCATCCACCCATTGTGACAGATTTTGTTGTTAATGACTTCAAGTGATATTATCATGCTAATGTTTTTTGTTTATTTTTGTTTATTAATTTGTAATTTTGTATGTGTTGTGAACCGCCCTGAGTTGGTCCTACCGAGTAGGGCGGTATAGAAATTGAAATATAATAATAATAATAATAATAATAATAATAATAATAATAATAATAATAATAATAATAATAATGATGATGATGATGATGATGATGATGATGATGATGATGATGATGATGATGATGATGATGATGATGATGATGATGATGTCCTCGTTTTTCTATAAATTAAAAAAATCCTAAAAGATGAAGCTCACCACAGTTTTCGTGACTTTCCATAAACCTTGAACCTAACTATAGAGAGAGCCAGCAAAATGCCAAGTGTGCCAATGGGATTTTAAGCAGAGAGATGTGAGGTTGTGAACCCCACAGAGAAATCCAATTAAAACAGAGAATGCCGCTGCCTGATGGCAACTCATTTGGGAGTGCCTGCTCTGAGCTGTGATGCAGCAGAAAGAGCAATCCTTCCTAAACAGGGCTAGAATGCATAACAGGCCAGTTTGGCCAATTTTATTTGAGCTGTACAAACCAGTTGACATTTCTCAGACTTTCTGGAGGCTTCTAGCTATGCCTATACAGTTGCAATTAATTTACCAAATCTGCCATGTTATAATCATTTGTGGGGGGAGGGGAATCTCAACTACAGTAAAACCTCACATATAAAGTGCCTCGCTTAGAGACTAACTCGCTTAAAGAGCAGGATTTTCTCTGAATGGTCGCTTCACTTAACAACTAAAACCAACCAAAAACTCACATTGGGGTTCACAATCCCCCCACCACAGCCAGAAGTCACAATTGGTCACTTACAATGGTGTTTTGCTTACAGATATCCCAAGGACATCTGTCCGTCCCACTAGAGCGGACCGAAGAGGCTCTCTGGTTGTGCCATCAGCTAGAGGGGCTCATCTCTCTGGCACTAGAAGGAGGGCCTTCTCTGTGTCTTCTCCGGCCCTGTGGAACCTCCTGCCAACTGAGCTGCACCTCCAGGCAGAGCTGCTGCCCTTTCAGAAGGGTGTAAAAACCTGGCTGGCAGGGCAGGTCTGGGGTACTGGAGGCACAATGACTTCAGCCTGCTGGTTGGTTTGACCTCCCCCCCCCCCGCTCCCTTAAGTTTTTAAGTTTTAAATTATACAAAGATTTAGTTGTAGTTTTAATTGGTTTTAATTATAGATTATAAGAACTTTTAAAATTTTAATATATATATTGTTCCAATGTTTTTATGATGTGTTAAACTGCTCTGGGTTGCCTTCAGCAAGGAAGGTGGTATAGACATTTAAATAAATAAATAAATAAAAATAAAAAGCAAACTTGCTTAAAGAGCAATCCCATGGAATGCATTATGCTCTTTAAGTAAGGTACTACTCAGTGATGGGATGTAACAGGTTCTCACCAGTTCTCCAGAACTGGTAGTAACTTTTCCCAGCGTTCTGGAGAACCGGTTGCAGCTTTTGGGGGGAACCACCTTCGGGGCTTACCTTTTCACTGGTTCCCCCACTGCACATGCGCGCCAAGCATTTGGTGTGCATGCACGCCTACAGTGCTTGGCGCGTATGCACTGCCTCCTTGCTGTCCTCCCAAGTGGGGAGGAGGAAGTGAAGCTGCTAGCCTGAAGCTCCCTATAGCCTGCTCCCCTAGATAGCCTAGATAACTTGTTAGGCAAAGACTTAGTACCTAACTTCTTTAACTGTTGAAAAGTGCCAAAATGAAGCCATCTCGTGGTGAGTTCATTCTGTAGTTCTTTCCATCTGACCTAGTGTGAGAAAGATTAGCTAGAATAAGCTTTAAGCCCTGGTTTAAAAGCTCTGGTTGATTTGTGTTGTGGGTGGATGGGTGTTTGGGTGTATTTTAATGTATTTGTATTCATTTATTTATTTACAGGTTTGTATGGTGGGTGGGTGGGTGGGTGGGTTGAGGGGTTTGTGTGCACGCACACATTCTTATTTTTATTTTATTTATTTATTTTCTTTGGCCCCACCCACAATGTCATGACATCATGATGTTGGCTCTGCCCACACTGTGATGATGTCATGGTGGGGTAGTAAAATTTTTGACATCCCACCACTGGTACTACTGTATAGTAATCAGTTTGGCAGCCATAGACCTAGTCTTTTTTTAGAAAACTAGGAGATACTGTTGGTATATACCATGGTTGATTTGTTGACTGAACGGACCTGGTTCTGTGTCTCATCTTTAACAATTGTCTGCCAGCTCCCAGATCTACAAAACTACATTATGGACATAATGTGGGACAAACTTGCTCTCTCCTTTTTGCCTCTAAAATTAGGTAGGAACTTCGTCTATCCAGGAAACTCACATCCCAACTGTTTCCACTGGTGCCAAATTCACTTTAAACTGTAAAAGAGAGGTTAATAACGAAAAAGCTATAAAATAGCAATCACACAGTTGGGACCAACTTAAAGGCCAAGAATGTGAACGTCTTGCACAATCCCACACTGCTTGGAAAAACTGAATTATATGCACCCTCTGTGTGTGTTCAGCATCCCCATTAAGTGAGAAACGTTGTAGCTGGTAGGCAAGTCACCATGGGGCCGACCATTTTTTATTTCTAATGGATGGCTTACCTTGAGTGAGCATGGATTAGGTTCCTCTTTCTTTAAGTCGTATATCTTTATTATTGAACATTCTTCTCTGGCTGTGCCCTCTTTCAGATCTGGTTCTCATCTTCAGTTTGGTCCATTTGGATAATTTAAAAGCACACACATGTGTGTCATGTGTAAGAAAGAGAGAATTCTCTTGACAGGTATTCATTGGTCTTAAAAGTAACTTATTTCATGCCCTGGGTCATTTTCAGTGTGATAAAACCACATATTCCTGCAAAGTCGGCTTGTGTCTTTCCAGATTTATCACACCACACATTGAAAGCAGAAGGTAAAGTATGTGCTTAGCTAGAAGTGCCCTTGGGATACAACACAGGTTTAGGAGAAAAACCTCCCATCAGATAGTTCTGCTGGGGTGTGTATGTCATGGTAGCAAACTAGCCTCAGTTGACCATGTTCTGGATGAAAAGAACCAGGGTGGATCCTTGTTTTCTCTTCCAAAAGGTATGCCAGTTCCACCTCTCTCTTGTCTTGGGATAAGGCCAATGTATTGCTCATAACTACTGAACAGAAAGCTGGAATAGAAACAGCATTAAGATATGCTGTGTCTGGCAGATTCAGACAAAATTAGAATGGCAAACATCAGTGAGAGACAGCAAAAGGTTCTGCACCAGCGCAAAATGAGTTCTTGTGGAACATGAGCCAGTGTTCCATAAGAAGAGTATTCTTTAGGTGCCCTCACATGAAGCCCTTTCACCTGAATTACCTAACTTCTAAAGCAGGGGATCTCAACCTTTTCATGCCGTGGGCCAGACCAAACCCCCAGACAGCTGACCCGTCACGTGGTTTGTCCCACCATAAATGCCGCTGTAAAACACTTCCATGGCTGTCGTAAACACATTTACAACAGCCGCAGGTGCATTTACGGCATCATTTACGGCAGACACGGGTCATTTATGCATGTGTGGGCTCATTTTACAGCTGTTGTAAATACATCCGCTTCTGCTTCCAGTAGTGGCATGGGCGGCAGTAGGCCACATGAAATGGTGGCATGGACCGGGTCTGGCCCATGGGTGGTAAGTTGGCCACCCCTGTTCTAAAGTTAATGCACATAATAAACCCAGTAGAATAATCCTTGCTACATCTATTGCTGAATGCAAAGACATGAAGACTAACTCATGCTGGAGCAAAGTAAATCTCTTTAGGTCTTACCTCCAACCCATTTTTTTCCCATGCCATCCCTAGAAGATAGGAAGCAACGATAAAATAACTAAATTTCAGTGTGTTTCAATGAGGATCGTTGACTTTTTTTTTGTTCTGCAGAGTAAAAACAGATTCAGGCTGTCTCATTTTAGAACTTAAATATGATATGTCACCCAAACACTCAGGGATCGATTTGTACAGTATCTCTCTCCCGCCCCCGCCCCCAATTCTGGCGTGTTTCTTTGGACACACTCAGTGGTGGGATCTCAAAAAATTTACTACCCCACCGTGATGTCATCACAGTGTGGGTGGAGCTAACGTCATGACATCATGATGTCGTGGGTGGGGCCAAAGAAAATAAAATTTAAAAGTAAAATAATAAAATAAAAATAAGCACTCTCTCACACACACACTCAACCCACCCATCTACCCACCCACAACACAAACCCGTAAATAAATTAAATAAGTTAAATAAAACTTACATTACAATACACCCACCCACCCAAACACCCCAAACACAAACCCGTCACTTACCTGTTAGTAAAAGTGCCTGGGCAGCACCATGTTGCAAGATGGATATGGTCATTGTACCAGTTCTCTAGGATAATATTGCATGCCTTAATGTAAATGTAAAACAGTTGTACCTCCTTAAGGGTTCTCCAATTGGAACAGCAATTGGAACAGCACAGGTGTAGCTTATTGGTGAGGTAACTCTAAGACTTTGCTTAAAAACCCCAAGCCAGGCCGCCAGACCTTTTTAGGAACTGTGGTAGTACGTCAATATAGGTAAAGGTATTAAATGCACATAAAAAGACACACAGACACACCACATCTAAATGTGAGTCACTTACCCTGGGGAGCAGGCTATAGGGAGCTTCAGGCTAGCAGCTTCTCTTCCTCCTCCCCACTTGGGAGGACAGCAAGGAGGCCATGCATACATGCCAAGCACTGTAGGTGTGCATGCACACCAAGTGTTTGGCGCGCATGTGCAGTGAGGGAACCAGTGAAAAGGTAAGCCCTGAAGGTGGCTCCCCCCCCCCAAAAAAAAAAAAAGAAGCTGCTACCAGTTCTCCAGGACACTGGGAAAAGTTACTACCGCTTCTGGCGAACTGGTGCAAACCTCTTACATCCCATCACTGGACACACTCAATGAACACAGCAACACCCACAAACACCCATTTCTGGATTTCATATACATCATGCATATTCAAGCATGCAAACAGAAGCAATTTCATAACCTTGAACTCTTAGAAATATTTACTTTAAGTATAAAGTGGGAACAAGTAAACAAGCAAACAAAACACCCTTCTCTCAGCAAAGCAGTACAGGAATATAGCCAACCTTGAATGTCTCCTAGCTTCATTCATTCATGCGGTATTTGTAATATTGTTTGACTGTGTTTCCTATGTAATGATGATGATGATGCAAAATCTGTTTTTGTACCCATAATAATCGGAATCCTTTGAACAATATCTAAAGGATATTTGGAAATTTTGGATCTACTAGACTTAAATATCCTAACTCTACAAAAAAAGAAACCTTGCTAGGAATTGCCTATATACTTAGACGTTATCTTAACAGTTCTTAGGTCCTTGATTAGGTCTTGAACTGTTAATTTTATACCAGCCTTTGACTGTGAATCTCATGGTAGAGGAAGCGGAGGATATGCACTACTTCAAAATCCTAAATTCTCAGTTGTCAGAAGTATGTTTAAAAAGATGTCTTCCCCTGCAGGATAGGAGGGAGGGGAACTAACCCATTCTCCACAGCCCGGGAAAAGCCGTAAGAAGGCTGTTTCTTGCATCCTCACCAGATGTCCCTCTGAGGACATCAAGACCAAGAGATGGGGCTTCCCTGGAGATTTTACGAGCCAGAGAGGCTTATATGGGGTGATAAGGTCCTTAAGATAGTTCGGACCAGAGCTGTGTAGGGCTTTATAGGTGTATACCAGCTCTTTGAGTTGGCCCTGGAGAGAGAGCCAGTGAAAACTGTTGTTACAGGGGAGTGAACTATCAGAGTCAAAAGTGAATATATGTTAATTGAAATAAACAAATTATAATTTGAATGATCAGCTGTAACAGACTTTTTTCATTATTCTGAGTTGACTTTTAATCACTCTTCTTAGCACTCCTCTGTTGCTTACCCTCTTAGCTGAAGAATTTCCTTAATCCCTGCCATCTATCCACTTTCTTGAAGCTTCTCCCTTTTTTATGATAGTTTGTTTTAATGTCCATGATTCTATGCTATACAGTAGACCTGTCCTTAGGTTTAATTTAACTGTATGCAAGTGGGTTCCCCCCTTCCAAATTTCTGTTATGATATTTTTAGATACAGTACCATAAAAGTTTGAAAATCACCCATTTCCTCCTTAATTTCCCCCCCCCCCAACCTTAGAACAATGATGGCAAACCTTTTAGAGACCGAGTGCCCAAACTGCAACCCAAACCCCACTTATTTATCATAAAGTGCCAACATAGCAACAGGGGAGGAAAGAAACGCTCCCATTGGGCTGCTGGGCAGAGGGGTGGGGGTGAACACTGTGTTGGAGGAAAAGGAGGAAGCATTCCCATTGGGTTGCTGGGCAGAGGGTGGGTGAACTCTGTGCTGGGGGAGGAAGAAAGCACTCCCATTGGGCTGCTGGACAAAGCGGCAGTACGAACTCTGTGCTGGGGTGACTGCATAGGTGCCCAAAGAGAGGGCTCTGAGGAGTGCCACCTTTGGCACGTGTGACATAGGTTCGACATCACTGCCCTAGAAGGTCAAATTACCCAACTATCAGTTGCTTCTTGGGGCAGGAAGACACAGAAAAGTGAACAGTTCATTCCCAAATTACCAAGAGAGGTTTTGCAACAGCCGTCTAATCCAGTGTGTGACTTCCTGTTTTCTTTTGTAACTGTGGATAAGGAGAAACAGAGAAGCACTAATCTGAGTTTCTGACTTGCTGTTCTTGGCTTTTGGCTTTCCTGGAAACCCAGTCCAACAGCAGGCAGAATACGTTCTCAATTCCAGCCTGAACTGCTAGACCTGGTCAACATCAATCTTTTAATGCAGGAGTTCTCAACCTTTTAAAGCCGGGAGCCAGGTCACACTCCCTCAGACAGCTTTGGGGGCCGGACAGCCATTTTGCCCTTCCTCCACCACATGGCCGTGCCTGGTGTGGTGAAGGCAGCCCATAGGCCAAATGAAATGGTGCCACATGCCGCATCCGGCCCACAGGCCACAGGTTGAGAATCCCTGTTTTAATGTATTTTGTTTCCTACAAGAAAGCTGTTACAAAGTGTACTATTTGGCTTTCGCCGGTGAAATCACAGCTTCTGGGACTTCCAAAGTGTCCAATTTAACGTGTTTTTCGAGACTTACGTTGATACAGTGTTTGTTCCTGTAAAACAGAGGTGAGCAAGGGTAGCTGTGACTTTGCATCGCAACTCCCATCACCCATTTACACTTGGAGATCTAGTCTGAGACTGATGAAATGTAGCAATTCCCCCCCACACACACTAATAGAAAACAACCATCTAGATTAGAACAAATCACTTTTGTCAACCTCTGCTGTAAAATAAGAGATTAAAAATCATGAAATATGCAGAAAGGGACAGGGGGCTTCTGCCTTTCAAGTCTTCTGTTGCTCTCTTATCTCTCCTCCCTAGAGACTTTATTTGAGATTTTAAAAAGGGGTATCTTTTCAATTGATTTGCATTTTTTTGCAGTAGAAGACTATGACAGCTTTGCCTTGCACCAGTCATATCTGATGAAGCATCTCATGCAATTAAAATGTTCCCATTTATTCCTGAACCTAATCCTGTGATTGCTGCCTTTTATTTCCTGCAAATAATGTAGCCAGCAAAATATTCCAGGTAATAATAATTTTGTGTGAAATTATTCTGGATTGAAAGGATTTTTGCTAGAGAAACTCCACTTACGGGATGCCCGAATAAGGCTTCTTTCATATCCCCAAGATCTTTTCCCACCGAAGAGGTGCCTATTTCCCTACTTGCAATTTCTTGCTTTCGAACTGCTAGGTGGCAGGAGCTGGGACAGAGATGGGTGCTCAAACCGTCATGCAGTACCTGGGTCTCGAACTGCCGACTTGCCGATCTTCCAGTTTACAAGGCAAGCTTTGTAACCACTGAGCCACCACAGCCCCCAATATTCTGGGTACAAAATAGACTGGCCTTTGCTTCATAGTCATAACTCCTTGGCCAGGGCAAGTGAGGGGAGCTGCACTTCTTCAGGCTTAGGTTGACTCTCCCGAACCTATCTATTCCCCCAATCAGCTGAGAACAGAATAGCTTTGCTTTTTGTCATGGCTGGTCTGCTGGGTGCTGGAAAAACTGTGATGATGAGATAACCCCAAACCTATTGCAGGTCCCAGTGGAAAGGATTCACAGAATGGGTGTGTGCTGGATGTTTGAGAAGCAAACCCACATCACCACAGTTGAAGAACAATCCTGGCATATTTTAATTAATTCCTCCAAGCGTCTTCCAAGGTGAATGGAAATAAATCAGAGAATGTGGTAAACAGCTGAAACAGATTGGCCATATTGCACTTGCATTTAAAATTTCATTACTTATACATCTGAATGAATGACTGATCTTGACAGTCCTATTTCTTTAATATTTAAGAATGTATTTCCTCAACTTTATCTGTTACCCTAACTTTTCCTTAGGAGACACTCCAGTTGCAGGTAAGCACTTTGAAGGCCAGTTGATCTGAAGGGCAGAATTTAAACACATTATTTATTCAGTTCCATGGCTTGTTAGATCCATCAGCATACTAGTTATTTACACCAGAAGCAGCCTCTGATAGCTGCAAGACACCCATATATCCTGTCTCCAGTTCTCCTCTAGTGCTGGGAACATCATACACGGGAGTGCCCTGAAAAAGATTAACTTCCTGACAAGGGCTGGAAAGGTAAAGGTTGGAAGAGATTGGGAGCAGCCCACCCCTCCATCACCCTGGGGAGTGGACTTAATGTCTGTCTGACAGGCTCTCAGACTCATTGGAATCTATAGGATGGGATTAAAAACAGCGGGAAGGAAGTGAGGTTTCCATAACTCCAGCCCTATTGACTTCAATCCCACTGAAAGGTTCAGGAGGGGATTCATTTAGGCCAGGGGTTCTCAACCTTTTTAAGCTGGAGGTCAGATCACACACCCTCAAACTGTTTTTGGGACGGACTGGTGTCTCTCTCCTTCCCTGCGCCATCACTGCTGTGAAAGGCAACAGCTGCAGCAGCAGGACCACCCCAAGCCCCCACCATACCCCCATGCCACTGCCGCCACCACCAAGACTCCCCCACAAGCCACCAGTCCAGCCCACCAACATTTCCCATGCCACCGCTGCTGCCAACACTCCCACACACACTGCCACCACCAACACTCCCCTGCCACCAGTCCGGCCCACAAACACTCCCTCCTCCCATGCTGCCAATACTGCCGCTTCCCTGTTTACCAGCCTGCCATGGGTGAAGGAGGGGTCCTGCCTGTCCTTGCCCATGCTCAGCCAGAGTGCTCCTGGAAAGGATGCAGGCAGCCACAGGTAGCCACTGGTTCCGCTTCCATCACTTTTGCCACCATCCTTTTCCCTGTCCTTTCCCCCTCCACCTGGCTTTAAACTTATGGTTTATAAAGCCCATTGAAAAATCCCATTTACTGACAGGCCCATGGTGGCTATTTGGGACACCAGGATAAGTCCCAGTGTGCCACAGTGACTAGCACCCCCAAGAGGTGGGCAGGTGAATTTAAAACAAAACAAAGGCAAGTGGCGCCTTTCAAACTTGGCTCTTCCAAGTGCACTGAGGCAAAAGCTTATGTCACCAGCTACACAAGCGTGTCCCAATAGTCAATTGGTGCCTTCGTACACTAATCAAGAAGTGTTTGGGAGCAAGGGGGTGGGTGGAAGAGCTGAATTTGAAATGGATACTGTCCAGTCGCAAGGCGGTGGGCATGCCAGGAAGTGCTGAGACATCAGCAGGCAGGGTTGGTTTTGTTTCTGCCCTTTTGTCACTCTGCCTATTGAGCAAGAGATCCGAGTTACTGGGGACAGGGGGAAGAAGGCACCACTGCCACCCTAATCACCCATCCTACCACCTCCTCTTCCAGCTAGGTGGATCCACCTTTGCTCTGGGTGCTCCGTGGCTGCTGCCTCTTCCCTTGCCGGAGATGTGGAGCTGAACCAGGTGCTGCCCTCAGCCACCCAACCTGCCTTCACCTCCCACTGCCTCTTTGGGCCAAAGTGGGAGAGACACCTGGTGGTGCTACAAAGCAGGGAGGAAGGAGGAGGACCATTCAGGAACTTGATGGGGAGGAGAGAGATCTTGAATGGCCCCGCCCTGTTGCCCCCGGCCTGAGGAGGAGGAGGCTGTTCGGTCTCCTAGATCAGTGATGGCGAACCTATGGCACACGTGCCAGAGGTGGCACTCGGAGCCCTATCTGTGGGCACCCATGCAGTCACCCCAACACAGAGTTTGCCCTGCCCCTTTGCCCAGCAGCCCAATGGAAATGCTTCCTTCCTCCTCCCAACACATAATTGGCCCCAGTAGCCTGGATCCCCCCCAATTCCCCCCAATAGGCACCCCCAATAACTTCTGCCCATGCACCCCAATGGTAACCAGCCCAGGCCTGTTTACTGAGTGCAAAGTGTGTGGTTTTTTTTGTACTTTTACATTTTTTTAGAGGTAGTAGATTTTATTTTTCCTCCCAAATAGCATAGGATATTATTTTATATTACCCTGTGTTTATTTTTACAAGATAAGCCTTTCTCCCTGAACCATATGGCAAGAAGCAGTTGTAAAGGAAGTCCATTGGGTTTTAAATCCAGCATTCCCTATGAAGCAAAGTCAAAGAACATCAGGCCACTTGTTGCCCAGGGATATTGGTGTACTTTGCTACCCTGTATCAGCAAAGCCCTTTACTGCTGCCCGGCAGCCAGTTCCATCAACGACACAACATCCACAACTTAATATTGTATGACTCTGTGGTTAAGGACTTCAAAGATGATGGGATTATTGTCTAATTGGATTTCTGTTCCCAATTAGGAAAAAAAAGGGGGAAGCCAAATCCGAGGCTGACATGGAAAGCTTTAAACATCTGTAACAACTGTCGGATAATTTATGGAGTAACCATCACATAATCTGTAACTTGAAATCAGATGTTCGCCTAGAGGTGGCTTGCGTTCACCTTTGCTTAAAGGCATCGGCATTTGCAGGATCAAAAATTTTCTCCCAACCAAGAAAAAAAGGCCTCGCTTCTTGTTCCAATTTTTAAAAAGGTGCAATTAGGAGAGACTTGACAGTGGAAGAGTTTGGGTTTCAAGACCTGTCCTTATCCCCTTCCTGTTTAAAAATGCAAATTAGAAAAAGCAGCATGGATTTGTCTTTAGAGGAGGTGACAGGAGAGGGCAAAGCAAGGGACCTTCTTCCTGCTGGGGTAAGATGCCATAGAGAGTCCACAGAGTGCAATATGGAAATGATCTGAAACTCAATCAATCAATTAAATCTTTATTACGGTCCAATACCAGCACAGAATAGCAAAAAGGAACAGAAATTAAAATGAGTGTACTTAAAATATAGATCTAAAACTAACAAGTACTTTAAAGCAAGGATTTTGGGTCCAGCCACATGATGAAATTCAGAGCAGTCATGCCCCTCCCATCACTGATGTTGGCTCCAACCTGTATCCGAGAATGCATTTTTTCCCCCCCTGAAACAGGAAAAATACCATTGGCATGAATTTGTTTAAGGTGAATCCCAGCTTGCCATGAAGTGACCCACACATTATGATCACAGAGCCTTCTCCTGCGACACATATGAAATGAGACAGTCAGGATTTAGTACCAGGACTACAATGGACTGCCACAGCCTTGAGGATACGGACAAGGTGCACCTTCACAACCAGTCCATCTGGCATGGCCTCTTCCGCCTCCATGACTGTTGGGAATCAGAGTTTCTCCGCTGCTCATTTTACCGTTGGACCCAATATGATGGTTTGCAGTGGCATTTCCTCCACTAAGTGGACCATTGCCCCACCTAAAGGGGCTCATCAGCTCATAGCCATTGGCCCCTTTAGGAAGTCAGGTTGTTTACCACTGCCCAACACTCAGTGTTGAGTATGGTCTACTCCATTACCCCTCCAATAAACCACAGCCAAATAACTGTCTGTCACAAAATCTGGATGCTTCTTTCCCTTTTCTCCATCCACCTCCATCTATGCTTCATTCTGCTGTGCTGATAAAAGTGTGATTGGGCTGAAGATGTCAACAACCTGAGAAAGTAACATCTGTGTAGTGTCCTCTACCTGTCATTCTGTCCCTGACAGCTGCCCAGTGGCCCAATGAAAATGCAATTGTGCTTGAAACATAGACTCTCCCTTCCATTCTCTCTACCACAAGAACAGGGGAAATACTTTAGCACTGTAATGAGAGCTGGCCATGCTGAAGGCCTCCAAGACCTGTAGGTAAGCTACATTGTGAAGAACAACAATATGTCTTCCCTCACAAATGTTACTGCGGTGGCTTAGTAGTTAAGACACTGGACTTGATAACTGGAAGGTCAGCAGGTCAAAAGTTCGAGGCCTGAGTGCTCCATGACAAAGTGAGTTCTTGTCTCTGTCCCCGCTCCTGCCAACCTAGCAGTTTGAAAGCAAGAAATTACAAGTAGATATATAGGTACCGCTTTGGTGGGAAAGGTAACAGTTTTCCTTGCCTAGTCAAGCCTGCCACATGTCCATGGAAACATCTGGAGATCCGGACAGGACTGGCTCTTTGGCTGTAAATGGAGATGAGCAACGAATGCTATAGTTGGATATGACTGGCTTTCGAACAAGGGCAATGTCACAAGTGTGCACTCAGGTTTCAGAGATTGCTGGGCACCTCCAATCTGAAGTAAAAAAAAAAACACAACAGTCCCTTATTGTTTTCTATAATGCCACAAATAATCACATCCCATTCTAAATGTTTTTTGCTGACACCGAACTATGCTGTGTTATGATGTGGCAAGAGACTGCATGTGAACGATGCAACAACATGGGAAGGGGCCAACCGTCTATGTGGAAAAACCCACTCAAAACATACAACAAACCCAGTCTGAATCTGGAGTAAATGATAGAGGATTTGCCCAGTGCACAGTCTCCCAACGAAGTTGTTTTCGGCTTCACTCTACTGCATGTTGTGATTCTCCAGAAGGCTCAGGAAGAAAGGCAAGAAATTGGGGCTCTCAATTCCTGTTGTGATCAGCAACTCTGAATTAGATTTACACAGCATTTACATTTACCTTAAGGGCTACAAACAGCATTGTTTACATATATGATTTAAAACCAATGTTTACACACACTTAACAAGCCATAACACCTATTTGCATTGACTGGCTCTGCACCCTTGAGGCTAAACTATGGTTTCAATCAGTTGCCTTAAGAAGGCAAGAGATGTTTCTTTTGTGGAGCTGTTCCCTATTTACTTTGGTGTTTAATTTCTTAGGTACACAACATGGCAAAGCCAAATGCAGCATGCCAACACTGAGCCAGATGCAGTGTTTTATTTTAACAGATACTATTTAACAAAAAAAAAAAAAAAAAAACAGCAGCAGCAATTATTTATACCAACAAGTGCACTGGAGCATTGTTGCACCTGTAAATAAAGTTATCAGATTTGAAAATCCAAACGTCACCATATTTATTTATTTTTTGTAAAAATTGACTGCAAGTGGTTAAGCCACTGAAATTGACTACTTAAAGGTCGGGAGGCCAGCAATTTGAGACCCGAGTGCTGCCTGACAGAATGAACTCCCGTCTCTGTCCCAGCTTCTGCCAACCTAGCAGTTCGAAAGCAAGAAATTGCAAGTGGATAAATCGGTACCACTTCGGTGTGAAGGTAAACAGTGTTTCGGCCACTCCGGTGTCAAGTCATGCCTGCCACATGTCCATGGAAACATCTGCAGAGCAGACGCAGACAGTGCTGCCTCTTTGGCTGTAAACAGGGATGAGCACTGCCCTCTAGAGTCAGATACGACTTGCTTTCAAGCAAGGGAAAACTTTACCTTTACAGAGTGAAAACCTTCCCTCATTGAGCTGTCTGTGAAGATATGGTTCAGGAGTGCCATATCCCCCAGTGAACTCTATAGGAGAAAAGCCAGCCTTGTGTTGAGATAGAAATAGATATAGATATATATAGATATACAGGGTGGCCCTAAGTCCCTACCTGTCAATATATATTTTATTTTTACCCCCCCCCCCAAGAAATATGGCCAATTTAAGCCCATTTAAACTTGAAGAGCATATTGTGACAAGTATGTGGGTACATGAGGACAAGAATACTAGTGACACCCTGGATACAATAAGTGGCAAATTTAGAGAAAAATTCAATAGGGACTTACAGGTCACCCTATAGATGTAGATGTAGATGTAGATGTAGATGTAGATGTACAGGGTGGCCTGTAAGTCCCTAACTGGGAGAAAAAGAGTAGGGATGTGCTGGGGGAGGAAGGAAGTGTTCCCATTGGGCTGCTGGGCAGAAAGGCAGGGCAAACTCTGTGCTAGGAGGAGAGAGGAAGTGTTCCAATTGGACTGCTGGGCAGAGGGGTGGGGCAAATCCTGGGGAGAAGGCACAGATTCCCACAGAGAGAATGCACAGTGACTTACGGGCCACCCTGTAGATAGATAGATAGATAGATAGATAGATAGATAGATAGATAGATAGATAGATAGATAGATAGATAGATAGATAGATAGATAGATAGATAGATAGATAGATAGATAGATAGATAGATAGATAGATAGATAGATAGATAGATAGATAGATAGATAGACACAGACAGACAGACAGACAGACAGATAGATAGATAGATAGATAGATAGATAGATAGATAGATAGATAGATAGATAGATAGATAGATAGATAGATAGATAGATAGATTCCAAGCTTCTAAGGCATACAGAAGACAATGATGTGAAAAATATGGGTTTGTGTGGTTTTAAAAGGGAGATAAAAATATCCCAAGGGGAAGTGGGATGCCATGTGGACTTTTAAAAGCCTTTTTTAGTTTGTCCCTTAGGAATAAGATTGCATTTAGCTGTTCCACCAGGATTGCACTGGCACTCAGCACGGCTGGAAAAGTAGAGAGTATATGAGCCACAGCCTTTGAAAGAGTTGAGATCAGATGATGCTGGCAGTCCCTTTGTTCTTTGGCATGCCTCCTGAAAGCTTTTCAGGGATCTCCTGTTGTGGTGTCAGATCCATGCACACACCCTGGTGCAGTTCTGGGACAAGAAGGAGGAAAAATCTCCATCTGCTGGTTAAATTAGTCTGAGTTTCCTTCTAAGGCTATGCAAGTGACTCTGGAATGGCTATCCTGGCTGGTGGTGTCACAAGAAGTCTGGCAAGGTTCAGGGCAACCACCGGTTCATGGGTTAGGATGATTAGCGTCAACAGGGGAGAGACTTCCAATGTTTTCCATTTGCAAGACCAAACAACTATTTATAGCACTTCATAAGTCACTCCCACATGACTGGATGAATGGCCAAAATGTACGTTTGTTGTTAAGTACATACAGATTGCCCAGGAAAAACTTAAGCGATGCTGCCGCGGCTATTCTGGCCAATGCCAGATATTATTGCCATCAACAAACTAAGCCTTAACTTCTCATTGTTAATATTATCTTAATTTAAAACTAAAACTAAAACTATATACCTTGGGTTTTTTGACATCCTTTGCTTCTGAGCCCTTTGGATTCTCTACTGTGAAGTCCTTCTCTACCACTCTCTCTCTCTCTCTCTCTCTCTCTCTCTCTCTCTCTCTCTCAAATCATTAATGCAGGGATTCTCAAGGCTGAATGTGGCCCACAGTGTCCTTTCATGTGGCCCCCTCGCCGCCTCCATGACACCAGGAAGTGCCATGTGGTGGAGAATGGGCAAAATGGCCATCCAACCCCCGAAGCTGTCTGAGAGCATGGCCCGGCCCCCAGCTTTAAAAGGTCGAGAACACCTGCATTAATGTGTATGCACATGAAAAGCTCTTCCCCAAAAGCAAAAGCTTGAATATTGATCAGTTTATCCACCCAGAACTTCAAAAAAAAAAAAAAAAAAAACAGTCATCAGAGATGAATTACAGTCAAATGGCCACAAACCTTGTGATTAAAATTTGCTGGGCATAGCCGATGTGACTTGCTAGGGATCCTTTAAGTGCAAACTTCATTGCTAGGAATCCAGCTTACATAAATAAATGTCTTTTGCAAATTCTCTCATTTGCTTTTAATAGGGACCCTGCCAAGGGGACATTCCTTCTGGACTGTGCCAATATGGTCATAGTATTACGACTGGCTTTCAAGCAAGGGAGACCTTTGCCTTTCCCTCTATTAGTGATGGGAGCTGCCTGCCATCCCTTAGCCATTTTGAAGCCTTTCCCAAGAAAAAGGGGACACAAAAATGCAATCATCTATCAACCATGCAGTTCATCGGTCAGATTCCATATTAAATTGATAAGATTGCATTGAGCACTTTGAGGTCCATTTATGCTTTAAAAAAGGAGGACGCTGTTTGGCCCTTGCACACATCCAAGAACAAGAGTGGATAATACTTTGCTAGGCCACTGAAATATTACAGCCACCCAATGTGGAGTAATGGAAAGAGTGACAGGTTAGGATTCAGAAAACTATGCTCAAATCCCACTAGACCAGAGAAATTAACTGGGGATTGCTAAAGCTATTCCTTAACTATTTGACGTACTGGGGTGTCATAAATTAGAACTGACTTGACAACCCATAACAACAACAACAAACTAGCACCAGCAGAAGCTAGGTTTTGACCATGCAAGAGTCTCTATAGCAGGGGTTCTCAGCCTTTTAAAGCTGTGGACTGGACAGCTGAGCGGACTGGACTGGTGGTTCCCCCTTCCACAAACACATTTATGATATCCATGGGCGCATTTATGGCTGTCATAAAAGCATCCATTTCTGGGGGCGATGGCAGCAAGGGCCACATGAAATGCTGCCACAGGCCGTAGGTTGAGAACCCTTGTTCCGTAGCAATAGCAATTACAATTACAATTAAATAGCACCCCATAATGCTTACTTAGTGCACTCTCTGGGCGGTTCATAAGGTAATTAACTTTTTGCCCCAACATATTGGGTACTCAAAAAGATGGAAGGTTGAGTCAGCCTTGAGCATTACAGAGCAGAAGGTTTTGGAATGGTTATGTTTCTTAACCATCTCTCTCTCTCTCTCTCTCTCTCTCTCTCTCTCTCTCTCCCCCCCCCCCCCAATGAGGAAGGGTCCAGCAGAATTGAAAACTACCTTTTGTTGTGATATTTTATTGGCCTGATAAATGTATCAGCCACCCTTATCTTCTGTTATGCTTTGTGCAGAGAAGTGGAAAAAAGGAAAAAGGCAAACAAAATATGATGTGAAATCTTATCTTCATATTAAATTTTTGCTGTGCAACAATGAAAACAACATATACTTGGAGGATGACAATTTTTTTGATCACAGTGAGGACATGTGATTTTACCCTTTCCTGTTCAAACCCAAGATAAAATTCCTCTTTTGATGCTAGACTTTATTTTGGGTGTGGGAGGAGGATCAAGAAATGATTTTTTTTTCCTCCTGAGGTAAATATCGAAAGGTGATGGTCCCCAAGTGGATTAAATTCCACTTGAATCCATACCAAAAGGGCTCAGGACCAGAAAGTGACTGGTGGAACTGGATCAGTGGTTCACAGGGTGTCATGCTGCGATGTGGAAGGCCAATGGAAGCCACTGCAGTCTTCAAGGCTGATCACCATGATGATCATCTATATTCAGATTTGGATATGGCAGGAGGAGGAGGAGGAGGAGAAGTGGTGGTGGTAAATATCATTTCAAAGGAAAGATTTTAGTCAGGATTGCTGACTAAAACTCCCATTCACTACCTACTGTGATTCTGATGGACAACCCACCTGTCCTATCCCATGAAAACTAAATTATTCAAAAATGTGCATGCTAAATACAATTGGAAACTATTATTGAAGACTGGGAGCAAACTTTAATAATGTAATGGTGCTTTTTCGCAGTGTTGGTACAAATATGTTTGGCTCTCAATTTGTGTGTGCCAGAGTGAAATCCTTAGTGACAATATAATGAAGAACAGCAATTTGGAGAAGGCAACATAAAAACTCTAAATACTATGAATTAATTTCCCGAATATTTTTATTAGATATTCTTGAGGCTATTGCCTCCAATTTAAATCATCCTTGGAGAAAGGCAGGAGGAGAAAGGCGATGAAAGGTGTTGAACACCATTCTCCACCTGGTTAGACATAGCCCACTTGTGCCCCATGGTCAGTTTTTGCATTTTGGCTAGACATCTCACATAGAGGCCTACTGAAGGTTTTGCTTTTTCAGAGAACTTAGAATCCCCCAGTGGTTCTACAGAGAGAATCACATGCACAAAATTAGCACCTTTGGGATTAACTGTGAAATAGCCACCTGGAATAACAAGGCACAAAATGCACCTATTGGTACAAAAAAGAGAGACCTAAATCTTTAGTCTATCCCACAGATTCCATCTCCCTCTCTCTTTCCATTTTCTCTCTTTCTCTCAGTTGCATGTTCATTCCAGGAATAAAGACACTTGTCTAAAAGTCACACTACACACTTATAGAAAGACTGTTAGAAACTGATCAGAGAATAAACAAAACTGCAAAAAAAAGACAAAAAATGTTTTGGCACCTTAAAGACTAACGGCTGTATTTAAATGTGAGCTTTCATGGACCAAATCCACTTCATCAGACATAAGAGTAAGGCCTCGTCATGGCATTAATTTATACACATCAGGTACATAGGCACACAATGATTGGCCAGCACATGATTCATGTTGATCTTTGTGGCTAAGCAATCAGAGTTGCAAATGAAGACTATGTTTACTTCCTGATGACCCATCACAGAGCAAAGTAAGCCAATTGGCAAACTAGCGATGTATGAAACTCTCCTGCTGTGACTATCAGATACTTTCAGCTACAGTGACCACTACAGTGCCTACAATCTATAGAAAACGGTTAACATATTATTATAGGGTCTTGAAAGTGAAGCTAAGATATAAAGACTCATTGTCATTCTGAAGACCAAGAGTTTACACATATACTAGCTAGAGTTTTCTGGAAGCTCAAAAACCCAAAAAGATTATTCTTCTCATTTCCAGATGTGCATAGCAGAAGGAATAGAGCAACCAGCAGAAACATGTCAGAGATACAACAACAGTACTCACCAGCATAGGTACCTCTGGTTACCTTGAGGTGTCTTGTTCAAAACATCTACCTTCTTTGATTTATCCTGTTCTGCATGTCCTTATCATTATGCTTTTATTAAGAAGATATTGAATTTTCATGAACTTCCTACAGCATCACTGAACAACATCTGCAGCTATGCTTTGGGGAGGGGTGGGAGAAATTAAAACCTATTCCTGAATTTCTCCTTCTAAACTCCATCCCCTGCTGCCATTGTGTCAGGATTAATAATGAAAGACAAAACAGGACAGGCTCATTTCTTGCCGAGTTTCCCTAGCCTTATGACAAAATGCCATTTTACCTTGTAGATAAGCATATGAAAGACATCCTCTCCTGATGCTGAACTATAACATTTGTTCTCCTTCTTTCTTGTCAATGAGTGCTTATGATGGCATCGAAAAACATGTTTTAACTATTCTGCTATTTCTTTTTCTTTCTCCCCCCCTTTTTCTCTTCCCCCACTACCACTAACCCTCCCCCACCACCCACATGGCTTATTCAGTGAGTTACTAATATCCTGATTGGAACCAGACTTGCTAGTATTATGAGTCAAAATTGGAACGGCAACTGCTGTGCAGAGGATGTAAAGGGAATAAAATGAATGGTGCATTAACTTCCAACCACTGAATATTAATCAGTATTTCACAAAAAGGAAAATACAGAAGCTGCCATACTAAATATTTTTAGCGCTTATTGATAGTTTAGATTTCTTCCATCGCGTTCTCTCTCTCTCTCTCTCTCTTGCTCGCTCATTCTCTTGCTTGCTGGTTTCAAATCTGGATTCTAAAGAGAGGACACATGAAAAAAATTAATTGAAGCTGGGGGCCAGGTCTACTGCCCAGAGTTGGGGAGTTGTATCATGCAAATGCTTTGTACCAATCATAACTCTGTGTCCCTGACCAGAGGCATTCCGAAGCCAAAAGTAAACAGAAATCTAAACTGGAATATGGAAAAGCACTCTGAAAAAAAATGAATGCACATAGTGACATGTTCGAAAATAAACTTCCCAAGTACCTAGGATTTTTTTTTAATGCATTTGGTATTTTGCAAATATTACTTGGATGTAGTTATGACACACATGCCTTTTAATGGGGATCTTTTTGAAACATTTGGTACAAGGACAGACAGCTGAATACACTACCTGATCACCAACATTCAACAAGTTTATTGCTTTTGCACATCATCAAAACTATATTTTCCCCTTCTAGTATTCTGGGTTTTTCATGAAAATTAGAAATTGGTGTGCTTTTTTTTCTTCCTCTTTCTTTCTCACCACCACCACCACTACCAAACCATGCTCCTGGAACGCCGGGCCTATCATCATTATGGTATGGGTTTGGTTTTCTTTTATTTCTTATCAACAATATTGAACAATTTTCTATAAAGGTAATGATTTCCCTTGTTGAAAGCTAGTCACATCTGACTGTAGAGTTCAGTGCTCATCTCTGTTTCAAAACCGAAGAGCCAGCGCTGTCTGCTTCTGCAGACGTTTCTGTGGTCATGACTAGACACCAGAACACACGGAACACTGTTTACCTTCCCACCGAAGTGGTCCCTATTTATCTACTTGCAATTTCTTGCTTTCAAACTGCTAGGTTGGCAGGAGCTGGGACAGAGACGGAAGCTCGCTCCATCATGGAGCACTCAGTTCTCAAACTGCTGACCTGCTGACCTTCTAGTCATCAAGTTCAGCATCTTAACCACTAAGCCACCACAGTCCCTCAACTTGTGTGGCCATAGGCAACCTGCTCATTCCCAGAGTATCCCCAGAAGAAGAGAACGATAAATCACTTCTGAGTGCACTCCACCTGGAAAACCCTGGATAGGGTCACCATAGAATCGGTGGCACACAAATGTTGTTTATTTATATATTGTTCTTTTCATCTATCTATATCTTCAAAAATAACTTTTTTACATTACTATTGCATTGCTCGCAAACAAGTCAGTTGAACTATCAACAGCTGCACTGTTCTCTATATGAGAATTTACCGTGTGCTTTTTCCTGTCTCAAAACATATATCTTGGCAGGACAAATAGGCACAGGGACCTTTTAATGTGTATTTGTATTACGATATCTTTAAAATGTAGCATAATTCCTATGCTCTGGGCAAAGTTTGTAAAGTGGAATAGAAACATTCTATCATGGCTAAAAACAATCAAACCCAAACAGCCTCCACCTACTGTGTTCACAATATGTGATATGATGTTGCAGTCTGGCAGAAGCAAAGCAGCTCAGGGTGTTATCAGTGCCTGGATGGTGGATTCTGCCTGGGAATTTGGTGGGTGCTGCCTTCCTCCAAAGAAAGAACAAAATGACAACAGTCATCTTGTTGTTGTTTTGCAGTACAATAAAGTACAGTGAATACAGTGACTATAAATTTACTATATTGAAAGAGCAATCATATGCATGTGTACTTTGAAGTAAGCCCTACTGAGTTTAATAAAATGCATTCTCAAATAATGGTGTATATAAAATCATGGAGTAGATTTAATAGAGTAGACCATACTGCCAGCAACATAAAGTCGAGTGTTAATTAACCTGACAACTCTGAAGATTAATGGTCTTGGGTGTCGAAGTCCACAGTTAAGGGTGATGATTCCCAAGTAAATTAAATTCCACTTGAATCCATCTTGATGGGAAATGACTTGCGGAACTGGATTAGTGGTATGGGTTTCATGCTGCAATGCGGAAGGCAAATGAATGGCAACTGCATTATATTATCAGGCTGATCGCCATGAGGATTGCCAATATTCAGATTTGGATGAAGAGAAAGAGGAGGAGGAGGAGGACTGGCAAAAAGTTGAATACAGTACTATACTTAAAGGTAAAGGTCTCCTTTACTCAAAAGCCCATTGTATACTAAAATATATATTCCACTGATTTCAGTGATGCTTCACCCCAGGTAAGTGGTTGTAGGACTGCAAGTTAATTCCAACTGAATCCAATTTCCATATTTTGCTTTTTAATAGCGTAAGAGAGAGCTAAAATTTTATCAGGGAATGGAAAAAGTCAAGTCAGGTCTTCGTGTTTCATTCTCATTAAGTTTTTTTTAAAAAAACTGCTACAAAACTGCTATAATTTCACCACAACCTTCATTTAAAATCAATATATTTTTATGTATTTCCAGTGTTGCAAAAATCATAATAGTGATGCTTACAAGGTTGGGAATAAATATATTTTGCATCCACCTTGTTAGCGGAAAGGCTGGAAAGTCGGCAGTTTGAGACCAGGGTACTGCATGATGGATTGAACACCCGTCTCTGTCCCAGCTCTTGGGGACATGAAAGGAGCATTATTTGGGAGTTCCCTGAGCTGAGTTTCTTCCCCAAAAATCCTTTCAACCCAGAATAATTTCTGATACAAAATTATTATTACCTAGATATTTTTATACTCAGAGGCCAGCTTTTAAATCAGTGCAATTGCTTGTTTGAGGTTCTGAAGATTTGTGTCTTCAGGACAACAAAATTGGCATCTCCCTCTGCCTCTGGTTTGCCATCATGAATGTCATTCTCCCCAGTATGCCAGAATATGTTTGGTTTTCTTCAATTCCTTACCAAGTTACCTGCAATTAAGTCAATGTTCAATGTATTGAGAGAAGAAAAAAAAGAGGTTTTCAGGAAATGGCAAGTTCCTTTTTTAAAAAAATGAGATAGGAATTGCTTAGCCAAGAAATGACAAAATGCTACTGCGTTTCTTTCAGTAGTTATAAAAATAAGACCCAAAGGTTGAAATTTAGCTGGAGAATAGTGTAGTAAAAAGCTAACATTTCCAAAGAAAAGGAAATTTATTTTTTACTAGAAATCTGCCAACACAATTTGCAACTGGTGGTTAATAACGACATTTCTTACAGTTTCTTCCATTGATTCTGACTCTACAATATACCTTCTTTATACCATATACCTGAGGACAGGAAGATAGAAAACTAACACTGCCAGATAGAGCATTACCCCACTTCCTGACTTGACAGCTTGTTCTGTATATAAGTATTTTAGTCCTTGGGGCATTCACAGAACAATTCCCACCTGCAGCCTGAAATGGTAGAGCTTTTTTTTTTTTTTACATGATCCTATTTGACTGCGTAACTTGGCTTTTATTCAAGGGAATATTTCCCAGTTGATTGTGAAGCTGCAAATACTAGCTCTGCCCGGGCATTCACAAAGGTGGTGTGTGGCTGGGGCTGTGTGTATTAGATATTCCACCTACTTACCTTTACACATTTATGCTTTTTCCCCCAGTGGTGAGGCATCCTTATTTATGCCTGTCTTCTGGTTGATGATAATTCCTATGATTTGATAGCTGGGTTTTCATCTTATATTCCATCATTCTGTAAATCAGAAAAACAGAAGAAATAAAAGGATAAATGGAGGCTTAGAGCTTTCAGACTCTGTCAACAAATGTTAGTGTTAATAACCTCTTCTTGCTCATGACTGCCCTGGTCAAGCATGGAGTGTTTACAGCAGTGATAGCCAACTTTGGCACTCCCGGTGTTCTTAGACTTCAATTACCAGAAGCCCAAGTCAGCACTCCTGCTGATCAGGGCTTCTAGGAATCAAAGTCCAAGAACATCTGGAGTGACAAGGTTGCCCATCACTGGTTTGCAGTATGCAGTTATTTAAAAGTAAAGGTCATCCTTGCTCAAAAGCCAGTTGCATTTGACTCTAGGGTTCAGTGATCATCTCTGTTTATTGTCAAAGAGCCAGCACTGTTTGTGTCTGCAAATGTTTCTGTGGACATGTGGCAGGCATGACCAGACATCAGAGTGCATGGAACACTGTTACCTTCCCACTGAAGTGGCACCTATTTATCTTACTTTTCAACTACTAGGTTGGCAGGAGTTGGGACAGAGATGGGAGCTCACTCTGTCTTGCAGCGCTCGGATCTCAAACTGCTGACCTGTCGACCTTCCATTCATCAAGTTCAGAGCCTTAACCATGAAACCACTGCATTCCCTTACAGTATGCAGCTACAACAACTCAATTCCACTTGAATGGAGCCCATAGAACTTTGACCATGAGTCAATTCCAAAGGATGGAGTCATTCTGGAATTGTCATTTGGTGAGGAACTTAGAATTCTCTTCCAGAGAGTTATCCTGTCACCTCTGAATTACAAACAAAAAAATTGTAAATTTGAAACTGGAGTTCAGATTAGCCTGCTACAGTTGTTAAAATCAAATAAAATAAGGAAACCAATTTTTCATTAGAACCCTCGCCCTTCAGCAGAGAACAGTATGCCTTCTAACAAGAATGTATTAAACGATCTGTCTGAAAATAATTTCACGTTCATTGGGAAGTATTCTGTAATGTAACAAATCAAAATCTCCAAAGACTTCTAGTTTTAAACTTGGAACCCTTCAAATTTCAGCTCTCTATCTGCTTCCCTTGCTGCGGTGGCAGGAGACGGCAACTGGCTTTCTTAACTGTTTTTAATTGATGTGTTTGTTTGTGTGTTTGTTTCTAACAGAAAGGCAATGCTTTTTTATCCATTATCCCATGGATGTGGTCCAGCATTTAACAGAAACAAACGATTCACTCATATATACAATAATCCTTAGGTGTGAGATGATTGAAGTTTTAAGATCTGAACATTTTCAAATAAGAAACATATGTTTAAGATAAATTCTGCCTGTGGAGAGTTGCTGCTGTTTGCTGCAAAATCTACCAGGTTGCTGCATTTAAGTATCCGCACTTAAGAGGAAAGAGTCACATTGGTCAAGATTCCAATAGGAATTTCTCTATCACCCTGCTACGGGCTACAGAATTATGAACGTAACTTGTTCATATTCTGGCGGAACAAACAATTCACATCAACCACCCCAGGCACTATTTAGCAAAAATGACAGGGAATGCATAATCTCTTCACCCCCCACCCAACCCTGCCAGGATCTCTGCAATATTTGAAACCACATGTGAGCTCTCCTCTGGAGCATCAATATCTCTGGTTACTCCCTCCCCTTCCCCACCCCCAGTACTCACACAGAAATATTTTTAAAATATATTTTATCCCTCATCCCAGGGGGAGGTGGTGAAATTTAATATTGGATCTGCCACAGCAGCCCCTTGAATCATTGCTGAATCCTCCCCCTCTCCCAACAACTCACACATGTAAATGTCTCTGTCATACTGTCATTTAAATGGGTCTCCTCTGGGTCCTGTTCCTGCCATGAAGGCTGACAATAAAAATCTGAGGATATTCTGGCATATTAAGTAAAAGATAAAGGTTGCCCTTGCTTGAAAGTGCTCATCTCTGTTTATAGCCAAAGAGCTAGTGCTGTCTGTGTCTGCAGACATTTCCGTGGATATGTGGCAGGCATGCCTTAACACCAGAGCACACAGAACGGTGTTTACCTCCCCACCAAAGTAGTCCCTATTTATCTACTTGCAATGTATTGCTTTCAAACTGCTAGGTCGACAGGAGCTGGGACAGAGACGGGAGCTCACTCTGTCATGCCACACTAGGGAATCGAACTCTGACCTTCCAGTCAGCGAGTTCAGCATCTTAAGCACTTGAGCCACTTCAGTCCCCTCTGGCATATCAGGGAAATGTAGTAATACAGTGATGCAACCCTATACAGTACTTGTTTACACAAAGTCACTGGCTGACATCCTATCACTTGGTATGAGGTTTGTGTTTGGGGTGGGTGGGTGGGTTGAGGTTTGTGTGTGTTTTATGTAGTGTTTCTATGTGTATTTAATGTCTATTTTAATTTGTATTTTTATGTTTTTATTTCTATTTAATGTCTTCTAATTTGTATTTTTATGTGTTTTTTATTTCTATTTTTATGTGTACTGTATATTTTTTTTACTTTGGCTCTTCCCACAATGTCATGACATTGGCTCCGCCCATGACATCATGATGTCATGACACTGGCTCCACCCATGACATGAGCTCCGCCCACAGTATGGTAGTAAAAATTTTGGCAGCCCACCACTGAAGTTAGGCATAGGATTGTAACCATACCTTTGTGTTTTCTGCCTATGTCCTGTGGAATGTGTTCAATTACTTTTAGTCATGAGGGACTTTTAGTCATGAGGGACTGTGGTGGCTCAGTGGTTAAGAAGCTCACCTTGTTAGCTGAAAGGCCGGCAAGTCAGCAGTTTGAGACCCAGGTACTGCATGATGGACTGAGCACTTGTCTCTGTCACAGCTCTTGGGGATATGAAAGGAGTCTGAATCGAGTGTCCCCTAAGCAGAGTTTCTCCCACAAAACTCCTTTCAACCCAGAATAATTTCTGACACATAATTATTAGTATTATTAGTCATGAGCCAAAGAATAAAGACCCAGGCCATGACCAAGGTAGATGCAGTGAATAAAAAGTAAAACAACCTGATACCCTTTAAAACATTTTGGGTGATTAACTTCTTTTTGTCCTTACATGCTGTCAAGTTGCATCCAAAATAGTAAAACGCTGTGGATTAATGATCTCGAAAAGGTCCTTGTCACTTATAGCACGGCTCAGTTTTTACACACTGAAGGTGGTAGCTCGTTTTATTGATTCAATCCATCTCTTACTTGGTCTCCCTCTTTTCCTGTTGCCTTCAAAATTTCCCAGTTTTACTGCATTTACCAGTGAATCTTGTCTTCTCTTAATAAGCCCAAAATATAACAACTCTTTAGGAATACTGTATAGGATAGCTCTCAGGAGCAGAATGTCTTCTTTCTTATGGGAATTGTTTGTGATTGTGTTTTACTGTGCCATTTTAAACAACTGTACAGTTTTAAAAAGTAAAACAGAAGAGTTCAAGAACCCCAGAGGATCTTTCAGATGAGAAGATTTAAAATGTCCAGGTCCACAAATACAAGGAAGAAGAAATGGATAAGGAAGAGTACAAACAGGTATCCAATGTTTGTAGGGAGAAAGTCAGGGGGGTTAAAACTCAGAATTTGCTCAGACTTGCAAGAGAAGTTAAAATATAACAGAAAGAGATTTACCACCACCGCCACCACTGAACAGGTAGTAACTTTTCCCAGTGTCCCGGAGAACCGGTAGCAGCTTTTGGGGGGAACGACCTTCGGGGCTTACCTTTTCACTGGTTCCCCCACTGCGCATACACGCTAAGCACTTGGTGTGCATGCACGCCTACAGTGCTTGGCGCATACGCACGGTCTCTTTGCTGTCCTCCCAAGCAGGGAGGAGGAAGAGAAGCTGCTAGCCTGAAGCTCCCTATAGCCTGCTCCCCAGGGTAAGTGACTCACCTTTGGATGTGGTGTGTCTGTGTGTCTTTTAATGTGTATTTAATACCTTTACCTATATTGACATACTACCACAGTTCCTAAAAAGGCCTGGCAGCCTGGCTTGGGATTTTAAAGCAAAGTCTTGGAGTTACCTCATCAATAAGCTACACCTGTGCTGTTCCAATTGCTGTTCCAATTGGAGAACCCTTAAGGAGGTACAGCTGTTTTAAATTTACATTAAGGCATATTATCCTGGAGAACCGGTACGATGACCATATCCATCTTGCAACATAGTGCTGCCCAGGCACTTATACTAACAGGTAAGTGACGGGTTTGTGTTTGAGTAGGTGGGTGGGTTGATTTATGTTTGGGGTGGGTGGGTGGGTGTATTTTAATGTAATTTTTATTTTATTTATTTATTTATGTTATTTATTTATGGCTTTGTGTTGTGGGTGGGTGGGTGGGTTGAAGGGTGTATGTGTGTGTGTGCTTATTTTTATTGTATTTTTTCTTTGGCCCCGCCCATGACATCATGATATCATGACATTAGCTCCACCCACACTGTGATGATGTCACGGCAGGGTAGTAAAAATTTTGACATCCCACCACTGCTTTAAAGCCCTACATGGTTGTGGGCCAGGATTCTTAAGAGTTCATGCCACCCCAAGAACATCTGTCCATCCCACCAGAGCAGACCGGAGAAGCTCTCTAACTGTTCCATCTGCTAGGGAGGCACGCCTCTCTGCCACTACGAGGAAGGCCTTCTCAGTGTCTGCTCCAGCCCTATGGAACCTCCTGCCAATTGAGCTGCGTCTCCATGCGGAGTTGCTGCCCTTTAGGAAGGGTCTGAAAACCTGGCTGGCACAGAAGGTGTGGGGCACCAATGACGTGGTGACCCCTGCCTGCTGGCTAATTTAGGAGGAACACTCTCTCCCTTTTAATCGGTATAGGTTGGGCTAATTTTTTGGTATGGATTTTTAAAAGAGGTTTTATAGTTTTAAAATTGTGATCGGTTTTGTTTGTGCACCGCCCAGAGTCTTTTGAGTTGTGGCAATATAAATCAAATAATGAATAAATAAACAAACAAACAAACAAACAAACACTACAGACTAATCTTATTTCCATGTTTTTTAAAGTCTCAAGCTTAGCAGATAAGGGGAGTGCTGAGGCTTTATTATATCTTTATTTTAGGCTTCACAGTGTTATTGTTAGATTGCTTTGTAGCTGATTGATGGACAGTATGTAAAGTAGCAGAACCGGTAGCAGAAATTCTGGCTGGCCCCGCCCATCCAAGTTTTGAAATAAAGTACAGTAGTCCTAATTCGGGTGCAATGCAGGGCTTCCCCCTGGCCACGTCCACCATACCACTCCCACAGAGTAGGTAGTAAAAAAAATGAATCCTACCACTGGACAGGCATGACTAGATCACCCACCCAGTCACATGGCCACACCCACAGAGTAGGCCATGCCCACAGAGTAGACCACACCAACAAAGTACACCATGCCCATAGTGTGGCAGTAAAAAAAATTGGATCCAAAAGCTGGAACATATATGGAGAAGAGTAATCAAAATGGCAAAATGTCTAGAAACCAAGCCTACGAAGAATTGTTGAGGGTAATGAGTATGTTTAGCCTGGGAAAGACACCTTTGAGACCTCATATGAAGGCCTTGAAATATTTGAAGAACAGTTACATGTAAGAAGAAATTTGTTTTCTGCAGCTCAAGAAGGCAGGACCTGAAACAATGGATTTAATTATGAGGCATGAAATTTTGACTAACCATTAGTAATAATCTATTGACAGTGGAACAAATTACTTTGGAAGGTGATGTGCTCTCCTTCATAACAGAAAGTCTATGACCACCTGTCTGTAAGATTTAAGCTGAGGATTTCCTGCTTTTTCAAAAGGTTGAACTAAATGAACCTTACTGTCCCTTCCAGCTCTACATTTGATAAATGTATGATTCAGCACTAGAATTGTAAATATAGTGGGTGGTGGGGGTTGAAAGAGAGCACAAGATGTTAGAATCCTAGCAGGCAGTTAATGAACTAATTATATGGCAAGTCTGAACAGACCCTACTTTGCAAAGAATAATATTCTACATCCTGCACTATTCATAGTATTTTCCCTATTTTTATAGTGAGCATTAGGAGACCAGGTAGGGGAGAAGTGGAGTTGGAATCTTTTCCTTCTCCTTTTTGGTTGGGAGAAAACAAAATCTGAGAGAATTAGGCGGAGTGCCAATAGCCATAAAAATTTAAGATGTTTCCATCTCCATTACAAGTTGAAGTAAAACCTTCAAATTCAACTGAAATGAAAAGGCACATTATTATCCCATTTTGTAACATTTGCCTGGAAGTCAAACTTGGGAATACATCCTTTAATTTTCTTCCTTTCTTGCAATACTTTTAGATACACTAACACCACAGACATTGCCTCCCACCCCATCCCAAAGCTTCTTTTCTTTTACCTTTAGGTCAGTGGTGGCAAACTTATGGCATGCATGCCAGAGGTGGCACTTGGAGCCTTATCCGTGTGCGCCTGTGTATTCACCCCAGCACAGAGTTTGCACTGCCTCTCTCCATGGGTGGAGCCTGTGTCATGGTCGGAGCCTATGTCATAGGCAGAGCCTACATCATGGACAATCTAGTCATGCCTGCCTTATGGCCATGTATAAATCTGCAAACATAGGCAGCACTGGCTCTTTGGCTGTAAATGGAGATGAGTACTGCACCCTAGAGTTGGATATGACTGGCTTTTGGGCAAGGGAGACCTTGAACCACTTGCAGGAACAAAACCTGATGTTGCAGGGCAAGAAGGTGGGCGTGGCCACCCAATTTTGCTATTCCCCCTTGCCCAAAGGCCACCCAATTTTGCCACCCCTGCCCATAGGCCACCCAATTTTGCTACACCCCTCCTCTTGGGGGGGCAACCCTGTTGCTGCCCACCACTGCTTGCTTCCAAGGAACACCCACCTTTGCTAGCAACATACATTTTTCTATTTACCAGTTGAAAAAGAGCAAGAGAGACCTGAACTGGGGTACCATGCTTGTTAGGATACCTCATGAGTTGTCAACCCTCCAAAAGTCTTCACCTGTGTATTCTATAGTACCTCAATCACTAGAAGAATCTGAGCACTTGTATGTTTACAAAATAGTTTTATAAAACAAAATATTTCTGGGTTTGTTAAGAAACTGACCTTGCCAGCACACAAAAATGCACATAATGTACAACTGAAGCCACCAGTTGCTTTCTATTACTAGGTAAACCAGCTGTGACTTTTGCTCTTCTTGCCATCTCTGTTCAACAGGAGATGGGGGAAAATGTCTTTCAGCTTTGTCATTAGAATGAAAGGGAAACCCCAATTCCTGTTGGATTTGATTTCCCTCCTGCTCTTTTACAGGTAGAGTTACAGCTTCCTAATATCAGACCTTTCAGAAGGAGACAGGAAAAAAGTGCAAGGGGTTCATTTTCTCTCCCCCTCCTTTTTTTTTTTTTTTTGAATACATCCTTCCTTCCACCCCTCTCAATCAATTAGTAGGCAAAGACTTCCGAAAAGCCTTTTCCTTCCTAACCTTTCACAATCTTTTGCAGTAATGACCCTAGGGAGATAAACCTGGACCTTTGTATGGGGTTTGTTACCCTCCCAGGGCACTGTAAGGTGACCTTCCTTAATATCTCCTCCGCCACTCTCTTCTGTGGATTTTTTTTCCTTTTCTGCCTTTCCCCACAATTTTTGCCTTCTCAGGAAGGAGGGCGAAGGGGGAGAGAGAGCGCTAATGTTCTCAAAATGGCTAGATTTCCCCTAGATAATGTTTCCTTTTTGGTGTCGTTGAAATTGAGGATCTCTGCAGAAAGCATGCAGGATCATTGTTTTAATAAGTAACAGCTAGTATACCTGAAAGCTTGATAGTATGTGTGGGGGAGGGGGAGACATTTTTCTGTTTTTAATTTATTCCCTCTATTTCTACTCCAAGCCTACTCTCCAAGTGGTTTCCAACTCCTAATCTCATATTTTGAAATCATAAACCTGCTTTAAAAGTGTGGTTATTTTACAGTTCAATGTGGTCCTTTTATTTTTCAGTGGCAAACTTCTGCAGATCAAGCGCCAAACAATACATTATAGGTAATATGTCATTATTAGAGTTGCTATCATGTTAGAGACGTAGCTGAGAGCGTGCCTACACAGGCATAGAAGGTGGTTTTGGAGCAGATGGGTGCAGACTGGCAGGCCCGTGCTGGCCATTTGGGACACAGGGACAAGTCCCGGTGCGCCCCAGTGACTGGCACCCCCCGGAGATGGGCAGAAGTATGTCACCTGGTGGCTACAATCCATGACATTATGCAGTATCCCCATAGGCGCCACCCTCTCCCTCCTTGTCCAGCACCCTTTTAGTGTAGCCAGCATGCCCCTGCGGGTTGGTCCAACTGTCCATCAACCCACCCACTTGCCCCCAATTTTGAGACACCCTCTCTCCCCCCCCCCCCCAGTTAGGTTCAACTAAATTGCTCCACTGTATTTTCTCCATCCCTAGCCTATGTGTATGCTAGGGTGGAATAAAATAAAATAAAACAGGGCAATAGCAGCCACTTCCCAGCTGATTGGGGAACAGTGCTCCTCACTATCAGCTGGGAAGAGGCTGCTATGGTCACACTGCCATACTGCAGCAACCCCATCTTGCTTCCTTTGTATTTTGTATTTGTATTTAGACTTATATGCCGCTCTATTCACTGAAGCGACTCAGAGCGGCTAACATGACATGGGTAACATACATTACAGTCTTACAGTCTCGAATACAAATGGAACAACATGGTATAATGCAAGGGAATAGTAGCCCTAGATATATATGAACCTAAAGGTTATATGAAGAACCTGAGAGACAGGAAAACAATCACCATGATGACAGCCAATTTTTGGAATTGATATGGCATTAAGAAAGAGGAGGAGGAATAAGAACTAAATGTACATATAACATTTAATGTAATAAATTATCTATAATACGGTAACTTTAAAGATCTATGTGAAGATCGCATCTGTCATCACTGACATGCTAAACAAAAGGAATGTCTCCTCTGTAGTCCCATGCAGATGAGAGTGAGAAGGAGCATTTCTCCTTCTGGTAACATGAAGATGGGACCAGGGCTGCTACAGAGGAGTATCCCAGCATAGCAGCATGGCAGGCAGGCAAAGGGGATTTAAGAGCCAACACTCCCCCATTGCTGGTCTCTTTATTTTCCTAGATAGTCCTTCAGATTATCTACTCTTACAGATAAATGTGAAAGCAAGGCCAGAGTGGAAGAGGAAGAATAGACAGAGTTAGGGAAAATATAAATGAATATGTAAGTATGACATACATGTTCATTTCAATTTCCCTAACCTCAGCAAGTTGGTTGTCACTGAGTTACACAAAAGAGCTTGAGATGTAACTAACATGTTTTGTTTGATTTCAGTGGGTGCTCATAAGAAAGTTAGCTTGGGGCCATTAAGTTCTCTTAAAGTTACTAGTAACACAATGGAATATTTGTCAAGAAGCAAGCTGTTTAGTGTGAAAGTAGGAACCCTGGAAAGCAGAGGGGAGAACATATACAATACAGAACATGCTCTATGCACACTTTGTATCTTGGATTTGTTGCTGTTTCCACACACACCGGGATCCCAGTAGACAATTTATATCTGAAGATCGATCAGAGCAGTACACCTTCTTATGGACCATCTAGATCTCCTAGTGACTTATAGTTAGGTCAGTTTTCTAGTGGAGCCCAGAGGAAACTCAAGGGGTGGCTGTGGAATAGATTTGATCTTTTAAGAAACACCACAGACAATAAACAGGAATCAGTATTTTACTTCTGGAAAAAACAAACTGTCCAAATAATTCCTGAAGTGATCTGTTTTATCTTAAATACAAGAGCATTTGTATGAAGATATTGAGATATCAGAAAACAAAACAAAATAAACAAAACAAAATAAAAACCACTGTAGCACTTTAAAGACTACCTGCTATATTTTTATTGTTAGCTTTCGTGGATCAAGTCCACTTCTTCAGAAAAGGAGTGAAATTACACCAAATTCAGGGGTCAGAGGAAGCAAGGTGTGTTCAAGCAAAATGACAGACAAGAAGCAAGCACAGCAATACAGCTTCCCACAGCCATCAGCAACAATAGCTTATTCAGATTAGCTCTAAATGTCTCCATTTCGATCTCAAAGGGTCTGAGAAAGCCCATTCTGGTCTCTGATCAGCCTTTGACCTGCAAACAAAAACACTGTAAAGAGAATTGGCAGGAAGGTTGTAATATAATATATAAAATATCTAGCAGCATATAGCAATCTGTGTATCAAATTTGATAATGCCCCAGAAACCCTTCGCTAATATTTAATCCCCTACGATGGGTGTCTAACAGTTAGATGTATTTGATTTCTGCTGTCTCCCTTTCAATCTTAGTTTTGTAATTTCTCTGTTCCAGAATTCCATTCCAGAATTCTATTCCAAAAAAAAAAAAAAAATCATTTTTCAGATAGCAACTTAATGTGAGAATCCTATAGATGTAGTGAAGAAGCCTCAAGTTAGCAATGTGTTTTACATTAAAATAGTCATGCAAATGAGTCAGAAATTTCCACAGTCCGCCCACCTAGTGCTGGGATTTAAAATGACCAGGAGCCAGTACTAAAAGGGTTTATCTTAGCCACAGTCTAGGGGAAGACAAGCTGGACAAATTGATTTGGCTTTCCTCAGTACAGATTTAATTTAGTTCACTATACTGTATTGTAAACTGCACAGAAGAACAGTAATAGAAATAAAGGCTGTGCACAGTGCCACATTCACTTCAGATCATATTTAAATAATAATGGAGAAAAGTGAGAATCCTTTTTAAAGGAATAAAGACCATTCTTAGAGGGTTTTCAGGCTTGAGGCCAAAAGCATTGTTTTGGCTTGAGGATTTTCATTCAGCCAGAATGGCAACCTTGATCCATTTAAACAGAAAAAGTAATACTACTGAGTGTAGGATCTCATTTGTATTTTATACCAGTGAAAGTGGCTAATGTCGTGCCAGAAGGCAAACTGTAGATATCTATAGCTAGAATCATCAGGACTATAAGAAATATAGTTAGAACTTTTAAAAGGTACTTCTATGATTCTTTAAAGCTAACCTGAATGTTATTCATCCAGTATAAAAAACTGCAGGGACAGCTATTTTATAATGAAATCTGTTCAGATTCTGCTCAATACAGATTTTTCACTCATTTTTAAATTGTTAGGAAGTTAACATGGCATTTTCTTCATCACCAGAAACAGGAAAAGACAGTATGCATCCTTTTGTTGCCCGGGTCTCAATTGGGTCCTTTCTTTAAAATGGTTCCTAGCTAGCTGGCTGAGTAACTAAGAATGTCGTTATCTCTAGCCAGAACCGTCTGGACAAGAAGAATTTTTTAGTTGTAAACTAGCAGTTACATAGTTATTTCAGATGTCACCAGTAATGCCTAAGTTACTTGGATGTAATGAGTACCATCTAGTTACTTTCAAAATATTATTTTTAAGAGCATTTATATGTGATTAGAGGCATTCAGCAGGAATTTTTCAGGCCTTATGCTACTGTCCTATCAACCCAAAGTAGCAAGGGAAGCAAAAAAAATTGTTTCATCTTCTGTATTTTTATAAGTATTTCCAAGGTGCCATATGACTGTCTGGCAAGGTTATCCTCCTATGGCAATAGAATAGACATGGGGTTCTCAGTGTTTTTCAGCTGTGGGCCGGACCATACCCACTCAGACAGCTGAGCAGGCCAGACTGTTGGTTCCCCCGCCATAAATGCTGCAGTAAAATGCATCTGTGCCTGTTGTAAATGCATTTACAATGGCTGTGGACTCATTTATGGCTGGCATAAACGCGTTTATGACAGCTGTAAATGAATCCATGGCCAATTCTGGCAGCAGCAGCAGTGGCTGCTGGGGTGGCTAGTGAAGTCAGGTGGGTGGATTATTTAGCACTGTGGGCTGGATCCAGCCCACAGGCTGTAGGTTGAGAATCCCTAGAGTAGACCGTACTACTAGCAATTCAACGCCGAGTGTTAGGCGGTGGTTAACTAATCTTACAACACTGAGGACTAATGGCCTTGGGTGCCAAAGTCCACAGGGGTGATTGTCCCTAAGTGGATCAAATTTCACTTGAATCCATCTTGATAAAGGACAGCAGCTTCATCAATAATGGCTTGGGACTGAGGAGGACTTTGTGTGGCAAAAGGGCTCAGGACCATAAAGTGACCCATGGAACTGAATCAGTGATACAGAGGTCAAGCTGCGATGTGGAAGGGCTACTGCATGTGGCTTCATTTTGGCAGTTACTGGTCTGCCCTAGACATTGAAGAAGAAGAAGCTGTCATATCATAACTGGCCACTAGAGAGAACTAGTGGTTCTGTGGCCTCTAGGAACCCCAGCACAATATATCAATAAGAGACAACACATCAAATTATTTGAGCAATTGGAGGAAGGAATATTAGCAGAAAGGTGTGATGAGTAATGGAATGATCTCTTTCTAGAGTACCTTCTACAGTTTGTCCTATATCTTAAGAGATTTTCAAAGTACAGTCTGATCAAACAATTCATTGATCTGTTGAGAAAATCAGAAGCTTATCCTATCTTGGTTTTCTTTTTCTTTGTAATTTGTCAGACTTAAAAGCTGACTATCTATTCTCTCTAGAATTAGAAGGATAGCATTCTGAAAATAATTGTAGCCATGTTCCCCTCTACCCACCCATTCCCCCACTGAATCAGTGGTCATCTCTTTCTGTAACATACCTAACATTTAAACAGGGCATCTGAAAGTTTCATGTCCATTTTTCTAAAACCTGACTCACTTTTCAGCAGTCATCTGCTCACAAGTTAAGCTGCTGAGTTTTGCATGTCACAGAGTAGAAGGGCCAAACATTCAAATCACAGCTGGGCATTAATAAATACATGATGTATGTATTCACTTCAGAAGTCTCATTTCACCCATGACAAGAGCATAAGAGAATGCATATACGCTTAAAATGACATTCAAGCATCCGTTTGCTAGAAAGTGTAGAATTTTTGCTTTCCGGGCTTGTTTCCTTATCAAGGAAGCTATCAAGTGTCCTTTAGGACTACTAGAAAACTCCACACACAAGCAGAGGACCTGCCCGCGGTGCCCTTTTCTTTACCCAGACTCTAATAAAGATGATTAAATTACATGTCTTTTCCTCCCATTGAAATCACAGCTCACGGCTTCAATATTAGAGCTCAGGAAATAAGGCATGACAACTTTCCTCATGAAATCCTAGAAGGCCGAGCAGGGGTCCGAAGGACAGGCCTGCAGCTGCAAGGCTGGGCTGCTCTAATTAAGAATTCATCCCGCTGAGTAAAACCTAATCTAAGTAGAACCAAGAAAGGAATTCTGGTGTCTCAAGCTGTCACCTATCGGCTCTCTCAGCTCTCACTTGAGTCCCCGTTCATGCTCCCTTTCGGATACCCTGAGCTGCTGTCTCAGTCTCTGCTGGAGGAAGGGAAGTTCACTTCACAAAGAGTTCCATATGTTCATATATGACCGTATTAAGAAAGGCCCTCACGAGGCAGGCGAGGCATTGACCCTTAAGAGCAATATCTTTTCTCTTCAGCAAAAATAGAAAGGGACAGCAAGGGAACCATAAAATAATTCATCTCTTCACAATGTATCTCATACAGTGATGAGACCTTAAGGAAGCCGATGACAATAAGATTGCTTTTCTCAGCTTGCTTGACCAGTGGTAAGCTTCTTATATACACCAATAAAATGCAATCAGTAAATGCACCAAGATGTGCCTTTCAATTGTTCATGGGTAAAAAAGACATTATAGCTCCAGAAAGAGATAGGAAAGCGTAGGATACAGCATACAATTTCCTACATAATGTCCTCTTCTACCATTTTATTTGCTGCCAATAGACAAGCTGAACAGTCAATCTCAATGGAAGCAGACTTTGTGTCCAATGCATCCTTCACAATTAAAATGGCTGCTTTCTATCTAGTTGCTATAGTAAAGGTCACCCTTGCTTAAAAGCCAGTCATATCTGCCTCTAGGGTTCTGTCCTCATCTCCGTTTATAGCCAACAGCCAGCACTGTCGGCAGATGCAGACGTTTCTGAGGTCATGTGGCAAGCATGACTAGACACCGAAGTGTACAGAATACTGTTTACCTTCCCACCGAAAGTTCCCACAATTTATCTACTTGCAATTTCTTGCTTTTGAACTGCTAGGTTGGCAGGAGCTGGGACAGAGCCGTGAACTCACTCCATAGAGCAGCACTTGGGTTTCAAACTGCTGACCTTCTGAACTTCCAGTCATCAAGTTCAGCATCTTAACCACTAAGTGACTGCAGTCCCTTCTGGTCTCCATACTCCTCCACACTTGCCCATGTCATGACAGCATTACATTATGCATTTTTCAGTTGCCAGTAATAATAATAATTACGTGTGACTCCCATGGTTAGAAACAACAGGGCTATTTGCACCTAAATGCTATGAGAAGAGAGATTGGCAGAAATCAACATATGGGTGTTATTTTCAATGGAAAGGGAAAACCAAACCATAGTACAATTTTTATAATGTAATGTTATACATTAATATTATCTCCTTCTTTGGAACTAACTTTGATTTAGTCTTATTATTTTTTTAAAGTTATCTATCTGATTGATTTATAAATTGTGAGGATACTATATTGCTTCAACTAATAGACAATGCTTTATCTAATTGCAGATGTCACATTTCTGTCTATACATAAGGAGTGTTCGGGTATTGAACTGTTGACCTGCCGCCTTCCAGTCAGTGTCTTACTACTATCTACTTAATTTGTATCCTGTTTTTCCACAGAAGAGTTCAAGACAGCAAACCACTTCAGTTGCAGGGAGATGAGTAGCTGTTAAATTAAAAAAGGACAAATCTCTAAAGTGGCATATCTACCAACATGAATTACACATACATATCTAAAATTATAAAAATAATCAAAATTACAAAAGTGGCAATTGAGCAGGGAAGCCCCTTTTCCCACTTAACTGTACTTTATTCAAAGATATCAGTCACACATTACTAAATATTATCAAGATTTGTCATGCATTTTCCTGTTTGGATGAATCCAGAGTAGGACTCTGCTCTTCTGTTATTATTATCATTGTCATTACTATTGTTTCCTTAATTAGCTTGTCACTCAAATATGTGGTGGTGGAGGAATCGCATACATTAAAGGCATACATTAAAGGCGATGAGGAGGATAGGATGTCATCACAGACTCATTATCTGGTTGGAGCACAGATCACTGCAGCTGAAGAAATACATCTATTGCTCTTCACGGAGATTGCAAAGGAGAAGGAAGAGATGAAAGCTCAAGGGAAAGGAGGTGGCAAGGCGGGGGAGCCAGGAAGCACCATCAGACACCACAACCCCACAAGGTCCAGGACCTTGAAATAAAGCAGTCTCTAAATAGCAGCAACTCCCAACTCTATTTAACCCCCAAAGCTACTCCATTGCCACCCCTAAACTGTGGAACACACACTATTCTGTGGTTTTTAATGGAACCTTTGTTGCTGCAGTAGTTTCTAGCCATTCTTGGTATCTTCAGGCACACTGGCTTTTTTTAAAAAAGCTGAAATCAGCAATTGTCAATAACATGGAGTGTTGTTTCTCGTTCATGGTTTCTTCATTTGTTTTCTGACAATTATAGCACAATAAGAGATTTGGCTTTTGCTCTTAAGGAGAGGTTTTGATTTACTGGCAATCTGAGCAGCACACAAGTATGATTTACAAATGTATAATTTTGTTGTTGATGATGTTCAGATGCACAGTCGAATTCGACCCTTTGTGACCCCATGGGCCATTGTACGCCAGGTTCCTCTGTCCTCCACCATTCTCCTCAGCCCATACAGATCTACGGCCATTGCATTGACAATGCCATCTAGCTGTCTGTCTCCCCCTTCTCAATTTGCCTTCGTTCTTTCCCAGCATCAGGGACTTCTCCAGTGACTCCTCTTTTTTCATTTGGTGGCCAAAGTACTTGAGCTTCATTTTCAGTGTTTCTCCCTCCAATGAGGAGTCAGGTTTGATTTCCTTCAGGATTGACTGATTTGTTCTCCTCGCAGTCCAGGGACTCTCAGGTGTCTCCTCCAGCACCATAATTCAAAGGCGTCTATTCTTCCATGTTCAGCCTCCCTTATGGTCCATTTTTCACAGCCATACATTACTACTGGGAATACCATTGCTTTGACTATGCAGACTTTTGTAGGCAGGGTGATGTCTCTGCTCTTTATTAATTTAAAATACTGGGGAGTAAAGTATGTTATTCCAAATCTAGTTGTAATTCTGACATTAAAAAAATAGTTTCCAATTTCTTCTTACCAGCATATTTCTCACAGCCATGTCCCCCAAATTAATTTCAATAGAGAGGATGTTGGAAATGCTTTCTCATATTTGCTGGCTGGCTTGTGGGTACAAAGTCCCTTTTCAGGACTTTAACACTGCAAAGTAACTCTCCCTTCTGCACAAAGATAACTGTGTGTGCATGAATAAACTGTACTGAACTGAATATTCAATGATTAAATTTAGTTATTTAATTAAGAATAATTATGTAATAACATTCTATCAATAATATTACCTCCCATCGTCATGCAGCAAAACTGCACCAAGCAGACACTTACAAGTCTGGAAGCCTCTAAAGCAGGGGTTCCCAAACTTCGGCCTGCAGGCCTAATCTGGTCTGCTGTGCCAATTAATCTGGCCCGAAATGGGATTTTAGGCACCGCCGGAAGTTCCCCCCTGCCACCAGATATTCGAAAACATAGTGAAAAAATTACAAAAATGGAAAGAAAAATGCTCTGCACACCCTACCACCGCCATGGGAAGTGGCAGAGGCTGCTAAATCAGACAAAAAAACACTGCAGTTGCACCCAGTGCTTCCACTGCTGTGTAACCCGGAAGTGCAAAAACGGAGCAAAAACTTACAAAAATGGAAAGAAAAATGCTCCACACCTCCTCCTGCCACCATGGGAAATGGCAGAGACTGCCAAGGCAGCAAAAAAGGTTCCATTTGTGCCTGCTGCCGCTGCTGCCATGCAACCCAGAATGAAAAAAATGTGGCAAAAACATTAGAAAAATGGAGTGAAAATGATCCACACACCCTCCCACCGCTATGGGAAGTGGCAAAGGCTGTCAAAGCAACCAAAAAAAAATACCACAGTTGTGCCCACTGCCGCCACAGAAACCGGAAGCTGTGGGAAGAACCACACATGTGGCCCACACAACTGGAAAACATTGCCCCCCCCCCCCCGTTCTAATGTAACACCTGCTGCACTATCTAGCAAGCAAGCTAAGATCTTTCTATTAAGACCTCCCATACAGGCTTGTCCAACATACTGACTTCTCCTGACACATCTCCACCTTTACCACTAACACTGCTATCTGGACTTAAATTCTGAGCTTCTCTGCTGAGTAATCTCTTGGAGACTTCACCAACACAGTCTTGGAATGCATGTCCTGGACAACTTCATACAGCACTTTGGAGTCTTCAGATTTCATCCATAATAGATGTCCTAACATCTTAGAGGAGCATTGCAAAATCATGGAGCTAAACTAAAATTAGGGTTAGCAAGTAAAACCAAATTGTGAGATGCTACAACAGGACTTGCCAAAAATTTGGCAATTAATCTTCCATTTCTAAAAATGGGAAAGAGGATTCCATTTGACAAAGGCAACAGCATTGGAGTGGAAAGAAAACGCCTTAAATCCATCCAGAAGACATTTGGCTCTTTTATGTGGTGACATCACGGTAACAAAATATGCTGAAGAAATTTAAGCAATGCTTAAATTGAACGTTTGTACACATTAATGTACACGTTGAAAAAATAATTATAATTTTTTAAAATTGCTTCTCGTGATTTCTTAGTTCATATAGAGATATAAATGGGTTTGTAAGCATTCTCTCCTTTCAGTTTCTACAAGGACAGAGAGAGAACAGAATAGAATAGACTGGATGGGAGTTAGATAGATGACAGCATAAACTCTCATTTACATTCTTACAATATATTTAGCAATTCTTTCCTTGAAAACATTCATGAGGTTTTAGTTAATGTTCACTAAAGAAGTCAATAAAGATGTCAAAGAGTGCTAGAAAAACGGTGGCAGTGCTACAAACCTCAAATTCTGCATAACCAGGAACCTCTCTTCGAAATTTGTTTAGCTTTTTCTTCAGGTCTCGTTCAGAAGCTGGGCTTCCAAATCTTCTTTTTATCCAAATTCTGTGGATGTGAAGACAAGAGTGTCCCCTTCTGTTCATTAGAAAGCTTACTCATTATTCTTCCATACCTTCTGGTTCTTAAGCTGTGGATTCTGAAGGCAAGGGAGGCATCTCATACATTCAGGCCAAGTTAGCAGGGCATTGTTTCTCTTTAGTGAGTTTGTTTTCTAAAAAGAAATAAATCCTGGTATTTCACTTGCAGCCTTTTCCATAGATTGAAATATTGCACATTAGACTCTCACTTCAGGACAGAGAAGGATCTTGCTTAGTCTTTGCAATGGTTTTCTTCTTTCGTCTCCATCACCAGAGTTTGACTAAAGCCAAACTGCAGATGGTGTAATCTACAGCAAATGATCCAGAAGCCACTTAGGCCTTTGCTGTAGCAAGTTTTACCAGAAAAGCAACATGTGTGTTTCCCACAAAATTGCCAGCCTTGATGAACAGATACTCAAAAGATTACTTTAAAAACAAAACGGAGGGAAGCAACTACAGATCTCCCTTGATCCGTGTCTAGTTGTTCCATCAAAGAGTTGAGCTCAACAAACCTGAACCTGCTCTGATCCTGCAGATCCAGAGGCCCAAGAGTGAGGGGACCACTCGGCCAGGCAGGGTTGATGCAAGGAGCCTTTGCTAGTTGGCAGGCCTGCTGCCATCGTTGGAGCCGGTGTGGAAGTGAAGCTAGAGAGTACCACCTTCTGATCTTTTATAGTGCTTTGTTTATTAGCGGAGTGTGCCCCTATTTCATAAGGCTGTGTTTGCTAGAAAGCACATGAAGGAAGGAATGATGAAGATGACTATTAGTGCTAGTCCAAGGACACCTTTTCTTAAGCCTCTTTCATAGCAGTGGGTGCGGAGAAACAGCCTCACAATTGTTCTCTCAAATGTCACCTTTCTGTGCCGGCAAAACCATACTCTTGTTGGAACGCTCCCCCCCCCCATTGAAAAAAATTAAGTTTGCTATTCTCTACATATCTCCCAAAAATCTCAACTGACAATGGATGCTTGTCTTCTTTTTCCAACTACCGCCTTCTTCTTCCTTCTCCTCCTCCTCCCTGCCTTTTTTCTCTTTCCTTCTTCACACAAATTTGAACAATTTGTCTCTGTTTTAGCACATTCCTGCAGCCCATTATTTAGGTGCACTGCATAAAATTTGCACAGGGTGGAAGAACAGTGGACGTGGAGGGAGGGGGGAGTAAGTAAGGTAATACAAGGCCCACATTTAGATAGAGCAGGAAAGCGGACCTAATGTATTCCAAGATTGTTGTGCCATCAATTTAATACCTGAGCGCGGGAAACAAAGGGCCTTCAGAAAACTTGTGACCCTTCCCCCATCCCAGAGGGAACTGAAGGGAAGATGAAAAGGGTTGAAAGAAAAGACACAAAACATAATTAAAGCTATCCAGGTAATTTCAAGAAGGGACAATGTATGATGAGAGAACCTGCTGACATTATTAAAATCTTTTGGCATTCAAGAACTCTCAGACACGTTCAAGACGCCTCCTGAGGAGGGGGGCTAAAATAGAGATTTGCAGTAGGTGTTGTCACCGAAGGAATCTGGGGCTGTTTCGTGTTTTATAAGTTATGGCATGCTTTGGGGCTGTTTTTACTCCTTTTAAATTCTAAGCTATTGTGGGTGGTGCCACTGATGGCAACCATTGCAACTGGCGTATACATTTGCGAGCAAAATAAACAAGCTAATCTTATGGACCCTGTCAGTTGCCGAGATAACAACACAGTCCATTTTGCCTGAGCAGATATTTTAAACGTATTATGAAGTCGGTGAACCGTAATCTTCATAAAACAGTTCTCAAGTGCTTTCAGCCAATAGTGATAAAGGCCTTCCATGCTTGATATAGAGCCAGTGTGACCATCACCGTAACTAAAGAGACTTCCTCAAGCTGTGGAGGCCCTGTCTGCTCTCTGAACCAGCTACAGTCTTCTCTACAGATTATTCCAGCACAAGTTGTTATTTTGGCCACCTCTTACTGTAATAGTGCACCCTATATCTCAGATCTGCAGGTCCCCTTGCCAAGGCTGGATGTCACTGCTCACTATCACCCTTGCCCTCTTCTTCCTTCTCTTCCCACTGTTACCAAGGCTGTTACACGATCAAGGGTCTGCATAGATGGTGGTGGCAGGAGTACCAATTGCTGTTCTGTTCCTAGCTGAGGTGGCGGGAAGGCTTGCACAGTGCTCCTTTTGGTTAGTTTGCAGTAAGGGAAGGGTAGTGTGTTGGCATGGCAAGCAATACGAGTCCACACAAGTAGTTACTATTTTGATAAAGTATTCACTAAGAATCAAGCAACAGCATGCAAATTAAACTATCTCTCTTTAGAGAAATGAATATGGGCACCTCAAAGTTAGGCCTATTTTGCCATAGGGAAAGATGGAGGGTGGAACATCAGCATCATGGTAGACAAAGCTTCTTTTTGCAGGAGCAGCACAAAGCCAGACCAAAAAAACCCCTCCTTTTCCCAGCCCTTTCTTGACCTGCCTTTATGACTCAAGAGCCTACCCCAGTGATAGTGAATCTTTTGGAGACCAAGTGCTCAAACCGCAACCCCAAACCCCACTAATTATTTAGAAACCCTATTAGGGCTTTCAAAGTAAGTTAGATTTTTAAGGAGTGGTTAATTTGTTTTTTATATACAAATTCATTTTAATTAGATTTTTGTTTTGACAAAAAATAACCCAAAAACAATTACACCTTAAACAAATAAAACACAATTATCTTCTTTCATAAAACATTTTATCAAATGATCCTTCTTGTAACATTACTGCATGCTGTCACCCACCAGAACAGCAGTATCATTTCTTTTACTTTTGCATCTTTTCTTTTCACTAGTTGCCCAAACACACCCATCTTTGTCCCAGCTCTTGGGAACATGAAAGGAGCACTGCCCAGGTATTAATTGCCTTGATGATATTGCCTCCACTCAGTTTTGACCTTAAGATTTTCTGGACATGCTTCATGTATTTTGTAGAAGTAGTTCTTTTGACTTGATTGTGTAGCAGGTCAGAAGCTTCCAGAACTCCCAGGTACAGTGGAACTTCGTACAGTTGTACCTCGCTTAAAGAGCATAATGTGTTCCACAGGATTGCTCTTTAAGCGAGTTTGCTCTTTAAGCGAAACACCATTGTAAGTGACCGATTGTGGGGGGATTGCTAACCCTGATTTATTTGTTAAGCGCATTTTTGATTGGTTTTATTTGTTAAGCGAAGCAACCATTCAGAGAAAATTCGGCTCTTTAAGCGAGTTACTCTTTAAGCGAAAAGCTCTTTATGCGAGGTTTGACTGTATAATGAACACCCCCTGCAGCAACTAAATCACATAATGAATAGGTTTTTAAAGAAAGTGGCAGCCTGCATAACGATTTTTCCTATGGAAAAAATTGTACAATGAATTTTCAATGGGAAAAATCACATAGCAAAAAAAAAAATCACATAGTGGCAAGACCTGTGGAACTAATTAAAATCATTATATGGGCTTTTACTGTACTTGTATTCCTCTTCTGATGTTATTGCTTTGATACAGTCTTCATTCTCTAACTCAAATCCACCACTTTTGACAATTTTGCCTGCCTTAACAGTAATTGTTTCACTCTTGTCAATTCCAAATTGCATTCCTATGTCTTCACTAAATTTATTTTTAGTTTCCAGCAGTGTATTTAGTTCAGCTCTTGTCTTTCCAAACTATTTTAGATAATCTGTATAGAGCAAATGTGAAACCTTCAGTCCTTTCTTAGCTAATTGATATCCACAGTTTGTTCTATTTAGAATAGTTGTCAGCGGTGCCATTCATAAGACAAATAGCTAAGGTGGTAGAGGTGCTGTTGTTGTTATTGTTACCACCCCAGATCTGTCCTAAAATAAAGTGATCCTTGTGCTGGCTGTTGATTTTTCCCTTTCACAAAAGCATAATCTATAACAGTGATGGCGAACCTTTTAGAGACTGAGTGCCCAAACTGCCACCCAAACCCCACATATTTATCGCAAAGTGCCAACACAGCAACAAGGGAGGAAGGAAACACTCCCATTGGCCTGCTGGGCAGAGGGGCAGGGTAAACTCTGTGTTGGGGGGAGGAAGCTCTCCCATTGGGCTGCTGGGCAGAGGAGTGGGCCAAACTCTGTGCTGGGGTGACTGCATGGGTGCCCACAGAGAGAGCTCCAAGTGCCACCTCTGGCACGCATGCCATAGCTTCACCACCACTGATGTATAAATTCTCTCCTTATTTCTTGAAAATTATTCACTGAATGATCTTTAATGATCTGAATGATCTTCGGGGAAGGCCGAAGGGCAGGATTAACATCTCCTCATCTGCCTTACTGACTGACATCCATTAATAGTTACAACCAAGAGTCCTGTTTTCTCCTGTGGCAGAGGTCTTTCCCTTCATCTTCACAGAGAATTGATTTGATCTTGCTTGCTGTGTCCTTCCATGTGCTGATATGGGTGATGTAGTTGGATGGAACAGGATGGCTAGCTTGCATTCTCCAAAATAATATTTAAAGTGTACTTTGCGTTGTTCCCTCTTTAAAATACTAGCAGTCTACACTGGAGATGATGTATACAATTATACCACACAATTTCATTAGTGGAGCAAAGCCCTAAAAACTAAGCATTTCAAGCTCCTGGGATGGCATCAAGCCATCTTAGAAGCTTCCGTATTAATTTAATGGATGATATACAATGTAGTCACAGCTTCAGTGTATCTTTCTGCTATAAACTCTCATCAAATAGCATTGAACTAATTGAATTTTATGCACCAGCTAGTATAAATAACAATCAAAAAGGCAGTGAAACGTAAGCACAACACCTTGAAAGCCAGTGCTACATCAGATTAACAATTAAAATTAGTTTGATATGACAGCCCTTTTATCTGACATTTGATAGCAAAGCTATTCTATTAAATGTTTGTCAAAGGAACTTTGTTGAAAATTAATCCATGTATATCATCAGAGAGAATAATATCCTGGGTTTATTGTCTGGAATAAACATAGGGCCTAGATTTTATGCATTCAGTTTAAGTAAAGTTAAACAAGACCAGTGAGCAAAGCTGAAGAGTGTGGACCCCAGAACAGAAAAAGATCTGATGGGGAAAGAATAAATTTGTAACAGAAAGTGCTCACAGTATGGTTGCATAATAGCATCAGATCAAATTACAGATCAAAATAAAGCAACAGAAGGTTTTAAAGGAAGTTCTTCGGAGAAAGCGATGTAATGAGCAAAGGGCCATTTGAAAGAATGTTAAAGCAACTAAATATACAACAGCCTGGTTTTGCTCCCTTCATTATTACTGAGAGTGTCCTTAAGACATGTCAGAAAACAAAATAAAAAAACACTGTAGCACTTTAAAGATTAACTGCTATATATTTTTATTGTTAGCTTTCGTGGATCAAGTCCACTTCTTCAGACCACAAAAGCTAACAATAAAAATACAGCAGCTAGTCTTTAAAGTGCTACAGTGTTTTTTTATTTTGTTTTCTGATATGCCTGAGCCACAGACTAAGACGGCTACTATTCAAATACACACACACACACACACACACACACACACACACACACACACACACACACACACACAAAACTTAGGACATGTGACGCCTATTGTGGTACATTGGCTAGAATGACAATTATTACTCTAGAGACCTAGATTCAAATCCTACCTTGGCCATAAAAGCTCACTGGAGGAGTGGAACTGGTGAAACTACTCCTTAAATAGCTCACTTACCTTGAAAGCCCTATTATTACGATCACTATTAAGTTGATTCTGACTTGATGCCATATAATTAGCTTCTCCTTCAAGTGCCATATCCAATTCCAAATACTGTATTGGCTATTACCATGGTGATTAGCTATGAAGATTGTCCTGGGAACAATATAATGCAGTGGTCTTCCATTTGCCTTCTGCATTATAATGTGATACCCGAACCACTGATCCAGTTCTGCAAATCATTTTCTGGTCCTGAGCCCTTTTGGGACACAAAGTCCTCATTAGCCCCAGGCCAATATTGATGAAGCTGCTGCCCTCCATCAAGATAGATTCAAATGGGATTCAACTCACTTGGGGACCATCACCCTTCCCTGTGGACTTCACCATCCCAAGGCCGTTGGTCCTTAGGGTTGACATAATTAACTAAAATTTATAATGATGTAACCTAACACATCGGCACTGCATTCTACAGATATAGGGCCACTACTGAGAAAGAAAAACTTTGGTTGCTGAGCCTAAGGTCAAATAGGCCAATTTGGGTGGAAACAATCCTTGAAGGAACTGGGTTCCACTTTATTTCATTTGTTTCATTTTGGCTATCCACGGTGGGAGAAGCAAAAGAAAAAAGAAAGAAATTCCATCCAAATCATGAGTCTGCCATGCTTATGTTACTGTAAGAAGATAGCCAAAGTGTGTGACATCATTGGAGTGCCATTGGTGGAATACAGGGGTAGACTAGATGAGAACTCAGAATTTTCATAACATTTATCAAAAATGCAGTCCACCTCGGGGGGGCCTGTGTGTGATGATACTGGATTCTCCCTCGATGTTTAGGATTTAAGTTGGTGGACCCAAACATCATTTAATGAAAAGGCTGGAGAATCCAAATAAAAAACAGGAGTGAAGCTCTCAGATATCGAAAGCTGTCCCAAACTTTGGTTTTATGGACATCAATTCCCAAAAGCCTAAGTCAATTTCCCAAAGCATAGATCTGCCAATGTACTTGACTTAGGCTTATGGGAATTGAAGTCCACCAGTGTTCCACAGAACATAGTTTGAGAAATGCAGTCATAGAGTTTCCATTTCTTCCACTATGCCCAGGATCATACACTACAAGTAGACCATGATGAGAAGAGCCGCAAGTACCTAGAACCTATGCTTAAAGAGATTGTTTTGAGGCTTTGGACATAAACATGGGTTTGATTCACATGATTGTTCCATCGTAAAAGTATGTCCAGATCACAATTCTGGAATACTAATGAGATCTCCAGCTGCTCATGAGCGGCTATCAACAACGTATAGTTTGTCCCTCAGATAAAGGCTTTCTATCTCACCCTTTCCCTTCCTCAAAACCTAGCAAGAGAGAAAATTTCAAAGCAGGAGGTGGCATGAAACAAGCCATTTAAACAAGTGTGGCCTTCCAGAGGTGTCACAACAGTGATAAGTTCAGTTTAAACTTTACCCAAAGCCAAACATGTAGTGTCAACAGTAATCCCTGTCCAAATTCTCTACAACAGAGTGGCAATCTAACCGTGAGACTGCATCAAAGCTGAGGTGCAAGGGAGGTGGGAACATTTGGAAACTTCTATTCCCATCCTGTCTGCAGGCTTTTGCAATAAATTACCTCCAGCCAACCAAGATAGGTACCAAGATAGGTATTCTGTACGTCCATTAGGGAGGCTTGGAATGGGAGGGAGGAACTGGCAGAATTGGGGTGGAGGGCTGAAGGGATCAGGTAAAACTGAAACTAGATTCATATGCAGTTCAGCTCCTTCTGGTGTATCAATTGAGGGTAAATGATCAGGCACAAAACAGATTTGACCCCGCTGCAACTGAATCCTCCCTGGAGTTACTTAGACAGCATGTAATCAATCCTGTCCCCAAGTGCTCTAGAGTAAGCAACTCTGAATTTGAACATAAGGAGAAGATTCCTAGCTAGACATTATAGAGTGCTCATAGTCAGGGCTAGTCAGTGGTGGGTTCAAAAAAAATTTACTACCACACTGTGGGCGTGGTATGGTGGGCATGGCCAGGGGGCAAGCCCCTGCGTTGCACCCAAATTAGAACTACTTTACTTCAAAACTTGGATGGGCAGGGCCAGCCAGAATTTCTGCTACTAGTTCTGGCGTACCAGTCCAAACCTGCTGATGCCCACCACTGGGGCTGGTTGAATGGAGAGTAAAGAGCAATTTACAATGACTGTGTCCTCAGGCAAGGGACAGCTTTGATGACCAAACTGGAGGATCCAAGTCAAAGCAGCAGACACTCTATCCTGCCCTCATCCTCAGTAACCCAGGAATCATCCAGCTTTGCGTATTTCCTCTTACAGTTCCACCAAACTATAGTTAGGCTTACTTCCAGAGGTGGGCTTCAGCAGGTTCGCACCAGTTCTGGTGAACTGGTAGCAGAAATTCTGGCTGGCTCTGCCCATCCAAGTTTTGAAATAAAGTACAGTAAAACACCGGATAACGTTTGGACCGGATAACGCTAGAATCGGATAACGATGCAAGATTTTTGGAAAAACCTTGCATCAGATAACGATCTTCTTAGCGTTATCCGAGCCAAATGTGTTGGGGGGGGGGCTTGGATTGGGTAGAACATCTACCCAATCCACACACACATACACAGCGATGGATCGCTGCTACTGAACTAGGGTCGGAGGAAAGGCAAGCGGGTGCCTGCCTTTCCCCCGACCCTAGTTCAGCCTGAGCGATCGCTGGACGATATTTTTTTTAAAATGAATCCCACCACTGCTTACTTCCCTGCTGAAGGTGGGAGATTAAGAGGGGGAAATTTACATGCTGCAGCACTACTGAAGGAGAAAGGCTATTACAACAAAGTTGCCACTCAAAAATAAGCACCAACAACAATGGCTGAAATCCTGACATGCAGTTACACCAACAACGTATCTTTTAGAAGTCAATTGTCATAAAATAAGAAAGCTCTGGAGACATTATATGTTGCAAATTGAGTCACATGTCCTAGCACCCAACCTGTTTCTTAAACTACAGCAATTTGCTTCTATATTTCATGCTGTTTGAATAACTGCACAATAAGATTTCACTCAATGTAAATTTTCCCCTTAAACTTTTGGTTTCTATTTTCTGTCCACTCTGGAGCTAATATCTTACAACACTTTAGCAGTTTTGGACACTGATGGCTTAAATGGCCTTGTGCATTAACAAGGATTAATTTTGGCAGACAGATTTTTAAGGGTAAAGGTATAGATTTTCCTTACTTGAAAGCCAGTTGTATCCCTCTCTATGGGACAGTGTTCATCTCCATTTATAGCCAAAAAGTCAGCACTGACTGCATCTGCAGGCATTTCCGTGGTCATGTGGCAGACATAATGAGATGACAGAGCCCACAGAATGCTGTTACCTTTCCCACCAAAGGGGTATCTATCTCTCTGTTTCTTGATTTTGAACTGCTAGGTTGGCAGGAACTGGGACAGAAAATGGGTGCTCACCGCATCCCATAGTACAGTACTTGGCTCTCGAACTGCTGACCTGCCCACCTTCGAGTCATCAAACTCAGCATCTTAACCATGAAGTCATTGTGACCACACAGATTTATATATGTTTATACAAATACTCACTTTTCATGCCTTTGAAAAAGTGGGCTAAGGCTGAGACTAGACAGGCAAATTGGAGTGGACTACATCTTTTCTTCTTTAAATGTTTCTAGAGTAATTTTATTACACAAAAAACTAGTTTGTGTACAAAATAAAAGCAAAGGAGGAAGGGTTAACGAGACTGAACTGATCTCTCCATATTTTCTGTGTCTTTTTGTTTTGTACCTCATACTCTGTGGCTAGAGGGAAAGAACAAAAAAGAAAAATCCCCAAAAGTATCAAGCAGCTGCATCCTAAATATAAAAGGCACAGGCGTTTAGATCTGTTTCCAAGGTTCTGATGTCCAACTTCCTTTCCTAATGTGAAGGAAAATAAGTAGGCTCATTTCTTTGTAAACACAATTCACAATCTGCATTATCGGTTAAAATGAACTTCCAAACAAACTGATTCGTGTGTCTGAAGAAGTGGATTTTGATCTACAAAAGCTCACATTGGGGGGAAATGTGAATCTTTAAAGCGCCAGAATATTTGATACTTGTTTTTCCTTCTTGTTTTCCCCTTTAATTTTGCCAGCATCATAAGAATGAGGTTAATTCAGAGCCATTGCTTGGGAAAGAGAGAAAGTTTGGAGTCTGGAACTCCCAGCATACTCCCAATATTAAAACAAACAAATCAGCCGTGTGATCCATATACAAAACAAATGTAGAAGAAGAAGGTGATGCCTATTTTGGATCACTAAAATAAAAATCATTGCAAGCGTTTATGATTCAAGATCACTTCTTCAGGCAAAGGTAGGGAAGTCATCAATGAAAGTCCAAATGTTTATGGCATGGTGTTTGCCAGGCTCTGTTCTTAAAAAATAAATACAAAGTAGCAGGTCCATTTTATATTCCTCCCCCCTCCAACATACACAGGAAACCAGGCCTTCACTTACAGTTCCTCCCAAATAGCTCCATTGAGGCCACAGGCCTCCTCTCCAGCAAGGTCAAAGCAATGCAGATTTCAGTATCCTCCATCAGGGAATTCCAATTGTAGCCAATTACATTGTTCTGATATTAAAATGTCCATGTAGTTCAGGCAACTATTTTTGGTATCCATAGAAGTTCCATAAAACAAACAAATCAGCTGTGTGATCCATATGCAAAACAAATATAGAAAAAGAAGGTGATACCTATTTTGGATCACTAAAATAAAATAAAAATCATTGCAAACTTTCGTGATTCAAGATCACTTCTTCAGGCAACGGTAGGGAGATCATCAATGAAAGTCCTTCTTCCTCTACATTTGTTCCCAATACTGTATTAAGATTTGGGAAGATTTGTTCAAAAAGGTGACTTTTCCAAGTTCTTCCTAGAGGTTGCTCTCATTACGTGCTATCTCAGTAACTGGTAGTCTCTTGGAAAAGTTTCACTAATTGGCTTTCCAACAAACAGGAAAAAAGTAAAAGAAAGCAGAATATTCTGCTCCAAAAGCTCATCTGAGACTGAATTTGAAATAACATGGGCTAAAAAAGAGCAGGCCTTTCCCCTATTTTTTTAAACTCTAGGTCTTCCAAACTTCCAAGCTGGCTATAGTTTATAGAATCTATGCAAGGACCATACATTCTCACTATTTCAATATTAACCCAGTAAACATTTGTTTGTAAACCTGAGGGCTCCTGTTAAACTAGAGCAGTGGTGGCAAATGTATGGCATGCATGCCAGAGGTGGCACTCAGAGCCCTCTCTGTGGGCATCCATACAGTCACCCCAGCACAGAGTTTGCTCTGCCCTTTTGCCCAGTAGCCCAATGGGAGCACTTTCTCGCTCCCACAGCACAGAATTCACCCCACCTCTTTGCCCAATGGGAATGTTTCCTTCCTCCCATGTTGCTGTGTTGGCACTTTGCAATAAATAAGTGGGGTTTGGGTTGCAGTTTGGGCATTCAGTCTCTGAAAGGTTCTCCATCACTGAACTAGAGATGGCTTCATTCATTGGCCAATCACAAGGAAAGTCTTGTTTCTTCTTGCAAACCAAAGGGTTCAAAATTGGTTGCATATTTTGCTTTATATCTCTGGTTTTATAAGGGCTAGATACTTAACTTGAAAAAAGAAACAGAAATGAGACAAGAAAGCTGAGGACTTGGGTCAGCTGGTGGACTAAACAGGCACCAGATGGCATGTCTAAAATCAAGGGAAACCCCAGCCAACAGGGGGATATGGCATTCATACCACTTCCACACGAAAAATACAAAGCTGAAGTTAATTTAAACATGGTAATAAACTCTGCAGGAAATAATTTTTACCCCTCTGCAGTACTTTCAACAGCTGCATCTGGGCTGCTGTTAGCTGCATTTAGGGGAAGAGCTTTTTCACGCCATTTAGTAGAGCTCTGACAAGCAGGCATAACTGCCATTTTGTTAACTTGTGGTCTCAATACCTTTCTGAGGACCATACAAGAGGAACGATCATTCCTCAGCACCTTCCCCATCACTTTCCTGAAATCTAAGAGACACCCTTTTCTAACTAAAAAAAAATTCATTACTAGCATTTTGCAGAGAGAGTAAATCCTTCTCTATTTTCTCTATATGTTGTGGTGTACTCATATTGCATGTAATGAAAGCCTATTTCCCTTGCTTCACTCCTAGGTGAGTTTAGATGAAATAGTCGTAAAGAAGACGGACCACTTTGTTCTACATCTCTTTCTCCCACCCCACCCACCCACCCCTCTCTTTCTCTCTTGCACACACACACACATTTATCACCTCTGTGAGGTGCCCTGTGGAATGCCACTCATTCTTCACAAGGACTTTAACCACTCAGTGCAAATAAGAGAGCGAGCATTCCTGGGTGCGTATATGTAGGGAGGAAGAGAAAGGAGGCCAGGTCTAATCAATCTGGCAGACTTTCCCACACTTTCTGGGATCAGTTTTTATCAGGGTTGTAACATAACATGTCAAGGACTTTCTAATGGTGCCAAAGGTTCTCATCTGCCCCTGTATGTTTCAGCACTGATCATTCCAGTATCCCCCACACAAGCGAGTGAGCGCAACACATTCATACAAACACACACACACACACACACACACACGTCATTTCATGGGTGATAGATCCACATTCAACTGGATGTAGGAGAGTCACTTTGTCTCTGTATACACATACTGTACTATTATGTTTCCTGTAGAGCTCCGTACCTGTTATTGCAAAAGAACCTGATAGGTTTGGCTTATTGTACACAGCAAGCAAGTGACTAGTCCTCACACACACACTCAGTCCTAACACACCTGCTTCTGAGAACCATCTGCCTGCCTCTAAGCTGCACATATCCTGGGGATGTCTGGGAAGGAAATAAATAGTTTGAAAATACAGTTTGTCAGAAGGGAGAGTCGAGAGGTGAACCATCTCTGAAAACTAAGCTGGACAATGTGTGCTTAAAAGAGCTTCCTTATTATAGATTTCATCTTATAACGGGGAATGTGTGAGAGGCATTTCCTGCATTGGGCGAATGGACTTAAATGGTAGAACTGTTGTTATTGTCTTGAATTGTGCTTTTGTTTTTTAAGCTGAAGTGTTTTGGAGAGAGAGATTGAAGGTCTAGGCAAACCATTACAGCATACATGGGGGTGGCTGGTTGAGTCACAAGGGTACCTTTGCAACTGAGAGTCGGTCCTACCATTATATACAGCAGAGTGAGATGTATCTAATGGTCCTACCAATCTAATGGTCCTACCACCAGTGAGAAATTTTAGCCATCTTGAATGAGCAAGCAAAATTGCCAGTTGTTACAATAGTAATGATTTCACGTCAGAAATTATTCTGGGTTGAAAGGATTTTTGCTGGAGAAACTCCACTTAGGGGATGCCTGAATGAGGCTCTTTTCATCTCCCCAAGGTATTTTCCCACCAAAGTGGTCCCTATTTATCTACTTGCAGTTTCTTGCTTTCGAACTGCTAGGTTCGCAAGAGCTGAGACAGAGACAGGTGCAGTACCCAGGTCTCAAACTGCTGGCTTGCCAGTCTTCCATCTAAGAAGGTGAGTTTCTTAACCACTGAGTCACCACAGCCCCTAGTTGTTACAAGCATGATAAGCAAGCTTACTAGGGTCTTTGGCAGCTTCCTTCAGAACCAGAGATTCTATGCCAAGATGAATGGAAAGAACAGCAGATGGAGGTTGCAGAAGAATGGACTGCCCCAAGGAAGTGTATTGTCTCCAACACTGTATTATATATATATAGACAGTAAAACCTTGCATAAAGAGCACCTTGCTTAGAGACTAATTAACTTAAAGAGCAGAATTTTCTCTGAATGTTCGCCTCTCTTAACAACTAACACCAACCAAAACTCGCTTAACAACTAAATCTGGGTTCGCAATCCCTCTCCCCCTAAGTCATAACTGGCCACTTACAATGGCAACGGTGGCACTTTTTCCAAGTGTTTTGCTTAAAGAGCAATCCTGTGGAACTCATTATGCTCTTTAAGCAAGGTACCACTGTACAGTAAAACCTCAGGTTATGAGGGAAGTCCATTCCTACAGCCTCCATTGTAACCCGAAGAAAAATCATAAACTGAACGTTTTCCCATAGGAATGCACTGCAGAGAGGCAGCTGTGGCGACGAGCACCAGGACTCCCTCCACCACTGGTGTCCTGGGCCCCACCCCTGACCATGACAGAAAAGGCTGCCGCCGCCCCCTGGACTTCATCTGTGGCCGGGGTGGAGAGGCTGTTGCAGTATTATATCATTGTATATCATGATACAGTCAAACCTCGCATAAAGAGTGTCTCACTTAAAGAGTAACTTGCTTAAAGAGCAGAATTTTCTCTGAATGTTCGCTTCGCTTAACAAATAAAACCAACCAAAAACTCGCTTAACAAATAAATTGGGGTTTCCAATCCCCCCCACAATTGGTCACTTACAATGGTGTTTTGCTTAAAGAGCAAACTCTCTTAAAGAGCAATCCTGTGGAAGGCATTATGCTCTTTAAGTGAGGTACAACTGTATGTTGTTTTTGTAGGATGAATATTGTATAATTATTGTGTATATTGTATTACTCTGTATATTGTATAATTATTATGTGCGCTGCCCTGAGTTGGGTTTCCTGATTGGGCAGCATACAAGTGGGGAAATTAAATTAAATTATCTGCACCCAGAGATGGGTGCTCATTCCATCATGCAGTACTCAGGTCTTGAACTGCCGACTTACCGACCTTCCAGCTAACAGGGCAAGTTAGCTGTTGTTTGACGAAATCATTTTCAACCCACCTTCCAGTATGATTAGTCTAACATTATGGGATTTCCAACCAGTGCTCATTGTCATGAATCTTTAGTCAGTCCATGGATTATTTGTTCTTTTCATAACGGAACAAAACTCTGAACCCCAAATATTGCTATATGCACTTGCCTATACTGTTTTGCATTGGTGGGCTCCAAAAAATTTTACTACCATACTGTGGGCATGGTATTGTGGGCGTGGGCCTGCATTCCATGGGTGGAGCCCGCCAGAATTTCTGCTACCAGTTCTGGCGAACTGGTGTGAACCTGCTGATGCCCACCACTGCTGTTTTGATGTGGTGAGATGCGGGGCTTAAGAAGCTGATTTGCAAATGAGGAAATCCCTGGTTACTTTTCTGTTTGGGCTCTCGGGAGTTCACTGCCATTCCATGAAAAGTTTGGCTGAGGCTAAAATTGTTCTTTACTCAGAAAACATGCCCTTTGCTTCATCGAGCCCAAACGTAACAGCTCTGAAAAGCAAACAGCAATCTCCAGGTCTGACACATGAGAGAGGAATCTGCTCTTGATAGGAGAAAATGACCTATTGCATCCTCTTCACCCAGAATGAATGTGTTTTTCTCTCTCGCCTGAAACTGTGTTTTTAAAATGGCTTCACAAAAACTCCCCTTCATCATAAATTACAACCAAGCAATGAGTCTGCCCTCCAGTCTCCTAAAACTGAACCGGTTTCATCAGTGTGTGTAAGGGGAAGGGGTCAGTTCATATGAATCCATACTAACTAGGTGACTTTTGCATACATAGCATGTACGGTATCAGTACATGTGGTCTCTATAACCTATTAAATGTCTTGAATTGGTTGGATTTGGATGGTTCAGGGTAACATGCTATCTCCAATGGGTGGCTGTGGTCCCATATCCTTTCATATAATCCACTGGGCAACAGAGATCCTAGCAGACCTACCTTTCAAGAAGACTTTCTTCCAGTGGTGGGCAGAAATTTTTTTGCTACCACACTGTGGGCGGAGCTTATGTTGTGGGTGGAGCCTACATTGTGGGCGATCTAGTCATGCCTGCCATATGGCCATGTATACATCTGCAAACACAGACAGCACTGGCTCTTTGGATGTAAATGGAGATGGGCACTGCACCCTAGAGTCGGATATGACTGGCTTTTGAGCAAGAGAGACCTTGAATCACTTGCAGGGACAAAACCTGATGGGGCAGGGCAGGGAGGTGGGCATGGCCACCCAACTTCACTACCCCCCCTTGCCCGAAGGCCATCAAATTTTGCTACCCTCCTGCCCAGAGGCCACCCAGTTTTGCTTTTTTCTTTTCCGCCGGGGGGGGGGGTTTGCGAACCTGTTGCTGCCCACCACTGCTTCCTTCCCTTTTCCTTATTTTATAAGTGATTACACAAGAAGCTCAAGGTCAAACAGCTTGCCCATATTATAAATACTGTACAGGAGCCCAGCTCTCCATAAGCAGCACAGAAGAGGAAGTGAAGCCTTGTCAATATCAAGACTTAAGAGTTTAATTAATCAGAGCAGAAATCTGAAACAAAATGTTCTATATCTTTTGGCAGATCTTTCATTTGTTCCTTTCACTTGGAGGCTAAAGATAATACTTCTCCTCCTTGCTAGCTGGAATGTGAAAGAAAACTCACAAGTCTTACATAATTTGAAGGAAGTTTTTGCTTTGCAAGGAATGGGAGCAGACAACCATTTCGCCTCTTATTATCATCATTCTTTAGCACCTGCTTTGAATTCAAGGTGCCAAAAAAACAAAGGTGCTGCTCACCCACACACAAACAGCCTCATCTGCCTGAAGTAAAATGCCTTCTTTATCGCTGGGCCTCAAGAAATTAGTAAATATGTCTAAACTCTACACTTGTCTCACAAAAACTGTTCAGACATCGGGCTTTTCCCAACAATAGTTGGAGGCAATTCAAGTGATTTGAAAACTGCAGTTTTTAACTAGAACTCCCAGAATCTCTCACCCAGCATGACCTGCAGTTATAACTAATTGACATACTAATTGACATTGTTGCCCATCCTGAAAAAATATTTATTATTATTATAACTTATATGCCGCCCTCCTCAAAGAGACCCAGGGCGGCTAACAAAGGTTTCAAAAGACATAAAATACAATATAAATTTCAATTTAAAATTAATATTAAAATATTAAAAACTAAGCAAAGATAAAAAGATTTAAAATGCATACTTTGAGAGAGGGAGGGGTCAGATGAGCCAACAGGCGGATGCTACTGTCTGACCCAAACCCCATACCTGTCCAACCAGCCAGGTCTTAACCCCCTTCCTAAAGGGCAGCAACTCTGACTGGAGACGTAGCTCAATTGGCAGGAGGTTCCATAGGGCCGGGGTGGACACAGAGAAGGCCCTCCTCCTATTGCTAGAGAGGTGTGCCTCTGTAGCCGATGGAACAACCAGAGTCTCTCCGGTCCACTCTGGTGGGACGGACAGATGTTCTTCTTTGCCCACCCTCATCTAGAATCCTGGCTATGGCCCTGGGCACTTCCTGGTGTGGTGGAGGTGGTGGGGGAACCACATGAAATGTCATCGTGGGCCGCATCCGGCCAATGGGCCAAAGGTTGAGAATCCCTGCCCTAGGCAAACCAAATGACCACAAAGATATGGGCAATCTTAGCAGCCCCGCGGTGGAGAGAGATTTTACTGGGACGGATGGGCACGCGCTGCTGCTCAAAGCCCATTCCTTAAAGGGAAACGCCACCTCGGCATTTTCCACTTCGCTTCTTCTTGCCAGTCTCCGCTCTGCTCCGTGGGAGAAAGCCCAAAGATCTTCGGGCAGCTTTGGGAGAAGCCGCTAAAGCTTCCTGAAGTGCTTCAGGCTTTTTCTCATGGAGAAGAGCGGAGACTGGCGAGAGGAACCAAAGCAGAAAATGCCGAGGTGGCGTTTCCCTTTAAGGTATGGGCTTTGAGCAGTAGTGCATGCCCGTCCATCCCGGTAAGATCTCTCCCCACCATGGGGCTGAATCTTAGGCAGAATATTATGTAATGGTAACTCGCTTAAAGAGCACAATGCGTTCCACAGGATTGCTCTTTAAGCAAGTTTGCTCTTTAAGTGAAACACCATTGTAAGTGACCAATTGTGACTTGGGGGGGATTGCGAACCCCAACTTATTTGTTAAGCAAGTTTTTGGTTGGTTTTATTTGTTAAGTGAAGTGAACATTCAGAGAAAATTCTGCTTTTTAAGCGAGTTACTCTTTAAGCGAGGCGCTCTTTATGCAAGGTTTGACTATATGTTATTTCCTTTGCTCCATAAATTATATCACACACATACACAAACAGTTCATTTGTGGGGAACACAGAAAGAGACTCCTTGAAGACCGTGACATTTTTGAACCACAATTGGGTGTAACCCTGGCAACAGCAACCTTGTGCTGGCTAATCTTTCCCACACTGGAACAGGCGAAAGCAGTGGTGGGCAGCCAAAAAAATTACTACCACACTGTGGTCGGAGCCAACATAGTGGGTGGAGCCAACATAGTGGGCGGAGACAACATCATGACATCATGGCTGGAGCCATGCTGTGGGCAGAGCCAACATTTAAAAACCCATAAAAATAAGTACACATAAAAATACAAATTAAATGCACATAAAACACATTAAAATACACCCACCCACCCCACATCCAAAGGTGAGTCACTTACCCTGGGCAGCAGGCTATGCAGAGCTTCAGGGTAGCAATTTCTCTTCCTCCTCCCTGCTTGGGAGGACAGCAAGGAAGCCGCACAAGCATGCCAAGCGCTGTAGGTGTGCGTGCACACCAAGCACTTGGTGTGCATGCGCAGTGGGGGAACCGGCGAAAAGGTAAGCCCCCGAGGTGGTTCCCTCCAAAAGCTGCTACCGGTTCTCCAGGACACCAGAAAAAGTTACTACCAGTTCTGGCAAACTGGTGTGAACCTGTTGCGGCCCATCACTGGGTGAAAGGAACTACAGAATGGAATCCCCAAAGGTGGCCTCATTTTGCCAGTTTCACAGATGGCCTAGACATGGAAGAAGAAGTTCATTTGTAACTGTTATACCCATTCTATGGCCTGTCAAAATGCGCTAATCATACCAAAACATTTTGGCTATTTCAACTTCGCTACTGATCTCTAGTATCCAACAACATTTGAGACTTAAATTCTAAAGTTTTAAGTCAAATAAGACCAGAAACACACACTGAAATTACTCATTATCAGAACTTAAAGCATATTAGTAGTGGAGTGCTATGATTCAGGCAGGCTTCCAGTTTCAGTAGTCAGTCTTCAAAGGAATCCTGTGCTCAAATCCTGAAGGCCAGTCAAAAGATAAAACAACATAATGTATAAATTATGTAAGGTAGCAGTTAGAGCAGGGATTCTCAACCTGCAGCCTGCAGGGCGGAAGTGGCCCATGGTACCATTTCATGTGGCCCACCCACCACTACCTCCACCACATCAGGAAGTGCATTGTGGTAGAGGAAGGCCAAAATGGCCATCTGGCCCCTGAAGCTGTCTGAGGGAGCATGACCCGGCCTGCAGCTTTAAAAGGTTGAGAACTCCTGAGTTAGGGAAATCTGTTTTCTACTCACAGATTATCTGTAATACTGTACAGTATCTCTTTCTTCCCCCAAACTGTTCATTAAAGCAAAATTAAATCACTAAATTTAGCCAGGGACATGACTATGTATTTCTGAGAAATCACTGATGGTGTGAAAGTGAACCAAGAGGAAGAAGGGAAGGGAAGGGAAGGAACCAGATGTGGGGGTTTTTTCCCCAACCTAGCAATTCTCCTTCTCCTATAGGAGAAAGGGTCTTTATGCCAATATCAGCCTAGTCAGCCAGCAGTCTCTGACAAAATGCCCCTTCACCTAACAGCATATTGATCAATAACCTTCCTAAATAACAATCCATTGCCTCTGACATCCATCAAAGTTCACCTTGGAACAGATCAGTTGGTCACTATTTTTGATTTGGTTTGTCACTCAATGCTGAAACCTCTACAAAACCTGGTCAGAAAAGGTGATTCCCTTTCTTCTGTGGCTGACAGTACTGACTGTGCTATGAAATGGGAGGATAAAACAGGCCAAAATGCCTCATGTCTGGCCTCTAAGATGGATCCAGCTGGGAATGGAATCTACGCTCCAAAGCCAGAGATTTGAGATATATGACTTTGGCAGTTTACCTCTAATGTTTGTCTCAAATTTTTAACAGAGAAGCTAGAAAGCAAGCTGAGAAGTCTCCCATGCCCTTGTCTGAGCAGAGAGGTCTGTCGCACAAATGCCAAACCCAAGATATCTTCTTCCTCTTCAGCTTTGAAGAACATCACCATCCTTAGGTATTTTCCAAGTTCCCTTTGCCTCTCTTCCTGCTGAGCTTTTTGGACAAGGATGCCAAGCATAATTGACTCATCTTGGCTGCAAAGATAAAGTGTTCCAATGCAAGCACTTATGACAAAGCAAGCTAATCAACCTTTGAAGATAGAAGGCTGAGTAAATTGACTGCAGGTGTCTGAGAAAGTCAGGAAAGCCCTTCTATACCACAAACATCACCAATGTTCAGATGAAAGGTGTATATACACTACATCAGGGGTTCCCAACCTAAATCTTGTGGGCCACATCTGGCCTGCATCACTATTTCATGTGCCCCCCATCCCTCCAAAGGCATTCAATAAACAAAATGGCTGCCCCTTTGAAGCTATTGAGACAAAATGCACACACACACACACACACACACACACCATCATGCAGGTAGTGCAAAATGACCATCTGGACCTCGAAGCTGACTGAGAGAGCATGACCCGTACCCGTCTTGAAAAGTTTGGGAACCCCTGAACTACATAGTTATTTCATATCAATAGAGTAGGCATAATGACTCCATTCTGTGAAATCAGAGATCTGATTTTGAAATCAGGGATCTGATTTTTAGGGAGGATATTTAGAATATTGTGCTAGAGATCTCTAATGCATCCTCTGAAGTACAACTCAGAAAGCTAAGTACTGTATCTGGCTAAACTATAAATCCCACTATTCTCAAAGATAGAGCCAAAGATGCTTAAAGAGGCATGAAACTAATAGAACAGCGTAGTTTGAACAAATGCTTAATTTCTTGAAGTTGGATGTAAGGGACAAAACCAGGGCAGTGGCCAGGGGCTGGCCAGGATGGGCTTGGCCCACCCAGAGCTAACAGTTTGCCCACCCTCGCAAAGCACGGTTTCCCATAGGAATCCACTGAAAAGAGGCTTTGATGCCCACTCTGTACAAATATCCACCCACCCACATCTAGAATCCTGGCTACAGTCCTTGACAAAACAAAAGCAGTTTGCACTTTTCCAGGCAAGAAATTCAAGAAATAATTCAGCACAGGGCCTGCATTAACCAGATGAGCAGTGATGACACAAACTATATCAATGTAATTTTTCTCCCTCTTCAGAACTTGCCTCCTAGTCACCCCTCTCTCTATCTTTGACAACTCACACCCTACCAAGTTAATCTCATGCTGTTAATATAAGTTGATTTAGTGTGTCTAATACCAGAAGTTTCAAATGTTTTAACTCCAAGCAATGAAATATATTACTTCAACAGAGAACTTATACAATAGGTCAGTGGGGCCAAGTTAAAGAACTGCAAATCCATCCTGTAATTTAAGATTAATAGCAAGCAGAATTGTTCCTGCTTAAAAGACAGTAATACAGCACACGGCAATCCTTTCCTTGATTGTTCCTGGCCTGGCACTGGGCCTGGCACTGGGCACAGTTCTAGTTGTAGTCTGCCTGGATTTGGGAGGGCTGTGTCCATCAAAATAGAGGTGCAGTTGGTTTCAGCCATGTACTGTTCTAGAACCATTCATTCATTCAGAATACAGCCCCTCTGGCCATATTCCTGCTGCTATAGTATTTGCCAAAGCAGGGGCTCTGCAGGGAGACTATCTGCCCACTGCCTCACTCTGAGATGTTCTCTGGCTCTCTGGAATACTAGAATACCAATAGGAGTCACTGTTGATCTCTCTCTCTCTCTTTCTGAACACTCTTTAGCTCATGGATTGGACTGGACTGGACCAGACCCGCAGCATCATTTCATCTGGCCCATAACCATCGCACCCACACCCAGAAGTGGAAGCAGATGCTCTACACATGCGAAGGCGCATTTTACATCAGCCATAAAGTATGCCTGTGCATGCGTAAACACACCAGTGACTGTCGTAAATGTGGAGGTAGCCACATTTATGACAGCCATAAATTTGCCTGCTTCGGGGGGGGGGGGGTCTGGCCCACTCAGCTGTCCGGGGGCATGGTCAGGCCCAAGGCAGAAAAAGGTTTGGAACCCTGCTTTAACTCAATCTACCACTGAACCAATGGGCTCATGTTTTCTCATGGAAATGCCAACATTCTGTATCGCTGTTGTTCCTCCTTATTATGTAGTATAATAAATGGGTTTGAAATGCTGTTCACCACCTAATAACTTAACCATTTATATCTCTGCTCAGGGGTGGGTCTCCTTGAGTTGCATTAGTCCAGTAACTCCAAAGAAAGTATGTGTGGAATTGGAAGTCCAAAACAGACTGAAAACAAATCTCAACCAGACAACATTTCTTCCTGAGCTACCTCATGTTTGGTATAATAAGACAACTGCTTTATGTGTATGCATACCATGGTGGTAGTATATATGATTAGATCAGAAGTTCCCAGCCATTTTGTTTAATGGGAGCATATAATGCAATTTTAGCAATAACAATAGCAATTACAGTTAGGGGTCGTTCAAATACCACGTGGCCATTTTAGGGGGGAGGGGGTCAACCAAAAGTCACGGAAAGTCACATGGGAAGTGGGCTCGCCGTGAAGTTGCGCGACTCCAAAATTAATGTCTCCAGTGTTCGAGTCAGCATGGTTTTTACCCCCTCGGCCAGGTGGGACTTCGGGGGTGGGGCGGCAGGCTTCCTCAGGCCATGCTTCTGCCGTTTCTCTTCAAATCAGGGAAAACGGAGAAACCACGTTATTTAGGGGGGAGGGTTCAACCAAAATACATTGAAAGTCACAGGGGGAGCGGGGTCAAAAAGTGGCCTATTTTAGGTCACGTGGTATTTGAAAGATCCCTTATATACCACCCCATAGCACTTAGTGTACTCTCTGGGCCAGCATTTCTCAATGTCTTCAGGTCACAGGCTGACCACACCTCCTGAACAGCTGATCGGGCTGATCACGTGGTTCCTTCCACCTGGAAGCAGAAGTAAAATGTGCCCCGCGCATGCACAGAACACATTTAGCAGTGTTGCGCATGTGTGGGACACGTTTTACTTCTGCTTCTGGGAGCGGCGAGGGCGTTGGGGGCTGGTTAAATTGGCATTGGGGGTCGGGTCTAGCCTATGGGTCATAGGTTGTGAATGCCTGCTCTGGGCGGTTCACAAGGTAAGCAGCATTCCCCCCCCCCCAAACATGCTGGGTACTCTTGGTTGTCAATTCTTGTTCCACTTGGATTTGTAATGAGATTCCCCCCCCCCCCCAAAAAAAAAAAAAAAAAGCTGTTGGCTTCTGGTCATATTTAAGAGTCTCTGGTCATATATTAACTCAGTTCTTGTGGGGAGAAAAGGTACAAGTTAACTTCTTGGAAGCCTTTTGTGTGGATTGCGGGTCCATGCTTCCTTTGGCTCATTTTCTTTTCCCACCGTTAGACTACAGGCCCAGGGGTGGGGGGAAAGTGCAAGATCGCACTGACCTTTTCAAGCCTTAGACTGCCTTGGAAGAACTGTAGCCAGAAACATTTACAACAGGAGTTCTCAACCTTTTTAAGCCATGGGCCGGGTCACGCTCCCTCAGACAGCTTCGGGGGCCAGATGGTCATTTTGCCCTTCTTCCACCACATGGCACTTCCGGGTGTGGTGGAGGTGATGGGGGGGACCACCTGAAATGGTGCCATGGGCCTCATCCGGCCCATGGGCCACCAGTTGAGAATCCCTGATTTACACAATCTGCACTGCTTTATTTCCTGCTCTTGTTTCACAAATGAAGTGGTGTCATTGGACTGGTTAGCCACGGGCTATACATGCTAGAGATTCCGACAGGGTTCTCCAATCACATTTGCAAATGAGCTCTCATTTCCTGCCCACCAGGTTATTTTGTCCCTTTGAATCATTGTCCTAGGCTGGTGATGCAAAACACTGAGCAGGCCCGACTGCCAATGCTCGATATCATCAGACTCAAGGAGTGGATAATTAATATTGAAAGGTGTGATTGCAGTCAAGTGGGATGGCTAATCAGCTACTGATTTCTCTCTAATGTCCCAGATTATTTAGAAATCTAAGCTCTACAGGGAGGCAGAGAAAAAAGGTCTGGAATGGTGGAATTGTAGTAGATGCATGCTATCCCATTTCAAATATAAACATGAAGCAATTATGCCAGCAAGCCCCTCTCCTCATTATTCATTAGACCATGTTCCCAAGCTAGGACTAGGCTTTTTCTTGGTCAGACCCAGCCAAGAAAGAACAGAGAAATGACACTGCAGATCTTACCAGGTTCTGACTTGGAGGGGGATCCAGAGGTCCTAAGACCACCACCATGCTTTAAGCAGAAAACTGCTTCAGTGGCAAATCCACCCTACCTTCGTAGCATGGAAACAGCAGCACCCTTTAAGGTGGAAAAGGAAAAAAAGATGCTGTTGATCAAGCAATACCTTTAAAAGCACATCCAGGTAAATCCCATCCATTGCAACACATGGTGATCTACACCAGGAGTTCTCAACCTTTTAAAGCCAGGGGCCAGATCATACTCCCTCAGACAGCTTCAGGGGCCGGATGGCCATTTTGCCCTTCCTCCACCACATGGCTCCTCCTAGTTTGGTGGCAGCGTTGGGGGGGTACATGAAATGGTGCCACAGGCCACATCTGGCCCACAGGTCTCAAGTTGAGAATCCCTGGTCTACACCAATCAATAGTGTAATTGTGATAACAATCAACCCAATAAATGCAGTGATTTCTGTCATGCTTTAGTAACATCAGTGTACTATTCTAGTACCATACAAGCATTCAGAACATGAAAATCAACACACAAGAAGACCACCCCACCTCTCTTTCCCTTATTGCTTTTTCAACTCTAACGGCCAAAGGAGAGATTCCTCTCAGCCATGTCTGCTTTCTATGTGATGTAGAGCTCTGGCCTTCATGAGTAAGAAAGGATCTCTTCTTCAGACTTGAGCTTTTTAACAGGTGAGAAGCCATCATGGTCAAGAGGGTGCTGGAATACTCTGCTTTCTGAACACCTGAAGTTTGAAATAGATGGATTGAGGGTTATGGATCAATTAGGACTCAAAAGTCTCACGCTGTTCAAACCAAAATGACCAACTGGAACTAGAGGATGAGAGCTATAATCCAACAAATATTTCTAAAACAAATGTTATTTTTCTCTCTCTCTAATGTAATCAATATTACATTTTTTTAAAAAAAAATCTTAAGCAAGCAAAACCAGCAGACATAAATTGATACGGTTTCTAAGAAAACATCTACAAAAAGAACAGTCATGCTTGGCCAGTTAATCATTTCATTTACATTTTCTCAATTAATCAACTAATCAATAAGATTCACAAATTAAGAACAGCTTAAATATCCATTTCATGCACTCTTTAAAGAAAATTATTCAAAGTGAGCAGTAAATTTATTAACAGAACAAACCAGGCTGAAAAATAGTAAAAAGAATGCAATTATTGCAATTGCAACACAGTAAAAAAAATAAGAAAATAGTTACCAGATATTAAATTGCTCAAGAAGCAACATATGTGTGGCTCACAAAATATTATACAGGTACCAATTTTTAAAGAATCCTTATTTTAAAAAAAAAAAAAAAAAAAAACCTCTTATCTCTGTCTTTGTTTATATCTACACACCTCAAAAACAATCTCCAAATCAGTTTTAAGATCAAGGAACTGAAGTTCAAATCTGCCAATAAATTAGTCAATCAGGTTGAGTCCCTATGCCCTCAGACGCCAATTACTGTACTCTATTTTAGTTTAGTTTGTGATGTATTTGTCAGTTGTTTGTTTCGATCTGCTGTGGGTTTTGTTGTTATTTGTTATCTTGCTTGTTCACCAACCTGAGTGGGATGCCACCCAAATGGGTGGTATAGAAATACAATAAATATAGTAAATAAATAAATAAATATGTCTAACTCAGAAGGATATATTCTGGTTATGTAATTTCTTATATTCCTAAATATAAGAGGAGAGGAGACACAGCTGTGCCGGGAGCTGGCGGCTATAAGACCTCCCACTCCCCCCCCCCCCAACGGACTCCTTCTCTCACCCGGCCTGGGAAGAGGAGACACAGCTGTGCTGGGCGCTGGGGGCTTTAAGACCTGCCACCACCGCCCACCCCCAATTGACTCCTTCTTTCACCTGGCCCGGGGAGAGGAGACACAGCTGTGCCGGGGGCTGGTGACTTTAAGACCTGCCACTCCCCCCCCCCGCCACGGACGCCTTTTCTTGCCCAGCCTGGGAAGAGGAGACACAGCTGTGCTGGGGGCTGGGGGCTTTAAGACCTGGCGCTGCCCCCCCTCCCAACAGACTCCTTCTCTCTCCTGGTCCAGCCCAGGGAGAGGAGACACAGCTGAGCATCCTCTGGCCAGGAGGAGGAAGGGACACCAGCTGCGTGAGGCAGCTGCTGACAAAATCTGTGCCACTGCTTTACCGGTCTCCCGACCAATGTCCTTTGGCCGGGAAGAGGAGTTGGACTGCAGCCGCAGGTGGACGTTTTCACACTGTGATGTTTTCTACTATGGTGTGTATTGTTCAACTGTATGATATTTATTGAACCTTGTTGCTCTATTACACTACATGCCATGGTATTTTGATTGTACTGTAATATTGTATTGATGTGTAATGTGTACTGACCTACTATATGGTATTTACTGTAGTTTACTGTTTTGTTATACTGTATGCTATTGTATTTTTGTTTGCACTTTAATATTGATAGTTGTGGACTCTGTGAGCCGCTCTGAGTCAGTTGCTACCAAGGACAGCGGCATAAAAATCTAATAAATAAATAAAACATACACAAAGTTTTCAGTTTCATGAATGTTTCACAGCTGTTAGCTTGACGATGTCTAGTATATATCTTTCTGATTTTTCCAGTGTATATTGCAGTTCTTTACCTGCTAGAAATATTTGCATTAATGCACTTGTTTGTTTACATAATTTCCTTGCTGACTTTCTCCCATAAAGGGATTCAAAGAGCGCATTATTACATGTCCTGCACTCTGGGAGGATTGAGAAAAGATTCTTCCTTTCCTCTTTATAATTAACTTTCAAGAATGTGAAGAGTGCTATCATAGTCACTCTCAGACTCATTTTCTCAAGGGTAAACATGCCTGAAAGGTAAATATGGGCTACATTTGCAAGTCTGATTGTTCAGGGATGGAGCTTTGAAGATACAGAACATCTAGAGGGTAAATGTAAAATTAAGAAATACACCTTTGTTATAACATGTAATTTGACCCTGAGGGTGGGGGGGGGGAGACAGAGGCTGGTTAATATTACTCTTAGATAACTTGGTGTAGCTGCTTCCGAAACTGCTGTAGCAACCTCTGCTGGAGACTATCATGTGAGCAAGACAACTTCTCAAACACAAAATAACATGGATCACTGGTAACACAAAAATGACAGAGTGATGTCAGTGTTGTGAAGTCTGTTATCATTTGTGTGGCCTTCATCTTTTTTCACCATATGGGGGGCTGGGCCAGAACAGAATGGGAAGCACACTTTAAACTTGACAGAAAATAAATTCCATCGTGTGTGGAAGGAGGAAGCAAAAGAATGGAAAATGTGAAGAAATGTTCATGGGTGAGAGGCAAGATTCTTGTCCTTAACTTACTTATGAGGTGGGTAAAGAATGCCTGGAGTGGGACTTCTCTCTCCCTTCCCCACTGATGTATCAGACTATATTGCAGATTTTTATCCAAAATTTCCCCAACTGAATGATGTTAGAGATAGACCATTATGAAGAATGCAAAATGGCAGCAAAGCTCCCAAGCCAAGAGCAATTTTTTTCATTTGCAATGTGAAAAACCAATTGTTCATAGCAAAAATAAATGAAACTCTTTATTATTCTTTAGTCACATAGTTGAGTCTGACCCTTTGTGACCTCATGGACCATCGCACGCCAGGCACCCCTATCCTCCACCATCCTCCTCAACCCACTCAGCTCTATGCCCACTGTGTAAACAATACCATCTAGCCATCTCATTTTCTGCCTCCCCCTTCTTCTTTTGCCCGCAACCTTTCCCAGAATCAAGGCCTTCTCAAGTGAGTCCCCTCTTTTCATTTGATGTCCAAAGTACTTTAGATTCAACTTCAATATTTTACCTTCCAAGGAGCATTCAGGGTCAATTTCTTTTAAAATTGACCTATTTGTTCTCCTTGCTATCCAGGGTACTCTTAAAATTCTCCTCCAACACTGCATTTCAAATACATCTATTCTTCTGCTCTCATATTTCTTTATGGTCCATCTCTCACAACCATACATTACCACCTGGAATACTATTGCTTTGACTATACAGACTTTTATTTGCAAGGTAATGTCTCTACTTTTAACTATGTTCCCCAGGTTTCTCATAGCTTGTCTCCCAAGCATCAGTCGCCTTTTTATTTCATGATTGCAATCTCCATCAGCAGTGATCTTGGATCATAAGACTGTAAAGTCTGTCACTGCTTCTACTTCTTCCCCATCTGTTTTCCAGGGACTGATAGGGCCTGTTGCCATTATCTTGGCTTTCTTGATGTTGAGTCTCAAGCCAGTTTTTGCACTCTCTTCTTTCAACCTAAGCAGGAGCCTCTTTAGGTATTCTTCACTTTCTGCCATTAGGGTAGTATCATCTGTGAATCTCAAATTGTCGATGTTTCTCCCAGAAATTTTAATTCCCACTTGTGATTCTTCCAGCCCTGCAATTCGCATTATGTGCTCTGCATACAAACCATTGGTGATGGTAAGTCTCACATCAGAGAAACTGCTGGAGAAACTTGGAGAAAAGGCCTCCAGAAACGGTCTTTTTTGTCCACAGCTAGGGTAGAGAAGTTTGAGAGATCACGTGTACACAACCACAGAATACAGAGAGGGTTAGAATTGCTAATGGTGCTTAATAAAGAAAAGTTACCACATTTCAGCATCTTCCCAGGTTTTTATGAACTTGCTCATGGTGAATGAAGAACTGTAAAAAGATGGATTTGATCTTTAACCATTTAACATGTTTATTTAGTTTTAAATGTGATTCTCATCTGTATCCGTGAATGCAAGTACAGAAAACACGGTGATGATTTAAGATTAATTAATTTGGAATGAAACCTGGTGATGGCTCTTCAACAGTGATATATGGCAGAGAAATGTTTGGCTAATCCTCTCTGTGCAAGGAAATAAATTGAGAACGGGCAAAGTTAGACCCTTGGGTTATTGGACTGCAGCTCCCAGCATTCTTTGTTACTGTCTATGCTGACTGGAGTTGAAAGGAGATGCAATTGTGAAGGGCAGCACTTTTCTCTGCCCATAAAATAAAGGCTAAAGATACAGCTGCTGAGCTACAGCCACATTCTTCTTCCTCTGCCATATCCAAATCCAAATACTGGCGATCATCATGGCGATCAGCCATGAAGAGTGTCCTGAGAATATAATGCAGTGGCCTTTCATCTGCCTTCCTCATCACAGTGTGACACCCATACCACTGATCCAGTTCCATGAGTCACTTTCTGGTCCTGAGCCCTTTTGGCATGCAAAGTCCACATGCTGGGGGGAAAGAGCAACTATCCTGTTACATCACTGCTGCAAGGACTTTAGAGTGGCTCTGGCATGGCCACTTGTCATGGTTAAGGTGATGAATACACCAACATTCTTGGAAGTCTCATGAACATCACAATACACAACCCAGGTAGGTGCTTTCAGGATTAACTGAAAGCTCAGATGATCAAACAAACCAACAAAAACAGTGGTCATGTCCTGGTTTGGCTGAGAACTAAGGCAAGCTCTGACCTTTGATCCACATCTTTCCATCTTTAAAGTAGCATTAACAAGTGGTAGAGTGAATCACCCCTTGCTATTAAGACCAGAAACTGCCCTAGCTGTGTTGAATGAGATCAGAGGGGTTCCAGCACATTCAAAAACTATTTCCAATCATATATTTGAATATATGACCCACAGTGTCTTGCATTGGGTCTCAAAGGGTTGGACTCAACTGTGATACTGAACAACAACAAGTTTTGCTCAAGAAGTATTCAGACTGTGACATGTTCTTTCTGTCTCTGAAAGGAATGTAATGACTTAGATCTAGCATTTTCAGTTAGGCACACACCTGCATTCCCTTTACCTGCACAAACATAAATTGATAGTCGTACTCTATAAGCCCTAGGAATTGCTCTGCTCTCCTCCTCTTCTTAGCTGCCCTCCCCCTCCAACCTGGTCGACATTCCTTCACAAGTCTGGGAGGAGGGTTTTGGCCCACACTGCTCAGTAGGGATTAAAAGCCAACGTCTTTTGCCCTAACAATGATGCTTTATTTTTCTTGGATCTCTGAAGGATTACTGTATTTTTCTCTTAATTAACAAAAACAATCCCTTTGCCATATTCATCTTTGCTGTTCCATTTGTCCCTGCCTTCCCTTTCCTACCTTGAGCCAGCTCCATATCCCACTCTCCTGAAGTGAACTACAATCAGCATCTGCTTAAAAACTGATCACTTTGCCTTTATGATGGTGGTGTGCTTGAGAAATCCCACAATTTCCTTCCGCTTATTCCATCTCTGTCTCCTCCTTCTCTTCCTCCTTCCCCTCCTACTCCACCATCCCAGTCTTCCTCTCTTGCAACACATACGCTGGGAGCCTGTATCTTTTGCTAAGTCTGTTTGTTTTGGCTGTGAGGCCTAGTGCCTCTGGGCTGGATGTTAGTTTAACTGACCTTTCCTGTTTTCTGAGTCAAAGATCTTAGATCACTAAGTCGGGCACAAGATGTTGGAAATTAACCAGCATCTGGGGAATGACAGTGAAAAATCTGGTGGAGGACAGGATGTGACCAGCTTGTCTTAATTGAAACAAGGCTTTGTGCTATTAAATCTATTTGTTCAAGTTCTTGCAAAAATGCTAAGAGTGTCTTCAGACATCATATTCACCTCATGAGCTGGCAACAAGGTCAATGCCATGGACACCATTCAATTTAGAGTTAAGTTACGCTTACAGTTGAAATCAATAGGCTTGTATAGTTATCACCACAGTGAATTAGAGTTAATGTCAGTAAAGGGTATGTACTATCTTTGGTTGATGGTTTTTACGGTTTTATTTTGCTTTAGTTGTTTCATGCCTTTTGAATTGTTTACATGTTAGCAATACTTTTTGATATACAGTACTAAACCCTTTAGCTAAAATCCTGTTATTTGGAATAAGAAAGCTAGTGACTTTTAGTCTATTTCTAAGCAGCAAATAAAGAGGCCATCCCATGATTCTCTGAGGTGTACATACACACACCAGTCCAGCATGAGATACAGGTTTCCAGGAACCACAGTTCCTATTCAAGAAAGGACAGAGAATTACACATTTTCTTACACCAAGGAACAAGACTTTGGCCTTTAAATGATTCCATGTTGTTCTTCTTGCAACTCACTGTCAGTTTTCATGATCCAGGGTAAAATACAAGTGGCCCAAATAAAACATGGGATATCCTCAGCCATGGAAATTCACTGGGAGCATGGAACCAGTAAAATCATTAAATATCTCACTTACCTAATAAGTCTTGTCAGGGTTGCTAATAAGTAAATTCCAGCTTGAAGGTTTTGTTGTTGTTCAGTCACACAGTCGATTCCGACCCTTTGTGACCCCATGGACCATTGCCCTCCACGCACCCCTGTCCTCCACCATCCTCCTCAACCCACCCAGCTCTTTGCCCATTGTGTCTACAATACCATCTACAATACCATATTGCACATTATGTGCTCTGTGTATAAGTTGAATAAGCAGGCTGATAAAATGCAACCTTGCCTTATTCCTTTTCCTATTCCAAACCACTCCATCATTCCGTATTCTGTCCTAACTGTTGCCTCTTGACTCATGTACAGATTTCTCATGAGGTATATAAGGTGTTCTGATATTCCCACACAGTCAAAGGCCTTGGTGTAGTCAATGAAACAAAAGTAGACTTGTTTCTGATAATTCCTTTGTTTTCTCCATTATCCAACGTATGTTGGCAATGTGGTCTCTAGTTCCCCTGCCTCTTCAGAACCCAGCCTGCACTTCTGGTAATTCTCACTCCACATGCTTCTGAAGTCTATCCTGTATTATCTTGAAGGTACATACCATAAAAATAGATACACAAATATATGAAATCTAGAACAGTACTTCTCCTAGTATATCACAAGAAGTGCAACAGACAACAAGTAACAAGCATGTTTCTTATTAACCTTTTAATTTTTGAAAATAATTTTTACTACAGGTCCCAGAATCTCTAGCCCAGGGGTTCCCAATCTATGGCCCACAGGCCAGACCCGGCCCATGGTACCATTTCATGTGGTCCACTGCTGGAAGTAGATGCATTTAGGGCAGCCATAAAATGCACCCATGCATGCATAAATGTGATTATATCAGCCATAAATGCATCTGCAGCTGTTGTAAACATGGAAGCGGGCTCATTTATTTCTGCTTCTGGGGGGTATGGTCCAGGGAGCAAGGTCAGGTCCACACCATAAAAAGGTTGAGAAGCCCTGCTCCAGCCATGCAGGGTATTGTAATCCAATGTCTGTCACTGAAATCACCTGTATGCAAATATGTATGCCTTGGTCAGACCCAGCCTGAACCAAAGAACAGACAGCAATTCGCCGTACCTCTCACTTAAAGTATCAGAATTGACCAGGTTGGCCACAAATCTGTACTGCAGCTCTGATGATGATGACATCCTCCATTGTGTTGGTGGGCACCCAGCTTAGCTGGGAAGGTACTGCACATGACAGGTACTGCACATGACAGAGCACAATCCTTACACTTGTTGACATCCATCTGACCATATACATTGGCTGAGAAGCCTACCTCATGGTGCCTAAAGTGGAGAAGGGAAAGTGAACCTTCCCACTTACCTTTTTTTTTTTTTTTGGCAGCCTGGATGGACCTCCATTGCATAAATGGTCAGGAGTCTACTTTCTATTCTGAAAACCTGGTCATTTCCTCTGTTTGTTTGCTGGCCTTTGAGGGGTGTTCAGCTTTAAAGGCTTCCAGAAACCACAAATCCCTTTAAAAAACAAAAATACTGGGGGGGGGGGATTATTTTGTGGAGGGTGCAGAACAAGGCATTCAAGTGGGTTAAAGAAATTGGGGGTGGGGGATACTCTTTGAAGACTGTCTTTCCTACCCTTGGACATACAGCAAAGTCCTGGGTTACGGAATTTATCCATTCCACGGGGTTTTCAGTATAGCAAAATTTCCTTATCGCAAAGCGCCCATAGGAATGTATTGCACAGTTTCCCATAGGAATGCATTGGGAAAATTCCTTAAAGCAAAGTGCAGTTTCCCATAGGAATGCATCGAGGGGGGAAAACATTCTGAAAAAATTCTGTAAGCCGAGTTGCTATTTTCAATGGATTTCTTTCCAAAAGTTGAGTTTTCCATTACCCAAAGCCAGTGATGGGATGTTACCGGTTCTGAACGGATCCACAGAACCGTTATAAGGATTTCCGGAGGGGTCTCCGGGAGGGTAATATCGGTTTTGAGGCGTCCGGATCGGACGCCTCACCGGCAGAAAAAAAAAAAAATTTAATTTGAGCCAAAATGGCTCCAATTCAGTGCGCATGCGCCAGTGGCGTCGCGCAGCGTTGAGCCGCCTGGGGCGAAGAAGAAAATCGCCGCCCGCCCCCCCCCCCCCGCTCGCCCCCCCCCCCAGGCAGAAGGCGCTCCCTCCCCTGCTGAATAGTGGGCACCCCCCCCCGCCAGCCCGCCGCCAGAAGTTCGAAAAAGGTAAAGATCGCCGCGGCTCGACTGCGGGGGTTAGCTGGGATCCCGAGGGTTCCCCCCATCCTCGCCTAATCCCCGCAGAGCCGTCCGCGTGCACGCCCGAGGATTCAAAAGGGTAGGAATACCCTTTCGAATCCTCGGGCGTGCGCGTGGGCAGCTCTGCGGGGGTTAGGCGACGATGGGGAAAACCCTCGGGATCCCAGCTAACCCCCGCAGTCGAGCCGCGATCTTTACCTTTTTCGAACTTCTGGCGGCGGGCTGGCAAGGGGGGGTGCCGACCCACCCACCCAGCCAGCTTGCCGTCAGACTGGGCGCTCGTCGGGGGGGGGGGGTGGCGCCATAGCGGGGAGCCCCTGGCTGCTGGCTGGGTGGCTGGGGGGGAGGAGGTGGGCAGCGCGCGCGTGCAGGACTTCCCAGGTGGAGGGCGAGCCTTTTGCTGGTGATCGCTGCTCGCCTCCGTGGCCGTCCCATTGGCTTGGGTACTCCTTTAACCGGCCTCGGTCGCCAGCAACCGGCTAGGCATGCCTCCTCTTCCTGTGGCCGTTGCCGAGCGCCGAGGCCCAGGGCCGCCCGCTGAGGGTTCCAGCCGGAAGGCCCTGGGCTGCCCGGCTAGCTGCGCCGCCTCCTCCTGCAGGAGCTCGGTCGCTTCCAAGGGTAAGTACTGTTTTGTATTGTTTTACTTTTAAGTGAGGGGTTTGTGTTTGGGGTGGGTTGGTGGGTGTTTGGGTGGGTGGGTGTATTTTTATTTAATTTTTATTTTATATCTTTCTTTTATTTATTTATGGTTTTGTGTTGTGGTGGGTGGATGGGTGTGTGCGTGTGTACGTGTGTGTTTTATTTTAATTTTTTAAATTAATTTTTTATTTTTAGGCTCCGCCCACAACGTCATGACGTCATGACGGTGTCTCCGCCCATGATGTCATGACGTTGGCCACACCCACGACGTCTGTGACGTCAGGGAGTGGTATAAGATTTTTTATCATCCCATCACTGCCCAAAGCATCTGTAACCCAGGGTTCCACTGTATGTATCACAGAAATAATTCAGACTCACAGTGCCATGTACCAGGGCAATATAAAGCTGCCCTGTCAGAGTTCCAGAGTGTGTGGGCAGCTGACAGGCCTGGAGAGGGTACACATTGGTATCCATGATAAATGTAAGGGACTTCAGAGCTAAAGCCCCTTAGCAGCAGTTAAAACATGAAGCCCCTTATAAAAAAATGTGCATGTAGCTATGGGTTATGGCCACTCCTGAAAGCAAGATCCTTGTGTTTTCCCCGCAGATACCATGTAGAAAAACATCATTCACACATTCTGCTCACTTATTGATATTAGTTACCTCCGGAGCTAGAAGGGAGCAGAGGGACTCAGAGAATGAAGACTTCATAGAGTACAGGATAGGCACCTGTGACTGAGGGAAACTGTTTTTGTTATGATATCCCTCAGCCAGTGGGATGGCTACTCTTGTGAGAGCAGATACTAACTCTCTGTTTTTCTCCCTCTCTCCCCCCTTCTCTCTCTCTCACATACACACACCACCTGCTTCAGAAGAGCACTACATAGCAGATTTGGAGATGTGGGGCAAGCAGGAAGGAGAACAGGAAGAAAAAAACTCACTGCAGGGGCAGACGTCTACTTGTGTAAAACAGGAGAGATTACTTTGCTGCGGAAGTCAGCAAAGCTCCCGGTTTCCAGTGCCAGTCTCAAAAGGATTTTATTCCCTTGCCCTAGATACGAGGCACTACACTCAAACAGCAAGAAAATCTACTCACTGAAAAAGCTAACCAAACATTACATGGCTCACACCTTCCATTGATCTGAACTAGCAAACAAAAACAGTTGTGACTTTTGTTTGCTTGGGTTTTTTTTTTCATAGACGTGTATATCCCTCGGAGAGGTTTATTCCTGCCAAATGCCAGAGAAACAAGGCCAGTGGTAATTGTGTTAGTCACTTTTACATTTCTCCCTTGAAGACACTCGTATGGTTTTTTTAAGGGGGGGGGAGTTCACATAATTACATAAATTGTGAGGGGCTTTGTAGCCCCTTCTGAGCTGATAATTCCTAGCAAATTCCATACAATAGTTCCAGGAGGGTTTGTGTTAACTATTCTTAACATTTATTTTAATACACTTGTACTTTGCTGCTTAATGTCTTTGTAACATCTGTGCTTTATATGTGGTATTTGTGTGTTACAACTTACTCTAGAAAAGCAGACTAAACACACTAAAAGCAACGCAGACTGAAATCAAAATCAAATGCAACCTAAAACACTAGGGTCAAAATGTGTGGAAAGGGTTATGTAAGTGGATAATAATGGATGTAAAGGTAAAGGTCTCCACCGCTCAAAAGCTAGCAGTGGCCGACTCAAGCTCATCTCCCCTTTACAGCCAAAGAGCTAGCATGCTGTCTGCATCTGCAGACTTTCTATGGTCATGTGGAAGGCATGACTAGATGACGGAGTGCATGGAGCACTGTTACATTTCCTGCCAAGATTGTCAGGTCAGCAGTTCAAAACCTACCTGAGCGCTGCATGACGGATAAATAGGTACCACTTCGTCACATGATCATGGAAATGTCTGCAAACATAGATAGTGCCAACTATTTGGCTGTAAACGGAGATGAGCACCGCACTAGAGTCGGATATGACCGGCTTTCAAGCAAGGAAGAACTTTACCTTACTCTTTGGAGGCAGTTGTATTGTATTGTATTGTATTGTATTGTATTGTATTGTATTGTATTGTATTGTATTGTATTACAGTAATACTTCATATAACATTAGTATCGAATAACACGAAAATCGCATAACATCAAGGAATCTGGGGGGAAGAATTGCATCAGATAACATTAAGATCCTATGGGATGCTTCAGATAACAACCGCGAAAGCCTGTGTGGTTACAATGTATCTCTATGGATCCCATAGAGGTTCAGATAACACGAAAAATCATATAACACGAAGACTTGTGGAACCAGGTTTTAGTGTTATATGAGGTTTTACTGTACTCACATGCCAGAGGCGCATTGGTAGCCATAGGCTTGGGTGAGTGAGGATGATAATTGCTACTCTGTCCCAACTAACAAAGTGTCTTACATTAACCTTGGCATGGGAAGTTTATGGAGTAGGTTGGGAACGGTGCCTCTTCCAAAAATTCATATTTATATATCTAGATGTCTCTCTATTACAGTGACGACACAGTGTCATTTCTGACACTGGACTGAATACCACCGGACAGATGCCTGAGGTCAGGATACAGCCCTCCGCGGAAAGCTCTCACCTTGTTCCCTTGCTATCCCAGTCATGGGCAGCTTGATCATCATCATCCCGACCCCCACCGTCCCCAGCTGCTGACAGCTTCATCAAAAGAGCCAGTTTTCATTCAGTTCCGACTGGAGCAACGTTCTAAACGGCCAGGCAATTTCTGAGGACAAAATAATATGCCATTTTCAAGGAATGTCATCATGAACCTGTCATTAGGAGAAAGGATCCCAAGTCTTCCTTTGTTCCTAACCTGCGCTCTAGGCCTTTCCTTCCCCCTTCTCTTCTGAAACATAAAGGGAAGCACAATGGGTCCTTTCAGGCTCTGCCAAGCAGCTCTCAAACCCTCTCAGATAAGACCTGGCAGGAAAGGTGACTGCCATCAATATTTTGGTGAATGTTAACTACCTGGGGACAGCTTTGTGAGAGGGGATAACCGCAGCTAGTTTTCGAAGCATGTTTTAAAACACCCCATTTAAGAAACACTTCCACCAAAGCATACCTGTCAAACAAGCATTTGCATTTTCTTTTAAAAGGCAGCGCAACTCCCCAAATAACGAGGACAAGGTCGATAACCCTTCACATCAAGGTATGTTTTTGTTTTTCCATTTACATTGACTGATTCCATTTCATGTGGTTAAGAACTGGAAGGAACCTAACTCTTTTTTTGGCTAGGAAGAAAGCACAAAGAAGCCAAGCTTGTGTCTCTGTGCAGATTTCATTCCCATCCCCACAAACTCCCTCGAAGAGACCTTGGTAAACTAGTCTTCTTGGGGCTGCGGTGGCTCAGTGGTTAAGAAGCTTGCCTTGTTAGCTGGAAGGCAGGCAAGTCTGCAGTTTGAGACCTGGGTACTGCATGACAGATTGCGTGTCCCTCTCTGTCCCAGCTTCTGCCAACCTAGCAGTTCAAAAGCAAGAAAATGCAAGTAGGTAAACAGAGACCACTTTGGTGAGAAAAGATCTTGGGGACTTGAAAGGAACTTCATTGTGGCATCCCCTGAGTAGAGTTTCTCCAGCAAAAATCCTTTCAACCCACAATAATTTCTGACACTAAATTATTATTACCAGTCTTCTTGCTGCAAAATTAGGATACTCACAATTGCCTGCCATGTAGGGCTTGTCTAATACAGATTAGGGAGGTGATCTCTGTGTGTGTGTGTGTGTGTGTATTTAATGTTTGTATGTAAAGTGTTGTAGATGCCTTTTGTCTGTAGGACTACATAGCACTGATCAACCTGTGACTTACTTCTAATCTAAATGTTCATAGTACAGCATTGGGCAGTATTGCATAAATGAGATAGCTATAGCATGTAGAGGTTAGAGTGTGAAACTGTGGAGAACCAGGTTCAACTTCCTGATCAGCCATTAAACTCATGGAGTTCCTATCTAGATGGGAATGGGGGCAGGATTGAGGGAAGGACGGTCTGCTTTTTGTGGTGTACAGACGCAATTGAAGCCCTTTCTCTCCCTGATGCACAACTTTTGACTCCCTGTCAAGGGTTTCAATTTTTTCAGTGTGCTCCCATATATGCCTGGGAACAGCATATATTGGAATCTTGGAGCTATCAAAGGCTTCTTCTGGTATAAACATCCAGTATGCTGAAGGGGCTGCTAACACGTATTTAGCAATGTTAATTTGGCATCACTTTAGGAAGGGAAGGACCACTATCATTGTGATTATACTGTGCCATGTTGCAAATTCCACAGCTACATCAGAATCATTTTTATGTTGTAGGTATTTTGTCACAAGGGCTTTTTTAGTTTGAAGTGTAGGTGCTTCTAATATCCAGTAAGAATTCCTGTACAGTAGATCTGTCATGAGTCAAATCCCATTCTTGACAAACTCCTCCTCTGAATTTAGAACTGTGTAGAATCAAGCTAGGATTATCCCATGTTGCCAGTGCCCAATTTTCTGAGCATTTTGGGTGTCTCCCAAGCTATTTGCATAAACCTGTATTCTTCAGCAAAATAAATTTAACAATAAACAAATATTTTCTGCTAGAAGGTGCAATGATCTCTGTCAGTGGTCTGTTTAGTTTGGTAACTGTCACTTCGGCTCTTTGGAGCCCTCGTTCTGTGTATCTATGTTCAGTTGTTGCTTGTTCTTGGTCGCCGTATGTGAGGACTGACTTAACAGCACACAATTAGTTGGCTGGGTAGCTTGGTGGTTTAGGTATCTTGCTGCAGAGCCATAGGTTAGAAGTTCGATCGCGCACTGTGCCTCCTGGAGAAACAGCTAGTCCATGTGGCCAAGGGCAAGCTACACAGTTCCCCAGGTATCCCTCAGAAGAAAGGAAAACTTGTGAACAAAGACATATATACGTACACATTAACTTCTTCCGGACATACGGACTACCGTGAATAACAGGACATTTGCAGATGTAACAGTTTACTTCTGCCAGATAGGAACAACGATGGAAAACATTGTGATCCACAGTTTTAAATCAAGCTCGATTGCTGCTCATAAATGCTATTTCTAGGAGATATTTTATTCTTGGTTTTCTAGCTGGGACTAATTTCTATGTCACTACCTTTTCATCTAAAGTATGGCGGTTGTAACCCAGCAAATTATGTTGTGAGCATAGAAAACAGACTTTCTGTATGCTCCTCCCTTGCTTATTGGCTTGTGTGCATGGGTGGATTTTGCAAGCATCCCGTCAGGCCACTGTAGGAATGAAAGACCTGTGGGTATGGTAAGAAGAAGTGAATGATGCCTCTGTCCTGTCCCCAGTGCAACTGAAATAAGCCGTTGGTAAAGATCTGTCACCAAACAGATACAAAGCAATTTAGCTGCAGTAAGGAAGTCCTAGTCCTTCCATCCTTCGAGTATAGTTGTGTTCCAGTTGCTGGTAGAAATCTTCACACCTCTAATCATGTCCTGATTAAGCCACAGGGCTCAAAGGGTGACCTTGCGGTAATCACCTCAAGGCCTTTCCCAACCTAACCTCCCCATACAGGTCTGAACTCCCTAAAAAGAATAGGATTAAAATGCAACAGGCAGATATGCATTGAAACATCTATGGGGATATCCTATTCCCATCCACTCTTTCAGGGTCAAACCACACATTAACAGAAACACATTTCTTCCTACTAGAACATTTTCCTTATAGGAACACAGTTCCTTAAAAATACCATCAGATTTCCAAAGGAAGGTCTGGTGACTCAATATGAAACATCTAAGAGTGGTGTGCATTCATGCTAATCAGACCTTTTTTATTACTCCAGGCAGCTCCTCTTCTAAAGTTGTGCTACTTGTTTGATCTACTCTGCCCCTCATATTGTAGGCTGGCTTGTTTTCTGGAATTACAGTTCTGATGATGATAATAATGAGTTGCTGTTGCAACTGCTTTTACTAACCATCCTTGCTGCTGCTGTTATTACTGCTGAGTTTTGGACAAGAGGCCTAAAAGTACTTCATTTCCAGACATTCAAGACATAATCAGTGTCTTCAAAATGATTTTACCCAGCTATCTAAGTAGACCACCCTTTATCATTTTGAAAATCTGTGAGCCAAATCATCAGGTAAGAATTGCCAGGGCATCTATTTGTGACTGTGTGTACACACAGACATGCTTGGCAAACATATACTGTATATATGTTGGGTAAACATGTATATATATGGATGGGGGGGAAACCTATGTTATTGCACTTAATCTTTTTTTTTTAAAAAAAACCATACACATCTGTGTGTGCTGTTATCTGGAAATCAAAAACCTGCATATGCATCTGGGTGCATCTTTGAGCTCCACACACGCATACAGAGCCACATACTTGAGAATCCTTGTTTATTATGCAGTAGGGCAAAACTGAGATTTTTATATCAATTCCCCCAGTGTAAATAAACTCCCCACCTTGAGCAAACATCCAAGCAATCCCAAAGCCGATGCCCCTATTTTTTCAAATAAATCATTGCTCCAAATGACCATGGGTCTGGCAGTTAGAATTTCCAAATGGTTCAGTATTTGGGGCAGTGTTGGAAACCACTCAAACAAACACTTTTACAAGTTCCAGAAGTGAATACTTCCCTACTTTCTCACCCCATCTCATTCTCTCTTCTGTTTTAATTTGAAGAGCTCTATGGGCGGGGGGGGGGGCTGTGCTCTTTGGCCCATAGGAAATCAGTGACCCAGGGACATCTGCAAACTATTAGGACACAGACTTCAGGTAGCTCCTAGGAACACGTGTTGTCCACATTACACCCTGTGAGTATATTTCCACAACTTTACTTCTCCAAATAAACAGTCTGGCTTGTCCTGCATTAGCAAGGAGCTACACAAACAGGTCGAGAGAATGGCTGTTCTATTCTCTCTTCCAGTTCTGATGGATTTCTTGTAAGCCGTAGCCGGGCCATGTAATTTGAACTATTCCTTGGCAGTAATTTAAAACGACCTGGTTGCTAAACAGAAGACGGCTAGTTTTAACTTACTGTCATTTATTTATCTGTAGGCGCTACGAAACATCGTGTGTAATTTTCACAGCATGTTAGCTTTGACGTGCATGTCGTAATTAAATAATTACTTGTAAAAAATGGAGGAAGAGTATTTTTCCTTTAAAAAAAACTTCAGCAGTAATAATCATAAGGATGATGGTGACGACAAATATGAAAGGCTTAAATTATTCTGATACAAAAGAATTTTTAACAAATGCATTTCCTTCTCTGGCCCTGAGTAACTATTTAAAAAATCCTTTTATTGGGAGACTCTAATCATGGTGTACAAAGCTGCAACTGTGAAAGATTTACATTTGAGTAGACACATATATGACACTAAGTTGTCAAGCATATATTGCTGTTGAAAGTTTCCATATATGTATTGCTACCGTAAATACTGCAATCTGTCTAGTAAAATCCAATGGAACAAATGCTGAAAAGAAATATAAGGACTTCACTAAATGCTGTAAAAAGCAACTCAGATGAGTCAGACAAGAAGAGTCAAAGCAAAAGAAAAATTGACAATTAAAGCACACAAATTATGGTTTTAGTGTTACCATTATATTATAGTATGTGGCTGAATTATTAAGAATCCAAATTCTATTTTTATTGGTTGGATGTGTTAATAGTCTAGGTTGCACTCCTATAGCTAGGATGGCTTAATAGTCCCAAAGTCAATGACACACCACCCGACAGCTCATACCAGTTAATCTCACTTCTACTGTTCTGAAATCAGTGGGATTCAAGATAATTACAAGTTGGTCTTTGCTGATCTCAGACAGACAAACACATGACTAACCTTGTTGAGGGGAAAAAGCAAAGTAGGGCAAAAAAAATCAGACTTCTGAAGCGCATGCCAATATTTTTTGTTGTTCAGTCGCACACGCGATGCCAATAAGACTACCAAATAAAAATATCACCATATTTAATTTTATTACTGTTTCAGTGAAGACTTGGTGTTGTTGTTGTTTTTTGTTTTTTGCTTAGTTCAATTTCGTACGGACATCTTTGCTCAAAAGCCAGTCGTATCTGACTCTAGGGTTTGGTGCTCATCTCTGTTTACAGCAGATGTCTGCAGATGCTTCCATGGCCATGTGTCAGGCATCACTAAAAACCCGAGTGCATGGAACGCTGTTACCTTTCCTGCCAAAGTGGTATCCATTTATCTACTTGCAATTCCTTGCTTTTTGAACAGTTAGGTTGGCAGCAGCTGGGACACATGACAGGTGCTCGCTGGGGTCTCAAGCTGCTGACCTGTCTTAACCACTAAGCCATTGATTCCACCAGCATAAATGTGAACTAAAAGTGTTTTATGCTTGCTAAACCATACCCACTGACAACAGATTTTGTTTATTGGAGAGAATCTGCTCTCCTTGTTAGCTGTCATCTTCACTTTAGCAAATCCACAACTTATCACTGATATCAGTTCCATGTCATTTGTAGCTTGATGTTATAATAATCATGTCTGATTGGTTCCATGACTAAAAGCAAAAGAAATGTATATTTCAAGTAATTAATAATCCTCCTTTAAAATGGTGTTCCAAACTTTACATGGAAGCTTACATGTCTAGGTGTAATTTAGAGAGAAGGGAATTAATAGCGTAAAGCACAGCGGTTTTTCCTAATTGATTCTAGTCTAATATTTTCTTCAAAGCAAATAATCGAAAGAAAGAAAGAAAGAAAGAAAAAGTGAAACATTAAATTTGTGTCTTCTTTGCAACTCTTTAAGGATTGCTGATTCATCCTGAGAGCAGAAAGTGGTATCTAGATTTTTGCTTTATTTATTTTCCTTGGGCCTTGGCTAATGGCCAGAATGGTCAAGATGCCCTCTAGGGGGACTGGAGGAGAAGAAAAGAAGTGTCCGCACTGCCAGAAGTAGGGATGATCCAGAATGAAGTTTGAAAACAATAAGGTATAGACATTCACACACAGAGTTGGAAAGGTAGGAGAACGGGAGGGGAGGTGGGAGAATACTGTATGTAAAAAGGAGAATGCTTCAAATATTTATATGATCTTCCTCATTGTTACTGGTTGGCACATTAAAGGTTTTAATCACCAACTTCAGTATGTTTAGCTGGAAGTGAGCTTTCATAATACAAACATTCTCAGGAAACGTAAATGACAGCTGAAAGGTTGAGCTAGGTCACTTAATGGTAAATCTGTTGTATGAATGGAAGAATGCATTTGAGGGGCCCTCAAAATCCTGGAAAGACCAACAATAGTGGAAAGGAGCCTGACTGAAAGTATGCCCATCATTTTCATTTATGTCAGTCTGCACCCCAAACAAAAGTGTTTACCAAATTAACAATTTTGCCTGTTCAGTTCAGTCATTGTGTTTTATGGCACCAATTCAGCTGGGCCATAACACACTGTAAAAAGAAATGGTCCTCATTAACTCCCCCAACGATGGTTTTCCATTAAAACTACACACTTTGTAGAGAGCTGACAGCTGTATTATTAATATGCATGAAGGAAGCAGAAAATCAAGTACATTTGATAAATTGAGAAATATAGAAACACACTTGGGCTACATTGTTACTTATTCAAACTTTTCAGATCAGTTTTCTTCTCTACCACAGGAGAAAGCAAAAAAAATATTTTTAAAAAACCCTGGGAAAAGCATATTCAGACTTACATGAAGTTCTGATTGTGTTGCCTGTCCAATATGTTCCCTAAGCCATTCAAGATAATGGAAACCCCTTGAAGCACCAAGTCCTGAATTTTCTAAACAACTTTTGCAGAAGTAAACTATATGATAGGATCTCTCAAAAGCTCTTTCTGTTTTCATCTGAAAAACGTGTGTAAATCAAACTAACCCTCTCTTTAAAAATATGTTTAAATCCATGATTATTTAAACACAAATGTCTGCCTTACTAGGGAACAGTGGCATTATTTTCAAAACCTGTTTCCAGTTGATACAATTCTTTTGGAGAAGTAAGAATTCAGAAGGGGGCTTTCATTCTGATGAATGAGGCACTGGGAATAGTATTCACATAAATTTTCAAAAGTGTTACCTACTCAGTTATACACTTTAGTCTTCAACTTTAAAAGACTAATTTTATTATATATATTTTCATCCTGTACTTCACTATTTTTCCTGGATATTTGAAAACACACAGAAAAGCACCTTCAGAGATTAATATTATGCATATAAAGTCAATCTTCAGACTATAAAGCCAAAACTATTCCTCTTTTCAGTCTGTATGTAAACACAAGATAGCTACAAATAACCTTGCTCTCACTTCCACACCATTAGATTTCGAGATAACAGCAACTATAACCTCATTAATATCTCTAGGGAAATGTATCTTCTCCATCCCCACACACCCCACTGGATAAAAATAGGATCAGATTCATGGAAGTATACATAGAGTTAGCCAGAACAATTTGGTGTGGTTCCAATCTAAGCAATGGTTAATATTTCTAGAGCTAGTTGTCCCATTTGAAATCAATAAAATGCAAAACGTCGCTCATTTTGGCTGGGTCACATCCTCAACTAGTTGCAGAATAGATTATGAAAGCCATATAAGAAATAATACTGTACTGGCATGTAGTCTTTGAATGTTTCTTTTCGCAAAGCAGTTTATAATTTACAATCAACCATTCTCCTCCATGGCTCTAAACTATGACCCTAGGTTATTTAATTAAGGATTATAATAATTATTACATTTCATGGTTCGGCCTCTTTGAAAGGTGGTTCTTTTTAGACAGTATTTTTAAACACACACATCAAGATCAAACAATGTGGAATCATTTCCACCTTCATGCCGCACCAAATTGTGAACTGCTACTCAAGTGATCCATCCAAGGATGCATCACTTGAGAAAGAAAGGGTTGAATTCAGAAGACGGATAAAGAGATTTTAGGACACCTCTACCAAAATATAATAACACTGGATATATTTTTTAAAGGGTCCAAGTTCTACACATTGCTACCTTCATTGCAGAGGTAGTTTCAACCTATGATGGGCAGATATTTCCATTTGGGCAGTCAGCTTTGACTTCAGTTAGAAACCCAAGTTTGATCAATAAAAAGCAAAGTATGGATTAGCGAGAAGGGCAGTGGATTTAATAGTGTCCTGCACCCCATAAGCCTTACAGTCTATTTCATTCCAAATGCCAGTACACATGTGTGTGTATTCACAGCTGAGATTTCGATACATAACTTTCCTGATGAACTGTAAAACTTCATGAAGCTGGTCTCAGCCTAGACACAAATGTGACTTCTTAGTTTCAAGGAAGGTTCTAGCCTCTATCTGCCTTCAAGAGACTGTGGGCAGATGGGTTTCTGCCTCTTTTCTGTATGTTCTGAGTAGTGGCTTGCTAAGAGGAGGAGGCAATGTACAACAGCCCACATCCCTGTGATGTGTCTGAATTTAAGTCCAGCAAAAGACTGTCAGCAAAAGCGTTCTGTCCATCCTGAAGACTTTTTCACAACAACAAAAAGCCATCTTCAATTGAGTAAAAAAAAACGCTGTTCCCTTGGGACAAACAGATACCCAAGCAAAGCATTCGGCAAAGATAGGAGACGAACTTTATGGTTTTTACACAGGCACCCAATAGATTAAAAGAAAGAAAAGAAAAGTACATTCCCGTCAATATATTTTACTTAAAACTGGCCTGTGTATGCCTTGGAAATACAGGGGGGGGATAGAACTGTACAATCTTCTCCATGATCTGCTTGTGGGGATGGATAAATTCAGAGGCGATTCGCATGGAGCAGAATTCTGGGTCCTTCCACCCCCACCCACCCCCCAGAATTCTGGCTTTGCGCATGCATGCGTTTAATCAGACTGGGGTCTCCAAAATATATGGGGCGGGAGAAAGTTGTTGGCATGCTGTCTCGCACGATCCCATTTCATTTTATTCCTCCAGTTAAGTGGCCATTAAAGGGGGGGGGGTGTTTCCCACCGCAGACATCTCCCTCCCCCCCCCCCCGGATTTTTTTATTTCGCCGCCGCCGCCGCCCCGCTTTGGTTTGATGAAAGCCTTTTAAATGCTTCGCGTCACCATCATCTGCGGGTGACATCACGGTGCCTGGAAAAACAAAAAACAAACCAGTGTGTTGAATGATCGTACAGGCTGCAAAGGGGGGGGGGGCGAGATACGTTACAAAGGGGCTTTAGAAATGGCCAAACTTTGCAGGGGGACCGCCCCCCCCCCCCATTTTTTAAAAAAAAAGCAAAAGGAAAATCCCTGGAGAGGAAGAGAGAGAGAGAATGAAAAAGGAGAAACTTTGTGAGCGCACTTGAGATTATTCATGAACAACACACATACACACACACACCCCTCAAACCAATATTTCCACTGTCTGCGTTAAGATGCAATGGTTCTGTAGTTCTTCCCAGGGGCAGATTTAGGACTCGCCTTTCCTGCTCCGTGTCTTGCAGAAACCGAGAGGTCGATTCCCTTCTCCTTCCCAGCCCCCTGACCTGAAGCAGCACGTCGGGGGAAGCCTTCTACATGAACGCCATCGATGCCCGTCGGACCAAATCCGCCGCCCCCTCCCCAGAGTTAAAGAAACGGGATTCTGTTCTGAGCACAGAGACTCACCAGTCTCCTGCTCGTCCACCGATGCTATTTCGAGGTCGCTGGGAAAGGGTGCGTGTTCCCTTCCTCCGGATTGTGGGGGATTTTTTTTTTGGGGGGGGAGGAATTATGATCCTAGCTGCGAAGGTGGCAGGGATTATCCCCCCCCCAAAAAAAAAAATCTGGAGAACTGGAGGCCACTTTATTATTGTCACTTCGGATGGGACAATAATTGCCAGAAAAATTATTGTACCGATAACAATGTGGTCGTAGTGGCGACGGTGGATGGTGACGGTGTCGTCCATCAAAGCGATTTCCCACACTTTGAAAATAAAAAGGAGTCGAAACATAACTATGGGGGGGGGGCATTGTTTTTCGAGCCGCCGGTTTCGGAGACTTTTTTACCCGACGAAACCAGGGGGCTTCGGTTTATTTCTGACACTTCCGACGCACCGATTGTCCGCCCGAACCGGTTAATTTTTAGTAAATCGGAGGAGCGTGTTTTGGTCTTCGGGAGGAAGGGGGGGGAGAGAGAAAGCCTTTCCTCTCTTTCTTTCTTCCTCCCTCCCCTTATATAGAGAGGGACTTTGTTCCCGAAGACCCCCACCCCGGCTTTGGACCGCAATTCGCCTCTAGAGCCAAGTCGAAATGTTGCACCCAAACGTCACATATAAGGAGCAGCTTAGCCTGTCCTGCCCCCACTTCACATTTGGATCCAGATCTTCGACTCCTCAAAAGAAAAAGGAAAAAACTTAGGCTATTATAGTGTGCAAAACGCGTCATCTGTTCCCCCTCTAAGGGACTGAAATGTACTACAAAGTGTTGCAAAGGGTGAGGTTATATTCTCTTTTATTGGGGAGAAAATTAGTTCCCTTTTCAAGTCCCTGCTGATAAAGAGGGCTCTCTCTCTCTCTCTCCACTTTCCCCAGTGTCGACTATTTCCGATCCTTTTGTAGTGGACAAGTTTTGGTTAGGAGAAAGGCGGAAGGAAGGAAGGAAGGAAGACCCCCCCCCTCTCTCCTAGGGAAAGCCCTCTAAAAACAGAGGCGCACGGGGCCTCTTGGGAATCGCCCCCCCCCCCACGCACCCATCTCCTGCCGTCCTCCTTGGGGTTCATTGGGAGATCTGGAAGGGCCCGATCCACCTGGTGGATCTGCTTGGTGGCGCATGGGATCGTGGCTGGGGCGGCCCAGTTCAGCCACCGGGGGTCTCCGCGTGGTTTTCCCTGGAGCCTTGGCCAAGCCTCTCTCTAGATTCTGGGCCGGACGTCCTACCCAAAGACAAGGGAACCAAACGCACCCTAAGTCGGCGCGAGTGTGTGTGTGTGTGTCACTTAATCAACGTTGTTGTTGTGAGGTCGCCTTTGTGCTCGCTTCTTCCCAAGAGAGCCTCTCCGAAAGGCAACTGGTTTTGTTTGTTTCACACGTGCTTTGGGGTCCAGTCTGCCTGTTCAGGTGAATTGGCAAACCTGCCCCAGGTAACCAGGCGATCGCCCCGACGGCAATCGGTTCGGACGCGGGACATCTCGCCGTCGGGGACGGAGCGAGCGCAGCCTTCCCCCGGCAACGCCTCGACGCCCTTAGGGCTGCTTCGGGCGGCGCGGAGACTTTGCTGCGCGCCGCGCGCCTGGCTCTCCAAAAGCGATCAAACCCAGCCGGGATTCTTGCGGGAATGCCTCTACGCGTGTCTGCGTGTGCACACGGACGCGGGTATTGGTGCGCCAGCGTATGCCTTTCACCCACCCACCCTTTAGACACACGTGCGGTCTGATCCTGTCCCCCTCCCCGCGTACGGGAAAGCAGGGACAGTGAAGGAAATTTGGGGAGACGCACAGAAGGAATAATGCGCTTTCCCCGCGCCCGGGCCAAACGGCGGGGTCTGGGGATGATAGGAAAGGTGCCTTTCCTTCAGTATAAGCGCATGGATGCAGGTAGGAAGAGGATACTTTTCTGGGGTGTGTGCTTCGACTTCCCCCCCATTCTTTCCTGGCGCCACCTTCCCTGGGAGACGAAAGGGTCCCTCTGAGGTCCCCAAAACTTACTCCCAAGTAGGAGGCTGCAGTAGAGGTTGGCCCATTTTAACTAATCTGCCTTACAATATCAGCCTCCACTTCCTCAACAGGAAAAGGGTCGGCACAAAGTCCCCCCCCCCCCCTTAAGACAGGTCGCGCGCGTCTCAACCAGAGCCGACCCGAGTCAGCCCAACGCGTGGTTTCCATGCCATGCAAATTCTACAGCCTGTGTCTGTGAGCAGTTATTGGGGCGGGAGGGGGCGTTGAGGGGCTGTGTAGGGTGGCAAGTTTGTGCCGCTTTTCCTTTATTGATTTTTCAAGTTTGGGAAGGTTGTGTGTGTGTTTTTTTTTTTTTTTTTTTTGGAGTGTGTGTGTGTGAATGGATGCAACATGGCTAAGACAGACACCCTTATGCTGGAGTTACGGCGCATAACGTCGGAATGAGACGGAACGATGCGGGGAAGGAATCTTACAACACAACAGCAGGGCACCCACACCCGCTCACAAGCCCGCACATACACATAAATCTTGCAGCTCCGTCGGTGGCTTAGTGGTTAAGACGCTGAGCTTGGAGACTGGAAGGTTGGGTTTCTACAACCCGAGGGCTCCATTAGGGGACATGAAAGGAGCCTTATTCAGGCGTTCCCTGAGTGGAGTTTCTCCAGCAAAAATCCTTTCAACCCAGAGTAATCTCTGACACTAAATTTTATATTCTTATTCTGCAAATCGATGGCCATCCGCGGCCGCAGCCAGAGGGGGCGGGGGGGGACCCCCCTGAGCTAACAGCCCGCCCCCCAAACCCAATACAGGATGCCAATGTTATATATGTGTGTGTGTGACATTGTTACCCCTGCTGAAAAAAATCCCCCCCCCCAAAAAAAAAATCTAGAATCCTGGCTACGGTCCTGTGGCCATCGTTCCAAAACTAAAACGGGACCTCTTTGCGATCCCGTTCGGAGTTCCGGGTGGACTCCGAAGCCCATTCTCCTTCTGAGGCCCCCGTCGCGGAGCGCCCGAAGCTCCGCTCAGCGAACATTCGCAGGAGACGAAGCCCTGCGGGTTCGACGCCTTCCCGGGCCGGGTTCTGGGAGTGTGTTCCTGAGCCTATGGTGCCCCCTCTGGATGGAAACGGGAATTACACACATCCACCACCACCACCTTTTTTCTTTCTTTTTTTAAATCTGCAGACAAGGTGATTTGTTTATGCAGAAGTAACTGAACGAGGTCCAAGAAACGAAATGAGACTCTGCTAGGAGCGAGTGGAAAGGGGGAAAAAAACGCACGGGAAGCCAAGTAAAAGCAGGCCATGGGCTAGGCGTCTGTCTTCCTCGGCAAAGACAGCTCATGATTTAAAGGGTTTATAATGCGGGAAGCGCCCACCGCTGTCGGGCTCCCTAATTGCCCCAAGAGACAGTGCGTATCCTTATGTTTCTTACGAGACGCACGGGCACACACATCATGCCTCCGGAGTCTAGAGCAGAGGTGTCCAAACTACGGCCCATGGGTTGGGTCCGGACCCTGACACCAATTCATCCAGCCCACAAAGTCCTCGTTGCTCAGTGCCATATGGGCACATTTTACTTTGGCTTCCGGGAGCAACGAGGGCTGCATGGGCCAGATGACTGGATCAAGCCAGCAGGCCGTAGTGACCAGCCCCCTGAACCACATGACCGGCCCATGGGTCAAAAAGATTGAGCACCCCTGGTCTAGAGGAACATGTAGGTGCCCAAAGTCAAATCAATCGCAAAATATGCTTTCTTTTCTAACCCCTCTTTTCCTTTTTAATCATTCCTATTACGCCATAAACTTCAGTGCTACAAGCATTTCTTTCACACACGTTTCAGGTCCAGCCTCATCTGTTGTCATCTGTTGGGATATCCGCAACAGTATTCAATGCGGGGATAGAGATTATTTTTAAACAAACCACCTCGAAATAAGTGGAGATGGAGATTTAACACAAAATGAAACATGCACTGAGGAACCTTTCCCATTTGGAAGTTGGACCCTCCTTTTAAAAAAAGGGGGGGATAATGAGGTTAAACCTAAGATATTGTATTGGAGGGAGTTCACAATGAACACCCACATCCGACTTGGAGCCACACTGGCTTTGCAATACTTTGTCAACAGATGGAAACAAGCAGATTCAGGGCTCTGTCTTTTTGATAAAGGCCCACACTGGAAGAGGAAAAAACGGTTGATCCACGTGAATGAGACCCCCACCAAGTTTATTCTCAGACTGGGTCTGTGGGCCCAGAATCCTACCCTAAAGGCCCATGCTGGAAGAGGAAAAAACAGTTGATCCACGTGAATGAGACCCCCACCAAGTTTATTCTCAGACTGGGTCTGTGGGCCCAGAATCCTACCCTAAATACCTCTGCAGATGTTTGAGGTCTGCACCTCAAAGGGCCACTTATACTTCTATCACAGACCACTCCCAAGATCATCTTTTGGGGGGATGGGCAGAAGTTAAGGAGAATATAATAACCAAATCAGATCAGTAAACATATTTTCCGAAACAAGGAATCGGTAGGAGAATGGATTGTCAATACCCCAATTATTGGGTCTAAAACAGGGGTGCCCAAACTTTTTGGACTGTGGGCTGGTCATGTGGTGGTGGTGGTGGGGAGACTGTTCACTACTACCTGTGGGACGGATCCAGCCCCTGACACCAATTCATCCGGCCCGCGAAGCCCTCGTTGCTCCCGGAAGCAGAAGTAAAACGTGCCTGTACAGGCGCGTTTTACTTCCACTTCCGGAAGCAACAAGGGCTGGTGTGTGTGTGTGTGTGTGTGTGTGTGTGTGTGTGTGTGTGTATGTGTGTCCAGTCCAGTCCACGGGCCATGTGTGTGTGTGTGTGTGTGTCCAGTCCAGTCCACGGGCTGTGTGTGTGTGTGTGTGTGTGTGTGTGTGTGTCCAGTCCAGTCCAGTCCACGGGCCATGTGTGTGTGTGTGTGTGTGTGTGTCCAGTCCACGGGCCATTGTTTGAGCATGTGTGTGTGTGTGTGTGTGTGTGTGTGTGTGTGTGTGTGTGTGTGTCCAGTCCACGGGCCGTTGTTTGAGCATCCCTGGTCTAAAAAGAATGGTCCTCAACATATAGGACAATTCAGGGCACCCTGGATCCTTCATAACCAACCAACCCCCATGCCCCCCCCCCCTCTTTGCTTCCGCGGACAGTCCGCCCCGCCGTCTTCCTGAGAAGACTTTGCAAGCGTGGATCAAGCCTCGGGTCGCGCAAAATCCAAACAAAACCCTCCCATAGGAGAAGTGAGTCACATAAAGCACCCGCTTCCAAAAGGCCGGGCGGGCAGGTAGGAGGAGGGGCAGAGAGAGAGAGAGGACCGGGCGAGAGAGAGAGAGATGGAAAGGGAGGGGGGAGGCCATTGGCTGCGGCTGCGTTACCCCAGATGACGTTATGTGCAAGGGAAGATTTCACGTCCCTTCTCTCTTCCAACAGGACTGATCCTGCTCGGGGCTCCACGAGCAGAAAGGGGACCCCGGAGGAGGCTGAGAACCCCGGAGTGTTTAAAAAGTGCAAAGTTTCGAACTCCAGCGTAGAGACAACTTTCTCTCCCCCCCCCCATCACTCCATCTTAGGTCCTCCTCCCCTTCTGCGCTGATTCATCCCCTCCCTTAGCAGAGGGGGAGACTGAAAGAGAGAGAGAGAGAGAGAGAGCATCTCAGCCAATCAGGGCTGCGCCAGCCCTCCCCAAGTCGGCCTGCCATTGGCTGAAAGTTTCTAAGGTGAACTATTTATTAAAGCGACCCAGGGAGAGTTGGGAGACGCGGGTTCGAAGCTGGCGAGGTGGTTTTGGGCGAGGGGGCGGGCGTGCAGCTTTTAAAAGGGAAAAAAAAAGCAAAGACCCAACGACAAAAAGAGAGACTATCGCCCCGATTTCTCTTTCCTCGAATTGCTGCTGCTGTGGTTACTCAATCCCACTTCTTCTCTCGCCCCCCCAAACGTCGAGGATCGTCTCTTCACCTTCTTTTCGAGAAGGGTTTGGGGGAAACGCTATCCCCTCTTCCAGCTTCGTCGCCCGAGCAGCTCCCGATCCACGGCTGCCACCCCTCCCCATGCCGGTTTCTTGAAGGGATCGAGCCCTGCCCGAGGTGACGAGCGGCCGCCTGGTGCAAGCGTCGCTGTGGGGCTCTGCTTGGCTGCCTCCTCCCTCGCTTGCTTTCCCATGCCGCGCTGAGAGCCGCCGCCGCCGCCGGCCGCCCTCGAACCCTTCGCCGCCGCCGCCCCCGGGCTTCCAGCGCGCTTCCCCGACGGCCAGCCTTTTCCCTCCGCCGGTGCCCCGCATGAATCTCCTCGACCCCTTCCTGAAGATGACCGAGGAGCAGGAGAAGGGCCTCTCCGGGGCGCCCAGCCCCACCATGTCGGACGACTCGACCGGCTCTCCCTGCCCGTCGGGCTCCGGCTCGGACGCGGAGAACACGCGGCCCCAGGAGAACACCTTCCCGGCGGCGGCGGCGGGCGAGGCGGAGCTGAAGAAAGAGAGCGGCGAGGAGGAGGACAAGTTCCCCGTGTGCATCCGCGAGGCCGTCAGCCAGGTGCTCAAGGGCTACGACTGGACCCTGGTGCCCATGCCCGTCCGCGTCAACGGCTCCAGCAAGAACAAGCCCCACGTCAAGCGGCCCATGAACGCCTTCATGGTCTGGGCTCAGGCCGCCCGCAGGAAGCTGGCCGACCAGTACCCTCACCTGCACAACGCCGAGCTCAGCAAGACCCTGGGCAAGCTCTGGAGGTGAGCCAAGGGGCTGCTTGGGGGGGGGGGGCTGGAGAGGCTAAGGGGCAGCCCAAGGGAGGAATCGAACCAGGACGGCTGGCGGGCGGGCTGGCTTTCTTTTCCTCCCTGGGCTGGTGCTGGGAGAAAGGCGGCCCGCGTGGCTCCCGCGTGGGCGAGCTGGCAGCCACCCAGAGCCCCGAGGGTGGGTGGCTGGGTGAGTAGCTTCCAGGCTGAGGGGCTTCACGTCGGAACCGTCCGGGAGGGCGACCTCTGTGGCAGCCCCAGGGTTGGACTGAGAGAGAGACAGGCGTACTGAAAGTCCACAGTCCCTCTGCTTGAGATCGATCCATCTATCTCTCTGCAGTGGCTCAAGTGTTTAAGACGCTGGAATCGATTCCCGGATACTGCATGACGGAGTGAGCTCCCGTCTCTGCCCCAGCTCCTGCCGTCCTAGCAAGAAACTGGAAGTAGATGAAATAGGGACTGGGGCTGCAGTGGCTCAAGTGGCTAAGACGCTGGAATCGATTCCCGGGTACTGCGTGATGGAGTGAGCTCCCGTCTCTGCCCCAGCTCCTGCCATCCTAGCAGTTCGAAAGCAAGAAACTGGAAGTAGATAAAATAGGGACTGGGGCTGCAGTGGCTCAAGTGGCTAAGACGCTGGCTGGAAGGCGGCAGGTCAGCAGTTCCATACCCGAATATTGCAGGACGGCATTAACTGCCGTCATTGCCCCAGCTCCTGCCAACTTAGCAGTTCGAAAGCATGGGAGGACTTCAGTGGGAAAGGTAAACAGCGTTCCGTGCACTCAGGTGTCGAGGCATTCCTGCCATATATCCACGGAAATGTCTGCAAATGCAGAGAGCGCTGGTTCTTTGGCTATAAACAGAGATGGGCACGGAACCTTATAGTTGGATACAACTGTCTTTCAAGCAAGGGAAACCTTTACACACAGACACACACTTTCTGTTGCTCCTCTTAGAACGGACAGAATGTGTGGGGAGGGAACCCTGCGATTTTGAGTTTTTATTTTATTTTGTTGCTTCTGCAGAATTACTCCATTGAAACCATTGCAGTAATTGTCCCTTGGAAGAGTCCAAGCCATCAACAGGAAACAGCAGTGGTGGGAACAAAAATAAAATAAAATAAAAGTGGCTATTTGGGAAGCCCACAGCTAAATTGCATGCTAAGAAAAGAAAGAGGTGTTGAGATCTAGCCTGTTTGGAAGCTGTGCCATATGGTGTGTAATATTACCTCTCTCTTTTAAAAAAATCATCCAGAAATAGTTTCAGGTCCTTTGTGGGGGGGTTTTTTCCAAAAGGTGTTCTGCGGGTGCCCAGGGATAATTTCCTTACCGGATTTTACGCATCCCCAGAACCCGGCCTAAGCTATTGAAAACAGACCTCCGCTCTTGTGGCCAGAGACAAACCAAGCTCTCAATGGAGGCCAGACATAAATGGCATGTATAGGGTGTGAGGATGGTTGGCATAAATTGGCAGGCATGGACCAATCGGGAAGGATGACATGCAAGAGAAAGGGGGGGGGGAATGGGCTAAATTAAAGTGAGTCACCTGGCTTGAAGCATAAACTTGTGACTTGCAAAGAGAGACAGAGAAAAACTAATCCCCATTTGCAAATCTAGGACAGGGTTGTTGTTTTCTTGTATTTTGAGGCAGAATTTATGTCTGGTGTCAGACTGCCTAGTCTGTTAGTGAATCTGCATTTCTATGCATGACCTTTCAGCAAGTCAGGATGGGTGGGGACAGAACACTGACCAGGACTGGGAGTGATAGAGTACTGGCATAGACTAGTCTTTTTTCCTTTTTGTATTCTGCCATGTGTCCTTGGGCAACAGTCTGCTGATTTCTGGTGGGATGTGTAGAAATCAAGTGGAATTCTATGTTAGGATGAACCAATGCAAATAATAATAATAATAATGGGAAGTCAACTTCTTTTTCCCACCCTACAAAGTTTTCTGTCTGCTTCTCAATGGGCAAGGGATGCTCGGGTGGTAGATTGTCAAGACAGCATTGCCCAGTGCTCATCTGGCAGGTTTATTATGGCTCTGCATCACTTTGGCACAACAGAAGCTCATTTTGCCTAAATTCCCATCCTGTGTTAACCTTCTAAATTAATGTTGGTTACAGGCACCCTCCCTTTCTAATGAAAGTCTGATCTAATTAGTAGCAGTCTTTCGAGCAAGGGAAACCTTTGCCTGATGTGGAAATCTTAGCTTCAGAAATGACGCTATGAATAACAACTGGACCCCTTTCTGTCTTGCTTTGTGTTGCTTAGATTATTGAACGAGAGCGAGAAGCGTCCGTTTGTGGAGGAGGCTGAACGGCTGAGGGTGCAACATAAAAAAGACCATCCAGACTATAAGTATCAGCCACGGAGGAGAAAATCGGTCAAGAACGGGCAGGCAGAACAAGAAGAAGGGTCAGAACAAACCCACATCTCTCCTAATGCCATCTTCAAGGCTCTGCAGGCGGATTCTCCACAGTCGTCATCCAGCATGAGTGAAGTGCATTCCCCTGGGGAGCATTCTGGTGAGTACAGTAGACCACCTTTTACATTCCTACTTATAGAAGGAAATTCCCTCTGCCTGCACAGAAACGTAGAGAAACACCTGTAGCAAAAACAGCATAGTTAGTGGGCTGTTGGTGAAGCCAATCCATAGTTTCAGGTTCAGGAGCATCCTACCACGAAAAGAGTAGCGAGAAGCAGGTGTTGCCGTTCTGTGTACCTATGTGATATGCCTCCAGAAGATTACAGCCATGAAATATATACACAGGAACGGCAGTCTTCTTTTGTCCTAGTTCTATATTTAAACCCAACAATCCAAAATCTGTTACACTGCTTTGCTTTGGACATGCATTCTGCATGCAGCAATGGGTTATTTTTCCTTTACCTTTCGCCACAGATTGGCATCCCTTGCTCACAAGCTGTTGTGATCCACAACACAAACACATAACTGGCTGTAGAAAGCAACCTAGTCTTAACAACCACCCCCTTCCTTTCTCTCCTTCCACTCTCCTCCTGCCAGAGTTAACCAATAACCCAACTATCGCTGTGTTACTACAACACCTCCTGCTTATTAAAAATGGCCGCTGTTGGATTAACTTCACTTTATGGCACTCTGTCTGTGGTTTTATCAATAAAAAAGGAGATAACCCTCAGGTGTGGCTTGCCTGCCATTCGACTTCAAAGGTGCGACAGGCTTACTAAGAACCTGTACTGTTTCCTTTGCCGTCTCTTACAGGGCAATCACAGGGACCGCCGACCCCTCCCACAACCCCCAAAACAGATGTCCAGGCTGGCAAGCAGGACCTCAAGCGAGAAGGCCGCCCAATGCAAGAAGGAGGAGGGAGGCAGCCGCCCCACATTGATTTCCGAGACGTGGACATTGGTGAACTCAGCAGTGATGTCATCTCGAACATCGAGACCTTTGATGTCAATGAGTTTGACCAATATCTCCCACCTAATGGTCACCCTGGCGTCCCAGTCACTCATGGCCAGCCAGGCCAGGTCACCTATACTGGCAGCTATGGGATCAGCAGCACAACAGCCACTCCAGCGGGGACCGGGCACGTCTGGATGTCCAAGCAACCACAGCCACCACAGCAGCCACCGCAACAGCCACCGCCACAACAACCGCCCTCTCAACAGCCATCCTCTCAAGCCCAGCAGGCAGCGCCCCAAGCCCAGCCCCATACCTTGACCCCATTGAGCAGTGAGCCAGGCCAGCAAAGGACACACATCAAGACGGAGCAGCTGAGTCCCAGCCATTACAGCGAGCAGCAGCAGCATTCGCCCCAGCAGCTCAGCTACAGTTCCTTCAACCTCCAGCATTACGGCTCCTCCTACCCAACGATCACCCGCTCGCAGTATGACTACACAGACCACCAGAGCTCCAACTCCTATTACAGCCATGCCGCTGGGCAGAGCTCCGGCCTCTATTCGACATTCACGTACATGAATCCCAGCCAGAGGCCCATGTATACGCCCATCGCAGACACTACCGGGGTGCCCTCCATCCCTCAGACCCATAGCCCCCAGCACTGGGAACAGCCTGTCTACACCCAGCTGACCAGGCCATGAGGTTTTTGAATGACAGTTGATTATTTTTTTAAAAAAAAATCTCCTCAGACTTGTCAGAGGCATTTTTAAGGCTTAAAAAAATGAATGCATGATGAGAGAGGGGGGAGAAAAATTAAGCCCCCAAATGCCTTGTGTGCCACAGCATTCTTTTGAAATCTGCCAGACCATCCTTGCTCAGTCAACAAACATTTCCTGATGGACCAAGAACCTTGCTTCGAAGGCAGTTTTTCTTCTTCAAACAGCCAACTTAGTTTGCCTAGGTATGGACTTCATAATTATTTTTTAACAATAACTAAAACATGAAAAAATAGAGAAAAAAAGGCAAAAACTCAAAAGTATTCCTCTGTGAGGGATATTTTCTATTTTAAATACTTTTTTAGTATGTACTGTGTATGATTTGTTACCGATTTTGAGGGGATTTTTATGTTCTACTTTGTGTTTTTAGAAAGACTCTTCAAAATAAAATTCTTCCTCCTTTTTTTGACAGTTAAACAACACTAAGCAGAACAGTCATGCCTTAACCTTTTTCCTTGCTGTCAAAAGATATTTTTATATAGCTAATTGTCTTTTGCTTGTAGAGAGCAAACATTTGTGCCTAAAGTCGGTGTACGCGCAGGGCGTGTGGGGAGGAGGTGGAATTCCTCTCTGATCAGTGGTCAGTTGCTCAATGTGATGACAGGGATTTGGAAAGAAATGTTATTTTTCTAGCTTGGGAATAAAATATGTTTTGAGCAGGATTTTTTTTTCAAAAAGAAAGAACAATAACACCTTCAGCCTTAAAGTAACACTAGTTACTTACCAGACCAGCCTTGCGATCACTTCTAAGAGACTTGCACAATTATTTCCCTCCCTGCCATAGGGATTGGGAGAAGATTCTAAAAGAGGAGAGCTCCATTTTCTGAAGTCTGAAGCTTTTTAAAAATATATATATATTATATTCTTGGCAACTACCAACATCAGATTATAGAGCCACAATTGAGCATTCCTCACATTAACTCCTAACCAACTCTTCTGTGATTTTGTACACTGGGGGGTCCCCATATGTGAGGCTCATGCTGGCTGTCCACAGACTACTTTCCCTTAAAATTCCACAAAGGATCAGGTATTCTATTCTTTGAGACAGTTGGGAGAGGGGAGGAGGGTTTCTGTGGTGGCAAGGTTCATGGATGACAGCATTGGTGCCTTTTTTTTAAAGTAAAAATAATATTATATGTATTTATTTTTGTGAGAAAAAGATCTTTTTAATCAAGAGGTCTTCTTTCCAATTCCCTCCTTCCATATCTGAAGTTTTTCTAATGTAAGCAGAAGTGCTAGCGCCTTACTCAGAGGGTATATGGTGCCTAATCTTTAAATTATGGTTTGAATCAGTAATTCCTTGTTTTATTTATCTGACTTGTTCTTTTTTTTTTACATTTTTATTGCTATTCCTTCAGAAAGCGTTGTAGAAATGCGTCTGCTTCCTTGTGTTTCTTATTTCATTTTTTTATTTTGTTTAATGAAAAAAACTGGAATGCTTCCCTTTCCCCTCTTCATGTTTTTCTGTGTACAAACAAGATTGCAAATGTAGTGTATCACTGAGTCATTTGCCTTGGTTTTGTTTTTCCTGCCTCAGTTCCTCTGGAGTCATGCAGTGGCCCTAGATCTATTTAGACACTAAAGAGAGTAAGGAAATAATGGGAAGACAGAGTGGATTGTATCACTAAAGGTGGAGAGCAATTTTTTAAAAAAACATGTTAAAAATATACCTTCCCTTGAACTTCTCATTTTTTAACTTCAAGAATGGCTTTGAAATAAGATAGGGAAGCAGTTTTTTAAAATGATATTGACTGGATCCATAAACCAAAATGGCACAATTCACTGTACTAAGTTCCCAATGCTTCATAGTACTGTTGTATGTAGGCCAAGCCTTGAGAGGCCAGGACTTGACAGGCAAAGAAGTTGTGGATGTAGCCATCTAGCCTTGATGCTCTGGTCATATTTCCATAGGCCTTTTATTGGCTCTTTAAAAGCTTATTACAAATGAAGCTACAGGGCAGCAGTTCTTGATGATAGTTCCCCTTGTGTTCCTCCAGTCTTCCACATGATTTAAAGGGAAGGTTAGGGGGAAATCAGCTGGCAAAACTGTGGCTGGGCAGTTAAGGATTGCTTTAAAAAAAGATAGCCAACTTTTTTTATTTAAAAAAATATATTTGTTAACAGTTTTGTAGGGGATTCAGTAGAAGAAAATCTTAAAGCACTCTTATAATATGGTATCTTTTCTGTTTCTATATTAAAAAAGCAGATCTTTTTAAAGTATTTCTGTAACTTAAAGAAACCTTTTAAAAATCAGTTTTAGATATGTTTTCTCTTTTCCTGGTCATTTGTTTGCAAATCCCTTTGGTTTTCTGTAAGACTTAATTTTTGTATATTATTGTTTGCAATAAATATACATTGTATTAAACTTCAGAAGAAATCAAGTTCTTTTAATTGCTTTGTTGTTACTGAAATGACAGTACAGCGGAACCTTGGTTAACAAACAGCTCGGTTAACATAAAAATCACATAACAAATGGAAATCCATAGAAAATAATGTCTCAGTTTACAGATATTTTCAGAATGGATTAGTTGGTTTTGAATGCATTCCTATGGGAAACTGCATTTCTGATAATGTATTTTTGGTTTTGATGCATTCCTATGGGAAATTGCATTCATTGCATTCCTATGGGAAATTCGGTTAAAGTAATTTTCGCTGTAAGAAACGTCCCAGAGAACACATTAATTACATTAACTGAAGTTCCACTGTATATTAATCCATGTTAGCATGTTCAAGCATCACTTCCATGTTTGTTAGTTTCTGACTGTATCTTGTTCTGATAGGAACTGATTGATGAATCAATATCTCCCAGTGGACTTAACACTGAAAGTTGACTTGTAAGGAAGAAAGGACTCATGTCAATGTTCCTAGGACCTTTAATATGCAGACATTGTATACATTTACTCTCCACTCACATGTCACTTGGTTTACTCCTGAGAGTACTGTCTTCACAGGAGAACCACCTTGAAAAGGAAAACACAAAAGTCACAGCTAAAAGAATTCATTATCTCATTTGTTCTTTATGCAGGAAAAAACATTGTAAACAAACAAGCAAGTTAAATCACTGGCTGACCAAAAAGGAAGCATAGAAAAGGGAATATTTTCTATGATGGTCTAAGAAGAGAATAGCTCAGCTTTGATTTTTCTCATTCAACATTAAATCTTCCCCCATCCAAATACCATGTCCCTCCAAATCCACTACACTATAATTTTAGTCACACTTCAGTCATGTGTATTAACACCTCAAGTAGGTTGCTGAGGAACAGGCCATTTTTGTTACAAACCATCAAATCTCATCCAATGTATAGTGACCATAATAGGGGTCTCAAGGTATGAGAGGTAGTCAAGAAGTGATTTTACCATTGCCGTCACCATGCCCAGTGAGCTTTCGTGGATAAGTGGATATTTGAAGACAGGTCTTCTGCATCCTACTCCATCACTGTATCTGCTACCTTGGGAGCTGAAGTCAGAGCAGGAATACGGAAGGGGGATGAAAAGCATAGCTTTGCTGATCAGAATTTTGGAGAATTGACTTAGACTTCTGGTAATTGAAGTCCAAAAACCAAAGGTAAACTGGACTAGAGTATTTCTATGTTACTAGATCTAAAAGGAAACAGGACATTTCAGAAGCAATTTAACATCCAGAAAGAAGGCAGTGTGCTAAGTTTTCAAGAATGAACTACAGTCATGATGGTGATATGATGATGTACACCACAATGATGATTCCCAGTGACAAACTTGGACTTTCTTTCCACTTAGAACTCAACCCAGAATCCATGTTGTGATTGGTCACAGTACTGTCTAGCAGGTTAATTTCTCTTCTATACGATAAGGAGTACATAAGGTCATTTCTATAGGGTCAACCATGAGTTTTCTGCAGTGAAAAAACAAAAACTTTAGTGTTACCTCAAGGGTTGGCATATTTATGAAGTCATTTACATCTGATGAAATCAACTATATTCACAAAAGCTTCCTCCAGAGTAAGTTTGCCAGTGGTTTGGCTTTCTCCATATGTCCTATGGCACTGAAGATCAAGAATTGAAGGTGCTTTCAAACACTTGACAGTATATTCTGGATGCCATTGGGCATGCTTCACCCCATTGACATCAGGTGACTTATGTACACCTTGTTTATACTGGGTTGTGTCCTGAAATGGAAAAAAATGAATCACATGCACACTTGTCATGGGTGGTTCAAACCCAGTGGAAGAAGGATGAGAAGTAGACTGTTTACTTTGGCAAACTCATTTGGGGAGTTTTCAAGATCATATTGACTCTCGGGTCCTTTCCAGCAAAACAAACAGATGAAATCATTCTCAGAAGCTCTATGTTCTAAACTTCTGTTTTTGCTGCTGATCTGCCGCCGCCCCGCCGCCCCCCCCCCCTCAGATCTGTTGGTTGCCACATGCATTTTTATGGTATGTTGAAATAGACATTGGTATCCGGGGGTGGGGGAGAGGATAAAGCCAGGAGGCTGCCTCTCAGTGTGTGCCAACTGAGCCAATATCTCTACTCACCCTAATGGTAGGACTGGCTCCAAGGCCAGTCAATGTGACCAAAGAGATGCACACAATGGCTCTGCCTATTGCAAGGTGCATCTGCCATTTATGAAATAAGGCATTCCAGATCCATGAAATAAAGGTATAGCTCTCTCTACTTTTGGCCTCTTAATGTAGGAACATTACTGAATACCCTAAGATGTTAGAAGACACAGGACATTCAGGATAAATATGTAAAGTTTCCAAATGCAACACATATTTTATAAATTAAAGCATTACCAATATAACAGAACCCAACTATGAATAGATATTTTTAAAATTAAATATCTATTTACTTACTGGAATTCATCAGTAAGTACATAAAACACTGGGCTGGTTGGGAATACGATTCTCCACAAAGATGGGCCAGCCTATGCAGCCTTGAGGAAGTTGCACAGTCTGAGGGCATCCCCCAAGAAGAAAGGGATGGAAAACCATTTCTAGAAATGCCAGGAAAGAGTCACCCACCATACATCCGAACTTACTGCATGTAATTATTATTAGTAGTACTGTACTCTATTAATCTAATGGCTTGATTGAAGAAGAAGAAGAAGAAGAACTCCTCTATTGACTAGAAATTGTGAGCCAGATCTGGCACAAGGGCTTTAGGTTGGGAACCCCTGGCTTATAAGAATTCTTTAAAATTGCTGAAATCCTTCCGTCTAAATATTTTACCAGTAGCTGGAAATGAACTCCAGAAGAAGCAGGGGTTGGAAAAGTTACTTTTTTGGACCACAGTTCACACCACCAGACTACTGGCCATGCTAACTGGGAGAATTTAGCAGATGGAGAGCAAGTAATAACTTTTCCAAGATCTGCAAATAGTGCTGCAGAAGTCTGAGGTGTGCCATAGAAAAAGGGAGTCCCCATGTTAGGTTTGTGAATGAAAATTCAGTTCCTAACCTGAAACACCAGTTGTATTTCCCACCCTAGCTTTGTGTTCAGCTAATATTTTCAAACTGCCTCTCTGGAGGGGTATGTAACACTGACAGATTCAGTCTTGAGAAATGTGCATTCTGGATCGGAGCCACATTTCAACACAAAGGTTAAGGGCCTTTGCATTAACTCCACTTCTTTCAAAACAACATTTTGAACTGACATTTAATCACTAGCTAAGACACACACACATACAGGCACAATAGCCTCCCCAGGTTCTAGCAAGCCTGGGAAACATAAAAGACTGTGAATGGACTCACGTAGCTTGCAAGGCTCTGGAAGCTGGCCGTAAGCACCTGTTCAGCAATGTCCTTCAACTACATATTTGCTTGACACCTGTGCCTGCTGTCTCTCATGGGGGTGGGGGAGAGAAGAGTAAAATTGATTAACTTCTGCATATATTAGTTACAAGTGTATGTGGTGGAGATCAGTGATGGGATGTAACAGGTTCTCACCAGTTCGCCAGAACTGGTAGTAAGTTTTCCCAGTTTCCCAGAGAACCGGTAGCAGCTTTTTGGGGGAACTGCCTTCTGGGCTTACCTTTTCACTGTGCATTTGTGCCAAGCATTTGGTGTGCATGCATGCCTACAGTGCTTGGCGCGTATGCACGGCCTCCTTGCTGTCCTCCCAAGCAGGGAGGAGGAAGAGAAGCTGCTAACCTGAAGCTCCCTATAACCTGCTCCCCAGGGTAAGTGACTCACCTTTGGATGTGGTGTGTCTGTGTGTGCGCGTGTGCTTATTTATTTATTTATTTTCTTTGGCCCCACCCACATCATGACATCATGATGTTAGCTCCACCCACACTGTGATGACATCATGGTGGGGTAGTAAAATGTTTGACATCCCACCACTGGTGGAGAACCATTGTAATATTTCATGGAGGTTTGAAGAAGAAGAGCTTGAGGAAAAAGCTGCAGACTTGAACAGCTGCAAACATGAGCAGCATCAATGCACTCATCTGGCTCAAAATTATGATCATATCACCAATAAGAAAAAGCACTGTTCATCTCAAATTAATGCTTATGTAAACAAATCAATGCTGTTGTTAAATCCCTGCACATATGTAAATTTCCCATAAGCCATAGGTTTTGCCCAGTGGTGGGCTCCAAAAAATTTTACTACCACACTGCGGCCGTGGTATGGTGGCCATGGCCAGGGGGAGAGCCCTGTGTTGCACCTGAATTAGGACTACTTTATTTCAAAACTTGGATGGGCGCAGCCAGCCAGAACTTCTGCTACCGGTTCTGGCAAATTGGTGCGAACCTGTTGATGCCCACCACTGGTTTTGCCTCCTAAGTACTTACTGGAGCACCTTGCATGTCAACATGGCTTCCTAGTATCAGGGACAACTGCTTTTCAGTGATGCAGCCAGAACTTCATTTAGCTTCTCTCTTTTGCAGTTTTCAAACAGACCTTAAAAACCATTTTATTCAGCCAAGACTTTTTTTTATCAATTCTCCTGCTGATTCTCTATGCAATGTGTCTAACACATTTTGAAACCTTCAGCGGTTATTCAGTTTTACTACATTGCCTTTCTAAAAAATATCATTACTGGAAACCTAATGGAGGCTTGGTCAAAAAAGTGGGCACAAATTAATTTAATTAAGGAGACAAATATAAGTCCTTGTTTTTTGTTGTTCAGTTGCACAGTCGATTCCGACCCTCTGCGAACCCATGGACCGCTGTCCGCCAGGCACTTCTGTTCTCCACCAACCTCCTCAACTCGCTCAGCTTTGTGCCCATTGTGTCTACAATACCATCTAGCCATCTCATTTTTGGCCGCCCCCTTCTTCTTTTGCCCTCCACCCTTCCCAGCATCAAGGCTTTCTCAAGCGAATCCTCTCTTCTCATTTGATGTCCAAAGTACTTCAGCTTCATCTTTACTATTTGACCTTCTAGGGAGCAGTCAGGGTTGATTTCTTCTAAAATTGACCTATTTGTTCTCCTCGCTGTCCAGGTACCCCTTTGTAAAATGGCTAACACCATAATTCTTAGCAGAAGTACTTTAGGGATTTATTCTTGCTGTACATTTGCTTCCCTATGATCACTCCAGGTCTAGGTTCATGCAAGGGTTAATGTGTGATCCAAGATAGCAGATCATAGTTATGGCTGTAAGAATGTCAACTACAATTCACTTCAGCTTGTGAATGTGCTGTTGTCATATAGGTGGCATATAATTTATAGTGTCTATGTGTGTGCATATGCACATGTATGTATATGTTGCTTAGCAAACAGGACGTCACAATTTCTGTGAACTAGAGAATAAGCAGAAGAATATTGCTGTTAAATACTTAGTTCATGGACAGACAAAGCACAACCATCCAGAGACTGATGGACGGCAGTAGTCACCTGGCAGTAAGAATTGTTATATTAAGTTATATTGTGTTTATACTGTATTGTTGTGATATTTTTGTAACTGAAATTTGGAGTTGATACTTTGTTTAAGACCTACCTGCAAGTGTTTCTGAAATGTTTTTATGATGTCTTAATTTTGTGATTGTGAATGGGGGATTTTTTTGAAATGCATGTGATATTTTGATATGTTATTGACATGTTTTACTTTGATATGTTTTAATATGTGATAGTTTGTAATCTATGTTGTTAGCCGCTCTGAGTTGCTTTGGCAAATAGAATGGCATACAAATCCAAAATACAAATACAGTACAAGTCAAACCCCACCCCCTTATATCCAGAGGGATATATTCCAATACCTACCACAGATATCTGAAACTACAGATAACAGTGAACCCTATATTTTCTATTGCAGACAGTCTCTTCTAGTGGCTAGCTCTGGTAATGTGCCACAAAAATACATATCTATTATGTATTTCAAGATAATTTTATTGATAATTTTAGATCTGCAGATAATTGAAACTGTGGATACTGAATGTGCAGGTATTGGGGTGAGATGGGATGACCTGTACATTGAGGCATGGAACAATAACTTATTTGTTTGTTTTTTAAAAAAATAATTTCCCAAATTCTGCTGTAAGGACTTTTTATATATGCACTGCATGAGTGGATGCTAATAGACTCAAAGTGGCTTCATTTGAGGAATGATATTTGTGAACACAGAGGTTGGCAGTGTGAGTTAAACTGAACATATCCAAAGATCAAAAACTATAACAAAGTTATTGTGGCACCTTTAAGACAAAAAAAAATTTTTTTTTCCATGTGAGAGTGATCTTTTCATAACGGCCTCCATTTCCCAAGAGTTTGAGGGGTCTTCTGAATGGCAGAGAAAGAGAAACCCAAGACCCTTGTTCTTGTCAAGATGCCTTTCTCTTGTCACCATTTATTATTATTATTATTATTATTATTATTATTATTATTATTATTATTATTATTATTATTATTATTATTATTATTATTATTATTATTATTATTATTATTATTATTATGTTTATGGGTGGTGGGTTTGTGGTTTTTTTGGTTATATTTGTAAAATTTGTAATATTTAAATGCCTGTACATTAAAGGAGAATATCCTAGATGGGTTGCAAATAAATAAATAAATAAATAAATAAATGTATGTTTTTTTCTGCCTCCTCAGGAAAAAAGAGAACTAGAACCATACAACCAGTGGTGAGCTCAATAATTTTTTACTACCACACTGTGGGCGTGGTATGGTGGGCGTGGCCAGGGGGAAAGCCCTGCGTTGGACCTGAATTAGGACTACTTTATTTCAAAACTTGGATGGGCGGGGCCAGCCAGAATTTCTGCTACCGGTTCTGGCGAGCTGGTGAGAACCTGCTGAAGCCCACCACTGCATACAACGATGGACTGTCTTTCATATGAGTGGCCAGTGTGAACTATAGGACTGAGCAAAGAGTGGCACTTCCCCAACTGAACCGGACCTAGATAAATATAAAGACCACCAGCTTTTGAAGTAGAAGTGAGGCTTATAAGGCAGGTTTGAGTCCACAGACACTTCAAAACAGAAAAGGTTCCAGCAGTGCTGCAGGGCAAGTTTGAAAACAGTCTGCACGTGTTGCTGGCTAGACAAGAGGTGGGCTGCCCAGAGGAGAGACACACAACACTCTCCATATTAGTCAAACAATATAAGCAGTGGTGGGATGTCAAAAATTTTACTACCCCACCGTGATGTCATCACAGTGTGGGCGGAGCTAATGTAATGACATCATGATGTCAGGGGCGGGGCCAAAGAAAAAATGAAAATAATAATAAAAAAATAAAAATAAGCACACCCACACCCCTCAACCCACCCACCCACAACACAACACAAACCTGTAAATAAATAAATAAATAAATAAAAATTACATTAAAATACACCCACCCACCCAAACACCAACCCACCCACCCCAAACATAAATCAATCCACCCACCCATCCACCCCAAACACAAACCCGTCACTTACCTTTTAGTATAAGTGCCTGGGCAGCACCATGTTGCAAGATGGATATGGTCATCGTACCAGATCTCTAGGATAATATGCCTTAATGTAAAATGTAAAACAGCTGTACCACCTTAAGGGTTCTCCAATTGAATCAGAAATTGGAACAGCACAGGTGTAGCTTATTGACGACGTAACTCCAAGACTTTGCTTAAAAACCACAAGCCAGGCCACCAGGCCTTTTTAGGAACTGTGGTAGTACGTCAATATAGGTAAAGCTATTAAATACACATTAAAATACACACAGACACACCACATCTAAAGGTGAGTCACCCTGGAGAGCAGTCTATAGGGAGCTTCAGGCTAGCAGCTTCTCTTCCTCCTCCCCGCTTGGGAGGACAGCAAGGTTGCCGTGCATACGCGCCAAGCACTGTAGGCAGTGATGGGATGACACCGGTTCTGACCGGATCCACAGAACCGTTTTAAGGATTTCCAGAGGGCTCTCCGTGGGGGTTTAACCGTTTTTGAGGCGTCCGGATCGGACGCCTCACCGGCAGGAAAATTAAAAAAAAAATTGAAGCAAAAATGGCTCCAATTTAGTGCGCATGCGCAGAAACTCAATCTGACGCATGCGCACTAAATTGGAGCCATTTCTGCTTCAATTTTAAAAAAATTGGACCCGATCGCCCCTGACTGCAGCCTCCTCTGGAGCCACTTGCCGGCAAAAGGCTCGCCCTCCACACACCTGGGAAGTCCTGCACGCGCGCGCTGCCCACCTCCTCCCGCCCAGCCACCCAGCCAGCAGCCAGGGGCTCCCCGCTACGGCGCCACCCCCCCGACGAGCGCCCATTCTGACGGCAAGCTGGCTGGGTGGCTAGGGGTGGGGGGGAGGAGGTGGGCAGCGCGCGCGCGCGCGCGTGCAGGACTTCCCAGGTGTGTGGAGGGCGAGCCGTCCGCGTGCACGCCCGAGGATTCAAAAGGGTAGGAATACCCTTTCGAATCCTCGGGCGTGCGCGTGGGCAGCTCTGCGGGGGTTAGGCGACGATGGGGAAAACCCTCGGGATCCCAGCTAACCCCCGCAGTCGAGCCGCGATCTTTACCTTTTTCGAACTTCTGGCGGCGGGCTGGCAGGGGGGGGTGCCGACCCACCCACCCAGCCAGCTTGCCGTCAGACTGGGCGCTCGTCGGGGGGGGGGTGGCGCCATAGCGGGGAGCCCCTGGCTGCTGGCTGGGTGGCTGGGGGGGAGGAGGTGGGCAGCGCGCGCGTGCAGGACTTCCCAGGTGGAGGGCGAGCCTTTTGCTGGAGATCGCTGCTCGCCTCCGTCCCATTGGCTTGGGTACTCCTTTAACCGGCCTCGGTCGCCAGCAACCGGCTAGGCATGCCTCCTCTTCCTGTGGCCGTTGCCGAGCGCCGAGGCCCAGGGCCGCCCGCTGAGGGTTCCGGCCGGAAGGCCCTCGGCAGCCCGGCTAGCTGCACCTCCTCCTCCTGCGGCCACCGCCGGGAGCCGGGCCCGCCCGCCAAGGGTTCCAGCCGGAAGGCCCTGGGCTGCCCGGCTAGCTGCGCCGCCGCCTCCTGCAGGAGCTCGGTCGCTTCCAAGGGTAAGTACTGTTTTGTATTGTTTTACTTTTAAGTGAGGGGTTTGTGTTTGGGGTGGGTGTTTGGGTGGGTGGGTGTATTTTTATTTAATTTTTATTTTATATCTTTCTTTTATTTATTTATGGTTTTGTGTTGTGGTGGGTGGATGGGTGTGTGCGTGTGTACGTGTGTGTTTTATTTTAATTTTTTAAATTAATTTTTTATTTTTAGGCTCCGCCCACAACGTCATGACGTCATGACGGTGTCTCCGCCCATGATGTCATGACGTTGGCCACACCCACGACGTCTGTGACGTCAGGGAGTGGTATAAGATTTTTTATCATCCCATCACTGACTGTAGGCGTGCATGCACACCAAGTGCTTGGTGCGCATACACAGTGGGGGAACCAGTGAAAAGGTAAGCCCCGAAGGTGGTTCCCCCCAAAAGCTGCTACCGATTCTCTGGGACACTGGGAAAAGTTACTACTGGTTCTGGCGAACTGGTGCAAACCTGTTACATCCCATCACTGAATATAAGTCCTTTTCTTCTTTTTCACATCCTCTCATTGTTGAAGACACTGCTGGCCCACTTCTTTCCCAAAGCTTTGCCTTTCACTATTAAATGAAACATAACTTTTTTCAAAAACTACAAAGCAGTGCTTCCCTCATTTGGATCCTGAATTTATGGTTAGATTATCAAGACAGTGCCAACCATTTGGAATTCCTTGGTCGCAATTAGTGCAACAAATTTGTCGGATGTTGCTGCTCTGTGTTCAGCACCTCTTCAAACCTGGCCCTTTGTCCGGGTGCACAAAGCCTTGGAAAGCCAACCTCAATTTGGCAAATTTTGCCAAGAGCACTTCCAAAATGAAAGCTTATGAAAGATATTATCCAAAGCACAATCCAGAACCATCAGAGCTGATCATTACTCATTGTTAATGATTTGAGACACTATAGTCAAAACCTTTTAGGTCAATCAACATTGATTCACGAACAGTCCATGAGAAAGTAATGTTAGCAGCTCAAACTGTGTGTTGTTCCTACTGCTGCTGTTACATCACTGAAATTATTTACTAATATCATTGTTTGTTACAGTGAAGTGGTAGCGGTGGAGTTAGAGTGATTCAGAGTTAATATAGGATCAAGCTTTGAATATTAAAGTAGAATTCAGGCCTGGCCAGTCGCATAGGATGATTGAGGCAACCACCTGGGCATTTCTTTTTTTCAAAAGACAGCGCTGTGTGTACTACCTGGCTTGTTCCGCACTCCCTACACTGGCCACCAAATGAGGACTCACTCGAGAAGGCCTTGATGCTGGGAAAAATAGAAGGCAAAAGGCAAAGCGGACAGCTGAGGATGAGATGGTTAGATGGCATTGTAGAAGCAATGGTAGTTAGAGCTGAGCGGGCTGTGGAGGATGGTGGAGGATAGGGGTGCCTGGCGTGAAGTGGCTCATGGGGTCGCAGAGGGCCGGACTCGACTGTGCGACTGAACAACAAAATGAGAAGAAGTGGAGGACAATATCCCTTTGCCAGCACTGAAGTAAAAAAAAAATCTATAGTCAATGTGGTTGTTCCCATTTCCAATATACAGCAGCAACCAAAATACCCTTCAGCAATCCAATGTAGCATCACTGTGCTTGATGCCAAGCAGATAATGATGCAGTCCTCATATTTTGCACAATGAAAAATGCTAGCAACCTATGTATGTGCGCACAGCAAAACTAACAGAACCAATGGAAGCTGGTTATGAAATGCCCAATAGTTCCTGTTGTTATGTGCCATAAAGTCACAGGTTACTTATGGCAACCCTCTAAATATCTCAAGATACTGTATATGTCAGATATTCAAGGAGTAGTTATATCATTGCCACACCCCAGTGAGCTCCCAAGGGAGAGGTTGAATTTGAACTGTGGTTTCCATTGCTCTGTCCACTATGCCACCAACTAGCCAGCTATGAAATAAAGTTTGATGTGTTTGTCCTTATGAACCACAGGCCCATTGTTCCAATCACAGCTTTTACTTTCTTTCTTTCTTTCTTTCTTTCTTTCTTTCTTTCTTTCTTTCTTTCTTTCTTTCTTTCTTTCTTTCATTCATTCAACAGGGAGATGTTATTTTACAGCATTAATATGAACTTAGGCCTCCATAGTAAAAGTCCTTCATTCTAGCCATCATACCACACAACCTAGGCCGCTTGATACTTCATTACAGATCTATAGCTTCCTTTGAAATGGATGCTGTAAGTGTTAAATTGGGTTTTCTCCCCTTGGTGTAGGGACTAATTACTCCGAGTTTCTTGACAATCAAACAGTTATCAGCAAGTAGAGTCTCGCTCCATAAATTTTAAGCTGCTAATAATAAGGCTGGACAGGAGTTTTAAAGCTTCAGTGGGCAGTTTAAAATTAACTTACTCCTTTCAGCTGGAAAATCAACTAATGTGATTGCAGTTTTGCTTCCTAAATCACTTTGAGTCTAGGGATTGCTTTTTTCAAGATAAATAAAGTACAAATTAGAAGACCCCCCCAAAAAACAGAAGAGCCATCAACAGTGTAGCAAAGCACAGAACTCAAAGCCCAGATAGCACGTGGGGAACACTTGATGATGACTGTCTCTTGCCTAGATGTGTGAAACTTCAACTCCCATCATCCCCAGAGCCAGCATGACACTGTAGTAGTCTAATAAATTTGAGGACCAACCTGGGGGAGCTGGATGAAACTGCATGCTAGGCATTTTTTGCTCCAGACTAACACTTCACACATGCAGCCATTAAGGTGAGACCAGCTAATGTGATCAGATGAAAAGGTGAAGGAGCTCATAGGTTGAACTTCCCCCTCTGTACCCTGTCAAATCTAAATTGTCCCACTTCAGGCTGTCACAGCTAAATGAGGGGCATGGGGCAATACAGGCACTTGTGTTATGTCACCTTTTTGTCTACACAGAATTGGCAGGGAAGGTGATTTACATTAAATACCCACCTCTGTGCTGCTTCTCTTATCGAATTAGATGCACACATGGATGCACGCACACATGCATGCACACATACAGAGAGCAGCTACACTGGGCCAGGGACAGTGAATGGCATTTGGGAGATCAGCCTCAGATCTCCTGGACACCAGAGTAGTGTGTCAATGGCAGTAGCGTAGTGCGGGTTTCAGCCGCCTGGGGCGCAGGCCAAACTTGCCAACCCCCATCTAGGCTCACACACCCCCCCCCTTGTTGCCAGTCCCTATTCTGCGCAGTATGCCCTCGCTCCTCCCGGCCAGCTTGGATCTGCTCATCCCCAAGGCAGCAGAAACCCCTGCCAAAGTGGACCGGTGCCTTGTTGTCTTCTCTTTAAAGTCCACGGTGTTAGGGACCTCGCGGCAATGACTACATTTCCCAGACTCCCTCAGTGTTGCAGGCCAAGGGAGTCTGGGAAATGTAGTAATTGCCGCAAGGTCCTTAACGCCACGGATTTCAAAGAGGAAACATCAAAAAATTTTTTACAAGGCACCAATCCACTTTGGCAGGGGTTTCTGCTGCCTTGGGGATGAGCTGTAAGTGATGTTGGGGGGGGGGCGCCCCTGCTATACCCCATCTCCAGAGGCCAGGCTGTTCCACCCACCCACCCACCCGTCCTCCTGTGCAAGGCAACCCCAGGTGAAGGCAGGCAAACCAGCCCGCCCAGACCAAGGGATCGGTGCCCAGGCACAATGCCACCCCAAAAAAGTGCCGCCCTGGGCGGGTCGCCCCCCTGCCCCTCCCCACACTATGCTACTGGTCGATGGTACAAACACCTTCTTCTTTCATCCAAAAGGATTGATGTTTCCCAAGTCCAGCTTTTGGAAGTATGGCTTCATTTGCTGCCCTGTGGGAAATAAAAGAAACTTCCACCACATGTACTGTAAAGACCATAAAGTATACATATCTTGGTTTTCCAAAATACTGCAATGACCACCAGGCTCATGGGAGCAATGGCCAGGAGCTGCCTTTGCTAACCCCTAACCCTTATCGCTTGAGGCAGCACCGCTTTCTATCTACTAATGAGACCAACCTGGTTTTCTAAAAAATTTAAATTGCTTGTTTGCTTACTTTTTCATTGGAAACCTCTCCTTCTTCGTCCATGTCTAGGTCAGACACAAAACTGCCAAATTTAAGGCACCTTTTGGATGCCATTACCAGGATATGCCCGATTGTGGTTCAAAAATACCACAATCTTCGAGGTGGTTTTTTTCTCCGTACCCCATTGGAAACTGAAAAAATAGTCTAACGTAGCTTCCATCTCTGTATAAAGCCGCTTTGAACCATTCCAGAAGCCACATCAAACAACGAGGTGGGCAGAGGATACTTATGGAAGGAAGCTATCCAAATCAGTCAAAAAGTGAGAAAACGCAGGAAGCAAAGAACTGATTGGAGAACTAAAGGAGGCGGATGGGAGTAAAGCAGGAATGGGAACAAGGGAAAAGAGGAGGGGAGAAAACACCAGAAACGGAGGCATTTTCTGTGACAAGAGGGGAGAGTTCATTCTTCGGGAGACTGGGAACAAAATGTGGTGTTGCCATGGTTTCACACTCCCTGGCTGGAAATGACAATATTAGCGGGAGTGACCTGGCAATTAGAAACTATGCCCCCAGGTCAGACTATGGGGAAAATAAAGAATGCTTACTGAGGCTGGAGAAGGCAGGATAATGCCCTGGGCTCCTGGGCTCCCTAACTTTTATAACTAGCCTATTTAAATGCAGATTATGATGACTTTCCACCTGGGGCCTCTAATCTGTCTCTCAGCCGAATCAAACAATAAGCAATCGCTTAGCCCAATGGAAGTGGGGGTAGGGGTGGGAAGGGGGGCCTTACTAACTTGGCCTGTGTCTGTCCTGGATGCATGGTGGTGGTGGTGGTGTGGTTCCCCATCACCACATTCAAATATGAGAATCTAGTTCTCCAGTTTTGCATGTGTCGTTGCCACCCCCGCACTTCACCACCCAATTCCTGATTTTTGAGGGCCGCAGCCCTATGGCAGAGGCTGCCCCAGGGAGGCTGCCCCAGAGAGCAGGGCGCTTGGCTGAGGAGTACAGGAAAGCCTTCGCCTGCTCCCAATAACCTCCGAGGTGAGATTAGAGTGGGGCTGCCAAATTTTAATCAGCAGATTAATCAGATGATGGAGCTGATGAATTGCTTAATCAGTCTGGCTGAGCTTGGGGGAGCCGTTCTCAAAGCATTTTTCTCTTCTGAAGCGCAGTTGGTGGCCCCGAGGTCTAACCGTCAACGGGGAAGGGGGAAGCAAACACTGAAGAGGAGGACTTTAAAAGAAATAGATGGCTCTGAGTGTGCCAGAAAGAGGGTTATTTGCTTCAGTTCCCTTTAGTGCTCGCTTTGATATGAATGGAATTAAGACTTTATGAAGGATGCATAGTGGTCACCAAAGCAATCAACCCAGATCTTTTCCTTCATCTTTCTTCTGTGGAATAATAACCTTTTTTTTTTTAAGGGCACCATTTTCATCTGGTTTCCCAAACCTGTCCCAGGAAGCCCAGAACACACTCATGTCACATCGCATACTTTGTGTAATTAAAAAGTGCCACAATGTTTTTTGTCTTTCTGTTTTATTTACTCTCTGATATGTTTGTACAGTGGAACCTCAATTAACAAATGGCTCGGTTAACATAAAAATCGCATAACAAAGGGAAATCCATAGAAAACCGTGGCTCGGTTTACGGATTTTTTTTTTCCGGAACGGATTAATTGGTTTTCAATGCATTCCTATGGGAAACCACATTTTGGTTAATGTATTTTGGTTTTCAGTGCATTCCTATGGGAAATTGCATTCAATGAATTCCTATGGGAAATTCAGGTAAAGCGATTTTTGCTGTAAGAAACATCCTGGAGAATGCATTCATTACGTTAACTGAGGTACCACTGTACTGTATAACTAAACATTATGGAGGAGTGAGAAAAGGGAAGACTCAGAATTGCAAGTTTTTGACAGCAGCCCTCTGTGTTACTGCCTAGTAAAGGTAAAGGTCACCCTTTCTCAAAAGCCAGTCGTATCTGATTCTATGGGACAGTGCTCATCTCTGTTTCTAGCCAAAGAGCCAGCTCTGTCTGCATCTGTAGACATTTTCCATGGACATGTGGCAGGCATGACTTGACCAGAGTGCATGGAATGCTGTTTACCTTCCCACCAAAGTGGTACCTATTTATCTACTTGCAATTTCTTGCTTTCGAATTACTAGGTTAGCAGGAGCTGGGACAGAGATGGAAGCCCATTCCATCATGCAGCACCCGGGAATTGAACTCCAACCTTCTAGTCAGCAAGTTCAGCATCTTAACCACTTGAGCTGCTGCAGTCCCTAGTCTAATAAATCTGGGGACCAAGGAGTTGTCAAGTTTAGTGTCTTAACCACTAAGCCACCTCAGTCCCTGTGTTACGGCCTATAGTACAATAAACGTTGATGGCTCCACATCAATAATAGTAATAATAATATTGCTCTGTTACACTGATACCAGGCACTTTGTCTTTCCAACCCGCATTCTACAGTCTGTTTTTGTCTCAATGGGTAGATGTCCACCCTTCCCCCATCTTACTTTCTTTTTCTTTCCCCCCTTTCTCTCTCTCTCAGAGAGATACTTTTCCCAGGGTGATACAACATGCCCAGGGCCTATTAGCATCCCTTGTGCATAATTAGTGCTTGCTGTATTGTTATGCAAAGCAGCCTCAGATGACAAAACTGCATCCTGGACAACACAGAAATGCCGAGAGACACTTTCTCACACAGTTTTAGCCAATGCAAACTGGCCCTCTGCATAGTTTCAAAATTAATTAATTGGGGACGGTTGGGTACGCCTGCACACACTCGTGGCTGGCTTCCGATCCCAGCAGCCTAAAAAGGCAAAATCTGTGTGTGCATGTTTGAAAGAAAAAAAAATTTTTTTTAAAGCAGAAGCTGGTTACTTATTTAAGTTTTTAACAAAAATGAAGCACTTGGAGGGGAGAGAGATAATTCCCTGCCACCCAATGCAAACAGGATGCCAGCTCCTTGGTACTGGTCTGACTACTTGCCCATCTAAACCCTGCTTTTTAGAATCAACAAACATCCCAAGGTCTAATCCCAAAAGTGCCAAGCTTTTATAAGCATCTGAGTTCAGTAAAGCATTCATGAAGCTATAGCCTAGGGGTGCCCAAACTATGACCCACAGGCCAGATGCAGCCCCCAATGCCAATTCATCTGTCCCACACCGTCCTCGTCACTCCTGAAAGCGGAAGTAAAATGCACCCATTTTACTTCCACTTCCAGGAGCGATGAGGGTAGCACGGGCCAGATGAATTGGTGTCAGGGGCCGCATCCAGTCCATGGGCTCTAGTTTGGTCATCCCTGCTTTAAGCAGAGAAAATGGCAGCCTAAAATCTATCTGATCTTGTTGCAAAACATATCTGTTGCAAAACAGATTGCAAGGTGCATTTTATTTCCGCTTCTGGTGGGATTGGAATTACATGACTGGCCCGCTGAACCACATGAACGGCCCATGGCCCAAAAAGTTTGGACAACCCTACTGTAGCCTTTTACAGGTTTGTGTGCAGGCAGAAAGCATAGATGGAGGTCCAAAGTGCCCACATCTACCCCTCAACTTCCTGCCTCTTCCCTTGAACTGCAGCTCCCCATGGTGGCAGAGAGGGCAGCAGAGGTAAGTAACAGGTCATCCCAGAGTACGATCTATGCCTGCTATAGATCAGTCTGAGATCACAAAGCCCTATGTTTCCACAAAGATGCTCTAATGGTCTTGTAGTCCATATCTACTATGGAGCAAGCATAGTAACTAATTAATACAGAATAATAATAATGTCTTGGCAGAAATTATTCTGGGTTGAAAGGATGTTTGCTGGAGAACAGTGGCGTAGCGTGGGGGGCGGGGGGGGGGCGGATGCCCCGGGCAGCGCCTTTCAGGGGGCGGCAAAATGTCCCCTCCCCACCCTTTTGCTGGCGAGCGCCCCACGTGCGCTTCGCCGCTTGCCACACACCTCCGTCCGCTCGCACCTCCATCCGCTCGCTCGCCCGGCTGGCCGTCGGGGGCTCTCCGCCGCCTGTTGCCCCTGGCAGCGGCTTTCAGGGGGAGGCAAAATGTCCCCTCCCCACCCTTTTGCTGGCGAGGAGGAGAAAAAGGGGTTTTTTTAAGGCGGACAATTCAAGGAGGCTCCTTGAATTGTCCGCCTAAAAAAAACCCCTTTTTCTCCTCGCCAGCAAAAGGGTGGGGAGGGAAGGAGGGGCACGCCCGGTCGCCCGCCCAGCTGGCCGTCGGGGGCTCTCCTGACGGGCGGCCCGCGTGCGCGCGGACGCTGCTCGCCTCCGCCCGCCCAGCCACCCACCCAACTTGCCGTGAGATGGGGCGCTCGTCGGGGGTGGGTGGCGCCATGGCGGGGAGCCCCTGGGGGCTGGCTGGGCAGGAGGAGGTGGGCAGCGTGCGCGCGCACGCGGGCCGCCCGCCAGGAGAGCCCCCGACCGACAGCCAGCCCGGCGGGCGTGCCCCTCCTTGAATTGTCCGCCTAAAAAAAAACACTTTTTCTCCTCCTCGCCAGCAAAAGGGTGGGGAGGGGACATTTTGCCGCCCCCTGAAAGCCGCTGCCAGGGGCAACAGGCGGCGGAGAGCCCCCGACCGCCAGCCGGGCGGGCGAGCGGACGGAGGTGTGAGCGGACGGAGGTGTGTGGTGGGCGAGTGGACGGAGGTGTGTGGCGCATGCGCGCGCGCGCGCGCGCGCCGCTAGTCAGCAGGGGGCCGGCTTCTACCTGGGTCGGGGGAGGGGGCGGCGGCAGCGGCGAGCTGGGGGGGGGCGGCGGCGAGTTTGTTCTTCGCCCCAGGCGGCTGAAGACTGCGTGACGCCACTGCTGGAGAAACTCTGCTCAGGGTATGCCCAAATGAGGCTCCTTTCATGTCCCCAAGAGCTGGGACAGAGATGGGCACTCAATCCATCATGCTGCAGTACCTGGGTCTCAAACTGCTGACTTTCCAGCCTTCCAGCTAACAAGGTGAGCTTCTTAACCACTGAGTCACCGCAGGCCCTTAATACAGAATACGCAAGTACCAAGGGTGTTAGATGGTTTTAAGCTACGATCCACCTATCCTTATAAGACGATTGTCCACGTAGGGCAAAGGTTCTCAGCCATTATACTGCATACCAGATAAACTGGCTGTGATGGCACACTTTGTCTATATCCTCAAGGCTGTGGCAGTCTATTGCAGTCCCAGTGTTAAATCCTGCATGTCTCATTTCATACGTGCTGCAGGAGATGGCTCCGGGATCACAGTGTGTGGGTCACTTCATAGAAAGCTGGGATCCACCTTAAACAAAGTCACACCAGTGGCATTTTTCCAGGGGGAAATGCATACTCTGATACGAGTAGCAGCTGACAACAACAACATGGCATCAGTTCTATTAGTAACATTTGTGCCTAACCCACAATTATGATCGTACTACCATAATTTTCTGTTTTGCTTACTTTTTCTTTTTTTTTTCCTGTCCCCTTTTATATATAAACTTATATATATATATGGTATTTGGAATAAATTGTTATTAAAAAAAACTGGGATATTAGTCTTCCTGCAAGTCCCAGCTATAGTGGCTACATTTAATCACTTCCTGAATGATGCATTAGCACATGTGTAAATCCTCTTGATTCAATTGGTCTACTCTAGTTGGGACTAGTAACTGAATTTAAGTTTGTCTCTCCAGTAGCTTGAAAAGGGACAAAGAATGTATTTAATTATTATTATTTTTTTGGAAAAACATTATTACACAAGTTAATCAACTCACCAGAGTAAGGGCATCTGTGTTATATCATGCTGTTTTGCAGCTGGCCATGGCTAATAAAGTAACTATCACTGGTTGTAATATATGCATTTCATTTCCCTTTCACATCTCACTTCTGTGGGTAAAACCCCACCCTCACCCCATGTATATATATACTTGTATTCAACATAATAGTTAATTAATCTGCAAAGTTGCCCTTAGGGGTAGCAAGCAGAAGATTACTATACTAGACAGAAAGATGCCTGGGCAGAAAATGCTGTTTTAAAAGTTAGAATTTCTACAAGTCTAATCATATACAGTTTGTTCTTTAGACCATAATATAAGGTGCCATTGCTTGGGACTAGGCAAAAAAAAAAAAACTTTGCTGCTTTAGGCAAAATAGGAGATGCTCTAGCCCAGGTGTGCCCAAACTTTTCAGACCATGGGCCGGTCATGTGGTTCCGGGGGCTGGTCACTATGACCTGGGGACCGGATCTGGGTCCCGATGCCAATTCATCTGGCCCACAAAGCTCTTGTCACTCCCGGAAGTGGAAGTAAAACACGCCTGTATGGGCTTTGTGGGCCAGATGAATTATTATCGGGGGCCAAATCCGGGGCCTAGGCCGTAGTCTGGGCACCTCTGCTCTAGTCTCTCCATAAAATTCCACCTACTAAAGTTGATCAGACTGAGATTTTAAAAATAGATTGAGACTTTAAAAAAACAATTAAAAATGCTCTTCTTCAAGGAAGCTTTTCAGGGCGTTGTTCCCTTACCAATAAATTAGCCAATAAGGTTCAGTCCTGATGGCTTCAGATGTCAATTATTTTAGTTTAGTTTGTGATGTATTTGTCGGTGGTGGGTTTTGATTTGTTGTGGGTATTGTTGTTATTGGTTTTCTGTTTGTTTACCACCCAGAGTGGGATAACACCCAGATGGGTGGTATAGAAATTCAATAAATAAATAAACAAACAAACAAACAAATAGAGTTGAACCTTGCTGTGACAGTAATTTCACCCAAAGGCAGAACATTAGTTTAGGACAGGGTGGGCAACTTTTTGCACCGCAGGCCTGACCATGTCCCCAAAACAGCTGAGCAGGCCGGATCATGCCCCCTGGAAGTGAAAGCAGGCACATTTACAGCTGACATAAATGTGCCCACTTCTGCATTTATCTCAGCTGCGGGCATGTTTGCACATGCACATTTTACGGCTGATGTAAACACACCTGCTTCTATTTCTGGGTGCAGGGGAGATGGCAACAGGCCTGTTGGAATGGTGTCACAGGCGAAGTCCAGCCCGCAGGCCATAGTTTGGAAACCCCTGGTTTGGGAGGTTTTAAATATATAGTGTATATTCAAAAAAGCAGAAAGAATCAAATAGATTTCTATTGGGTTTTGAGAAAAAACATAGATAGATAGATAGATAGAAAGAAAGAAAGAAAGAAAGAAAGAATTCATAGTGTATACATGGAGATGATTTTCCCCTTCACCAGACATTCTGTTATCCCAATGCCACACTGAATGCATGGCCAAATGACAGCAATGTGTCACCGGGCATGAGTATGCAATCAGGGAATACTGTTTGGCATTGTCAGCCATATGTGATTGAAGTTTAACTTTAAGATACTAAGAAATCATCTTTGAGAACATTTCTTTATAGACCTTGGCCAAAATCCTGTTGTCATTTCACAATGGATAACATATCCAGCATAATTTTTGGTTGGAAATTGGTACAATTTGCATAAAGTCAGTATAGACATTATTTGCACAATGTGGCATGCGACAGATGTCTATGCTGACTTTTAACTTGCAGCAGCTTGCTGCTAAGCTGCATCATTTACATTCTAGTTGCAGGCATAACTAATAGGATTTTGGCCATTAGGTTTTAGATTATGGGTGGTCAAAATGCAACCCTGGGCTCATCCATCTCCCCCACCAAAAGTGGATTTTCCTTAGTAAAAAAATCACTTTGCTCTAGGAATAGCTCAGAATGAACATACTTATAGAAATGAGAACAGTATAAAGCCCCATAAACCCAACTGACAGGAAAGATAACCAAATCAAGGGCCTAATCTGGCTCATGGAGGGTCAGAGGAAACTTCCTCTTCAATTAAGATGGAAAATAGGGCACAATGGGAAAATCCCTGTGTTATCTATGTTTTTTGTTCACCGTATATGGCCAATCAACAACCAATGTACTGTGAAACAGCTGATATTATTCTTTGCGTGAGCACTCAAAAAATCAAACAAGGAAGCAGATAGAAGAAGAATTAAACATGAATAAGAGAAAAGTTACACACGTAAGACATATTTAAATAGAAGGAGACATGGAAGGCAGAAGGAAAAAGAGGAAGCCCTAAGCTCAAGTGATATGACTCAATAAAGGAAGTCATGACTTTTAGTTTGCAAAACCTGAATAAGGCTCTTAATAACAGGATCTTTGGGAGATCATTAATTTATAGTTTTTCCACAAGTTAGAAGTGACTTGACAGCACATAACAAACTCAAATGTTACTATAAATAATTGTTTTGTTAAATCAGGGGTTCTCAACCTTTTCAAGTCAGGGCCGGGTCACACTCCGTCAAACAGTTGAGAGGGCCAGACTGGTTGTCCCCACCACCACCATTTACGGCTACTGTAAATGAGTCCACGGCTGATTCTGGAGGAGGAAACTGGAGCGAGGGCAGGGGCCAGATTATTTGGTGCCATGGGCCGGATCTGTCCCACAGGCCGTAGGTTGAAAATCCCTGTGTTAAACTGTCATTCGTTAAAATAGCTCTGTATCCAGAGTGGGTCAGAGAAATTGAGGGCCAATTCAGAAGTTCAGCACCACCCCCAGCCTTGCAGTTAAAACTGTGAGGGAATGATGGGTATTTTCTTTGCTACTACAGTAAAACACTGGATAACGATTGGATCGGATAACGCTAGAATCGGATAACGATGCAAGTTTTTTGGAAAAAACTTGCATCGGATAACGATTCTGGATAACAATTCTATAGCGTTATCCAAGCCAATCGTGGAGGGGGGGGGGTTTGGATTGGGTAGAACATCTACCCAATCCACACACCCCATGGATCGCTGCTACTGAACTAGGCATGTGGGTGCCTGCCTTTCCCCCGACCCTAGTTCAGCCGGAGCGATCACTGGACGAAGCATAGTGGCGCCCAGGCTACCTAGCCCAAACGCCTCTAGGCTTCAAACACAGCCCGGACGGGGTTCCGAAGAAGCCTAGCGTAGCCCAGCTACGGGCTGTGTCCGATGCTGCTAGCGATTGCTAGCTGGAGCTGAGTTTGATTTCGGCGACAACGCGCGCACCTGCTTGGGTGCGCGGGTTGTCTCTGAAGTCAAACTGAGCTCTGGTTTCTGCCCTGGCTCATGACTGTCATTGAGAAAAATTTGCCTGCTGGATTAAGTGATTTCAACACAGCATCAACCGGGGATTCCTAAGGACTTGGTACTGGTGAGTATAATCAGGGTCCAAGGTACAGGACTGAAGAGAAGTGGGGAAAAGAAAGATTTGGAGGACTATTGCAACCTTTTCAGCACCTATTCACCAGCCTGTTGAGTTAATGAAGGGCTTGGCCCTGCCATCCTGTACCAAGGAGGAGGTAGTGGAGACCATAAACACCCCCAAATTAGAAAAGAGAGTACAACATTATGAGTTCAGTGCCACCTTCCTAGAGCAACCAATCCTCCAAGCTGAGGAGCAAAAGTCAAGGAAGCAGCTAGCTTAGTCAGGCACTGGCTGCCTTATACACAGAGACAAAACAACCAACAGCAGTAGGAGTAAAATGACCCAATCTGTGCCCAACCACCCAACCACCTACATAGTCCAGAAGCAAACTTGCAAATTCATAAAGTCCACCGCCAGTCCACACATCCCACAGAAACACAAAATTAATAAATAAACACCACAGTCACCACAAATCCTGTCAAAAGATACGCCTTTAACAGAATGCACAGTAAATAAACCAAATAACAATTTTCAAAAACAGTTCTATAGGGAAATTACTTCCATCTTACAAAGGGGGAAAAAAGATTGTGCTTTTCCACATCCCTTCTTCCAAACACCAACAAAAGCAAGCACATGAATAAAACCAAAAGCACAAACAAAAACCAAAAGCATTCCCCTTCACTCAAAACCTAATAGAATATGAGAGAGGGGTGGGATTTCTTTCCCCTACAACTTAATGCCTTCTCTTCTTTTCTTTCAGTCAAGCAGGCAGCAGGGGGTGGCTAGACAGTAACAAAAATAATCCAAAGAAACCTCCCAAAATAAAGGCAAAACATTTGAAGGGATCCAAAATGGAGACAAAGAGGAAGGCAGGCAGCGCCATCCAAGATGGGCAGTAGTACATAAATGTGCAGAAGAACAACTGAAGCAAAGAGCATTCCCCTCACTGGGTTCCAAGCAACCCAGGCCCTTTAACAGATTCAAAATTCCCCTCATCTGTTGGCTGACTGCCTGCTGACAGGAGTCCTCAAAATGCGATTGGATGGGGAAAAACTCCAGGTGAGTTGATAGACAAAGTGATGGTGGAAAAACTGCACCTCGTGTTAAATCTTCCTCTTTTCCTCCTCCCTTCAGCTTTTCCTAATATGATTATCTTTTCAATCAAGTATTGTCTTCTCGTGAAAGGTTGAAAATATGCTAGCCTCAAGTTAGTGATTTTTTTGACAGTCCATAGAATCTGTAAAGCTAACCCATGGCAAGTGGGCGGCAATATCAATATGAATGAATGAATAACCCATCAAATTTTTCTAACAGTCTGTTTACTTCCATGTCAGCTTTTCTTATTCAAGAACATTCATATCTATACACAGTACAGTAAAACCTCAGATAACACTAAAACCTGGTTCCACAAGTCTTGGTGTTATACGATTTTTAGTGTTATCCGATGCATGTTAAAATCCTATGGGATCCATAGAGATACATTGTAACCACACAGGCTTTAGCGGTTGTTATCCGATGCATCCCATAGGATCTTAATGTTATCCGATGCAATTCTTCCCTCCAGATTGCTTACTGTTATGCGATTTTAGTGTTATTCGATACTAATGTTATCTGAGGTATTACTGTAATTGGAAATCTCACAGTCAGAATGATCTTGACCTTAATTTCCAGCAACTGTTAAGGACCTTTACTAGATCTTTATGATTACTCTTCCATATCTCCTTTTGATTTCTCAGTTGCAGGCTCCATTTACCATAACGGATTACCAAGGCATAGAAAATGTTTAAAAATATTTTTGCACATTAAAGTTATGCAATTCTTACGTAATCATCATTTTTGCACTTGAAAACTAGTAGCATGGGAACCACACATACCTATTTGTTTCATATTGAAGGGTACAGCTAAAAAGGTCCTGTTTGTTTGTTTGTTTGTTTCTCTCTCCATCAATCTAATTTTCCTTGATAGAAAGCCTAGGAGATTGGAGGCCAGTCACAAGGCATATTTGAATGGGTACATATGCTCCCCCACGACCCAAACAATGTGACCCCAATCAGTTTAGGACAGGAGTAGGGATCTGAGGTGTTCCAGATGTTAAAGAATCTGCCATTAACATCACCTCTCAACATTGGCCATGATGGCAAAGTCTAGCAAAAACTATAGTACAACAGCATTTGGAGGGTTATGGATTTCTCTTATTTGACTCAGCATGTCAAAGATAAGCAACACTTATTTGAGTCTAGAAAGGGCCGAAGCATCTACTACAACGCTGGTATCGGTGGTCTGGCTTCCTATCCCATTAGCATCTGAGCTGCAGCTTTCTGTATTTCTGAGTCCCCCCTTCAGGAGAAAGGAAGCCTATAAATAGGACAAATAAATAAACATAAACAAATAATAGGTGAATGTTCAAAGCTCGCTTTAGAAGGCAACACCAGGACACATTTTACTAGGATCCAGTCTGGCTTCTGTAATGTGACAAGATCTGTTTTTGTTCTATGAAAAACAGGCAACCTTGTTAGAGCTGGGGACAATATTTTAGTTTCAGCACTCTCCATTGGCTCCTTCATGCCTGGGAATAGCCAAAAGATTTGCATCTGGCTTTGACAGTATACATACCTGCCTGCATGAGTGTAAGTATATGTATGCACATACAGTACATACATTTATGGCAGATAGGCCTTAGGCCTGTGATGGTGAACCTTGGCACTCCAGGTGTTCTGGGACTTCAATTCCAAGAAGCCCAAGCCAGCATTCTTGCTGATCAGGGCTTCTGGGAATTGAAGTTCAAGAACAGCTGGAGTGCCAAGGTTCACCATCACTGTATTAGGCCATGCCAGCCTGGGAACCCTAGAAATGTCCTTAGTGGCCTACATGAAGCCCATGAGCAGGAGGAGGTTTTTGAGCAGGGGTGCCCAAACTATGGTCCACGGGCCCAATTAGGCCCCTGCATATCATTAATGCACCCACAGTGAGTACCTGGGCTCACCAAGGACCGCCCCTCCACCTGCCCCCACCGCCTGACGTCAGCAGCAGTGGTGGTGGTGATGGTGATCACGCTCGCGCTTTGTCCTGGCTGCTCTGAGCAGCCTCTTGCTCTATCCCATCCCCTCTTTAGCCTTTGCCAAAGCCAATCACCATGTTAGGAAAATCTTCAGAGGCTCCTCTGTTTCAAAACCCGTGGCACTAGGAGAGCCCCCTGGTGCACCCAGGATGATGTCACCACAGCATACCAGGCTTACCCTTCCAGTGCAGTGAATTTTGAAACAGAGGAGGCTCCGAAGATTTTCCTAACATGGCGTTCGGCTTTGACAAAGTCTGCTCAGAGCAGCCAGGACAAAGCGCGATCACTGCTGCCGACGTCAAAACTGTCAGGAGTGGGAGCAGCTCACCTCTGGTCCCCACAGCTGTGTGTTGGGGGTGGGACCAGCCTGAAAAAAAAGTTTGGGCACCATTGCTTTTGTGCATCCATGTAGGCATTACTGTCCTTAGGTGTAATGGAGAATACTGTGTTATCACTAGTGTGGGTGTAAATTGTCAATCCAATTGACGTCTGTACATAAAATGGAGAGGTGGGGGCCGCCATCTTTAAATCCTTTGATTCAAGTTTGGAAAAAAAATCTCTTGGGCTGTCCCTGAAATCTGAGTCTGGATTCATAGGGGATGCATATCACAGTGTTTCTACATCCTCTGTTGAGCTAATTCAGTTTGTGATGCTGATGAGAATGCTGTTGAGTGTGATCAAGGCTGAATCAGGACCAGACATTTTCCTCTTTGAAAGGTGTGCAGATTAGTGTGGTTGTACCATTGTCTCTTCCTTTGGAGATTTGATCTTTACCATTATATTTTTGATGTGTCATCAGTGGATTTGACTGTGGCTTTGAACGTTTTGGAGAGCAAAAATGATTTATGAGGGCACAAAATTGCTGTCTCACGATTTTAGAGGGTCTCAAGTATTTGCCCTTTCTGGAACAGGAGGGAAATCCTTGCATTCTCCTCATGATTCTTTCAGAAACTGCATGTAAATTTTTGAGGCAAACCTCTTTCATTCCTATGGTTTTGGCAATCGCCAGTAGAAGATAATTATGAAGTCATTCAATAATTGTATTGAAACAATTTCATTAGTTGTCTTTGTCAGAATTGACTAGGTTTCTTTCACTCCCCTGTTAACTGTCTTGTGCAAGGTACATCTCTAAACATGGCTGCTTGTAGCAGACTGCCATCCCAGTCACCTCTACTAGCGTGGGTAGACCAATATTGGTGTAGGGTTGGCTCAAGAGAGAGACAGAGGAGGAAAACATTTTGTGTCAAAGTCTTTTCAGTCAGGTTCAAAGCCAGACAAGTTATTTCAGCATGTGAAGAGGCAAACAGTCCAGTGGCAAACAGTCCTGTATCCCCATTGCTAAAAGGAAAATACACTAGAACATGGGATAACGTTATGACTTGGTTCCACAAGTCATGACGTTATCCGATTTTTAGCGTTGTCCGATACATTGATTGAACAACGTTAAAAAAAAGCCCTGTTCCCTTTCCAAAGAGGAAAGGGAACAGGGGGGAGATCAGGTTGGCTTCAGGAGGGAAAGCACTCTCCCCCCCCCCAAGCAAACCGGGGATCCATGGGGCTTGGGGGGGGGGCTTCAGGGAACAAACCACGCAGCTGCATAGTTTGTCCCTGAAGTCAAGTTCAGCCCCTGCCATTGCTAGCCAGAGCTGAGCTTGACTTCGGTGACAACCCGCGCAGTAGCACGGGTTCTTCCCGAAGTCAAGCTAAGCCCTGGATAGCGATCGCTAGCCAGAGTAGAGTTTGACAGCTAAGCCCTGGCTCTCTCACCATGCTTTGTTGCTTTTTAAAATTTCCGATTGCTTTTCTCGTGTACTGTTGCCTGTTTTGGAATAGACTGACTCTCTGTTGCCTTACCTCTACTTTTAAAGGTAGTTTTCAAATGGTTTTAAGGGGTTTTGGAATGCCAGAAAATATAAATTGAGATGACCCAAACTGGATGACCCAAAAGAAGCTTTCCCTTTCGTGGGAAAGAGTCACACATGAACACCCCAAAATAATAAAAAAAGAAAGAAACAGGGAGCGGGTTTTTTTTTGTCATGCGCTTCCCTACACATGTTTAACTCTGCAACTAAGATAATCTTCAATTAGCTACAATTACCTGTGACAAGTTATACAAAATGTATACATACACCAATAAGATTCCAACCAAAATATATCTTTCCATACAACTGATGCACATTAATGCATGGATAGATTAATGCAGAGGTTCTCAAGGTTTTCCTGTCATGGGCTGGACAACTCCCCTCTGACAGCTGAGCAGGCTGGACATGTGGTTTTCCCCTGCTACAAAGGTGCGTTTTTGCTGGTGTGTCCGCTTCTGCTACTGGGTCATCACCGTGCGCCAGATGTAATTGGCCCAGGGACTGGAGCTGGGCCATGGGCCATAGGTTGTGAACCCCTGGATTAATGAATGCATACCCATCTGCCCTGACTAAAGTATGTTCATATAAATGCGGGATATGGACACATTTCTGCTTTTCTTGTTGCTGTTGAACATATGTTTTACTTTCTGTCTCAGAACACATTGCCAGTTTGGAAATGTATGGATTTCTGATGAGAAATAATGTATAACTTCACACTTGGTCCTTGAGGCGCATCATGGATATATCTGTTTGGGTGCAGAATGAGTAAATAACTCAGTTGAGCAGATCGCTTCTTTATATCCTCTATGATACATTAGTCAGTTAACCACTAAAATAATTATAGTTGTCTGATGGTGACAATCTTTCTCCAAAGTATATGGACCACCAGCTATGAAAAGTGAGCTCACATGACTCCATGAAGAGGTGCAGCTAACCCTGAAACTAGGAAGACAGCACAGCAGGAAGTTTGCTTTCTCCTTCTCTCCAGGAATCCATCCTGCTGAACAACAGAAAGGGGCCATCATTAGTGGCTAGTGCTGAGAGGCATGCATGCTTTGATGGTGACCCTTCAGAGCATCTCTGCCTTTGATTCTTCCCTAAGGCACATTCTGTATTGCAACATTTGCCAATCAGCACAGCATGGGATGACATATTGCTGGAGCCAATAGATTCGAGAGTTGTGTCGCTTGGTCTTCCTGAGGCTGGATTTTAGGTTTATGAGTACTATTCTGATTAAAAACAAACCTATTGTGGAGTGTTGTACTGAGTGAAGAAACAAAAAGAGACAGCATCTGCTCCTCTTTGGACTTTTTTTGTCAAGTTACAGAGGCTGAGATGCATGCATCTCTTTTTTGCACTTCCTCAGCTGACAAATGAAATATATTTGTTGAGTAGACATCTTCAACCAAAAATAGAAGCTTCCAGTGGAACAGGCATGTTAAGTCTGTACAAAAACAAGATGTTTCATAGTATCTTAAGGACTTCTGAGGCTGTACTCTGCTTATCTGAAGAAGAGGACCACAGTCCATTAAGGTAAAGGTCAACCTTGCTTGAAAGCCAGTTGTATCGGACTCTAGGTTTCAGTGTTCATCTCTGTTCCATAGCCAAAGAGCCAGCACTGTCTGCTTCTACAGACGTTTCTGTGGTCATGTGGTAGGTATGACTAGACACCGGAGAGCACGGAACGCTGTTTACCTTCCCACCAAAGTGGTCCCTATTTATCTACTTCCAATTTCTTGCTTTTAAACTGCTAAGTTGGCAGGAGCTGGGACAAAGACAGGAGCTCATTCTGTCCTGCAGTATTTGGGTATCGAACTGCTGACCTGCCGCCTTCAAGTCAGCATCTTAGCCACTTGAGCCATTGCAGTCCCTCACAGTCCGCTAAAGCTTGTGTCAAATAAAACTTGTTAAGGCTTTAAGATGCCACAAAACTCCTTAGTTTTTCAACTAAACTGTGAAATGTCATCTGTGGTTCATTTTCTAGTGGAACACTTCCTTGAGTGACACAATGGAAAACTAGTCTCTAACTTTATGTCATGATATTATGCCAAATCTCATCTTGCACTGTGATGTGTGATACTCGTTCTCATGCTGCATATTTAATAGCTTCAATCAAAATCCCTCTTTCAATCAGTGGACTGTAAGGTGCTGTAGGAAATAAGCTTCCTTCCGAACAATTCTGCTTATCTGATACAAATGAGGGGGATTATAATGAAACTTGAATCACATAGAGAGTAATCAATGGGTTGGCCTTCCTAATTACAGTTTTGCATAATTACATTTTATGCTGTGTATTCAAATGAGGCAACCAGATCGTTTTAATTCCCTTGAATACACTTAAGCAGAGAAATCCTATGGTAGTGGTGGAGAAAGATTACATGGTGTAAGAGCTACCATTCCTAAACCCTAAAAAGCTTACTTCAGCCAGGGAAAAATAATTAGGTGCTGGTGGTGATTGTTCTCCCTTTTTTATTGGCAATAATTTTTCTGTTTCTCTTCTTTCTAATTGGTTTCATAATTTCTGACATATTGTTTTACCCTCCTGAAAAATGAAGGAGATATTCCATCTGTAACATTCATAGATACCTCTGACATCCCCAGCCCTCACCAAAGTCCTTTGTTTGCATTTACACTGGAACAATGATGATAGGACACTTACCTTAGAAGGACTTTATGGAGAGACCTTCCATGGTGTCAACATGGTAGAGAAGTCTGCAGTAATCTATGGTCCTCTCAGAGACAAGAGTCCTGGAAGCTAAGGGTGAACATATGAAGGCTTAGCCATTTTCTCAGTCTTTCCCATATTCAAAACTATGGATCTAAACCTTTCCAGAGGTATCTTGCTTTCTATATCAACATCTCCTGGAGCTGTCAAGGACTTATTAGAGACATTATTTTCTCTTGCCCCTAAGATGAACCTCAAACTCCTAAAAGTAAACTAGTACTGTATTGGTATTTTAACTAATATTAAATAATTTTAAGCTTTTCTAACTTTAATTTTATTATAATGATTTTCCCCCCCGGTTTTAACAGATATACCGTATATACTTGAGTATAAGTCAGATTTTTTAGCCCCCAAAATGAGGTCCAAAAATGGGACTCGACTTGTACTCGGGTCAACATAAACACTCAAAAACATACCCACACAAATGTCTAAATTAATTAATTTTATCATATTTTCATGAATTTTAATTATTGAAACTCACTAGCAGCTGCTGCATTTTCGAACCTGACATACTCGGGTCAATCTATTTTTTCTAGTTTTAGAGGTCCAAATTAGGTACAGTACCTCGATTTATATTTGGGATGACTTATAGTCGAGTATATATGGTAATTCTATTTAAATTTTCTACTGCTTTAACTGTTATGTAAGCTGATTTACAAATTCTGGGAGAATGACAGCATATAAAAACAATAAACTGTTCAGGAGCGCTTATGTATTTGTCAGGCCGGGAAAGTGGAGACATCTGAACATGTATTTCTAGAATGCGAGTTTTATGATAACCTTAGACGTGACCTTATTGCTGCCTTCCCTCAAATCAAGCTGAATAATCATATGTTTAGAACCATGATCTCAGATAAAATCACTTATCTGGCTGCCGCTGTTGCCAGTTTTGCTTGGAAGGCAACCAGGACATGGTGCGTTAGCGAGAACCAGCTATATCAGGGACAGGTTAAACACTAGCCATAATGATTTTTACTTTGCACTTATAATACAATTTTATACTCTATTGATGTACTGTATACTGTATCTATTATGTGCATTTGCATACAGACAATTTATTCTCATCTTTATAACTATAACTTTTAAACTTTTGAATTTATGTCAGATTTTAGAGATATCAGCTGTCCTATCCATATAAATCTGTGTTGTTTTATTCTTTTTAATTCAGATTCTAAGAGGTGCCGTTTCATTACGTAGCCCAAATGTAGCACCAATTTTAAGAACGGATTTTATTCTATTTTATTTCAACTCAAGTAGATGTGTTTTTGGTGATACATTTTGATCGTATCTCATGTACTTAAACCCTTTTTACTATGCTGGTCAATGAGTGCAAATAACATGATTTTTTTAAATGATCTGCAGAATCTATTGGAAATGCACACAGACGTGAAGTTGTATTGTGAAGACATACGAGGCACATTGGAATCTTCATGCGAAATGTTTGACCTCAAGAGGATTCTATTAAGGTCTCTTACATCACCCAGAAGGTTGCAATCAAGAGCTTGGATAGCCCAGTTATGGGTCACCAAAAGGGTCAGTCCCTGACTCTTTTTCTGTTAGAAGGTCCATGGGGCATGCAAAGCAAACACACTGGGAAACTCCGATTGAATGTCCATGGTGACCACAACTTCCTGCGTTTTGCCTAGGGAAATGACAAAGGAAATCTTGGGGGGATGGGATAGGCAGCAGGGACATGGGAAGCTGCAGTTGTCAGTACAAAAAGCTGTTGGATGGAGAAAGCTTGTGACTCAGTAACAGCTAGTAGAAGGCTGCTTTACTTCAAAGCTGTCCATCCTTTCTTAGGTTGTAGCTAAACAGCTACCGGGTGGTTATTTTTAGTAACCGTAGCTAATATGTGAACGGATGGATTTGTTTCCTCTGCCAGACAATCAATTGACCAATCAATCAGCATTAAAGCACTGATGCCTCTTTAAGGGTAATCCATTCAAATGACCACCCTGCTGACAAAGTGTGTCTCTGCACTCAGTTTCTAGTTAGACTGTTTTATTTTTCTATCTACCTCGGCCACTAACTTGCTATTATCTTATTCAAGACCAGGCTTTGGTTAACTTTTCTAGGTAGGGATACCAACAACCACTTTTCCCATGAAGCACAAATTGTTAACAATTTTGGATTCACAGTGATTTTGTGCTGCTGCTGCACAAAATAAGTTGATTAATTGATTATAGTGTTGAATGTTATATTTGTGAGTTTTGTGAGCCGCCCTGAGTCGGTTGCACCGAGTAGGGCGGCATATAAATTGAATAAATAATAATAATAATAATAATAATAATAATAATAATAATATTTGTGTTTGTTATTTATTTATTTATTTATATGCAATTGGCAAATACATTGGATAGTCACATTCAAACATAATCCCCCACTTGATAAAGAACATCTCACTGTAGATGGACCAGGAAGGAGGTTCTTCAAAGCAGAAATTTTACTTTACAGAAATTACCATCCAATGAATTGCTCAGCTTTTTGGTTTTCTGCTCCAGAATGCCACAGAAAGTTATAGATTTACAAAAAAAAGTATCTTTCTAATCTAGGGGGGAGGAAATACCCCCATTCTTTTTTGTTGATACTGGTTCAAAGTACACAAACACCAATGACAATTGAGAGGCTTTCCAGCATTATACACATCTATTAATGTGTGGCACCTTTCAGAATATTTCAATCAGGATTAGATCTTAAACCAAAGGAGATCATGAAGTGTTTGATTTCTCCATGATCCAATAAAGACATTGCCTTGCTCCTGCATTTTTTGTGGAGCAAAGATCACACACCTTTCTTTGTTTTTATATCAGAAGTGAGCACATTTTCTGCTTGTGGAAATCTGCTTCACAATCCCCTTCTTTTTAAACCCCCAGATCTAGCCAACTAAAGCTTAGTTCAAAAAGCACAAACTTTGATTTAAAGAATTGTGGGTCCCTGGTTTAGTTATTATTATTATTATTATTATTATTATTATTATTATTATTATTATTATTATTATTATTATTATTATTATTATTATTAAACTTATATGCCGCCCTACTCAGCGAAAACCGACTCAGGGCGGCGCACAACACAATCAAATACAATGCTACAATTCAATAAAACAATAAAATGTCACAACACAATGAAATATCATACATCAATAATTCAAAAAATAGAATATCAAAAAAATTCAAAAAATTTTGTAGCTTTGAACTACAGAACTGATCTGAGTGTACAGTCCTTTCACACAAAAATCTATTTGTGGTTACTTGCTTTCCCAAGTTTTCTAACTTCAAGGTATGTCTCTGTGTGGGAACTCAGCATCATTTTGTTGCCATTGTTAAACAATTAGATATAAGAAATCCTTACAATTTCTATTTTAAATCACCTAGAGGTCCAGCTCTACCTTGATTTAGATCACCATCTTTATGGCAAAAGAAAGAAGGTAGAAGGCAAAACATTGGAAACTTTACAGACTAATACTGTACATTTATTTCAGTGTGAGGTTTCATGAATCAAAATCAACTGGTGCAGACAGAGAGATTACAAGTCATGGTTCATTGTCACTTTAGGCCAGGCTACAATGGGCCTCCCAAGCCGATATAGGGCACTTTTTTAAAAAAGATGCTTGAGGTCAGGAGAAACAACAAAATGACATTTGGCATCATCCAATGGTATTTTTCTCCTCTGCTGGCTCAATTTCCAGTTTCTTGCAACAGCTAACAGCTGGTGCCAGATACTGGAAATGGATAATCATCTATGGATCATCTGTGGATGGTCAGTGGAAATAAAAGAAAATATTTCTTATACAATCGTCATTGTGCTTTATCGCTTTAATGAAAAGAAAATCCTATTTCTGTGTTCTGAAACAGTATTTGTTATCTTTTCACCAAAGCAATGCAGCTCAATGCTTATTGTGTAGGAAATTTTTATTTTCTTTTATTTTATTTCCCCTGACCATCAACAGATGATTCAGGAAAGCTATCAATTTCCAAACCATTGTCAGCCAGATGTTTACAATGGAAGCAGCAGAAAGGCTGCTTATGATGCAGAAATCTCTAGTTCATTCCTCATCTGGACATGAATCTCACCACACTGGAGTAAACATACGGGGCAAGTGTTTGCACTCCTTGATTCTGGAGAAGCCATTTTTGATCCACAGACATCCACACCAAAATAACTCTGTTTGTCTTTTAAATGCTATAATACTTTGACTTCCATCTCCCATACAGACCTTTTTCTTTTGCCAACATGCTGACACAGACTAACATGGCTGCTTATTAGGAGATCCTTATGATCATTATTTGCTGTGCCATATCCATTATGACATACATGCAGGTTTGGTTCTTTCCATATTATCTCTTAATTCAATTGTAAGTCTATAGTAAAAGATACACACAATCCTGTCTGTTCACTGACATCAACCAAAATATATTTCATTTTAAACTGCACATTCTGCCAGTATCTCAACTTCAGAAGGAAGACAGGAAGCTTGTTCCACTGGAGTGTGGGAAATCACCAGGGATTGTCAAGACTCTCCAACTAAGGCTAGGAAACAATCTTGCCTGAAAGCTGTGCGCCATCAAAATTGACAACTTCCTATGTTTATGGTTGTCTGGTGCTTTTCTACCTGCCACTCCTACCTATTTTGAACTTATTCCTTTTGTTTATATTAGAATGTTGCATGTTAAACTTTTGGGGCATTTTATTTCAATTGAAATGTTGGATATGTATGTGCTTACAAATAAATAGGTTGTAATTATTAAGCCAATTGGGGAGTGTGTTGAGGCATGGAAGCATGTAGAACTATTAAGAGGGATTACCTGCACAATATGGCATCACATTGTGGGACAGCAGCCATGTATGCTACAAGTACATATCCAGATATGTGATCAAATAGGCATAGGTTACGATTTCATTCATGTCCCTGACTGCTCAATCTTTTGTCCAATCTTTAACACAAGCACCAAAGAAAGTTCTGCACATGTCTAAGTCATGCTCATGCAGCTGGTAGGAGTTATAGATTGTACACTGCACCTCTCCCTCTCCCTAGCCAGCACGGCTAACAGTGAGAGATGGTGGAACCTGCACTTTAGCAACAGTAGAGGGCTACGCCTTTTCCACCCATGCTCTAGTGATTCATGACCACCCAAGGGTGTGCTAACAGTGAATAACCTGCCCCGTTGCTGTCCTGTAATCACATCCCGTCTGCTCTTCATCCACATTTGGCTGCTGTTACTGTAGATGCGGCTACTTCAAAACATTCTTTAAGGAGAGGGTAAATCCACAGAGAAACTGAAGAATTGAGTTTGTGATTAATGATTAATCCAGAGCACCTTGCAAAGCTCCCTTAAAAGTTCTGTAGAATTACCTTCCCCATCCTTCTCTGTAAACAAACAGGGGTGTGCTGTCACACCTGTTCCAGTATGGGTTGTGGAAGGGTTAGGGCTTTGATATTAATAAATTTCATTTACAAAATTAACAATCTGTTCCATGTTGTTACAGGGTTTTTCACAAGTCCACTAATGGTGCTACAACATTCCAAAATAAAGGATAAAATAAATGTATATAGGCCAGTATCCTATTGCTCAAATATGGAGCAGATGCCCCCTTATGAAAGCATCCAGCCCATCCTAACTCACCGGGTTCCTTGATGCATGTCTGTCCTTACACAGGTTGCAAGACAGATCATACTACTGAGGACACAACAGGAAACCTGCAAATATATATTTGCAACAGGACACTAATCAAAGATGTTATTATTTTAATTTTTTAAAGTGGAATTCTGTCCTCCATGTTCAAGTCTAGCCAGGTTATCCTACTATGGTAATAGAGTAGACCATACTGCCAGCGACTCAGCGCCGAGTGTCAGGCAACGGTTAACTAACCTGACAACCCTGAAGACTAATGGCCTTGGGTGCCAAAGTCCACAGGGAAGGATGATGGTCCTGAAGTGGATTAAATCCCACGTGAATCCATCTTGATGGAGGGCAGCAGCTTCATCACTACTGGCCTGGGGCTGAGGAGGACTTTGCGTGCCAAAAGGGCTCAGGACCAGAAAATTACTCACAAAGTTGGATCATTGTATGGGTGTCACGGTGCAATGTGGAAGGCAGCTGAAAGGCCACAGCATTATATTCACAGGGCTGTCTTCATGATGATCGCCAATATTCAGAATTGGTTACGGCACAACAAGAGAAATGTTAAAATTTAATAAGATAGAGAACTCTAAGCAAATTACTTTTGTTGGGATTATATTTGAGCCACTAGAAAGTGTGCCTGCATTCTAACCCACTCAATTTGAGTAGATATTTGCAAATGCACTTTTTTTACTATAGCTCTCAGAATCCATTTAGCTAGCAAGGCCACTGACTAGGCTTGTGATGGCGAACCTTGGCACTCAAGGTGTTCTTGGACTTCAATTCCCAGAAGTCCAAGTCAGCACTCCTGCTGATCGAGGCTTCTGGGAATTGAAGCCCAAGAACAGCTGGAGTGCCAAAGTTTGCCATCATTGGACTAGGCTGTCCAAGGATTATGGGAGTTATGCAGTGGTTGGCAGCCAAAAAATTTACTACCACACTGTGGGTAGAGCCAACATTGTGGGTGGAGACAACATCATGACATCATGGGCAGAACCAATTATGTGGGCGGAGCCAACATAAAAAACCCATAAAAATAAGTACACATAAAAATGCAAATTAAATAGACATAAAAATACACATAAAATACACATTAAAATAAATAGACATTAAATAGACATAAAAACACATAAAAATACACATTAAATACACATAAAACACATAAAAATACACATTAAAAATAAATACACATTCAATACACATTAAAATATACACAAACACACCAAATCCAAAGGTGAGTCACTTACCCTGGGGAGCAGGCTATAGGGAGCTTCAGGCTAGCAGCTTCTCTTCCTCCTCCCTGCTTGGGAGAATAGCAAGGAGGCCGCGCATGTGCACCAAGAGCTGTAGGCATGCATGCACACCAAGCGCTTAGCGTACATCCACAGTGAGGGAACCGGTGAAAAGGTAAGCCCCCAAGGTGGTTCCCCCCAAAAGGCGCTACCGATTCTCTGGGACACCGGGGAAAGTTACTACAGGTTCTGGCAAACTGGTGAGAACCTGTTGATGCCCATCAGTGGAGTTATGATATCAAAAAGTAACTTTCCCAAGCTTTTTATAATACTGTACTGTACTCTGTGTCTTACCAAAAGAAGGGCATAAGTATACTAATCAATCCAATGTTATCAAAATGAAGCTTCCTAAACAATGGGTGGTTATAAATTTCATAGGTAAAGGTTTTCCTTGCTTGAAAGCCAGTTGTATCCAGTCTAGAATTCAGTGCTTATCTCTGTTCTAAAGCTGAAGAGCCAGCGCTGTCTGCTTCTGCAGACGTTTCTATGTTCATGTGGCAGGCATGACTAGACACTGGAGTGCACAGAATGTTGTTTAACTTCCCATTGAAGTGGTCCTTATTTATCTACTTGCAATTTCTTGTTTTCTAACTGCTAGGCTGGCAGTAGCTGGGCCAGAGCCGGGCGCTCACTCTGTCCTCCAGTACTCAGGAATTGAACTGCTTACTTCCCGCCTTCCAATCAACGTAGTAGCCACTTTGGGCCACTACAGTCATAAGAATGTATCTTTCACATCTCCTACCCTGAAAGAGATAGCAACAGAGTACTATCATAGTGCCTCCTAATTTTTAGGAACTACATAACTGATGGGGATAGAAATTTATGGGGCAAGATTGATCTCCATGTAAGAAAATGAATAATTGTGTGCACCAAGTCAATTCTGACTTATAGAAATTACATTTCTATTCCGCCTCATAGCACTTAAAGCATTGTCTGGAAAGTTCATAAGGTAATTAGCATTTTGCCCCCAACATGTTGGGTACTCATTGGCTGAGTCTCCATCAGCTCATTGGGATCGAACTCGGATTATGAGCAGAGTTTTGGCTATAATACAGCAGCTTAACTACTGCACCATAAGGACTCTCATGGTGACCCTTTCTAGGCTTTCCTACATAGAGATACCTTCTGGGGGCATTCTGGGACTGCATAGCCTGTCAAGGCATCAAAGGCTGTTCTCTTTTCCTGGGAAGCACAGTGGGGAATCTGACTTCTGGCTCTGCAGTCAGATGTCCAACTCACTGAGCATAACAAGGTTGGCTTATAAAGTCTATGGTGCACTACTTCATACATACTAATGCACACTAATCTTAAGGACTAGATTTTTTAAATAGTGAGGAAACATCACAAAAGCATATGCTGTTAGATAGGAAGGTAGTCAACATGACCTAAAAAGCCAGACTTCTGTAAAAATATCCAAAAGGTCATACTGCAATGAATGCCACATAGCTGTACATGGTAGACAGGAACAAAACGTTGGTGAAATAGGTTTTTTTTTAAAGGCAAATTCAGGCAATCAGTAGAAGAGTCAATTTTGGGGGGTATCATTTCACAGATATGACACAGAAAGAAAATGGGTAGGAAAAAGGAAGCAGAACAGTTAGTAGACCTAATGGCAGCTGTTTGAGCAAAGAGGTATGGCCTAAAACCATATGAGTCACAGTCCTTTGCAAGAGGTCACAAGTCCCAATTTAAGTGGGGTGGGAGGTCACTATATGCAGTAGTTCAAGCCTCAGTGTTCAAGCCTCAGCAGTACTTGACCACCCACAGCTAAACCACCACCCAAGTTGAAGACTAAGTAAGTAGAATCACAGGAACCTGCTTTATATATTGAGATAGACCATTGGTCTCCTTATTTGGTTGCTGTTATGTGCCATCAAGTCAAATCTGACCCATGGCAACCCTAACAGAGTTTATGAAGTATTTGTCATGGTCAAAGAGGGTTTTTACCAATGCCACCCCATCCATGAGTCTCATGGTCAAGTGGAGATTTGAATCCAGCTCTCCTGAGTATTTGTTCATCAGTCTACCCACTACACCACACTGGGTACCCCTTTTATTTTTATTTATTTTTATTTTTTAATTCCATCCCCCCCCCCAATAATCTAAACCAGGGATGCCCAAACTACGCCCTGTAGGCTGGATCCAGCCACCAATGTGAATTCATCTGGCCCACGGGCCATAATGACCAGCCCCCTGGACCACGTGACTGGATCACAGCTCAAAAAGTTTGGGCACCTATGATCTAAACTGACTATAGAGTAACAGCTCTCCAGATCTTCAGACAAGCATTTTCCCCAGTTGTATTATGCCACTGATGCCTGGAACTGAACTTCTTCAACTTTATGTATGCAAACCATATGCCCGGACAATTAGCTGATCCCTTTCCTGCCTGATGTTCAAACATATTTGACAGTTGAATGTCATTAGTTTTAATGCCAAAGCATTTTCTGTTTCAAGCAGTGCACCTGAAAAACAGTTTCTAACTTTCCTTTTACTGATTCTGGAGGCCTAAGTACTGTACCTTATATTTTCTATAACCTTTTTTATGAGCCATTGACAATCTGAATTCAATGTATGTTAGCTGCCTTTCTCTCCCCCCCCCCCAACCTGTTTAATCCTTTTAAGTTCAAGGATTTGCAAAGTAAATATTATAAAAGATGAAAGGTAGGTCTGAGGAAATAAGCTTTGATAAGAAGCTTTTTATGGCTTGCAAACTCTGTTCTGGCCCTCTCAGCTTGAAAGGCGGTGCTAATTTTAAAAGCCTTATGCAGGCATCTTGTTGAACTAAAATGGTAGCTAAATGCAAATGACAGGCAGCTTGTTCAGCATAAGGTGCAAAATTCAAAGTAACAAAAGCAGATTCCATTTCAGTTTGCTGTGTTTTGAAGGGGGACATGGAGATTCCTATTAAAGAAGTTTCAGAATTTCATATCAATTGCTGTATGAAAACAAGCATTGATGGTGTGATCTATCACAAAATTACATATAAAGATTTGAGATCTAGATGAATCCTTAGCCAATACTTATCCTCAGATCTGTTTGTTGCCACAACGTTTAGAACAGAAGTTATCAACCTTTTAAAGCCAGGGGGTGGGCCATGCTCCCTCATACAGCTTCAGGGGCCAGAAGGCCATTTTGCCCTTCCTCCACCACATGCCACTTCCTGGTGTGGAGGAGGCAGTGGGGTGCCACATGCAATGGCATCATGGGCCTCATCCAGCCCAAGGGCCACAGGGCGAGCATCCATGGTTTAGAAAATGAGCAGGCATGCAGTGTACTCACAGGAATGTTCTTACTTGTCATTTTCTGTGGTCCTCTTCAACTAATTTCCAGCAGCCTTTTCCCTACTTTGTTTGTACTTAAACCTGAACTAGACAATGATCTCAGTGAACATAAATTCCAAAAAGTGTTACTACCAAAGAATAAGAAATAGGGCAGAGAGAGCATCATGGAGTAATAGAGCCAAGCCACTGTTGGGGAATATGTCTTAGCGGCCCAACACAGGCTGGAGTACACCAAATCAAAACGACATGCTTCCCTTTAAAAACATTCTGCAACATGTGCATAAGTCTTCATTCAGCATCAAAGTCACTACAAAACCTTGTAGTTCTCTCTCTCCCCGCTGTTTGTATTGGGTGGAAGTGTTAACAAAACTCTATGAAAGAGGTGAAGCAACCACATCCAGGAAAGACAGCAAGCAAGAAAGTTGCAGGTGCTCCATCAGCAGAGAAGACTAAAAGTTACGGTCACTGCCATAGCCTTGTCTCTCACATGCCACTGAGCAGCAGCGGTTGCAACAAGTAGGCCAGCCTATTGCAGCCTGAAACAAACAATAAGATGGCATCCCTCCCTTTGGGTTCTGTGTACAAAAGTTGACCAGAGTGGTGCCTGAATCTTTTCTCACTACTGATGTTCTACTGTGGTGCCTCAGTGGTTAAGAAACTTGCCTTGTTAGCTAGAAGGCTGGCAAGTTGGCAGTTTGAGACCCCGAGTACTGCATGATTGGAATGAGCTCTCGTCTCTGTTCCAGCTCCTGCCAATCCAGCAGATCGAAAGCAAAAAATTGGAAGTAGATAAATAGGGATCACTTTGGTGGGGAAAAAAATCTTGGGGACATGAAAGGAGCCTCATTCAGGCATCCCCTGAGTGGAGTTTCTCCAGCAAAAATCCTTTCAACCCAGAATAATTTCTGACCCAAAATTATTATTAATACCAGTGTATGCCACAGTATCTGACATCAGCAGGCTGGCCTAGAGGACAAATGATAGACCACATGGGACACAGATGCGTCCAACAATTACTTGCTGCCCCTCTTCCAGCATGCATTGCCCTCACCAACCATCTCATTTAGCCATGAGCTCTGGTTGTACAGTGGTACTGCAGCCAAAACTGCTGCTGAAGTTGTGAATTCAATCCTGACCAGGGCTCAAGGCTGACTCAGTCTTCCATCCCTCCAAAGTTGGTAAAATGAATACCAAACATGCTTGGGGCAAAATGCTTATTACCTTGTAAACTCTCCAGAGAGTGCACTGAGTGCAATGGGGTGGTATGGAAGTATAATTGCAATTGCTAATGCTGATTGGGTGAGTGTTGTTCAGTGATTATAAAGATTATTTAACCACTTCCATATCCACAACTCTTTCCTAGAAATGCCCCACTTGGGGTCATTTTTTAATCAGGTGTGTTGCCTTCAGTGGAGCATGGCTGTGGGGGCATGCTCAAATCACTGCAATCTAGAGATGTTAATGAACATAAATATAATTCCTATAGCCTTTGTGCTATCGAGATTCCAAAGTTCAGACATATACTGTCTGTAAGACAAAGAGAAGTTTTGATTTTGTGTTGTGATTTTTTAAAAAAACCAACAATAAATGTACATAATATATACAGTATTCATTTTTTATATTTTGCACTTTTAAAACATTTAGGAAATGGAGATTACACTTTGAGTACAGTAAGCTAAATTTGGTTTTCTTCAGTTTTTTTAAATACAATTTGATGAAACATCATTATGACAGCGGAGAAAGAAAATAAATTGTGTTTCCTTCTGAATAACAAAATCAGCTGTTTAACTGTCTGAACTCACACTGTTTGAGGAAAGAGCTGGTTTGCATTATTCATGATGTGAACTCAGGCTGATGGAGAGAGAAAGAGAGAGACTCTGGAGAAGTAAAACTTTAAAGGGAGCTGGATCTTAAAATGGGCCTCGTGTGGGTAAAGCATGCTTTTAAAGGCTGTTTCCAGAAGTCATTGGCTTATTGTTGGAACTCAACCTTATATTATCTAAAACAGAATTAAATACCACAAGAAACACAGAGCAGCTGACACTCCATTACTCTTCCTCTCTCAACTTTCTTGCATAGTCACAACATGATATGAGTAACATCATGATGCTGGTGGCTTGCACTTTGCTTAGTTGTGATGAAGGTGATATATACCGGTAATACATACTAAACATCATGATCTGATCACATCGCATCACATCTTCTACCAAAATATTGGAAAGATAGGTATGTCTGATGAAGAAGGAGAAAGCAGCCTTGACATCAAGGCTAGTTCTGCACTTAAATTATAATCTACAAACTATTGCTCTGACTTTCTCCCCGTCATATTCCTCCAGTTTTAGGCTGTGCAAAGGAGCAGCTTGTCAGAGCCATACAAGCAAAGATTGGGAACATAAAACCTTACACATGGTGCTTGACTGCAATTCCCACCACCCCTTTCCACTAGGTAAAGCTGATAAGAGTTGCAGTGTGACAACATCTGGACTCACCAGGCCATATATTCCTGTCTCTGACACAAAGGGTGTGTTTGAGAGCTATTTGCACCTGGTACTACACATATCAAATATGTTTGTCCTACAATGGACTTGAATCCAGGGGTGACTAGGGTAGACCCATTAAATCAATAGAATGTACCCAGGTGTTGACTCTCCTTCTAGCAATTGAGTCAATGGGAAACGTGCAGTTAGGACAGGGGTTCTCAACCTTTTCAAGCTGAGGGCTGGGTCACACTCCCTCAGACAGCTTCAGGGGCCAGATGGCCATTTTGCCCTGCCTGTCACACATAGCTCTTCCAGGTGTGGTGGAGACAGTGTGGGCCACATGAAATGATGTCACAGGCCACATCTGGCTCCTGGGCTATAGGTTGAGAACCCCTGAGTTAGGAGGTAGCTTTTGCTGGTCATATCTGGTCAGACCAGTTTTGCAGAGTTCTATAGTGCTCATTTTCATTCATTCATTCATTTTAAGGAAAAGTAGGTGACACCTTTAGTAGATCACTAAAACTTTTGACAAATATTAGTTGCTTTTGATCCCAAACAGACCTTGATCAGGCTCAAGCACCAGCTGAATAAATCAGAAGTGTTTATGGAATCATGTGTAAGATCACCACACACATTAATATTATTTGGCTTATATATAGCTGTTGTAACCCTCACAACTCTAGTCCATTCATTTATAATCTCATGACTTGACTGTTGTAATGCTCTCTATGTGGGGCTGCCCTTGTCAATGATATGAAAACTTCAACAGGTTCAGAATGCAGCAGCCAGGCTGGTAATAGGAACAAAGAAATCTGAGCATATCTCCCCAGTCTTGGCAAATTTTCATTGGCTTCCCATTCCTTTCTGTATCAGGTATAAGGTGTTATCTCTAACATATAAAGCCCTGTATGGTTTAGGACTTTATTGTCTTCTCTCCCACAGAATGGCTACCCACATCACTCGCTCACCACAATCAGTGCAGCTCTAGATGCTGACATCAAAAATGGCGAGGAAGGTCATGCCAAGGAACAGAGCCTTCTCAGAAGCAGCACCTATGTTATGGAACTCCCTATCAGTGAGCTGTATCAGGCCCCATCCTTTGGCATATTTTAAAAACAATTAAAGATGGTATTCTTTAGAGACATCATCCCCAGTGCCAGTTAATAATCTAGTTTAAATTTAACTTATTGTTTGCCTCAGAAGTTGATAGTGGAGATTGCATTGATTGTGTTATTGTGTTTGTAAAATTTTAAATGTTGTACACTGCCCAGAGTGGGAAACTACCCAGATATGTGGTATATAAATGTAATAAATAAATAAACTGGGTGTGTTCAGCTCAGTAAACCTGACTAAGACGCTGTTTTGGCACTGAATGTTCTCTGGAGATGTAACTTAATCTTCCTCTGACTTTGCCATTATGTGTCCTTACTCAACTGATGAAGAAGCAAAACCTGGAGGAGAAAGTATTATCAGGTAGGAAACACCACAAAATATCTGAACCTGAAAGAAAGATCAGCCCTTTGGTAACAGGTTGACATAGCCCCTAAGGCCTACAATTTGCAAAAGGAATATAATAATTGCCACTCGAATGAAAACAATTACCACATATTATGATAGCAATCACAGCTAGCTCCCAGGATTTCTTCAGGGTCACACAAACCACCAAGGTATGTATAGTTGGGAACAAATTGGATCAAAAATGACTAGGAATCTACTTCTGTGTTCTGAAAAAATTATAGGCTTGTTTTAAACAGTAGAAGAAGTGCTGAAACCTATTTACAGGTACGTGCAGTGGTGGGATGTCAAAAATTTCACTACCCCACCATGATGTCATCACAGTGTGGGTGGAGCTAATGTCATGACATCATGATGTCATGGGCAGGGCCAAAGAAATAATAATAAAAATAAAATAAAATAAAAATAAGCACACACACACACCTCCACCCACCCACCCACCCACAACACAAACCCGTAAATAAAATAAATAAATAAATAAAAATTACATTAAAATACACCCACTTACCCAAACACCAACCTCAAACTTAAATCAACCCACCCACCCCAAACACAAACCCATCACTTACCTGTTAGTATAAGTGCCTGGGCAGCACCATGTTGCAAGATGGATATGGTCATCGTACCGGTTCTCTAGGATAATATGCCTTAATGTAAATGTAAAACAGCTGTACCTCCTTAAGGGTTCTCCAATTGGAACAGCAATTGGAACAGCACAGGTATAGATTATTGATGAGGTAACTCCAAGACTTTGCTTAAAAACCCCAAGCCAGGCCACCAGGCCTGCCAGCTGCCAGGCCTTTTTAGGAACTGTGGTAGTAAATCAATATAGGTAAAGGTATTAAATACACATTAAAATACACACAGACACACCACATCCAAAGGTGAGTCACTTACCCTGGGGAGCAAGCTATAGGGCGCTTCAGGCTAGCAGCTTCTCTTCCTCCTCCCCACTTGGGAGGTCAGCAAGGAGGCCGTGCATACACGCCAAGCACTGTAGGCATGCATGCACACCAAGTGCTTGGCACACATGCACAGTGGGGGAACCAGTGAAAAGGTAAGCCCTGAAGATGGTTCCCCCCAAAAGCTGCTACCGGTTCTCCGGGACGCTGGGGAAAGTTACTACCAGTTCTGGTGAACTGGTGCGAACCTGTTACATCCCATCACTGGGTACGTGGGAATTGTTTGTCCAGCAAGCAACTGGAATTGGACATGTATCTTATCTGTATGCTGAAAAAATCTCTATTTGGTGGCAAAAGAAGAAGAACCGGGGCTGCATGTGGGCTGGGGTGCACTTCATCCACTCTTGTTCTAGATCAGGGGTCAGCAAACTTGGCTTTCCAGATGTTCTTGGACTTCAAATCCCATAAGCCCTGATCAGCAGGTATACTGTTCTAGATCAACAAAGGGCAGACAGTCTCTTCCATGAAGTGCATGATGTTTGAAGACAGCCATAAGGTCTCCTATTGAGTCTTCTCTTCTCAAGGGTAAATCTACCCAATTGCTTCTCATATGACTCTGTTTCCAGGTGCTGCACCTTTTTAGTTGCACTCCTCTGGAAACATGACAATCTATCAATGTCCTTCTTAAAATATGGCATACAGAATTGGAAGCAAAGCTGGAACTCAGATCTATCATATTCAAACATAACGGACTAAACTAGTTATGAAATAAAGATATACTGTCAAGTTACACATAGATCAAAACAACCACAAGAAATAATTGCATTGAAATGCAAATTAAGCAGAACTCTCTGCACATCTTTGCAGCCTCCTCTGTCCATCTCACTTGCACAGAAATAATAAGGGATGAGGCAAACAAAGGTTACTGGTATGAGTAACTGTTACACCTGTGTAACTGTGGCTAGAGAAAGGAGATGGAACAGGCAGGCTTCATTTTTCTCTCTTTAATTAATGAAATGTTTACATGGACCTGGCCTCAAAATCATAGCAAAAGGAAATGCTTCAGCCCACAACACAATCTTAATCAGTATTGTGGAAATTTGGACTCTTCAGACAACTTGAACTGGAGCTCCCGGGGTCTCTTAACACTGGCCATGTTGAGCGCAGCTAACAGAAGGTGTTGGCCAAAAATGTTTGATGAGATAAATCCATCCCACCATCTGTGTGCCACACAAAGAGAGGTACCTGTGCTGTTGCTCTACCAGACTCTTCAAGCCCTAGGCTGAACATGTGCACAGGGAGAGCGTAGGCTGGGTAAGAGGTTATACCGGTTGACCTAGTGGCTCAGCTCCAAGACAGAGCCAATGATGCATTGATCTGTCCCCAAAAGAGAGGGTCAGGAGCAAGCTGTAGTGTGTTGCTTTTCTTTTCCTTTCTTCCACCTTCTTGCACTTGCACTTAAACAATCACTTCTGAATAAGATCTGTTTCTTCTCCATCTCACACCTGCTTTTCCTGGTTTTAAGAGCAGGCGCAGGGTGCACACGATGTACTGTTTAACAAGCCCTGTCTGTGGAATCTCTGCCTGAAATCCATGTGCTCTAATCCTATTAAATATGCACCAGCTTCCATAACTCCTCTTCTGCATTCTTCCCTCCCTCCCCTTCCCTCATGCCTTCATCTGTCTTATTCTGAGGCCTTTTCCAGTTTGAAAACCTATTGCTCATTTTTGGCAGGTGGCTCTGCAGCTCACCATACCCCCTCCATATTTTTTTTCCAGGGATTTGTGCAGTGAGTCAACTACCTGCAGCTGTTATTTAGTCTGCCACCCAAGAACAGACATTTCTAATATTAACATCTCTGTGTACCTTTTCTTTTTTTTGTGAGGCCTTGTTTAAAAACAAGGCTTAAAAGGCCTTCCCCCACCTCAGAACTAATTTTTGGACTAATGTGAGCCTCAACATCTCATTCCCCCACCCCCACCCCAGTTAATCCAAGGCAAAGAATAAAAACAGCAATCAAACAGCCTCCAAGCTAGACAGAAACCCTGGGTGACCTCTTTGGGTGGAGCATGAGAAAAGAAAGCAAGCCCAGAGTAGGTTCATCTGGATGCTCTTAAACCTAGCCGATGTGTCAAAGCTCTGTCATTAACAAGGAAGTCCCTGTGGCTAGCATCTATTTCCTACACTGTTCCTTATTCCCAGGCTGTTAGCAGGTGACTGTTTTGTTCAAGCACTTCTGTTGTTTTCTCTCTGTCACCAGCGTCACCTTGAGTCCTGCCCAACGGAGGGCAGGTGAGAGGGAAGGAGAGAGGAAAAAGTCTAAAATCCTGCATCCAGGAAACATGCAGACACATAGCCCTTGGAGGCTCAACATCGTTTGAGAAACTAATCTATTAAATATCACCCTGCGTTCTGCCTGGTATAGAGGCGACCTGCAAGTGTCCTTACAGGTTGACTGGAACTGAGAAAGCAATTTCTGACACCATTTTTAATTTTTAATCCTTTTGACTTTTAAATTTTTTAACCTTTTAATGTAACTAATGTGTTTAATTGTGTTTTTAGTCTTGTAAGCCACCCTGAGTCTTTTGATGAGGGTGGGATATAAATTTGATAAATAAATAAATAAATAAATAAATAAATAAATAAATGCCGCTCCACTTCCAGATGTGGAAATGTCATAGGGGAATGTGGCCTGATGCGTCATCCAGCCCCTAGTATTGTTCCGGAAGGGCAAGCGGTGTGACCAGTAGTTTTAACAAGACCCCTAATAAACAGAAGACAAGCTGCCTTTTGCCTCTCATTCATAGTGGGTTCACTTTGCATTAGAACAGAAGTGGCCACTACAGCCTCTCCAAAAAAGAAACAGACCTTCCAAACTCCTCTTTCTTCTTCTTTCTCCTTCTCTCCTTGCTCCGCTATTCGGCCCAACTCCACCAGTTCAACCCTCCTCTTCGCCTTCGTCTTCTCCGCTCCTTCTCCGCTCCTTCTCCGCTCCTTCTCTGCTCCTTCTCCGCTTTCTTAACTTTTGATTTCACCTTCCCCTGCCTCTATTGCTCTTTGCTCTTCCTCTCATCTTCTCCCACCTCCTCCCTCCTTCAGCATTTACTCAACCATCTCAGACACCTCAAATCACCACCGCCATGACCGCCTCGTCTGTTGCCAACTCCACCTCGTTACCAGACCCTGTCTAACATTTTTGGTTTTTCCAACTTTTGCCATGCCTCGCTCGCCACTCCGATTCTCGAACTCCGATTCTCGAACTCTGACATACTGCATCTTTATGACAGCCAGAAGAATGCATGAACTTTTTAAAATATTCCTGTATTTTGTACTGGGTCATGACCCAAGCCAAAGGAGTTTTCCCTCCTCCCGGCAAAGCAGGCTATTTTACAAACTATAAAATAAAGGTCTAAAATAAATCAAATGTGATGGGCACTTAATACTGTATATACTCGAGTATAAGCTTAGTTTTTCAGTCCTAAAATGAGGTCAAAAAAGTGGACTCAGCTTATACTCGAGTGCGATGGGGAAAGGTAGTGGCTGGTAATAGCCTTCACCACCCACTTCTCCCATCCTGCCATCGGCGCATCTCAATCGGAATGGAGAAAAGTCCTTTCTGCTGCATCTTATTTTCATGTAACGTATTTTGATTATTGAAACTCACTAAGCAGCTGCTGCATTTGCCACCCTTGGCTTATATTCAGGTCAATATATTTTCCTAGTTTCTCAGATCAAAATTAAGTACCTTAGGTTATATTCGGGTCAGCTTATACTTGAGTATATATGGTAAATGATCTGTACTATCAACATTCTCATTTGTGCAGGAATAGAGCCAACACGACCTCCCTCGAGAGGGAGAGTTGCTCTGTTAAGATGGTGCCCTGTCTCATTGGCTCATCATCCTAGTCTCTCAGTGGTGGATTACACAACATGGCCACTGCTGCAGATCTCAAATTTTAGGGAGGTTTACCATTTTTGCCAGCGTACAAGACGACTGGGCGTATAAGACGACCCCCAACATTTCCACTCAAAATATAGAGTTTGTTATATACTTGCTGTATAAGACTACCCCCTCTTCCGCACACCTTCCACACACCAAATAAAACGTAAAAGAATATCAGATTTGATTTCAACATGTTAATTTATATTCAAATGCTTATGACATGCAGAAAAACTGTCACAAGGCTGTATGTTATCAAACATGTACAGTAAACATAAAACAGTGCAAGTTTATTAAACATAAGTCACCAAAGACAATTCACTAAAGGTGAATGGAACAATAAACCTATGGGAGCTGCCATGCTGTTTGTTTTCTAATCTGTTAACCAAACTGGAACTATCAATGATAGAAGGAAGATAACAAATAGAGGGAGAGAGCAAGTGCCAGGCAAGTCCCGAGCAAGTTTGCTGGCGTGACAGTTTCCCTTTAAAAGCCTTCAAACTCCTGTTCGTCATCTGATATTAAAAGTTGTTATCCAAGCTATCTCATAGAACCTTAACGTTATTCGATGCAATTCTCCTCCCCAGATTGCTTAACATTATGCAAGATAAACATTATGCAAGGTAAACGTTATCTGAGGTATTACTGTATTTTATTCAACTGAAGTGCACCTGGCGTACAAGACGCCGCCACCGCCACCGCCACCGCCGCCGCCGCCGCCCCCGCCGCCCCCGCCGCCCCCGCCGCCCCCGCCGCCGCCCCCCCCCCCCCCACTTGGAGGCATGTTTTTCAGGGGTAAAAAGTCATCTTATACCCCAGCATATATGGTAGATATAGGAGGAGGCTCACAGAATAGTGGGTTGCAAAAGTGATATGGATGTTCTGATATGCTTCTCAACCAAAACAATTACTCCAGATTTGATAATCCTAGAGACATCAGGTCTCATGTGAGAGATCACCTGAAGTTCTTTCTTCCCATGATACCTGTGCTCCACCTTTGCAGTTACTCTAGATCAGTGGTTCCCAATGTTGGGCTCACACCCCACAGGGGGAACTTCAATTCCCAGAAGCCTAAGTAAGTACATTGGCTGAGCTGTGTTTTGGAGAATTGACTTAGGCTTCTGGGAATTTAAATCCATAACCAAAGGTTGGGAAACACTGCTCTAGAAAATACTCAATAACTCGCTATTTGATGTTCAAAAATATAGTATATGACCCCTTGTGACTGAAAGAGGCTAAGGATTGATAGGTACTAGATTGACATGATATCCTAATTCACATTAAAACCACAAAAAATGACAAAATTTTCCTAAGGGAGGGACACCACAGCTCAGTGGCAAAACGCTTTACAGGCATAACATCCCAGATTCCTTGATTTGATGGACAAAATATTCTGATCAACTCAAAGACAACCTTCTGCACAAGTGGCTTCATTTTTTGCAAGTGTAAAACCCCAGAAAACAACCATACGGTAATGCCAATGTATTAAAAGGGGGATGCAGAGAGAAGAAAGAACCACAAACATGTTTCCCATAGGTTTCCCTTACAGAGTGTAAAACAAACGTGTGCTCTAGTGTTTGTACAATCTGACAGTCTACAAGTGTGTGCAAGTATAATTACTTAAGTAGGAGATCTCCTTCTCTCTCACCAGGGCCTGAGGTGGCTTAGTGGTTAAGATGCTGAACTTGATGACAGGAAGGTCGGCAGGTCAGCAGTTAAAAACCCAAGTACTGTACTGCACAACGGAGTGAGCTCCCATCTCTGTCCCAGGTCCTGTCAACCTAGCAGTTCAAAAGCAAGAAATTGCATGTAGATAAGTAGGGACCACTTTGGTGGGAAGGTAATCAGCGTTCTGTGCACTCTGGAATGCCTGCCACATGTCCACAGAAACGTCTGCAAGTGCAGACAGCTCTGGCTCTTTGGTTATAAACAGAGATGAGCACTGAACCCTAGAGTTGGATACGAATGGCTTTTGAGCAAGAGTGACCTTTCCCTTTACCTATCTCTCTCTCTCTCACACACACACAGAGAGATTCAAACCCTCTCTTTAAAAACTTGGGCAATTGAGAACTTTTCAGACTTTGCTGTTACAACCCATCAAAATGCCAGGACAGTATGCTCCCAGCTGGTCATTCCTAACCCCTCCCCCACCCTTTCCACATAAGAACACACACACACACACACACACACACACACACACACACACACACACAGAGCCTGAATCCCCTTCCGGAAACTGTATGTTAATGGACAGCTTACATACAATCCCACACAGCTGCGTTGAGTGTGTGCCAACCTCACCAGAATTCTAGGACAGGCACTTGATTAGCTCATTGCAGGTGGCACAAAGGGGGACAAAGAACTGCAGCTCTCCCACCCCACCCAATGTCTGGAATAATACAAGCACAAATAACCAACCTTCTTTTTTCCCCCTTGGGGGAAGAACAGAGGAATGGAGCAGAAAGGAGGAGAGGCCTTCAGTCATGCAGTTGCCTTAATTACTGAGTGCCCGCTCATGTTTTCCCCCAGAGGAAACACTTAGCCAAGAGGGGATTTGTGCTTATGAAATCCTGCTGCCATAAAGTTATTTTTTCACACACTTGATATTTCCTCTCCGATACGGCAGCCCCTGTCACCAATCCAACATTGACCAATAAACGCATGCAGGCTACCATGTGCCTTTGTCATAGGCAGGAAGACGGTTTCAGGAGAAAAAGTCTCGTTGATCATTTGTTCTGAAAATGATTTTGTCTCTTGCAATGGGGAGTGCATTCTGCCAAAGCCCAGTTTCAAACCCTGACGCGATTTACTTAGAAAATTAATATTTTAGGTTAAAATTTCTAACATTTACAGGTCACTTTACATTTCAAAATGTACAACACCCTGGAGATCATCTGCTATTACCGGTTGTAAAAAGCCACATTGATGAGTATACTTATCTGTTATACTAACCAATCACTCTGTACCTCTGTACCTGATTTGTATAAACTGATGCCATGAAGTCTCACTCCCATGTCAGACGAAGTGGCCTTTTTCCACAAAAGCTCACATCAAAATACAGTACAAGAGTAAGTCTTCAAAGTGCTACAATGTGTTTGCTTTTGTTGTGTTCTGTTTTGCTTATTCTTTTATATACATTTCAAAAGTGATCTTTTTTAAAAAGGGCATTTTAGGCATCCAGAAGTTTTTTAAAAATGAATCCGCAAAGCCAAAAACCTTGGCTTTGATCCTTCAAACAAAATTAGGTTTTCCCAATGAATGAAGAATTCAGTCATGTGCTCACCATCTTAGCTCCTCAGTACACAACTACATTTTGTGCATGCGTGTGTGCATGCACAACTATTCTCCTTTGCACATGTATTGGAAAAGCACATAAAAGCATTGTCAGTTGTACCTGAATGTGTTCAGAGGGAGCAGGATCATGCCCACTTGAGGCAGCTAACCATGGCCTCATTTCATGCATGCTTTTAGTAGAAGGTTTGAATGAGCCTGAACACCAACAATGCACCTGAACAGGTTATGTTGCTTGCCCATTCAAAGGTCTGTAACACAGCTATACAAAAAAAATTTTTTCCTGGCATGAGCTTTTGCAGTTGTTTTATACTAATTTCAGGCTGCTGATTACAAATATGATCTCAAATTTGCTCTGTCACATCACATTTTTATGCTATTGGCCAACCCAATTGTCATTCCTGACTGCATGTTGGTGCGAGTCAGTTATAGAATTATAGTGATTAAATTAGTCACTGGTCAACACAATTTTTCTGGCATGAATGATTCTAAGGTAATTTTGAGGTGCTGATTCCGAATCTGGCATCCGTTTTTTTCTAGCACATCAGGTTTTTGAGATCTCAAATATTGCAATATACCTACGAACAGCAACTTTATCATCATATTCGCCGAGCTAAACAGACATACGGACCTAATAAAATAACATCCAATATGCAATACTTTATTGAACAAACATATAATTATGAACTGAAGCACAAAGTTAAGAGTGAAAGCATATTAACATGTAAGATATGTTAAGATATGAAAATATGTACAAAAAGGTAAATTGACAATATTGACCTTACATCGCCATGAACAACCTTTTCTTGGACGCTCTGTGACGTTCAACGTGTGTAATGTCTTTCATCAAGGACCAACAGTAACCTGCCATCATGTTGGTGTTCCATCAGCCTTGGTAACGTTCTTCCATTACTTTAATGTTTTGATGACAACGTTCACCATGCTCTTCGCTCACGTCACCCAAGTTCTCTGGAAAGTTGGCCAAGTGACTATGTAAATAGTGAATCTTGATGCTCATTCTACATCCAAGTGCTCTTGAGTTTCCAAGATATTGTCAATTTACTTTTTTGTACATATTTTATTAGCAGTTCTTGTTCTTTATCCACCTGGTGCAACACTTCTACATTAGTCATATGGTCAACCCATGATATCCTGAACACCCATCTGTAGATCCACATTTCAAAAGCTTTTATTCTTTTTTCAGATGCTTTATTCAATGTCCAAGCTTCAACCGCATATTGCAACATTGGGAATACATAACATCTCACTATTCGGATCTTTGTAGTGAGAATTAGATCTCTACTGTGTAACAAGTCTCACATTTTTACAAAGGTGGATCTTGCTTCTTCTATTCATATTTTAATCTCTACCTTGGGATCCCAATTTTCCAAATAAACAATTTTATCCACTCTTTTGATTTCTTGTGTTCCTGCCATTAACTTGCCTAGAGTTGGTGTTCGGCTTATAACAAGATATAAGGGGTTCCCTGACCCTATTTGCATATTTTGTAACTTTTCTTTTTTCTGGTCACTCATTGTTTGTCTTCAAAGAGAGCAGATGCTTCTCAGAGTCTCCACCTTCTCAGCCACATGATTGTGAAGAATGCCATCTTTACCTACGTTTTAACCACTTCAATTGAATTTCTTTACTTATACTATTAACCTATGCCATCCTATCAAGACTTCTGAGGACCTGTACCTTCTGAGCACATTTCTGTCAGTAAACACTGTTTTCTTTAAACTTTTGTTTGTGTAATCATTGTTGTTTGGCTGTTTGTTGGGGAGAATTGTTGTAATTTTTTTAAAGAGAAAACTTGCTTTAATACAAAGCCTAACTCTGTCATGCTTTTTTGCTGTGCAACTACTAATATATACCAAATAATCATAAAATACCCAATATTTATAACATGCAAGAAACAGAAGATTTGCAATGTTATCAACCAAGGTGTAAACTGGGATTGTTGCCAGGCAGGTATTTACTACAAGTGCATTCTCTGTTCTTTTTGCTATTTTTCCTGCTGTTGCTAGGTAATATGATTGAATAAACTTGATTCATTTTGCTTTACATTGGCTACATTTTGCCTTCAACTCAAGGGCAACTCAACTGGAACCACTAAAATGGAAGACATGGATAACTTAAATGCCACCTAGAGCATCATATGTTAGTTGGCTCTTGGATTGGTTGGTTTGTGTTGAGTTATCTTGATCAGTAGAAATAAACATCAGTGTTTCTTCAGAGACTTGGTGGGTGATTAGTAATATAAATAAATAATTTGGTTTCTTTTTTGAACTGTTGGCACTGGGATCAGAAATGTGATCCTTCAGAGAGCTTCAATATCCACCAACCCAAGCTAGCAAATTCTGTGGTCAGAATTGCTGGTAGCTGTAGTCCAAAAAAAATTATCTGGAGCATCACATTACACCCAATCATGTTTTTGTCATTTCCTTCTTGGAAGGGCCATAATTTACTTCACTGCATTATTTGCTGTTTTGAGAAACCAAAAAGAAGATGGAGAAAATGGAAAGAACAGCCACTTGGGCAAATTTACCCATATTTAGCACTGTACTTAGTGGAAACCCCCTAAATCTTAATTATGTGATGACTTCCCAAAGCAGGATATAAATGCATTAAATAAATGTCCCTTATCAGCTCAGTCAGAGCCATTAACTGAATCAACCTATTCTGAGAGAAACTGGGAGAAAGTAAAGTTAGGAATATCGTGTAACAGGTTGAATTGAAGAGATCTGAGATCACTATTAAGACTGTACCTTAATAGTATTCACAAAAAACAAATGTTGACAAGTCTGCCTGACCTCTATTTCCACCCCACCTAATACCCATTGGTTGTTTGTGCCTATATATCAACTTTGAAACCAGCCCCTTGCACAAGGGGTTAGTTAACTATCAACTTTGGAGTCCATACAATTATCTTCTGCCAGGAGAGTAAAGAAAAAAACTACAGTTTGTTTCCTTCATTGACCAAGGCTGTCTGTCTCTTTGGCTTTTAAAAATAAACCTAATTTTTTGATGAATAGGTTGTGTGCTAGGATCCAAGAGGCTTCTGAGTAATCTTTCTTATTTCACTCTGTATTGTTTTATTGGTTCTCAGCAAGCTAACACAAAGATGATTGCTAAAACCCTAGAGGTAGATATGCAGAAAATGGAATCTAAGAGAAATGTAACTTGGTAGAAATGTAACTTGAGTCAAATCAGTGATGGGATGTAACAGGTTCTCACCAGTTCTCCAGAACCGGTAGTAATTTTTCCCAGTGTCCCAGAGAACCTGTAGCAGCTTTTGGGGGGAACCACCTTCGGGGCTTACCTTTTCACTGGTTCCCCCACTGCGCATGCATAGCAAGCACTTGGTGTGCATGCATGCCTAGTGCTTGGCACATATGTACGGCCTCCTTGCTGTCCTCCCAAACGGGGAGAAGGAAGAGAAGCTGCTAGCCTGAAGCTACCTATAGCCTGAAGCTCCCTATTTTTATTATTTTGTATTTTTTCTTTGGCCCCGCCCATGACATGACATCATGATGTTAGCTCCACTGACACTGTGATGACATCACGGTGGGGTAGTAAAATTTTTGACATCCCACCACTGAGTCAAATGCAAAGCAGGAAATCCACAGCTAATCCCTGAGAACTGGTCCTTTAGCCACTGCTTAAAAATACGAAATGGGAGGAGTCCATCCTCCTTCAAAGAAGTCTATTCCATTACTGAACAGCTCTTACTGTCAGGACATTCTTCCTATGTTTCAGGGAAATCTCCCTTATTGTAATTTCAACACTCTACTTGAGACCCTGCCTTCTGGAACTATAGAAAATTAGATTGCTCCATCCTCCCCATGATGGCCCTTGACAGGTTTGAAAACAGCTATTGTATCATCTCTTGCTCTTTTTCTCATGCTGCTTACATATACTGTACACATTTCCCTCAACCATCCCTTAGAACACCTCCATTCCAGGCATTTGAAGGACCTTAAGGAAGCAATAGGATGTTATAAGTTCACATAGGAAGTAGCTTCTTGGCCAGCTGTGTGTGATTATTTTTACTGTCAAGAATCTGTTTTTGCTGTCACTTTTTAAACTACCTTCTGAATTTGTCAAAAAGACTGAATGTAAATCTCTAGAAGGAAAGAATAGGTCCTACTGGTTAATAGCTATAAAACAAGGAAGTTTGATGTTCACATATTCATGTTAGATAACCAGTTAATGCATTGATTTCAGAAGTCTAGTTCCTAGTTATGGTGTAACCTCAATCATTAACATATTTAGGGGAAGAATATGATAAGCATCTTGCAGGGACACATTTCATACCATCAATCATACAGGCAGAATGGAAGTACAGGTAGTTCCTTCTCTAAAGTATCCTAGCTGATGATGTAAATCCTTGCTTTTCTTATCTTTGCAGTCAAGAATGAAGAATTAGATCCCCTCCCCACTTTGTCTTGCACAACAATGAGATATCTTCTGGTGCCATCAATTTGATGGTTTGAGAAAATTGGTTTAACCCAGGGATTCTCAACCTGCAGCCTGTGGGCCAGATGTGACCCATGGCGCCATTTCATGTGGCCTCCCACCCCTTCCACCACATCAGGAAGTGCCATGTGGTGGAGGAAGGGCAAAATGGCCATCCTGAAGCTATCTGAGGGAGTGTGATCTGCCCCCCATCTTTAAAAGGTTGAGAACTCCTGGTTTAACCTGTACAAGTTGTGCAAAGTAGAAATCAGTGCTACTTTGTTTCATGGACTTGTAAAGATCTGAAGCATTGGATGGATTCTTTGCATCTTTTTAACAGCTCCTTCCCAAGCCAGCGCCAAACCAACCTCCTCCTCCACTTTTTTCTCCGTTTTTTCTCCGCTTTTTCAATCACCGCTCCATGCCACAGGCTTTCGTTTTCTCTTTTTTTATATTCTTGGTTTAATCAGTTTCTTTTTTGTTCAATTATCTATTCTCTCCACCACCCCCTTTCTACCACAGCTTTGGTCTTGTACATCTCATCTGTCCACCATCTTGCTACACCCCCAAGACACTAGTTTTCTGTAGGTTGCAGAAACCTTGAAGAACAACAGTACTCTTTGTCTCCCTCTCACACTGGGAATATGGAATCTTGTGGGATATGAAAATTTTTCCTTTTAAATATCTCTTTGCATTACAACAGCCAGAATTAACAAGACTGGGAAATTTAATGAGCATCCTTTTATTAGTAATTTTAAACATATTTCCTGTTGTACAATAATCACAGTATTGGCAAGTGAACAACACTGCAGTTGGACTAGGATCCACAAGGTCAACACACTCAAACATTTGATTGGCAAGAGCTACCCAAATGGACAGTATAATAAAATAAACGATAATTTTATCCTCTCTCCTCCTCCCAGTTCTCACTGATCTTAATAGCAATCTTCAAACTTGCTTGGAGAGGTAGGGGGTGGGGATAAAATTGATTTTTCAGCAGTAATATATTGCTGGGAGCTTACCCTGTTATAATACAAAGTACAGTGGAACCCCGTATAATGATTGCATTGTACAGCGATGAAATCGTACAATGAGTGCCTTTTTTTTAAAAAAATTGTATTGTACAACGATTTTCATTATTGTATGATACATTTTTTTAAAGGTAAAAGTCAGGTGGCTTGGGGTGGTGTGGGGGAGCCTTCCCCCACCCCCACCCAAAAGCCCCTTTGTGAACTGGCAGTGCTGGCTTTGCACAAACAGCAGGGGGGCAGTGAGACTCCATTTCGCTAAGGATAACACCTGTGGGTCTTGAGTAGGGGAGAAATCCCCCCTCTCAAGCCCCATAGACAACAGCGCAGCCTGCAGCCCTTCAGTGATGGGGAACGGATCCTGTTCCCTTTCACTAAGGGCATCACCTGTGCTGTCTATAGAGCTTGAGGGGGGATACACAGCACAGGTGCTGCCCTTAGTGAAATGGAGTCTTGCTGCCCCCCCCCTGCTGTTTGCACAAGGGGACCAGCGAGACTCCATTTTGCTAACAGCGCTGGTTTGCCTTTGGCCTAAGAAGCCCTTTCCCCTTGTGAAAGGGCTTCTCCAGCCAAAGGCAAACCAGTGCTGTTAACGAGAGGGATTCACACACACACCCTGTTGTTTCAGCAGGAGAGGCAGTGTGAATGCCTTTGGCCGGAGAAGACCTTTCCCCTTGGAAAAGGGCTTCTCCAGCCAAAGGCAACCCAGCACTGTTAGCGAGAGGGATTCTCTCTGCCTCCCCTGTTGTTTCAGGGGGGTGGGGGGGGCAGCCTCTCGCTAACAGTGCACGGTTGCTATTCATCGTTGTACGAATCATCCCATAGGGAAAATCGCTATATAATACATGTGTCAGACAGTGATTTTTGCATACAACAATGAACCCATTGGAACCAATTAAAATCATTATTCGGGGTTTCACTGTACAGTAAAACACCGGATAACGATTGGATCGGATAACGCTAAAATCGCATAACGTTAAGTAATCTGGGGAGGAGAATTGGATCGAATAACGTTAAGGTCCTATGGGATTTATCGGATAACAACCGCTAAAGCCTGTGCGTTTACAATGTATCTCTATGGAGCTTTAACATTATCCGATCCATCCCATAGGATTTTAACATGGATCGGATAACACTAAAAATTGGATAACACCAAGACTTGTGGAACCAAGTTTTAGCGTTATCCGGTGTTTTACTGTATCTTCATCTGGCTTGATCATGAATGAGCAATAAAAACCCATCAGCTTTACAAAGGACATTCTCCTGTTGAAAATGAAACCTGCTAGAACTGGCTTGGTCATGTGGATCAATACAGTTGCCTACATTTTAATTTTTTCTTGAATATGTAACATGGGCACTGCCATGGTAAATGCCAGTATGAGCAATAAACTTCTTCAAGTTGAAATGATAAACTCTGATTAGGTAAATAATAATATTTCACAAATTTCTTCTCTCTCTTTCTCTCTGTTTCTCAAACACACAAGCACACACACACCCTCTCTAACTGGACATTTTTTCATGCTCAGTCTCTGTTTGCATGGCCCAAGCCAGAAAAAAAAAGCATCATGGCTGAAGAATTTTGCCTTTAATATCAACAGGGACATTTTTGCTAAATCACAAGTGCAGGGATAAACAAGAGCAAAGCTAGTCCCATATTGTAGCAATCTTCTGGTCACAGCCATTAATTGTATCCTGCTGCTCTTGTAATCTGACCAAATACATGTAAAACACATTTCCCTCCTCTAAACACTTGCTGAAGAAACATTAACTCCTTCAGCCCTAAGCTTCCTGCCTCCTTTGGAGATCAGATCTAGAGCAAAAAAAGCCACCAAAGGGGCCAAGATTCCGGGGGAGAATCAGATGCCTGAACTTCCATCTCCTCTCAGCTTCCTTCCTACACCAAAAGGCTGAGATTTGTTGCCACAGATACTGGTGGGAAGCCACTTCACTTTCACAGTGGAAGAAGGATATAGGCCCAGCTGGAAGTCCCCTTACTTTAGAACTTCTGACATTTCCAGACCTAAGCTCTTATTTTCATTTCATTTTGGAAGGCTGCATGCTGTTTTGTGCCTTTAATGGTGTAGAAGCTAAAAGGAACTCGCTATTTCCTTATGTGATGCACAAAAATGTTGTTTTAAACATGTCAGGGCATTGCAGAGCTCAAGACTGGGGAGTTGGGGAGAAACAGAAGAGTTCAAAAGGGAAGCCATCTCTCTCTTAGCCGTTCAAAATACTTTAGAAAAGTGTGCCTCCCTCCAGTAAAATGGCCAAGTAAAATGTTTAGAAGCCATAAACTAAGAATTGGTAATGAATTTCACAATGTTCAGCATGGAGTTCATATCATCAGAGGAAGGTTGTTTCCAGAATCCTCAACCTTCCATTTGAAAAGACAAAAAAGAGATCGAGTACAGTGTCAAGTCACGGGTACCACATTTTAAGAAGGCAGTAGACCATGGATGGCCAATTATGATCCTCCAAATGTTTTGGGATTGAAGTTTCCCTAATCCCTTCTTCCCCACTAGTTATGTTAGCCAGGACTGGTGGGAACTGGAGGCTTCAGTTGTTTCCCTCTGTGGTATATTTTGAGAGTATAGGGATACTTTAAGATTCCAGAACAAGTGTGAGGCAGAGGTGGTGGCGTGTGGGAACTAAATGACATGAAGTACAATTGATATACAGTAACTGTGTATGGTTAGCCTAAACAAGAAAAGAATTGGAGATGAGATACCTCTCTTCAAACATCTGAAGGGTTATCCTGAAGAAAATGAAGCAGACTAGATTGTGGTTGCTCTGAAGGTCAGGACAAAAGCCAATGATGGAGACTGTCAGGGAACATATTTTGGCTATTAGTCAAGAGATGTATTTGACAACCAACTGCCGCCGGAGAAGGAAACACAAAGCTCAATGAGATGTCGGACTCTCCATTGCTGGAGATATTGAAGCAGAGGTTGGATGGCCATCCAGCAAGGGTGGTGCAGCTGCTAGTTTTCTCACTGAACAGGAAGCTATACTGGATCATTCCCAACCCCCTTCCATCTTAATGATTCCATTCCTCACTTTTGGCTTATGGAAATATTTGCTGTGCTTTTTTAACTTGCTCCAGCTGCGATCACGGGCTGAACAGATGCCTAATTCTCCTGGCAGCCATTTAACTTGGATGATGCTTTCAGCAATATTGTTCATAGCAGCTTTGACACTCCCAAGGCTGCTGCACTGTCAGTGACTCTAGTTTCAGCCTCTGTGAATGAAGATTTCTCTGGCCATCTCTTCAGATAGATAGATAGATAGATAGATAGATAGATAGATAGATAGATAGATAGATAGATAGATAGATAGATAGATAGATAGATAGATAGATAGATTCATTCATTCATTCATTCATTCATTCTTCAGCATAACAAAGCAGTACTGACACCACCTCTTCATGGGATTTCCTCCTATCCCTAACTACACAACAGAGTACAGAAGAGTTTGTCTTCTCCATTCCCTACATGGATGTAGGCTGTAGTAGCACTCACTAATTCTCAGTCAGGTGTTTACCCTACCTCACGGAGGTTACTATTACAAGGCTGGAGGCTTTTTGGGAAAAAAGAAAGCATAGGATTGACTTTCTGTGCCACTGCTAATGAGCTCAGGGCCTGCCTGAGCTTCTCATGCAGTTTCAATTACCAAAAGCCTTCACTAGCTCCTTAATTTCCTGTCCTAACAGTCAGCAGTGTTAACTATAAACCACAAAGACTGCTATCCCCTCAAAACCTCAGTTACACTTTTGTGTTGGTTTTATATTTCAGACAGGTTTCATGGTACTGTCACTAAGAAGTGTAGTGGCTTATACCTCATATGGTGTAGGCTGTTAGATATGGATCCCATGTCTTTGCTTCTCGAAAAAGTCAGTTTGCAGATACAGTAAGTGTTTACCAATGTGTGATTTGTTGTATGTTAACTATAATTGGCTTGTCTTAGAGCCATGGTTTATACCATCTTTGTCTGATGCGAAGAACTGGAAAACTTATTTGTAACATTTTAGAGAGCCAGGAAAGGTATTAGCCACTTTAGAACTTATTTTCTGTCAATATATCACACAGCTCCCTTTTTAAATGTATCATTAGCTTGTATCTACCAGCAATTAAATTAGTAAAGAATTCTGTGCAGTGGTGGGCTGTCAAATTTTTTACTACCACACTGTGGGCGGAACCGATGTCATGGACGGAGCCGATGTCATGATGTCGTGGGCGGAGCCAATGTCATGAAGTCATGGGCAGAGCTGACATCATGATGTTGTGGGCGGAGCCAAAGTAAAAAAATAATAATAATAAAATAAAAATACAGTACACATAAAAATAGAAATAAAAAACACATAAAAAGACTAATTAAAATAGACATTAAATAGAAATAAAAAACATAAAAATACAAATTAAAATAGACATTAAATACATATAAAAACACACTACATAAAACACACACACCTCAACTGTGACCTCTTATTTATGCAGCCACCCTAATCTGACCCCTCTGCAGACATGTTCATAACTCTTTCCCCTTTAAAATCAAAACCAACATCAATATATCATTAACAAGAATTCTTTTAATCCAAGTTTTGCTTTCTTTTTCCTGAAGTCCAGTCTCAAGGCCAAATACTGGCCAAATTCTCCTGCCGTGTGGCTGTGCTCTAACTTTATTGTTCCAGAGTAGCAGTTTTTTCTTATCTATCTGACTTCACCTTTCATGTCATTGTTGTACCTTGTCTTTGTTGTTGTTGTTGTTCAGTCGCACAGTTGATTCCAACCCCTGCGACCTCATGGACCCGTACACGCCAGACACCCTTATCCTCCATCATCCCTTCAACCCTCCCAATTCTGTGCCCATTGTGTCCACAGTACCATCTAACCATCTCATTTTCTGTCGCTCCCTTCTTGTTTTGCCCTCAACCATTCCCAGCATCAAGGCTTTTTCAAGTGAATCCTCTCTTCTCATTTGATGTCCAAAGTACTTTAACTTCATCTTCAATATTTTACCTTCCAAGGAGCAGTCAGGCTTGATTTCTTCTAAGATCAACCTATTTGTTCTCCTTGCTATCCACGGTACTATCAAAATTCTCCTCTAGCACCACATCTCAAAAGCATCTATTCTTTTGCACTAAGCTTTCCTTATGGTCCAGCTCTCACAACCATACATTACTACTGGAAATATCATTGCTTTGGCTCTGTGGACTTTTGTTTGCAAGGTGATGTCTATACTTTTAAATATGTTCCCCAGATTTCTCATAGTTTGCCTCCCAAGAATTAATTGCCTTTTTATTTCATGGCTGCAATCTCCATCTGCAGTGATCTTGGATCCTAAGACGGTAAAGTCTGGCACTGCTTCTACTTCTTCCCCCTTTACTTTCCAGGGACTGATAGGGCCTGTTGTCATTATCTTGGTTTTCTTGATGTTAAGTCTCAAGCCAGCTTTTGCACTCTCTTCTTTCAACCCAACCAAGAGCTTCTTTAGGTCTTCCTCACTTTCTGCCATAAGGGTGGTAATCATCTGCATATCTCAAATTGTTGATGTTTCTCCCAGCAATTTTAATTCCAACTTGTGATTCATCCAGCCCTGCATTGCACATTATCTGCTCTGTATATAAGTTAAATAAGCAGGGTGACAAAATGCAGCCTTGTCAAACTCCCTTTCCTTCTCTATAGGTAAAGGTAAAGGTCGCCAAAGAGCCAGGGCTGTCTATGTTTGCAGATGTTTCTGTTGACATATGGCAGGCATGACTAGACTGAAGTGCACGGAACGCTGTTTACCATCCCACTGAAGTGGTACCTATTTCTTGCTTTCAAACTGCTAGGTTGGCAGGAGCTGGGACAGGTGACAGGATCTCACTCCATCATGTAGTACTCGGGTACTAACTCCGAACTTCCAGTCTTCAAGTTCAGTGTCTTAACCACTTGAGTCAATTTAGCATAACACTTTGTTAATCTGAGGAAGAGGACTCCAACCCACAAAAGCTTATCTGATGTAATACATTTGCTGATATTTAGGGATACCATCTAACTCCTGATTGGTTTCCCTTTTTTGGTCACACTTTCCTCCTTCAACCCACCCTGCCTGCCTAACCTTTGCAGCCTGGCATCTGTTCCTGAGAAGATAAAACTACTCTCTTCTCCACCAACCACTTCTTACCATTCTACGACTCTTACTGTTGACCTTCAATGGTGTGTCCTGTGACTGAAAGCAAACAAGAAGCCCCCACAGTCTGCTCACATTCTTCAGCCCTTCCAACTTGCACAGTACCTTCTGCTGGGTCCTCGTGGGACAAAGAAGGCCTCCTTGCTTTGTGCCAGAACTCCATGACCCTCCCTTCTTCCCCATCACATGACTGGTCTCAATGAGACTAGCAGCTCAAGAGTTAATCATCCCCCTCCTCTTGACTTAGCAACAAGGGCATTCCTCTGTGGCAGCACTCAATAACAGCTTTAGGCCTGGTGAATAATGACGTAGGAGCAAGAGTTCGGGGAATCTCATCAGTACTCCGTCCCCCCCCCCCATCCTGTAAACTTTCCACTGACCTTGTCTACCAGCTGTTGACTGGTTTCATTCAGTCTGGTCCTGCAGCACACAGGTCAAACACTGGACAAATGACCTGCAGGGGTCCACCACACCCATCTCATTCCCATCAGCATCTCCTCTCTCTTTCACTTCTACTTTCTGCTTCTGGATGCCAGTCAATGAGCAATGTGCAAATTAGATCTAATCAGTCTGTTGGTTTAGTCTTGAGAAGCTCCTTTCTGCAAAACAAACCTGTCTTGCTCTTTTTGTGCTTCTATGGATCCCACCTGTATTTTCCTCTTGACCATTTTTAAAATGTTCTTTTTTTTTCATTTCCAGGCTGTGGTGGCTTAGTGGTCAAGATGCTGAACTTGATGACTGGAAGGTTGGCAGGTCAGCAGTTTGAGACCCGAGTCCTGCATGATGGAGTGAAGCAGGAAATTACAAGTAGATAAATAGGTACCACTTTGGTGGGAAGGTAAACAGCATTCTGTCCAAGGAAAGGTCTGCAGACACAGACAGCACTGGCTCTTTGGCTATAAACAGAGATGAGCACTGGACCCTGGAGTCAGATACAATTGGCTTTCGAGCAAGGGTCACCTTTACCTTGTCATTTCTACATTGACACCCATGCACCATCGTAATGCATTTTCCTAATGTGCATGTTTATTTGCACATTAAATGTAAGATATGTATTTCTTCTATATATTTTAGTCAGCATTTTTCAGTTGCATTCTTTTTGAGCCATGCACACTTCATAACATATATTTTGTCTTCATGTGCATTGTATTTCTTTGAATCATCTCATAAGTCTTTGCATATGTACAAACTTCCAAAGTGAGCTGTTTTCCTTTCCAGTGAACCCTGGGAGAGGACAAAAGATAACTTTTACTGAAGCTGTTAACTTCTGTGGAATACTTTTCATTTTATAGTTTCTGTCCCTGTGACTTCAAACACACACACACTCATTCACTGTCCAGTTTGTTTCACCGAGATTAAAAATACCAAAGGAATTTCTCAACAGAATGCTACATTTGGACTTAACCTGTTGGGCTAGAACTAGCCATTTTGATGCTCAGGGCTTTACTTCCCCATTGGTTAAACACAGGTCGCTTATGACTGGGTAACACAGGGAGAAGATGAAAGAGTGAAGAAAAACACTGGGGTGTGATCATACAATGCCCATATAGGTTTTGCACGGAAGGCTTTATGCTTTTCCTGCATCAAAAACAAACAGGCAGGTTCATTCCCTTCCAGGGGGAGAAATTGCACCCTCTAAATTTCTGTGCCCTGGGTCAAAGCTCCTGTTGTCCCAATTAGTTACAGCTCTGGGAACCGATTCTACAGTTGTCTAGTTCCCAGGCCTGGACCATTACACATGGCAGCCCCAAGTACAGAAGATGCATCTAAAGTGAGCCAAGTTATTTTCATATGTGAAGCAGAAAAGTGTGATCTCTTCACACCGGATAATAAAAATATTTCCTGGGGGAAACAAAGTTGCTAACAATTTGCTGCTCTTTTCTGACATCTCCAGTCTGCTGCCCATGACTAGTTGTTCAGTCTGACTAAGGATGGAGTTGGGGACTGTGGTAGCTTAGTGGTTAAGATGCTGAACTTGACAACTGGAAGGTCGGCAGGTCAGCAGTTCGAGACCCAAGTACAGCATGACAGAGGGAGCTCTTGTCTCTGTCCCAGCTCCTGGCAACCTAGCAATCTGAAAGCAAGAAATTACAAGTAGATAAATAGGTACCGCTTTGGCAGAAAAAGTAACAGCATTCTGTGCACTCCAGCATCTAGTCTTGCCTGCTACATGATTATGGAAACATCTGCAGACGCAGACAGCCCTGGGTCTTTGGTTGTAAACAGCAACGAGCACCGAATCCTAGCGTCAGATATGACTGGCATTCGAACAAGGGCAACCTTTACCTTTAAGGACAGAGTTGGCCCATATTGTTGCACCTCTCTAAGCTGTATGATGCCACCTGCAAACGCTGACTCCTGAGGTTGAATTTGCTGTTTCTTTCCTTTGCCACAAAAAAAGCATACATTTGCTTTATTCTCTCCTTAGGGAGAGAGTTCATGGCTTGTTCATCAAGGAAAGGGAAAGAGTGAGAGAGAAAAAGATCTAGCCTCTGCTAAAGCCTTCCTTTCATTCCTTGCAAATTGGTTCTTCATTTTCCCCATTACAACAACCAGAGCCACTACTCCCAGTCCAGGCAAGGCAGACAAGAAAGAGTTAAGTCTGCAGCTTCCAGCCCATGCAGTGTGGAGTTATGCTCAAACTGTTCCCACTGCTGCATGAAGTCAGCTGTCATTAGAGAACAAAAGCAGCCCAGGAGCAGCTCAAGTTGTGGCTCAGTGGGGAAAGGCATTGCGGCTGCTCCCTGATTAGGATTTCCAAATCAGCCCCAACAAGTATAAAAGCAGGAGAACAATAACCCTAGCTACATTCACACAATCAGCAAGCCCCTTCCCTTCCTTCTTGCACCTTGCTGAAGAGGTCAGCTTTCTTTTCCTAACCAGGATCACAACAAACCTCTATTACTGCTAGACGCTGGGAATTCTGACGTATCCACCATCAAGTTGCTTCCAACTAATAGAGCTCCTATTTAAAATGAAAGCAAGTTTGGAATAGTGCAATGCCTGGTGCATTGTAGTAAACAGCGTGTTCCAATAAGTCTCAGGAGACTTGAACTTGGATCCCTGACTGGCCATAGAAATTCATGTGGGGAGCTGAGCTTGATACCACTAAAGCCATACCTTCAATATCTCACTTAATTTGAAAACTAGATTTGGGTCACTATGACCTGGATGAGACTTGACTGCACATAACACACACAGTATAGTGGACAGGATGACAGAGTAGAACTCAGGAGACCTGAGTTCAAACCCCATTTGGTTATGGAAATTTACTGTTGAAACCACTGTTAAAACACTGTTAAAAACACTGTTAAAGCCTATTCTTAAATATCTCATATACCTTGAAACTATTAGTTTGTATGCTACTGATAGCATATAACATGCCCTACATGAATAAATTTCCGGTACTTTGCAAAAGGGGTATGGCTTTCTTTACTGAGTCAGTCCATCTAATGTTCAGTCTTCCTCTTTTCCCATTGTCTTCAACTTTTCTTGGCATTACTGTATTGTCTTTTCCAGTGAGTCTCAGTTTCTGAGCATATGTCTAAATATGACAGCTTCAGATTATTTCAGCTTCTAGCAAGAGGTCAGGTTTGATTTGACCCAGAACCCACATATGGGTCTCTCTTACTTGAGAAAGCTTTCCTCAAATACAGTAAAACCTTGGATAATGCTAAAACTTGGTTCCACAAGTCATGGTGTTATCCGATTTTTAGTGTCATCCGATGCATGTTAAAATCCTATGGGATGCATCGGATAACGTTAAAGCTCCATAGAGATACAGTACATTGTACCCGCACAGGCTTTAGCGCTGGTTATCCGATCCATCCCATAGGACCTTAACGTTATTCGATCCAATTCTCCTCCCCAGATTACTTAATTTTATGAGATTTTAGCGTTATCTGGGGTAAACGTTATCTGAGGTATTACTGTACCAGATTTAAAATAAATCAATATTTTCCTGTCAGCTTTCTTTACTGTCCATCTTCTGTACCTATACACAGTAACTAGGAATACCATGGTATGGATGATCTTGGCCTTGGTTTCTAGTGACACATCTGTACCCTTGAGTTCCTTGATAGCTGACCTTCTGAATTTCAGTCTTCTTCTGATGACTTCACTGAAGTATTCATTTGGATTGAGGAGTGAACCAACTATTTCTTCACTGTCACTGTCAAAGTTATTCTTTAGTTATGTTTGTTCTCTCTCTTTTTAGGACATGCAAGCAAAAGAATATTTTAAAAATTAAAATATACAATGTTCAACGACAATTTGGCTTTTGCATTTTTTTTCTTTCTTTCAGCTTAACAATAGTAGTTTCAAGTCCTGTCCTTGCTGCTTCCGGCTAGTAATATAGTCACATGTGCATATCTTAAATTATTGATGTTTCTTCCATCAATTTTTATTCTTCCTTCACCAGCATCATTTTATATCATATGGTCTGCATACAAACTGAATAGAGATATAAAATGGAGTCTTGTTTCATCCAATTTCCATCTAGAAACCATTCTACAAAAGAGAATCATCAGGAAAATCAAATGTGACATTTCCATTTTTTACACACACTCCTACATCTTTATATATGTTCTGATAGCCAGTGCATATTTGCAATATGATCTCTAATACCTCTTCCTTTTCCATGTCCACCTGAAACAGCTAACATTTCTTGCTCTATATATGGGAAAACTGTATACATTCATAAGTGCACTTTTAAAGTTAAATTTAATATTCCAGTTGGTGTAAAAAGGAGGAACCTAATATAGAAGAAGAGATAAAAAAACAGGCTGAATTGCCTGTGACAATATTACATAACCTGTTTATCTGGAAGAGAAAGTGTCCTAGACTTTGAATGGCAAGCAGAGGAAAGTGTAGTGCTCTAAATGTTGTTGGCTTGCAAGACCTGTTAGCATAAGTCAGATTAGCCAATAATGAAGGATGATGGGAATCTGACACTATCTGTAGGGTCTCATTTTCTGCTTTATTTCCTGAGAATTCAGAAGCAGCTGGATCATGCTTCTTGTCCCCTATAGACTGTAGCCAGTGGTGTTGCGCGGGCTTCAGCTGCCCGGGGTGAAGACCAAACTCACCGCCCCCTCCATCGCCGCCGCCACCACCACCACCACCCCTACCCAGTTAACCCCTTGCTGCCTGTTCCAAGGCCCCCGGGCCGGACCCAAGGCAGGGAGAGTCCCCTGTCTTGGATAGATACAAGACATGGCAAAGTTTGTGCTGCTTCTTGTTTCTACTGCGCGAAATAAAATGATCTTCCATGTCTAGGCCAGATATGAAACTGCCAAAATAAAGGCACCTTTTGGATGAGTTCATTCTGCAGTTCCTTTACCTGACCTAGTGTGAGAAAGATTAAACAGCAACACAAGATTGCTATTACCAGGGTATGCCTGATTGTGGTTCAAAAATACCACAGTCTTGAAGGAGGCTCTGACGGAGATGATAGTGAGGCTTCCTTTCAGCAGGTGTGACTGCTCTTAGATTCTTTGTCAGAAGAGCTGGACTGCTGACCATATCAGAGAGTAAATAAAACAAAACAAAAGACAAAAAAATGTTGTGGCACCTTAAAGACCAAGTCCTGTATTTGAATGTGAGTTTTTTGTGGATCAAGTCAACTTCATGTAACATAAGAAGAGCAGAGTAGCAAAGGTTTTTTGTTTGCTTTAGGACCATCAAAGGTCTGATGTTTCACAATCAAAGGTATCATCCATACCGTATTGAAAATATAATAGAAATTGTAATTACACTTATAAATGTACTGCGGTGGCTTAGTGGTTAAGATGCTGAACTTGATGACTGGAAGGTAAGCAAGTCAGCAGTTGGAGACCTGACTGCCGCACAACAGAGGGAGCTCCCGTCTCTATCCTAGCTCCTGCTAGCCTAGCAGTTTGAAAGCAAGAGATTGCAAGTAGATAAATAGGTACCAATTTGGTATGAAGGTAAACAGCATTCCGTGCAATCTATGGTCCAGTCATGCCTTCCACGGAAACATCTGCAGATGCAGACAGCACTGGCTTTATGCCTATAAACAGAGATGAGCACAGAACCCTAGAGTCGGATACGGCTGGGTCTCCAGCAAGGGTGACCTTTCCCTTACCACCCCATAGTGCTTAGTGTACTCTCTGGGCAGTTCACAGGGTAATTAGCATTTTGTTCCCAACATGTTGGGTACTCATTTTACCCACCTCCAAAGGAAGAAAGGAAGGCTGAGTCAACCTTAAGCCCTATCAGTATTGAACAGTCAACATCAGCACTTTTGGCTACATTGCAGTAATTTAACCACTGGACCACCAGGGCTCATTATAAGATGCATCATACATTGAATACAAGATGCAAACATTGCAATATAAGATGCAAATGTTGTTTTTATTGTACGCATCAGCATGTGAGCATGTAAACTTCTAGGCTTTCACACAGTGAAACCAGAGCCTGCCTAGAGTTAAGTGAAACCTAAAACTTCCCAAAGTCTTTGACAACTTTGACTGGAGTTAAGGAAAGACTTTTCTTAAGGACTGCTATGGAAACCTCTGCCAACTGGGCAAGATTGGAAGGTAGCCTCCTGTGAAATGTCATCTTGGGAACAATTTGAGTGCTAGGATGATCTAGACTGCAAATGCAGCCCATTTCTATCCTGGCTGGGGCACTGATTTATTAATGCAGCAGTGGATGACCACTGGGTGGGTTGGGGAGGGGGAAAAAAGCTATCCCTGTTTCCACTGTCCACTTTTCACTGGCCACAGCCATCAGAAAAGTTGGAAGTGGGGGAGCCTTCAGAAAGGTCCCCCCTTCTTTCTACCCTTAATTGTCAACCATGGTTATGCAAACAGAAAGAAGAGACTGGAAGGCATTCCTTCAGGCGCACAGAAGCAGCAGCCAGCTACAGCGTGCAGACGTTATAAATAAACATAGAGGCAGGGGGAGGTGGTAAAGACAGAAAAGTAAGCAGACAGACAGACAGACCCTCCACCCCCAGCCTCACTACCCCCCAACAAACACATTAATCCTGGGAGATTTGGCCATCATATGACATGGCCAATCCATCAGAAGAAGAGGGCTGCAGGCACGCCTCTTCTTTCATGCCACTAAAGGATTTTCACCCCTTGAGAGCACAATGCAAAGGAAGGGAGGGGAGAGTGAAGGAAAGTAGGAGGAGGGGGCAGCCCATCGGCCCAGGATCAGCTGTAGGACTGGCTCGCTGTGGATCTGCTTGTCCCAGAGGGGGGCACAGAGAGACATATTGGGCCGTGTGGGAAACCCACAGCCTCAGCTTCTCACATATTGTTCTCTTCTCCTTCCACTGCTTCCCCCCCCCCTCCACCAAAGCCGTTAATGCCACAAAGGATAACTTTGCCCATTGTGCAGGAGACAGCTGAGAGGATAGAGTTAGCCATACACAGCGAGGTTTACTGGCTCTCCCACCTACGCCTCCCCTCTCCCCATCTCTCTCTCTCTCTTATTCTGTGGAGCAATGTGGTGGCAAGTTTGAAGGGAGGGAGGGTGCAATCCGAGAGGAGAGTTTGATGGTCGTCATACAAAAAGAACCAAATCCACTTAGACACCACCACCACCCTTTTCTCACTAATCTAGGACCATGGGGGGTTAAATATGGTTACATTTTCATTAGGCCCTAATAGCAAAGGGCAAAACTGACAGCCACATTGTCATGCAGATGCTTGTGAGGAGGAGGAGGGAGGTGGGGGGGGGGACTTCTCTCCAGCCCCAGAGGCTGAGGTCTATTTGGAGGGAGGGGGAGGGGGGTTGTGTCATCTGGCATTGTTGGCTGGTGAATTCCATCAATGGAGAAGTCATGTTTCTTCTAAAGGGGAGGAAACAAGTTAAAATTGTTGGGGTGGTCTTGGTCAAGGCAGGCGGGGGGGGGCACAGAGGACGTATTGTGTCTGGTGATACATGGTCATTTTCACCTGAACGTGCAGATTGAACAGCATTCAGCAAGAGTGTCAACAATAATTTTTGCAGACAAATAGTTCTCAAGTCGAGTGAAGGAGATGGGGGGCTCAGCACAATTCTTCCTGTCTGTTGGAAAGTGGGCTATGTTCTGCTTGGATGGGCAAAGGAGGGGGAGAGTGATCATAATTTAAGTTTATTTTTTTTTCACACCAGTAAGCTCTCCTGTATGCTACTCATAAAGGTTGGTTCTTGGCAGGAGAGTCCATAACACTTTTTCCAAGGCAGTAGGGACTGCAGGTTAAGGCGCTGAACTTGTTGACTGGTTGGCAGGTCAGCAGTTCAAGACCCGAGTGCTGCACAATGGAGCGACCTCCTCCGTCTCAGCTCCAGCCAACCTAGCAGTTTGAAAGCAAGAAGTTACAAGAAGGTACCAATTTGGTGGTAAGGTAAATAGCCTTGCACATGTCCACGGAAACATCTACAGATGCAGACAGCACTGGCTCTTTGACTCAGTATCACACAAGTGCCCAAACTTTTTGGGGTGTGGGCCGGTCACGTGGTTCAGCGGGCTGGTCACATGGTTCCTCCCACTGGAAACCGAAGTAAAATGTACCCATCCATGCACATAATGCTATTGTAAATGCACCCACGGCAGCATTCTACACATGCATGGGCATGTTTTACTTCCACTTCCGGGAGCGGTCTGGGCCAGATAAGAAGAGACTGTGTGGGCAGACAGAGAAGAAGGCAGACAATTTTGTGCTGATCCAAGAGGAAATAGTACTCCAGGTATTTTGAATTCAACTGATCTACTTCACAAGGCCACTATGAAGTAGATCAGCTGACTAGTGTTTCAACAAGATTCGAATATGACTGAGATTCAGAGAGGAAAAGGGGCTATCCTTCATCAAGGTTCAGAAGACTGTTTGAAAAATGCAGAAATCAGGTATATAGCACTTGGAATAAAGACATCATACAAATGGTAGGTCTGGTTTACAAAAATGGAAGTACTTGGTTTACCTAATTAGTGAGTAAATGGGTTTTCCTCTTTTTCAGTTTTTGTTGGGGGGGGGGGTGTTTGTTTGTTTTTGACAGAGGCTTTCCTATTCCTGTTTAAGAATGTCAAGCCCTGTTCTTTGAAAGAAATGCACACATCCAGTATTTGTTCTGCCAACTATTTCAGGCTACACTAAGATATCCCTTTTTTTGAATTCTAGTGCTGATGCCTGAATAGGCATCTACGGGAGTACAATGAGAAAGCATCAGTACTGTATTGCTGTTCATGATTTGTATCAAACATTTCTAATCTGCAACAAACTTCAAATACATTCTGACTCAACAGTTAAAAAGAAGCCTGTAAAAATCAGCTCAGCATTTTTATGTCATGTAGGGGTGGCCAACCTTGGTGCCACAGGCATTGTTGAACTTCAGTTCCAGGAAGCTGATGAGCTGGTGTGCTGACTTGGACTTCTGAGAACTGAAGTTTAACAACACCTGTAGCACCAAGGTTGGTTGGCCATCCCTAAAACGCTATTCAAAGTAGTCTCCATTTTAATTTTGGTGTAAAAAAAGAATAAATCTGCAAATCCTTCAGAAGGCCTCTTAAACCAGAAATTCTCAACCTTTTAAACCCAGGGCCCAGGTCATGTTCTCTCAGACAGCTTCAGGGCTGGAGGGCCATTTTGCCCAGCCTCCACCACGTGGCACTTCCTGGTGAGGTGGTGGTGGGCCACAAGATATGGTGCTGCAGATTGCATCCGGCCCACAGGCTGCAGGTTGAGAATCCCTGACTTAAACTAAGTGAGTGTCAACTTTTTCAGCCTGTTTTTCCCACTACAGTTGTTTGTTATGTTTGCCGTTCTTCTTTGATGCTCGCTCCCATCCAACAACTGCCACTTCATTCTTCTTAACTCAAACATCAGAGATTTTTTTTTCCTACTCAGCCATCTCAGCAGTAAAGGATATAATGTTCCAAAACCACATACCCAATCAGAAGTATGGTGCAGTGGTTAAATTGCTGTACTGAAATCAAAACGTTGTGCAATTGCGACTGGTAAGGGGCTCAAGGTGGGCTTAGCCTTCCATCTTTCAGAGGTCACTAAAATGAGTGTCCTGCATGTTGGGGCAAGAGAAAGTTATTTTTTGTTATCATTTCAAAGTAACTAATCATGAATGCATACTATGGTAAAGACAGTTATGTCAGAAGATGTCTTTGCATCTTTGATCTTTTTAATGTCCTAGATTAATGTCCTAGATTAAACGGGATCAGTACTACAGACTGTGATTTCTGGTCAACCAAATGCATACATAATTTATTGGGGTGATCTGTGGCAAGAGGTTCGTGGATGAACGATCTAGGAAAGTCAGTAAACACGAAAACAAAACACCTAGATGCAACTGTTGATTCAAGCTGGAGCTGTGAATGGGGAAACTTGCTAACTCACTTTGCTAAACTGTAATTGCTAATTAGTTCTAGGAAGATAACGCAACAGCAGTTGTCTTTACAACACAGAAGGCCCATTTAAGATGCAAACTTTGATGTTCTGATTGGCAGGTGGCATCAGCCCAGCAACCATGCCCAAAGCAACCATGCAATAATTGGCTTTAAATTGGATGGGTGGGGTGCTCAAGCACATATTCTGTCCTTTTCCTATATACGCATGATCTAGTTTTTCAGAGCATGTTGTTCTTATCAGGTTTTAAAATTTTATCTTGGGGTTAGGGAACAAATAAATGTTCCACATGATTCTTCACTGAGAAGGTTTTTGTTTTCATAATCTCTGTTGACCCTGGTTTCATAAATATGCTAGGGATAAAAAAAATGTCTAATTGGTTATACTATTTTTTTAACTTTTTGATAGATGGAAAATTTTCTTCTATTAAACTAGGTAGGTCAGGGAGAGATGAGACAAGATAGAGCAGCGTTCCCCAAACTTATTCTATCATCAAACACTTTACAAATTCTAAAAATTTAATGGAACACTTTTTGTAAGAGAAAGATAGGTTTAGATTATTTCAGTTTTAATAGCAAATAACATAAATAAGCATAAGAGTTTAAAAAAACAAAATAAACATTTATTCCATAATTTTAGTTATACAGTACAACTTTTGAAAATAATAAAGAACAAATTTAATTTAATTTAATTTTTTAGATTTGTATGCCACCCCACTCACATAGCGATTCTGGGCGGCTAACAAAAATACAAAAGTATACATTTATAAGTTCCACATAGTAACAATAAGCATATCAGATACAGGTTCCACAATCATAATAAACATACAGTATCATTATAGCAAATCATAACAGTTTCAAAAGATAACAATAGAATATAACAAAGCAATGGGACAAAACAATGTAACAACATAATCAAGCAGTACAGTACAGGAAAGCAACACAATGTAACAAATAACAATAAATAATGACGTAGGTATTTCCATGTGCCGATAAAGCTCTATTTCAGGTTACTTTGAAGTTGACAACTGATTTGAGAATTCGTAACTTGACTCTAGTGCACTATTTTTCAGAACAATACAATTCACACACTTAAAAAACAACTTAGGACAGTATTTAAAATCATACAAGGCTACTAGTTTACCAGGATTTCATATACAGTAATACCTCATATAACATTAGTATCGAATAACACTAAAATCGCATAACATTAAGGAATCTGGGGGGAAGAATTGCATCAGATAACATTAAGTTCCTATGGGATGCTTCAGATAACAACCGCTAAAGCCTGTGTGGTTACAATGTATCTCTATGGATCCCATAGAGGATCAGATAACACTAAAAATCATATAACACCAAGACTTGTGGAACCAGGTTTTAGTGTTATATGAGGTTTTACTGTATACAGTATTTGCTGGTGTATAAGACTACTTTTCCCCCCTGAAAATCATGCCTCCAAGTGGGGTGGGTCGTCTTATACGCCGGGTGCACTTCAGTTGGGATAGACATAGCTGCCCATAGTGGCCTCCTGAAGCTTGCCCACCTCATTCTACATACCATCCAGATGAAGAAAGAAGCTCTACATTACAATTGTGTCTCCCTTTCAAACTGGTGGGGGAAAAGAAAGGGTTTCACTTACTGGTACCTTCTGCTCTTCCCACTTTTGGCTTATACTCAGGTCAATCTATTTTCCTGGGTTTCAAGGTCAAAATTAGGTACCTCGGGTTATATTTGAGTCAGCTTATATTCATGTATATACGGTAGATAAATAAGTACCACTTTGCACTTGCACTGTTTTATGGCCTGGCCTGGCCCGGCCCAGCAGCGCAGCCTGGCTCGGCAGCATGGCCTGGCCTGGCCTGGCATGGCCTGGCACGGCATGGCACGGTGCCGAAGAAAGGCCTCTTCCACTGCCGCTTGCCACTCCTCCAAAGAGCCAGCTGCTACACCCTTTCTGGGCAGCCGAAAATGGCTGCTCAGAAGTGTGCATGCATCAAAATACCATTTGATGCATGCACACTTCTATTTTTCAGTGCGCATTCATCAAATGGTGTTTTCATGCATGTGCACTTCCTAGCAGCCATTTTGGGCTGCCCAGAAGAGACATCCGGAGGGTGGCCGGAGAGGTGACTGAACCGGTTGTCCGGGGGTTTACTACCCCCCGGCGATCCCCTCTGGATTTCTGCTACTGGTTCAGCTGAACTGGTCCAAACTGGTAGCAGCCCACCACTGCCTTTACCTAATGTAGGGTGCAATCCTAAACACATCTACCTTAGGTTAACTCTCACTAAACATTGTGTTAATTATTTCTGTATATTATTCTGTGGTTCCTCTCTTAAGGAGCTCCCCAGAAGGGCGGACAACTGTGGCCTGTTTAAGAGCCAGATTTTTCTATTTCCTTGCTTGCTTTCTTGCTTGTTTGTCTGCCCACCCACCCCAGCACCCACCCATACAGAGAGGGTGGAGGGTGGCTGGAAATGGAGCCACTTTGCTGTAAAGAAATGAATATACAGCAATTGTATCTGCACAACTCTTGAGGTAGGTAAAACAAACGTTGGCATCTCTAAAGACAAACTGTTATTTTACTGAGACAGGGAGGAAAGGTTTCCAATAGACAAGCCACTACTGTGGCTACTATATTGCGCTTACTCTCAGACACTGGATGATAAAATATAACTGGCTTCTAAGAATAGTGACAAATAATAGCTTCTTCTACAGTTATTATGTATCTAGATCAGGGAAATGGTATTCCCTGTGGCAATGCATGGTTATGAGAGCTGGACCATTAGGAAGGGTGAGCACAGAAGAATAGATGCCTTTGAGATGTGGTGCTGGAGGAGAGTTTTGAGAGTCCCCTGGACAGCAAGGAGAACAAATAGGTCAATCTTAGAAGAAATCAACCCTGACTGCTCCTTAGAAGGGCAAATAGTAAAGATGAAACTAAAGTACTTTGGACATCAAATGAGAAGAGAAGACTCACTTGAGAAGGCCTTGATGCTTGGAAAGGTTGAAGGAAAAAGAAGAAGGGGGTGGCCAAGGATGAGATGGCTAGTAGATGGTATTGTAGAAATAATGGGCACAGAGCTGAGCGAGTTGAGGGGGATGGTGGAGGACAGGAGTGCCTGGCAGACAGTGGTCCATGGGGTCGCAAAGGGTTGGAATCGACTGTGCGACTGAACAACAACAAAAGATCAGGGGAGGCTGTCCTTTTTACATCGGCCTGACCACACCGCTGGACAGCTGAGCAGGACAGACTACACCTCCCAGAACTGGGCACATTTATGGCTGTCGTATGCCCATTTCTGCGTTTATGACAGCTACACACGTGTTTGCTCATGTGTGGGTGTGGTTTATGGCTGACGTAAACATGCCTGCTTCCACTTCCGGATGCAGCGGAGGCAGCAAAGGACTGGGTAGGATGGTGTCACAGGCTGGGTCACAGGCCGGGTCACAGGCTGTAGATCGGGAACTCCTGATCTTGATGGGTTAATTTGAACAACATATGCATTACATAAAGGTTGAGAATGGTAGTAAAAAGCTAGTTGTCATCATGCATCTTTTTGTCATCTGTTTTTCCCCCTTTTAATCTGGAGACTGAGGGTGAAGGAGAAATCTATCCTGCATTTTTGACTCATGAGGTCACATGACAACATTCCCCACACATTATAGTCTTGGCCTTCCTCTCTGTGTGTCTTTATGTGCAACATTGCCTATGACATTGGGTCATTGCTTTCATCATTGGCTGACTCATCTCTAGCACCCTGTGTAGTAATTCCCGGACTATTCTTCTTTTCCTTTATCCTACTCATGTGACAGGCAACTCTGCTGCTCAGTCCACCAAAGAAAAGAAAGAGATTTGGATCAGCATTTCTGGATCTGAGACACAAGTTTAAGCTAGCCAGCATGCAACAGAATTTCAATATTAATTACCAGCTAAAATACAAGTATAGTACAGGATTTCTTTCTGGGACTGCAGTCACATTAGGAAATCTTAGCACAGTGTATTTCTTTACTTGGTGAGATTGGTTTTATTGTGAATAAAATCAGTGAATTTTTAGTTATGGCTGTATGGATTTGCTCCACAACAACTCATCAACAGTAAGCTTTGAAAAGCCAAAATAAACCATTTTGCATTTACAAATACTAATAAAGATATGCTATATTATCAACATATCATGAAAGAAAGATCTACTTCCCATGTGCCATTTGGGAAAGAACCTGTTAAATTGGGATTAAATTGTCCTGGATGAATTCAACTAAATTAACACAAATTCACTTTAGGTAGGACAAGCAAAGCATCTTTACATAACCATTTCTGCAGCAGCAGGTGAGACTACAGGTTGTAAGCCTCAGAACAGAGAGTCCCAGGGTGGGCACTGTAGGCGTGCATGCACACCAAGTGCTTGGTGCGCGTGCGCAGTGGGGAAACCAGTGAAATGGAAGCCCCAAAGGTGGTTCCCCCCCCCCAAAAAAAAAAAGGCTGCTACCGGTTCTCCGGGACGCTGGGAAAAGTTACTACCGGTTCTGGCTAACTGGTGTGAACCTGTTGCATTCCATCACTGGCCCCCTGGCTATGGCTCTGAGCCCTGCTAAATAGGATCACAGTTAAAGAGACATTGTGTAAGGATCTTCAGATGCTTAAGCAATATATACAACAACTATAGGTTGTAATTAAAAGGTGCAGAAGTGGAAAGGACCTGGACATTGTATGTACAATCTGATGCATGGAAATCAGCCTTACCACATTCAGTGACAGTTACTCCTAGGTCAGTGTGCACAGGATTACATTGGCTAAAATCCTGTTGCTTAGTGCAGAAACATTCATCACACTTCTTTCCCAGAATTGACTGAATTATATGCATTTTCTTATGCTAAGCAACTTTCAGCTACAGGAAAAAAATGAAGAAAGTTTTGTGGTAGCTTTAAGACTGACAAATTTTTATCTAGCATACAAAATCTGTGGATCAGATGCATCCAGTGAAGTGATCTATAGTCCATGAAAGCTTGTGTTAAATAAAACTTGTTAATCTTTAAGGGACCACAAGACTGTGTTGCTAACAGTTGGGTTTCCCCTCCTGTATATTCCAATGACATTCAAACACCCACACAAACACACATCAAGAGTGACAGCAAAGAGAAATAGCTTTCCAAGAACCAAACAAGTTGAAAAATTACCAAGAGTCTCAGTAATTACAAGAAGTAAAACATTAAAAAAAAAAGCTTGAGTTAACTATTATTTGCATGTTAATCACTGCCCTTGGTAGAGCTGAGAGTCCCACAACAAAAAAACAGAATTTCCTGACTTGAAAAATATTAACCTTGCTGTCCAGTGACACTTTCCCTCCTCTCATTTCCAAATCTAAAGTTTTGTTTGCATGTTAGGTTTCTGAGTGGCCTGAAGATTCTCCGCAATGATTCCTTTTCCTTAACATCATAGTCAACTAGAATGTCAGCTGGTGTCTAGAAAAACAGTCTTTTGCTATAGATAGTTAACACCTAGGTTTGAACTAAATGTGATTTAGGGGATCTGTGATCACGACTTCACAGAGTTTTAAAAAGAGTGTGTCTGAGTGTGTGTGTAATTGTGGAGTCAGAAATCCAATTAGGGCTACAGTAGTGGGAGAAGGAGATAAATCCTTTCCACCATGTAATTTATTTATTTTTACAGTTTATGTCTAATGAATGTTCACTGAAAGAAAACCTGCCTGAAGCTCTGGAGAACTGCTGCTAATTAGTATAGGCAAAACTGAGCTGCCTCAAAAACCAGGCAGCTTCCTATGTTTTTCTCATGCATAGTAATAATCATCACAGTTTTTAAAAAAATACTGTTGGCACCATGCATCTGACCTAAAACAAGTAGTTGATCTCATCATGCTGAAGCAGCCTTCGGATGTTCAAGAGCCAGGGGGCAAAGAAAGTACATAGAAATGATACGATTACTCAACAGGATCCTGGCAAAACATTAACCTTGGGTGCTGCAGATGGTTGATGATTACGACTCAGAGAAACTCTGAAAGTTTCACTTGACAAGTGGGCGGTTGTTTTGTTTTGCAAATGATGGCAGCGCAGGTAGAGTTAAAGGAAGTGTTCCAGTTAATCTTGCCTACATGCTACCCTCTTCCCGTGAAAGAGAAAAAACAACATCCAAGAACCTCATACTTAACTACTCGTGATAAACGAACCAGGTATTTTCCTCCCTTCAGCCAATTCCTTAATACCTTGCCAGGAAGTTTAATTTGAATTGCAAGAGTATAAGGAAGTATCTGGGAGTCTCTTTGACCCCAGAGGGATTTAACACTACAGTATTCAGTAATGTTTTGGATTATCAGAAAACAAAATAAAAAACGCTGTAGCACTTTGAAGACTAACTGTTATATGTGTATTGTTAGCTTTCGTGGATCAAGCCCACTTCTTCAGACAAGGAGTGAAATTTACAGTCATGGTTTTTACACACCAGATTCAGGGGTCAAAGGGAGAAGGGCCTGCTGGAATAGTATGACAGACAAGCAAGCACAACAGTACAGCTTCCCACAGCCATCAGCAACAATAGATTATTCAGATTAGCTCTAAATGTCTTCCTTTCAATCTCAAAGGTGCGGAGAAAGCCCATTCAGCAAATATGCCTAGTTTGTTATTTTATTTCTCCTCAAATCAGAACCAATTTATAGTGACCCTAACAGGAGTTTCAAAGTGAGTCATTTAAGTAATGGTTTTACCAGTTCCACTCTACCAATGAGCTTCCTGGCTGAGGATCTTATGACTTCCACCTCTTTATTTTAGGCCTTTCCTCGTTGGCTTTCTTTAAGGTGGTAAACAAGATCCATGTTCAAATCATTCACTAAAAATGCTGTAGGATTAGACCAGGGGTTCCCAAACACACACACACACACGGAAGCAGAAGTAAATGTGACTGCTTCCACATTTACGACAGCCACAGGCACATTTACGGCTGATGTAACTGCATTTACACATGTAGGGGCATGTTTTACAGCTGTCGTAAACACGCCCACTTCCACTTCTGGATGCGGCAGCAGAGGACAACATGAAAGGGTACTGCAGGCCATAGGTTGGGAACTCCTGGATTAGACTAAGGCAGTGATATTTGAAGAAAGGATTTGTAACTAAATCAACCTCTTAAAATTACTGTTTATCCGCCTGAGGAAAATGTCCCAGTAATGTTCTTTTGAGTAAATGTCCCAGTAATGTTCTTTTTCTTGATTTTTAAAAACAATCTCATCTCATCTCAGCTATTTTAGCCAACCACTGACACAGCCCCTGTATATGACAGGAAACTGAGAAGCTCTGGCCCTCAAAACATTTGGGACTATAGTTCCCATCAGCGCTATGTTGCCTGACATAGAGTCATGGGGTGTTGCACTTCAGAACAGGAACTGCGGTGGCAAGACCCTAAACTTAATGACTGGAACATTGGCAGGTCAGCAGTTCAAGACCTGAGTGCTGCATGACGGAGTGAGCTCCCATCTCTGTCCCAGCTCCTGCCAATCTAGCAGTTTGAAAGCAAGAAATTGCAAGTAGATAAATAGGGACCACTTTGGTTGGAAGGTAACAGTGTTCAGTGAACTCCAGTGTCTAGTCATGCCTGCCACATGTCTACAGAAATGTCTGCAGACACAGACAGTGCTGGCTCTTTGACTATAAACGGAGATGAGCAGTGAAGCCTAGAGTCAGATATGACTGGCTTTTGAGCAAGGCCACCCTTTACCTTTATCTACTTCAAAACATCTGGAGTACCAAACTTTCTCAACATATTATCATGTCAAGAAATTATAACTGGAGTATCTGACATGAAAAGTAAGCATTGGAGCATTCATTTTTCAAGGAGGCCTTTTTCCTCATACTCCTTGTTGGGGTCAACAATGGATTAAATCTTCTTTCCAAGCATGGGTTTGGCAGTGTGGGAGGCAACAGATATATATTTAACTGTGTGACTAGTGGGTGGGGAAAGTGAGATGGGAAGAGTCCAAACCTCTGGCCACTTCCCTCCTTTTCCCTCTCATCTGCTATTGTTTTCTGGTTGCTTTCTGGGATAATTTGTTGTTCAGTCGCATAGTAATTTTTGGCTTTTAATACCAAGTTTTTTTTAAAAGTTTTTAGAGTTTTTAATTTTTAAAAATGATTTTATAATTGTTGTAAATCCCCCTGGGTCCCTTTTGGGAGGAGGGTGATAAACAAATTGAAATAAATAAATAAATAAATAGTTGAGTCCGACCCTTTGCGACTTCATGGACCATGCATGCCAGGCACCCCTATCCTCCACCATCACAAACGCTAATTGCCCACTGACAGAGAAGGAATATTATCTAACACTTTTGCCAAAATAATAATACAAGATGAATCCAGTCCTTCATCTTTTCACTTGAATATTTACAGAGCATACTGGGTTCTCTCTCTCTCTCCCCCCCCCCCCATATTTCTCTCTCTCCTTCTCGCTTGTTTTGGTTTTAAATCTGACTGCCATACTGGAGGTCTTGATGCAAAGGATGGTTCTTTTTAGGCTCATTTCCTGTTTATTCAGCATCCTTCTCTTTAGGCAGTCACAGTTTTTTCCCCTTTTCCTCCTGAGGATTCCTTTGGGAAAATTTGTTTGGATTTGGAATGCAAGGGTCATTTCCACATTCCAAGGGAGAAACCCTGGTGACGCTGACCTACATATTCCAGCCTGTTACCCAACACCTACCCAAAAGCACTATTTGAATATACAGAGCTGAACTGCTTTATAGAGAGTCTGGCATTTGGTCTAACTAGGTGACTCCTGTCTATTCTGATGAAATTTTAAAAATGTTTCAGCTAGGCTCGGAAATATTTTTTTCCCTCAAGCCATGTCCGGCTTCCTGAGATCTCTTTAATTGGGTATTTACTTTTGTGTTTGTTATTTATATGCTTCCGTTCACACACACACACACACAAAAGGCTCCCAGCTTTTTTAAAATTTCAATTTATTAAAACAAGACAACATTTAATCATACAAAAACATCATTACCACATGCAAGAATAATTCATACAATTTTACATCAACAAAACAATCTTCTCTTGGCTCCCCACCACCTATGGGACTTGTACTTCCAATTTATAATTGTTTTATTTCAATTAACAATATTCTATACATTCATGCCTGTTTCCCAAAAAGTTGTGCATTCCTGTCCTGGTTTTGTTCCCTTTGTTTTAAGGAAGACATAGTCTATAAATTCTCCCCAAATATCTTTGAAGTCATTTCTCTTTATTAATCCTTTTTAAAACTTTGGTTCACAAGTCAATCTGTCATTCATCACAACGTTCCATAGCTCTTATGCCAATTGTCCAGCTCTGTTTCACAATATATTTTCCATATTTTAACAATAAATAGTCTCATAGTTGTTACCATTGTTACAATCATTTCCTTATTATTATTATTATTATTATTATTATTATTATTATTATTATTATTATTATTATTATTATTATTATTATTATTATTATTATTATTATTATTTTGCTACACTGATGTTTCTTAGGTCCAACAAAAGTCTGCATAGTTAAAGCAATGGCCATCCCATTAGTAATGTATGGCTGTGAGAGCTGGACCATAAGAAAGGCCGAGCGCAGAAGAATAGACACCTTTGAACTGTGGTGCTGGAGGAGACTCTTGAGAGTCCTCTGGACAGCAAGGAGATCAAATCAGTTAATCCTGAAGGAAATCAACCCTGAATGCTCATTGGAAGGACAAACACTGAAGCTGAAGCTCAAGTACTTTGGCCACCAAATGAGAACAGAGGACTCACTTGAGAAGGCCTTGATGCTAGGAAAGACCGAAGGCAAAAGGGACGGCAGAGGACGAGGTGGCTAGATGACATCATTGATGTGGTGGGCATAGATCTGGCCAGACTGCAGAGAATGGCAGATGACAAGGGAGCAGTGGCGTCACTGGGGGGGGGGGAGGCCCTGGGCGGCGCTTTTTGGGCTATGTATGTTCTTGGACTACAATTCCCAGAAGCCCTAGAGGGAGCGGGAGCAGGAGCCAGCATCCACCAGGAGGCAACAAATTTGGCTTCAGCCCTGGGCGACTGAATTCCATGTGACGGTACTGCAGAGGAGGCTGGCGTGCAGTGATCCATGGGGTCACAAAGGGTCGGACTCAGCTATGTGACTGAACTACAACAAAGGTCAATTAGTAAGGCCACCATCCCAAGCAGTCTTCTATTGGAGCCTGACCCAGGCATGGCAGGCCCCAGGTCTGCTGATCCAATATCCTCCATCACTCCTCCCAGCTCCTGATGACAGCTCAGCTGGGGACGTCAAACCCACCCAGTGGCCATTCATCCGCACTACCCACCAAAAGGTGCTCTAAGTACCAGGTGTGTGCTGTTATATCAGACAATCAGGCCTTGTCCCGCCCCACCCTCACCTCTGGCGCCCTAGGGCACCAATAGCAATGTATGGGATTCCCATCCAACCCCAACCGCCAAATAGGCACCCCCACCACCTCCTATCCAGTGTCTTCCCATGGTGCCCTGCACATCCCTGCTAAAGACACACACCTTCCAAGCCAATTGCCCAAATCCCCGTGCTCAATACTGGACAGGTGTGGGGGGGGGGGACCCAAGACATGGCCAATTTTCTTGTGAGTCAAAAATTTCCTGTCTAGTACTGAGCTGAAGAGGGCAGGCAGAAGGATCACCCACTTACCAACCTACACCATGAAGCAGGGGAAAGGAAGCCTCTGCCCAACTGCCTGATAGGACCACCCACCCTTTGCCACCAGGCAGAGTGGCCCAAGAAAGTGGTCTGTCTAGTTTGAGGTAGGGGTGGGCGGGCGTTGTAGCAAAGAGCACCCGCCCCTACAAGAGATGCTGGAGCAGATGCCCACCTTGTCTGAAGTTCTATGTCAATGATCCTGGGACTTTCTGCATGGCATCCATCTACTCTGCCACTGACCTGTGGCCTCTTCCTCAGTATGGCTGTGAAAATGCAAAATATGTGCTGAAAAACAACATCTATCATGTCTACAAACTTACCATTAGAGGGAAGGATGAAAGATACTGCTTTAGCTGATGGCAACTGTAATAAAATTTGGATTTGCAGGAGATAGAGAGTAGCAAATACATAGTGATTTTTCTTCAGAAATGGAAGCATTTTTGCTTGTTGTATTTGTAAACCACAAACTAGTCAAAGCTCGTATATTCCTTCTGTCATCTTACATTCTTTTTGCCATCATCATTACCATTGTGTATCACAAATCATAACAACTTAATTATTCAAGAGTATGTTGGACTATAACTTCCATTCTTCCTAGGCTGGATACTGTAGTCTAGCACAGCTGGAGGTTATAAAGCTTAGCGAAGGTCAGTTTACAGCATCTGAGGTGCTATTCTCAGTTCAGACACTGTTGCATGAGCCAGTGTTATAATAGTGTCTGATCTGGTTATCTGAAGGTTGACTTTGTAATCTTACAAAAACTCCAAAGCGCTTCTTCAGCAACCTGTTTGTAATTGTACCAAACAGCACCATGCTGAGGATTTTGCAGAGTAGCAGAGCTCTCTTCTGAAAAATATCACAATTTGGTTTCCATTATACCCTGGATACCTTGGAGTCATTATTCAGCAAGGAGTCCTTGTATAAGTTGACATCTCCGCGACAACCTTCTGCACAACTTCTGTCCCTGGCAGTTCATCTCCATGTTGGTCCAATATTTTTCTTGAGAAAATTTTCCCATCTGCAAGGTGGTCATTCCCTAGGTCAGTGGTGGCGAACCTAAGGTACATATGCCAGAGGTGGCATGCAGAGGCCTTTCTGTGGGCATGCCTGCCATAGCTGGGAAAGCCCCGCCCAGCCGGCACCAATGGTAGTACCGCTTCCCCATTCAGCCCAATCCCTCTGCTAATGGAGAGCGAGAGGGGAGGCTGAAATCTCTCCTGGGAGGTGGGGGGGCAAGGTAAAGTGACCAGACACTCCCACCCACCCCTTCTAGGCTGCAGCAGCCCATGTGTATGGGGGGGGGGTCAGGCACACCCATGGGGGCACACACACATGTGACTTCACCAGAGGTGCACCAGCAATATCACATGGGTGTGTGAGCATGTGCAGTGCTCCACATGCCTCCTGCTCCTCCTCCTTGGGTACTTAGTCTCCAAAAGGTTCACCATCACTGCCCTAGGTCTTTTGCGATCTCTTGGATACCAATTCATTATTCTGGCACTCCATCTATTGTCACTTGTTTCCAATATAAGCTACACAAATCCAGCAACAATTCTGTAATTTTTTTTAAAAAAATATCAGAATGCATAATTATCAGTACCACCTCATACCTCTTCTCGTTCGCTTGTTACAGCTACATGGTTTTCAGAGTAGGGTGCTGAGATTTTGAAGAATGGGATGGATTGAAGGGATACAGAGTGGAGGACTTTTGCCATTTTCTACAGGATTAGCAAGATTGGTTTTGCATGGGTTTTTGGTAATGGCAGCCTGGATTGGGGCTTCAGTCCCCCAAAGGCTGATGCTAAATAAAACATGTTGGTCTTTAAGGTGCCAGAACCTTTTGCTATTTTTGCAGCAACAAGTTAGCACAGCTGCCGCCCCTCCCCCTGCAAGCATACCAAATGAAAAATGTTCAGTAAAATGTTAACAACACAAAGGTAGGACAATATTGTTCATCTGTTTGCTGTTGTTTCAATTGTTTTAAATCATGTTATGAAACTCAGATGGGAAGAAATTAAAGGCAAGATCCCAAGGGAAACCCAAGTCTGTACTGGAACCGCTGAAGACTAGCATAACGCTACAATGCCCCCAGAATACACAACACATTTCTCTCCCCTTTCTAAAAAGGGGAAGGAGAAACTACATTTTTGCCCGTTCAAAAGTAACGTTTATTTTAGCTCATCATCTTTTGAGCCTTCAGGAGACTCTAATTAATAGTCTACTCATATGCCAGTTTGCTAAAAAATAAACCTCATTGTCCTCACCGGGACTTACTCCCGGGAAAAATGTACATAGGCATATTTATTTGCCTGGAAAGTGGAGTTCAGTGTAACCTACTTCCAAATCAACGTTATCAGGACTGGGCTGCAGACTTCAATACTCCCTGCCTGCCTCCCTGGGTTTTTTCAAAACATAAATGTAATCGCCGGACATATCTTCAGATCCGCAGGTTGAGCAACTGCAGCTTCAGTGTACGAAAGCACATAAATAATGTTTATGGCCAAACTGGCCTGACCCTACATTGCCCTGAGATACAGAAGCAGTGTCTTGTCATTAGTATGCACAGCGCATCTCCCCTTAATGTCTGCTCATTTGTTCTCCCTGCAACTCAGCTCTATAAATCTCAACAAAAGGGCAAGGCAGGGCTCGTGGGGGAAAAGGGGGTGGGGTGGACCAGCAAGCAGCAATGGTGTGGGGGGTGAGAGGGGGAGAGTGAAGGGAGACAGGCCTGGAGTTCAACTCCTGTATTCAGCTTGCTGTGCCTCTGGCAGGCCAAAATATTTGGAGGACTTCTTGAAGGGGATGGATATTTAAGTCATTTTAAAAAAGATTTCTCCCCCCTCTCCCTGTCCTTCTCTTCACAAATCCAAGTCCAATTGTGTCCTGTGTAATCTCTGTGTGTATTTGAATAATTCTTCTTGACAATTGTGTTGGGTTTTTTTCATAAAAGCTCTTTCCTTTCTTTTTTTTCATTTAAAAGGTAAAAGCAAGTCTGAGCAAAACATGGACATGTTTTTCTTCTAAATTAGAAAATAGTACATCACACAGGAACATGGAGATAAACAACAGTGTTTCCTTCCATCCCACTTTCTTTCACACATATGTGTTCATTGATTCCACTCAAATAGGATGACTTCAAAATAAGAAAAAACTGTTAGATGAGAGCTGTTATCTTAAACATTTCTACCAGTTTTTGTACATCCCCCAAAGACCCATTCTTTTAACTCAGATATTCCTTATATTTGCAGCCCGAGAAGACCACCATTGTTGGGTAACTTATTTTACTGATTGGCCACTCTTCTCCAGAAAAAGATTGATGTGTGAAAACTGATAAAAGAGACAGTACATTAAGAATGGATGAAAATAGACAGAAATGTAAAGCCCACTACATAAAATAAACAGTGTTTAGCAAACAAGAGCAAAAATCAGGACCAGAAAAAGGACAGAAATGTTGGGTAATGGCGACAAGACATACAGGGAATTACTTGTGCTGATGGGAAGTAATAAACATATAAACGTCCTTTCTCCTTTTCTAAAGTGTTGTCCTCATTCTTTTTTGTTGGAGAGAAGCAACCTTAGTCTGGATTTTCTGCATAATGGCTGCTTCCAGACCCACATACATGGACACCAGTTTAACTGGTGTTTGTAACTTTTTCAGGGATCTTTCCTCTTCCGGATCCTGAATGGATTTTCTGTAATAATAAAGCATAAGGGAGGGAGGGTTTTATAATAATTGCAGTGTCCTCAAATAGTTATTCCTGTTAAGGAGTCACAAGCTCGGTACTGAACCATTAGTCTCGGCTAGTATAAATACAAAATACAAGCGAAAGGGTAGATTTTTCACTTGCATGAGTCTTGGCAGGCCATTGGAGGGTTACCAGTTCTCCACACATTCTTGTGCCTCATTTGACTTTCCTGTACAGTACTTGGATAGCTCACAGCTGAAAGCACACATTTATTTTTCTGTAAGGGCCAGATCTGGTGTAGGCATGAAAGCTCTTTATTTGCCCTATGTTAATAATAGTAGTATGCCATCAAGTCAATTCTGATTTATTGCAACCATTTCAAGGGTTTTCTAGGTAGGGAGTACTCATAAGCGGTTTACCATTCTTTTCTTTTGGGGGCACCATGGGGGACAGTGCAGCTTGTCCAGGGTCTTCTCCTGGAAGCACACAGGGGAATTGAACTCTCAACCTCTGGCTCTGCAACCAGATACTTTAACCACTAAGCAATTCAGGCAGTGGCCTGTGTTAGTTTAACCAAATACAGTACTGTATATTTATTTATTTATATTTTATATAAGCCACTATGTGTTATAATCAGTGATGGGCAGCCAAAATGTTTACTACCACACCGTGGGCAGAGCCAATGTTGTGGGCTGAACCAACATCATGGGCGGAGCCAACGTCATCGGTAGAGCCAATGTCATGGGTGGAGCCAACATGGGTGGAACCTACGTCATGGGCGATCTAGTCATGCCTGCCATACGGCCATTTATACATCTGCAAACCCAAGCAGCACTGGCTCTTTGGCTGTAAATGGAGATGAGCATTGCACCCTAGAGTCAGATATGACTGGCTTTTGAGCAAGGGAGACCTTGAACCACTTGCAGAGACAAAACCTGACATCAAATTGGAATAACAATCAGGGATCTTCTGTTATTAGGTAAAGGTTCCCCTTGCCCGAAATCCAGTTGTTACCAACTCTAGGGTTCAGTGCCCATCTTTGTTTATAGCCAAAGAGCCAGTGGACTTGATCCACAAAAGCTCACATTAAAATACACATTAAATACACATTAAAATACACATAAAATACAAGTAAAATACACATTAAAATAAACATTAAAATACACATAAAATACACATCAAAATACACCCACCCACCCAAAGGCAGGTCACTTACCGTGGGGAGCAGGCGGTAGGGAGCTTCAGCGGCTGCTCTTCCTCTTCCTCCTCCCTGCTTGGAACAGCAAGCAAGGGAAGTGTCAACGGCCGAGCAGTACCGCTGTCATGCTTTTGAGGGCCTCAGCCATGGGGATGAGCCACAGCACCTCCAAGGAGGCCACCGAGGGCCTCCGCAGCCGCTGCTGGTTCCCCCATGGCTGCACCTCTCCTCCGACACTGTGCTGCCACACTCCAAGCAGCAAATGGCTGCTTGGCTCGGCACGCCGAGCGCTGGAGGTGCACATGCACGCCAAGTGCTGGAGGCATGCATGAGTATCAAGTGCCGGAGGTGTGCATGCGCACTGAGCGCCAGAGACATACATGCGCAGGTGGGTGGCAACCACCAAAAAAGGTAATTCCCGGGGTGGTCACCCGAAAATCTTGGCACCGATCAGCACGGGCACCTGGAAAAGTTGCTACCAGTCTGTGTGGACCGGTGCAAACCGGCCCTTGCCTATCACTGGTTATAATAGTCATCCAGAAGGGATGTTCATGTGTGCATTTGCCTTGAGCTGCATTTTCAATGTCTGCTTTTAAAGCAAATGGGTGCTATCACTCAAGTTTCTACATGGGGGGGGGGGAACTCAGTAATTATTTCTGGATGACTCTCTAGTCACCTTTAGATTACAAATAGCAATAGCACTTATATACCACCCCATAGTGCCTAGTGTAAAGTCACATAGGCAATTTTACCAAATCAGGGACTGGTTGTTACAAAACCATTCAAAGTCAAAGCATGTGGCCAATCAGAACTAAAGTGGTGGCATCCTGAATGAAAGTGATAATTAGTGAGTGCTCATCAAACACGTGTTTTTATTTGCTGTGTTGGCATTGGTGAAAAGAGAGAGATGGACAGTGACAGAGTGTGCCCTCATCCCTTTTTCACTCAGCCATAAAGTCAATGCTTCATTTGTCAGAAGAAAGACTTGTCTCACATTTCAGTCTTCTTTCATGCTCTCCACTGGCTGCAAACACCTGATGAAGGTATCGTTTGAGTAAATCTATATGATCTGTAGCATGGAAATGAAGTCATGTGTGACTCGTGCAAAAATACAAAATGTGTTTTTTAATGGGAAATGGTGCTACCCACTGCAACAGACCTACATGCATTTATGTTTTATGCCACATTCTCTCCGCTATGCCTCACTGAAAGCCAGAATCCAGTGCTCTTTCAGTCTGCAGAATCAACACCAAACTTGATTGCTTCAGATAGACTTTCAATGGGGACGCAAAACTGTAACAAAATTACTGTCGTCAATCTCATATTTATCCCTTTTTTCTTTTTAAAGAAAAGCATTTAATCATTTGCTGACCAAAAGGTGGGAAGGTGAGATGGCTTAGGAAGAAAGAAAGACAGCCAGATAGAAACACAGCAGGTAATTCACCTGGGAAAGAAAAAGAGTTAAAACTGAGGAACTTATCTGTTATGCTAATCATTCTGTACCTCTGTACCTGATGTGTATAAATTGATGCCGTGAAGCCTTACTCTTATGTCTGACAAAGTGGACTTGATATACAAAGGCTAATATTAAAATACAGCAGTTAGTCCTTAAAAGTGCCACAATGTTTTTAAAATCTTTTTGTGTTGTTTTGTTTACTCTCTGCTATCCTATTTTTCAGGAAGATTCTAGATACGAAGGATAGGCATTTCAGCATACTTTCAGTACAGGAAAGAGAAAAACCTAAAAATTAGTAAACAGTTTTGCTGGGGAGTTATCCTTATGATTAAAAAAAATCAAGATGATTCAGTGAATGAGAGTGCTGCCTATTTTACTTGTATTGAACTCACATTTATGTCATGGGACTTAGTGGGTACATGGAAGAGTTCAGAGCATAAAGTTCTTTCACCAAAATAAAGAACAAATGGTGAAAAATTACATTTTTCATCTCATTTAAGGCTAAAAGGAAATGCCTTTTAAAAGGCTATCTTTAATGACTTGACACTTCTGTTAAAGGTCAGGAAGAAGAAATGATCTGTTGATTTGCAAGATGCCCTCTGCCTTGCCTCTAATTCCAAAATCCCCCTCCAGGCAATTTCTCCATGTTCTGATAAACCTGATCTGACAGCCATATCCCCTTCCTTGGAGGGTAACCTTAATGAAGCCATCCAGTAGGTAAAAGACTTTATTAAAGAAGGGCTACCTACTGAGAAGACCCTACAGCTGGACAAGCGGCTGAGGTTGCTTTTTCCCCCCAAGTGTAGAAAATGTCCCATTTTTAATTTGGATATTTCTTTATCAGGCCCACTGTATCCACAGTGCTGTATACAAATCAATGTTGAGCAAAGTCTTTGCCAAGAAACATTTAATGCAGTTTCAGGTTCAAAGAGCCTCCAAGATGGCATCACCTGTGTCGTGCTCCTTCTAGGCATACAAATTGGTCATAAATTTGCCTTTAAAAATGATTTAATAATTTTAAAAGTTCTTTAAGTTGCATGATTTTGGTTGTCCAGTTGTCCCAGTGATTCCAGTTACATAAGAACTGAATCTCTCACCACAAAAAGGAGATAACATTGATATTTTTGTAAATAAAGGAGCAGGGTCCTGAGAATACCACATGGTAATTTACACCTTCTTATCATGACTGAGGATTATCTGGAACAGGGTTCCTCAAACTTGGCTCTCAAGATGTTCTCAGATTTCAATTCTCAGAAGCCCTGATCAGCAGGTGTGCTGATTTGGACTTCTCCAAATTGAAGTCCAAGAACACCTGGAGAGCTAAGTTTGAGGAACTCTGATATAGAACATTAAGTTTTACATAAGAGTCTTCTGGGAGGGGAAAACATCTCAGGGCTAACTGAAGTTAGGATTTAGATCATTTTGTGAATTTCAAAACACTTGTCACTTTCCCCCAAAAAATGCAGTCAGAAGGAAGAAGATTCAATTGAATGAGATCTAGTGAATACTTAAGTGGCCTAAATAATGCAGTCAAACAATTACAAACAACTTGTTAAGCACAGATAAGAAGATTTGTCAGCCCCACATCCTAAAAGAAATACTGTATCTTTAAAACCACACATTCCAGGGAAATACAGCTACACGCCCAGAATGCAATGAAGATTGGAGGGATCAAATTGTTCTACAGTTTACAGTTCATAACCAAGAAATTAATATAAATCATCACCCAAGCTCTATACCAGGGGTCGGCAACTTATGGCCCATGGACAGAATCCAAATAATCCAGTCCCTGCCCTCGCTCCAGCTGCCACTGCTCCCAGAAGTGGCCATGGACCCATTTACCACAGCCATAAATGCATTAGCCACAGATGCAGGGGGCATCAGTCTGGCCCCCTTAACTGTCTGAGGGAGTGTGACCTAGCCCCAGCTTTAAAAGGTTGCTGACCCTGCAGACCAATTATCTACTTAAAAAGAAATTAATCAACCTTCCCACAACCTGTTATTTATCAAAGCTTAAGCTATGATGGGTGTTATACACCTGCCGGCATTTGATGTTATGAAATGTGTACGATACAACTTGAGGACAAAAGGGTGGAGATAATCAAGGTTAGGTTGGCCCAGTTCTTCTTCTCTTTCTTGCCACCCATTGGTTATGCACAGAGGTATTGCAATACTTTATGTCAAGTTGCTTTTTGTTTAATAACATCCATCTGATAATATAAATATTATTCACAAATATGTAAATACTGTAACAACATATTTTCACTGTACATTTCCTGATTTCTTCTGATCGCAGCTAACTAACCAGAAGGAACCACAAAAGCAAATGATTTGTCCCCCCCCCAAAGGAAAGTTGTGATGCTAAGGAACGTCGTGTCAGTGGTGTTCTTCCAGTAGGACCACTGCATATCACCACTGACTTGAATACCTTTGCCAATAAGTTAGCTGGTTAGATTTAAGCCTGCTTGCCCTCAGACATCATTAGGTAGTTATTTTGTTGTTTATTGTATTATGTTTCTATTGTTTATTTAATTGCTTGTACACTCCCCAGAGTGGGAAATACCCCAGATGGGTGGTATGTATAAATAAATAAATAAATAACAGTTCTAGAGAAATTTACAGAGCATCTTTTAAAAGGATTAATGAAAGAATTAGAAAGTGTCAGAGTAATAAGATTGAAGGATTTGCTAAGCAAAGTTCCCCATAGGGAACATATTAAAATGAGAAAGATAACATTTCATGGTTTAACATAATACAGTTGGAGAAATTGATTAAATATTGATTAAAACAATAGTAGTTGTAGACAATTAACAAAATTTGAAGAACTGATAATACAAATAGAATGGAATGAAATAACAACAAAAGGTTTGGTAAGTAAAATATATAAAATATTGATGGAATGTGAAGTTGAACAACAAGCTTTAAGAATCAGCTGGGAAATGGATTAAGGAGGCAATATTAAAGAGGAGGAATAGGTTTACCATGATGGAGGACCTTGGGACTCCAGTTAAAATTAAAGAGTATTGTTATAAAACAATATGGAGATGACATATGGCTCCAGTATTCTTAAGTCATTATGATATTAAATATTCTAAATGCAGTTGGAGATGTAAAAAAAAGTTAGAACATATTTTCATTTATGGTGGGAATGTAAGAATATGAAGAAAATATGGGAAAAGATTTTTATGGAAATTAATGAAATATTATATATGAAATTGGAAATTTGTTTGAAAATAGCCTTATTAATTTGGAAATACTGTATGCAGATAGAATGGAAAAAGAAAGATGATTACAATGAAACCTTGCATAAAGAGTGCCTGACTTAGAGACCAACTTGCTTAAAGAGCAGAATTTTCTCCAAATGGTTGCCTTGCAGAACAACAAAAACTCGCTTATCAGCTAAATCAGGGTTTGCAATTTCCCCCAGCCAGAAGTAATCACTTTTGACTCACTTATCATGGCGGTGGAAGCATTTTTTCCAAGTGTTTCACTTAAAGAGCAACTCTCTTAAAGAACAACCCCATGGGACACATTATGCTCTTTAAGCGAGGTACCACTGTATTATATTTGCAACAGCATTGAGATTAAATATTGTCAAAAATGTAAAGTAGATTGATGACTGTTACAAATATATATGAAATATAGATATAAATGATAAATTAGTATGTGAGGTAAATCTTTTAGATTTTTGTAAATTCATGGTTTAAACCTTTTTTAATTGACTTTTAAGTAATTTTGAACCTCAAGGTTTTAATTTATGAATTTTCTGTAAGCCGCCTAGAGTTAGGTTTGCCTGATTGGGGCGGGATAATAAATCTAAATAAATAAATAAATATATAAAGGTAAAAAAAAGATTTAGCTAAAAATGGTCTTGGAGAGATATGAAGAGAATTTTTAGAATATGTATTGGCAAAAGGGAAAGAAGTGAAACCAAAACAAGATGCATTATCTTTTTTGAATGAAGGAGCAAATACATAAATTTAATGATATGGAAAACACTTAATGGAGAAGGTTTATAAGTCCCATGGGTGGCGGGTGCACATAGAGAGTTATATTAGGGTGGTTTCTTGGTTGTGTTTTTTTCTGTTATTGCAGTAGAACAAGCTCTGATTCTTTTATAATATCAGTATCAATACCAAAATCAAAACTACTGATGTATAGATTAGTCGCAGCTTTATCCTATCAGCATGAAGACTATCAGAAGCAAGTTTCAAGGACAACATCTCCTGTAATGTATTATTTTGGAGGGTAATGGCAGTATAATGAGGTTTTTAAAAATGATTAGTGACATCATTATATTTTTAATGTGAAACCTGTAAATTGTCGTTAAATGTCTAACCGTTATTTCTGAAACCTTTGGGGGTAGTTGACTACCTCAGGCTATTTTTCATTTTTGCACTAAAACAGCAACAGTGTGACTAAAAGGTAACATGGTTCGCCTAATATAATGAGTAATGACTGCCACATGACTTTCAAATGGCACAATTAAGAATGTTACTTTTTATAAATAACATTCTGAGCTCTGGGAAAGATGTTTCAGCCTCTTTCTTTCAGAGTTGCATCTTGCCCTCAGAGTTTAACATGTGAAATCATCAAAGCAGAAGAAAATTCCAGGTACAGATTCCTTTGAAGCCATTTTGAAAAATGTTGGAGCCCACTGTACAGTATATAGCCAGATACTATGTAGTAGCTCATTAAGGTTAGCAATAACCTTCCCAATTTAAACTATTTATGCAGACTCATTTTTAACGATGACCTCAGCACCAGAGGGTTAGAAATGTTTTCTTAATAGGTAAAAAAATCCCTCACATAAAGAGTGCCTCGGTTAAAGAGCAGAATTTTCTCTGAATGTTCACTTTGCTTAACAAATAAAACCAACCAAAAACTCGCTTAACAAATAAATCGGGGTTCGCAATCCGCCCCCCCCCCCACACACACACACACAACTGGTTACTTACAAGCAAACTCGCTTAAAGAGCAATCCTGTGGAACGCATTATGCTCTTTAAGCGAGGTACAACTGTATCTACAGTCGATATTGTACAAACTTCAACAGAAGCAGGATTATGCATTAAACTCTATTGCTGGTTTGCTCAGTGCTTGTTCCTGTTGTTTAGAATGCAAACAAGCAAATATAAGCTTATGCAACTAAATTAAATGTATGCATGTATTTTAATCGTGCTGTACCTGGGTTTATTTGTTTATCTGCATATCACACTTGTGGACAAAGCCTATGCTTATCTTTTAATGTACTGTCACAAAAGAAAAGAAGTGTAATGGCAAATGGCAAGTTACAAAAGGTGCCTTGCTTTTCTGCTCTGTCAATCAGATAGCTTCAGCACTTTAGGAATTTTCTCTTCTAATGAAGGTATCTCAATAAAGGCAGTTAAAGACCTCAGATAAAAATATGGAGCATGTGCTGTGGACACACCGCCTTGGTATTTCACCAAATGGACAGAAGGATGAGGGGTATTTAATAGAACAGAAGAGAGAAATGGTGAGAAGCATCTTGCTTTAAAATGTATTATGCCAGCAGAGCTGTAACCAGGATTCTAGATGTGGGTGGCAAATATTTTTTTTAGGATGGGCAACAATGTCATATATATGTCTTATATACAGGGCCGGATTTACATGAAAAGAGGCCCTGGGCTATTCCACTTATGTGGCCCTTTCACCTCCCATTTTTAAGTTTGTAAATTACATGAGAGATGATAAAATACATCATTACAGTAATACCTCGGATAACGCTAAGACTTGGTTCCACAAGTCTTGGTGTTATCCGATTTTTAGCGTTATCCGATGCATGTTAAAATCCTATGGGATGCATTGGATAACGTTAAAGCTCCATAGAGATACATTGTAACCGCACAGGCTTTAGCGGTTGCTATCCGATCCATCCCATAGGACCTTAACGTTATTCGATCCAATTCTCCTCCCCAGATTACTTAACGTTATGCGATTTTAGCGTTATCCGAGGTAAACATTATCCGAGGTATTACTGTACTATGATATATTATATATCAATATAAAGGCCCCTCTTGATCTTGAGACCCTATGCTGAAGCCTAGTTATCCTATAGGAAAATCCAGCCCTGCTTATATATAAACATCCGGGAGTTTGAGGGCAGGCAAACTGCTAACTCAGGCTGGGCATTGCGGCTCGTCACCTCATGGCTATAGCCCTGTATGCCAGGGATGGCAAACCTTTTAGAAATGGAGTACCCAACCCCAACCCCAAATCCTACTTATTTATCACAAAGTGCCACAACGACAACAGTGGAGGGAGGAAGTACTCCCACTGGGCTTCTGGGCAGATGGGTGGAACAAAATCTGTGCTGTGGGAGGGAGAAAGCACTCCCATTGGGCTTGCTGGGAAGAGGGGCAGGGCAAACTCTGTGCTGGGGCGACCCCACAGGTGCCCACAGAGAGGGCTTCAAGTGCCACCTTTGGCACACATGCCATTGGTTCGCCATCATTGTATTATGCAGTGGAAATGTAAAATTAGCCCTCAGAATGTATATTGTGTGATTCTGTATGATCTTGGTTCTAACGTATAGCATGAAATCAAGGGCTTCAATAAAGGCATTCAGCCCATGAAAGTGACTATCCTGAAGCTATTGTGGTTTGGACATACCATGAGAAAACGAGACTCAATGGAAAAGACAGTGGCTACAATCCTCCTTCATAAAGTTATGCCCATGCAAGCTGATGATGTCATCCGCTGCAGGCTTTTACCACTCATTCTTCTTCTTCCATGTCTAGGTCAGACGTGAAATTTCCAAAATGAATCCACCTTCTGATGAGTTCATCCTGCAGTTCCTTTTGCCTGAGCTAGTTAAAAGCTCTCACACACCAGTTTCTAAGGCTTCCTCAGGATCCATTTTGACCTTTGGGGAACTTTGCAAACCTCGGGATGTTGGTGTGTGTGCAGATTTTAATGCCTGAAAATCACTGCCGACAGACCTGATTTCTTTGGCTAAACTGTTAGCAGCAATTGTGGGGCATTAAATGTTCCCCATCCTCCCCATCCTGAGATTCTGAGGGAAACTTGAAACAGATGTGTATAGATTAGGAAAACTTTAATAAACAATTTAACATCAGGTTGTGCAGTATAACTTTATATTGGACACGCAATGCAAATTTTGGTCAGCAAGGAAGGGAGAATACAAAACAAAACAGGAAGACTAATTGTAAGATGAATTGACATAATAAAAGAATATAACCTTTGCAAGATGTGGACAGCACTATCAATAGCCTGATATTTTAGAGGTCACTAATTAAATGGTCACCCTGAGCCAATTGGTGGCACATTACAACAGCAATAACTATACAAAGAGAGAAGCATTTGAAACATGATTTTTTTTATTTTGCAGGATGGTCAATGAAGAAGCAGAAAGGCATGTAAATATAGAGCAAGACATCATAAAACATACTAAGTGCAGAAGGCTAGAATACTTTAGCCACATGATAAGAAATGGAGGGGGGAGGATTGTTTATTTTCAAAGGAAAATAAGTGTGAAAAGCAATGGAAGATGCAGCATTGGATGAAAAGCCTTAGAACAGGGGTCTGCAACCTATGACCCAAAGGTCGAATCCGGTCTGTGGGGCCAAATAATTTGGCTCCCATCCTTGCTCCAGCTCCCACTGGAAGACTCCGTGGATGTACTTATGCCAGCTATAGACATGCTTACGGAAGCCATAAATGCATTTATGGCAGCCACAGACATGTTAGGCAGCATTTACAGTGGGGGGGGGGAGACACCATTCCTGCCCCCTCAACTGTCTGAGGGAGCATGACTTGACCCCCGACTTTAAAAGGTTGCCGACCGCTGCCTTAGAGCATGGCTTGAATGCAACACAAAGTCTTTTTACAAAATCATCCAAATTAAAAGAGCGAGAGTACTGTCCAACTCATAGTAGGGGAGAAGCAAAGAAAAAAGAGAGAAAGAAGAATGACTGATGGTGATATGCCTGTAATACACAGTCTGGGTCTGTGTAACGTGTGAGAAATTTACAATACAACCCTATATGTGGCTATTTAAATGAAAGACCCATTGACTTCAATGGGTCCTATTCCCAGACAGGTGGGGATAGTATTGTAGGCTAAATGGTTTTTTAAAAGCAGGGGTGCCCAAACTATGGCCTGGGGGCCAGATCCAGCCCCCGACACAAATTCATCCAGCCTGTGAAGCCCTCATCACTCTTGGAAGTGGAAGTAAAATGTGCCTGTACAGGCTTTGCGGGCCGGATGAATTGGCGTTAGGGGCTGGACCTGCTCCCCAGGACATAGTGACCAGCCCTCTGAACCACAATACCGGCCGCGCAGCTCAAAAAGTTTCGGCACCCCTGTTTTAAAGCCTCCAGTTCTTGCTTTTCTATACCAGACTTATTGAAGTTTCTAGAGCTTCAGCAGGAAAGCTCTGGTTGCCGTGGGTGTCTCATGTCTGCAACCAAAGCTACTTTAAAGAAAGCAGACAGACAACCCTTCTCAAATTATCCCTTACTGGTAAATTGTTTTGCTGTAGCAATTTACTGCTTGTTCCTGAGGAAAATGTCAAGCTATCAGGTCCTTGCTGGTGAAGACTTGTCTTGAAAGTTCCTTCCTCCACTCCGCCAGGAATTAAGTCCAAGTCTGCTCTGCTTGTGGGAAGAGGTGCCGCCTACAGCAGTGTCACTCTTGACACCTGTCTCTAGGAGCTGCTAAACTACAGGCCGACCTCCCACTAAGAAAAGAAGGTGACTATTGAAGTGCAGCTGAAGTGTGCAAAAAGGTTGGGTGGGGGTGAGAGTTCAGGCTCTGTTCAGGATGCATGCTCCATCTTAATCCTGCAAAACTCCTGGTCATCATGTCTGCAGAAGTATTTTCCCTGGGTGTAACATTCTTTGAGCTCTGGTTTTCATTACAACTCCAGACTGTTTTCCATTTTTCGATTGTTCCAATGAAAGAACAGTCCTCAGGAGCAGAATAATTCCTCGCTGTTGTAACTCCAAGGCAAGGAATTGTTTTGGCTCATTTTTTCAGAGTGAGGATGTAACTTAGGGTGCTTTACTCTTGAGTAAGCCCTATCATTGTTCTGAGTTGCAGCTCCCTGGCTGGACAACTCAGGCCTACAGAACAGTGTAAATAAGGTTGCTAAGGTAGCATCGAACCAAGTAATAACTCCAAGTCCCTTCAGGTATTTTAAAGGTACAGTAAAACCTCAGATAACACTAAAACCTGGTTCCACAAGTCTTGGTGTTATACGATTTTTAGTGTTATCTGATGCATGTTAAAATCCTATGGGATCCATAGAGATACATTGTAACCACACAGGCTTTAGCGGTTGTTATCTGAAGCATCCCATAGGATCTTAATGTTATCCGATGCAATTCTTCCCCCCAGATTCCTTAATGTTATGTGATTTTAGTGTTATTCGATACTAATGTTATATGAGGTATTACTGTATATTGAAATCAAAGCAGAGTACAGAATAAAACTCATCAGAAGCATAGAAACCTTAGAAAGCATTTCAAAACAAAGAAATAAAGAAAGCTGGTTATTCAAGGGATAGCCCATGGGCACCCTTCTTTCTCAAGCCTCTAAGAGAGTATGTCTTCTTGGCCCCCACCTTCTAGATTTATATCTCCTCCCCCAGGGTCCACCTTGCCCTCCCCTCAAGGGATTCCAACCAATGATCTTACAGGATGACCTGTCCATCACATTTTAGGATTCATTTAACAAGACAAGGATGTTTACATACCAAACCTGGTATGAAGGGACTCCTACACACCAAATTCTCCATCTTGGCCAAAGTTAAAGCAAAGGGTATATTCTGGTTTTGTTACAGAGGAAGAGTTGAAAGTATTTGTGACAACCCCAGCTTCTTTTCAGGCACAAAAAGACAGGGTCTGAGACCAGAAGAACTGACTGAAGAACTCCCATGAGCCACTGAGCTTCTAACCCTGTACATGCCTGCCTATTGCATTCAATGTGATGGATGGAGTACACACAAAGAGTCTCCTCGAAGATTCTAGTATTTTTTGGATCACAATCAGGCATACCTTGGGCAATGCCAATCTTGTGCCTAATAATCTTTCTCACACTAGGTCAGGTGGAAGGAACTGCAGAATAAATTCACCAAAAGGTGGCTTCCTAGACATTGGAAAATAAAAAAATGAGATGGATTCCCAAGCAAAGGGAGACAAAACTGCAGCCACAGGCAGATTTTAAAAAATGGTTTTAAAGGATATCACAATTCGTTGTTTAATTAATTAATCTGTTAATTAATTAGTTTTTCATTTCATTAATTTTGGCAGGGAGAAGTGGAGACTTATGGTTTAGACGTTTCTATCCTGAAATTCCAATGCTATGGAAAAAGATCAACAACGGCTGACATTCAGTAATAAGTCACAACTAGATTAGGTCCACTGAAACAATGTGGATCCAATGAGTCAACTCAGCAGCGTAGAAAGGGTGGTGAGGGGGCGGCTCGCGTTTTGGGCAATGGGTATTCTTGGATTACAGTTCCCAGAAGCCCTAGCGGGAGTGGGTGCCAGCATCCACCAGGGGACGGCAAATTTGGCTTATGCCTCTGGTGGCTGAAATCAATGCTACACTACTGAGTCAACTCCTTTGTAAATTTCACTGTTTCAATGGGCCCACTCTAATTGTCACTTACTACTGGATTTCAGCCAATATTTTGCATCTGTACATCCAAGTGTTCTAACTGCAGCTTCCTCTGAAGTTTCCCATATATGTACCAATCCAAAAAGCTGTTTTCAGTCTTCACACAGGCACCATAAACAGCTTCTGTCTTCTTTCTAAAAGGAAAAGATAAGCCAATCCTCATATCATTTCACGTAAACGGTTTCAGAGCTTTGTTAAGCTTTGAACCGTGCTTGAAAGGCGTTAAAACTGGCTAAGGGGTGAAAAGCTTTCATCCAAAGGCTCACTACGCAAATGGGTCTACCTACCTGGTCTTTTACTGTGGGGAATTTTAATGTTTCGCAGCTCAGCCTGATGAGATTTTGTTTAGAAGAAAATGCCATGGAGTGTAAACTTGTAATCTAAATTACAATTCAGTGGCCAGAATGCTGTAAATTAATTTCACCAATGTAAATGGAATGATATAAATTGTACAGGCAAATTTCTGTTAGATAAGGAATTGCTTCTTGCATCTCTCCATGTACACCAATGCACACAACTGATGCTCACACAGTTGTCCAATATTCTATCCTATGCATTTTCCACAGAGATTGGGAAAGTTGCTTTGGGACAAGGCATCCCCCAGAACCTCCCAGCAAGGAGATTCTGGAGAAGCATTGTCCCCGAACAGTAAGTTTGAAGAACGTGAAACATCACTGTTATTGAGTAAACGAATCCTTCAAAAAATAATGGATTGCCTCTATGCAATCCTAACGCCAATTATGTTAGTGGCATTCTTCTCTTCCATATCAGCTGATCATAAAACATGACTTCTCCATTGCATACTGACGTCAAATTAGAATTAATAACCAGCTGTGCACAAGGGAGTATGTGACTTTAAATGAAGATTATAGGACATGTTGTGAAGCCTGTGCATGTTCCCAGGGTGCCAACACAATCTGACCTTTTTTACCTTTGGTGGGAAACGAATACATCCGGCCTCTGGGGCACCTCCCAGATAGAGCAGCTCATTAGGTTGCAGCCAAAATGAATGACAGTTGCTACTCGGCTATGGTAATTACCGCTGAGGTGTTCATGACTAATATTATAGCATTAAAGGTGGGGCAGGGTTTCCATTACAGTTTTTTGTTTGCACGAGCTTCATGAGAAATCCTCTCTGCTCTCTTCAGTGAAACCCAGCATCAACTTTGCAAGGCAAGCTATTCTTTTTTGGCTCTCTGCAAAATCTTTGTGTACAGCAGGAGTGGACATTGTGTGGACTTCCAGTTGATGTGGAACTGTAGTGTCCATTCATACTGTACCATTGGCTGTTCCAGTTAGAGCTAATGTGGAGAATTGTAGACCAACAATGTTCACAAAACCATAACTTGCCCACCCTTGTTATTAAGGATATAAATATGATGCACCGATTTACTAGGAAGTACTGTATTCAAAAATATGATTCACGTGAGCTTCCACTGCAGTCTATGTGATCATAGATTTTTGAAAGGTATGTGCTTATAACAGTAGCTTGTAGCCATGTTCCCAAGATAAGTCCAAAGCGCAGACCCATGTGCTGATCCACAACTGAGATGCTCATAACGCACCATTCCCTAGATAGCACCCAAAGTGAAGAAAGTGGCCCAAGATATGGAGTATTTTTGTTCCATAGTAACTTGGCAAACCACCTCCCAGTATTCTGCAGCCAAAAAACCCTTCACATTTTTTATTATTTTAATGTATACAAATAGACAATAGTTTTGCAGTGAGAAAATGTTGTGTGTAGAAATTATGCTAACTATTAAACTATTTTGTTCCATGTCCGGTGGAAAAAATCCTGACAATGCTCTTACACTTGGGCAAACCTGATACATTTGGGTTTCTTTTCCTCAATAACCATCTTTCCCTTCTTAGATTGGAAACAATTTCCCTGTTTAAGATACTCAGTTCCACAGTAGCCAATTAAAAAACAACCTTAATAATTTATTTTCTTTCACTAAATGACCATTGTAGTCTCCTGCATGCCCTAGATCTATTACAGTACTGGATAACTATCAATTTGCCTCTAGAGCAGTTATGCTGATCAGTGCTTCTGAGAATTGAAGTACTGTACAAGAACACCTGGAGTACCAAGGTTGGCCATCACTGCTCTAGAGTCTTACTAGGCAAGATATTTAGGCATTTAGTAACTTGTTAGCAGCAAGTGCTCCTGGATGAGAGGGATTAGCAAGGTCCATTTCAATCTGACATCACTCCTACAGAGATGGCTTTTGTTATCTTCGTGGGGAAACTCTACAAGGAATTAAACAGATGGAGCATGCTCTTGTTAGTTCTCTACAGCTTTTGGTAATATCAACTATGGTATTCTTCTGACCTGTCTCTCTCACATTGACACTGTTTTACAGTGGCTTGGAGGTAGTTGTTTAAAGGTGCTGCTGGAGAACTGCTCAGAGTCCTGGCCAATATAATGTAGCTCCAGTTCTGCTCTTTGTTTAACATACGCACCAAGCCACTGGGAAGGGTTGTCCAACATCTGGGGTTTGGTGCCACCAGTGTGCCGATGACACACAACTGCCCTTTTCTTCCAACTACAAGGAAACTGTTCATGTTCTAAACCAGTATCTGATGTCAGTAATGGACTATATGAGGGTGAACAAAGTGAAACATAGTTCAGACAGAACCGAGGTGCTCTTGGTCAGTCAAAACCAGAGAATCGGGATTGAACCTGTGCCGGATGACATTTCATTCCCAATTTATGGTCTGGTTGTACTCTTGGATTCATCCCTGAGCCTGGATGCCTTGTTTCAGCAGTGGCTTGGAGTTCATTTGCAGTGTTAAACTGTCCCAGCTTCAGCTATTCTTGGTGATGCAAAACAATCACACTTATATACCACCCCATAGCACTTAGTGCACTCTCTGGACGATTCACAAGTTGATTAGCATTTTGCCCACACACATGCTGGATACTCATTTTACCAACCTTGGGGTGATGGAAGGCTGAGTCAACCTTGAGCCCTGGTCAGGATCAAACTGAACTTTATTTTCTCAGGAACAGTGTATTATTTCAAACTATCCTTGTTCTAGTCTAAAGTAGTTAGTTTGTGTTTGCTTCCAAATGGGTACTTAAGCAAGTTTAGTTTGGAAAAATATCTGCATCACATTTGTTCATATGGACTGCTTGTAATTTTGGACCATTATAAGGGGCTAGCAGGTTAACAAGATTATCATGATGAACACCTGTAGTTCCAAATTTTTCACTGTTTGGATTACTGTAATATGCTCTACAATTCAGCTGTCTTTTAAGAGCATTCAGAAATATGATACTGTATAGTCCAAATTTCTGCTGATTGGAGGCCAGTTACAGGAAGCATTTAAATCTCCCATTACAGCAGTTTCACTGGCTGCTGGTTTGTTGCTAGGGCCAATTCTAAGTGTGGATTACAACTATGTGGCTTGGGTCCAAGATTTTTGGAGGACTGTATTCTCACCCACCCCTCCCCTCCCCATCCTGTATATACCTCCTTAGCTTTCAAGATCCTTGTGGAAGAGCCTGTCTTGCTTCTTCTGCCCATTCAGTCATGTTTGTGAACACTTGAGAAGGTCCTTCTCAGTGGCTGCTGAAGCACTCAGAGTCGGGTTTACCCGATTGGGGCGGGATAGTAAATATGAGCAAATAAATAAATAAATGATTGTGGAATAACCTGGTTTGGAATGCCAGGTTAGCATTCATCCTGCTCTTTCTTCCTGTCCATTCTTTTTCCAGAAGCTTTTAACTTTGGACATCTGATAAAGGAGTGTTTTTTGCTTTGTTTTTGTTTTTTTGCAAGAGAATGAAGATTTTACTGTATTTTCATGTGTGATTTTCAAAGTGTTTTTAAATTCTTCTTTAATTAGTAGCCTTATTTTCTATTGTCAGATGTTTATTTATTTTTAATTCTATCGTTGTTTATGTTTTAGTGGTTTTTAAATGCATTTGTGAACTGCATTGAATCCCTACACTGGAGGAAAGGAATGAAATAAATGGAAAGATAAATATTATTACTCCAGTCAGTAAAACTTTGCCTTATGAAAGGGTTGCCAAAACTACGTCCCGTGAGCCAGATATGGCCCCCAACACCAATTCATCCATCCCGTGTCCGCCCTTTGTTGATCCCGGAAGCAGAAGTAAAACACACTCATATGCATTTTACTTCCACTTCGGGGAGTGACAAGGGTGGGAGTGGGCCGGATGAACTGGTTTTGGGGGACAGATTCGGCCCAGAGGAACACAGGACGCTCCTGCAGCCCCCCGGGTCTTTTCCACCTTGGCCCGGGGAAAGAACGAACTGCCCCAGCTGCGGCCAGTGAGGACTCGCCCTCGCCCTCCCTCCGGGACCTCCTTCCCATCTCGGCCCGGAGGCCGATAAAAAGACCAGCAGCGCGGCGAGAGAAGGACGCTCCTGCAGCCCCCCGGGTCTTTTCCACCTTGGCCCGGGGAAAGAACGAACTGCCCCAGCTGCGACCAGTGAGGACTCGCCCTCGCCCTCCCTCCGGGACCTCCTTCCCATCTCAGCCCGGAGGCCGATAAAAAGACCAGCAGCGCGGCGAGAGAAGGACGCTCCTGCAGCCCCCCGGGTCTTTTCCACCTTGGCCCAGGGAAGGAACGAACTGCCCCAGCTGCGGCCAGTGAAGACTCGCCCTCGCCCTCCCTCCAGGACCTCCTTACCATCTCGGCCCGGAGGCCGATAAAAAGACCACCTGCAGTGGCGGCGGTGGTGAGAGGATTTTTGGCGGGCGCACGTTATATTTGAGAATGTTTGATGGTATTTGTATTTGTATTTGTGATATTTACTATTTGTATTTATGATATTTGATTATATTTGTAATGCTGGATGGAATTTTTGCTATTATTATTTTGTTATTATATTGTGATATATTTTCTCCCTCATATTGTATGTTATTTGTGTCCTATGTTAGGACTTTATTGTTTGACTGTATATTAATTGTGTTGTACACCGCCCTGAGTTGGTCATACCAAGTAGGGCGGTATAGAAATCCAATAAATAAATAAATAAATAAATAAATAAATAATAATAATAATAATAATAATAATAATAATAATAATAATAATAATAATAATAATAATAATAATAATAATAATAATAATAATAATAATAATAATAGTTTGGGCAACCCTGGTTTAAGCAGAGAAAGCGGCAGCTTAAAATCTATCTCATCCTGTTGTAAAACAGATTGCAAGGCGTGTTTTACTTCCACTTCCATGTGGCCCGGCCCGCTGAACCACATGACCGGCCTGACTAACCACATGACTGGCCTGTGGCCTGAAAAGTTTGGACACCCCTGTCTTATGAAATAACACCTCACAGCAGCTTGCAGTTACTACACAACACAGAGGACTCTTTTACCTGTGCAACCCTTCAGAGGGATTATTTATTTATTTATTTATTTAAATTTCTATACCGCCCTCCTTGCCGAAGGTGACCCAGGGCGGGTTAACACATCCTAAAAAACATAAAAACAGTACAGGCTAAAATTCTAAAAAGTTTTCAAAATCCACAGTTTAAACCAATTAAAACTACGACTAAAACTTTGTATGATTTAAAAACTTTTTTCCCATGGAAGAAGACAAACTATGATATTGGAAGAATAGACCCTTGTTGAATGATGTGCATTTGTTCATTGTGTAGTTATTTTTAATTTTTTTCCTTAATGTATTTTCTCTGGCAAAGAAAAAAATCAGGAAAGAATCTAAAGAGAAATATGGAATACTTACAGATTGAAGACATCATCTGGTCTTGCTGTAAATAAAAACCTGTTCTACAGTTCCACCATATTTACTGGGAAATACTACATGGTTATATGTTTGGGATTATCCTTCCCCCTTCCCATTTTTCTTTCTTTCTTTCTTTCTTTCTTTCTTTCTTTCTTTCTTTCTTTCTTTCTTTCTTTCTTTCTTTCTTTCTTTCTTTCTTTCTTTTTCTTTCTTTTGGTGTTCAACAAATTAAAAATATTTTAAACAAAATGACGTGTTTATGACTGAAACATGAGAATTGTCAATGCACTTAATGTCTACTTGACTCTGGTCCCAAGTAGGGAGAAGGCTAGTTTACAAATTTGCAAATATTTTTCGTGGAAATATTTTATGAAAAACAAAACACTTCCAAAATCAAAAACAAAAGGTCTAAAGTCCTAGCAGGAATGATCTAATGATTGTTCTAACTATATTTGTGCTTACTACATATAAGGCTTGTGGCAACAAATTCAACAGCTAGGAAATCAAATTTCATGTGGATTATTGTACAGTATTTATACAACATCAGTTTTTCCTACAAAAGCATCTACATAATGCACCCAAGTCTTCAACGCATATACAATAGCTCCCAGGTCTTTAAACAATTACCAAGAATTTCCTATATGGCCTCCCCACATCTTTCAAATGCCCCCAACAGTATATCTTCCATTATAATTTATGAAATAACATCAACAACCCTACCTGGTTTGTGTTTTTTAAAAAAATACATAGCCGTTCTTCGTGATTTTGCAAAAGGTTTCAACTTCCCGTTGGCTATTAACCTCAACACCTCTTATTATTTTGGGTACAACAAATCAACCCAGCATATCCTGTAATTATACAAGACAAGTGGAAGCCTGTAAAAATTCACGGAAAGGGTTGTTGCATTGGTTTGTCCTAAATTCATATTTCATCATGTTTCTACACTCACATCATAGCAAAACTTCAGACATGTGTAAATACTGTCTCCCTGATGTTACAAAGGAGAACCTACGTGAAATCATCCAACTTATTTTCCTGTTTACCCTTACAACCTGTAGACTTCACAAATCTGGCACTTCTCAATTAAAGACCACACTATGCTAAAGAAATAGGAACATTGGGCAAAATGTTAAATGGATAAAATCACCTGTTTGAGCATCTAGTTATAGACTGGAGGGGGACCATAAAGATAACCATAAAGCTATAATAGGTCAATGTCCATTTTAGCAGAAATCTCTCTTCAGTGCCCTTCTAAAAATGTTCAGATGAGCCAAAATGGCATCACATTATTTCATCTAGATGCAATTGATCTAAAATAGATGAGCTATAGGTATGTAAGATGTTTAAACCAAAACATGGAACTCACTAGCTACAAATAAATAGTTACTTCTAATTAATTCAGTTCCCCAGTATTGGTTGTGACATGGATTGCTTTTGCTGCAGCAAAACGGTGACTTTTATGGAATCATAACTATTATAGTGATGGGAATGTGGTCTCACTGAATGTTGAAGGATTAAAATCATTTGGCTCAAGTGCTGGTTTATAATATACCTCATGTTCTGCAACAAGTGGTGAGGTGACAACAAAGTAGAGTGCATTTTGCACCACAGGTTAATGACTAGCAGCGGTGAGATTTTTTAAAAAAAAAAAACAAATAGCTATTCTAGCTATTTGTGAGAAGCAGAGAAATAAAGAGCTCCTTTTAAAAAACTGTAAATATAACAACTGTATTTTGCACCTTCGAACTATAATTGTCACTAATTATTTTTTGAAGGGGGCTGTGGTGGCTCAGTGGTTAAGAAGCTTGCCATGTTAGCTGGAAGGCTGGCAAGTCACCAGTTTGAGATCTGGGTACTCCATGACGTATCTCTGTCCCAGCTCTTGAGGACATGAAAGGAGCCTCAGTTGGACATCCTCTGAGTGGAGTTTCTGCTGCAAAAATCCTTTCAACTCAGAATAATTTCTGACACAAAATTATTATTATTATTATTATTATTATTATTATTATTATTATTATTATTATTATTATTATTATTATTATTATTATTATTATTATTATTATTATTATTATTATTATTATTATTATTATTAGCTTTGCAAGTGCTGATTGAAACTTGCTGAACCGCTCAGATAGTCTTCATAATTTATAATTCTAGAGCATAAACCTGAAAGTTCCAAAGGATAAAGTTTAAACTGCAGATTAGTGTACTCTAGACGCTGTGTTAGATGTTTCCATTTTGTCATAGTATCTAAAATTGTTGAAGTAGGAAACAAACTTTATTTTCCTATGCATTGTTTATTGAATTATTCATTGTTGTATTGTGTTTACACACATGCATGCACACACACACACACACACAGGCATGCACGTGTGTGTGTGTGTGTGTGTGTGTGTGTGTGTGAGTTTAAAAATTGTTAATAAATGCAAACACAAGTTTTAGAAGAAACAATACATACATTGGAAATCTAATTGTGATTAACAATTTCCAATCATTCCGAAGCATCTGTTCGAAGTAGAAATAGTCATAGAAAGAAATTCACCAGGCTAAATATGACAATATCGACCAACACAAATACCTTATACAAAGCATATTCATTTCCCACCTTATGTTACCAGTGCCAAACATGGACACTTACAACAAAACTTAAACGAAAGTTGGTCTCCACGGAATGAGATGTCTAAGGAAGCCCGCTGAAGTGACTAGAAGGGATAAAATCAGGAATGAGAGTACCATATAAGGGAAAGAACTGGAATTGAAACAATCTTAAATGACATACAGAGACAGCAAATAATGTGGTTTGTTTATTTGGAAAGAATGTCTTAGAATTCCAGACCATATGAGGCATATGTGAAAAGAGGAGAAGGACAAAGACCACAAGGCAGACCCAGAGGAAGTTGGAAAAGCAACATCAAAAACACATTACAGGAACACCAAATAACGCTGGTGGAGACAGCTAGAATTGCCAGAGCAAGAATCTTGTCTCTCCCTTGACACAGGATGGGGTAAAAGAGGAAGAAGTAAAGAAATATGACATTATTCTCACAAGATCCTTTAGAATTAATGGGATTTTTAAAAGAAGTACTGTAGTCCTAAATTTAGTTCAATATCTTTTGGATCAATATCTTAGGATCAAAGCTCACTGCAGATGGTGATTGCAGCCATGAAATAAAAAGGCGACTGATTCTTGGGAGGCAAGCAATGAGAAACCTGGGGAACATAGTGAAAAGTAGAGACATCACATTGCAAACAAAAATTCACATAGTCAAAGCAATGGTATTTCCGGTGGCAATGTATGGTTGTGAGAGCTGGACCATTAGGAAAGCTGAGCGCAGAAGAATGCCTTTGAAATGTGGTGTTGGAGGAGACTTTTGAGAGTCCCCTGGACAGCGAGGAGAACAAATAGGTCAATTTTAGAAGAAATCAACCCTGACTGCTCCTTAGAAGGTCAAATAGTGAAGATGAAGCTAAAGTACTTTGGACATCAAATGAGAAGAGAAGATTCACTTGAGGAAGCCTTGATGCTGGGAAAGGTGGAGGGTATTGTGGATGCAATGGGCACAGAGCTGAGTGAGTTGAGGAGGATGGTGGAGGACAGAATTGCCTGGCAGACAGTGGTCCATGGGGTCGCAGAGGGTCAGAATCGACTGTGCGACTGAACAACAACAAATCTTTTGGAAGCTGGCATAATTCAGTTGGTTGGAGCATCTGATGTGGGGCAGGAGTTTGAATCCCCATTGAGCTCATTGTGAGCATGGGTGGTTGCGGGGGGTTTGTACCCCCTTGGGCAATCTGCATGAGCCTAGACCATCACCAGAAGGAGGAACTATTCAGTGGCATAGCGTGAGTTTCAGCCGCCCGGGGTGTAGGCCAAATTTGCCACCCCCTAGGTGGGGCCCAGGATGCCAGTGGTGGTGGAGGGTCCCGTCACCCATCCCCACAACAGCCTATTCGCCCAAGCTGCTAGGAAGTCCTATTTATTTTAAAATTTTGCCGCTTCAAAAATGCCGCCCAGGGTCCCCCCCCCCCCCCCGGCTAGGCCACTTGAACTATTAAAGCACTTCTATGTACTTAAGACCTAGAAAGTTCTGGAGTGGGAGTTGCTATAAGTCAAAAGTGGCACACACACTCATTCACACACTCATTTCTAAGATGTATGACTTGTCTCATATAAAATATCTCTTAAGTGCTCTACCATAAAAACATAAAATCCATATAAACTAAATCAATCACAATAAAATGATCCATTAAATATTGCTGCCGTTTATGGAAATAGGAGGTAAGTTGTTAAAAAAAATAGAAAATAAAAAACTATGTGGGTTTTTTGAGCAATCTGGAATGTCCCCGGTTGATGGGTGCACATTTGTAATTATATTTTATTGTAATTTGTATTGTTTACTGTATTTTTTGTAAAAAAAAAAATGTTGCCTTTGTAAAAGCCCAAGCTGAAATAAACATCCCAAGAACATTTTAAACTCTCACAGATATAACACTGCCTATAACTGTTTCAGCAAGATCAACATTAACTGTTCCCTCATCTAGAAGGCAATATGTACTGAGCAAATTATACCTGGGAAATTAGATTCCATTTCTTAGCAATGAATTTATCTAACAATATGCTCAGCTCTACATTCTTCCAGACCTGTTGGTCTTTGCCAATCCAATGGTTCCCGTGTTTGTATTTATCACATGACAGCTTTAGGTTTATTCCCCTTTAGCAAATGGAAAAAATAAATAAGTTCCATTCCAAATCATCTTTGCCCATTTTTACTACTACAGAAAAGACACAGAGAGCTCTTTTCCCAATATATACAGGAGTTGCAAGATAGCCAGCATTATGACTCTGACTGTCATTCCCAGGCCTTTGGCTCAAATTTCAACTGCACCAGAGGCAAACTTCATAAGACATTTGAGCAACACTTCACCTTGCAGTCTCTTCTTGCCTACAGGTGGAAAAAGACAATTGCAAAAGAATTTGGCTTCTAGGCAAAATACACTATTTTAAAAGCTTGGTATTGCTACTGCCTTGGGTGGTGGGAGATTAAAAATATCCCCTGACCATTCGGAAAGTTAAACGTTCAATTCTTTGAAATCATTAGATTCCAATCAGTGCAAACATGCACCAATGAGTACATAAGTTTAGGCAATGACAAAGCAAAGAAAGAGGCTTCTTTTTTTGGAGTCCAGGGCTTGATCGGGACATGAAATAAGAAGAACCTACATTAGAAGTTCTTTTTTTCACCCGAACCTGGAGTTTTCCAGCTTGATGGCTGCTCTTCAGCAAAGTTGGACATATAGGCAACAACAGGCAAGGATTAATAAAACACTGGACTTTAACTAGAGTTAGTCAATGGGGAATTTGACCCATGGTATGAAAATGGATGGCGAGGGCACCAATATCTAGAGGTGAATCTATTTGTGTGGGTTAGAGAAACAAACTGCAATCCCTCTTGGTCCTATTCATTTCCCCACCCCACCCCTTTTTTAAAAGAGTAAATAATATTTTAGATGAATATCCCATCCCCCCCCCCCAAAAAAAAAAAACAGGACTGCTGATCATACAGAGTGGGTGGGAGATAAAGAACGCTTGCTCCAGCTGCCAAAATTGCTAGTTCTAGCTCCACATAGAAGCAGCAAGTTTGTTTTAAAGCAGAGGTTTCCAACCTTTTCAAGCTGGGGGCCGGGTCATGCTCTTTTAGTCAGTTTCGAGGGCCGGACAGCCATTTTACCCTGCCTGCACGAAGGGGGTGCCATTTTGTTCCAACAGCTTCAAATGGGGTGGCCATTTTGTTTCTCAAATGCCCTTGAAGGGGTGAGAGGCCACATGTTTTAAAGCATTCTCACGTACATTCTTTTACATTGTGGGAATATGGAACCAAAGCTGGAAGAAAAGCTTTTTTTGAAAGAAAAAAAAACATTTGTAGCATAGAACAACTGGGAGGATGAAACATCCACAGTTTTATTCCAATTCCCTTCCTTCTTTCTACTCCTCTCCTTCGATCTTTCCCTGTGAGTAACTTGTTTGTGGGTGGCAGTTCTGTACGGCAGCTGGTGGAATTAATAAGCGCCAGTAGAATCATTTCCAGGCAAGCAGTTGTTCCGAGTACATGTCATCATCTAACACCAGTGTCAAGCACTTGCAGGCAAAAGGTCTTAAATCAATCCAGCCCTAGATCCTATGAACTGATAGACCACTTAGCTCATCATCCAAAAGTTTTCTGTTTCATACATTGCCTGGATAGACAAATGCCGAGTCTTAATATATTCAAGTACAACCGTATCAGTGCTCTAAACAGGCTGGGAGACAGCCAAGAAAATTAAGATGATAGAAATATGGGCAAATTAGATTGTTTCCTCTTCCAGAGTAAATTAATGTATAATGAATCTAACAGATCAAGAATTTTAGATTCTTGTTTTTATCATTTTTGTGTGTATACATGAGTACATATGCAAACATTCTAAATCCTGACATAAATTTATATTTTTTAGAAAGTAAGGTGCACAATGGGGCATGATTCTGTGTGCCTGTGTGTGTGTGTGTGAGAGAGAGAGAGAGAGAGAGATGCATTTAAGTAGCCTTGCAAAGGAGCTTCCTAAAAACAGAATATAAATATATTGAACGAACGAACGAACGAACGAACGAACGAACGAACGAACGAACGAACGAACGAACGAACGAACGAACGAACGAACGAACGAACGAACGAACGAACGAACGAACGAACGAACGAACGAACGAACGAACGAGCGAGCGAGCGAGCGAGCGAGCGAGCGAACGAACGAACGAACGAACGAACGAACGAACGAACGAACGAACGAACGAACGAACGAACGAACGAACGAACGAACGAACGAACGAACGAACGAACGAACGAACGAACGAAAGCCTGAGACAGACCAATGGGACCCCATTAGGTTCTGGACAGTGGAGTTTTCCTGGTTTCTTTCCTTCCCCTGTTACAGGAAAATAGTCATGATGCTCAAAATATTTATTTATTTATTTATTTATTTATTTATTTATTTATTTATTTATTTATTTAATCAAACTTTTATGCTGCCCTTCTCACAAAGACCCAGAGCGGCTAACAATTTTTGAAAACACTTAAAACACAATAAAAACATGGTATAAAAACAGAATTAAACAGGATTAAAAAGTTCCAAAAATTAAAAGAGATTAAAGAAGTCACACACAGAGAGGGAGGGGTTAGATGAGCCAACAAACTGAGGCAACCGTCTGGCCCATACCCCACACATGCCCCGCCAGCCAGGTCTTAACCCCCTTCCTAAAGGGCAGCAGCTCCATCTGGAGACGCAACTCACCTGACAGGAGGTTCCATAGGGCTGGAGCAGACAGCTCCTGCAGCAATGGTGAAGCGCGGGCATAACACCCACACCCCATCACAACCCAGGCAGCTGCATTCTGGACCAGTTGCAGCCTCCAAATGGTTACCAAGGGCAGCCCCATGTAGAGCACATTACAATAATCCAGTCTGAAAGTGACCAAAGTGTGTGTGTGATCATGGGCAAGGAGTCCCGGTCTAGGAGCGGGCATAACTGGCATATTACACGAAGTTGTGCAAAAGCCCTCCTGGCCACGACTGCCACCTGTTCTTCAAGCAGTAGTCGTGAGTCCAAGAGGACCCCCCAATTATGCACCGGGTCTGTTTGGGCCAAAACTGCCCCATCCGGAACCAAAGATTGTAGCTCTCGTGATAGTGCAGGACCCCTGACCCACAACCACTCAGTCTTGTTGGGATTCAGTTGTAGCCCATTATCCCCATTCCAGACCCTAACAGCCTCCAGGCACCTGGAAAGCACTTCCACTGCATCGCTTCGGTCCACACAGGCCAAGATATACAGCTGGGTATCATCTGTATATTGATGATACCTCATCCCATGGGAATGGAGGATCTCATTCAGCGGTTTCATGTAGATGTTAAATAGAAGAGGTGAAAGCAATGAGCGCCGAGGCACCCCATATTGAATGGGCCTAGGGCTGGATTTCTCACTCTCCAACCACACCGACTGGGTCTGGCCCTTCAGAAATGAAGAAAACCAGGACCACACAGTGCCCTGGATCCCCAGTCCTCAGAGCCATTCCAGATGAATACCGTGGTCGACGATATTGAAAGCTGCTGAGAGGTCAAGAAGAGCCAGGACAATTAGATGTTCACCATCCCGCTCTCTCCAGAGATCATCCACAAATGTGACCGATGCAGTTTCTGTACCATATCCGGGCCTGAATCTTTACTGAAAAGGGTCCAGATAATCCACTTCATCCTGGATTTCCTGTAACTACACAAATGCAGTGTGTCCAAACATGAGCCTGCAAGTTTGTAATTCCTCCAGATTTACCCCGGAACTGCCTCAGACTCCATGACCTAGTCTTTGCTAGGAGTTTGCTCAGTCTATTAAATTTGAGTCAGACACTATTGTTTATTTTCCACAAGGATCTATGGGTATCTTGGATGTCATCTAAGTGCCACTTGTTGAAATGCTCTAGTGCTGTGCAGTGCAGGTGAAACATGTTGTCTCTCATCTATTGTGTAGCAATGATCTCTCCCAAACAATGTTTGAGCCCCAGGGTTTCGAAAGCGGTCCTGATGAGAGACAAATTGAAGACTCTCCTCCAGCTCCACGCTCCATTCACACTTCTGGAGAAACACACACATTGCCCTAGGCTGCGTTGAATCTGTAGCTGATGCTAAACTATGAGCTGCTTTCGCACATGTAATAGTATACTTTCTATAATCTACATTAATTAAACTGGAATCATTACCAAACCCATGATTTAATTTACAGATGCTACAAATTGCTTCCTGACATGTGATAGTGAAGAGTGAATGAGCAGTTGTTCTTTCCGATCCACTTAGTGTGCTGGTTCTGCCAACGACAACACAGGATTTCCATATTTTTGACTATCTGAATAAACCACAAACATTGAAGCCCCATGTATGTAGGGATCTGTAAGGTCAACGTCACAGCTAAGATATGTAAATTACCTATACAAACAGGGCAATTTTCCACTAGATCATTTGTTCTTACTTTTCATGTCACTATCACATGTCTGGAGCTTCAGAGAAACATTGAGCTTACCAGATGGTTGGAGAGGCAAATGGACTCTTGGTCCCCATCAGAAAAGTAATATGGGAATATGTTGTCCAAATCAGGCCAGATTTGAATCTCCGCTCCATCCATTATCATGTATGAGTGAGTTATTTGGGGGGGGGGGGTACACACCTTCATTAGCAATCTATCAAGTAAATAAAAGGTGACAGAGATTATGATCGTGTGACTGCAATTAATGTGTCTACTGGGGGGGGGGGATTTTAAAACACAAAAGCAGCCATAAGGCAGCTTGCTCTAGACCAGTGGTTCCTAATGTGGGACACACGCCCCACAGGGACTTCAATTCCCAGAAACCTAAGTCAGTACATTGACTGATCAGTGCTTTGGGGAATTGACTTAGGCTTCTGGGAACTAAAGTCCCAAAACTAAACATTGGGAAACATTACTCTAGACCTTGGCAAATGGAGAAGAAGTTAAATGTCTCTTCCCTGTGCTCTGAACATGATGATAACATAGGAAAAGATAATGTGTAGTTTTTCCTCATTCAGTCAACCCTAACTGACAAAAACTTAATTTTGAGGTGTTAATAATAAAACTGGAATGCTGGTGGTAGAAGATATTGAAGTCCTGGCCCTTGTTTCCCATTGTCCCGCCATTAAAGCAGCTCTTCTTTTATATCCAGGAAGATGGTTTGGCTAACCCACGGAGCACCTCTCTTCCCTCAAGGTAATTCTGTTTTACACAACCGCACTCTTGCAAATGAAAATTCACACCCTCTGACTCCTCTGGAAAAACATGCAGCAGTTGTGGGCTGAAGGACAAAAGAGAACATAATTCACATGATAGGGAATTTCTTTAAAGCCCAAAATATATATTGTAATGTTTCTACCTCTATATAATTAACTCTGGGTGATGGATTTTTAATTACCTGGTATGAAGCTTGCTAAGAGAGATTGCTTTTGTTTTTCATCTCATAAATTTTATTAACAAAGACCATGTGATTTAGCCAAAAGCCGGCTTCTCTTTTGTCTGCATTTCAGTGTACGTAACAGCAGATAACCATCCTAATATCCATGCTTAGTCTGGGTGCCATAAAAAATATTCCATAACTCATGAATTATCAGTGGGAAATGTTTGAATTTTAGGGTGTGACTTTGGATTCCAACCCTCAGTGGATAGCCAAAATCCTCAGAAAGTCCTACCAACTTTAAATAAATGTTTAACACGGTTAGAAAGTCTCAGATATACATTCGAAACATTAATTTATATCAATACTATCCAGGCAATGATAACAATTAGCAAAGCCAGATGCAATGTCAAAATTGGAGTGCTGACCTAGGACTTGCTTTCTCTCACCCTCACAGAGTTGTGGAGAAGAAGAGGACAACCATGTATGCTGCAGTCACCTGAGGAAAAGTGGAACATAAATGGAACACAAAAGTGGGATACAAATGTGACATACAGTATACCATAAATGAATTATGAGGGGAAAGAACATTGTTTAAGATGTGTGGAAACAACCTGTAAGTTCACTTGACATTTCACTCTCTGACCACCATCCAGTAATACTTACCCTCCTCCTGAGTCCCCAATCATGTATCGAAAACCTGTCCTCCCAAGTCACAATGAATTCTTTGTGTGTGTGTGTGTGTGTGTGTGTGTGTGTGTGTGTGTGTGTGTGTGTGTGTGTGTGTGTGTGTGTGTGTGTGTGTGTGTGTGTGTGTGTGTGTGTGTGTGTGTGTGTGTTTGGGGTAGCTTTCAGCACCGTCTTCTTTGTGTCTGCTAAGAAATCTCACTGAGAGCTGTAAGGCTTAATCAGGGTAACTGTGTGTCAAAAGGAGGTGTTAATTTGCACATGCTTACATATAAATAAAGAGAATAAACTGATTTTATTTGGTTAAATATTAAATTAAATGTGCAAATTGAGCTCTCCTCCCCTTTAGCCCTTGAGGTGGGCAGCCAAAAATTTTACTACCACACTGTGGGCAGAGCCAATGTCATGGGTGAAGCCAATGTCATGATGTCATGGACGGAGCCAACATCATGGGTGGAGCCAAAGTAAAAAAAACCCATAAAAATAAGTACACATAAAAATACAAATTAAACAGACGTAAAAATATACATAAAAACACATAAAATACACATTAAAATAAATACACATTAAATACACATTAAACAGACATAAAAACATTTAAAACTATAAATTAAATACAAATAAAACACATAAAATACACATTAAAAATAAATACATATTAAATACAGATTAAATAGACATAAAACACATAAAAATACACATTAAATATAAATACTCATTAAATACACATTAAAATACACACACACACCCCACACCCAAAGGCGAGTCACTTACCCTGGGGAGCAGGCTGTAGGGAGCTTCAGGCTAGCAGCTGCTCTTCCTCCTCCCTGCTTGGGAGGACATCAAGGAGGCTGCCAAGGGCCTCAGCAGCAGCCACCGGTTCCTCCGTGGCTGTGCGTGGCCGCCCGACACTCTGCACTGCCATACTCCAAGCAGCAAATGGCTGCTTGGCTCGGCAGCCAGAGCGCTGCAGGTGCGCATGCATGCCAAGCACTGTAGGCGAGCCAAGAGCTATAGGTGTGATGCACACCAAGCACTGTAGGCATGCCAAGCGCTGTAGGCATGCCAAGCGCTGTAGGTGCGCATGCACACCAAGCACTTGGCCGCATGTGTAGTGGGGGAACCGGCAAAAAGGTAAGCCACTACCGGTTCACCAGGACACAGGGAAAAGCTACTACCATTTCTGGTGAACTGGTTTGAACTGGCTGCTGCCCATCACTGGCCTTATCCCTGCTTAGATCACCCAATCTTGCTTCATTGGATATATCCAGCCATCATTGGATTTAGACATAGTTTTAGAAGAGGCATTTTGGCACCTCCCACACATTGTTGCCTCTTAGATGAGGTACACCATATTTGGGTATGAAAATACTTTTTTTAAATTAAAATATACTTTTAAAAAAACATTGTCCATCTGGATGAGTTTATCTTTTTAAACAATCAAAGTGTCTCCATTTCTCTGACTGATTGATGTAATGCTGCTAAATAGTTGTCCAACATTCCCTTAATGTATGCTTTTTGTCATAAAACTTTACATTGCAGGAACATGATGCTTGGATATTCCTTTGGGGCAAGCTACTGTGTTTCTCCATTCATCATCTTGAACAGCATTTGACATACAATTTAGAAGCAAGGTTGGGATAGTTGGAAGAATGTCTTTCCAGTCTCCTTGCTTAACTAGATTTGCAAAGAGTGGTGCAAGATGCACCTCAACAAAAAATTGTGGCGACAATAGCCCAAAAATGCCAACCTTCTCACCTCTTATTGATACATAATGGTTTGGGAAGTCTTGAAAAGAGCCTCCAAGGTTTGAGGGCAAGTTGCCTTAATCAGAAAGCTGTCCTCTCTTGTGGAGAGAAGTGATGATGGAGAGGGCGGAGTCACTGCACTTCTATTCTTTGCATGGTTATTAAATTTCAGATGCCTACCTAGAGTTTGGATTCACATTGTTGCTGGCTTACAATCCAATTGACGCCATCCTTCAACACCATCTAGAATCCCAGACATTAGTAGACCTCCAACCTCAATCTAAAAGTTCTGCAATCTACTATCATGCAACTTGGCTCTCCAGATGTTCTTGGACTTCAATTATCAGAAGCCCAAGACAGTACACCTGCTGATCAGGACTTCTGGGAATTGAAGTCCAAGAACATCTGGAGAGCCAAGTTTGCTGACCCCTAGCCTAAAGCATAGTAGCTTCATCCATCTGGGTCAGTTTTAGGACTAAAGTTCCTTCAAGAACATGTTTGAAAGCAAACACAGACAGATGCTGAAAAAGATGAAATTCTCAGGCAATCTTCCTTGTTGTTTGCCTATAAGGCAAGAAGGAGATTGTATTTTCCAAATACACCCACAAGAAGCCAATTAAACCAACTCAGGCACTCCCATCATCTCAAGCAAGTTTTTTTTTTTGGGGGGGGGGCTGGGGGAGGAGAGAATAAGACAAGCTGCCTATAGTACGTATTGCTTCAGTATTTCCCAGTGAATAAGCAGCTGCCCTAACAGCTTTTACAAAAACGTCTCCATGACAATGTATACACATATCTGTCCTTGTACTGATGTGCTCTACTTGGCTTGACAGAGAACATTTTGGATTCAACCAACAACAGGTAATCCACATGAAATGGTGCCGCATGTCGCATCTGGCCCACAGGCCACAGGCTGAGAATCTCTGGTTTAGGTAATCCTCAGACATTCACACAAACAGCCTGTATTGATTAAGACTGAAATATGAGATGGCTCACTTTATACTAAGTTATCTTTCTCTGTCCTATCCTTTCTCCACCCCTGGAAAAGAAGATGAAAAAAAAAAAAGATGGAGAGACTCTGAAAAACTGGAGGGGCAGCAATAGGGCACAGGTTGTGAGTCAGTCCTCCCAGTCAGCCTACATTTAAATACACTTTCCTGATGAAGTAAAATACAATATTTCAGTCTCTCTCTCTCTCTAATGTTTTGTCTGTATGTGTGTGCACGAGAGAGAGAGAATTTTGTTATATTATCTTACTTGGAATACTATATAGCTCACTGGCTCTGTCTGTCTGTCTGTCTCTTTCACCTCATAGGAAAAGAAGAGTTTTTCATATGAATAAGTGCAAGCTCAAAATCAATCAAGTTGTCAACTTTGTAGTTGTTTGTTTTAAAAACATATTTCACCCTAATGATGACAGGAAAATCTGTAAAATAGGACACTTTCCAAAGATCAAGAAAAAACACACCAACTGATTGTACTGTACAGCTAAATCTTATTTCATACATGCCGGAACAAGCACTATTTCTTCAGCTGAAGTTGAATTGGAACTATCCCCAGTTTTTCACAAATATTTCAGCAATGCTGAACAAAACATCTCTTTTTAATTCCCTCCTACCAGAAGCAATTCTAACAATTTTTACCCCATATCTGATTTCAGTGATGTCATTTTATATTAAAATCTGATTGGTTGCATAATGTTGTGATGTCACTATAATGGCATGAACATAAACTGAGTTAAATAACTCATGGGAAGGTACAATCTGATGGGAAAATAGCTCACATTTGAGAACCCTTGTTCTTAACATTACTTCAAGAGGTGAAAAGGGTATAATTGTGGAAATGTGTTAAAATGAAAAACACAGTTGTCATAGGAATGTAAACATGGCTGCCTCTGCATGTCTAAAGTTGCTGGGGAGAAAAACCTGTTCAGGGCAGGAATGACCAATTTCTCTGTACAGTACAGTATCTCTGTTTTGGTGCCAAAATTCATGATTCAGGATGAAGCTCTACAGATGAAGGTGCACAACTGACTACAGCTCTTTGAGGACTTTCTATCTAGAAAACCTGAAAATGGTCACCATAACTCAGAATTGACTTGATGGCACACTGCTGCTGCTGCTGTTGTTAAAGTGAGAGCATGGTCCAGTGTGAGCGATTTCCTAGCAATCATACAATGTATGTGAGATTGTAAACCAGCCCTACCCAAATCCATGCCCCAACAGAAACCTTTCTGGTTCCTCTTTAGGGCTATTCTTTCCTTAGGAGGGGCGGGGGGCAGTGGTGGGCATCAGCAGGTATGCACCAGTTCGCCAGAACCGGTAGCAGAAATTCTGGCTGGCCCCGTCCATCCAAGTTTTGAAATAAAGTAGTCCTAATTCGGGTGCAATGCAGGGCTTTCTTCCTGGCCACACCCACCACACCATGCCCACAGTGTGGTAGTAATTTTTTTTGAGCCCACCACTGGCGAGGGGGATGCAATATAGAATAATTCATCCATGAATGGAAGGAATGAGATCATCCCAGCAAAGCAATTCTTTCCAGTTTGATCAGATGTGATCGGTATTAATATCTACATGCTCCCTTCACCTGTGGGATTTACAAACAGTATCCAATGATTATCTTCTATATCAGGGGTGCCCAAACTACGGCCACAGGCCCAATTAGGCCTGTGCATCCCATTAATCCGGCCGCAGTGAGAACCCAGACACCCATGTTCTATATCAATACATTGCCATATTTACCCCCTTCTCCTCCAAAAGGATAATATAACTTGTTGGTTTTATCCCTTTCTCTTTCACTAATACATAATCCAGAAATTCTTCCCGTATCGCTCTAAAATTGCCCCCCCCCGTTAATCTCTTGTTTACCTTTATTTCACATGTTAATTTATCATTCCATACCTTTTTATACCAGGCATCAAGTTCAAAATAAAAATTTACTTTTCCTTTTTTGACTATATTCAATCCTGTAACTAGTATTGTATTCCTTCCTTTCTTTTGCTATTCCATCTGCACATTTCCAAAATTAGATAATCAGATAGGATCCTTTTTGTCATTGGAGTGCACCCTCAGTTATATCTGGGAAGGAAAAGGAGAAGTAGAACCCAACTAGAAGCAAATAGGAAAGACATCAAAATCAACAATAAAAACACACAGTGGAGTAGCTAAGTCATTAATTCTCCTCCTCCCACCCTTCATTTGTGCCTCAGAAGTGGCTGACACACTTCTGAACCAGGTGGGACTTCCCTACCCCCTCTTAAAGAAACAACACATACAATTCTATATTGATCCCCTCAAAAAGGAGCAAGAAACCATTTTCCCTGGCTATAGTGCTTCTTGCAGGACAAACAGGAGAGTACAGGAGCTATCCCCTGTAACATTTTGTTTAAGTGACTCTCTCTGGTGTTATGTTCTTATGTTTTGACTTTTATAGTCCTGACAGCATCAGCCAATGTAGTGAAGCAGAGAGAGGGAATCCCCAAGTGAGGCAATGCTACTACTGTATAATATTCTTACTTACTAAGCTATTGATCTGCTTTAGTATCAAGTGCCCAAACCACAGCTTCCATTTCACTGCTTTGTAAGAAGAGAGGAACCTTCGCTTTTGTGGTCAATCAGTCATTGAGTGTGAACTGTAAGCTGTGCTTAACTATAACTATGTTATAAAATAAAGGAATTTCGGAAATCATGGTTTGAAAATGATGTTTCAACTGGGGTGGGGTGAGAGGTGTTCTCCCCTGTTCATCAACATATTGGGCTGGAACCACTACTCATGATTTTAAAACTACTACTCCTCTCGCTAAACAGAAATAAATGCTTCAATTTATTACATTTTTCTTTTAAAATTACACAAATCAGTTCAATTTCTCTTTCAGAAGAGAGCCTTATACAGGATGGAGGAAGAAAGAATGCAAAAACGCAGTCTAATTCAAATAAAACAAAAACCTAGTTTAGCATGATTCAGTGTTATGAGGCCATCACGTACAAAGGAATGAGAAATACTGTACTGTACTAGGATTTTTATGCCAAATGGCAGTCTCATGTCATTCTAAGGTAAGAAACTAGCTCTACGTGTTTAAAAATCCATGTGCCTAATTAAGACTCCCAATCTCAGGAGCTGTATAAGAGCATTTGGTTGGAAATACTTATTTACAGCATCTTCTTCAGGTTATTTTGCTCAACACAATAAGGTCTAATATCCTAAGGAAGGGGACATTTGAGAAAGGGGGTGTGGCTTAGGTGAGTCATCACTTAATATATCTGATACAGATTTTCACATGGTTAGGTGAACACTTGAATACAGCTACCAGCAACTATCTTTAAAACCTCCACTACACTGAATGTAACTCTTTACGGAATTGTCATGTGTAGCGCTGTTTGCTCAATATCTCAAGCCATAATACAGTAAAACCTCGCATAAAGAGCACCTCGCTTAGAGAGTAACTCGCTTAAAGAGCAGAATTTTCTCTGAATGGTCACCTCGCTTAACAAATAAAACCAACCAAAAACTCACTTAACAAATAAATCGGGGTTCACAATCCACCCAGCCAGCAGTCACAATTGGTCACTTTCAATGGTGTTTCGCTTAAAGAGCAAACCTGCTTAAAGAGCAATCCCATGCAACACATTATGCTCTTTAAGCGAGGTACCACTGTACACAGTTTGGCCTTGGTGCTATTTTTAGGATACTGCTGCCAGATGGATTCCAGCAATAGCCCAAGGGAGCCAAAATTCAGTTTAGCAGGGCAGATGAAAAACCTCTATCCTGCATCTGTTGTACAACATTTGGGACATCTTATCTGCCCAACATGAAATGAATCCATGAATAAAAGCTTGAACCTTCTCAAATTGGAGCAGTGACAAACTGACTCGCTCACTGAAAGATTTCTCATGTGTTCCAAACACAGGTCCAGGGAGCACGTGTTTCTTGTTCCATTTCCTTCCTCCTTTTCAGGGAAGGTGAGCTGCTTAACAGCAATTACACTTACATACTGCACCATAGTGCTTGGAGCACTCTCTGGGCAGTTCACAAGGCAATCAGCATTTTTGCCACCAACACGCTGGGTACACATTTTACCAACCTCAGAAAGATAGAAGCCTGAGTCAACCTTTGCTTGTCAGGGCTGAATTCACAATGTCAGCAGTTTGGGCTGCAGTACTACAGTTTAACCAATGTGCCTTGAGGGATCCTTAAGAGGGCGAGGGGAGCAAGTCTACCTGTAGCCTTTGCTTGTCAAATACTGCCTTCAGGAGAAGGATTGGGAACATTGAAGAAGCCTCCTTCAAAAACTGGAGGATTGTGAAACATTTGGGCATCCCCAGGACAGCGACAACACTTTGATTGTTGATCCTTCTCAAACCATATTTTGGTTGTTTCCAACTTTGCGTATAAATCAAGTTTTTTAGCCCCCAAAATGAGCCCCCCAAAGGGGACACAGTTTAAACTTGGGTCAATGACCACGAGGGTCCCAGGACCATGCTGGATTGAGATGCACCAACAAGTTTATTAATTTTACCATATTTTCATGTATTATGACTAGTGAAACTCACTAGCAGCTGCTGCATTTCCCACCCTCGGCGTATACTCGGGTCAATCTATTTTATTGGGTTTTCAGGTCAAAATTAGGTAACTCAGCTTATACAGTATTTGGGTCAGTTTATACTCAGGTATATATGGTAGCTGGGCTGGAGAACAATTGGAGACTAGGTAGAAATTTGCAGAAACTAGTGCTGCTTCTCTAGTCATTACTCAGTGTGATAAGGTACATTCCAAATTAGCCTGGAACCTTTTCAAGTTCTAGCTTATCAAGTTCTAACAGTTAATGCGCAATTCAAATTTAAGTGAAATGTAAATTGAATTGCCCTTTTGTTCCCCCCCCCCCAAAAAAAAAAAAACCACACACACACAACCAACACAGTTAATTAGCTTGTTTATTTCTGGCACTGTTGAGAGATCAGGGACTTTGAAGTTGCTTATCCATAGTTGGTACCATAGTTGGAGAGCAGAGTCAGCAGGCATTCAGCCCTCCTGTTTCTTGTTAGGTACACTGTAACTCTGTTTAAATAATAAAATAATGTTTAATTTTGCATTTAAATTAGCATATGCAATTTTAAGCAAGCAACCCTCTGTTTTTGTCCTCCTTTTTGCAAAGCATGCCCCCTTTTCAACAATGTGCAAGTGGCCACCCCACAAATAGGTTGTCTGTCCCAGCTGTCTGCAATGGAAGGAAAATTTCCTCCAGCAGTTTTCCTCCAACTACAAACAGCCAAAATTGTCGGCACGGTGGAGGGAGAGGAGCCTGCTCCTTCTTTATCACAGTCCCAATCGAGTTCAAATATTTATGAAATAGAAGGCCAAGCTACATGACAAAGGTCACGTCTGTCTTGACCCAAGGGGACAATGCTGACCCTCTAGGAAGCCAATTTCAAAATCTCTCACTGTGTCTCACAGGAGGCAGATTCTGAAGTAAAGTATTGAGGATCTTTCTGCCAACACCACTAATTAACACAGCAGAGGGTGGGAGCAGAGATTGTGATTCATTCCAGCTATTTTTCAACAGAATTCTTTCCCCAAAACAAAAGTATGCAGAAAATGTTCCATTTTGCATATCCCAACTTGCTACACAAAGTGGCAGCCTTCCGAGTTGTGTGTGTGTTATCACCCCATTGCTTCTCCCAGGCATCGTACACAAAATATGGCATTGTGACAAGCCAAACACTATTTAAAGTTTACAACCTGTCCAAGAAGAGAAATGAAAAGGGGAAAGGAAGCAATCAACCCTGAAACACAATAGGCATCTGGATTGTTTGATTTGGGGGGGGGGGTGTTTCCCTTTCTTTTTTCCTGAATTAATTTTGGAGGAGGGGAATCCTGGCTCATCTTTCAAAGCCTGTCTCTTTTGCTTTATTGAAGCAAGCAGAAAATAACATGGTGTGTGTTTTGCATGTATATTCTCTAGCAGTTTACACCTCTGACATCATAGTTATCACAATGCTTTGCAGATATGAAGGATGAAAACGTATTGGCTTAAATCTAATTGTTACTCTAATTTAGACTAGACCCTACCACTAGAAACACATACCGAAGAGGACATAATTTTGGCCAATGACAAAGCCAAGTGAGTGGCTTCATTTTGGCAATTCAAATCTTGATCTGGACATGAAAGAAGAATAGACACAGTGAATTAATGAGGTGTACAATACAGTACTTATATAAGTCCTGTTGAGGAGGATGGTGGAGGACAGAAGTGCCTGGCAGACAGTGGTCCATGGGGTCGCAAAGGGTCAGAAACGACTGTGCGACTGAACAACAACTGCATTTCAGACCAACAATTGGATTTAGCCCACTGTGTTCCCCAAATTTAAAAACTGTATAGGCAGTAATTATTGTACTCAGACAAGTCTCAACATCAGGACTCAACCATCTCTTGCAAGTACTGTATTAGGAAATACCACCAAGGCAAGAGAAAGGAGAATTGGAGGATTCTCAGGTCAGCTGAATCCCAAGGTTGGGATTTTGCCTACACCCATTTGGGGCCAGTTGAAAGGATAGCTAACATTTTCACCCTGCTGGGCATTCCAGTTGGGAGTAGTGAGGAGAGAAAGGAAACTGTGCAATCTCTAATCACTGATTGAAGTTCTTGTCAAAGATCCTGGTGCCTGGTGCTCTCCAGTGGAAATCCCTACTGTTCTCTCCAGGCATAACTGGCTTCTTCTTCCAGCTAGCATCTCCCTGCAGGGCTTGGTGGAACAATTTTCCAGGAAACTCTGTGGGTCGAATGGAATGCTAGAGTTCAGTGGCCTCATGCAGGTCATGGGATTACTAAAAAGTAGCAATTACTATGAAGATTGGCAAATAAGGTAAAAAGAAACGTTACTGTTTATCATGTTAATAAATCCATTTAAAGATATTGCCAGGGAAAGATTTCTAAAACTTCTGTGTGTTTCAAATCTATGGTTGGCAACCATTTCTCTAATGAAAAATGGAGAGGAAAGAAGCAGCAGGAATTGACCTCAGAGTAAGAAGAAGGAAGATCTAAGAGCATCAATCTGTATGTGGATCTAGAACAGACAAGAGAAGGGGAACACTTGCTATCTGTCAATTGTTGCCCCACCAACTGGTTCAGATCACATACTACAGTATATGCATAGCAGTTTGTTTCAACTGAGGTTCCTCTCCCTTATTCTAGCTGCACTTTCCCCTGCTACAGACCCATTTTCCCCCTCCTTGTTATTTAGTTTTTTATTACATAAACATTCATTTGTTACATTTAGGTCATATCTTTACTGTAAGAGTTCGAGGTGCCATGCATAATTTGCTTCCACTCAACACACAGATGAAACTGTTTACACTCCCAACGTGTAGGAGTAATTAGAAGAAAATGCATTACCCAAAAAGAAAGACACAGGCTGAATCACAACTAGGGAAGGCTTACTGAATCAAGGAAACATACAGAGGAGAAGACTCAGAAAATCCCCTCAAATCCAATGGACCTACTTACTACTTGCAGCTTACTACTGGATTTTAGCCAGAGTTGCACAAAATGTGTGTATGCTATATCATGTGCATTGATGCAAAGTTACAAATAATTATTGTAATTTAAATAAAGATGCCATATATTTGTCTCATGATGATAGAGATGCCTACAATCTCTAGTTAACTACTGAGAGACGATTTGGTGGCCCCTGCTCTCATGAGAAAATAGAGATAGTCACATCGTATTAGACCACAGACTGAGTTTGTCCCACAGTCTGTTCTTATCATCATTCATCCAGATACCTACTAAAAACCAAACCAGGTCATGAGCACAGTAGCACCGTCCTATTAAGTGTACCTAATAATGAAGGTAACATGAACTTGCCTTCATGACCAATGGGCATTGATCATATATGCTTTGTGTATTTGTCTAACCCTCTTTTAAAACTGTCTAATTTTGCAATTCCCAATATATCCTGTAGGAGTGAATTCCCCAATTTAACAATGTCTTTGCATAGGAAAAATTTCCCTTTATTTGTCCCACATCTCTCACAATCCAGCTTTATTGACTGAAACTCTTCAGAATTCCAGAAAGGGAAGAAAATGACTCCCTATCTGCTTTCTCCACATTCATGGGGCAGTTTCTCTGAAATTTTAGGCTGTCCACTTGTGCCCCTCTCACTCTTCACATCATTCAAACTTCAAGTAATGTGTCTGTTGTTGCTGTTTTTAATCATGAAGCTAGACTTCAGCCATGAAACCTTCCAAAGGGGAGAGGCCGTCAAAGGAATGGCTGTCCTCTGTAGAAAGGGACACCCAACCACGTTGGCTGCAAAACAGATTAGGCTGAGAGCTGGAGTATTGGCCAGTGTTCTAGTAAACTTTGTTTCCAAGTGGAGATTTGAACCCCGGGTGGTTACAGAGTTAGTCCACTTCACTAACCAATCCCCCCAGGCCACAGATGCTCCTATTTTGCTTTCTTTGTCCCACTTTCTTCATCCCTTCAAGATCACAACTGTTTCTGGATGCCTTTGACATGAATTTCTATCAGTTTCTTTCACTGTGGTCCTCTTTTCTAAATCTCACTCTGTAACACTGAATCCTGAATAAGCAGCCGAGTGGAGAATACGGCTAACACAACCACCAAGAGATTTAACTCTGAAATTTTCATTGAAGGACTTGGCATGCAGACTAGCCACAACGTTTGTGGATTATATGCTGTCATATGACAGGCACTGAGTAATTTGTTATTACAGAATCACATGAATTCCGCATAGATAACAGGAAGGCTCTTCATGCTTAATGTCATTAGAGAAAACAGCCAAAGAAACGTTATTTAGATTATGATTATTTACACTGAATCCTGAAGAGTGACGGGGTGGGGGGTGGGAATAAAAGGACTTTGAAAGCATCCTGGGGTAGATCTTGTCTCTTCTGATTAACCTTAGGCCTTCATTGTTGAATTATTCTTGTAAGTCATCCCTGTGTCTAGTAAATTGCTAGGACTCCCTCAAGCCACAGATGAAATGTCAGGAAGCAGTAAGAACAAAGAGGAAGAGGAGAAAAGAGGAGGATGAGAATGGGGCTTCCTGTTGCCCTAAATAAGGTGCCAAATGTATCACAGGCCAGTTGGTCAAGGAAAACTGTGGCAACCAATTCCTGGTTGTATCTGTCTCAACAGGCACAAGTTGTGGCAGGCATGGAAAGGGACACAGATTTGCAGAAGAAGATAATCATCCAGCAAAGATACATCATTAGGGCTGGCTGTACAACTGGTAAGAGGTGGCAGTTCTTGGTCAAAAGAAAGGACAGAAAGTAATTGGGGAACAAGAATCGACAGCCAACATTCAGCCTGTGCTGCACCCAACAAAGTAGCCCAACTGAAGTAGGGATATCCAGTGTGGAATTAAAATTTGGATAATGTTGTGGAATTTGAGGCAAAAATTTGCATCGCACAATGTTAAGATAACATTGTGCGATGCAAATGTTTGCCTCAAATTCCCCTACATTGATCTCTGCCCCAAAGCCTGCAGAGCAAATCAGCTGGAGGATTTGCCCTGCCCACCCTGTTGTTTCAGCAGGGGGGCAGGGCGAATCTCTCTGGCTGTTAGGTTTAGCCTCCTCTGTTAGGTTTAGCCTCAGCCAAAGGCAAACCTGACAGCAGGGATATCTCTAGCTGTTAGGCGAACAGCAAAGGATTCACCCTGCCCACCCTGTTATTTCAGCAGAGGAGAGTGGGCAAATCCAGTGATGGGTTTCAATTTTTTTTAACTACCACACTGTGGGCATGGCCAACTCTGTGGATGTGCCCAACTCTGTGGGTGTGGCCAACTCTGTAGGCGTAGGCAGGTGACTGGGCAAGCATTGTTAAACTGCTGTATTTTAATGTGAGCTTTTGTGGACTGAGTCCACACTTCGTCAGACCATTAGTTAGCAATTACTCTTCGATGCTCTAATTTTCCTTTAAAGAGTAATTGCAGCAGAGTAACTGCTGGCTCAGCCTCATCCCACTCCGGTTGCCCGGACCCAGCAGCAAGGATGTTGGAGTCGCGTCTGGAGTGGGGTGAGAGGAGGAGAAGGAGATGGGCAGGGAAGAGCAGGGCAGGGCAGTGCGTGGGGCCGGCCAGTTTTACTACCAGTTCTCCCGAACCTGTCTGAACCTGCTGGAGCCCACCACTGGGTGAATCTCTCTGTTAGGTTTAGCCTCTAGCCAAAGGCTAACAGGGAGGGATTCACTTTGCCCACCCTGTCGTTTCAGCAGGGAGGCAGGGCGAATCTCTCTTGCTGTTAAGTTTGCCTTTGGCCAGAGAGGAAAGGGAACAGGACTTTTTTTAATGTTGTGCGATCAATGCATCACATAACATTAAAAACCGGTTGTGGAACCAAGTCTTAATGTTATCCAAGGTACTCGTGTATTCTGTATAAATTGTTCCATGCAAACCTAGGCTAATGGTTTATTTATAAAATTAGCTTATCTCAACTATTTATGCAGTAGAAGATCACAGACCCACGACTGTCTTATGGCACTGCATCATCCACCTGTAATGTACAAATTATCAGATTTATCAATCTACCTAGTTATGGTGAAGATACAACAAAACAATATATTTGAGCACCTAGGAAAAATATCCTACATTGCTTCTAACCTCAGCTGAGCACTTCCATAAATTGGGATTTTAAATACTATCTTGGCCAATAACAGTGGATTCAAAATGTAAACTAATGTGAAAAATCATTTCAGAGACAGGAATCTCCAAATTCCAGTGCTTGATTTTCAGAAGGTTTTGCACTTTTTGAAGTAAGCCAGTGACATGCGTCAAGACCTACTAAAATTTATTATTACTTTAAGTAATACTAATTCTAGTGGGTATAGTCTAGATTTATTATATGACACTCCTTACTCTATAATACAGCCCAGTATTTTCAGTTTAGCTACTCTATTGTCTTGTAAAGGCAAATGCAACAAAAAGAAACTATATTATGCTGAGGATGGTGGAGGACAGAAGTGCCTGGCAGATAGTGGTCCATGGGGTCGCAAAGGGTCGGAATCGACTATGTGACTGAACTACAAAAACCATTAATTTATTCCCTATTCTGGGGCTCACTCTTAATATGGATAGTATGAGAAAAGGCATTCCAAAAATAAACAAACAAAACAGAAACCCAAAGGCAAATAAACTGACTAGGATAAGCTGGATCTTATTGAAGCAGTTCATGTTCTGTACAATACAAATCAGATGTTTATTCCTGACCCATAGTCATGAGGAATTAGTCATGCCAATTAGCACAGGGAGCAGCTGCTATACATTTATTTACTATTATGTTTCCATTAAAAGATTGTGCATATAATAATTCCACCTTACAATACACAATCCCCAGGAACCGTTTACCTTTACAAATTTTAATTTTTGTTTTTGTCTTACACTGTGTCTACCTGAGTACCAAGATGTCCACAGAAGGATACAAAAAAATGATCTCCACACTTGCCCTACATTTATGAAACAACTTTCATTGAGAGGCCTGTCAAATGTGGAGCTTCTGTATCTTCTAGATGCTCTATACAACTACTTTTTCTGACCTGGCTTTTGAGAACTGAACTCAAACACACATAGCGTAATACAGTACTACCATACGTTCCTCCAATATCATCACCAAAAAATGCTTCAGGGTTTTTTAAATACTATGGACTTTGATGGCATTTCTTATAGTGCGTTTTTAAAACCATTACTCTAAATCAGGGGTGCCCAAACTAAGGCCCGGGGGCTGGATGCGGCCCACGACACCAATTCATCCACCCCACAAAGCCCTCATCACTCCTGGAAGCAGAAGTAAAATGCACCCAGATGAATTGGCATCGGGGGTTGTATCCGGCCCCTGGGCCTTAGTGACCGGCTCCTTGAACCACGTGATTGGCCCATGGCCTGAAAAGTTTGGGCACCCCTGCTCTAAATGTTAGATTGGGATACAATAAAAACTGAAATATGATATTAATAAATGGACAAATGAAAATCACTGAACGTAAACATTCTGCGTTTCTAAATGAGGTGGATATCTTGTCAATAGAAAGGAGAGCTGATTTCAATAAAGACATGCAAACTATTTGGGATAGGTGCACAATAACCATAAAAGAAGGCACGAATGTCTAAAATTGTGCTCTCTTGCGCACATTCCCCCCCCCCCCCGGTTGTTGAGTTCTAAAAGTGTCCAGCTCAATGGATATGCCAACTATAATCTTCTCTGCAGAATTATCCTGCTGAAATCTCATACAGCCTGTCCATTTGACTATTTATTGCTGCAACATACTCTACATGCTTCAATTACTGCAAAAGAAGACTGCAGAACAACGCTTGGCTTTTAACGGAAGAACCGCCCTATAGTATCAACTGCTTTTTTCCCCAGACCTGTACAAGGTGTTGATTAGTAAAACCACAAACACTTCAGACCAGGCTATCAAAAGGATCATCACCTTTCACACAAACCTGCAATTGGAAGTGCTATTTTGTGACCTGCCACCTTGCGAAGGACAGATGATAGGGCAGCACAACAGATTTGTACAGCAACATCTAGTATGCTGTGGCCCTTAGGGTTTGGGGGACTACTGTTCCCAATAGCCCCAGCCACCCAAACCAACTGTAATCAGTAATGGAAGTATATCAATAACCCATGGGACACAGGCTCCACTTAGGCATCCAGTTGGAACGCACTGTCTTTTGCAGTCTTTGCATGGTAATAATAATAATTTTGTGCCAGATATTACTCTGGGTTGAAAGGACTTTTGCTGGAGAAACTCCTCTCACCAGCGGCCCGAAAGAGGCTCCTTTCATGTCCCCAAGTGCAGTCCTCTTGTATTGAAACCCAACCTTCCAGTCTCTGAGATCAGTGTCTTAACCACTAAACCACCAGAGGAGCTGCATGATGAGATGGCAACTTAAAATGCCTACATTATTCCAGGCTCATGATTTTTCATTATTTTTGGTAGGTTTCTTCCTTTAATAATTTCTATCTACTGCTGTTGTTGCTGAATTCGTTTTATCTCACTATTCTTTACTGGTCTCAGAAATATTCAGTCTGTATTTTGCTGTTTTCATAAACATTTTGTTAACAGCCAAGGGCCTCTCTGCATATGATGGAAGAAAACAGGATATTCAAGTGAATGGATACAGGAATAAATAACATTTTAAGTACAAATTGCATCATCTGCTTCTCCTATGGAAAGGAACCAGTCTCGTAAAAATGTTTCCAGAGCTTAAAGGCATGAAGGGGTTAAAGCAGGCTCATGGTTGAGGGATTTCTCCCTAATCTGTACACATGTCATAGGGATCAGGGCTGTGGGTGGTAGTGCTAGCCTGTGGCAGTTGTTCAGGTCCATAGCCCATCGCCTGACTGGCTCAGAAAGCCCTCTTATCCAGGCAGTTTTCAAATTTAATTAAGAAGGACCCATCACAGGCTTAGCTCCGTTGCTGTGCCATTCCAAAGGTCTTTTGGCAGTTGTACACAAAGGAAAACGAGGAGTGTGGTGGTGTCACGACAACGTGAGCGCTTATTAATGAAGCCAGCTCAAGGAGGGCAATGGTCTCTAGCAGCCCCCCTCCCCTCAGTGCCCAAACTCAGCAATGACATCACAAGCACTCCCTTTCTTTTCAAGGCCCTTTAAATTTGAGACGATAAACACGCAGCATCTAAAGCGGAAGCTAGAGGAATGCAAGCAGCCAATAAGTGGACGTGCATGGACAGAACATGTTTCTTGGCAGGCAACCCAACTGTTTGCTACCCAAGAGATGGTCTCCTCTTCCCCCTCCCCTCCCCATTTGCCTGCCTCTGCTGCTCCATGCCAGATTGGACCTTGGTTTGCTAGCAAGCCGAAATGCAAGACAAGGCTGAACAAGTGACTCCAAAAGCAAGGAGTGCTCTCCAACATCCTCCCACCCAGCCACTGGCTCTTCAATGTAAAGCACCAGAGTGCCGCCCAGGAATGGAGAAAGCAGCTCTCCTACATGACTCCTTTCTCCTCAGTCGGAGGGCTGAGCTTTAAAAAAATGTCTGAGCTTTTAAGAATGTTAAAGGAGGGCTGGTGCTGCTTGGTGCTTAGGTGAACCATGACAAGGCAGTTGAGAAGAGTCCTGAGGTTTGACTTTGATCTTTAAAGGAAGAAAGGAGGTAGGAGGAGGGGGAATCACAGAGTGGCTTCTCCACCAAGCTCTATAAACCCAGTAACATGATGACAAAGGAACAAAGTTAGGGGTTTATGCCTAACTTTTTTTCAACATGCTCTATGTCAGGATTTCTCAAACCTGGCTCTCCAGATGTTCTTGGACTTCAGTTCCCAGAAGCCCTGGTCAGCAGGTGTACTGACCAGAGCTTCTGGTAATTGAAGTCCAAGAACACCTGGAGGCTCAAGATTGAGAGATCCTGCTCCTATGTGATTTTGGACTTATCCTAAAAAGACAGTGCATAAAGCACTGGCTAGGAGTGTAATAGTGAACCTTAACACTCCAGGTGTTCATGGATTTCAATTACCAGAAGCCCAAGTCAGCAGTCCTGCTGATCAGGGCTTCTGGGAATTGAAGTTCAAGAACAGCTAGAGTGCCAAGGTTCACCACCACTGGGCTAGGGTGTTCTACTGGGATGAGAATCCATAAAGTTAATAGCCTTACAGTTTATTGGGTAATCTTGGGTCAGTTGCAAGAGCTCCTTACAACCAATTAGGAAACCTTCCAGGAGGAAGAGTTCTCATCCTCCCTTGGGCCAAGTATACACATGTTTCCTTGCAGAATTGCCCGATGATGACCAGCATCCCTTTCCTTGAGATTCCAGGGGAAAGCCTGGCATTTAAGTGCAGGTCCTTGCAATGTTTGAGGGGACCAGACTGATCTCATGTTAAGGAGGACAGACCTATTAGTAAGTTAAAAAAATATGTCATGACAGGAACTACTGTATCTAGATAGAAACTTAATAAATTTAAAGGCCAACATGGGAATTCCAGTAGCAACACAATTTCTACATTATTGGAGGTAACTTTTTAAGTATGTCTACATGGCATTTCTTGAAGCCATAAGAATGAAGCCACATAATCTTGGGTAGCCAGGATGCCAGCATGACATTCTTAGATATTTCAGTTTCAAACCCCAAACCTGTAGATCATAGTGGACATATACACTTGTAAGTTTTATATATATATATAGCATTTATGCAAAATGAGCATTACATGGGGAAAAATTAATCCATGATCCAGGCAAAGCATATGGGATCATTCAGTTTAGCTGCAATCTAACATCACTTTACACAGAAGTTCCTCTAAGCAGGCATGCACAGGATTTTACTATCAATGTGTGTGTAAAGGACTTTTTCTGTTCAGGCTGTAATTTGCTCATTTACTAAAATTTTCTCAAAATATACTCATGGAGTATATATTTCAGTTTTGCTAAAATATCTTTTTTTAATCTCTCCTATCTGCCAGCCACAGCTTGAATATGGGCAGGTCGGGGGAAGCAGATGAGGGAAGCAGCTCCGCTGTAATTCAAAAACAAGGAGAAGGGGTCTAGCTGCCTGCCAGCTACACTGTTTGACTTGGGCAGTTAGATATCATACTGCACATAGGCAGGGGGGGGGGAGTCCCACCACAGTTAAGCAATGTAGAGGAGGGGCCAGGCAGGCCACCTGTCTATCTGCTGTGTCTGAAGCCCATGCTCTTGCTCCATTCTCCAGGCAGACCCAGCGTAGCACGTTGAAGGCAGAAGGCTGACATTGGGGCTCCCAGCCCCACTGAGCCCTGTGGCCTGGTTCAGGAGAGCCCATGGCCTGGTACCGTTCCACGGCTTGTGCAAAACACAATTTTCAGAATTTTTTGTGAAGAAGAAACAACACATCAATCTAAATCTATCATGTGAGCATAGCAAAGTGGGAGGTTATTTTGTAGCATGTGACAAACCGAAGTCTAATTTCCCCAGTCCTTTGCCTAGTTGTTGTAGCCACAGACATATGTTTCTTCACATTAGACATTAGCAGTGTGGTAGCATGGGGGCGGCGGCGGG